>OX336393.1:84973473-89773473 GCA_946902985.2 Meconema thalassinum
CAAGGACTCGGGTGACGTCCTCTTTGCTATGGACCACTCGTTGTAATTAAAAAAAAATGGGAAATGCGATTTTGGGGTAAACACGTGTTTTTGTGATTTTTGCCGATATCTCACGAACCAATAACGCTAGAGACGTGTACGAGGTGTCCTAGGACTCGGGCTAACGCCCCCTTTCAAATGTGGTAGATATTTTTTTTCAAAAAGATAATTCACAAAGGGCCTAACGCCATACATGTTGAAAAAACGTTTTCTTTTTCTTTACCTGTTTATAATGTTTATAAAGCGTGGTGGTTGAGAGAGAGAGACCATACGGCTGGGTGTGTGTGTTTCAACGAACCTGTCGCTAACCACAAGGACCATGCTTAATAGAACAATCGCTATTTCGACGGGTCGGTGTATGACAGAGCGAGCGTGCGTTTTCTGATATTTTACCTTTAACGTGTAAACGGTGATGAGAACTTGATTCTATGTTGGTCGAAGCGAGTATCGAAAACAAACGAGCAGGAGGTGAAGGTCATTTGAGCTTATTGGAAGGCTCCGATCTGACTTGACAACAGGTGCAATGGAAAAAATGACCAAGACGCTTGAAGGTGAAATAATCTGACCATTGTGGTGGCAGGGAAGTGCGAAAGGCGTGCACACATGTGAAACCACAGGCACGCTAAACCAGTGACATTCTGTCTTGCTTCGTACGTGACAAAATGCAAGTCCATGTGACATTTGATCTACCGCAGGTGTTCACTTTGG
This sequence comes from Meconema thalassinum, assembly GCA_946902985.2. Taxonomy (NCBI): domain Eukaryota; kingdom Metazoa; phylum Arthropoda; class Insecta; order Orthoptera; family Tettigoniidae; genus Meconema; species Meconema thalassinum. Next base: position 84,974,221 of record OX336393.1, read on the forward strand.
ACGTTATCTGTCCACGTGCATGATAACTGTTAACAAGTCACATCCTGTTTTGCTTCGTACGTGACAAAATGCAAGTTCATGTGAAATTTGATTCGCCACAGGTGTTCACTTTGGGCGTTAGCTGTCCACGTGACCGATAACAGAATGGTCAAAGCGTGGGAAAAAATGATTATACATGCAACGTAGTATATATAAAGACATGTCGTTATCATTTCCACTCTCACTTGGGTGGACTACCTTTGAACACACTGCGTTGCATGAAACCCCTGGTCTTGTTTAACAGTTTTGGTGTTGGTGGAAAAATACTTAACCGTGTTGTGGGGTAGGTATTTATTTATATACTTATTCATTTATACATTTATTGATTAATATATATGTATATTTACAAGCAATTATTTATTGATTAAGTAATTAATGATTTTATTTATTTGTTTGCAGATAACCGGCATACCTTACATGTCTGAGGGAGAAGAAACCATTGCACTTTTGAGCCCACTAGAAGGGAAGAGTAACAAGTCACTGCAAGTAAAGGTGAGATGATTTTTTTAAACTAACTTGTTTCATTTTTTTTGTTTTATGTTTTATTTTATGAAATGTATGTATTAACCTGAATTTAGGTATTTATAGCGGTTTATTTTATTTATTTTTAGAAACTTGGAAAGAATAGCCTTACCCGCCGTAGCAGTCGCTGAAAAAAACAGAAACGCACTAAAGCGAAACCACTGCCAAAGAGTGAACTGTTTAAAACTCAGGTAAGTCCAACTTAAAAATGCTATTCCATTTTACCACTACTGAAAACTCGTAGACAAAAAAAAATTCATTACCTGTACATGACTGGACAATGATTGCTTTCTTGATGAATGGCTATGTTGTTGTTGTTGACTGGAAAAGTACAAGGCCATGTTGGATTTTCTAAAAATAAAAATAATAAATTTAATTTATGGGTGGTTCCCTATGGACTCAACGAATATCCACAGGTTTGAACATGATAATGTGAACAAAATGACATGACATTCATTTTTGTTTATATATTGGTTAAAGGGAGGGTGGGGAATGTAAATGACTGTAGCTTTATAAAAAAGAAAATAAGTACATGGGTTTACTGTTAGTGCCAACATACAGTTTATTTTTAATGGTGTTTTGATATATTAATGCCAATTAACGTTAACGTTTTATTTACAAGTATTGATTGATTGATTGATTGAGTGATGGGTTATTTTGTTTGCTTTTAGGTGTCGTCATGTGCCATTAACGTAATGAACAGACAGTGAACAAGCATGCATTATGCTTTAAAGTACTCTGTGCAATGTTAATAACTTACAATAAGACAAAGTTTTATTATAACACATGGCGTTAGTACCAAATACAACAAGTGAGCAAGTTGGTTTACCACGTGGGTTAAATTTAAAATCAGAACATGATCGATGGTTAACATTTGAATCCTGGCCTGTAGGCTTTTTGTCGACGCATGAACTTGCAAAAGCCGGTTTTTTTTACTTGAACCGAGAAGATGTGGTGCGCTGTGTGTTTTGTCGTATTGAACTTTCACACTGGGAAGAAGGGGATGATCCCTTTAGAGACCATTTGCGATGGTCTCCTCACTGTCCTTACATGCTTGGAAAGCAAGTGGGTAACCTACCCGTGCATTCATTTTACCGAACCACAAGGCCTTTGGCCGCTACTTACGTTGCTGAATCACAAATAAATAATAATAATGATGTATTACCAGCCAACGGTAGTGTCGATATATGTGGTCCATATGCCATAGACAGTGTTGAATTGGCGTGTGCTTTTGAAAAATTGGGAGTTTGCAAGACTAAAGCACTAGCACACCCAGAGTACAGCTCTGTTGAAAAACGTTTCGAATCTTATAAAAATGTTTGGCCATTAATATTAAAACACCTTACCAAACAGCTAAGTGAAACTGGATTTTTTTATACTGATGAAGGGGATAAAACAATATATTTTTATTGTGGATTTGCTTTAAAGGATTGGCAAATGACTGATGACCCTTTTGTGCAACACGCTCGTTGGTTACCAAACTGTAAATACATGGTGTTGCTTAAAGGTCAGGATTTGTGAACACTATTCGTAAAGAAAAAGTGATTGCAGCACAAGACATAAAAGTGCCTTTAGAGTTAGAGCACGCGGAGCAAATACATAAGGCTGAAAGAAAAGACTTGTCTCACGAACAGATACAAAAGTGTGACCAACAATTATGTAAAATTTGTTATCAAGATGAACTAGGTGTTGTATTTTTACCCTGTGGACACATGATAGCCTGTGTCAAGTGTGCATTAGAACTTAACACTTGTGCTATATGCAGAAAAGTAGTATCTGCTACAGTTAGGGCATTTCTTGCATAACTAGTATAATTTATTCGCCATGCATAGTGCAAAATCCCTAATTGCACAATATTATTAAAGCTGTTTTAGAGTGTAATAGATATGCTTTTGTTTTGTTTATAGACTACTACAATGAATGTTTTGAATGCTGTGGGACAATCATGTGGCTTAGAGACAAAGAAGCTCAGCGAATTGCCAACGCATATTCCATTCCGCATTATCAAGATTCGGAAATTGAAAACAGCATATGGTGATCGTGTACTTTGTGTATGTGAAAACTTTGAGACATTTCTGCCTATACGGTTTAATGATATGTCGGAGAGTGTTTTTGATGAAGTCAATAATGCTGTACAACCTGTACACATAATTTATGAAGGTTTTAAAAACAATAGGTGCATGGTTCGTTTTAATTAAATAAATAAATAATGTGAAATAATAATGGAAAATATAAGTAATGACAATATACTGAAAAAGAAAGAAAATATGTGTATAGAATAATAATGTTTTAGTGTTTAGTGTTGTCTTTAAAAATATTATGATGAAACAAAAAAAAATGTATATAAAGTTTGTAAATAAATGCAAAATGATGTTACAATGCTGTTTTATTTTATACAAAGTTAGTATATTTAACATTGCAGAGTATACATGATTATGACAATAAATGCACACTGAATACAAGCCTTTCTCACTTTACAATAGTCTGTTATAGTTTTAAACACAAGGCTTGTTGTAGATCATTTTCTAGCAATGTCCATTCAATGTTGTTTTCGAAAAGTGGGGAAGCCACAATGGTTGTATTGACATAAAAACCTTATGGTTATTACTATTTAGTCACTTTCACCCCCTTGCATATCAAGAGCAGATGACCTAGTTGTTCCACTCTTTAAAACGACAACAACAACACTACCTCTTGCATAGTTTGTGATGTTGATGGCTCTTGCGACGTGGAAGATGGATTAAAAATAACTTTGAGAACAGGGGTTAAACGTTGATCATTAAACAATGCACTATTTTGAGTAGCAATATGGTTTTCTTGATTTTTTGTCGACGGCAACTGTGTTTCATGCGGTACACTACATTGATGATCACTGACACTTAAAACCTCACTATTTTTACTTTTTAGGTCACTACGACAATGTTTGGAACGTTGCTTTGAACAACGCCAAATAACAGTTCCATTTTTATTGGTTCGTTTCACAATATATGAATATCCTTTATAGTATGCGTAAGGCTTACCATACCTAGTCACTGATACTTTCATATCAACTGTCGAGTATAGACTAAGCTCTAGTAAAGTCAACTTGGTAATAAGAATACTAGTTTAATGTGAGAGCAAATATGGATCCAAAGAGTTCAGGTAAAAGTGAAAGCAAATAAGCAAATATTAGAAACAAGTGTTGGGGTGAAAGTGGTCGCAAAGTGGTAGACCCATTACACAATAATTTCAGCACGACGAAGCTCTTGTTCAATTTCTTTGATTTCCCAATCGTGACCAGTATGGCCAGATTGACGTGAGGCATGCAACAACTGTAGCCGCTGGACGAGCTTATTGGGATTGTGCCAGTATACAAATTAACAAATGGATTTTTAGGTGTAAACAAAGCATTACCATTATCATGATCATTATCATCATCATCATTATCATCATCATGATCACCATTATCATCATGACCATCATCACTGTTACTATATAGTCCTTTTTGATCCTCTTGCAATACCACTTTATTTATAGTCTGAGTTGATTTTGATAGTGTTGAAGGTTTCTTGGACGTTGACAACTGTCCTAACATAACGTTTTGAGGACATGATAAGTCCTTTTGAACAAACACTGCACTATCTTTAGCCGCAATATCGTTTTCTTGAACTTGCTTTTTAGCATTTTGATAATTGTTTGTAAACAGTAAGCGTGGTTCGTTTCGAGCACTACATTGATGAACACTCACACTTAAAACCTTTCCATTTTTACTTTTCAGATTGCCTCGACATTTTGTTGACCTCTCTTTTGAGCATCGCCAGAATATTATTCCATTCACATTCTGGCGATTATAGTTATAGGAGTAGCCTTGATAGAGTGCACGTAGCCTACCTTTGTTGGTTGTAATAAGTTCCATTGTAGTAACTGACCTGTCAGTACGATGTTCACACTACAAAGGTTACAACTGTTTTGCTGATGGAGTGACCTACTATAAGCTTATATATTGGCTTATGTGTTGGCTTTTTGTGTTGGCTTTTCGTGTTGGCTTTTCGTGTTGGCTTTTTGTGTTGGCTTTTTGTGTTGGCTTTTCATGTTGGCTTTTCATGTTGGCTTTTCGTGTTGGCTTATGTGTTGGCTTTTTGTGTTGGCTTTTTGTGTTGGCTTATGTGTTGGCTTTTTGTGTTGGCTTATGTGTTGGCTTTTTGTGTTGGCTTTTCATGTTGGCTTTTCGTGTTGGCTTTTCGTGTTGGCTTTTTGTGTTGGCTTTTCGTGTTGGCTTTTCGTGTTGGCTTTTGTGTTGGCTTTTCGTGTTGGCTTTTTGTGTTGGCTTTTCGTGTTGGCATTTCGTGTTGGCTTTTCGTGTTGGCTTTTTTTGTATTGGCCTTTCGTGTTGGCTTTTTGTATTGGCTTTTCGTGTTGGCTTTTTGTGTTGGCTTTAGTATTGGCTTTTGTATTGGCTTATTTGACAAGTTATTTGTGTCAATGTATTTAGTGGATTTTTTCTTGGTGTTGGAAAGTAGTTGAAAGAGAGGGAATATTTAAAGACTTAACCTCAGCTCACTAACCTAACCTAACCTAACCTAACCTTTCAACTCTCAGATGTTAATTAAATTCTGTGCATAGTCGAGTTGGAGCCCAAGACCTCAGGGGTAAAAAAACAATTATTTTTGACGACTTATTTTGGTAACTTATTTTAATGGCTAACCTAACTTTACCTAACCTAACCTAACCTAACCTAACCTCAGCTCACTTTGGATATTACTAGTAAGTGTTCATATCCTCTGCTAGGTAGCATGCTAGTAGTACAGGTAGTGCTCATATTTACCGCTAGATAGCGGAAACATATTTTGCATGTTGCATGTGACACTTGTGAAGTTTAACCACATGCAAGACGTGCTTGTATAAGTTCTCTATTTAAACTCAATATACAATTAACCACTAAATGTTCAGAACTAACATGTATAGCCATGTTTAGGGTATATAGGAGACCCTTAGCAAGAAAGGCTGTCTAACCCACGAGTGTACAGCCTTGTCATACGCAGTAAGCCCCTGTTGGCAGAAAACAACAACAACAACAATTTGAGAAAGCCAACAGGGGCTTACTGCGTATGACAAGGCTGTACACTCGTGGGTTAGACAGCCTTTCTTGCTAAGGGTCTCCTATATACCCTAAACATGGCTATACATGTTAGTTCTGAACATTTAGTGGTTAATTGTATATTGAGTTTAAATAGAGAACTTATACAAGCACGTCTTGCATGTGGTTAAACTTCACAAGTGTCACATGCAACATGCAAAATATGTTTCCGCTATCTAGCGGTAAATATGAGCACTACCTGTACTACTAGCATGCTACCTAGCAGAGGATATGAACACTTACTAGTAATATCCAAAGTGAGCTGAGGTTAGGTTAGGTTAGGTTAGGTTAGGTAAAGTTAGGTTAGCCATTAAAATAAGTTACCAAAATAAGTCGTCAAAAATAATTGTTTTTTTACCCCTGAGGTCTTGGGCTCCAACTCGACTATGCACAGAATTTAATTAACATCTGAGAGTTGAAAGGTTAGGTTAGGTTAGGTTAGGTTAGTGAGCTGAGGTTAAGTCTTTAAATATTCCCTCTCTTTCAACTACTTTCCAACACCAAGAAAAAATCCACTAAATACATTGACACAAATAACTTGTCAAATAAGCCAATACAAAAGCCAATACTAAAGCCAACACAAAAAGCCAACACGAAAAGCCAATACAAAAAGCCAACACGAAAGGCCAATACAAAAAAAGCCAACACGAAAAGCCAACACGAAATGCCAACACGAAAAGCCAACACAAAAAGCCAACACGAAAAGCCAACACAAAAGCCAACACGAAAAGCCAACACGAAAAGCCAACACAAAAAGCCAACACGAAAAGCCAACACGAAAAGCCAACATGAAAAGCCAACACAAAAAGCCAACACATAAGCCAACACAAAAAGCCAACACATAAGCCAACACAAAAAGCCAACACAAAAAGCCAACACATAAGCCAACACGAAAAGCCAACATGAAAAGCCAACATGAAAAGCCAACACAAAAAGCCAACACAAAAAGCCAACACGAAAAGCCAACACGAAAAGCCAACACAAAAAGCCAACACATAAGCCAATATATAAGCTTATAGTAGGTCACTCCATCAGCAAAACAGTTGTAACCTTTGTAGTGTGAACATCGTACTGACAGGTCAGTTACTACAATGGAACTTATTACAACCAACAAAGGTAGGCTACGTGCACTCTATCAAGGCTACTCCTATAACTATAATCGCCAGAATGTGAATGGAATAATATTCTGGCGATGCTCAAAAGAGAGGTCAACAAAATGTCGAGGCAATCTGAAAAGTAAAAATGGAAAGGTTTTAAGTGTGAGTGTTCATCAATGTAGTGCTCGAAACGAACCACGCTTACTGTTTACAAACAATTATCAAAATGCTAAAAAGCAAGTTCAAGAAAACGATATTGCGGCTAAAGATAGTGCAGTGTTTGTTCAAAAGGACTTATCATGTCCTCAAAACGTTATGTTAGGACAGTTGTCAACGTCCAAGAAACCTTCAACACTATCAAAATCAACTCAGACTATAAATAAAGTGGTATTGCAAGAGGATCAAAAAGGACTATATAGTAACAGTGATGATGGTCATGATGATAATGGTGATCATGATGATGATAATGATGATGATGATAATGATCATGATAATGGTAATGCTTTGTTTACACCTAAAAATCCATTTGTTAAATTTGTATACTGGCACAATCCCAATAAGCTCGTCCAGCGGCTACAGTTGTTGCATGCCTCACGTCAATCTGGCCATACTGGTCACGATTGGGAAATCAAAGAAATTGAACAAGAGCTTCGTCGTGCTGAAATTATTGTGTAATGGGTCTACCACTTTGCGACCACTTTCACCCCAACACTTGTTTCTAATATTTGCTTATTTGCTTTCACTTTTACCTGAACTCTTTGGATCCATATTTGCTCTCACATTAAACTAGTATTCTTATTACCAAGTTGACTTTACTAGAGCTTAGTCTATACTCGACAGTTGATATGAAAGTATCAGTGACTAGGTATGGTAAGCCTTACGCATACTATAAAGGATATTCATATATTGTGAAACGAACCAATAAAAATGGAACTGTTATTTGGCGTTGTTCAAAGCAACGTTCCAAACATTGTCGTAGTGACCTAAAAAGTAAAAATAGTGAGGTTTTAAGTGTCAGTGATCATCAATGTAGTGTACCGCATGAAACACAGTTGCCGTCGACAAAAAATCAAGAAAACCATATTGCTACTCAAAATAGTGCATTGTTTAATGATCAACGTTTAACCCCTGTTCTCAAAGTTATTTTTAATCCATCTTCCACGTCGCAAGAGCCATCAACATCACAAACTATGCAAGAGGTAGTGTTGTTGTTGTCGTTTTAAAGAGTGGAACAACTAGGTCATCTGCTCTTGATATGCAAGGGGGTGAAAGTGACTAAATAGTAATAACCATAAGGTTTTTATGTCAATACAACCATTGTGGCTTCCCCACTTTTCGAAAACAACATTGAATGGACATTGCTAGAAAATGATCTACAACAAGCCTTGTGTTTAAAACTATAACAGACTATTGTAAAGTGAGAAAGGCTTGTATTCAGTGTGCATTTATTGTCATAATCATGTATACTCTGCAATGTTAAATATACTAACTTTGTATAAAATAAAACAGCATTGTAACATCATTTTGCATTTATTTACAAACTTTATATACATTTTTTTTTGGTTTCATCATAATATTTTTAAAGACAACACTAAACACTAAAACATTATTATTCTATACACATATTTTCTTTCTTTTTCAGTATATTGTCATTACTTATATTTTCCATTATTATTTCACATTATTTATTTATTTAATTAAAACGAACCATGCACCTATTGTTTTTAAAACCTTCATAAATTATGTGTACAGGTTGTACAGCATTATTGACTTCATCAAAAACACTCTCCGACATATCATTAAACCGTATAGGCAGAAATGTCTCAAAGTTTTCACATACACAAAGTACACGATCACCATATGCTGTTTTCAATTTCCGAATCTTGATAATGCGGAATGGAATATGCGTTGGCAATTCGCTGAGCTTCTTTGTCTCTAAGCCACATGATTGTCCCACAGCATTCAAAACATTCATTGTAGTAGTCTATAAACAAAACAAAAGCATATCTATTACACTCTAAAACAGCTTTAATAATATTGTGCAATTAGGGATTTTGCACTATGCATGGCGAATAAATTATACTAGTTATGCAAGAAATGCCCTAACTGTAGCAGATACTACTTTTCTGCATATAGCACAAGTGTTAAGTTCTAATGCACACTTGACACAGGCTATCATGTGTCCACAGGGTAAAAATACAACACCTAGTTCATCTTGATAACAAATTTTACATAATTGTTGGTCACACTTTTGTATCTGTTCGTGAGACAAGTCTTTTCTTTCAGCCTTATGTATTTGCTCCGCGTGCTCTAACTCTAAAGGCACTTTTATGTCTTGTGCTGCAATCACTTTTTCTTTACGAATAGTGTTCACAAATTCCTGACCTTTAAGCAACACCATGTATTTACAGTTTGGTAACCAACGAGCGTGTTGCACAAAAGGGTCATCAGTCATTTGCCAATCCTTTAAAGCAAATCCACAATAAAAATATATTGTTTTATCCCCTTCATCAGTATAAAAAAATCCAGTTTCACTTAGCTGTTTGGTAAGGTGTTTTAATATTAATGGCCAAACATTTTTATAAGATTCGAAACGTTTTTCAACAGAGCTGTACTCTGGGTGTGCTAGTGCTTTAGTCTTGCAAACTCCCAATTTTTCAAAAGCACACGCCAATTCAACACTGTCTATGGCATATGGACCACATATATCGACACTACCGTTGGCTGGTAATACATCATTATTATTATTTATTTGTGATTCAGCAACGTAAGTAGCGGCCAAAGGCCTTGTGGTTCGGTAAAATGAATGCACGGGTAGGTTACCCACTTGCTTTCCAAGCATGTAAGGACAGTGAGGAGACCATCGCAAATGGTCTCTAAAGGGATCATCCCCTTCTTCCCAGTGTGAAAGTTCAATACGACAAAACACACAGCGCACCACATCTTCTCGGTTCAAGTAAAAAAAACCGGCTTTTGCAAGTTCATGCGTCGACAAAAAGCCTACAGGCCAGGATTCAAATGTTAACCATCGATCATGTTCTGATTTTAAATTTAACCCACGTGGTAAACCAACTTGCTCACTTGTTGTATTTGGTACTAACGCCATGTGTTATAATAAAACTTTTTCTTATTGTAAGTTATTAACATTGCACAGAGTACTTTAAAGCATAATGCATGCTTGTTCACTGTCTGTTCATTACGTTAATGGCACATGACGACACCTAAAAGCAAACAAAATAACCCATCACTCAATCAATCAATCAATCAATACTTGTAAATAAAACGTTAACGTTAATTGGCATTAATATATCAAAACACCATTAAAAATAAACTGTATGTTGGCACTAACAGTAACCCATGTACTTATTTTCTTTTTTATAAAGCTACAGTCATTTACATTCCCCCACCCTCCCTTTAACCAATATATAAACAAAAATGAATGTCATGTCATTTTGTTCACATTATCATGTTCAAACCTGTGGATATTCGTTGAGTCCATAGGGAACCACCCATAAATTAAATTTATTATTTTTATTTTTAGAAAATCCAACATGGCCTTGTACTTTTCCCAGTCAACAACAACAACATAGCCATTCATCAAGAAAGCAATCATTGTCCCAGTCATGTACAGGTAATGAATTTTTTTTTGTCTACGAGTTTTCAGTAGTGGTAAAATGGAATAGCATTTTTAAGTTGGACTTACCTGAGTTTTAAACAGTTCACTCTTTGGCAGTGGTTTCGCTTTAGTGCGTTTCTGTTTTTTTTCAGCGACTGCTACGGCGGTAAGGCTATTCTTTCCAAGTTTCTAAAAATAAATAAAATAAACCGCTATAAATACCTAAATTCAGGTTAATACATACATTTCATAAAATAAAACATAAAACAAAAAAAATGAAACAAGTTAGTTTAAAAAAATCATCTCACCTTTACTTGCAGTGACTTGTTACTCTTCCCTTCTAGTGGGCTCAAAAGTGCAATGGTTTCTTCTCCCTCAGACATGTAAGGTATGCCGGTTATCTGCAAACAAATAAATAAAATCATTAATTACTTAATCAATAAATAATTGCTTGTAAATATACATATATATTAATCAATAAATGTATAAATGAATAAGTATATAAATAAATACCTACCCCACAACACGGTTAAGTATTTTCCACCAACACCAAAACTGTTAAACAAGACCAGGGGTTTCATGCAACGCAGTGTGTTCAAAGGTAGTCCACCCAAGTGAGAGTGGAAATGATAACGACATGTCTTTATATATACTACGTTGCATGTATAATCATTTTTTCCCACGCTTTGACCATTCTGTTATCGGTCACGTGGACAGCTAACGCCCAAAGTGAACACCTGTGGCGAATCAAATTTCACATGAACTTGCATTTTGTCACGTACGAAGCAAAACAGGATGTGACTTGTTAACAGTTATCATGCACGTGGACAGATAACGTCCAAAGTGAACACCTGCGGTAGATCAAATGTCACATGGACTTGCATTTTGTCACGTACGAAGCAAGACAGAATGTCACTGGTTTAGCGTGCCTGTGGTTTCACATGTGTGCACGCCTTTCGCACTTCCCTGCCACCACAATGGTCAGATTATTTCACCTTCAAGCGTCTTGGTCATTTTTTCCATTGCACCTGTTGTCAAGTCAGATCGGAGCCTTCCAATAAGCTCAAATGACCTTCACCTCCTGCTCGTTTGTTTTCGATACTCGCTTCGACCAACATAGAATCAAGTTCTCATCACCGTTTACACGTTAAAGGTAAAATATCAGAAAAACGCACGCTCGCTCTGTCATACACCGACCCGTCGAAATAGCGATTGTTCTATTAAGCATGGTCCTTGTGGTTAGCGACAGGTTCGTTGAAACACACACACCCAGCCGTATGGTCTCTCTCTCTCAACCACCACGCTTTATAAACATTATAAACAGGTAAAGAAAAAGAAAACGTTTTTTCAACATGTATGGCGTTAGGCCCTTTGTGAATTATCTTTTTTGAAAAAAAATATCTACCACATTTGAAAGGGGGCGTTAGCCCGAGTCCTAGGACACCTCGTACACGTCTCTAGCGTTATTGGTTCGTGAGATATCGGCAAAAATCACAAAAAACACGTGTTTACCCCAAAATCGCATTTCCCATTTTTTTTAAATTACAACGAGTGGTCCATAGCAAAGAGGACGTCACCCCGAGTCCTTGGACCCGTCGTACATGCCTCTAACGTTATTGGTTCGTTAGATATCGGCAAAATCACAAAAAGCATGTGTTTACCCCAAAATCGAGTTTCCAATTTTATTAAAAATTATAACGAGTGGTCCATAGCAGAGAGGACGTCACCCCGAGTCCTTGGACCTGTCGAACATGCCTCTAGCATGATTGGTTCGCGAGATATAGCAAAAAGTCTAAAATCACGTTTTTACCCCAAAAAGACTGTGTTTCCAGATTTTCACCTTTTCGACACCGACATTCCCGTAAAGAGCACAACGAGACGAAAAAAACGAATCCAAGCACGCCCTCCTAGCATGGCTCCTTCCATTCCAAGGTCGCAGGGGCTCACCACTTGCTTTTATAAGCAGCTCTGTCCTTACCACACTACTGCAGGTTTTCATTCTAGAGACTTTAAATTTATTTTGGGGGTAGAGGGGGTAGGGACCATTGATTTACGTTAAACAATTTTTTTTGTAGAGTTCCTAGTTTCCAAAATATAGGATTTTCAAAATTCGAGTGTTTTCAAAAAAATATAAAAAATAAAAATTTTTTATTACAAAAAATAAAGGTCATAAAGACTGTTCGTTTGAGCCATGGCACAACGTTCTATCCTGTTTGGTTTTCAAACTATCGCCTATTTTCGAAAACAAAAATTTTCAAAAAAATTTTGAAAAATATAATGAGTGGTCCATAGCAAAGAGGACGTCAGCCCGAGTCCAACAATACCTCATTTGTCAAAATCGGACCATGCGTTCAAGAGATATTTAACATGGCTGAGGCTTAGTAGTAGAGCAAGGGGGGTTTTGAAGTGGGGCAGAACTCCTAGTACTCCACTACTAGTACCTTAGAGTACTTTAGATTTTTTTGAATGTTTAGTGTGTTGATGTTGCTAACAAACATGGCAGTAAGCATTATGTTGTGATAAAATGGACTGATATACCTTCCAAGACCAAGAGAAAAATCCACTAAATGCATTGACAAAATAACTTGTCAAATAAGCCAACACAAAATGCCCAACATAAGACCCCACACATAAACTAATACATAAGCTAATTTGTAAAATGTTAAACACTTGCATGGTATTACATTTTAGGTAATGCATGCGAAACATGAACTCATTTGTCTGTTGTATGAAAAGGATTCGTCAACAATGACCTGTCAACAATGGACACTGCTTGCACATTTTTAATTACTACCCACCTCTCTCCACTCCTAATGCAAAATGAACATGTAAAACACAAATTGGAAAAATCCATGTTTCCATATTGACAAATAGAAAAAACAACAACAGTAAACTGAAATTTTAAAAACTGTAAATGGGAATTTGGTAAATTGACAAATGTGATAACAACAAATTGGAAAATCCATGTTTCTATATCATGAAATTGAAAAACTTTAAACTGACATTTTAAGAACTGTAAATGGGAAATTGTGAAATTGATAAATGTGTAAACAACAAAATGCAAAATCCATGTTTCCATATTATGAAATTGATAAACTTAAAACAGACATTAAAAAAACTGAAAATGGGAAATTGGAAAATTGACATATGTGTAAACAACAAAAATGAAAAAAATATCCAGTGGGGTAGTGATCATGTTGTACAATAACCTATAAGACTAGCATAAGGATAGTTGCATGACATGTAAAACACAAATTGTAAAAATCCATGTTTCCATATTAACAAATAGAACAAAAAACATTAAACTGAAATTTAAAAAACTGTAAATGTGAATTTGGTAAATTGACAAATGTGAAAACAACAAATTGGAAAATCCATGTTTCTATATCATGAAATTGAAAAACTTTAAACTGACATTTTAAGAACTGAAAATGGGTAATTGCGAAATTAATAAATGTGTAAACAAAATGCAAAAATCCATGTTTTCCATATTATGAAATTGAAAAACTAAAAACTGACATTTAAAAACTGAAAATGGGAAATTGGAAAAATGACATATGTGTAAACAACAAAATGAAAAAAAAAACGTTTGGGTAGTGATCATGTTGTACAGTAACCTGTAAGACTAGCATAAGGATAGTTGCATGCACCTTATATACTTTGTGAATGTGCATTAGCCTTTGGATTAGCTTAAGTTAGGTTTGGTAAAGTTAGGTTTAATGAGGTTAGGTATGTGACCTTGTAGTTTATCTTTTAGAAAAATGTAAAAAAGTAAAATCTAAAAATCAAAAAATCTTAAATTTAAAATGTAAAATCTAAAATCTTTAAATGAGGTTTCTGCAGGTTATGACAACATGTTTATGATTTAGTCAATGTTGGTGTGTGGTATCCAATTACTACTGACTTTGCATGAACATCACCCATTGTCTTGATCAACACCTTGGGTTTCAAATTACTGCAGCGTTAGTCATAGCAATAGAACTGTGCGCTCTCTGCCATGTCAGCAACATGACACCGGAAGGAACACCTGTGTAATATCCAATGATTGCTGACTTTGTATAATCATCACCCATTGTCTTGATGAACACGTGGTGTTTCAAATTACTGCAGCGTTAGTCATAGCAACAGAACTGTGTGCTCTCTGCCATGTCTGTAATATGACACAGGAAATAACAAGACGTCTTACTGTACGTACCTTCTCCTCAGTTTTAACATCTTAAGAACAAGTATTATTCTCTTTCAACTACAAATGACTCGTTAGAACACATTCATTCACCAAGTTAGATCCCTTGACCTGCTCTCAAATGGCATGTGCCTCGTAGCCCTAACCTAACGTTACGTACGAACTAAACAGAATGTGACTTGTTAGCTCTTATCATGCATGTGCACAGGTGAACACTTGTGTGTTAGGTCATATTACACTTGAACTTACATTTTCTCACGTAAGTGCATTTCTCTGTTCCACAAGATTCAAATTTGATTGCTGGATTGTATCCTGCACTGTTTATGCGATATAGCTTTGCCAGGTAGTTCTCTACATATAGCAATTTTACCACTGCTCTACCTACGCCTTTTGCTCTTTTGGCTTTCTTACAGTCTGGTGTGTGATAGACAGCATTAACTGTATATCAAACCCAGTTCACATTTGTATTTGTAATCCAAGTAATAATTTGAAAAGACACAAATGTAATCAGTTTTAAACGTTATCTCTGTTTTGCTTTGTTTAATATGTTTATGACATGCATATTAACCTGAAATCGAACCTCCTGGTGAAAAGGCTGACAGCTTAACCACTGCACCACCATGCCCTTGTTTCTTAGTTCGACTCGTTCTAGGCCTCAGACCTGGAAATCGAGTTAAGACTACCAGTACAAGAGCTACAAGTGCTTACCACTGCAACACCAAAAAAATGGATAGCTGGTAACATTAGACAACCGGAAATAATTATATTTCTGTTAGCAATGCATTTCGTCATCAGCCTACTGTCTGAGCACTGACAGCAACACAGTTTAGTTTAGAACAAGCGAGTGTGTGTGTGTATAGATTATTAGCCTCAAGTATTTAATGCTTGTTGTGTGTAGTGACCATTTTGTCTCGGTAACCACTGAGCATTTTTGTATTTTAACTATCCTCTTTAACTAATCAATTAAAGATAGTCTACTCTTAATTTCTGATAAATCAGAGTTTGCGTACACCGTTTCTCATTTATTAACCCATACCTGCAACCCATACCTGCACCTCACCTGACCCTCTCTGACTATTAGTTAGCGAGATATTAACAAAAGTGTAGTTAGGGCCTTTTGACAAAAAATAAATAATACATTCAAAACTGACTGTCACCTCAAGTCCAACGACCTCTCATACAAGCCCCATAGCCTTATTGGTTCATGAGATGTTAATAAGCAAATTACCTAAGGGTTTTGGATCTTTTGGTAATTTAAAAAAAACTCATCTATGAATCTGTATTCAAAAAGCCCGCCCTCTTACAAAAAAAAACAAGTGCACATGCGTAAAAACAAAAAACAAACATGTTAATTCATAGTAGCGATCGGCTCTTCACTTGCGTTTCATGTCGAACAACGTTCAATTTCATTATAGCATTAGGGGTCATGAGCCAGTCAAAAGGGACCGGTCTAAAGGGATTAGTCAAAAAGGACCCGTCAACAAGGACCCTTTCACAGGGGCTCGTCAACAAGGACCCGTCAACAAGGACCCGTCAACAATGTGCCGTCAACAATGACCCGTCCACAGGTACCCGTCCACAGGGACTCGTCCACAAGGACCCGTCCACAGGGACCTGCGTGTGCGTGCGGGGGAACATACGATTACGTCAGCAAATCATCTCATCTAGTTTCAAATTTAACCACTACGGCGCGTGCAACACACTGGAAGTGCATGGGAACATACGATTACGTCAGCGAAACATGAACTCACTTGTCTGTTGTATGAGTATCAGTTTAGTAGTGGCATCATGCAGCAAAAGACGTTTACTTACACAGTCCATCATTATGGTAAACTTTTTTTCTTATCATTATGGAAATCTCCTTATTAGGACCCGTCCACAGGGACCGGCGTGTTTGTGCAGGGGAACATACGATTACGTCAGCAAATCATTTCATCTAGTTTCAAATTTAGCCACTACGGCGCGTGCAACACACAGGAAGTGCGTGGGAACATACGATTACGTCAGCGAAACATGAACTCTCTTGTCCGTTGTATGAATATCAGTTTAGTAGTGACATCAAGCAGCAAAAGACGTTTACTTACACAATCCATCATTATGGTGAGCTTTTTTTTCTTATAATTATGGAAATCTCCTTATTAGAATAAAATGTTATAGTGGTTCTGGTCACTTATAGCTAAACTGTAATAGATATGATTTTTTTGTTTCTTTGCAGGCTACTACAATAAATATTCTCAATGCTATGGGGGCAGAACTGTTGATTAGAGAGAAAAAAAAGCTCACTGAATTACCAATGCATACTCTTTTCCGTATCATTAACATTCAAAAATTGGACACAATGTATGGTGAACGTGTGCTATGTGTTAGTGAAAATTTTCAGACATTCCTTTCTACACGTTTTAATGATATGTCAGAAAGTGTGCTCGAGGATCTAAATCATGGTGGACATTCTCTATATCTAATTATGAGGGTATAAAAAACAATACATGTATGTACATTCTGACTTTGAAGTTAGGTTAGGTTAGGTTAGGTAAGGTGGGATTTGGTTAGGTTAGGTAAGGTTAGGATTAGGTTAGGTTAGGTTAGGTTAGGTTAGGTGAAGTTGGATTAGGCAGAATGGCTGCGGTATGAATCAAAAGCCAGCTCATGTCAGTTTTGCCTCACAAGGTTGAGTGTACCCCATTCCAACCCTCAGCCTAGAATTAAATTTCTTACAGAGCCAGGACTCGAACCCGAACTTCCACAGTAACAGCTAAAAATGCTAGCCACTACACCATAAAGTGGGGCAATATAAGGCTGGTCTTGATTGTACATGATCAATCAATAATTACCTAATAATAATAATAATAATAATAATAATAATAATAATAAAAACAATAAATATTCCATTTAGCAACTACATATCCGTCCTCTCCCTGGGTTCTTTTACATGCCAACATCGTATGACATGCTTGTCTTAATTTTTGCCACCTTTCAAAAATCACTTACCACGACCAAGAGCGAACCTGCAAGCTTGGAGTTGGTAGTCCGACACGATAACCACTCACCCATCGTGGCAAGCTATCAATCAATAATTACCTAATAAATTATTATTAATAATAATAAATACAATAAATATTCAATTTAGCGACTACACGGTCGAACTCCCCCAGTGACATTATTCACGGTCTCAGAGTATGGTGGCCATCTTGCGCATTAGCCCCTGCCCCAGCTATGACTGGCCCCTCCATAAGAATAACATAGGGCTGGTTGCGCGCGGCCGCCATCTTGCGCATTAGCCCCTGCACCAGCTTCGGCTTATATTACCTACTTACACCCTACATCCGAGGCAATCTGTTTAACCCTGGTCTACCCCCACATTTCTTGTCCTCGACCCTCCCATCCATAACCAAGCTTGCTATTCCTGGGTGTCTTTATAAGTGTCCTACCAACTTATCACTTCTCTTCATTAGCATTCGCCAGAAACATCTCTCCTCTCCCACTCGTCTAAATACCTCTTCATTTGTTACCCTATCTACCCATCTGATTTTCATCATTCTCCTGTAACACCACATTTCAAACGCTTCAATTCTCCTCTTTTCTGCTGCACCATTAGCCCAAATTTCACTTCCTTATTGTGTCACGCTCCAGACAAATGCTTTCAACAATTACTTCCTAATACCTAAATGTATATTCGATGTCAACAGATTCCTTTTCTGTAGAAATGCTTTCCTTGTCTGAGCCAACCTACTTTTTATATCCTCATTGCTTCGTCCATCACTGGATATTTTGCTTCCTAAGTAACAGAAGTCTCCTACTTCCCGTAGCGTTTCACCTGCCAATTTGCTGTCCGTAGAGGTTTCCAATACTTTTGTTTTACATTTATTGATTTTCATCATGAATTCTTTCCTCGACGGAGTCCATACCATTCAAAAAATCATTCAAAACCTCTGGCGTATCGGCCAAGATGACGATGTCATCAGCAAATCTCAGAGTTGAAATTATTTCTACTTCAATCTTCGCTCCCACTTCAAATTTTTCTCCAATTTCCAGATTATATTGTTTTAGAGATCTTTGAAATGCGTTGCCCTCGCACATGGTGTAGATGCATTGTCAAAGGAAAACATTCCATGTTACGAACATGGCCACATAACCTGTACCGAAAGCTTCTGCAGATTTAACAGAAGACCTATTCTAAACAGCAGTTCCTTGAACTCAGATTTGCCAACATTTTATTGTATCTTTCCTTGTGGTATATCTCTGTACCTAAACATAAAGAAGAGTGCTTTAAAAATCATACCTTGTGTAAATTTTGGAAAAGGTAGTGAGTGTGGTTTTTGCCGGAGTGGATACTCGCTCGTAGAAATTCTTTTCAGTAAAATAGACTGGTTCACATTGAGGTATGTGACGGCGGGATACCTTAAGTGTTACGGAAACGGCAATTGCCACCATAGGCTTTCGTTACTACTGAAATAACGACTAGACTGATATTTGTACTTAACTATACGGGATTTGTGAGCCCAGTGTTAATGAAATTGAACGTAGCTATATGGCTACCTTTATTTAGTAGCCACTACTGTAGTGTTTAAAAATTAAAGGTGGTATTAGAAGGCCCTTTCGCTATTTTAGCCTACTTTCAATTTTTGCAAAAAAAAATGAAAGTAGACTTATGAGATCAACACAGGGCGAAAAATGTGTCTGTCTGTGTGTCCGTGACTGTGTGTACTCTGATTGTCTGTCCCCCCCCTATCAATTCGAACATGGTGAAACCGAATTGAACGAAATTTGGTACAGATGTAGCACTAGCAAATGGCACCTCTGTGTTATGTTTTATATTGCCGCCAACTTGACGAAAACGTAATGGCGGCCACCCAAATATTAAAAGCTTAAATCGAATTACGACCAACCTAATCATCTGATCTCTACCAACTTTTTCAACGTTATACCATTATGTATGAAGAATCTTTTGACCAAACTACAAGGTATTCAGAACAATAATTTGCAGATGGCGGACATGTATGTGTGCAAATGTTCTCCCCCTATCAATTCAAACACGGTCAAACCGAATTGAACGTAATTTGGTGCTGAGGTAACTAGCAAAGGGCTGCTTAGTTTCATGTTTTATATCGTTGCCATCTTGACGGAAACGTAATGGCGGCCACCCAAATGTTAGAAACTTAAATCTAATTACGACCAACCTAATCATCTGATCTCTACCAAATTTTGCAACAACATACCTTTAAGTGAGAAGCGTTCTTTGACCAAGCTACAAG
Source organism: Meconema thalassinum (assembly GCA_946902985.2). Taxonomy (NCBI): domain Eukaryota; kingdom Metazoa; phylum Arthropoda; class Insecta; order Orthoptera; family Tettigoniidae; genus Meconema; species Meconema thalassinum. The sequence continues at coordinate 84,994,046 of OX336393.1, forward strand.
ATCATCAGTCCAATAGTTTGTATATGGTGGCTATGTATGTGGGTAAATCGATTCCCCCTATCAATTTAAACACGGTAAAACCGAATTGAACGAAATTTGGTACAGATGTAGCACTAGCCAAGGGCATTTCAGTATCATGGTTTATATCGCCGCCATCTTTACGGAATCGCAATGGCGGCCATCCAAATGTTAAATGCTTAAATCAAATTACGAACAACCTAATCATCTGAGATCTACCAATATTTGCAACGTTATACAATTTCATATGCAGAATCTTTTGACCAAACTACAAGGTCATCAACCCGATAGTTTGCGGATGGCGCCCATGTATGTGCACAAATCGATTCCCAATATCTATTCAAACAGGATGAATCCGGATTGAACGAAATTTGGCGCTGATTTAGCACTAGAAAAGGGCACCTCAGTCATGATTTATATCGGTGCCATCTTGACGAAAAATCAATGGCGGCCACCCAAATGTAGAAAACTTAAATCCAATAACGACCAACCAAATCATTCGATCTCTACCATTTTTGGCAACGTTATACCATTTTGTATGAAGAATCCTTTGACAAAACTACAAGGGCATCAGCCCAATAGTTTGCCAAAGGCGGCTATGTATGTGTGCAAATCGATTCCCCTATTAATTCAAACATGGTGGGACTGAATTGAACGATATTTGGTAAAGAGGTAGCACTAGCAATGGGCATCTCAGTGTCATGTTTTATATTGCCGCCATCTTGACGAAAACGCAATGGCAGTCACCCAAATGTTGAAAGCTTAAATCAAATTACGACCGACCTAATCATCTGATCTCTACCAATCTTTGTAATAGTATACCTCTTATTATAAAGAATCTTTTGATCAAACAACAAGGTCATCAGTCCAATAATTTGCGTATGGCGGTCTTTGTATGTGTGCAAATCGATTCCCCCTATCTATTCAAACACGGTGAAACCGAATTGAACGTAATTTGGTGCCATGGTAGCACTCGCAAAGGGCACCTTATTTTCATATTTTATATCGTCGCCATCTTAACGGAAACGTAATGGCGGCCACCCAAATGTTAGAAACTTAAATCAAATTACGACCAACCTAATCATCTGATCTCTACCAAATTTTGCAACAACATACCTTTAAATGAGAAACGTTCTTTGACCAAGCTACAAGATCATCAGTCCAGTAGTTTGTATATGGTGGCCATGTATGTGTGCAAATAGTTTCCCCCTATCAATTTAAACACGGTAAAACCGAATTGAACGAAATTTTGTACAGATGTAGCACTAGCAGAGGGCATCTCAGTATCATATTTCATATCGCCGCCATCTTGACCGAATCGTAATGGCGGCCAGCCAAATGTTAAAAGCTTAAATCAAATTACGACCAAGCTAATCATCTGATCTCTACCAATATTTGCAACGTTATACCATTTTGTATGAAGAATCATTTGACCAAACTACAAGGTCATTAGCCGAATAACTTGCGGATGGCGGCCATGTATGTGCGCAAATCGATTCCCCCTATCTATTCAAACACGTTGAAACCGGATGGAACGAAATTTGGTGCTGAGGTAGCACTAGCAAATGGCACCTCAGAGTCATGTTTTATATCGCCGCCATCTTGACGAAAATGTAATGGTGGCCACCCAAATGTTATAAGCTTAAATCAGATTACGACCAACCTGATCATCTGATCTCTACCAATTTTTGCAATATTATACCATTATGTATGAAGAATCTATTGACCAAACTACAAGGTCATCAGCCCAATAATTTGCGGATGGCGCCCATGTATGTGTGCAAATCGATTCCCCCTATCTATTCAAACACGGTGAAAACTGATTGAACGAAATTTGGCGCTGAGGTAGTACTAGAAAAGGGCACCTCAGTCATGTTTCATATCAGCGCCATCTTGACGAAAACGCAATGGTGGCCACCCAAACGTTGAAAACTTAAATCCAATAACTACCAACCAAATCATCTGATATCTACCATTTTTTGCAACATTATACCTCTATGTATGAAGAATCTTTTGACAAAACTACACGGTCATCAGCCCAATAATTTGTCGATGGCGGCTATGTATGTGTGCAAATCGATTCCCCATATCAATTCAAACATGGTGAAACCGAATTGAACGAAATTTGGTAAAAAGGTAGCACTAGCAAAGGGCACCTCAGTGTCATTGTTATATTGCCACCATCTTGACGAAAACGCAATGGCGGCCACACAAATGTTGAAATCTTAAATCAAATTACGACCAACCTAATCATCTGCTCTCTTCCAATTTTTGATATATTATAACTTTTGTATGAAGAATATTTTGATCAAACTACAAGGTCATCAGTCCAATAATTTGCGTATGGCGGCCAAATATGTGTGCAAATCGATTCCCCATATCTTCTCAAACACGGTGAAACTGAATTGAACGTAATTTGGTGCTGAGGTAGCACTAGCAAAGGGCACCTTAGTTTCATGTTTTATATCGTCACCATCTTGATGGAAACGTAATGGCGGCCACCCAAATATTAGAAACTGAAATCAAATTACGACCAACCTAATCATCTGATCTCTACAAAAAATTTCAACAACATACCTTTATGTGAGAAGCGTTCTTTGACCAAGCTACAAGGTCATTAGTCCAATAGTTTGCATATGGCTTACATGTATGTGTGCAAATCGATTCCCCCTATCAATTTAAACACGGTAAAACCGAATTGAACGAAATTTTGTACAGATTTAGCACTAGCAAAGGGCATCTCAGTGTCATGTTTTATATCGCCTCCATCTTGACGGAAACGGATTGGTGGCCACCCAAATATTAAAAGCTTAAATCATATTACGACCAACCTAATCATTTGATCTCTACAAAAATTTTCAACAACATACCATTTTGTGGGAAGCATCTTTTGACTTAACTACAAGGTCATCAGCCCAATAGTTTGCAGATAGGAGCCTTGTATGTGTGCAAATTGATTCACCATATCAATTCAAACACGGTGATTTCGAATTGAATGAAATTTTGAACAGAGTTGGCACTAGCAAAGGACACCTCATATTCATATTTAATATCCGTATAACACGTTGTATTTCAAAAAGCTACTACAACCAACATTCATTTATACTCCTTGAAAAGGACAAAGAGTTAAAACAATACCCATGCATTTAGGAGAAAGTAGGCAATATGTTTTTACTGAACATCTTGTTTTTACCCCTGACACTACAGCTCATGAATGGCTTAGGCCTATCATGCGACCGCTTCCCAGCCGTTTGGCTTGGAAATATTGTGGTGACGTGTGGGTAGGTTTTTGCAAGGAATTAACCCTACCCTCAAGGGAAGATGAAGAGAAAAGGAAAGGGAAGTGGGTTTTGGACTAAGGAACAAGTGTGGATAAATAGGACGAGAGGCCAACACCAAACAAAATAAATTTAAATGAGTTAGTGGCGAGTGTCACCGCAAAGCCCGTGAAACACCTAAAGTGGGTATGGACCTGGCCGTAGCTACCGGGAAATGCGGCTGGAGCTTGGGCTATTTGCCAGCAAATGGCATTTGTGCTTTCCCTTCCCAGCCTATATTTGACTACTATGGGGAAGGGTGGAAGTCCGGCAAGACAAAGAATGACAGATTTGTTGTATATCCCTTCAAAGGAATCAGGTTTAATCAACGGATTTGAAAGGCGCAAATAATTTAAATTCGCCGTGATGTTTTTAGTTCTTGGAATTGTAGAATTTCCAAGGAGCGACTGAATGCTTCCAGGAAGGGTAGCGATGAAGCAGTTATCGTGCTTTTAAAAACAATTTGATTGTTTTAGAAAATTTTTGGTTTTAAATTTTGGTAAGAACACCAATTGTTGAATTCAAGAAAGGCTAAGCTTCTATCCAGCAAAGTGCCGACTAAAAGTATAGACAAGAAGAAAAACTTAAATTTGGAAAACCAACCATAAATTATAGAGAAAGTCTCAACAAGCAGGAAGCTGGTGGAGCTAGCTATACTTGCATTACTGGCTAGTTAGAATTAGCTATAAAAGCTAAGAGCGATTTTGAAAAAGTTTTTGCGGAGAGTTTTTGTTCAAATGCAACAAATAGTGGAACCTTTTTTACTTTGATGCTCGAGTTTCATAAAACGAGAATGAGCTTTCGGGTAGAGTTAGGGGAGGTAGGATCCTGCCTAATCGTTATTTCATAGAAAATGATGAAGCAAAAGGATATAGTTTGATTTAATAACAATGCGTAAAAATATGATAAATTTTACAACTGTAAAATATACAATTTAAATTTTTAAACCTTTGAGGTCTCAGACCTCTAAATTTGTTGAAGTTTGCACTAGGCGATTAACAAAATTTGGTTTGGAACCTCTTGAAGGCACCAAATCTACATAAGATTTTAAAATAGTGCTCAGATTAGCAAATTTAAAGTTTAACAATAAATCAGGTACGATATATATAAATATTGAGAATTCCTAATGGAAGTTCTAAAAGTATGAACGAATGTTAAATTTGAAATTATAACAAGAAAAGAGAGAATTAAGAAGAAGTTTCTATAACTTCTTGTATTGAAGCAGGGATCACGAGAAAAGTGGGGCCAGTTACCCTTTCGTGAAACCTGGAAAAAGGAAAGTTAGAAAACTCACTTGTGAGTAGAAATAATTGAATTCCCTAATGAAAATAGGAAAAACAATATGATTTCAGGTGTGTACTAGACACCAATGATGCAGAAATTACTTATGAAAAACAGTACAAAGATGGGAGGGCACTTCTATAGACTGTCACCTCATTGAAAAGAACCTAAATTTTACAATTATTATAATGTGTTAGTGAGGAGTATGAAAGGAGGAAATATGAGAATCAGGAAAACGTTTATGGCCGTATTTATAGCTTTCGTTCGAACGCGACACGGATGGTTGTTGAATGGGCACGGTTATGCACTGTAGTCCATTGAAAAATTCACTATTGCAACAAGGAAAGTTTATCAGACGAAAAGTTATTGTAATAGTAGAGATCACTATTTGAATTTTATTTTGAGAAAGTTTATTGCGTTGTGATGTTTATAGATGGTGGTTGAATGCAGCGGACAATTTCCAACGAAGGAAGACAAATTATATGCTGATCAGAATTATTTTCAACATAAATTCCTCAGTGAGGAACATGCATTCCCATATATAGGTGGAAGGCACTTGACGGCATTACTTGCAAAAAGATGACTTGCTGTAGAAAATTCTAGAGTTGAGAACAGTAGAATTGAGCAGAATATCCCGCGGAGGTGAAAGATAAGTTTTTATAGACAGTGGGTTTAATAAGACTCCCACGGTGTGAGAACTCATTCCCAGATACTCAGTACAAGAAGTACCTTTTCATTTTAGAAAGCTTGCTGAAGTAGCTACAAATAAATCAAGAAGATCTTTTGAAGGCAGATTTTGCATCACATTGCAATTTTACACTGTCTATAAAATCAGGTCAAAAACTTTTAAAACTTAGTGAAAACCATTGAAGTAGTACTTAGCTCATTTTGAAGAACGATGATGATCTGGATGACGGTTGACGTTAAGGTTAGGACACGGCGTGCTGATTTAAAAATGTCTCAAGTAGACAGGAGACAAGCCTGAAGTAGGCTCCAACTGTATGGTTTGATGACTGACCCAGAAGTGAGAGCAGCTCGACGAAGCACGGAGGAACCAAGGGGGGCCGAGGGGGGGAGAAAGAGACAAAGGAACATACATAAAAATTACCAACCTAACAATAATACATTGCTTTCTTAGATATTAATTTTCTTGATGGAGTGATCTTCAAGGAGAAGCTAGCAGGCGATGATGACGACGTCTGGAGGATTGGAATGATGAAGAAGTCCTCTTGAGCATGGAGATGTTAGCTGGAGATAGCGACGACATCTTGTGGTTGGATTAGGAAGGAAGTCTTCTTGAGAGTTGAGATATTGATGAACTTCAGCAGTTAGCTGCTAGATGCCGCTAGGTAGATCATGGAAGTTATATCTACAACAAACTTACAAAGAAAGTAAGCAAGGTGCTTAAATAAAAGAAGAAGTAAGAAATCACTGTTGGTGTTTGCGAAAAAGGAAGGAATGAATTAAAGCAAAGAGCAGCAAAAGCTACCTCTATCTTACCAAGTATTCCAAAGAATACACCAACGTGCGGTCAGTGCATCCTGTCCCCTCGGCCGTTAATCTTGTTCTTCGTGACCGGGGTGCTGCCTCACTATCAACAGCTACTCAATTTTCCTCACGAAGCTGATTAGCAGCCCTCACGTCAGTGTCTTAAATCTCTGACGGAGCCGGGAATCGAACCCGGGGCCTTCGGATGAGAGACAGGCACGCTAGTCTGTGTTTGTACATATCTTGAAAAAGTTAATAAATGGATTGGCATTGCCTCCTACAGGAATATATAGAAAATCGGATGTCATTACTTAAGGTAGTGTTGCCATGGAAACGGACTTGCCATTAGTTCATCAGTTTATCATAGTGAAGATAGTTTTCTGCGAATATCTTTGAAACTGTTGGCTTTAGGGCCTTAAAATGTGGTGTTCGGTGTCCCGTAGGGGCGTAAAATGAGGTATGTCCGGTCCTTATGCAACAACTTTGATATTTTGTCCCAGTTGAGTATTTTTAGTGACTTTTCAGTTATGTTGCCAAGGGGCCTGAATGGAGTGGCCTGTCCGAAATTTAAAGTAGACAGTGTTACCCGCTGGGTTCCAAAGGGTAAGTATACATATTTTGGTTCAGATCGGTGAAACGGTGTCGATTTTTATAAATAACAGACAAACAAACAAACAAACAAACAAACAAACAAACAGACCAACCAAAATTGAGTTTTATATACAGGGTGTAATTGATATAATGGAAGTCCTTTACACTGGTGATAGAAGAGTCTATTGTACGTTTCCTAGGTAAAAAAAAATTGTCACCTATCTTTAAATTGAAAATTTATCATTAAAAAGTCAATGTTTTTAGGTTTTTCCGAAGTTCTTCAAACAGAAGGTGAGGGAGCAGGCTGGGGGAAACGAGGTGGAGCGAGGTGGGATGATGCGCGGAAGAGAAGTTGATACGTAATCGGTGCGTTGACCTTACTAGTTGAGGGGAGGTATCAGCTGTTACGAGGAAAGCGAGCGATACCCGTCTCGTAAGAAAATTTGTATTGCTGTTGTTGTTGTTGTTGTTGCTGTTGTTGTTGTTGTTGTTGTTGTTGTTGTTGTTGTTGTTGAAATTGCACGCAATGTATTGTGTAGCCTACTTGGCGTCATCGACGTCCGGCACTTTAATGAAATACAGTGTGATAAAATTCCGACATCCCGTATTCTGTTCAGAACTAGCATTTAAGACGGAAGGAATATATTTGATGTTTTGTTTGAGAGGCTTGGCAATTTTGGTCATTTAGCCCCATGTGGTTGGGTGTGGGAAGAATTTGTCTGATAACCTGTGGTTTTGTGGTTTCTTTAGTAATGTAGGTATTTGTAATTCAGGTGAGGATTGGGAAGAAGGCGGCCGTGGCCTTAAGTTAGGAACCATCCCAGCATTTGCCTGGGGTAGAAGTGGTAAACCATGGAAAACTACTTCCAAGATTTAATACTAGTATGGTACCACATGCACATAGTAATAATAATAATAATAATAATAATAATAATAATAATAATAATAATAGCCGGCCTTGTGGTGTTGGGGTAGCGCGCCTGCCTCTCACCCGGAGGCTCCGGGTTCGATTCCCGGCTGTCAGGGATTTTAGAAACTGACGTGAGGGCTGGAACGGGGTGCACTCAGCCTCGTGAGGAGAATTGAGTAGCTGTCTGACAGTGAGGCAGTGCTCCGATCACGAAAACCAAGATTAACGGCTGAAGGGACCCGATGCGCTGATCACGCGTCACCCCAATATCTGCAGGCCAAATGGCTGGGCAGCGGTCGCTTGGTAGGCCTAGACCCTTCATTGGCTGTAGTGCCAGGGGTTATTTATTATTTTTAATAATATAATAATAATAATAACATTAAAGCAAATATAGCGAGTTGGTTGGCCCTATCAAAAGCCAATGGAATTTAGAACGGGTAAAGACCATACCTATCATTGTCTCAAATACGGGCGTGATCCCAAGTACCTTGCTCCAAGATCTTAAAGAACTGGTTCTGGATACTCAAATGGACAAACTAATGCAGAAGGCAGTAGTTCTCTCGACAACCCGAATCGTCTGGAAATTCATGGGTAGCGATTTCGACTTTCCAGCTTAGAAGTGGCTGTTTCAGTAGCAATACTTTGGTTCCCTGAAGCCCGTATAGTTATGTTGTGATGTACCAGCAATGTGTTATATGTACTGTATAAAACAATAATAATACTTAAATGATAGTGAGGCTGTGAGCTCAGGTAGTAGAGTGCTATCCTTCTCGAGGGTTCGATCTAGTCTGAGTCATGTAATACATGAAGGTGAAGAAATTCGACAGACTTATGCCGATGGATGTAATGGCACGTACATGAAATTCTGTGAACACAACATTCCGGAATCTCGACATCCCCGCCAAAACTAAAAATAGTGTGTCCAGCAACATATTAATATTAATTTTATTATTATTATTATTATTATTATTATTATTATTATTATTATTATTATTATTATTATTATTATACAGGTTATAAGAGATTATATCTTTATTGAATGTTATTTATTTTTAAATAGGGTTCCAATTGTTTAGGACGTTCAGTAAATAAATATTTTTGGTAACAATGATGATGGAAGAGACTTGATAGCGTGTTGTGATGGTTGTTGTTAATTCATTTTAGGGGCTTGGGACATTTGTTTATCAGCCCCGTGTAGTTGGGTGAGTGTTGGATTTGTCTGAAAAACTGTGTTTCTGTGGTGACTGTAGTAGTGTGTGTAGCTGTAGTTATTAGGGTCGTGAATGAGGTTGGTGCTCCGGGACTCCAAGTACCATACTATCCCGGCATGTGCTTGGAAAGCGCGTGCAAGAATCCAGAGGAATCCAAACTCAGGATAGCCACTGTCAGTGCTGAGTTAGGACCTCCAATCACCGGAATTACTGCGATCGTGGTGCACGATTAAATGCGCATGCCTACACCGCGGGGGTAGGAAAGAAAGCAGCCGTGGTCTTATGAAGGGACATTCCAACTTTGGGCTCGTGGGATGCCACGGTTAATCATCTTGTGGCTGCAGATGGTGGGAAGTAAGGAAGCTTGTGGTTTTAGATGACCGTACATTTCGTGATCATGAGCTACTGGACCTCCTTTTTATGTGGAATCCGAACCACAGGACATGGCATTTCACTTCGAAAATCTGACATGCATTGACCGGGAATCAAACCCGGTCCGCCGTGGTGAGAGGCCAACAGCTGGTCCGCTGCGCCATCACGCCCCGACTTGCATATCGGCCGTTGATGGTAAGCTGCCTCAATACTAGCACCCCATGTAGATGATGATGATAATAATAATTATAATAATAATAATAATAATAATAACAATAATAAGGGTCAGCATGTGTAGCTCTGGTGGTAGAGTGCTAAAAATAAAAGTCTGGCAACTCGACATACCAAAAAAAAAACATAAATAACTTAGGTTGGTTCCATAATTTAGGGGCTGCGACAACGTGGTCAGGTAGCCCCGTATTAAAGAAGTGTGTCTAAAATTCTATTATTACTATAATTAGTACAGTAGTTGTCGCCTAGTTTAATAATAATAGTATTATTTTTTTTTGTTGCAGTTGCTGCACTGTCTTCACACAAAGATAGACCAACAGTTTCTTAAATTATTTTACCAAATCTTTAGGATTTCCATTTTCTATGCTAAGGCCATGAGGATGGCAAAATCCTAAACAGATCCACCATCACTAGTCATGTAGCCACTCCCCATGAAGGTGTGATACAGCTGTTCATAGGCTCGGTTTGTGTATTTCATTGTCATTGGCAGACAAGACGAGGAGGTCTCTCAATTTTAGACTCTTGTGAATATTCCTTTGCGTTGGTGGGGTGGGTGACGGGGAGAAGTCAGCTGTGCTGCTAAGGGGAACGAAGTTTAAGCCCGTTTCCAAGACATTGACCGACGATTTTTGTGATTTAATTCCGCCTACACTAATTAAGATCCGATTGAATTTCATGAAGATATTTGCTTAGAATACCATCGTCTATCACCAGTGTAACGGACTTCCATCATATCAAATACACCCTGTATATATAGATAAGATAAGATAAGATAAGATAAGATAAGATAAGATATAAGATTAAACCTAATAATAATTATGTGATTTGATTCCAGCGTCCATGAGTGGGCTAGCTGCGGGGATGGCGCTCTTTCTCGAGGTCTACGGAATGATGATACTAGAAAAGGAGGGGTATGAGGAATTCCTAGACTCGACCACCCTCCTTCTGCTCGTCAGTCTCATTGCGGGTGCTATTTTGGGGGCGGTCTTCTCCGGGCTGCTCGCGCACTTCTGGGGTCGCAAGCCTGCAATCACCATGCTTGCCGTGCCTTTCATAGCATCCTGTCTGCTCTTCTTCTGCCCAGTCCTACCTGCGACCTGTGCCATAGAAATCTTATACGCGGCACGATTCTGCGCAGGGCTTGGAGTAGGCGGAGTGTTCGCCATCATTCCAGTGTATGTCTCCGAGGTGGCTGATGACAGTGTGAGGGCTTCCTTGGGCTCACTACTTGGGGTATGTCAATAATAATAATAATAATAATAATAATAATAATAATAATAATAATAATAATAATAATAATAATAATAATATATGCGACTGTTATCGTGCCCAGTTTTGGTGCGATTCCTACCCTTCCCTTCCCACCCCTTTATTTATGTACTTATCGTAACCAGTACCTTGCGACCAAAGTTGGAACTTAATAGAGCGTTAATCAAATCTAACCTACAAATTTAGCTCCACACTATTGTAGTTAGTGGAAGGTTCTTTTATATGTCACTAGCTGAATTACCCGTTCCTTGAACGGATTTTAGTACTTGCTGGCCTAAATCATTAATATATATAATCATACATTCGTAATGTTCGTTATGTTATTTCCATGTTACCAACTACATGTGTAGGTAGACTACATGCATTTTCACTCACCTAATTATTAACCAGAGGTAGGAAAGTGAAAATCCTCAGCCTGCTTTCAGTCGACCGACCGGGTCAGGGAATGGAATGAAAGAAATTCCCATCTAGCAGCGAGGATATGAACTGTGCCGGCTGCCGAAGCCTGTCGCACTCCCCTGGGGCAATGATTAAATGAATGACAGATGAAATGATAGTGGAGATTGTTGCTGGAATGACATTGTGACAGGGAAAACCGGAGTACCCGGAGAAAAGCCTGTCTGCCTCCGCTTTGTAGGTGATAAAGTGCGTTTATTTATTGGAAATACATATCCGCTTCTATGTAGTAAAAGTTAAATAACCTGTCTTAAATATTGAACACCTATCGTTTAATGTCTTCATACTAGGCTATATTTAAACATATAAATATAATGCTAAAAATACATCAAACTTGATAGCAATTATCATATCCGCAATAAGTAATATTGCGGAAAATACGTACCGTCATGATAAAGACTAACAGTAACGGAACAAACTTCAATCATCCCAAGTAATAATAACAAAAACAAATCAATCACAGACCAATTTTCTAAGTTTATGCCGTGTCTTGTGCGAGATTACGCCTAGTTTCATCAGCGGGCTCCTGTGGTCTATTTGCGGACTACCAAAGGAGTAGCAAACTGCGCGATACCTCAATTCTTATTTAGAACACCTCTGCTACTTTACTGCGAGAGCTAAACGCTAAACCAGTCTTTCATCTCCCTATAAGTTAGTTAGTTATTGTTGTTTTAAGGGGCGAAACTACGAGGTCATCTGCCCCTCACCTCCCTATAAAGGCTTCCAAAATGATTGTATATTTAATTTCAGTGCCAAGCAATTAAAACTCAGCAACTTTTCTAGTTTACGCCGTATTTTGTGCGCTTTTTTAATGGCCGTGAAAGTCAAAATACCAACTTGATTGAAATAATTTTGTCCAGTTCTGCAGTAAGATTAATATGAACACTAAATAATCTAATGTGACAGTCGGTAGTCTTCGACACAATCGTCTGTGAATTTCTGTTTCTGATTAGGGTAAAAAAAACTACAAAAAGCAGATAAATATTGGCCAACAGAAATATTCAGTTAACAAAAAACAAATCGATACCGGCATACCGTGCAAAGTAGAAAGCACTATCACATTTTGAAACAGTGTAAAGATCCAAATACTCACGTACAATAACCAGAACAAAGAGTATTAAATTAGACTCAAGATCACGTCTCGTTTCGGACCCCACAAACTACCTCTATAAATAAAACAGTTCATGTAGAGACTAACATAAACTAACAACGCTCGGCGTTGACCGTGTTTTATAGCACATAATTAGGTTTTACTAGCTAACCGTTGGAGATACACGAAAAGTGGTAAGCACCTTTCGGATAGAAAATTAAATTTTAAAGCTCGTATATGCCTTCAAAAGTTTTCATTTCTTAGCGTTCTCTTTTTATTTGAAATGGAAGTATGAAATTTTGAAACCAAAGGGTGTAGTGACGTCACTAAATTGGTCGCCATTTTTAAATAGTGCAAAATATCGAAATCAAACCTAGCCTATGTGTAAACCTGGTAAATCAGCTACATCCATGCAAAATTTCATTTCAATCGGACCAGTGGTTCTTGCGTGATTGAGTAACAGACAGGACGACAGACAGACAGACAAACACCATCTCACTTTTATATATTAGAATGATAAATCTATGTCATGGGTCCGCCGGCTTTACTTTCCCTCCGAAAGATTGCATACGGAGGGATTTTAACTCTCTTAGAAGACGCGACAACTTCGGCTGGGTTTGAACTCGCTATCTTGGGCATAGAAGCTCGGCATACTATCAACTACGCCACCGAAGCCGAAACTATGTAAAAATAATAATGAAAGACTGAAGACAGAATTTGAATTGTAATTAAAACCCGAGGTCTTCACTCAGTCAAAGACTGTCAAAGAGTGGCATACACATTCACACCACTTGTCAAGCACGGAGGCAGGGGCGCACCCAGACTTTTGGTTTGGAGGGGGCTTTCCTCAATAACATGATTTCAGCTATGGAAAGAGAATGTGTCCATTATTATTATTGTATGTAAATATTGTTACGGCTGTGAGTTTGTTTCATCGCTCGCCGCATGAGTCACAACTGCCCCAGGGCTGGGCTGCTCTGCCTCAGTGTATTGCGTGCGCCTTATGCAACAGGACTACTAGGACAAAGGGATGGTCCAGAATATTCGTGACTCAGCCAGTGAAGGAAACCTCGAGAAGCCGTGAACCCTGGATGGGTCTAGAAGCATTTATTGAGTCACCGGCCTGCTATATGAGCGACCTGTCAAGCAGTTGTGGTTGTGTTTTTCGAGCTAGTGCGAGAGTTTATCCTGAGCGACAGAAGTGTGGTGACTTGCGAAACCCCTAGTGAAGCCGATTCTCTTGACAGCGAGGGAGTGAGAAGCATACAGGGGACTGTCTGTGTTTTGAGCGAGTGTGATTTCACTGAGCGACAGACGTATTGTGGCGAAGTGCCGTACGAGTTACGAAATCCAGTGACATTGTTTCCCAGCTTGTGAACAGCGAAGCAGCGTGTAGCAAGTAACTGTAGTTTGTGTAGATGAGGAAGAGGTGCAGGTAGTTTCTGTCAAGGCCACCTGACTCATTAGGACGAATTAACTTCTGTGGTTTGTTGACAAGTGAAAGGGGGCAAGAGCTCTCCATAAGGAAGAGACTTGAGGAAACTGGAGTAAGGCTCTAATTGCTTGTATTTGCTGTTGAGTGGTGTATCTTTATGGCCGCAATAAATTTAATTATTTCATTTAAAGGAACAATCTGTGTTGTGCTTCAACCCACCGTAGTCCAGTTAACAAAAGTGCCACTGGAGGGGGGGGGGGCACGTAACAACTGGTGTCAGAAGCGGGATTACGAACTCAAACACAAGCACAACACCTGATGGTCCTGGTTTCAAAACCCGAGCGGGTAATTTTTTTATTTTAATTTTCCTGTGAGTGCATGCCCTTTACAAGACAAACATCTAAAATGGAAGCGCAATTTGCAGCATTGCTAGAAAAGTTAAGTGGCATGGAAGCCAAGATGGAAGACGGCCAGAAGAAGATGGAGGACGGCCAGAAGAAGATGGAGGACAGCCAGAAGAAATTTGCCAAGGACCTGAAGGATGACCTGAAGAAGCTGGAAGACGGCCAGAAGAAGATGGAGGACGGCCAGAAGAAGTTAGCCGAGGACCTAACTGCCAAACTAGAAAACGGCCAGAAGAAGATGGAAGACGGTCAAAATAAGCTAGCGGAGGATCTGAAGAGGATAGAGGACGGCCAGAAAAAGATGGAAGACGGTCAGAATAAGTTGACACAGGACCTGAAGAAATTAGAACTGGGTCTGCGCGAGGAAGTCACGGCAGTAGAAAAGAAGTTCGACGCCTTACAAGTGGAAGTTGCCGAGCTGCGCCAACGCCCGCTGATGGGGGTGGAGGAGAAATTCAACGCCTTACAAAAGGAAGTTGCCGAGCTGCGCCAACGCCCACTGACGGGGGTGGAAGAGAAATTCAACGCTCTACAAGAGGAAGTTGCCAAGCTGCGCCAACGCCCGCCCACCGTTACACCGGGAATATCAGGAACGGGATATAGCAGAGTGACGCCCCCTACCTTCGACGGAAAGGTCCCGTGGAGCACCTACTTACGTCAGTTCGAGGCGGCCTGTTCCATAAATAACTGGAACAACACAGAAATGGCTACAGCTCTCATTGTAGCGCTGAGAGGTGACGCCCTTAACGTCCTTCAGGCCATCCCGACTGGATCCCAGGACTACGCTTCACTGATCGCCCATATGGAGTCCTGATATGGAGATAGCCATCTTCAGCAGGCCTACCAGATGCAGCTCCGGACCCGGGTACAGAAGAACGCGGAAACCCTGCTGGAGTTCGGGATGGACATCGCACGCCACGTAAGGCTCGGCTATCCAACAGCGCCGGCCGACTTTCTGGAACAGATTGCGACGCAGACCTTCACCGACGGACTACGGGACTCGGACACTCAACAGGCGCTGCGACTCGCGCGCAATAAGTCTGTGGCAGATGCGCTGAGCCACGCACTTGAGTTCGAGACGGCAAAACAGGCATCTAGAATGCGCGCGCGGGTGCGTCAGGTGGACATCGACGAACCATCCAAAGCCGACAAGACCAAGCCCCAGGTCGATGAACTGATGGAGGCGCTAGGCCGGTTCTTCAAGGGTCGCAGTACCACCAACAAAAACGAAGCCGAAGGACATCCGGAGAGGCGGCCCGGAAGTGGACTACCGACCTGCTGGACTTGCCGTAAGAGAGGCCACCTGAGCAAGGACTGCGGTGATCAGCGCAGCCAAGGGTTTCCGTCGGGACAGTCAGTCGTAGGGAAACCACGCGGCCCAGGAAAGCAAGTATCAGCCAGCCTTGGGGGGCAAAGGTTTGCTTGTGACAGTCGTCAAGCCCCGGCAGTCCAAGTTCGTGTGACTGAGTTAAGGAGGGATAATAGCAGTCTGATGGTCGACGGAGTCGTCAACGGAGTGAGCTGGCCCATGCTAATCGACACGGGAGCATCGAGGATCATCGTCAGTCCCACCGTGATCCCGAAGTGGAGAGTGCAACCCACACAAAGGAACCTCCAACTAATAACCGCGACCGGAGAGACCGCACCGGTACATGGCGAAGCATCACTGGAGTTCGTCATTGGTCGACAGGCGATAAAGCATCCAGTGCTTGTGGCTGACGTATCAAATGAAGTGATCATCGGACTGGACTTCATGGACCAGAACAACATCATCTTGGATCTGAGTACCAACACTCTGCACTTCGGAGGTGAGGAACTTGCTTTGCAACCAACTCACGAGGCCGTCACCCCACGACGAGTAAGGCTGAGAGAGGACGTCATCGTTCCCACCAGGACGGAGATCAGCGCTGCCGTAATTGTCGACGGAACTGCTGAGGGAGTGGCGGCTGTCATCGAGCCAAAATATGAGGACATCCAGACAAAAGGATTGTTAGTTGCCAAGACCCTCATCAACACGACGTCTCGGCCGTACGTCCGCCTGTCCAACCTGAACGACTACGACATTACGGTTCACCGGGACACCAACCTAGGAGTCTGCGAGCCTGTTACCTGGATTGCCCGCATCACAGATACGACGGACGGACACCTGCAGACGGACGGTTTGGAAGGTTTCTTTATGTTTATGTGATGCAATGTTTTTAAAGTGTTCCCAGGTTTTTAGGGGGGGCTTAAGCCCCCAAAGCCCCCCCCTGGGTGCGCCCCTGCACGGAGGTATTGCGCAACACATTTCGATCCCGCCCGATTTGTTTCAAACCGTTTTGCAACAACTCAACCCATGCCATACGCCGTCAAATCGTTTGCGCAAACACGGTTGTTGGCACACGCTCACCACACTCCACTTTCCCCCCTCATCCTTCCGCACCCGACAGGGATCACGAGCTGGGAGCCGAGCAGTTGGTTCAGTGCTATTTCGTCCAGGTGCCATTTCGTCCAGCTCGGTTTTACAAATTATTACACAATTTAATGAGTGCCATCTCGTCCAGACGAAATGTTGACAAGGGTTGAGGCAGTGCAGGTAGTCGGAGGTCAATGACCCCTGTGCTTACGTGCACAACTACAGGATGTGGGATATTCCCTTATGACTCCCTCCCCAAAGCCCTTCAAAGTCCCTATGTAATTTCAATGAATAAACAAATATTCGTGCTTGATATATGATAAGATATTTATTTAAACCGATATTTTAGTAAGGCAAATTTGGATATCACCTTCCCCTAGGGGCTCACATCTAGTGCGACGTGGGTCGGGACCCCAGCTGAATGCCAATTGCACTTTGTGAGTATTTGGAATCTGAAATGCGCGTTTTTCATCTACATTGCATTGTGTATTTTCAATTTCAATTGCATTTTGTAAGTATTTTGAACCTCAATTGAGAAGCTTATTTCCAAAAGGTACCAAATCCAAAAAGTAATATTTTACAGGAGAGAGGAAAAACGCTCAGAGTGTAAAATTTCATCTGAAAATCCATTTGAGCACATTTATTATGTTCAGATAGAATAAATGCATTGTTATACCAAGCATTTCTGTTTAGGCTTTTTCAGTTAAGGAAATAATCAAAGAAAATTGTGGATTTGGTACTTTTTGGCACTGAAACTCGAAATATTTTCAATGGAAATACATAAAATTTCACCGCAGTCATCAGAATCTTCGAGAAAACGGATTGTATTTAGTTATGCAATAATTAGATTAAAGGTATTTACAGTGAAGGCATAGATTATTTAAATAATATTAAATAAAATTGAACAAAACAATGAAAATTATGCAAAGTAGATTACCAGTGCTGAACTTTTGGAATTATGATTGTAGTTTGTGTCTAAGGAACATGAATATGGTAAATAACTTGTGAATTGGACAATGGATAATATTATCCAGTACTAAAAGAAATGGCATCTCATTGGCTGCATGGACACGGTACGTATTGGCACATTCAGGCCACAGGATTTGGTACTTATTGGCATCAAACGAGATTTTAATGCCCTATTTGTTATGGATTTAGGTCGTTTTGGCATTTTCTTTTTCTTTCATATGATGGAGCTTCCTACCAACGTGCGTTTTCCATCATAATCTCAATTTCGATTTTTTTTGGATTTGGTATCTTTTGGAAATAAGCTTCTCAATTGCATTTTGTACGTATTTTCAATCTCATTTGCATTTTGTAAGTATTTTGAATTTCACTTGCATTTTGTAAGTATTTCGACTCTACATTGCATTTTGTACGTATTTTGAACCTGACGTACAGTACATTTTGTGCGTATTATTCAATCTATTCCTTTTGTGAGTATTTTCGTTCTAAATTCCGTTTTGTAAGTATTACCGCTCACCATTTTGTGAGTAGTTTCAATCTAAGTTCCTTTTTTGTAAGTATTTTCCTTCTCACTTGATTTTCGTTCTGGTTTACACTTCATTGTCATTTTCGCTATCACCCAGACCGTTAGGGGCTGATAACCTAGATGTTAGGCCCCTATAAACATCTATTATCATCATCATCACCTGATTTGTGAAAATATTTGTTTCTATTCTCATTATGTTGTTTACATTATAAGCATTTAATTGTAAAATATAGTTCACTGGTGGCAAACGAGCGGAGCGAGTAACGTCCATTATTACAAACATCAAAAAATTACTTATTTATAACAAGAAACGCAATGAAATGAAACAGTTATTGTAGACATGTCAAACTGTCAATCATAGGTGATTGGACGAAATAGCACTAGAGGGCCGGTAGAGAGTGAACCCACCTGCCTCTGTTCGTGGAATTTGGACGAAATGGCACTTGGACGAAAAGGCACGACACCGTGCAGTTAGTGTAGTTCACAAACACCTAAGAACATGCGGTTCTTGTCAACGATGCCCAGTCTACTAACAATTGAATCGGACAACTGAATTTAAACCGTTGCCAATTTCTTCAGAAACGTTTAATTTTATTCTTTTTCATGATGTTCAGATGATGTTCAACACCGGAATCTTGGTGTCGTATCTGGCAGCCATGGCTGAGAGTTTCATGGCAATGAACCTGTGCTGTCTGCTGGTCGGCCTGGCCTTCCTGGCGGCGACCATCAAGATGCCCGAGACGCCTCAGTTCTTGTACTCGCAGGGACGTCTGGAGGACGCCGCGCAATCACTGCAATGGCTGCGAGGGAAGCATTGCAAGGTGTGCCTCAAACTAATAATTTAGCCTTCACCACATTTCATTTCTTGCTTATTGAACTCTAATTATTTTTATTAATTAATCCGCTTTGTCAATACTATAAATATGATGTTTATTATTATTATTTAAGCGAACATGTTTCGGTGTTCATCGTTTAACATTAACTAGCATTACCCGTCGCGGTTTCGCCCGCGAATATTCTAGTAGTAAAGAGTACACTTAGCAAAATCTCAATCATGAATGCTATGACTGATTTATCCTTGGTATGAATAATCAGACTTTACCAATTCAGCTACTGGTGCAGTGGTTAGGGGTTTGTCATTCCTTCATAGGTATATCAGAGCGAAGTTAGTTTTCTGGGAATATCAGAGACACTGTTAATTTAAGGGCCTTTAAATGAGGTTTTCGGAGACCCTTTATAGTCGGGTGAACCTTTCGTACCACACTCATGCGTGAAAAAATTCTAGAGTGCCCCTTGAACCCCATAAGCGCATTATACTGTGTGTATTGATGAATTTTACAGCTTAATTTGGTTCAGTTATAACCGTATAACCATCTGTAAACTTTCACGGTAATGTAATAATTGGAATTGCAGTGGGTCTTACAGAAATAGTTGGGCCTGTGAGATTCTGTTACAATGGTTACCGTGTTGCATTTTTTCCTTATTTCATTGTAAATATACATGTTTTAAGTTATTTATTTAATTGTGAGGCATATAAAGAGTGAGTGCGTTTCGCTTACGCATTGGGTTATGCTGAACCTTTAGGTACCCCATATGCGTAGGTTGGTGTTATTGGGACCTTAGTTTCGGTACAAAACTGGAATGGGATCTTAGCAGAATAATATAGGGAGGGATAAAATAAAATGCATATCCTTACTATAAGTTGATAAAAACAAAAATATTTAACATCAATAGGTAATACAAGTAAATTAAAGACCAGTTGGATGAGAGAAACACAGGAGGACATGGAACGATTCAAAATCTCTGAAGACTATGATAAGGACAGAAATCAATTCAGAAATAACATCAGAAACAAGCAATTTGAACAAGTCTCAAGAAAAGAAACAATAGGGAAAAATAGACAGAGGAATGAAAAAGAGACAGTTAAACTTCACAAGAGGGTTTCCTTTGTATAAAAATTTTTAACTACTGAAATTAGTGAATGCACCTAAATCAACAGTCGAGAAAATATCTGGAGATGATGTAGTAATAGATGGTCACTCCTCCGCTGTCTGAGGCCTGCCCAGCCATCCCAAATAGGATCACTACCTATATAGTTGAAATTGCGACTTTGGCATCCATCTTTTTCAAGAAGACTCATAATGCCAACGACACGCATTCGGTACTATATCGCATCCGGCATATCAATGGTTTTGCCTAGACCAATATTTTCGTCCAGACCAATGCTGGATAACACCCCTGTTTTTTGTCACGCACAGTGTGGGAAGTCACGCATCAATAATCTGTATCCAGGCCAATAGTTTTGCCTTTTATTTCATGTCGTGTGATGTATTTTGTATTGGACATGTTGGCAACATTGACAGCGGGTATGACGTAGTGTGTGACGTGAATGTAAGATGGCGCGGAATCTCGTAAGAATTAACTGTTATCGGTAGTAAAAGTAATTATTTCCAGTGCAGCAATGCCGATGAAAATCGAAAATGAACTCCCATAAGCTCCCAGAAGGTATGTGAATCAAATTATATATATATATTCAATATTTAGCCTTGTGAAAGTGATATAAAGGAAATAAACCCTCTCGTAAAGAATTAATGAAAAAAAACACAGTGAATTAATGAAGATGTTTTGGTAGAAAATAGAAGAGGAAAAGGAAGTGGAGCTGTGATTGTCTCAAGTTCGCACGCTCTACCAATGGGGAAAAATCGATAATAATAATAATAATAGTAAAATAATAAAAGTTCCACATGTAAATGAAATTGTTCAAGCACTAGAAGATCTTTCTAAACTTGACTAGTAAAGCCGGTGAGCCCATGTCATAGATTTATGACGTGAAAAATAACCTACCACTGCAATTGGTAGTGCGTAGTCAAATTTGTAGGTCATATTACATGTGTTAGTTAATTATCACAACTAATTGGGGTTGTTTCCAGGAGTGTGTTTATATATTTTTACAGAGTCCCTCAGAAAAATGTATATGTTACAGGGAAAGTCGATTCTCCAGTAATAGTTGACTCTCCCTAAGTAAAGTCGACTCTTACTGGTCTTTTCAGTAAAAGTTTACTTTGATCAACATTTACTATGCAGAGTTGACTATACCTAGGGAAAGTATTGAGGTAGTAACAGTCTGCAAGGAAACGGCACTAGATTAAAAAAAAAAAAGGCAAAACATTTATAATACATAAAACGATAGAAATGTTTATCATTTATTACAACAAGGTAAAGATTTGTGACACTTTGAGTTGCAAAGCTCACTTTTCTTCTTACACATCCACTTCATGGATTCGCATTTAGTGAATGTGATCTGAGGTTTTCTTTCATGCGTTTAACTTGTTGTTCTAGACCAGAGATGGGCACAATTCGGCTCATTGAGCAGCGCTCCCGCTCGGGCAGGACAAAGAGCCGAGTATGCGCTCCCACCGAAGTTGACCTTGTAGCTGTCTGCACAGCTTGCAGTTACAAGCGGCGTATCACAACAGCTTTATACTTGTGCCCTGTTTGTTGTGCATTAGATGATTAGATTATGGTGCTACGTACATACGCTTAATTATATTCCTTTTATTAGGTTCTGTATAGGAAACACAAATAATTACTTTGACCACAAAGTTCAGTCATCGGCTCGGCCTGCCATCTAACAGTCGACGGCCAGAGACAGCGTGGGAGACCAAAATTGCGGTGGCTGGACACTATTAACGCAGATTTACAATCAGTATACTTGAAATCGCGGGAAGCATTAGATCGCAAGAAATGGCGTGCATTGATCCAAAAAGCGGACCCCGTTCTTACGGGATGACGCTAAGAAGAAGAAGAAGAAGAAGAAGAAGAAGAAGAAGAAGAAGAACACACTCCTTTGCCCACTACCGATAGTCCTGAAACTACAATAAGCCAACCTAACAACTTGCTTAGAACACAAGGAACGAAAACTTGCTCTAGGAGTAAAGAAATAAATACATGAATAAATATAATTCACCATAAACAAAACATAGGCCTATGTGTTCTTATATATCTGAACTGTCATTCTACAGATGATGAGGAGGTGTGCGTATCCTTTCGCTGAATCAGACGGGCTACATTTGGAGCGATAGATCTTGAACTTGCAATTCGAAGAACGGCAGTGAGATGTGCGTCAGAGTGGCTCTTCGTGGAGATGTATTTATCTTCATTAGAGAGAACAGTTTCTCACACAGATATGTTGAACCAAACATTGATAGAAGTTGCTAAGCTTGTTCGTGATTCATATATTATCGAATATTATCATTGTTTTTAAATGTTGTAGTATAGTCTCTCGCTCAACAGATGTCAGTACTTGCATCACTGTAGTGGGAAAAAAATGGCTGGAGCACGCTAGACGTTAGAGCAGCGAAAGTTCATTTTGAAGTGGTTTATCAGGTTTGATAATGCCGTTGAAGTGCAACGTCAGTGCAGGAGGGAGTTTGAAACAGACCTCCCCCCCCCCCCCCCTCACGCCTAACAATTAAACGCATTACTGGGAAGTTTGATACGCATGGAACGATTTGTGATATTCACAAAGGAAGATCGGGAAGAGCGCATACAGCTACGTAGTCCTGCTTCGTTGGCTCACGTGTTGGAAAGGTTTGCTAATTCTCCACAGAAGACTGCTACGCAATGTTCGCGGAAAGTTGGGATTAGCAGTACAAGTGTACGACGAATTTTGAAAACAGCTAATTGGAAAGTTTACATCCCACGATTACGGCATGCGCCTAATGAGGACAATCCCGAACGTCGAATGCAATTTGCGAATGGTATCAGCAAATGGTCACCCAAGATGAACAATTTCTGACGAAGTTAGTGTGGTCTGATGAAGCCCAGTTTAAAATTAATGGAACGGTGAATCGATATAACTGTGTCTACTGGGCTCCGGAAAATCCGCATGTTCAGGTGGACAAGTCGGTCAATCTACCAGGGTTTAATGTTTGAAGTGGACTGGCGTCGTCGAGGGGCTTACTAGGACCCTTTTACTTTGATGGTACTGACACTGGAGCAGTGTACTTGGGAATGTTACGCTCATTAATTTTACCAGCTGTATGTGCGCTTTATGGGCCCGGTGATGAAGTCTTTTACCAACAGGACGGGGCGCAACCACACTACCACGTAGCAGTACGAGCTTTCCTGGATGACAATCTGCCAGGACATTGGATTGGACGAAGAGGGCCCATTGTGTTCCCCCCACGGTTGCCTGATCTTACCCCTATGGACTTTTACTTGTGGGGAACTGTGAAAAATCAAGTCTATCGACGTAAGCCGTGCAGGCTGTAGTCCCTTCGCCAGGAGATTACAGAGGTATGTGCAGCGGTCCCCAATCAAACATTGACGGGCGTAGTTGCAGCGATCACTTGTCGTTCTGCTATGTGTCTGGCAGCCAACGGTGAACATTTTGAACATCTCATGTAACCATACGTTTAACTGAAGACAGCACTACATGTGTAATCAAAATTTAAATGTAAACGAAACACAAAATAAATAGTTCTTGTTCCGTAAATAGTGTATACATTGTTCTGGTGGACTCTGTATCTTGTACCCGTCCATTCATTGGGCACAATCGTGTTGACCGACTGAAGAGTTACGAATGGCATCACTAATATTGTGTTTTTGTACAGGTTCTAACATCAATAAGTCAAGTTCTAATTCACCCATCAACCTCAACAAGGTCTCAAATTAAAATCATTAAATTAGGAATATCCTGTACTAAAACTGAGAAAAACAGTGTCCCCATTCAAAAACTGAATATGAAAAAAGGAAAACCATATTTTAAAATGTTAATATTTTTGAAATAATACGTTATATTTGTAGGTATCATAATGATAAACTAATACATTCAGTAGAAAGCATCAAAAACACTAATGTTAATAGTTACGTGAAGAAACGAAATAAATTCAGTTTGGTAGCTGCCAGGAGATCTCAAATAATGCCAATTTGTGTTACAGAAAAGATTCATTGAACACCCCTCAAATTGTAAGGTACCGGTAACCATTCTGATGGCTCAACCGGCTTTATTTACATTTTGTTAACCACTAATACAATTTCGAAAGATTTGTTTTAATATTATGATTTTTTTTTTTTGAGACGTTTCGGCCATCAATGGACCATGATGTTCTTCACTCATATGATCACTGTAATGCTTGTTTTCTTGTCTGCCAGTAGATCTTCATTCTTGACGAATGTTATGCTCTCCTTTCTTCCGTCCATTTGCAGTGAGGGCGAGGCATCACAGATGTTAAAGGGTGTATACGAATACCTAAGAAAAACTGACCAATATATTTAACAAGAAGTTCCGTGAAGAACTACTAAAGCCTATTTTCATATATCGTACTAATGTTAATTGCCTCTGAAAGAGATTCGTAGATATTGAGAACCGTCCAAATATTTCGGAAGGTCGCCATGTTGGATTTTTATACATGTAGCCCTTAGATTTATGTATTACCTGCAACTCACCCCGGCTTCGCCCGGGAACAGTGATGAATGCATTACGTGATAAGCCTTTTTATGTCAATGAACTACGACCTATATCCGTTTTACGTCTCCGCATGATGGGTTAAAATCACTGACTGGACTATTAATTATATTATCATGGAGATGCATGTGCAACTAATTCTTGTCTGACGTAATTTAAGAATGGCGAGGTGCATGAAACACAAATCCCCCTTCCGTCCAATCTTAACTTGACTGTGAATTTTGCGGAACGAAAAGTTCACAGGCGAAATGAAGAAAAGCCGGGTTTCATTTCCAGGGAAACTCCAAACACAACCACTCTTCTCTAAAGCTTTTAACTCAACACGACTCGACAGTTTGTTGCTGGCTGTATCTGGGGCAATAAGCTCGTCCGCTAGCTAAGCTGTAACTGGGGTGATAGACTCGCCCCTAGCTAACTCGTAAACTGTCGCCTCAGTAACTGAATGGAGATCGTTGGAAGAAATGAAAACGAAGAAACACTTATAGCAGGCGAAGTACTGAAGATAGAGATATGCTCTCCCGGGCTTTTTTGTAGAACTGTTCATGCTGAATAATTCTTACACTCCCAGTATATAGATATGTTTAACGGTTTGCCCAGCGTATGCTTAAAAAGCGCACGGACGCGAGTTTTTTTAACCTTTTCACTGAAATCGTTAGTGCTTGACTTCCTTTGGTCATAAATAAATTATTTTCTACAGAAACCTTCCTCGAGATATCCTTTACAGAATGGTGAAAACTGCATCAAAATCCATTCAGTGGTTCTCGAGATTACCCGTGACATCCAAGAATCAGGGACTTAGTTTTATACTAAGTAGAGATTATACGCCAATCAGTATAATTTAATATAATATAACCCCCCTTCCGTCCAATCTTAAATTGATTGTGTTTCACAGGCGAAATGAAGAAAACCCGAGTTGCACTTCCTGGGAAACTCCAAACACAACCACCTTTCTCAGAAGTCTTAACTCAACACGACTCAACGGTTTCCTGCTAGCTGTATCTGGGGCAATAGGTTCGCCCGCTAGCTAGGCTGTAACAGGGATGATAGACTCTCCCGTAGCTAGCTCGTAAACTGTCGCCTCAGTAGTTGAATGGACATGGTTGGAAGAAATGAAAACGTAAAAACACTTATAGTGGGCGATTTATTGAAACATATGCTCTCGCGGACTTTTTTGTAGAACTTTTCATGCTGATCAATTCTTACACTCGTAGTATTTAGATATTATTAACGGCTTGCCCAGCGTAAGCTTACAAAGCGCTCGGACGCCAGGTTTTTGTTCGACTTTTCCACACAAATCGTTACTGCTCGGTATCCTTTGATCATAAATAAATTATTTTCTACAAAAATCATCGTCGAGATATCCTTTACAGAATGGTGAAAACCACATCAAAATCCATCCAGTGGTTCTCGAGTTTACCCGCAACATCCAAGAATCGGGGAATTTGTTTTATACTAAGTAGAGATAATATGAAGATTATTGTGTAGGAGTATAATTCAAACTTCAATGACATGATTAGGAAACAAGAAATAAAAGCAATATTTTAAATTTTCGCACAGCCACCATCTTGAGGTTATGAAAACAATTGAAATAAATTTGATGCCAGTGGATTAAAATTTGTATATGCATAAACCGTACCAGATTTCACTGCGCTCAGATAGTTAAATTGCGAGAAACGTCCATTTAAATATTCAAATTTCTCGTCGCCGCCATGTTGGAGTTGTTTTGACCAGGATATTGAAAGTCGAATAAGTGAACT
The DNA here is from genome assembly GCA_946902985.2 of Meconema thalassinum. NCBI lineage: Eukaryota > Metazoa > Arthropoda > Insecta > Orthoptera > Tettigoniidae > Meconema > Meconema thalassinum. Next base: position 85,020,232 of record OX336393.1, read on the forward strand.
TATGCTTATAGGCTCTATTAACACACAAAACTTCAGTTTGAGTGCTGTCATAGATTAATATGTTGGATTTAAATATCCATGTAGGCCATAGATTTATGTACTATTTGATGAGGATTATTGCTTAGGTTCATTATTCCAACGTTGACTTCTATCGCATGATTAGGGCACAAGAAATAAAAACTTAATTTTCAAAATTTGCACAGCTGCCATCTTGAGGTAATGAAAACAATTGAACTAAAATAGATGTCAATGCATTACAAAGTGTACAATCATTTACTGTTCCAAGTTTCACTGCGTCCAGCTGGTTAAATCGCGAGAAAAGAGTATATAAATATTTCAATTGGCCGACATGCTTGTTTCGTAGTTAACAGATTTTTGAAAGTCGTATAAATGAACTTCTTGTAGTCTTTTTTATCACCTTACAAAATTTCAGGGTGATATCCGTGATAGTTTCGGAGATATAGAATACTAGTGAAATATATATCGCACAGCTGCCATGCTGGATTGCTGAGACGTAATACAATTTGAATGGCACGTTCGGGGTTGGACAAAATAGTACTATGACCTTACCGAGTTTCATTTAAATTGTTCTATCCATTTAGATATTATTAGGAGGGGGGGGGGCACACATGGACGCTATCACACACATACACACACACGCACACGCACAAAAGGTGATCTCATAAGCCTTTTTTTTCATAAATGAAAATAGACTGAAATTTGCATTTCTTGTTCTCTTGTAAATTTGTGTTTGTGTGGCTCCTAGTTTTAGCTTTCAACAAGAGATCAATAGTGTTATTCCGTTTCATTTTCTTTTATCTCTATTACTCTCAAACTCTCCACCTGTCATCCTAATTACATTCTTTATGAACTAAAGTACATTAGCTGAAGTGTTCTTCCCTCTCCAAGACTATATAGTTGCGGAATTATAAAGCGGAGACTCTCTGGTAGCCTCTGGTTTACAAGTTCCTTGTCTCCAGTGTGTTGTAAAAGTTTTTAACTTGGCAGTGGCTGAAGGAGATGCAGCAAGCCGAGACAGCCACACGCGGTAAGATTCCCTGGAGGAAGCTGTTGTCCGATAGATCGACTAGCAAGGCTCTGGGGATAGCGCTGGGACTCGTCATTCTCCAGCAGCTGTGTGATGTCAGAGATGAGGCTTTCCAGGAGACTACAGTATTCCAGGTAATTGCTTTATTAATATTTCATTTATTTGCCTTTTGTTTCTAGTGCGTAACACGGTCGAAAGATTTAGACGCGTTTATGATTCCAATACTATAGCAGCTCTAGAAAGGATTCTTATGGTCTAGATAAGTGGTCCCCAAGTGGGATCCGCTATAAGTTTCAGGGGTCCGCGGGATAATCTTAATTTTGATGAAAATAATTTCATTTCCCCCTAATATTTGCGTTATTACTAAAAAGGGCCTTACTCTTAACAATAAAATAAGTTTGATTCAATTTTTGAGGTTTATATTATAAATATAACACCAACAATGCACCAACACACTTGTAAAATCCACCAAGTTTTCATTAGATGCATGAATCCCGTTCAGACAGGCATCCATCCATAGGCACCAGATTTAGTGGGAAAACCACTAAAAGGGCAATATTGCAAATCCAACAGCTTTGGTTGAATTAAATTATAACTATAACACATTTGTATTATTTAATAAATAATTAGATAAATAATGAATTATTAATAACTAACATTACCCGTCGCGGCTTCGCCCGCGAATATTCTAGTTGTAAAGAGTACACTTAGCAAAAGCTCAATCATGAATACTATGACTGATTTATCCTTGGTATGAATAATCAGACTTTATCAATTCAACTACAGGTGCAGTGGTTAGGGGTTTGTCATTCCTTCATAGGTATATCAGAGCAAAGTTAGTTTTCTGGGAATATCACAGACTCTGTTAATTTTAGGGCCTTTAAATGTGGTTTTTGGAGACCCTTTATAGTCGGGTGAAAAAGACTTTTCCTACCACACTCACACGTGAAAATCGCATGAAAAATCTAGAGTGACCCTTGACCCCCTTAAGCGCATGAATTTTACAGCTTAATTTGGTTCATTGATAACCTTATAACCGTCTGGAAACTTACCACACTAATGTAATAATTAGAATTGTATTGCGTCTTACAGAAATAGATGGGCCTGTGAGATTCTGTTACCATGGTTACCGTGTTGCATTTTTTCCTTATTTCATTGTAAATATACATGTTTTAAGTTATTTATTTAATTGTGAGGCATATAAAGAGTGAGTGCGTTTCGCTTACGCATTGGGTTATGCTGAACCTGTAGGTACCCCATATGTGTAGGTTGGCGTTAATGGGACCTTATTTTCGGTACAAAACTGAAATGGGACCTTAGCGGAATAGTATAGGGAGGGATATATTAAGTTCGATTTTCGCATGCGAGAAATAACTCTGAGAAATGTATCGAGCTTCAAGTACTTGGGTATCACATTGCAAATTAAGGGTAATGTATTTTCTGCCCACTTCCATAATACGATGAATGCAGCCATTAGAGCCATAAACGGTATCAAGAATATAAATAAACTGTCCGTCAAAACATCTTTAATATTACACTGGTCAACAGTGATTTTGGTGCCGGGGCTTTTTAAGCTGATTTTATATGAATTTGATGCCCTGAATTAAAATATGCCATTAGTTTTTGCCTAGCAGCTCTAGTTACTGAGATATTATATTTTTGTGAAATATATATTACACTATCGTATGGTAATAAACAAAAACGAAACACGGAATTTTCATTATTATATTATACAAATATTATTATATACAAACATAGAGGAAGAAGTGATGAATGAAACCAACCAGTCACTGAACACTTCGGTAGCTTCTTTTTCGTGACATTCCTGAATGTATTTTGGAACAGTCCCTCTTTAACTCCAGCTCAGTAATCTGCCATCATGTGTATGTCCTATCTTCCTTGGTGGCGATCCTCCACAGTTTTAATATCCTTGTGAAATCGTTCACCTTGTTCCTCACTGGTGTCTGCTAAATTTTCAGGAAAACGGTCTAAGTGGCTGTGCAAATAGTGCACCTTAATACTCATTTTGCACCCCAGAGATTTGAAACTGTTAAGCATCTCGTTTGCCAGTTCAACATAGTTTTCAGCTTAGCGTTTGCCTAGAAAATGTTTTACAACTGACACAAATGAAGTCCAGGCTTTTAGCTCAGATTCATTCATCGAATTTACGAAGTCAGGATCCTTAATGAGTTGTCTTATTTGTGGGCCATCAAATATCCCTGCTTTAAGTTTTTCCATACTCAAGTGAGGCATTTTATTTCCTATAAATGCAAAGCATGATCCGTTCTTATCAAGAGCCTTCACAAACTGCTTCATACGGCTCAGCTTGATATGCAGTGGAGGAAAGATGATTTTCTCTCGTTCAACTAAGGGGTCGTTAATAACATTTCCCCCCCCCCCAACATCCATATTGTATATTCTTCTTCTTCTTCTCTTCTTCTGCGCGAATGGGTCTCCTAGGACCACGCGGAATCAACACTTATTGGCCTTGATGTATATTATGATTGAGAATTGCACAAAATGGACTTAGAACTGCACATTTCGTGTAAAATTACACATAAAAGCAACACAGATCTAAAAAAATAGAGGTATAGAGGAAAACTGATATCTACAAAAAATGATCTGTTAGAGGAAAATTGATTTCATATTTAGATTCAGCGACCCAAGTATACCTAAAATCAGTTACAAAATCCCCGGCACAAAAACAAATCTCTTTTTGTAGGCCTATGTTATTTGGCCTCAAGGTTTCACCCGCTGTCACATACGGTCTGGAAAATGTTTGGCCACATTTGAAACTGAAACACTTAGAGCTTTTGGAAAGAGTGAAAGCTACGGTTTTGAAAAGAGCCCTCTGTGTCCAAATGCACAACTTCAAGGCTCGTATATGAGTTAACAAGCGAAACGTTTTACGTCGATGATCTTCCTTCTCTCTTGTTGCTGCCATCTGTACCGAGTAATGTACACTTCGTAGAGAAAGTATGGGCAAAGAATAGAGACATATGGAGTGAATTCTACTCCAGGGATGCCATGATCTACAAAGGCTGGCAAGGAGGTGGTTACGAGCTGCGACACTTGGTCTCACACTTCGCCATCCATGGTTTTCACTTAAGTTGTGCAATATTAAGAAATTCCATCAACCATGTTCAAATTTTGTTTGTGACCGTTGTGGAAAGAGTCGCGAACGGTACCATGCTATGATTTGTGAACTTTGCAGTCATCATAAAGCTCCAAAAACACGTTTCCAATGTTTTGTGGTAATTGTTTATGTCAAAATTGTAGAACTTGAGTTTAATAAGCTACTCATAATTATTTGTTTATTTATTGAATATCCTAACAGTTTGAACCCTATTGTACATGAGTATATTAGGATTATAGTTTTTATCAGTTAATTATTGGTCCTTAGCAAAAAATTATGAACTAGATTATTGTAGCTGTGGTGAATGAACTTAAGGAACTGATTGTAACAGCAGAATGTTTTAAATAGGTGGAATAAAGGTCTTGAAACTTCCATGTTACAATTGTTTAAATGGCACTCAAGTTCGAATCTTGTCCTGCTAAACATGGCGCAGTTGAAGAGTAAATGGTTCACTATTTGAGAAGATCCACAAAAGAACAAGTAATCGCCTGCAATGTTAATTATACTATACAAATAAATATTGCCAAATATATAATAATTCATTCTTTGTAAAGATATCCATTTCTTTTATTAATTATTTCTGAAGTTTAGTCATAGCAAATTATTGTTCTTTGTAATCAGTAATTTATAGAATTGACACCACGATATCTTAATTAATATTCTTAATTGAACCATTAGCACAAGAAGGCTTCATTGTCGAGCCGAAACATATAGCCTACTGTTCAACAATTGAATAGATGCTCAACAATTGAACAGTGGTTTCTTGATTTGTATTCATTGGCGTAATAAATGGTCCTCCAATGAACACAAATTACATTCAAATCAGTACATGTTTCGGTTCAACAATGGGACCTTATTAATCAAATGAAATCTTAAGAAATTAATTTAATAAAATTAATGAGAATGCCATTAAGTGCTAAAGTGGATACAGTTAAATATGTGGGATTATAAAAGGTGCGTTCAAAAAGTAACGAGCCGGAGGCATAATTACAGAAACCAGTACCTGTATGTTAGAAGTATTGGCCCTGGCTGTTGAGGTACTTGTCCCACTGTGACACGAGGCGGTGAATGGCTGTCTCATAAAATTCTCTGGGCTGCAATGTGAACCAGTTCCGCATGTACAGCTGGACGTCCGAGGTGAAGCGTTGGCACCGCAGAGCACTTTTCAGGGGACCAAACATGGCGTAATCACAGGGAGAGAGGTCTGGACTGTATGGAGGGTCGCCGAGAACCACCCACTTGAATTTTTGTGGGAGTGCCGCGACTGTGTTGGCCGTATGAGGTCGTGCATTGTCGTGGAGCGACCACGGCGGCTATGGCGTTCACTGTCACTCGGCGGTCCTTGTTAATGAGTGCATCAACCAGCTGGACGTTGTCATCGGTAATGCAAGGGGGTGCCCTAGACCGGGCTTCATCGACTAACGAAACCCGTCCTTCCCTGAAGCGCTTGTGCCACGCCTTGACCCTTGCAAGGGACATGCAGTGTTCGCCGTACACTTGTGACATTTGGTGCTGAATGTCCGTTCCCCCTACTCCTACCGCTGTCAGAAGCCGAACAACACCTCTTTGCTCTTCGGTTGGTTGGTTCTTAAGTTTAGGGGCTGCGACAACGCGGTCATGTAGCCCCGTGTACTTTGGGTGTGTGTAGAATCTGTATGATAACCGGTGTTAATTGTGATGACTGTATTAGTGTGTGTATCTGTTTTTTTATTTAAGTACTGCAACTTAGAATTTTTCAAATAGTTCCTACTTTTGCCACCAAGCACCACCGTCAACGACTACTAGGCCTCCATGTCACTGTTTGCAATGCGACTGGCAGCGTTGTACGATTGATGCAAGCTGCTGCTCGCTTTGTATCGTCACGTGACGTGCACGCGTGCCCTCTGGTCGGGAGCACACCTCGTTACACACGCCACGATTAGCTGATCTCGTCACCGGTTTGCGCATTCCAGCCTCCGGCTAGTTACTCTTTGAACGCACCTTATATATAGATAGTGACCTGAAATTGGAAAGCCAATGCAAACACCTTATAAGAAGAACTATCTATATATTTCACAACTTAAATCATATTGTTAATTACAAATTAATGAGAGACATCTCTAGTCCAGTCAGTTCTTTCATTATGCTATTCTTGCCTGGGGAGGTGCCTATGGAAATGTACTAAAAGGTGTTCCGATAGTGCAGCATCTCATACTGCGAATAAAGTTGAAGAAAGTCAGATTATATCCGACTGTATGGTTAGACAAGGGTCTTCAACATTACACAATTGTATGCTTTTGAAATATATAAATAAGATAGAAATAGAATTCAAGTTGTAAGTCACGGGTATGAAACCAGAAGTATTACAGAGAATAACTCTATTTTATATCAACCTAAGTTAAGTATAGCTAAACGTAACTTTCTGTATTTCTCAACAAAATTATATAACATTCTCCCAATTAAATTAAAAGGATTTAAAGGAAATTATTCAAACCTGAAGATGCATATAAAACATTTCGTCAGAGAAAACAAAATTAAAATTGAAAATATAATTAGTTGAGCCTACAAGTTTATACAAACGCAAATTTAATTTTCCTTCTCATTCATTATTTTTTTTGTACATAAAGCATTTGCATAGAACGTGTTATTCGACTGAGCCATTATAAAATTTTAATAGTAATGAATAACATGCATGCCACACATGTGATTCCTCTTTCTGCTCTGTATGGATTTGATATCCTATTTCGACCTGTCTTATTTTAAAAATATAATTTAATAATAATACCGGTTAAACAATGAGTAGGAATTCTAAGAGAATTCATAAAATGTGTTTAGTCTTTCTGAATTTTGTAAAATGAGTATATTTGTAACGATTTAATCAATACAGTATAGTATTGATTATCTGACCTACACTGGACCTGGAGTACGTCGGATCACCAAAAATGCCGGTTAATACAGAATGACTTTGAAAATGAACTAAAACAAAATAGGCTATACTGAATTACTAAAACAATGAAATGGTTTACGGTACTCTATTTACTGAATTAGCAATTCAATTGTGCATGCAGTGTTAAACAAAAACGCTCCAAATATCTTAAGAATAGAAACTTGTCAACAATGTCTGCTTGCCTGCTGATGCGTTTTCTTGCTGCGACATCTCGCCATCGACGACAAATCAACACCTCCATTGCGATTGCCTCCGGCTGTTGCTCCACGTAGCCTACGTTAACGCCATATCAAATGTACGCTATCATTCACTGTGAGACATCGTGTTATCCTTTTGTTCTGCAGTACCTTGTCCCTTTTCTTCACCATCCTCATGTTCGTCAGTGCTTGTCCGACAGCAGCAACCCCCGCGTCGGATGTCCAAGAATTTAGTGTACACCAAACGTTCGATTGAGTCTACCTGAGTGGGGTAACACGGAATGTCGGATAAGCGGAGGTTAGTTGAGTGCGACTGTACTGTAATAATTATTTTAAAAAAGGTAAAATATATACGGGCTGAAATGAAGAAACTGGAAAAGTGATGAATAAGACCGATGAAAATATAAAATCTAATGGATAAGTATTCTTCTAAAATGTAAAATAATAGAATCAATTTGAAATACAATAAAATGGATATCCTTACCAATAATTTGGTTAAATAAAGGTTCTAAATATTTGAATATAATTTTCAAATCACTCTGGAGAGTTATATATTAATCCATACGCCAGGGGCGTATATAGAGTTTTATTTCGGGGGGTCCCCAAACGGGGGTTACGGGGTATGGTATATGCCCCCAAGAATAGGGGGTCCGGGGTTCTCCCCGGGGAACTTTTGTATAATTTGGAGCAAAATGATGAATTTTAAGGCTATCTGTCATCACTTTATCAACCAGTTTGTTGTGATGTTTTATGTTTGGTTAATGTCAAACACAACCAAGACCATTTTATGATACTTTTTATTAATTCAATCATCTTGCTCGTTCATAGTATTTACATGGAAAGAATTAATGTTACTGTTTTGATTTACTCCTTACACTATTTTATATAACCGACAGTAGTGCCTACGCTGGCTAAAGCGCAACTTTAGGTCATGGGGCCAAGCTCTCTGCTGACTCAGTAGACGCGTGGGTTCAAGCTCCACCGTCGGCCGTCCTTGAAATGGTTTTCCGTGGTTTCCCATTTTCAACACCAGGCAAATGCTGGGACGCTACCTTCTGACAGGCCACGGCCGCTTCCTTCCACATCCTTGACCAGTTTCATTCATCTTCATCCATTCCATCTCTCATCCCGACGCGAAGGTCGCTCACGGGCGTCGACTAGAAAGACCTGCACCCGGCCTCTCAGGAGGCTTTACGACAAAAAAAAACTATTATATAAAGTCAAGATTTCTTGAATCATTACCAAATCGGTTTATAACTTCGTCAGTGAGATGTATGTCTCGGTGAATAGATAACAATACTAGACCGTAGAGTCTGTTTTCAGAAGTAGAATTTCTTAAGTATGTTTTCAACCAACTCAAACTCCGTTCGGCAGTAGCCTACCAGTAGCTACAGAGAGAGGCAAATTTGCCAAAAGTTTGATGAGGGTATAAAAGTTAGAGAAAAAACGTTTGTCACACGCTTCAAGGGCACTTGTTGCTGCTCTTGGTACGTTCATAAGAGCGAAGGCACTGGAGAGTAATAAGAGGTTATGTTGTTACACATAAGATCAGAGCAAACTGATTGTCACACCGTTCACATCGCTCTACCGTCGTCTTGCTTTGCAACGTTGTCATACGTCGCTTAGTAACAATAGTACATGATAAGTAAGAGTATTCGTTTTTAGCCTACTTTTCACATTTTGCAAAAATGAGTAAAAGTAGACTTATGAGATCGGGCAAATGTGTGTCTGTCTGTCTGTCTGTCCTTCTGTCTGTCTGTGTGTGTGTGTGTCCCTATCAACTCCTAAACGGCTGCAGCAATCGAAACAAAATTTGGTAGGAATAAAGATCTATACCTGAATATCTCACGGCCATATTTGGAAATGATGTCAGTGCTACCAACTGCTAAAAAATCGCAATTGAAATTTGAGCTCCATGTTGGATATCTTGGAAAGTATGAATGGGAGCTATTTCAAAATTGGCACACGTACAGATCATAATATTTCAGTTTAATTTCCAGGAGGCCAAACATGGCAGTGTTGCCAAAATGATTATAAGCCTCCTGATAGGTCCAATGTTTAAATGCATATAACTTCTACACTATCAATTGGAATTCAACCAAATTTCGTATGTTGTATGTGTACATAACCAGATATGACTGAGCGTATTCTTAAGACCTACCAGAGCTGCCAACTGTTAATAAATGCTCCTAATTTATTTTATCCAAATACCAATATATCAGAAAGTATGCAAGCCGACAGCTTTAAACTATGCACACGTATAGTACCTGACATTCTATATTAATTTGGAGTAACTTATATACGTTAGTGCTACCAACATGATTCTAAGCCTGCTGACAGGTCCAACTTTAAATACATGTAACTTCCATACTATAATTTGGATTTCAACCAAATTTCGTATGTGCTATGTGTACCATAACAGATATGACTATGCGTATTCTAAGGAGCAACCAGGGCTGCCAACTGTTAATATGTGCTGTCCCTATTTTTGTTACCCTATTATCAATATATCAGAAAGTATGCAAGCCAATAGCTCTAAACTTTGCATTCTAGACGAATTTGGAGTAACTAATATACGTCAGTGCTGCCAACATGATTCTAAGCCTGCTGATAGGTCCAATTTTAAAATGCATGTAACTTCTATACTAACTAATGGATTTCATTCAAAATTGGCACAACAATAGATCATATTATTTCAGATTATTTCTGACCAATACATGCATGACATTGTTGCCAACATGATTTTACGCGCGCTGTTAGATCCAATGTTTAACTGCATGTAACGTCCATGCTATCCAGTGGACTTCAACCAAATTTTGTATTTAGTACCGTAAGAGACGGAACTAAGAATATATTCAGTCATCAGGGCTGCCAACTGTAGTGCTCTATTAGGATACATTATGCCTGGTATACAGTATTTCGAACTAATTGGAAATTTCGATATTAGCAACTTAATTTCGTCATTATTCTAGATAAGTTCATATTCTGTAGAATAATCATTGGCATGAAAAGTAGGCTGTATAGTTCTTAACGGAACTTCTTGTTAATGTATGTGTTTTCATAAACAAATAATATATTTGACAAAAATAATTGGGGGGGGGGGGGGGCTGGGCTAATTATACATTCTCATAGCATGGTGAATGTTATTGTCTTTTACCAATGTAATCAGCTGCTCAACACCACCATGCGCCTAATTACTGGCACAATAAGGTCTACACCCACACATTGTGTACCTATCCTCAGCCACATCCCACCACCAGATCTTCGACGTAAAAACGCTCTCCTCAGGGAGTTCAAGAAAATAAAGGATAACCCATAACTACCGATACACTGTGACATTGCTGATGTTCGCCTGAATCGTCTACGATCTCGAAATCCATCAACAAGGACTGCAATAGGCTTGGAGAATACCAACTTCAACGTAACTAAAATTGGCAGGGAAGGCAGAATACTAGGCCTGGATCAACCTTACCACGCATTGGATCATCGATGTATCTGGATTTGAGTTTCCTGGGAAAACATGGTCAACTCTCAACAGGATTCGTACGGGTCATGGCAACTGTGCAGACTTCCATTATAAATGGAAAATAATTTCTTCACCTAACTGTGATTGTGGTGCCCCTAAGCAGACCATCCAGCATATCTTCAGCACATCATCACCTAAAAGAAAGTACAGTGGAAACGTCACTGATTTCGCTCATGGATCACCAGAGACAATTACTTACATAAACAATTTAGATATAAATATATAGTTTTTCTTTATTTCCTAAACTAATTATCATATGTGTAGGCTACATATTGTATCTGTAAAGCCATACGCTAAATAAATAAATAAGCCAAAGTAATATGTTAAGTATAACGTTTGGTTAGCTTTGTTTACCACATCCACGGGCATGAGAGTACCTGAATGCATTAGCGGGGTTATGAAATATCTACCGCCTACCACCAGCGTGAAAGAGCTGATAATAGATATTAAAAACAGTGTTAGGTAATGCGTTCTATAATGAAAATGAGAGTTTTAATATGTTCATCGTGCATAAAACGCATTTGTAAACACTCGAGTAGGCTCAAAACACACAATTATATGCATAGTAACACCCTTAGGGCACTTCAAACGAGACCGTATATTTCCCGCAAATATTTTATCTCTGAACAGCTCAGCGCTTCTGGCTTATTGGAACGTTAAATGAGCAGGCTATGAAATGTGTTATTCATTCTATATTCTATGCTGGATACATTTCTGTTTTCCAGTAATAGGTGCAGTTTTCGATCATGTAGGGAATGGGCGGCTGGCAACATGTTTTCCATAAAACAGCAGGAATTTGTATTAATGTCAAGTACCCACATGTCAGTTGTCACCCCTAAACTAACAGACTAAAGGGCGAGAACAAACCAATTAAATAAACCAATCAAACTACCAACCAATTAATTTATTCATTTTATATACATAAATGCTCATTCAACCATTCCTCAATTAATCCGCATTATCCAATTCTTAAATCAGGACAAAACCAAAGGATGTTATCTTCTCAGTCTATTGCTTCATTTAGGGCAGCCTTGTCCAGGGAATATGCCAAAGTGACAGTGGTCTGCCACGGCCTTTCCTTAGTGAATCAGGGGTTGTGTGGGGAAGGTGGGTGTCATGACATGGCTGCAAGCGAGCTGGCAGCAGGACGGGCAACGTTTTGCGTGGCGTTGAATGGGACATTACTGTCGACCAAAGTATTATGTGTACTCGAGTTTGAAGGTCGTTTGTTCAGTAACCAATAGACCCACATAAAATCCAATACCATCATCATTTTCGTCATTCTATTTTACGTTAGTTCATGTAGGTTTGGATTTTTAAATTTATATTTTAATATTTTTTTATCGCAGTTGGAACACAAAAAGTGCACGTTTTTAAGCGTGTTTCAACCATGCGTCACATTTAGGAATTATTATCTCAAAAGCCCGTTATCAGATCGAATCCAAATTTTAACACAATATACATTGGAATGTTGTATAACTTGTTTATTAATTTCACTATTTTGTGTATCCAAGAAACAAAGTTGTTATCATTGTTGTAAGGTGACTTTTTCTCGGCTCGGGGTGGTTGGAAAATGTAGTTCTTGGTTGCGTTGTAATCGTTATACATCAAAAAGTTATGTTGTATGACTGTGAAATACGTAAATTAATTCACTTATTTTATATCGGTTTGTATTTGTACGAGGAAATAACACATGGTTCACCAGCTAGCCTCTCCGGGAAAAGCTGTACAGCGTTGCTGAGATGGAGCCCATCACTTCCGAGCGAGACGCGCCATGAGACCTACATGAACTAACGTAAAATAGAACGACGAAAATGATGATGTTATTGTATTTTATGTAGGTCTATTGGTTACTTCACAAACAACCTTCAAACTCGAGTGCAAATAATACTTTGGTCGACAGTAGTAACCAATAATCAGTAGTGTGGGGTGCAGAGGCGCGTGTGTGTGCATCCTTGACCCTCACCAATGCTGTGGACAACAGAGATTATTGCGCTTGACAAAATCTCTACGTTCTAGAGTAGGATTTTGCTAAAAATCCTTACATCTAGCTAAAGCATGTGGAGCGTTTCAGTACACACAGTTTATAGCTGTAGTAACATACATCTGATGAGCGTGTGGTGTTGTCTTACAATTGGAAGGTTCTTTACCTTTAGAGTCTGAGCTGATTGAAGGCCTGAGGAGGTTGCTGAATAATCCAGTGTAGATGTTCTGCATGGCCACACAAACTGGAGCTATAAGATCGGCAGCTGAACACATACCGTGGTATGTGTTGTAGGATATGTTACGTATGTAACATATAAGAGACACGAGTTGCATTTCTAGAAGTTCGATAAGAGTTTGTGTCCCAACGTTTAGTGTTCTTTACATGAGCGGAGTATGCACGATGTCGTCTCATACTTGCAAGAATCAATTTCGCCACGAGGTGACCATGTGCTTTGTCCGCGTTCTGTTATACCGTACAGAGAATATGTCTTTCCAACGTGAATATCCGGCCCGCGAGGACCATGAATATTATCCGTGCATTAGGGTCCCCAGCAAAACAGGAAAGCACAAATAAGTGGACTGTAAATAACGATTAAGACATGTCTGGTACAAGAATATTTACTGCCATACGGAACTGTAAACACATAGGCTACATACACAACAATAATCAAACAAACCAAAAAACTTCATGCCAAAGACCACTAATACTCTAGTCTACCGTCGAGCGCTGCAGAGCGAGAGATCGAGACGGCTGTACTCAACACTGCCTGCGTTTTATTTGTTATTCTTTAAAATAGCGTGACATATCAAACACATCCACTTGCCGTCCGCTAGCGCTGGTACTACTAAATGATTAAATTCCCAAGAAGAGTTGCTTCCGCCACCCCCCTCTGATGTTGAACGTATTTTAGGCATTTGCAACTTTCCTACAACTGATGTACCGTTCTATTTAAGAAGAGGAAATCAGAATCTCCTTCTTGCCTTGCTTGACACTTGGCTTATGACCCATTCCACTACAGCGCAGCGTGTTTAGGACAGGAGTGTGGAGGCGGTAGGGTTGGGGAAGTGGGCAAGTCCATCTTCTCCTCTCTAGCAAGAGAAGGTAGTGAGAGGGGAAGGTGGAGGGAGTGGCGGTGGAGTGGGGAAGAGCGGGGTCTAGATTGCCCCGGAGCAAAACTCGTGGCAAGCCGTGACGCCACAGCAACCAGTGGCATGGCTGGACAGGCCTGATTTAGGGTACATCAGACAATTTTCATCAGTCCCGGGTACGTGGGGGTATATTCATTTATTTCTGATAACGTATGATAATATTGTAGTGACGTTAGTAGTTCAGTTTATTTTTCTCCTTTTCCAATAGTTCATAGTAATGTACCATATATATCTCCACCACATGTAATGTATAAGGTGCGTTCAAAAAGTAAACAGCCAGAGGCTGGAATGCACAAACCAGTGAAGACATCGGCTAATCGTGGCGTGTGTAACGAGGTGTGGATCCGACCAGAGCGTGGAAGGTCACAGCCCGTCGCTAGAGGGCACGCGTTCACGTCACGTGACGATAAAAAGCGAGCAGCAGCATGCATCAATCGTCCATCGCTGCCAGTCGCATTGCAAACAGTGACATGGAGGCGTCAAACGAAGAGCAAAGAGGTGTTGTTCGGTTTCTGACAGCGGAAGGAGTAGGGGGAACGGACGTTCTTCGCCGAATGTCACAAGTGTACGGCGAACACTGCATGTTCCTTGCAAGGGTCAAGGCGTGGCACAAGCCCTTCAGGGAAGGACAGGTGTCGTTAGCCGATGATGCCCGGTCTGGAGCACCCCCCTGCATTAGCGATGACAACGTCCCGCTGGTTGATGCACTCATTACCAAGGGCCGCCGAGTAACAGTGAACGCCATAGCCGCCGTGGTCGGATTGAGCGTCGGAAGTGTGCACACCATCATGAAGGAACGACTGCACTTGCGCAAAGTGTGTGCCCAATGGGAGGTTCTCGGCCACCCTCCATAGAGTTCAGACCTCTCTCCCTGTGATTACGCCATGTTTGGTCCCCTGAAAAGGGCTGTCTCCTTACCACAGTAAACCCCCATAGGTTAGAGAGGCTTCAACAAATTCAGAGATCTCAGGTTCGAATCCCATCAACTATAGTGGTCATCTTGGGTTTTTCTTGTCTTCTCTTCACACCCATTCTATCAAAATGCTGGAATGGTACATTTTTTCGTACATATTGTACGGCACTGCCTTTGTGCATTCTATATTGCCTGTGAAGTACTATCGACCTCAGGGGCAGATGACCTCGTAGTTTCGCCCCTTAAAACAACAATAATATTTTTATAAGGCGTTCAGAGCAAGTCACTGAAGAGATAAAACCTTACGTGCTATACTTGCAGTCAGGGGCGTAAACAATTCATATTCGTCGACGACCTGTGCCTATGTTATTACCTTCTTATCATTTTAATTCGTAACTTACTGTAATGACCGGCCACGGTGGCCGAGAGCGTCTCACTGGTATCGGGAGAGCGTGGGTTCGAAAATGGTTTTCCGTGGTTTCCCATTTTCACACCCAGGCAAATTCTGGGACTATTCCTTTCTACAGATCCATGACCACCTTCCTTCCCTGACTCTTTAATAATTAAACCCAAGTTAGTAGTCACCTGGGCGACCGACCTGTCACCATCCCCAGTTGTATCTGCTGACAAAGTGTGCCCATCTCCAAGGCACTGTCCTTGTGACGGTAGAGGAATGATCCCTCGCAGTCACCGAGGGTGAAGCCGAGCTGGGAGAATAAGTGATTTAAAAAGAACTTATGTAATTACCTGTGTTAGTGTGTTATTAAGATAGATCAATACAACTGGAATAAAATTTGAGCTCAACTTCGAAAGAATCTCACACGAGAGAAATATTTTTTCCGTGATTCAACACCGACTTCAAAATAAAAAAATACTTGTTCCGAACTTCATGCTTACTCATTTCACATCTGGACTTGCAAAATTCAAGTCATTCTTCGAGAAATTTCATATCACTATTCTAAATGACTAGGCTATACATGCTTTTGTGGATCCTCTCAAACTGACATCACCTGATTTTCAACTGCCCTGTTTTTGAAAGGTAAAGGTATATTATACCTATTAAATGTTTCCTGAGTTACTGCAATAATAAACCTCTTTATCTTATATTTTAGAAAATCATGTTGTCATTCTCATTTTCTTACATGCATCCATCATATCTTCCATAATTTAAAAGGTGCGTCCAAAAAGTAACGAGCCGGAGGCTGTGATGCGCAAACCGGTGACGACATTGGCTAATCGTGGCGTGTGTAACGAGGTGTGGTTTCGACCAGAGCATGAAAGGTCACAGCCCGTCGCTAGAGGGCACGCGTGCATGTCACGCGACGATACAATGCGAGCAGCAGCATGCATCAATCGTCCAACACTGCCAGACGCATTGCAAACAGTGACGTGGAGGCGTCAACCGAAGAGCAAAGAGGTGTTGTTCGGTTTCTGACAGCGGAAGGAGTAGGGGGAACGGACATTCATTACCGAATGTAACAAGTGTACGGCGAACACGGCATGTCCCTTGCAAGGGTCAAGGCGTGGCACAAGAGCTTCAGGGATGGACGGGTGTCGTTAGCCGATGATGCCCGGTCTGGGGCACCCCCCTGCATTACCGACGACAAAGTCCAGCTGGTTGATGCACTCATTACACAGGACCACCGAGTGACAGTGAACGCCATAGCCGCCGTGGTCGGATTGTGCGTCGGAAGTGTGCACACCATCATGAAAGAACGACTGCACTTGCGCAAAGTGTGTGCCCAATGGGTGCCCCACAGTCTTCAACCACACCAGGAAGCATGTCGAATGGCCTACTGTCTTTGTCATCTGCAGCGCTATGCGAGGGAAGGGAATGGGTTCCTGGCACGAGAGGTGGCTGGAGATGAGTCATGGTGTCATCACTTCGAACCAGAATCCAAACGACAAAGCCTCCAGTGGAAGCATTCAGGGTCACCACCATCCAAAAAAGGCAAGGCCATTCACACGAGTGCAGGAAGAATGCTGACATTCTTCTTTGACCAAGATGACCCCCTTCTGATACACTTCATGCCGCACGGGACAACAGTGAATGCTCAGCGTTACTCACAAACCTTGACCACCCTTCGCCAAGCGATCAAAACAAAACGACCCAGTAATCTCACCCGCGGGGTCATTCGGCTCCACAACAATGCACGACCTCATACGGCCAACACAGTCACGACACTCCTGCAGAAATTCAAATGGGAGGTTCTCGGCCACCCTCCATACAGTCCAGACCTCTCTCCCTGTGATTACGCCATGTTTGGTCCCCTGAAAAGGGCCAACGATTCACCTCGGATGTCGACGTCCAGCTGTATGTTTGGAACTGATTCACATCGCAGCCCAGGGAATTTTATGAGACAGCCATTCACCGCCTCGTGTCACAGGGGGACAAGTGCCTCAACAGCCAGGGCCAATACTTCTAACATACATGTACTGGTTTCTGTAATTATGCCTCCGGCTCGTTACTTTTTGAACGCACCTTATAGAAGTCTAATGGGTTGAGATCGGGAGAATGAGCAGGTCACGGTGTCGGTTCCTGACATCCTATCCATTTGTTTGGGAATGAACATAGACGTGATAGCGACAAGCGGTCTGTGTACTCTCCACAAATGACCAAGTACCTTCGAGCCGCCGTCTGTGTTATGTACATCACAAACAATGCTTGTAACACGGTAACGAACGCACATACACCATAATATGTTTACCGGACATGTTTTGCTTGTTGTCAGGTCCACTATCGAATCCCCAGAGCTTTCCCATATATTTAGTTCCATCCTGTATAGTAAATTATCTGTAAATGTCTGTCTATACCCCTGATATGCATGGTAAATAGGGTTCCTTCTGTGTATTGGAAACCCAATAATAATTGTGATACCGTAAGTGGCCACTGGTGAGACAGAGTAGGAAATTAAGGTTATGTTTACTTTTACGTAAGGTTAAGATGAGTGAGGTTTCATAGAGTGCTACGAATAAAGCAATATTTCGCGGACAAGCGTGCTAAACTAACCTCAGAGGCATCATAATTAAACAATAAGGGAGGAGAACACTAATTTAGTCAAGAACCAACGCTAATTAAATAAAACGCAAGGTCAATTTCAAGGACATTTACATAAAATTAATCTAAAACATGTATATATTAAAAACATGTCCCTGAATTAAATAACAAGTTATAGGCCTAGTAGGTTCATACGTAACAAAATTGGTAGATTAAAAGGTAAAACGAATGATCGAAAATAGTTATAAGATCAACCCCGCATAATTATTTAACAAGCCGAAGTGACTTGATCAGCTGACTATCGTTAGTCAAAGAATGAAACAAAGCAGAATGAAAACATAATGACAAAGGACAATATCTAAGTTTCAAGTGAATGACCAATAAACAGACCACTGAAGGTATACTACTGTATCGAGCAAGAAGGAGATTAAATTAAGAGAATAATTAAAATACGAAACATCCTCGATATATGTAAATATAAGTTGTTAGTCGTTAGTCCAAGCAGAACAGCTTGGGACGACTCCAAAGATGAAACAAAAAATAACCCCAAATAGGTTAGACCTACATATTTCAGGAAATATATTTTAAACACGTTACCGTTGATAGGTCAGATCCCACATTGCACCAACTCCACTATGTCATGCCATAGCATAATATAACGGGGCACGGTTGCCGAACTAAGCACATGTTTAGCAAATATTTTAAACATAAAACAACGGTCTTACGCCACAAAATACAACAGATGATACACGAAGATCAAACACTAGAAAGATATGACTTAAACAGGAACGATAATAGAACAACTTATATTTACATAAAACATAAAACAACGATCTTACGTAACAAAATACAACATATGACACACGACGATCAAACACTAGAAAGATATGACTTAAACAGAAACGATAATAGAACATAAACAATGTGGGATCTGACCTATCAACGGTAATGTGTTTAAAATATATTTCCTGAAATATGTAGGTCTAACCTATTTGGGGTTATTTTTTGTTTCATCTTTGGAGTCGTCCCAAGCTGTTCTGCTTGGACTAACGACTAACAACTTATATTTACATACATCGAGCATGTTTCGTATTAGCCTACTTTCGATTTTTGCAAAAAATGAAAGTAGACTTATGAGATCAACACAGGGCGAAAAATTGTGTGTCTGTCTGTGTGTGTGAGTCTGTGTGTGTGTGTGTGTGTGTGTGTGTGTGTGTGTGTGTGTGTGAGAGAGTGTGTATACTCTGAATATCTGCCGCCCCCCCCCGCAACATTTTACCTTTATGTATGAAGAAACTTTTGACCAAACTACAAGGTCATCAGCCCAATAATTTGAGGATGGTGGCCATGTTTGTGTGCAAATCGATTAACCCTATCTGTTCAAACACGGTGAAACCGAATTAAACGAAATTTGGTACAGAGGTAGGACTAGCAAAGTGCACCTCAGTGTCATGTTTTACATCGCCACCATCTTGAAGAAAACATAATGGCGGCCACCCAAATGTTAAAAGCTTAAATCAAATTACGACCAATCTAATCATCTGATCACTACGAATTTTTGCAACATTATACCCTTTTGTAAGAAAAATCGTTTGACCAAACTACAAGGTCATCAACCCAATCATTTTAAGATGGCGGCTATGTATGTGTGCAAACAAATTTCCCCTATCTATTCAAACACGGTGAAACCGAATTGAACGAAATTTGGTACAGAGGTATCACTAGCAAAGGGCACCTCTGTGTCATGTTTTATATAGCCGTCACCTTGACGAAAACGTAATGGCGGCCACCCAAATGTTAAAAGCTCAAATCAAATTACGACCAACCTAATCATCTGATCTTTACCACATATTGCAACATTATACCTTTATGTGCGAAAAATCTTTTGACTGAACTACAAGGTCATCAGCACAATAATTTGCGGATGGCGGCCATGTATGTGTGTGAATCGTTTCTCTCTATGTATTCAACCATGGTGAACCCGAATTGAACGAAATTTGGTACATAATTAGCACTAGTAAAGGGCACCTCAGTGTCATGTTTTATATTGCCGCCATTTTGATGGAAACGTAATGGCGGCCACCCAAATTTTAAAAGCTTAGATCACATTACCACTGACCTAATCATCTGATCTCTACCAAATTTTGCAACAATATACCCTTATGTACGAAGAATCTTTTGACCGAATTACAAGGCCATCAGCTCAATAATTTTCGGATGGCGGCCATGTTTGTGTGCAAATCGATTCACCATATCTATTCAAACACGGTGAAACTGAATAATATAATGTTATTGGTTTTACGTCCCTTTTAACTACACTGGATTTTAGAGACGCCGGGGTGCCGGAATTTTGCCCCGAAGGGGATCTTTAACGTGCCAGTAAATCTACTAACACGACTCCCTCGCATTTGCGCACCCTCAAATGCCAGCTGACTGCGCCAGGTTAGGTGAAACCGAATGGAACGAAATTTGGTACAGAGGTAGCACTAGCAAAGGGCACCTCAGTGTCATGTTTTATATCGCCACCATCTTGACGAAAACTTAATGGCGGCCACCCAAATGTTAAAAGCTTAAATCAAATTACCACCAATCTAATCATCTGTTCACTACCAATTTTTGCAACATTATACCCTTTTGTATGAAAAATCGTTTTACCAAACTACAAGGTCATAAACACAATAATTTGAAGATGGCGGCTATGTTTTTGTGCAAACAAATTCCCCCTATCTATTCAAACACGGTGAAACCGAATTGAACGAAATTTGGTACAGAGGTAGCAATAGCAAAGGGCACCTCTATGTCATGTTTTATATAGCCGTCATCTTGACGAAAACGTAATGGCGGCCACCCAAATGTTAAAAGCTCAAATCAAATTACGACCAACCTAATCATCTGATCTTTACCACATATTGCAACATTATACCTTTATGTACGGAGAATCTTTTGACTGAACTACAAGGTCACCAGCCCAATAAATTGTGGATGGCGGTTATGTATGGGTGCAAATCGATTCTCCCTATGTATTCAAACACGGTGAAACCGAATTGAACGAAAGTTGGTACATAAGTAGCACTAGTAAAGGGCACCTCAGTGTCATGTTTCATATTGCCGCCATCTTGATGGAAACGTAATGGCGGCCACCCAAATTTTAAAAGCTTAAATCTCATTACCGCCAACCTAATCATCTGATCTCTACCAAATTTTGCAACAATATACCTTTATGTACGAAGAATCTTTTGACCGAACTACAAGGCTATCAGCCCAATAATTTGCGTATGGGGCCATGTATGTGTGCAAATCGATTCCCCCTATGTATTCAAACACGGTGAAAACGACTTGAACGAAATTTGGTACAAAGGTAGCACTAGCAAAGGGCACCTCAGTGTCATGTTTTATATCGCCGCCATCTTTACGGAAACGTAATGGCGGCCACCCAAATGTTAAAAGCTGATATCAAATTGCGACCAACCTATTCATCTGATCTCTACTACATTTTGCAACAATGTGCCTTTTTGTAGTAAGCATCTTTTGAGCAAACGACAAGGTCATCAGCCCAATAGTTTGTAGATAGCGGCCATATATGTGTGCAAATTGATTCACCATATCAATTCAAACACGGTGAAATCGATATGAATGAAATTTTGTTCAGAGGTAGCACTAGCAAAGGGCACCTCATATTCATGTTTAATATCCGTATAACACGTTGTATTTCAACAAGCTACTACAACCCACATTCAATTATACTCCTTGAAAAGGATAAAGAGTTATAACAATACCCATGCATTTAGGAGAAAGTAGGCTATATGTTCTTTACTGAACATCTTGTATTAAATATACTCTTAATTTAATCTCCTTCTTGCTCGATACAGTAGTATACCTTCAGTGGTCTGTTAATTGGTCATTCACTTGAAACTTAGATATCGTCCTTTGTCATTACGTTTTCATTCTGCTTTGTTTCATTCATTGACAAACGATAGTCAGCTGATCATGATAAGAAGTCACTTCAGCCTGTTAAATAATTATGCGGAGTTGATTTTATAAATACAGTATTTTCGATCTTTCGTTTTACCTTTTAATCTACCAATTTTGTTACGAATGAACCTACTATAACAGTAGTATACATGTGACATATTTCCTCGCACATTTGTCACGTTACAATAATAATTATGATAATAGATGGCTATAGCGGATGAGACGGGAAATTAAACCTAAAGATCATTCTTCTTTTTTACAGGAGGCCGGCCTGCATGTGCCGTCCTCTTTCGTGCCAGTGACCTTCGAATGGACCTCCCTGTTGACGTCACTGGGTGGCATGTTTGTGGTGGATCGTGCAGAGAGGAAGATACTACTGCTGCTGTCCAGTCTCACTATGGCGGCCTGTCTGGGAGTGATGGGTGTTGTGTGTTTCCTGCGCGATGAGATGGGACTGGACATGAATGTCGTCTCTTGGCTGCCACTAGTGTGCGCGCTGCTCTTCACCATCATGTTCAACTTGGGGCTCGGCCCTTTGCCCTGGGTGCTCATGGCGGAGCTGCTGCCCCCTGGCGCCAAGAGTGTCGCAAGCTCTCTCGTATCTGCCTCGTCCCTCATCTTTTCCAAAGTTGGCCCTACGATATATGACGCGCTACTCAATAACGTAGGTGCCTATTCCTCGAACACATGCTTTGCTATCGTGTGCGTCTGGTGCGCTATTTACATTCACCATATTGTGCCCGAAACAAAAGGGAAGACTTTGGAAGAAATACAAAATGAACTTATAGGCATTGAGGAAACACGAGTGTAATGACGAAATACTCTAAAAAGCAACATCCATTCGTTTAACAATCAGATCTTGTCGAAATTTACCTTGAAATCTTGTTCATAAAAGCAACAAGTAGTTCCGTGAAGAACTATATAGCCTATTTTCATATATCCAACTTATGTTAATTGCCTTGTGGAGGCCATGAGCGAAGAGCTCTTTGGAGAACTTAGAGGTCTTTGATTGATCCTTTACTCTGTGCTTGTCTTGTGTGCTTTTCTTTCTGTTGGCATAAAAAGTTTTGCAAGAAGGAATAAAAGGTTTCCAGTCACCAGCATCAGATATAATTTATTATAATACCTAATCCTAGTACCTAAATTGGTGACCCCGACGTGATGTGCAACGGAGAAGAAATACCAGGTCAGTCATTACAGATACGACCAGTGTCTCAAAACGACGTGGTGATAGCCCGTGTCACAGTAAAAATTCGTCCTATCTGGCGCAAGAACGTTAAGGTTTGGGCCATGCAAATAGAAGCGCAGTTTGCTGTAGCAGGGATAACGGTCGAACTTACCAAGTTCAATCATGTGCGAGGTGCGTTAGATGCCGATGTAGCTGAATTAATATCTGATTTTTTGTGCAAGCCCCTGTCCAATACGCCTTTCTCCGACTTGAAAAAACGGCTGGTCCAAGAGTTCGAAGAATCGGAGGGACGTAAAGTTAACAAGCTTCTGACGGAATTAGACTTAGGAGACAAGAAACCGTCCCAATTGCTTAGGGAAATGAGAAATTTGACTGGAACACAAGTTAAGGACGATTTCTTACGCACGATATTTATCCAGCGGCTACCCGTCAATGTGCGTTCTATATTAGCGTCAAGAAGTGATATGTTGGACAATTTGGCAATAATGGCCGACAAAATAATGGAATTTTCAGCTCCCACACATAACATATACAGTACCCAAGCCACGTAGCAAAGTTTTAGAGACCAACCTAACCTCAACTTAGAAACGGACAGACTTTCACGCCTTGAAGCACAGATTTCTCAGTTAACTTTAAGTGTCAACGAACTGAGAACCAGATCTCATTCTAGATCGCGAGACACAAGGTCAGGTTCCAAAACACCAACAAGTAGATATAACCCAAACAAATCATTTTGCTGGTATCATATTAAGTTTGGAGATAGAGCTTAGAAATGCACTAGACCTTGCTCCTATCGTTGCAACGTCAGTGTGCCGGAAAACTAGCTCGCTCCCCACTGGACGCGGCATGTGATCGGAGCTTGGTATCGCGCGGCTTGTATATTAATGATAAATTAACTAGCTACAAATTCCTCATAGATTCAGGAGCTGATATTTCCGTACTCCCTACTTCTTTCAAGGAACAAGGGCAAGTGTCAAAAAGGCAACTGTATGCAGCCAATGGCAGTCCAATCAAAACGTATGGAGAGCGACTTCTCAAACTAGATTTAGGTTTACGCAGACATTTCTGTTGGATTTTTCTGATAGCAGAAGTACAAACACCTATAATTGGTGCTGATTTTAACCACAATTTCAACCTGCTAATCGACCTGAAAAACAGATGTGTCATAGACAGTACGACTAACCTCTCCTCACCAGCTACCTTGATCAAAACAGAAGTGATCGAATCACTCCATACCGTCCCTCCAGATCAAAAGTACGCCGAAATTATCAAAGAGTTCCTGATCTCCTGAAAGAACGAATCAAATTTTCAAGTCCTCATTCCAGTGTGATGCACCCCATCGTATCAATTGGACATCCAGTCTCAGCTAAGGCGCGGCGATTACCACCAAAGAAACTTGCAGCTGCCAAGGCAGAATTTCAGCAGATGATCGATATGGGAATCTCTCGACCTTCGAACAGCTGTTGGGCTAGTCCTCTCCACCTTGTACCCATAAGAGGTGGATCTTGGCGTCCTTGTGGTGATTATCGGGCATGAACAACATCACTCAACCTGATCGCTACCCAATACCCAAAGCCTTCAACAGTCAGCTGGATGGAAGAAAAGTATTTTCCAAGATCGATTTCCTACGCGCATACCATCACATACCAGTTCATACTGACGATATTCCGAAGACTGCAGTGATAACCCCCTTCGGACTGTTTGAATTTATTTCCCTACCGTTTGGATTACGCAATGCAACACGGATCTTTCAGAGATATATGGAAAACATTCTACGAGATTTTGATTTCACCTACTGCTGCATCGATGATATACTCATAGCTTCCTCCAGTGAAGATGAACATAAACGGCACCTGTATTTATTATTTGAGCGCCTCAGTCAGTTCAATATTAACATCAATGTTAGCAAATGCATCTTTGGAGTGACAGAAGTGCCATTTCTTGGTTACCTGATCTCTGCCAATGGTATCCTTCCATTGCCATATCGCGTACAAACAATCAAATACTATCCACTACCGGAAACAATCCAAGACTTGCATTGTTTCTTAGGAATAATCAACTTCTATCGTCGAGCACTTCCTCATGCAGCCAATATGCATGCTAAACTCTTTGACATCACTCACGGAGCAAAGAGGAACGACAAAAGAAAAGTACTTGTACAATTGAACTTCAAACGATAGACTCAGATTTGACGACCAGTCTTGTTAATGCAGCTCTTCTCGCACATCCTTCCTATGAACTACCGTTGGTTTTGATGGTCAACGCTTCTGACTTTGCTATGGGTGCTTCACTTCACCAAATTAGAGGAGATATTCTCCAACCCTTATCGTTCTTTTCAAAGAAACTCAGCGATACACAGAAGAACTACTCGACTAATGACAGAGAACTTCTTGCTATGTATTCAGCTGTCAAATATTTCAAACATATGCTAGAAGATAGAGAATTCCCAATCAACACGGATCATAAACCTTTGAAGTTTATGTTTAATCAACGACCTGACAAAGCTACCCCTCGGCAACTACGCCACATGAGCTTTATAGGGCAGTTCACCACTGACATTATGTACGTGGAAGGAACAAATAACTCGGCTGCTGACGCTTGTTCTCGAATTTCTTCCATCAGTATTCCTTTTCGCTTTACTACGGAGGAGATTGCCAAAGCTCAAGCTACAGATGAGGAATTGAAACATCTGCAGCAAGCAAGCGCATGTTCTCTGAATTTCCAGGTGTTTCCTTTACCCAATAACCATGAACTTATTTGTGACAATTCCATCGGCAAGACCAATCATCCCTACTGCATTTCGTCATCGCATATTTGAGTCCGTCTACAACCTGTCACATCCTGGAGTAAAAGGATCGATAAAACTCATCCAACAACGATACGTATGGCGGTCGATGAAAAAGGATATTAAGTTATGGGCATCATCATGCGTCCCTTGCCAGCGAGCAAAAGTCTGGCGTCATACACACAGCGCTATCGGCCTATATGAGCAAGTGACAGAACGATTCAGCCATGTCAACATTGACATTGTTGGACCTCTTCCATCATCCCAAGGTTACTCATATGTACTCACCTTGATCGACCAGTTCTCACGGTGGCCTGAAGCAGTTCCAATAAAATACATTACCGCAGAAACAATTGCATCCACCGTACTCTTAAACTGGATTTCCCGCTTCGGAGTTCCCAATACAATCACTACTAATCGTGGACGACAATTTGACTGTGAACTCTTCAGATGTCTTACGCAATCACTTGGTGTCCAACATATCAAAACTACAACATACCGCCCGGCAGCAAACGGGATGATTGAACGCTGGCATCGGCAATTGAAATCATCTCTGAAAGCTCACCTAACATGCGACTGGGTCCCCAAACTTCCATTAGTTCTGCTAGAACTGAGATCCTAAATCATCCCCAATCACAACAAAACTCCAGCAGAGATGACCTATGGAACACCAATTAAACTTCCTTCAGACTTCTTCAATGGACCTTCAAATACAGAAGATATTCCAACTTTCTTATACAAGCTGAAAGAAAAGAAAACAGGACACTTCAACTGTGCAATCAGAGCACCACTCTGGCAACAAGATATTTGTTCACCAGGAACTAATGAAGTGTGAATACGTGTTTATTCGGCAGGATGGATACCGACCATTGTACCAGTGTACAACGGACCATATCGTGTTCAGTCAAGGAATAACGAACATTTCAATATCGAGACTCCATCAGGCTCACAAACAGTGTCCATAGATCGACTTAAGCCAGCATTCCTTCTTAAGGAACCCCAATCCACGTCAACGGACACTGCCGCAACATCTCAACCTCCGGATCAAGCTACTCCTCTGAAACATCCTGAGCCTCGTCCCAGTGTCACCACAAGAGTTGGCAGACGAGTGACATTCCCTTGTCGGTCCTTAGCGTTACCACTGGGGAGGGAGTGTGTGGAGGCCATGAGCGAAGAGCTCTTTGGAGAACTTAGAGTTCTTTGATTGATTCTTTACTCTGTGCTTGTTTTGTGTGCTTTTCTTTCTGTTGGCATAACAAGATTTGCAAGAAGGAATAAAAGATTTCCAGTCACCAGCATCAGATATAATTTATTATAATACCTAATCCTAGTACCTAATGCCTCAATCATAATTATACAAAATTCCAGTTTGATCGCGGTAATAGATTCGTAGATAAAGAGAACCATCTAAATATTTCGGATGGTCGCAATTTTCGACTTTTTAGGTATATGTAGTGTACCCATCTGGCATTATATATGGAACATGTACTCGTAACCCAACAGTCAGCGGTCTTTAGGGGCATGTGACATTCTCCCACAGTGCGAATACATAGTCAGGATCTGATAACTACAAGGTAACTACTCTAGAATAGGAACAAACATCCTCCTAATATAACAAGATTTAATTCTGAGCCATGGCATAAAAATAACACAAAATAGAAATCCTACATTACACTTACTTCCCAACAATGCAAATATATAATTTGGACACACAGATGACATTTCAAAGGATCACAAGTCCGACACTTACTCATCTGTGCTCCGCAGCTTAGATCAACTTTGATCTTCTCAGGCATGCTGCCACTGTCTCTTGTGAGTTCCTGAGTCCCAAGTGTGGTGTCTCAACACCCTAACTCAATGTCACTAAACATCTATCACATTTTAAAATCTAGCATTCACTGTCAATCGACGAATGTTCGCATATCATGCACATCACTACAACAATTATAATAATAATAATCAAAGCAAACATTTCATAACTGTACACAATAACTCATATCTCATTCTGTAATGAACTCTACTTGGTTCAACCTGCAATAATGTATTTATCAGTACATTATTTACCTTACATTTTGACAATTCATTTGTTTATATTGTCGTGCAACTTGTTTAACTTTCAACTTTTAACTTGTGCAACTTTTAATTTGTATAACATTTATTTTGTGTAACATTTAATTTGTGTAACATCATCATCCCTGTCCTTTCGTTCTAACGCGGACTATAGTACTTCCAATCTTATAACTAAACAAAGCTAGTTAATTACTTGATCGCAGCGCCATATGTCGTCGATTCTTGGTCAATTATGAAAGTCGTTTACTGTTAATATTGTATCCATCCGTAATTCTTGCTACCCGTATGGAATTAGTTACCATAATAAGCTGGGTTTACATATCTCATGAGTGCTATTTATATTAATCCAAGTTACATGTCACAACCTTAACTTGGGTAATTTACGAGCGATTTTAACCATTCAAATTTGGAATCCAGGTCCAATGAAGGCCTACAATTCATTTATGCACTCAAAATAAACAATTTCTCAATATTTAATCATATCAGCATCTTCAGTTAAATGTCCAGTACCTATTGTGTTCGAGGGTCAGATCCCCTCCCAGGCTCCCTGTGGCGTGACAATAGGGTGTGGGGTGGGTCTGCCTACAAGCAAGATGGCCGACTGGGTCTTGGTCATTTACCTTCCCCCCAGCTCCTCTCTTCAGCTGTTACAACTCTCCAATGTTTACATGTTTTAACTTTCATGGGCAAGGGATATTTCTGTCATCAGCACGGTCTGAATATCTAAGCATTTAATCCTATCTCGTGGAGCAATATTACTGGGCTCAATACGGCACACAAATGTTTATAGCACAGGAATGAACATCGGATAGTAACAATGTCTTGAGGGACTAATAAGGCTTAATAAAGTGTGCGAGAATGGTCTTATCCTATGCCATCTCCACGTGCGAAGTAGTATGAAGGCGTCCATAGACCCTTATAATATCAATTCAGTCACGCCTGCACGGCGGATCATTCCAATAGCTGCTAATTTAAGGTGACACTGTTACTCCTTAAATTGCGCTCGTGACACGGTATGGTAGACAAGAGACCATCTCTTTCTCCATCCGCTTATCAACAATATATATGTACGGCCACGGCTGTACATTGATTATCTCTTCGAAGAGTAGCACATATTGCCCTGACATTTTACTAACGACTTGTTCCTTGCATCTGTCGAAGTAAATCATTGGCTTTACTTCTAATACGCTCGCATATAGTGGCACAATAATTAGGTCTATTAGAATATTCAGATCGATGACACATCAATTCCCTATCCTTTCGCTGTTCACGGTATTACTGGTATTCATTACAGGTACGTTTAACTGACTTTATATTTACAACATTTACTGCGTAATACATTTAGGCATGTATGACAACCTCCTAACATTTATCCTTACACTTTGTTTATATATTACCTTACATCTTCTCGGAATGGATGCAATTTAACTATTCATATAATCATGTTTATTAATATTTTCTCTTGCGACTTTGACCAATATCTGAAGTTATCCATTAACTTTATTATTACATTAATTGTACTTTCACGCAACTCTGGCGTAAGCAATTTCATTCTTACAAGCAAACTCTCTATTGCAATCACGAGGAATGATAAACTCGTATAAAACATTAAATCAAGTTTCCTATTACACATTTTATCCAATTATATATTATTACATTGGAATTGTACTCACGTCCTTCTTCTCTGGCGGTCGTATCCAACAATACAGCGCATATCCTACCATTGTTGTCACTTAACAACGACACATAGTGGTTATAACATACATTTCTTGATGTATCACTTCACTGATTTATCCTTTGATGTTACACATTTTCACTTTTACACTCCCATATATCTTTTACAACATTTCATCATATAGCACTAGTAAATAACACTGAAAATACATACTTTTGTATAACACACGTTTTGTACAATGGTGCCTTGCTGGCTTCACTTCTGAGTAATTATGGAGGTACAGACTGCGCTCTCTCCCGACATCTCTCCTTCCAGTATAAGTCTCTGATCCTAGCGTCTATCTCCTAATGATACGTCTCCCGCAGTTCCCAGCATCTCCTACTTCAAAGTATCTGTTCTGGTGTACGTGATCTTTGTTCCAGATCTCCTACCATCAATCTAGTGTTCATGGCGTGAACTTAATCACAATGCCTGTGATGCTCTTTCCTTCCCATGACTATCGTGAATTGGCTATGGTGTATAAATCATGATGATAATAAGTTCAACTTTACAAAACATCTCAACTGTTCTACACGTTAGATTAGTGTAATTATATTATCCAATTGACATTCGCGTCACTTGTCGCGCAGCGTGTATAATAATAAGCTTTACTTATCTACACTTTACAATTGCTTTGTTCTCAAACTTGCGGCTTTGTTCACTATTACTGGCGCGGCTTTGTTGACAAATTCTGAGCAGAGGAGTAACACCCTTCCCGCGTCGCTTCTTAAAGATGACTGCTTCTTCCCAGTGTCGCTGCACTATTTAAGGTGCTTCTTTGAAAACATAGTCCCTTCCAATTTCTGGAGCGTTTTCTTCTGTGATAATGCCTTTCCCGGCTTGAAATTGCATTTATCTGGATCATGCTTGCATGGAGGTCACAGCAATTGCCTCATGCCAGCGATTCGATCGCTCAATTAATTCATATGAATTGTTTTCCCCAGTGGCTTGGGCACGCTTAGCTCAGGGGATTCCCCAGTAGAATTCCGCCAATGGGCTTTCTTCCGCAGTTCGGAGTTCACAGTCCTTAAAATGCTTTATCTGCATAGATTTTCATGTTTCTTGGGTCTACAATTATCCTCTCTGGGGTTCATACACCTGGGCGTTCATCTCGAATCTCTTGGATACGTATTTTCCACGCAATCAATTTATTTCTCTTGTGGATGTCCCCCTTCCATCTTCCTCTCCTGGTGTCTCGGGGATTCCTTTTGTCATTAATAACTGTCCTGCCCCCCTAGCGACGCTTAGAAATAGTCCGCTAGAGACAGTCTGGTCCTCCCACTCGTTCAGGCTAATCTATCAACTGTCAGTTTGCCTCTCATTCTCTCTCCTTGGCTAAAATCCTGCATGTTGCAATGGTATCCATACATTCTTTAAATACAAAATTGTTTGTAATTCCTTAACTATGAACGGAATCGAGCTGAAATTACCTAAGTAATTTTATTTCATGTGGGTCTTGGGTTCCATTCAGTTATCTCTCCTCAGATACCTCAGGTTCGATACCCTATAAAATCATTGGTATGATTTCTCCTTCATAGAATATCAGGTTCGAAGCCAGTCAGCACCAGTCCCGTAGTGTACAGTAGGTCATAAAGTTATGTATTATTACATGAAGATTATTGCATAGGAGGAGACTGACACACTTACGTTTTGCAGACGACATATTGCTGGTAGCCAGATCTTACAGAGACCTACAGTACAACTAAGGTTGATCGAGTTAAACACAGCCAGCAAAACAGTAGGACTCACAATGAACTACAGCCAAGCAAAGCTAATGTGCAACAGGCCCACAAACCCAATCTCAATAGATGGAATCACACTGCAATACACTGATGAATACATTTACCTATGCCAATTGATCGCCTTAACACAAAGAATAGAAAAAGAAATCAAAAGTTGAATAACTCAAGCTTGGAGGGCCTTCTGGGGATTGACGTTCATACTGCTCGATAAAGCATTAAACAGGAAACTTAGATTAGAGGCTCTCCACACATGCATCATTCCAGTATTGACTTACGCCTGTCAGACTTGGTACTTAACGGCCAAGCAAAAGAGAGCATTCGACATGTGCCAGAGGAGAATGGAGAGGAAAATCCTAGGCATATCACCGAGTGATAGAGTTTCTAACAAGAGACTCCAAGAAATCACGACTTCGGGGAAAGTCGCGCAGAAGGCCGCCAGAATTAAGTGGAAATGTGCAGCACACTCGCGACACTTATCCAGAGTCAATGGGCGCAGAGAGCAATCATGTGGGACCCATACAAAGGCAAAAGAAGCCGCGACAGACCGAGAAGAAGATGGGCGAACGACTTCCGACAGCTACTAGGACCACACTGGTCAAGGACAGCTAGACAAAGAACGCATTGGAAGGAGTTTGGAAGACGGTGGTTCAAGTACACATTATGACTGTCATAGTGGCAAAGCTAACCATCTCACGTGACTAGCTCACCACGCGAGATATAATCAACGAGCTCCCCTTCTCGAAGGAGGCCTTTGCCCTGCTAGGGACACTACAGGCTTGATTTATTCATTCATTATTCAAACTTCAATCGCATATTTAGGACACAAGAAATAGAAAAGTGATTGAAATATTTCGCACAGCCACCATATTGTGGATTTAAAAACAATTGAAATAAATTGTAAGTCAGTGGATAAAAATTTGTATAAGCATTTACCGTACCAAGAAGCTTCTTTATTCACTTTGATTTGCTTGCTATTGTCATAATTTACAACATGTTATTTTATAGTTTTAAATAACTGATCTGCACATTGTGTTGCCCAATACACATATAATATAGCAGAGAGAACCAACAAATAAGAATCAACTGAATAATCGAAGTTTAGGAGAAGGTATACCATAAATTATTACGACTCTCGTAACAGTATTCCACCTGAAGACGACACTGTATATGGAGACATACTTTGGCAAGTCACTAGAATAATTCATGCGGCTTATGCATTTATTTCATAGTATTATTGGTTACTGGTCTTAATGAGCATATATGATCTGCAATTTATATTACCAATCGAAAACTAACACAGCGGAGAAGGCCAAGTGGAATCGACTGAATTTTTAGAGATTAAAAAATTGTATATTATGCTTGATTATTGGGCTTAGTATATGATGTGCACTTTGTGTTACCCATTGCAAAGATACAACAGCGGAGTAGACCAACAAGTAAATCGGCAATCGCCTGAATTTTTTAGAGGTTAAATGATTGTATAATATGCTTGATTGCTGTTGTTCGCTTCTGCGAATGTTTTTTGTTGGCTATGTTTCCCTTACGGTGTGAAACACACGTTCAATTTTTCTGCCCCATTATTTTTATTTTCGTTAATTGCAGTCTGAACGCGGTGTTCTGATTTGTTTAGTATTGGTGTTTCAGTTTAATTGCTTTCCTGTAATATTTTGTCAACTCACCTTGTTTCTGTAGTGTCTTTCTAGACGCACCATACCGTCACATTTTCTCACGAGGTACTGAGCTCTCCCCAGCGGTAACGCTCGCAATGTGCATGGGGCTGTGCTTTGATTGGCTGCTCTTTCACCCCTCCTTCATACTGGAAGGTTCGGCGCGCTGACGTCACTACCGCTATATAGCCTTAGGTCTACCGGCCTACAATGTCCACTCTTCTCCACTGATCACCACTGCTCGCTACGTACCTGCTGGGGTTATTGCCCTCTCGGGGTACCTCTTGCTGCCGGAGGCCCTTCTCCGCCGTCAAAATCTCTCTTCTGGACCTGGCTGCCTGCCCGGACAGTCTAAACTCATCGGCCTTCACTTCGGCCAAATCTTCAACACGGATCTACTCTGCAAGTCTTGATTATAAGGACATAACTTCACCAGCCGAGGGAGTTACTACCAAGAGACTCTCTATGCTGGTCGCTTTTTATAAGGAGAATCTACCATCATCAACTCTAGTTCCGAACCCGGAACCCTGGAGTATGCCTGACTGACCTCGCACAAGCCCCGAGCGGGCGCACTAAATTACCGCCAGCTACTGATGTCCTCCGGCAGCCGGCCTACCTTCGGAAGATGTTTAAGGAGATCTGATACTTCCTGTATCACACATCAGAAGAGGTGGTAACCCTTTCACTTCATACACTCTGCCCGGATTCTTTCCGTAATAAGAGTACTTAGTTTTAATTCTACTCTGGGATGAATTTAAATTATTATTGTAGGTTATTTTATTATGCTCTTTTTATTCAGTAATTTTGTATTTAATCCTTTATAGGGAGCTACAGCTTGCAAGCAATTTACGTTTCCTGGAGAAACGAGTAATTTTTAATTGTTACTGTTTCTTATTGTCATTTTAAGGCAATTTCTTTGAAAGTATCCATTCCTTGCAATATTTGCTTTATAATAAATAAATATCATTAAAATCTAAGTTTTAACATTTTGGTCTCTTCCCGCACTGTCCTTCGTTATCACCTCTTGTGCCTGAAACCTCATTCTATCGAAATCCCTTAGGATGTACCACATCCATTAAGGTACACCTTTTTCATGGTACCTCAACCCCGGATCGAACCCAGAACCTTCATTCTGAGACCACAAATTCTATTCTAAAAAAAAAAACTGGTGCAATCTAATATTTGTCTTATACATTTCAGTATATCGTGGCTAGCGCGGGAGATCTGCGGGAAGGCGGAAACAATCCCAGCATATTACACAACTGGTTTCTTTCCGGAGAGCAGGTCTGTCTGGTGCCACAAGCAGCTTTGGTGAGTGAGTTGTTCCAACTTTCCAGCCATGCCAGCAATAATAGATGATAAACTGTTAAACTCTCGGGCGGCCTACAAAGGTCAACTCACCCGTTTTCAAAAATATTTAGCTACTCTACCGAAAGAGGAACAAAACCTTGATAATATATCTCAGCGTTTAAAAGCTTTTGAACAGGCGTACGAGAAATATGATCTCGTGCAACTTGAAATTGAAATCAAAAATCCAGAACATCAATCAGATAGGGAAGAAGTAGAGAGTAATTACTTTGATACACACGCTCAGGCTGTGGCATTAGTTAGAACTTTGACCCTGGCGTTGAAGGTAGAGGAAACTCAAGGAAGAATTAGCGACCATGGGAATGGTATCAAACCATTGCTACCTATTCAGGAAAGGAAGAGATGTGGCAATCATTCTTTGAATTGTTCAGTTCATTAGTACATGATAATGCCACACTTCCAGAAATTCAGAAATTTCATTACTTAAAATCCATTTTGCAGGGACCACCCCTTCAACTTATAAGAGAACTCCCCTTAACAGGAGAAAACTATAACATTGCTATAGAGCTTCTTAAAGGCCGTTATGGCAATGAAAAATTATGTTTACAAAGGCATATTCAAGCCTTATTTAGCCTGCCCACCTTGCGAGCTGACAGCTTGTCAACACTGCGAGCCTTAAGTGACATGGTCCAACTACATGTCAGAGCATTGACACGGTTGAATCAACCGGTCGAGCATTGGGATCTATTCTTAATTCACTTGGTTACTTCTAAATTTGATTCATCAACCTTAAAGGCATGGGAGAGGGAACTAACAAATGACACTTCATATACCTATGATTCGTTGCTTACGTTTATAAATAATAGATGTCAGGTTTTGTCAGCTGTAGCCTGTCATATGTCAGGAAGTGCAGATAACAAATCTAATGTTGTGAAGCCAGTCGGTGCTAAAATAAACAAATCTGCTGTCTTTACTGTTCAACATAATTCAACAGATTGTATTCTCTGTAAAGCACCTCACAGGTTATATTCCTGCGTTGCCTTTAAAGCCCTTTCTACCGACGAAAGACGCAAATTAATAGCTCAAAAAAGATATTGTTACAACTGTCTGTCAATTAGGCATATGGTGCCTGATTGCTTATCTAAAAATACTTGCTCCCATTGCAAGGCTCAACATCATACCTTGCTTCATAGGTTTGAAAAGCCACGTCAGGCTCCTTCCCCTGGATGTTCTAAAGATATATCCCCAGGAGCCAATGCGCAATCTTATACTCAGAGCTCTAGCTCAATTCGTAGTTCCCAGGTGCTACTATCAACCGTGTTATTAAAAGTTCAAGATTCCTCTGGTAGATGGCTTGAAGCACGTGCCTTATTGGATAATGCCGCCACCCATGACTTCATAAGTGAGCGTCTCATTAAGAAACTTGGTCTTCCCAAGCAACCTACATTAATTCAGGTTACCGGTATTAACAATAGCAATGTTAAATCTTTGCATTTTGTTCGTGTTCACATCAAAGATGCTGTGAATTGTAACACAACATTTCAGTTGAATTGTCTTGCCATTGATACTATTGGCAGTAATACCCCTAGTAATTCTTTTGAAATTAGAAATTGGCAATTTCCTCATAACATTCAGTTGGCAGATCCAACATTTTATACGAGCGCTCCGGTAGACATACTTCTCAGTGCCCAAGTATTTTGGCAATCTCTCCTTAGCTCTAATGTTAAAATATCACCAGGAGTGTTTGCTCATCATACCAAGCTAGGTTGGTTAGTAACGGGTCAAGTCCCTCGTAAGTCATTTCAAAATTTCTCTCAATGTCATTTTGTTAATACAAGTCTCGATTACAACTTAGAAAGATTTTGGAAAATCGAAACTATAGATTCAGTTTCACCTTCCTCGGTTGAAAAAAAAATGTGTGAAAAACTGTTTCGCGAAACGACCAAACGCAATTCAGAGGGTAGATTTGTCGTAACAATGCCCCGAGTGGATAATCCACCTCTTTTATTTGAAACACACCCTAGGGCTCTTAGAGCACTCTATGCTGTGAAAAGCAAATTTAAACGTGACCCTGTTGTTAAAACTCAATACTCCACATTTATGGAGGAATATGAGGCACTTGATCACATGGAGGTTGTTACCAAGAAAGATGATGCTTCTTATACCCCATCTGAAGTCATTTACCTCAATCATCATCCAGTTTGGAAGAATGAGATTTTAAAGGAAAACATAAGAGTGGTCTTTAATGGCTCTGCATTGGATGCCAATGGAACTTCTCTGAATGACACATTATTATCAGGCCCTCCTGTTCAATCTGACATTTCTTCTGTTTTGATGAATTTTCGCTTGTTCCCTATCGCAGTGATATCTGATATCAAGCAAATGTATAGACAGATTTTGGTCGATCAACAACAGCGCGACCTTCAGAGAATTCTTTGGCGCGACGAGCCTACTAAACCCGTCAAGATTTTTCGGCTAAAAACATTAACCTATGGACTAAAGCCCTCTGCTTTTTTAGCCATACGTACGTTGAAATTACTTGCTGAACAGGATGGCCCGTTGTATTCTCCTAAGGCTTCTGAAGTGTTAAAATCATCATTTTACGTTGACGATTTTCTTCATTCATTTGAGTCAGTATCTGAAGCACTGCAGGTCTCTAAAGATTTGACAGCTTTGCTTTTGGGAGGCGGATTTTCCTTGTGCAAGTGGAACTCTAATTCGGAAGAATTTCTTTCTAAATTTCCATTAACTTCAGTCTATAACGACTCAGTAGAGCTTCTTCAAGAAAGTAATTCTGTCAAAACTCTAGGCATCTATTGGAGTCCTCAAAAGGATTTTTTTCTTTTTCAAAATTACTCTCAGTGACATCAAACCGCAAACTAAGCGGCAAATTTTGTCTGAGATTGCAAAGATATTTGATCCTCTCCAATTTTTGGCGCCAATTATTGTCACAGCAAAGCTTTTCATGCAGGACCTTTGGTCCTTGAAAACTGGTTGGGATGAACCAGTTCCTTCAGAGTTGCAAAAAAATTGGATTTCTTATAGAAATAGTTTGGAAGATCTCTCCAATGTTATTATCCCGCGAGTGATTATTCCCTTTCCCTCCTGTGGAGGATATGAACTTCACATCTTTGCCGATAGCTCATTGAAAGCTTATGGGTGTTGTGCGTATATTGTTTGCCGTAATTTTGTCCAGTCATATTTCTTTTCCAATTTAATTTGCGCTAAGTCAAAGGTGGCCCCTCTTAAATCTTTATCCTTGCCACGACTGGAACTTTGTGCTGCTCTTCTGGCGGTTGAATTATCGGTCAAAATCCGCCAATCTTTGAAAATCCGATTTATTAAAACTTACTTTTGGAGTGACTCAGCCATCACGTTGGCATGGATTGCCAAACCTCCCTCGCATTGGCAGGTGTTTGTAGCTAATAGAGTGTCCAAAATTCAACAATTGTCTAACTTTGAACAATGGCATCATGTATCTGGCAAGGAGAACCCTGCAGATGTCATTTCTCGGGGATGTTCCCCTCTTATGTTGGCTAACCTGACATTATACTGGCACGGTCCCCCTTGGCTTCTGCAAGAACCTTCCGCTTGGCCAAATTTTCCTCTTCCGGAGTTATCAGACTTAGCGGATGCTGGTATGATAACTGGATCTTCTCTTCTTGTTTCTGACTCTCCCCTTCTCTTGCAGCGATATTCCTCTTTCCATAAATTGGTGAGGGTTATGGCTTATCTCCTTCGATGGAAATATTTTGTGGTAGAACAACCCCTTTTTTCTAAGCCATATTTAACCCTTTCTGAATTAGGTTTAGCCACTACAAAAATCTTATGGCTTACTCAACAAGAAATATTCTCTGAAGAATGCCAGGTGTTGTCTCAAGGTCAATCCCTTAAGAAATCGAGTAGGCTTTCCTCACTCGCCCCTTTTTTGGATACTGATGGTTTACTAAGAGTAGGAGGACGTTTAACTTTGGCTGATCTTTCCGAGGATAAAAAACACCCAATTATTCTTCCTTCAAAGCATCATGTCACTTCCCTAATCATTCGTCAGTATCATTACCAGCATCTTCATGCTGGAACTCGTACATTACTTTCTGTCATTCGTGAAAGGTATTGGCCCATAAACGGAGTCCATGAAGTTACCTCTGTTATCCGGAAGTGCATTCCATGTTTTAAATCCAACCCTAAAATTACCACTCAGCTCATGGGTGATCATCCCAACTTTAGATCTGCGCCTGCTAGACCCTTTGCCTTTACGGGGGTGGATTATTCCGGGCCTTTTGTTGACAGAAGAAATTCTCCTGAGGCCAAAAAATGTATTTTTGGAAAACTCTATATTTCGCTGTTTGTATGTATGGTCACCGGAGCAGTTCACTTAGAACTAGTTACCAACGCCTCTACTGCTTATTTTTTGGCAGCTTTTGCCAGATTTTCTGCCCGCCGAGGTCTTCCTTCAGAAGTATTCTCAGACAATGCTAAAAATTTTATCGGAGCTTCTGAGCAAATTAAGAGAGCTCTTACTCAAAATTCAGCGCTGGAAAGGATTACTGATTATGCTCACCAGAGAAATTTCAAGTGGCACTTCATCCCCCCTTATGCACCTCATCAAGGTGGGCGGTGGGAGTCTTGTGTGAAACTCACCAAGAAGCACCTTAGACGTGTTTGTGGCCACACCCCCCTCTCTCATGAAGAGTTTAATTCCTTAATTATTTTTATTGAGGGCATAATTAATTCTCGTCCTTTATCACCCTTATCTAATGATCCTTCAGATCTTCTACCATTAACGCCAGGCCATTTTCTTATCGGTGGTCCGTTGACTGGCTCTCCACCTTTGTTATATTCTAATTCTCAATCTTCTTTAGCCATTTCTTGGCGCAAAATTGAAAGTTTGCGCAATAATTTTTGGCGCCGCTGGAGGTTGGAATAGCTCAGTTTGCTTCAGCAGCGTGGTAAATGGCTTGTTTCCTGCTCTAACCTTCAGGTGGGGGACTTGGTGCTTTTGAAAGACCCTAGTCCTCCTCTTGTTTGGAATTTGGGTAGGGTTGTTGAGTGCTTTCCTGGCAGAGATGGTAGGGTTCGCGTGGTAAAACTGCAGACTTCTGCTGGTCATTTTCTTAGGCCAATCACCATGATTGCTCCTTTGCCACGCGAGGCTTAACTTCTGCGCTTTCTTACTGCAATTTTTTCTCGCCCCTCCCAGCATGTTCGCTTCTGCGAATGTTTTTTGTTGGCTATGTTTCCCTTACGGTGTGAAACACACGTTCAATTTTTCTGCCCCATTATTTTTATTTTCGTTAATTGCAGTCTGAACGCGGTGTTCTGATTTGTTTAGTATTGGTGTTTCAGTTTAATTGCTTTTCTGTAATATTTTGTCAACTCACCTTTTTTCTGTAGTGTCTTTCTAGACGCACCATACCGTCACATTTTCTCACGAGGTACTGAGCTCTCCCCAGCGGTAACGCTCGCAATGTGCATGGGGCTGTGCTTTGATTGGCTGCTCTTTCACCCCTCCTTCATACTGGAAGGTTCGGCGCGCTGACGTCACTACCGCTATATAGCCTTAGGTCTACCGGCCTACAGTGTCCACTCTTCTCCACTGATCACCACTGCTCGCTACGTACCTGCTGGGGTTATTGCCCTCTCGGGGTACCTCTTGCTGCCGGAGGCCCTTCTCCGCCGTCAAAATCTCTCTTCTGGACCTGGCTGCCTGCCCGGACAGTCTAAACTCATCGGCCTTCACTTCGGCCAAATCTTCAACACGGATCTACTCTGCAAGTCTTGATTATAAGGACATAACTTCACCAGCCGAGGGAGTTACTACCAAGAGACTCTCTATGCTGGTCGCTTTTTATAAGGAGAATCTACCATCATCAACTCTAGTTCCGAACCCGGAACCCTGGAGTATGCCTGACTGACCTCGCACAAGCCCCGAGCGGGCGCACTAAATTACCGCCAGCTACTGATGTCCTCCGGCAGCCGGCCTACCTTCGGAAGATGTTTAAGGAGATCTGATACTTCCTGTATCACACATCAGAAGAGGTGGTAACCCTTTCACTTCATACACTCTGCCCGGATTCTTTCCGTAATAAGAGTACTTTGTTTTAATTCTACTCTGGGATGAATTTAAATTATTATTGTAGGTTATTTTATTATGCTCTTTTTATTCAGTAATTTTGTATTTAATCCTTTATAGGGAGCTACAGCTTGCAAGCAATTTACGTTTCCTGGAGAAACGAGTAATTTTTAATTGTTACTGTTTCTTATTGTCATTTTAAGGCAATTTCTTTGAAAGTATCCATTCCTTGCAATATTTGCTTTATAATAAATAAATATCATTAAAATCTAAGTTTTAACATTTTGGTCTCTTCCCGCACTGTCCTTCGTTATCACCTCTTGTTCCTGAAACCTCATTCTATCGAAATCCCCTAAGATGTACCACATCCATTAAGGTACACCTTTTCCAGCTGTGTTTAGTAAATATCCTGCACATTGCGTTACCCATTAAACAACAGAGTGGGCCATCAACTTGGGAATCGACTGAATTTTTAAGGTTA
Organism: Meconema thalassinum; assembly: GCA_946902985.2. NCBI lineage: Eukaryota > Metazoa > Arthropoda > Insecta > Orthoptera > Tettigoniidae > Meconema > Meconema thalassinum. Next base: position 85,061,112 of record OX336393.1, read on the forward strand.
GAAGACTGTATTATATAATATTTGTTACGTTTTTTTTCTCACAAATTTCGTTCCAATTGAAGCGACAATTTAGCCTACATTTTTTACGCTTCTTCATTATTCTGACAGCGACATTTTCTGTCACTACAATATCGAGCAAAATTAATGGAGTATTGACGTAGGCAGTTTATAAGGTAGATCTCTTATTTTAATAACATAATTTTACTTTCACTTTTTAATACATGGCATTTCATATATTTGCAAGCTTTTCCATTTTTAATTTAAAACAATTTTTGTAAGGATATCCACTTCCTTTTGGTTTTGTTAACTAGTTTTAAGATTTAATATCAATCACGCTGAGGAAGGTATCAATGAAATACCGAAACATGTAAGATTAATAATGTAATTAAACGTTTCTTTAGTGTTTGACTAGGCGGTTTTAATAAGATAATACTATCAGTCAACACGGTTATTACTTATTACCATTGTCATAATGGTAAATGTTTACGCATTTTATTTACAATATATTTACAGTTGTTTAGTAACAAACGTTTATTGTCAAGATTGTAGTTTTATACAATTTTTGTAATAATATTGCTAGTGGCTATTGACCTGCGGATTGGCCCTGTTCAGTGCGGACAGTGTTAATGACATCAGCTGCACAGGAATGGATAACACATCGCTCAAATAACCAGCTAAATTCCTTAATCCATTCCACGTTACAAACACCAACCTGGCCATTTACTAACCACTACATACAGGGAGATTCTTTTGCTTGAGCAGGACCGGCGACCGGCGACCGGGCGCGCGCGCCTTCCACCAGCCAACCGAGCTCGCACCGCGGATTGCGTGCCGGTGGAAACCGTAACAAAGTAAATGGTAAATTCACCAGCAAATCGTGATTAAAGAACTATCCGCAGGAGAAGCTGAGAGTGTTCTCCTTGAGCTGACAGACAGGCGGGTTGTACCGTGTAAATAAATTAGCGTTTACACGTTGTAATTCCCTTCTGTTGTGAGGGATTTCTGCTGCCGTATATTGTTCTCCAGCTTCACTAGTGTACGGGTAATTGATATGTACACTTTGTATTTTAAATTAACCCACAATTGAACATCAAACGGGCTTAGGACCGTGCTTTGATTAATCACAGTAAACACGCAGGATGGTACAGGAGTAGCTACATAATGTAACGATGTATGTCTGTCAGCTGAAGGAGAGAATTTTTAGTATCTTCTGTGAAAAGATACTGGTGACTTGAGGTCATTCAGATACCCAAGAAAATAAGAAAACATCTGTGCTTCTTAAATTAAATCCTGCAGCTGTTGTTTATGTCACCTTCTTATCTGTGAGCTGACACGACACACCCTAGTTGATGAAAGTTTAGTGACATAATGACATTAATGACCCTGGTTAGCTCGCCTCCACCTCGCGCAACCGTGCGACCCCAGCTAAGTTGGCTGGTGGAAGGCGCGCGCATCTGGCAGTCGGCCGCCGGTCCTGCTCCATCAAAAGAATCTCACTGTATTATCACACTAAACAAGCAACAATAGCCACCAACATCATAACAAAAATCATACAAAAGTAACAATCTCGACAAGTGTCACAGGTTTACAATAACCTTCTGTAAGTAATATAAGTGTATATACTGTAAATATTTGCACAGTTTTTTGTCGGCATCGGTGGCGTAGCTGGTATTATGCTGAGCTTTTATGGCCTAGGTCGCGGGTTCAAACTCGGCTGAAGCCGTCGGATATTTTAAGAGCCTTAAAAATCACTCAGTATGCCTTCCTTCGGAGGGGAAGTAAAGCCGGCGGTCCCATGTCATAGATTTTTGGTATGAAACAGAACCTACACTTGTGTGAAGCCAAAATTTGTAGTTTAGAATTCATAACGCTATATTAGTTCCAATGTTCGCCGTCAGATGCTGACTGTGATGGCATCTAGTAGCAATTGGTAGCAAATGTAGGAACTACTTGAAATTATAGTCTGCAGCCCTTACTTGAATTAAAAACCGACAACACACTCTAATACAGTCATCAAAATTAACACCGGTTATCAGACAGATTCTACACACACCCAAAGTACACGGGGCTACATGACCGCGTTGTAACAGCCCCTAAACCAAGGAGCCAACCAACCAGATATAGATTTAATAGGCTGAGTGTAAATGATGTGATTATGATCGCTTGACGATCGAAACTGGCCATCCAAGTGCATTTATTAAATATTTATGTTTGACACTGGCTAAATGTAAATATTATATGTCAGAAAACTGTACTATAATGAGGCTCATTATAGTACAAGCTTTCATAATGGTACAGTTTCTCCACCAATCAGAGCTCAAGAAACAGTTGTGTGACCAATTAGGTGAGGATAGCATCGCACCTGACACGACTTCCATGGCCCCCTATTTTAAATTTCACTGCGTGGTGAGTGTCATAGTGAGGTATTCCAGGAGGTCATGGTCAAATACTAGGTATTCTCTGCGTCCCATGCGCTCAGTTCAGTACATAAAACTGGTGAAATCTCGACAGATATTTATGAATATTCATGTTCGAACATAAAATAGTTATAATTATCGTCGAACATAAACAGTCGTATGCAACGAGCCTATAATGGTAATTAAGATACTCGTATGGAAATTATAAAACTCGCTACGCTCGTTTTAAAAACATATTCGTGTCTTAATTATAGCCATTATAGGCTCGTTGCATAATGTACTATTATGAATTGCAGCCAAGGAGCAGAATATTTTAATTGAACGCCCGCAAGCTCTATTTCAAGTAGCTCCAACTGTGGCTACCAGAAGCCACTGTCACTGACACCTAGCAGTGAACGTTGGAACTTGATTGAGAGTTTCTAACCAACCAAATATACCTGTAAATTTGGCTACTGCCAATTGTAGTGGTAGGTTCTTTTGCATGACATAAAGCTATGACATGGGCGCGCCAGCTTTGCTTCCCCTCCGAAGGAAGGCCTAGTGAAGGTTTTTAACGCTCTTAAAAATCCGACACTTCGGCCGGTTTGAACCTGCTATCTTGGGCATAGAAGCTCACCATGCTACCGACTACGCTTATGTAACTTTTCAGGTTTAGGGCATAACACTCATTACAATCGTGTTGACCGACTGGAAAGCATGCTTTTTTTTCGCCAAGGCAAAATTGAACAAGATGTTCAGTAAAGAACATATAGCCTACTTTCTCCTAAATGTATGAGTATAGTTATAACTCGTTGTTATTATCAAAGAGTATAATAGAACTATTCTTTGTTGAAGACCTTAGAAACGATTTACCTCTACCAAACGCCACAACCTAGATAAAAACTGCTACCATCATTGAAGAAAGAAAGATAAGAAGTATATCAAGAATGTTATGGATCTGGAGACATAATCGACCGGACTGGCGGCGTGGCTCAGCGGTAACGTTCTCACTTGCTGGGCCCTAGGTTGCAGGTTCGTATCCTGGCGCAGTCAGCTGGCATTTGAGGGTGCACAAATGCGAGGGAGCCGTGTCAGTACATTTACTGGCACGTTAAAGATCCCCTTCGGGCCAAAATTCCGGCACCCCGGTGTCTCTAAAATCAGCAGTAGTTAAAAGGGATGTAAAACCAATAACATTATTATTATTATTATTACGACCTGCCGTGGGCAACATCCAACTTTGAGTTGAGGCATGTCTTTACACGTCTGGTTGTGCATGGCTTTCACAACCCTAATTGAATTAACAAATCTTTCCATGACCCTACAGAGACGTGTGTATACAAACTATGTGGATATTTTCGATAATATAATCCTAACAGAGCGAGTGCATTCTAGCGGCCAGAAGAAGAAACTTTTCAATAAAATCTGGAAGTTACCTTTTTGGCAGCTAGATGTCTCGAGTAAATCTGCTGGCGAATTATGTTTTAATTAAATATATATTTTACACCATAATGTGCACAATATAACGCTTAATAACATTTTCAAGTAACGCAAAATAGGCTGTTACAAACCCTTTAAAATAAAAAGTTAAAATGTATCGTAGTATCATCTTGTCATTCTTCAAATTCGATGCGCATAGAATGATAATGGTATAGTAATCAATGGTTCCCCACGTAGACTAGTCGTGACATCTATTGGTGAAATATCGAACAATATAATTATAACAGAGCGAGTGCATTCTAGCGGCCAGAAGAAGAAACTTTTCAATAAAATCTGGAAGTTACCTTTTTGGCAGCTAGATGTCCCGAGTAAATCTGCTGGCGAATTATGTTTTAATTAAATATATATTTTACACCATAATGTGCACAATATAACGCTTAATTTTAAAACATCTGAGTCATTACAAAACAATAAACATATAACATTTCAAGCAAAAAACCTAGCTCTGATCGGGTTTGAACCATAGGCATTTGAGCGATAGGCTAACGCTCTACCACTGAGCTAATTGTGTCAACGAATATCGTTCTATTTAAAATGACTTACATAGAACTTGTTAGCAAATAATGATTTATACTAAACGATTTCATCACTGGAGTATATTATTTATATATAAAGCATTTCATACAAAGTTTATTTATTTTTTATCAGTACGCTATATTGCATGCAATACTCAAATTAGTGAAATATAAGTCCGGCACAAGATATCCGCTGCCATCTTGTCTTATTACTGAATCAGTTCAGCTTTTTTAAATCACGTCTGCACTATAGTATTACAAAATAAACTTTTAATTTCGAACGTGCCTCTTCCTTTAGAACAGTTAAAACGATTCTCGGCTCGATAATCGGAACTGGTGGGTCCCATGATATGGATTATAAAGTTTGCATAATTCGCACGGCCGCCATCCTGAAATGGTATGGCGGACGACCTTGTAATTTGGTCACAGGACGCATCCTATACGAAGGTATGTTGTTACCAAATTTGGTAGAGATCGGATGATTTGGTTAGTCGTTATTTGATTTTACGTTTTGAACGTTTGAGTGGCCGCCATTCAGTTTTAGTAAAGATGGCGGCAATATAAAACATGACACTGAGGTGTCCTTTGCTAGTGCTACCTTTGTACCAAATTTCGTTCAATTTGCATTCACCGTGTTCGAATTGATAGGGGGGGACAGACATTCAGAGTACACACACTCACACACACACAGACACACACACACACACACAGACTCACACACACACATACACACACACACACAGACTCACACACACACATACACACACACAGACAGACACACTTTTTTCGCCCTGTGTTGATCTCATAAGTCTACTTTCAATTTTTGCAAAAATCGAAAGTAGGCTAAAAATAGCTTCCAACACCGCAATTTTCGAGAATCGATACAATCTTGAGATGGAAAATTTGGGGTAGAGTTCTAGAGTTTCCTTCAGAGAACTAAATCCTTAAGGAAATAGTACTGTATCTACTCGTAATAATAATAGTAATGATAATAATGTATGTCTAACCTTTATTATTCCCGTTTTCAACAGGGTTGGGGATGAGATGCGATGAAAAGCAAATGTAGCGAGTGAATTTTACGGCCGGATGCCCTTCCTGATGCCAACCTCATGAGAGGAGTTAATGAGAAATGAATTGAATGAAGTTGGATGCAACTGCAACTGGGCAAGAAAGTGGAAGGAAGCGGCCTTGGCCTTTCAGAAGATACCGTCTCAGCATTTGCCTCGAGTTGAAAATGGGGAAACCATGGAAAACCATTTCAAGGATGGCTGACTGTGGGGCTCGAACCTACGTCCACCAAGTCCTCAGCGCTACGCTTTAGCGAGCGTGGCTATCGCTGTCAGTAATAATAATAATAATAATAATAATAATAGTGTTTTGACTATTGAGATGTATTCTTGTTAGGAGCATATTAATAAGAATAGTCTACAATATCAGTGCTTTGACAATTGAGACGTATACTGTAGTTGAAAAAAGTATGTCATCAAGAGATTAAAAGTTTATATAGGGGAACTGTGTTGCGGACCCTTAAATATCAACTGACTGCGCTAGGATTCAATCCTGAAACGTTGGGCTGAGCGGGCGAAGTGCGCCACGCAGCCAGTCAATAGATAGTTTAAGTAGGCTACCAGTGCGAATGGACTCGGGGATTTTAGCCTCATCGCGAATTAAATGAGTGATTTGCTACCGTCTCGAGTGCATTCCACAAAATCATGACTGAGCCTAAGATTCCTAATGTACTGGTTTAGATAATAAAGGGAGTAGCATCGCCGGTTACAGAGATAGTTAGTTATTGAGGTTTTAAGGGGCGTAACTACGAGGTCATCTGCCCCCTCTTACAGAGATAGATGGACAGTTGGATGCCACGTCTTGAGCTACTGTTGGCATGGTTACGAGTTTGCCATCTATTCATCAGTTTACCTGAGCGAAGATAGTTTTCTGGCAATATCTCCGAAAATGTTTGCTTGTAGGACCTTCCAAGTATTGTTTCTCGCATCGAGGAGCGTAAAATGAGCTATATCCGATCTGTATACAACACCCTCGACATTTTGCGTTATTTTGGATTTCAGTTTCCAAAACAATACCTTCCTCCCATGACGCATTTGCAGCCTAGTGATGTTTCGGGGATGCCTTCTACTCACGAATTTGTATGTGATTTGCTCCAGTCAATCCATTACAAACAGATAAACATACAAACAGATATATCGACAGAACAGGCTAATCGACAAACAGACGAAATTCAAACTGAGGCTGTATTTGGTCATTATTCACCTCATCTGGGTTAAATATAAATTTAAGCTGAAAATTCCAAATGTTCAGACATGCTATAAATATAGAGATATGTAGAAATTTGGAAATAATCAAATGTGATCATGACAGGAAACACATGATGGCCGTAAATCTGGCATTTGTTAAAAATTTCCAAAGTGCGTTCGACACCTCCTCTTGAATTATTGATTTTTAAGGAAGGTACTTGGAGCACTTGCAGGTTCTCGTATAATGTATGTGCTTCTTACCACAATACGGCCTCACTGCGTGCTTTTCTCGATGTAGCGCAAAAAGCATTAAAGACGCTGGACGGTCTATGGTCGCACTAAATTAAAAGTTTGCGGAAAATACACAACAGCTTTTACACCCATTTTCTCTGTTTAGAATTGTTTCCGGATCAGTTAGCAGGAAATTCCAGTATGTGGCAGCATTGGCAAGGGATTGACAAGAAACACGCAATTTTGTAAAGTCATTTTCAGTACAAATTTCAATACTTCCATTACTTATAATGCTTCTGAAAGGGTGAATATCAATATTGGAACTTAAGTGGTGGCAACACGGCGGTGGAGACGCAATGCACCGGAATTGCCTATTGTCCCGGAGAGTACGCGTTGGTGACATACCTACCTTACCTCTGAGCAAGTGGACTCTCCCTTACCACAGCTCCTGCGTGCGCACACTCGAGAGGAATGCCGTCACTTGTGAGCTAGCGGTCTAACGAACGTTGTCGCCATGTTCTCCAAACAGGACCAACGGAGTTGGATCAAGATTGAACGTGCCCGAGGTCGTATAGCACACCAGTGTCATCAGGGTGTGCGGGGAGACTGCATTGCCGTACAGAACAGTGGCACGTTGGTCAACACCTTCAACGATGGTCGGCAAACTGTGGCAGACATGCATCGGGCAGGTCGTCCTACGAGCGTCAGTGAAAAAGACGTGCATGCTCTTGCCGCGTTACTGGACTGTTATCGAAACCAGACGATTCGTGAGCTCGTCCATGAAACCGGATAGGCGCATACGACTGTGCTGCACATCCTGAAGGAACGCCGGGGGCGACAAAAATTGCATCACGATGGGTGCTGCATGAGTTGACTGAAATGATCAAATGGTTACGCTACGACGCTGCCAAGACTCACTTGGAGCCCTATGAGCGCGAAGGAGAGACCTTCCTACGCCGTATCGTCACACTGGATGAGACATGGGCCAGATCCTACGAGCCCAAACTGAAACGCCAATCGAACGAATGGCGGCATCATGGGTCGTCACGAAAGTCCATCAGACCCCCAGTGCGGTGAAGGTGATGGTGATCCTCGAGCACGACTGTGATGGCGTGATCCTAACGCATTACGTTCATCCACGGCAGACCGTCAATGCACAGTATTACTGTTCGTTTTTGGAGCACCACCAGCGCCCAGCATTGCGAAAGAAGCGGCCACACTTTCTGCGGCAACCACCCATCATGTTGCACGACAATGCTCGGGTTCATACAGCGCGAGCTGTGGCAGATTTGTTCGGTCGATGGGGCTGAGAAGTACTGTACCATCCACCATACTCCCCTGACTTAAATCCTTGTGACTTCGATTTAATCCCTAAGATGAAGGAACCACTTTGTGGCACTCACATCCGGATTGTTGCAGAGATTCGACAGGCTGTAGACCGCTCCATGCACACCATCGACAGAACGGGCTCGGCGAAAGGTATAGTACGACTTCCGAATCGCTGGCAACGAGTTCTACACCACGCAGGTGACTACCTTGAAGGACTATAAAGGTTGCTAACATGTACCACTTTTGAACCTCTTGATAATAAATAGTTGCCACTACTTAAGTTCAATAGTGTAACAGAATTTATTCAGTTACAGTAGCTCACCCTCGGGTTTTGCTTCGTGCAGTTAGTTTGGGGTATTTTATTCGTATCTTATTATATTGGGTTAATGAGGGGTTGCAGAGGTGATTTTTATTGTGCCTGTGTGTGTTTTTGTGGACGGATTCATCTTTGGATGGTCCGCACCAACTAGGATCACTGTTTAGTAACTATCGGTTTTTGGATATTTGATATTATAAAATACGGGGTTTTGCGATTTATTACGTTTTGGGAATAAGGATATATAAGACTGTATTAAGTAGAAGCATTATTTCATTTTGGTTTGGGGTTAATGGCTTTATTTTGACCTAGTAATGTTAAATGTTAGATTCGTGGCTGTACTATAAAGGTACAATGAATTGGTATTTTTGAGTGCTGGATTTGTTACATACCCGGAAAAGACAGGCAGTAATTCGGCTTGTGTGGGAATACCTAGGCTATTAATAGCATGAACTGAGATGAACTGGCACGTGAAAAACTACTGTGTGACGTCAGTGTGGATTTTGACTGTCTGATGTTCATGTGTTGACACGGATGTTCCGCTAGGAGCGGGCCACGCACAACTTAGTTCCGGCAGAAACATTGGGGTTATGTAGCCCTACGCCAGTGCATATAATGGCGTGTCTGGCGTTCAGAGCTCGTCTTATTGCTTTATCGGCAGAACACTGATCTACTAACGCCCAGGGTCATTTTACGTGACATGGTTTCCGTAACGAACAGTTAGAGATCGTCTTTTTGCTTTTACAGCGAAAGTCCGTTGTCCACTTGCATTTAGTGTCGTTATTACTTGATCATGGTATCGTAATACGAACGAGCAGTGACTAATTTTTAGCTATCCACTGAGCTCTTACGGGCGATTGGAGGCTACGTGATTTTCATGGGTCCATCCATACCATGGGCTGTTGGTAATAACTTACCACGCCTAAAAGGATACTCAGTCGTAAATATTTCATCGAAAAGTCATGCGGGAATGGAGACGTGAACGAGCAGTTTGAAAAGAAAGAAAGAAAGAAAGAAAGAAAGAAACTGGAGTGAACCAGTCTAACGTGTGTAGATATTTTGTGTACGGACGGTACAATGTGTATTACGTAGGTGGCTGTTATGCCTGGGTCTGATATGGCCGTAAGTGTTTTCCTGCTCTCAGAGCCTGAATTCAGTGGCAAGGTACTGTATAATTCACGAGTGTATGAAGGGTATTTTGTGTTGTATATTATGTATATATGTGTATAGTACAGTCAATAGGTTATCTCTTTAAAATTTATGTGTGTTTATATTCCTGTCTTGTATGAACCTGGTAGCATCAGCGAACGCATGCCAAATGCCCTACGCCTGGGATAAGTTGTTTCATAGTCGGGGAAACAGTTGTGTACCGTATTTTATCCTATTTTATTCAGGAAGACCCATATAGTCAACCTTGGCGCCCATTCAAAGTCGGGAGTAATGTTAAAATCACTTGTGGCCTGTATTTAAAGGCAGTAAATTCTGTAGGTTTGAGGTAATGAGGGTAGTTAATTGTAAATCAACTCCAGTGAGGAGGGGAGAGTGTCTCAGTGACGCCCGACGTGGGGCCTTAGACATGCTGATGTGTACCAGGACACAGGAATTAAACTGTAGGCATTTTTTCGTTATTTCACATATTTCAATGAGGGATGGCTACGTTAGAGCCAGGATGCAATTCTGCTTTGTTGGGGGACGGTGCTGGTGAGCGGCGGTATTTATTCGCCAATTTCGATATTCTGCCCCAGTTAACTTTTTTGGTGACTTTTCAGTCACGTTACCCGTGCCACGGGAAAAATGATTTATTTTAGGATGAAAGGCAGCTTATGTGTTAATCCAGGGTATAAGCTATCTCCATTTCAAATTTCATCCAAATCCATCCAGCCGTTTTAGTGTGAAAAGGTAACAAACTAACACACACACCAACTTTCGCAATTGTAATATCTTCTTCTTCTTCTTCTCCTCAACCCCTAGGTTGGTGGGTAATATGCATGCCTTCCAAAACGTCTTCTTTCTCTGGCCTGTAGTTTCAAATGGCAATAAGTGTGCTTGCCTTTATTGCTGTCTCTAAATTGAGTCCTTGGTCTTCCTCGACTCCTCTTTCCTTCTAGCTTCCCTTCGAAGAATGTGGTGCACCAGTCAGAATGACGAATCAAATGGCCAACAAAACTATTCCTTCATCTGTTTAAGGATTCAACCAAGGTACGTGTCTCCTTTGCTCTTTTGAGAACATTCTCATTCGTGACTTTATCAGTCCAAGGTATCTTTAGTAGTCGTCGCCAGCACCACACCTCGAATGCTCTAAGTTTTGATACATCTTGTCGCAGAGTCCATGTTTCAGAGCCATAACTTTCAATACTCCAAACAAAACTTTTCACGAAGTGTTTTCGCACCTCTAAGTAAACAATCTTGGATGTTAGCAAAGACTTCTTTTGTGAGAAGGCTTCTCTTGCCTGTGCGATTCGAGCATTTACTTCTCTCGTACACTTTCCATTTGATGTGATCAAGCTCCCCAGATATTTGAAATCCTTTACTTGGGCTAGTTTTTCACCATCTATTAGCACATTGACTATTTGGTCGCCATCCCTAGTGCATGCCATTGCTTTGGATTTATTTTTATTTATCCTCATACCACACTTCTCTTGCATTAATTCATTTATATGATTCAGAACATTTTCCATATAACTCTCATTTTCAGTTATCAGGGCTATATCATCTGCAAATCGTATGGTACTGTACAGCTTGCCATTAACTTTTATGCCATGACTGTTGGTAGCTAAGAATTCTTGAATGGCTTCTTCAATGTAGATACTAAATAACAGTGGTGATAGTCCACATCCTTGTCTTACTCGCTTCCCAATTCTTGCTTCCACTCTTCCCTTGCCAATTCATGCTGTCTGGATCTTGTAACGTTGATAGAGTATTCTTCTATCCCTGTAGTCTATCTTCAGTTTTCTTATGGTTTCAAACAGCACCTTCCAATTTACATTATCAACAGCTTTTTCTAAATCAATGAAAGCAATTACAACAAATTTGTCGATTTCTAGGGATTTTTCAACAATTATTCTGAGACTTAGGATGGCTTCTCGTGTACCTCTTCCCTTCCTCCATGCAGCCACTTCTATTGTTATCCTACGTTTAGGGTTCTTTGGATCTCATGATTTAAGCTGTGCATTCTGTCCCTTGTAAAAGCACATTGAAGTATTGTCACTATATAATCTATTATTTATTTTGGTTCATTGTCCACGACCCAGCTATCACAACATATCCGCTGTGATGTGAAATACTGATCAGGGTTAAACTGTGGCAAGGGATGGGGGGAGGGGGCGAATAATCCCAAGTTGCAATCGTTTGGCAAACACATGGAAACACTAGATCTGTACTTCAATCTAATCGAAAATAAACACGGCATATTAATATTTTCACAAAATGATACGATGAAACATGAAATTTATCTTTACAGTATATGGTGCAGGGTCGATGGTTTGTGATGTGATTGGTTTAACACTGGCACATTCTAATATTTGTTTGCACCTCTATAAAGCGGATTAAATGGCCGAGGACTGCGGATCTGTTGAGGGCATCCTCAATGCCCTAAATTGCCCATGCTAATCTCCAACTTTCCATTTACCCTCTTCTCGAAAACCACAGTAAAACTTGCTTGAAACAGAATCGCAAGGGTCCGAGATTGTTTTTACAAATGAGACAAATTTCCGGATTGAACACTATTATGGAAAAAATACACAAATTAATTTCCCGTGATCCATCAGTCTAGTTTCGGTAATACAATATCTTGATCTAATTTCTTTTATTAATCGCGCATAGCCCTGCACTATAACCTACTCATCATTAGGTATGTACTCAATGTACATAAACAGTGGAAACCGGACAATTTCACGTAAAGGCTCTTAATTTACACTCGTTTCAATAACCTTCACCTTCTCGTTCAAATTCAATGACGTATATTTCTTAGACATCGTGATGTCTTCACAACTGACACACATTTACATAGTTACAAAACTGTTTACATTAGAATTGGGCTCAAGGTGTAGGATACATCGAGGTAAGGATCTCTACGAATTATGATACGAGTCAGGCAATTAGTGGAGATTTAAATCCCATTCTTCGAGAAATTTGGCAAACCCGGACCTCATCATAGTGGCGTGATACGGTACGTATCTCTCTACCTAGCAAAATATAGCAATTTTACTGCAATTTTACGGATATGCCTGAATAAATTACACACCTAATGCATAAGTTCCGCTTTGAAGAATTACATTCAAAATTTATTTCAGTTTCCGCGTTGAACAGATTCCGCTTTATATAACATAAATAACATCCAAAGCCATTGGACAAGTTTCCGCTATAGACGTTCCGCTTTTAGCAAGTGTTACTGTATAAACCTGACTAATGTAGGCCTACATATTTAGGGATGTTCTTCTTAGGCAAAAACTTCTGGAAGATAAATGTATTTTAGATTTTTATGAATCTTTTTAAAATTGCATAATTTAAAGAGTACCATGGACATTTCCATCACGAAAAATTAAACGTAAGTAAATTTTGAACAACGGATGTGTTAAATTAGTTAAATTTCACATATAAGGAGGAATCATAACTAAAATTTCAGTTTTGTAATTTGAAAAGTTCCGAAAAAAGGGAAATTGTATATCTAGAAAAACTTTTTAGCGAAATTGGAAACAAAGATTTCTCCTGTTTTTAGAACATGTCATTACGTTAGGAGTCCTCTTCTTACATTAGAAGCATCGGTTTTACTGTTTTTGCATGTCTCTTCTAACGCAGCCTCTTTCTTAACACTTTTTATTGTATCTATCGCCTAATAGAAATAAATGTGCTTTGGCTGGTTAACTAATAGGAGCCACAATTGTGGGAAAGTATAAGGAACGTAGCCTTAGGAATGAGATAGTCTATTATAAAATAAATGTAGGCTACCGTTAGAAAGCTAAAGCCCGTATATTGATATGGCCCGTAACTTAATACTTTCAAGATTGTGTGCATTCCGGAGCCCTTTGAGAAATCAATCGTTACAAAAGTAAAACAAGTAGTTCCGTGAAGAACTATACAGCCTATTTTCATATATCCTACTTATACACTATTAATTATCTCCATCAACATACAAATTTTCAGTTTGATTGCTGTAATAGAGTCGTATATATTGAGAACCGATTCAATATTTCAGATGGTCGCCATGTTGTATTTTATATATGTAGGCCTTAGGGTCATGTACTATCACATACAGATTATTCTGTAGGTGTATTATTCAAACTTCAATCGCATGAAAGGACACAAGAAATAAAAGCAAGATTTAAAAATTTCACACAGCAGCCATCTTGTGTTTATGAAAACAATCGAAATAAATTACATGCCAGTGGATTAAAATTTATATAAACATTTACCGTACCAAATTTCACTGCGCTCGGATGGTTAAATCGCGAGAAACGTCCTTTTAAAAAATTTACATTTCGCGTCGCCGCCGTGTTGGATTCGTGATCGCCAGGTTATTGAAAGGCCCATAGGTGAACTTATGTCCATACTTTATAATATCAACATACGATATTTCAGTTTGAATGCTGTCATAGATTAATAGATATTGAGAACCGTCTAAATATTTCGGATGGTAGCCATGTTCGACTTAAATAAATGCAAGCCATTTAGTTATGTACCGGTACTCTTAGCTGACGATTATTCCGTAGGTTCAGTATTCAAACATTCACTTCGATGGCATGATTAGAACACAAGAAATGAAAACGAAATTGTATAATATCGCACAGCTGCCAACTTGAGGTTATGTAAATAAAAAATTGAACTAAATTATATGTCAGTGCCTTACAATCTGAATAAACATTTGCTGTACCAAGTTTCATTTCGTTCGGATGGTTAAATCGCGATAAAAGTCCATTTAATCATTTCAAATTTGCTTGGCCTCCATGTTCGTTTTCTAGTTAACAGATTTTTGAAAGTTACACAGATAGACTTGTAGTAGTGCCTTTTATCACCGTACAAAATTTCAGGGTGATGTCGGTAATAGTTAAGGAGATATTGAATACTGGTGAAATATTTCTCACAGCCGCCATGTTGGATTTGTGAGACGTAATAAAATTTGAAGGGCACGTTCGGGGTCGGATAAAGTTGTACTATGACCTTACCGAGTTTCATTGAAATCGCTCCAGCCGTTTAGATTTTATTGGCGGGAAGCACACACACGGACAAACGGTGATCTCATAAGCTTATTTTTCGCCTATATTTATTTGGAAAAAGTAGGCTTATGAGATCACCTTTTGTCCGTGTGTGTGTGCGTGTGTGATGGGGTGTGTGTCGTCTCCCCCCCGTAATACCGTCTAAACGACTGGAGCGATTTCAATGAAACTCGGTAAGTTCATGGCACTATTCCCGACGACCCAGACCGTGCCCTTCAAATTTTGTTACGTCTCACCTCTCCAACATGGCGGCTGTGCGAAATAATTCACCAGCATTCAATATTCCGAAACTATTACCGATATCACCCTGGAATTCGTTACGGTGATAAAGGGAACTACTAGAAGTTCACCTATGTGACTGCTTGCCACGGTGGGTGAGTGGTTATAGTGTCGGACTACCCGCTCCAAGATTGAGGGTTCGCTACTGGCCATGGTAAGAGATTTTTGAAAGGAGACAAAAATCACGACAGTCATGTCATACGATGTTGGCATGTCAAAGAACCCATTTGAATTCAGTAGGCCGTGTTCAATGGCAAAATTAATCTCGGGATTTTCCGCCAACAAAAACTTCCTCCATTCTCTACTTGAACGCGCTGTAGTGTCAAGGAGTTTAAATATCTAACCTCCTTGATTTTCATAGCGTTCAAAGGAACGACGAAATTCGACATGCAAGCTACCCTCGGGGTGTCAATTAACAAAGCTTGCACCAGGCACCCGAGCCATACGTTATTATTATAATTACCTATGTGACTTTTGAAAAACTGGTAACTACAAAACCAACATGGCGGCCATGAAAAGTTGCGACTTTTAAATAGACGTTTCTCGCGATTTAACCAACCAAACGCAATAAAACTTGGTACAGTATATGTTTATACACATTGTAATGCACCGACATCTAACTTCGTTGAATTGTTTACATAACCATTAGATGGCGGCTGTGCGAAATATTTCACCGGCATTCTATACCTCTGAAACTATTAGCGGTATCACCCTGAAATTTAGTGCGGGGAAAAGGGCACAACTGGAAGTTCATCTAAAAGACTTTTAAAAACCGGTTAAATACAAAACGAACATGGCGACCTTTATCGCGATTTAATGTACCAAACGCAATGAAACTTGGTACAGGAAATGCTTATACACATTGTAATGCACTGGTATCTAATTTAGTTCAATTATTTGCATAATCTCAAGATGGCGGCTGTGCGAATTTTAAAATTAAGGTTTTTTTTTTCTTGTGTCGTAATCGTGCGATCGAAGTGAAAGTTTGAATAATGAACCTACGCAATAATTTTCCTTTAAGGGTACATGACTCTGTCGCCTATACATTTAACAATCGAATATGGCGACCATCCGAAATATTTAGACGGCTCTGAATATCTACGAATCTATTATAGCAATCAAACTGATTTTTTTTAATGTTCATAGGGGCTATGAACATAAGTTCACCAATAGGACTTTCAATTACCTGGTGATCACAAATCCAACATGGCGGCGACGCGAAGTATAAATATTCACATGGACGTTTCTCGCAATTTAACCATCCGAGTGCAGTGAAATGTGGTACAGTAAATCCTTATATGAATGTTAATCCACTGGCATCTAATTTATTTCAATTTTTACCATAACCACAAGATGGCAGCGGTGCGAAAGTTTAAATCTCCTTATTACTTTTTGTGTCCTAATCATGCGATTGAAGTTTGAATGGTACACGTACACAATAATCTTCATGTAACAGTACATAACTCTAGGACCTACATATATAAAATCCAACATGGCGAACATCCGAAATATTTAGTCTGTTCTCAATATCTACGAATCTATTACAGAAAACAAACTGAAATTTTGTATGTTGATAGAGACAATTAACATAAGTAGGATATATGAAAATATGTTAAAAAGTAATTGAAATATTATTCGATCTATTATGACCGTATTGATTAAAATCAGGTTTATTACCAAACAGATTAAGTAGGGAATGCTGTTAGTTGTAAGTCTGTCTGTTGTGCTACGTCGATGGTTTATTGAGAGCCAGAGCCGTCCTTACAGCAGGCTTAGGCATGGCTGAGAGGGAGGCAGGCGGCCTTCCTTTCGTGTTTATAGAATAGTTTTGCAAAGCTACCAACGGTTAATATGAGATTTCTTTTGTGCTACCATTCATCTCAGAAATTTTAAAATAAAGTAAGCTTTCTGTCTGAACAGTTTAACATTTCGGTTAAAACTTAGCATTTATCTCTGATGAGATGTATGATGACCAAATACGAGAAAACCCTCAATTGTTTGCATAACCTCAAGATGGCGGCTGTGCGAATTTCAAAATTAAGTTTTTATTTCTTGTGTCGTAATCGTGCGATCGAAGTGAAAAGTTGAATAATGAACCTACGCAATAGTTTTCCTTTAAAGGTACATTGTTTGTTCGTGTGTTCGTTTGTTACGGGTTGATGTCAAAACCCTGGTAACTACATAACCAACATTGCGGCCATGCGAATTTGAGCCTTTTAAATTGACTCTTCTCGCGATTTGACTATCCAAACGCAATAAAACTTGGCACAGCAAATGTTTAAACATATTTCAGATCAGTGGCAGCTAATTTAGTCCAATCTTTTACATAACCTCAAGATGGCGGATGTGCGAAATATTTCCCCGTCATTCTATATCTCCAAAACTATACCGGATATCAACCTGAAATGTTCTACTGTGTTAAAGGGCGCTACTACAAGTTTATCCATGTATTGTTCAAAAACCTGTAGAGTACAAAACGAACATGGTGGCCAAGCGCAGTAAAATATGGTACAGTAAATGTTTATACATATTGTCAAGCACTGGCATCTAATTTAGTTCAATTGTTTATATAACCTCAAGTTGGCGGCTGTGCGAAATTTGAAAATTAAGTTTGTAATCACGCGATCGAAGTGAAAGTTTGAATAATGAACCTACGCAATAAGTTTCCTTTAATGGTACATAACGCTGTGGCCTACACATATAACAATTCAACATGGCGACTATCCGAAATATTTAGACGGTTTGTAATATCTACGAATCTATTACAGCAATCTAACAGAAATTGTTTATGTTCATAGAGGCTATAAATGTAACTTCGCATATAGGACTTTCAATAACCCGGTGAGCACAAATCCAAAATGGCGGCGACGCGAAGTGTAAATATTTAAATGGACGTTTCTCGCGATTTAACCATCCGAGTACAGAGAATCTTGGTACGGTAAATGCTTATACAATTGTTAATCCACTGGCATCTAATTTATTTCAATTGTTCCCATAACCACAAGATGGCAGCTGTGCGTAATTTCAAAATCCAGTTTTTACTTCTTGTGTCCTAATCATACGATTGAAGTTTGAATGCTACACGTACACAATAATCTTCATGTAATAGTACATAACTCTAAGACCTACATATATAAAAATCCAACATGGCGACTAACCGAAATATTAGACGGTTCTCAATATCTACGGATATATTTCAGCAATCAAACTGAAATTTTGTTCGTTGATGGTGGCAATTAATATAAGTAGGATATATGAAAATAGGCTTTTTATTTCTTTACGGAACTACGTGTTTACACTCCAAGAGTTCCTTTGCATCAGCACCTAATTCTTAACATAAAAATGCTCAGCAGTAAGTCACCAGTCTCCCAAGCGCTATTGTCCTTCAAGCCCTGGATCACAAACACGTCAACGACAGGTACGGAAACCTAGCTTACTATAATTTTGAGTGTATCAAATATTAATATATTTAAAATCAGTCCTGAAGAAGACCCGCTTCTTCCCAATCCAACCGTAGTGTTAACGCAAAATTATTGCACATAGAGTTCTAGTTGCTTGTGATTCAAAATACACAAACAAAACGGGCATTAACTCATCTCATATCAATTACCTTTTTTTACAAGTCATTGACGAGTTCATAGAGTAACAGAAGACAGATTATGGACAACTACTAGGTCATATTCCCGTCATAGAACAAAAGGAAGGAAAGTTCTATGATAGAAAAGTGCATGCCCATCTTGCCTTCAAATCGCTAATGGGCGTTAAAAAACTTTCAGTATGCCTTCCTTCGGAGGGAAAGTAAAGCCGGCGGTCCCATGTTATAGATGTATGGCACGAAAAATAACCTTCCACTTACTACACTCTTGCAAAAATCCAAAATTTGTAGGTTAGGTTTGACTAATGCTCTTGAGTTCCAACGTTCGACACCGGGCGCAGGTTGCGATGGCATCTGGTAGTAGGCAAGTTCACAACTAGGTGTCGTGGATGGTAGCATTCGGTAGAGAAAGTAGTAACTACTTGATATTATTATCGTATGCAGGCAGTCCTTACTTGAATTAAAAACACACACTAATACAGTAATCACAATGAACACCGGTTAGCAGACTACACCAGGCTACAAAACCGCGTTGTCGCAGCCCCTAAACGAAGGAATCAACCAACCAATCGCCAATGGTAGAGTAAATGTACTTGGTTATCCGTAGCGATTATTTCAGTGTCGCAGGTTCTTCTTGTGCATTCTGACAATGAGTGACCCCATTTAATTTAATCAAAACTCTTACCGAGAAGTTGTTGTGAGACTCTGATAAAGGGTGATGTGTGTGAGACCAAACATCCAACATAACTGGGTGTTACACCACGACAATGAGCCATGTCACACAGTGATTACTGGGGCCCCTCAACCTCCTTATTCGCCCGATTTGAGTCCTAGTGACTCTTTCGTCTTCCCGAGATTGAAGCACACCTAAAGAGGGGTGGTTTTGGGGCACTGGACACCATTCAAACGGCTGTAACCGACTAGCTAAAGTCGATTCCAGTATCAGAGTTCCGGAACTGCTATGAGGAATGGTAGAACCACCTCCAGCGCGGTTTGGTTCCCCAAGGCAGTTACTTTGAAGGTGCAACTTATCACCCCCACTTTTCAATCTTTACATTGAACAAGCAATGATAGCGGCTTCGGTGGCGTAGTTGGTAGCATGCTGAGCTTCTATGCCCAAGATCGCGGGTTCAAACCCAGCCGAAGTCGTCGGAATTTTTAAGAACGTTAAAAATCCCTCAGTATGCCTTCCTTCGGAGGGGAAGTAAAGCCGGCGGTCCCATGTCATAGATTTATGGCATGTTAAAGAACCTTCCACTAATTACACCTGAGTGAAGCTACATTGTATATAGGTTAAACATTTGACTAACGTTCTTAGATTCCTACGTTCGTCGTCAAGAGCCGACTGCGGTGGCATCTGGTAACTAAGTTCTGAACTAGTTGGTCGTTGACGGTGGCGTTTGGCAGCAAAAGTAGGAACTACTTGAAAAAAAAAATGTCTGCAGTCCTTACTTGAATTAAAAAAGATACACACACTAATACAGTCATCACAATTAACACCGGTTATCAGACAGATTCTACTCACACCCAAAGTACACGGGGCTACATGATCGCGTTGTCGCAGGAACCAACCAACCAACAAGCAATGATGGAAATTGAAGAAAAATTTAAAGTAGGAGTGAAGATTCAAGGAGAAATAATTTCAACTCTGAGATTTGATCTTGGCCGACACGCCTAAGGATTTGAATGAGTTTTTGAATGGTATGGACTCCGTCTTGAGGAAAGAATTCATGATGAAAATCAATAAATATAAAACAATAATATTGGAATGCAGCCGAAATAAATCAGAATCCTCTATGTACATCAAATTGGCAGGTGAAAAGATAAAGGTAGTAGGAGACTTCTGTTACTTAGGAAGCAAAATAACCAGTGATGGACGAAGCAAAGAGGATATAAAAAGTAGATTGGCTCAGGCAAGGAAAGCATTTCTGCACAAAAGGAATCTGTTGACATCGAATATCGATTTAGGTACTAGGAAGTCATTTTTGAAAGCCTTTGTCCAGAGCGTGGTGCTCTATAAAAGTGAAACTTGGACTATTGATGCAGCAGAAAAGAGGTGAATTGATGCATTTGAAATGTGGTGTCACAGGAGAATGATGAAGATCAGATGGGTAGATAGAGTTACAAACGAAGAGGTATTGAGACTAGTGGGAGAGGAGAGATGTTTCTGGCGACTGCTCATGTAGAGAAGAGATAGGTTGGTAGGACTCATACTGAGACAGCCAGGAATAGCAAGCTTAGTTATGGAAGGAAGTGTTGAGGACATGAACAGTAGGGGTAGACCAAGGTTAGAATATGTTAGACAGATTGCCTCGGATGTACGGTGTGGTAGCTATGTAGAGATGGAACGAATAGCTCTGGACAGGGAGGCATGGAGGGCTGTATCAAACCAGTCAAAAGACTGAAGACTCAACCAACAACAATGGTATTGGAATAAAACCAGGTTGAAGAGTCTGCGTCATTACTTAATTAATACACTTCGTATGTGCAAAGTTTCAGCTAGATCAGGATCTTGACGTTTACGAAGTTCCCTTGTTAGTGCATTCTGGAATCCAGTTTCCCAATTCGAATTGCCTCCGTATCATCCATCACTTCAAATTTTTAGCCTACTTTTCACATTTTGCAACAAGTAGTTCCGTGAAGAACTATACAGCCTATTTTCATATATCCTACTTATGTTGCCACTATCAACATACACAATTTCAGTTTGACTGCTGTAATAGATTCGTAGATATTGAGAACCGAATAAATATTTCGGATGGTCGCCATGTTGGATTTTATATATGTAGGTCCTAGAGTTATGTACTGTTACATGCAGATTATTGTGAACGTGTAGTATTCAAACTTCAATCGCATAGTTAGGACACAAGAAAAAAAAACAAGGAGAGTTTAAAATTTTTCACAGCTGCCATCTTGAGGTTATGGAAACAATTGAAATAAATTAGATGCCAGTGGATTAACATTCGTAAAAGGATTTACTGTACCAAGTTTCACTGCACGCGGATGGTTAAATTGCGAGAAACGTCCATGTGAATATTTATAATTCGCGTCACCGCCATGTTGGATTTGTGATCACCAGGTTATTTAAAGTCCTATAGGTGAACTTAAGTTCATAGCCCCTATGAACATTAAAAAATGCAGTTTGATTGCTAAAATAGATTCGTAGATATTCAGTATCGTCTAAATATTTCGGATGGTCGCCATGTTGGATTGTTAAATGTATAGGCCATAGAGTCATGTACCATTAAAGGAAAATTATTGCGTAGGTTCATTATTCAAACTTTCACTTCGATCGCATGACTACATCACAATAAATAAAATCTTAATTTTAAAATTCTCACTGCCGCCATCTTGAGGTTATGTAAACAATTGAACTAAATTAGATACTAGTGGATTACAATGTGCACAAATATTTCCTGTGCCAGGTTTCAGTGCGCTTGGAACATTAAATCGCGAGAAAGGTCTATTTAAAATTTTCAAATTCGCTTTGCCGTCATGTTCGTTTTGTAGTTAACCGGTTTTTGAAAGTCTTATAGATGGACTTCCAGTAGTGCCCTTTATCTCCGTACAAAATTTCAGGGGTTTACCGCTAATAGTTTCAGAGATATAGAATGCCGGTGAAATATTTCGCACATCCGCCATCTTGTGATTATATAAACAATTGAACGAAGTTAGATGTCGGTGCATTACAATGTATAGAAACATATACTGTACCATGTTTCATTGCGTTTGGTTGGTCAAATCGCGAGATACGTCTATTTAAAAGTCGCAAATTCGCTTGGCCGCCATGTTGGTTTTGTTGTTACCAGGTTTTCAAAGGTCACATAAGTGAACTTATAGTAGTTTCCTCTATCATCATAGAAAATGACAGGGTAATATCGGTAATAGTTTCGGAGATATTGAACGCTGGTGAAATATTTCGCACAGCCGCCAAGTTGGATTGGTAAGTCGTAACAAAATTTGAAGGGCACGGTCGAGGTCGCCGGGAATAGTGCTATGAACTTTCCGAGTTTCATTGAAATCGCTCCAGCCGTTTATATTTTATTAGGGGGGGGGGACACACACACGAATCACACACACACACACACACGCACACACACACGGACAAAAGGTGATCTCATAAGCCTATTTTTTTCAAAATTGAAAATAGGCTAAAAATGAGGAAAAAGTAGACTTATGAGATCGGGCAAATGTGTGTCTGTCTGTCTGTCTGTCTGTCCTTCTGTCTGTCTGTCTGTCTGTCTGTCTGGCTGTGTGTGTGTCCCCCCTATCAACTCCTAAACGGCTGGAGCAATCGAAACAAAATTTAGTAGGATTAAAGATCTATACCTGAATATCTCACGGCCATATTTGAAAATGATGTCAGTGCTACCAACTGCAAAAAAATCGCAATTGACATTTGAGCTCCATGATGTATATCTTGGAAGGTATGAATGGGAGCTATTTCAAAATTGGCACACGTATAGATAATAATATTGCAGTTTAATTTCCAGGAGTCCATACATGGCAGTGTTGCCAAAATGATTATAAGCCTGCTGATAGGTCCAATTTTTAAATGCATATAACTTCTACACTATCAATTGGAATTCAACCAAATTTCGTATGTTGTATGTGTACAGATATGACTGAGCGTATTCTTACGACCCACCAGGGCTGCCAACTGTTAATAAATGCTCCTAATGTATTTCATCCAAATACAAATATATCAGAAAGTATGCAAGCCAACAGCTTTAAACTATGCACACGAATAGTACCTGACATTCTATATTAATTTGGAGTAACTTATATACGTCAGTGCTACCAACATGATTCTAAGCCTGCTGACAGGTCCAAATTTAAATACATGCAACTTCCATACTATCATTTGGATTTGAACCAAATTTCGTATGTGCTATGTGTACCATAACAGACATGACTATGCGTATTCTTAAGAGCAACCAGGGCTGCCAACTATTAATATGTACTGTCCCTATTTTTTTACCCTAATATCAATCTATCAGAAAGTATGCAAGCCAATGGCTCTAAACTTTGCACACGTATAGTACCTGGCATTCTATATGAATTTGGAGTAACTAATATACGTCAGTGCTGCCAACATGATTCTAAGCCTGCTGATAGGTCCAATTTTAAAATGCATGTAACTTCTATACTAACTAATGGATTTCATTCAAAATTGGCACAACAATAGATCATATTATTTCAGATTATTTCTGACCAATACATGCATGACATTGTTGCCAACATGATTTTACGCGCGCAGTTAGATCCAATGTTTAACTGCATGTAACGTCCGTGATATTCATTGGACTTCAACCAAATTTTGTATTCTGTACCTTAAGAGATGGAACTAAGAATATATTCAGTCATCAGGGCTGCCAACTGTGGTGCCCTATTAGGCTACATTATGCCAGGTATACAGTATTTCGAACTAATTAGAAATTTCGATATTAGCAACTTAATTTCGTCATTATTCTAGATAGGTTCATATACTGTGGAATAATCATTGGCATGAAAAGTAGGCTCTTTAGTTCGTCACGGAATTTCTTGTTTAGAATCGCTTTTAAGAGGAAAACCTTTTTCACTTGAGGTTGCTACTAAAGAAATACGAATAAAGGGGGCCTGCTATTGATCTCCGAGGCCCTGGCCATTATCACTGTAGTAGTAAGTTGCGTCACGGACTGGAAGAGATTTCAGAAATCTCATGTCACAACAGATATTTCTGTGCGAAGAAAATATGTCTCATTAAATCTTCTTCAAGCGAGGTGACAGAAGGCTACACAATAACTGTCGTCCATGGCGTGCTTTGTTCCTCTCAGCAGCTAGGATAAAAGAAGCCGAGTAAGCTAAGTTGCAATGTTTATGTAACCATTGTAATATGTAGATATTATATGTGTGTATGTGGGTGCTGTCCAATTTTGTTGCCTACTTTTCACATTTTGTAAAAATGAGGAAAAAGTAGACTTATGAGACCGATCCGGGGAAATGTGTGTCAGTCTGTCCTTCCGTCTGACAATCTGTGTGTGTGTCCCGCTCTATCAACTCCTAAACGTCTGCAGCTATCGTAACCAAATTTGTTATGAGTAGTGATCTATACCTTAATATTTCTCGGCCATATTTGAAAATGACTTCAGTGCTGTATGCTGAAAAATCACATTTGAAATTTGAGCTCCGTGTTAGATATCTCTGAAGGTATGCAAGGGAGCCATTCCAAAATTGGCACACATAGGAGATAATACTATTTCAGTTTAACTTCTAGGAGGCCATACATGACAGTGTTGCCAACATGATTCTACGGCTGCTAATAGGTCATATCGTTATATACATGTGAATTTCTTACTGTCAATTCGATTTGAACCATATTTCGTATATACTACTGTATGTATACTATAACTGATATGACTGGGTATTCTTATGAGTAACCAGGGCTGCCAACTGTTAATAGTGTTCTCTTTATTATTTTTATCCCAATACCAATATATCATAAAGTAGGCAAGCCAACAGCTCGAATCTTTGCACACGGAAAGTACATGGCCTGCTAAATTAATTTAGAGTAACTAATATACGTAAGTGCTGCCAACATGATTCCATGCCTGATGATAGGTCCAATTTTAAAATTAATGTAACTTCCAAACTAGCAAATGGATTTCAACCAAATTTCGTATGTGCTTTGTGTATAATAACAGATATGACAATGCGTATTATTAAGAGCCAGCCGGCCTGATAACTGTAAGAAAATGCTCTCTCCATTTTTACCCTAATATCTATAAATCAGAAAATATGCAAGCCAACAGATCTAAACTTCGCATACGTATAGTACCGAACATTATTAATTAACTTAGAGTTAATGCTGTCAGTGCTGCCACCATGATTTAAGCCTGCTGATAGGTCTAATTTTGAAATGCATGTAACTTCTACACTAACAAATGGTTTACATCGAAAATTATTATTATCCAATGAAGACATCAGAAAGGAATTGGAAGTAGATTCGGTGGATGAAAGATTAAGGACTTTAAGTCTGGCAAGGTATGGAGAATGCATAACACAAGAACACCGCATGCATACTGTACCCTTTATCCACAGGCTGAATAAAGGATTCTAATAAATTATTCATCATCTCTTGATACATTTCTACAGACAGCAGATATGAGAGACAGACGGTGTTGGGAAATATTGAGAAATCAGTGGCCGAGAGGACACAATGGTTTAAGCTCCTGTGGTATTTTAGGAAGTAGCATAATAGTCATGACACATAGGACAGGTGCAACTTTTAGCGCGGAGACGGCTTGGGTACGCACAATATGGCCTGTTGCTATGAGTGTTAGCGCCAAGAAGAAAATCGAATGCTACGATGTAATTGGTCAAACTTCATGTTAACCACTCCCTATGGCAGAAATACAAGTAAAAGCGCGCAAAGATCTAATAGAGTCTGAGCCAATAATATCAAGACGCCCTGTTTAAGCGGCAACTCGGCTTGGTAACGCACCCTGGTAAATTAACGCGGACGTTATCTACGGATTGATTCCACGATCGATTCGAGCCAGCTACAGCATAATCGTAACCTCCACACTGCTACGAACTCAATGATACCGATCGCAAGCCAGTCTGATAATTATTATGGAATATTTTTTCATAAATCCCCTTCCACACCTACCCTAGCCAGTTTCATTTATAATGATCCAGGAAGCTTCGAGAGAACACACTTTTATCTGTGCGTCTGAGGACGTAACACACTCTTATTTGTGCGTCTGAGGAGGTAACATTGATTTTTATTTGAGCGTTTGAGGACGTAAGGTGTCCGAGGACACGAGGCATACTCTGCAATATTTTTCATGTATTTGAACATGGAACATTTTCATCAAGTTATAAGTGTAACTTCAGTGATTTATTTGTAGTCCCAGTACTACCAGATAGGACCAGTTCATCGAATATAATTCACCAATAGACTGTCAAGGAATTTAGTACTTGATCGGTGAATTTAATAGGAAATATATCGTGTGTGTATCTGACAAAACTTTATTTAATTCAGCACGAGATGACGTCTAGGAACGAGACCGGATCTTGGAATCAGCAGGACGTTTGCCAGAAGATGTCGATGAGGGGCTAAGCATCTCAAAGGAAAGATGGCTGCAGATGTTTCCTTGACGCTGTTTTAAAGGATTGAGTACGAATGAATTTATTTATTTATTAAATCAGCCATGGTATTATAGGACATATTTTTGTAGATATTTGTTTGCTTGTTTGGTAATGTAGATTCTTAGTTCTTGTTTTACTGACACATTAAGTACGGGACAAGCCGAGCGTTGTGTAATTTGTAAATATTGTGTTTTTGTTTGGTTCAATTATACGGGGCGACTTTCAGCTCGTGCTCGCATTCGCGTGCGTAAATCGCAGTCAAGCATTATGAGTCGGAAGTATGCCTTATAACAAAAATGGAACTGAATTAATTTTCGGATTAAAAAATAGAATTTGGAGGGTAAAGATTATTTGTGAGCAGAATTTATGACGGATCAGGATTATTTTGTTAGTTACTTTTCCAGCAGAGCAGAACGGGATGGCACTTTGCATTCGAGTTTTGTTGTGTATTTGTTTAATGTGTCTATGGACGCAATATTGGTTGATCTGTTTTGAGCCGACCCAGTGGTATGTTTATGAGTGATTCAGTCCAAGCTTTATGGTGCGTTGTGTGATTTTATGATGTGTTAGCGAGAATATATCATTGTGATTATTCTGACTTGCTCCACATCATCCCAGTTCATAACCACGCGAGGCTGGACTTGTGGTATATTTTTGTGTTTTCTTGCCATCCAGGTGGATGAGTGAGATATGTTGGCGTTTCCAGATGGAAGTTGCACCTAGCTTGAAGGACTGAGAGAGATAGTTGAGGCAGCGATGACTCATACAAGAGGGGCGCGCTCAAATCAGATAAGGCGACTTGTCATTAGTAACAGGCATGGATCCTGTACTTCAATTTAAAACGTTGTTTAAAATTCACAAAACCTGATCGGTTATAATGAGTATTTGATTGATTAAATGGGTGCTGTCCATAGTTGTAAGGTAGCTTCCGAAACTCCTGTTTGTCTGGCGATTTATAAAAATGTAAACATAGTTTTCAGCCGTTAGGCTTGTATTTTGTTGCTGTTGCTTTAATTCTTGTGTGTTTATTTTTATGCGTTCAATGATCCCGTGTGGCATTAGGAGGTGCGAGGCTATGTTCCCAATTTGTGATGCGAGCGTTTTGGCCTATTTCTGGCATGCTCTGTATATTTCGTGTGCTCTGGCACCAGCTAGAATCTCTGGGAGATTCTTCATCTTTTTGTATTATTAGATCTTGCATGTGTCAGTAATAATTATAGTATGTTAATTAAGGGTGGGTCCCATAGCCGTAGTGTGATTTAAGAGATGCACTCCGTGAGCAAGATGACTGTTTCAGTTGTAAACGGACTCGCATCAGTACTCAGTTTCTTATTAACAAACAGTACACCACGCATTATATAACTTCTTGACCAGGAAAAAAATTGGACTTGTATCCATATGCTGTGACGAGCGAGTTCTTACCGTTCAAAATTTTATGTTATGATTTATCATTTTATGTGAAGCTGTTTTCACACTGTTTGTTGTGGCGAGCGAGTTCCTTCCGCTCAGTGTTATATTTATTTCTTAAGGGGTGAAGGTCAGGGAGGATTTCCTTTTTATTTATTATTATTATTATTATGCACATAATTTTCAGCCATTAAATATCTTTTATTCTACTTGTTATTCATTTTATTTCTAGTATAGCCTCTGTCATGGACCTTTCTATTCATTAGAGCATGTTGTTTTTAAGCGAACTTTGCTGTTAAGGCAGTCAGGACTGAACACGACCCCGTACATGAATCTTGAGAAAACCATGCTTTATTGAAGGGTGCATAGACAAGCTGGCGCCGCAAGTGGGGCTAGTTCGTTGCTAGTTCACTGCTAGAACACGTTGGATAGTCAGCATAGACAAGCTGGCTTAGCCAAGGAGGGGCCTTTCGCTGTTTTAGGCTTTTCTAGCGGATCATAGACAAGCTGTTACCCTACATGTGGTATTTCACTGATATATGGGACTATTTGAAATCACCGGAAGTGATATTTTGTTAACGTAAATACCGCGAAGAGAAATACCGCCAAGAAAATGGAATATACAGCAGAATCACGAGTTTGCAAGTTAAATACGATTCACGTTTTGTTTATTGATGTAATTAGTAAAGTAATGTACGTGAAATCGGGCGCCCATTGATTAAATGTAGAATTAGATTTGTTTAGAAAGTCAAACTCATGAATATGTTAGGAGGCTGGTAGCCTTAAATGACAATTAATACTTTATTAATTAGTCAGTGTTAACATCAGATCTGGATAGAAATTTTATGACTGAATATGTGCGGGGTTAAAATATATTAAGTAAAATTAGAACCATTCAGTGATGATTGATTTGCGGGAGTAAAGGGAATAAGTTTAAATGAGCTGAAAGTGGTCAAATGAAGTAAATGTATGTCAAGAATTATATATGTGTGTGCCGGGGAGACATTTGCATGCCATCCTCCTGTTTTCTCAGTGATATATATTTTTGTGTGTGATAATGGCAACCGTAGCGGAGATCCAGGCGATCATTGAAATTGCCACGGCACGAACCCAGAAACTATTAAAGGAACAGAGTGCGAAGTTAGACATTAAGTTATCCGAACAGTCAGACGAGTTTAAAGCACAACTAGCTGAACAGAATGCACAATTATCTGAACAGAATGAGTCATTCCAGACTCAAATGAATGACACTATAAAAACACAATTATCTGAACAGAAGGCACAATTATCTGAACAAAATGAGTCATTAGAAATTAAATTAATTGAACAGGGTAACTCATTACAAGCGCAAGTAAATGATAATACAAACAAACAATTAGAAGCGCAAGAAAGTAGAAATACGAGTCAGTTAGCCAAATTATCTGCAGAGATGAAAGAGTACACTACACAGCAGATGGTTCAATTCGCGCTTGATATAAGTAAGAATAACGACAAACAGCTAGGTCAGATACAAAAATTAGAGGACACCTTCAACCGTAAATTAAATGATTTGGACGAAACTGTATTAGCAAAACTAGCTCAGATAGAATTAGCATGCACGGTAAATAACAGTGAGGTTAAAACGGCACAGGATGGTCTTGAAGAGCGGTTTGATAAAATGGAGGAGGATTCTACGTTTATCCAGGGACAATTGTCAGCAGTAAATGAAAGTATTACGGGCCTGATAAAGGACATGGATAAATTAGAAATACAATCAGCAGAGCGATGGCGAAACATAGAATCGGACCAGGATAATTTGAAGAGTACGATTGATGAGAATAATCTACGTCTAGAAGACAGGCTTGAGAAGATAGAATCGAATCAGGAGGACACGAAACAGCAGATGGAAGAAAAACTGGGAGCGATTAAAGATAGCATCAGAAAGGATTGGCGTAAGATGAGCAGCGACTCTAAAGAAGAACGGTTAACGATCATAAAGACCATAGGTGATAATCGTACACGCATTAAAGCACTTGAGGAAGAAATCAAGAGTAAAATGAAGGAACAGTCGGACAGAATCATAAAAGCAGAGTTGCGTTCACTAGGACAGAACACGTTATTTCAGACAGAGCACGCTAAAGATAAGGAAGTTGACTCAGCAAGCCAGGAGGCAATTAGAGCGGCGAGTAGCCACTGACTAACAGGCAGCCCATTAACGACTAACACAGAGGGATTTCACAACAACGTTGGAGGAACCTCTACTCCTCAACATGGCTATCAGCACCCTCAAGTCGTACAAGTAATTCGATCAAATTAATTTAAACCAAATAAATTCACAGAAAATTCTGGTGTCACACCGAAGGCGTATCTTAAGGAGATGGATGACTATTTTAATGACAATAATATACCGCCCGCACGTCGTTTAAGACTGATGGAACGATTTCTTTCGGGAAATGTACTTACGTGGTTCTTGAGCTTCAAGTATACTTTCGGAGGGATGGATGAGTTCAAGGATGCGTTTCTTAGAAAGTATTGGTCGGCTTCTCTACAACAAAGCCTTAGAATGGAACTTTATTCGAGAAAATATCAGTCAACTCAGCAGACGAAATACTCAGATTTCTTTTCGTTACAATTGTTGAAATTTCGGGATCTGGATCAACCTTTAGAAGAATCGGACCTGGTTATGACGATTGCACGGCAGTTGCCAGTAAATGTTCAGCAGGTGTTAGTGGCAGCAAACGTGGACACAGCGGTTCGATCCGAACAAATCTTACGTCAGATTGACGAGACAACATCTCACTTGCAGCAGAGAGGGGGACGACACCTGCAACTTGTAAACACAACGTAGGTGGTTAAACCCACTCAAGTACAAACCAGGTCGCAGGCCACAAATACAAGTGTGTCAACAACACCGAGACGAGGTCAGGAGGACGACGAAAATAGGTCACACCAGCGACATGAAAATAATAATGATAAGCAGACCCAGGGCAACAATAGGTATCAACAGCGAGGATACCAACAATGGAGAAATAATAGGAGAAATGAGGGACCCTACAGACGGTACGAAAATAACAATAATAAGAATCGACAGTGGCGTGAAAGGAGATACCAGAACCAGGGGGACTATCAAAATGATAGGAATGAATGGAACGACAGGCACGCCTAATCGCAGCGTTACCTGGAAGAATTACACGCTAATGAAGGGGACGAACAAAAACATTGGGAACATGCAATTAATAGGAGGTCAAATCCAGACACTCACATTGAGGGGGCCGAGAGTTTATTGAAGCAGGAAGAACGTCAGGGAAATACGCGACAGAAGGATGATGGTAGTCGCGGGGGTTGTAAAAAAATCCCAATAACTGCAAAAGGACTCACCCTGAGAGAGCAACAGCCGGATTGTGAAGAAGGATGGGTCGTGGCACACATACAAGAGTGGATAGCTTTGCTGGAAGATTGCCTGGAGGAGATTGTAAAACCACGGAACGATGATATCAAACAACTACCTATTATTTATGCCAAGATTGGTGGAATTAACGTGAGATGCTTAGTTGACACGGGGTCACAAATCAGTCTAGTATCGGAGGCTTTGGTTCGAGAGTTGGGACAGAGTCAGAATATTCCTGTGATTCCAGTACCGCAACTCAAGGTGAGGGGCGTTATTCCCGAACGCACCGTCACTTGCAAACGTCAGGCATTTAGAGAATTGGATATATTAGACCATATATTTGGACAGACTTTTATCATAATGGTCAAAATGAATTTTAACATTATACTGGGTGCAAATTTCATTTGTGACTACCAGGCAGTCATAGATTTGCACAATAATACAGTCAGTTTTAAGGAGTTTGATAAACTGAGGGATGTGGGCTTACACATGGATGAAATCACTACAGGGAAGGACGTGAGTTCATGGGCATTGGAGGCCATAGCAGAGGAGACAGAAGAGGAGGTATGAAAGGCGGAAGATGACCTTATGGATGTGGCTGTTGTTGAATTAAATGAAGAGAGTGACTCACATGAGATATGGGCTTTACTAGCAGAAGGAGAAGACAGCGATACTCAGCTTGAAGAACTATTACAGGAGCGGCTCAGTGACATCCAACTAGGGGTTGAACATAGGATGAAACTTGAGGAGATCTTAAGAAGACACAAAGCAGTGTTTGACACTGTTCCAGGGAAGATAATAAACTTTCAGTATTCTATGCAGGTTGAGGATTGGTCCCCATTTCGAAGTAAATTGTACCCTATACCAGAAAAACTTCGGGAGCAGGTCAAAAGGATTATTTATGATATGTTGCAAGCTGGAGTGATTTAGAAGACTCCTACACCTTATTTAAATGCGATTTTGGCAGTCACAAAACCAAATAGATCCATTAGACTTTGTCTATATGCCAGAAATATAAACATGCGCCATATTTTTCCCGAGTATGACAGAGCGCCAATCATCAGAGACGTCTTAAAAGGATTTAAGAACAAGAGTATCTATTCGTTCGTAGATCTGATGAGTTCGTTTCACCATATCGAACTGGATGAGAAGTCACAGCTTCTTACTGGCTTCTTGTTCGATAATCAGACATATTGCTTCGTCCGTATGCCCTTCGGCGTTAAAACAGCTGGATGCGCATTAATTCGAGCCTTGGATCGGAACCTGACCGAAGAAGTGAAGGAAATGACGGTACGATATATTGACGATATACTCTTGGCTTCAGATAACATCGAGACACATGGAAAATTTGGATAAGCTTTTGGACAACCTTAGAACTGCAAACTTTAAAGTCAACTTGATGAAATCCCATTTCTTCAAGAAGGAGATTTTATACTTGGGGCACATCATTGACCAGGAGGGAGTGAGACCAAACCCTGCGAGGCAATAAAGAATTTCCCTACACCAACGAGAGTGAAACATATCAGAGCTTTCCTTGGCGTGACGGGCTTCTTTAAGGAAAACTGCCCGGGATATACTGAAACCGTAGCACCTATGCAGGAGATGCTGAAGAAGAACAACAAATGGCTTTGGAACGCCGAGTGTGAGAAATCATTTCAAGAGACTAAATTATTACTGGAAAATTGTATCAAACTAGGTTACCAGACTTCCAACGGAAATGTATTATCCAAGCGGATGCTTCCATGGTTGTATAGGAGCGATGTTATACCAAGAAGATCCAGCTAACCTTCAACATCGTGATTATTTAGCATTTGTGAGCCGCAGATTGCGTAAACACGAGCGCAACTATACGGTCACGGAACTCGAATTGTTGGCGATACTTCACGCTTTGCAACAATGGAAACGAATTGTATATGGTTACCCCATTGTTATTAGAACAGACCACAAAGCACTAACGTTCTTGTTCAAGACATCTATGGCTAGCGAGCGTGTGACACGTTGGTCCATCTACATACAACAATTTAACATTGAAATTGAACACTGCCCAGGAAAAATGAATGTAATTCCGGATGTATTAAGCAGGAACCCCGAGCCTGATACCGAAGAAACAGCGATAGTACAGCATATTGAATTAACAGCTAAGGACCATGCATTCTTGGAGGAATTACGGGAGATACGACGAGAGCAGGAAGCAGAACCATGGATGTACCAAATGATCCAGTACTTTAAGAAGGAATTACCAGCAGGAACCCCAGCCTACAGAGAAGCAAAAGCCAGAGAAGGAAGATATGTCTACCTCAACAATTTACTGCATAAATGGATAGATGAAGAATACACCAAATTACGTATCATGGTACCTGCATCATTACAAAGAGGACTTACTTGGCACATACATGTTAGCTTCGGTCACGTGGGAATTGACAAGGCACAGGCGACCATAGGAGAAACGTTTACATGGTCGCGAATGAGGACTACCATCTGTGACGTAATAAAGACTTGCGATCCCTGTCAGAGGACGAAACCGAATAATTACTTAATGAGGCACTATCCTAGACCATTGCTACCTCAGAAACCCTGCGAGCTTGTGGCCCTGGATTGTTTCGGTCCGATCCCGAAAGGTAGGCGAGGTTGCCGTCACTTACTAGTGTGTATTGATGTGTTTTCTAAGTTTGTTGTATTGTGCCCCATTCATAAAACTACATCGAAACAAGTACTCAGTCGAATTCGAAATAGAGTTATTCCAATCCTTGGAAAACCAGAGTTTATATTGTCGGACCATGGAAGCTATTTTACGAGCGCCGAATTCACGAAAGGTATGGAGGACTTGGATTTAAAACACATGTTTAGTAGCGTTCGCCACCCTCAAGCTAATCCTAGCGAACGCGCAATAAAATGCGTTAGTAAATACTTAAGGATCTCTATTCCTAATGAACATCACAAGTGGGTAGACAGGATCAAAGACGTAGAGACCTGTATGAACACAACTAGACATGAGTCGACAGGCCAGATTCCCAAGGTCTTGCACATGAACGAATATCCAGTAAGATCGTGGAGCAACATCATCAATTGCCCACAAGATTCCATAGTTGGTCATGAGTTGAGAATTGAGAGAATGAGAGTCCATATGAGAAACCAGGCGGATCGCAGATTACGTCGTGTCAGGAATAAGAGGTATCACAGAGAACTATTATTCAACGAGCTTGTGTTAGTACGGAAGCCAGCGATATCTGATCCAGAAAAGAAGGTATTCAACAAGTTCAGTCCAAAATGTATCGGACCCTTCTGTATTGTACGTAACCTTGGTAACAACGCATACAGAGTAAAAGAATTGAGTACAGGTACAATGTCTGTCTACAATGCGGCGAATTTAAAAGTCGATTTTACTAGCGAACCTTGGGAACGCAGAAATAATGCTGCAAATTGAATATATGGAAGTACTTTTGCACATCCAACTATACGGGGGTCAGTGAGTACGTCAGTTGAACGAGGAAGTTGGGAGCAGCCTGTTGTGGTCAAACACTAATGAGCTCTGACGATTATGACACAGCGAGAGAGCGAGCGAGTGAGATAACGATACTGGACAGAAGTGAGACTAGCCTTAGACGATCAGACAAGCAGGCAGGCTTGGAATGTCTGAATGAATGAGGGAGCTGGAAGTAAACACGAGTGCGTGTCGACACTCCAACGACAGTGGCGACTAGACTAGACTTATGAGAGAGAGATTTCTCTAGGATTGGCAGAAATGGATTACATATGTTATGTGTTAAAAAAACAACTATATGCTATGTTCGATTTTTTCCATGCAGGAGGATTGTGAACCCTTTATCCACAGGCTGTTTAAAGGATTCTAATAAATTATTCATCATCTTTTGATACATTTCTACAGACAGCAGATATGAGAGACAGACGGTGTTGGGAAATATTGAGAAATCAGTGGCCGAAAGGACACAATGGTTTAAGCTCCTGTGGTATTTTAGGAAGTAGCATAATAGCCATGACACATAGGACAGGTGCAACTTTTAGCGCGGAGACGGCTTGGGTACGCACAATATGGCCTGTTGCTATGAGTGTTGGCGCCAAGAAGAAAATCGAATGCTACGATGTAATTGGTCAAACTTCATGTTAACCACTCCCTAAGGCAGAAATACAAGTAATAGCGCTCAAAGATCTACAAGAGTCTGAGCCAATAATATCAAGACGCCCTGTTTAAGCGGCAACTCTGCTTGGTAACGCACCCTGGTAAATTAACGCGGGAGTTATCTACGGATTAATTCCCCGATCAATTTGAGCCAGCTACAGCATAATCGTAACCTCCACACTGCTACGAACTCAATGATACCGATCGCATGCCAGTCTGATAATTATTATGGAATATTTTTTCATAAATCCCCTTCCACACCTACCCTAGCCAGTTTCATTTATAATGATCCAGGAAGCTTCGAGAGAACACACTTTTATCTGTGCGTCTGAGGACGTAACACACTCTTATTTGTGCGTCTGAGGACGTAACATTGATTTTTATTTGAGCATTTGAGGACGTAAGGTGTCCGAGGACACGAGGCATATTCTGCAATATTTTTCATGTATTTGAACATGGAACATTTTCATCAAGTTATAAGTGTAACTTCAGTGATTTATTTGTAGTCCCAGTACTACCAGATAGGACCAGTTCATCGAATATAATTCACCAATAGACTGTCAAGGAATTTAGTACTTGATCGGTGAATTTAATAGGAAATATATCGTGTGTGTATCTGACAAAACTTTATTTAATTCAGCACGAGATGACGTCTAGGAACGAGACCGGATCTTGGAACCAGCAGGACATTTGCCAGAAGATGTCGATGAGGGGCTAAGCATCTCAAAGGAAAGATGGCTGCAGATGTTTCCTTGACGCTGTTTTAAAGGATTGAGTACAAATGAATTTATTTATTTATTTATTAAATCAGCTATGGTATTATGGGACATATTTTTGTAGATATTTGTTTGCTTGTTTGGTAATGTAGATTCTTAGTTCTTGTTTTACTGACACATTAAGTACGGGACAAGCCGAGCGTTGTGTAATTTGTAAATATTGTGTTTTTGTTTGGTTCAATTATACGGGGCGACGCGCAGCTCGGGCTCGCATTCGCGTGCGTAAATCGCGGTCAAGCATTATGAGTCGGAAGTATGCCTTATAACAAAAATGGAACTGAATTAATTTTGAGATTAAAAATTAGAATTTGGAGGGTAAAGATTATTTGTGAGCAGAATTTAGGACGGATCAGGATTATTTTGTTAGTTGCTTGTCCAGCAGAGCTGAACGGGATGGCACTTTGCACCCGAGTTTTTGTTCTGTAATTGTTTAATGTGTCTATGGACGGAATATTGGTTTATCTGTTTTGAGCCGACCCAGTGGTATGTTTATGAGTGATTCAGTCCAAGCTTTATGGTGCGTTGTGTGATTTTATGATGTGTTAGCGAGAATATATCATTGTGATTATTCTGACTTGCTCCACATCAGCCCAGTTCATAACCTCGCGAGGCTGGACTTGTGGTATATTTTTGTGTTTTCTTGCCATCCAGGTGGATGAGTGAGATATGTTGGCGTTTCCAGATGGAAGTTGCACCTAGCTTGAAGGACTGAGAGAGATTGTTGAGGCAGCGATGACTCATACAAGAGGGGCGTGCTCAAATCAGATAACGCGACTTGTCATTAGTAGCAGGCCAGGATCCTGGACTTCAATTTAAGACGTTGTTTAAAATTCACAAAACCTGATCGGTTATAATGAGTATTTGATTGATTAAATGGGTGCTGTCCATAGTTGTAAGGTAGCTTCCGAAACTCCTGTTTGTCTGGCGATTTATAAAAATGTAAACATAGTTTTCAGCCGTTAGGCTTGTATTTTGTTGCTGTTGCTTTAATTCTTGGGTGTTTATTTTTACGCGTTCAATGACCCCGTGTGGCATTAGGAGGTGCTAGGCTATGTTCCCAATTTGTGATGCGAGCGTTTTGGCTTATTTCTGGCATGCTCTGTATATTTCGTGTGCTCTGGCACCAGCTAGAATCTCTAGGAGATTCTTCATCTTTTTGTATTATTAGATCTTGCATGTGTCAGTAGTAATTATAGTGTGTTAATTAAGGGTGGGTCCCATAGCCGTAGTGTGATCTAAGAGATGCAACTCCGTGATCAAGATGACTGTTTCAGTTGTAAACGGACTCGCATCGGTACTCAGTTTCTTATTAACGAACAGTACACCACGCATTATATAACTTCTTGACCAGGAAAAAAATGGACTTGTATCCATATGTTGTGACGAGCGAGTTCTTACCGCTCAAAATTTTATGTTATGATTTATCATTTTATGTGAAGCTGTTTTCACACTGTTTGTTGTGACGAGCGAGTTACTTCCGCTCAGTGTTATATTTATTTATTAAGGGGTGAAGGTCAGGGAGGATTTCCTTTTTATTAATTATTATTATGCACATAATTTTCAGTCATTAAATATCTTTTATTCTACTTGTTATTCATTTTATTTCTGGTATAGCCTCTGTCATGGACCTTTCTATGCATTAGAGCATGTTGTTCTTAAGCGAACTTTACTGTTAATGCAGTCAGGACTGAACACGACCCCGTAGATGAATCTTGAGAAAACCATGCTTTACTGAAGGGTGCAATACCTAGAAAGATGGGTTGTTTGTAGCAGACCAGTGGGACGACCTAAGAAAAATTGGCTGCACCAGTTGAGAGATGATGTGGTGAGCAAAGGAAGAAACTGGGAGTGAATTGTGAGGGAAGATACATTCCTGGATTGTCAACAATGGTGAAGATTCGTTCTACACCACCATACTCGACACACTGGAAGGGTTTCATGATGATGATGATGTTGATTATCTAATTCCATTCAAGTTAACGTTCAATGTGTAACCATCCCACGAAACGGGACTAGGTCGCAGCCCAGTGGCTAAAACATATAGACCAAGATCACAGAATGTAGCTTCGTCGAGATCGTTAAGGGGAGGTTGTAATCCCTATCTCCGCCATGTTAAATTTGTCAACTTCATGTTCCTTTTTCTCATTAAGTATTTAACCGCCTATTGAAACAAAACCTTACAGATATTTAGATCTATATTTTATCTTTAAAGGGTTGTTTTTGGAAATATGTATGTTTGTAAATAAATTTTTATCAGAGGTTAAATTTGTCTACTTTTTTCTCTACGAAAACATAATTTTTTTCTATTTATGATAAAATCACAGGAAAACATACAATCCTTTATTTGATCATATTGAATTACTGAACAAAAATTCAGAGCGCTATTGTTAATACTTCCTGAGAAAAAGGAACATTTGCCTCGAAAAAATCAAAAGTGAAGAAAAATGCTCTTCGAGATAAGTGTTACCTTAATGTGCACCAAGCCCATATTCAGGATCACCTGGGTTGTCTTCATCTTCTCTGTCCCTCTTCTGGTTTCTTTTTAACATCCTAGTTCATTTAGAGAGAGAAAAGAAGGAGAAAGAGGATAAGAAGGAGGAGGAGAAGGAGGAGAGGGAGGAGCAGGAGAAGGTGAAAGAGAAGAAGGAGCAGGAGGAAGAGGAAAATGATCAGGAGAAGAAGGAGAAGGAGAACGAGAGGAAGGAGCAGGAGAAGAAGGAGGAGGAGGAGAAGGAGCAGCAGGAGAAAGAGAAGGAGGAGGTGAAGAAGAAAGAGAAGAAGGAGCAGAAGAAGAATGAGGAGAAGGAGAAAGAGAAGAAGGAGCTGGAGACGAAGGAGGAGTAGAAGGAGAAAGGGAAGAAGGAGCAGGAGGAGGAGGATTAGGAGAGGATAAGAAGGAGAAGGATAAAGAGAAGAAGGAGCAGGAGGAGGAGAAGAAGTAGCAGGAGAAGAAGGAGGAAAGGAAGGAGAAAGAGAAGAAGGAGGAGGAGAAGGAGAAGAAGGAGGAGCAGGAGAATGAGAAGAAAGAAGAGTTGGAGAAATAAAAGGAGAAGGAGATGGAGGAGGAGCTGGAGCAGGAGAAATAGAAGTAGGAGGAGAAAGAGAAGAAGGAGCAGGAGAAGGAGCGGGAGCAGGAGAAAGAGCAGGAGCAGGAGAAAGAGAAGTAGGAGGAGAAAGAGAAGAAGTAGCAGGAGAAGGAGAAGGAGGAGGAGCAGTAGCAGGAGAAGGAGCAGGAGAAAGAGAAGTAGGAGGAGAAAGAGAAGAAGGAGCAGGAGAAGTAGAAGTAGGAGGAGAAAGAGAAGAAGGAGGAGAAGGAGAAATAGGATGAGAAAGAGAAGAAGGAGCAGGAGAAGGAGCAGGAGCAGGAGAAAGAGAAGAAGGAGGAGAAAGAGAAGAAGGAGCAGGAGACGGAGGAGGAGCAGGAGCAGGAGAAAGAGAAGTAGGAGGAGAAAGAGAAGAAGGAGCAGGAGAAGGAGAAGTAGGAGGAGAAAGAGAAGAAGGAGCAGGAGAAGGAGCAGGAAAAGGAGAAGAAGGAGGAGAAGGAGAAAGAGAAGAAGGAGCAGGAGAAAGAGAAGGAGGAAGAGCAGAAGAAGTAGAAGGACGAGCAGGAGAAGAAGAACGAGGAGGAGACAATATGCCAGATCTCAGGAACAGATCTTCAAGGGGGGCGTGGCTTTAAATATATATATATAAAGCTCAATGTTTGTCTGTCTGTCTGTCTGTCTGTTATGTATACAAATCCACACCGTTTCACCGATCTGAACCAAAATTTGTATATATACCCTTCGGAACCCTGCGGGTAACCCTGTCCACTTGAAATTTCTGACAGACCACCCCATTCCCTGCATTTAGGCCCTTTGTCCAAAATCTGCACCGTTTCACCGATCTCAACCAAAATTTGTATACTTACCCTATGTAACCCTGTGAATAACACTGTCTACTTAACATTTCGGACAGACCACCCCATCTCCTGCATTTAGGCCCTTTGGCAAACTTCTACACCGTTTCACCGATCCGAACCAAAATTTGTATACCTACACTTTGCAACCCTGCGGGTAACCCTGTCTACTTGAAATTTCGGACAGACCACCCCATTCTCTGGATTTAGGCCCTTTGGCCCAAATCTAAACCGTTTCATCGATCAGAACCAAAATTTGTATACTTACCCTTTGGTACCGTGCAAGTAACACTGTCTGCTTGAAATTGCGGACAGACCACTCCATTCCCTGCATTTAGGCCCATTGGCCCAAATCTACACCGTTTCACAGATCCCAACCTAGGTTGTTATTTACCGTCTGGAACCCTGCGAGTAACACTGTCTGCTTGAAATTTCGGACAGACCACTCCATTCTCTGCATTTAGGCCCTTTGGCACAAATCTACACCGTTTCACCGATCAGAACCAAAATTTGTATACTTACCCTTTGGTACCCTGCGAGTAACACTGTTTGCTTGAAATTGCGGACAGACCACTCCATTCCCTGCATTTAGACCCCTTGGCTCAAATCTACACCGTTTCACCGATCTGAACCAAAATGTGTATACTTACCCTTTGTAACCCTATGAATATCACTGTCCACCTAAAATTTCGTACAGACCACCCCATTTCCTGCATTTAGGCCCTTTGCCAAAAGTCTATATCGTTTCACCGATCCGGCCCAAAATTTTTATACTTACCCTTTCGAACCCTGCGGGTAACCCTGTCCACTTGAAATTACGGACAGATCACCCCATTCCCTGCATTTAGGACCTTTGGCACAAATCTACACCGTTTCACCGATCAGAACCAAAATGTGTATACTTACCCTTTGGTACCCTGCGAGTAACACTGTCTGCTTGAAATTGCGGACAGACCACTCCATTCCCGGAAAGAGGACAGGGTCCGTCCCAAAGGCAATGGAAAAAAGGGGTAAAACCGGACCCGCTCAGGAAACCCTCAGGGTTGCCAGCTCCCGAACTCACCAGCCATGAGCCCTTGAGGATGTAGCACTATTCAGGGTGCACCAGAAGTGGTGGGGCTACACACACCCTGCCTCCTTGAGGGTCTTGAGCAGAATACATGAGATATTAAGAAAAGGAAAAGAAGGCTGACACCTCGAAGAATGTGGCTATCAGGAATGATTAGACAAGGGTCAATTAAGGCGGGAAAGTGAAAGAGTCGCTAGGCCTCGGATACCCTGATACCATCGGGGTCGGAAGAGAACAAGAGTTTGACCAAGGGAGGCTGACAGGAAAGAGAACTGAAAGGAGCCCGGAACCAGTAAGTAGAAGCAATGCCGGACTCAACTGGGGTCCCGTGGTTGCAAACCCACGTCCCACAAGTTGTGAGACATTGGTGGGCCGGAGGGGGGTGGGGAGGGGGGGGGGGGGCAGGTGTGAGAATAGCTTGCTGATTCATCGTGAGGTGACATGAGAGAAATGTCCAGACCCCGCCGTGTTACCTGGTATTGCTGACTATGCTGATGTTCATATTGCGACTTTGCTCAAACCAATGTAGTGTTACGAAAGAATGAGTGATTCACCGGTCAATGTGAATAGGACCGGGAACCCCCACCCGAACGTCTGTCATCATAATATATCGTCATCATCTGCGATATTCTCAGGTTCGTGCAGCTTGGACCCGAGCAGTACTCGATAAGCTCTTTCACTACACGCATCGAGTATAGGCCTAAGCCAGAAAATAACGTTCAGACATTGGAAGACATCGAAGGTAGAAATCTGAATTACCTATATCAGATTTAAAATTACACCATGTTCGTTTAGTAGTCATTTTTCATTACCTTATTATTATCATAAGGGCAAATGACCTAGATGTTACGCCCATTATACCACTAATCACCACACACAATAACTATTCATCGCCTGTGAATTTTGAAATATTTCTTTCTACCACGGTAGTTTGCAAGTTTGTCGTGTCAATTCAACAGGAGTTTTCATTACCATCCTCATCAAAAGGGCAAATGACCTAGATGTTACGTCCATTATACTACTAAGTAACACCACAGTCTTCATCGCCTGCGATTTTTAAAATGTGTATTTCCATTAGTTTGTAAGTTTGATATACCCGTTCAGTAGTAGTCGTATTGATAGGCCATGCCAAAGGAGAAGATATCTTCATTCCCCGAATTCCTATGATCCCTATTGATATGCCTTTTGATTTCAAGCGACTGCAATTCCCTGCACGTCTTGCATTTGCAATGACCATAAACAAGGCCCAAGGACAGTCGCTCAAGCTAGCAGGCCTTAATCTGGAAAGTCCATGCTTCTCTCATGATCAGTTATACGTAGCTTGCTCAAGAGTGGGCACACCTAAACATTTATTTATTTATACCCCTGAGGGAAAAACAAGGAATATCGTTTATCCTAACGCACTCCATTAATTTCAATGTTAGCTACAAACATGTTAGTATTTATTAAATAACAACTGCGAAGTGAGATGAAACATTTCTCGGAAGTTCAACCATTACATCGTATATTAGGCCGTGTTACTTTGCGTGTCATCTGTCTAGGATACTATTTAATCTACTGTTACTGTATTCATTTATGCCAATGATCTGGTTCCTCTTCTTGAGAACCTGTACCGAAACATGTAAGCCGGTCACGTAGAAAATTCACAGCGAGTGTTATGGTATATCGTACATCTCTTTTCTATTTTATTCTTTTCATTCCTTTAAAGTATCAATTTTTCCCATTCGTTGATAAGCTATATGTGCCAGCAGTCGCTTCTATGTTCATCATCACTATGTAGAAGATGTTTTGCGTCAGAAGAAAAGACAACTGGATGCTCAGGAACGTTAACGATATATCGACTGAGAAATCTGGAAGCTTCTCTTAGAAATCTGGAAGCTTCTCTTGGAGGAATTGCTTCAGACATTTATCGTACAGTTTAAACCTTAACAAGACGAAACTTTTAACCAGATAGCGATCTAAGTGGGAGCTCTTTGGCAAAAAATAATCAAGTCTTTCCCGAAATGTGAGTCCTAAAAATAACTTTTTCTATTATTTTCTAAGTTTCATATGTCAGTTATGTAGTAATTTTCAATATCATCCTGATCAGTAGGGCAAATTACCTAGATGTTACGCCCTCAACGTCATTGGGGGCAGATGACATAGATTTTGTGAACCCTTAATAAGCTACGCATATTAATGATTCTAATTATTCATTTCATTATATTCTGATTTTACTGCCAGAATCATACAGGAAGGCCAGACTGGATTGCGAAATATCAAGCTTATTTGGAGACAGTACGTTTGAACGTGCCCAGTCTTGAAACAAAGGAGTGACGAGATCGGAATGTTTGACAGACACTTTATCAGACAAAGGTGTGTTGGGGTCCTGACTCATTTCAGACCGTAATTTCTTTGTCACCCTAGCGTTACGAGTAAGATAGTTGCTGGATGAGAGAGACGAGAGGAACTTTCAACCAATCATAGGACAGAGGCTTCTGTTCTAAACTGCGATATTGACGTCATGAACTACCAATCAGAGAGGGTCACCAATTTTAGCGCCAAGGGAGCGTCTGACGCCGGCTTGAAGTTGAAAGCGGGAAAGATTGGATTAACGAAATCTATGATCGATTCCAGAGCACGATAGCCCCATTGTGACCTGTATAATTTTTCAAACTGTTTGATACCTGTTGCATGCCAATAGTCGCATTATTATAGAAGTTAGTGATAGATTTCCCTCTCCCTCCGTCCTTTTGCTAAATTCACATAAATACTGTCGTCTGAGTGACGAGGTTATTGATTCTTGGTGACACCGTGAGGTGATCACTTATTCTTTTCCATACCGTGAAGATATACAGTGTTAAATTTATCAGAGATAGGGTCATTATTGAAAATATTATAATAAAGTTGTGTGCGCACAGCTGAGTGTGAAATTTGTGTATCGGTAATATTTTAGTAGTCTCCCACGACTACAACTATTAGGGAAAGTCTACATTTAATTTTGCACTAGACAAATGGTGAATAAAGTAACTATTGGCAAAATTTAGATAGAAAATTACGTGTGACTATAAATAACATTTTATTTTTGTTATTTTTATTCAACGTCAAGATGGAACTCCAGACCCAGAGGAAGACATCGAACCAACGTTTCTACGGCTCCATGTGGTCTGAGATGAGCTAAACACTTTGGAGAGAGAATGTCAGGCGATGTTCGATGAGATGACGCAGAAAGAGGAATAAGTACTAAATAATTTAATTATTTGACAAACTGGTTATGGTTTTGTGGGAACATATTATTTTGTGTAAATATTTTATTTTATTTTATTTTTGTCTTCGTGTTTTATTGTAGTTGGTTTGTGGTACTGACACACTTTAGTTTAGTTCATGAGCAACGTGGCATGTATTCTATCTTTGTGAAGATTTTT
Organism: Meconema thalassinum; assembly: GCA_946902985.2. Lineage (NCBI taxonomy): Eukaryota > Metazoa > Arthropoda > Insecta > Orthoptera > Tettigoniidae > Meconema > Meconema thalassinum. Next base: position 85,105,932 of record OX336393.1, read on the forward strand.
TTGTTGATGTCAAGTACACGGGGCAAGAGTACTCAAGTGCGCTTCGCTACCGTAAAATGCGCGGCTAAGCGACACAAATTGGGAACCGATATCATAACAGAAGCGAAACTGAATTAACTAGAGTAGATAATAGAATTGGTGGGAAATCTTTTTATTGTATAGATTTTTATTGTTACACAGGCTTGTGTGTTAATTGCCGTTTGTTGCATTTTTGTTAAGTGAGGGGTCATATGCCCAATGACTTTATCTGTTGATGAAGTTTCCCTTTTAGTGTCTTGGTACACAAAATCTATGATATTTGATTGGAGTGTCGGCCCGTGGTAGATTTGTGTTGTGTTCTGCCCTAAATGCTTTGTTGAGTCTGCAAATATGTGTTTTATGGGATAGGAGTTTTCGGGAACCTTGGTTCTGTCTGAAGCTATTGTCCAGGATAAGCATTTAATCCTTGCGAGGAAAATGTTGGAATCCCCTTCTACGATGTCTTGCAATTCTTTGGAATTGACAAGAAGTGTGTGAATTTATCTGTCGCGATTAACAGGTGGCGGAACGGGACTGTCTAGTCTCTTGTTATAAATAGCATGACTCAAAGCTTCGACAAGGAGGGCTGGTTTTGAACACTGACGCTAATGAGTGGTAAGTGAAGGTATTTCTACCCGGCGCACTCCATCAGATAAGGAGCAAGCTGTGCTCATTAGTATTCACGGCCCAGGCCTCCGTTCTTCGTAAATGTTTATTATATATTAAAATAAAGCCTGTTTAATGATAAAAGAATTGTAATCGGTAAATGGGTGCTGTTCGCGTTTTTGATTGATCGAGTCCCAGCGTGTTAGCTTATTCATGCTTTTATTTCATGTAAATATCATCGGATTTTAGGCATCTTATTTCTTGTTTAATTATTGTCATGTTCTTTGACCTCGGGTGGTCTCGATGTTCGGCCACGTTGTTGTCATGTATATGTTGAGCAATTGAGCCTTTGGGCAAGCTTCTGTTTTGCTGGGAGTTTCCTGACTCACTGCGATCTCGATGGAGATCGATTAGTTTATAAATTTTAAATGGTTGCGTGTGTCAGTAAAATTTTAATTGTTGGAAAGATATTCTTCGAGTGTGTCCCATAAAGCCATAATAATGGTTTGCAGTATGGGGGTTTGCAAGCATATTGGCTGTTCCATCTGTGAGCAAATCTCCATCAAAAGTACTTATTTCTTCTCTAGCGTAGTTATACGCGTGCATACATATTAATCAGACAAGTGGATTTTGATCCACAATTTTATTTCTTTGGAGTGGACCTTTCTAGGCCACTCAGATCTGTGTAAATTATTGTACTGTGGGAGTAAAGTTCAGGGTGGACTTTGTTTATATTATTTTTTTATGTTTTGTTGTTTTTATTCAGTTATTAAATGGTGGTAATATTATTTGTTTTTTCACTCATTTCTTGTTTATAGTTTTGCATATGGTCCTTGTAATTGTAAGCAGCCGTCTGGTATTTGAGCTCTAGTGAAAGCATATCCGGACTGAACGCTCCCCGAAGTTTGATTCTCGTTTATACGACGCTGTTATATACAAGGGCACATAGGCAACGCTGGCATTACCCAACGTGGGGCATTTCACTGTTTTAGGCTTTTCTAGCGCATTTTTTTGATAAACTGACACGCCACAAGTGGAGGCAGAATGTGACAGTATTCGAATCACCGAATGTGATAATTTTAAGTAACGTAGTTATGGCGAAGGTATTACCGCCAAGTGAGTGAATTATACAGTAAAATCAGGAGTTGCAATGTAAAATACAGTACACGTTTTTGTTTCTTGCATTAATTGTAAAGATAATATCGTGAAACTGGGCGCCCATATTAATGATAAAAATTAGCTTTGCTTAGAAAGACAACTCCATGTATGTAATAGGAAGGCGTGTAGCTTTTCCAAGGCAATTAATACTTGATTAATTAGTCTGTTCTTGTAGCGTTTTGTAAGGCTAGCATTTAATAACTGAATGTGTGGGTTAAGTTTTAAATTATGTAAAATGAAGGATACTCAGGGATGCTATTGGATTAATGGGATTGTGTTTATAAATTTAAACGAACTGAGTATGTGTAAATTGATATAAATGTGTGTTAATATGTATGCACGTATCGGAGAACATCGCCAATTGGCATTTTCTCTATTTTCTCAAGTGTATTGTGGTGATGGCTTCTTTAGACGAAATAAGACAGGTTGTAGAGAGCGCTGCGGCACGCACTCAGCAGCAAATGGTGTTGTTACGGCAGGAGATGACGGCTGAATTTAAGGCACAAATGGACAGTAGCAGGGCTGAACAATCAGCGGAACTAATAGCACAGAGTGAAACATTTAAGGCACAAATAGACAGTAGCAGGGCTGAACAATCAGCGGAATTAATAGCACAGAGTGAAACATTTAAGGCACAAATAGACAGTAGTAGGGTTGAACAGTCAGCGGTGATCAAAGCCCAAATTAATGAATCTATTGGCACACAATTAGCGCTTCAAAATGATAGTATTAATACACAATTAGCTCTACAGAATGATAATATTAGTTCTCAATTGACACAACAAAGTGAATCAATAAACTCTCAACTAGACGCGCAAAACAGTCGTAACACTGAGCAACTCGATAATGTAGTGGTTGAAATGAAAGAACATACAAGGAAACAGCTTATACTACTCGCCTTAGATGTAAGTAAGAACAATGAGAAGCAGGTTAAACAGATAAAACAACTTGAGGACCAGTTTAACGCTAAACTTAATAACTTAGACGATACAGTTCTGGCAAAATTGGCACAGATTGAATTGGCATGCACAACTAAAAATAGCGAAATTATAACTGCACAGGACAGGTTACAAAACAGATTTAATAAAGTGGAAAAAATAACCGTAGTTATACAGGAACAGATAAAGGCGGTAGATGAAAACGTGACCGGCCTTATAAAAGACATAGACCGTCTCGAAAACCAATCAACAGATCGCTGGAAAAATGCAGAAGTAGACCGGGAGGGATTAAAAGCCACTATTGAAGAAAACAATGTACGCATGGAGGATCGCTTGGAACGGATCGAAGTGAGCCAGGACACTAATAATCTGAAGATAGAAAACGTTAGAAAGGATTGGCAAAAATTATGTAAGGACTCCAAGGAAGAAAGGTTGGCGGTAATTAAGAAGCTGGGGGAGAACCACACACGGATACAGACGTTAGAAGATGAGATAAAAGCAAAATTTAAAGAACAAGGTGACAGGCTGATAAAAGCAGAATTATTTTCTATGGAACATAATGCAGGGTCATTAGGCGGGAAGGGGAGAGATGGAGACAGAGATAGCCCGGGGGCGACTCATTCAACTGGTAGTCAGGTTGACACGGAAAGTCCACTTGCTCGGAACACGGAAGAATTTCGTAATCACATAGGGAGAAGTTCTACACCCCATGACGGTAATCAGCACCCTCAACTTGTACAAATCATCCGTTCTAATGAATTCAAACCGGCTAAGTTTATGGAAAATTCTGGAGTCACACCCAAGGCGTTCTTGCGGGAAGTCGAACACTATTATAATGATAATGATATAGCTCCCGCCCGGCAACTGCGCATGATGGAAAAAATTTTAACTGGAAATGTTTTAACGTGGTACTTGAGCTTCAAATACACGTTTGAAAGCGTAGATGCATTCAAGCATGCTTTCCTTCGAAAATATTGGTCGTCTTCATATCAACAGGGGTTAAGAATGGAATTGTACTCCAGAAAGTACCAATCTACTCAGCAAACTAAGTATTCAGATTTTTTTTCATCACAGCTCCTTAAGTTTAAAGATCTGGTTAATCCTTTAAGTGAGGCCGAGCTAGTCATGACTATCGGACGCCAGCTTCCCGTTAACGTTCAGCAGGTATTGGTCGCAGCTAACGTTTCAGACGCGGTACACGCTGAACAGATCCGGCGCCAGATAGATGAAACCACGTCCCACTTACACAATAGAGTTGGAAGACAGGTCGAAATGGTAAATACAACCGAGGTGATTAAGCCGAGCCAGATAACCACAAGATCCCAGGCTACCAATACAAATACAAACATTTCAACACCCGTGAGAGGTCAGGATGATGTCGAGAAAAGACAGCGCCAACATTACGATAACAACCGTAATAACAACAGACAGTTCCAAGGACAGAATAGATTCCAACAACGAGGATTTCAACAATGGAGGGACAATCGGAGACAAGATGTACCATACAGGAGATGGGGAGATCGGAATGAAAATCAGAGATGGCACGACCGCAGATTTCAGAATCGTGAGGACTCTAGAAGCTACCGAAACGACTGGAACGATAGGCATGCTCAATCGCAGAAGTACTTAGAGGAAGTTCATACAAACGAGGGAAACGAACAAGGACGTTGGAAACAGGCAATTGACAAGCGGAAAAATCCCGACACATACAATGAGGAAGGCAGAACAAATCAAGGGTTTGAAGCCATGCACATAGAGACGCAGAGATACTTGGATCAGCTGCATGAAGAACAAGCAAATAGCGAAGCCAGCAAGGAAGACGAACAAAGATTAGCGGCACGGGGCATTAGAGAACGCAGCCCGGCCGGGAAGAGAAACACCGGTGCGATCCGAAAAACGGGTCACTACTAGAGGAAGAAGATGGCAACACGCGGGAGAGAGGAAAAAGATGGCAACACGCGGGAGAGACGAAGAGGATGGCAGCATGGAGGAGTGAAAACGTTCAGCATAGTGAGGAATCTTGGAAATAACGCAGCGAATTAAATACGTGATCGTCCAACATCATGCAAGTAAACGGGGGGCAAGCAGAAGCCAGCACGACATCGAGGAAGTGATTAGCGTCTGGCCTGTTTACATCTTGACGCAAGCAGAGTTGACAGGTATGTCGACAGACGAGCAACAGAGAGGGGAATAGTCTTTAAGCAACAAATAGCCCCAGGCGAAGCGCTGGGCAAGTGAGCAGCAGACTGGTACTGTCCTAATGAATGGGCGAGAATGTAAACATTGGAACGAGGAAAACACTTGTCAACTAGCAGAGGCGGACTGACTGAGCACTTTGAAGGGAGGCTAACCCAGTATCTGCACCATGTGACTTAGGGAAGAAAAATCGACTTTATCTCTAAGTTCGATTTTTCCCAACTAAGGGAGTTGTGAACCCTTAATAAGCTACGCATATTAATGATTCTAATTATTCATTTCATTATATTCTGATTTTACTGCCAGAATCATACAGGAAGGCCAGACTGGATTGCGAAATATCAAGCTTATTTGGAGACAGTACGTTTGAACGTGCCCAGTCTTGAAACAAAGGAGTGACGAGATCGGAATGTTTGACAGACACTTTATCAGACAAAGGTGTGTTGGGGTCCTGACTCATTTCAGACCGTAATTTCTTTGTCACCCTAGCGTTACGAGTAAGATAGTTGCTGGATGAGAGAGACGAGAGGAACTTTCAACCAATCATAGGACAGAGGCTTCTGTTCTAAACTGCGATATTGACGTCATGAACTACCAATCAGAGAGGGTCACCAATTTTAGCGCCAAGGGAGCGTCTGACGCCGGCTTGAAGTTGAAAGCGGGAAAGATTGGATTAACGAAATCTATGATCGATTCCAGAGCACGATAGCCCCATTGTGACCTGTATAATTTTTCAAACTGTTTGATACCTGTTGCATGCCAATAGTCGCATTATTATAGAAGTTAGTGATAGATTTCCCTCTCCCTCCGTCCTTTTGCTAAATTCACATAAATACTGTCGTCTGAGTGACGAGGTTATTGATTCTTGGTGACACCGTGAGGTGATCACTTATTCTTTTCCATACCGTGAAGATATACAGTGTTAAATTTATCAGAGATAGGGTCATTATTGAAAATATTATAATAAAGTTGTGTGCGCACAGCTGAGTGTGAAATTTGTGTATCGGTAATATTTTAGTAGTCTCCCACGACTACAACTATTAGGGAAAGTCTACATTTAATTTTGCACTAGACAAATGGTGAATAAAGTAACTATTGGCAAAATTTAGATAGAAAATTACGTGTGACTATAAATAACATTTTATTTTTGTTATTTTTATTCAACGTCAAGATGGAACTCCAGACCCAGAGGAAGACATCGAACCAACGTTTCTACGGCTCCATGTGGTCTGAGATGAGCTAAACACTTTGGAGAGAGAATGTCAGGCGATGTTCGATGAGATGACGCAGAAAGAGGAATAAGTACTAAATAATTTAATTATTTGACAAACTGGTTATGGTTTTGTGGGAACATATTATTTTGTGTAAATATTTTATTTTATTTTATTTTTGTCTTCGTGTTTTATTGTAGTTGGTTTGTGGTACTGACACACTTTAGTTTAGTTCATGAGCAACGTGGCATGTATTCTATCTTTGTGAAGATTTTTTTGTTGATGTCAAGTACACGGGGCAAGAGTACTCAAGTGCGCTTCGCTACCGTAAAATGCGCGGCTAAGCGACACAAATTGGGAACCGATATCATAACAGAAGCGAAACTGAATTAACTAGAGTAGATAATAGAATTGGTGGGAAATCTTTTTATTGTATAGATTTTTATTGTTACACAGGCTTGTGTGTTAATTGCCGTTTGTTGCATTTTTGTTAAGTGAGGGGTCATATGCCCAATGACTTTATCTGTTGATGAAGTTTCCCTTTTAGTGTCTTGGTACACAAAATCTATGATATTTGATTGGAGTATCGGCCCGTGGTAGATTTGTGTTGTGTTCTGCCCTAAATGCTTTGTTGAGTCTGCAAATATGTGTTTTATGGGATAGGAGTTTTCGGGAACCTTGGTTCTGTCTGAAGCTATTGTCCAGGATAAGCATTTAATCCTTGCGAGGAAAATGTTGGAATCCCCTTCTACGATGTCTTGCAATTCTTTGGAATTGACAAGAAGTGTGTGAATTTATCTGTCGCGATTAACAGGTGGCGGAACGGGACTGTCTAGTCTCTTGTTATAAATAGCATGACTCAAAGCTTCGACAAGGAGGGCTGGTTTTGAACACTGACGCTAATGAGTGGTAAGTGAAGGTATTTCTACCCGGCGCACTCCATCAGATAAGGAGCAAGCTGTGCTCATTAGTATTCACGGCCCAGGCCTCCGTTCTTCGTAAATGTTTATTATATATTAAAATAAAGCCTGTTTAATGATAAAAGAATTGTAATCGGTAAATGGGTGCTGTTCGCGTTTTTGATTGATCGAGTCCCAGCGTGTTAGCTTATTCATGCTTTTATTTCATGTAAATATCATCGGATTTTAGGCATCTTATTTCTTGTTTAATTATTGTCATGTTCTTTGACCTCGGGTGGTCTCGATGTTCGGCCACGTTGTTGTCATGTATATGTTGAGCAATTGAGCCTTTGGGCAAGCTTCTGTTTTGCTGGGAGTTTCCTGACTCACTGCGATCTCGATGGAGATCGATTAGTTTATAAATTTTAAATGGTTGCGTGTGTCAGTAAAATTTTAATTGTTGGTAAGATATTCTTCGAGTGTGTCCCATAAAGCCATAATAATGGTTTGCAGTATGGGGGTTTGCAAGCATATTGGCTGTTCCATCTGTGAGCAAATCTCCATCAAAAGTACTTATTTCTTCTCTAGCGTAGTTATACGCGTGCATACATATTAATCAGACAAGTGGATTTTGATCCACAATTTTATTTCTTTGGAGTGGACCTTTCTAGGCCACTCAGATCTGTGTAAATTATTGTACTGTGGGAGTAAAGTTCAGGGTGGACTTTGTTTATATTATTTTTTTATGTTTTGTTGTTTTTATTCAGTTATTAAATGGTGGTAATATTATTTGTTTTTCACTCATTTCTTGTTTATAGTTTTGCATATGGTCCTTGTAATTGTAAGCAGCCGTCTGGTATTTGAGCTCTAGTGAAAGCATATCCGGACTGAACGCTCCCCGAAGTTTGATTCTCGTTTATACGACGCTGTTATATACAAGGGCACAATATCGACTGAGAAATCTGGAAGCTTCTCTTGGAGGAATTGCTTCAGACATTTATCGTACAGTTTAAACCTTAACAAGACGAAACTTTTAACCAGATAGCGATCTAAGTGGGAGCTCTTTGGCAAAAAATAATCAAGTCTTTCCCGAAATGTGAGTCCTAAAAATAACTTTTTCTATTATTTTCTAAGTTTCATATGTCAGTTATGTAGTAATTTTCAATATCATCCTGATCAGTAGGGCAAATTACCTAGATGTTACGCCCTCAACGTCATTGGGGGCAAATGACATAGATTTTAAGTCCATTATATTTCTAATCACCACCACATATAGTCTTCTACGACTGAGATGTCACGAATTCTGGGACCGCTAACGACATATCTCGACTCGGACTGAAGACAAATATCACGAGAATGATCATTATTTTACAGAGCCTTCCCATAGTGACTTAAGTATACACATTGTCACTGGGTTTGATAATGTAAGAAATGATTACATAAATAAATATAATTTATGACGTTGAGTGTTAAGGAGACTGAAATATTATCATCATTCCACCGGGCGAAGCCGGGTACTACTGCTAGTGACCTATAAATGGCGTTTAGCTAACATTTTCAGCAAATAAGCATGTATATTATAAATTGGACTTCAGGCTATCAAAATGACTTAAAATCTAAAATTCCACTTTTTGACCCAAATCTGCTTACAACCTCCCCTTAAAGCTGAATTGTACTAGGCTCAGAGTGGAATCATGCTCTCCAACCGACAGCTGACATTCTAAATTATGTGACGATTGTTTCCACAAATAACTCCCTTCTTGGAACATTCTCAGAAGACAAAACGCAAGATCGATGACATTTCACTGGTAGAAAAAGTCATATTACGGGGTGTGGTTTTAATAATAGCTGATACCATTTCATTATACATGCAGTTATCCTATCCGAGTTTCTCCCCGGTGAATGCGCGGCACTATGCATACTGATGTCCTTTTCGCAAGACAATAAGCACCTCGTAAAGAGATACATTTGAAATTCCAAACAGTCAGAGAGTTTATCGCAAGCGTCTGGCAAAGAGCTACTCACAATATCACTTGATACAGGGTGCTTTGGAAATGTGTGCCGGGAAACTTGGACTAAGGTGTCAAGACGCAGGCCCACGTCAAACCGAAGATAAGATAAAGTTAAGCTAAAGAAAGTAGGAGACTTCTGCTATTTAGAAAACAAAATAAACAATGATGGATGAAGCAAAGAGAATATAAAACGTAGTTTGGCTCAGGCAAGGAAAGCATTTCTACTCAAAGTACAGATTTAGGTATTAGAAAGTAATTTTTGAAAACCTTTGTCTGGACCGAGGGGCTCTATGGAAGTTAAACTTGGACTGTTGGCGCAGCAGAAAAGAAGCGTTTGAAATGTGGTGTTACAGGAGAATGATGATGATCAGATGGGTGGATAGAGTGACAAATGAAGAGGTATCAAGACGAATGGCAGAGGAGAGTTGTTTCTGCCGACTACTCATGAAGAGATTAAACGATTAGCTCAGGACAGGGAGACATGCCGCGCTGCATCAAACCAATCAATTGCCGAGATAGTAACTTATTTCAAGTCCGGGGTCACCTAACTCATCCCTGGGCCTAATCAAGTTACACACACTCGACTGCTACAGTCATTACATAAATATAAGTTATCAGACATGTTCAACACATATCCAACTACAGTACACGGGGATGATGACCAAGATATCCTAAACCACTAAAGAGAAATACCATCAACACCAACAAAGTTGTGGGAGACACTCTTAACCTACCCGGTCAATGTTCCCTTCAAAACTTTTTATAAAATACAGACACCAATTTTACCGGCTCTGCCTCACTCGCTTTTATTCTCAAGGTGAACATCAACAATGGCTACAGTACAGATCCTAACATGGGCTTCTAGACTGACATTTCTTGTCTTTGCCCAAAGATCTTAATAAAAGTCATATCTCAGACTTCTGTGAGTCGCATTTTTACTTCTGCGTCAATGGACCACCTAGGACCAGCCTGAAACAACATTATTTCGGTCTTCCTTCTTGCTCTTAAGGGGGCTGATACTCCTGGAAATATGATTTTATTTTATTTTTTGTTTTTGATCTCGAATGAAAGAATACACATTTCTTTATCTAAATCTGAAGTTTCATAGCGAAAGTTTCGATTAAGACCAAGATATTTCGATTTAAATTCATGCATGTACTGACCTGTCAGCTGTATGGGCGTGTAAGTGGAAATGTATATAGGTCTACTATGTTTAGAGCCATTTTCCCAAAAGTTTAAATTTTTCACACAAAAAACAAAATAACTCTAGAACGAATGGTCCAAATTGCATGAAATTTGAAATTCCCCCTGTTGGAATTAGGTTATGGAGGATGAACTTCACTTATTGAATTCATTTGAAAAATATGCACAGTGCACCAAATAGTACATTATGCAACGAGCCTATAATGGCAATAATTAATACACGAGTATGTTTATAAAACGAGTGTATGCGAGTTTTATAATTTCCATACGAGTGTCTTAATTACCATTATAGGCGAGTTGCATACGACTGTTTATGTTCGACGATAATTATTATATTTATTTTATGTTCGAACATAAATATTCATAAATATCTGTCGAGATTTCACCAGTTTTATGTACTGAAGAGAGCGCATGAGACGCAGTGAATGCCTTGTATTTGAGCATGACCTCCTTGATTACCCTACTATGACATTACGTCAGGCAGTGAAATTTAAATCAGGCGGCCGTGGAACTCAGCGCATCTAATTATCTTATTGGTCAAACAACTGTTTCTTGAGCTCTGATTGGTGGGAGAAACTGTTTCATAATGAAAAATAGTGTTATAATGAGCCTCATTATAGTACAGTTTTCTGACATATAATAGTCATGGTCGAACATAAAAAATCATGTGCAATTCTTAATTTTTTTTCACTATTCAAATGAAATACCTATGAAAGGTTAACTTATTCTTTCATTAAGTTTATAGAGGTTTATCCTGGGTAATTTAGTGTTATTTTTAAGGAAACAAATAGTTTATGCCAATCACATTGATAGTTTTCATGAAATTTTGTTTTTTGTAACATTCAAGAAAGATTTTTAAAATATTTGTATATGCATATTTTATTACATTTGTGTATATTTAAATTTAAAACCTTATACATCTAATGGAAGCCTCCGTGGCTTAGGCGGCAGCACGCCGGCCTCTCACCGCTGGGTCCGTGGTTCAAATCCCGGTCACTCCATGTGAGATCTGTGCTGGACAAAACGGAGGCAGACAGGTTTTTCTCCGGGTACTCCGGTTTTCCCTGTCAACATCTCATTCCAGCAACACTCTCCACTATCATTTCATTTCATCTGTCATTCATTTAATCATTGCCCCAGAGGAGTGCGTCAGGCCTCGGCAGCCGGCACAGTTCATATCCTCGCCGCTAGATGGGGGCTTCATTAATTCCATTCCTGACCCGGTCGGAGACTGGAAACAGGCTGTGGATTTTCATACATCTAATGGAAGCCCAGCATTCTTACTAGAAGTGTACGAAGTTTAATCCCTGGAATGGTTCCATAGATATAGAGAAATTTACAAAATGCATGCGTTTCAGGTGTATCAGTCCCCTTAAAGGCTGTGCAATTACCCGTTCCACTGTTCCATCTACATTGTGTATGTTTCTGTTCTTCTTCCTCAAATCCCCATCCCCATGTCTGGACAATATTTCTAATTTCGTCTCGATCTTGTAAATTTTGCGATCCTAATTCAATTAGCTATCGTTATGGTCCGTGGGCCAAATCATAAAATAATTAGGCACTCTCTTCCTAAATCTAATATTTATTAAACGAAAAATTCTAAAAGGTAAAGCAAAAATACTGGAATGCAGCCGAAATAAATCAGAAACCTCTTTGGAGATCAAATTGGCAGGTGAAAAGCTGAAGGAAGTAGGAGACTTCTTTTACTTAGGAAGCAGAATAACCAGTGATGGACGAAGCAAATAGGATATAAAAAGTAGGTTGGCTCAGGCAAGGAAAGCATTTCTACAAAAAAGGAATCTGTTGACATAGAATATAGATTTAGGTATTAGGAAGTCATTTTTGAAAGCCTTTGTCTGGAGCGTGGCGCTCTATGGAAGTGAAACTTGGACTATTGGTGCAGCAGAAAAGAGGAGAATTGAAGTATTTGAAATGTGGTGTTACAGGAGAATGATGAAGATCAGATGGGTAGATAGGGTTACATTCGAAGCGGTATTAAGACGAGTGCGAGAGGAGAGATGTTTCTGGCGACTGCTAATGAAGAGATGAGATAGGTTAGTAGGACACATACTAAGACACCCAGGAATAGCAAGCTTAGTTATGGAAGGAAGGGTCGAGGACAAGAACTATAGGGGTAGACCAAGTTTAGAATATGTTAAACAGATTGCCTCGAATGTAGGGTGTGGTAGCTATGCAGAGATGAAACGATTAGCTCCGGACTGAGAGGCATGGAGAGCTGCATCAAACCAGTCAAATGACTGAAGACTCAAACAACAACAACAAATTATAATACCATAGCTAAACTAACATATTTTCAGAAGAGTAAATGGAAGTAATCACTTATATTAAAGCCACAATAATTTGATCCATCGCCATTAACACTACGCCGGCTAATCAGCTTAGGCCTCACAATACACCGCCTCGCTCGACACTCGTATTTTCGCAATGCGCACAAGCAGACAAATCACACATCCAGGCTAGAAGATCCAGTAACTTCCCTGAGCTCAGCCACGCAGCACGAGGATCGTCAAGCAAAATAATTAAGTTTTAATACACACAAGAAGCCAGGCATCTTTTTAAGTTTCTTGACCATCTTACGCGATCTCTTTTTACTAGCTGCATTAAAGGAATCTCAAAACCACAGCCGACTTGAAGCGCCACTTTACTTCTTCTTTGCACAGCCTTGACAATCTCGCCTGCGGAGTGAAATAAATATTTTTCTCACTTTACCGCAAAGCGCTGCTTTATGCTTGTCTAAACACGTAACATTATTAACAGAAGCTTTTCAGTTCGTTCAACACGAGTAAATCAAATGGATTGGAAAACAAGTAAAATAAACCCAATGACCAAAACACTAATATTAATTGCTCCAATTTCCACAAAAACTGAACGAACGGTGTTTTCTCGACCGAGGAAATGAATTCGTTAGACATAGGTTTGGAATATATCTTTGATTCTTAGATTTACTATAACATGGATGTGTCTTATATTGTTTCCTTTCATTGACACTATTGTTTGAATAGCGGCTTCGGTGGCGTAGTTGGTAGCATGCTGAACTGCTGTGCCCAAGATAGCGTATTCAAACCCGGCCGAAGTCGTCGGATTTTTTAAGAGCGTTACAATCCTTCATTAGACACAATCATTAAGTAGAAGACCTGTACCAAGATGCCAACATAGCTGGAACCAACAAAACCAGAAGACTGCAGTGGGCTGGACATGTAGCCCGGATGGAAGACCACTGATGGTCACGGCAGCTTCTGGATTTCATCCCCACAGGAAGAAGACTACCAGGGAGACCAAGGAAGCGGTGGAGTGATGGACTCCATGAAGATCTGCAACCGGTAGCGATACGTGTGTGCAGTTGGCGGATGGCAGCTATGGATAGGAGACGATGGAGAAGGAAACTTGTAGCAGCGCGCGGTCCACTGGGCCTGATCGCGTAAAAGAAGAGAAGAGAAGAGAAGAGAAGAGAAGAGAAGAGAAGAGAAGAGAAGAGAAGAGAAGAGAAGAGAAGAGAAGAGAAGAGAAGAGAAGAGAAGAAGAAGTTACAATCCTTCAGTATGCCTTCCTTCGGAGGGGAATTAAAGTCGGCGTCCCATGTCATAGATTTATGGGATGTAAAAGATCCCTCCACTGACTAAACTTGTGTGGAGAAAAAATTATAGTTTAGATTTCGTTGTAACGCTCTATCAAAGTTCCAACGTTCACCACTAGGTATCATTGGCAGCTGGTAGTGAACGTTTGGACTACTTGAAATTGAACGGAACTTGTAGCTCACCCTAGGGGTGTCCGCTTGACGCAGCTACAGCCTCTGGCGAGCCGAACATGTCCTCGGACACTCCCGGTACTAAAAGCCATACGATAAATAATAATAATAATAATAAAAAGTCGCATATGATGTGTAACATCTGACATGTTACCCTACTATGAAATTGAGTTGAAAGATATGTGAAGTCAATTTATTCGTCATATTAATGGTCGAATATTGTTGCATCCCTAAGGTCCCCTAGGGAGCTTATAGGGCTGCACTCAGTAAACTACACTATCTGCCCTATATCTCTACACACCTTCCAGGCCCTATTTTCAACACTATAAAATACATAATTAAACCCTGAAGGGATCATCAGACACACACCATTATTATTACGACATAATGGCTCGACAACGACAGCCAACACTATCTGGGTCAGCTATGCAATGAAATGCCAGTTTGCACTAGCTGAAACTATAAAAGGTCACGCAGCCCCATCGTCTCGATCTGTGTCCTGCTGAATCCTTGACGGTCTACACCGCGAGTGACGCCATCTTGGTAAGTGTGCTCACGGGTCTATACTCCCACATATTTCCTACATTTCGCCCGTAACACTTTATAATGGTCATAGTTTATAGCACCAAAGCTGATCTGTGAAATAATAAGACTTCACACCTTGCAGTAATAATTAAACTACCTAAACACTAGCTCTCTTGGTTTCCCAGTTCATTTAATTGCACGATAACCCCTTACCCTCCAACCCTGACCTATTAGGATCCATTATTATTTAATTATCTGTAAGCATTAGGTAAGCAGTTCGCTTTCCGACCTGTAGTCAAGTACCAGTCAGCAGTTCTGCTCCACTCTGCATTCACACACATGTAGGCCGTCCGCACGCGCTGAGTCTCAGTCGTACGCCAGAAGGTTATCTTTTATCCCGTCAACCCTTTGAAAACTTCCCCAACCTTGAGCTCACCAGACACTCTGAACACCTGGAAGCTCACCCTCGAGTTACACTTAATTCACGTAACCGATCATTCCGTACCCCTGTAGAGGACCTTCTTCTAATCCACCCCTGATACCACAACAAGCTACACACCCCCTAACACCCCGTTCAAGGCATTAAACAATATATTCTAAGCATGGAAATATATGTAATTCTGGATATGTTGCTGTCTGGTAACACTCATTAGGCTTCATTAACACATTTATTATAGTTTGATATAGTCTGAACATTTAGAGATGTTAAACAATTTGTAACGAGTGTCTGATAGTGACTGATAATGTAGATGGTAGGCCCCTTAAAACAATCATCATGATCATTCATAACTGTAATACTGTATAAACTAACTGTGCAGGCCTGTGAAATTTATAACGTAAGTGTACTGGTGGTTCTTAGGGCAGGTCACAAAAGTTATCAGCTGCATAAAATGATCGTGTTTTGAAATTTACATTGATGATAGTTATAATTAGGTTAATGGATCCGAACGGGTGATTATCGGCCAACATTCTTGATTTAGAAAGTATAACCAGCATAATATAGTCATACATGTATATCCCGATCCAGCACCGTTATGTTGGTCATTTTCTCTACTCAGCTGATCTTTTCCATTCGGCGCCAACACCACATCTCAAACGCTTCTAGTCGTTTAATGTCACCTCTATTCATTGACCAGGTCTCACTGCAGTACATTGCAACTGGCCATATGTAGGTCTTAACCAGTTGTTTTCTATGGCTGAGGGACATCGAGCGTTGAGAAATTAGAGAATGCTTTTCACGTGATGCCTGCTTGGCCATGGCTATACGGCTCCTGATTTCAACTTCACATCGTAGGTCTTCTGTGAAGATCTGACCAAGGTATTTGAAACGATTGACCTGTTGTACTGGTTCTTTACTTATGGTAATATTTAGTTCGTGTTGATGCTTACTTATCACCAGAATCTTGGTCTTCTTAAAATTGATTTTCCTTCCATATTCTGTAGCTGTATCATTTAAAAATTGCAACATGTTTGTTAATGTATGCGGATTTACTGCAAGTAATGCCAGATCATCAGCAAATTTAATATTCTGGATAAGTCTTCCACCAACTTTCACCCCCATATTAGAACCTTTAAAAGCCCACTTAGTTATAGCTTCAGCGAAGGCATTGAACAGTCCAGGGGACAGCAAACAACCTTGTTGAACACCTTTGCGGTTCTTAGCGGGTTCTGATACGTCATTTCCAAGCCGAACAACAGCAGTTTGATTTGTATACAGATCAAATATTAATCTGATTAATCAATGGGGACAACCTATTTGACTCAGAAGAGGAAACAGCTTGTGCCAGCTGGATTTTATCAAATGCTTTTTCGAAGTCCACTAAGCACACGTAAAGGTTTCTGTTTACACTTATCATATTTTCTCCAAGACATCGCAAGGACCCGATAGCATCACGTGTAGACATATTCTTTCGAAAACCAAATTGAGAGTTGTCTAGATACTGTTCGATGTATATTTCCATCCTTTTCCTTAAAATCTGAAGAAGTATCTTTGATGCATGAGGGATGAAACTAATGGTCCGATAGTCACTACATTCAACTGGTACAGTCTTCTTTGGAATTGGAATGATGATGCTGGTGTAAAACTCCTGAGGCCATTTACCTTCTTCGACAATTCTTGCTACCAATTTGAATATCCATTCAAGTGTACTATCCCCACTATTCTTGATTAGTTCGGCAGGAACATTGTCAATACCTGGTGTTTTACCCATGGATATTGATTTTAGAGCTTCATCGAACTCTGATCTATCTTCTGCAATTGACCTGTCTTACTCGCCACGTGTTGGCAAAAAGTAATGGAATTGGTTCTGCGTATGGATCTTCAACATACATCCTCCAGTGTTCCTTCTTGTAATTCAGGTCTGATATAGGATTCCCAGCTATATCACGGAACTGTCTAGTGCGGAATCCTTTTTGTTTCTTAGTAGTTTCCCTGATCTTTTGGTAGGCTAAATCTGTTCTTCCTTGTTTTTGCAGAAATTCGATCTCTTCGCATTTTGACTGCCACCACTCCATTTTCTTCTCCCGACAGAGTCGATCAATCTGGTTCTTTAGCATACGGTAGTTATTTCTGCCTACTTCTGAAGAGTCGTTTTTAAATTTTCTTCTTTCATCCATCTTTAAGAGAATTTCCTGTGTGATCCATGTTTTGCGATTCACTCTTTCCACAAATCCCACATAGTCTTCAGCAGCCTTTTCGATGGATAATTTGGCTATTGACCATAAATGATCAACAGTTTGTGAGTTGTTTGCATATGATGATATGTTGTCATCAGTGGCTTCCTGATATTGCTTTTTAGTCCGCTCGCTTTTAAATGCTTCAAGATTCCACTTCTTTGTTGGTTTTCCCTGAATCCTGCGTTTAAATTTCAGTTCCGTACTCATTACTAGTAGAGAATGATCAGAACAGATGTCAGCGCCCGGATATGCCATGGATTTCTACACTTGATTTTTGTATCTTTCCTTGACAAGAATATAGTCAATCTGGTAACGTTGATCATCACCTGGCTTTTTCCAAGTATATCTCCGCCTCTTTGGGGAGGCAAACCAAGAGTTACTTATAACGAACCTCTCTTGTTCACAGAATTCGAGAAGACGTTGACCATGTGAATTTCTTCCACCAAGACCATACCCTCCTACTGCAAATCCTTCTTTTCCCTCACCAATCACTGCATTCCAGTCTCCCATTATAATAATGTTCTCGCTAGCCTTTGTATTACGCAGTAATTCTTCAGCTTCTCATACTTTTCTTCGACCTCATCATCATCACTGCTGGACGTAGGCATATATACCTGCACCACAACTAAATTTACGGGTATTGCCAGAAAACGTGCTATGATAATTCTGTTTCAAATAGCTTCAACATCCAGTAGGGCTCTTGAAGAGTTAGCATTTAGTACCAAACCTACACCGCCTTGACCATTCTCAATTCCGGAGTGCAAGACTTTGAAGTCTCCGCTTGTGAACTCTCCTTCTTCTCTCCAACGTGTTTCAGCTAATCCTAAAATATCTAATTTATGTCGGTCTATTTCTCTTTTCAAGTTCTCTAGTTTCCCAGCTTGTAACATAGTTCGAACATTCCGTGTTCCAATTTTACAATAGGGATTTCTCCGGATAACGACCTGAGAGGCCCCATTTCCTCTCCTGCCGGGCCCGACATCATTCCTTTGAGGTGTGATCCCGCAGTTGCCAACTTCACTAACATTTGTCTTTGGACTCATCATAGGTTTTCTTGGGATACACATAAAGGTCTTTAATGGAGTGGTTTCCCGTTGCCTTCTCCATTCTTATGCTGTTGACCAAATCCTGCTGGTTCATCCACCTTTAGGAGCGATTTCTCACTCCAAGGACAAAAGAGTGCCCTGACCCTATCTGCAATTTGCGAAAGAAGGGAGCCACTTCTACCGACGGCTGCTCGGTGCCCTTTTAGTCGCCTTTTACGACAGGCAGGAAATACCGTGGGTCTATTCTGCAGCCCCAACCCACAGAGGTCGTTACACTACTTAACAGCAATTTAAGGTTTGTATCATGTAAACTTAACTGTCTTCGTCCGAGAATTTGATAATGCTTCAGTATTCTTTCTATTCTGCATTGTATTCACTGACAGAAAGAATATTAATAGGAATACTCACAGAAGGCGAAATGAGATATCTTCATGAATTCATCTCGTTGGTTTAGTCACAGCTGATCATAACCTGTACTCCGCTCATGCAATTTACGTAAGGCAACAATACACTTATTTGCTGTTTTAACAATAATGTTATTTCACTATGATTTGGTGCCTTAAAATCAAGCATATCCCTTTCAAACACAATTCAGTGTGATCATTCAGGGAGAAGTGTACATACATCCAACTGTAGAATATATCCTACCAACATGAGGTATTCACCGTCTTATAATTTCCTAACCATGTACACACGTCAACATTTTATGCATTCCAACACTGATATGTCAACTCACCAAAATATCGCATATAGTGATGTTACTTCACACTTTTCATTAAAAAAAAACAGCAATATTCAGAAGGAATTGTATTTAACGCCATCTTCAACAGAAATAGTAGGTTAATCACAAGGAATACGCTTGAAGCGGGATTTAAAGTCACTTCATAATGCTATTCTTATGGGAGACAACTTTGTTTTGCCCAACATCAGCTAATTTTATTTTGGCCCCACTGAAATGTTATATTTACTGAAATCGTGCAGGCAGTGATATATCTGTATTTGGTTAGCTTCATATTCTTTGCGATTGTGGTGAAAGGTTGAACTAGATTGCTAGTTTTTTGGAAACAAAATGGTTAGCGCAGGTTGGAGCGCTTTGTGTGGTTGTAAGTTGAACTAGTGGAATAGGAGTGCTTACTCTAAAAAAATCCAGAGATAGAGAGAGACAATGATAGTTAAACAAAAAAGAGGGGAGGTTAGAGGTTATTGGCGATGATAAAAGAAAGCTATTGTATGAAAGACATTATATGAAAGATAAACGTGAAGGAAGTTATAGATTGAATCATTCTGTCTTCTTTATTGCATCGTAATGGTTATATGACGATAGTTTCTAAAATAAATTGTTCTAAGAAGGGAAACCAGAATAAAATGAGTATTTGAATGATGGTATGAAACTGGAAATTGAATCTCGTTGTGACGGCACTATTGATACAATTTATATTTACATCCCTTTGTACTACAAAATAGTAAGTGGCATTACGATGAATTGTGGTTATGTTACTGCGTACATTAATCTACCTTGTTTACTGTGGTGTCTTGGTTGGTGTCGGAGACACGTCACGCCTGGGGATGCAGCATATTAAAATATTTTTCATAGTGTATAACTTATGAAATGGCGCCCTCCAGGATTATATCTTCTTAGAGATATCTATTTAATTTTTAAAACATTACAGCACGGTCGGCCAGTAGAAGCATAGCGGGCGCACTCTCTATCCTATTGTTTGCTCGAAGCATTCCACAAAAAAAGTATAAAGGAGAATGTAATGGGAACTTACCAAAAAGTACTGATATCAAAACAGTTCTGTGGGAATACTATGAAAGCTTTTAATACCTGGGATATTCCGGCGCTGACATACACGTTTGCTCTACTAAGACGGTCAAAGTCAGTACCGAATGACACTGATATAAATACAAGAATAACAAAGAGCAAATACTGAGTCCTTCGTCGGAATTCTACAATTGGATCAGCGATATTTCCTCAATTTCATAGACACCAGAGTTCGCATGAGCATTTCCCGTTCAGTATGTCATATACATTCCTCATTGTTTCCTCTTACCACTGCCAGCTGGATCGATCGATCCACCACTGCCAGCTAGATCGTTCCGATCCACTTCCATCCCATTTTTCAAAATCACTCCCACAAAAATATCCATCAACCGAGTGGAAAGATGTTACACATCAATAATTATTTGAATGTAACCATGGATACGGTATTTCATCCTTACATAATCTGAACATTTTTCCAGAGACAACTGCATGTATAAAAGCTACTCAAATTCAACGAATTAAGCTTCTATGTGAAAGCTAAGACAGAATTATTAACATCAGAAGTGATTGCCAGAGCAGACAGTACACATTCCATAATTCAGATAAGTCTCCTCATGAGATCCTTCACCACCTGAACAGTAGACAAACACTGTTTGGCATGTTGCTGTTATAGGTTACTAGCAGAAGTACCCGTTATTTGAACCGTGTTATATATTAACACCAGACATTATCAATTGAGCCACTGTTGCAATGGTTAGCGGTTTGTCATTCCTTCATAAGTTTATCAGAACGAAGTTAGTTTTCTGGGAATATCACACACACTGTTAATTTAAGGGCCTTAAAATGGGATTTTCGGAGACCCCTTATAGACTCGCGAATTTTGAGTCTCACAATGAGAAGCCCAATATATGCTTTGATCGTCCTTCTAGGATAATTTTTATATTTCGCCTATTTTAGCATGTATTTTGAGAAGTTTTCCCTATATCCACCCTTCTACTGTGTGAAAAGTACGGTGAAGAGTTTTATAAATGATTCGTGTATTGACTCATGTTTACCATACCTAATTTTACGATGCACCAAGCATCCGAACACGATTTATAGGCGTACATAAAGATACACAGAAAGACAGACAGACAATTCAATTGTCTACAACATATCACCCAGATATCCAAATATGGGTATATCTACCATACAGTATCAAACAAAATCATCCTTACCATGAACCCGTATGTCGAAAAAAAAAAGATTAGTTAAAATGTGCTCTCAAACTAAATTCACCTAACGTGTACTTCCTGACGTGAAATAGATTTGAAAGCCTTGTAGACGAAACGCAATACACCTCACATAAAAAATGACCCTCTACGTTGTGTTAGGTCCCCATACACAGGAAGACCTCTTTCATAAATTATAAAGGCTTGTGGTGCATGAAAATTCTGGTTATTTAGCCTAAAATGGCCCAAACTCCTAAAAGCCGCAAAAAATGCTGATTCAATTCAGGAATTTTTGAAAATAATGTTGCTGTTTGGAGATATAATAGACCTTCTGTACTATATGTCGCACGTGAAATTGCATGAAAAAATTCTAGGTTACCCCTTGACCCCCTTAATTGCATTGACGAATTATACAGTCTACGGTGGTTCCGTGATAACCTTATAGTCATTTGCAAACTTTCACAGAAATGTAATAAATGGAGTAGCCTAATGATAATATCGTATGGCCTCGGGTGCCGGGTGCAAGCTTCGTAATTTGACACCCAGAGGCTAGCTGCATGTCGAAATTCCGTTGTTCCTTGAATCACTATGAAAGTCAAGGAGGGTAGTTATCTAAGCTCCTTGAACACTATAGCACTTTCTAGTAGAGAAATGAGGAACTTTAGTGTTGGCGGAAACTGCTGAGATTAATTTTGCCATTATGAACACGGCCTACTGAATTCAAATGGGTTCTTTGACATGCCAACATCGTATGACATGCGAGTCGTATTTTTGCCGCCTTTCAAAAATCACTTACCGCGGCCAGGAGTGAACCTGCAATTTTGGGGTTAGTAGACCGACACGCTATCCACTCACCCACCGTGGCAAGGTATAAATGGAGTGACATTGCTTCCTACAGAAATAGATGGAAAGTTGGATGCCACCCCTTGAGATAATGTTATCATGGTTACCGAATTCCATTCCTTCGTTAGTTTGTTAAATTAAATTAAATTAGTTTTCTGGGAATATTTCAAATACTGTTGGTTTTAGAGCCTCATAATGTAGTTTTCGAGGCCCCCAAATTTTGTTTCTGGCACCGAGGGGCTTTGTCTCCTCGTTGTACGCCATAATATAATACTAATAATAATAATATAATATAGGGATAGGAATATAATAGACCTGCCGTACCACACCCGCAGGTGTAAATCGCGTGAAAAAATTCTAGTGTACCCCTTGACCCCCTTAAGCGCATTATACGTATTGATGAATTTTACAGCTTAATTTCTTTCCGTGATAACCTTCTAGCCGTTTGCAAACTTTCACACCAATGTAATTAATGTAATTGCATTGCGTCTTACAGCAATAGATGGACCTCTGAGAATCTGTTGCCATGGTTACCGGCTTGAATTCGTTCATTAGTTTCTTAAATGAAATTAGTTTTCTGAGAATATCTAAAAACCGGTTGGTTTTAGGGCCTCAAAATGTGGATTTCGAGGGCCCCCGAGTTTTGTCTCTCACATTGAAGGGCTGAAAATTATCTTTGTCTCGTCCTTCTACTCCTATTTCAGCATGTATTTTATGGGGGTAGGTCCTCTTTTATGAGAGGTACGGAGAAGGGTTACATCGATGATTAGTGTCGTGCCTCTGATGGATATCTGTACCAAATTTTACGTTGATATACCCAGCCGTTCTCGAGTTATAAGGGAACAAATTTGTCCACAGACAAACAAACAAGCAGACAGACCAAAAAAATATTTTCGCGCGCATCCATAATAAAACAGTCTGAAACGCGTAAATAACTCAAATTTCCGTAGAAATTGCGAAAAAGACATACAAACTTAAATTTTTATGTATGTAGAGATATACTGCACCGCTCGGTGTTGACCGTGTTTTATTGCACAAATGTAGGTTTTACTCGCTAACCGTTGGAGATACACGAAAAATGATCAGGACCTTTTGGATAGCAAATTAAATGGTAAATCTTGTGTACGCATCAAAAGTTTGATATTTCTTAGCGTTCTCTTTTTATTTGAAATGGAAATATGAAATTTTGAAACCAAAGGGTGTAGTGACGTCACATATGTGGGTTTTACTCGCTAAGCGTTGGAGATACACAAAAAGTGATAAGGACCTTTCGGATAGGAAATTAAATTTTGAAGCTCATACGTGCCATCAAAAGTTTGCTATTTCTTAGCGTTCTCATTTTATTTGAAATGAAAGTATGAAATTTTGAAACCAAAGGATGTAGTGACATCACTAAAATGGTCGCCATTTTTTAATAGTGCAAAATATCGAAATATGTAAACATGGTAAATCAGCTACATCCATGCAAAATTTCATTTAAATCGGACCAGTGGTTCTTGCGTTATTGAGTATCACACAGACAGACAGACAGACAGATAGAAAGACAGACACACACCGTCTCATTTTTAGCCTATTTTCAATTTTGAAAAAAATAGGCTTATGAGATCACCTTTTGTCCATGTGTGTGTGTGAGTGTGTGAGGTGTGTGTGTGTCCCTAATAAAATCTAAACGGCTGGAGCGATTTCAATGAAACTCGGTTAGTTTATAGCACTATTCCCGGCGACCTCGACCGTGCCCTTCAAATTTTGTTACGACAAACCAATCCAACATGGCCGCTGTGCGAAATATTTCACTAGCATTCAATATCTCCTAAACTATTACAGATATCGCCCTGAAATTGTGTGCGGTGATAAAGGGCACTACTGAAAGTTCACCTATGAGACATTCAAAAACCTGGTGACTAAAAAACCAACATGGCGGTCAAGCGAATTTGAGACTTTTAAATAGACTTTTCTCGCCATTTAACTATCCAAATGTAATGAAACTTGGTACAGCAAATGTTTATACACATTGCAATGCACTGGAGTATAATTTAGTTCAATTGTTTACATAACCTCAAAATGGCGGCTGTGCGAAATATTTCACTGACATTCTATATCTCCGAAACTATTACAGATATCACCCTGAAATTTTGTACGGTGATGAAGGGTACTGATACAAGTTTACCTATGTACATTTCACAAACCTGTAAAGTACAAAACGAACATGGCGACCAAGCGAATTTGAAATATTTTAATAGACTTTTCTCGTGATTTAACTCTCTGAGCGCAGTGAAATGTGGTACAGTAAATGATTTCTCAGATTGTAATGCACTGCCATCTAATTTAATTCAATTGTTTACATAACCTCAAGATGGCGGCTGTGCGAAATTTTAAAATTAAGTTTTTATTTCTTGTGTCGTAATCATGCGATCGAAGTGAAAGTTTGAATCATGAACCTAGGCAATAATTGTCCTTGAATGGTACATAACTCTATGGCCTATACATATAACAATCCTAAATGGCGAGCTTCCGAAATATTTAACGGTTCTCAATATCTATGAATCTTTTACAGCAACCAAACTGATTTTTTTATGTTCATAGAAACTATGAACATATGTTCACCTATAGGACGTTCAGTAGCCTGGGGAGCACAAATCCAACATGGCGGCGACGCGAAGTATAAGTATTTAAATGGACGTTTCTCGCGAATTAACTATCCGAGTGCCGTGAAACGTTGCACGTTAAATGCTTATACAAATGTTGATCCACTAGCATCTAATTTATTTAAATTGTTTGCATAATCACAAGATGGCTGCTGTACGTAATTTTAAAAGCTCGTTTTTACTTCTTGTGTTCTAATCATTCGATTGAAGTTTGAATACCACACGTACACAATAATCTTAATGTAATAGTACAAAAATAAAAATCCAACCTGGCGACCATCTGAAATATTTCGACGGTTCTCAATATCTACGAATCTGTAACAGCAATTAAACTGAAATTTTGTATGTTGATAGAGGCAATTAACATGAGCAGGATATATGAAAATAGGCTGTATATTTCTTCACGGAACTACTTGTTATATATTAGTATTATCACAGCTGATTATCTGTGCGTTCTTTCTGCATATTAGTTTACAATTCTACTGTAGTATAGGGCTCATTGCTTAAGTATAATAATAATAATAATAATAATAATAATAATAATAATAATAATAATAATAATAATAATAATAATAATAATAATAATAATAATAATAACGTATGGTCTCGGGTGCCGGGCGCAAGCTTTGTTATTTGACACCTAAAGGGTATCTTGCATGTCGAATTTCGTTGTTCCTTGAAGCACTGTGAAAGGCAAGGAGGTTAGATAACTAAGCTCCTTGAACACTATAGCACTTTCTAGTAGAGAAATGAGGAACTTTGTGTTGGCGGAAACTCCTGAGATTAATTTTGCCATTATGAACACGGCCTACTGAAATCATATTGGTTCTTTGACATGCCAACATCGTATGACATGGTGTCGTAATTTTTTCCGCCTTTCAGAAATCAGTTACCACGGCCAGGGGCGAACCTGCAAGCTAGGGGATAGTAGACCGACACGTTGACCACTCACCCACCGTGGCAGCATTGCAAGTGTATCACAGCAATAGCAGCTACACCTTTATACATTAGTTAGGGGAGGAAGACTGTGTGTTGATGGGATCGTCATTTCTAAGTTTTGCAATCTTAATAGTGTATTATGCAACGAGCCTATAATGGCAATAATTAAGACACGAGTATGTTTATAAAACGAGCGTATGCGAGTTTTTTAATTTCCATACGAGTGTCTTAATTACCATTATAGGCGAGTTGCATACGACTGTTTATGTTCGACGATAATTATTATAACTATTTTATGTCCGAACATAAATATTCATATATATCTGTCGAGATTTCGTCAGATTTATGTACTGAACAGAGCGCATGAGACGCTGGGAATGCCTTGTATTTGACCATGGCCACCTCGATTACTCTAATATGACACTAGGACAGGCAGTGAAATTTACATTAGAAGGCCGTAGAACTCAGCGCATCTAATTATCTAATTGGTCAAACAACTGTTTCTTGAGCTCTGATTGGTGGGAGAAACTGTTTCATAATGAAAAATAGTGTTATAATGAGCCTCATTAAAGTACAGTTATCTGACATATAATAGTCAGGGTCGAACATAAAATAAATATTTCTTTTTTGGGTGCTTAATACGTGTACTTATCAGTAGAATAATAATTAAACGTTTAAAATTATACGCCAAATCAACACATAAACAACTATATATTTTATATATTTGGACATGTTTCGACCTTCAATGAGGTCATTTTCAGCTTAAACAGAAAGTCAATTAAGAATTGAAAACTAAAATAGCATATATGACTTAAAACTAAATTAGAAATTAAAAATTAATGATAATAATTGTAATAAATAAAATATAGTAATAAAACGGATATCCTTACAAATGCAGTATTAATTAAATAAATATAAGATTGGTCTTTTGACAATAATTTTAGAAAAAGTCGTTAGAAAATAAGAACTATTAACGGTGAGTGTAAAAATGTTAAGCTTTAATAGTACATTATGCAACGAGCCTATAATGGCTATAATTAAGACACGAGTATTTTCATAAAACGAGCGTATGCGAGTTTTATAATTTCCATACGAGTGTCTTAATTATCATTATAGGCGAGTTGCAAACGACTGTTTTTGTTCGACGATAATTATAACTTTATTATATGTTTTAACATAAATATTCATAAATACCTGTTGAGAGTCATCCACTTGAATTTTGTGATTGGAGAGCGAGCGCTGGGTTTGATATCTCTGTCTCTCAAGATCTTTGAACGACCGACGCATGCGCTCTGTGTGCTTGCAATGCCATATACAGGCCATATGTTTACATCTGCCGTCCCTCAGTAATATTGTCACCGGAGTCGTTTGAAGGCTGTGTAGAAATTAGTGTTGGTGATATTAAGGTGCAGTGCTATTTATTGTCTCATATTCGCCAGTTTATTTACGCGAACATATGGACGGTGCGTATTCCATGTCGGTAATTTATTATAGTTCGATGTTGTGTTTATGTCCGACATGTTGTATTTTGAGCGCATGCGCGAAGGTATCGTTACCTAATTGGTCAATGAACGAGCTCTGATTGGTTGAAGAAACTGTATCATAATGAAAAACTGTGTTATAATGACCATCATTATGATACAGTTTTCTGACACATAATAGTGAGGGTCGAACATAAAATGTTTTATCAAAATATACGAACAAAATAATTTAGAAAAATCAAGTTCCAAAATCAATAAAATAATTCAATTCGGCGCTTGAGTTAAATAAGTTGAATCCTCTTTAATACGGAGATTATTAACAATTTTGAATAGGTGCCAACCAGTATTACGATGACATGAATTAACCTAACAGATAGGAAAATAAAACATGTAAAAAAAAGTATATAAATAAACGAAACATAATTAGCCAGTATCTGAAACTGATAAAATCTACTTTATATGATTTAATATCACCTAGGCCTACCTTGTTGTATGGGATGGAGAAATTCGGAAATTAATTACCACACTTAATACGTCTTCTGACGGGTATTCTTGTATTTTGTTTTCGGAGGGTGGATACTGTCTGTGGGTGTCACTGTGGGTTTGGTAGTGTTTTGTAGAGCTATTTGTCTTGTAGATTTTGATCTGATGATGTCTGCTTGGCGAGCGAAACGTATCATCCCTTAGTTTTCTCCTTCTTCAATAGTCCATGACTAAAGCCCTGCGCGAATGCGGATATAGTTTGCATGGCTGCGCGGATAGCGGATAAGCTGCGGATAATGTTTGGAGTAAATTTACGGATAGTTTTTACAATACAATCCGAACTTGTTTCATAACATTATTAGGACCCGGATGTTTATGACATATATTCCTTTCCGTTTTCTTTTTGACAAATGTAAGATGATGATTTAAGCTAATCTCATTCAAATTATGTTATTAAACATAACTAACACTCCGAAGAGGAAAGGGTTGCAACTCTGGCTGTGTAACATTCATTTTGAACATATCACTTGATATACAAAGCCTAAGGGAACGACTTTCTCCTCAAATGTCTAAATACGTTGCTTTAGTAATTTATGCTATAACTAAAAATATTATTGTAATGCCAGTAGTTTCGGATAACGTTGTGCGGTAGGGGGCGGATGTGGATAACAGTTGTGCCATAGGGGGGCGGATGTGGATAACAGTTGTGCCATAGGGAGGCGGATGTGGATAACAGTTGTGCGATAGGGGGCGGATGCGGATAACAGTTGTGCCATAGGGGGGCGGATGCGGATAACAGTTGTGCAGTAGGGGGCAGATGTGGATAACAGTTGTGTGATAGGGGCGGATGCAGATAACAGTTGTGCGATAGGGGGCGGATGTGGATAACAGTTGTGCCATAGGGAGGCGGATGTGGATAACAGTTGTGCGATAGGGGGCGGATGCGGATAACAGTTGTGCCATAGGGGGGCGGATGCGGATAACAGTTGTGCCATAGGGGGGCGGATGCGGATAACAGTTGTGCCATAGGGGGCGGATGTGGATAACAGTTGTGCCATAGGGGGCGGATGTGGATAACAGTTGTGCGATAGGGGGCGGATGCGGATAACAGTTGTGCCATAGGGGGCGGATGCGGATAACAGTTGTGCCATAGGGGGGCGGATGCGGATAACAGTTGTGCAGTAGGGGGCAGATGTGGATAACAGTTGTGTGATAGGGGCGGATGCAGATAACAGTTGTGCGATAGGGGGCGGATGTGGATAACAGTTGTGCGATAGGGGGCGGATGCAGATAACAGTTGTGCGATAGGGGGCGGATGTGGATAACAGTTGTGCTATAGGGGGTGGATGCAGATAACAGTTGTGCGATAGGGGGTGGATGCAGATAACAGTTGTGCGATAGGAGGCGGATGCAGATAACAGTTGTGCGATAGGAGGCGGATGCAGATAACAGTTGTGCGATAGGGGGCGGATGCAGATAACAGTTGTGCGATAGGGGGTGGATGTGGATAACAGTTGTGCTATAGGGGGTGGATGTGGATAACAGTTGTGCGATAGGGGGTGGATGTGGATAACAGTTGTGCGATAGGGGGCGGATGTGGATAACAGTTGTGCCATAGGGGGTGGATGCAGATAACAGTTGTACGATAGGAGGCGGATGCAGATAACAGTTGTGCGATAGGGGGCGGATGCAGATAACAGTTGTGCGATAGGGGGTGGATGCGGATAACAGTTGTGCGATAGGGGGTGGATGCAGATAACAGTTGTGCGATAGGGGGCGGATGCAGATAACAGTTGTGCGACAGGGGGGCGGATGCGGATAACAGTTGTGCGATAGGGGGCGGATGTGGATAACAGTTGTGCGATAGGGGGCGGATGTGGATAACAGTTGTGCTATAGGGGGGCGGATGCAGATAACAGTTGTGCGGTAGGGGGCGGATGTGGATAACAGTTGTGCGATAGGGGGCGGATGCAGATAACAGTTGTGCGATAGGGGGCGGATGCGGATAACAGTTGTGCCATAGGGGGGCGGATGCGGATAACAGTTGTGCAGTAGGGGGCAGATGTGGATAACAGTTGTGTGATAGGGGCGGATGCAGATAACAGTTGTGCGATAGGGGGCGGATGTGGATAACAGTTGTGCGATAGGGGGTGGATGCAGATAACAGTTGTGCGATAGGAGGCGGATGCAGATAACAGTTGTGCGATAGGGGGCGGATGCAGATAACAGTTGTGCGATAGGGGGCGGATGTGGATAACAGTTGTGCTATAGGGGGTGGATGCAGATAACAGTTGTGCGATAGGGGGCGGATGCAGATAACAGTTGTGCGATAGGGGCGGATGCGGATAACAGTTGTGCGACAGGGGGGCGGATGCAGATAACAGTTGTGCGATAGGGGGCGGATGTGGATAACAGTTGTGCGATAGGGGGCGGATGTGGATAACAGCTGTGCGATAGGGGGCGGATGTGGATAACAGTTATGCGATAGGGGGCGGATGCGGATAACAGTTGTGCGATAGGGGGCGGATGCAGATAACAGTTGTGCGATAGGGGGCGGATGCAGATAACAGTTGTGCGATAGGGGGCGGATGCGGATAACAGTTGTGCCATAGGGGGCGGATGCGGATAACAGTTGTGCGATAGGGGGCGGATGTGGATAACAGTTGTGCGATAGGGGGCGGATGCGGATAACAGTTGTGCGATAGGGGGGTGGTTGCGGATAACAGTTGTGCGGTAGGATGGGTATAACAGTTGTGCGATAGGGGGGCGGATGCAGATAACAGTTGTGCGATAGGGGGGCGGATGCGGACAACAGTTGTGCGGTAGGAAGGGGATAACAGTTGTGCGATAGGGGGCGGATGCGGATAACAATTGTGCGATAGGGGGGCGGATGCGGACAACAGTTGTGCGGTAGGGGGGAGGTGGATGCGGATAACAGTTGTGCGATAGGGGGGCGGATGCGGATAACAGTTGTGCGATAGGGGGGCGGATGCGGACAACAGTTGTGCGGTAGGGGGGAGGTGGATGCGGATAACAGTTGTGCGCTAGGGGGGCGGATGCGGATAACAGTTGTACGATAGGGGGGCTGATGCGGATAACAGTTGTGCGGATGTGGGGCGGATGCGGATAATAGTCGTGCGGATGTGGGGCGGATGTGGATAACGTTTCGTTTATCCGCGCAAGGCTCTTTCCATAACAATATAGCCTACCGTATTATCCAAGTGAATTAGCTGCCCCTAATAATATTGTGTTATGCAACACAACTAGCTTTGTTATCAGGAAGGTCGATATTTCTCTGCTGCATCCCGTATGGCAGGATCGCCAACCTGCGGGCAGCGAGACTATTTTGTCCGGCCCGCTCGGTGTCCGCGCCGTGTCGCCGAAACTTTGAACAACTAAAGCCAACTCGACAAAGCAGTGCGCGCGCACCCATACCCAAGGTCATTGACTCACTGATGAACACTTGAAATCCTTATTAATGATTGGTACAGCTTAGTCCGATCCTAAGTGGAGAGAAAGTGTAAGTACCGGTACAAAGCTTCTCCAGTCGTCACACTAAACTAAATTATCATGAACTTTATTTCATAATTTGATTAATAATTGTGTCAAATGAACTCTTTGTCATTTCTGCTATATGTGTGTTGAATATCATCGTACTTCTATTTTAAAGGGATTTATTTAAAAAAATGTTTGTGTTTAATCCTTTTATCCGCTATAAAAGTGCATTATGCAACGAGCCTATAATGGCAATAATTAAGACACGAGTATGTTTATAAACGAGCGTACGCGAGTTTTATAATTTCCATACGAGTGTCTTAATTACCATTACAGGCGAGTTGGATACGACTGTTTATGTTTGACGATTATTATAACTTTATTATATGTTTTAACATAGCCTACATATTCATAAATATCTGTGGGATTCAGTTAATTCAGTTTGTGAACAGGGCGCGCTGGCTTTGCTGACTGAACAGAGCGTATGCGTGGGTCAAGGCACTCCGAAAGCAGAGACCATTCACTTTGCTTGCCTACAGAGAAATATGTTGGAATTTGAGTGCATGCGCGAAGGTACCTAATTGGTCACACAACTGTTTCTTGAGTTCTGATTGGTGGGAGAAACTGTTTCATAATGAAAAATAGTGTTAATGAGCCTCATTATGATACACTTTTCTGTCACATAATGTGTACATTTCGACATCGTCGGACATAAATAAATATAGAAAACGGTCACAATACTAAGAAAACAAAGCTCAGATAGCCACAGAACTCACCATATTGCACTTATATTTTTTGAAAAAATCCACCTAAACCCCCCGGAGTGTTATTGGCCCGCAAGGTCTCCCTACTAATTACAATATGGATCTTAGTTAAAAAGGTTGGGCACCCCTGCCGTATGGTTCTAATGCACTGCAAGCATATCCTGCAAACGAAACTGGGCACTATTTTCCCTCGATGTAACTACAGACTAAAGCGAGGGGAAAAAATAATAGTTCAGTATAGTTTGCGGGATATGCTCGTAGTGCATTAGGACCATACGGGATGCAGCAGAGAAATATCGACCTTCCTGATAACAACGCTAATTGGGCTGCATAAAACAATATTATTAGGGGCAGATGATTCACCGCTATATTAATCACATGTAATTAATTTCAGGTTATTTTTTCGCACTTTCCAGTATTTGGAATTATTGTCTGTTGACCGACTGAAAATGAGTGCGGTGTGTTTGTATCACTTAGGTCCAGTAACTTTGTTTTGTATCAATGTAAAAATGTTATGGGTAACCTTGAGATTGAAGCTCGTTTCAGAAAGGTGTAAGGCAAGGCTGTAACTTATCACCAGGCAACGGCTTTTTGCAAAAATGAGGAAAAAGTAGACTTATGAGATCGATCCGGGAAAATGTGTGTCTCTCTGTCTGTCTGGCTGGCTGTGTGTGTGTGTGTGTGTGTGTGTGTGTGTGTGTGTGTGTGTGTGTGTGTGTGTGTGTGTGTGTGTGTGTGTGTCCCTCCAATCAACTCCTAAACGGCTGCAGCTATGGAAACCAAATTAGGTATGAGTAAAGACCTATGCCGGAATATCTCAAGGCCATATTTGAAAATGATGTTAGTGCTACCAACTGCTGAAAAATCGCAATTGAAATTTGAGCTCACTGTTGGATATCCTGGAAGGTATCCATGGGATCTATTCCAAAGTAGGCACACATATAGATAATAATATTTCAGTTTAATTTCCAGGAGGCCATACATGGCAGTGTTACCAACATGATTCTAAGCCAGCTGATAAGTCTAATTTTTAAATGCAAGTAACTTCTACACTACTCATGGGATTTCAACAAAATTTCGTATGTACTATGTGACAATAACAGATATGATTGTGCGTATTTTTGAGAGCAACCAGGGCTGCCAACTGTTAATAAATGCTCTGCCAACATTATTTAATCCTTCTGATAAGTCCAATTTTTAAATGCACGTAACTTATATACTAACAAATGGATTTCATCCAAAATTGGCACAGTAATAGATCATAAAATTTTAGATTAATTCATTAATTCTAAGAAAAGTAGGCTCTTTAGTTCGTCACGGAACTACTTGTTATATAAATACATATGTATTTAGGAAGCTAACCTTAATT
This sequence comes from Meconema thalassinum, assembly GCA_946902985.2. Taxonomy (NCBI): domain Eukaryota; kingdom Metazoa; phylum Arthropoda; class Insecta; order Orthoptera; family Tettigoniidae; genus Meconema; species Meconema thalassinum. The sequence continues at coordinate 85,139,181 of OX336393.1, forward strand.
ATAATTTGTATTATATTTACGAATCATCGCAAGTGGAGCTGAATGATTGGGTATTTATTTTCCATATTTTACCATATTTGGAAGTTTAGCACATATGTTCCATATTCTTAGTCATTAAAATCAATATAGTCCATATTTCAGCTATAAATTATTAAATTTAGTAAATTTGCAGTGTTATCTCTAATGGAGCAACAAGTTAAAGTTCTACATTTAAATAATTACGAGGGCTGGTTTTTAAGTAATACCCGTTGAGATATTACGCCGTTGCAGCGCTGCGGTCGGCATTCCGTGCAGGGGCACTGTGTACCTGCATCTATTGACAAGGCTGAGACGCCATTACGGCAACAGTCGCCCATGTGTCGGTGTGTTGACAAACTTTTGAAATGGCATCGCCGAGTCCCGCCGACCCGTAAATGAGAGAGAAAACTCCCCTGTAAGATATTCTGCCATTTGGCCACCACTGTCAGGCAAATTGCGTATGTGGTCTTAGCCTTGCCAATAGATGCAGGTACACAGCGCACCTATACGGCATGCCGCCCGCAGCGCTGCAACGGTGTAATATCACAACGGGTATTACTTAAAAACAGCCCTCGTAAATCGTGGTACAGGTAACGTTGCAGATGTGGCAAATATGAAGACGGACACTGTACTGTCGAAGAACCCTGGATATGAAGCAATGCAGCAATTTTGTGTGGAAATTTAAGTGTAAAGTTAACGTTGGTTTAACCTCAGCAGACATTGTGAACTTCAAACATGCCCCAATTACTTCTTCTGATGTTGAAGCAGTTTCAGTCAATATAAATCTGTCCTTATATGAAGATTAACTTTCCAGGACTTAAGAGAATATTTTGTAATTCATTGTTTTGGTAACAGTGAATAAATGATTGAGTATTCTTCAAAGATCTTATGGATATTATAATGAGAAGTGTGAAGTTACGTTTCAAGTAGATCTACTATGGTTATCGTCTTTGAATTGGAGTTCAAAATACCGTAGAAATTGTTTTTGTTTTTAATTTTAAGTCCATATATAATTCCATAATTCAATAAAAATAAGTAAATATATATTTACATATTTCAATAATTATTAGTGAGCCTCCGTGGCTGAGACGGCAGCACGCCGGCCTCTCGCCGCTAGCTCCGCGGTTCAAATCCCGGTCACTCCATGTGAGATCTGTGCTGGACAAAGCGGAGGCAGACAGGTTTTTCGCCGGGTACTCCGGTTTTCCCTGTCACAATTTAATTCCAGCAACACTCTCCTCTATCATATCATTTCGTCTGTCATTCATATAATCATTGCCCCAGGGGAGTGTGACTGGCTTCGGCAGCTGGCACAGTTCATATCCTCGCCGCTAGATGGGGGCTTCATTCATTCCATTCCCTGATCCTGTCGGTCGACTGGAAGCAGGCTGTGGATTTTCATTTTTCATATTAGTTATTAGTACATATAAACCCGTTTCAAGGAGAAATAATCTCAACTCTGAGATTTGCTGATGACATCGTCATCTTGGCCGATACGCCTGAGGATTTGAATGTGATTTTAAACGGCATGGAGTCCGTCTTGACGAGAGAATTCATGATAATAATCAACAAATGTAAAACAAAAATATTGGAATGCAGTCGAAATAAATCAGAAACCTCCATGGGCATCAAATTGGCAGGTGAAACGCTAAAAGAAGTAGGAGACTTCTGTTACTTTGGAAGCAAAATAACCAGTGATAGACGAAGCAAACAGGATATAAAAAGTACGTTGGCTCAGGCAATGAAAGCATTTCTACATGGAGTATAGATTTAGGTATTTGGAAGTTATTTTTGAAAGCCTTTGCCTGGAGCGTGTCCCTCAATGGAAGTGAATCTTGGACTATTGGTGCATCAGAAACAAGTAGTTCCGTTAAGAACTATACAGCCTATTTTCATATATCCTACACAAGTTAATTGCCTCTATCAACATACGAAATTCCAGTTTGTTTGTTGTGATAGATTCGTAGATATTGAGAACCGTCTAAATATTTCATATGGTCGCCAGGTCGGATTTGTATTTATGTACTGTTACATGAAGATTATTGTGTACTTGTGGTATTCAGACTTCAATCGCATTAAGTAAAAACGAGATTTTAAAATTTCACACAGCTGCCATCTTGTGGTAATGAAAACAATTGAAATAAATAAGATGCCAGTGGAATAACATCTGTATAAGCATTTAACGTGAAAGTTTCACTGCACTCGGATGGATAAATCGCGAGAAACCTCCATTTAAATAATTATAATTCGCGTCGTCGCCATGTTGGATTTGTGCTCACCAGATTACTGAAAGTAATATAGGTGAACTTATGTTCATAGCCTCTATGAACATAAAAAATTTCAGTTTGATTGCTTTAAAGGATTCGTAGATATTGAGAACCGTCAAAATATTTCCGATGCTTGCCATTTTGGATTGTTATATTTATAGGCCATAGAGTTATGTACCATTAAAGGAAAATTATTGCGTAGCTTCATTATTCAAACTTTCACTTCGATCGCATGATTACCACACAAGAAATAAAAACTTAATTTTAAAATTTTGCACAGCCGCCATCTTGAGGTTATGTAAACAATTGTACTAAATTAGATGCCAATGCTTTACAATATTTATAATCATTTACTGTACCACATTTCACTCTGCTCAGATGGTTAAATCACGAGAAAAGTCTATTAACATATTTCAACTTCGCTTGTCCGCCATGTTAATTTTGTACTTTACAGGTTTTTGAAAGTTACATCGATAAACTTGTAGCAGTGCCCTTTATCACCGTAAAAAATTCAGGATGATATCATAAATAGTTTCGGAGATATTGAATATCAGTGAAATATTTCACACAGCCGCCATTTTGAGGTGATGTAAACAATTGAACTAAATTAGATGCCAGTGCATTACAATGTGTATAAACATTTGCTGTACCATGTTTCATTACGTTTGGATGGTTAAATCGCGAGAAAATTCTATTTAAAAGTCTCAATTTCGCTTGGCCGCCATGTTGGTTCTGTAGTTACCAGGTTTTTGAAAGTCTCAAAGGTTAACTTCTAGTAGTTTCCTTTATAATCGTACAAAATTTCAGGGTGATATCGGTAATAGTTTTGGAGATACTAAATGCTGGTGAAATATTTCGCACAGCCGCCATGTTGGATTGGTGAACGACAATAAAGTTTGAAGGGCACGGTCGGGGTCGGCCAGAATGGTGCTATGATCCTACCGAGTTTCATTGAAATCGCTCCAGACGTTTAGAATTTATTAGGGGGGACACACATACACCATCACACACACGCACACACAGACACACGGACAAAAGGTGATCTCATAAGCCTAATTTTTTTCATAAATTGAAAATAGGCTAAAAAGGAGAATTGAAGCGTTTGAAATGTGGTGTTACAGGAGAATAATGAAGATCAGATGGTTAGATAAGGTAACAAATGAAGAGGTATTAAGACGAGTGGGAGAGGAGAGATGATTCTGGCGACTGCTAATGAAGAGAAGAGATAGGTTGGTTGGCACATATTAAGACACCCAGGAATAACAAGCCTAGTTATGGAAGGAAGGGTTGAGGACAAGAACTGTGGGGGTAGACCATGGTTAGAATATGTTAAACAGATTGCCTCGGATGACGGGTGCGGAAGCTATGTAGAAATCAATGATTAGTTCAGGTCAGGGAGGCATGGTTAGCTGCATCATACCAGTAAAAGACTTAAGACTCAAACAACAACAAAAAGCCTGTTAGGGTTCATTCGTTTTAAATGTCCTGTAAATTGTATTCTTCGCATTCATATTTTATTGTAGAAATGGAGGATATTAACTCAGAATCTGATTAATTGGACCAGGTACTGTTGCTAGTCTGTAAGCATATTGCAGGGTAATAAGATTTTTATTCGGAGGGTTTACGCTGAGGCCCCAGATATGGAGGAATATACTCCGCCCATGTAATTATAAACTCTTGCGGAATGTAGATGGGAAGCCAAGCCAAAGAGACGTCATTCTCAGCTTCACCGCTGAACTGTGGAGGTGTTTTATTAACTTGGAAACTCCTGGCTTCTTGCGGTCAGGCTTCCGAAACAGTTGAAGTGCGCCTCCCGTAGCGCCTACTAATCGACCTCCAAGGAGACTCTTAAAGCCATCAAGTATCAATGAGTTCCGGAACTTTCATTCCGTAACAAATTAACTTTAAGTGATCTGGTGAAGATTCCGACAACGTAGCTAGTGTTTGCCTGCTCAATGATTCATTTCGTTTCCTAGGTCATTGAAAAGCGATTCTTTGGTTAAGTCAAGATGGTTGGTTCCTTAGTTTAGGGGCTGCGACAACGCGGTCATGTATCCCCGTGTATATTGGGTGTGTGTAGAATCTGTCTGACATCCGCTGTTAATTGTGATGACTGTATTACTGTGTGTTTTTTGTTTTTAATTCAACTAAGTATTGCAGACGATAATTTCAAGTAGTTCCTACTTTCGCTACCAAATACTACCGTCCACGACACCTAGCTGTGAACTTGGCTACTACTAGAGGCCATTGCAACCAGTGCCCGGTGACGAACGTTGGAACTTAAGAGCATTAATCAAACCTAACCTACAAATTTTGCTTCACACAAGTTTAGTTAGTGGAAGGTTCTTTTACATGTCATAAATTTATGACATAGGCCCGCCGGCTTTACTTCCCCTCCAAAGGAAGGCATACTGAGGGATTTTTAACGCTCTCAAAAAATCCGACGTCTTCAACCGGGTTTGAACCCGCAATCTTGGGCATAGAAGCTCAGCATGCTACCAACTATGACACCGAAGCTGCCTAACGTGTATGTTCTGCAGTGCAAAAGGAACATCCCAAACAGGATTATCTCGATTCTTCTCGAACTTTACGTTGCGAGTATAACCAATGATGGACAAAGCAAAGAGGATATAGGGATTTGTTTGCCTACTTTCGATTTTTGCAAAAAATGAAAGTAGACTTATGAGATCAACACAGGGCGAAAAAAAGTGTGTCTGTCTGTGTGTGTGTATGTGTGTGTGTGAGTCTGTGTGTGTGTGTGAGTCTGTGTGTGTGTGTGTGTGTGTGTGTGTGTGTGTGAGTGTGTGGACTCTGAATGTCTGTCCCCCCCTATCAATTCGAACACGGTAGACGCGAATTGAACGAAATTTGGTACAAAGGTAGCACTAGCAAAGGACGCCTCAGTGTCATGTTTTATATCGCCGCCATCTTGACTGAAACGTAATGGCGGCCACACAAATGTTCAAAGCTTAAATCAAATTACGACTAACCTAATCATCCGATCTCTACCAAATTTTGCAACAACATACCTTTATGGGGGCAGCATCCCTTGACTATACTAATAGGTCATCAGCCTAATAGTTCGCGGATGGCGGCCATCTTTGTGTGAAAAACGATTCCCCCTATTAATTTGAACACGGTGAAGCCGAATGGAACGAAATTTGGTACAGAGGTAGTACTAGTAGAGGACTCCTCAGTGTCATATTTTATATCGCCGCCATCTTGACGGAAACGTAATGGCGGTCACACAAATGTTCAAAGCTTGAATCAAATTACGACTAACCTAATCATCCGATCTCTACCAAATTTTGCAACAACATACCTTTATGGAGGATGCATCCTTTGACCATATTAATAGGTTATTAGAGTAATAGTTTGCGGATGGCGGCCATCTTTGTGTCAAAATCGATTCCCCCTATTAATTCAAACACGGTGAAACCGAATAGAACGAAATTTGGTACAGAGGTAGCAGTAGCAAAGGGCACCTCAGTGTCATGTTTTGTATCGCCACCATCTTGACGGAAACGTAATGGCGGTCACACAAATGTTCAAAGCTTGAATCAAATTACGACTAACCTAATCATCCGATCTCTACCAAATTTTGCAACAACATACCATTATGGAGGATGCATCCTTTGACCATATTAATAGGTTATTAGAGTAATAGTTTGCGGATGGCGGCCATCTTTGTGTCAAAATCGATTCCCCCTATTAATTCAAACACGGTGAAACCGAATAGAACGAAATTTGGTACAGAGTTAGCTCTAGCAAAGGGCACCTCAGTGTCATTTTTTGTATTGCCGCCATATTGACAGAAACGTAATGGCGGCCACACAAATGTTCAAAGCTTAAATCAAATTACGACTAACCTAATCATCCGATCTCTACCAAATTTTGCAACAATATACCTTTATGGAGGGAGCATCATTTGACCAATCTAATAGGTCATTAGACTTATAGTTTGCGGATGGCGGCCATCTTTGTGTCAAAATCGATTCCCCCTATTAATTCGAACACGGTGAAACCGAATGGAACGAAATTTGGTACAGAGGTAGCAGTAGCAAAGGGCACCTCAGTGTCATGTTTTGTATCGCCGCCGTCTTGACGGAAACGTAATGGCGGCCACACAAATGTTCAAAGCTTAAATCAAATTACGATTAACCTAATCATCCGATCTCTACCAAATTTTGCAACAACATACCTTTATGGAGGGAGCATCCTTTGACCAAAATAATAGGTCATTAGCCTAATATTTTGCGGATGGCGGCCATCTTTGTTTGAAAATCGATTCCCCCTATCAATTCGAACACGGTGAAACCGAATGGAACGAAATTTGGTACAGAGGTAGCACTAGCAAAGGGCACCTCAGTGTCATGTTTTATATCACCACCATCTTGACGGAAACGTAATCGCGGCCACCCAAATGTTAAAAGCTATATTGTAAATACGACCAACCTAATAATCTAGTCTCTACGAAATTTTGCAACAACATATCTTTATGTGGAAAGCATATCCTGACCAAACTGCAAGATCATCTGCCCAATAGTTTGCAGATGGTGGCCAAGTATGTGTAAATCCATTCCCCATATCAATTCAAACACGGTGAAACCGAATTGAATGATTTTTTTTACAGAGGTAGCACTAGCAAAGGGCTCCTCATATTCATGTTTAATATCCGTATAACACGTTGTATTTAAACAAGCTACTACAACCAACATTCAATTATACTCCTTGAAAAGGACAAAGAGTTATAACAATACCCATGCATTTAGGAGAAAGTAGGCTATATGTTCTTTACTGAACATCTTGTTGTTGAACCTGATTCATTCCGGGGCTTTGCGATATCATGGTCATGTAGCCCAGTCTACTTGTGTGTGTGCGTGGAATTTGTCTGGAGGACAGAGTGTAGCCATTGTGATGGCTGTATTCGTGTGGGTATTTGTAATTCAGATGAGCATTGGGAAGGAGGTGGCAATGGTCCTAAGTTAGGAACCATCCCGGCGTTCGCCTGGAGTAGAAATGGGAAACCACGGAAAATCACCTCCAAGATGGCTGCCTTTTCTCACTTTTTCCTCTTAACCATTTATAGAGCAGAATAGTACAGTAGTAAATATATATTTTATTTGTATTTATTTACATTTAATTATTTTAGCCTAATTAAAATTCCCCCAGGGGCTCACATCTAGTGGGACGTGGGTTGGTGACCACGGGACCCCAGCTGAGTCCGGCATTGCTTCCACTTACTTGTGCCGGGCTCCTCTCCGTCTTCTTTCCTGCCGACCTCACGTGGTCAACTCTGGTTCTCTTCCGACCCCGACGGTATTAGGGTATCCGAGGCCTCGGGAGTCTCTTCCTTTCCCGCCTTAATTGGCCCTTGTCTCATCTTTTATTATACCAACCTCCTGCGAGGGGTCAGCCTTCTTTTTCATTTCATGTTATCTCCTGCCTTCTGCTCAAGGCCCTTAAGGAGGCAGGGTGTATGTAGCCTCACCACTTTTGGTGCACCCTAGATATTGCTACACCCTCCGGGACTCACGGCTGGTGAGTTCGGGAGGTTGGCGACCCCGAGGGATTCCTGAGCTGGGTCCGGTTTCCCCCCTTGATCCATTACCTGTGGGGCGAACCCTCTCCTCTTTCAGTTTCCTATCCTCCTTTTATAGCTCTCATTCCTTCCAAGTCCCAAAATCCGCATTCTTCGAGGGTTGAGGGCATTTCTTTTCCTCCTGTCCTTTATTTGCCTTATTCTCCTTTTGTTTTCCATTTCTTCTGCTAGTATATAAGTTAGTAGTTAGATTTAGTTATAGTTTACATTTCATTATTATTTTCACTATCACCCAAACCATTAGGGGCCGATAACCTAGATGTTAGGCCCCTTAAAACAATTATATTATTATTATTTCAATTTTTGTTTTCTTTTACATTATAATGCTCAAAATTAATTTTATAATTTTACAATTAAGATGGAAAAAATATTAGAAATTTCATTCTTATGAGCTTATTTATTTTCAAAATTTAGAGGCATATTAAGCATTATTGAAAACAATTAAAATTAAAAGGTAAAGAAAACTAGGATAAAAAAAATTAAAATTAAAACACATTAATTTTTATTATGTTTAACTCTTTACTTTAATTGTTTTATTAAAACATGAATCTAGCACGCTAAGTCAAGGAGATAAACTAATAATATTAGGTCTACAGAAACATTAACACTTCCACAAGAATTAGTTGAAATATGAATGAAGGATTCAACCATCTGCATCGTTGACAATATAAATTGTCCTTTTGTTAGGTGGTTAATATACTGACCACTAACCTATAAAGGGTTAAGGCAGAGTATACTCCGTTTCAGCCCTCAGATCATGATTACATTCCTTGGCAGAGCCGGGAATTGAACCCAGGCATCCACGGTGACATCCAAGAGTGCTAGCCACAACTCAACGAGACAGCCAGGATATTTAAAGTAGGTTGGCTCAGGCAAGGAAAGCATTTCAACAGCGGAACGATTCAGTAGATCTATTGCACTGACGGCATTTGCCCGATGTATCCTTCCCAAGAATGTGGCGCTCATAATTCTTACTGCACACAACTAGGTCCTGAATCGCGAAAAGAAATCCTCCTGTTTCTCCGAATAAGCCAGACAACCGAAGGCAAACTGTCAAATTCGTAGTACCGGTAGATTCGGAATGCAGATGAGCAGCATACCTTCCATGTAGGGCCTTTTGCCTCCAGTCATCTATCCGCTGTTTTGCTGACTTCAAAGTGAACTCAACATCTGCTCTATCTAGTGTTAAGGGAGTGAAGTTATGATCTTCCGAGCACACTGCTTGATGAAGGAAGGGTGTTCTCACAAGACTTGAAATAGTTCCTCATTTTCATCCTCAGTGTCCGACATAGAACCTGCAGATTTAAGAGGCCTCCATTATAGAACCTCCATACATCCTTACGCAGTTTCTCTCTGGTCATGAAAAGTTTAAGTGCTACCTCGAACGTTTTAAAATTAACATTGTACGCGATTCCTTGTCCTTGGTGGATCTTCTCAAACAGTGGACCATTTATTCTTCGACTGTGCCATGTTCAGCAGGACAAGATTCGAACGTGAGTGTCATCAAAACAATATGGAACTTTCAAAACCATTATTCGACCTGTTTAAGAAATACTGCTGTTACAAACGGTTCACCACATCTACAATAATCCAGTTTCATAATTTTGTGTTAAGGACCAATAATTAACTGATCAAAACTATAACCCTAATATACTCATGTACATTGGGATTCAATCTGTTAGGATAGTCAATAAAATAAATAATATAGAACCTCCATTGCTACAGACAGGTATTATCTTTCCATAGAGCGTAGTGGGTGATGAAGACGGTATTTTAAAACGCTGATTCTTATTTTACGAACAAAACTCCAATGATGTATCAGACCATTTCACAATTCGTAAAGTGTGTTATAATTACAGTATTCATTTAGTTATTTTATTTTACACGGTACAGGACTATCAGACCACGCGAAGTAATCATGACTACTTGTTCTTCCTGTTTTTCCAGTACTCTTTCATTCGTGCACTAAAGGCCTTCTTCCTTTCTTCAGTCCACTTTGGTCTTTGGGCTGTAGGTGCTGCTTTCTCTGACATCACTTCTCACTTGTATACCTTGTGTCGAAAGACGCTTTTGTCTATGACGTCTTCAGGGCCGACCTGCGCTTTTTTTCAGATCAATGTTGACTTGCATCATCCTGTGTGTAGTAGTCTTGAGCCACTGTTTGTATCTAAGAATTTTGTTGGTGAGTCAGGTTTGTCTGCTGATGTGGCCGTAAAATTTTAGTTGCCTCTTTCTGATGACTGCTGCGAGGTTGGACAGTTTCTCTGTGGTGTCTATAGAGTGAAGTCTGTATTCTCCATCTGTGTACTGAACCCTTATTGATCTTCGATAAATAAGTATTCATATTTATTATTATTATTACTACGGCCCAGGCAGCACTTAAGGAAGTCGACTTGGATATAAGGGAGGCTAGCATTTCGTAATGATTGCAACAGGAGGTGAGCTGGTAGCTATTCTTGGGGAACGGCCAGAATTAGTCGAGTTCAAGGCCAAATTGTGCAACTACTGTACCAAAATTGGAGACATAAAGGAAGAATCACGAGGTACTCGCAACGAACATACGATTGAATCAGCCAATCGCAAGAGACCAAGCCATGACCACGAGGTGGACAGCGTCAGTAGTAAAAAGCCCGTTGAAGTGTGTATCTAAAGAACCGCCGAACGGATTAATCTCCGCTCGAGTGATTTGAGACGTTTGATTTATTTGGAGAAGAATGACACTAGTCCCATCTTTGTGAGACAAAAACTCTGGAAGTTTTTATCCGACTCCGCCCCACTCCTCCGCCCTTGTCTGTTTCTAATAAATAGTTTGGCCTGACGCCACTCGAAGTCATTATTTTGTGGAGTCTTCAGAGGCTGACTTCACGCCAGTTTATATTGTGATTTTTACGCTCTAAAATTAGTGAAGTTAATTTATTTTGTGAGCTCCGAGGAGCTAAAGTCGCAGCGATTGCAGTATCGAACTTTAAAAGCTATAATATATTTTGTTCTAAAATCAGCTTTAATAGTGTGAGCTAAAGATTTCACGCCAGTGCGTGATAAACTGTAACATTCATTTAAAGACGACGAGTTCAGCTCTAAGGGGGAAGTATTTTATCACCCTAATTAGCGCTCACCGGAGCCGAAGTCCACAGTACAGGACGGAAATACCGAGCGAGATAGCGACTGCTAGTGCAGCCAGGATTTTGAACTTGTTAACGAGCCAGTGGCGCGGACTCGAGATGTATATTTTATGTATAAATTGCAGCGTATTTTATATGTGTTTTTATGTTGCGTGTGTGCGAGATATTTAGGGCCAGTCTTCGCTATTAATCGCATTAGGACAATTGTGGGTGAATTGAGTAGCCTGCAAGCGATTATAGATAGGCAAATATTTAACATTGAACTTTTCTGCCAAGGAGTCGATACCAAGATGATCAGCACGTGGTTTGAAGTTGGGATGAGCTTCGATAGATCAACGCAGACGACTACTATGGAGTGCTAATTTGTCCACAGGGGCAATGGGTTGAGGAGGATGTCCTTAGTTCTACAAGCAGAAGCGGTGATGTACTAAAATTGGATTATTTCAATTATGTAGTTAGATTTGGCCGGGGAACTTTGTAAATAGTCATGTTTTTCTTTTCTTGTTGTTTTAGAGTTTTTCTTGCACCGACACTATATGTTTTAAATGTCCGTTGGCGCGTGGCCAAAGTGTTTGTTTGAGATTTTGTTTTTCCTTGAGTCAGATGTAATGCGCGCGGCGTGCGTGCGTGATTTTTATCCTTGCAAATGCGGAACCCGTTACATTCGATAAATGGTGCTTTATTAACGTTAATATTTGAAATAGGAATGGGAGGAAATTATTGTAAGATATTTTGCTGAACAGGTTATTATTCATATTAGGGTTGCCAAGTGCACCAACTTAAAAGTAATTTGTAGAACACCTTCGTTCTAATTTTGATAGATTTTTCTTGAGTCCTTTTCAGGTGACTAGTCACGGCATAGAACGATGGCGCCAGCATGTGGATATTATTTGTGCCTTTTTATTTCAGGGTCTGTCAAAACCCATACGTGTGATTCTGTGTGTGTTAATGTGTCTAGTGTGTGTTGATTCTACGTGAGGAGGGGGTGGAGGTCCCACCGCTCTCATATTTTTGCTGCTGTTGTATTTTGATGGAAAGACAGGGTGCTCTTGGGAGACTGCTGATTCTTGTCCATATATTTTTCTGACACACACATGTATTATTGTGCTTTGGGGCACACTTCTTCGAAATTCGACCCCATGTTCTGGGAGGTCGAGGTATTTGACACGTGGGTTGACAGACATGCAGAGTTCCACAAACCGCCCGTTTTGCCTGATGACTTATTTTGATAGGCAGTCCTATTTGTCCGACTGGCCCCTGTAAGCTTTCATGTAGCAAACCTGTTCATTGTGATGGTTAATTTTTAAGCCATAATTAATTGGGGAGTTCGCCATGTGTGTAACGGCTTGTTGTACGTTGTATGGGTAAAATATTGTTAATTAACGTAAATGTTGGCTGTGTGCCTATTGCTTTGTTTATGACTCGATTCATGTAATTTTTGTGTGTCACACCCGTGTGGTGTAATGGTAGAGTATTTGTAAATTTTGACAGCGGTCATTTGTGTATTTTTCTATTGGTCACGTGTTAATGTACTTGTGTTGATTTGTGTGAGAAGTCCTAAGTTTTAGGCAGTAAATGTTGCTACGGAAATTTGATTCCAATTTCACACGGAAATTTTGTGTTTGTTTATAGTAGATTTAGGAAGTGTCGGTTTAATTTTAAGTATTGTTGTTGTGTTCCCCCGTGTCGGTCTAGCTCTAAGAAATGTGGATTCGTTGTCTGAAGGATTATTCTGGATGATAACGAATCACGCATTCAAAGTACACATCGTGATGCATGTAGAACGGCATACGCACTTATATGGTCATTTTTGTATTTTATCTTAGGGACACTTGGTCCAGGTAATTAATCTCTCCAGAGATGTCGCCTAGATTTTGGCATTTTTATTTAAGCGGGAGTCACTTGGGAGTTTTTGTTGTTAATTGTTTATGTGTAAATATGGTGATTTGTTATTAAATTCAGTTGTTTTAACCCTGGCTTCACTCTTTCCTGCATGTTATTTTGTTATATGTTACCCTGCAAGTTAATGAAGCGCCCTGACAGCAACTTACGAATATGAACCGTTACACCCCCCGAAACTGAGTCTCATATGCTTCTTTGCAAGGGTTCATAAAACAAAAATGGCTGCCCAAGTGGGGTTGTTGTTGTTGTTGCTTCGCTGATCTCATATTTATTTCGTTGAGAAATGATGCCAGGTCAAGCGGACATGTAAATTCAGTAAATTGAGGCGATGTTGTACCGCCATGTGCATTAGTAAAATCACTGAGTTCCTAAAGTTAGAGATATTGAACAAGGTTAGAATTTGATTTTCTATTTGCTATAAACTTGTTCTGGCGCCCACATTAAAATTAGAAATTTGCATTATTAATGAACTCAGTCAAAGCAGGAAGATGTTGCCTTATATTTGACATTTAATTGACTTCGGTTAACTGGTGTTTCGTAAATTCTGTTGGTTAGGAATTTAAAAGCAGATCACTAGGGGTTATTTTATTGTTTGGGAATAAATGTCATTGTATTCAGTAAATTTTGTTACTGAAATTTTCATTAAATTAGAGCCAGTAATATTTAAATGTGTGACATGTATGTGTGTATAGGGCTGAAACCTTGGCCCATAACCCTGTTTTCTCTGAATATATTTCTGTGTGTGATATGGCGAGTGTTGATGAGATTAAGGCATTGTTAGAACAGATGTCGATCCAAATGTCCGCGAAAAGTGAAAAACAATTAGAACAGATGTCCGTGAAGACGGAAAAACCATTAGAACACATGTCGATCCAAATGTCCGCGAAAACGGAGGAACAATTAGTGCAGATGTCCGCGAAAACGGAAAAACAATTAGGAGCTCAGCGGGAGCATAATGAAAAACAATACACGACATGAGCGATAATATTTCGGTCCAGTTACAAGCGCAGAAGATATACTGTGAAAAACAATTACTTGATATGAGCGGTAACATTTCGGTCCAGTTAGAAGTCCAGAAATTAGACACGGACAAACAATTCAATGAACTCAATCACAAATTGTCACAACAGGCGGTAACACAAACCGAACAATTAGGAAAAATCACTAATGACATTAATCAGAGCGTTAAAAAAGTAGAGAAACTGGCAGGCGAGGTTGCGGAAAACAACATCAAACAGTTAGGCGAAATTAAGAAATTGGAGGCGAAATTTGATTACAAATTAGTACAATTTGACGAGATGGTGGCAGATAAACTCAAGCAGATAGAGGCAGCATGTGTCAGTAACACCGCGGGAATGAAGAAAACCCAAGAGAAACTACAGCAGCAAATTAATTCGGTAGACAGCAACGTGCTGGAATTAATAAAGGAAATTGATAAAGTCGAGGGTAAGGCTGAAACCGAACGGATACACTTGCGGGAGAAATTAGAGGAGCAATTAGGCAAAACACAAGAGATCATAAGAAAAGAGATGGAAGGCCAGCTAATAAACACACAACAACAAATACAAGAAGTAGGAGAGGAGCTCGTCAAGACTCGGGATAATTTGGAAGGTCAACTAATAAAAACACAAGAGGTCATAAGAGAAGAAGTCGGGGAACAGCTAATAAAAACACAAGAGGTTATAAGAGAAGAGGTGGGGGAACAACTAGTAAAAACGCAAGAACAGATACGTGAAGAGCTAGAGAAAAATCAGAATAGCTTGATAAGTAGGATCCGGCGAGATTGGGACCAGCAGGCTCATGCGAATAAGGAAGACAGGCTGGCAGTTTTAAAGCGAATGCAGGCACTGGAGGAAAATGTAAAGTCAAAATTACAGGAACACTCAGAATTAATCATAAAAAACGAGATTAGATCGTTAGAGAATGCGACATTATTTTCAACTGAAAACATACCGGAGAAGCAAACAAGTATTGGAAGTCCTGCAGGTTTAAAGTTGACTGAGGACACGAGTCGGGATCAAAGTCCCAGACTAACGACTAATGCATTCCAGCAGTACAGGGGGGAGACTTCAACACCGCAACCGAACTTGGCACCAGCCCAAGTCATCCAAGTCATTCGGGGTAATGATTTTAAGCCCGATAAGTTTAAGGAACATTCAGGAACTACTCCCAAAGCATTTCTACGGCAATTAACTGATTACTTTAATGACCAGCACATCGGCCCTGAGAAACAATTAAGAATGGTGGAGAAATTTTTAGAAGGACCTAGCCTAACAAGGTTTTTAAGTTTCAAGTACACGTTCACAGACATGGCTCAATTCCGCGAGGCATTTTTGAAGAAGTTTTGGAGTCCTTCGTTACAACAGGGGTTGAGAATGGACCTGTACACGCGCAAATATCATAGTACACATCCAACCCGTTTTTCAGAATTCTTCAGTCAGCAATTGGTAAAATTCAGAGACTTTGACGACCCGCCTAGCGAACAAAATATGGTTCTAACCATCGGGAAACAACGCCCAATGCACATCCAACAATTATTAGTCGCAGGAAACATTCAGACCGCAGTCCAAGCCGAAGAATTACTCAGACACTTAGACGAGACGAGTATGGTAAGCCCACAGACAGGAAGAAGGAATTTGGAATGTGTCAACACGGCAGAGGTAGTTCAGGGTTTCCAAAATAACCACAGCCAGGGGAACCAAACTAAGACACAGTCCACAGGGACACAATTCACGCCAAGAAGACAAGATTTTGAGGCCGAAACCAGTTCCATAACAACAATCAGAATTATCAGAATAACCGCGGGAGGTACAATCAGAATAACCAAAATCAAAATAATCAGTGGACGTACCAGCGGGAGTACACAAATTGGAGGGGAAACCAGAGACAAGGTAGACCTTACCAAAGAAATGGAGATGGTAGATGGAATAACGGCAGGGACTATCGCCAAGAAAATAGAGGGGATTATAGGAACAACTGGGACGAGCGATATATTGAATCCCGTAAATACTTGGATCAATTAAGTACTGAAGAAGCGGAGCAGGAGAAGTGGGGGCGTGCCATGGCGAACAGACAGAGCCCAGACAACCATCAAGGAGAGGGGGCAGAGAGTTTATTGAGGCAACAGGAGCGACAGAATGATAACCGGCGAAACACAACTAATGGGGCCCGGGATAAAAAAAAAAAACCAAATGAACTGAAAGGAGACAGGCTAAAAATGGAGGTCGCCAGGGAGCAAGAAGAGATGATAGTGGCCAATATAGAAGAGTGGGTAGCATTCCCGGACGACTGCCTGGAGGAAGTGGTGAAGACCCGTGAAAATGTTATCAGACAGCTACCAATTATTTACGCGCATATTGGAGGCATGAGGGTGAGATGTTTGATTGATACAGGTAGCCAGGTGAGCTTAGTCACTGAAAATTTGATAAAGGAAATAGCAAGAAAACAGACTGTTCCTATTATGCCGGTACCGCTAATGAAAGTCAGAGGTGTCATTCCTGACAAAACTATGAATTGTAAACAGCAAGCATTTCTAGATCTGGAAATATTGAACCATACTTTTTCACAAACATTCATTGTTATTCCAAAGATGAACTACAATATAATTTTAGGAGCCAATTTCATTTGCGATTTTCATGCTGTGATTGATTTACATAATAACACTGTAAGCTTCAAACAAGTAGAGGGATTAAACCATGTGGGTTTAAATATGGAAGATAGTCCGTTGGAGAGAGAGGCCAATACTTGGGTTGTTGAGGAATGCACTAATGAGGCCGGAGATAAGATCTTGATGGGAGAGCAAGTCAGCCAGACAGCAGTGCTAGAAATTGACAGCCGAGATATTTCGCAGGAACTTTGGGTGCATTTGGCGGAAGAAGAAATTGGCGGAACCAAATTCGAAATTCTACTTCAGGAGCGACTTAAGGAAGCCATCGTAGGGGAAGCTGATAGAAGAAGACTGGAGGAAATTTTAAGATTGCATAAAGGAGCTTTTGACCCCGTACCTGGGAAAGTTTTAAATTTTCAATATGCAATGCAGGTAACAGATTGGACCCCATTTAAAAGTAAATTGTACCCGATCCCAGAGAAGCACATTTCTCAGGTGAAGGACATTATTACTAACTTATTAGATTCTGGCATGATAAGGAAAGCGGCAACCCCTTACCTGAACGCAATATTGGCTGTGACCAAGCCAAACGGATCAATTAGGCTCTGCCTAGACGCGCGAGTTTTGAACAGCAAACTGCTAGTTGAGCACGACCAAGCACCTAGGATCAAAGATGTTTTGAAAGGCTTCCGTGGGAAGAAGATATACTCAAGTGTTGATTTGACGAATAGTTTCCACCATCTTGAACTTGAAGAAAAATCCCAACTGTTGACGGGATTTTTATTCGATAATCAAAGTTATATCTGGTGTCGAATGCCCTTTGGCGTGAAAACTGCGGGATGTGCACTCATCAGAGCACTCGATAGAAATCTGACTGAGGAGGTCAAGAACTTCACCACGAGATATGTTGACGACATATTAATCGCTTCTGAGACAATGGAAGAACACTTGATAAATTTAAATAAACTGCTGGACAACTTGAGAACCATGAACTTCAAGATCAACCTAAAAAAGTCACATTTTTGCCAGAGCGAGATTTTATATTTGGGACATGTAATTGATGTCGAGGGCGTGCGGACTAATCCAGCCAAGATTGATGCTATTAAGAAATTTCCCACACCTACCAAAGTCAAACATATTAGAGCGTTTTTGGGAGTGACAGGCTTCTTCAAAGAAAATTGCCCTGGTTACACAGAAACAGTAGCGCCTATGCAGGAGATGTTGAAGAAAGCGAATCGATGGTCGTGGAACGAGGAGTGCGACAGGTCTTTTAAAGCAACGAAGGATTTATTGGAAAACTGTGTGAAACTTGGATATCCGGATTTTGAGAAGCAATTTATCATTCAAGCAGATGCTTCATTAATTGGGATTGGTGCTATGCTGTACCAAGAGGACGCTGAAGAACCCAAGAAGAAATCCTATTTGGCATTTACAAGTCGTAAATTACGGATACATGAGAGGAACTACACAGTTACGGAACTTGAGCTACTAGCAATTCTATATTCTCTTCAACTGTGGCGTAAGATGATCTATGGCTATTCCATCATTGTTAGAACCGACCACCATGCACTGACATTTTTATTCAAGACAACAATAGCAAGTGAGAGAGTTACGCGCTGGTCCATCTACATACAGCAGTTTGACATCACAATAGAGCATTGTCCTGGGAAAATGAACGTCATACCAGATGCCTTGAGTAGAAATCCTGAGGACGGAAACGAAGTAACAGCGGAAGTTCACAATATTACCTTGACACCTAAGGCTCGTGAGTTTTTGGCAAGATTGAAGGATATTCGGAAGGAGCAAGAAGCAGACCCATGGATGATGATGATGATAAAATTCTATAGGAAGGAGTTACAACCAAATTCACCGGAGTCCCGAGAAGCCAGTGCTAAACAAGCGAGATTTCACTACTTAAATAACTTGTTACATAAGTACGTGGATGAGCATCATACTAAACTGCGGATCTTAGTTCCAGCATCACTACAGAGGGGATTAACTTGGCATGTGCACGAGAGCCTAGCACATATCGGCACGGATAAGACTGAAGCTACGATAGGGGAGACATTTACTTGGCCCAAGATGAGATTCACCATTGTTGAAGTAATTAGAACGTGTGACGCTTGTCAGCGCACAAAGCCGAACAACTTTATTCTGAAACAACCTCCAAGACCACTATTACCACAGAAACCATGCGAGATGCTCGCGATTGATTGCTTTGGTCCTTTAGTAAAAGGAAAGCGTGGATGCCGACACCTCCTGGTGTGTGTCGACGTGTTTTCGAAGATGGTCGTGCTATGTCCTATTCAGAAGACGACATCAAGACAAGTCCTCAGTCGAATTAAGAACAAAGTCATTCCGATGCTTGGGAAGCCGGAATCCATTCTATCAGATCACGGTACCTATTTCACAAGCAATGTTTTTAGGCAAGGTTTGGAGAGCCTAGGAATAAAACACGTATTTTCAAGTATTCGTCATCCTTGTGGAAATCCGAGCGAGAGAACAATTCGCTGTGTTGCTAAGTACTACAGAGTAATGATTCCTAACGAACACAATAAATGGGTAGACAAAGTAGGGGAAATTGAGATGTGCATGAACACTACTAAGCACGAGTCGACGGGTCAAGTCCCACTGATTGTACACCACAACAGATTGCCAGAAAGAACTTGGGACAAGATCATTCCGTGCCCAAGGGATCCATTATTAGCGCATGATTTGCGAATCCAGCGAACGAGAGCACATGAGGAACCAAGCGGACCGAAGGCTGAGACGGTACCGAGGAAAGAAGTTTCACCGAGAGTTACAAGAACAAGAATTAGTGCTGGTTCGTAGACCACCGATCTCCGACCCTAAGAACAAAGTCTTCGCCAAGTTCTGTCCGAAGTTCATCGGCCCGTTCCGGGTAATTAAGAATCTGGGTAACAATGCCTATAGGCTGGAAGAAGTGAGCACTGGTGCAAAATCTGTTTTTAATAGAGCCAATTTGAAACCGTACTACAGAAGGGAACCATTTGATGATTAGGGAAGATGATATGTGCAGAATCAGTATTGCAAAAATTTTATTTTGAGAGCCAACACTCAAACCTACGGGGAGCGCCTGAGTACGCACTTTGTTTGTAAACAACGAGCAGCTGAGACGACGGGAGTGGCAACTACTTGAGGAGAAGGGGGAGACCTAGTGAAAATATGAATGACATTCCAGCGAGAAGGGAGCGCACTAATTGAGTCAGAGGGGCATACACTCGAGCAGCTGAGTGAGATTTAAAGAGATGTGTTGTTACTACAGTGGATTTTGTTTTTGAAATCCAAACCAATAAATTGTTTCGAATTTCAAAACCTTGCTGAGGATAAATGAACCCTTATTGATCTTCGATAAATAAGTATTCATATTTATTATTATTATTACTACGGCCCAGGCAGCACTTAAGGAAGTTGACTTGGATATAAGAGAGGCTAGCATTTCGTAATGATTGCAACAGGAGGTGAGCTGGTAGCTATTCTTGGGGAACGGCCAGAATTAGTCGAGTTCAAGGCCAAATTGTGCAACTACTGTACCAAAATTAGAGACATAAAGGAAGAATCACGAGGTACTCGCAACGAACATACGATTGAATCAGCCAATCGCAAGAGACCAAGCCATGACCACGAGGTGGACAGCGTCAGTAGTAAAAAGCCCGCGGAAGTGTGTATCTAAAGAACCGCCGAACGGATTAATCTCCGCTCGAGTGATTTGAGACGTTTGATTTATTTGGAGAAGAATGACACTAGTCCCATCTTTGTGAGACAAAAACTCTGGAAGTTTTTATCCGACTCCGCCCCACTCCTCCGCCCTTGTCAGTTTCTAATAAATATTTTGGCCTGACGCCACTCGAAGTCATTATTTTGTGGAGCCTTCAGAGGCTGACTTCACGCCAGTTTATATTGTGATTTTTACGCTCTAAAATTAGTAAAGGTAATTTATTTTGTGAGCTCCGAGGAGCTAAAGTCGCAGCGATTGCAGTATCGAACTATAAAAGCTATAATACATTTTGTTCTAAAATCAGCTTTATTTGTGTGAGCTAAAGATTTCACGCCAGTGCGTGATAAACTGTAACATTCATTTAAAGACGACGAGTTCAGCTCTAAGGGGGAAGTATTGTATCACCCTAATTAGCGCTCACCGGAGCCGAAGTCCACAGCACAGGACGGAAATACCGAGAGAGATAGCGACTGCTAGTGCAGCCAGGATTTTGAACTTGTTAACGAGCCAGTGGCGCGGACTCGAGATGAATATTTTATGTATAAATTGCAGTGTATTTTATATGTGTTTTTATGTTGCGTGTGTGCGAGATATTTAGGGCCAGTCTTCGCTATTAATCGCATTAGGACAATTGTGGGTGAATTGAGTAGCCTGCAAGCGATTATAGATAGGCAAATATTTAACATTGAACTTTTCTGCCAAGGAGTCGATACCAAGATGATCAGCACGTGGTTTGAAGTTGGGATGAGCTTCGATAGATCAACGCAGACGACTACTATGGAGTGCTAATTTGTCCATAGGGGCAATGGGTTGAGGAGGATGTCCTTAGTTCTACAAGCAGAAGCGGTGATGTACTAAAATTGGATTATTTCAATTATGTAGTTAGATTTGGCCGGGGAACTTTGTAAATAGTCATGTTTTTCTTTTCTTGTTGGTTTAGAGTTTTTCTTGCACCGACACTATATGTTTTAAATGTCCGTTGGCGCGTGGCCAAAGTGTTTGTTTGAGATTTTGTTTTTCCTTGAGTCAGATGTAATGCGCGCGGCGTGCGTGCGTGATTTTTATCCTTGCAAATGCGGTACCCGTTACATTCGATAAATGGTGCTTTATTAACGTTAATATTTGAAATAGGAATGGGAGGAAATTATTGTAAGATATTTTGCTGAACAGGTTATTATTCATATTAGGGTTGCCAAGTGCACCAACTTAAAAGTAATTTGTAGAACACCTTCGTTCTAATTTTGATAGATTTTTCTTGAGTCCTTTTCAGGTGACTAGTCACGGCATAGAACGATGGCGCCAGCATGTGGATATTATTTGTGTCTTTTTATTTCAGGGTCTGTCAAAACCCATACGTGTGATTCTGTGTGTGTTAATGTGTCTAGTGTGTGTTGATTCTACGTGAGGAGGGGGTGGAGGTCCCACCGCTCTCATAATTTTGCTGCTGTTGTATTTTGATGGAAAGACAGGGTGCTCTTGGGAGACTGCTGATTCTTGTCCACATATTTTTCTGACACACACATGTATTATTGTGTTTTGGGGCACACTTCTTCGAGATTCGACCCCATGTTCTGGGAGGTCGAGGTATTTGACACGTGGGTTGACAGACATGCAGAGTTCCACAAACCGCCCGTTTTGCCTGATGACTTATTTTGATAGGCAGTCCTATTTGTCCGACTGGCCCCTGTAAGCTATCATGTAGCAAACCTGTTCATTGTGATGGTTAATTTTTAAGCCATAATTAATTGGGGAGTTCGCCATGTGTGTAACGGCTTGTTGTACGTTGTATGGGTAAAATATTGTTAATTAACGTAAATGTTGGCTGTGTGCCTATTGCTTTGTTTATGACTCGATTCATGTAATTTTTGTGTGTCACACCCGTGTGGTGTAATGGTAGAGTATTTGTAAATTTTGACAGCGGTCATTTGTGTATTTTTCTATTGGTCACGTGTTAATGTACTTGTGTTGATTTGTGTGAGAAGTCCTAAGTTTTTAGGCAGTGAATGTTGCTACGGCAATTTGATTCCAATTTCACACGGAAATTTTGTGTTTGTTTATAGTAGATTTAGGAAGTGTCGGTTTAATTTTAAGTATTGTTGTTGTGTTCCCCCGTGTCGGTCTAGCTCTAAGAAATGTGGATTCGTTGTCTGAAGGATTATTCTGGATGATAACGAATCACGCATTCAAAGTACACATCGTGATGCATGTAGAACGGTATACGCACTTATATGGTCATTTTTGTATTTTATCTTAGGGACACTTGGTCCAGGTAATTAATCTCTCCAGAGATGTCGCCTAGTTTTTGGCATTTTTATTTAAGCGGGAGTCACTTGGGAATTTTCGTTGTTAATTGTTTATGTGTAAATATGGTGATTAGTTATTAAATTCAGTTGTTTTAACCCTGGCTTCACTCTTTCCTGCATGTTATTTTGTTATATGTTACCCTGCAAGTTAATGAAGCGCCCTGACAGCAACTTACGAATATGAACCGTTACACCCCCCGAAACTGAGTCTCATATGCTTCTTTGCAAGGGTTCAGTACTTTGGTCCAATAATTTTCCTTATTATCTTTCTTTCCTCTGTGAGGATTATTTTCCAAGTCGCCCTTAGTGTGTGAACGCCAATGCCCCACTGGCATAAAGCACCTAAGGTTTAATAACCGTGTTGTAATGAAGAAGCTTGGTGAATGTGGACATTTTCTTTTTTTGTTGTAGACATCCTGTGTCTTGTATAAGGCTCTCTTCATTTTCATCAACCTATTGTTCTGCGCGATTATCTCTTTTCCCGTCGACTGGCTCCGTGGCTCAGCGGTAACGTTCTCGCTTGCTGGGCCCAAGGTTGCAGGTTCGTGTCCTGGCGCAGTCAGCTGGCATTTGAGGGTGCGCAAATGCGAGGTACCGTGTCAGTAGATTTACTGGCACGTTAAAGATCCCCTTCGGGCCGAAATTCCAGCACTCCGGCGTCTCTAAAAGCCATAGTAGTTTAAAGGAACGTAAAACCAATAACATTAATTATTATTCTTTTCCCGTCAGTTCAAGCACTTCACCTAGGTATTTAAAGTGGGTGACTATTGATTTTGCCATATTTCGTGTTTAAATTATGTTCTGTCTGATTGATGTTATTATTATTGTTATTATCATTTTATTATTATTATTATTATTATTATGATTATTATTATTACTATTATTATTATTATTATAACCAGCCATACAGGACAGGGACCACTATGGGTGGTTTGCAAACAACTTTGGAACAGCTACAATATTTATTCCGGATCTGGGAAAATAACCAGTGAAAAATCAAGGATCTTAGATGGTTTCGTCTGGATTAAGAGTAGTACGCTTACGTACATGAGCTGTTACTTCACTCCGAACGAGTCTATTTATGATTTTAGGAAGACGTTAGATAGTTTTGTGGGACACATTATCAGGTATGGAAAATAATTCCATTGTAGTTGGTGATTTCAATGCTAAGATGCTGGAATGGCGCATATCAGATATAGATTCCAAGGGACGTCGTATATTGGAAATTGCTGCAAGTTTGGGACTGATGACCGTCAATGTTGGGAATACGTATACCTTTGGACGTCCAGGCTACAAAGAGATCATCCCTGATGTGACTTTTGCAACATGTAGAAACTTTTCACCAGATAGTTGGCATTAGAGGAACAGGAATCTGGGCGCTCATGAGCGTCAGCGTTATTTCGAATTAAAAAGAAAAGGCTCAAAAGGCATATTAAATGGACGCCCTCCTGAAGTAATGCGAGAGTGATTCCAGGACGGAATGTCAGGATAAAAACGATGCGTGGCTCTTAGTTGGTAGGAATCCCACACACTTGAGGAATGGGGACCCTCCTCAAGCGTCTGAAGAAAAACATTATTATTATTATTATTATTATATCATTATTCGAAATTTGATGTTTTCGGTCGGTCAACACGATTGTACCCAATTGTGATGGGTTATTCCCTAACCCTGAAAAAATTGTACCTGAGATTCATAAATACACTTGGATGACCAGTGTCGATCGTCAAGCGATCATCATCAGATACATCACACTTAGGCTATTCAATCTATGTCTAAGAGTATGGGTGAAGGAATAGGTAAAGACGTAGATTAAATAGCCCAAGTGTAATGGATCTGATGATGATCGCCTGACGATCGAAACTGGTCATCCAAGTGTATTTATTAATCCCATGTACATTTTTTTAGACTAGGGAATAACCCATCAAAATTGGATACAATCGTGTAGACCGACTGAAAAACATCAAATTTCGATTATTAAGGGAGCACTGAAAATGGCTTCAAACACTATTATTATTATTATTATTATTATTATTATTATTATTATTATTATTATTATTATTAGCTGGAGGAAGCTATGTGAGGATATTGACACTGATCCATGGTTATAAATTTGTCAGAAAGAAGCTTGGGTCACAAAGAACACCGTGCGTCATGGATGCAAACAGTATGGCCATTATTGTCCAAACTCCTTTCCCAACACATCCAACAATCCCTGAGCAGAATTTCGATGTAGATATTGAAATTCCTCTTTTCACTGAGGATGAGTTGAGTTGGGCCACTCAGTCTCTGTGAAGCAAGGGAAGGAAGGAAGCTTGTAGTTTAACGTGACCGTTAATCTCGAGATCATGAGCCACGGGACCTCCTTTCTACGTGGAATCCGAACCACAGGACATGGCATTTCACTTCGAAAATCTCACATGCATTGACTGGGAATCGAACCCGGGCCGCCTTGGTGAGAGGCATACAGCTAGACCACTGAGTCACCACGCCCCCGTCTCTGTGAAGCAAAAAAAATCCCCTGGTCCTGATGGCATCTCAAATGAGATTCTCAAATTAATAATCGAGTTACATCCACAATTAATATTACGAATGTTCAACGAGTGTGTACAAGCAGGAGTGTTCAGCATCTGCTGGAAGGTCTGAAGTTGGCGCTCATTAATAAGGGAAAGGGCGACCCGGATTTACCATCATCATACCGCCCTATGTGTATGCCCGATACAACAGGCAAGCTCTTTGAGAAGCTTCTGAGAGTCAGGTTGCGCCAAGCGATCATGGCAGTGGGCGACTTATCACCAAGACAATATGGATTTCGAGCAGAAAAATCGACCCTGGATGCGATACAAGAAATTGTTGCAGCTGTCCAGAGGTCGGAGAATTTCAATCACCACTCTCGTCGTGTGATTCTCTTTGTTACTCTTGACGTAAGAAATGCATTCAACTCGGTCAAGTGAAGTGACATGCTGAATGCGTTGGAGAATACATTTCATGTTCCGAATTATCTCTTATGGATGATAAATTCCTACTTTATAACACGACAGAAGGACAACGCAGGGTACGGGTCTCAGCCGGAGCAGCACAGGGTTCGATTTTAGGACCAGATTTATGGAATACTAGCAGTAGTACCCGGCTTCGCCCGGTGGAATGATGATAATGTCTTAAAGTCTCCTTAGAAATATAATGGACTTAAAATCTAGGTCATTTGCCCCCAAAGACAATGAGGGCGTAATATCTAGGTCATTTGCCCTTTTAATAAGGATGATAATAAAAACTACTGTTGAATTGACACGTCAAGCTTACAAACTACCGTAATAGAAATACATATTTCGTAATACACAGGCGAGGAAGACTTATTGTGTGTGGTGATTAAAGGTGTAATGGGCGTTACATGTAGGTCATTTGCTCTTATGATGAGGATGATAAGGGAAACTACTACCGGTATTGAATTGACACTTCAACTTATAACGTACACAATGTACTGTAATAAAAATAAATATTTTAAAAATCACAGTCGAGAAAGATTTAATGCGGTGGCGATTAGTGGTATGATGCGCGTAACATGTAGGTCATTTGCACTTATGTTGATAATAATAATAAGGTAATGAAAAAATGACTACTAAACGAACATGGTGTTATTTTAAAACTGATATAGGTAATTCAGGTGTCTAGCTTCGATGTCTTCCGAAGTCTCAACCTTATTTTCTGGCTTAGGCTTGTACTCGATGCGTCTAGTGGAAGAGCTTATGGCGTACTGCTCGGCAAAGAATATGGGTCCAAGCTGCACGAACCTGAGATGATCACAGATGATGACGAAATATGCTGACATACGTTCGGGGTTCCCCGTCCTATTTAGATTGGCCGGGAATCACTCACTGTTTCGCAACGGCCCTGTGCTGGCATCAGCATAGACAGCAGATAACACGGCGGGCTCTGGAAAGTCCTCTCATGTCAACTCGCGATGAATCAGCAAGCTATTCTCACAACTAACCCCCCCACCCACCAGGGTCTCACAACATGTGGGACTTGGGTTGGCGACCACGGGACCCCAGCTGAGTCTGGCATCGCTTCTACTTCCAGGTGCCGGGCTCCTTTCAGTTCTCTTTCCTGTCGGCCTCCCTTGGTCAACACTTGATCTATTCCGACCCCGACTGTATTGGGGTATCCAAGGGCTAGGGAGTCTTTCAATTTATCGCCTTAATTGGCCGTTGTCTCATCTTTCCTGATACCCTCATTCTTCGAGGGGTCTGCCTTCTTTTCCTTTTCATAATAGCTCCTGTCTTCTGCTCAAGGCCCTCAAAGAGACAGGGTGTGTGTAGCCCCTCCACTTCTGGTACACCCTCAAGGGCTCATGGCTGGTAAGTTAGGAAGCTGGCAACCCCGAGGAATTCCTGAGCTAAATGCAGGGAATGGAGTGGTATGTCAGAAATTTCAAGTGGACAGTGTTACTCATCGGGTTCCAAAGGGTAAGTACGTAAAATTTGGTTCATATCGGTGGAACAGTATAGATTTGTGCCAAAGGGCCTAAATGTAGGGAATAGATTGGTCTGTCCGAAATTTCATGTCGACAGTGCTACTCGTCGGGTTCCAAAGGGTAAGTATAAACAATTTGGTTTAGAACAGTGAAACGGTGTAGATTTTTCCCAAAGGGCCTAAATGCAGTGAAAGGGGTGGTCTGTCCGAAATTTAAGGTGGACAGTGATACTTGTTAGTTTCCAAAGAGTAAGTGTACACATTTTGGTCCAGATTGGTGAAACTATGTAGATTTGTAACAAAGGGTCTAAATACAGGGAATGGAGTGCTCTGTCCGAAAGTTCAAGCAGACAGTGTTACTCGTCGGGTTCAAAAGGGTAAGTAACTTACATACAGATTGGTTGAGATGGGTGAAACGATGTAGATTTTTGCCAAAGAGCCTAAATGCAGTAAATGGAATGGTCTATCCGAAATTTCATTTAGACAGTGTTACACGTCGGGTTCCAAAGGGTAAGTATGTAAAATTTGGTTCAGATCGGTGAAACTCGTTAGATTTTTGCCAAAGGGCCTAAATGCAGGGAATGGAGTGGTCTGTCCAAAGTTTTAAGTGGACAGTGTTACTCGTCGGGTTCCAAAGGGTAATTATAAAAATTTAGGTTCAGATCGGTGAAACGATGTAGATTTGTGCCAAAGGGCCTAAATGCAGGGAATGGAGTAGTCTGTCCGAAAATCCAAGTGGACAGTGTTGCTCATCCGGTTCCAAAGTGTAAGTATACACATTTTGTTTTCGATCGGTGAACGATGTAGATTTGTGCCAAAGGGCCTACATGCGGGGAATGGAGTGGTCTGTACGAAATTTCGAGTGGACAGTGTTACTCGTCGAGTTCCAAAGTGTAATTATGTAAAATCTGGTCGAGATAGGTGAAACGGTGTAGGTTTGTTCCAAAGGGCCGAAAAGCAGGGAATAGTGTGGTCTGTCCGAAATTTAAAGTGTCAGTGTTACTTGTCGGGTTCCAAAGGGTAAGTGTATAAAATTTGGGTCAGATCGGTGAAACGGTGTAGATTTGTGCCAAACGGCCTGAATGCAGGGGATTGAGTGGCCTCTCCGCAATTTCAAGCAGACAGTGTTAGTCGCAGTGTTCCAAAGGGTAAATATACATATTTTGGTTGAGATCGGTGAAATGGTGTAGATTTGGGACAAAGACCCTAAATGCAGGGAATGGAGTGGTCTGTCCGCAATTTCAAGCAGGCAGTGTTACTCGCAGGGTACCAAAGGGTAAGTATCCGAATGTTGGTTCTGATCGGTGAAACGGAGTAGATTTGTGCCAAGGGGCCTAAATGCAGGGAAAGGGGTGGTCTGTCCGAAATTTTAAGTGGACAGTGTTACTCGCAGGGTTCCAAAGGGTAAGTATACAAATTTTGTTTCAGATCGGTGAAACGGTGTAGATTTGTGCCAAAGGGCCTAAATGCAGGGGATGGAGTAGGCTCTCCGCAATTTCAAGCAGACAGTCGCAGGGTACCAAAGGGTTGGAATACCAATTTTGGTTTTGATCGGTGAAACGGTGTAGATTTGGACCAAAGGGCCTAAATGCAGGGAATGGGGTGGTCTGTCCGAAATTTTAAGTGTACAGTGTTACTTGCAGGGTTCCAAAGGGTAAGTATACAAATTTTGTTTGAGATCGGTGAAACAGTGTAGATTTGTGCAAAAAGGCCTAAATGGGGTGGTCTCTCCGAAATTTAAAGTTGACATGGTTACCCGCAGGGTTCCAAAGGGTAAGTATACAAATTTTGGTTCAGATCGGTGGAACGGTGTAGATTTGTATACATAACAGACAAACAGACTAACAGACAGACAAACTTTGTGCTTTATAGATATAGATAGATCACATGATAGCTTGCTGAGATCTGAAGTCCCTGATGAAACTATCCTATTAGGTTATGCAGATGATGTTGCTGCTCTTGTAGCAGGAAGAAGTGTCGAGCAGGCACAGTTGCGACTCAATATGGTAATGCGTACAATCAATAGTTGGATGGAGGAATATGATCTGTGTCTAGCACTTAGTAAGACAGAAATTGTAATCCTAACAAAGAAGAGAATTCAGACAATACTCCCAATACAGGTAGAAGATATACAAGTAGAGCCGCGGCCAGCAGCAAAATACCTGGGCATCATGATCAACAATAAAATTAATTTTGGAGAACAAATTAGACGGACTGCAGATAAGGCGGCAAGAGGAGTAACGTCTCTCAGTCGGCTAATGGCCAATGTTGGTGGGCCAAAATCTAGTAAGAGGAGATTACTGATGACAGCCATCCATTCAGTTCTGCTGTATGGAGCGGAAAGATGTGCGGATGCCCTGGATAAAGAAATTTATAGGAAGTCGCTAGCACAAGTGCAGAGGTGGGGTGCTTTACGCGAGGCATCTTCTTATCGCACGGTCTCTGAAGAAGCAGTTCTTGTTATTGCCGGGATAATTCCAATATTTTTTCTAGCGAAAGAACGCAAGTACATTTACTGGAGGAAATCGGAAGTAGGTTTACAAAATGCAAGACGAACAGCAAGAGCACAAACTTTACATAATTTGCAGATCAAATGGGAGCAAGGACACCGAAGCCAGTGGACTAGGAGAATGATACCCCAGGTGCAGGTTTGGACTGAGAGGAAACATGGTGAGGTTGGTTATTATCTCACTCAGTTTTTGACTGGCCATGGGTACTTCAGTTCTTATCTTAAGAAGATGGGGAAAGTGGATTCACCAGATTGTATCTACTGTGTTAATGAGGTAGATAGTGCTAATCACACCTTCTTCTCTTGTGGACGGTGGGTCTAAAATAAGCAGTCTCTTCAAGATCAAATTGATGTAGAGATATCTCCGGACAATATTGTTGCGGGAATGCTACAAAATGAAGATCATTGGAAACTTGTAGCAAGTTTTGTTGAAGATATCCTCCGAACAAAGAAGACGGATCTGGATCGCCACTGAAGATAATTCACTAAGGAGGAGAGCCCTACGGGCAAATATAAAATGACTCTAGCCTGAAGTAATGTGATAAACGGTTCCAGGCAAGTGTTCAAAAATAACGGGGGAGTTTTCGTCGGTAGTCTGCTACCCAGGAGCAGGAGCCCGACACTCTGTGCGTAAATGCATTTCTTCCCCTAAAA
Organism: Meconema thalassinum; assembly: GCA_946902985.2. Taxonomy (NCBI): domain Eukaryota; kingdom Metazoa; phylum Arthropoda; class Insecta; order Orthoptera; family Tettigoniidae; genus Meconema; species Meconema thalassinum. Next base: position 85,169,372 of record OX336393.1, read on the forward strand.
AAACTTATTATTATTATTATTATTATTATTAATTCACTTCTTTATTGCATTACCTTGAATCATATCATTATCCTACAAGTGCATTCTGTGTTATCGATTTCAATATTGTCTATATTCAAGACGTTATTTACTATGTGAAATATTCTATGGTGTAGCTTTCTGGCACAAGCACAGCTAGTTTCCTATAGACGTCTACCTGTCTGCCCTACTTAGTCAGCATCACTGATTAGTATTTTTCTGCTCCTTTGAATAAGAAACATAAAAGCTTAGCGTAGAAGCCTTTTTTAAATACACCAGAAGAAAATGTATATTAATGCTTCTAAACAACGGATATTTAACGCAAGGAGGAACTTATTTAGAGATAGATTTAGTGGTTTTACAGCTGGGTTATTCAACATCTCTTTTGAAACGAGCGCGACGTAGTTCATGATGGAGTTGCAAAGGAAGCAACCTCTATAGGAGCTGTATTTTTAAAGAATCAGGGAATGCTCAACGTTCTTTCTTATAAGTACCTGTCTACGTACTCCTTTTTCATTTGCTTGAGCAATTATTGAGCTGGTAGGTGGGTTAGGGTCTGATGTAATCTGCAAGGCGGTAAGCAGAATTTATTGCACTCTCCTCTCGTCCCTGACTCGAGGAATGATAAAAGTATGAACGAGGTGAGATTAAAGAACGGGGGCATCCCTTATGACTTGCCTGAGAGCTCCTAAAGAACTGTTATATCACCGCATACGTGTAGACCTCTCACCTACCTTGCTACTAAATGGACTCTCAAGACGACTCAAGTTTTAAAATGTAATAACTTGGAAGTCTACGGCGGGGTAGATAAAGTTCCATTTTTACGCTTCTTAATGATAGAGCTCTAAGCATTCATCTTCTTAAAGCTAAAATTACCCTTTGAGGAAAAATTCAAGCAGATCTTTCTGCTTCTTAGTAAGGGTGAATGTAGATGAGATAAGAACGTCTCATATTTGCTCAATAAAATCTCATTATGTTTATGAAATAAAACGAACAAAAAGTGACTATACCAATATACTTGTTTCTTATAGATGATACAGTAGTAAGAGTTAACCAAACTGAGGCGAACCGGATCAATGTCTCCTACTTTATAGGAAACACTCTTCAAATGTAATTTACTATACAGTACTTAGGCTGTATATTGTTACGCCCCGAGCCCCCACGGGGCGTAATCACCATTTTTTCACGCCGGAATCCCATACAGCAAAGCAACAACAGCAATTACACTGCCTTGGCAAACCAACTCTAATACATTGCCACACAAGGTAAACATGTAGTCAGCGGCCATTTAGGGCGCATCACAACACGCGAATGCTGACTCAAATTACAACACTACTACTACTAATAATAATAATATCGTATGGCCTCGGGTGCCGGGTGCAAGCTTTGTAATTCGACACCCAGAGGGTAGCTTGCATGTCGAATTTCGTTGTTCCTTGAATCACTATGAAAGTCAAGGAGGTTTGATATCTAAGCTTCTTGAACACTATAGCGCTTTCTAGTAGAGAAATGAGGAACTTTGTGTTAGCGGAAACTCCCAGGATTAATTTTGCCGTTATGAACACGCCCTACTGAATTCAAATGGGTTCTTTAACATGCCAACATCGTATGACATGCATGTCGTATTTTTGCCGCCTTTCAAAAATCACTTACCACGGCCAGGAGCGAACCTGCAATCTTGGGGTTAGTAGACCGACACGCTATCCACTCACCCACCGTGGCAAGCTACAACACTACTGAAACTACAGGAGGAAGGAGGAAGAGGTCTCTTGCCGGAGGAACTGCTGTTCGACGCCATCGCTGTTGATCCACGGACTAGGTGAGAGCTGCTCAAGGTTTATCCTTAAACATTCCTTTCAAACTCCACACCTCTATTAATTTGCCATCATGTTTTATTACACGTCTTTTCACTTGATTCATTTTGTGCCACTGGAAGCTCTCCAGCACGTCTACACTTCCCATTATTTGTGGAATTAAAACCATGCACACACACCTAGACTGACTCCTTTCATTTTTTCAAACACCTTTGTTATCACCCCTGACTTCCCAAGTCGCTTCGAGCAAGCCCCTTTCCTCTGCACCACGCGTGCCCGTCGGTTCGGCTGGCTGTAATTACCGGTACTAGCTCAGCATTCCAGCACTTGCTCACACTGGTCAACCTTCAGGTCTCGCTTACGCGTCATTTCTTCCGTACAATTATAATCATTTAGGTATCGCCCTCTAACAAGGGGACCCTACGCCAATCGGATTTTTGTAATTTTTCCCGCTTCGGGTACGTAAAGCTCAGACCTCGAACAATAATTTCCCAAAGCCGTTCGATGCCAAGAAAATCGACTTCGAAGTTTTCCGAGTGTTTCATATCCAGTAAAGATGTTACCGGGTTCGAGCAGGACGCGTGGCTCACCCGGTAACGTTCGGCCCCAGTAATCGCTGGGACGCTAGATCGGGAAAATTTACAAAAATCCGATTGCCGTAGGGTCCCCTTGTAAGCCGTACACGTTAAGCCATCCTCGGAGAATCGCCTCTACCGATCCTGCAAGAAAGAAGTTAGTATACCCACGAAACTCTCACTACATCGCTCAGTATTTAGACCGACCTTGCTGTATGGAAGTGAGAGCCTGTGTAGATTCAAGGATACCTGATATAAAAGCTAGAGGTAACTGATATGAGGTCATCGCGAAAGATTGTTGGGGCAAATAGATGGAAGCAATGGCAGGAGAGTGATCGTAATGAATAGATTAATGGTATTAATGCTTATTTAGAAATGATGGTGGTAGTCTCACTGTCAAACTCTAGAAAGTAGTTTAATAATTAAATTAACACGTACATGTTTCGTTATATCAATGATAACTTCGTCAGCGTAAAAAAATCTTAGAAACTATCTTAAAAACAAGTAGTTCCGTGAAGAAAATAGCCTATTTTCATATTTCCTACTAATTTTAATTGCCTCTATCAACATACAAATTGTCAGTTTGATTGCTGTAATAAATTTGTAGATATTGAGAACCATCTAAATATTTTGGATGGTCACCATGTTGGATTTTTATATTATATGCCTTAGATGTATGTACTACTAGCTGAAGTAACCGTGCTTCGCTACGCGTCATAAATAAATTAAAATGTGGAGGTGAGAGATAAAACAGGGGATAGGCGAAGTGCTGCGCAGAGGGAGATTAAGGATGGAATATTTTGTCCAACTACACCGCTCGGCGTTGACCGTGTTTTATAGCACAAATTTAGGTTTTACTCGCTAACCGTTGGAGATACCTTTCAGATAGAAAATGTAATTTTAAACCTTGTACATGCCATCAAAAGTTTGCTATTTCTTAGTGTTCTCTTTTTATTTGAAATGGAAATATGAAAGTTTGAAACCAAAGGGTGTAGTGACGTCACTAAAATGGTCGCCATCTTTAAATAGTGCAAAGTATTGAAATCAAAAGTAACCTATATGTTAACCAGGTAAATCAGCTACTTCCATGTAAAATTCATGTAAATCGGACCAGTGGTACTTGCGTGATTGAGTAATACACAGACACACACCATCTCATTTTTAGCCTCGCTTCGCTCGCGTCATAGTCGTGTCATATTGTTATACAATGAAATGCAGGTTTAACCCCATTAACACCCCTTTAGAACCAGAATATCCAAAAATCCCTCCTTAGTAGACGTTTTCGACACACAACAAACATATCCCCAAAATATCATTCTTCTAACTTTAATAGTTTTGGTTGGTCGATGAGAGTGAACATCCAAAAATACTTCCTTAGTGGACGTTTTTCCTCCAGAATTTCACCCCTCCCCATAGGCCCCTTAAATTGCATATATGAAAAAAAAACGGTCGAACACCTATTTATTTATTTTTTACTTTTATTATTATTTTTTTAAGCTGATTGATTTCCTCCGAGTTTCAAACTTCTCGCCTATGTCGTTTAAGAGATACACGCTCCGTTAGGAAACTTTCAACCCCCCACTTTTCATCCCTTTCACCTCATAATATACTATGCCAATTTGGACCGAAGTCCGGACGACCACATATGCATTTCACCAAAAATCAGTCAGCACGAGAATCAAAATATCCCGGGGTGCCAGATGGGTTAAAGTCGAATGCAAAGACCCAACAAAAAAAAATGCTTAACTGATTTTCGGTTCGACGCAACAATAAGGATAGAAGGAGATTCATGAAAACGGTGATTGCATACCATAAAATTATCTCATTTTATTAAAACTTTAAAATGACATGAAGAAAATATGCCCATGATGGCATAAAAGATGACTGGAAAAGAATAAATTATTTACACAATATAAAATATCGCCAACACATGAACACTAACAAAGTTGAAACGAGAGGTCAGAATATCAGTCCTGTTGACTTCGTTCAACATAATTATGTACAGGGGTAGGGTTTTATCAGCGCAAAGTCAATCGTCCATACTGATCCCTAAATTATTTAGCATTCACACGTTGAAGATCAATAAGAAAATTTATCACTGGTTGGAAAATCACTTTCACTGTTCATTTCTCAAAACTATTATCGTAGCATTTCGACTAACACTTTTTAGGCAATAGTGATATTAGGATTTGTCAAATACAAAGTTGTTCATAATGAGTGAAATACACTATGATTTACATGGACCTTGAGCATTTTTGTGAATTCAAAAAAAGACAGAAAATATATATTGAAACATAGATCTCAATCCAAAGTCTGTCAAAAATAATATTGACTTAATCGAAAATATAATTATCCCAAATATAACTTCCATTCCACATGGATTCAGTCAACGAATTAATTAATTATTCCTTTAAAACATTAATTAGGAAATTTGAAATATCATTTAACATGTTTTATAATTAAATAAATTATTATTATTATCATCCAAGTGATTTTGACAAAATATCAAATATGTTCAGCATCAACTTATTAAAGAAAATGTGTATTTATTTTTATAGGATCTGAAAATCCTTTCAGCTTATAGTGGTTGTTAATAAGTAACAATTTCAAAAAACAGCATTGGCCCATGTGATTGACACGTGATAAATATTACAGAATGATAAATCAGCATTTAGACAACGGTAAAGCTTTCCTGAATGAAAGGAACTAGTAGAATAATAGTTTTCCCGGGTAAGCAATTACTAGAAATATTTTCAAACACGTGGATCAACAGTAATTTAATAATGATGGTTCACAAAATAACTTGTGGTTATATTACGACGAAAGTGTGGCGAAAAACGACTCTCCTACTACATCAAAACATCCAACCTACAATTTGATTGGTGCTCCATTTTACACAACCTCATTCCTGCGACTTAAATTGTGCACTCAGAATGGCATATAATTATCTGCACACACACAATGATATCTTCCCAAATTATACAAAATAATCAAGCCTTTGCTTGTTATGACAAATGGAAGATTCAAAAATCAGTAAACCTCACCAATGAGTTTACGACAATATCCAATATAATTTTACCATCAGAAATTTCACACAGCGTTAATATTAGCAAACGTTGTGAAAGACGCTGCGTAATAATGATTTTATTTTATATAAACTCTAGCAAAAACCCTGCTTTATACATGCTTAGCTTCCAATTTCACTTCTTTCCGTGTCTTTATCAAAGCTTTAAATATGAAATGCAAACGTGAAACAATTTCACTGAATTTAACTCTTCATTATAAGTGGGCATGTGTTAACCACTAACCTTCGGAATTAACAAATATCCGATTTAAGTATGACTTCAAATGTCAACTGTATTAATCATACAATCAGAAAATGATTATTATAAATCACAAATGTTTATTATTATTATTCCAGAAAAATTGAAAAATTATTATTATTATTATTAAATCCCATTATTATTATTATTATTATTATTATGTTCAAAACTAGGTTTAAAGTTATCAAACTGTTCGGGGAATATCACCCTCGACTTCAAAATGATGGATAACTATCCATTCCTCAACTTAGATTAATTCTTAAATCTCAAATTTTGACGGCTAATGACAGCAATAAGAAAAAAATATTGAAATAAAATAAATTCTCGTTCTGCTCGTCCATAAATATCGAATCGTATAAATCTGAGTAAAAATCAACCCAGGTCCTAGCTCAGGTTTCGAAAGAAAAAATTTGCAAAAGCAAATAAACATATCGATGACTATAGAGAAAAAAAATGTGTTGGCAAGACTGTAGAAAATACAAGAAAATCCAACTAACTACGCATAGAAATAATGTAAATTGCAGCTTACATTCTTGTAGGTCTTGATGGTAGAAATCTGGACTGACCCAGACTACTCAGTCTTCCTGTTGTCTGTCCCATTAGGACGCGTACTTATATTCTCGTATCAGCTTCCATGTTATACCCACAAGCTGTTTACGCAGACATAGTGGCGATTATAATGTCTTGCAGAAAAATGTTGGCAACTTCAAGAGCTGAAGTGTAGTTGACAGGGGTCTGATCCAAGCGATCCATGATGAAATAATTACCAAGACCCACTGTGATACAATCAGTATTCCAATACTCTTACAATCTTTTCAGCACAATTACAAATTCTGTCGAGTTGGCTGGGCAAAGCTTCTCACTTTTCAGATCGCACAAGGCTAAACCTGTATTCCCATTCGGCTTTCGAATTGTAATATGCAAGACTGGTTTTGAAGTTACTGACTTATCTTGGCTGGTCCAACTATTGGATATAAATAATCCAGCTCTAAGTGAATGTGGACTGAAGAAAAAGTTGTAGGCATAGTCTACCATATGTCCAAGTTGTAGCGGTAAAAATTACCAAGTGCCACAGATTTATTTCACTTCTGTGAAATCGAAGAAAAGTTCCAAACGCACTCGAAATAGTTTAACACTTTCAGTAACCATGTACTGTCGAAAATTATAAGTCCACAGCTTGTGCTGTAAGTTGAAGTTTAAATGCAACCAAGTGCTCGGTGATAATAACGATGTTCGAAGTTTGGTGATAGTCAAGCGGCTAGAGCGCTTGCGTAGCGTAGCACGACCAAGTCAACGGAGTGCTTGTGATGAAGTGAACCTACCTCTGCCTGCGAGGCTCGCCTTATATACCCATCCGCTTGCTGGCTCGAGGTCACTGCGGCGAAAACGGTGGAATTAAACAGCTCATAACTCGGCTTCTGTTCGATCATTTTCTTTGAAACAAAGCTCATTCGTCTTCTCTTGTTCTTGCCAGTAATCTGATATAGGTTTCATGTTTCCATCTCAACGGGAAATATTTAGTGACAAATAGCCTCGACTATGACGCTCTCCTCCTACGTCACTTACCCACTTCTTGGCTGTAAATTCTATCGAAAAGCTTCTAAGAAAGTTTGGAGCGCGCTATTCAAACATCCATATCCGAACTTAGAATCGTGGCCTGTTCCCTCAAATCTAGGATCACGGCTTGTACCCTTCAATCTAGGCAACTGGATTTGGGCATAATACACTACATCGAAAAACCATTAGACATGTGTCAGCTTATTTTTAATTATTAGTATATATGCCAAGTATCACATCTCCAAATGAAACCACCCCTGAGATATGGGTATTCAATGAAATGCACGTTTACCCCCTTAACACCTCTTTAGAACCTGAATATCCAAAACTCTTTCCTTAGTGGACGTTTTCGACATACAACGAATATATCCCCAAAATTTCATGTTTCTAACTTCAATAATTTGGGCTGAGCGATGATGAGTGAGCGAGTCAGTCAGGACATTTTCTTTCATTTATTTTTGATAATTTCACCCCTCCCCATGAACCCCTTAAATTGGATTTATGAAACAAAGGGTCGAACATCTATTTACTTATTTAAAGCTGTTTTACCCCTGAGTTTGATGAGTAAGTGAGTCAATCAGTTAGGACACTTTCTTTCCTGGCTTTTTTTTTTTTTTTCAGAATTTCACCCCTCTCCAAGGGCACCTTAAATTGCATTTATGAAAAAACGGTCGAACACCTATTTACTTATATTTTATGCTGTTTTTTCCGCCGAATTTCAGAGGTACACGCTCCGTTAAGAATCCCTCAACCCCCAATTTTCACCCCTTTCACCTCATAATATACACCACATCGATAAACCCTTAGACATATGTCTGATTATTAGCCTACTTTTCACATTTTGCAAAAATGAGGAAAAAGTAGACTTATGAGATCGGGCAAATGTGTGTGTGTCTGTCTGTCTGTCTGTCTGTCCTTCTGTCTGTCTGTCCGGCTGTGTGTGTGTCCCCCCCCTATCAACTCCTAAACGGCCGCAGCAATCGAAACAAAATTTGGTAGGAGTAAAGATCTATACCTGAATATCACACGACCATATTTGAAAATGATGTCAGTGCTACCAACTGCTAATAAATCGCAATTGAAATTTGAGCTCCATGTTGGATATCTTGGAAAGTATGAATGGGAGCTATTTCAAAATTGGCACACGTACAGAACATAATATTTCAGTTTAATTTCCAGGAGGCTAAACATGGCAGTGTTGCCAAAATGATTATAAGCCTCCTGATAGGTCCAATTTTTAAATGCATATAACTTCTATACTATCAATTGGAATTCAACCAAATTTCGTATGTTGTATGTGTACATAACCAGATATGACTGAGCGTATTCTTCAGACCTACCAGGGCTGCCAACTGTTAATAAATGCTCCTAATTTATTTTATCCAAATACCAATATATCAGAAAGTATGCAAGCCGACAGCTTTAAACTATGCACACGTATAGTCCCTGACATTCTATATTAATTTGGAGTAACTTATATACGTCAGTGCTACCAACATGATTCTAAGCCTGCTGACAGGTCCAACTTTAAATACATGTAACTTCCATACTATAATTTGGATTTCAACCAAATTTCGTATGTGCTATGTGTACCATAACAGATATGACTATGCGTATTCTAAGGAGCAACCAGTGCTGCCAACTGTTAATATGTGCTGCCCTATTTTTGTTACCCTAATATCAATATATCAGAAAGTATCCAAGCCAATAGCTCTAAACTTTGCACACGTATAGTACCTGGCATTCTAGACGAATTTGTAGTAACGAATATACGTCAGTGCTGCCAACATGATTCTAAGCCTGCTGATAGGTCCAATTTTAAAATGCATTTAACTTCTATACTAACTAATGGATTTCATTCAAAATTGGAACAACAATAGATCATATTATTTCAGATTATTTCTGACCAATACATGCATGACATTGTTGCCAACATGATTTTACGCGCGCTGTTAGATCCAATGTTTAACTGCATGTAACGTCCATGCTATTCATTGGACTTCAACCAAATTTTGTATTTTGTACCTTAAGAGATGGAACTAAGAATGTATTCAGTCATCAGTGCTGCCAACTGTAGTGCTCAATTAGGGTACATTATGCCAGGTATACATTATTTCGAACTAATTGGAAATTTCGATATTAGCAACTTAATTTCGTCATTATTCTAGATAGGTTCATATTCTGTAGAATAATCATTGGCATGAAAAGTAGGCTGTATAGTTCTTCATGGAACTTCTTGTTTTTAATGATTAGTTTATATACCGAATATCTCATCCCCAAAGAAACAACTCATGAGACATCGTTATTCAATGAAATGCACGTTTACCCCCTTAACACCTCTTTAAAACCCGAATAAACAAAAATCATTCCTTAGTTGACGCTTTCGACATACAGCGAACATATTCTCAAAATTTCATGTTTCCAACTTTAATAGTTTTCGCTGGGCGTGATTAGTGAGTGAGTCAGACAGGACATTTTCTTTCAATTATTTTACCAGAATTTTACCCCTCCCCATTGGCCCCTTAAATTGGATTGATGAAAAAACGCATGAACACCTATTAAATTATTTTTAAGCTGTCTTTTTCCCCTGAGTTTGATGAGTTAGTGAGTTAGTCAGTCAGTTAGGACACTTTCTCTCCTTCCCCCCCCCCCTGAATTTCACCCCTCCCCATTGGCCCCATAAATTAATTAATGAAAAAACGGTCGAACACCGATTTACTTTCTTTTTAAGCTGATTTTTTTCGCTAAGTTTCCAATTTCTCGCCTATGACGTTTAAGAGATAGTCCTACACGCTCCGTTAGGAATCCTTCAACCCCCCACTTTTCACCCCTTTCACCTCATAATAATACACCACATCGAAAAACCCTTAGACACATGTCTGCTTATTAGCCTACTTTTCACATTTTGCAAAAATGAGAAAAAAGTAGACTTATGAGATCGGGCAAATGTCTGTCTGTCTGTCTGTCTGTCTGTCTGTCTGTCTGTCCTTCTGTCTGTCTGTCTGCCTGTCTGGCTGTGTGTGTGTCCCCCCCTATCAACTCCTAAACGGCTGCAGCAATCGAAACAAAATTTGGTAGGAGTAAAGATCTACACCTGAATATCTCACGGCCATATTTGAAAATGATGTTAGTGCTACCAACTGCTAAAAAATCGCAATTGAAATTTGCGCTCCATGTTGGATATCTTGGAAAGTATGAATGGGAGCTATTTCAAAATTGGCACACGTACAGACCATAATATTTCAGTTTAATTTCCAGGAGGCCAAATATGGCAGTGTTGCCAAAATGATTATAAGCCTCCTGATAGGTCCAATTTTTAAATGCATATAACTTCTACACTATCAATTGGAATTCAACCAAATTTCGTATGTTGTATGTGTACATAACCAGATATGACTGAGCGTATTCTTAAGACCTACCAGGGCTGCCAACTGTTAATAAATGCTCCTAATTTATTTTATCCAAATACCAATATATCAGAAAGTATGCAAGCCGACAGCTTTAAACTATGCACACGTATAGTACCTGACATTCTATATTAATTTGGAGAAACTTATATACGTCAGTGCTACCAACATGATTCTAAGCCTGCTGACAGGTCCAACTTTAAATATATGCAACTTCCATACTATCATTTGGATTTCAACCAAATTTCGTATGTGTTATGTGTACCATAACAGATATGACTATGCGTATTCTAAGGAGCAACCAGGGCTGCCAACTGTTAATATGTGCTGTCCCTATTTTTGTTACCCTAATATCAATATATCAGAAAGTATGCAAGCCAATAGCTCTAAAATTTGCACACGTATAGTACCTGGCATTCTAGACGAATTTGGAGTAACTAATATACGTCAGTGCTGCCAACATGATTCTAAGCCTGCTGATAGGTCCAATTTTAAAATGCATGTAACTTCTATACTAACTAATGGATTTCATTCAAAATTGGCACAACAATAGATCATATTATTTCAGATTATTTCTGGCCAATACATGCATGACATTGTTGCCAACATGATTTTACGCGCGCTGTTAGATCCAATGTTTAACTGCATGTAACGTCCATGCGATTCATTGGACTTCAACCAAATTTTGTATTTTGTACCTTAAGAGATGGAACTAAGAATATATTCAGTCATCAGGGCTGCCAACTGTAGTGCTCTATTAGGATACATTATGCCAGGTATACAGTATTTTGAACTAATTGGAAATTTCGATATTAGCAACTTAATTTCGTCATTATTCTAGATAGGTTCATATTCTGTAGAATAATCATTGGCATGAAAAGTAGGCTGTATAGTTCTTAACGGAACTTCTTGTTTTTAATGATTAGTTTATTTGCCGAGTATCACATCCACAAATGAAACCACTCGTGAGATATTGTTATTCAATGAAATGCAGGTTTAAACCCATTAAGACCCATTTAGAAGCTGAATATCCTAAAATCCACCCTTAGTGTACGGTTTTGACATACAACGAACATATCCCCGAAATGCCATGTTTCCAACTTCAATACTTTTGGCTGGCCGATGATGAGTGAGTGAATGAGTCAGGACATTTTCTTTCAATTTTCTTTTCTTCAGAATTTCACCCCTCCCGATGAACCCCTTCAATTTGATTGATTAAAAAAACTGTCGAGAAGCTATTTACATACTTTAAAGCAGTTTTCCCCCCTGAGTTTGATGAGTGAGACAGTCAGTCAATCAGTTAGGACACTTTCTTTTCTGTTTGTTTCCCCCCCAGAATTTCACCCCTCCCCATGGGTCCCTTAAATTGGATTTATGAAAAAACGGTCAAACACATATTTATTTATTTTGTATGTTGATTAATTTTCGCTGAATTTCAAAGAGATACACGCTCGTTAGGAATCTTTCAATCCCCACTTTTCACCCCTTTCACCTCATAATATACACCACATCAACAAAAAAAACTCAGACACGTGTCTTCTTACTTTTTAATGATGAGTTTATATGCCGTGTATCACATCCCCCGATGAAACCAATCGGGAGATATTGTTATTCAATGAAATGCAGGTTTAACCCCCTTAAGACCCCTTTAGAACCTGAATATCCGAAAATCCTTAGTAGACGGTTTTGACATACAATGAACATATCCCCATTCTGTCATGTTTCTAACTTCAATAATTTTGGCTGGGCGATGATGAGTGAGTGAGTGAGTGAGTCAGGACATTTTCTTTCAATTTTCTTTTTTCAGAATTTCACCCCTCCCCATGAACCCCTTAAATTTGATTCATGAAAAAAAAACTGTCGAACAGCTATTTACTTACTTTAAAGCAGTCTTTTCCCCCTGAGTTTGATGAGAGAGTCAGTCAGTCAATCAGTTAGGACACTTTCTTTCCTGTTCCCCCCCCCCCCTCCGAATTTCACCCCTCCCCATGGGCCCCCTAATTGGACTTATGAAAAAACAGTCAAACATATATTTACTTCTTTTTATGTTGATTTTTTTTTCGCTGAGTTTAAAACTCCTCGCCTATCTCCTCGGAGATACACGCTCCGTTAGGAATCTTTCAATCCCCACTTTTCACCCCTTTCACCTCATAATATACACCACATCCAAAAACCCTCAGACATGTGTCTTCTTATTAGCCTATTTTCAATTTTGAAAAAATAGGCTTATGAGATCACCTTTTGTCCGTGTGTGTGTGCGTGTGTGTGTGTGTGTGTGTGTGTGAGGTGTGTGTGTGTGTGTGTGTGTCCCCTAATAAAATCTAAACGGCTGGAGCGATTTCGATGAAACTCGGTAAGTTCATAGCACTATTCCCGGCGACCTCGACCGTGCCCTTCAAATTTTGTTACGTCTCACCAATCCAACATGGCGGCTGTGCGAAATATTTCACTAGCATTCAATATCTCCGAAACTATTACCGATATCGCACTGAAATTGTTTACGGTCATAAAGGGCACTACTGGAAGTTCACCTATGAGACTTTCAAAAACCTGCTGACTACAAAACCAACATAGCGGTCAAGCGAAGTTGAAACTTTAAATAGACTTTTCTCGCGATTTAACTATCCAAACGTAATGAAACTTGGTACAGTAAATGTTTATACACATTGTAATGCACTGGAGTCTAATTTAGTTCAATTGTTTACATAACCTCAAAATGGCGGCTGTGCGAAATATTTCACTGACATTCTATATCTCCGAAACTATTACAGATATCACCCTGAAATTTGAACGGTGATAAAGGGTACTGATACAAGTTTACCTATGTATATTTCATAAACCTGTAGAGTACAAAACGAACATGGCGACCAAGCGAATTTGAAATATTTTAATAGACTTTTCTCGTGATTTAACTCTCTGTGCGCAGTGAAATGTGGTACAGTAAATGATTTTGCAGATTGTAATGCACTGCCATCTAATTTAATTAAATTGTTTACATAACCTCAAGATGGCGGCTGTGCGAAATTTTAAAATTAAGTTTTTATTTCTTGTGTCGTAATCATGCGATCGAAGTGAAAGTTTGAACCATGAACCTAGGCAATAATTGTCCTTGAATGGTAGATAACTCTATGGCCTATACATATAACAATCCTAAATGGCGAGCTTCCGAAATATTTAACGGTTCTAAATATCTATGAATCTTTTACAGCAACCAAACTGATTTTTATGTTCATAGAGACTATGAACATATGTCCACCTATAGGACTTTCAGTAACCTGGTGAGCACACATCCAACATGGCGGTGACGCGAAATATAAATATTTAAATGGACGTTTCTCGCGAATTAACTATCTGAGTGCCGTGAAACGTTGCACGTTAAATACTTATACAAATGTTGATCCACTGGCATCTAATTTATTTCAATTGTTTGCATAATCACAAGATGGCTGCTGTGCGTAATTTTAAAATCTTGTTTTTACTTCTTGTGTTCTAATCATGCGATTGAAGTTTGAATACCACACGTACACAATAATCTTAATGTAATAGTACAAAAATAAAAATCCAACCTGGCGACCATCTGAAATATTTCGACGGTTCTCAATATCTACGAATCTGTAACAGCAATTAAACTGAAATTTTGTATGTTGATAGAGGCAATTAACATGAGCAGGATATATGAAAATAGGCTGTATAGTTCTTCACGGAACTACTTGTTTCTAATGATGAGTTTATATGCCGAGTATCATATCCCCCAATGAAACCAATCGGGAGATATTGCTATTCAATGGCATGCAGGTCTACCCCCTTAAAACCCCTTTAGAACCTGAATATCCAAAAATCCTCTATTAGTGGGCATGTGCGGCCCTTGAGGAAGATGCATACCAAATTTCATTCCAATCCGTTCGGTGGTTTCTGAGATTTCGTGATGAATGAATGAGTGAGTGAGTGAGTGGTATTTGACAAATATTTAGTAGATAGTGTCAAGTCTTTGTTATGCTAAACTCGGTTGACAGTGCTGTGTGAGCAGTTGAGTAACTAACGGGATTTCAACTAAAGATCCTCATTTTCTATACCGGTAGTGCAGAGCGCAACTCGAATCCAGTCGGCCGTGTCTCGACTTGAGCTATGTTGCCATGGAAACTATCTGCCTTGCCATTCCTTCATGTGTATATTTTATGATTTGATTAGCCTGTGCTTGAGTGCAAAAGGGCCGAAATCAGAAGAATGAAAAAGTCTATCGAAAATTCATCTAGCCAGCGGTTCCTTCTGGGTTCTAAATTATGTGTATGCAAAATTTGGTTGTGATTGGTGGAACGGTGTTGATTTGTATACGGAACAGACAAACTCACCCACCCACCCACCCACCCACCCACATACATACAGACTTTCACTTTTATATATAAGAAGATTTATTTCATGAAGAATATTGTGTAGGTGTTTTATTCAAACATCAATCGCATGATTAGGACACAAGAAATAAAAGTGGGATTTTAATATTTCGCTCAGCCGCCATCTTGTGATTATGAAAATAACTTAAATAAATTAGATGCCAGTCGATTAAAATTTGTATAAGGATACACCGTATCTAGTTTCTCTGCGTTCGGATGGTTAACACGCAAGAAACGTCCATTTGACTATTTAAATTTAGCGTCGCTGCCATGTTAGATTTGTGCTCGCTAGGTTATTGAACATCCCATAGGTGAGCTTATGCTTATAGCCTCTATACACTTACAAACTTTCAGTTTGATTGCTGTAATCCATTAATAGATAGAGAACTGTCTAAATATTTTGGATGGTCGCCAGTTGGATTTTAATATATGTAAACAATTGAACGAAGTTAGATGTCGGTGCATTGCAATGTGTATGAACATATACTGTACCACGTGTCATTGCGTTTGGTTGGTTAAATCGCGAGAAACGTCTATTTAAAAGTCGCCAACTTCGCTTTGCAGTCATATTGGTTTTGTAGTTACCAGGTTTTCAAAAGTCACATAGGTGAAATCTAGTAGTTCCCCTTATCGCCGTACAAAATTCCAGGGTGATATCGGTAATAGTTTCGGAGATATTGAATGCTGGTGAAGTATTTCGCACAGCCGCCATATTGGATTGGTGAGACATAACAAAATTTGAAAGACACGGTCGGGGTCGTCCGGAATAGTCCTATGAACTTACCGAGTTTCATTGATATCGCTCCGGCCGTTTAGAAGTTATTAGGGGGGACACACAAAAATCCCTCTCACACACGCACACACAGACAGACACACGGACAAAAGGTGATCTCATAAGCCTTTTCTTTTTTCATAAATGAAAATAGTCTAAAAATGGATATCCTTACAAAACGTCATTAATTTAATTAAATGAAAGGTCACAAAAAGGAATTAATTAATAATTATAGGATGTGTGAAATACTTGGACATTGATATTCCAACCGTAATGAAATGATAAGTTGAGAAATTCAATTACGTAACATCATGATACAGTGCATTTTATGATGGCATTAATCATTAATACCTTAATTTATGAATAAGCAATTCTCCCGCAACGTGAATATACAAAGTGTTATTCCACGTCAAAAGCATATACCCAATAATATAAATGGTCTTCCAACCTTCAAATGTCAAATTTACGCAGCACATCGATTCCACAACAATGGCAATCCTACATTGATCTGCTTTTGGACAAATATTCTTTTCACAATAATTAATCAAACTTTGTAACAGATATTAATTTGTTATTTCTAAATAGTGTATTTTAGACAGAACGCATTTTTAGAAATATACGGGATGTCTCACGAGTAATATCGTTGTTTTAATAGTACATTATGCAACGAGCCTATAATGGCTATAATTAAGACACGAGTATCTTTATAAAACGAGCGCATGCGAGTTTTATAATTTCCATACGAGTGTCTTAATTACCATTATAGGCGAGTTGCATACGACTGTTTATGTTCGACGATAATTATAACTTTATTATATGTTTTAACATAAATATTCATAAATATCTGTGGGATCCAGTTAATTCAGTTATTAGTGAACAAGGCGCGCTGGCTTTGGTGACTGAACAGAGCGCATGCGTGGTCAAGGCACTCCGGAAGCAGAGAGAATTCACTTTGCTTGACAACACAGAAATATGTTGGATTTTGAGCGCATGCGTGAAGGTATCGTTATCTAATTGGCCACACAACTGTTTCTTGAGTTCTGATTGGTGGGAAAAAGTGTTTCATAATGAAAAATAGTGTTATAATGAGCCTCATTATGATACAGTTTTCTAACACACAATGTTTATATTTCGACATCGTCGAACATAAAGAAAATTTTATTTGGAAATGTATTTAACAAAAAATTTACTGGCCGTGAAAGCCAATATCCCATCTTTCTCGAAGCCATTATAGGGAGGTTACGGCTGCTGAAGCTTTTAGTTCTCGCAGTAAAGAGGTGCAGGTGCGCTTCATTAAAAGGGAGGCAGCGCGCAGTTCGCTACTCCTGTGGGGATCCGGGCGGCGACACCAAGATCCCGCTGATGAGCCAGCTTGTTTTCCTGGGCGAAACCCCACACAAGGCACGGCACAAACCTAGACAAAATGCTGAGTTTTAAGAAATTAAACTACGGTTTTCATCAAAGTAGATACCACCAGATTCTATGGTCTTGAGCCACCTTTCAGAGAGGTTTCTTATCCCGCAATGGTACCGGTGTCTGAATTTTGATGCGAAGAATTTGGCTTGACCCATTTCCACAACTCAAAAGTTTTCGAAATTTCTTCCACTCAATAAATGGGCCATGGATCGAAATGGATGGTAATCTGAAGGCGCATGATCAGGGTTGTATGCTGGATGAGGTAGCAGTTCGACTCTTCCCAATTCCTGAATTTTGCGATGGTTGTTCGTGCAGTATGAGGTCTTGCATTGCCCTCTATTTCAGTTAACTAATGCTGGGTATCACCGTCTCAAGATTTCATGAACTCGTTCCAGTTGTTTAGAATAAAGATTTGCATTGACAGCACGACGTTTGGAACAAACTCCCAGGGATCACTCCTTCAAAATTCCACCGGACACACAGCACATTTTAACGATGACTTTGTGAGGTTGACGTGGACTGAACCACTGTTGCGAGGTGTCAGCGTTGCTGTAATAAACCCGTTTTTGATCACATGTGACAATTCTCCATCATCCATAAGGTTAGCGATAAGCTGACGACAGGTATCCACTCTACTGAGCCTGTTTATGGGTCAATTCTTGAGGTACAGATTTCTTTGATTTCCCACGTTTCTTAATCTGGCGATGTATGGTATCTTTTGAGGCACCACTTTCTTCTGACAGCCTACGAGTACTTCTTTCCGGATTTTCAGCCACAACTCTGCGTGTGTTCTTAATATCCCATAGTTTAGGTCTTCCAGAATGCGGTAAATCTGTAGTATTTTCTTCTCCAGTGTTGAAACGTTGGAACCATCAATGTGCCACACGCTCGCTAACGACAACTTCTCCTTCTATTTCAAACATGATGATGATAATTGTTGTTTTAAGGGGGCCTAACATCTAGGTTATCGGCCCCAAATATTTCAAACATTCTTCCAGGCTTGGCAGAAGCTTTGTAATCTTGTTTCCAGTAGTACTTTAGAAGGCTAACCTCCAATTTTGTAAGTTTCATTTGCGATTGTGTATCAACAATTGACAACTGATACATTCTCCCAATATACGCAATTCTAGTCTTGGCCTCCTGTAAATAGCATTGACGAACCAAAGAAAACCAATTCTATCATATAAAACACCAAACGTTCAAGAAAACATCACTTATGAGACATCCTAATATAATTTAATCTCATCTCCTTCCTTATAAATTAATTTTTTACTTGTTGAATTATTTATCTCAAGAACACTACGAAAATTATGGTTTTATCTCTAAATTATCAGTTAATTTGCAACTTCAATATTCATGATACGGTACTTTGCTGATGAAAGTCATAATGTGACCGATACCGGTTTTTTAGAACAATAATAATAATAATAATAATAATAATAATAATAATAATATCTATTGACTGGAGGTTGTTGTTCGAGTCTTCAGTCTTTGACTGGTTTCAAGCTGATCTCCATGCCTCCCTGTCCTGAACTAATCGTTTCATCTCTACATAGATACCACACCCTATATCCAAGGCAATCTGTTTAACATATTCTAACCCCTACAGTTCCTGACCACGACCCTTCCTTCCATAACTAAGCTTGCTATTCCAGAGTGTCTTAGTATGTGTCCTACCAACCTAACTCTTCTCTTCATTAGCAATCGCCAGAAAAATCTTTCCTCTCCCACTCGTCTTAATACCTCTTCATTTGTAACCCTATCTACCCATCTGATCGTCATCATTCGCCTGTAACATCACATTTCAGACGCCTCAATTCTCCTCTTTTCTGCTGCACCAATAGTCCATGTTTCACTTCCATAGAGCGCCACACTCCAGACAAAGGCTTTCAGAAATGACTTCCTAATTCCTAAATTTGTATTCGATGTCAAGAGATTCCATTTTTTGTAGAAATGCTTTCTTTCCCTGTGCCAACCTACTTTTCATATCCACTTTGCTTCGTCCATCACTAGTTATTTTGCATCCTAAGTAACAGAAGTCTCCTTCTTCCTTTAGCTCTTCACCTGCCATAGTGGTTTCTGATTTATTTCGGCTGCATTCCAATATTTTTGTTTTACATTTATTAATTTTCATCAAGAATTCATTCCTCAAGACGGTGTCCATACCATTCAAAACCTCATTCAAAACCTCTGGCGTGTCGACCAAGATGACGATGTCATCAGAAAATTTCAGAGTTGAAATTATTTCTCCTTGAATCTTCACTCCCACTTTAAATTTTTCTCCAATTTTCGTCATTGCTTGTTCTACGTAAAAATTGAAAAGTATGGGTGATATGTTGCATTCTTGTCTTACACCTTTCTGAACACCAGCTTCTCTCTCATGTCCTTCAGCTCGAATGACTGCTGTCTGGTTTCTGTATAGATTGTAGATCACCCTCCTATCCCTGTACTTTATTCCAATCGTTTTCAAAATGTCAAACATTTAAGCCCAACCAACGTTATCAAAAGCCTTTCTTAGTTTGCAAATGCCATGAACGTTCTCTCATCTCTTTTTATTCTACATTCCAATATCAGAATAAGACTTAATACAGCGTCCCTTGTTCATACATTTCTCCTGAAACCAAACTGGTATCTTATCATTATCTCTCAAACTTTGTCAGTAAGAGTCATTTTCCAGACATGGTCTCTACGCTATCCATGATTTAATTTAATTTTTTGAATTACCGCACAATTTACTTAGGCACATTATTGTGTTGGCCGACTGAATAGCAATTCTTTCATTAAATATGTCCCCAAGCCTCTAAATTATGTAGCAATAATAACAGTATCAACAATGAGCAGAAAATTAAATAATGCGATCGTGGACGGCAAGTCTCTAACCCATCGTGTGCCTTTGAAGAGTGGAAATATAAACACATGAGCCAAGTAACATATTTTTAAAATCACCGCCGACAACAAGATTAAACGAGCCATGTGAAAGTAGTTAAAAGGTTCCCATTAAGATCACTTTCAGTTATAGTGGGCTATAGTTGGCTCTCGGAACTTATTTTGGTTTTATCACTTGGCCCATTATATACACACATCAAAAGAGTTGTACATATACTTACCACATCGAGCGGCGGTGGTACAAAACTTCCTCCAGGAGTCCGCCATTGCACGAATGGAATGGCCTGCGATGTCCCCGGACATGAACTGTATCGAACATGTCTGGGATATGCTGAAGCGTGCTATTGCTCAGCGTCCACGCCCTCCCATAACCCGTCAAGAGATCATGGAGGCCACCATCGAAGAATGGGATCGCCTGCCTCAAGATGACCTAGACAACTTGATCTGTGGTAGGCCTATGGCACGGAGAGTAAGAGCCTGCTGGACGCCCATGGTGGCCATGTTCCTTGTTGAAACGTCACAGAATGGCAAGATTTCAACACATATCAGCCCCACTTTAATAGGCCACATGTCTTCCTGTAAGTATAGTTTGTAATTTTATTTTCACACATGATTAAAGTCTACACGATATTTGTCAGCATGCCGATTCTTTGGTAATAACCTCGCCCATAATCCCACATATGCTCTACATCATGGCAAACAAGTGTTAAGCAAACCGTTTTTTGATGTGTGTACTTCCACTCATATCGTGGGGTGTTTTTTATGCTAACGTCCAAGATAACAATTCGTCTAAAATATTTGTTTTAAATTATAATTTACGATAATTTGTTTAGTTTCTCTCCCCTAATCTCGGTTTCAGCAAACTGATGCGCTTCAGGATGGATTGTTTAGTACGTTTTAGACTAACGCTCTTAGGTTCCAACGTTCGCCACGAGGAGCCGACTACGGTGGCATCTAGTAACAAAGTTCTGAACTAGTTGGTCGTTGACGGTGGCGATTGGTACCAAAAGCTGGAACTACTTGAAAATCGAATGTCTGCAGTCCTTACTTGAATTAAAACAGATACTACACATTAATACCGTTATCGCAACTAACACCGGTTATCAGACAGATTCTACACACACCCAAAGTACACGGGGCAACATGCCGCGTTGTTGCAGCCACTAAACTGAGGAACCAACCAACAAAACTTGTGTGAAGCTAAATTTCTAGGTTAGATTTCGTAGAAACGCTCTATCAAAGTTCCAACGTTCACCAGTAGGTGCCATCTGGTAGGAAAAGCTGGAACTACTTGAAGTTGAACGGAACTTGTCGCCACAGATTACCTACTACTACAGATAGCCGACAGCCATGCTAATATTTGGCACCTAAGACTTCAGCGCTGTCTGGTGTTTGACCGCGGTACTAGTTGACGTGTAGCACGGCCGTGCGGGTAGCCTACCCCACCCCTTCCCCTCGGTCCGCTAAATATTCTCGTCCTAAATGCTCTGCCCACTTCAATGTTCCGAAAATCACAATCTTCCCAATATTTATAGCACGTTTTTAAGTGTGGAGATAATCATATGATCTGCAATAAATAAATCACATTCAAAATACCAATAACAGTTTTTCTTTTAAATAATACCTAAGTGGGAAATTGTGAATTCCAGAACTCTGAAATGAACAATCACAGCATTTAGGACATGTTGGTTAGTTATTGTTGTTTTAAGGGGCGGAACTACGAGGCCATCTGCCCCTATTTTAGGACATGACCTCATCAATAATTTACATGTTTACATTTCTTTCAGTTGCAATTGGAGCATATTGCATTGGTGACTAGAATTAGGCTACTAAAAGGCCTGCAGCATATTATTACTCACCTTAAAAATGGTCCCTTCCAATTAACCACATTAGGCCTAATTAGGCCTATAATCAATTAGTTACTAGAATCAACTGCAAAGGAAAAGTACTGGGAAGGGAGAATATTCATATCTTAAAATGCTTGATGCTGTTAGCAATAACAGTAAAATGTTAAGAGAGAATGCTAAGTAAACAGGTGGTGTAACCAGATCACACTAAAATTGTTAGTGCACTTAGTGCCAAATTCATTGGGAGACTGAAATTTCAGAAAAATAATTGGATAATACAAAATCTCTATACAGTAGTTAATTTCATATTCCCTTTAAAATATATCCAGTTCACCAATTTTTACAGGGTGAAATACAGTAAGTACATCAAAGAAATCATCGCACACTAATACAGTTAATTCTATGACATCCTGTGAAGGGGAAAGGAGAAATAGGACTTTCATTGAAAAACAAGAAAATCACTCAATACTGCTAGAAATCATCATGTTTTATTTAAAAAGTTGTCAACGAAGAAAAATAACAGCGAGAGCCAAGATCACACTTAGCAAAAATACAGAAATCAAATCTGTTCCTCCTAAAAGTACATGTTGAGGCATGTTCCTTTCTTCTTTCTTGCCAAGGCATAACAGTAGGCTATAACACAGGATAATAAACCTCTTCCCTCCTTTATGCAATGGCTAACACTGACGAACAGCAAATTCCTACAACACATGCAAGTTTGTATGTTGAAACAGTAAACTAAATGAAATATGTAATGCTTCAAATGGAGAACTTGAATTTGCTGACATGTGTATGGTTGCACCTACTATAACTACATTTTAAAAGAATCTCTTATTGTAGAATCATTGTGTTGTTGATATTAATTCATTTAGCCCCATGTATTTGGAAGTATGTAGGATTTGTATGATAATCTGTGTTATTGTAGTATCTGTAGTAGTGTGTACTGCTCGGGTCTAAGCTGCGTGAACCTGAGAGAAATGTGCATCGTAGTGGTGTTGACGAGTGATGAGGTTCCTTTGTCCGTGCATAGTACAGAACCAAATACATTGGTCGGTGACTCACTCACTCATTCCTAACACCACAGTGGTTTGAGCAACAGCCCTAGTTAGCAATATTGGAATAGAAAGGAATACCAGATATCACGGTGGGCTGTTGACAGATCCTTCTCTTCTCGCCTGACCCTCCCCTGCTCTTTCTCCTCACCCCGCAAGTTCATAGAACATGGAAAATGGACCCGAGCAGTATAGCCTACTTATGGTAATTCAGATGACGAGTGGAAAGGAGGCAGCCATTGCCTTATGTTAGGATCAACCCCAGCGTTAGCCTGGAGTGGAAGTGGAGAAACCACGGTAAACCACTTCTTGGATGGCCGAGGTGAGAATTGAACCTACCTCTTCTCAGTTCTGGCTCACGAAGCTGATTGTGAGTCGTTCCAACCCTCAGACTAGAAATAAATTACTTGGAAACTAGCCCAGGACCTCAGGAGTGGCAGCTACTACACCACAAGGTGATATTATGGTAGCACTGAATGAAAGTAGAACGAGTGATAACATTCTCCATAAGGGGCAGATGACCTCGTAGTTCCACCCCTTGAATGAACAATAACTCATTACCTATAGATGTATTTTCCAGAGTTGGAATCTGACAGTTCAGCGCCACTGGGCAAAAACAGCTGACGACTAGATCGCTCGCATGGCTTGTTGCCATGGAAACTATACAGCGCTGCCAATTTCAATTATGCTATTTCACCACGTGCTTGTTGCCGATCAGTCGCTTGTTCGGTTGCCTCCAGTGCACACTCACCTTGCTGCGTTTCATAATCTGTTGTTTTTATGGGTTATAATTGTTTGATTTAATTCGTTAATTACTTTTTCGTGTAGGATTTATACTTATTTAAACTTTATACTTATACTTATAATTCATTAGAGACCGTTATTTATGTATGTAACAGTGTTAGTGTCAGTTACGAGCATCAGGCGAACCATTAATTCCATTCAGTCGCGCGCAGGAGCGTAGGCTACCGCCTCTGCTCTTGTAATTAGTAAGACTACTGTGATTAGCTTCTGTCTTCTAAAGGGTGACTTAATAGTCTACACAATGAGCCTATATTATGTAATACAATTGTGTGTTACTTGTGACTTGAAACTTATTCTACAGGAAATATAAATAACTAAATATCACGGAAACAATCACGTGTTGTCGTTTCGCTTTGATCATTTTTGCTTTATGATAGTATTCGTAATATTGTTATTGCTATTAATTACCATAATTTAGGCCTCTCCTCAATTTGACGGGCTAATATTTTATTTTACAGTTTGCACCGAACAGATTTAAGCATTGGTTTGTTTAAGATTTTTGAAAACCATCTGAGTAATAATGTAATAAATGTAATAACGGTGCTAATGATATTATGAGCATGAGGAAAAGAGCAGGAGGATGGAAGTATGCACGTGCTGGCCAGCACCGCTCTCTGTGACCCATCCAGCCATCCCAAAAAGAATCACGACTTATATAGGCAAAATTACAGCTGTGGCTGCCATTGTTCACATCAACTATCATCAAAACAGTACTATCAACCTCGCCAACACCTGACCATTCTAACCTTCGTTTCGTCCAATCCAATGTTTTTTGACAATGGTTACAGCCTAACGCGTCCAGATCAATGATTATTTTATCAACAGTGATTTTGTATGCCACTTTTTTTATCAACAGTGATTTTGTATCCCACATGTTGGCAACAATTTGTGCGCCTCAGTGTGTGCCGCTAGAGTGGACCTTGTTGACAGTTGAATGAGATGCAAGCGCTGTCGGAACATGGCAGCCGTTTTTAAAAGATCAAAATATAGAAACACATATTTACATACTGGGCGCCAGGGAATGTTGTCCGCAGTGCCTACAAGCTGCTGCGAGAGATTACGTCACCAGTTACGTTGGCAGCACGGCTGTCGCTTGTATCATAACAAACAGTAAACTTTACACTCACCCAGCCATTCATAACATACTGTTGCAATCTTCCAATAATCTAACTATACGCACTGACGATTTCGACAGCCCACAGCCCACGCATGTGGCCTTCGCCCTATCAGGGACACCGTGCAGCGAACTAAACTGCTGACGCAACCTCTTGCTTCTGCACGTAGCCACTGCGGAGAACTTTTCCTGGCACCCTGTACTTTAGCACATATATGTGATGTGCAGTAGTGACCAGGGCTCCTAATTTCAATAGGCCTACGTAATATCGCCCAGAAGATGAAACAAGGAGACAAGGTATGTAAGAGTCACATTCATGTCTGATGCAAGTGTATAAGCTGCGTTCTACTTTCATTCAGAATTAATACTTAGTTAAAGTAACATGTGGGAATAAATACACTAGCTAGCCTATATCAACCATTACATTGGCATACAATAAACCAATTATATTTGTCGTGTATCTATCTCGCTGTTACAGAAAATCATCGACACGAATTACCAAGAATATAATCGGCCCCTTATAGAGAATGTTATCGCTCGTTCTACTTTCATTCAGTGCTACCTTAATTCTGAAAGTAAGTGGAACGCGGATTATACACTTGCAGCAGACATGAATGTAACTTTTACAAACCTTGTGTCCTTGTTTCATCTTCTGGGCGATATTACATAATGAAATTAGGAACCCTGGTCACTACCGAACCTCATTATGTGCTAAAGTACGTAAATATGTTTTTCTATTTATTGATATTTTAAAAACGGCTGCCATGTTTCGACACCGCTTGCATCTCGTTCAACTGTCATCAAGGCCCACTCTAGCGGCACGCACCGAGGCGCACACATTGCTGCCAACATGTGAGATACAAAATCACTGTTGATAAAAAGAACTGGGATACAAAATCACTGTTGATCAAAAAAGGAAGTTCATCGGGATGCGTTAAGCTGTAACCATTATCAAAACCAAAGTTGTACGAAAAAATTATACATATTTATTACAGCGGAGCGATATACTGCATAATAATCACAGAGCATATAACAAAAATAACTCATTTCAGCCGTGGGGAAAAAATCATTGCAGAGAAGTGAAAATATTGCACACACTAGCCTAATTAAGAGCAGTGAACTGAGTGCTGCGCACTAGAGACTAAACTGGCCACTTCTTTGTTTGGCAGTACTGTTATGGTATTGTTTTGAAGATGATTGATTTGAACAATGGCACCCACAGCTGTAATTTTCGCTAGCCTATAGCCTATATGCTCTGATCCTATTTGGGATGGCTGGGTGGGTCACAGACGGCGGAGGAGGAAACATCTATTAAAACATCGCTCCCCGATTTATTTCTCATCGTTTCATAAGGTATTTTGGCTAATTCATCTATTATAGAGAATGTTATCGCTCGTTCTATGTTCATTTAGCGCTACCTTTATTTTAGTAAAACACAGAAGCTATTTATTAATGTAATGGACATCTATGATTGATCCATCCCATAGGACTGCCTCCCTCACCTTTTAATAAATAACTAAAATGTTAATCCTGTGATTAATGTAATTAATCCACATGTGAGTCCACATGGGTCACTAATACCCAAAATTCCTCCAGCTTGATATTTGGGGAGTGGGTGTAGGGGGGAGGTATACCTCACCCCACACAAAAAAGAAAATTGAACCACATATTAGGCCTACAGTAACACTACAGAACAGGAGACCAAAGGTATAAAAAAATGTAGGTAGTGAAATTTGCCGAAGTACCTTCAGTAATGGTATCCGGAGATGTTAAAATAATAGATGTTGACTCGTCCGCTGCCATAAATCCACCCAGCCATCCCAAATAGATACACGACTTATATAGCAGAAATGAAGACTTTTGTAGCCATCTTGCTTACTAAGTCAGGAATGCCAACCCCACGCATTTGGTACTATTTCACATCGGGTATAGAACAAGTAAACAAAAGAGCGTCGATAAAGTAATGTAATGAAAAATTGCGCCAATTGTCAGTGTTTATTTATGTATTTATAATGTTTTACATACTAAAACAGACCTAACCTGGGGCTTACGCCCCAGACCCCCTTGCTTGTGGTACTAGCAGTAATTTTCGACCAGGCAGTACCTAACCTAGTAGCGGACATAAATTCTATCTTATTAATGTTTTACATACAAAAACAAACCTAACCTGGGGCTTACGCCCCAGATCCCCTTGCTTGTGGTACTAGCAGTAATTTTCCGCAAGACAGTGCTTAACTTAGTGGAAATGTGTAACAATTTCAAACTTTACGTGTCATATGGTGAATTTTGTATTGGACATGTTGGTAACATACTCAGATGTTCGTTTTTTCTTGGTGTCACATGACGTATGACGTAGTGTCCAAGATGGCATCCATAGTGAAATGAAGACAATGCTAAAAGCATTATTTTCGTAAATAATCAATTAAAAGGAATTATTCCGGTGCAGCAGTGGCAATTGAGAAAGTGAAACGACTCCCAACATCTCCGAGAAAGGTTTGTCAATCATAAATACTATATTTTCAGTAATATACCTTGTTGAAAGTTACGACGACTTGGTCTCCTGTTCTGTAGTTTTAATGGCCTACACACATCATCCAATAAAAATAACTAGGCCTAGTTTCATTAAGTCAAGGTTTTGGATCAAGAGATCTTACTAAAAGAATACTTAAAACATGGCAGGTGTCAGATTGGCCGAGTAAGTAGGCCTAATTAGACAGTAATTACAAGTTTCGAGCACTTCAAGTCGCTTACAAATTGATTAGGTTATGTTAGTCGCATCGTGGTCATTGTAGGCCTACATGTTACAGCCCACATGCTGTACGATTAATTCAAGTGTACAAAATTAATGAAGGAATTAATAAAACAGTGCATTCTACTCCGGCCGGTGAAGGTCACACTTTACCCATCTAGGGCTGAGATGTAGAACTACAGTACTGCCAGTGACAGCGAGACAGAGGTTATCGAGAGGGCGCGCAAGGTAGTCCCAAAGACTATTTTACAAAACAATTAATTTTCTTTTTAAACAGTTACAGCTGAGAGCTGACTGTAGGATGATCACAGCATTGCTGACTGTTTCTGAACACACAATAGCGGTATAGTACTCGGAGCGAGGGGCAGAACAAGATACGTCACATTATCAAGCTTTAGCACGCTTCCTTTTCAAGATCGAATTATTTGTGGAGTTTTCATGTGGACACTGCCGTGAGTATAGAAATGTGGGAACTCTAAACCAAGATATAAACTGGGAGCATAGCGCCCCCAATGGGGGGCTGCAGCAACTCTGGAGGTTGGAGATTTGAGATTTGATTCCCAGGCACTGACAGAAGCTGTCCTGAGCGTTGTTTTTCCATACTCCCTCCCAGTGGCGATTACTCCATGTAGGACGTGAGGATCATCAATGTAAATTTAATTTAAATAGTGCCATCAAAGGAACCTGACTAAATAATTACAGAATAGCCTAATTATTGATACATACCTTGAGTCATCAACTGAGAAGCGATGAAAGGAGCGTATCTCCAACCTCTACTTTTGCAGCCAAGAACACAAGATTCTGAGTGATGTTTTTCCATAACCTACATACAAAATATACAGAATGAGGTACAGAAACCATGAAATACAAAATCTAACAACAACAAAATTAAATTAAAGTCATTAAATCTAGCTTTCTACGACTACGGAAGTCCACAAATAATAATGCATGGCTCTCATAAGAATCCTATCGATAATATCAGCACTCTCTTAAGAAATCAATTGAATAATACATAATGCATTATCGGTTCTTACCTCAGAAATTGAAATACCGGTACTGGTTTACAGGTTACATCCAATTGAAAACGCCAAGATTACGGCACTTCTTTTTCACAGAACATCAAGAAATACATGTATTTAAGGCGATTGATATTGATAATTGTTGCTGTAAGGGGCCTACCATCTAGGTTATCGTCCCCTATTTAAGGCGAAATCAATCGAAAACTCTCGGGAAGAAATATTGCTGTAATGTACAGAAAATTTAAATACACCGCCATGTTTGAACAGAAGTATTTCGCAGGAAGGCAATGCCGCCAACCGACAAAAATAATGTTTATTTAATGATAAGTGCCGTAATTATCATCTGTGAGCAAGATAATTGCAAGGAAATGTCAATTAGGAATTATGTGTATATTTATTGACTAAATATGGGGATATGTTTGCAATTTAATTACAACGTGTATCATGCATATGTTGGCACGACGATATACAGCGCACCACACGACTGGCCGCGCTACTACACCGATGGTGCCAAATAATCCCTATCTGGTTGACACCCCCTGCTTGTCGCTCACCACATGGGTGTCCGCTTGAAGAAGCTACAGCCTCTGGCGAAGCCGAACATGTCCTCGGAC
Source organism: Meconema thalassinum (assembly GCA_946902985.2). Classification (NCBI taxonomy): domain Eukaryota; kingdom Metazoa; phylum Arthropoda; class Insecta; order Orthoptera; family Tettigoniidae; genus Meconema; species Meconema thalassinum. Next base: position 85,198,727 of record OX336393.1, read on the forward strand.
ACTCCCGGCAATAAAAGCCATCATCACCATCAACATCATGCATTGTATTAACAGGCCATTAAAACACAGGACAGTCAATAAAAGCATAAAACAAAAACTAATATACAATACAACACAGGCATTACAACAGGAGGGACGAGACTCTTCACAAGTATCGGTCGGAGATGGTCTTCCTCCTTTCTCTGTCTTTCACAGTTGCTGTTGGTGCCACCTTTACCAGGGACATTATCGCTCGATCCTTCCATCTTGTTCTAGGGCAGCCTCTCGGCCGTCTCCCAGTTGGTGTTGAGCTGAAAACACGATTTGATATGGAATCCTCAGCTCAAATGACATGTCTCAACCATTGCAACCTCCTCTTCTCCAGATTCCGGTTGATGCTCGTCTTCCCAAAGCGTCGATAACGGTAATTGTAAGATCTTCTTTCCCACCTTTCTGTTTCTGCATTATATAGTGGACCATTTACAGGGTCTTTCATATAAAGTAAGAACGGGAAGCGGCAGTTTTGTTATTCGCTGGTGCGGTGGCCTTGACCGAGCTTGTGGCGCGCCATGGCCCCCTGCTGTACTATTGAAAGTGCGCGCATAGTTCATACGAGGGCAGTTTTGTTTCTCAAGTTCCGATGGACTGTATAAAAATAACAGATTGACATACCAAACTGATTTTACTACAAAATGTTTGCTTGTTTTATTCTAAGTCACAAAAAGATCGTCTTTTTGGCTAGGTGTTGCTGCCCAACCATACCTTCAATTCTCGGAAAAGGTGAAAATCATTCAGTTCTGGTTTGGACTAAAATTTCACACTTGAATTCTTTGTAAAAGTCTATCGTAACGTTGGTACTGGTGGCTTCGGTGGCGTAGTTGGTAGCATGCTGAGCTTCTATGCCCAAGGTAGCGGGTTCAAACCCGGCCGAGCCGTCGGATTTTTAAGAGCGTTAAAAATTCCCTCAGTATGCCTTCCTTCGGAGGGGAAGTAAAGCCGGCGGTCCCATGTCATAGAATTATGGCATGTTAAAGAATTTTCCACTAATTACACCGGTGTGAAACTAAATTGTATAGGTTAAGAATGTAAACAACGCTCTTAGGTTGCTACGTTCGTTGCCAAGAGCCGACTTCGGTGGCGTCTAGTAGCTAAGTTCTGAACTAGGCCTAGTAGTCGTTGACGGTGGCGTTTGGCGGCAAAAGTAGGAACTATTTGAAAAATTCAAAGCAGCAGTCCTACTTGGTTTTTTTTTTAAACAGATACACATTAATACAGTCATCACAATTAACACCGGTCATCAGACAGATTCTAAATACACCCAAAGTACACGGGGCTACATGACCGCGTTGTCGCATCCCCTAAACTAAGGAACCAACCAACCAAAACGTTGGTACAGTGTGGTCGTGAATTATTTTTACCTACTATGCGCGTGCTTTCAAATGTCCAGCAGGGGGCCATGGCGCGCCACAAGCTCGGCCAAGGTCACCGTAGCAGCGAATAACAAAACTGCCGCTTGCCGTTCTTACTTTATATGAAAGACCCTGTATTTATCCGCAAGACCTTCCTTTGAAAAGCGCAGAGACGTCCTTCAAGCGTTTGAGGCGTGGTCCAGGTCTCACAACCATATAGGACCACAGGTCTCACCATTGTCATATGCTAAATCTCTACTTAGAATAAAACTAAGTCCCCGATTTGTGTTTGTTACGGGTAAACTCGAGAACCACTGGATGGATTTTGATGCGGTTTCCACCATTCTGTAGAGGATATCTCGAGGATTATGTCTGTAGAAAATAATTTATTTATGATCAAAGGAAGCCGAGCAGTAACGATTTCAGTGGAAAAGTCGAAAAAAAACCGGTGTCCGAGTGCTTTGTAAACTTACGCTGGGCAAACCGTTAAAAATATCTCAATACTATGAGTGTAAGAATTGTTCAGCATGAAAAGTTCTACAAAAAAGTCCAAGAGAGCATATGTCTATCTTCAATACATCGCCCACTATAAGTGATTTTACGTTTTAATTTCTTCCAACCATGTCCATTCAACTACTGAGGTGACAGTTTACGAGCTGGCCACGGGCGAGTCTATCATCCTTGTTACAGCCTAGCTAGCGGGCGAACCTATTGCCCCAGATAGAAGCCAGCAGCAAACCGTCCAGTCGTGTTGAGTTAATACTCCTGAGAAGGGTGGTTTTGTTTGGAGTTTCCCTGGAAGTGTAACTCGGGTTTTCTTCATTTTGCCTGTGAAGCACAGTCAAGTTAATATTGGTCGGAAGGGGGATTATATTATATTAAATTAGCAACCCGACCCGGCTTCGCCCGGGAACAGTTATGAATGCATTACGTGATAAGCGCTTTTTTTTTTCAGTGTCAATGAACAACGACCAATATCCGTTTTAGTCTCGGTATGATGGGTTAAAATCACCGACTGAACTATTAGTTATATTATCACGGAGATGCATATGCAACAAATTCTTGTAAATATTAAGTAAATAATAAGTCGGTCGCTCTGTCAAAAGATGGACAGTTAATTGCTACTTATCACTCGTGTGAACAGGAGGTGGGGGAGATGGTGAGTCTGAGTGAAAGTAGGAGAGTGTTTGTAATCTTGTGTGCCATCACACTTGAGCAGTTCCGCCCGCCACAAGCGATCAACTGATAGTCCAGCCCAATGAGGCCTGTAATACAGCCCTTGTTCAGTAGCCTTTGTCCGCTAATGATATATTGATCGGCGCGAAGCGTCAGGTCGAGTTGTGCTTTGTACCCCTCACTTGTTTAAACTGGGAAGTAACGGATGTCATCAGCGCCCCACCGGGACTCAGATGAATGGCATTACAATTGGCGCAGCCACGCTATTTGTAGTGCTCTCCAACCACGTGACAGTCTCGATGTTCTTTAATCCGACATAGAGGAGATTAGTACTGATTGCGGTAAATTGTTAGCACTACAAACAAATCTCAGGGGCGGAGCAAGAAAGAGAGGGAATCACAAAAACCTTCCAATGAAATATCACCCTCGTCAATAATAAACCTGGTATGTATGGTCAAACTTAACACAAATCTCATAACACAACATTATAAGATAACCTTATTTAAAGTAACGAGATTCACTGCAAATCATAAATATTAACACAAACAAGACGAATTAAATAATAGTACATTATGCAACGAGCCTATAATGGCAATAATTAAGACACGAGTATGTTTATAAAACGAACGTATGTTCGACGATAATTATTATAACTATTTTATGTTCGAACATAAACATTCATAAATATCTGTCGAGATTTCACCAGTTTTATGTACTGAACAGAGCGCATGAGAGGCAGAGAATGCCTTGTACTTGACCATGGCCTCCTCGATTACTCTACTATGACACTAGGCCAGGCAGTGAAATTTAAATTATAAGGCCATGGAACTCAGCGCATCTAATTATCTAATTGGTCAAACAACTGTCTCTTGAGCTGTGATTGGTGGGAGAAACTGTTTCATAATGAAAAATAGTGTTATAATGAGCCTCGTTATAGTACAGTTTTCTGATATATAATAGTCAGGGTCAAACATAAAAGTATAATAAAAGATCATAATTATAAATACTGTATCTCTTTAAGTTGCCTATTGGATGTAAGGGTAATCTTGAGAACCACTGGATGGATTTTGATGCGGTTTTCACCATTCTGTAAAGGATTTCCCGAGGAAGGCTTCTGTAGAAAAACATTCATTTATGGTCAAAGGAAGAACGAGCAGTAACGACTTCAGTGAATTTAGTCAAGAAAAACCTGCCGTCCATGCACCTTTTAAGCATTCGCTGGGTAAACCGTTATAGAAACCAGGCGAAGCTAGTTTGGATATAAATTTTAACTTTAACTACGTGACGGTCGAAAACGTAGCCCTGAATTCTCGTCTTATTTATAAATGAATACTATTAATGCATGTGACTTCTTTTCAGCACCAATGTTATTTTAAGCTGGTCAAAAAAACAAAAAAGTGACAGTCAGTCTGAAAGACTAGACTTTGTATCATTTTAAATGCTACAAATGCTGAAAAATGCTAGTAAGGCTGGAGGCTTCTCGCTTCGCTCGACGCCAAAGACTCATGACATGTTAGAAAATTGTCTGCATAATAATTATCTTGCTTTATAATACTTAACCTTGTTTTAAATTACTCGCGAACGGCAAGTGCAAACAAAGGGCAAAGCAAGGTCAAGTGCGCGGCATGCCGTCACTTTTTTGTAGAACTTTACATTCTGACCAATTCCTACGCTCATAGTATATTTATATGTTTAACGGTTTGCCCAGCGTAAGCTTAAGAAGCGCACGGACGCCAAGTTCGTTTTCGACTTTTTCACTGAAATCGTTACTGCTTGGCTTTCTTTGATCATACATAAATTATTTTCTACAGAATCTTTCCTTGAGCTATCCTTTACAGAATGGTGAAAACCACATCAAAATCCATCCAGTGGTTCTCGAGATTACCCGTGACATCCAAGAATCGGGGATTTTTGTCTTATACTAACGAAGTGGAGATTGTCGGGGAACACATGCACCAAGCGGTACTATGACGTCACACACCTCAGTGCATCTGGGTACATTTCGTCCCGTCACCGTAACGTAACGCCAGACCCCAGCGTAACGACGAAGTCGACAAGATCATTTAAAATGATACAAACAATTCTATATACGCCCTTGATCCACACACATTTAAGTACCATGGGACTGATGACATTGCCACAAGTCCCTAACTTAGTCGATAACAACAGCATCAAATTAATGTTTGATAGCACGAGTTACTTTGATGGATGAACCGTATATGGAATTTACATCGGTCTCAAAGATTCAATGGTAATTTGACCTTTATCTATCGCTGTACCGTATAATCCATTACAAACATACGACATACTTTACAAGTACTTCATTCCTTCTCACTGGCCAGCTGATATTCTCTGAAATTCCAGTCAGCGTATTTAATCAGCGTAACTATGTAGAGCACACACATATCTTCCTTTGGAGAACTCGACCAGTAATTGCACAGCAGCAGTATGAGTCAAAGGATCTTTCTCATCGCTGTGGAGTTGGTCTTAATCACTAGCTTGTGTGCTGTACACTTGATTCCTGTGTCCTCAAAAACAACAATTACTGCTCTGTGATTACTTTTCTGTCAAACTTGGACAAAGAAAGAGACACCGATCACCAATATCAAAGCTGATATAAAGGGTAAATGAATAAAAGGTAGACGAAGCTAATAACCTATTTAGTCGGCCATGTTTTCATATAAAATTCTCCTTTAATACTCTGTTATAGGGTGACTAATAACTTTACTAGCGCGCTCCGCTTGGCCAAGTGGAGAAACAAACCAGTCAGAAACAAGCAGCTTGGCCAAATTTAGAATGAGATGGCCTCACTGTTCCGCCCCATAAAACAACACGAACAACAACAACAACAACAACATCAATCTATTGGTCAAGTTAACATGGCAGTTGAGGCGAGCTGGATCGTTCACACACCAACCAAGTGACTTCTATCTCGCACACGAGCAACATACTCTGTCCGCTAGAACTTGACCAGAGCATTGTCAACTATGTTCTGTTAATATTTGAGCCCCATACTCTATATCTCCGTCTATAATCATAGAAACAGTTCCAGTGTTGCTAAATTTGTAGGATATTTGGTTAGAAACGTTCTATCAAGTGCCAACGATCGCTGCTAGGTGTCAGTTACAGTGGCATGGTGTAGCTTAAGTTGGAACTACTTAAAATATGAACTTGCTGGGAGCCTACAGGCGTTCAATTAAAGCACCCTGCTATTAATATATTAACAGAACGCAGTTTACATAGCAGTGGTGGCAATATAGGTCGCACACACATACCAACCAAGTGACTTCGATCTCGCTCACGAGCAACATACACTGACCGTGAGAATTTCAGCAGAGCATTGTCAACTGTGTTCTGTTAATACTTATATTTCAGCCCTATGCTCTTTATCTCTGGATACTAACAGGAACTGTTCCAGTGTAGCCAAATTTGTAGGATATTTGGTTGGAAACGCTCTATCAAGTGCCAACGTACACCGCTAGGTGTCAGTGACAGTTGCATATGGTAGCCATAGTTGGAACTACTTGAAATTTGAACTTGCTGAGAACCTACGGGCGTTGAAACAAAATACACTGCTATGGCCATTGGTTGCAATTCATGTGCGCCCGGGAATGTTCTCCGCAGTGCCTACAAACTGTTGCGAAGGATTACGTCACCAGTTACGTTGGCAGTACGGCTGTCGCTTGTATCATAACAAACAAACAGTAAACGTTATTCTCACCACAGCCATTCATAACTGATGATAGAAGTGCTGATGACACACACGCTCGCTTATTGCAATACACACTGACGAATTCGACAGTCCACAGCACAGGCATGTGGCCTTCACCCTGTCAAGGACACTGTGCTGCCAACTAAACTGCTGACGCAACCTCTAGCAGCGGCACGTTGCATCTGCGGAGAACATTTCCGGGCGCCCTGTATTAAAGGAACAGTTCCAAACTGCGCATAAATATTGCTCAAAACATTGCACAAATATTTCGAGTGTAGACCACGTAACCTTAAATCAGTTACTAAGGATGTAATCAGATAATTTATACCTCGTTACTACAGAAAAATGGGGATAACTCTCGCATGTGTATAAACCACCCGCCTGGCTTTACTGTTATGCGGGCTTCTATAAATATGTTTATTTGTTTAAACGCACCTTTTAAACAAATGATCAAAAGAAGCCAAGCAGTAACGATTTCAGTGAAAAAGTCTAAAAACGAAACTCGCGTCCGTTCGCATTTTAAGCTTACGCTGAGCAAACCGTTACAAATATCAATGTACTACGTGTGTAAGAATTGTTCAGCATGAAATGTTCTACAAAAAAGTCCGGGAGAGCATATCTCTATCTTCAATACATCGCCCTCTATAAGTGTTTTTAAATTGGACGGGAGGGGGATTTGTGTTTCATGCACCTCGTCATTCTTAAATTACGTCTGACAAGAATTCGTTGCACATGCTATCTCCATGATAACATAATGAATAGTACACTCTGTGATTTTAACCCATCATTTCGAGACGTAAAACGGATATAGGCCTAGGTCGTAGCTCGTAGTCATTGACGTCGGAAAAAGAAGCGCTAGTCACGTAATGCATTCATAACTGTTTCCGGCGAAGCCGGAGTGGGTTGCTTAGTCAACAATAAAACAACTCACACAATGGAAATATAAACGTCAAATCCGTGTTCTCCAATGAGTCACTTTCCCTCCAAATCCATTTCATTACGTGGAGGAATTCCATTTGAAATGTAATCTCCGTAGATGTTATTTTTCATACAACGCCCTCTTAGTAAGAGCCTAGAATTTCGATTGTAAGAGATCAAAGGGCTCGCTTTCAGAATTCATATGAGTTCTAATGTTTCATTCTACTACGTTATTGCCGAGTTCTTCTTCCCGTAGAGAGGGTCGCGTATTCTATCACAGCTCTGCTATCGTAACGCTCACATCACATCATCGCCGCTACTTCGTATTCAAGTCAGACTGGTGCAGCTTCTTCCTTGGGGGAGGGGGATCTTGAAATAGAAACCCCTGCTTCTTCGCAAGAGATCGAGACTTGAAACATAATACATGCACTATATCGTTAAACAGGGTATTGTAGCGTAACAGAACGCCTTGGTAACGAGATTTTCTGTATCTCTATGGGTTTGGGTTCTTGACTCTGGAATAGTTTCTATCATTTTAAATGATTATCTCGACTTCGCTGGGGTTTGGCGTTACGTTACGGTGACGGGACGAAATGTACCGAGAAAGCACTGAGGTGTGTGACGTCATAGTACTGCTTGAGCTTCTTCCTTTCCGCGCGATCCGGTGAGCGTGACGTCATCCAGCCAGCTACCACCTTTGACCTTTGTTTGAACTTGCTTTTTTTCATTTTCTTTATTTTTTTATATTTTTTTAATTTTTTAAATTTATTATTATTATTATTATTATTATTATTATTATTATTATTATTATTATTATTATTATTATTATTATTATTATTATTATTATTATTATTATTATTTGCTAACGGACTTTGAGTTCACGCAGCATTTGTAGCATTTGTAGCATTTAAAATGATATAAAGTCTAGTCTTTCAGAATGCCTATCAGTGTTTTTAATGTTTGAAAGCACAGTTTCTACAATAGTTTACGTACACAGGAAATTTTAAGAATCTGTTGTTGATGTTCATTATTGTTATCATCGACTCTTCCTCTTTGGGAGAGCGTGCGAACTTGAGCCCATCACAGCTTCACTTCCTTTTCCTCTTCTCTTTTCAGCCTCAAACCTCTTCATTAATTCATTCTGTTTATTCTTCCTTTCCTCTGTCCACTTATCCCTATTGTTTCTTTTCTTGAGACTTGTTCTAATTTCTTGTTTCTGATTTTATTTCTGAATCAATTTCTGTCATTAATATCGTCTTTGGAGATTTTGAATCGTTCCAGGGCCTCCTGTGTTTCTCTCATCCAGCTGGTCTTTAATTTACTTGTACGAGAGCAGATCAAAAAATAAGTTGCACTTCCCAGTTAAGGCCATTTATTACACCACCTATACAACAGCAACACGCCTATAACGACATGCAATGTAACGTCACTTTTCCACAAAGTTTCCAAGAGACTCTAAATATTTCTGCGAACACACAACCAACTTGTCGATGCCGGATGCATAGAAAGTTCCTCCAACGTTCTGCAACCACACGGAGACAGCGGCCTTCACCTCCTCATCGGTCTGGGAATGTCGACCACCCTGTCTAATGATCGCATTCACACTGTTGACATTTGCACGGGTCCTGGACGTTGTGGGCCTGCCCTCGCGATATTCTTCCGTGATATCCGTGCGTCCGGCTTCGAATTGCTGACACTGCTTTACGATCTCTTGCCGGGAAATGGCCCGCTCCCAATACACAGCACTAATTTCACGATTAATGTACGTGCAATTCTTCCTTTTGGCCCATAGGAATTGGATTGTCGCACGCACCTCATATTTGGAGTGAACGTCCAGTCGACGCGCCATTGCTTTTGGCCGCTATTCACACCATACAAGACGAGACACCACAGCGACCTGCCTAACAGTTGTGTGGGCAGTATCTGTCCCTTTCTCCGCTGTGCCCACGTTTGCTACACTCAGCGCGCTGCTGCAGCGCGTTAGTGCAACTAACTGTTTGATCCACCTTCGTATTAATGATGTTAAAAATGTTCTTAGTGAGTCTCCTTTCACCCGTCCTCCACAGGTGTCCATAGAACTGTAGGCGCCTTTTCCTAAATTTCTCTGTGATGGTGTTAGTGGTTCCGTAGAGTTCCTTTGTAGGTCGTCTGATCCAAGTTCCGTATCGGAGAAAAGCGCCGTGTATCTTTCTAAGTTGTTGTTCATTAAATAATGATAATGTTAAAACTCAGCAATTTTTCTAGGTTTATGCCGTGTCTTGTGTGGGGTTTCGCCTAGGAACACCAAGCTGGCTCATCCCTATTAACCCTTAGAGTGCCAGACAACCATATATCGTTGTTCCGTATTTACGTCTAAAGTGCCAACAACGACATATCGTCGTTTGAACAGACCGCTCTTTTATACATATTTAGTACTGTTGAATTTGCCAGGAGGCGGCACCATACGCGTTCATTCCACAGAGAAAAGATAGTAGTTTTTAACTACGTCGCTAGATGACGCGTAAGTTTCCTATTTCCGGTTCAGTGAATTGTAGAAATCTGTGTTCATCCGCGCCGTGTAACATCTATGACACATTGAGTAAAATGGCGTCGAGCGGGAGAAATAAGTTTGTTTGTTGACGGCGATGATCCGGCTATGTACGTAAATAATTTGAGTGAAGAGGAGGATGATGATTACTCGGATGAGGAATTTAATCCTCCAATAGATGAGAAAGTGGAAAGTGAAAGTGATAGCGGCGGGATTGATGTAAACATCCGACCGCGTGATTTTAGGCCTAAGGTAAACAGAGATAGTTACAGTGATAATGACATTCAGAATGACAGTAGTAGCGATGACTACAACAATATCCTGCAGATTCACGATTTCCGTGAAGTGCAGTTAGGACAAGATGCAAAATACCAACCCTCACCTGGGAGGTTAGGGGTAAATCCTGAAGCCTCTATTTTTGTAAATATGTTTTCTGTGTGTTGTGTTTAACTTTAGTGAAGATAACTCCCAAACTATTGTACATAATAAAGTGATATTTTACGTGTTTATTCATCGGGAATGGGAGATTACAGAGAAGTAAACATTACTTATCTGTGAGTTGAATTTCTAATGATATTTAGTTTTATTTCGGTTTTTTATATTTTTCGTGTTTTGAAAATGTTCCAAAAATATTTTTATCTTGAATAAGCATGAGCATGATAATGTTAAAGTGCAGTTCAGAAGTAAGTGAGTTCTCCAGTTAGCATTTAGAGAAAATTTCAAGCCATTGTGTTGGTTATTGTGAATTATATAGCCCTGAGAGTGTGAACCTGCAAAATCCTCTAAATCAGTCTGGCACTCTTGGCATACTGTGAGCCCGCAGGCCTGGCTTTTAGAGACGCCAGAGTGCCAGACGTTTGCCCCGAAGGGGATCTTTAATGTGCCAATAAATCTACTGAGACGGCTACATCGCATTTGCGCACCTTCAAATGACAGATGACTGCGTCAGGATATGTACCTGCAACCTTGGGCTCAGCAAGCGAGAACGTTAAAGCTGAGCCACGCAGCCAGACTGTGGTTCATTGTTTAGGGGCTTTGCGACATCGTGGTCATGTAGCCCCGTGTAGTTGGATGTGTGTGGACGTTGACTGTGATATCTGTACTAGTGTGTGTACTTGTAATCGAGGTGAGATTTGGGTAGGAAGAAGCCAATCATCCCTGAATTTACGTGGAGTAGAAGTGGGAAAGCACGGAAAACCATTTCTAGGATGGCTGAGGTAGGAATCGAGCCCGCCTTTTCCCAGTTTTGCCTCTGAAGGCTGAGTGTACCCATTCCAGCCCTCAGACCAGTTTTTTTTTTTTTTTTTGGCTGAACCAGAAATTGAAGCCGCAAATCTGGGTCGACAACCTTGAATGCTAGCCGTGACTCCAGGAAGTGGACTTATAAAGATGTTCCGAATAGAAATTCAATCATTTTATTCCACATGGAAACTGTATTACAAAGTGAGACAACCCATCACCATGACAAAGGAAAATCTTTCTCGAATTCTTGATTGGCAGTGCGAGAACAGAGGAGCCCTGGCGCATGCGCTCAGTGCCAAATCAGAATGAGAGGGGCAGCAGATCGGCGTGCTCATACTGTGGAGACTGTATGGTCGCAGAACTGTTAAGTTGGTGTGTTGTGCCTGCGTTCAGAATGGAGTGTAGTGACAAAACTTGTGATCATAGTGGTTATAGAATAATCATACTGGCTACCAGTTCCGTGTATTCATTCAAGAGTAAATCCTCAAACCCTTCATATGAAATGAAAGATACTCTTACGGGGGGAACGAAGGAGCTAAGACACAATTTTAAAATGTTCAATAAATAGCGTTTAAGGAGTTTAACTTTCAACCAAATATCAAATGTATGAAAGATAATAAACCTAGTCAATAAAATAAACTACTTATAGTTATTTATTGTACCAGTTTCGACCATATTGTGGTCTTCCTCAACCAAATATCTACAAGTGGTGTTAGGAAAAATGAATACTCCTGAAAAGATTGCTTGTATTATTATAATCACTATTTAAACTATTTCGTGTAAATTTTCTGTTAGGAATCTTTATTTATTTATTTACTTATTATTATTATTATTATTATTTATTTATTTATTTTACACGTTACAGGCCTATTATACCACGCGAAGCAATCATGACTTTTTGTTCTTCCTGTCTTTCCAGTACTCTTTCATTCGTGCACTAAAGGCCCTCTTCCTTTCTTCGGTCCACTTTGGTCTTTGGGCTGTAGGTGCAGCTCTCTCTGACAACACTTCCCACTTGTACACTTTGTGTCTAAATACGCTTTTGTCTATGATGTCTTCTGGGTCGACCTGTGCTTTTACTAGATCAATTTTGACTTGCATCATCCAGGGTGTAGTAATCTTGAGCCGCTGTATGTATCTAAGAATTTTGTTGGTGAGTCTGGTTTGTGGGAGTCTGCTGATGTGGCCGTAAAATTTTAGTCGCGTCTTTCTGATGTCTGCTGCGAGGTTGGACAATTTCTCTGTGGTGTCTCTGGAGTGAAGCCTGTATCCTTCATCTGTGTGCTTTGGTCCAATTATTTTCCTTATTATTTTTCTTTCCTCTGTGAGGATATTTTCCAAGTCGCCCTTTGTGTGTAACGTCAACGTCTCACTAGCATAAAGCACCTCAGGTTTAATAACCGTGTTGTAATGACGAATTTTAGTGAATGTGGACAGACATTTTTTGTTGAAGACACTCTGTGTCTTGTATAAGGCTCTCTTCATTTTCATTAATCTAATGTTCTGCGCGATTTTCTTTTTCCCGTCGGTTCAAGCACTTCACCTAGGTATTTAAAGTGGGCGACTCTACTGATCTTGCCATATTTCGTGTTTAAATTCTGTATGTCGAATTTCCTACAGAAAAACTCTGTCTTTTGGAACGAGATCTGTAGTCCTACTTTTTCGGCGCACTCTTGGAGTATTTCTATCAGTCTGATTGATGTGGTTTCGTTATCTGAGAGTAGAGCCAGATCATCCTCGAAGGCTAGACAGCCAACCTCCAGTTCGTCCTTTGGTCGTCCTAGTCGCACTGGCCTCCAGTAACCTTGAAGTCTCAGCTCTTTCTCCCATTCCTTGATAACTTTGTTCAGCACTAGGTTGAAGAGGAGCGGAGAGAGCCCGTCACCTTGGCGAACACCTGTATTGATCTGAAATGGTTCTGAGATTTCCCCCAGGAATTTCACTTTTGATGTCGTGTCTGTCAGTGTCTGTTTGATCAATCGCAAGGTCTTGCTATCCAAACCTTGCTCGTGTAAGATGTTGAACAATGACTGACGGTCAATGGAGTCATATGCCTTCTTGAAGTCAACGAAGGTACATATAACTGGAGTATTCCTTAGGGCTTTGATTTTCAATATACTTTTTAAGTTGAAGATTTGTTCCGCGCAGGAGCGACCAGGACGAAATCCCGCCTGGTACTCGCCAATCTTGTGTTCCAGCTGGTCCCGAGCCCTTTGGAGTAGGCACGCTGAGAGGATCTTGTACGTAACTTGTAATAGTGAAATGCCCCTGTAATTGTTTACGTCAGAGCGGTCGCCTTTTTTGCGTAATGGGTGGATCAATGCACATTTCCACTCATCTGGTAGCTTTTCTGATGTCCAGATGTCAGTGATAATCTGTGTGAGTTCCCTAAGTGAGTGTGGCCCTAGGTTTTTCAGTAGTTCGGCCACCATGCCGTCTTCACCAGATGTCCTGTTGTTCTTAAGTTTGATGATGTGCCTGTGAACTTCCTCTTGTGTCGGAGGTAATGAGTCTGCGTTCTTGACTGTAGGTTCTTCCTCTGAGAATCTCTCTATTTGTTCTGGACAGTTGAGAAGATCACAGAAGTATTGTGCCATCACCTTGCAATTCTCCTTATTCGTTAGTGTTAGTTTTCCATCACATTTTCTGAAGCACAGGTTTGGTGGTGTGTACCCTCTGATGTGTCCTGCAAAGGTTCCGTAGAAGTCCCTTACGTTGTAGTTACGGAAGTTGTCCTCAATGGAGTCCAACTGTTCCTTCAGGTATCTCTTCTTGGATTGTCTGATAATTTTTGCGGTTGCTTTTCGTGTTTCATGGAAAGTCTGTAAATTTTTCTGGGGATTTTTTACTGTTGTATTTCTGATATGCCAATTTCCTGGTAATGAGTGCATTCTCACAATCAACATCCCTCCAAGGATGTTTGGAATTCTTCTTCAAAGGAATGAGAACTTGTGCTGTTTCTATGATTTTTCGGAGGAAATTTTGCCAGTCATTGGCATGTTCTTTTTCCCAGGCTTCCTTCACTCCAGAATCTGCGATCTTTTTTGTGTCAAATTTTGGTAGGGGGGTTTTCTTACAGAAAGTTCTCTTTCGGGTGAACTTGACCTTGACGCGGGTTAGGTAATGGTCAGAGTCAATGTTGGCTCCTCTACGTACCTGTACATCATGAATCTCCTTCTGTACTGGATATGACATTGCCACATGGTCGATTTGGAACTCACCTAACTGCTGGACTGGAGAACGCCAGGTTTTCTGTTTTCTAGGGTGTTTTCTAAGAGATGTTGACATGAGTTTGAGGTTATTCTGCTGGCAGAGTTCTATGAGTCGTGAACCATTTTTATTTGTGAATTTATGTGCAGGATAGTTTCCGACTGTTTTCCTGTACATCTTTTCTCTACCGATCTGTGCATTGAAGTCGCCCATGAGGAGTTTGACGTCATCCCTGGGGACTTTGGACATCACTGTGTCAAGGGTCGACCAGAATTTGTCTGCGGACTGTGGATCGCTCTTGTTACTTTGGTTAGTGGGGGCGTGTGCGTTGATCAGTGTGTATTTTTTGTTGGCGCACCGGAAGCGCATGCTCATCAATCTGTTGTTTACTGGAGTAACTTCTTCTAAGGATTCTACTATGGTCTTGTGGACCATGAAGGCCATCCCCAGAAGTGGAGCGCCTTTGGCAACGCGCCTGTCAGTCTTGCTCTTGAACAAGCGGTAATTGCCCTAGTCCATGGTGTCTTCATCTGTGATACGTGTCTCCTGCAGCGCGAGGATTAGAAGCTTCTGTCTATCGAGTTCTGTCACTAGCTTGTGCAACTTTCCAGGCTGTATGAGAGTGTTGATGTTTAGAGTGCCTTCGTAAGTTGGTGTTTTATGTGGAAGTTTGCCAGAGAACTCCGATTTTCTCTGTGGCCGTGGTTGCCCGGGTCCCCCAGAGTCCGAACGCCCGGGTGCCGTCAGTTGACGGGTGGATTGGTTACCACCTGGGGTAATACTGTTATTATTTGCACGCGCCATGGTTACTTGTAAGAAATGGGGTCTAGTGGTTATCCACTAGGTTTCTTAGAACCAGGGATTGTTAGTTCCTGGAGCATGTTTACAGCCGCACCACTTGGTGAACAGACGCTGACCATAAGCCGCCCAATCTGGGAACAAACGCTTTTGGATTTAGAGTTCTTATTGGTGGGGAAACCACCTGGCTCTTCCGCTCCATCCATCGTTGGGAATCTTAGATTCCTCTTCCGCCATCAGGACCGTTGACCAATTTTCACCTAGTAACCCTAGGCAGGGGCCCTTACAGGGTGCTACCATCCGGAGCCAGATGGACCCAGGTTTTTTAACGAGGTGTTACTCCTCCCCCTCCTCCTTCCTCATCACTTACGAGATGAGGCCCTGGACTTGGGACCGGCAGTGGCGGAGATACCTGAAGGAACAGTTATTATTATTATTATTATTATTATTATTATTATTATTATTATATCATTTTTGCCCTTATGGACAGTGTTTGAAATTAAATATCTCATGATGACACAATTTTCACTTCTCTCCCTTCTTCCTCTTCTCTTCCCAAATTCTCTTCATCCTTTGACTGTGTGCAGCTGTTTCCGTTGTGCTCTCCACAATGTTCTTGTTTTCATCTTTTCATTTGTTTCAATTTTGTATTCTTAATTTTGTTTCTGATTTCTCCTGTCTCCAATCATTTGCCTATCGATCCCCGCCTGCCTTAAGTCTTCCTCTATTTCATGACACCAATTAGTTTTCCTGCTTGAGCTGTTTACTACATCAAAGAATTTCTTTGTAAGTCTGTTGTTGTTCATTCTCTGCCTGTGCCCGTAAAAAGTTAGTCTGCGTTTTCTGATCATATCGGTGAGTCTGTCTGTGTACTCGTATAGCTCTTTGGTAGGTCCTTTCATTCATATGCCATCTCTGTGTATCGCTCCAAATATTTTTCGGAGAATTTTGCGTTCTTTGTGATGTGTAACATCTTTCCACTCGGTATCTGGGTATTTTTGTCGCACTTGGTAGCTGGACATTTTTGTGGGAGTAATTTTGGAAAAGAGACGGAAATGGATGGGACGGAAGTGGATGGGACGGAAGTGCATGGGACGGAAAAAATGAGCGCGCGCGGTGGCGGAGATAGGTACAACGACGTACTGTAAGCCATGTGACTATGTTGAATGTAAATCGCATACGGTTTACCTGAAGGTTTGGAGGCCCCATTAAAGAAATTCCTACAATAAACCATCTTCAAGTTGTCGTTCTTTGGTGTGAAAATATTCATTTTGTCATATTTGCTGAAAACAATTACGATTTATTAAATCTCCATACTTTTGCTGTATTCTTATTTAATGTAAGCACTCGATACCTCGAGTGCTATATCGCATCAACCAACACTCCAAACAACGTAGGAATTCAGTATATTAACACAGACTACTAACAATAATTGAAACTTCGTTGGTCTAAACGTATCACTGGGAGAAACGCATTTAATATACCTACTGCACACCTAATTTTTAATCGCACCTAAACTTGGCAGTGCGCTATATCGGCAATAAGAGGCCATTTTCCATAACACCGCTGGCATGGGTTCACTAACTGGCCGGTATAAAGCACAGCTCGCATCAAGTAGGCAGTAGATTGCTCCCGCATACAGTTGCAGGTATAAATCACTACTGCAGATGCATTGGAGAATCCTTTCATGTTTGATGGCACAAGGTAGCACTATGAGTTCATTCTTTAAAAAATGCGAGTAAGTAATATGGAATTATTCGAATAACATGTCAGATGTTACACATCATATGCGACTACTGTAAGGCTCGTAATTTTTTTTTTTTTTTTTCAGTTTCTATGATGCCTCATGCTCCAATTGTTGTCGTTTCCGACGCATATTTATTTATTCATTTATTTACTTATCTATCTACAAAACGATTCCCGAAAGCAGAGCTCTATCGTGGGGGAACTGTACATAGTACATTACACAGATGACGAACTAAATTATAATACATGTAGAGTTCACAAATACGCATTTGAAGTGTAGTTTGACACATAGTTTCACTTATAATACAATACAAGAATAAGGAAAAAGTGTTGCAATATAAATAGAGAAAATGAGAGTACAGTATAAGCAAACAAGCGATCTTTAAAATGATTTAACACAGCCTACTTACTTACTTACTCTCCTGCCTCCACGAACCGCAGTCGGTTCTTGGCCTCGTCAAGTAGCCTCCTCCACCTCGTTCTGTCCTTGGCATCTTCCTCCCACGCTCCTAGCAGCTGGGTGACCTTGGTTACCTGTTCTCTCCATCTCATTTGTGGTCTGCCTACAGGTCTTCGTCCGTCTGGCTTTTTCTCACACACTTCTCGCAGTCTAGATCCCTCTTATATTCTAAACACGTGACCATCCCATCTCAGCCTTCTTGTCTTAGCTTCCGCAAAAACTTCGGGTTCGTTATATAACTCCGTTAGTTCCTTCTTCTTTCTCCTTCGCCAGTCACCTGCTACAAAAATTGGTCCGAAAATCTTTCTGAGAATTTTATTTTCAAGAACCTTTATCTTTCTCTCTGTGTATTTGCTTAATCTCCATGTTTCTGCACCATATAGTAATACTGGCCCAATCCCCGTGTTGCTGCACCAAATACACACATCAAAAAAAGTTTTGCATCACCTCGGTTCCCAGATCTCCGGCATATAGACGTTGACTGTGTATATTGTATCCAAGATACAGTCCCTTTGACTGTTCATAGATGTCACTAAAACTGCTCAAAGATGTAAACAACCATGCATGAGCAGGGCCTATTAGACGGAGGGGGTACGACAGCCGATCAGTTCCAGTCATTCCACCAGGACGAAGGTACGCTGCTCATGTTGTCTGTAGTTCTACCATGCCTAGAAGGTCAATACCGCAGTTCGATCGCGTCCGCATTGTTACTTTGTGTCAAGAAGGGCTCTCAACAAGGGAAGTTTCCAGGCGTCTCAGAGTGAACCAAAGCGATGTTGTTCGGACATGGAGGAGGTACAGAGATACAGGAACTGTCGATGACAGGCCTCGCTCAGGCCGCCCAAGGGCTACTACTGTAGTGGATGACCGCTACTTACGGATTGCCGCTCGGAGGAACCCTGACAGCAATGCCACCATGTTGAATAATGCGTTTCGTTCAGCCACAGGACGTCGTGTTTCAACTCAAACTGTGCGCAATAGGCTGCATGATGCGCAACTTCACTCCCGACGTCCATGGCGAGGTCCAGCTTTGCAACCCCGACACCATGCAGCGCGGTACAGATGGGCCCAACAACATGCTGAATGGACCCCACAGAATTGGCATCACGTTCTCTTCACCGATGAGTGTCGCATATGCCTTCAACCAGACAATCGTCGGAGACGTGTTTGGAGGCACCCTGGTCAGGCTGAACGTCTTAGACACACTGTCCAGCGAGTGCAGCAAGGTGGTGGTTCCCTGATGTTTTGGGGTGGCATTATGTGGGACCGACGTACGCCACTGGTGGTCATGGAAGGCTCCGAAACGGCTTTACGATACCTGAATGACATCCTCCGACCCATAGTGCAACCATATCGGCAGAATATTGGAGAGGCATTTGTCTTCATGGACGACAATTCTCGACCTCATCGTGCACATCTTGTGAATGCGTTCCTTCAAGATAACGACATCGCTCGACTACAGTGGCCAGCATGTTCGCCAGACATGAACCCTATCGAACATGCCTGGGATATGTTGAAAAGGGCTGTTTATGGACGTCTTGACCCACCAACCACTCTGAGAGATTTACGCCGAATTGTCGTTGAGGAGTGGGACAATTTGGACCAACAGTGTCTTGATGAACTTGTGGATAGTATGCCACGGCGAATACAGGCATGCATCAATGCAAGAGGACGTGCTACTGGGTATTAGAGGTAGTGGTGTGTACTGCAATCTGGACCACAAATGCTGAAAGTCTAGCTGTATGATGGTACAACATGCAATGTGTGGGTCTCATGAGCAATAAAACGAGCTGAAATGTTGTTTGTGTTGATCTCTATTCCCTTTGTATTTAACGGTTCCGGAACTCTTGGAACCGAGGTGATGCAAAACTTTTTTTGATGTGTGTAGTAATACTGGCCTAATTATAGTTTTATATATTCGTATTTTGGTCTCTCTTGATAACAATTTGGATGTGAGTAGCTTGTTAACTGAATATGATGCTCTGGTTGCAGCTTGAATCCTCGCTTCTCTCTCCTGTTCTTCTTCGTTTCTATTGCTTAATAGTGTTCCAGGGTATTTGAACTCGTCTACTTCTCCAAACACATGGTTATCAATTTGTAAAGTCCCATGTTCCCCTGTCTTGTGATTTCTCTCTACAATACAATTAATAATGATAAATTGGAAGAATATGATATCACAAGAGTAAATTATTATACATTAGGAGTCAGTAAATAGTATCATTTTAACTTTCCACGAAATGGTCCAATTTTAGAGATTCTTGGTAGATCAAGTGGTACATGGTTGTATACAGAGTTGAGCAAGTGCTGCAGTGCATTGACTCCAAATTTAGTCGTTCTTATGCTGACTGCATGTAACTTATTTATTTGGCTTGTGGAGTGCATTTGAATTTCGTACACGAAAGAGAAGGTACCAGAAGCGATATTTAGTCAATAACATGGAAAATCTATTTAATTACGGGATTGGTTTTGAGATGGAAAGGGCCCATAAAATAAAAATGAAAATAAACTATTTAGTTCTTCACGGAACCGCTCGTTTTAATTTTATACAGCATCGAAAGTAATTCTAGTGGACTCGGCACTTCCCTCTATTTTCCCACCTATTGAGCAATCAATGGCCTAGGGTTGTTATTTATATTTTAAAAGTTTGGCAGGGGCAGATGACCACGCTGTTCCGCTCCTTAAAACAATAATACCATAATACCATTAAAAGTTTGGCAACCTCGCTAAACACGACGCCCCGATACCTTACTGATGTTCGCCAGTAACGTGGAGAAACTCCGCAGACGTTAAGCACCTCGCATCCCTTCTTGGCCCCTCTCCTTCTGAATGATATCGATTAGGTTCGAATTGAGATCGATGCCCCGGTGTGACAGGGTGACAAAAATGAATGATACGAGCGACATGGCGACATTTTAGAAGGATGATTTATGTCATGTCGCAATTATTGATCTGTTGAAATGAACCGGAAACTTCTCCTGCCACACTTATCCTCCTAATGAGGGCATCTACAAATCAAACTGTGTCATTCTTTATGGACTTCCCCTAAATTCATCGCTAATAATGAGCGTGCATTAGCATATTCAGA
The DNA here is from genome assembly GCA_946902985.2 of Meconema thalassinum. Classification (NCBI taxonomy): domain Eukaryota; kingdom Metazoa; phylum Arthropoda; class Insecta; order Orthoptera; family Tettigoniidae; genus Meconema; species Meconema thalassinum. Next base: position 85,218,989 of record OX336393.1, read on the forward strand.
AGAGATTTGACATCCATCAATCATGACGATGTCCGCACCACCCAAAATTTCAGATTTGTTATATAGTTTCCGTTTCTGATCCGGTCAGTGCTTCGTCAAGTTATTTGGATATTACGAATGGGGTGAGTAAATAAGTGTGTCACCAAAAGGTACTTCAAGCACTCTTAACCCTTTGTAGGGTAGAATATTATTAAGGATACGGTATTTTATTTGTAGTATTGAAATTTAATTTAAATATTTTAGCCTAATTTTATGGTTATTATTATTATTATTATTTTATTTTTTTACATTTTAATGTTCATGTTTCTTATTCTTCTTTCGTTCCACCCTCTTTGGGGTACGTTGAATAAATAATTTCCCTGTACGCTTTTCTTTCCGTAGAGCCCAGTACTTCTTCAGTCTTTCCGATCTTCTTTTCCTCTCTTCTTCCGAGATAATGGGTTTGGATTTTAGTGTAGCTCTGTCTTGGAACTTTATATTTTCGTCTTTAGTAATTAATTTGGCTGTTCGATCGAGTAATGACGTTTCTGTCATTTTCAATTCTACCAGGTCTTTTTCAATTTCTTTAAAACAGTTGGGTTTTGTTTTACGATTACGGAAAAAGTCAAAGATTTGTTTCGTTAATCTATTAGAATCCATTCTCAGAAGATGACCGTAAAACTTTATCCTCCTTTTTCGCGTGGTATCTGAGAGTTTTTAAATTTTCTGGTAGAGAGTTTCATTCCTAATGTATATAATCTTGTTTTCCTGAAATTTTGGTCCTATAATTTTTCTTAAAATGTTCCTTTCCTTCAGCTCGAGGTTTTCCATTTGGCCCTTGAAATGTATAGTTAGAGTTTCTGCTGAGTACAGTGCTTCTGGCTTAATCACTGTCTTGTAATGTTTAATTTTGGACCCCCATGAAAGTGATTTTTATTGTATGTATCTTTTGTTAATTGGAAGGCCAGTTCAAGCTTATTTTTACTGGATTCCATTGCTTTACGTTTCCCAGCATTCCAACTAATCCATTCTCCGAGATATTTGAATTCTTGTACAATTTCAATTTTTTGTTCTATAATTTTGAAGTATTTACGAGGGTGTTTGTTGTTCGTCATGATCTTGGTTTTTTCGAAAGAGATGTGAAGACCTAATTTAGCTGCTTGTTTCTCTTGTTCAAGGATTTGCTCCCTTGCTTCCTCCAATGTTTCAGCCAACAAGGCATATCATCTGCAAAAGCTTTACAATTGATTTTAAGGTTCTTCTTTTTGCAACCCAGTCTTATTCCACTCTTTATATTCGTGTTCCATTCTCTGACTTCTTTCTCAAGTGCACAGTTGAACAATAACGGTGAGAGCCCATCATGTTTGTTATTATAATTTGTATTTTTTATTTTCATTATCTATTTTCTTCCATATTTTACGCCCTCATTGGAGCACTTTAATCAATACAAATACAATTAAGTCTAACAACGGTATTTGGAGATTAGCGATTCAGGTTTAGCTTCTTCTGCAACCAAAATTTCTTCATTCTATCTGACCTGGCTGTCCTTTGTTCATTTGTGATGGTGTAGTTTTTCCGTTCAAATGTTGTTAATGTGAGTCGTAGGTATTTATTCCTTAAAATATTCTTCTCTTCTCTATTTTTAATTTGCAGCTTCGTTAAATTTAATTCATCTAAATCATCTCTTTGAACCAGTTGTTCTTTCTTTTACTCTTCCAGAAGTAACTAAAGAGCTGTTTTATTAGTCTGGTTTCTGGTAGGCGTGAGATATGGCAGAAAAAAGAGATTCTCCTTTTCCGCATTGTATCTATTATTGATTCTTATTATCTATTATTTTAATATAAATAGAACACTTCCTCGCCATAAGAAATGAGTGGCAATATGTTCTCATTATAATGGTACAGAACGTAATTCATAAACGAAAACCTTGGTAGTAGAGATGGTCATATGGGCTTGGTATTTATATAATTTGCGACAAAATGTGGACTTAAATTAATATTAAAGAAAGCTTTTCAGTCCGTCAACACAAATTGTGCCCAATTACGGGTTTTTTTTTTTCATATTAATCAAAGCAAAAACTACAGCTATCCCTTCACGTTTGTACAAATAACAACCAAATAACAAACGTAAAATATAAAATAAAATTTAACAAATCTCCATACAAAACAAGTCTAGATCACGAGCCGGTAGAATGTCCTTGTACGTAGCCGTGTCGTCAATCGCCAAGATGAGTGTTCTAAAGTTCTTGTTCACCTGCTTCAGGAACGTCCTCTTGTTCGTGAATATGTCCAGCTCGCGTTTACTTGCAATAGGCTATTTGTACAGGGATGATATGCGGTGTTGGAAGGATCTTTGGATTATGGAATGTTTAGTGTGTGGAATGTGGAGAATATCTTTGAGCCTGGTAGAACGGGAAGGGGCTCTTAGTATGAAAAGTGACAGCAGGTGGTCCGAACGGTAAGGCGTGAAAACAAGTATTTATTTGCCCTAACCTGAAAGAAATATTACATAAGATATTTCTCATGTTGATGCCGTAAAAAAGTTTAAAAAATGCACTTAATATTTTTTTTGACTGTAATAAATGTCCTAAAAATTCGAAATATGCACTATAAAATGATCTTATAATAATATCACCAATATTTCAAAAATTCGAAAAATGCACTATAAAATGATCTTATAATATCACCAATATTTCGAAAATTCGAAAAATGCCCTATAAAATGATCTTATAATAATATCACCAATATTTCAAAAATTCGAAAAATGCACTATAATAGTACATTATGCAACGAGCCTATAATGGCTATAATTAAGACACGAGTATTTTTTATAAAACGAGCGTATGCGAGTTTTATAATTTCCATACGAGTGTCTTAATTACCATTATAGGCGAGTTGCATACGACTGTTTATGTTCGACGATAATTATAATTTTATTATATGTTTTAACATAAATATTCATAAATATCTGTTGAGAGTCAGCCACAAGAATTTTGTTATCGGAGAGCGAGCGCGAGACATCTCTCTGTCTTTCAAGATCTTTGACGCATGCGCTCTGTGTCCTTGCAATGACATATGCAAGCCATATGTTTACACCTGCCGTCCCTCAGTAATATTGTCACCGGAGTCGTTTGAATGCGCTGTGTAGAAATTAGTGTTGGTGATTTTAAGGTACAGTGCTATTTCTTGTTTCATATTCGCCAGTTTATTTACGCGAACATATGGACGGTGCGTATTCCATGTCGGTAATTTATTATAGTTCGATGTTGTGTTTATGTCCGACATGTTGGATTTTGAGCGCATGCGCGAAGGTATCGTTACCTAATTGGTCAATGAACGAGCTCTGATTGGCTGGAGAAACTGTATCATAATGAAAATAAGTGTTATAATGACCATCATTATGACACCGTTTTCTGACACATAATAGTGAGGGTCGAACATAAAATGATCTTATAATAATATCACCAATATTTCAAAAATTCGAAAAATGCACTATAAAATGATCTTATAATAATATCACCAATATTTCAAAAATTCGAAAAATGCACTATAAAATTGAGAAAATGATCTTATAATAATAAACTCACCAATATTTCAAAAATAACATCTTGCTCAAACTGAAAAGTCAATTAAAATAATTAAAATAGATTTCAAGTACTTAACAAAAGGTTTATGTTCACTTTAGTCTGAGTTGCACTGCTGTACGCATGCCATTCTGATGTTGTCAAATGTAAATGATCTGCGATTATCAGCCAACAAGTTTTTTATATCTCGAAAAGCTGCGTTCAACATCAACTGATGTGATCGGAGTGTACTTGAAGTTAGGAAGGTCGTTTGCTGCTAACTCCTCCTCAATCCCAACCATGCAGTAGTTTTCACCAGAAAGAATGTCTGAGATTTTGCATAATGTTTTATACGCGGTGTTTTTGTCCGGCATTTTTTTCAGTTTCGATACAATACCCGCAGCAATTTCGCCACGATTGTTGCTAAGACTATTTTCCACTCGGTTGATTAAGGAAATGGAATCAATATTTCAACATTTCAAATTATATTGCATGAGCTACTAACTTCTTCTTAATTCTGAGAGACGTAACTCCCTCATATAAAGCTGTGACATGACTGAATTGAAAATAAAATGACCTCAAAAGGCCGATTTCTCTAAAATAAAACCAAAAAATTCTACCAAACTTTAGAAAATGCTCTTAAAATGGAAAAAGTAGCAAAAAAAATCAAAATAAAAATGACATATTTGAAGACGGGGTGGCCCGTCCGGAGTTTTTATGTACTTCAGCATTGCTTCAGACAGCTCAGTAAAAAGATGACATGTCATCAACATCCGGGCCCTAGTGATGACCTTTGAACTCGGCAGACAAAACGAGAGAAGACGAGTCTCCTTGACGTCTACACGCGAGATAATTACGTTAATGTATTTCTTCGTGAACCGGTTGAAGTTCCCCGTAGTCAGCTGTTTCTCTATTTAATGAGCATACGGGGCGGGCGGGTGCCTTTTTTTTTCTCGCCTCACCATTTCTGCAAGATTTAAAAACTTTGCCGTCCCGGCAGGAAGATAATCTTCCCACTGGCGGACGGTAACAATAAATTATCGTTAGAGTCCAAGCTATTCCCGTATAATGCACCCTCAAACACATTACCTTGTTCTGAAGCTCTTAACCACACCGTGTTCAGTGTCCATGTGCATTAAACAGACCCCAATTAAAAATAATTGCTATTACAGCCCGTACACTATGCACAGCTATCGATCAGCAAATTTATAAAATTAAACCATGCACAGGGGTGAACCATTAATTAGAAATTTTCTGTTCTCCCACCAATCAGAGCTCAAGAAACAGTTGTTTAACCAATTAGATAATTAGATGCGCTGAGTTCCACGGCCTTCTAATGTAAATTTCACTGCCTGGCCTAGTGTCATAGTAGGGTAATCGAGGTGGCCATGGTCAAATACAAGGCATTGCCTGCGTCTCATGCGCTCTGTTCAGTACATAAAACTGCCGAAATCTCGACAGATATTTATGAATATTTATGTTCGAACATAAAATAGTTGTAATAATTATCGTCGAACATAAACAGTCGTATGCAACTCGCCTATAATGGTAATTAAGACACTCGTATGGAAATTATAAAACTCGCATACGCTCGTTTTATAAACATACTCGTGTCTTAATTATAGCCATTATAGGATTGTTGCATAATGTACTATTTCTACATTATAATTAATTTTCCTCTCAGGGCTCCACAACTAATAAGACATGGGTTGGACCACAATACCCTGCTAAATTCGGCATTGCTTTCAACTCTCGTACCAGATACCATTCTTAGATCTAATTACTTATCAAGTAGCTCCGTAAAGAACTAAATAGCCCATTGTCATAGAATCTTAATTTTAAAATTTCCCACAGCTGCCATCTTGAGTTTATGAGAACAATTGAATTACATATCAGTAGATTAAACCTTGTATAGACGTGTTGGGTGTTAGGTTTCACTGCGTTCGATTGGTTAAATCTCAAGAAAATTAATTTAGTATTTTAAATTTGCTTAGCCGCCATGTTGGTTTTGTACTTAACAGGTTCTTAAACGTCACAGAGGAGAATTTATATTAGTATCTTCTATCAGCATACATAATTTCAGGGTGATATCGGTAATAGTTTCGGAGATATCGAATGCCAGTGAAATATTTCGCGTTGCCGCCATATAGGATTAGTAAAACAACTTATAATTTGAAAGGCACGGTCGAGGTTGGACAAATAATTATTATGTCCTTCTCCAGTTTCATTAAAATCGCTCCAACCATTTTGATTTTATTAGGGGGAGACACACACACACAGACAAAGGTTTTTTTTTCGTGTAGCCTCCTGAGAGGCCGAGTGCAGGTCTTTCTAGTCGACGCCCGTGGGCGACCTGCGCGTCGGGATGAGAGATGGAATGGATGAAGATGAATGAAACTGGGCAAGGATGTGAAAGGAAACGGCCGTGGCCTGTCAGAAGGTACTGTCCCAGCTTTTGCCTGGTGTTGAAAATGGGAAACGACGGAAAACCATTTCAAGGACAGCCGACGGTGGGGCTTGAACCCACGCGTCTACTGAGTCAGCAGAGAGCTTGGCCCCTTGACCTAACGCTGCGCTTTAGCCCGCGTAGCCACTACTGTCGGTAGACAAAAGGTGATCGCATAAGATTATGAAAATAGGCTAAAAATACTACGCCTATCAACAAAAATTATGAAACATCTATTCAACTGTTTTACATGTTTCGATATTATTTGATATCTTCTTCAGCGCCTATTATAAGCTTGGCTGGTCCTTTCGTAAAAAGCAATATTAAACGTATTAATATAATTTATTGCAGTCAATGGCCATACAGTAAGTAGGATCATGTTAGACAATATAGCAACCGTTCAGTTTTTTGCATAGTGGGACAGAGGTAATGTTCTTTGTGTGCACTCAATCAGGTGATACCGTGGGCAGTGTAGACCGCAGATTACACAGTCTATGGATGGTTCATGAAAGCCCTCCTTGTTAGAGATGCGATAATGAAACCCATGTATTGCGCCTCTCGTGTATATTAATAGGTAACTATTGACATTATTTCATGCTTTTGGAATATTGCCTTGTGAAGATAAAATTTAAAACTCTAAACCTTGCCTCCTTTTTCAATAGAACTAAAACAATGTGGCCAAAAAATGTATGTCAATGAGCTTACAAAAACTAGAGAAATTCCTCTGTTCGTAACCAGAGAGCAGCCAGAAACTATTGTATGGACCTTGGTAGAAAAACTCGCCACATTAATTAGAACGGCGGACAGAGTAGTGAGGAAGGAGAAGGAAAAGAGGGCGGGGGAAAATATTGAGACACCTCGAAGAATGAGGATAAATCCTCTCAGTTTCTCTATTTCTTCACCTGTTTCAAATTGTAGGGTTTCCTCTATGGCTGCAGGGCCATGATTTGATCTCCTTTGTTCGTCACTGGAGGAATTTCCATCAGTTTTTTCGTCTAGACCTGTATGGCGTTGGGTGCCGTACAGGTGCACTTCCCTTTTGTTTCTGTCTCCTTATATCCATCCCTCTCCCTCCCCTTTCTCCTTATTTGGACAGATGTCGGATTTATAACATGCAGACTATTGTATTGTTGTGTTTCTATGTCAGTTCAAGGCAAAACTGTATCGAACGTTCAACCCCACCTCAACCTGGTCAGCAAGAACCTCGCTTCCTCACTCTACAAAGCTGCGGCCTCAGGTCGAAAGATGTCGGACAGGCGCTGCATAGATCGATAGCCTACCAATCGGGAGATCGGACAAGTTGGGTCGTGGGACGCTCTTTGACCAAGGGGCAATGAGCTGATGCGGTACTTGAGAGCACCATCGCTAGAAAAACTGAGGGATCACGTGAGAATCTGTTTTTCTATTTTACTTCTGGATTAAATTACAATCTATTCAATCTTTGTATCCTTGGTGGTAGATTACTTTACTTCCATTCTGAATAAACTGGGCGTTAAACTTTTCGACTCTTTCATTGGAGAACATTCTCTGAATCCTGGAATCACGTCCTACTCCAATTTCCTTGTATAGTAGGGACTGTACTGTAATCCGTATCACAATCCTAGTGCATAATATTTCGGAACGCCTCATCGGCCTATGACGTGACACCGTACGATCAGGTGGGGTATAACAATATATTATTATTATTATTATTGTTATTATTATCATTATTTGAAGTATCTATTTCTATTACAAGATATCTGCATTCAAGCGTAATTCTTCGGGAGTGAAGAACCTGGTTCCTACACTTCCACTTATATAATGCTTGCCACGGTGGGTGAGTGGTTATCGTGTCGGTCTACTAACCCCAAGCTTGCAGGTTCTCTCCTGGCCATGGTAAGTGATTTTTGAAAGGCGACAAAAATCACTACACGCATGGCATACGTTGATGCCATGTTAAATACCCATTTGAATTCAGTAGGCCGTGTTCATAATAGCAAAATTAATCTCGGCATTTTCCGCCAACACAAAAATAGCTCCTCCTTTCTCTACTAGAAACCGCTCTAGTGTCAAGGAACTTAGATATATAACCTCCTTGACTTTCATAGCGCTACAAGGAACAAAAAAAATCGATATGAAAGCCGCCGCCGGGGCGTCAAATAGCAAATCATGCACCCGGCATCTGAGGCCATACGATATTATTATTATATACTGAACCCGATGTCACATTTGCCAAGTGACCTCTTTGGCTCATGAAGAATTCATCATCCATGGAGCAGGCCAAGAGAGCGCTCGTTTGACTAATATGAGTTGCCGCGCCGAGAGTAGGCTATATTATGTTGTAAATATTTTGTGAACCCCATGATTATTAACCACGGTTGTAAATATTTTGGATGCTCAGAAGAGAAATATGATTTATGATAAATAAGGGGCACGAATATAGAGAATCCCTAGTGAATGCCGCAGATATTTCTACAGTCACACACTTGACTAGTCACTAGAGAGTCCATCCGGCATCTTGATGAGGCGACTCTTATCGCAAGCATGATTGCAGCGTGACGTACTATTTTTGACAGGCATGGTCCTGCCTTGACGTCGAAACGAGCTCGATAAATCGAGGAGTATCTGTGTGATTCTACTTAATCTGGTGAAGAAACATACGTGATTATGTGCAGTATGACTGCCGAGTGTGTTTATGATAATCAGTAATCGCCAATTCGGAATATTTGTGATCCTTCACTAACAATTTAACATAGGCACAAAGCACGCTGCTAAGCCACGTTTTTTTTTCTTACATGTGCAGCGAGATTATCACCATCAGTGTTAAACAAGTAATGAACGATTCACGAGTGAACTTAATCAATCCGTTCTGAGTGTGTACTTTGGCACAAGCCATAAGTTAGCTTCTGTGAGCGGAAAAACCACATGGCCATTCTATCTTGCTAACCGCTACCGGTACTTTTTGAGGATCCAACCAGCCTTCGGGCTGACTACCTAACAACAACCGCTACCAGTGTAAATTCTGTGAAATTGCAACTAGAGCGATAAATTCAGTGTGACCATCATGGCTTTGTTGAAACATAACTATTATGAAGAAACGCCAATTATTCAACTAGTCATGAGCTTTGAAATGGAGTAGACCCATGCCATGGCGGGGTTTAGCGACGGTCAGACCGCACTCCAGATGGCCTAGCGATGGTGGGATCGCACGTCAAATGCATTAGTAATGGCTGAGATTGTACTACAAAGCAAGCACGTGAATTACAGGCATTCCATCCATACGCCTAATTTGCAACCTATACCATGTATAACTATGAAGAACACACGTGAGTCAGGCTGATGGCCAAAACCTATTTTTATGTACGGTCCTGCTGTGGGGACTAGATTAGTTATTATGACCTTACGCCGCACATTCTTAGGTAGGATTTACACTTAACATGCACTCCTAGGTGGTGGAGAAACCACAAATATAACGTATCATTTGCACTTGTTGAGGATAATAGCATTTGCCAACCGTTATTTTACATAACATTTTTTACATAACTTCGACAGAGCATCGAACCAACACTCTTTTACGTGTAGGATTTGTATCATAATCTTGTCTGAAAGAACAGTGTTTTATTTTAACAAGTGAAACTCAACGACCAGCTGTTGGCCGTGGAAAGGAGCCTATGTCACACTTTATTTGGTTTATTTTGATCTTGCAAACGCGACGACAGCGCGCTCTTTTCTTCAGTAAATTATATAGAAGACAGTGGGCCCAGTGAATAACAAACATTCTTGTTACCTGAAAACCAGTTTATGTAGTGTGGAGAAGTTGAACAAATACTTTTTTTTGACATGCAGACGACTGCCAAACAAGCTATGAATTGTACCATTATAAGATGAGCTAAGCAGGCTATTTTTGGTTCGAGAGAATGGGTCATTTTATAGGACTGTAAGCAAAAGACCCAAGTTTAAAAATGCATGAATTCCAGACGCTCAGGTCTGATATATGAGTAAATGAGACACCTTTCTGTAACTTCAGAGTATACAGCTGTTATACCAGCAATATTTAAACCTTATCCTCAAGCTTGGATTGTATAGATTTAAAAAGGAACCATGTAATGTAAAAACGCTCTACAGCGGTAGGATATGATTACCCTTAGATGCTAGTACAAGTTTTCGTACTTTATAGGCTGGTGACGCGTACGGTTTTGTCACGTTACTACAGCAGATGATCAATGGATCAGTGGTATTGATCAGCACACTGAGGTGCTATTTATGGTATTGTAATTGATTTTTCTTCCAATGAAGTGTTTGTATTGGATGCTTGGGACACCAATTGTTTACACTATACGAATTTAACATGGTCATTAAAAATACAATGAAACTGATAGGGGTAAACTATTCTGATAAATAAGAAGGTAATAATCAAATATCAGGGTTTTTCAACTAAAACTGAATATAAACCAAAAGTTAGGAACTCTAATGAAATCTAAATAAAACCATAAACTTAAATGAACCTTGTTGACCATAACTTAGACTTGTTTCTTCGTCTCATATTAAATACAAATATAGCTTTCCTCTATTGAGCGACGACAGTCAGATAGTTACGTGTTTAAACGCGGTAGCTAAGCTGATGATGCGATGTTAGACATGTATTAATTCATGCTATCGCCAACATAACGTTTCTCTCCCAACACAAACATGACCCAAGTTCGCAAAGAGCGAATTTGCGATGTAGGAAGGTAACTGTAGTGGCGCCCATTGCGCATCTAATTTAAGAGTGTTTACATGTTATTCATTTGTGTTGTAACTAGTATAGATTTTCATACTTTCTGTTAGGTTCAGAATGTGCATAGTTTTAGCTTGGAAATAAATTTTGGATGAAACGCTTCTCGTTTACATCGTTGCCATTATGATTAACGTACGATAGGCATTAGATTAAACGATTATAACGTTAAATGTCGGAGATGACACCATCATAGCGTAGCTTTAAACTTATTATGCTTTAAATGTAACTAATATCTTGCATTGTAAACAAGTAAATAACTCACCTTGCTGTAGAATCATTCTTGTATTATTACTATTATTGAATCTTCGAAGTAATTGGATAGGGAAGATCTACGTGTCATTCTCTTAGATTGCTTTCTTTGTTTTTCCACTTTTGCGTAGGACTTCGAGAGGCTTAATTTGTTAGGATTGTCGCACGGAGACGAATTAATTATTATGAACATTGTTTTCACCTCTCGGAAGTGGTTAGGGGTCTGCCACTTTTGTGAATAAACTGAGTGTGATTTAAATGTAAGCCTCGCCTCTTTATTGTATTTATTGAGTTTCCATTCCTCTGGACTGGTGGTTTTTCCTCTCATTACACCCGACACCCCCCGAGTACAGTTTCTTGAGTGCTTTCCCAGTCCAAGAATGCATTCCTTCCCGGCCTATATGTCTTCCTGGGAGATGAGGGTTTCGGAAGGGTCATTTAAGGTAGATGGCTCCCCGGAATCCTCGTCAATCGGGCACAATACTTAGACAAGCTTACCCGGCATGCGTTGCAATGCCAATCAAAGAAAGTGTTGGGGTTGTAATTTTGTTTCTTGAAGCGCTTTTGGATACACAATATTTTTTTAAATTTCCGTTAACTGCCTCTAAACTATCGTGAAATGGATTTACTAATTTATAAACATTCGTGGGAGCAGCACAACAACTCACCAAAGTCTCATCGCAATCGGATGAATGGCATATGACGCATACGCGATTTTGTTTAAATGATTCGTTCGCTGTCACTCATTTGTTGAATCGACTCGTGCGCCACCTACAGTGAAATGGATGTACTAAGTTAGAAACCTTCACGTAGGCTAAGTGTACACAACAACTCATCAAAGTTTCATCGCAATCGATGAATGGAATTTGAACACATACGTGATTTTGTTGAAACGCTTCGCACGTCGTCACTCATTTGTTACATCTACTCGTGCGCTACCAATATTGCAAAATGGATTTACTATACCGAAGACCTTCCCTGGCGTGTACACAACAACTCATCAAAGTTTCATCGCAATCGGATGAATGGCATAAAAACGAACCTATACGGGATTTTGTTTAAACGATTTGCGCCCTGTCACTCATTTGTTGAATCTACTCATGCGCTATCTATTCTAAAATTGATTTACTAAGCCCGAAACCTTCCCTGGAGTGTACTCAATGATACACCCAAGTTTCTTCGCAATCGGATGAATGGTATATGAACGCATACGGTACTTTGTTGAAACGATTCACGTGTCGTCGCTCATTTGTTGAATCTACTCGTGCGCTACCTGTTGTAAAATGGATTTACTAAGCCAGAAACCTTCCCTGGAGTGGACACGACATCTCACGCAAGTTTCCTTGCTATCGGACGAATGGTATATGAACACGTACGGGACTTTTTTGAAACGCTTCACGCGTCGTCGCTCATTTGTCGAACGTACACGTACGCTGCCTATTGGGTCCAATTGGGAATCTAAACCATACAGGGACCCTCTCAAACAAACTTACATGTTGTGTATTTGCAATGAGCCGTTATTGAACTGTTCAAACAATGCCAAGCTCAACGATGCAAATGATTTGTGCATGTTTTGAAGTCTACGACAAAAACCAAGAATTCGACATCACCGCCATCAATGGTACAAAACATAACTATGAATTATTATCAGAAAGTCAATTTTTTCAAGAAGTTTTCAGGAGAAACCACTGCCAAGAGATGGAGCTTGGGAGAATTAGTGGGGAAAGAAGACCCTCTTGATGTGGGACTTCAGTTTATACTAAGGCTAACGGTTTCCATGACGACAGTTATCGTTTTGTTGACTGTACCTTGTGTTTCTAAAACTGTGTTCATACTACATTTTGGTCGCTACGCCACCTACCGGGCCCAATTGTGAATATAAACCATACATGGAACCACTCTAATATACATACAAAATTTCATCAAAATCGGCCCAGGCGTTTAGGAGGAGTTCAGTCACATACAAACGTGTCGAAGAATTATGTACATAAAGAAGATAATATATGTCATTTTCATGTCATTTTCACGGCTGAAAGCAACGGGAAACTACAGCCGTATGCTATTCCCGAGGATATGCACCTCTCTATGCATAATTACATGTGATAATGGCCTCCTCCCTTGTAAAATTTCAATCCGGAGGTAAACTAGTCCCCCGTTCGGATCTCCGGGTGGGGACTACTCGAGAGGGGGTTAACATCACAGAAGTGACAAAGAGGAAATCTGACATTCTACGGATCGGAGCGTGGAATGTTAGAAGTCTGCTAGGAAGTGGAAGGTTAGAAAACTTAGAAAGGGAAATGGATAGGTTGAGGTTGGATTTGGTTGGGATTAGTGAAATGCGCTGGCAGGAAGAACAGGACTTTTGGTCAGGAGACTATAGGGTCATTAGCACTAAATCAAACAATGGCCAAGTAGGGGTTGACCTCATATTGAGTAGGAAACTTGGACAGTGGGTGGAATATTATGAGCAATATAGTGAACGGATTATTGTAGCAAAAATCAATACTAAACCTACCTGCACCACAGTGGTACAAGTCTATATGCCTACCAGTCAAGCTGATGATGAGGATGTTGAAAAGGTCAACGAAGAAATAGACGAAATTCTGAGGTATATCAAGGGTGATGAAAATGTTATAGTAATGGGAGATTGGAATGCTGTGGTAGGAAAAGGGAGAGAAGGGAAGATAGTAGGAGATTTCGAATTAGGTGAAAGGAATGATCGAGGAAGCAGGCTGGTAGAATTCTGCACCGAGCATGAATTGGTCATAGCTAACACCTTATTCAATAACCACAATTGAAGAATATGCACATGGATGAGACCAGGAGATACAGGGCGTTACCAAATCGACTTCATTATGGTCAAACAGAGGTTTCGAAACCAGATTTTGGATTGTAAAACATATCCTGGTGCTGACATAAACTCTGACCACAATCTGGTTGTAATGAATTGCAGATTAAAGTTGAAGAAACTGAAGAAAAGACAAAAGCCAAAAAGGTGGGCAATAGACAGACTGAAAGAGAAGGATGTAAACGAAAGATTCAAAAAGAGTATAAAGGAAGGACTAATGAAAAACCCTAAACAAACTTCAATTGCAGACGAATGGGCACTTTTGAAGAATGAAATAACAAAATCCGCAGAAGAAAACATTGGTAGGAAAGAAAGAATAGGTAGGAAACCGTGGATCACTCAGGATATACTAGAATTGATGGATGAAAGGCGGAAACACAAGAATGTAAGAGATGAAAAGTGGAAAGCAGAATACAGACGTCTGAGAAATGAGGTTAACAAGAAGTTCAAGGAAGCGAAAGAAGAATGGTTGAAAGAGAAATGTGCAGGTATAGAAAATTGTCTGCAATTAGGAAAAGTAGACACAGCTTATCGAAGGATTAAGAATACTTTTGGGGAAAAGAAGACTAAGTGCTGTAATATTAAGGATACAAATGGAAAGCCTCTAACAGATAGGGAAGAAAAGGTTGAGAGATGGAAAGATTACATCGAGAGTTTGTATAAGGGAATGGAGATTGAGAATCATGTAATGGAAAGGGAGGAGGAAATTGATGAGGATGCGAAAGGAGATTTAATATTGAGATCAGAATTTGATAGAGCTTTGGAAGACTTAAGCAGGAACAAAGCACCAGGCATAGATGATATACCGATTGAGTTGCTACGCTGCATAGGAGATGAAGGTCTGATCAGGTTATTTCACTTGGTGTGTAGGATTTATGAGACAGGTGAGGTACTCCCTGATTTCAAGAAGAATGTAATCATCCCTATACCAAAGAAAGTGGGAGCTGACAGATGTGAAGATTACCGTACAATCAGCTTGATTACTCATGCTTCAAAGATCCTGTCTAGAATAATTTACAAGAGGATTGAAAGCCAGATAGAAACGGAGTTGGGTGAAGACCAGTTTGGTTTCAGGAGAAATGTAGGAACAAGGGAAGCTGTACTAAGTCATAGGCTGATTTTGGAAGGTAGAATAAGGAAAGATAAGAGAACGTTCATGGCTTTTATAGACTTAGAAAAGGCTTTTGATAACGTTGATTGGACTAAATTGTTTGACATTTTGAAATCGATTGGAATAAAGTACAGGGATAGGAGGGTGATATACAATCTGTACAGAAACCAGACAGCAGTCATTCGAGTTGAAGGACATGAGAGAGAAGCTGGTATTCAGAAAGGTGTAAGGCAAGGCTGCAACTTATCACCCATACTTTTCAATCTTTACATTGAACAAGCAATGAAGGAAATTAGAGAAAAATTTAAAGTGGGAGTGAAGATTCAAGGAGAAATAATTTCAACTCTGAGATTTGCTGATGACATCGTCATCTTGGCCGACAAGCCTGAGGATTTGAATGAGTTTTTGAATGGTATGGACTCCGTCTTACGGAAAGAATTCATGATGAAAATTAATAAATGTAAAACAAAAATACTGGAATGCAGCCGAAATAAATCAGAAACCTCTATGGAGATCAAATTGGCAGGTGAAAAGCTGAAGGAAGTAAGAGACTTCGGTTACTTAGGAAGCAGAATAACCAGTGATGGACGAAGCAAAGTGGATATAAAAAGTAGGTTGGCTCAGGCAAAGAAAGCATTTCTACAAAAAGGGAATCTGCTGACATCGAATATAGATTTAGGTATTAGGAAGTCATTTTTGTAAGCCTTTGTCTGGTGCGTGGCGCTCTATGGAAGTGAAAATTGTACTATTGGTGCAGCAGAAAAGAGGAGAATTGAAGCATTTGAAATGTGGTGTTACAGGAGAATGATGAAGATCAGATGGGTAGATAGGGTTACAAACAAAGAGGTATTAAGACGAGTGGGAGAGGAGAGATGTTTCTGGCGACTGTTAATGAAGAGAAGAGATAGGTTGGTAGGACACATACTAAGACACCCAGGAATAGCAAGCTTAGTTATGGAAGGAAGGGTCGAGGACAAAAACTGTAGGGGTAGACCAAGGTTAGAATATGTTAAGCAGATTGCCTCGGATGTAGGGTGTCGGAGCTATGTAGAGATGAAACGATTAGCTCAGGACAGGTAGGCATGGAGAGCTGCATCAAACCAGTCAAAAGACTGAAGACTCAAACAACAACAACATGATGTTCTTACCTTATTTCATATTCCAGGAGTCATTACCAATTGAAATTACTGTCCATTATCACTACTGCACAGGAAATACGTATTATGTAAATATGTGACTTTATTAATTATTTATTGTTTATTATTATTCATTGTTCGCTAAACGACGCCAATTGTCATTGCATGTCGTTGCTCAACTGCTACTAAAAGAGGTGCACTAGGTGTCTTCAACTGTTACCGAGACGCACACAAGCGTAGCCTACACATTGACGTCATTTCACTGTTGCCAATGTATGGTACACAAAATACATGTCACAGGTCATGCGTAGCGAGCTAAGCGAGCGAAGCGAGAACCTACTGACTTACGAAGCGGGGTGAGATACTATTGGCTACTGGCTGGCCAAAAATTACTGCATTTCTACAAAAAAAAAAATGTTGACATCGAATATAGATTCAGGTATTAGAAAGTCATTAAAGCCTTTTTCTTGAGCGTGGCACTATATGGAAGTGAAACTTGGATTGTTGGTGCAGCAGAAAAGAGGAGAATTGAAGCGTTTGAAATGTGGTGTTACAGGAGAATGATAAAGATCAGATGGGTAGATAGGGTTACAAACGAAGAGGTATTAAGACGAGTGGGAGAGGAGAGATGTTTCTGGTGACTGCTAATGAAGAGAAGAGATAGGTTGGTAGGACTCTTATTAAGACACCCAGGAATAGCAAGCTTAGTTATGGAAGGAAGGGTCAAGGACAAGAACTGTAGGTGTAGACCAAGGTTAGAATATGTTGGACAGATTGCCTCGGATGTAGGGTGTGGTAGCAATGTAGAGATGAAACGATTAGTTCAGGACAGGGAGGCATGGAGAGCTGCATCAAACCAGTCAAAAGACTGAAGACTCAAACAACAACAACAAAAACTACAAGCAATGAGGTCTGGAGCGTTAGCCCCAGGTTAGGTTTGATTTTGTAGTAAAGTCTTCTTAACATAAGTGCACAACGAAGCGATCGAATCCAGCGGAGCGAGCACAGCATAAAACAAACACCACATGGCCGCGCTTACCGTAGGCGTGTGTTGGGAATATTATATTTGCCCCACAAATCACGCCTACAATGGCCGGCACAACTGAAATTTCACGATACAAATCATGTTATAAAAAGGGAATGGCAGGTGGGTTATAGACAGCGTTGGAGAAAACATCTATTAAAACGTCATTTCCACAATTATTATTCATAATTACATAAGGTATTTACCCGTTCGAGTGCTTGTAGTGGGATGTTTTTTGGTGTGAACCAACAAGTAATCTTCTTCGCAGTATTTTACATGCACATGCACTGACGCCTCTCCGTCCAGGAAAGCATAGTCAAGCACTTTAGTGTATGGTAACATTTAGGAATGTCCAGTAGATGTTTTCATCTACGGTTACACTTCACAAGGAATGAATATTTCAAGGTATGTTCCTAAAACAACATATATTTTGTACGAAGCTAATTGGAGCCATAACACCATATAATATATTTTACTTCTCTCTTGAACGCTTGACAAATCTCCGTGAGCTGCAGTGGTTAGGAAGGGTACATAGTGGACAGTTAACGCCAGATGTCGGCCGCTATGCATGAATGAGTCTTGGTGGCCATCAAACACATTAAAAGCTTAAACCAACTCAACCCAGTTTAAATATTGAACAGCCAGTTCTCTTTGACAAGAATATGAACTAATGGACGCATAAAGCTTTAATTCACGTAATGTTCAGAATTAAAAATGAACCCAGAAAAAAGGAAGTTAATTATGGTGGTAAGTTTTGCTCATAGAGGGATATCCTACAGGTACTTGGCGCTCATATTAGCAGGGCAATAATGAGATGTAGTGTTTAGTGTGAATGAAGAAGAATAACCCTCCACCCCATATTCAGAGACGGATTTAAATTCTGCCACCCTTGGCTTGGTTATAAATACCGACCTTTTTCCTCCTTTTACCGATTTCCACAAAATATTTTAACAAGCAATAACAATTACCATGCAAGGTAATCATCATACTAATATATAAAAATGAGATGGTGTGTGTCTGTCTTTCTGTCTGTCTGTATTTCAATAAAGTAGGTATTTTGACTTTCGCGGCCAATAAAAAAACCCGCACGAAAGACGGCGTAAACCTAGAAAAGTTGCTGAGTTTTAATTGCTTGGCCCTGAAATTGAATATACAATCATTTTGGAAGCCTTTATAGGGAGGTGAGAGACTGTTTTAACCTTTAGCACTCGCAGTTAAGGTGCTGAGGTGTTCTAAATAAGAATTGAGGTATCGCACTTTTTGCCACTCCTTTGGTAGTCCGCAAATAGACCACAAGAGCCCGCTGATGAACCATCTCGGAGTTACTAGGCGTAATCTCGCACAAGACACGGCATAAACTTAGAAAAAATTTCTGTGATTAATTTGTTTTTGTTATTATTACTTGGGATGATTGAAGTTTGTTCCGTTACCGTTACTCTTTATCATGACATGGTGCGTACTTTCCGCAATATTACTTATTGCGGATATGATAATTGCTATCAAGTTTGATGTATTTTTAGCATAATGTTTATATGTTTAAATATAGCATGAAGACGTTAAACGATAGGTGTTCAATATTTAAGACAGGTTATTTAACTTTTACTACATAGAAGCTGATATTTATTTCCAATATTTAAACGCACTTTCTCACCTACAAAGCGGAGGCAACAGGATTTTTTCCGGGTACTCCAGTTTACCCTGTCACAATTTCATTCCAGCAACAATCTCCACCATCATTTCATTTCATGCGTCATTCATTTAATCATTGCCCCAGGGGAGTGCGACAGGCTTCGGCAGCCGGCACAGTTCATATCCTCGCTGTTAGATGGGGGTTTCATTCATTCCATTCCCTGACCCGGTCGGTCGACTGAAAGCAGGCTAAGGATTTTCACTTTCCTACCTCTGATTAATAATTTGGTGAGAGAAAATGCATGTTGTCTACAAATGTAGTTGGTAACATGGAAATAACATAACTACATTAGGAATGTGTGATTATACATATTAATGATTTAGGCCAGCAAGTACTAAAACCCGTTCGAAGAACGGGTACTTCAGCTAGTGCAATATATTTACCGCATTAATTTGCAGATTCCTCTTAAAATAATACGCTGATCAATACAATTGAAAATGAAAATCCACAGCCTGTTCCAGTACCGACCTGGTCAGGGATGGATTGAATGAAGCCCCCATCTAGCGGCGAGGATATGAACTGTGCCAGCTGACGAAGCCTGTCGCACTCCTCGGAGGCAATGATTAAATAAATGACAGATGAAATGAAATGATAGTGGAGAGTGTTGCAGGAATGAAATGTTGACAGGGAAAACCGGAGTACCCGGAGAAAAACCTGACTGCCTCCGCTTTTGTCCAGCACACATCTCACATGGAGTGACCGGGATTTGAACCACGGACCCAGCTGTGAGAGGACGGCGTGCTGCCGCCTTAGCCTCAGAGGCTTTCGATAAACACAATTCATGAAACATATTAAATTGTACATGTCTCGGCCCTTCAATGGAGTCTTCTTCAGCTTAAATATAATTTAGAAACTCTTCTAATTAAAACGTAGACAAAAATTGACTTAACTGTAAAGGGATCAGACCTCTTTCTTTTTTTCATTTCCTGGTATCTCCTGCTTTCTGCTCAAGGCTCTAAAGGAGGCAGGGTGTGTGCAGCCCCACCACTCATGGTGCACCCTGGGTAGTGTTACCTCCTCAAGAGCTCACGGCTGGTGAGTTCGGAAGCTCGCAATCCCGAGGGGATTACTGAGCTGGTCCAATTATCCCACATCTTCCGGTGCCTTTGGGGTCGACCCAGTCCTTTTCATTTCATTTGTGCCTTTCATGGCTCTCCTTCCTTCCAAGCATTTCTTTTTCCTGTCCTTTATTCCCTTATTTTTTTTTTTTTTGCCTTTTTAACTTATCCTAGTACGTAAGTTAGTTAGTTGTAGCAGAGAGTGAAAGAATTATTACGGATTGAAAACTATCACCCATATCATTAGGGCCGATAACCTAGAGGTAGCTTGCTACGGTGGGTGAGTGGATATCGTGTTGGTCTACTAACCCCAAGATTGCAGGTTCGCTCCTGGCCGTGGTAAGTGATTTTTTTGAAGGGCGGCAAAAATACGATACGCATGTCATACGATGTTGGCATGTCAAAGAACCCATTTGAATTCAGTAGGCCGAATTCGCTATCGTTTTACCCTCCAGGGTTGGCTTTTCCCACGGACTAAGCGAGGGATCCCACCTCTACCGCCACTGAGGGCAATGTCCTGGAGCTTAAGACTCTGAGTCGGGGATACAACTGGGGAGTGTGACCAACACTACGCCCAGGCAGCCTCACCTGCAAAGCGAACAGGGGGCCTGATAAAGGGGTGGGAAGAGAGGGACGGTTAGGCAAGGAAGAGGGAAGGAGGCGGCCGTGGCCTTACAGTAGGAACCATCCCGGCATTTTCCCGAAGACGAAGTGGAAAACCACGGAAAACCACTTCGAGGATGGCTGAGGTGGGAATCGAAACCCTCTCTACTCATTTGGGCCACCCGAGGCTGAGTAGACCCCATTCTAGTCCTCATACCACTTTTCAAATTTCGTGGCAGAGCCGGAAATCGAACCCAGGACCTCCGGGGCGGCAGGTCCGAGTTCATAATGGCAAAATTAATCACGGGAATTTCCACCAACACAAAGTTCCTCATTTCTCTACTAGAAAGCGCTATAGTGTTCAAGGAGGTTAGATATCTAACATCTAACCTCCTTGAATTTCATAGTCAAGGAACAACGAAATTCGACATGCAAGCTACCCTCTGGGTGTCAAATAACAAAGCTTGCACCCGGCACCTGAGGCCATATTATATTATTATTATTCTTCTTCTTCTTTTTGCGTTTTGCCCATTATAGAGCGCGCTTGAACTTGTTTTTCGGCTTGATGATATTCGCCTTCCTATCTTCCCAAAATCTCTTCATGAAGTCACTGTGCTGCTTCTTCCGTTCTTCTGTCCACTTGGTTCCAGTCCTGCCACTAGTTTTCACCCTAAACTTGTGCTTTGTTACTGCGGTCCTGAAGACTTTGCGGTTTCTCAGAATATTTTCTCCGATGTTCAACTCTTGCAGGTCCTCTCTTGATTCATCCAGCCAGGCTATCCTTGATTTCTGAGAATTTATTACATTGAATAACCTTTTTGTAAGTCTATAATCGTCCATCCTGAAGAGGTGTCCATAAAATGTTAAACGTCTTTTTCGTACCGTGTTGCTGAAACTATCTGTGTGACGGTATAGGTCTGAATTTCGTCTTTTAATCCAAATTCCGTTTTCTTGTGTGGGGCCGAATATTTTTCTAAGAATTTTACGTTCTTGCTTTTCTATATTTGCAATTTTAGAATGACCTCCTAAAGCTATGGTTTCTGAAGCATATAGAGCTTCCGGTAGTACAACTGTTTTGTAGTGTTTCAGTTTTGCATTATGTGACATTACTCTTTTATTATAGTGATCCCATGTTAGTCTGAATGCTCTATGAAGTTTTGAGGCTCTTTCTGTGTTAGCCAAACTGTCCAATCCTGAAGGAAGAATTATTTCTCCAAGGTATTTAAAAAATTCTACTTGTGATATTGCTCCATACGCTGTTTCTATTTTTTCTTTCTTCTTCTTTTGCTGAAAATTCTTCATGTACTTGGTTTTTTCAAATGATATTTGAAGGCCTGCTTGTGATGCTATTCTGTATAATGTCTCAATAGCATGCTTAGTTTCTTCTTTGTTCCTAGTGATAATCGCTAGGTCATCTGCGAAAGCCAAGCATTTCACATTGATTTTGTTTCCAGCAGTTCCTATGCTAACGCCTTTGATGTTCTTTTCCCACTCTCTGATGACTTTATCTAGAACCAGGTTAAATAGAAGGGGTGAAAGTCCGTCTCCTTGGCGAACACCTGTTTGTACTTCAAAAGAGTCAGAAATTTCCCCAAGAAACTTCACCTTCGATGTTGTATTGGTGAGAGTCTGACGAATCAGTTCTCTGGTCTTCCTGTCCACTTGAAGTTCTTCTAGCGTCTCAAACAGGGTCTGCCTGTCCACAGAATCATATGCTTTCTTTAGGTCCACAAAGGTGACAATTGTGGGGTTGGATCTGCGGATCTTCAAAATCATCTTCAGATTCCATATCTGTTCAGCACATGAACGCCCTTTTCTAAAACCCGCTTGATATTCACCAATCAAATGGTCTGTTTGTTTCTCTAGTCTGTTCAGAAGTGCTTTAGATAGGATTTTATAGGCCACAGATAATAGGGATAGACCTCTATAGTTGTTTGGATCAGTTTTGTTACCTCTCTTGTGCAATGGATGTATTAACGCGCACTTCCAGTCCTGTGGGATCACTTCTGTTTCCCAAATTGCTTTTAAAATTGCGTGGATTCTTCTGGTGACCTCTTCCCCACCGAGTTTCAACATTTCAGCGGTAATACCGTCTTCTCCTGGTGCTTTGTTGTTTTTAAGAGATTGAATGATTTCAGCTGTTTCTTCCATTGTCGGTGGATGTGAATCTGGATTCGGTGCAGGCTTTTCAAAGTGCATTTTTTCTTTCGGTGGGTCACAGTTGAGTAGGTCCTGGAAGTAATCTGCTAAGATCTTGCAGTTTTCCTTGGTGTTTGTTTCTAGTGAGCCATCTGGTCTACTGAAACATATGCTAGGTGGTTGATAACTAGACAGACTCTCACGGAAGGTCTTATAGAAACTTCTGGTGTTGTTTTTTAGGAAATCCTGTTCTATCTCTATGAGTTTATTCCTGTCGTATGTCCGCTTCTCCCTGCGGATGATCTTAGCTGTTGATTTCTGGATCTTAAGGAATAATTCCCATCGTTCAGTTGTCTGATGTCCGTTCCATTTATTCCAGGCTTTAATTCTGTCTTCAATTGCTTTATCACAGGTTGTGTTCCACCATCTGTGTTTCCTTTTCCTTGGGGGCTGCCCTAACTTCTGTGCTGATGTCAGAATTGAGTTTCCTAAGTCCCTCCAGTCTTTGGGATTTTGCTCTTTTATGGCCTGAAGAAATTCTTTGGCGTTCTGCTTGAGGTGCTCCGGATCCACTCTTAGTAATCTCTTAGTTTTTGGTTTGGATCTATTAGGCTGGAATTTCACTTTGATTTGGCTTAAGTAGTGATCAGAGTCAATCACTCCCCTGCGCACTCTAACATTTAGGATTTCACATATGTTCTGTTTGGACACTGCTACATGATCAATTTGGAATTCTCCTAGTGCTGGATTTGGTGATTTCCATGTTTTCTTCTTGTGTGGAGACCTGGTGAAATATGTAGACATGAGCCTCAAATTAAAGGATTTACAGCAATTTATCAGATGCTCACCATTCTGATTTGTTCTCCAATGTGCTGGATGATGACCAACTATGGACCTATACTTCTTTTCTCTACCAACCTGTGCGTTAAAGTCACCGAGTAAAATTTTCACATGATGTTTAGGAATTTTGCTGATGGTTTCCTCAAGGAGTTCCCAAAAGTCTTCTACTTTCTGAGGGTTTTTCTTATTGTCATTGTTTATGGGAGCGTGGGCATTAATCAATGTGTATGCCTTGTTGCTTGATTTTATTGAGAGAACGGAGATCCTTTCGGAGGGAGAAGTAAAGTTGAGTACTGAACTGGCTATTGCTTTTCTTACAAAAAACGCTGTTCCAAATTGTGATAAATTATCTCCAATTTTTATGGCTGGTTTCCCCTTATATATCCTAAAGTTTTCTGAATCAAAATGATTTTCGTCTTGGAAACGTGTTTCCTGAATGGCTGCAATTTGAATATCAAATTTATTCAAGGTGTCAATTAAATGTTTAAGTTTCCCAGTTTTGAGCAAAGTGTTCACATTGACTGTTCCGATGAAGTTCTTTTTCTTCGGGCGAAGAGATTTTGAGAAGCTCCGACTCTTCTCAGCATGATGCTCCCGATCCCCCAGAATCCGATGATCGGGAGAACCCGAACTGTATAAGTCCGGGGCCTGGGGTAGTTGCTGTGATCCAATACGATCCATCATGCCAGGTTCACAAGTTGAAAGTGAAAGGTTGGGGTGATCACATGAAATGATCACATGGTTGCAACTCGATTGTTGAGATCGAGAGGTGCCACTCGATGTTCTGCAGCTGTTTACAGAGTGTTTGGTCCGCGAGAGGTATTTTATTTCCCTCAAGTCCGCTGGCAAGCCAGTGAGGACCCCCCTATCCGCCACCTGGGACGCGCCACGTGGGAGTATCACCTCTCCCCCTGCTACGACAACGTAGTAGGTTCGTGGATATTATTATTATTATTAATATTATTATTATTATTATTATTACTATTATTATTATTATTATTATTACCTAGAGGTTAGTTCTCTGAAAACAACAACTATTACTAATACCGTTTAGTTCTTTTTGATGAAAACTGCTAAGGTAAGCCACTTGAAAAATTTAAAAAATGTTGTAGATTCCTCTTTCGTCACGAGTTAGCACTGTATTGATTGGAATGGATAATATATGCTCCTTATTTTAGTGCGTAGTTGCTTGTTGAGACCAGTAACTAAAGGATCTTCAGACGTGATATGCAAATAATATGTCTGGGGTCTTTCTAGTTGAGGAAGACAGTGAGGACTCATCTTGTTCCAACTTCTAGACAGGTTTTATATCCCTGCAGCTCCATCAAAACCGCATGTTAATTTAGCGTTCATAACATCCACCTCGGGGTAAACTTCACCATCATAATACGTATTAAATTACACAGCTATGTTGCTAGCTCGGTTCAGAGTTCTGTAACAGTCCTATCACAACAAAACTCTAGGCAACTTCTGAAACGCTGCTTGTCAGCGTATTCAGTACCTTCGATACAACATTAGACGAGACTACGTAGGGAAATACCACATTAATCTACTGTACAGTAGTATGGCAAATCCGTCTTAGACTAATTATATATTTGTAAATCTCCTGAATTTACGAATTTTCTACGCGTTACAGACTGCTTCTTAATGCTGATAATAACCGCCTTCGGTGGCGTAGTTGGTAGCATGCTGAACTGCTGTGCCCAAGATAGCGGGTTCAAACCCGGCCAAAGTCGTTGGATTTTTAAGAGCGTTAAAAATCCTTCAGTATGCCTTCCTTCGGAGGGGAAGTAAAGCCGGCACGGCGGTCCCATGTCATAGATTTATGGCATTTAAAGATCCTTCCACAGACTAAACTTGTGTGAAGCTAAATTGTTAGGTTAGATTTCGTCGGAACGCTCTATCAAAGTTCCAACGTTCACCACTAGGTATCATTGATATCTGGTAGCGAAAGTTGGAACTACTTGAAATTGAACGGAACTTTTAGCTCACCCTATGGGTGTCCGCTGGAAGCAGCTACAGACTCAGGTGAGCCAAACATGTCCTCGGACACTCCCGGCACTAAAAGCCATACGATAAATAAAACAATCCTGTTAATAATAATAATAATATTAGTAGTAGTAGTAGTTGTTATTGTATATTCATTTTAGGGATGTGGATCACATTGGTCTTCATCCCTGTGTACTTGACTGTATTTTCGTTTTGTCTGTCAAACTGTGCTTTCATAGTTACTCTAGTAGGCCTAATGCCTGTAACTGTAATTTTAAGGAACATATTGGAGCAAGTGCCCCTGGACTTGAAATAAGGTACTATCCCAGCATTTTACTTGAACGAGAGTGGGGAAAACTTTAGAGGGAAATCACTCAGAATGAACGCTCTTCACTGCCGGTGTAGCTTGCCACGGTGGGTGAGTGGATAGCGTGTCGGTCTACTAACCCCAAGATTGCAGGTTCACTCCTGGCTGTGGTAAATGATTTTTGAAAGGCGGCAAAAATACGACACGCATGTCATACGATGTTGGCTTGTCAAAGAACCCATTTGAATTCAGTAGGCAGTGTTCATAATGGCAAAATTAATCTCGTGAGTTTCCGCCAACACAAAGTTCCTCATTTCTCTACTAGAAAGCGCTATAGTGTTCAAGGAGCTTAGATATATAACCTCCTTGACTTTAATAGTGATTCAAGGAACAACGAAATTCGAAATGCAAGCTACCCTCTGGGTGTCAAATTACAAAGCTTGCACCCAGCACCCGAGGCCATACGATATTACACTGAAGAAAATGGAAATTTCAACACCCAGAAGGAGTGGTGCTACTTTGCTGCAATTGAACATGCAGGACGAGTGTTCGGTTGTGATTGGATGATTACACTTTCAGGTGCCTCTGACCGCAAGTTTGGACAACAATCAAAACAGGATGTGCCCACCACGAGCTGCAATACATTAATGAATTCGGCGACGCATGGAGTCAATAAGGCCCTGGATCGCTTCCTGAGGAATTGTGGTCCATGCTTGCTGCACGGCATGGGTCAGTTGTTCCAGTGTTGTGGGTGGCCGAGGACGGTTGGCCAGTTGTCGACCCATCATGTCCCACACATACTCAAAAGGACTGAGGTTCGGGGATCTGGCGGGCCAATCTAAGGTTGTGATGTCGTGGAGAGCTTCTCTGGAGATGCGTGCAGTGTGAACACGGGCATTGTCCTGCTGAAACATCCCATTAGCAATGTTCGCCTTCATAGGGACAACCACTGGATTGAGTACTCTATCAACGTACTGTCGAGCAGTCATAGTGCCCTCAACAAGCACTAATTGTGATTTCACATTAAAGCCAAGGGCTCCCCAGACCATAATGCTTGGTGTTGGCCCTGTGTGCCTCTCGACAATAAGATCTGGGCGGCACCTCTCCCCGGTACGTCAGCGCAAACGATTCCGGCGATCACTGCGGTCAAGACTGAAGCGCGATTCATCACTAAAGACGACCCTATGCCATTCGTCGACCCACGTTGATCGTTCTCGACACCAGGCCAACCTTACACGTCGCTGTTGTGTGGTCAATGGAACACCTTCTGCAGGGGCACGGGATCGTAAGCCAGCTGCACGCAGGCGATTACCAACTGTTTGTTGTGTAACGTTGGGTGCCACAGCTGCTCAAATTTGCGCTGCTGTTGCATGGGGTTCCATCCGGGACATCAGAATGATGCGGCGATCCTCTCTCACAGTTGTCTGTCGCGCTGGGCCTGTGCCAGGTCTACGAGTGTGGGTACCTTCATTTGACCACTGCTGCCAAACAAGTTGAACCGTAGATGCCAGTCGGCCAACACGTGCAGCGACAGTCCTTAGCGATAATCCAGCCTCACACAGCCCAATTATCCGACCCCTTTCAAACGGCAACAGTTGTTGAATGCGTGCTCTTCTCTGTCGTCGAGGCAAGTTTGGCGGGGAACACTTCACTGCACAGACTGCATGTCAACTACGTTACACCAGAGTCCGGATACTGGAGTTGATTCCTCCGCGACCAATCACGTGGGGAGACCTGTAGCAACGATCCAATGGGTCTGAAACTTTGATCGTTTACATACCTACATGGCATCGTTCCATATCTTGAAAATCAACACAAACGACCAATGCCTTCATGGTGTTGCAATTTCCATTTCCTTCAGTGTATTATTATTAGTGCCGGTGTTCGAGCCTTTCACTTGCAGACTTCCAGCTCACCCCATGAACACGACTTAACTAATCATTGGATTTCTATCAAAGTTTGGAAAAACAAACTTTCATGTGGGAAGCGTATGTAGCCCAAACTACAAGGTCACCAGCCGAATAATTGCAAGATGACGGCCGTACAAATCATGAAAGGATTATAATCCATAACTTATCATCCAATGAATCAATGTTCACTGTTACCAATTACTTGAGACTGTATGTTACGCGCAACCACCATCTTGAAATTGTAAAATATAAACATAAATACGTCTCAACATTTAAGAGCTACTGGAACGGAACTTACTGACAATGTAGGATCGTATATGTGACCTTGTATGGCCAAGGCAAAAGAACAAACTCTCCATAAATTCAAGATAGTGGTTGTGCGAACTATTCTTCTTCTTTTGCTTTAGCGTTTGTCCCGCCTCGTGGCAGGGTCCACTATGTGATTCCGCTGTCTCATGGTCATGGGCCATGTCCGCATGTAGGTTGACGTGTTTCAGATCCCTGTGCAGTGTATTGGCCCAACGTTGTCTCGGTCGCCCGTTTGGTCTTTCCCGGCGACCTCCAGTGTGTAGCCCTGTTTTGCAATGGTGTCCGCTCCTGACCGTAGCACATGCCCAAACCATCGCAGACGACCCTCACGCATTTTGTTGTTCATTGTCGTGACACCAAATCGTTCCCTCATTCTTTCATTGGGATGTGATCCAACCTACTCGTAGTAATGCCAGCTGGCCATCTAAGCATGTTGGTCTCCATGACACTTAGCCGACGTTCTACTTCCTTGGTGAACGGCCAACGTTCAGTACCATAAAGCGCCACGGGATGAATGACAGTGCGGTAAATCTTCGCATTTTAGGTGGTCTTTCATCTGGTGACCGGCTCTGCGAACTGTTATAACATTAAAATATACAAGTCAGAATGTTTGATAGACAAATCACTTTCTAAATGAAACGTTGTCCTAACCACATAGGCTACACCATATGCTTTAAACTAACCTATGATCACTTTCCATCACGTCGGGTTTCTTAAAGCCGCTTTGTTCTGAAAAGGCTATATTTGGATCTTTAAGCATACAGGCTCTTCATTGGTTATAAAGCTACACGGATTGGTGAAGTATTGGTGTTACATATCTACCATTTCAAGGAACTACTATTTGTCATGAGCAGCTGATCACCGTCACCATTTGTTTCTCTTCATTTTATTCTATTCTTATACCCTAAATTTTATGGTGCACCATATTAGGTTTTAAATACGTATCTTATTGCTGTGCTACGCTTTTTTTTTCAATAGCTGATGAAGGGGATAAAATATAATTAATCCTTGAAACATGTACTGTAAACAAGTTAAATAATTAATTTTATCTGTAGAATATTGATTCAGACAGATGTTCATTTCTTGTTAATAACTATGCTATAAGGATGGAACGCAGGCGATGAGATATCTTTGCGTTTCATGAAAAGTTATTAATTCCTTAGAAGTATATTAAAACCCTAATATGCCTATTTGACCCGTTGGTCCCTATTTTTTATTTTTAGTACCTGAAAGGCCTAAAAGTGCATTTTCAGTGTATTGCTTGGAGGGTTTGTTGTAAATTGACGGATTTTTAGCCTATTTTCATTTATGAAAAAGTAGGCTTATGAGATCACATTTTGTCCGTTATTTTATTTTATTTATCGTATGATGAAATATATGTACATTTGTACAATATATACAAAGAAAATGTGCACACACAAGTTCATAGAATCTCACAGTTCAAGGTCAAGATCCCTGACCCATTCAACGGTCTCAACTTATGCTTGATGGACAACCGTCAACGTTCCATGGAAAGCTCGGAGAGGGCAGTCAGCGACAATGTGATGGATTGACGGTAAGAGTCACAAACTGCAGAGCTAGACCAGCCCCATTTATGGAGTGAACACGCACATCTGCCCTGTCCTGTGCGTATCCGATTTAAGATCCTTCATTGGCGTCTGGGAAGATCAAAAGGGTTCCCAACTAGATGTTTGTTGGTCCCACTGGACCTTCCAAGAGTCATTCACATTAAAGGATGATCCCTAAAGGCTAACTACTGTGCGCTATTGTGGTTTCCTTGACTTCAAACGTTGGTGTACTATTCGTGCAATATCTTGATGAATGGGCAAATTTTGATTCTGCAGGATTTTCTTCCATGTATTTTAAGAGTGCCCCTGATTTTCTCAAGTCTAGTGGAGGAATGTTGCAGAGGACAGGCAGCCTGAAATTTTGTGCGGTGACAAAGGACTCTACTACCTATGTAAGTTCATATATGTAACTTGGAAAAACCTGTAAAGAAAAAAAACGAAAATGGCGGCCATGCAAAGTTGAAACGTTTTAATAGACTTTTCGCGCGATTTGACCATCTGAGCGCAGTCAAATATGGTATAGTAAAAATATACTAGCCTTACAGTAGTCGCATATGATGTGTAACATCTGACATGTTATCCTACTATGAAATTGAGATAAAATGTATGTGAAGTCATCTGACATGTTATCCTACTCGCTTGGTCATTCTTAAAATCTTAATTTACGCTCCGTTTTCTTACTGGTACTATGATGAATGTATAGATTGAATTCGAGATATGCTACTGTCACTTGTTTGAATAAACTCCACATAGCCTATTATATTGTAAATGAAACCATAGTCCCTAGCCTATCTATAGACTACTGGAAATAATGTTCAATACAGACATATTTCCCAACTCCTGCTTGGTGCAAACTATTGAAATTAAAATTAGATAAATCGTAATTCCATGTAGATTCTGTTAAAATGACATATAATGTTATGTTAGATTTCGTTTAAATCGATAATCCGGTAGAAAAAAATAATTGCCGGGACTGGGGTTCGAACATTAGACCTCATTATTCGCTGACCAGGATGCTATCGACGCAGCCATTACAACCACAGAAAATTAGAGTACCAGACAGTTACTCATTTTCCCGTGCCGATAATAATATGGAAGTAGTTTTTTTAATGCTCCATTAATTTATTTTTTCGATAATGGTCCTGCGTGGAATTGAGTTTTAAATTAGTTATGAATACGCCTGCTTGACAGTAAAGGGAATTCCTATAGTAGTCCGTGAAAGGCTAGCCCAGTTCCCGTATAAAAACATCGATATATATTACCTTGATCACTTCATTACCGCATTGTGGGTTAATATCTGAATAGCCATTGTGCAGAAACATAATACCGGCTTTGCCGACTAGTTACGATGTTTCATATTAAAGCATATCATCATTTAAATACTGATACGAAGACTTTTAACATGTGGTTTGTTTTTCAATCAGTTGACACCAGAGTTCGCATGAGCGTTTACCGTTCAGTATGATAGTATGAAAGTATCCAGAGATTGAAAAACTGACTCTTAATAAATCATAATTGTTTTCAGCAAATGAATATTTTTACACCAAAGAACGACAACTTGAAGATGATTTATTGTAGAAATATCTGTAATGGCGCCTCCAAACCTTGAAGTAATCCGTATGTGATATACATTTCACATCGCTTAAGCAGCCAGGAGGGATGCGATCCATCTGGCAGTGCGTCTTACACACTTCCGTCCGATCCACTTCCGTCCCACTTTCCAAAATCACTCCCACAAAAATATCCAGCAACCTAGTGGAAAGATGTTACACATCAATAAAATTAATGATTATACATATTGTAATACACAGGCATATAATTTCGTTCAATTGTTTACATAACCTCAAGATGGTGGCTGTGCGAAAATTAAAATTAAGTTTTTATTTATTGTCCCGCAATCATGCGATCGAAGTGAACGTTTGAATAATGAGCCTACGCAATAATCGTCTTCTAATAGTAGGCCAACATAACTCTATGGCCTACATCGGTATATACAAATCCAACATGGCAACCGTCCGAAATATTTTGACGGTTTTCAATATCCACTGTACGAATCTATTACTGCAATAACAAGAAGTTCTATGACGAACTCAAGAGCCTACTTTTCTTAAAATTTAAGATTTATGCCAATGATTAGTCTAATCTATATGGATCTATCTAGAATAATGACGAAATTAAGTTGGTAATACCGACATTTCTAATAGAGCACTACAGTTGGCAGCCCTGGTGACTAAATATAGTCTTAGTTCCATCTCTTCGGGTACAGAATACAAAATTTGTTTGAAGTTCAATGGATAGCATGGACGTTACATGCAGTTAAACATTGGATCTAACAGCGCGCGTAAAATCATGTTGGCAAGAATGTCATGCATGTATTGGTAATAAATAATCTGAAATAATATGATCTGTTGTTGTGCCAATTTTGAATGAAATCCATTAGTTTGTATAGAAATTACATGCATTTTAAAATTGGACCTATCAGCAGGCTTAGAATCAAGTTGGCAGCACTGACGAATATTAGTTACTCCAAATTAATCCAGAATGCCAGGTACTATGCGTGTGCAAAGTTTAGAGCTATTGGCTTGCATACTTTCTGATATATTGATAGTAGGGTAACAAAAATAGAGACAGCATTTATTAACAGTTGGCAGCCCTGGTTGCTCTCAAGAATACGCATAGTCATATCTGTTATGGTACGCATAGCACATACGATATGTTGTTGAAATTCAAATGATAGTATAGAAGTTACATGTATTCGAAGTTGGACCTCTCAGCAGGCTTAGAATCATGTTGGTAGCTCTGACGTATATAACTTACTCCAAATTAATATAGAATATCAGGTAATAAACGTGTGCATAGTTTAAAGTTGTCGGCTTGTATACTTTCTGATGTATTGGTATTTGGATAAAAGAAATTGAGAGCATTTATTAACAGATTGCAGCCCTGGTGGCTCCTAAGAATACGCTCAGTTATATCTGTTTATAAACACATAGCACATACGAAATTTGGTTGAATTCCTCCTGGAAATTAAACTTAAATATTATTATCTACTGTATAAGTGTGCCAATTTTGAAATAGCTCCTATTCATACCTCCCAAGATATCCAACATGAGGCTCAAATTTCAATTGCATTTTTTCAGCAGTTGGTAGCACTGACATCATTTTCAAATACGCCATTTAGATATTCAGGTACAGATCTTTATTCCTACCAAATTTTGTTTCGATTGCTGCAGCCATTTAGGAGTTGATGGGGGGGCATTTGCCCGGATCGACCTCATAAGTCTACTTTTTCCTCATTTTTTTCAAATTGGGAATAGTAGGCTAAAAACCAAAATTTTGTTTGTTGTAGAGGTAATAAACATAAGTAGGATATATAACAAGTAGTTCCGTGGAGAACTATACAGCCTATTTTCATATATCCTACTTATGTTAATTGTCTCTATCAACATACAACATTTCAGTTTGATTGCTGTAATAGATTCGTAGATATTGAGAACCGACTAAATATTTCGGATGGTTGCCATGTTGGATTTTATATATGTAGGTCCTATAGTTATGTACTGTTACATGAAGATCATTGTGTACTTGTAGCATTCAAACTTCAATCGCATGATTAGGACACAAGAAGTAACAAGGAGATTTTAAAATTTCGCACAGCTGCCATTTATGGTTATGGAAACAATTGAAATAAATTAGATGCCAGTGGATTAACATTCATATAAGGATTTACTGTACCAAGTGTCACTGCACTCGGATGGTTAAATTGCGAGAAACATCCATGTGAATATTTATACTTCGCGTCGCCGCCATGTTGGATTTGTGATCACCAGGTTATTTAAAGTCCTATAGGTGAACTTAAGTTCATAGCCCCTATGAACAAAAAAAAATCTGTTAGATTGCTATAATAGATTCGTAGATATTCAAAGCCGTCGAAATATTGTGGATGGTCGCAATGCTGGATTGTTATAAGTATAGGCCAGGGATCTCCAAACTACGGCCCGGGGGCCACATCCGGCCCGCGGACAGATTTTGTCCGGCCCGCGGAGAGCTAGCATACTTGAAAACTCCTTTTAGAGAACATATTTTTTTATAGCAATTTAAATTTAGTTTACTGAAGTATTCTAATTTTATGTTGAATAATTATTAATATGACATCTACATTGATATGGTCATGGGCTAACTACTCATAACATTGTTGTAGGCTTATTGTTATTGTTTTGTGATAAGTTGGATAAAGAAACACAGAATTGTAATGAGTAAAGACATGTATAACATGCAGACATATGAAATACTAATGAGATTTATGTAATTGAGATTTTCCACTGACAATAGTTTGTAGTTGTGGACTAATTTTACTTGTACCGATTATTAAAAGAGATTTAAGATGCTCATCAGTTAATTCAGATCTGTAAACATTTTTTGTGTACTTCATTTTGGAGAAGGTCTTCTCACACAAATAAGTAGTACCAAAAACAGAAAACAGCCCACGAGCAAATTTATGCAAATTATCAAATTGTGTCAGTGGAAGACTCTTATAAAATTCCAACAAAGATGAGTTTTGATATTTGTTCTTAATTATATCACTGCACTGTAGTTCAATCATTTCCATTTGAAGTTCCGGGGCTAGGGTTTCAATGTCAGTATCAAAAGGATCCTGAAAAATCTTAATTTGATTCGCAAATGCATTGAAGTCCGAGAAACGAGTATCAAAATTTATTTTCAAAGCACTCAAAGTTTCGATTGCAAAATCGATAGGAAACTCAGTCTCAGTGGTGTGGCTGAATATTTCACATGTTTTAAAATGTGAAAAACATTTACTTCGTAGTTGTGATTGAAACAGTATCAATTTCTTCCGGAATGATTTGATATTAGTGTATAAATCAGGAAGATGCTGGTTTTCTCCTTGCAATCTCAAATTCAGTTCGTTCACATGTTTTGTCAAATCAACATAGAATGCTAACTTCCACAGCCATGCGTTGTTTTGTAATTCAGTAAGAGGGCGATGCTTTTCATTCAAAAAAAATTTCGATCACTGCTCGAAGTTCAAAAAAGCGCTGAAGGACTTTCCCACAACTAAGCCAACGTACGGCAGTATGATAAGGTAAGTCATTTTCTCCAATCTCTTCAATAAATTGTCGGAATTGTCGGTGATTCAGCCCAAAAGATCTCATAAAATTAACAGTTGATATGACTGGTTTCAGAACTTCAGACATATCCACACATTTTCCGCACAAAGACTGTTGATGAATGACACAATGTAAGACTAATGGTTTTGAACCACCGTCATTTTCTACAGCCTTTGACACAAGAGCGACCACTCCTTTATCTTTCCCACTCATGTTTTTGCCTCCATCAGTTGTAATACATTTCAAGTTTTTCCATCGAAGGTTCTTTTGATTAATGGCCATTTAAACTCCTTTAAAAATATCTGTACCAGTAGCTGTGCCATGAATACTATACATATCAAGAAGTTCTTCATGCACTTCATAGCTTTTATCTACTCCTCGAATATAAATCAACACCTGAGCAGTATCTGACACATTCGTTGACTCATCCAAGGCCAAAGAAAACCACTCAACATCTCCATTTTTGTCGAACAGTTGAGAGAATATATTTTCAGCGATGTTTTCTACCCTTCGAGCCACAGTGTTTGCTGACATACTGACAGTTTTTAATAAATTTACCTTTCAGGGCACATTTCTTCGGCTGCTGCAATTATGCATTCTTTGATCATTTCTCCATCGGTGAATGGTTTTCCACGTTTTGCAATTTCAAGAGCCACACGAAAGCTGGCACGAGTTGCAGCCTCTTGTTCGGTTTTGAGTTTTGTAAATGAAGATTGCTGCGATTTCAATCCGCGCTTCATAGCTTCGAATTTTTCTGTCCGCAAACTTCCTGTATATTTTGAGTAATTTTGAAAATGTTTTGTTTCATAATGACGTTTAATGTTATATTCCTTGAGAACGGCTATGCTTTCATTGCAAATCAAACATAGCGCCTTGTTACTGGACTCAATTACGAAATACTGAATGTTCCACTCATCTTTGAATATTCTGCATTGACTATCAATTTTTCGCTTCTTTTCCATACTACTAAATCACACACAAAAGCAACAATTCAAATCAAAATACTGTTACAAAGATGTCTTAAACTTAAACACGCACAAACACGTTTTAAGGAGGTACGCACTATTTTATTTCACAACAGTGTCATAGGAACTGACTTGTGGTTGCGCAACTAGCCTTCTTATATATTCCAATTACTGCCATCTAGAAGTGAGTGGAAGACACCAGAACTCTCTCGAACCAACGAGATTACTCTGTACGTGCTATTAGCGCCATCTTTTAGCGATAGAAGGTACTACCTATTTCCGCTTGTGTCCACCAGATGTCGTGTCACGTTACTCCTCATGGCTCGTACTCTACGACTAATCTAGAAATTACAGATAATGACAGGAAAATTAATAATATGCAGTGTTGCCGTTTTGGGGACTTTAGTCCAATTTGCAGCCTTTTTTCAACGTAGCGTACGTTTTCGGACTTTTTTTCATCAGTGGACTATTTCACTTTTTACCACCGGCAACAAAGATAATATGGTTTTGGCCCTCGGAACTTACTGGAGTAATCAGTATGGCCCTAAGGCTGGAAAGTTTGGAGACCCCTGGTATAGGCCATAGAGACATGTGCCATTAAAGGAAAGTTATTCCGTAGGTTCATTTTTCAAACTTTCACTTCGATCGCATGATTACGATACAAGAAATAAAAAACTCAATTTTAAAATTCTCAAAGTCGCCATCTTGAGGTTATGTAAACAATTGAACTAAATTAGATACCAGTGCATTACAATGTGTATAAACATTTTCTGTACCAGATTTCATTGCGTTTGGTACATTAAATCGCGAGAAAGGTCCATTTAAAACTTTCAAATTCGCTTGGCCGCCATGGTTGTTTTGTAGTTAACCGGTCTTTGAAAGTCTAATAGATGAACTTCCAGTAGTGCCCTTTATCTCCGTACTAAATTTCAGGGTGATACCGCTAATAGTTTCAGAGATATAGAAAGCCGGTGAAATATTTCGCACAGCCGCCATCTTGTGGTTATGTAAACAATTGAACTAAGTTAGATGTCGGTGCATTACAAAGTGTATAATCATATACTGTACCAAGTTGTATTGCGTTTGGTTGGTTAAATCGCGAGAAACTTCCATTTAAATGTCGCAAATTCGCGTGGCCGCCATGTTGGTTTTGTAGTGACCAGTTTTTCAAAGGTCACATAGGTGAACTTCTAGTAGTTCCCTTTATCACCATACAAAATTCCAGGGTGATATCGGAAATAGTTTCGGAGATATTGAATGCTGGTGAAATATTTCGCACAGCCGCCATGTTGGATTGGTGAGACGTAATAAAATTTGAAGGGCACGGTCGGGGCCTTTCGGAATAGTGCTATGAACTTACCGAGTTCCATTGAAATCGCTCCAGCCGTTCAGAAGTTATTAGGAGGTAACACACACACACATCACACACACACGCACACACACACGGACAAAAGGTGATCTTATAAGCTTATTGTTTAGCCTACTTTCGATTTTTGCAAAAAATGAAAGTAGACTTATGAGATCAACACAGGGCGAAAAAAAGTGTGTCTGTCTGTGTATTTGTATGTGTGTGTGTGTGTGTTTGTGTGTGTACTCTGAATGTCTGTCCCCCCCTATCAATTCGAACACGGTGAACGCGAATTGAACGAAATTTCGTACAAAGGTAGCACTAGCAAAGGACACCTCAGTGTCATGTTTTATATCGCCGCCATCTTGACGGAAACGTAATTGCGGCCACACAAATTTTCAAAGCTTAAATCAAATTACGACTAACCTAATCATCCGATCGCTACCAAATTTTGCAACAACATACCTTTATGGGGGGAGCATTCCTTGACCAAACTAATAGGTCATCAGCCTAATAGTTTGCGGATGGCGGCCATCTTTGTGTGAAAATCGATTCCCCCTATTAATTCGAACACGGTGAAAGCGAATGGAACGAAATTTGGTAAAGAGGTAGTACAAGCAAAGGGCACCTCAGTGTCATTTTTATATCGCCGCCACCTTGACGGAAACGTAATGGCGACCACACAAATGTTCAAAGCTTAAATCAAATTACGACTAACCTAATCATCCGATCTCTACCAAATTATGCAACGACATACCTTTATGGGAGGAGCATCCTTTGACCAAACTAATAGGTCATCAGCCTAATAGTTTGCGGATGGCGGCCATCTTTGTGTGAAAATCGATTCCCCCTATTAATTCGAACACGGTGAAAGCGAATGGAACGAAATTTGGTACAAAGGTAGCACTAGCAAAGGACACCTCAGTGTCATGTTTTATATCACCGCCATCTTGACGGAAACGTAATGGCGGCCACACAAAGTTCAAAGCTTAAATCAAATTTCGACTAACCTAATCATCCGATCTCTACCAAATTT
This sequence comes from Meconema thalassinum, assembly GCA_946902985.2. Lineage (NCBI taxonomy): Eukaryota > Metazoa > Arthropoda > Insecta > Orthoptera > Tettigoniidae > Meconema > Meconema thalassinum. The sequence continues at coordinate 85,256,988 of OX336393.1, forward strand.
TGCAACAACATACCTTTATGGAGGAAGCATCCTTTGACCAAATTAATAGGTCATTAGCCTAATAGTGTGCGGATGGTGGCCATCTTTGTGTCAAAATCGATTCCCCCTATTAATTCAAACATGGTGAAAGCGAATGGAACGAAATTTGGTACAGAGGTAGCAATAGGAAAGGGCACCTCCGTGTCATGTTTTATATTGCCGCCATCTTGACAGAAACGTAATGGCGGCCACACAAATGTTCAAATTTTAAGTCAAATTACGACTAAAATAATCATCCGATCTCTACCAAATTTTTCAACCACATACCTTTATGGAGGGAGCATCTTTTGACCAATCTAATGGGTCATTAGCCGAATAGTTTGCGAATGGCGGCCATCATTGTGTCAAAATCGATTCCCCCAATTAATTCGAACACGGTGAAACCGAATGGAACGAAATTTGGTACAGAGGTAGCACTAGCAAAGGGCACCTCAGTGTCATGTTTTATATCGCCGCCATCTTGACGGAAACGTAATGGCGGCCACACCTATGCTCAAAGCTTAAATCAAATTACGATTAACCTAATGATCCGATCTCTACCAAATTTTGCAACAACATACCTTTGTGGAGGGAGCATCCTTTGACCAAACGAATAGGTCATTAGCCTAATATTTTGGGGATGGCGGCCATCTTTGTGTGAAAATCGATTCCCCCTGTCGATTCGAACACGGTGAACTCGAACTGAACGAAATTTGGTACAGAGGTAGCACTAGCAAAGGGCACCTCAGTGTTATGTTTTATATCACCGCCATCTTGACGGAATCATAATCGCGGCCACCCAAATGTTAAAAGCTAAAATGTAATTACGACCAACCTAATAATCTAGTCTCTTCCAAATTTTGCAACAACGTATCTTCATGTGTGAAGCATATTCAGACCAAACTACAAGATCATCAGCCCAATAGTATGCAGATGGTGGCGAAGTATGTGTGCAAATCGATTCCCCCTATCAATTCAAACACAAAAACCGAATTGAACGAAATTTGGTACAGAGGTAGCACTAGCAAAGGGCACCTCAGTGTCATGTTTTATATCGCCACCATCTTGACGGAAACGGAATGACGGCCACACAAATGTTCAAAGCTTGAATCAAATTACGACCATCCTAATAAATTTATCTCTACCAGATTTTGCAACAACATTCCTTTTTGTGGAAAGCATCTTATGACTGACTACAAGGTCATCAGCCCAATAGTTTGCAAATAGCGGCCATGTATGTGTGCAAATCCATTCCCCATATCAATTCAAACACGGTGAAACCGAATTGAATGACATTTTTACAGAGGTAGCACTAGCAAAGGGCACCTCATATTCATGTTTAATATCCCAATAGCACGTTGTATTTCAACAAGCTACTACAACCAACATTCAATTATACTCCTTGAAAAGGACAAAGAGTTATAACAATACCCATGCATTTAGGAGAAAGTAGGCTATATGTTCTTTACTGAACATTTTGTTTTTAATTGAAAATAGGCTAAAAATATGCTGTCTAGTTCTTGACGGGACTACTTGTTTTAATTAGTGACGCAACTGTGGAAACTGTAATTAAAAACGATTTGAATACATAAAGAAGAAACAAGTACTGAATCCAGTCTTTCAACTATACGGCTGTTAATTGCGCTCCGAATATCGCTTTCCTAGAGTATGAAGAGGATGGTGAAAGTTGTCAGGAATGCAGATAAGAGGGTGCAGGGTGCAACATTTGTTTCAGTTGAAAGGTGATTTTCTGCTTTTAAAATGATTTAGTCGGACAAAAGGCATAGTGTGACACTTGACAATTTGGAGAAAATGTTAGCAATATATTGTGCAGCCATCTATGGTAGTGGACATTAATCGCAATGTGAAAACAAGTTCCATAAAGAGACAGTTAATTGGTTTTGTATTTAGACTTGCTCCTAGTTCCTGAAAAATTGTTTAGTGTTTAATTTAGTGACAAATAGATTGTTTTCTTAAGGTTACTTATATTCATGCATTAGCGGCTTCGGTGGCGTAGTTGGTAGCATGCTGAGCTTCTATGCGCAAGGTCGCGGGTTCAAACCTGACCGAAGTCGTCGGATTTTCCAAGAGCGTTAAAATCCTTAAATATGCCTTCCTTCGGAATGGAAGTAAAGTCGGAGGTCACATGTCATAGATTTATGGCATGTAAAAGAACATTCCACTAATTAAACTTGTGTGAAGCTAAATTTGCAGGTAAGATTTCGTTGAAACGCTCTATCAAAGTTTCAACGTTTACCACTAGGTGTCAGTAACATGAGGTAGCGAAAGTTGGAACTACTAGAAATTAAACGGAACTTGTAGCTCACCCCATTAGTGTCCGCTTGAAGCAGCTACAGCCTTTGGCGAGCCTAACATGTCCTCGGACACTCCCGGCACTAAATGACATACGCTAAATCATACTAATATATAAAAATGAGATGGTGTGTGTCTGTCTTTCTGTCTGTCTGTCTGTCTGTCTGTCTGTCTGTGTGTTACTCCATAACGCAAGAACCACTGGTCCGATTTAAATGAAATTTTGCATGGATATAGCTGATTTACCATGTTTACTAAGCAGGCCTGTTTAGGATCCACTCTGCTTACCCTGAATGGGGAAGGGGCTAAAAATGGTGCCCTAAAATAGTCAGCCTAATATCACCCGACTGGATAACCGCGTTCAGAGGGTACCCCACAAGCGGCCGAACCACAATGAAAATTAATTTTGCTACATGGAATGTCCGTACTTTGATGGACAATGACACACATAATCGACCACAAAGGCGAACGGCAATTGTTGCCCGTGAGCTGAAAAGATTCAAAATTCATATTGCCACACTCAGCGAAACAAGGTTAGCCAATGGAGGACAACTGAAGGAACATGGAGGTGGCTACACTTTCTTCTGGAAAGGGAAAGACACTGAAGATCAACGTATTCATGGAGTTGGCTTTGCCATTAAGAACGAGCTTGTCAACCTTCTCGATGAAATTCCACATGGTATAAATGAAAGGCTTATGACACTACGACTAAAGTTAAAAAACAGCCGACGAGCGACTGTAATTAGTGCATATGCTCCAACTCTCACCTCTGATGATGAACAGAAGGAAGTATTTTACTCTCAATTTGATGTGATCTTGAAGGATATACCGCAATCTGATAAAATCATCCTCCTAGGAGACTTCAATGCTCGCGTTGGAAGAGACGCAGCATTATGGACTGATATTATTGGAAAAGATGGTGTTGGGAAATGCAATTCTAACGGGACACTCCTTTTATCCAAGTGTTCTGAACATAGCCTCGTAATCACAAACACTCTATTCCGACAGAAGGACAAATTTAAGACTTCATGCAGCATCCTAGATCAAAACACTGGCACCTACTTGATTACGTGATTGTGCGAGCAAGAGACAAGCGTGGCGTACTACTCACAAGGGCTCTGACAAGTGCTGATGACTGCTGGACGGATCATCGATTAATAAGATCTGTAATGACTCTACAAATTCTCCAAAAGCGCAGAAAACAGAGAAAGCAGATCAGACGTAGGGTGAACACCGAACGTTTACAAAACGATACTGCTAAAAGGAAGTTTCATGAACTTCTGAATGAAAATTTACCAGATAATTTCCCTGAAGAGGTTGAGGAACATTGGCAAACAGTCAAGTCTGCTATACTCTCAGCGTGTGAAGAATCGATTGGTTTCGTCAAGATGAGGCATGCTGACTGGTTTGATGAGAATAATGCAGAAATCCAGAATCTTATTGATAAGAAGAGGAAAGCATTCCATGCATGGCAAGCCAATCCAACTTCTATCTCCAAACAGCAACTGTATAAAGATGCAAAGGCTGAAGTGCAAAGGAAAACTCGGGTCTTGAAAAATCAATGGTGGATCTCCAAATCCCGTGAAATGCAGCATCTAGCCGAAACGAATAATACTCATGCTTTCATCAAAGCAACAAGAACTATATATGGGCCACATTATCTTGGTTTGAATCCTCTGCAGTCTAAAGATAGCACGGAACTTCTTAGAGACACAAACTTCATTAATTCCCGTTGGAAAGAACATTTTGAAGAACTACTCAACAGGGACACACAGGTTGATAATAAGATTTTCACCCGACTTCATCAGAGACCTCCTAAAGACCACCTTGATGATCCTCCGCCTCTATCAGAAATTGAATCTGCCATCAATCAGCTCAAAAACAATAAAGCATCAGGCATGGATGGGATTCCTGCTGAGCTCTTTAAAGTAGGGAATACTACTCTAGTTCATCACATACACCAACTCATAGTTAAAATATCGACTACCATTACCATACCTAAAGACCTAAGGGATGCCTTGAAAATAACCATCTTTAAGAAAGGTGATAGGGCACAATGTGGTAATTATCGAGGTATATCGTTGCTTTCTGTTGCTGGTAAAATCCTGGCCAACGTCTTATCCAACCTTTTGAAGCCGTTGGCCGAAGAAATACTTCCTGAAACTCAGTGTGGCTTTCGACCTAATCGAAGCACAACTGATATGATCTTCTCTGCTAGGCAGATGCAGGATAAATCCAGAGAGCAAGGACGCCCTCTATATATGGCTTTCATAGATATTGTTAAAGCATTTGATTCGGTCAATCGAGAAATGCTATGGAGGATTCTTGCCACACTTGGCTGCCCCCCAAAATTCATTTAGATTATTCGATTACTACATGATGATATGAATGGCACGGTCCTTAACAGCAATGGCCCTGGAGATCCATTTAAGATTACAACGGGTGTCAAACAGGGATGTGTGATTGCCCCCACACTCTTTTCAATATATGTTAGTGTTGTACTAAATTTGGTCCAAGAAAAGATTCCTAAGGGTGTAGAAATTATATCCAGGACAGATGGAGGGTTATTCAATCTCAACAGATTACGTGTAAAAACTAAAGTGTCAGCTACATCCGTTCTTGATCTCCAGTATGCTGATGACAATGTCATCTTAGCAAATTCAGATGAAGATCTTCAAAGCACCCTGAATGTGTTCAATGAGGCATACAGAAGCATTGGTCTGGACATAAACACCAATAAAACACAGGTTCTTCATCAGCCTACATCACATGACAGGGCTACTGCTCCTGCTATCATGATTGATGGACATAAACTAAAGAATATAGATCATTTTCCCTATTTGGGTAGTCACCTATCAACAAATGCGAACATTGACGCTGAGATTCAACACCGCCTCTAATGTGCCAGTGCAGCCTTTGGTCGTTTGCTCGTTCGCGTGTTTGACAACCACGACATTAGCATTCTAACAAAATTATACGTTTATCAAGCTGTTGTAGTTCCCACTCTGCTTTATGGCTGCGAAACCTGGGTTACTTACAGAAGGCACCTCTTATCTTTAGAAAAATACCATCAACGATGCCTTAGGAGAATTCTTGGTATTAAATGGCAAGACCGGCGCACTAACACAAGTGTTTTAGAGGAAGCTAGCACTATTAGTATAGAGGCTCTCATTATAAAACACCAACATCGATGGACAGGACATGTAGTACGCATGCCTGAGTCCCGCCTCCCTAAACAAATCTTATATTGCCAGCTGAATGTCGGTCAGAGAAAGCAGGGTGGGCAACAAAAACGCTACAAAGATGTTCTGAAGGCCAACTTGAAGAAATGTCAAATTGATATGGGTAACTGGGAGGCTGTCGCATCCGACCGAACAGAGTGGCGCCGCAACGTCCATCAAGGCCACTTGTTCTTCGAACAAGAGAGAAGAAGGCTTCAGGCTGAAAAAAGAAATGCCAGAAAAGAGCGCATGATTCGCAGAATGATCAACCCCCAAGATCCATTGGCTGCTCAAGACCTTGTGTGCCAATATTGTGGAAGAGTCTGTGGTTCTCGGATCGGACTGTACAGTCACCAAAGAACTCACGCAATATGATTAGGCCTAATGCTGGTTTACAGCGAAGATTTACATAAATGTACCTTGGAAGACAATCATACTCGTATCACGAGTGATAGCCTAAATAATAATAATAATATAGGATACTTTTAATTTCGATATTTTGCACTATTAAAAATGGCGACCATTTTAGTGACGTCACTACACCCTGTGGTTTCAAAATTTCATAATTCCATATCAAATAAAAAGATAACGCTAAGAAATAGTAAACTTTTGATGGCACATACGAACTTCAAAATTTAATTTCCTATCCGAAGGGTCCTTATCACATTTCGTGTATCTCCAACGGTTAGCGAGTAAAACCCACATATGTGACGTCACTACATCCTTTGGTTTCAAAATTTCAAATTTTCATTTCAAATAAAAAGAGAACGCTAAGAAATAGCAAACTTTTGATGCATACACGAGATTTAACATTTAATTTTCTATCCAAAAGGTCCTTATCACTTTTCGTGTATCTCCAACGGTTAGCGAGTAACACCTAAATTTGTGCAATAAAACACGGTCAACACCGAGCGGTGCAGTATATCTCGACATACATAACAAGAAGTTCCGTTAAGAACTATACAGCCAACTTTTCAAGCCAATGATTATTCTACAGAATATGAACCTATCTAGAATAATGACGAAATTAAGTTGCTAATATCAAAATTTCCAATTAGTTCGAAATACTGTATACCTGGCATAATGTATCCTAATAGAGCACTACAGTTGGCAGCCCTGATGACTGAATATATTCTGAGTTCCGTCTCATCCGGTACTAAATACAAAATTTGGTTGAAGTCCACTGGATAGCATGGACGTTACATGCAGTTAAACATTGGATCTAACAGCGCGCGTAAAATCATGTTGGCAACAATGTCATGCATGTATTGGTCAGAAATAATCTGAAATAATATGATCTATTGTTGTGCCAATTTTGAATGAAATCCATTAGTTAGTATAGAAGTTACATGCATTTTAAAATTGGACCTATCAGCAGGCTTAGAATCATGTTGGCAGCACTGAAGTATATTAGTTACTCCAAATTCGTCTAGAATGCCAGGTACTATACGTGTGCAAAGTTTAGAGCTATTGGCTTGCATACTTTCTGATATATTGATATTAGGGTAACAAAAATAGGGACAGCACATATTAACAGTTGGCAGCCCTGGTTGCTCCTTAGAATACGCATAGTCATATCTGTTATGGTACACATAGCACATACGAAATTTGGTTGAAATCCAAATGATAGTATGGAAGTTACATGTATTTAAAGTTGGACCTGTCAGCAGGCTTAGAATCATGTTGGTAGCACTGACGTATATAAGTTACTCCAAATTAATATAGAATGTCAGGTACTATACGTGTTCATAGTTTAAAGCTGTCGGCTTGCATACTTTCTGATATATTGGTATTTGGATAAAATAAATTAGGAGCATTTATTAACAGTTGGCAGCTCTGGTAGGTCTTAAGAATACGCTCAGTCATATCTGGTTATGTACACATACAACATACGAAATTTGGTTGAATTCCGCTTGATAGTGTAGAAGTTATATGCATTTAAAAATTGGACCTATCAGGAGTCTTATAATCATTTTGGAAACTGCCATGCTTGGCCTCCTGGAAATTAAACTGAAATATTATGATCTGTACGTGTGCCAATTTTGAAATAGCTCCCATTCATAATTTCCAAGATATCCAACATGGAGCTCAAATTTCAATTGCGATTTTTTAGCAGTTGGTAGCACTGACATCATTTTCAAATATGGCCGTGAGATATTCAGGTATAGATCTTTACTCCTACCAAATTTTGTTTCGATTGCTGCAGCCGTTTAGGAGTTGATAGGGGGGGAAACACACACAGCCAGACAGACAGACAGAAGGACAGACAGACAGACAGACAGACAGACAGACACACATTTGCCCGATCTCATAAGTCTACTTTTTCCTCATTTTTGCAAAATGTGAAAAGTAGGCTAAAAATTAAAGTTTGTATGTTTTTTTCGCAATTTCTACGGAAATTTGAGTTATTTACGCGTTTCAGACTGTTTTATTATGGATGCGCGCGAAAATAATTTTTTGTTCTGTCTGTCTGTTTGTTTGTTTGTTTGTCTGTAGACCACTTGTTCCCTTATAACTCGATAATAATAATAATGTTATTGGTTTTACGTCCCTTTTAACTACACTGGCTTTTAGAGACCCCGGGGTGCCGGAATTTTGCCCCGAAGGGGATCTTTAACGTGCCAGTAAATTCACTGACACGGCTCCCTCGCATTTGCGCACCCTCAAATGCCAGCTGACTGCGCCAGGTTTCGAACCTGCAACCTTGGGCTCAGTAAGCGAGAACGTTACCCCTGAGCCACGCAGCCAGACCCTTATAACTCGAGAACGGCTGGGTGTATCAACAGATATCCATCAGAAGCACGACACTAATCAGTGATGTAACCCTTCTTTGTACCTCTCATAAAAGAGGGCCTACCCCTTTAAAATACATGCTCAAATAGGAGTAGAAGGACGAGACAAAGCCCCTCAATGTGAGAGACAAAACTCGGGGGCCCCACAGGGTCTCCGAAATCCACATTGTAAGGCCCTAAAACCAACCGTTTTTGAGATATTCCCAGAAAACTAATTTCATTTAATAAACTAATGAACGAATACAAGCCGGTAACCATGGCAACAGATTCTCAGAGGTCCATCTATTGCTGTAAGACGCAATGCAATTCCATTAATTACTTTGGTGTGAAAGTTTGCAAACGGCTAGAAGGTTATCACGGAACCAAATTAAGTTGTAAAATTCATCAATACGTATAATGCGCTTAAGGGGGTCAAGGGGTACACTAGAATTTTTTCACGCGATTTACACCTGCTGGTGTGGTCCGGCAGGTCTATTATATTCCTATCCCTATATTATATTATTATTATTAGTATTAGATTATGGCGTACTGCGAGGAGACAAATCCCCTCGGTGCCAGAAACAATACTTGGGGGCCTCGAAAACTACATTATAAGGCTCTAAAACCAACAGTATCTGAAATATTCCCGAAAACTAATTTAATTTATTTTAACAAACTAATGAAGGAATGGAAATCGGTAACCATGACAACAGTATCTCAAGGGGTGGCATCCAACTTTCCTTCTATTTCTGTAAGAAGCAATGTCACTCCATTTATACCTTGCCACGGTGGGTGAGTGGATAGCGTGTCGGTCTACTAACCCCAAGATTGCAGGTTCACTCCTGGCCGTGGTAAGTGATTTTTGAAAGGCGGCAAAAATACGACTCACATGTCATACGATGTTGGCATGTCAAAGAACCCATTTGAATTCAGTAGGCCGTGTTCATAATGGCAAAATTAATCTCAGGAGTTTCCGCCAAAACAAAGTTCCTCATTTCTCTACTAGAAAGCGCTATAGTGTTCAAGGAGCTTAGATATCTACCCTAATTGACTTTCATAGTGATTCAAGGACAAACGAAATTTCGACATGCAAGCTACCCTCTGGGTGCAAATTACAAAGCTTGCACCCGGCACCCGAGGCCATACGATATTATTATTAGGCTACTCCATTTATTACATTTCTGTGAAAGTTTGCAAATGGCTATAAGGTTATCTCGGAACCAACGTAGACTGTATAATTCGTCAATGCAATTAAGGGGGTCAAGGGGTAACCTAGAATTTTTTCATGCAATTTCACGTGCGACATATAGTACAGAAAGTCTATTATATCTCCAAACAGCAACATTATTTTCAAAAATTCCTGAATTGAATCAGCAGTTTTTTGCGGCTTTTAGGAATTTGGGCCATTTGAGGCTAAAGAACCTGAATTTTCATGCCCCACAAGCCTTTATAATTTATGAAAGAGGTCTTCCTGTGTATGGGGACCTAACACAACGTAGAGGGTCATTTTTATGTGAGGTGTTTGCGTTTCGTCTACAAGGCTATCAAATCTATTTCACGCCAGGAAGTGCACGTTAGGTGAATTTAGTTTGAGAGCTCATTTTAACTAATCTTTTTTTTTTTTCGACATACGGATTCATCGGAAGGATGATTTTGTTTGATACTATATGGTAGATATACCCATATTTGGATATCTGGGTGATATGTTGTAGACAATAGAATTGTCTGTCTTTCTGTGTATCTTTATGTACGCCTATAAATCGTGTTCGGATGCTTGGTGCATCGTAAAATTAGGTATGGTAAACATGAGTCAATACACCAATCATTTATAAAACTCCTCGCCGTACTTTTCATACAGTAGAAAGGTGGATATAGGGAAAAACTTCTCAAAATACTTGCTAAAATAGGCGAAATATAAATATTATCCTAGAAGGACGATCAAAGCATATGTTGCGCTTCTCAATGTGAGACACAAAATTCGCGAGTCTATAAGGGGTCTCCGAAAACCACATTTTAAGGCCCTTAAATTAAAAGTATGTGTGATATTCCCAGAAAACTAACTTCGTTCTGATAAACTTATGAAGGAATGACAAACCGCTAACCATTGCAACAGTAGCTCAATTGATATTATGTGGTGTTAATATATAACACGGTTCAAAGAACGGGTACTTCTGCTAGTAATAAATAAATTCATGCATTAACTGATCACTATTTTTTTATTTACTGCCGAATATTAATGGGTTGCAGCCTAATATAAAAATTGTTGTGCCTAATATTAACAGGTTGGAGTCTAATTTACCCTGTTTAAATGCCCATTCTTGTGCCTAAAAATCCGAGGTCTAGTCATCACACATCGTTCATTTGTTCTTCAAAAATTTAAATAGGCAAAAATTCTATGTCCCTGGATGCAATTCAGTAATTAACATGAAACGTTTCAATAGAGGAGTACCTTATAAGAGAATTCGATAGCAATAGTTGTAAGACTAACTTAGCACGCAGCCACTGTCTTGAATATCTATAAAGTACGGTATTACAGTTACAATAACGAAACATAGTAAGTATGTAGTTTCACTCAAGAGTCTTTCTCTGCAGAAGGTATTATATCAACGATTATATGCATTCAAGACACGGGATGGATGTACTTTTCTAACGTTAGAATCATTTCCTTTGGAAGAAAAAGCGGACTCACATCTTAATTAACCAGGAGACTTAGGCCTACAACTCTTAATCCTCATTATCAAAGCATTCAATCATATCGCTAGAAATCAGTTCAAACTATACCCAAATATTTAACAGAAAGTACCCTAGATGTTTTTACTGAACATCTAGTATTTTAAATGGAATGGTACTAACTTTTCTTAAGAGCATGACATATACTGAATGAACAAATTTAGCGGCGTAATTAGTTTTGAAATCAGACTAAACGAATGAAAATGAAATGAAAATTCACAGCCTACTTCCAGTCTCCGACCGGGTCAGGAATGGAATGAATGAAGCCCCCATCTAGCGGCGAGGATATGAACTGTGCGGCTGCCAAAACTTGTCGCACTCCTCAGAGGCGATGTTTTAATGAATGACAGATGAAATGAAATGAAATGATAGTGGATAATGTTGCTGGAATAAAAGGTTTGAGAAGGAAAACCGGAGTACCCGGACAAAAACCTGTTTTGCCCTGTACAGATCTCACGTGGAGTGACCACGGACCCGGAGGCGGGAGGCGGGAGGCTGGCGTGCTACCACCTACGCCACGGAGGTGGTCAAATCAGATCAGACTAAATCATTTATTCAAACACTGTTTAAGGTCAGTGTAAACAGTAAAAATAATGTACAGTAGATTTTAAAGTGATTTTCTTTGTAACTTTCTCTGAAATCTTGTATTGCCAAACGATAAATAAATAATAAAATCAAATAAATTAAATAAACATTTTTAATATTAATGATAGGCTAAATGTGGGAGGTGTGTTTAGTTTTAATCATCTGCCTGTTCATCAGATTCTTTTTCTTTATCATATCAAAAGTATTTTCGGGAACTACTTATCTATCTCAATACGTTTTTGTTTTTTAAGAGCAACTCGTAAACCTGGTGACAAGTGTATTTAAAATCCATGCTTTTACGAATTAACATGAAACTATTGATAAATTATTGTCTCATAGACAAAGTGAAAATGTTGTACATTGGGAATAGAAGTTGTATTCAAGTAGGACGTGGTTTGTCGGACTGGTTTGAAACAAAGAGAGGAGTGCAGCAGGGCAGCTCATTGTCACCGCTTCTATTCATCATTGTGATGGATGTGGTAATGAAATCTATTAAAAGGAAAGAACATGGAGATATTAGAGCCTTCACATTTGCTGATGATGTTGCGATCAGGAGTGAATCAGAGGAAGAACTGGGTGAGAGGCTGCAAAGCTGGAATGAGGAGTGTAAGAAATATGGTAAACATTAGCGAGACAAAGACGGTGGCGATGAATGTGTGTGAGGAAGGAGCAGAACCAATAGTCATGCTAAATGAATCCAATTTGGACAGCGTTCAAGTTTTCAAGTACTTGGGTAGCATTCTATCAAGTGACAACCTAGCAAAACATGAAGTAAACAATCGTATTAATAAGGCAACACAATTTTACCACCAGGTAAGACACCTGCTGAGGGATGAGCAAATACCCATGAAAACAAAGATGACATTGTACAAGTCCTATTATACACCGATTCTTGCATACAGTCTCGAAACCACAACACTAACCAATAGAGATAACTCTAAACTCCAGGCAGCCGAAATGAAATTCCTACGTACCATGATTCAGAAAACCAGGAAAGACAAGATCAGGAAAGAGAAGATTAGAGAAGTAGGAATAGATGATTCTCTCATCAATAAGATCCAGATCTCAAGACTGAAGTGGTTTGGTCACATGAAGAGGATGACACCAAACATAACTGCACGAAGGAATTTGAGAGAAAAGTAAAAGGAAGACGACCCGTGGGAAGGCCACGAAAGAAGTGGATAGATACAGTCAAGAACGATGTACTTCAGAGAGGGCATGATTGAGACAAGTTGGTGCAGGAGGAGTGGTACAAGGACAGGGTGAAATGGAGGGGGCTCATATACGACACCCGGGCAACTGGAGTTGGTTCAGGATGATGATGATTATGATAGTATTTTTTTTTCATTTTTGCACGAAACGGGGACATTGTAGGGAATTTTCGGAAACCGACGGCACGCCCTCAAAAGCGGTCTAAACCGGGACTGTCCCGACAAAATCGGAATGTATGGCCACCCTACTCATAAGTGTAATCTGCTTCAAATTGAATGGATATCAACAAATCAGAATCGGAATCGTTATTCCAGAGAAAAGTACATACATTATTGAAAAAGTACTGTATATCACTAAATTTTATGTGTAGTCTACAAATTTCTAATGTCACTTCTTGTTTGGTACAATATGGGAAGAGGTAACAAATGCTTAGGTGCTGCAATCGCTGAGAGGGAGGGAACAAACCACTTTCCGCCCCCACAAATTATGAATTGAAGGACATCGCCCACGTCCCCTTCTTTCTGTAATATTGAGGCGGCCTGGCTCTTTAGGATACATCCCTCATAACGAAACAATGCCAATTCGTTTGAAGGATTGTCTGGGCCAATCTAGCTTTACTGGTTTAGAAGTTAATTGATAGGACCATCACAGTATATGTAATTCCTATGAATTCCTTAACAATAAAAGTGGTATGTATATTAAGGCTTTCACGGCCCGGATAACTATATAAATAATTCATGTTTTTGGGCTAATGCCGTGTGTATTTAGATTAGAACCATACGTTTCGGAGAAACCTTGCCTCCTTTTTCAATGGAATCAAACACTGTGGCCAAAGAAAGTATATCAATGAGATTACAAAAAATTACAAACAAAAAATATAGATAAATTCCTCTGTTCGTCACTAGAGAGAAGTTGCCAGAAATTTCTGTATGGACCATGGTAGAATGGCGGACAGAGTAGTAAGTTTTTTTAATTTAATCGTATGGTGAATTACATAAAAACAAATCACAAATCCAAGTTCAAGTTTTGGAGCCATTCCACAGTACATTCTCGAAGATGAAACAGATCACTAGGGCTCCCGGAGTAGGCATGTAGAGGGCAGCACTGGATGATATGGTCCATGGTCTGTTCCTCCTCATTGCATTGACACAATGGGGAATCTATCCAACCCCACTTATGGCATAGGTAATTGCAAGTAAGTAAGGAGAAGGTAAAGGGGGCGGGGTGAAAATATAGAGACTCCTCGAAGAATGAGGATGTCCAAAAGAAACGGGGGGGGGGGGGGGGAGATGGATATAAGGATGGATATGACGTTAGGTATCGTTCAGATACACTTACCTTTTGTTTATGTTTCCTTATATCCATCTAAACCTCCCACCTCCCCCCCCCCCCCCCTTTTTAGCATACTTTCGATTTTTGCAAAAAAATAAAGTAGACTTATGAGATCAACACAGGGCGAAAAAAAGTGTGTCTGTCTGTGTGTGTGTATGTGTGTGAGTCTGTGTGTGTGTGTGTGTGTGTGTGTGTGAGTGTGTGGACTCTGAATGTCTGTCCCCCCCTAACAATTCGAACACGGTAAACGAGAATTGAACGAAATTTGGTACAAAGGTAGCACTAGCAAAGGACACCTCAGTGTCATGTTTTATATCGCCGCCATCTTGACTGAAACGTAATGGCGGCCACACAAATGTTCAAAGCTTAAATCAAATTACGACTAACCTAATCATCCGATCTCTACCAAATTTTGCAACAACATACCTTTATGGAGGAAGCATTCTTTGACTAAATTAATAGGTCATTAGCCTAATAATTTGCGGATGGCGGCCATCTTTGTGTGAAAATCGATTCCCCCTAATAATTCGAACACGGTGAAACCGAATGGAACGAAATTTGGTACAGAGGTAGTACTAGCAGAGGGCTCCTCAGTGTCATATTTTATATCGCCGCCATCTTGACGGAAACGTAATGGCGGCCACACAAATGTTCAAAGCTTGAATCAAATTACGACTAACCTAATCATCCGATCTCTACCAAATTTTGCAACAACATACCTTTATGGAGGGAGCATCCTTTGACCAAAATAATAGGTCATTAGCGTAATATTTTGCGGATGGCGGCCATCTTTGTGTGAAAATCGATTCCCCCTATCAATTCGAACACGGTGAAACCGAATGGAACGAAATTTGGTACAGAGGTAGCACTAGCAAAGGGCACCTCAGTGTCATGTTTTATATCACCGCCATCTTGACGGAAACGTAATCGCGGCCACCCAAATGTTAAAAGCTAAAATGTAAATACGACCAACCTAATAATCTAGTCTCTAACAAATTTTGCAACAACATATCTTTATGTGGAAAGCATATCCTGACCAAACTGCAAGATCATCTGCCCAATAGTTTGCAGATGGTGGCCAAGTATGTGTAAATCCATTCCCCATATCAATTCAAACACGGTGAAACCGAATTAATGAATTTTTTTACAGAGGTAGCACTAGCAAAGGGCTCCTCATATTCATGTTTAATATCCCTATAGCACGTTGTATTTCAACAAGCTACTACAACCAACATTCAATTATACTCCTTGAAAAGGACAAAGAGTTATAACAATACCCATGCATTTAGGAGAAAGTAGGCTATATGTTCTTTACTGAACATCTTGTTTATTTTGGACATCCTCATTCTTCGAGGAGTCTCTATATTTTCACCCCGCCCCCTTTACCTTTTCCTTACTTACTACTCTGTCCACCGTTCTACCATGGTCCATACAGTAATTTCTGGCAGCTGCTCTCTGGTGAAGAATAGAGGAATTTATCTATATTTTTTGTAATTTTTTGTAATCTCATTGACACACTTTCTTTGGCCACATTGTTTGATTCCACTGAAAAAGGAGGCAAGGTTTCTCCGAAACGTATGGTTCTAATCTAAATAAACACGGCATTAGCCCAAAAACATGAATTATTTATATAATAAAATTGGTATTTATGGCATTGTCATTTTTTAAAATCTGAATTTTGTTGAGTGATAGACAACTGGCTTCTTTCTTTATTCGTGTCAGAAGTACCAAGCTTACATATAATGTTTAAAAGAGAATATGAATAATGAATACAGGCTATCTACATTTCTCCCATACATATATACAGGTCTATTATACAAACAAATCACATATTGAACAACAAATTTGAGAGCTAGATGAATTTTGCCCAGTATTGGGCGACGTCAATAGCACTGGAGGAGGCTGCAATCAAATCTTTCATAGTGCACTTTGGAGGACATAAGTCACACTGACATAAATGTCGGATTGTCTGCTGCTCTCCACAGTCACAGAGTGATGAGTCGCTTGAGAAACCCCACTTCCGCAGATTTACTTTGTTCTGTTGACTCCTGTACGGAGTCTGTTAAGGGCTTTCCGGGTTGTACACTTCTCCTGGTGTCCTCATGGATGACTTTCCTTCGGCTCCATCCAGTAGGAAAGTTGGTTAGTTCTTTCTTTCCACATCTTGATCCTAGCATTCTCTGCTTTCCCTTGAAGCTTAACTGATGTGCGGAGGAAACACTTTCTAGATTTCAGCCTCCGTTTGGTAGGATGGTATCCATAGAGGGGATGTGCTTCTGAAGTGGGTGATTGGAGCATCTCTTTGCTACCTGCTACCTCCCTAAGAATCTCACCAGGAGCAATACATGCTAGAATTTGGATCTTCTCAATAGTTGTTGGTTTTAAGCATCCTGTAATGATCTTGCAACTTTCGTTTAGTTTAGAGCGATGTCGATCTGCTTCGCATGAGCTGTCTTGTACCAAACCGGGGAGGCATATTCGCCTGCAGAGTAGCATAGAGCTAGATCTAATGTTCTGATTGTGGTTGTGTTCCCCAACTTGTTCTTGGCAATTTGCGTAAGATGTTGTTTCTAGCTGCAAAACGTTAAAAGTGTTATACTTTAGTGGAAGAGACGTCCCTTATGATCTGGTGTGTCTGTACCAACACTATATGGCTGGCGTAGCACTCCTGTTGTTGTTGTTTCATTTGAGGAGCATTTAGCTTCGTGTACTTGGGTGTGTGTAGTATTTGTCAATTGATCTGTTACATTGTGGTGTCTGTAATAGTGTGTGCATTTATAATTCAGCTGAGGATTGGATAGGAGGTGACCGTGGTCTTAAGTTAGGTACCATCTCAGCATTTGCCTGGTGTAGAAGTGGGGAAAACGGAAGACCATTTCCAGGATGGCCTAAGTGGGCATCATTGCATCTACGCTATTTTCTTCCAATGATGATCGCGAGATTAATAGTCACGTAATTCTACAAGTTTTCTTGTTTTCTTTTAATATTCACAAGGTTCTTCTCTTCTCCATTACCGTGTTCGGTCCCTCGAACGTTGGCGATCATCATGGGAAAGGTGATTCTGTCCACCGCAAGCCGGAACAATTCTTCAACAGATCGAATCAGTGACCACTCCTTGATATTCTGAAGCCAGGACATCTGTCTTCTGCCACGCCCTCGTCTGCCATCTACTTTGCCTTTTCGTATTAGTCAAAGCAACTGTTACTTATGGGCTCTAAGTACATGACCCAAATAGGCAGTTTTTCGACACTTAATGGTGGACAAAAGCTGGAGATCACATTTTGCTCTTCTGAGGACATCTCTGTTGGTAACTGTATCAGTCCAAGGTATTTTATAAGGTGCGTTCAAAAAGTAACGAGCCGGAGGCACAATTATAGAAACCAGTACCTGTATGTTAGAAGTATTGGCCCTGGCTGTTGAGGGACTTGTCCCACTGTGACACGAGGCGGTGAATGGCTGTCTCATAAAATTCCCTGGGCTGCGATGTGAACCAGTTCCGCACGTACAGCTGGACGTCGGCGTCCGAGGTGAATCATTGGCCTCGCAGAGTCCTTTTCAGGGGACCAAACATGGCGTAATCACAGGGAGAGGGGTCTGGACTGTATGGAGGGTGGCCGAGAACCTCCCATTTGAATTTCTGCAGGAGTGCCGCGACTGTGTTGGCCGTATGATGTCGTGCATTGTCGTGGAGCGACCACGGTGGCTATGGCGTTCTCTGTCACTCGGCGGTCCTGGGTAATGAGTGCATCAACCAGCTGGACGTTGTCATCGGTAATGCAGGGGGGGTGCCCCAGACCGGGTATCATCGGCTAACGACACCCGTCCTTCCCGGAAGCGCATGTGCCACGCCTTGACCCTTGCAAGGGACATGCAGTGTTCGCCGTACACGTGTGACATTCGGCGATGAATGTCCGTTCCCCCTACTCCGTCCGCTGTCAGAAACCGAACAACACCTCCTTGCTCTTCGGTTGACGCCTCCATGTCACTGTTTGCAATGCGACTGTCAGCGTTGGACGATTGATGCATGCTGCTGCTCACTTTGTATCGTCACGTGACGTGCATGCGTGCCGTCTAGCTGTGACCTTCCACGCTCTGGTCGGAACCACACCTCGTTACACACGCTACGATTAGCCGATGTAGTCACCGGTTTGCGCATTCCAGCCTCCGGATCGTTACTTTTTGAACGCACCTTATAAGCATTCGTCTATGAATCCACATTTTGAAGTTCTTTAATATTTTCGTGGAGTTGACCTTCAAAGTCAAAACCTCCATACTATACAAGAGTGTCGACCATAATAGTTTCGAGACAATCTTTGTCGGAGCTTCAGATATAAGTTGTCATTGTTGAAGCACGAGGACATTTTCCTATATAGGCTACACTGCATGCCATCTCAATGCGACTTCTCATTTCTACGTCGGTATTTAAATCGTCCGTGATGATACTCCCTAGATACTTAAAATGGTGAACACGCTCAACTGGAAGACCTCCGATGTTGAAAGCAGCCTGGTCATGAGTTTGACGACTAAAAACCATAAATTGTGCCTTATTTACATTGATTAGAAGTCCAAATTCTGCAGATGTCGTGCTGATGTTGGTTAGGCCTGCAAGGATATCACAAAGTTGAACAAGTAGTTCCGTGAAGAACTAAAGCCTATTTCCATATATCCTACTTATGTTAATTGCCACTATCAACATACAAAATTTCAGTTTGATTTCTGTAATAGATTCGTAGATATTGAGAACCGACTAAATATTTTGGATGGTCGCCATGTTGGATTTTTATATATGTAGGTCTTAGAGTTATGTAGACTACTGTTACATGCAGATTATTTTGTACGTGTAGTATTCAAACTTCAATCGCATCATTAGGACACAAGAAGTAAAAACGAGATTTTAAAATTTCGCACAGCTGCCATCTTGTGGTTATGGAAACAATTGAAATAAATTAGATGCCAGTGGATTAAAATTTGTATAAAGATTTACTTTACCAAGTTTTACTTCACTCGGATGGTTAAATTGCGAGAAACGTCCATGTGAATATTTATACTTCACGTCGCCGCCATGTTGAATTTGTGATCACCAGGTTATTGCTGTAATAGAATCATAGATATTGAGAACCGTCTAAATATTTCGGATGGTCGCCATGTTGGATTGTTATATGTATAGGCCCTAGAGTCATGTACCATTAAAGGAAAATTATTGCGTAGGTTCATTATTCAAACTTTCACTTCGATCGCATGATTACGACTCAAGAAATAAAAACTTAATTTTAAAATGTGCACAGCCGCCATCTTGAGGTTATGTAAACAATTGAACTAAATTAGATGCTAGTGCATTACAATGTGTACAAACATTTGCTGTACCATGTTTCATTGCGTTTGGATCATTAAATCGCGAGAAAAGTCTATTTAAAACTTTCAAATTCGCATGTCCACCATGTTCGATTTGTAGTTAACCGGTTTCTGAAAGTCTCATAGATGAACTTCTAGTAGTGCCCTTTATCTCCATAAAAAATATCAGGGTGATATCGGTAATAGTTTCAGAGATATTAAATGCCGGTGAAATATTTCGCACAGCCGCCATGTTGGATTGGTGAGACGTAACAAAATTTGAAGGGTACAGTCAGGGTCGTCCGGAATATTACAATGTACTTACCGCGTTTCATTGAAATCGCTCCAGCCGTTTAGATTGTATTAGGGGGGGGGGGGGCACACACACACGAATCACACACGCACAGACAGACAGACACACGGACAAAAGGTGATCTCATAAGCCTATTTTTTTACTTAAATGAAAATAGGCTAAAAAATATATTGAGATTTTGTCATAATGGTGTCGTGTCTGTAGCAGTGTGTATACTTGTAATTGAGACCGAGAATGGCAAGGAGGCAGATGTGGCCTTAAGTTGGGAACTATCATATTTGTCTGGAGTAGAAATGACAAAACCACGGAAAACTATTCTAGGATGGCTGAGGTGGTAATCAAACCAGGATCTCAAGGGTCATCCAAGAGTACTAGGTACAACATCACGAGGTGGACTAAAGGATATTAAAGTTGTGAATATTATTTCTCTCTTCGTTACTGAATATTAACAGTGGCGTAGTCGGCAGCATGCTGAGCTTCTATGCCCAAGATCGCGGGTTTAAGCCCGGCCGAAGTCGTCGGATTTTTTAAGAGCGGTAAAACTCCCTCAGTATGTCTTCCTTCGAAGGGGAAGTAGGCTAAAGCCGGCGGTCCCATGTCATAGATTTATGGCATGTTTAAGAACCTTCCACCAATTACACCAGTGTGAAGCTAAATTATAGGTTAGATTTGACTAACGCTCTTAGGTTCCAACGTTCGTCGCCAGGAGCTGACTGCTGTGGCATCTAGTAACCAAGTTAAAAACTAGTTGTCGTTGATAGTGGCGTTTGGTTGCAAAAGTAGGAACTACTCTAAAATTGAATGACTGCAGTGCCTACTGGAATTAAAAACAGATAACATACACTAGTATAGCCATCACAATTATTACCCATTCAGTATTTGATTGCCGCTGAGCGTGGTTGAGCCAGCATTTGTTGTTTATTGTAGCATGAGCCCCGCGGGGCGAAGCGGAGGACACAGCGATGTTAGAGTGCATTCTGCATATATGTCAAGCAGCACTGCGACAGATAAGCCTCACTGGAGCTCATGTTACCACGGACAGTTAAACAATGACTGAGGCTACTGGAGCTGAGTCATACCCTACTCGCGCAACTGTACCTGTCAAGCAAGCAGACTGACGTGTGACACACGTAAACAAAGAATAGTTCCCATCTCGACCTCCGGCAATCAATTCGTGAAAG
Source organism: Meconema thalassinum (assembly GCA_946902985.2). Lineage (NCBI taxonomy): Eukaryota > Metazoa > Arthropoda > Insecta > Orthoptera > Tettigoniidae > Meconema > Meconema thalassinum. The sequence goes on from OX336393.1 coordinate 85,277,995, forward strand.
GGTAACACCACCGGTTATCACACAGATTCTCTACACACACAAAGTTCACGGGGCTACATGACCGCGTTGTCGCAGCTCCTAAACTGAGGAATCATCCAACCAACCTGCTCATTGTGCATGACGAGCCTCCTGGGTATTAGCCTGGCTTGTGGCTCTAGGGGGAGGCACAGGTGCGACTAAACTCTGCGAGGTCAGGAGCGTGTCACCTCTGCCACAGAGCAGGCAGGTTAAGAGAACGTCTGTTTCCCCAGTCAGCAGTGGAATATCTCATAGGGGGGTCCCGTGAACGTCAACTACCCAATCACTGCACACATGTGAGTCAGACCTCAAGAAAAATGTATGTTAATTATTTTATGGGCTTGTGATGTATTGGTCATCAACTTGATGTATTTAGGTGCATGTGGACTTTGTATGTGCCAGACGTTGCAATAATGAGTAGCGGAATAATGTTGATTCACTGAGAAGTTACAACACCCTAGTTTAACTCAACATCTTACAAGCGAAGTATCAAGTAAGACATGTCGAAACCTATCTTGAAACTTTGTGGACACAATCGTTGTTCTATAGGAGGACAACGTGGGGAAAATCAGCCGCCAGATTGAACTGCATGACCACAGTGAAGCGTGTGTTTATTTTCATAAATTTGTCTCGTCTATGAACACTTCTGAAGATTTGAACTACACAGTTTTACCCTGTTGAAAGTGTTTCCTAGTTTATAAGACTTTATACTAACCACATTTTCCACTAGCAGTGATCTGCAAGAAAATCGGGCATCTTTTAGAGTTTTAATATGTGTTTCAAATATGTTTCAAATGATAATTTTATTCATATTTTCATACATCATTTTCTGTTGATTTGGGCGTTCAATTTTCCATCCTTCTCCATGGTGCACCATAAAAGGTTAAATAACAAGGGACATTTTAGTGATACGCTACACATTTACCTTGTGTCTTTGGCATTTATTGATGAAGGGGCCAAAAATAATTGTCTTTAAACATGTCCCACCAATGACCACACAGTGATCATTATTTAATAAAAAGTATTGATTAGGCGGAACTTTTAACCTATTTATTACTCAGATTGAGAAAATCAAATTAAAGGAAAGGAAAATTCTAAAAGAATCTCAAGACGGAAATTTCAGGACAATAGGCCTAAGATAATATACCCTTCAAGAATGAGTCTCTACAATAAAATTGAAAAGCTCTCAGATACTATGCGAAAAAGGAGGATACATTTTTACGGTCATCTTCTCAGAATGAACTCCGCCTAAGATTAACCAAACAAATCTTTGATTTCTTCCGTGACCGCAAAACAAAACCCATATGTTTTAATGTAACTGATAAAGACCTAGTAGAAGTAAAAATTATAGAAAATCCCCTACTCAATCAAAAAGCTAAAATAATTATTAAAGATTAAAATATAGGGTGGTAAACCACAGACACCATTTTCAGGATGGCTGAGGAAGGAATCGAACGGGCCTAAGAAGAAATACTGTAGGTGAAACGTCAGCATGGAAATCCTCCAGCATTACGTTGTGACTGAGAGAAGGAATGGGAAGGAGGCGGCCGTGGCCTCAAGTAAGGACCCATCACAGCATTTGCCTGAAGTTGAAGTGGAAAGCTACGAAAACAATATTCAGGATGGCTGAGGAAAAAGCCGACTACGGCTGTAATATTCGGAATCTCTGCGTGTTTACCGAGTTCGAATATGCTTCACTTTATGTCCTGCTTTATATACTGGAGCACTGATTTCTCCACTCCATAACCTGGAATACTATAGCTACTTTCTGGAGTTCACCGAAACTTCTCCATATTACATGAAGTCTCCCATGGGAGCATTGTTCTAGAGGGACGAATATGATAATCCAGATTCTCTTTGTCTCAGATTTTTGCTTGCTCCATTCCCCAAAGTGTTCCACATCTCATCTTGCCATGGCCTTAGGCCTTCCACTGGTGTAAAATGTGAGCTCAATTTTCCACTCCCATCTCGTGCAAACAGGAGGGGAAGCGAGGGGTTGCAGTTGGGCTTAAAATCTTATGTCTTAGACCTGGAACATATAGGACCGCCAGCTTCTGCTCCTGAAAACATCAAATATCAGAGATATGGCCAGTGGAAACAACCCTCTTCCCTTTCCTTTCCTTTTCTGGAAGTAAACATTTCACATGAATGCAGATCAGCTGCGTGACGAGGCGGTAAGGTTCTTGTCGGCTGAACCCGTTACTGGATCTAACCCCGGCGTTGGTATTTGAGGGTGATTAAATGCGAATTTCTGTAGAGTTCATGTTTGTGTCAAAAAAGTTATTATTGTCATAATCATTATAATATCATTAATATTTTATTATAATTATTATGTATTCATTCATTTAATCGATTGTTCCCCTTTAGGAGAGTGATTGAACTTGAATACATGATTTCCTCTTCTGGCGTTTTCCCGCTTCTCTTCCCAAAGTCTCTTCATCCTCTCTGAATGCCCATTCTTCCGCTCAGCTGTCCATTATCTTCCAGGCTGTCGTGACGGTCTATGCTCAAGCTTAACATTTTTAATTTTATTCCGGCACTCGGTGTGGCCCTCGAGATTTTCTATGTTGATCTGTTGTAGGTTCCTCTGGACCTCTGTCAGCCACTCCGTGTTATACAGTTGAGCAATTTATAATTTATAATCAGAATAATAATAATAATTATTATTATTATTATTTAATCGTATCGGCATACTATGGACCACGTCATTTTAGCTGTCTTCTCTGGGCTTTGATCTTTGCCCAGTGCTCCTTCATACGCTGCCGGTGTTGCTCTTTCCTTTCGTCCGTACACATATTTCCTGTCTTGAACTGTGTTTTTTTCTTGAAAACCCTGGTGGTCGTTTAGTTTTGTAACGTGTTTTTCGAGGGGATTTTACGCCACTGACATAAGTCAGTAGGAAGCCATTCTATATTCATTTACGCGGCAAATTGTTCAGCCAAGAGAAGTTTTCATGGTAACTTATTATTATTAGGGTATTTTTTGGAGCATTTTTTTTATAAAATTATAAATATACAGATAGGTTTTCAATGTTATAGAAAACACTATCAAGCAAATTATTACGAACAACATTATCGTAGAAAATTATATGATTACGGAATTTTACGGAGTTTTGTCAGTTAGGGTATTATGAGAGAGATGAGTCACTGGGAATTCGGCTACAGGCTTATTCTTGTCAAGAAGCATGACGCAAGCTGGGTTGTTGCTTCAAGAAAAGGCGAAATGGCCTGGAACGGTAATCGACATCGTCCTCGCGCCGAGTGTAATGACCCTGAGGAGGGGAGTAGCGCGTGGTGGCTCAGCCAATCAGAGGAGAGCGGGCGAGAAGAAGCCGGGTCCAGAGAGGGGAGGCGACGAGTGCATATATGGTTTGCGCGCCGTGGAGGCAAGGACTATCTTAGTAAAACTTAACCAGTGTGGTTGTACGTGTTGTTGGTTCCGATGTTCGGACCATAAATTATCATATCGACAAGTATCTCATCAACTAACGAAGAAGATGACGACGTCCAGGAGGCTGTGGGAAGCTCTCTTCAGCATCCAGTACGAGGGAAATGCTTCGGCAATTTCCAGTGGTAAGCGCGAATGACTCAGAACTGCGTAATCTCTCGTCTCTTTTTATCATTTTCAGTATTTCAGTAACTTCATAGCTTGGGAATAAGTGTAAAATCAGTAATTCATCCGACTCCGTTTTCACGTAATTTTCTAGCGGTAATATTCAAGTCGCAACACTCAAATTTAAATTCAAACTTATTATTATTATTATTAAATTTGCCATACTTGTTTTATATAATAAATTCATTTCTTTTAACCATGCAATCTTTGCTTTCAGTAGGTAGCATTAGATATAGACCAATTCCTTCTCCTGATACAATTGTTTGTTGGGTTAATGATCAAATCATACCACGATCTGAATGAAAAGATTCTTGAAGGTGTTCTACCATAGCTAGGTGTTGTTAAATATAAATTTAGATTTCAGCATAGCGTTGAGGTCTTGGCGCCCATTAAAACAACATATCTTAGTCAGAGTAAATATTTCAAAGTGCAAGGCAGGGCTAGTCGAAAACATGACATTTGTCACTCAACAGTGAGGGCAATAGAAAACGTTTCACTTGTACGCTCAACGTGGAGCAAAGAAACCGTTTCACTTGTCGCTACCAACTTGGGGCCGAAAACCTAATAACATTTGTGGAAGGAGAAGGGAATATATTTCTGTGCCTGTATTTTGGGGGTTTTTCATTTATCGGTGTGTATCAGCATGGGTAGTGCTGAGGAAGAGATGAAGTTGCGTGGTGGTCACCAGTTGGATAGTGAAGATACGAGCAGTAATGCTAGTCTTGGAAATGAAAGCAGTACAGGGATGTCGGAGGTAAATCTCGATACTGAGGGGGGTAATCAAAACAGTCAAGCAGGGTTAGAGAGTTTGCTTCTTCAGTTTATGCAACAAAATAAAATAAGTACAGATGCTCTAAACGCTAAACTTGAACAAAACAATGCTAAACTCGAGCAAAATAATGCGAAACTCGAACAAAATAGTAGGGAAAATAAAGGGAGTAATAGGGAATTGAGCGATAGTTTAAATGCTAACCTTGAACAAAATAGTAGGGAAAATAGAGAGAGTATTGAAACTTTAAATGCTAAATTAGAACAAAACAGTAAACAAATGAGCAATAAATTACGTGAGAAATTTGAAGAGAACAATCTAAAATTAGATAAGAAATTCGAACTGATTAGAGGTGAGATCAGAGGGGTGATGGAAGAGAAGGCTAAAGAGATTATTGCAGATGTAGACAGAAAATTAGGAAAAGTACAGGAGGAGTTAGAAATTAGAATCAGTACACAGGCTGAAAATTTAAAAGAACTAGTGCAGCTGGAAACACAGCAGGTCAAAAAGCAATTGGGGGGAGAAATCGATAAAATTCAGGTAGCAACTAAAGAGATTAAAGAACAGCTGGGGGGAAGAATTGATAAAGTACATGCAGAAATAATCACTGAAGTTAATACTTTAAGGGAGAGGAATAAGGAAAGCATTAATGAGATTAGTGATAAACAAGCTAAATTAAGTGGTAAAGTTGAAGAATCGGAAGGGAGCATTAGGTTAACTGTAACTAATATTGAAAGAAAAGCTGAGGAGAAAATTGCTGAATTAGAACAGAAGTTGAAAGCTAGAATTAGGCAGGAAAATAGTCAGAGTAGGCCAGTTTATGTGAATAGCACACACAGGTAAATAGAACTAGGCAAATTTAGTAATCGGCAGGGTTGTCCAATGGAGTTCATGAATACGATAGAAAATAAATTCGGGGAGAGGTTGGAAGATGGTAGTATTGAGTGGTGCCAGGTAGTTGAAATTTTAGAGCAAGCGTTTGTAGGGGAGACAAGAAACTGGTTTGCTGTCTACAGAGACAATTTCGAGAATATTTCAGATTTTAAAGTTAAATTTTGTGAGAAATTTTGGAATGAGGTGATTCAATCTCATCATCGTGAGGGAATTGTGTGTGGGAAATATAACCCGAGAGGAAACTACGCTATGACCGAGTACTTTTTAGGACAGGTATTAACGTGCAAATATCTGGATGGTTTGAAGGAGGAAAGTGATGTAGTCAGGCTATTACTAAGACATTTTCCATATAGAATCAAGGAAGGAAGGAAGGAAGCTTGTAGTTTAACGTGACCGTTAATCTCGCGATCATAAGCCACGGGACCTCCGTTTTACGTGGAATCCGAACCACAGGACATGGCATTTCACATCGAAATAATATATATAGAATCAAGGAAGCTGCCTGTATCCGAAATGTTAAATCTATTTCACAAGTGGAGAATTTATTGAGTACATTCGATGCTCTGGGAAGAGGTGGTTACGAGGAGAATTTCGGTAGGAACCAGGGTAACAATAACAACAGGCCTAATGAGAATAGGAACCAGGAAGTTCAAGGGAACAGTGGCAAAGGGGCCAACGTTCAAAAATAGGGGGAACCAAATTAATAATAATAATAATCTGCAAAACCAATACAGAGGAAATGGGTATAGTACGAACTACCACGCTAGAAATAATGATTTCAGGGGAAATCAAGGCCGAAATAATGATTATAGGGGTAACCAAGGGAGGTATAACAATAATAATAATTATAACCAGAACAGGGGTCAAGGAGGGAATCAGCCCAATGGTAATAACGGACAGAGAGATACCGTTAACACAACTCAGGACAACCAGACCAGTGCGGTAGTGAGTAGTACTACACCAAGCGGTAGTAATGCTTTAAACACGAACCAGGCTGCGATGTAAGGTCAGAATCTCAGTCAGTAACATGCCCTGTCCATACACTTATACGGGAACCCTATGACCTAAATGTAAGAAATGAATTATTACGTGAACTAAATGATGAAGGTATTATTCAGGAGGTGGTTAGTAAGAGCCCCATAGTTAAATTTAACGTGTCCGAGGCGTACACAGATGTTTTAATTGATAGTGGTTGTATGAAGAGTTGCATAAGTAGTGCATTCTATGATAAAATGAAAGAAACTGGAGTAAATTTTGAGGAGATGCCAATTAAAAGCACTTTTGTTATCACAGCTGTTGGGAAGAGGTCTAAAGTCATTTCTAAGCAAGTTTTAGTAGACATTAAAATTAATAATCATGTAGAAAAGCAGATTTGTCTTGGAATTCCAAATTTAGTATTCAGTGTTATCTTGGGTTCAGAGTGGCTAAGTAGAGTGTCTGGTAACTTATGTTATGATGTAGGGAGTTTGAAATTTAAATGGGGAGATTCTGAAGTAGAAGTAGCGTTCAATGACCAAATTCAGAGAAATAGTGTTGTAGGTGTGATTTGTACTTTAAATGAGATATCGCCAGCCGTAGGGCGGGGTTCTCCATGCTTTGTGGGCAGTGTGATTACGAACGGTAGTCTAGAGGACTCGTTACGTGATGCTGCATTTCAGGGAAATATAGAGGTGGAACAATGTGTTCGGCTCTATGATGTGTTATTGTGTAATAGGAGAGTTTTTGAGGATCGCATTGGTATGGCCAATTGCTATACACATTCATTGAACGTTATTGATAGGTCAGTATTCACAGGACATAGATATCCTGTACCTTTCGCTTATCAGAGTGCAGTTGAGGCACAAATTAACCAGATGCTTGAAGATGGGATTATTGAGCACTCTAACAGTCCATATGTTAATTCTTTGATCACGGTACCCAAGACCGACGGCACAGTTCGTATTTGTTTAGACGCTCGTTTGGTTAACAGTAGAATTAGTTCAGATCAGCTGAAATCTATGTCAATAGAGGAATTAATGCTAACATTTGAGGGGAAGAAGTATTTCACTTGTGTAGATTTGAGTTCCAGTTTTTGGCAAGTGCCACTTATGTACGAAGATAGACCATTTACAGCTTTTAGTCATAAATATAACCTTTATCAATTTTGTAGAACACCTTATGGGTTAAAGAGTAGTTCAGCAGCTTTAATTAGGGCTTTAAACATCGCATTAGGGGATGACACAGGAGAGTTTGTAACCATTTACATTGTTGACATGGTAATTAGTTCACGCAGTTTTGAGGAGCATCTACGTCATTTAGATATAGTTTTTCAGAAGTTAGATCAGGCAGGGTTCACTTTGAAGCTGTCTAAGTCGTCATTCTGTCAGTCAGAAGTGACATTTTTAGGTCATAAAGTGTCGAGTAGAGGTGTGACACCAGAGGAAAGTAGGGTTAATAAGATACTTAACGCAGAGGTGCCACAGAATGTTAAACAGTTAAAAACATACCTGGGAATTTGCAACTTTTTCAGGAGGTTCGTTCTTAAATACTCAGGGTTGGTAGAACCATTCAGGGATTTGCTTAAAAGTGGGACTCGGTGGAGATGGGAGTCCATGCATGTTCAGGCTTTTAGAGCGCTGAAGGAAGGTTTTGAGTAAGCGGTAGTGCTGAAATATCCTTTGAAAGATAAGGAATATGTGGTTATGACAGATGCTTCACATATAGGCATTGCTGGAGTGTTATGTCAGAAAGATGATGAGGGTAATCTGTGCATTGTATCTTTAGCCTCGCGAGGACTGACAGCAGCAGAGAAAAGATACACGATTACTGAGTTAGAGCTTTTAGGTATTGTTTTCAGTTTAGGGAAATTTAGAATGTATTTAGTAGGGGGGAAATTTGAGATCCATACAGATCACCATGCATTACTGTATATGAGGACTTGTAAACTCAGTTCTAACAGAGTTAGTAGGTGGATTCTTGCTCTGCAGGAATACGAATTCACAGTAAAATATATTAAGGGTAAAGATAACATTCTTGCGGACATGCTATCTAGGGACAGTAATTTATGTAGGGATTCTCCTGTGGTTAAAGCAGAGGACGGTATTTTAATATGTGCATGTGTGGACAGTAGCAACAGGGCATCGTTACAGACGCTGAGAAATATGCTAGTGGAGCAACTTGATGACGTTAAGTTAAGGGAGCCACTGGCTAGGTTGGAAATAAGTGAGGAAGAGTATGTGAAAGTAGGTCGCTTCACGTACAAGATGCAGGATGGGCTGCTTGCACGGAAATGTAGGAATAATCGGTGGGCAATATGTGTTCCTGCCACTTTGCGGGAGGAGCTAATTTGGTTCATTCATAGGGAATTAGGTGCTGCCAAGGTCTTCTATGAAATTGGTTGTGACTTCATTTGGAGTAAAATGGGAAGGGATGTTAGGAGGATTTTAGCTAAGTGTGACACCTGTCAAAGGAGCAAATATCCAGTTAAATATTTAGTGGGGGAGAGATCTGCAGTTCTCACCAGTAGTCCCGGCGAACTACTGTGTGTGGATTTATTTGGCCCGATCGTTAAAGGACAGTACGGCTATGAGTACATTTTTATAGTTATTGACGCTTTTAGTAAGTATGTCAAGGTATACCCGCTAAGGAAAGCCACGGGACTAGCGTGTAGCCGTCTGATCATTAATAAGTATGTACCTGAGTTTGGCCTTCCTCTCAGGATACTATCTGACAGTGGACCACAGTTTACTGCAAAGAAATGGAGAACCAGTATGCAGGAAGCTGGCATAACACACGTTCATTCCTCTGTAAGGTACCCTCAGGGTAATTCTGCAGAGCGTCCATTAAGGGAAGTGGCTCGTCTTTTTCGGACTCTAGTGCATGACAAGCATACGGCCTGGGTTGGACATCTTCCCAAGGTCGAGACTTGGCTGAATTCTGTTCAGCATGAGAGCACGAAATTGACGCCATACGAAGTTAACTTCGGAAAGAGACCACAAAATGAACTAGCGAGGGTGTTGGGTTTAAATGAGGGAAAGCAACCGGGGTTGGATTACATTGTCCAGTTGGCGAAACAGAATTTATCTAAGTCAGCACAAAAGAGAATTCGCCAACAAAAAGAAACTAAATTTGACCTATTCGAGCCGGGAGACAGAGTCTTACTTAGAGTGCCTAAACAGTCAAATAAGCTAGAGAAGGTCATGTCCAAGTTCTTTTATCTCTACGAGGGCCCATTTATAGTTTCCAAACGTATTGGCAAAACAGCATATGTGCTGGAGGACAGTAAGGGAAACAGATTATACGGGACGTATAATATACATAGTCTACGAAAGTATGTGTCATAAAGTAAGTGTGTTTAGCTGGCGAGCCAGCCTATCAAATGAGTAACTGTGGTATGTGGTGCGTGGGAGATCTGGTCTTCCAGGCAGGCGTATCAGAAGTCACACGGGGGGGGGGGTAGTATGTAAGTAATTGTGAGTTTTTAAGGTACAGGGAAATATGACGGGATTGTCGGATGCTCTTGAGCACTAAAATGTCTCGATACACCAAGGCCAGAATTTGGTAGCGCTGGTGAATTCCCATTTGTCTCCAAGAGATGGGTGAGCGCTTGAATAGGGTATTTTTGCTTAAGGCGTCCACGAGACAAAAGATGGGCCACCAGAAGGCGAGACAGTCTTTCATCAAACTCATACATAACAGCACACGTGATTTCTCTTTACGGCCTCGCCATGTAAGATTTGTAAGTGTGTAATTTAAGGTAATTAGTACAAAGGTATTATTTGTGTGAAGAGAACTGGTCTGAGTTGAGAACTAGTATTAAGTAGAATATGGACTACGGGAACTTAAGAAGACAGGGCGATTACGGCACAGAAATATTTGGTGTTATATGTAATGCGCATTTACTGTTTTTTTTTTTCAGAAGTCAATATTAATTTCGTCTTATATAAAGAGAGATTAAGTATTATGGTCACGATGCGCTGCCACAATAGTGTGATCGTGTGCTCAGCGATAAGTGAGATTAAATTTCACCATAAGGAAGGGACCTCCAGTGAAATTAGGAAGTTCTGTGGTGATACATATATCAGAACACCTTGATGCGTGTGATGTGACATCTTATATACATAGTGCTCACACAATATTTATGTCTATTTTTCCAACATAGAGAAATTAGAGAGACGGAAATATCCGTGGAACATTATTCTATATGAAAAACATTGGACTGGTTGCAAAGAGCAATCCATAGTGACAACAGACTTTGACGCAAAGTGCGTAAAGAAAATTATGAGTGTATATATATGTAATTTAGGGTGATTTAATTTATGTAATATGTATTTTGGATGGGGTTTATTAACGTGTCTGGGATAATCGGATAATGGACCGTCGTCACGGTAAATCATCCGATGATCCGAGGCGAATATGTAACGTGTTTTTCGAGGGGATTTTACGCCACTGACATAAGTCAGTAGGAAGCCATTCTATATTTATTTACGCGGCAAATTGTTCAGCCAAGAGAAGTTTTCATGGTAACTTATTATTATTATTAACTTATTATTATTAGGGTATTTTTTGGAGCATTTTTTTATAAAATTATAAATATACAGATAGGTTTTCAATGTTATAGAAAACACTATCAAGCAAATTATTACGAACAACATTATCGTAGAAAATTATATGATTACGGAATTTTACGGAGTTTTGTCAGTTGGGGTATTATGAGAGAGATGAGTCACTGGGAATTCGGCTACAGGCTTATTCTTGTCAAGAAGCATGACGCAAGCTGGGTTGCTGCTTCAAGAAAAGGCGAAATGGCCTGGAACGGTAATCGACATCGTCCTCGCGCCGAGTGTAATGACCCTGAGGAGGGGAGTAGCGCGTGGTGGCTCAGCCAATCAGAGGAGAGTGGGCGAGAAGAAGCCGGGTCCAGAGAGGGGAGGCGACGAGTGCATATATGGTTTGCGCGCCGTGGAGGCAAGGACTATCTTTGTAAAACTTAACCAGTGTGGTTGTACATGTGGTTGGTTCCGATGTTCGGACCATAAATTATCATATCTACAAGTATCTCATCAACTAACGAAGAAGATGACGACGTCCAGGAGGCTGTGGGAAGCTCTCTTCAACATCCAGTACGAGGGAAATGCTTCGGCAATTTCCAGTGGTAAGCGCGAATGACTCAGAACTGCGTAATCTCTCGTCTCTTTTTTTCATTTTCAGTATTTCATTAACTTCATAGCTTGGGAATAAGTGTAAAATCAGTAATTCATCCGACTCCGTTTTCACGTTATTTTCTAGCGGTAATATTCAAGTCGCAACACTAACATTTAAATTCAAACTTATTATTATTATTATTAAATTTGCCATACTTGTTTTATATAATAAATTCATTTCTTTTAACCATGCAATCTTTGCTTTCAGTAGGTAGCATTAGATATAGACCAATTCCTTCTCCTGATACAATTGTTTGTTGGGTGAATGATCAAATCATACCACGATCTGAGTGAAAAGATTCTTGGAGGTGTTCTACCATAGCTAGGTGTTGTTAAATATAAATTTAGATTTCAGCATAGCGTTGAGGTCTTGGCGCCCATTAAAACAACGTATCTTAGAGTAAATATTTCAAAGTGCAAGGCAGGGCTAGTCGAAAACATGACATTTGTCACGCAACAGTGAGGGCAATAGAAAACGTTTCACTTGTACGCTCAACGTGGAGCAAAGAAACCGTTTCAGTTTCTTCCTGAGGGGATTGCCATCTTGAATATCTCCATAGGTAATCTCCATCTCTTGCAGGTCACTTTCCACCTCTTCGAACCAGGCTAGTGCCTCAACATTGTGCCTCCTGTCGCTGTGGCCCACCATGGACCCCGTACAACGCAAATACGCATTCAATTGCGCCAATCTCCTGTACATAGCCCTCACCAGGGGATGGGGCCAGGCACTTCAACTCGACCAAGCCACCGGGGTCGAGCTAATCACTCTTCTCGAAGGCTTTCATCTCCAACCAACTCCCCGTCCGGCAGCGGTCTCCCGTGGCAGAGGAGGAATAGGACGCGGACAACGCGGGGCAGGGAGGAGCCGGGCAACAGCAACTCCTGCACCGACCCAGTGACCAGAGCAGCAGATAGTACCCGGGTGTCCCCTCTTCCTAACCCGGAAGCTGTCCAAGACGAGGTGCCACCACCTAAGAAGCGGAAGAAGAAGAGGAAACAACCCAAAAAGAAGGAGGTACCTCCCCTTCGGGCAGCGCCCAAGACACGGAAGAAGACATCAGAGATGCCCGGGTACCGGGCGTAGCATGCCTTAGGCGTGTTAGACCGCTCTGTAAGGCTGGTAGGGCCACCCCCCGACGGCGACGATGGGTAGGTTGATACATAACTGATTTCCCAAATGATACTGCTGCTGTGGTGTCTACATTGATCCAATGAACCAAACATTTCATGGCCACTTGCTAAGAATGAAACCCACACGATTGACAAACCAGAACTTTACCTATTTTAAAAGAAAATATTTTGGACATGAATATACAGCAGGTATACATTGTTATGTCGTCGTCTATAATCACATTTGTCTTTAATCGCGCCAAGAATTATCTTCAAGATCTTTCATTCATTCCTTCTTTCTTTCTTTCTTTCTTTCTTTCTTTCTTTCTTTCTTTCTTTGATCTCCAATTTCTCTACCCGGCCTTTCTTGTTCATAGTGAGTCATTACACTTTATACAGAGCCTCCGGTTGTATGACAGTGCAATAATGACTGAGTTTTGCGTTCAGGGACATTGACTTTTTGTTGTAAACGTTGTAAGCCTCTGCACTCCCTGGATTACACGCTCTTTCAGGAACGGATGTAACAGGATCATTTGCTGTCAAAGGTAAAATAAAGTGGTGGAAAGCTTTTAATTCTGCAAGTGATACGCTGCTAGAAGCTTTAGCTGAATTGGGGACTACACCGTCACTCACTGAAGATATCCGGACTAACTTGGAAGCGTTCATTTGTCAGCTTTATATCCCCAAAACAACACTGACCGGCATTGGGGCTGTGCGATGGTTGTTGTTTACACAGAAACAATGCCAAGATGAGAATCTTCCTCCAACAAGATCTGCACTGAATCTGGCATTGCTAAGGGCTCACCTTCAGTGTTTTGAGTGGAATCAAGACCTAATTCAGCATCCCAATAACCCACCACCCTCAGATTTTGGATGGAACAAAGTAGGGGGTGCATACGAGCCGGTTGCTTGTACCAACCCCTGTGCACCAGAGCTTATCTTGGAACTTTGACGCTGCTCATGCTCCAAAAGACGTTGCTCTTCTCCATGTACATGTCAGTCAAATGGACTCCGGTGTACTGAAATGTGCAAGTGCGAAGGTAATCCCGACCGTTGTGACAATATGGCAGAGTGCGAGCTAGAAGATGATGAAGATTCAGGTCTAACTGTAAGTGAGATTTGCATTGTAAGTGACGATGACTGTAATTAACAATATAATTGTAGGAGTGACAAGTATTATTGCCTCCACTCTGTTTGTATGAATGTGTAAACATAGTATTTCTTCCACAGTATTTTCATTAAAGGTTAAAGCTATAGTGGTACTTTTTATCTTTCAGTTTCCTACGGCACAACATAAGGGAAAGGGGATAATTTTTAATTTATTAGTGATTAGTGTATTAGTTATTATTAGAATTATCCAGTGTCCATGTAAATAATGTCATGTACGTAAATATGCGCTTGCAAGACCTTCATACTGAGACATTTTCATTTTTGAAAAATATATAAGTACTTTTTATGAGGAAACGGTTGATACTACATAAAAAGTTATAATAACCTTTACTGTGAAGAATGTGCGTAGCTACATTTCTTGTTTGAACCTTTTTTCCATAATCCCAACGGTTACTGATAAAAGTAGGTAAACGTTTTGCGATGGCGGCCATTTTGTTTTTTGCCGGCAGCATTCAAACGCACCATTTTCAAGAGTGCCACCATCGAACTTGTGTTTCTCCAAGGTCAAACGAAGAGATTGGGACTACTTCCACACTTGCATAATCAAGGAGCACACGGATGTACATTTGACAGGGGACTACACTATGCGACACGCACGTCGAAGTATGGCTGTCTTCTGCATAAGCTTAAAAAGGTCTGGGTCTAACTTCAACTCTGTGAGAGGTCATGTCAGTGCTAGAGATGATCAGAGGAACTGTTCTGGCATGTGTTATGTGCCATGATTTTCTGAAAGCTATCTGTATTTTGACAGCTTTTCAACAAATTTTTGTTGGCATTTTGCCAATGTTTAAGACTGTTACATCTATGAAGCGGCTTCGGTGGCGTTGTTGGTAGCATGCTGAACTGCTGTTCCCAAGATAGCCGAAGTCGTCGGACAATTTAAGAGCGTAAAAAATCCTTCAGTATGCCATCCTTCGGAGGGGGAGTATTGCCGGCGGTCCCATGTCATAGATTTGTGGCATGTAAAAGATCCTTCCACAGACTAAACTTGTGTGAAGCTAAATTGTAGGTTAGATTTCGTATAAACTCTCTATCAAAATTCGAACGTTCACCACTAGGTGTCAGAGACATCTGGTAGCGAAAGTTGGAACAACTTGAAATTTAACGGAACTTGTAGCTCACCCCATGGGTGTCCGCATTGAAGCAGCTACAGCCTCAGGAGCTGGGCACTAGAAGCCATACGCTAAATAAATACAAGGCAAAGTTGTCGTTTTCCAGTACACTTTCTGGGCCATATTTATATTACGGCACTTTCTCTTGACTCAGCAGTTGAAGGCGTATGTACTATCTTGGCAACAAAATCATATCGCTTCTTATATTCTTTACCTGCGTAATTATTATTATTATTAATATTATTATTATTACTATCACTCTCATACATTCCCTTTTGAGAGTGCGTGTGAACTTGAACAATTTTCAAAACAACCCAGTCTTGCGGCGACGTTCTTCCCAAATCCTCTTCATTCGTGCACTATGTAGGCTACTTTCTTCCGATCGTCCATCCACTTTTTTCTGGCACCTTTGGTTGCACTTCTTTATCAAATTTATGTTTCATTATGGTTTTTCTAAATTTATCCCGATCATTCATTTCATGCATCGTGATGTTTAGCTGCTTGAGGTCTTGTTCAGTTTCCAGTATCCATTTGGACTTGTTTTTACAATTGAGGGTGATGTTGAAAATTTGTTTTGAAATTCTGTTCTGATCCATTCTGTACATGTGACCAAAATAATTTAGCTCGTCTCTTTTCGAAAGTGTCGGTGATAGTTTCTATGGTTTTATAAATTTCTGTTGATGGTCTCTTAATCCATACTCCCTCTTTATTTGAAATTTCCATTACAGTAAAACACAAAACCATCACCATCGGAGTCCTTGCGAGTCAAAGACACTGATATTAGCACTGAATCTCAAGATGTTCAGAGCAAGTCACCGAAGAGACAAAACCTTTCGTACTATACTTGCAGTACCAAGTAGCGCAGCCTCATATGGTTCCTCTTCAAGCAAAGGTTCTCCTTTGCATCATCCCAGTCCTTGGTGACTAAACCACTCACAACAACTGGGATGACAAAAGCCTCCTTTAGGCCGCTGTATATGTGACTGAGCTCAGCGGCAAGTGGCTGGTATTTGCGTCTTTTCTCAGCCACCGTATTCTGTAGGTTTTCATTAAGTGGAACAACAACATCCATGATGGTAGCCTTGTGTCCTCCCTTATCGATTATCACAAGTGCACCCTTCAATACAGCATTGTTTTATCAAGATTCTTTCTACGGGGTCGTGCTCAGTCCTGGTTGCTTTTCACAGCAAATTTCGCATAAAACAACATGCTCTAATGAATAGAAAGGTCCATAACAGAGGCTATACTAGAAATAAAATGAATAAGTAGAATAAAAGATATTTAATGACTGAAAATTATGTGCATAATAATAATAATAATAATAATAATAATAATAATAATAATAATAATAATAATAATAATAATAAAAAGGAAATCCTCCCTGACTTTCACCCCCTTAAGAAATAAATATTGTACCCTTTTGAACATAGGACCTTCAGGACAGGATTCTAATCTCAGGGGTGGTGCGTCCTACTTGAAGCTAATAACTGTCCTGGGATACATCACTTGGAAGATCAACAGGGCTGATTAATAAATCATCACACACAGGATTCAAAAAAAAACAAAGGAAAAACAACTTTATTAACACTGATAAAGAAATACAAAAAAAATAATTGAAAAGGAAGCTAAAACCAAAAATATTAACTCAAACAATCAAAAATTTAGAATGAGAAACTATCCAAAATTGAACCAATCTCCAAAACAACTTAACGAATTACAAATCTTGAAATAAATCCAAAAGAAAACCAAAATAACGGAAAAAAAAACTTAAAACAATCCAAAAGATCAAAAAAAGTAACAATAATTTTAAAAAAATGTCAAAACTAAAAAAAAGAGTAATTAAATTCCAATTAAATTAATCAACCTCAATTAAATTAATTACATTTCGATTAACCAACTATAATTGAATTAATTACATTTCAATTAATCACCCATAATTAAATTGATTACATTTTAATTAAATCAATCAATTAAATTAATCACAATCCAAATAAATCAATATTGATTAGATTAATCATCAATTCAAACACTCTGTGAATCAAATAATATTCAAATCAAATCAATTAAACTTTAATTGAACTTTGAATCCCATCATTTATCAAATCGATTACCAATCAATTAATCCAATCTCTCAATTAAATAACGACCAATCAGTGATCATATGCCAAGATGAAAATCAATCTGATTTGACCATAATTAATATTCACTGTAATACATTCCACACCTCTGAATTCAATATTCCAAATACCATGGCATCTTGCCGTTGTATGCCAATTAATTAATACACAAACCTCAAACCATTGGCATATCCACCATTAACTTAGGGCTTCCATAATTATAATATTCATGAGATAATCATCTCATGAAATAATCTGACAACATTGCCCATGTGATCCCTTTTGGTGGATTACAACACTTTCACCAGATCACAATACTTATATATCCATTATTCACAACTACAACGTTTGCCCTTCAAATGAGTATGCAATTTGGCACATTAATACCTTTGAGCCTTTAAGCATACATCAATGCGTACTTATAAATACCAACTGGCAAATTTACACTCATATAACCCCAATGAGATTTGAGTTGGAGATGTGCTACACTGTTACTTACAATAAACACAAAATACCTTAGAAATATGATCAACCAAGGTTTGAACTCAGGACTCGTAACAAAATGATCCGGGTCCCGGATTCAATACTGTCTGTCAAAGTTTTATGGGCGTGTACTAAACAAGACATATAAATACAACTCGAGATGCTTGCGAGTATCAATGGCAAAAACAAAATAGCTTAGCGTAAGACAAGAAAATAAGGAAACCAAAATGAATGCCAGCTGTATGCAGCAAATTTGCATATTCCAGATACCAAAAAAAAAAAATCTATGCTCGCATACCGCACCGAGCGACAAAAATTAAACAACGGTGGGTGTATCTTGTCAACGTTGCCTGCGACTCTACAATAAACAACATAACATGAATATGTATTTACAAGTTGAAATGCTAACAGGAAAAATATATACACTCGTAGGCTTCGAAGCAAGGACTCTCACTTACCTTTCTCAGAGCATTTCACGTTCACAGCCGCTTGCTAATATCCGAGAGAGAGCAATCAACTTCACGAAGAGGGAAACTAATCACCAAACGGATCCCCTTATTATAAAAGTCACTATTATTATTATTATTATTATTATTATTATTATTATTATTGCTATCAGTATGATTATCACCTTTAATTATTACTGCCGTGATGGAATCAACTATCCAAAGGTTACTGGGTATCAGTACCCTAAAATAAATTCGGTCTTGAGATCCATGAATTATTATTATTATTATTATTATTATTATTATTATTATTATTATTATTAATATCCACCTGGTTATTAATCTATTTGAATAAAATCTTCGCGGCAATGTCAGGACACAAAAGGTTATTGGATTAGAGTACCCTTTACATAAGTTTACCCTCAACTCGATAACAAATCATTATTATTATCATTATTATTATTATTATTATTATTGACATAAATATTATCACATTTAATACCTTTATAATAGACTTGGATGACAAGGTTAGTGCACTACAGTACCATATGTGGATCTCAATCGTGAGTTAATTTTGGAAATGAATCTGAATATTATATAAGTTTCTCTGACTAAGGAATCAGCTATCACCATGACTGTCCAACTAGCCTCCTTTGAAACGCAAAGAGTCCCGTTATGGAGAAGGGCGGGGTGTGTACGACCTTGACAAGTGCTACCGCATTCAGACACTAAATGTTGTGGGCTCCCCAAACTGCACTCTTAGTAAGATACACAAGCCTGATAGAAACACAAGGAGAAATGACCTCACCGTCTAGATAGTCTTTGGTTCGACCTGAGTGGAACCTGGTCTTGGAGCAATGACATCATCGTGGTTCTATTTATCACACAAAACCTGTACACATAGTTTAATCTCACCTGTTCCACAGAGTATGCCTAATATACCTCACTTACCTTCCTTTGCTTTTCAGTTGGCAATCGAGCGACATATGGCTGTGTCACCTGCAACTTCTTATACCTTTTAAAATACCATTATACCATTTTAATTATTCCTCGTTGAACCACCGGGGCCTCATGGAACTTCCCGGTATCACATGGCATACATTCAAACTATGTTCTCATTAACATACCACGATTAAGCCGATGTTCAGCTTGCTCTCCTAATACACTCAGAAGGATACCCTAAATATTTCTCCTACTCAATACCACACTTACCTGCGTTAGTCTAAGAGAAATGACGCGTCAACTCATCCCTGACACAGTTCAGAGTGCATCCGTATGAATAATTACTACCACACGCGTCGTAATAAGGACATTAACATTTAGACTTCCTCCCCTTCAAATCATACCTGACATCATTATTACTCTCGATATTGATATTATTATCCCTAGTTGACGTCATGCTTATTATTATTATTATTCTTAATAACCCGCGTCATTAGTGTGTCTATACATTTTACATTCTTTAAATCTCTCTCTCTTTCTAAATCTACGTGCCTTTGCTCTTTCCGGCGCCTTCATCCTGGGGCTGAAATACATACAACATAATGGGGTGAACACATGCATTCCTATCAGTGTACAATTTGGCGCGGTTTGCGAACAAACATCATCGCTAAGCATCTCCTGAATTAAACAAAATAGCGTTCCGTCGTCACGGATACACTTAACCTACCACAAATGATACTTAAACTTAAATTCTAATATTATACTAAGACGAATATCTATTCATATATCAAACTATAATAAACACGGCCCATACAACTATGACATAGATAATTAATGGAAATTAATACTCATCATACCTCCAGCGTTGGTCGTCATCCTCTCCAGCAATAGATGTCAGCAACCCCTAGCCATGTGCCTTTCACACCATACCGGCACTACACATATTCACATTCATTGCACTACTCCACTAATTGATTGATAATCATGATTAGCACTAAATTTCACCTTATTCTTACAAAAAGATATAACACTATTGGTACGTCTATTGTACTCCCGTACCTTATCCAACACGTGTACGTTGCATCACAATACACCTTTCCTATAAAAATCGGGCTAGGATTGCGTAGCACTCATTAGATCACACGCCACTACTTCTGTTATTCCACTCTTCACTTGCGCGCCGGGCTGACGACCTCGATGCGTTCTCTCTTCCCCCTGTTCATTCACAGAACTGTCCTGGTTCCAGCAGCGAGGGTTCGAGTCTCGGGCGAACAACTGCGCTCCTCCCAACTTCTGCGACTGACAGTACTGCTTCCACAGCTATACAACTTGTGTTAACATGTAACACTGAAAGCTCTCCCTGTACACATATGCTGCCTACTAAAATTACTACTGTTTATCTGAGCTGTCCAGCCTGCAGCCTAGAATCATACTGACCATTTACATACAACTGAGTGTCATTGTCTGTAGCGTGAAAACTGCATGACGACTGACTGTAAACTGACTTAAGGCGAGTGCTTGTAACTGTTTATCGAAAATGTGTCGAACTGCACAACATCACATTGCGAACACCTCAACAGTCTCGAGCGGGCTCGCGAAACTAAGCATCAACTACCATTCACTCGCGTGCTAACTGCGAGACAGCCTAACTGCGGAAGACTATCTCCTCCCCATGCGGTCTGCTGAAAAACTCCCCCTCTGCACTGCGCAGGGGTGCAATATATCTAAAACATGGCGACAGAGCACCTGAAGATCGTTCCACAAGCAAGAGCTCCGTATTCCAACACTTTTATTTCAAAACACTGGGTACACATTATTCGTGATAGTAAGGTCCGTCGAATCATAGGACTACGATCGATAATCGATCGTAATTTTAGGGGATATCAACACTGCGTCCTCCGGACTATTTATGGCGAAATAGACGCCATCCCCACTCTCACAACAAACTCTCCACCCCAGGCGGATCCGCGGAAGGATCTCAGTTCTGGACCACTGATTTATTAATGTTTTGATGATTTAATTATTCTGTTCATCTGTAAAAAATCTCAGGATTATTTCCGGCTTATTGTTATCAATGGTTCGATCCTGGGTGTTCCCGGATCATAGAAAATGAATTAATTTCGCTATTTAGGGGCGTGGCGAAACCAGAATAAGACGTACTACAGAAACTTCCAGAACGTAATCTGATGCAAGCCTCTCCGAAAGTCCTTGAGCGTACACCTGCGTGGCAAATGCGCGTTATAGAAGTATGTTCTCGAATAGCCTTTGTCTGCGAGTTCTATGCAACGTTCCTTCGTTTTGTCAAGTGGCCAGTTGCATGACTCGTCCCAATAACACTGCGGCAGGAGCTTAGCATGATCAAAATGACGCAAAATCAGACTTCCTTTTCCCCCAGCAAATCGAGGCTCATTTAAACGCTGTTTCTAGCATTACAGAAATCTATGCGAACTTAGCCTATGACCGTAGGGTAAGGGCGCAATATATTACTGAGCGGTATGAACTCGCTCCACACAACAAACAATGTGAATGCAGCTTCACTCAAAATGATTAATCATAACATAAAATTGAGCGGTAAGAACTCGCTCCTCACAACATATGGATGCAAGTCCATTTTTCTCCTGGTCAAGAAGTTATATAATGCGTGGTGTACTGCTCTTTAAATAAGGAAATGAGTACTGATGCGAGTCCGTTTATAACTGAAACAGTCATATTGCTCACGGAGTTGCATCTTTTAAATCACACTACGGCTATGGGACCCACCCCTTAATTAACACACTATAATTACTACTGACACATGCAAGATCTAATAATACAAAGACATGAAGAACCTCCCTGAGATTCTAGCCGGTGCCAGAGAACACAAAATAAAAAGAGCATGCCGAAAATAGGCTAAAAGCTCGCATCACAAATTGGGAACACAGCCTCGCGCACCCTAATGCCACACGCGGTCATTGAACGCGTAAAATAAACATACAAGAAGTCAAGCAACAACAACAAAATAAAAGCCTAACGGCTGAAAAATGATATTTACATTTTTATAAAACGCCAGACAAACAGAAGTTTCGGAATATACCTTAAAACATGGACAGCACCCATTAATTTAAATAACATCTTATATTGAAATACAGGAACCTGGCCTACCACTAATGACCACGTCGCGTTATCTGATTTTAGCGCGCCCCTAGTTATGAGTCATCGCTGCCTCTACTCACTCTCAGTCCTTCAAGCTTGGTGCTAATTATACTGATCCCGTTATCCATCTGGAAACGCGAAAGGACATATCTCACTCATCCCCTTGGATGGCAAGAACACAAATATATACCACGAGCTCAGCCTCGCAAGGTTATGAACTGGGCTGATTATGCAGCAAGTCAGAATAATCTCAATGATATATTCCCGCGAACACATCATAAAATCACACTATGCACCATAAAGCTTGGACTGACTCACTCACAAACATACTAACTGGGTCGGCTCAAAACAGATCCACATACATTGCGTCCATAGACACATGAAACAAAATAAACAACAAAAACTCGGGTGCAAAGTGCCATCCCGTACAGACCTGCTAGAAAAGCAACTATCAAAATAATCCTGATCCGTCATAAATTCTGCTCACAAACAATCTTTACCCTCCAAATTCTATTTTTAATCTCAAATTAATTCAGTTCCATTTTTGTTATAAGGCATACTTCCGAATTTAAAATGTTTGACCGCGATTTACGCAAGCGAATGCGAGCACGAGCTGCGCATAGCCCCGTATAGTTGAACCAAACAAAATCACAATATTTACACAATACAAAGCGCTCAGCTTGTCCCATACTTAATGTGTCAGTAAAACAAGAACTATGAATCTACATTACCAAACAAGCAAACAAATATCTACAAAAATACGTCCCATAAAACCATAGCTGATTTAAAAAATAAATAAATTCATTTGTACTCATTCCTATAGAACAGCGTCAGGAAAACATCTGCAGCCATCACTCCTTCAAAATGCTTAGCTCTCCATCGACATCTTCTGGCAAATGTCCTGCTGTTTCCAAGATCCGCCCTCGTTCCTAGACGTCATCTCGTGCTGAATTAAAATAAAGTTTGTCAGATACACACACGATATATTTCCTATTAAATTCACCGATCAAGAACTAAATTCCTTGACCGTCTATTGGTGAATTATATTCGATGAACTCCCCTATCTGGTAGTACTGGGACTACAAATAAATCACTGAAGTTACACTTATAACTTGACGAAAATGTTCCATGCTCACACACATGAAAAATTATGCAGAGTATGCCTCGTGTCCTCAGACACCTGAATAAAGGCCTTACGTCCTCAAATGCTCAAATAAAAGTCATCTCTCGAAGCTTCCTGGACCATTTATAAATGAAACTGGCTAGAGTAGGCATGGAAGGGGATTTATGGAAAAATATTCCATAATAATTATCAGACTAGCATGCGACCGGTATCATTGAGTTCGTAGCAATGTGGAGGTTACGATTATGCTGTAGCTGGCTCGAATCGATCGTGGAATTAATCCGTAGATAACTCCCGCGTTAATTCACCAGGGTGCGTTATAACGCCGAGTTGCCACTTAAACAGGGCGTCTTGATATTATTGGTTCAGACTCTTGTAGATCTTCGCGCGCTCTTACTTGTATTCCTGCCACATGGAGTGGTTAACATGAAGATTGACCAATTACATCGTAGCATTCAATTTTCTTCTTGGCGCCAACACTCATAGCAACAAGCCATATTGTGCGTACCCAAGCCATCTTCGCGCTAATAAGTTGCACCTGTCCTATGTGTCATGAATTTTATGCTACTTTCTAAAATACCACAGGAGCTTAAACCATTGAGGTCTCTCTGTCACTGATTTCTCAACATTTCCCAACTCCGTCTGGCTCTCATATCTGCTGTCTGTAGAAATGTACCAAATGATGATGAATAATTTATTTGAATCCTTTATACAGCCTGTGGATAAAGGGTTCACAATCTTCCTCCTTGGAAAAAATCGGACATAGCATATAGTCGATTTTTTTTCAATACACATAACATCTGTAATCCATTTCTGCCGATCCTAGATAAATCTCCCTCTCATAAGTCTAGTCTAGCCGCCACTGTCGTTGGAGTGTCGACATGCACTCGTGCTTACTTCCTGCTCATTCATTCATTCAGACCTCCCCAGCTTGCCTGCTTGTCTGATCGCCTAAGGCTAGTACCTCCCCTGCCCAGTATCCTAATCTCGCTCGCTCGTTCTCTCGCTGTGTCATCATCGTCAGAGCTCATTAGTGTTTGACAACAACAGGCTGCCCCCAACTTCCTCGTTCAACAGACGTACTCATTGACACCCGTATACTTGGATGTCCAAAAGTACTCCCATATATTTAATTTGCAGCATTATTTCCGCGTTCCCAAGGTTCGCTAGTAAAATACACCTTTAAATTCGCTGCATTTTAGACAGACATTGTACCTGTACTCAATTCTTTTACTCTGTATGCGTTGTTACCAAGATTACGCACAAAACAGAAGGGTCCTCTCCATTTCTCCGTGCTGCCACCTCCTTTTTCTCCTCCGTTCTGCTGCCATCCTCTTCTTCTCCTCCTCGCTGTCATCTTCTTCTAGTATTGACTCGTTTTTCGTATCGCACCGGTGTTTCTCTTCCCTACCGGGCTACGTTCTCTCATATTCCGTGCTGGCAAGTTTCGTTCGTCTTCCTGGCTGGCTGATATATTTGCTTCCTCTCCAATTTCTTCCTTAAAAGTGTCAGGATTCGACCTCCTACTAATGGCATGTTCCCAATGTCCTTGTTCGCCCCCTCCATTAGTGTGTAATTCTTCCAGGTAACGCTGCGATTCGGCGTGCCTGTCGTTCCATTCATTCCTATAATTTTGATAGTCCCCCTGGTTCTGGTATCTCCTTTCACGCCAGTGTCGATTCTCATTATTGTTATTTTCGTACCGTCTGTAGGGTCCCTCATTTCTCCTATTATTTCTCCATTGTTGGTACCCTCGCTGTTGATACCTATTATTGCCCTGGGTCTGCCTATCATTATTATTATTATCATGTCGCTGGTGTGACCTATTTTCTTCGCCCTCCTGACCTCGTCTTGGTGTTGATGACACACTAGTATTTGTGGCCTGCGATCTGGTGTGTACTTGAGTGGGTTTAACCACCTCCGTTGTGTTTACAAATTCCAGCTGTCGTCCCCCTTTCTGATGCAAGTGAGATGTTGTCTCGTCAATCTGACGTAAGATTTGTTCTGCTCGAACCGCTATGTCCACGTTTGCTGCCACTAACACCTGCTGAACATTTACTGGCAACTGCCGTGCAATCGTCATAACCAGGTCCGATTCTTCTAAAGGTTGATCCAGGTCCCGAAATTTCAACAATTGTAACGAAAAGAAATCTGAGTATTTCGTCTGCTGAGTTGACTGATATTTTCTCGAATAAAGTTCCATTCTAAGGTTTTGCTGGAGAGAAGCCGACCAATACTTCCTAAGAAACGCATCCTTGAAATCGTCCATCCCTCCGAAAGTATACTTGAAGCTCAAGAACCACGTAAGTACATTTCCCGAAAGAAATCGTTCCATCAGTCTTAAACGACGCGCGGGCGGTATATTATTGTCATTAAAATAGTCCTCCATCTCCTTAAGATACGCCTTTGGTGTGACACAGGGATTTTCTGTGAATTTATTTGGTTTAAATTCATTTGATCGAACTACTTGTACGACTTGAGGGTGCTGATGGCAATGTTGAGGAGTAGAGGTTCCCCCAATGTTGTTGTGAAATCCCTCTGTGTTAGTCGTTAATGGGCTGCCTGTCAGTCCTTGGCTACTCGCCGCGCTAATTGCTCCCTGGCTTGCTGAGTCAACTTCCTTCCCTTTAACGTGCTCTGTCTGAAATAACGTGCTCTGTCCCAACGAACGCAATTCTGCCTTTATGATTATGTCCGTCTGTTCCTTCATTTTACTCTTAATTTCTTCCTCAAGTGATTTAATGCGCGTATGGTTATCACCTACGGTTTTTATGATCGTTAACCGTTCTTCTTTAGAGTCGCTGCTCATCTTACGCCAATCCTTTCTGATGCTATCTTTATTCGCTGCCAGTTTTTCTTCCATCTGCTGTTTCGTGTCCTCCTGATTCGATTCTATCTTCTCAAGCCTGTCTTCTAGACGTAGATTATTCTCATCTATCGTACTCTTCAAATTATCCTGGTCCGATTCTAAGTTTCGCCATCGCTCAGCTGATTGTATTTCTAATTTATCCATATCCTTTATCAGGCCCGTAATACTTTCATTTACTGCTGACAATTGTCCCTGAATAAACGTAGAATCCTCCTCCATCTTATCAAACCGCTTTTCAAGACCATCCTGTGCCGTTTTAACCTTACTGTTATTTACCGTGCGTGCTAATTCTATCTGAGCTAGTTTTGCCAATACAGTTTCGTCCAAATCATTTAATTTACGGTTGAACGTGTCCTCTAATTTTTATCTGACCTAGCTGTTTGTCGTTGTTCTTACTTATATCAAGCGCGAATTGAACCATCTGCTGCGTAGTGTACTCTTTCATCTCTGCAGATAATGTGGTTAACTGACTCGTATTTCTACTCTCTTGCGCTTCTAATTGTTTGTTTATATTTTCATTTACTTGCGCTTGTAATGATTCACTCTGTTCAGCTAATTTAATGTCTAATTTCTCACTCTGTTCAGATATCTTAGTGTCTAATTTTTCACTCTGATCAGATATCTTAGTGTCTAATTTTTCACTCTGTTCAGCTAGTTGTGTTTTAAACTCGCCTGACTGTTCGTTTAGTTGTGATTTAAACTCGCCTGAATGTTCGGATAATTGTTTAGTTATAGTGTCATTCATTTGAGTCTGGAATGACTCATTCTGTTCAGATAATTGTGTTTTTATAGTGTCATTCATTTGAGTCTGGAATGACTCACTCTGATCCGCTAACTTAATGTCTAATTTCGCACTCTGTTCCTTCAATAGTTCCTGGGTTCTCGTCGTGGCACTTTCAATGATCGCCTGGATCTGTTGTACTGTTGCCAATATCACACACAAAATATAGATCACTGAGAAAATAGGAGGATGACATGGAAATGTCTTCCCGACACACACATATATAATTCTCGACATACATTTACTTCATTTGACCACTTTCAGTTCATTTAATCTTATTCCCTTTACTCCCGCAAATCAATCTGCATCACTGAATAGTTCTAATTTTACTTAATACATTTTTTACCCCGCACATATTCCGTCATAAAATTACTATCCAGATCTGACGTTAATACTGACTAATAAACAAAGTATTAATTGTCATTTAAGGCTACCAGCCTCCTAACATATTCATGAGTTTGACTTTCTAAACAAATCTAATTTTACATTTAATCAATGGGCGCCCGATTTCACGTACACTACTTTACTAATTACTTCAATAAACAAAACGTGAATCGTATTTAACTTGCAAACTCGTGATTCTACGGTATATTCCATTTTCTTGGCGCTATTTCCCTTCGCCGTATTTACGTTAACAAAATATCACTTCCGGTGATTTCAAACAGTCCCATATAACAGTGAAATACCACATTTTCGCGACAGCTTGATCTACTAGATCTATGCTAACTATCCAATGTGTTCTAGCGGTAACTAGCAACGAACTAGCCCCAACTTGGCACGCCAGCTTGTCTATGCACCCTTCAATAAAGCATTGCTTTATCAAGATTCATTCTACGGGGTCGTGCTCAGTCCTGGTTGCTTTTCACAGCAAAGTTCGCATAAAACAACATGCTCTAATGAATAGAAAGGTCCATAACAGAGGCTATACTAGAAATAAAATGAATAACAAGTAGAATAAGATATTTAATGACTGAAAATTATGTGCATAATAATAATAATAATAATAATAATAATAATAATAATAATAATAATAATAAAAAGGAAATCCTCCCTGACTTTCACCCCCTTAAGAAATAAATATATTACTGAGCGGTATGAACTCGCTCCACACAACAAACAATGTGAATGCAGCTTCACTCAAAATGATTAATCATAACATAAAATTGAGCGGTAAGAACTCGCTCCTCACAACATATGGATGCAAGTCCATTTTTCTCCTGGTCAAGAAGTTATATAATGCGTGGTGTATTGCTCTTTAAATAAGGAAATGAGTACTGATGCGAGTGCGTTTATAACTGAAACAGTCATATTGCTCACGGAGTTGCATCTTTTAAATCACACTACGGCAATGGGACCCACCCCTTAATTAACACACTATAGTTACTACTGACACATGCAAGATCTAATAATACAAAGACATGAAGAACCTCCCTGACATTCTAGCCGGTGCCTGAGAACACAAAATAAGAAGAGCATGCCGAAAATAGGCTAAAAGCTCGCATCACAAATTGGGAACACAGCCTCGCGCACCCTAATGCTACACGGCGTCATTGAACGCGTAAAATAAACATACAAGAAGTCAAGCAACAACAACAAAATAAAAGCCTAACGGCTGAAAAATTATATTTACATTTTTATAAAACGCCAGACAAACAGAAGCTTCGGAATATACCTTAAAACATGGACAGCACCCATTTAATCAATCAATACTCTTTATAACCGATCAGGGTTTTGAGAATTTAAATAACATCTTATATTGAAATACAGGAACCTGGCCTAACACTAATGACCACGTCGCGTTATCTGATTTTAGCGCGCCCCTAGTTATGAGTCATCACTGCCTCTACTCACTCTCAGTCCTTCAAGTTTGGTGCTAATTATACTGATCCCGTTATCCATCTGGAAACGCGAAAGGACATATCTCACTCATCCCCTTGGATGGCAAGAACACAAATATATACCACGAGCTCAGCCTCGCAAGGTTATGAACTGGGCTGATTATGCAGCAAGTCAGAATAATCTCAATGATATATTCCCGCGAACACATCATAAAATCACACTATGCACCATAAAGCTTGGACTGACTCACTCACAAACATACTAACTGGGTCGGCTCAAAACAGATCCACATACATTGCGTCCATAGACACATGAAACAAAATAAACAACAAAAACTCGGGTGCAAAGTGCCATCCCGTACAGACCTGCTAGAAAAGCAATTATCAAAATAATCCTGATCCGTCATAAATTCTGCTCACAAATAATCTTTACCCTCCAAATTCTATTTTTAATCTCAAATTAATTCAGTTCCATTTTTGTTATAAGGCATACTTCCGAATTTAAAATATTTGACCGCGATTTACGCAAGCGAATGCGAGCACGAGCTGCGCATAGCCCCGTATGGTTGAACCAAACAAAATCACAATATTTACACAATACAAAGCGCTCAGCTTGTCCCATACTTAATGTGTCAGTAAAACAAGAACTATGAATCTACATTACCAAACAAGCAAACAAATATCTACAAAAATACGTCCCATAAAACCATAGCTGATTTAAAAAATAAATAAATTCATTTGTACTCATTCCTATAGAACAGCGTCAGGAAAACATCTGCAGCCATCACTCCTTTAAAATGCTTAGCTCTCCATCGACATCTTCTGGCAAATGTCCTGCTGTTTCCAAAATCCGCCCTCGTTCCTAGACGTCATCTCGTGCTGAATTAAAATAAAGTTTGTCAGATACACACACGATATATTTCCTATTAAATTCACCGATCAAGTACTAAATTCCTTGACCGTCTATTGGTGAATTATATTCGATGAACTCCCCTATCTGGTAGTACTGGGACTACAAATAAATCACTGAAGTTACACTTATAACTTGACGAAAATGTTCCATGCTCACACACATGAAAAATTATGCAGAGTATGCCTCGTGTCCTCAGACACCTGAATAAAGGCCTTACGTCCTCAAATGCTCAAATAAAAGTCATCTCTCGAAGCTTCCTGGACCATTTATAAATGAAACTGGCTAGAGTAGGCATGGAAGGGGATTTATGGAAAAATATTCCATAATAATTATCAGACTAGCATGCGATCGGTATCATTGAGTTCGTAGCAATGTGGAGGTTACGATTATGCTGTAGCTGGCTCGAATCGATCGTGGAATTAATCCGTAGATAACTCCCGCGTTAATTCACCAGGGTGCGTTATAACGCCGAGTTGCCACTTAAACAGGGCGTCTTGATATTATTGGTTCAGACTCTTGTAGATCTTCGCGCGCTCTTACTTGTATTCCTGCCACAGGGAGTGGTTAACATGAAGATTGACCAATTACATCGTAGCATTCAATTTTATTCTTGGCGCCAACACTCATAGCAACAAGCCATATTGTGCGTACCCAAGCCATCTTCGCGCTAAAAGTTGCACCTGTCCTATGTGTCATGAATTTTATGCACTTTCTAAAATACCACAAGAGCTTAAACCATTGTGTTCTCTCTGTCACTGATTTCTCAACATTTTCCAACTCCGTCTGGCTCTCATATCTGCTGTCTGTAGAAATGTATCAAATGATGATGAATAATTTATTAGAATCCTTTATACAGCCTGTGGATAAAGGGTTCACAAGGTCTGGAATGTTGGCTTCTACAGAACGATCAGTTATTATAATGGAATCCCATGCACACCTGATCAGGTGTGCATTTATAATATGGGACTTCCTTCTCAACGAAACAGTATCGCCACGCAAAAGCTTGATATACCTTATTATTATTATTATTTTTGTTTCGTATAGGCCATCTAAGGATCACGACATTCAACTATTACATTTGGAGTGGGCTTTGATGTTTGTCCAGTAGTTACGCATCCTCTGGCTGTGTTGTTCCCTCCTCTCCTGTGTTCAAAGGGCACCTGTCTTCTTTCTTAGTCGTTTGTCCGGGAACCTCAATTGCTAAAGCATCTTCCTGAGAGATGTCCGGTGTTTTAAGTCTCTTTCCGTCCCTCCAAGTACTTGCAGATCTTTGCTCACTTCCCACAACCATAGTGACTTGGTCTTCCGCTTTTGCTAGGAACCGAGGAGCTGGTTGGTCAACACGGTAGGATGCATCCTGTAGACGTGTCCATAAAATGCTAGACGTCGTTTCCTAGCAACATCCGTGATTCTTTCACTGTACGTGATTAGGTCGACTTCTACATTCATTACCTTCCTTAACAGGCCCCAATATCTTCCTCATTATCTTTCTCTCCTGAACTCCGAGTTTTTCCGCGAGTCCCTTCCGGTTGAATACTAGACATTCTGGAGCTGATAAGGCTTCAGGACGTATAAATGTCTGGTTGTGTCTCCTTTTAGTCTCTCGGGAGATACACTTCTAATTATATGTGTTATTGGTTTAGTTGATAAGCCATACTAACTTGTTAACTCGAGTTGATAATGCCCTTACTTCCGAGAGATTTGGGTCCAGCCATTCTCTAGGATACTTTATTATTATTATTATTATTATTATTATTATTATTATTATTATTATTATTATTATTATTATCCTGAGCCTCATGGTACGAACCAAGTTGTGAATGGTATTAACTACCACAAATTAATCATTAATTTCAAATTTACCATTTATTTAAAGGCAGATATCCTCGTATCAACCCACAAGACGTCGCCATCAGATGGCCATCAGTGAAATAGGGTGGAATGGATAATTCTCCTCTCCATGTAGAGAACCTCTCGGATAGATATTTATCCACATTATGGTTTGGTGAGCGAAATAATGAGATTACATTAATTCTAACCAATGCGATGTTATAAATTAAAATTGACAAGAGTTAATCAGGAGCAGAATGAGGGCAGGTCCCGCTCACTGTCCATAATTCACACTCTGCTCCGCGGTTTTAGTGGCGTAGTTGGTAGCATGCTGAGCTTCTAAGTCCAAGGTCGCGGGTTCAAACCCGGTGGAAGTCGTGTAATTTTTTAAGAGCGTTAAAAATCCCTCAATATGCCTTCCATCAGAGAGGAAGTAAAGCCGGTGGGCCCATGTCATAGATTTATGGCATGTAAAAGAACCTTCCACTAATTACACTTGTGTGAAGCTAAATTATAAGTTAGATTTGACTAACGCTCTTAAGTTCCAACGTTCGTCACCAGGTGCTGACTGCGGTGGCATCTAGTAACCAAGTTAAGAACTAGTAGTGGTTGACGCTGGCGTCTTGTAACAAAAGTAGGAACTACTTGAAAATTGAATGTCTGGATTTCTTACTTGAATTAAAAACAGATAACACACACTAATACAACCATCACAATTAACACCAGTTTCTACACACACCCAAAGTACACGGGGCTACATGACCGCGTTGTCGCAGCCCCTAAACTGAAGAACCAACCAACACTTTGCTCCTTGATACTTCTCAGAGTAAATACTCGTAGATATACATACTAGCAATTATGCCACTGGCTGGGGTAGCTAAGGCCCAAGACCATTGGCCAGGCTATCTTCAGAGAGCCGTCCTTAAAATTGTTTCAGTGGTTTCCCACTTTTATTCCAGGCAAATTCCTAAACGGCAACTTCAAATATACCACATCGTGGTGTAGCAACTAGCATTACAGTCTATCACCCCAGAGGTCCGAGTTCGATTTCTGGCTCTGCCAAGAAATTTCGTTCGGCTCTGAGGGCTAGAAAGGGGTACACTCAGCCTCGTCAGTCAAAACTGAGAGGATGTGGATTCTATTCCAATCTCAGCCACCCTGTAAGTTAATTTTCGTAATTTCCCACTTCCACTCTAGCCAAAGGCCGTGATGGATCCTAACCTTAGTCCACGGCCGCATCCTTCCCATCCCCCACTTGAATTACAAGTACACACTCTATTGCAACCCCCCCCCCCCCAGGGGCTTTCATCTAGTGGGACGGCCGGCGACTACAGGATCCCAGCTGAGTCCGGCATTGCTTCCACTTACTTGTGCCAGGCTCCTCTCCGTCTTCTTTCCTGTCAACCTCTCTTGGTCAACTCTTGTTCTCTTCCGACCCCGATGGTATTAGGGTATGCGAGGCCCAGGGAGTTTTTCACTTTCCCGTTTAAATTGTCCCTTGTCTCATCTTTCCGATACCCTCATTTTCTCTTCCTGTTATCTCCTGTCTTCTGCACAAGGCCCTCAAGGAAGCAGGGTGTATGTAGCCCCACCACTTCTGGTGCACCGTGGATAGTGCTACACCCTCAAGGGCTCACGGCTGGAGAGTTTGGAAGTTGGCAACGGTGAGGGAGCTGGGTCCGTTATTTCCCCTTCTTCAGCTGACTATGGGGCGGGCCCTGTCCTCTTTCTAATCTGCCTTTCATGGCTCTCCTTCCTTCGATGTCCTTCAATCCTCATTCTTCGAGGGTTTAGGGCATTTCTTTTCATCCTGTCCTTTATTTGCCTTATCCTTTATTTGTTTACCATTTCTTCTTCTAGTCTGTAAGTCTGTAGTTAGTATTAGTTATAGTTTTCATTCTCGTCTCATCTCTCACTATGACCCAAACCATTAGGGGCCGATAACCTAGATGTTAGGCCCCTTAAAACAACAATTATCATCATCATCACTATTATAAACACCATAATAACCCACGTTATCAGACAAACTCTACACAAACATCCAAGTACACGGGGCTAAATGACACGATGTTCAAGCCTTTTAAATAAAACAACAACAACAACAACACAAACAATTCACATACTATACCATGACTGCTTGCTTCGTACTCATAGCCCAGTTTCATTTATCTTCATGCGTTTCATTTCTTATTGCCTCCTCTTTATAGGTTGGCGTCAAGAAGGGCATCCGGGTGTAAAACCATCCACTACATAGTGATGGTGTAATGACATACGTCATTTCTACCCTACTTTCACATTTTGCAAAACTAATGAGTAGACTTACGACTTACGAGATCACCCGGGCAGATGTCTGTGTGTCAGTGTCCATACCCCCTCCACCCTATCAAGTCCTAACGACTGAAGTTATCGAAACCAAACTTGGTATGAGTGAAAATCTATACCAGGACATCCCAGGTCATATTTGAAAATGATGTCAGTGCTACAACTGCTATAAAATAATAAATGAATTCTGAACTCTAAGTTGCATATCTCAGAAGGTATGCAAGGGAACCGTTCCATAATTGGTTCACGTATATCACTAGAGCTCGGATTTTTAGGTAAATAATATTTTTTTAATGTAAATACATATTTTAAGCATTTTTCTATAAATACATAAATTCCTGCTTTTCACTTATTAGCACATAGTACATTTTTTTAAATTCAGTATGCTAGATATTTCAGTTAATTGAATATTTGTTTGTTTTGTGTTACTTCAACGGGGAAGAACCTGTGAGCTATCTAATCTTCATGCTGAGCGTACGTCAGCTTGCATCTGTGTTATTCTGAACTTGTCGCCCCGTGCCACTCACTGTGGAAGCCGGGGATTTTCTTGTCCATAGCCATATTGCACTACGTGCTGGACTTCCCCCCTCCCCCAGCTACCTGAATCCAGTGTTACTCACATGCAGTTCATTTCTGGCACTGTGAAGTGTAAGGAAGTTCTACGAAGCCTCATGTAAAAACAAGTTATCGTCTGCAGCAGTATGTTGCAGAATTTAAAGATAAATTTACTTCTCATGGGGGCTCTGTTCTGCCAACCATTTGGGAAAGCAATCATGGCTGAACAGCGATCTCAAGTTACACAACCCCTGTAGGGCAAGACACATATTGCCGCAGTTTCGTGCCTTCAGAAGAAGTGTTTCACGATAATCGTGGGTCATTTGCGACGGACAACCTGAAGATTTATTTCTTTGTGTATTCTTATGCTTCAGCAGTCAGTGAGACAGAGCATAACTTGTATTCACGAGTACCACATATTGTTTATATTCACATTAATAAACTAAATTATAACTTAATTAAATATTTTTTAATATTTGTCCCATATTTCAGTTATTTTTAATACAAAAAATAAATATTTTCCCGATTTTAGCACCTAAAAACTCGAGCCGTATATATATGACATAATATTTCAAATTAATTTTCTGAGGCTCGTACATGATAGTGCTACCAACTTGATTCTACGCGAACTTATAAGTTCAATATTGACCTGCATGTTAATTCCCTACTATCAAATGGATTTCTTCCAAAATTGGCAAATACATACAGTAGATCATAACATTTCAATTTAATGTTGAGAAACCCATATACGACAGTGTTGCCAACATGATTTTACTCTTGCTGATAGTTTCAATGTTTCACTGCCTGAAATGTCCACACTTCTATTGGACTTTAACCAAAGTTTGTATGTGCACTGTGTATCCTATAAGCTGAAATTTGGCATATAGTCAGAGTAACCAGGGATGCCATCTGTTGATAAAATATGCTCTCTATTATTTTGAACCCTAATCTCAATATTTCATAAAGTGTGCAGGCCAATAGTTCGAATCATTGGACACGAATAAAACATAAAATTTTAGATTAATTTTGTGTAACACATACAGGGTGTATTTGACATGATGGAAGTCCTTTACACTGGTGATAGAAGATGGTATTCTAAGCAAATATCTTCATGAAATTAAGTCGGATCTTAATTAGTGTAGGTGGAATTAAATCACAAAAATCGTCGGTCAATATCTTGGAAACGGGCTTTCACTTCGTTCCCCTCAGCAGCAGAGCTGACTTCTCCCCGTCTCCCTCCCCTCCTACGCTGAGGAATGTTGACCAGAGTCTGCAGTTGAGTGACCTCCTCGCCTTGTCTGCCAATGACATTGAAATACACAAACCGAGCCTATGAACAGCTGATTCACACCTTCATGGGGAGTGGCTACATGACTAGTGATGGTGGATCTGTCTAGGATTTTTCCAGCTTCATGAACTATGCATAGAAAATAGAAATCCTAAAGATTTAGTAAATTAATTTAAGGAACTGTTGGTCTATCTTTGTGTGAAGATAGTGCAACAACTGTAATAAACTTATTAATAATACTAATAATAGTAATAGTAGGCTTTTAGACACACTAACTTCTTTTATGTTTCTTTTTGGTATGTCGAGTTGCCAGACTTTAATGTACGTAGGATTTCTTGTATGTGCCATGAAATCCATGGAGATGATCTTATTAGATCCCATTCATTTACTACATGACTGAACGTAGATCGCACCCTCGGGAAGGTTAGCACTCTACCACCAGAACTACACATGCTGACTCTTATTATTATTATTATTAGACTATTATTATTATTATTATTATTATTATTATTATTATTATTATTATTATAACACTGTATTATAACAATGTATTTGTATTTTATTTTCATTTTCGTGTATTTTCATATGTATTTACATTGTTGATGGACCAATAAATCAATCCTCCCCCCCCCCCCCCCCCCCTCTCCAGTTAATGGCCACCCGAGGGCTGGAGATGGGATGGGACAATTCACAATATGAACATGTGGTACCATACTAGTATTAAATCTTGGAAGTAGGTTTCCATGGGTTCCCACTTCTACCCCAGGCAAATGTCGGGATTGTTCCTAACTTAAGGCCACGGCCGCCTTCTTCTCAATAATCATAACCGCTGGCAGTGCAGCCCATGAAGGGCCTAGGCCTACCAAGCGACCGCTGTCCAGCCATTTGGCCTGCAGATATTAGGGTGACGCGTGGTCAGTGCATCGGGTCCCCTCGGCCATTAATCTTGATTTTCCTGACTCGGGCACTGCCTCACTGTTAGACAGCTACTTAATTGCCCTCACGAGGCTTAGTGCACTGCGTTACAGCCCTCACGTCAGTTTCTAATATCCCTGATGGAGCCAGGAATCGAACCCAGGGCCTCCAGGTGAGAGGCAGTTGCACTGCCCCAACACCACAGGGCCGGCGCCTTCTTCCGAATCCTCACCTGAATTACAAATACCCACATTTCTACAGAAACCACAAAACACAGGTTATCACACAAATTCTACCCACACCCAGCTACATGGGGCTAAATGACCAAAATCGCCAAGCCTCTCAAACAAAACATCAAGTTTTTTACTTCCGTCCTAAATGCCTAGTTCTGAACAGACTGCGGGATGTCGAAATTTTGTCACACTGCATTTCATTAAGAGAATGTTTTTAGTATTTTCAGAAACTAGTCAACAGAAGGTCCGACACGGACGCCAATGATACATCAGGGCTGAGTATCGAAATTATTTTATACATGAACATCAATCAATGAATTCCACACTTACAAAGTAGGCTACACAATACTACCGGTCCTGACGTCCCAAGCCATTGCGTGCGTTGTCAACAACAACAACAAGAACAACGGCAATGCACATTTTCTTACGAGACGGTAGAGCTCAAACAGCTGATAGCCTACCACCCCTCAAGTCAACCGGTAAGGTCAATGCTCCGATTACGTAACAACTTCCCCTTCGCGCGTCGTCACATCGGGCTCCGCCTCGTTTCCCCAGCCTGCCGCACCACTTTCTGCCTGATTAGTTTCTGAAATAACTAAAAACATTGACTTTTTAATGATTAATTATCAATTTCAAGATAGGTGACAAATTTTTTACCTAGGAAGCTTAGAATAGTCTCTTCTATCACCAGTGTAACGGACTTCCATCATATCAAATACACCCTGTATATGATAGTGCTGGCAACATGGTTGAGGTTCAATGTTTAACTGTATGTAACTTCCATACTACCAAATGGATTCATCAAAGTGTCTTTATGTGCATTGTATGATTACGTATTTATAACTATTTACACCATTCACCATGGCTACCGACTATGTATTAATGCTCTCAAGACTTTTGAATCCTAGATTCTGTTCCTAGAGGCAATATTTCGGAATAGGTGTACGGAGAAAACTTAGCTCAGTGTAAGTCTGTGATGATTAGACAAATTTAGAGTAAATCGTGAAAGTTAGTGCTACGAATATAATTACATGAATGCGTATAATGTAGAACTATACAGCCATTTTCATATATCCTACTAATATTAGTTGCCTCTATCAACATACAAAATTTCGGTTTCATTGCTGTAATAGATTCGTAGATATTGATAACCGTCTAAATATTTCGGATGGTCACCATGTTGGATTTTTATATATGTAGGTCGTAGAGTTATGTACTATTACATGAAGATTATTGTGAAGGTGTAATATTCAAACGTCAATAGCATGATTAGGACACAAGAAATAAAAACCAGATTTTAAAATTTCGCACTGCTGCCATATTGTGGTTACGAAAACAATTGAAATACATTAGATGCCAGAGGATTAAAATATGTATAACGATTTACCGTACCAAGATTTACTGTGCTCGGATGGTTACATCGCGGGAAACCTCCATATAAATATTTATATTTCGCGTCACCGCCATGTTGGATTTGTGCTCACCAGGTTATAGAAAGTGCCATAGGTGAACTTATGTTCATAGCCTCTATCAACATACAAAATTTCAGTTTGATTGCTATCATAAGTTAGATTAATAGATATTGAGAACCGTCTAAATATTTCGGGTGGTCACCATGTTGTATTTTTATATAATTATGTAGGCCATAGAGTTATGTACTATTAGATGACGATTTTTGCCTTGGTTCATTATTCAAACGTTCACTTCGATCGCTTGATTAATACACAAGAAATGAAAACTTAATTTTAAAATTGCGCACAGCTGCCATTCTGAGGTTATGTAAGCAATTGAAATTAGATGGCAATGCATTACAATGTGTATAACCATTTGCTGTACCTAGTTTCATTGCGTTTGGATGGTTAAATCGCGAGAAGTATATTTAACAGTTTCAACTTCGCTTGGACGCCATATCCGTTAACAGGTTTTTGAAAGTCACATAAATGAACTTCTAATAGTGCCTTTTATCACCCTGCAAATATTCAGGGTGGTATCAGTAATAGTTTTGGAGATATCGAATGCCGGTTAAATATTTCGCACAGGTGCCATGTTGGATTGGAGAGACGTAATAAAATTTGAATGACACGGTCAGGGTCCACCGAAATAGTACTATGACCTCACCGAATTCCATTGAAATCGCTCCAGGTGTTTAGAGGTTATTAGGGGACACACACACACATATACACACACAGAGAAGAGGTGATCTCATAAGCCTAATCTTTAATAAATGAAAATAGGCTAAGAACTGATACCGTTTTCGGATTCAGAATAATCTCTATCAACATTGCCTATTTTGTAATTTACCGCAAAATCATGCAGATCTGTGTTATTTTTATTTACTGGAATTTAAATAAATCCCCTCTTTCTCTTTATGTTTCGTTTCTCTTTCTTCTCTTTCTCTTAATTTCCTCTTCCTCTTTCTCTTTCTCTCTCTTCTTCCTCTCCCTCGTCTTCTTCTTCTTCTTCCTCTACTTCTTCTTCTTATTCAGTACAAATTGCTATCCTAATAAAATCCAGGACTGTTACTGTTAAACCAGGTTCAATTCGATACCTTCACGAACATATTATGTCTTTTAACCATAAATATATTCATGGTATCAACGGACATGTATTTCCTAATCGACAAACCTTTGAATAACTTATCAAGAAAACTATTTTTAAAATAGTATTGGAGCTACTTGAGGACTTGGGAAGACAAGGTGCCGGAGAAACAAACAAGTAGTGGGATCTCGCAAAGGGCCTTCCTTGATGTTACTTCCAAAGCTGGCGAGGGCTTCGATTGAGTTTGGCTTCAGTAATTGAGTTTGCTGTACTTAGCTTGTATTCAGCCCATACTTTCTAAACCACTTAGGAATTAACGAAACTTGGGAGAGTGCAGCATCTTGTAAGCTAAGGGAAGTTTCACTAAGGCTTTCAAATCCTTTGTAGTTTTCAAACTTAATTATTTTATGAATAATTGATATCTCACCTATTGATGTAAGAACGATTTCTCACGGCTCGAGCAGCATGATCATAAACTACAGATGATCCGTTTCTTACAGTATGCGGAATCTGAACCACCAGATGTAACATTTCACTTTTAAAATAAAAAGTTCAGTATGGAACATGTAGTCTACTTTCCCTTAAATATATGAGTATAGTTAGCTGTTGTCTTTATGAAGCAGTTTCTGTGATTAGAGCTGTCGATTTAACCGATTATTCTTACGAGTAGTTCCGTGAAGAACTAAAGCCTATTTTCATATATCCTTCTTATGTTAATTGCCTATATCAACATACAAAATCTCAGTTTGATTGCTGTAATAGATTCGTAGATATTTGAGAACCGACTAAATATTGCGGATGGTCGCCAAGTTGGATTTTTATATATGTAGGTCTTAGAGTTATTTACTTTTACATGAAGATTATTGTGTACGTTTAGTATTCAAACTTCACTCGCAAGATTGGGACACAAGAAGTATAAACGAGATATTGAAATTTAGCACAGCTGCCATCTTGTGGTTATGGAAACAATTGAAATGAATTAGATGCCAGTGGATTAACATTCGTATAAGGATATACTGTACCAAGTTTCACTGCTCTCGGATGGTTAAATTGCGAGAAACGTCCATGTGAATATTTATACTTCGCGTCACTGTCATGTTGGATTTGTGATCACCAGGTTATTTAAAGTCCTATCGGTGAACTTATGATTATAGCCCCTATGAACGTAAAAAAATTCAGTTTGATTGCTGTAAGTGATTGGTAGATATTGAGTACCGTCTAAATATTTCGGATGGTCGCCATGTTGGATTGGTGAGACGTAACAAAATTTTAAGGGCATGGTCGGGGTCGCCTGGAATAGTGCTATGAACTTACCGAGTTTCGTTAAAATCGCTCCAGCCGTTTTGAATTTATTTAGGGGACATACACAGACACACGGACAAAAGGTGATCTCATAAGCCTATTTTTCATAAATGAAAGTAGGCTAAAAATACGATTAACCGATCAATGTGCTTTAGTCGATTAATCGAACCGATTAAAACAGTAGTGTGGTGTAGAAAAAGTAATTGTTTTGCGTAGCACAAAACCTGTGTAGTGTACTATTACGTATTTGCCACTTGGCACGCTAGCATCGGCTAGGCTATTGTAAGATTGACAGGTCTCTGATGCTCATGCCTTTGCTTCAGAAAGATAAAAGCGATAATATCTCCTTAATTGCTTTCTTCTAAAGTGAGGGATTTGCCCACCGCTTTTACAAACAATAGGAAAGGAAATGCCAGTCAGGCTATTATTGTCTTATTACTGAAGTCTACAAGTCGTTGTTGGAACTAGAAGATGACTTCGCAGACCCTCTACAATGGTGGAAAATACATTCAGTCCAACTTTCACAGCTCACACGCATAGCGAAAAATGCCATTCCAGCTACTTGAGTTCCGTGTGTTCAGTGACGCTGGAAATAGGCTATTGCTACTAAGAGACGGACGGGTTCGATTCCCGGTCAATGCATGTGAGATTTTCGAAGTGAAATGCCATGTCCTGTTGTTCGGATTCCACGTAAAAGGGAGATCCCGTGGCTCATGATCGCATGATTGACGGTCACGTAAAACTAAAAGCTTTCCTAAGAGAAGGAGCAAAGAAGTGTAACTGTCAACTTCAACTTCAACTTCAAACTCTTGTCTCATTAAATAATCAATATTTAAATATGTTTTATGTTCGACCCTCACTATTATGTGTTTGAAAACTGTATCATAATGATGGTCATTATAACACCGTTTTTCATTACGATACAGTTTCTCCAGCCAATCAGAGCTCGTTCATTGACCAATTAGGTAACGATAATTTCGCGCATGCGCTCAAAATCCAACATGTCGGACATAAACACAACATCGAACTATAATAAATTACCGACATGGAATACCCACCGTCCATATGTTCGCGTAAATAAACTGGCGAATTTGAGACAAGAAATAGCACAGTACCTTAAAATCACTAACACTAATTTCTACACAGCGCATTGTCTTCAAATGACTGCGGTGACAATAATACTGAGGGACGGCTGATGTAAACATATGGCTGCATATTGCATTGCAAGCCCACAGAGCGCATGCGTCGGCCGTTCAAAGCTCTTGAAAGACGAAGGTATAACACCCAACGCTCGCTCTGCGATCACAAAATTCCAGTAGCTGACTCTCAACAGATATTTATGAATATTTATGTTAAAACATATAATAAAGTTATAATTATCGTCGAACATAAACAGTCGTATGCAACTCGCCTATAATGGTAATTAAGACACTCGTATGGAAATTATAAAACTCGCATACGCTCGTTTTATAAAAAATACTCGTGTCTTAATTATAGCCATTATAGGCTCGTTGCATAATGTACTATTAAAAGCTTAAGAATTTTTTTATTTTACTTGCACACCAACAATTCAATTAAAATTTAAAATTATAATCTTCCTCATAGCAAATGGAATATCTTGTAAACATTTTAAAATATATTATTCAAAGGGTTTTAGCCTACTTTCGATTTTTGCACAAAAAGGTAGACTTATGAGATCAACACAGGGCGAACAAGTAGTTCCGTGAAGAACTATACAGCTTATTTTCATATACCCTACTTATGTTAACTGCCACTATCAACAAACAAAATTTCAGTTTGATTGCTTTAATAGATTCGTAGATATTGAGAACCGACTAAATATTTCGGATGGTCGCCATGTTGGAGTTGTTTGGGTTGCCATTAACCGAGATGACTCCCCATGCGACTCACCGTCAAGACACATAAGCCAAAAAGGGACTGGATGTACTTCCTATAGGTCAATGCGCACGAAGGTGCAGCATCCCGGGGCGATCGGGCAACTCGGAGAATACGGTGAAAGACCCAAGAAGTACACCGCAGAAACACTTAGATTATAAAATAATAACATCCAGACTTATGTAAACTCAGGTAAAATTTATTAAAGAATTAACAAACACCTAACCTAGTTCGGAGGGGTTATTTCGGGCTAATTCCGCAAGCTAAATAAAAAAATATCAAAGTATTGAAAATCCTAAACTGATTGTAAGTGGAAAAACTCCCGCGAAAGATCTAATTACAAGAAAAGCAAAAGCAGCAAGCTAGGGCAGTGGCACGTAAAGTACACCCTACACTGATGAAACGGGTTACTTGTGAAAGACGTTAAATTAACAGCAATAATCAATAAAGAATTTATGATGGTACCACTCCCTTATTTATTTTTAAATAAGTTAAAATCGAGCTAAATCCTGACAATTACAACAAAGTATACGGTGACTTACTACCGTAGCAAACAAACAATTAATGCAAAAGCTATGTGACAACCAGTTGAAAAAAATATCAAAAACACTCTTACTAACAAAGGGGTACATCAGGTAAACATACAAATTCACATAAATAAATCAATAAATAAAACACAGCGTTTAAAAACTTCTTATTCAACAGCCTGCGTACACGCAAGAACACTCTTTATATTCTTGGGTCATCTAGTGTTTGATTAGGTCGGCAAATGCAAGATTAACATCATGGCTTACATTACATCAAGGTCGTGTGCCACTAGTTGAGAACTAATGGTCCGCAGCGACTCTGTCGCCTCAAGAATGTGTAAGGAAAAGTCTACAGGTCATTTCCCGGTGGAGATGTGATTAATCCAAAGAGCAGGCCAGTTCGCATAAAATTGCAAGTCACAGAAATCTTACTATCATTATGGTCGTCTTGAAAATGAAAATCCTCAGCCTGCTTCCAATCTCCGACCGGGTCAGGAATGGAATGAATGAAGCCCCCATCTAGCGGCGAGGATATGGACTGTGCCGGCTGCCGAGGCCTGACGCACTCCTCTGGGGCAATGATTAAATGAATGACAGATGAAATGAAATGATAGTGGCGAGTGTTGCTGGAATGAAATTTTGACAGGGAAAACCGGAGTACCCGGAGAAAAACCTGTCTGCCTCCGTTTTGTCCAGCACAGATCTCACATGGAGTGACCGGGATTTGAACCACGGACCCAGTGGTGAGAGGCTGGCGTGCTGCCGCCTAAGCCACGGAGGCTTCATTATGGTCGTCTTAATTAACATAATTAGTTCTTGATTAATAGAAGCATTATTATTATTGTCATAGGTTTAATAGAATACTGGCTCATTCTCAATGGACACCTAAGCTTAACTAAAGTGAAGTCTACAAAGATCATCACCTAACATCAACATCGGCTCATACCTGGCCGGCACAATAACAACACGAGTTACTAGACTCGGTTTTCACAATAACACTGAAGGGGCCTGAAGCTCTCCTAAACAGTTCTTCAGGTAAAATCCTGGAAAAAAGGGTCGCAGATTAAATCTGTACGACAGAGCGGAAAAAGCGCTCTACAAACTAAGAAGCTTACAAAAAATAGTGTCACAAAATACCTAATATTACAGACAATAGCTTCTCATCTCATAATAGCATACTCCTAGTGCTCAACAATGCGATTTCTAAAGCGTTAAAAAGTTACATTTCACGTCCAGTGACGTAGTCAAACATATGCTTGCATTAAATACTTCACATGCCTTGGTCTGAGGATCGATCAATACATTCCACACACAAAATGTGTACGTGCGCATGCGCGGACAGTCTATCAGTCAAACAGTTGGTCTCGCATCGAGTGCGCGGATCCAAATATGGTTCACATTCAACCTTGGCGTGTCACAGCACGCTATGACCTTATCGCGTCTGGCGATTCTACACTCCACAGGCGTTTAAAACATATAAGAGAAGTCATTAGTGGATAACGCTGGTTTCTAAAATATACAAGGTAGCAACCAATGGTGCGTGGCTAAGTTACCACGTGAAAATATCATTTAAAGTTATAGTCAATGTAAAAAAATTGCAAAGATCATATCTTACAGATATTCCACTCGGAATAGTTGGCTTCGGGAATTCGTGGAAGATACTCCACTCCTACAATATATTCATTTGGGGCATTCAGATAACTTTAACCTGTCTCAACAC
This sequence comes from Meconema thalassinum, assembly GCA_946902985.2. Classification (NCBI taxonomy): domain Eukaryota; kingdom Metazoa; phylum Arthropoda; class Insecta; order Orthoptera; family Tettigoniidae; genus Meconema; species Meconema thalassinum. The sequence goes on from OX336393.1 coordinate 85,322,632, forward strand.
TTGACCAAACAAAATAGTTTAACAGGCGACAATCCTACTAACTGCCAGGATGTCTAAAATGATACGGGACAATCTGGGGTTCGATGCTTGGCTTTGCATCGTTGTTGAAGTTCCCAAATAAGTTCAGACTTGAACTAATGTGGCTTCAAAGCACACAATAAAGCATAAATTAAACTTGTACAATAGGCATGAGTCCTGTCGGTCATGAACTGATAAGGCCTATGATAAAGCCAAAAAATAAATTGTACAGGGGCGTGAATTGGAGAATCGCTGACAGGGGTTCACAAAATAAATGAGTGACAAAGAGGTGGCTCTCCATCACTCAAAGTCTATTCTGCCCGTGTTAAGGGCTGGCCAAAGCAAGTTCAAATAACTTGTGGTCCTTCCTATCCCTGTAATTAGGACATAACGTCCTGCAATCACCATCACAACGCACCAACATAGGTGTCTAACTTCTGGAAAAAAAATAGATTATACTATCTACAGCCGTACCTGACTGGATGTCACGAGTTTGGTTAAACTACTCTACATTATTACTCCACCACAGCTCAACCCGAACAATGAGATAAAGTACAAACTCACATAGTATTCACCATTATGGCATATCCACACATATCATGGTATAACAGAGACTTGGATGGTTGGTCAAGGTTCCATGTAATAGCTTGGGCATCAAGCCTATACCATCCCATTTCCTCTTCTTACACGTGGCTTGTCGAGCAAAGATCTCGATCTCATGAACAAATGTTGGGTTGAAGGTCTCCTGGGTTCCCATTCCCAGAGAATAGATGAATAATCCTCCTGCCACGGTGTAGTCGTTTCCTCGTAGAATATTTCTCACATTATAGGTGCTCACTCCATACTACTGAATGTGGTCAGCAAAGAGAGCATGGTGTACGCGTGGTCAACGTGGTTATACATTTCACTGATCTCACACGTGATTTCCACAGAATTTAATCTTAGCACAGTTTTTTATGATAAAACACTGGCTTTAATTGCAGACTCTCAATAAATTGGCCTTTTGCACTGTCTGCTTCACTGAATCTACTCGACACTCAATGTCGGCTATCACAGATTCGAAATATGGCGTTACAAATGTAAGAATAATCACCAAAAATGCTTGAAAAATCGCGCATCTGGCACGTGCATGTAGATCATTTGTCACTGATAACAATTCAGATAATTGATTCGCATTAACACTGCGGCTTGTTATAGATGTTCACAGATATTATCAGTACACCTCGTGTGTGACAAATTATGGTTATCGCCTCGTGGACGAAATGTTACCTGGCTTTCGAAGAAAGTTGTAGCGAAGCACTGCACACATTTGTGCTCAAAAATACTGTTCACTTGTCGAAAGCACTTAATAAAATATTCTTCACAACTAGGTGGACTTCTAAGACTTTCTTCGTCTCACAGGACGGACAATTTACAAGCACTCTACCATGGACGGCTATACAACAGAATAATCACGTCAGGCTAGGTCGGCTGCGGAACTGAAAAAGCAGTGTGCTACGGGGTCTCTGCCTCGTGCAGGTCAAAAGTGGAGTCGTTGACGGTCCATTTCCTGCCACCAATCTGCGGTGTTAATACCTTTTACTTCACATAAAAATCGGTAAACATCTCAATGTTTCCTTTAAGCAGATCTACATAATGGAATGTTCTGAGACTTTTAAGTTGCAAAAATGTGTTAGTTGGTGCTCAGAATTATTTATACAGGTGGGTGTCCAAAGTCAAAACATCTCCCATATTTCCTGCATGCTTTGCGCTGCTACAGGGCGCGTTCGGTTGCAATGGCATGACATGTTCCTTATTATTTCCATTAAATATCACCGAGCCATGAGTTCTCTCTGGCTCAATATGTAGGTCCTAGAGTTATGTACTGTTACATGAAGATTATTGTGTACGTGTAGCATTCAAACTTCAATCGCATGATTAGGACACAAGAAGTAACAAGGAGATTCTAAAATTTCGCACAGCTGCCAACCGGTGGTTATGAAAACAATTGAAATGAATAAGATGCCAGTGGATTAACATTCGTATAAGGATATACTGTACCAAGTTTCACTGCACTCGGGTGGTTAAATTGCGAGAAACGTCCATGTGAATATTTATACTTCGCGTCGCCGCCATGTTGGATTTGTGATCACCAGGTTATTTAAAGTCCTATAGGTGAACTCAAGTTCATAGCCCCAATAAACATTAAAAAATTCAGTTTGATTGCTATAATAGATCCGTAGATATTCAGAGCCGTCTAAATAATTCGATGGTCGCCATGTTGGATTGTTAAATGTATAGGCCATGGAGTTATAGGAAAATTATTTCGTAGGTTCATTATTCAAACTTTCACTTCGATCGCATGATTAAGACACAAGAAATAAAAATTAATTTTAAAATTCGCACAACCGCTATCTTGAGGTTAAGTAAACAATTGAACTAAATTAGATACCAGTGCATTACAATGTGTATAAACATTTCCTGTGACAGATTTCGTTGCGTTTTGAACATTAAATCGCGAAAAGAGGTATATTTAAAATTTTCAAATTCGCTTGGCCGCCATGTTCGTTTTGTAATTAACCGGTTTTTGAAAGTCTTATTGATGACCTTCCAGTAGTGCCCTTTATCTCCGTACAAAATTTCAGGGTGATACCGCTAATAGTTTCAGAGATATAGAATGCCGGTGAAATATTTCGCACATCCGCCATCTTGTGGTTATGTAAACAATTGAACGAAGTTAGATGTCGATGCATTAAAATGTGTATACACTTATACTGCACCAAGTTTTATTGCGTTTGGTTGATTAAATCACGAGAAACGTCTATTAGAAGTCGCAAATTCGCATGGCTGCCATGTTGGTTTTGTAGTTACCAGTTTTTCAAAAGTCACATAGGTGAACTTCTAGTAGTTTCCTTTATCACCGAAAAATATGGCAGGGTGATATCGGGAATAGTTTCGGACATATTGAATGCTGGTGAAATATTTCGTACAGCCGCCATGTTGGATTGGTGAGACGTAACAAAATTTGAAGGGCACAGTCGGCGTCGTCAGGAATAGTGCTATGAACTTACCGAGTTTCTTTGAAATCGCTCCAGCCATTTAGAAGTTATTAGGGGGGCACACACCCCCTCCGTCTCACACACACACACGCACACACACACGGACAAAAGGTGATCTCATACGCCTAATTTTTCAAAATTGAAAATAGGCTAAAAATTGTGTGTCTGTCTGTGAGTGTGAGTGTGTGTACTCTGAATGTCTGTCCCCCCCCCCCTATCAATTCGAACACGGTGAAACCGAATTGAACGAAATTTGGTACAGAGGTAGCACTAGCAAAAGGCACCTCAGTGTCATGTTTTATATTGCAGCCATCTTGACGGAATCGTAATGGCGGCCAACCAAACGTAAAAAGCTTAAATCAAATTACGACAAACCTAATCATCTGATTGCTGCCAATTTTTGCAACATTATATCTTTATGTATGAAGAATCCTTTGACTAAACTACAAGGTCTTCAGCCCAATAATGTGCGGATGGCGGCCATGTATGTGTGCAAATTGATTCCTCCTATCTATTCAAACACGGTGAAAGCGAATTGAACGAAATTTGGTACAGAGGTAGCACTAGCAAATGCCACCTCATAGTCATGTTTTATATCGCCGCCATCTTGACAAAAACGCAATGGCGGCCACCCAAATGTCAAAATATTAAATCAAATTACGACCAACCCTATCATCTGATCTCTACTAAATTTTGCAACGACATACATTTGTGTGGTAAGCATCTTTTGACCAAACGACAAGGTCAATAGCCCATTAGTTTGCAGATAGCGGCCATGCATGTGTGAAAACCGATTCCCCATATAAATTCAAACACGGTGAAACCGAATTGAACGAAATTTGGTACAGAGGTAGCACTTGCAAAAGGCAACTCAGTGTCATGTTTTATATCGTCACCATCTTGACGGAAACGTAATAGCGGCCACCCAAATGTTGAAAGCTTAAAGCAAATTACGACCAACCGAATTACCGGTATTTGATCTCTACCAAATTTTTCAACAACATACCTTTTTGTGAGAAGCATCTTTTGACTGAACTACAAGGTCATCAGCCCAATAGTTTGCAAATAATGGCCATGTATGTGTGCAAATCTATTCATCATATCAATTCAAACACGGTGAAACCGAATTGAATGAAATTTTGTATAGAGGTAGCACTAGCAAAGGGCACCTCATATTCATGTTTAATATCCGTGTAGCACGTTGTATTTCAACAAGCTACTATAACCCACATTCAATTATAGGCTACTCCTTGAAAAGGACAAAGAGTAATAACAATACCCATGCATTTACGAGAAAGTAGGCTATTGACGTCAGAAAAGTTGGATGGCGCAGCCACGCGGCAGAATGTTGAAGCTGTAACATTGTGATTGGTGAGATTTATTTAGATGGTGAAGCATTGACGTCGTGATGGAAACAGAAAGAAATTTGTCAAATTCGAGGAGGTATTGCTCTGTATAAGGTTGCAAAACGTATAAAACGGCTACGAAATATCTTCACTACTTTCCTGTACAAAAAGTTCAGAGAGAAAGATGGGCTTCGGCGCTGTCAATTGGAAAACGTGTTACATGACAGTGTGCAGCCTGCATTTTTGTGAAGACGACTTCTTTCCACCGGTACTGTTGATTATTGATAGTTATTGTCTCTAATTTGTATTCACATGGATTTAGCTACATCAAAAATACTGATAAACTTATAGCCTATTACTTCTGTGCCGTACAAAGAATGTAATCCGCTCTTCGTAAACTTATTTAAGGGGTTCTTCCGATTGACAATAGCCGAATGGTTAGAAAACTTAAGAAAAATGCTGTTCCTAGCCTTAATTTGCCAGAGAATTTATATTATTGCCTTTGAACAGCAAGTATGTAGGTCATTGAAGTATGATTTGGCTTAAATTGTGTTTTTCGCTATGATCTCCCTACTGTTGAATTTAGTTAATTAAAATGTAAAATCTTAGTTTTAAGTACCGGTTTGGTGACCCATCATCCCAGGCAGGCCGGTAACACCTATACTACTCAGGCAGATAGGTCACTTAGTCGTAATTTTAAAGTTATAGTGATGTTAAGTATAGGCTACATATGCGGTAATGTAGTGGGAGACCGGATCGGCCTAGGCTATTCTAACTTTAATTAGTTCTCATTTCAGGGTTTTACAGTTTTGAGTGCGAATAGTTGGTTTGAAAGTTGTACAACAGTAAGGAGAGTATGTTTTGTATAGGTTTTAATTGGTATTATGGTTTATGTCGAGCTGAGGAGTGAATTTGGTTTGGCTTTTAGTGTAGTTTTTGATCTGTTCCGTTTGCTTATGACAAGTTCAAATGAAGACTCCAGCTTTGTTAAATATCTGTATTTTAAATATTTAATTAAATATATTGATAAAGAGGATGCCTCCATTTTAACTTGCCTGTGGCAAGAGATTAATAAATTAACATTCTTGCCTTTGAACAGCAAGTATGTAGGTCAATATTTGCAATATTGAAGTATGATTTGAGCATCCCAAGTAACGCTTCTTTGAACCCAAAACATTCATGCAAATTCAGGGTTGCTTGATTCAATTTATTATCAGGGAGTCATCCTTTGTGTTATGTGATATATATATATATATATATATATATATATTGTGAAATTAATAAAAAACATCGATACCGCTAGGCTCCCAAGTACAGGCTTCATATATGTAACAGCAGACAGTAAATTAACTATCTACATGTGGGTAATATTTTTAACTGGTAGTAATTAGGCACTGCATTTAAATTGATTATAAAAATATTTCTATCAATGAAAGGAAATATGTAGTATTTTGCCATCATAAATTAGAAGCCATAACAAACGCACACCCAATTACTTCACGTCACCATATCGCCGCCATATTGCAAACAGCTGACCGTAAGCTCCTCCCCCGTTTCGGACGTCAATAGCCCATGTTCTTTACTGAATATCTTGTTTCTTCTCGAACTAAAATTCTATTCACCGACCGATTAAAGGCATTCGGTTAACCAATCAAAACTTTTAATCGATCGACAGCTGTACCTGTGATAAATTTGATTAAGAATCCTTATTATTTACCTGAGCAAAACCAGCTACAGGAGGGACAGACTCATTTGGTTCTAGTAGTATAACATTCATATACTGAATCATTCTCTAATAAATACAAACAGAAAAGCCAGTTTCACTCCCTCAAAGCACAATCTCGCTGTCACTTAACATCTTATTGCAATTATTCGATGTTCTGTCCAAATGAATTGTATTTCCATGACAGCTTTAAAGCATCTGAAATAGTATTTAACAAGCAGCTAGTGTCACAGGGACTTGTTTGACAAGCTCGTTAAAACTCAAGATATCAGCCAATAAGAAGTCGCATTAAATGGGACACTAATTACATCAGTTTTGATGTTATTGTGTCATTAAATCAAAACAAGAGAGAGGAAATAATAGGATAATGAGATTTATATCTGGATGCTTCTTTCATGTCAAATCAAAGCTCTAGCTTCAATACTGTGTGTGACTCATGGACTTCATTTCGAAACTTACTTGAGCTACTGTATGTCTCCAAAACAATTGTCATAACATTTCTTGAAGAGAAATCTTCCGGCCTGTTGTAATACATGAGAAAGGTGGTTATCAAAGTTGTTGTTGATTCATTTAGGGGCTTTGCAACATCGTGTATTTTAGAGTGTGGGGAATCCGGCAGGTCCCAGACGCAATTCAGAAAAGCCGAGGTGAACAGTGAAACTCCAAACACATATATTCTTCTCAGAAGTCTTAACTCGACAGGACTCGAGAGTTTGATGCTGGCCGAAGCTGGGTTGATAGGCTCACTTGCTAGCACGTAAACTCGCTCCGAAGCTAGTCATTTAAATGTCCACTGAATGGAGATTTTTGGAACAAATGAAAACGTATAAACACTTATAATGGGCGATGTATTAAACATATAAATATGCTGTCACAGACGTTTTATAGAACTTTTCATGCTGAACAATTCTTACACTCATAGTATATAGTTATGTTTAACGGTTTACCCAGCGTAAGCCTAAAAGACGCACGGACGGCAGGTTTTTCTTCCCCTCTCGCATTCCTAAGTGCCATGTGTTCCTCATACAAATGTAACTGTAAGTTGCCAAGTCTAGTCTCTCTAATGTGGTGTATGTTACTGTATTCAGGGTAATCTTCAACTATTAAAGATCTGGTTTCAAACTCGCCACGCATAAGCTAAAAAACCCTCTTTAAGCGCACACAGTCTAATGAGAATGTCCCTGCACCTTTAATACTGCCGTTAATACAGGCCTAGGTTTATTGAAGAATATGATACACCGTACATCCTGATCTAAAAACATGTTTCCCCTTATTAATCTAGCTTGGCTGCATCGTTATGTTGTGTCTTGTTTCTGACGGGGTATCGGAATTTAAATCAGTCACAATTCCTTATTCAAAATCATTTTATTGACCAATTGCTGGTATCTTTTGTAACCCTACTTAGTAATGTGTTCTCCCTTGTTGACTTACACCTTTTCCCATAAGGAATTGTGTCTGGAATCTTTCAGAATCGAGTATTCCGAGGGATACCTGAGCTTGGCCAGTTTTCTAATTTTTCATTGACTTTGGAATGTACTCTCTAAGTCAGGTGATTTCAATCCATAGTTCATGAATCTTTGAATAGTTCAAGAGCGGATTATCAGTAAAATGACTCCAAAACCCTCTGCTCTAAATTCACACGAAAAGTAGAGTGAAGTAATCAAAACAAAACGTGTGGCATTTTGCAGCAAATCCCCTCTGTTAGTGGAAATTCTAAAAAATCATTTAGCTTTGAGTTTCTTAAAAGAAAATATAATTAAGGCTCTTGTTTAAACATTGCAAGTAATTTTACTGCGGTGCATTAATCCGTGAAAATTATAAATGTAATTTTGGGAAACTGGCGATGAGAGTAATAATTTGCTCACCTCTGTATTCTTCTTCTTGTTGTTCCATTTAGACCAACTACAGACCACGATATTCAACTATTTTGCTTGGAGTGGGTCTTGATGTTTACACATTAGTCACGCATTCTCTTGCTGTGTTGTTCCTTTCTCTCCATTGTCCAGAGGGCACCTGTCTTATTCCATGTTTTTTTTTTTCTAGAACATAATTTGCTTTAATTTACTCCTGAGAGACGTTCGATCTTTTATGCCTCTTTCCGTACCCCCAGTTCCAGCAGATCTTTGTGCACTTCTGTCAGCCACGGTGACTTGGTCTTCCTTCTTTGCCAGTATGTGGGAGACTGGTTGGTCAGCCTGGTTGGATGCATCCTGGAGACGTGTCCATAATATGCTAGACGTCTCTTCCTGTATATATATATATATATTTTTTTTTTTTTCAGAGAAACTATTGAGCTCCTGGCTGGGTCGTCTTGTGAATTTACTCCCTTCCTTGATTGGTTCCAATATCTTCCTCATTATCTTCCTCTCTTGGATTTCTAGTTTGTCCGTGAGTCCTTTCTTGTTTAATATCAAAGGCATATAAAGCTTCAGGGCGGATGACTGTTTTAAAGTGCTTCATTTTGTTGTTGCGGGAGAGATACTTCTCATTGTAGGAGTTCTTAGTCAGTTGGTATGGCAGTTCTAGTTTATTTACACCTCTGTATTATTACACAAGTTATGAAACAAAATCAACACTCCCAAGTACACGGGGCAAAATGAGCAGGATGGCTAAGGCCCTCAAATGGAACAAAAACAACAAATTGCTTGTACGTTCTGCACAGTTCACGACCATATAGCGAATAGCGTGGAAATACAATACTGAAATTGACAATATCTGTTTCCCTTTCCCTTGAGGAAGTTACATCTGCTGTCATTTGGTGACAAGATTAGTTATTTCTCTCAATTTAAAGTTTAGCTTGTAAATTATACAATAGTTAAAATCATGGAGCTCATCCTCTTCCTCTTCACAAAATACGAACCGCCACTGTGCAGTTCGTTGTGAAAAGCTAACGAGCGTAGCACCAGAATATCTGCTTTGTTCATTTTGTAAGGACTAATGCTACTCGGCTCTTCCTTTATCCAAATGCGCTGCTAAACCGTGGCATTTTGGCCCAGCTGGGGAAGATTTAATACCCGCACTTTACATGCCGGCCTAATGCAGCGAGGAATTACTTGTCAAGAGTTAGTTATATTCCACATTTAAATTATTCCAGGATGTTGTCGAGCCGCTCATTACGGAGCGACTTGTAGGCAGACAGTGCTGCTATCTGATGGATGGCCGCCACGTGAGCTGGAGCTGGACACATGATGGAGGAGCTCATCACCATTCCAGCCAGCACCGTCCCTCCTCCGTTACCTTCTGGAAGAAACGGAACAGTTCCCGTGGGAAGTCCATTACAGATAAGTCCCAGTGGCGAACAAAGCCCAGGGATCATTCTAGTTGGTGCCAAATAATAATAAGTGATGTACTTAAAACAAAAGTACATTATGCAACGAGCCTATAATGGCTATAATTAAGACACGAGTATTTTCATAATACTAGCGTATGCGAGTTTTATAATTTCCATACGAGTGTCTTAATTACCATTATAGGCGAGTTGCATACGACTGTTTATGTTCGACGATAATTAAAACTTTATTATATGTTTTATCATAAATATTCATAAATATCTGTTGAGAGCCAGCCACTTGAATTTGTGATCGGAGAGCGCTAAGTATGATATCTCTGTCTTTCAAGATCTCTGAACGACCGACGCATGCGCTCTGTGTGCTTGCAATGCCATATGCAGGCCATATTTTTACATCTGCCGCCCCTCAGTAATATTGTCACCGTAGTCGTTTCAAGACAATGCGCTGTGTAGAAATTAGGGTTGGTGATATTAAGGTACAGTGTTATTTCTTGTCTCATATTCGCCTGTTTATTTACGCGAACATATGGACGGTGCGTATTCCATGTCGGTAATTTATTATAGTTCGATGTTGTGTTTATGTCTGACATGTTGGATTTTGAGCGCATGCGCGAAGGTATCGTTACCTAATTGGTCAATGAACGAGCTCTGATTGGCTGGAGAAACTGTATCATAATGATACAGTTTTCTGACACATAATAGTGAGGGTCGAACATAAAATATATAACATAATGGCTTGACACAGACAGATTCACTGATATACTCAGAAAACGCAGACTAACTTTTTACGGGCACAGACAGAGAATGAACAACAACAGACTTACAAAGAAGATATTTGATGTAGTGAACAGCTCAAGCAGGAAAACTAATTGGTATCGTGAAATAGAGGAAGACTTAAGGCAGGTGGGGATCGACAGGCAAATGATTGGAGACAGAGGAGAATTCAGAAACAACATTAAGAATACAACATTTAAAGCAAATGAAAAGAAGAAGACGGAAACATAGTGGACAGAGGAACACAGTCAAAGGATGAAGAGATTTTGGGAAGAGAAGAGGAATAAGGGAGAGAAGTGAAAATTGTGTCATCATGAGATATTTAAGTTCAAACACTGTCCATAAGGACAAAAATGATATAATAATACCCCCCAATCGCTCACATCTAGTGGGACCTGGGTTGGCGACCCCGGGACCCTAGCTGAGTCCGGCATTGCTTCAAATTACTTGTGCCGGGCTCCTATCTGTCTTTTTTTCCCCGTCGACCTACCTTGGTCAACTCTTGTTCTTTCCCGACCCCGACGGTATTAGGGTATCTGAGGCCTAGGGAGTCTTTCACTTTCCCGCCATAATTGGCCCTTGTCTTATCTTTCCTGAATCCTCCTTCTTCGAGGGGTCAGACCTCTTGTTTTCTTTTCAATATATTTCCTTTTCTCCTTATGATTCCCACACTGCTTTTGTTAATTGGCTCCCCGTGAATCAAAATTCCCTTTATCGAATTATTTGCATCTACACTCCATTTTGTAGGTATTTTCAATCTACGTTGCATTTTGTAAGTCTTTACGATCCAAATTGCATTTTGCGAGTATTTTCAACCTCAATATTGCATTTTGTAAGGATTGACAATCTAAATTGCTTTTCAGTAAGTCTTTCAATATAGGGCCTGGGACTTTTGTGAGTATTCTGAATTTCAATTGCATTTTGTAAGTATGTTCAACCGAAACCGTTTCTTGCAAGTATTTTCAATCTAAATTTTATTTTGTTTGGTGGGCATTTCGCAAGTATCTTGATTCTCAATTGCATTTTGTGGGTATTTTGAATCTAAATTACATTTTGTAAGAGTATTTTCAATCTAATTTGCATTTTGTAAGCATTGTCCACCCAAAGGAGTAGTTTGAATCTACCATACAATTCGTAAGCATTTTCAATTTCAATTGCATTTTGTAAGTATTTTGAACCTCAATTGCATTTTGTACGTATTTTCAATCTCATTAGCATTTTGTAAGTATTTCAATTGCTTTTTGTAAGTATTTCGACTCTACATTGCATTTTGTGAGTATTTTGAACCTAAACTACATTTTGTGCGCATTTTCAATATATTCCTTTTGTGAGTATTATCCTTCTAAATTCCCTTTTCTAAGTACTACCACTATCCATTTTGTACGTATTACAGTCTCACTTAATTGTCGTTCTGGTTTCGATTTCAATGTCATTTTCGCTATCACCCAGACCATTAGGGGCCGATAACCCAGATGTTTGGCCCCTTAAAACAACAATTATCATCGTCATCGTTATAATAATAATAATAATAATAATAATAATAAAATAATAATAATAATAATAATAATAATAATAATAATAATAATAATAATGGCTTGACTAAATCGCGTGCTAAATCTATTCCACGCGACTTTCACTACTGTATTTTCCCAGACTAGGAGACCTTGTGGACTTGCTTTATCAGTGGCTTTGCGACATCGTGCTCATGTTGCCCCGTGTACTTGGGTGTGTGTGGAATTAGTCTGATAACCTGTCTTATTATGATGGCTGTATTAGTGTATGTACCTGTAAGTCAGGTGAGGATTGGGAAGGAGACAGCCGTGGCCTTATGTTAGGAACCACCCCGGCTTTTGCCTGGACTTTACCCCGTTCCAGTCCTCATGCCAGAATTAAATTTCTTGCTAGAGCCGGGAATCGAACCCAGGACCTCTGAATTTCGTATCTTAATACGCACCCCGTGACGACAGGAATAGCACTGTATTAGTAATGTAAAAATCATCGCGAACACGACGCTAAAAAATTATCACACCGATTAACGAGTCGATAAGTACTGATCTATTATAAAGCGAACAAATTGTCAGTTGATTTCATGTTGCTGTTGTTGTTATTGTAAGGAGCGGATAGCAAGATAATTTGCTTCTTATAACACAGGTATGGTTTTTAGCGGGGATAGAATGCCCGGGTTTGATTCCCACATCAGCCATCATGGAAGTGGTTTTCCGTGGTTCCCACTTGTACTCAGCGGTTTTGGTGGCGAAGTTGGTAGCATGCTGAGCTGCTATGCCCAAGATCGCGGGTTCAAACCCGACTGAAATCGTCGGATTTTTAAGAGCGTTAAAATCCCTCAGTATGGCTTCCTTCGGAGGGGAAGTAAAGCCGGTGGTCCCATGTCATAGATTTATGGCATGTTAAAGAACCTTCCACTAATTACACCTGTGTGATGCTAAATTAGGTTAAACATTTGACAAACGCTCTTAGGTTCCGACGTTCATCGCCAGGAGCCGACTGCGATGGCATCTGGTAACCAAGTTCTGAACTAGCAGTCGTTGACGGTGGCGTTTGGCGACAAAAGTAGGAACTACTTGAAAAAAGTCAATGTCTGCAGTCCTTACTTAAATCGAAAACAGATAACACACACTAATACAGTCATCACAATTAACACCGGTTATCAGACAGATTCTACACACACCCAAAGTACACGGGGCTACAAGACCGCGTTGTCGCAGTCTGTAAACTGAGGAACCAACCAACCACTTGTACTCCCTACGAATACCGGAATAGTCCCTAACTGAAGGACACGGCCGCTTCCTTCCCAATCCTCATTTTAATTACAACTACACACACTAATTTAGTCATCTCCATAACACACTGTATTAGACCAAAGCCACAAAATACACGGGGCTACATGACCAAGATGTCGCAAAGCCCCTAAATGATTCAACAACAGATAAATTGACACAAATCTTGATGAATTTTAAATTTAGAGATGAACGTCTAAATATGGAGAGAGAGACACTTAATTATAAAACAAAAATATATTTAATAAACGGAAAACAAACAAAAAATAGTAATTCAAAAAGCACGTTCTTTGAGTGAACATACACTTGAGATTTTTTTAGTGCTAGCCCTAACATTTGGCAACTAAGGAGCATGTTTTATTGGTACGTAACATGCGGGAAATAAAGTAATAGAAGAGTGATAGAATAATTCAATAAACCAAAATAACAATAATGTTTTGTGTAATTAATTGAAAAAATATATCGTCAAATACAAAATAACGCATTACTCGTCGCGGCTTCGCCCGCGAATATTTTAATTGTAAAGAGTACACTTAGCAAAATCTCAATCATGAATGCTATGACTGATTTATCCATGGTATGAATAATCAGACTTTATCAATTCAGCTACTGGTGCAGTGGTTAGGGGTTTGTCATTCCTTCATAGGTATATCAGAGCGAAGTTAGTTTTCTGGGAATATCACAGACACTGTTAATTTAAGGGCCTTTAAATGTGGTTTTCGGAGACCCTTTATAGTCGGGTGAAAAAGACCTTTCGTACCACACTCACACGTGAAAATTTGCGTGAAAAATTTTTAGAGTGCCCCTTGACTCCCTTAAGCGCATTATACTGTATGTATTGATGAATTTTACAGCTTAATTTGGTTCAGTGATAATCTTATAAACGTCTGGAAACTTTCACAGTAATGTAATAATAGGAATTGCATTGCGTCTTACAGAAATAGATGGACCTGTGAGATTCTGTTACCATGGTTACCGTGTTGCATTCTTTCATTATTCCATTGTAAATATACATGTTTTAAGGTATTTATTTAATTGTGAGGCATTTAAAGAGTAAGTGAGTGCATTGGGTTATGCTGAACCTGTAGGTACCCCATAAGTGTAGGTTGGTGTTATTGGGATCTTATTTTCGGTACAAAACTGGAATGGGACCTTAGCAGAATAATATAGGGAAGGATACATTTTGGAAGCCATTCCTTTAGTGTTGATTTTGTAATGTGATAATAGAATCGCTTTTCCGTCGATCAGCACATTAATGTACTCAAATACATTGGGCAGAGAAAAGCAATATTTATCAAACTAATAATAATAATATCGTATGGCCTCGGTTGCCGGGTGCAACCTTTGTTAATTGACGCCCAGAAGGCAGCTTGCATGTCGAAATTTTGTTGTTCTTTGGAGTGCTATGAAAATCAAGGAGGTTAGATATCTAAGCTCCTTGACACTATAGCGCTTTCTAGTAGAGACAGGAGGAACTTTTGTGTTGACGGTAAATCCCGAGATTAATTTTGCCATTATGAACACGGCCTACTGAATTCGAATGGGCTCTTTAACATGCCAACAACGTATGACATTCGCGTCGTGATTTTTGTCGCCTTTCAGAAATCACTTACCACGGCCAGGAGTGAACCTGCAAGGTTGGGGATGGTAGACCGATACGATAACCACTCACCCACTGTGGCAAGCTTTTATCACACTTACTAACCCTGAAAAAATAACATGGATTTATTATTAACTTTCACACCTTGATATACTTTTCAAACTAATAGGGTTTAGTTGGCTGACATGTTTCATTGGTCAGGCGAATATCACTAGACCCTTTCAGTTAAGTTTTTTTTTATGTACTATGTTATAAATGTACACAAAAGTATGCTTTAATATTGTGACGGGAATCAAGGTTTGCTCTACTAAATCACAATGCAACTGGTAGAGTCCGTTACTAAACACTAAATTTATTACGACTACTGTACATAATTATTAACACACACTGTACAATTCTCACGCAGCAGGCTGTCAAGTCTACAGTTCACAGTCCTCCTCTGCTCGGCGTTGCTCTACCGTGAAGTTTCCTCCAGAGTTCCGCTTCGTCGTCCACTCTTCTTTCCACGCACCACGTCGAACCCAGGGCCTTCAGTGCTTTCCCGCTTCTACCCTCACACAACGCTCCGTGGCACAGCACTCACTCACACATGCGTACTGGCTCGATTCTCCACTCCACTGCACTGAGTCCAAAACCGCAATGGACTTGTTAACGCCTGTTTACCGCTGCAATTGCTGCTTGAACTCGACTCATTCTGACTCCCGTTCACCAGTCTTTAAATACCAGATAACAGGACATCTCATAGCTTCTCGGCTACTCCAGACCTATTGGATGATGCCATTAGCTCGCTTACGTCCAGCACTTTTCAGAAACCGAACAATCCAGTGATTCTCGGTGCATCAATGACCCTGCGTAATTCTTAGGGGCCTTTGTTTGTGAGGACAACCACGCGGCCACCAAGACGTGTGCTGCCCGGGGTACTCCGTCCACTGTCTCCCTAACCAAGTAGATCTGTCACAATATATAAAATATCTGTTCCTATTGTTAACTATGGCACTTTTTTATTATTATTGGGACTTCATTATTATTATTCATTTGTTAAAATATGAACTTTCATACTACGAGGGCTGTCTTTAAGCAGGGGCCGCTTTTTTTAAATTAAACGAACATTTTATTTTGAAACCACATTTATATTTAGGTTTTACATACCATCCTCTATTTTTCTACATAGTTGCCTTGTTTATTTAGGCACTTGTCATACCTTAAAACTAAGTTCTGAAATCCCTCTGCATATAAGTATGCCGCCTGCTCTGACAACCAAGAATTCACGGTTGTTTTCACTTCTTCTTCGTCGACGAAGCGCTTCTCACCAAGATGACGTTTCAGCTGCGAAAAGAGATGGAAATCGCTCGGAGCAAGCTCAGGGCTGAGCGTTCATCGTCATGAACATGTTCACGGCCACTTTTGAACTCGGGTATCCATTATCGTACTTTACCTTCCGTCATTGAATTGTCACCATACACCTCACAAAGCTGACGATGAATGTCTGCAGCCGGCATGTTTCTTGAACTCAAAAAACGTATCACGGATCGTACCTCACACGCGGCGGGCGAATCAATAATCTTGAACGTTGTAAAGATGCACAGTTCAGCGTACAGGTTGGCTACACAGCTGCAACTGACGCCTGCGTGATCGCAAAGAATGCCGGGAGGTAGCGCGCACGCTTGTCGCGGCGTGCGCACTAAATATGGGATTTAAAATAATACGACCGTTACTTAAAAAACAGCCCTCGTACTATAATAATACTGAAGTAAACCACTTATCTGATTGCTGGAAACACCATTTAGCCCAGGCAACGAAGCGAAAATAAAAATAATAAATCCGAAAGTTTTTAAATTTGGTGAAAATGTTTATTTGGGCTTACTCTTGAACTTGTCAAAAGTCCTGACCAATTAAAGGTCCGCAATCGCCGCCATCTTGGAAAAAAGGGTGCACGTTTATGGTTTTTAGACTGTAACTTTTTATTTATTAACTTTATCGAAAACGTTGTAGTGATCAATTTTGAGAACATTTAATTCTCTACAAAAAAGATTGGGAAGTGTGACAAACAGTTATTCATCGCCCAATTCAATTGGGCTCATTAACGTGTAGACAGACTGAAAATCAATTCTTTTATAGGAGCACAAAATAATGAACAACTAATATTTTTACAGAAAAAGAATACGTCGACATCGAATATAGATTTAGGTATTAGGAAGTAATTTTTGAAAACCTTTTTCTGGAGCGTGACGCACTATGAAACTGAAACTTGGACTATTGGTGCAGCAGAAAAGAGGAGAATTGAAGTGTTTGAAATGTGGTGTTACAGGAGAATGATGAAGATCAGATGGGTAGATAGGGTTACAAATGAAGAAATATTAAGACGAGTGTGAGGGGAGAGATGTTTCTGACGACTGTTAATGAAGAGAAGAGATAGGTTGGTAGGACACATACCAAGACACCCAGGAATAGCAATCTTAGTTAAGGAAGGAAGGGTCGAGGACAAGAACTGTAGGGGTAGACCAAGGTTAGAATATGTTGAACAGATTGCCTCGGATGTAGGGTGTGGTAGCTAAGTAGAGATGAAACGATTAGCTCAGGACAGGGAGTCATGGAGAGCTGAATCAACATGAAGTATAACATAAATTTCTCGCCAAATCAATACTTTTTACTTACATAAAAATTCTATAGGTACATGTTTCGAAAACACACAATGTTTTCTTCCTCAGCCCACTTATTGGTGTTAAACATCATAAAACATCGATAACCTCACTAAATAACAAAAACACAGTTCAAGTTGAACTGTTTAACACCAATAAGTGGGCCGAGGAAGAAAACATTGTGTGTTTTCGAAACATGTACCTATAGAATTTTTATGTAAGTAAAAAGTATTGATTTGGCGAGAAATTTATGTTATACTTCATGTTAACATGGTCAATACGGAACCTGGAATGAGTGCAATTGAGCTGCATCAAACCAGTCAATAGACTGAAGACTCAAACAACAACAACAACAACAACAATATGGTGTTGTGTACTTACCAGACAGTGTTCCTTCCAGTCAACAAACAGACATGACTGAATAACTATAGAAGCTTTAGATCTTCCAACCGGAAGTTATATTATTTTGATGATGCTCACACCAATGATTTTGATGACGATGTTGATGATGATATGGACTTAACCTAGCGACTCTTTGTACGAGCCTTGCTCATTTGCAGCGCGCTGTTAGCCAAGTGAACACTGTGAACATCAAGAGCTGGCTGGAACAGGCCGAGGTCGTTACATTTTAATGATGTGCGATTCACACAAGTCATTACTGAGAGTGAGAAGCGACACCTTAGGCCCCGGCCTGCCTCACGATATAATAATACTCCAACACTGTGCGGGATTCGAGGTGAGCTTGCCCCGGAAACAAGAGAGGAAAGAACGGAGACGATTTATTGTTAGAAAAAGAGCAACGCCTGCTTTTCAAGTTTAACAAATAAATTCCTCTCGGAGCTGTGTTCTAATTCGCCCCCTGTTGCCGATGTAACACTGTTCTGGAAGTGTTAACAAACTATGAAAATATTTTAAAGTTAAAATATTCTGCACCGATATATTTTCTACTCGGCTCGTACTGTCACATTCAGAGCGAATCACAACACAAGTTGCTTGGTTGTGAAGAAATATACGAGTGCTATACACAGTGAATGACACCTACTGCAGAAAGATTTGCAGAATAATTCTAACATGTGTCCATTCCTGGCCTACACATGCTTATATTATTATTATTAATAATAATAATATGATATTAATATTATTAATCATTTAATTCTAAACTAGCAATACCCGTCGCGGCTTCGCCCGCGTATATTCTAGTTGTAAAGAGTACACTTAGCAAAATCTCAATCATGAATGCTATGACTGATTTATCCTTGGTATGAATGATCAGACATTATCAATTCAGCTACTGGTGCAGTGGTTAGGGGTTTGTCATTCCTTCATAGGTATATCAGAGCGAAGTTAGTTTCCTGGGATATCACAGACACTGTTAATTTAAGGGCCTTTAAATGTGGGGTTTCGGAGACCCTTTATAGTCGGGTGAAAAAGACTTTAGTACCACACTCACACGTGAAAATTGCGTGAAAAATTTCTCGAGTGCCCCTTGACCTCCTTAAGCGCATTATACTGTATGTTGTATTGATGAATTTTACAGCTTAATTTGGTTCCGTGATAACCTTATAACCGTCTGGAAACTTTCACAGTAATGTAATAATTGGAATTGCATTGCGTCTTACAGAAATAGATGGACCTGTAAGATTCTGTTACCATGGTTACCGTGTTGCATTCTTTCATTATTTCGTTGTAAATATACATGTTTTAAGCTATTTATTTAATTCTGAGGCATTTAAAGAGTAAGTGAGTGCGTTTCGCTTACGCATTGGGTTATGCTGAACCTGTAGGTACCCCATATGTGAAGGTTGGTGTTAATGGGACCTTATTTTCGGTACAAAACTGGAATGGGACCTTAGCCGAACAATATAGGGAGGGATTTGGCCACGTTTGTACTTCGCAGAGACGATGGTGCAATTACACACCATTAACCAACTTCGGAAAGAACGTTAGTTAACTCCTTTAATGTTACTCCCCTAGTAAGCATGACTCCATTCTAGTTATTCGTTACGGCCAACTATGGACCACGTTTGACAGATTTTACATTATTCTTTGTCTTTACTCCCAGCCAATATCTCCTCATCCTCTCTCCCACTTCCTTCTTTTGTTCCTCCGTGTAAAATCTTCCTTTCCTCACTGACAACTCCCCTGTCTCCTGGAAACCTATAAACTCATTAACTAAATCGCTCTCTGTCCATTATGTCTTCTTCCTTCATGCCCATCCGATCCAAGTCCAATCTCATTTCCCGAAACCATTTCGGCTCCGTCTTCCTCTACCTGAAGAATTACGAGGGCAGATCAACACATAAGTTGCACTTCCGAGTTAAGGCCATTTATTACACCACCTATACAACAGCAACACGCCTATAACGACATACAATGTAACGTCACTTTTCCACATAGTTTCCAAGAGACTCCAAACATTTTCGCGAACGCACAACCAACTAGTCGATGCCAGATGCATAGAAAGTTCCTCCAGCATTCTGCAACCACACGGAGACAGCGACCTTCACTTCCTCATCGGTCTGGGAATGTCGACCACTGTTCTGTCTAATGATCGCATTCACACTGTTGACATTTGCACGGGTCCTGGACGTTGCGGGCCTGCCCTCGCGATATTCGTCCGTGATATCCGTGCGTCCGGCTTCGAATTGCTGACACCACTTTACGATCCCTTGCCGGGAAATTGCCCGCTCCTCATACACAGCACTAATTTCACGATGAATGTCCGTGCAATTCTTCCTTTGGCCCATAGGAATCGAATTATCGCACGCACCTCATATTTGGAGTGAACGTCCAGTCGTCGCGCCATTCCATTTGGCTGCTATTCACACCATACAAGACGAGACACCACAGTGACTTGCCTAACAGACGTGTGGGCAGTGTCTGCCCCTTTCTCCGCTGTGCCCACGTGTGCGACACACAGGCGCTGCTGCAGCGCGTTAGTGCAACTAACTTTTTGATCCACCATCGTAAAAGATACTCATCGTCAATCTTTCACTGTTCATCCTCACCAAGTGTAGGCTACATAAAACTTTATTCTCATTTTCCTCATTAAGGCTACGACTCCTACTGTCTTCAGGTATAGTTCATTGTGAGGTGTGAACCTCCTCTCTCCATCGTTGATATTTGGGCCTAGGATTTCTCGGAGCATTTTCCTTTCTCTTTTCAGGATGTATTCGAGGCAACCCTTCACAATCATGTCTAGTGTTTCTGCTGCATACAGGTCTGACAACAGTATCTAAGTGTCGGAATTTAGCATGACTATAATAATAATAATTAATAATAATAACCAGTTCATACAGAATATCCCATTGAACATTATTTTAATTTGCACTTGGTTGTGATGTCGTAAGCATTCAAAGAGACTACGTTTTCTTGAACCCTTCTTTAGGCGCGTGCTATTTTATAACGCCATTAGTCTCCATGCTATTGTCCCCTACTTATTGAGGGTTATTGTGGTTTTGAAGGGTTTCAATTTATTCAGAAAATTACAAATTTACAGATAAATTGTGAGAACACAGATCACCACCAAAATTAAAATCCAAATGTAAAAAAAAGTATAACCCCACAATATCTGCAACTTTAGTGGCTACGGTGGCGTAGTTTGTAGCATGCTGAGCCTCTGTGTCCAAGATCGCGGGTTCAAACCCGGCTAAAGCCATCGGATTTTTTAAGACCCTTAAAATTCCCTCAGTATGCCTTCCTTCGGAGGGGAAGTAAAGCCAGCGGGCCCAATCCATACATTTATAGCATGTAAAAGAACCTTCCTCTAACTTCAATTGTGTGCAGAAAACATTGTAGGTTAGGTTGCTAGGTTGGTTCTTAAGTTTAGGGGCTGCGACAACGCGGTCATGTAGCCCCGTGTACTTTGGGTGTGTGTAGAATCTGTCTGATAACCGGTGTTAATTGTGATGACTGTATTAGTGTGTGTATCTGTTTTAATTCAAGTAAGGACGGCAAACGATCAATTTTCAAGTAGTTCCTACTTTTACCGCCAAACGCCACCGTCAACAACTACTAGTTCAGAACTTAGCTACCAGACGTCACCGCAGTCGGCTCTTGGCAACGAACGTAGGAACCTAAAAGCGTTGTTTACATTCTTAACCTATACAATTTAGCTTCACACAGGTGTAATTAGTGGAAGGTTCTTTGACATGCCATTTATCGATGACATGGGACCGCCGGCTTTACTTCCCCTCCGAAGGAAGGCATACTGACGGATATTAACGCTCTTAAAAATCCGACGACTTCGGCCGGATTTGAATTTGTAGGTTAGATTTGATTAATGCTCTTAAGTTCCAACGTTCGTCGTCAGGTGCTGGTTGCGATGACATCTAGTAGCTAAGTTTACATCTAGGTGTTGTGGGCGGTAGCATTTGGTAACAAAAGTAGGAACTACTTTAAATTACATTTTTCAGTCCTTACTTGAATTAAAAGAGATAACACGCATTCAGCCATCACAATTAACACCGGTTATCAGACAGATTCTACACACACCCAAAGTACACGGGGCTACATGACCGCGTTGTTTTAGCCCCTAAACTAAGGAACCAATCAACCTTACTTGTGTTGAACTCTACTTGGTCATCTTTCCTGTCAACCACCCGTGGTTAACTCTAGTTCTCTTCCCAATCAGACGGTATTAGGGTATGCAAGGCGTAGAGTGTCATTCACATTCCCACCTTAATTGGCTCTTGTCTCATATTTCTTGATGCCCTCATTCTTCCAGAAGCCATACCATTTATTTTTCTTGTAATGGTATCTGCCGCCTTCTGGAGCAATCAACTCTAAATGGAGCAATATCCCCATTATACTAGCGATCATAACTAATTCATGTATTTTTTCTAGGAGTGTTATTTACTAAATATTCATATATTATATACATTGTATCCATCCCAGTCATTGGGCGAATTCGTGTCACCGACTGAAGAACTACACCTGACAGTTTGTATTGAATTAATATTTATTGCAGCAAATAGCCATAAAATTTAAAATTAATTATGCTATTACAAAATCCTAGGTTATTCAGTACACAATTTAGAGAGTGGCATCTGTCTAACCCTGCATTCACTTGCATGATATCGACCACATTGATCGTTGCAGAATTGACAGACACCCTCGCCTGGATTATGGAACCTCTTGGTGGTACACATCTTATGATGAAAGCAAAGTGAGTGATGGTGTGTCGCAGTTGATAGTTGGCTTCTTTCCATTCCTCCTTCGTCATCGCATCCGTAATGAAAAAGTCATCCCAAATGTCATTTCTTTTGTTTTGTAATATTTGGAGCGTTTTACCATATGCTCCTGTATTTGGAAGAGACA
Source organism: Meconema thalassinum (assembly GCA_946902985.2). Lineage (NCBI taxonomy): Eukaryota > Metazoa > Arthropoda > Insecta > Orthoptera > Tettigoniidae > Meconema > Meconema thalassinum. The sequence continues at coordinate 85,345,176 of OX336393.1, forward strand.
TTAGCAGTCGAGTTTCCTCTATAAAGTAGCTTTCTTTCATCAGAATGTATGTTAACCTTGATGGTGCTGTTATGCTTCTACTTAGTACCCTCTTCGTGTAACGGGCCTTGACCTTTTCTAAAATTGATAAATCTCCAACATGAAGAGTTTCCCAAATCACAGTAATACCATAGGTTACTATAAGCATTATTACAGTTCGAAAGAGTGCCACTACAGTGTTTATTGAGATTAGTGGAAGATATGTTATGTTATATATTGCTCTTATTGCAGCGACTGTTTTTTCTTGCACGTGGATTCTCAATGTGGTTAAGGTTGTTTGAAGTGTTACTCCAAGGTATTTGAATTTTGGGACGATTTCTATTTGTTTATCTTGTAGTGTCAAATTGACTTTTGTTTTTATCCTCCCGCCTTTCCTAAAGGCCATCTGTGTCAGTTTGGCAACACTGGGAGATTGTGTTCAAAACTTAACATTAATAGCTCAAATTGTAGAAACTTCATCTGCATCAGTGACTAAAATGAAATTTATGGAGACAAAGCTTACATTGTTAATGAGGTTTAAAAATTGTTAAGTAATTTAGGAAATATTATTTTAATTCTAAATTGAGCCACGTCTGGAATTCGTAGAGACAGTGGTGAAAGTATAAACATTAACCAACTTCGTAAAGAACGTTGGTTGGTTCCTCAGTTTAGGGGCTGCGACAACGCGGTCATGTAGCCCCGTGTACTTTGGGTGTGCTGTGTAGAATCTGTCTGATAACCGGTGTTAATTGTGATGACTGAATTAGTGTGTGTTATATGTTTTAAATTCAAGTAAGGACTGAAGAGATTAAATTTTCAAGTAGTTCAAACTTTTGCTGTCAAACGCCACCGTCAACGACCAACTAGTACTGAACCTTGTTACTAGATGCCACCGCAGTCGGCTCCTGGCGAACGTCGGAACCTAAGAGCGTTGGTTGGTTGGTTTTTCAGTTTAGGGGCTGCGACAACGCGGTCATGTAGCCCCGTGTACTTTGGGTGTGTGTAGAATCTGTCTGATAACCGGTGTTAATTGTGATGACTGTAATAGTGTGGGTTATCTGTTTTTTAATTCAAGAAAGGGCTGAAAATTTGAATTTTTCAAATAGTTCCAACTTTTGCCACCGAACGTCATCGTCAACGACAACTAGGCCTAGTTCAGAACTTAGCTAATAGACGCCACCGCAGTCGGCTCTTGGCAACGAACGTAGAAACCTAAGAGCGTTGTATACATTCCTAACCTATACAATGCAGTTTCACACAGGTTTAATTAGTGGAAGGTTCTTTAACATGCCATAAATCTATAAAATGGGACCGCCGGCTTTAGTTCCCCTCTAATGGAAGGCATACTGAGGGATTTTAACGCTCTTAAAAATTCCGACGACTTCAGTCGGGTCTGAACCCGCGACCTTGGGTATAGCTCAGCATGCTACCAACTACGCCACCGAATCCGCTAATAAAGAACTCATTTCTTTATTGTTACTCCCCTTGCAAGCATGACTACAGACCATTATTTTGAACGAGAAAAAATAAATTAAGGGCAATCAACTATAAATTTGAATATTGACAAAGCCACGTTTAACACTAAGTTAATAGCTTCATCACGAAAGTGAATTGCAAAGTAGTGAAGCATTAAGCAATATGCGCGATATCGAACTTCCCGCGAGTGTGATTATTCCGTCACCATGGTAACCATTGGGGTTGGGAAAGAAAAGAAGGAACATGGTTTAGTTGGGCGAATAAAAAGCGAATGCATTCGAGAATAGATTCCAGTGCGAGTGTAAAAGAAAATGCTCCGAGGGAGGTTTATTTTAAAAAGAGAATTGTATAGTAACGAAGAGTAAGCCAGAAGCAAATTGGTTTCGAATAATGTTTCACTGTATTTGCATCGGAGATGGAAGGAAAAGACTCCGACCAGAATGTCTTGGCCTAAGATGGAGGTTTTAGATACTGAATCTCAATGACTTGCGTGCACGACTGAAGCTCAGAACGTTCTCGATCAGGTCAGTATGGAGCTCCGGAAGCAATTAACTTGTTTGCATCATATACATTTCAAATTTCTAACTGACATATTCATAGTCGAAGGTCACAAGGGTAATGTATAATGCAGTACGTAATGGAAATATCTCAATTTAGTCTTGAGAATTGGGAAAAAAGATACGACCCTTACAATAGTCGCATATGATGTGTAACATCTGACATGTTACCCTACTATGAAATTGAGATGAAATATATGTGAAGTCAATTTATTCGTCATATTATTGGTCGAATATATTTTAAGCATGGAAATATATGTAATTCTGGATATTTTGCTATCTGGTACTACTCATTAAGCTTCATTAACACATTTATTATAGTTTGATATAGTCTGAACATTTAGACTTGTTAAACAATTTGTGACGAGTGTCCGATAGTGACTGATAATGTAGATGGTAGGCCCCTTAAAACAATCATCATGATCATTCATAACTGTAATACTGTATAAACTAACTGTACAGGCCTGTGAAATTTATAACGTAAGTGTACTGGTGGTTCATAGGGCAGGCCACAAAGATTATCATCTGCAAAAAATGATCGTGATTTGAAATTTTCATTGATGATAGTTATAATTAGGTTAATGGATCTGATCGGGTGATTATCGGCCAACATTCTTGATTTACAAAGCATAACCAGCATAATAGAGACATACATGTTACTAGTCGAGTTTATTAAGGTTCAAAATTACACGTAAAATATTGTATTCACCGTCTTATAATTTCCTAACAATGTACACACGTCACCATTTTATGCATTCCAACACTGATATGTCAACTCACCAAAATATCGTATATAGTGATGATTAGGGCCAGGCATTTGATGATTTTGCATCTTTTTTGTATGAAGGCCGAAACATAGCTCGAGTATATATACATGTGTTTCATGAATTGACTGATTAAATAAGGGCAATTTCTTAGGGCATTTTTTGCATTTTTGCCGTTTACAAGAGATAGGTCATTTTTGGAGCATTTTTATGTAATTTTTTGGCATTTTAATTGTTTTCTGGTAAGTGTTATAATTCGTTATATTTCGATATTTAATTAATATTATTTATGTTTACAATATTTGTATATTATGTTTAACTTAGGCAAATAACTTGCTCAAGAAGGAAAGTAGACTTGCAACATAACCTGCTGCCACTAGTTTTATAGGAAAGAGTATTTTTAACTCGATTATACTTCCAAGAAAACATACTATAAGCAGTACCTGATTCCCCTAAATGGACTCGCCCAAGCAGAGCATTGCTCCTTATCTTCAGCTAGATAAGAAGAACGTCAGTCGCCCACGCGCGGAGAATCGAGTGAGTTCTTTGTTGACAAGCACTGTAAGATGCCCAAAGTTAAAGGAAGTGCAATAGTTACATTAAAACAATTTGTTACACAATATGGAGAAAATATTTTTTCCACTGATGGGAAAATATTATTTTGCAAAGTGTGTGATGTGCGCGTTTCAGCAGAAAAGAAGTTTACAGTTGAGCAACATGTGTCGCGAGAAAAACATAAACGTGGTGTGCAACGACTTGAAGATAAAAGAAACCATGGCTTACACCAGACATTACTGGGTGAATCTTCAACATTCTCTCCGTTTTGTGAGAAACTGTGTACAGTATTTTTATGCGCCGATATTCCACTGAACAAATTAAACCATCCAAAGCTGCGTACATTCTTAGAAGAGGAGACTGGAAAATCTATACCAGATCCCAGAACGTGACGAAGAACCTACGTTGGAAGGGGCTATGACAAAACGTTACAAGAAATAAGGATAAGGGTAGGAGACGGAAACATATGGATATGCATAGATGAAACAACAGACAGTATGGGACGATATATAGCCAACGTCATTGCAGGCGTCCTGGAAGCAGGGAATGCTGGAGAACCATTTCTACTGCATTGTGAGCAATTGGACAAAGCTAACTGGTCAACAATTAGCAAACTGTTTGACCAGTCTTTGAGGCTATTGTGGCCCGATTGCATTCGGAATGACAACGTGCTGCTTTTAATAACAGATGCAGCACCCTACATGGTGAAGGCTGCAAATTCGTTACGTGCGCTCTTCTCGAAAATGGTGCATTTCACATGCCTAGCCCATGCGTTACATCGGACCGCGGAGGAGGTACGACAGAATTTTCCCGAAGTTGACAAGTTAATTGGGTGCATAAAGAAAGTGTTTTTAAAAGCCCCATTTAGAGTTCTAGGATTCAAAACAGAAGCTCCTGAAATTCCCTTGCCCTTTTCACCTGTTTTGTCTAGATGGGGAACGTGGATTGAGGCTTGTTGTTATTACTGCGAGAACTTTGAAGTTGTAAAGAAAGTGGTCGATTCCTTCCACAAAACTGAGACTGGATCAATAAAAACAGCGCAGGAACTCTTGGCTGACAAACAAATTCCAGGTAAACTTTCCTACATAAAAACAAATTTAGGATCCCTCCCTAATACAATACATGCTCAAGAAAAATCCCAAGTGCCACTAGTGGAGCAGCTACAAATTGTGCAAGTTGTGAATGATCTAAATCGTGTGTGTGGCAAAGTGGGTGAAGTTGTATCCGTGAAATTGAATAAGGTGTTGCAAAAGAACAGTGGGTATAAAACTTTGTGTTCTATTGGCAAAATATTATCGGGTGAAAATTTTTCTCTTACCGACTGTGAATTGAATCCGGGAAATATTGCTTGTTTTCAGTATGCACAAATTGTTTCAGTTGAGGTAGAGAGAAGCTTCTCCATGTACAAATCGTTACTTGCAGACAATAGGCAATAGTTTTCATTTGAGAACCTACACAAAATTTTCATTGTGCATTTCAATAGGAATATATTGTAAACAGCCACTGAAGTTACTTTTCTTAAACATTCTTTGTTAATTAAATGACACATATTTGCTAGGAGAGTATTTTGAAGAATATGCCAGTTCTAAAGTATTTCATTTTTCACGAGGGGTGGCAAAGTAGTTTTTACTTTGTTAGTAACAAAAGCAATTTAAACTTAATGCATTGTTATCCATCAAAATTCTCTGTCAAATCAGCTAATTGCTTCTTAAAGAATTAATAAATAAGTGATTTACGAATAATTTATTGGTCATTTTATTCAAATTTTGTGTCATTTTTTAACCATTTTTAGGTCATAGATGCATTTTTTATTTTGCATTTTCTTGCTATTTTTCGGTCATTAAATGCCTTGTCCTAGTGATGATACTTCACACTTTCCATCAAAAAGAAAAAAAAAACCAGCAATATTCAGAAGGAATTGTATTTAACGCCACCTTCAACAGAAATAGTCGGTTAATCACAAGGAATACGCTTGAGGCGGGATTTAAAGTCACTTCATAATGGTATTCTTATGGGAGACAACTTTGTTTTGCCCAACATCAGCTGATTTTATTTTGGCCCCACTGAAATGTTATATTTACTGAAATCGTGCAGGCAGTGATATATCTGTATTTGGTTAGCTTCATATTATTTGCGATTGTGGTGAAAGGTTGAACTAGATTGCTAGTTTTTGGAAGCAAAATGGTTAGCGCAGGTTGGAGCGCTTGTGTGGTTGTAAGTTGAACTAGTGGAATAGGAGTGCTTACTCTAAAAAATCCAGAGATAGAGAGGGACAATGAGAGTTAAACAAAAAAGAGGGGAGGTTAGAGGTTATTGCCGATGATAAAAGAAAGCTATTGTATGAAAGACATTATACGAGAGATAAACGTGCAGGAAGTTATAGATTGAATCATTCTGTCTTCTTTATTGCATCGTAATGGCTACCGGTATATGGCGATCGAATTGTTGTACGAAGGGAATCCAGAATAAACTGAGTATTTGAATGATGGTATGAAACTGGAAATTGTATCTTGTTGTGACGGCACTATTGATACAATTTATATTTACATCCCTTGGTACTACAAAATTGTAAGTGGCATTAAGATGAATTGTGGGTATGTTACTGCGTACATTAATCTACCTTGTTAACTGTGGTGTCCTGGTTGGTGTCGGAGACACGTCACGCCTGGGGATAAGAGTATCCTCGTGCAGCATATTAAAATATTTTTCATAGTGTATAACCTATGAAATGGCGCCCTCCCGGATTATATCTTCTTAGAGATATCTATTTAATGTTTAAAACATTACACCACGGTCGGCCGGTAGAAGCATAGCGGGCGCACTCTCTATCCTATTGTTTGCTCGAAGCATTCCACAGCAAAAGTATAAAGGAGAATGTAATGGGAACTTACCAAACAGTACTGATATCAAAACAGTTCTGTAGGAATACCATGAAAGCTTTTAATACCTGGGAAATTCCGGCGCTGACATACACGTTTGCTCTACTAAGACGGTCAAAGTCAGTACCGAATGACACTGATATAAATACAAGAATAACAAAGAGCAAATGCTGAGTCTTTCGTCGGAAATCTACAATATTGGGTCAGCGATATTTCCTCAATTTCATAGACACCAGAGTTCGCATGAGTGTTTACCGTTCAGTATGTCACATACATTCCTCATTGTTTCCTCTTACCACTGCCAGCTGGATCGATCGATCCAGCTGGTAGTGGTGGATCGAACGGAAATGTAAGACGCACACTTCCGTTCGATCCACCAATGCCAGCGGGCACACTTCCGTTCCATCCACAACTGCCAGCTAGATCGTTCCGATCCACTTCCGTCCCATTTTTCAAACTCACTCCCACAAAAATATCCAGCAACCGAGTGGAAAGATGTTACACATAAAAATTGTTGTTATTGTTTCTTTTAGGGACTTTGCGACATCATGGTATAAATACCATGTACTAGGGTGTGTGTAGAATTTTTCTGGTAACCTGTGTCACTGTGATGCCTATACTTGTCTGGGTATTTGTAATTGAGGTAGGATTTGGGTAGGAAGCGGCCGTGGCTTTAGGTTAGATACCATCCCGGCATTTGCTTAAAAAATAAAAGGGAAACCACGGAAAGCCACTTCTAGGATGGCTGAGGTGGGATTTAAACCCTTCTCTTGTTAGTGTTTCCTCACAAGGCGGAGATGACCAGGTTCCAGCCCTCAGACCAGAGCCGGGAATAGAACCTGCGAGAGCAAATAATGCTAACCGCCACGAGGTAGTCAGTGGTAAAGTTTAAGATACCCATTTCTAGTCAGGGGGGAGGGGGGATTTTAGCTTTGTGAGAGCTCGTTTCCAAACTCACTAAGTCACAATGTGACGAAATTGAGAAGACAGTTGAATCATGTTTATAATGTGTAGACCCATGTTCGCCAGTAATATGCTATTCCAGAATTCACTATGTCATCGTAATGCGTGGGGGTATACAATAGTATTTTGTTTTAAAAACTGAACTAAGTCAGGCCGTGATGCTTCCAAACTCTGCTAAGTCCAGTAGAGGAACGTCAATAATAACATGTTTGCTGTTTCATATGACACGTGTCGATTAGCTGTTCAGAAGAGCTAGTTTTCACGCATTGAGCCTGTGTACAAGATGGAGTCAGAAAAGAAGACATTCGAAAGGAAGTGAATGTATTAAAGCTGAATGATAAGCAGGAGCAGAACATGATGATGATGATAATTGTTGTTTTAAGGGGCCTAACATCTAGGTTATCGGCCCCTAATGGTTTGGGTGATCGTGAAGATGATAATGAAAAGTAAACTATAACTAAAACTAACTACTAACTTATATACTAGAAGAAGAAATGGAAAACAAAAGGAGAATAAGGCAAATAAAGGACAGGAGGGAAAGAAATGCCCTCAACCCTTAAGAAGGCGGATTGAGGGACTTGGAAGGAAGGAGAGCCATGAAAGGCAGATAGGCAAGAGAAAGAGGAGAGGGTCCGTCCCAGAGGTAATGGATGAAAGGGGGAAAAGCGGACCCAGCTCAGGAATCCCTCGGGGTCGCCAACTCCCGAACTCACCAGCCGTGAGTCCCTGAGGGTGTGGCAATTTGTAGGGTGCACCAGAAGTGGTGGCGCTACATACACCCGGCCTCCTTGAGGACCTTGAGCAGAAGGCAGGAGATAACATGAAAAGAAAAAGAAGGCTGATCCCTCGCAGAAGGAGGGTATCAGAAAAGATGAGACAAGGGCCAATTAAGGCGGGAAAGGAAGAGACTCCCTAGGCCTCGGATACCCTAATACCGTCAGGGTCGGAAGAGAACAAGAGTTGACCAAGTGAGGTCGACAGGGAAGAAGATGGAGAGGAGCCCGGCACAAGTAAGTGGAAACAATGTTGGACTCAGCTGGGGCCCCGTGGTCGCCAACCCACGTCCCACCAGCCATGAGCCCCTGGGGGGGGGGGGCGGGAGCAGAACAGATTGCGATGGTATGGACATGTGAAAAGAATGAATGATGAAAGATTGCCGAAACAAGTGATGGAGAGTAAGAGGACGAGGAAGACCTAGAGGTTGGTTGGTTGGTTCCTCAGTTTAGGGGCTGCGACAACGCGGTCATGTAGCCCCGTGTACTTTGGGTGTGTGTAGAATCTGTCTGATAACCGATGTTAATTGTGATGGCTGTATTAGTGTGTGTTATCTGTTTTTTAATTCAAGTAAGGACTGCAGACAATAATTTCAAGTAGTCCCTACTTTTGCTACCAAATGCTACCGTCCACGACACCTAGTTTGCGGACTTGGCTACTAGATGGCATTGCAGTCAGCACCTGGCGGCGAACGTTGGAACTAATGGAGCGTTATGAATTCTAACCTACGAATTTTGGCTTCACCCAAGTGTAGTTAGTGGAAGGTTCTTTTTCATTCCATAAATGGGACCGCCGGCTTTACTTCCCCTCCGAAGGAAAGCATGCTGAAGGATTTTTAACACTCTTAAAAAATCCGACGTCTTCGGTCGGTTTTGGACCCACGACCTTGGAAGACCTAGAGTACGGTGGATGGACTTAGTGAAAGACATTGTGAGAGAACGGAACCTGGTATGGAGTTACGTTGTTGGGGAAGAATGGTGGAGAGACAGAGTGTGAAGAGGTATCATATTTGCTCCACCCCCGCTTAGGATAGAAAACGGAAAATTATGATGATGACAAGATTTGTGACTTTGATTCAGAAGGTTTTAGTAAATCGTCTAGTAGCAGGAACAGAAGAAGGGACGTAAACACCATATATATGTAGATGTTGTGGGGCTTGAAGCCATTTTTTCAGTGTTGCCTTAGTAAACAAAAGTTTAGTGCTTTTCAGTCGGTCAACACGAATGTACCCAAAAGTGCTGGGTTATGCCCTAATCCTGAAAGAAATTACATGAGATTAATAAACACACTTGGATGACCAGTTTCGATCGTCAAGCGATCAACATCAGATCCATTACACTTAGGCTATAAAATCTATATTTAACAAGTAGTTCCGTGAAGAACTATACAGCCTATTTTCATACATCCTGCTCATGTTAATTGTCTCTATCAACATACAAAATGTCAGTTTAATTGCTGTAACAGATTCGTAGATATTGAGAACCGTCGAAATATTTCAGATGGTCGCCAGGTTGGATTTTTATTTTTGTACTATTACATTAAGATTATTGTGTACGTGTGGTATTCAAACTTCAATCGCATGATTAGAACACAAGAAGTAAAAACGAGATTTTAAAATTACGCACAGCAGCCATCTTGTGATTATGCAAACAATTGAAATAAATTAGATGTCAGTGGATCAACATTTGTATAAGCATTTAACGTGCAACGTTTCACGGCACTCGGATTGTTAATTCGCGAGAAACGTCCATTTAAATATTTATACTTCGCGTCGCCGCCATGTTGGATTTGTGCTCACCAAGTTACTGAAAGTCCTTTAGGTGAACATATGTTCATAGTCTCTATGAACATAAACAAATTCAGTTTGGTTGCTGTAAAAGATTCATAGATATTGAGAACAGTCTAAATATTTCGAAAGCTCGCCATTTAAGATTGTTATATGTATAGGCCATAGAGTTATGTACCATTCAAGGACAATTATTGCCTAGGTTCATTATTCAAACTTTCACTTCGATCGCATGATTACGACACAAGCAATAAAAACTTAATTTTAAAATTTCGCACAGCCGCCATCTTGAGGTTATGTAAATAATTGAATTAAATTAGATGGCAGTGCATTACTATCTGCAAAATCATTTACTGTACCATATTTCACTGCGCTCAGAGAGTTAAATCACGAGAAAAGTCTATTAAAACATTTAAAATTCGCATGGTCGCCATGTTCGTTTTGTACTTTACAGGTTTATGAAATATACATAGGTAAACTTGTATCAGTACCCTTTATCACCGTACAAAATTGCAGGGTGATATCTGTAATAGTTTCGGAGATATAGAATGTCAGTGAAATATTTCGCACAGCCGCCATTTTGAGGTTATGTAAACAATTGAACTAAATTAGACTCCAGTGCATTACAATGTGTATAAACATTTGCTGTACCAAGTTTCATTACGTTTGGATAGTTAAATCGCGAGAAAAGTCTATTTAAAAGTCTCAACTTCGCTTGACCGCCATGTTGGGTTTGTAGTCACCAGGTTATTGAAAGTCTCATAGGTAACTTCTAGTAGTGCCCTTTATCATCGTACACAATTTCAGGACGATATCGGTAATAGCTTCAGAGATATTTAATGCTAGTGAAATATTTCGCACAGCCGCCATGTTGGATTGGTGAGACGTAACAAAATTTGAAGGGCACGGTCGAGGTCGCCGGGAATAGTGCTATGAGCTTACCGAGTTTCATTGAAATTGCTCCAGCCGTTTAGATTTTATTAGGGACACACACACACACACACACCTCACACACACACACACACGCACGCACACACACACGGACAAAAGGTGATCTCATAAGCCTATTTTTTTTAAATTGAAAATAGGCTAAAAATACAGGTGAAAATATTTACAATAGGCCTATGTACAATAAATATATACATGTGTACATAAACACATCGCACTGACTCAGCACAGCACATATGAACATGGGGGATAAGGGAAAAAAACAGTGTCGTTGCCCATCTCAGTCGACCACACCTGGAGGTACAGTGAACACGAAAACTGCGCGCAGCTCCAGCAAGGAAGACAAGCAGATAAGTGTAGCCTGTAATATTACAGTTTAACTATAGTTGATTTTTAAAACCATATAATCACTCCAAATAACAAACTCCGGATATCTATCACCATTTAGCATTTCAACTAACATTAGATATACTGCATTTAGCATACACCGACAGTTGCAATACTGTAACATATTGTAAATATTTTCACCTGTATTTTCAAACAAAGATTTTGTAGCCTAAGTGTAATGGATCTGATGATGATCGCTTGACGAAACAGGTCATCCTAGTGTAGGTATTAATCGCATGTAATTTATTTTAGGATAGGGAATAACCCAGTTCTTTTGGGTACATTCGTGTTGACCGACTGAAAAGCACTAAACGCTTGTTGATATGTAGATGTTTTAATCCAAAACTAGAATCAAACTACTGTATGTCAAGTGACTTAGTTTACTGGAAATAACTTGGCATCCTCAAGTTAGTTACTTCAAAATAGTGTTTTTGTTAGTTAGCATTGCTCTTAATATTACTGTGAAAATGTTTATCATCTGATAAATGCACAGTGGTATTACACGTACAGCGCGACAAGTTCATCTGAAGCCCCGGAAAATTTGCGAACTACAAGGCTTTTCCTTGCCCCTTGCAGGATCTACTGCTATTTGCTGCCGTGGAAAGGCGAGACTTGCACAGAAACCAACACTGGCGCTGGGTAGCGCACGTGAGGAGGATTTACCAATGATGTCACTCTCTCCCCCACCAACCACGTGCTCTCCCTCCTCGCTGGCTCATCAGCGGGCTCTTGGTGTCCACGCCTGGACCCCACAGGAGTAGCGAAGTGATCGCTTATGAAACACACGTGCGTTTCTTAACTGCGAGAGCTAAAAGGTCAACAGACTTTCACCTCCATATAAGGGCTTCCAAAAATAAGGTATATTGGCTTTCACGGCCCGTCAATTAAAACTCAGCAACCTTTTTAGGTTTATGCCGTGTCTTGTGAGGGATTTCACCTAGGAACACCAAGCTGGCTCATCAGCTGGCTCTTGGTGTTCATGCCCGGACCCTTACAGGAGTAGCGAACTGTGGACTACCTCCCTTATTATGAAACGGGCCGTGAAAGCCAATATACCACCCTTTTGGAAGCCCTTATATGGAGGTGAAAGGCTGTTGAGCTTCTAGCTCTCGCAGTTAAGAAACACGCGTGTGTTTCATAAGAAGGGAGGTAGCGCTCAGTTCGCTACTCCTGTGGGGTCCAGTCGCCCGCTGATGAGCCAGCTTGGTGATCTTAGGCGAAACCCCACACAATACACGACATAAACCTAGACAAATTGCTGAAATAAGGTGTTCAATGTCCTATTTTCGACCATATTGTGGTCTTCTTCAGCAGGAGATAACAAGTGATCGCGACTAACAAGTTGTTAATAAATTACGAGTACTTTAGTTTGCTATCTGGTAGTATAGATAATTCATATTCCTGTATAACCTAACTAAATGAAACTTAAAACTATCATAAATTATTGTTTGAAAAGTTCTTAAAATATAGAGATGATTAATTTCTTACCAATCCATGTTTATCGTGTCACGATGAAATACGAAGGGCGTACACTTTATTTTATCATTTTAAATGATCTTGTCGACTTCGGCGTTACGCTACGGTGACGTCACGAAGGGTACCGAGAATGCACTGAGGTGTGTGACGTCTTAGTACAACTTGGTGCATGTGTACTGAGTTCACTGGTGAGCTCTGGCGTTACGAGACGGCAACGACACAGCGAGCGTGACGTCATCCAGCCAGCTCCCTCCTTTCACCGCGCGCTCCAGCTCCCTCATGACTTGTAACTTTCTAGCGTTCTGATTGTTTCTTGATCATCTAACATGTCAAGAGTCTTTCTAGCATATGTCAGCATTTGTAGCATTTAAAATGATATAAAGTCCAGTCTTTCAGACTCTTTTCTACCTAAATGAAGTACATTACACATCAGTTGTTACGTCCACCTTCTTAACATAATCTCCTTGTAACTTTATGCACTTTTGCTATCGATGTGTCAGTCTCTCCAGACATTCCAGAAACAATTCCTCGGAGTGCTGCGTACCCATGCCTTGGCAACTATGTCCAGAGGTTTCTTCATGTTCCTGAACAGGTGATAATCACTTAGAGCCAAGTCGGGAGAGTATGGTGGGTATGACAGCACCGTGAATCACATTTGATCAATGGCAGCGGTGATCTCTCGCTTACTGTGGAGGTGGGCATTGTCATGTTGCAGAAGCACACCTTTAGCCCATTTTCCTGGCTGATTAGTTTGAATGGCACGACGTAAGCGCTTCAGGGTTGCCACATATGGTGCACTGTTAATCCTGGCCCCCAATTTCAGCCAGTCAATGAGGATGATGCCCTTTGTGTCCCAGAACACTGTTTCCATTCGCCTGCCAATTGATGGCACTGTTCTGAGAAGGTGGACGGAACAACTGATGTGTAATATACTTCATTTGGGTAGAAAAGAATAAAGTGTAATACACTATAGTACGCCTTTTGTAATATTGCCTATGAAGGCTACTGTTAAATAAGTATTTTTTGAAAACTCATTATTTCTAACTTACTTTAGTTAGTTTTGGAAACCTTGCTATTCCATTGGTGATTGTATTTAGTAATGAAATACATGAAGGAACTTGTGGCAAATCATATATTTAGTGTTCAAAATAGTAGGTCCTGTTTTAAGCTATATGATGTCATAGCTCGTAATGGTATTACGCTATATGAGAATACTTTACTGTCCAAAAGCGGTGGATAGTCATTTAGTTTCATTATCGATTTACCCTCATCATTAACGAATTCATTTTCGGAGCTCTCATGGCTATTACTATGTACGTAATCTAATATTGAACATAATCATGCACTAATTATGGGGAAATTACATAGCGCCCGCCGTAATGACCTCTGTCATAATCCACTGTTTGAGCTCTTCTCTTTGTGAGAAGGAACATAAACACCAAGCTAACAATATTCCCTCTTCAGCTGTTTGCAGCTGTCTCGACAAGCTATACAGTTTGTTCCATAATTCAGTACCCACCACGAGGAGATTGAAGTATTTGAAGCCAATTTTCAGTGTTTCCTAAGTGATCAATATACTGAATTGCTCTTCAGTCGGTCATCACGAGTGTGCCCAACTAGATTGGGCGAGGATAACAAATATTTTATCACCCTAACCTGAAATAAATAATACATGCAAGAGGGCCTTTGAGAAAGATCTCGCAGCCAGCTTTACTGTTATGAGGGTTGATCTAAATCAGTTCCGGCAGGGGCTATCGAATTGTTGATGTGTAAAATCTTTCCACTCGGTTGCTGGATATTTTTGTGGGAGTGATTTTGAAAAATGGGACGGAAGTGGATCGAACGGAAGTGTGTAAGACGCACTGCCAGCTGGATCGCATCCCTCCTGGCAGTTGTAAGAGGAAACAATGAGCGCGCATTGTCGGAGATTGGTAACATGACGCACTGTCGGCTATGTGAGGATTACTTCGAGGTTTGGAGGCGCCATTACAGATTTTTCTACAATAAACCATCTTCAAGTTGTCGTTCTTTGGTGTAAAATATTCATTACATCATATTTGCTGATAACAATTTTGATTTATTAAGGGTCTGTTTTTCAATCTCTAGATAGAAGTGATGGGCATCCACTCCCCGAGTAACTTTGCTCAACACCTTCATACTGAACGGTAAACTCTCATGCGAACTCTGGGGTCAGCAGATTGAAACAAAAGCCACATGTTAAAAGTCTTCGTATCAGTATTTAAATGACGATATGCTTCAATATGAAATATTGTAACTAGTTGGCAAAGCCGGTATTATGTTTCTGCACAATTGATATTCAGATATTAACCTACATTGCGGTAATGCAGTGATCAATGTAATATATATCGACGTTTTTATACGGGAACTGGGCTAGCCTTTTACTGTCAAGTAGGCGTATTCATGACTAATTTAAAACTCAATTCCACGCAGGAACATTATCGGAAGAAAGCAAAATATTAATGGAGCATAAACAATTAGTTCCGTGAAGAACTATATAGCCTATTTTCATATAACCCACTTATGTTAATTGCCACTATCAACATACAAAATTTCAATTTGTTTGCTGTAGGCTAATAGATTCGTAGATATTGAGAACCGACTATATATTGCGGATGGACGCCATGTTGGATTTTTATAGGTCTTAGAGTTATGTACTGTTACTTGAAGATTATTGTGTACGTGTAGTATTCAAATTTCAATCGCATGATTAGGACACAAGAAGTAAAAACGAGATTTTAAAATTTCGCACAGCTGCCATCTTGTGGTTATAGAAACAATTGAAATAAATTTGATGCCAGTGGATTAACATTTGTATAATGATTTACTCAAGTTTAACTGCACTCGGATGGTTAAATTGTGAAAAACGTCCATATGAATATTTATATTTCGCGTCGCCGCCATGTTGGATTTGTGATCACCAGGTTATTGAAAGTCCTATAGGTGAACTTATGTTCAGAGCCCCTATGAACATTTATAAAAATCAGTTTGATTGCTATAATAGATTTGTAGATATTCAGAGCCGTCTAAATATTTTGGATGGTCGCCATATTGGATTCTTATATGTATAGGCCATAGAGACATGTACCATTAAGGGAAAATTATTGCGTAGGTTCATTTTTCAAACTTTCACTTCGATCACATGATTACAACACGTGAAATAAAAACTTAATTTTAAAATTCACACAGCCGCCATCTTGAGGTTATGTAAACAATTGAACTAAATTAGACACTAGTGCATTACAATGTGTATAAACATTTCCTGTACCAAGTTTAATTGCGTTTGGATCATTAAATCGCGACAAAGTTCTATTTAAAATTTTCAAATTCGCTTGGCCGCCAAGTTCGTTTGGTAGTTAACCGGTTTTTGAAAGTCTTACAGATGAATTTTCAGTAGTGCCCTTTATCTCCGTATAAAATTTCAGGGTGATACCACAAATAGTTTCAGAGATATAGAATGCCGGTGAAATATTTCGGACAGCCGCCATCTTGATGTTATGTAAACAATTGAACGAAGTTAGATGTCGGTGCATTACAATGTGTATAAACATATACTGTACCAAGTTTTATAGCGTTTGGTTGGTTAAATCGCGAGAAACGTCTATTTAAAAGTCACTATTTCGCTTGGCCGCCATGTTGTTTTTTAGTTACCAGGTTTTCACGTGTCACATAGGTGAACTTCTAGTAGTTTCCTTTATCACCGTAAAAAATTCCAGGGTGATATCGGTAATAGTTTCGGAGATATTGAATGCTGGTGAAATATTTCGCACAGCCGCCATGTTGGATTGGTGAGACGTAACAAAATTTGAAGGGCACGGTCGGGGTGTTCCGGAATTGTGCTATAAACATAACGAGTTTCATTGAAATCGCTCGAGCCGTTTAGAAGTTATTGGGGGGGGGGGGAACACACACCATCCTACACGCACACACAGACAGACACACGGACAAAAGGTGATCTCATAAGCCTATATTTTTCATAAATGAAAATAGGCTAAAAAACTTCCATATTATTACCGGCACGTGAAAATAAGTAACTGTCTTGTACTCTAAATTTCAGCGGTTGTAATGGCTGCGTGGATGTCATCTTGGTCTGCGAATCAGGAGGTCTCAGGTTCGAACCCCAGTAATGGCAATAATTTTTGCCACTGGATTATCGATTTAAACGATATCTATCATAACATTATGCATCATTTTAACAGAATCTACATGAAATTACGATTTATCTAATTTTAATTATAATAGTTTGCACCAAGCAGGAGTTGGGAAATTTGATTGTAATGAACATTATTTCTAGTAGCCTATAGTCTATTTTAAGAAAATTCAAGCTGTGTAATAAACGAGTAGGATAACATGTCAGATGCTACATATCATATGAGACTACTGTAAGGCTCGTATCTTTTTAGCCTACTTTCGTTTTTTTTTTTTTGCAAAAAATTAAAGTAGACTTATGATATAAACACAGGGCGAAAAATTGTGTGTCTGTATGTGTGTGTGAGTCTGTGTGTGTGAGAGAGTGTATACTCCGAATGCCTGTCCGCCCTATCAATTCGAATATGTGAACCCGAATTGGACGAAATTTGGTACAGAGGTAGCACTAGGAAAGTGCACCTCAGTGTCATGTTTTATATCGCCGCAATCTTGACGGAAACGTAACGGTGGCCACCCAAATGTTAAAAGCTTAAATCAAATTACGACCAACCTAATCATCTGACCTCCACCAATTTTTTCAACATAATACCTTTATGTATGAAGAATATTTTTACCAAACTACAAGGTCATCAGCACAATAATTTGCGGATGGCGGCCATGTATGTGTGCAAATCGCTTCCCCCTATCTATTCAAAACAGTGAATCCGAATAGAACGAAATTTAGTAGATAGGTAGCACTAGCAAAGGCCACCTCAGTGTCATGTTTTATATCGCCACCATCTTGACGAAAACGTAATGGCGGCCACCCAAATGTTAAAAGCTTAAATCAAATTACGACCAACCTAATCATCTGATCTCTACCAAATTTTGCAACGTTATATCTTTATGTACGAAGAATCTATTGACCGAACTACAAGGTCATCAGCCTAATAATTTGCGGATGGTGGCCATGTATGTGTGCAAATCGCTTCCCCCTATCAATTCAAACACGGTAAAACTGAATTGAACGAAATTTGGTACGGAGATAGCACTAGCAAAGAGCAGCTCAGGATCATGTTTCATATCGCTGCCATCATGACGGCAACAGAATGGCGGCCACCCAAACGTTGAAAGCTTAATTCAAATCACGACCAACCTATTTCTTTGAACCCTACCAAATTTTGCAACGACATGCCTTTTTGTGTGAAGCATCTTTTGACTGAACTACAAGGTCATCAGCCCAATAGTTTGTAGATAGCGGCCATGTATGTGTGAAAATTGATTCACCATATCAATTCATACACGGTGAATCTGAATTGAATGACATTTTGAACAGAGGTAGCATTAGCAAAGGGCACCTCATATTCATGTTTAACATCCGTATAGCACGTTGTATTTCAACAAGCTACTATAACCAACATTCAATTATACTCCTTGAAAAGAACAAAGAGTTATAACAATACCCATGCATTTAGGGGAAAGTAGGCTATATGTTCGTTACTGAACATCTTGGTTTTTTTTGTTTGTTTAATCACACTTTTTAAGCCAGTTGTCAATATTTATGAAATCAGAGAGCAGTTCAGCACTGCCATGGGCAATTTTCTTTCTTTCATTTGTTACTAAGAGCTACTTGTAAGTGCCCCATGTGTATAGACCTCCCGTTTTGCTTTACTGTTATGCAAGCTCGAGGCGACACAGTTCTATATCAGGGGCTATCGTCTTGTTTAATTAAGGGGCTCCGGAATGTCCTATATTGCCCAAGTTAATTTTCAACTTTTTATGAACCTTTTTCTCAGAACTTATTAATAGGAACTAATCAAAATTTTTCAAGAATGTTCCTCAAGACTCTTTCGTTATCTCAACGTATGCTTTGTGAAAATATATATTTTTAGCCTATTTTCAATTTTGAAAAAATAGGCTTATGAGATCACCTTTTGTCCGTGTGTGTGTGCGTGTGTGTGTGCGTGTGTGTGTGTGAAGAGTGTGTGTGTCCCCCCTAATAAAATCTAAACGGCTGGAGCGATTTAATTGAAACTCGGTAAGTTCATAGCACTATTACGGGCGACCCCGACCGTGCCCTTCAAATTTTGTTACGTCTCACGAATCCAACTTGGCGGCTGTGCGAAATATTTCACCAGCATTCAATATCTCCGAAACTATTCCCGATATCACCCTGGAATTTTTTACGGTGATAAAGGGAACTACTAGAGGTTCACCTTTGTGACTTTTGAAAAACTGGTAACTACAAAACAAACATGACGGCGACACGAATTTGCGACTTTCAAATAGGCGTTTCTCGCGATTTAACCAACCAAACGCAATAAAACTTGGTACAGTATATGTTTATAAACATTGTAATGCACCGACATCTAACTTGGTTCAATTGTTTACATAACCACAAGATGGCGGATGTGCGAAATATTTCACCGGCATTCCATATCTCTGAAACTATTAGCGGTATCACCCTGAAAATTTGTACGGAGATAAAGGGTACTACTGGCAGTTCATCTACAAGACTTTCAAATACCGGTTAACTACAAAACGAACATGGCGGCCAAGCGAATTTGAAAATTTTAAATAGACCTTTCTCGCGATTTAATGTTCCAACCGCAATGAAATCTGGTACAGGAAATGTTCATACACATTGTAATACAATGGTATCTAATTTAGTTCAATTGTTCACATAACCTCAAGATGGCGGCTTTACGAATTTTAAAATTAAGTATTCATTAATTGTGTCGTAATCATGTGATCGATGTGAAAGTTTATATAATGAACCTACGCAATAATTTTCCTTCAATGGTATATGAATCTATGGCCTATACATTTAACAATCCAACTTGGCGACCATCCGAAATATTTAGACGGCTCTGAATATCTACGAATCTATTATAGCAATAAAACTGAATTGTTTTATGTTCATAGGGTCTATGAAAATAAGTTCACCTATAGGACTTTAAATAACCTGGTGATCACAAATCCAACATGGCGGCGACGTGAAATATAAATATTCACAAGGACGTATCTCACAATTTAACCATACGAGTGCAGTGAAACTTGGTACAGTAAATCCTTATACGAATGTTAATCCACTGGCATCTAATTTATTAAGTTCACCTGTAGAACTTTGAATAACCTGGTGATCACAAATCCAACATGGCGGCGACGCGAATTATAAATATTCACATGGACGTTTCTCGCAATTGTGGTGATATCCTTGAACCGCTAAACTTGTGATGACGCCTTAATTCATGATTTGCCTCCGTCCAGTGCCGGTCCCACATGGCGTCTGTACAACAAAATTCAAGCCAAATATCCTCCCTTTTTTTCTCTTCTCTCTTGAAGTACCTTGGCACTATTTTGAGTGGATGGTAGTAAGAACCTTGCCTTTATATCATCGATATAGAAAGGCACTTTGGCCATTTCATATACCGGTCTCGACATTGTGTTTATTCCAACACAGAGAGCACTTTACTTCTAAAAATTTCAACTTTCTATGTTGGAAAGTTCCGCAAAAAGGGTAATTTCTTGTTAATCTCCTACTCTCCACATTTCATAATTTTTAGCCCACTTTTCACATTTTGTAAAAGTGAGGAAAAAGGAGACTTATATGAGAACGATCTGGGCAAATGTGTGTCTGTATGTCTGTACTTCCGTCTGTCTGTCTGTCTGTCTGTCTGTGTGTCTACCCCCGCCCATATCAACTCCTAAACGGCTGCAGCAATCGAAACCAAATTTGGTATGAGTAAAGACATATCTCTGAATATCTCACGGCCATATTTGAAAATGACGACAGTACATGACCAACATCGAAACAGCACCCAAATGGATGGTAGTAGAGAGAGGACGGATCAAGAAAGTGGAGAAATTTAAGTACCTGGGAGAATGGATAGAGAAAAAGAGGCAATGAAATCGAGAAATAGCAAGTTAAACTTGGCATACAATGTAACCTTGAACAAGAAGACTATCTCGATCAACACAAAACTGAGACAATACCAGACAGTGATTCGTACGGAAACCATTTATGCAGCTGAATGTTTGTGTGTGATAAAGAAGGGAATGATCAAACATTTGGAGCCAATAGAGGCAAGGATTCTTAGGAAGATACATGGTCCTCACAGAACAGAAGATGGGTCGTACAGAAAAAAGGGAACCGAGAATTGTACCTCGGATTGGATAAAATTTCTGACATCATCCGCAAAGGAAGGCTTATGTTATGTTCTCAGGACATATACATACAGAATGGACCCAGATAAATTAACCAACCAGATAATGAAATTCTTTGCGATCAGGAAGGACACAGCTCACTGGTATCAGGAGCTGAAGAAGGAACTAGAAGAAATGGCCACATCTGAAGCAGAAATCAGCAACAGGGAAGCATACAAAGCAAAAATTAAGAATTACACGGGTTTTAAGAGTCATCCTATATCACGGATCCAGGCACCATGGACTGAAGAAAGGAGGAGAAATCAGAGTGATAGAATGTGGGAGTATTGGGCAAAAATAAAGACCCAGAAGCTGAAATCAAATTAACATGGTCCACAGTCCGCCTAAACGACGGAAGAGGACGAAGAAAATATAACATAATTAAAAACATTAAAACATTTAAAATGGGAGTGAAGATTCAAGGAGAAATAATTGCATCTCTGAGATTTGCCGATGACATAGTCATCTTGGCCGACACGCCAGAGGATTTGAATGAATTTTTGAATGGTATGGACTCCGTCCTGAGGAAAGAATTCAAGTTGAAAATTAATAAATGTAAATCAAAAATATTGGAAAGCAGCCGAAATAAATCAGAATCCTCTATGGACATCAAATTGGCAGGTGAAGAACTAAAGGAAGTAGGAGACTTCTGTTACTTAGGAAGCAAAATAACCAGTGATGGACGAAGCAAAGAGGATATAAAAAGTAGGTTAGCTCAGGCAAGGAAAGCATTTCTACAGAAAAGGAATCTGTTGACATCGAATATAGATTTAGGTATTAGGAAGTCATTTTTGAAGACCTTTGTCTGGAGTGTGGCACTCTATGGAAGTGAAACTTGGACTATTGGTGCAGCAGAAAAGAGGAGAATTGAAGCGTTTGAAATGTGGTGTTACAAGGGAATGATAAAGATCAGATCGGTAGATAGGGTTACAAAAGAAGGGGTATTAAGACAAGTGGGAGAGGGAGATGATTCTGGCGACTGCTAATGAAGAGAAGAGATAGGTTGGTAGGACACACACTAAGACATCCAGGAATAGCAAGCTTAGTTATGGAAGGAAGGGTCGAGCACCAGAACTGTAGGGGTAGACGAAGGTTAGATTATGTTAAACAGATTGCCTCGGATGTAGGGTGTGATATCTATGTAGAGATGAAACGATTCGCTCAGGACAGGGAGGCATGGAGTGCTGCATCAAACCGGACTAAAGACTGAAGACTCAAACAACAACAAAAACATTAATTGGTTCATTTGGTCGCAATGGAAGAAGATTTATATTCATTACATTATGTTCCTTGATTGTATTTAATAATTTTCTGTTTGAGTGTTTCTTATTAAATAGAGGCACAAATAACACATATTTTAAGTTAAAGGACACATTCTTAGCGAAATATTGAATTTGCAGAACACAATTACCGAGTGCGCTAATG
Organism: Meconema thalassinum; assembly: GCA_946902985.2. Classification (NCBI taxonomy): domain Eukaryota; kingdom Metazoa; phylum Arthropoda; class Insecta; order Orthoptera; family Tettigoniidae; genus Meconema; species Meconema thalassinum. The sequence continues at coordinate 85,367,536 of OX336393.1, forward strand.
CGCAGGACCAGCACATCTCCGGACTGGAAAGTTGGTTCGATACCCACAGTTGTCTTTGAAATGGTATTCCATAGTTTATCATTTTCAATTCCACGAGAAACAGGAGCGGGGCTTTATAATAGGCCATGGCTGTTTCCTTCCATCGTCTTGCCCAATTGCATTTATAACCATTTATTTCCCCTGTAATTAATCCTTGTGATGAGCTAGGGGTTGAGAAGGGCATGGAGCCATGAAAGTCATTCACCACATAGAAAACGCATTTCTACTCATCCATGTTCCTGTCGAAATGTCGTACAAATACAGGTTAAATACTAATTGAAACCTAAATGGTTGAAATCTAAATGGTATTACATTTTTTAAGTAAGAAAAGTGCGCTCAATGGAGCATTAATGCACAAGACAAAAGAACAATCACATTTATTAGCCTATTTTCATTTTATGAAAAAAATAGGCTTATGAGATCACCTTTTGTCCGTGTGTCTGTGTGTGCGTGTGTTTGTGTGTGTGTCTGTCCCTAATAACTTCTAAACGGCTGGAGCAATTTCAATGAATCTCGGTAAGATCATAGCACCATTCTGGCCGACCCCGACCGTTTCCTTCAAATTTTATTGTGTCGCACCAATACAACATGGCGGCAGTGCGAAATATTACACCAGCATTCAGTATCTCCGAAACTATTACCGATATCACCCTGAAATTTTGTACGGTGATAAAGGCCACTTCTAGAATTCTACCTATGAGACGTTCAAAAACTTGGTAACTACAAAACCAACATGGCGGCCAAGCGAAGTTGAGACTTTTAAATAGACATTTCTCGCGATTTAACCATCCAAACGTAATGAAACTTGGTACAGCAAGTGTTTATACACATTGTAATGCATTGACGTCTCACTTAGTTCAATTGTTTACATCACCTCATAATGGCGGCTGTGCGAAATATTTCACTGGCATTCCATATCTCCGAAACTACTACAGATATCACCCTGAAATTTTGTACGGTGATAAAGGGCACTGCTACAAGTTTATCTATGTGACATTCAAAACTCTGTAGAGTACAAAACGAACATGGCGGCCAAGCGAATTTGAAACATTTTAATAGACGTTTCTCGTGATTTAACCATCCGAGTGCAGTGAAACTTTGCACGTTAAATGCATACACAAATGTTAATCCACTGCCATCTAATTTATTTCAATTGTTTTCATAACCACAAGATGGCAGCTGTGCGAAATTTTAAAATCCCTTTTTTTTCTTCTTGTGTCCTAATCATGCGATTGAAGTTTGAATACCACACGTACACAATAATCTTCATGTAATAGTACGTAAATAAAAATCCAACCTGGCGACCATCTGAAATATTTAGACGGTTCTCAATATCTACGAATCTATCACAACAATAAAATTGAATTTTTGTATGTTGATAGAGGCAATTAACAGAAATAGGATATATTAAAATAGGCTGTATAGTTCTTCACGGAACTACTTGTTTCATAAATGAAAATAGGTTAAAGATGCTTTAAAAGCGGTAGAAGAAAGAAGATTACAAGGACATGTGAAAAGGTTGCAGAATAGTAGAATCCCAAATGTAATGATTTATTGGCAAGCTGAAGGCAAACGGAAACGGTGTAAACCAAGAGAACAACGGATGGATGGTGTAAAGAGGAGCATGGCTACCAGAGGCTTAACCGAGGAAGATGCTGAAGACCGAAATTTGTGGAGGACTAGAGTATTTTTGGGTTGAAGGAAAACTACTGTGTTGAAAAATATTCCTAATAAAGAAGATTATTATTATTATTAATACTATTATTAATATTCTTTTTTCGATTCGGCCAACTAGGGACCACGTCAGTTCAACTGTCTCTTCTTCCGATCTCTAACTACCACCCAGTGTTTCCGCATTCGTCTCCGGTGTTGTTCTTTTCTCTCTTGGGACCACGCCTTCCCTGTCTTCAGCTTCGCCTTTTCCTGGAAACCTTTGTGCGAACGTAGTTTTTCCTGAAGTGGAACACGCTCCTGGATATCTTAAGGGGAAATTTCCATTTCATTTAGATCTTTCTCAACTTCCGTAAACCATGCCCCTTTGGTTTTCTTATCTTGAAAGTACGTCTATATCCGTTTTGATATCCTGCCTGGGCTCATTCGTGTCACGTGACTATAAAAGGCAATCCATCTTTTTCGAATCGTGTCACTGATCTTCTCCACGTGCATGTACATTTCGTGGTTGTGACGCCTTCTGTACTCGCTGTTTTCTTAGATGGGACCCAGGATTTTCCTCAAAATCTTCCTTTCTTTAGCCTCTAGTTCTTCTATTAGACCTTTCTTGTTCATTATTGGAGACTCAGCGGCATACAGAGCCTCTGGTCGAATAACAGTGCAGTAATGTCTAATTTTGGCGTTGAAGGATATCGATCTCTTATTGTATATGTCTTTAGTCAGGTTGTATGCCATTTCCATTTTATTAATGCGTGACACGAAGGCTTCCTTCTCTGTTAGGTTAGGCTCTATCCATTCACCGAGGTATTTAAACTTTTCTGCCTTCTGAACTTTTCCTAGTCCGACCTCCAGTTCCCTCGGCGCTCATTTTATATTTGTCATGAATTGTGTCTTCTCAAAGGAGATTTGAAGCCCAGCCTTCAGTGCTTGATTTTTCAGCTGGTTATGTTGTTCTTCTTCCATATCAATGGAATCTGAAAAGATCACTAGATCATCTGCAAAGGCTAAACAGTCGATTGTAAGATTCATATACTTCTGCCCTAGCCTTACGCCATTGTCTACCCTTGAATCTTTCATTTCCTTCCGCCATTCTCGGATGACCGTTTACAAAACACAATATGAGAAGCGGTGATAGCCCGTCTCTTGCCTCACTCCTGTCCTGATTTCAAAGGCATCAGACATCTCTCCTCTGAACCTCACTTTGGAGGTGGTGTTGGTCAGGGTTTGCTGGATAATAGATTGTGTCTTTTTTATCTAAGCGAAACTCTTCAAGGATTTGCAATAGGGTGGTTCGATCAATTGAGTCGTACGCTTTCCTAAAATCAATCAAGGTCATCACGAATTCCCTGTTCCTGAGTTTCAGATATGAAAGGATGGACTTCAGATTCATAATCTGGTCAGCACATTATTGTTGTTTGAGTCTTCAGTTTTTGACTGGTTTGATGCAGCTGTCCATGCCTCCCTGTCATGAGCAAATCGTTTCATCTCTACATAGCTACCACACCCTACATCCGAGGCAATCTGTTTAACATATTCTAACCTTGGTCTACCCCTACAGTTCTTGTCCTGAACCCTTCCTTCCATAACTAAGCTTGCTATTCCTGGGTGTCTTAGTATGTGACCTACCAACCTATCTCTTCTCTTCAATAGCAGTCGCCAGAATCATCTCCTCTCCCACTAGTCTTAATATCTCTTTGATTGTCACCCTATCTACCCATTTGATCTTCATCATTCTCCTGTAACACCACATTTCAAATGCTTCAATTCTCCTTTTTCTGCTGCACCAATAGTCCAAGTTTCACTTCCATAGAGCGCCACGCTCCAGACAAAGGCTTTCAAAAATTACTTCCTAATACCTAAATCTATATTCGATGTCAACAATTTCCTTTTTTGTAGAAATGCTTTCCTTGCCTGAGCCAACCTACTCTTTATATCCTCTTTGCTTCGTCCATGACTGGTTATTTTGCTTCCTAAGTAACAGAAGTCTCCTACTTCCTTCAGCTTTTCAACTGCCAATTTGATGTCCAGAGAGGTTTCTGATCTATTTCGGCTGCATTCCAGTATTTTTGTTTTACATTTATTAATTTTCATCATGTATTCATTCCGTAAGACGGAGTCCACATTATTATTATTATTATTATTATTATTATTATTATTATTATTAGTAGTAGTAGTAGTAGTAGTAGTAGTAGTAGTAGTAGTATTATCAGTTGTTGTCATATAATGTGCTAGGACTAGTTTCGACCACAGTGTATGTTAAAGATGTGATTTTGATAGTATTGGAATATTTTAAGAGCATCTCAAAATTACAACATATTATCAATTACTCGCAACTTTATATTTTTAATGGTTTCTCCAGTCAACTTATTATTGCTTATATTGACCACACTATTATATTAAACAACTTATAATAATATATTTATTGACTATTGGTGGTTTTATTAAATAACATTCAGATTGCAATTAAAGTTTGTCAATAAGGACCAATATGTTTCTGATATGGTTAATTTCTTATCTATACCTACTAAGGTTAAAATGCTTAATACCAACTGCTGCTAATAAAACTATTAAAAAGTGTAGTTGAACAAATCTCTACATATCGGAAGAGGTTGAAATGAGATGAAGTAGCATTTCCCCTTATTTCGGAACATAAAACATTGAACTGAGTTCAGCGACTGACACATAGCAAATGTTAGTAAACCACGCTCTATATTTTAACAGGTATTGAACAAACTGTCTCGCGGTGTTTCTCGCGAGTTCACTTTGCAGTTTGGATTATTCAATAGCAAACTCCTTTTAGCTGCGATCAATAATGTTTCGGTGTGGCATGTGAATTATTTCCTTTCTTGACAGTGACGGCGACAAGAGATATGGTGCACCATTTCCGTAAGAGAACTGGAGAAAAGTGCACCTCGACATACAGGCAGTTTAATCTGAGGTAACTCGAATATACATGGGGACTATTTTATAACGGTGTAAGTTAAAAATTGAATTATTAAATGAGCATTATAACTCATCTATATAAATAAAATAAGCATCTGTATGTACATTTTAAATTTTCAGTTAAACGTTTTATTTATCACGGATACAAATAGCTTTAGACATTTTCAGTGCCGACTTATTGACAAATGAAGACTCCTCGGGAAAAACGGGGTAAGTCACATTCTGTACATTTTCCAGGGGATGTACCCTTCAATGGTTTCTAGGATGCCGACTCTAGCTCGGGGTAATGGTCTGTCCGGTGTGGCTCTAACTTAATCTAAACACCCTAGGAATATCGTCAAGGATCACAGGAGGCTTAACTTAAAATCAGTATGTCAGAGAACTCCTAATATAAAATAATTTATTCACAAAACATCATCTCCCACTTGCTCCCATCCATAGACAATAAAACAACAAAATATACTCCCTTAAATTATTCTAAATCAATAAATCAATTTGTAATAGGTAAATTATGATCACACTGGCTGAAACCAGGAAAAGAAAATAATCTATTTCACTGCAGTCCACTGCTTCAAGTTCAAAAATAAAACGTCAACAGACTTAATTCATCAAAACTATGGCCTGAATAACCCAGCCATTCTGTCAAAAATAAATGCGCACTCATGTTTATAACTGCAAAATTGGTTTTTGGGGTCGGACATGCTTTCTCGTACAATCATCATTCTTCCTCACAAGAGTCAGATAATGAAGGCAATAGACTTATTCTAGGCCACAGGCATGTGTGCATGTTCTAGCTTATAAACAATTAATTCACTCAGAGCTATGACTCTGCTAATTGCGGTAATCCAAAACAAGTCAAATACATGAAGCATCAAATAAACACACTTCGGTGGCCGATGCCCCGTTACTTTAATAAGCAAACAACTATAATGAATGCACTCAAAAAGATATCACAATACATGACGTCGCTTCCTGAAGCGGTACAAAAAGAAACAAACCCTGGGAAGCTAGACTACCTTCCCTCAAAAGAAAACAATACCATCCAACGTGGTCCCTCGACCTTGTGACAGACACCCTCACACCATAATAAACCAGCTGGGCGGGCAACAACCTTCGCTGCTCCCTTCAGAATTCAGACGGCTGGCCACAATCTTATACCTGCTTCCTATGACTGCCTTGGGTTCGAGCTGTACAGTTACCTTTCCGACGGAGCTATAGCGCACTCTCAGCAGACAATGAATTCAATCATTTCACTTACCAATTATATCATCGTAGACTTGCGGGAATTTCACCTCCGCTATTAATTCACTTACCATTTATATCATCGTAGACTCGCGGGAATACCACCTCCGCTATTAATTCACTTACCATTTATATCATCGTAGAACACGGGAATACCACCTCCGTTATTAATTTCAGCTCAGCCCAGGATCAACTCTCAACCTTTTCTGAATATTATATTATCATCCAGCCATTCCATCTTACCTTTCTTTACCCTGGTGTGGTTATCAATACCATACTTACTGTTCACCTAATTTCAGTGTCACTACTGGTCTTTGTCACAATGTCAAGCTATCTCCCCCATACTAGCTTTTACGTTAATGTCGTGCGTAAGCACTATCAACCCAATTAATCCCTTAAATGTGCATTCAGCAAAGTTACTGACACCCTCAAACAAAACACATTTAAACAAGATTTGATGCTCATATACGAATCTTACATTATAAAACACACAAAAAAATCATGAATGACAAATATACACAAATATACACAAATTTACACAAAACATGCCTGCTGTGCCCAAAATATCTATTTTATCATAATTGCTTATGATCGACATAAACTTATCCGATTCCCATGATGGGATACGCTATGGCAAACATGCCCCATGCAATATCTACTTATCTCGTATACATCATGATGGTGATGGTCTGGTCCTTGATATCAGTCTTCTGGATCAATTGGTTCATCTTGTAAGGAGGATAATTTTACACACGGTTTCCAAAAAAATTCACCAAAGCAAAGGTCCACTGTGATTTATTATTATTATTATTATTATTATTATTATTATTACAATGCACGGTTCTCGCGTATGTAGCTCCTACTTCCTACAGCTATCATCAACCTACTCAATTCAGCTGATAGTTCATAGCTTCCTATATCACTGACTTTGCTACTAATAGCACGTGTGGCTATCTCTATCATATAACTGTTTCGTACTGTCACGGTATGCACACTCACGATACTGTTCCGATTCGCACTCGCGAATACTTAGCGATATTCAAATGTCCCAAGATAGAACTGCTTCTCCTTATAAAATTTTCTTACTCTTAGAATACGGCAATCATAGGCTCGCGTCTATGCAATGCTCAAAGTAGAACTTGTAAAATTCTTAATATATTTCAAATCGCAACGATCATGGGCTTGCGCCTCAGCAGCGCCCCAAGAAGAACTTATAAAATTTGTCAATATTTCAGTCCGCCACGAGCGTGGGCTTGCGCCTCTTCAGCGCCCCAAGAGGAACGTATAAAACTTGTCAATATTGTTACTATTTTTGACCTCCACGAGCGTGGGCTTGCGTCTCTGCAGTGCCCGGAGAACAAACTTATAACTTGTAAAATTTGTTACTATTTTAGACCTCCACGAGCGTGGGCTTGCGCCTCTGCAGCGCCCGGAGCACGAACTTATAAAACTTGTAAAAATTGTTACTAATTTAGACCGCCACGAGCGTGGGCTTGCGCCTCTGCAGCGCCAGGAGTAATAACTGTTTTCGCTGCGTCTCCAGCTATTATTTATATGATTTGTCGAAGTACTTGGAGTGGGGAGCTTTTAGAATGTATTTCTATAATAACACTCTCATGAATATGCAAATTAGCTCCTTTGAACATCCTCATTTTCAATGTCTCAATGGCTTCTTTTAATCCTAAATCCGATCGTTGGATCCTTAGATAATGAGCTCCGTAATTCCCTTCATTGTTCCTTAATTTCGGCGGGATTTGGTCGCGTCTCGCATCCCTCGCTGCTATTGGTAGTTTCAAATCAACCCCCTGATTTCGTTTTAATTCTGGCAAAAATCACAGAATGACTCAATTTAAATTTTGAAGATACTTCTGAGAGGCTGGGATTGTCCCCTATACGATGGTGTAATTCCTGTTTCTGCATTTTAATTACTGCTACAATTTCTCTCAAATGGGCGGGGTTTATCTAGTAAGCGATCGTTGAAATTTTCGTATTTACCCGCTTGGTTGAATGACTGTTTTGCGTTGTCTAAGCGCATGTGGTTACCAGATGTTGGCCTTCTCTTCCTCTCTCCATTGTCTGCGCTAGGTGACAGTTACAGCAAATGCACCTACGGGTCTTCCTTTGTTGTCCTCTGGTCTACAGGCAACGTCTTTCTTACATCAGCTTTGAAACATGAATAAAATCTTGTTGAAATAAATATGTAGAATTTATGCAATCACAGATGCATAAAGGTTACATTATCCTTCTGCAAAGGAAAAAAATCGATATGGAACGTATGATTTTTTTCTCAATCCCGATCCGCCTCTCGGATGCTGTAAGGTTCCGCCGTCACTCCTTATTCTGTTTACTTGGTTCGCCACTGCTGGTCACGCGCAGGGATTCTCTTGCTACTATTCCTGTGTCCCCCTTCCACATTCTTGGTAGGATTAGTGTCTCGGCCGTCTGTTGCAGGTAGCTATAGTCTGCGTGTCTCGCCAAGTACTCTCACTTCTCAGTCGTTCACTGTAAACACCGGGTCTGTTTATGACTGTCTACTTCCTCGTTCCACGTGCATTTGGCTCATCTTTATTCGATTTCCATAATGTTGACACCCGCGGTATTCCGTGGTTGATCAAACGGTTCCCTTTCATGATATACTTTGAGGTTTGAACCGTTTGCTACTGACGTGTTTCCGCCGTTTATGTCCTGTATCTTATACGCATTGTTTCCCAAATTTCTTATGATGCAGTAAGGTCCTATGTACGGGAAACACTATTTATGAAACACTTTGTTTGCAGGATCAGAGATAGGTGGTCTCTTCAATAAAACTAACTCACCGGCGTTCAATTCTCTGTGAAAGCGTTTCCCTTTTAGCCTTCTCAATCTCCTGTCAGCTTGTTCTCTCATATACGTGACCGTTCGTTTGATTCTCAGCTGTGGTGCTGGCTGCGGATCCCTTGGGCAATCTAGTACTGTTGTCCAAGATCTTGGCTGCCAGTTCCTTTCGTTCCTTGGTTCATATCTCCTTTGCTCTTCTCTTGGCAATTCTGACCTTCCATTGTTGTTTCCGCTCTTATGGCTAATGTTCGTATTGGGGCTCTGTTCCCTCGTATTTCAAGCTCGGCCTGGTGTAGCAGCGCTGCGCTGTCACTTGCTCTGACATGCCTATTCAGAGTGTTTAATGAAGTTTCATCCAGTTGGCGTGAAACCTCCTCTGCTTGTAGGGCGCTCGAGACGTTTGCTGCAATTAAGAACTGCGGTACTGGTAATGGAAGCTGTTTACCAATTGTCATCACCAGTTCTGACTCCGGTGGCAAAATATCCATATCTGTCAACCTGAGTAGCTGAGCCGAAAAATACTCTGAGTAACGCGTGGGCTGTGAAGCGTGATACTTCCTGCTATACAACTCCATTCTCAGACTATGTTGTATTGACATGCTCCAATAACGGCGTAGAAATGCCTGCTTGAAACTATCCATGTCTTCAAAAGTGTAGCGAAAATTCCTGAACCAAGTCAAGACGCTATCCGCAAGTAATTTTTCTGTTACTCTGAGTTTCTTAGTCTCAGGAATGTTACTGTCTGTAAGGTAGTGTTCTAAATCTTTTAAGAAAGCTTTTGGCGTTTGTGACCCATCATTGTTGAATTTGCGTGGGCGGTCCTCCTGCATTCTGATTATTTGTACATACTGGGTAGCTGGGTTATTATTATTGTCAGTCGGCTGTTGAGGTGTCGAGGCGTGTCCTCTAAACGTTTGGAAACCATCATTACTTTCGCTACCTGTAGTTGAGCGGCCCGGACTATGTCCATTCATTCCTTCTACCTGAGTCTGGCTTGTGTTGAAGTTATTAGCCGTCCCGCTTGTCCCCTTACTGCTATTGTGAGCTCTTAGTTCGAGAAGCATGTCTTGCTGTTGTAAAGATTGTATTTCCGTCTTAAGGATCTTCCGTTCTTGTCCCTATATTTTACCTAGCAACTGCAGTTCGACCTCCTTTATCCTTTTCTGGTTCTCTTCCATTTGTACTATGAGTTTCTTTCTATCCTCTTTCCCGTCAATTCCAATCTGTCGGCATGTCTTGTTTATTTCTGCTCTTATTGCCTCATATCTATCTTCCTCTCTTCTCTTTCCATCCTTCTTATCGCTTTCCAGCTGATCGAGCCTGCCTCCTATCAGTTCATTACTCTCGAGAATGCTCTCTTTAATTGCATCATTCTCATTCTCTTGAATACTCCACCGTTCTGCTGAAGTCAAAGCTGCCTTGTCTATCTCTGATCTGATCTCTGTCACCTCCTCTTCTAAGCTGTGTGATTGCTTTGTCGCAGACTTAACCTCATTGTCCACCCCTTTTATTGTAGCCTGTATTGCTAACTGTTCTAACTTTATCCCTTCCGTATTAGCGTTACATATTTCTTCCAGTTGTATGATTTTCGCTGCCGTCTTTTTTTCAGTGAATGCTATCGATTGTCTTAGGTTCATCTCCATCTGTCCTAACTGTGCGGTAGTCTCAAGTGTGATCTTAGCTATCTGCTCTGTCAATTTATCCGTCAACTCCTCTTTTAATGCTTCATTATTCAGCCTACCCTGTTCTGCAATTTGTTCCGTTAGCTGTGTATTGGTAATTGTACTTTGCTCCGCGAGTAGTGCATTATTTATCCTACTTTGCTCCGCTATCTGTTATGAGATACGTGCATTGTTTATTGCGCTCTGTTCCGCTATCTGTTCTGAGATACGTGCATTGTTTATTGCGCTCTGTTCCGCTATCTGTTCTGAGATACGTGCACTGTTTATTGCGCTCTGTTCCGCTATCTGTTCTGTTAACTCTCCCTTTAACGCTTCAATTATCGCTCGAATTTCTTCCACTGAAGCCATAGCACAAAATATAAACACTTATTTGAGAAACAGGGTCATGCAGCCTCACGCTACCCACCTTCTTCAATTATAAAATGAGTCGCTTAATCCCAATCTACGTTATTCCCATTAATTACATTTATTTGCTTGAAGAGCTGCCCAGTTGATGCCTGCTTTCATGAATAAATTTTCAGGTTACCCTTCTGCGTTAATTTTAACTTCCCGGTCCTGTCAATAAAGTACTGACATGCCTTTTCACGGTTCACGCCGTCCTACAAAATACATTTGGAGTTTGATACTAATCAATCAATTATAAGGGCGCCACGAAAACACTGCTTCTACCTAAACTCAGCATTTTCGACTATTTATTTTAAACAAACTCCTGGCTTTACTTTCCCCTGCATTACTGTTAATTTGGCCACACTAAAGGGCGCCATGATATGGGACACCCTACGTCTGTTTACACGTCCTCAAGGTTTGATACTGCAAGCTCAATGCTCACCCTCTTGGATAAAGACCGACATGGGCCACCATGTTTTATCACAACATCGACGCGGCATGTATACTTCAGTAGGCTCCGGCTAGCTACTCTCTGACAATCTCCATCACTGTGATCCACTAATTAATAAAAGAAAACTGATATGGACTTGAATAACTACAGTGTTATCGCCCAATCCAAATGTACCATTCAATGGTTTCTAGGATGCCGACTCTAGCTCGGGGTAATGGTCTGTCCGGTGTGGCTCTAACTTAATCTAAACAACCTAGGAATATCGTCAAGGATCACAGGAGGCTTAACTTAAAATCAGTATGTCAGAGAACTCCTAATATAAAATAATTTATTCACAAAACATCATCTCCCACTTGCTCCCATCCATAGACAATAAAACAACAAAATATACTCCCTTAAATTATTCTAAATCAATAAATCAAATTGTAATAGGTAAATTATGATCACACTGGCTGAAACTAGGAAAAGAAAATAATCTATTTCACTGCAGTCCACAGCTTCAAGTTCAAAAATAAAACGTCAACAGACTTAATTCATCAAAACTATGGCCTGAATAACCCAGCCATTCTGTCAAAAATAAATGCGCACTCATATTTATAACTGCAAAATTGGTTTTTGGGGTCGGACATGCTTTCTCGTACAATCATCATTATTCCTCATAAGAGCCAGATAATGAAAGCAATAGACTTATTCTAGGCCACAGGCATGTGTGCATGTTCTAGCTTATAAACAATTAATTCACTCAGAGCTATGACTCTGCTAATTACGGTAATCCAAAACAAGTCAAATACATGAAGCATCAAATAAACACACTTCGGTGGCCGATGGCCCGTTACTTTAATAAGCAAACAACTATAATGAATGCACTCAAAAAGATATCACAATACATGACGTCGCTTCCTGAAGCGGTACAAAAAGAAACAAACCCTGGGAAGCTAGACTACCTTCCCTCAAAATAAAACAATACCATCCAACGTGGTCCCTCGACCTTGTGACAGACACCCTCACACCATAATAAACCTGCTGGGCGGGCAACAACCTTCGCTGCTCCCTTCAGAATTCAGACGGCTGGCCACAATCTTATACCTGCTTCCTATGACTGCCTTGGGTTCGAGCTGTACAGTTACCTTTCCGACGGAGCTATAGCGCACTCTCAGCAGACAATGAATTCAATCATTTCACATACCAATTATATCATCGTAGACTTGCGGGAATTTCGCCTCCGCTATTAATTCACTTACCATTTATATCATCGTAGACTCGCGGGAATACCACCTCCGCTATTAATTCACTTACCATTTATATCATCGTAGAACACGGGAATACCACCTCCGTTATTAATTTCAGCTCAACCAAGGATCAACTCTCAACCTTTCCTGAATATTATATTATCATCCAGCCATTCCATCTTACCTTTCTTTACCCTGGTGTGGTTATCAATACCATACTTACTGTTCACCTAATTTCAGTGTCACTACTGGTCTTTGTCACAATGTCAAGCTATCTCCCCCATACTAGCATTTACGTTAATGTCGTGCGTAAGCACTATCAACCCAATTATTCCCTTAAATGTGCATTCAGCAAAGTTACTGACACCCTCAAACAAAACGCATTTAAACAAGATTTGATGCTCATATACGAATCTTACATTATAAAACACACAAAAAATCATGAATGACAAATATACACAAATATACACAAATTTACACAAAACATGCCTGCTGTGCCCAAAATATCTATTTTATCATAATTGCTTATGATCGACATAAACTTATCCGATTCCCATGATGGGATACGCTATGGCAAACATGCCCCATGCAATATCTACTTATCTCGTATACATCATGATGATGATGGTCTGGTCCTTGATATCAGTCTTCTGGATCAATTGGTTCATCTTGTAAGGAGGATAATTTTACACACGGTTTCCAAAAAAATTCACCAAAGCAAAGGTCCACTGTGATTTATTATTATTATTATTATTACAATGCACGGTTCTCGCGTATGTAGCTCCTACTTCCTACAGCTATCATCAACCTACTCAATTCAGCTGATAGTTCATAGCTTCCTATATCACTGACTTTGCTACTAATAGCACGTGTGGCTATCTCTATCATATAACTGTTTCGTACTGTCACGGTATGCACACTCACGATACTGTTCCGATTCGCACTCGCGAATACTTAGCGATATTCAAAAGTCCCAGGATAGAACTGCTTCTCCTTATAAAATTTTCTTACTCTTAGAATGCGGAAATCATAGGCTCGCGTATATGCAATGCTCAAAGTAGAACTTGTAAAATTCTTAATATATTTCAAACCGCAACGATCATGGGCTTGCGCCTCAGCAGCGCCCCAGGAAGAACTTATAACATTTGTCAATATTGTTACTATTTTTGACCTCCACGAGCGTGGGCTTGCGCCTCTGCAGCGCCCGGAGTACGAATTTATAACTTGTAAAATTTGTTACTATTTTAGACCTCCACGAGCGTGGGCTTGCGCCTCTGCAGCGCCCGGAGTACGAACTTATAAAACTTGTAAAAATTGTTACTATTTTAGACCGCCACTAGCGTGGGCTTGCGCCTCTGCAGCGCCCGGAGTAAGAACTGTTTTCGCTGCGTCTCCAGCTATTATTTATATGATTTGTCGTAGAAGTACTTGGAGTGGGGAGCTTTTAGAATTTATTTCTATAATAACACTCGCATGAATATGCAAATTAGCTCCTTTGAACGTCCTCATTTTCAAAGTCTCAATGGCTTATTTTAATCCAAAATCCGATCGTTGGATCCTTAGATAATGAGCTCCGTAATTCCTTTCATTGTTCCTTAATTTCGGCGGGATTTGGTCGCGTCTCACTTCCCTCGCTGCTATTGGTAGTTCCAAATCCAACCCCCGATTTCGTTTTAATTCTGGCAAGAATCACAGAATGACTCAATTTAAATTTTGAAGATACTTCTGAGAGGCTGGGATTGTCCCCTATACGATGGTGTAATTCCTGTTTCTGCATTTTAATTACTGCTCCAATTTCTCTCAAATGGGCGGGGTTTATCTAGTAAGCGATCGTTGAAATTTTCGTATTTACCCGCTTGGTGAATGACTGTTTTGCGTTGTCTAAGCGCATGTGGTTACCAGATGTTGGCCTTCTCTTCCTCTCTCCATTGTCTGCGCGAGGTGAAAGTTACAGCAAAAGCACGTACGGGTCTTCCTTTGTTGTCCTCTGGTCTGCAGGCAACGTCTTTCTTACATCAGCTTTGAGACATGAATAAAATCTTGTTGAAATAAATATGTAGAATTTATGCAATCACAGATGCATAAAGGTTAAAGTATGTACATTTTGAATTTTCAGCTAAAACGTTTTATTCATCACGGATATAAATAGCTTTAGACATTTTCAGTGCCGACTTATTGACAAATGAAGACTCCTCGGGGAAAACGGTGTAAGTCACATTCTGTACACTTTCCAGGAGAGCGAATTTAAACTTTCAACACTAAAAAGAAATACTTAAAACACCCCAATTGAGGAAGAGCAATATAGTTTTTGATGTGTAACATCTTTCCACTCGGTGTCTGGATATTTTTGTGGCGCTCGGTAGCTGGACATGTTTGTGGGAGTGATTTTGGAAAAGGGACAGAAATGGATGGGACGGACACAATTAGCGCGCTTGGTGGCGGAGAACGGCACAACGACGTACTGTAGGTCGTGTAGCTATGGGGAATGTATATCGCATACAGTTTACAGTTTAGTTCAAGGTTTGGAGACCCCATTTAAGATATTCCCACAGGATATCATCTTCAAGTTGTCGTTCTTTGATGTGAAAATATTCATTTTATCATATTTGCTGAAAACAATTAAGATTTATTAAATCTTCATACTTTTGCTCTATTCTTATTTAATGTGAGCACTCGATGTACTGTCGGCCATGTGGCTATGTGGAATCTATATCGCATCAACCAATGCTCCAAACAACGTAGGAATTCAGTAAATTAACGCCGACTACTATCAATAATTGAAATTTCGTTGGTCTAAACGTATCACTGGGAGAAACACATTTAATATACTTTCCGCACATCTAATTTTTAATCGCGCCTATACTTGGCAGTGCGCTCTATCGGTTAAACCAGGCCATTTTCAATAACATCGCTGGCATGGGTTCACTAACTGGCCGGTATAGATCGCAGCTCGCATCTAGTAGGCAGGGGATTGCTTCCGCCACGGTAAATAACAATTATGATTCATTACAGTCAGGATTTGGCACTGGAGTTATACAAGTAGTTTGAAAAAATGGACTTACCCTGTTCTTTCCGTGGGGTCTTCATTTGGTGTTGCAGATTTTCAGTCGGTCAACACAATACAATCTGAATTACCGGGACATGCGATAAATAATCTGAAATGAATTTACATGTGATTAATAATATTGTGCCCATGAGGTCATTCAAATATGACAGAACTCAATGCGAAGGGGTCGCTTTCGGTTTTAGAATAATTAGCTAAGAGGATTATAGTGTCTTGGAGGTGGAGATATGCAACTAAACTACAATAAACATACATACAGATTTACGAATCTGACAAAGAAATTTAATGATGAAATAGTACATTTTGCAACGAGCCTATAAAGGCAATAATTAAAATACAAGTATGTTTATAAAACGAGCGTAGCGAGTTTAATAATTTCCATATGAGTGTCCTAATTACAATTATAGGAGAGTTGCATACGACTGTATATTATGTTCGACGATAATTATAACTATTTTATGTTCGAACATAAATATTCATAAATATCTGTCGAGATTTCACCAGTTTTATGTAGTGAACAGAGCGCATGGGACGCAGAGAATACCTTGTATTTGACATGGCCTCCTGGAATACCTCACTATGACACTCGCAACGCAGTGAAATTTAAAATAGGAGGCCATGGAAGTGAGCACAGGTTCGATGCTATCCTCACCTAATTGGTCACACAACTGTTTCTTGAGCTCTGATTGGTGGGAGAAACTGTACCATAATGAAAATTTGTACTTTAATGAGCCTCATTATAGTACAGTTTTCTGACATATAATATTTACATTCCGCCAGGGTCGAACATAAACTAAACATATATTACAGCATCGGAAAATACCTCTAAACAACTGACGAAAACTTCTCCAGGGAAAAAGAATGAAACTTCACTCATCCATATAAATAAAACATGATTGAAAGCAAATCAAACAAACAAAGTTAACCAAAACGGCATGAGACGTGAAACAGCATGATAACCTTACGTTATTTTACATTTCAAACCACAAGCTGATATATACAGGGTGTAATTGATATAATGGAAGTTTGTTACACTGGTGATAGAAGAGACTATTGTAAGCTTCCTAGGTAAAAAATTGTCACCAATCTTTAAATTGAAAATGTATCATTAAAAAGTCAATGTTTTTAGGGTTTACCGAAATTCTTCAAACAGAAGGTGAGGCAGCAGGCTGGGGGAAACGAGGCGGGGCGAGGCGGGATGATGCGCGGAGGAGAAGTTGTTACGTAATCGGAGCGTTGACCTTACTAGTTGAGAGGAGGTATCAGCTGTTACGAGGAGCGAGCGATACCCGTCTCGTAAGAAAATTTGTATTGCTGTTGTTGTTGTTGCTGTTGTTGTTGTTTAAATTGCACGCAATGTCTTGGGACGTTATGACCGGTAGTATTGTGTAGCCTACTTTGTAAGTGTCATTGCCGTCCGGGACATTAATGAAATACAGTGTAACAAAATGTCGACATCCCGTATTCTGTTCAGAACTAGCATTTAAGACGGAAGGAATATACATGATGTTTTGTTTGAGAGGCTTGGAAATTTTGGTCATTTAGCCCCATGTGGTTGGGTGTGGGAAGAATTTGTCTCATAACCTGTTTTTTTGTGGTTCCTTTAGTAATGTGGGTATTTGTAATTCAGGTGAGGATTTGGAAGGAGGCGGCCGTGGACTTAAGTTAGGAACCATCCCAGCATTTGCCTGAAGTAGAAGTGGGAAATCTTGGAAAATTACTTCCAAGATTTAATTCCAGTATGGTACCACATGTACATAGAATAATAATAATGATAATAATAACCGGCCTTGTGGAGTTGGGGTAGCGTGCCTGCCTCTCACCCGGAGGCTCCGGGTTCGATTCCAGGCTCCGTCACGGATTTTATAAACTGACGTGAGGGCTGGAGCGGCGTTTACTCAGCCTCGTGAGGACAATTGAGTAGCTGTCTGACAGTGAGGCAACGCCCCGATCACGAAAACCAAGATTAACGGCCGAAGGGACCCGATGCACTGATCACGCGTCACCCCAATATCTGCAGGCCAAATGGCTGGGCAGCGGTCGCATGGTAGGCCTAGGCCCTTCACGGGCTGTAGTGCCAGGGGTTATTTATTACTTTTAATAATAATAATAATAACAACATAAAACAAATATAGCGAGTTGGTTGGCCCTATCAAAAGGCAATGGCATTTAGAACGGGTAAAGACCATACCTATCATTTTCTCAAATACGGGCGTGATCCCATGTACTGAACCCTTTATACTCTGATAGTATAAATGATTCTATGTTTTATTTCTGCAATATTTAATATTTCTACCAGTATCATGAAAACCAGACAGAAATGGTGAAACTTTAAGCATTCGTTGGAGACAGTAAGAATATACCTATGTGCAGAGAGACAAAGCTTAATCGCTAGTGGAATTTGTGAAAGGATCCCAGCATACCGATGAATCAGAACGCATTTGCTGGCTGGCTTAGAATAGGAAGACGCGAGATGACACATGCGTTTGATATTTTTCTTGTTCTGTTTCGCGCCTAGCCAAGAGAAATGCAATAATATGAGAGGCTGATTGATCAACTAGACACTCCTACAGGGCGGGGTGCTGTAAGAAAAATCACGAGGTCTACGTGAGTGCCAACCAATAGGAGAAGAATGCTACTTTAACGCGGGACACCTGGCGTCACGCTCAAGAGCTCGGATTACGGCGGGAAAATGGACACAGATTATCCCTACGATCGATTCTCGATTGATTTAGCATGACTCTTACCTGCGCATTTCTACGAGTTTAATGATGTTTATTACATGCCTGTAAGACAATTATTATGGAAACAATTTTTACCTTTCCCTATCCATAGGCTCTCAGTGAAAGATTCATATATAAGTCGCGTGAGAAGCCACGAAGACTGACTTTTATTTGTGCGTCTGAGGACGTAACGTTGACTTTTATTGTGCGTCTGAGGACGTAACGTTGACATTTATTTGTGTGTCTGAGGACACAGATTTTATTTAGCAAAATATATTATAAATTGAGTGTTTGATAGCTAGTCACTGTACTAATTGTAGGGCCAGTATCTTCGACAATTCGCCAATAGACTGTTTTTGGAGAACTGAGTACCCAGAAAAGGTGAATTTAGTAGACAGAAATCGAGTGTGTATTAATTTGACAAACATTTTTGTATCAGCACGAGAGATGGCAGCGTCGATCATGGAAGCTGTATGGAATCATCATAACTTCGCTGAAAAGTTTGCTATGAGCTAAAAGCATTTAAGTAGGGAGATGGCTGCCGATGTCCGATGACCCAGAGTTTACAGAAGGCTGAATACAAAAATAATATTTTATTATTGACAAGTCAATTTATGGTATATGGGACCAGTTTGTGTAAATATTTGTTTGTGTATTATTAACGTAGTGTTACCGGGTGAGTTAGCCGTGGTCGTTACGGCATGACTAATGGCAGTCGCTCGCATCCGGGAGACGAGGAGGTTCGAATCCCCCCGCCGGCAACCTTGAAGATGGTCTTCTGTGGTTTCCCATCTTCCTTCCAGGCAAATGCCGGGGTTGGTCCCTAACTATAGGCAACAGCCGCTACCTTCCAACTCCTCGCCCTTCCCTTACAAATTTCCTCCCCAACGGTACTTGTAGCTTACCCATTGGGTGTCCGTCTCGAAGCAGCTACAAAACTGACGAGCCGAACATGTCCTCGGACACTCCCGGCACTAAGAGCAATACGCTAAAAAAACGAGGTGTTTATTTTATTTGTCTGACACACTGTAGTTGCTTGGAAAACAGCTAGCACTAATTTGTAGTTTTTTATATTTTTATTGTTGTAATGTACGTAACTATCGGCACTGCCGAGTACGCATATGTTAACGTAACGCCACTAAGTAACGTTGATCGGAGTTTGTAGTGCGACACAAGTAGAACTGAATTAACATAATATAAAATAGACTGGGGGTGATTTTGATCTTTGTGTAGAGTTTACGATTGATCAGATTCATTGTTGTCAATTGCCATTGTTGCAATATAGTATTGTTGCGAGTAGCAATCAGCTAACTCGTGGTTTTAAGCTTGAAAATAAAGTTTGGAGCGTCTTGTACGCGAACGTAGGAAAATCTGGATCAAACCGACCTCCTAGATGTGATTTGTTAGTCAGTCCAAGATATAGTGTCGTGTGTGTTTTATACTGATATTGTCTGCGGGAAATTCAGCATGGCGTCTGATTTCTGTCTTGCCGCAATAACCCAGATTCATTCATTTTGCGACCTCACGAGGCGTATATATGGATATGATGTTCTTGCCATTTATGAGTAAATGGGTGAGATTTGTTGCTGTTGAATCTACGAGGTTAACGAGGCCAATGGGTCAAATCATTATTTTTCGACACGCTTGGGAACTAACAGGTGATAGTAATGTGGAGTGGTGTGCGTAACCGCATCTTGAGGCGGGCTGATCAGATAAGACGGCCGATGGTCATTAGCAGGGGCAGAGCTTGCTGGCCTGTTCATTTTTAACATTTTGTATTCAGAAAGGAAATGATCAATTGTAAATAACATTTATGAGTAAATGGGGTGTTGTCTACATCGTACTATAATCTCCGAAGCGTTAGCTTGTCGTGCATGTTTATTCATGTAAGGTCGTCTCAGTTGTTGGTTTTTATTTCATGTTTATGTTTCGTATCAGTGACCCGTGCAGTCACGTGCGATGCTGTCTTTTCCTTGTTTGTTGTGTTGAGCAGTTAGCCTGGCAGGCAGCTCATTTGTCAGATGCGTCATCGCACTGAGGGGGAGAATCTGGGAGATTCTAGTAAATATTAAATATTTATTTTTTGTGTGTGTCAGAATTAATTTAGTTGTTTTTCTTAGAGTGTAGTGTCCTATACCCATAAATGTTGACTTGCGAGATGGAGGTTCGTGAGCACCGTGGCTGTTACCCGCTGTAAACGAACACTCATCCAAGTACTCATTCCTTTAGTTAGTCAGAACGCACACATACAATTTCTGGTACGAGCCGGTGGATCAGGTATCCACGTTTTCATTATGAGGAGTGGGGCTGATAAACCCCTCATTTTATTATTTTATTTTTGTTATGTCAGGGAGGAGTTTGTTGTGTTATATTTTCTTTGATTATGCTTAAATTCAGTCATTAAATTTGTTTACTTTACATCTTCTTCATTCTTAGTTTAGTGTTTTTATCATATGACCCTTCATCCAGTAGAGCTGCTGTTTTGGCGAACATATTATAGCACCCGATGAACTGAGCACGACCCCGAAGAACAGATTCTTGCAGATAAACACGGCGATACAGAAGGGCTCTTTGGATACAAAGTGGCGCGGCCAACGATGGGGCTGTTTTACGGTGTTGTAGTGGCAAAATTGCACATGTTGGTGTAAGCGCAGTATTGGATACAAACTGGCATGCCACGTGGTGCATTTTTGTTGCTAGTTCGCTGCTAGAACACGTTGGATGGCGTATTTGAGTAAAACTGTCATGCCACAAGTGGAGGCAGATATGTCAGTGTTTAAATCACCGGAAAGTGATATTTTCATGTAAAGTAAATGAGGCGAAGAGGATACCGCCAACTGTGTGAATTATAAATTAAAATCAGGAGTTTGCAATGTAAAATACGGGTCACGTTTTTGTGTATTGAATTAAGCATTAAAGTAAAATACGTGATAACCGGGCGCCCAATGATTAAAGTTAAAACTAGATTTGTTGTGAAAAGTCAAACTCCATGAATGTAATAGGAAGGCCTGTGGCTTTGAAAGACAATTAATATTTGGTTAATGTGTCTGTTGTTAATATCAGATCAGAATGACGATTTAATGACTGAAGATGTGTATGGGTTGAATTAAATTGAATAAAATTAGAACTACTCGATGATGCAAGGTGCTAGTGGGATTAAATGTAAAAGTAAATGAAGTGAGTAGGGTAAAGTGAATTAAATGTGTATTAAGAATGTATGTGTGTGTCAAAGGACATTGCTTCATGCCATTTCCCTAATTTCTCATATAAAGTGTATAAGATGGCAACGGTAGAGCAAATACAGGCGATTATTGAAAGTGCCGCGAAGAGGACACAGGAGTTAATAAAAAGTAGTATGTCAGAGCAATGCGAGAAGTTAGACATTAAAATGTCAGAACAAAGTGAATCGTTCCGGACACAAATAAACGATAGTATGTCAGAGCAAAGCGAGAAGTTAAACACTAAAATGTCAGAACAAAGTGAATCGTTCCGGACAGAAATAAACAATAGTATGTCAGAGCAAAGTGAGAAGTTAAACACTAAAATGTCAGAACAAAGTGAATCGTTCCGGACACAAATAAACAATAGTATGTCAGAGCAAAGTGAATCGTTTCGAACACAATTAAACGACAGTATGTTAGAACAAAGTGAAAAGTTAGACACTAAAATGTCAGAACAGAATGAGTCATTTCGGACACAATTAAACAACAGTATGGTAGAACAAAATGAATATAGTGCAGAGCAAGCGAAGTTATTAAAGGTGAAATCCATGACACTATCAATTCTCAATTAGAAGCACAGAATGTTAAAAACGCGAACCAATTAGCTTCGTTAACTGCGGAAATGAAAGAACACACAAATAAACAAATGTTATTACTGGCCCTAGACGTTAGTAAAAACAACGAGAAATAATTAGATCAAATTAAGAAAATGGAAGACATTTTTAATCAAAAGCTTAGCATTCTTGATGAAACGGTTTTAGCTAAGTTAGCGCAAATAGAATTGGCATGTACTATGAATAACAGCGAGGTAAAAGCAGCTCAGGATAAGATGGAAGGGCGATTCAGTGAAATGGAGAAAAGTGGCAAGTTTATTCAGAAACAATTATCAGCGGTAGATGAAAATATATCCGGCATAATTAAAGACATGGATCGACTGGAAATAAAATCAGCGGAGCAATGGAAAAACCTAGAAGCGGATCAAGATCAGTTAAAGAGTACTATTGATGAAAATAATGTGTGGTTGGAAGATAGGCTGAACCAGATAGAAAGCAATCAGGAAGACACTAAACTTCAGATTGAGGAGAAAATAGGCATAATTAAAGAGGAAATCAGGAAAGATTGGCGAAAAATGAGTAGTGATTCCAAGGAAGAGAGATTAACCATCATTAAGACAGTAGGCGAAAATCACACTCGTATTCAAGCATTACAACATGAAATTAAGGGTAAATTAAAAGAACAGACAGACAGGTTCATTAAAGCTGAACTAAGATCGATGGGACAAACCACATTATTTAACACGGGAGTAACCAAAGATAAGGAGAATGACTCAGTTAGCCCGGAGGCAACGAGTACAGCAGGAAGTCAAGCTCAAACAGAGAGCCCATTAACTACGAACACGGACGGGTTTCGCAATAATGTCGAAGGAAGTTCAACTCCACACGAAGGTCAGCAGCACACGCAGCTTATTCAAGTAATTCGCTCGAACGAATATAAACCTCAAAAGTACACAGAAAATTCAGGGGCGACACCTAAAGCCTTTATTAAAGAAGTCGAGGACTTTTATAATGACACTGGCGTACCCGAAGCACGTAGATTAAGGGACACTAGGGCTGAGTTTTTAGGCAAATATGGCAAAATAACTGTTTTTTTTGTTTTTACCATATATTTATCTAATGGACCCATGCGGAACATTTAAGAAAAACAGTTTTCATGCATCGCCATTTTTAAAAGGCTCAGCGACATTTTTAAATCTCCTCTGCGTAAGACTTTAAACGCCCCCTCCATGCTCTCTCAGTGATTGTACTTCTATATATCCATTACTGTGTGGATTTTTTCGATTTATTTTGAAGCCATTGCCAACATCTCTGTGGGTACTGATTTGTGCTGCTATCTGGGGGTCTAATATTAGAACTACATAGGCCTAACCAATATAAACACTAAAATCTAATGTGAAACTTTTACGGATTGATTTGTTTGAAAGTATATTTTGCCATATAACTTCCTACATTTATATTGTCCTATACATTATTTTATTATATAATTAACATATCTTTACGTAGAGTTACATATTATCAATTGAACAGGTAGTAACTTCCTCTGTTTATATTTAAATTTTATTGTTTACATCAGTGCATGTGGCTTGAAATTTGTGATTATAATAGATGTAGTAAGTTCACGTTGGCGTGTTTCGAAAGGAAGATGTACCAAGAGAAAAAGAAAAACTTCAGCGGCAATAGAAGCTCGTAAAAAGAAGCAAGAATCTAATATGAATGAGACAGCTTCTAGGCCTATTTCATTAGTGGTGCCTACAGAAGAGGTTAGTGTTTTACAAACTGTACAAATTAATTCCCAACAAACTGTAAACAGTAGTGCTTGTTCAAACCCCAGTAATACCGAGTTTGTAAATAAATATAAATCAGGAGATGTTAGTAATTCTGACAAGACTAGGTCTGAATTAAAACTGTCCTCTTATGCATCAGTGTCATTAGCTACATCAGATGAAAGTTATATATTACTGCACACTAGCACATTTCCTGATTTATTAATAAATTTGAAATGTCCCCACTGTAGCCAAGCTTCCCTAAATGTGGTGATAAACGAGCAGCATGGATTTGCTAATAAACTATATGTAGTATGCAAATCATGTGGACACTGTGCAGGTCAGGCATACACAAAACCTCGGGTAAAAGCAAATGAGGGCAAAACAGAAAGAGCTCCATTTGAAGTAAATAGAAAGGGTACAAAAGCTTTCCTAAATCTTGGACTTGGACACAGGTACATGCAAAAATTTTGTATGGCTATGAAAATGCACTGCATGAATTCCAAGACCTTCACCAGTCACATGCACAACTTAGCAACAGAAGTTGATTGTCTCAAGGAGAAAATTCTGAGTGAGAGTCGAAATATAGTTCGTAACGCACATGAATGTGTAGACCCATCCCTCATAGAGGCTAATGTTATTGATATCGCAGTTAGTTTTGATGGAACATGGCACCGCAGAGGTCATAAATCATTGTATGGGATTGGCTTAGTTGTAGATATCTTGACAGGTCTCGTTATTGACTATGAAGTCTTGTCAAAATTTTGCCATTATTGTGCCTTACTTGGCAATGAACTGGGTACTGATACACCAGAGTACATGGTATTAGCTGAACATCATGAAAGAAGTGGGGAATGCTGTAAAAACTATGATGGGTCTTCAGGGGCAATGGAAGTACACGCTGCTGATATAATGTGGAAAAGATTAGTTGAGAAGTGTGCAATGCGATACACAACTGTACTTTCTGATGGAGATGCAAAGACTTACCAGCATCTGAATGGAATTGCAGTGTATGGCGAAGGAATTAAAATAATAAAAGAGGAGTGTATCAGCCATGTCGCTAAACGAATGACTACTGGGCTTATGAAATTGAAAAAGGATACCAAGGACACAAATTTGGGGGGTCGTGGTCGTGGAACTTTGAAAATGGACACAATAAAGAAGTTGTCCAGTTATTACAGACAGTCAATTCAGAAACATATGCCTGATGTTCAAGCAATGAAGACTGCCATTTATGCCACTCTGTATCATTACAGATCCACAGATCAGAAACCACAACATCAGAAATGCACCAAGGGAACTGACTCGTGGTGTTTCTATAATAGAAGCACTGCTCGGCGTGAGACACCTGAAAGCCACACTAAGATGTCAGTGCAATTTTCAGAAAAAATGGTCTGTCGCATTGCCCCTGTGTATCAGAGGCTGGCCAGCAATGAGGTTTTAGCCAGATGTAGCAGGGGAGGAACACAAAATTCAAATGACTGTGTTCACTCTGTTATTTGGAAGAAATGTCCTAAAGAAATTTTTATATCGAAGAAGCAACTGGACATGGGGACAAACACTGGTGTTTCTGAGTTCAATATGGGCTGCTCTGCGACACAGGAACTGAAATGTGAAGTAAGAAATTAAGAAATTTCAATGGTTTCCTCAAAAATAAGTGAGCGTTGTGATCAAATGAGAATTTATGAAAGCAGAAGGAGCTCGATGCAGGTGAAGAAGACACGACAGGGTTGGAAGTTGAAGAAAACACAACAGGAAGCTGCCAAGGAGAAGTTGGAAGGCAAATCATATGAATCTGGGCCATTTTGATTCATTAGGTGAGCCAAACTTGGTAATATAGCATGGGATTTTATAAAAATGCTTTTATCTCCAAATAACATTTTTAGGTAATGAAAATACTCCATGTGCATGATATATTCACCAATTTTACTCAAAATATCACTGGATATTCAGAAATACATGTGTTGTAAGATGGCATTGCAATATCTTAGGTCACTTTGTAAATTACAGACAAAAAAACTATGAAAAATTATCTGAATTTATAAAACATGGTGGCACATAAAATGAAATTAATCTATCATCATACATGTATCACTTTTCTGAAATGTCTCAATGTTATAATATTTAGAATAGGTTTCTGTATGTGCAATTTAAAAATCAAGCGTTTTACACAATTTCTAATGCGCATGGAGCATTTTGATCGCACGTTATATTTTAATAATAAAATTGGTAAAAAATCAATTAAATTTCATCCGATTGTTTTCAAATTTGGTATGTGACTTAGTATTACTAATCTTATAGTGCAGTGTAAATTTCAACTCATTCTGATAACAAATGTGGAAGTTGAAAAATTCACCCCTAGTGTCCCATAAGAATGATGGACAGATTTCTTTCAAGAAATATTCTTACATGGTTTTTGAGTTTTTAATACACTTTTGGAACTATGGAAGATTTTAAGCATGCGTTTCTTCGCAAATATTGGTCCCCGGTATTGCAACAGAGTTTAAGGATGGAGCTCTACTCTAGGAAGTACCAAACTACCCAGCAGACGAAATACTCAGATTTCTTTAATATGTAGATGCTTAAATTTCGATGTCTTGACCACCCTTTAAATGAGGCGGACCTGGTGATGACAATAGCACGGCAATTACCGGTAAATATACAGCAGATATTAGTAGCGGCAAATGTAAATTCGGCTTTACATGCTGAACAAGTATTACGCCAAATAGATGAGACTACATCTCATAGTCATCACAGAGGAGGAAGACAACTGGAGTTAGTCAACCCGACCGAGGTTATAAAACCTACACAAGCAAATACTAGATCACAGGGTACAAATACGAGTACGTCAACACCTAGGCGAAATCAGGAAGAGATAGAAAATAGACCGTACCAGCGAAATGAAAATAATTACAACAATAAGTCATATCAAGGCAACAATAGATACCAACAGTGGGGATTCCAACAATGGCGCAACAATCGAAGAAATGAGGAGCCTTATGGAAGATACGGTGATTACAATGGAAATCAAAGATGGAGAGATAGGAGAGACCAAAATCAAGGAGAGTCGCAAAATTACCGTAACGACTGGAATGATAGGCATGCTCAATCGCAAAG
The DNA here is from genome assembly GCA_946902985.2 of Meconema thalassinum. Taxonomy (NCBI): domain Eukaryota; kingdom Metazoa; phylum Arthropoda; class Insecta; order Orthoptera; family Tettigoniidae; genus Meconema; species Meconema thalassinum. The sequence continues at coordinate 85,394,442 of OX336393.1, forward strand.
TTATCTGGAGGAGTTACACGCTAACGAAGGTGGAGAGCAAGGACGATGGCAAAAAGCCATTGACAACATGAAAAATCCGGATACACATACCGATGAAGCTGGAAGTCTACTGAGACAGGAGGAACGTCAGGGGCATGCGCGAAAAAGGATGATGGAAGTCGCAGTGGAGTTTAAAAAAATTAAATGTTGATAAAGAAGACTGCCTCAGAATGCAACAGCCGGAATATGAAGGGGAATGGATAGTAGCTCACATCCAGGAGTGGATTGCTTTGTTAGAAGATTGCCTGGAAGAGACAGTGAAACCACGGAACGATGAAATTAAACAATTACCCGTTATTTACGCAAGAATTGGTGGAATTAAAATAAGATGTTTATTGGACACAGGGTCGCAGATCAGTCTTGTATCGGAGGCTTTGGTTCGAGAGTTGGGACGGAGTCAGAATATTCCTGTGATTCCCGTACCACAACTCAAAGTGAGGGGCGTTATTCCTGAACGCACCGTCACTTGTAAAGTCAGGCATACTTAGAGCTGGATATATTAGAATACACTTTTAGACAAACGTTTCTTATCATGGCAAAGATGAATTTCAACATTATTCTTGGTGCAAATTTTATTTGTGACTATCAAGCTGTGATAGATTTGCACAAGAACACTGTCAGTTTCAAAGAGTTTGATCAATTGAAGAACGTGGGAATGCATATGGATGAAATCACTACCGGAAGGAACGTGAATTCATGGACATTGGAAGCAATACTGGAAGAGACGGAAGAGGAGGTACGAAAGGCGGAAGATGACATCATAGAAGGAGCTGTTGTGGAACTTGATGAGGAGAATAAATCTCAGGAGATATGGTCTTTATTAACAGAAGGAGATGACAGCGATACACAATTTGAAGAGCTACTACAGGAGCGGCTCGAAGACATTCAACTTGAGGGTGAACACAGAAAACAATTGGAAGAAATTTTAAGGAAGCACAAAGCAGTATTCGATACAGTACCAGGGAAAATAGTAAATTTTAAATATTCAATGCAAGTCGAGGATTGGTCACCATTCAGAAGTAAACTGTATCCCATTCCCGAAAAATATCGAGGCCAAGTAAAAATTATTATAGATGAGATGTTACAAGCTGGAGTGATAAGGAAGACACCGACACCTTATTTAAATGCGATTTTGGCAGTCACAAAACCAAATGGATCTATTAGACTGTTTAGATGCCAGAAATCGCAACATGAGACTTATTTTTCCTGAGTATGACTGAGCGCCAATCATCAGAGACGTATTAAAAGGCTTTAAGAACAAGAGTATTTATACATCTGTAGATCTGACGAGTTCCTTTCACCATATCGAATTGGATGAGAAGTCACAGCTTCTCACTGGCTTCTTATTCGATAATCAAACATATTGCTTCGTCCGCATGCCTTTTGGAGTCAAAACAGTGGGCTGCGCATTAATTCGAGCCCTAGATCGAAATCTAACCGAGAAGGTTAAGGAGATGACGGTGCGCTACATTGATGATATTCTGCTGGCATCCGACAACATTGAAATTCACATGCAAAACTTGGATAAATTATTAGGCAACCTTAGAACTTCAAATTTCAAAGTAAACCTGAAGAAATCGCATTTCTTCAAGAGCGAGATATTGTATTTGGGTCACATCATCGACAAGGAGGGAGTGAAGCCAAACCCGACTAAGATCGAGGCGATAAAGAATTTCCCTACACCTACGAGAGTCAAGCACATTCGAGCTTTCTTAGGCGTAACAGGATTCTTTAAAGAGAACTGTCCAGGTTATACCGAAACTGTAGCACCAATGCAAGAAATGCTCAAAAGGAGTAATAAATGGTTATGGAATGCTGACTGTGAGAAGCCATTCCAAGCAACCAAACTACTGCTGGAAAACTGCATTAAATTAGGATATCCAGATTTCAAACACAAATTTATAATCCAAGCGGATGCTTCACTAATTGGTATAGGTGCAATGCTCTACCAAAAGGATCCAGCTAACCTGCAACAATGATCATATTTGGCATTTGTAAGCCGTAGATTGCGTAAGCACGAGCGCAATTATACTGTAACGGAATTGGAATTGATGGCAATACTTCATGCGCTCCAACAATGGAAAAAGATAGTGTATGGGTACCCCATTGTTATCGGGACAGATCATAAGGCATTAACATTCTTGTTTAAGGCGTCGATGGCTAGGGAACGTGTGACACGTTGGTCTATCTATATTCAGCAGTTTAATATTGAAATTGAACATTGCCCAGGGAAGATGAATGTAATCCCGGATGCACTCTGCAGGAACCCAGAGCCTTACAATGAAGAAACAGCGATGGTACAACACCTAGAGTTAACACCGAAGGACCGTGAATTCTTGGAGGAGTTACGTGAGATCCAACGAGAGCAAGAAGCAGAACCATGGATGATGCAAATGATTCATTATTTTAGAAGACAGCTACCCACAGGAACACATGCTTTTCGAGAAGCGAGAGCCAAAGAAGGAAGATATGTTTACCTCAACAATTTGCTGCACTACGTATATTAGTACCTGCATCTTTACAGCGAGGACTGACCTGTCATACTCATGAAAGTTACGGACACGTGGGAATAGACAAATGCGAGTCGACCATAGGAGAGACATTTTCATGGCCACGTATGAGGACAACAATATGTGACGTTATTACGACTTGTGATCCTTGTCAGAGGACAAAGCCAAATAACTATTTAATGAGGCAGTATCCTATACCACTGTTACCTCAGAAACCATGTGAACTAGTGGCGATCGAATGTTTCGGTCCGATCCCAAAAGGAAGGCGTGGATTCCGCCATTTATTAGTTTGTTTGGATGTATTCTCCAAATTTGTAGCACTGTGTCTCATCCAGAAAACAACGTCTAAGCAGGTACTCAGCCGCTTACGCCATAGAGTCATTCCAACCCTTGGAAAACCAGAATTTATTTTATCGGACCATGGTAGGTATTTTATGAGCGCCGAATTCAAGAAAGGTATGGAGGACATGGGTGTAAATCACATCTTAAGTAGTATCCACAACCCTCAAGAAAATCCTAGCGAGTGCGCAATCAAATGCGTAACATCTTACTTGAGAATCTTCATTCCCAATGAACATCACAAGTGGGTAGACAGAATTAAGGATGTAGAAACATGCATGAATTCTACAAGGCATGTGTCGACAGGACAGATTCCTATGGTTTTACACAAGAACAAATATCAGGAGAGATCGTGGAAAAATATCATCAACTGCCCACAAGATCCAATGATAGCACATGACTTAAGAATAGAGAGAACGAGAGTACATATGAGAAAATAGGCAGATCGCAGGTTGCGACGAGTAAGAAACAAGAGGTTTCACCGGGAACTTGAATTAAATGACCTTGTTTTGGTACGTCGCCCGGCAACATCTGATCCAGAGAAGAAGATCTTCAGTAAATTTTGTGAAAAGTTTGTGGGACCATTCTATAGTGAGAAATCTGGAAAAAAAATGCGTACAGAGTAAAGGAACTAAGTACAGGAACAATGTCTGTCTACAATAGCGCCAATTTAAAACTTTATAGAACAAGCGAACCTTGGGAGCGCTGAAATAATGATACAGTTTGAGTATATGGACGTCCTATGACATCCAAGTGTATGGGGGTCACTTGTATATGTACGAAGAAGGAGGAAGTGCGAGCCGTGTTGACAAACTTCAACGAGCAGAGCAGAAGTGATGACACACAGCGAGCGAGAGAGAGGAAGATATAAGACAAGCGAAAAAATTGCCTCAGGCATCCGCCCGGCAAGCACTCAGGCTGAAATGTTGTAATACAAGCAGGAAGTAAAACGAGTATGAATGGCACTCAAGACAGGAGCGGCTAGGCAAGGCAGTAGAAAGGGGTTGAGTTTCTGAAATGAACAAATTGGCGTACGGAAGTTGTATAAAAAATCGACTCCATGCTAAGTTCAATTTTTTGAAAGTGGAGGAGTCGTGAACCCTTTATACTCTGATAGTATAAATGATTCTATGTTTTATTTCTGCAATATTTAATATTTCTACCAGTATCACGAAAACCAGACAGAAATGGTGAAACTATAAGCATTGGTTGGAGACAGTAAGAATATACCTGGGTGCAGAGAGACAAAGCTTAATCGCTAGTGGAATTTGTGAAAGGAATCCAGCATACCGATGAATCAGAACGCATTTGCTGGCTGGCTTAGAATAGGAAGACGCGAGATGACACATGCGTTTGATATTTTTCTTGTTCTGTTTCGCGCCTAGCCAAGAGAAATGCAATAATATGAGAGGCTGATTGATCAACTAGACACTCCTACAGGGCGGGGTGCTGTAAGAAAAGTCACGAGGTCTACGTGAGTGCCAACCAATAGGAGAAGAATGCTACTTTAACGCGGGACACCTGGCGTCACTCTCAAGAGCTCGGATTACGGCGGGAAAATGGACACAGATTATCCCTACGATCGATTCTCGATTAAATTAGCATGACTTTTACCTGCGCATTTCTACGAGTTTAATGATGTTTATTACATGCCTGTAAGACAATTATTATGGAAACAATTTTTACCTTTCCCTCTTCATAGGCTCTCAGTGAACGATTCATATATAAGTGGCGTGAGAAGCCACGAAAACTGACTTTTATTTGTGCGTCTGAGGACGTAACGTTGACTTTTATTGTGCGTCTGAGTACGTAACGTTGACTTTTACTTGTGCGTCTGAGGTCACAGATTCTATTTAGCAAAATGTATTATAAATTCAGTGTTTGATAGCTAGTCACTGTACTATTTTGTAGGGCCAGTATCTTCGACAATTCGCCAATAGACTGTTTTTGGAGAACTGAGTACCCAGAAATGGTGAATTTAGTAGACAGAAATCGAGTGTGTATTAATTTGAGAAACATTTTTGTATCAGCACGAGAGATGGCAGCGCCGATCATGGAAGCTGTATGGAATCATCATCACTTCGTTGAAATGTTTGCTATAAGCTAAAACCATTTAAGCTGGGAGATGGCTGCCGATGTCTGATAAAGCTGAGTTTGCTGAAGGCTGAGTACAAAAATAATATTTTATAATTGACAAGTCAATTTATGGTATATGGGACCAGTTTGTGTAAATATTTGTTTGCGTGTTATTAACGTAGTGTTTATTTTATTTGTCTGACACACTGTAGTTGCTTGGAAAACAGCTAGCACTATTTTGTAGATTCTTTTTATATTTTTATTGTTGTAATGTACGTAACTATGTGCACTGCCGAGTACGCATATATTAACGTAACGCCGCTAAGTAACGTTGATCGGAGTTTGTAGTGCGACACAAGTAGAACTGAATTAACATAATATAAAATAGACCGGGGGTGATTTTGATCTTTGTGTAGAGTTTACGATTGATCAGATTCATTGTTGTCAATTGCCATTGTTGCAATATAGTTTTGGTGCGAGTAGCAATCAGCTAACTCGAGGTTTTAAGCTTGAAAATAAAGTTTGGAGCGTCTTGTACGCGAACGTAGGAATATCTAGATCAAACTGACCTCCTAGATGTGATTTGTTAGTCAGTCCAAGATATAGTGTCATGTGTGTTTTATACTGGTATTGTCTGCGGGAAATTCAGCATGGCGTCCGATTTCTGTCTTGCCGCAATAAGCCAGATTCATTCATTCATTCTTGTGACCTCACGAGGCGTATATATGGATATGATGTTCTTGCCATTTATGAGTAAATGGGTGAGATTTGTTGCTGTTGAATCTACGAGGTTAACGAGGCCAATGGGTCAAATCGTTATTTTTAGACACGCTTGGGAACTGACAGGTGATAGTAATGTGGAGTGGTGTGAGTAACCGCATCTTGAGGCGGGCTGATCATATAAGACGGCCGATGGTCATTAGCAGGGGCAGAGCTTGCTGGCCTGTTCATTTTTAACATTTTGTATTCAGAAAGGAAATGATCAATTGTAATTAACATTTATGAGTAAATGGGGTATTGTCTACATCGTACTATAATCTCCGAAGCGTTAGCTTGTCGTGCATGTTTATTCATGTAAGGTCGTCTCAGTTGTTGGTTTTTATTTCATGTTTATGTTTCGTATCAGTGACCCGTGCAGTCACGTGCGATGCTGTCTTTTCCTTGTTTGTTGTGTTGGGCAGTTGGCCTGGCAGGCAGCTCATTTGTCAGATGCGTCATCGCACTGAGGGGGAGAATCTGGGAGATTCTAGTAAATATTAGACATTTATTTTTTGTGTGTGTCAGAATTAATTTAGTTGTTTTTCTTAGAGTGTAGTGTCCTATACCCATAAATGTTGACTTGCGAGATGGAGGTTCGTGAGCACCGTGGCTGTTACCCGCTGTAAACGAACACTCATCCAAGTACTCATTCCTTTAGTTAGTCAGAACGCACACATACAATTTCTGGTACGAGCCGGTGGATCAGGTATCCACAGTTTTCAGTATGAGGAGTGGGTCTGATTAACCCCTCATTTTATTATGTTATTTTTGTTATGTCAGGGAGGAGTTTGTTGTGTTATATTTTCTTTGTTTATGCTTAAATTCAGTCATTAAATTTGTTTACTTTACATCATCTTCATTCTTACTTAGTTTAGTGTTTTTATCATATGACCCTTCATCCAGTAGAGCTGCTGTTTTGGCGAACATATTACAGCACCCGATGAACTGAGCACGACCCCGAAGAACAGATTCTTGCAGATAAACACGGCGATACAGAAGGGCTCAGTACCTTTCCCCAAGACCTTAAAGAACTGGTTCTGGATACTCAAATGGACAAACTAATGCAGAAGGCAGTAGTTCTCTCAACAACCCGAATCGTAAGGAAATTCATGGGTAGCGATTTCGACTCTCCAGCTTAGAAGCGGCTGTTTCGGTAACAATATTTTGGTTCCCTGAAGACCATATAGCCTAGTTATGCTGTGATGTACCGGCAATGTGTTATATGTACTGTAAAAAACAATAATAATAATTAAATGATAGTGAAGCTGTGAGCTCAGGTAGTAGAATGCTATCCTTCTCGAGGGTTCGATCTAGTCTGAGTCATGTAATACATGAAGGTGAACAAATACGACAGCATACATTTTACGACTACATTTTTACTTAAATACGACAGCCTTATGCCGATGGATGTAATGGCACGTACATGAAATTCTGTGAACATAACATTCCGGAATCTTGACATCCCCGCCAAAAATAAAAATAGTGTGTCCAACAACAACATATTATTATTATTATTATTATTATTATTATTATTATTATTATTATTATTATTATTATTATTATTATTATTATTATTATTATAGAGTAGGTTTACAAAATGCAAGACGAACAGCAAGAGCACAAACTTTACACAATTGGCAGATCAAATGGGAGCAAGGACACCGAAGCCAGTGGACTAGGAGAATGATACCCCAGGTGTAGGTTTGGACAGAGAGGAAACATGGTGAGGTTGGTTATTATCTCACTCAGTTCTTGACTGGCCATGGGTACTTCTGTTCTTATCTTAAGAAGATGGGGAAAGTGGATTCACCAGATTGTATCTACTGTGTTAATGAGGAAGATAATGTTAATCACACCTTCTTCTCTTGTGGACGGTGGGTTCAAAATAGGCAGTCTCTTCAAGATCACATTGGTGTAGAGATATCTCCCGACAATATTGTTGCGGTATTGCTGCAAAATGAAGAACATTGGAAAATTGTAGCAAGTTTTGTTGAAGATATCCTCCGAACAAAGAAGACGGATCTGGATCGACACTGAAGATGATTCATTACGGAAGAGTGCCCTACAGGCAAATATAAAATGACTCTAGCCTGAAGTAATGTGCTAAACGGTTCCAGGCTAGTGTTCAGAAGTAACGGGGGAGTTTTAGTCGGTAGTCTGCTACTCAGGAGCAGGAGCCCGACACTCTGTGCGTAAATGCATTTCTTCCCCTAAATATATATATATATAGAGAGAGAGAGAGAGTAGGTGGAGCGAGTGGTGCAACATGCATATATTGTGACGACATCGATGATGTACTTCACACCTTCTTCGTGTGCGGCCATTGGATGATGAAGAGAGAATGTGTGGAAACTGAATTGGGAGAACTGACACCAGATAATATTATTTCTGTGATGTTACGGAACCAGTAATCATGGGATCATGTAGCAGTGTATGTGGAGGATGTCCCTCGCCAGAAAAAGCGGGATCTGGAAGCGTACGAACGTCCTTAAGAAGAAATGAAGAAAGTAGAATTCTGAAAGGCTAAGTAAATACGACATCACCCTGAAGTAATGCGAAAGCGGTTCCAGGGTGATAAACGCATCTTGGGAAAAGGGATGTGGTTTTTAGTGGGTAAGAATCCCACACTACTGTGGAGTGCGGACCCATCACAAGTGTCTTTTGAAGATTTTTTCACAGTCCCTCGTAAAAAAAATAAAAATATATTATTATACACATTATAAGAGATTATATCTTTACTGAATGTTATCTATTTTTAAGTAGGGTTCCAATTGTTTAGGGGGGGCGTGGTGGCTTAGCGGTCTAGCTGTATGCCTCTCACCAAGGTGGTCCGGGTTCGATTCCCGGTCAATACATGTGAGATTTTCGAAGTGAAATGCCATGTCCTGTGGTTCGGATTCACGTAGAAAGGAGGTCCCGTGGCTTATGATCTCAAGATTAACGGTCACGTTAAACTACAGGCTTCCTTTCTTTTTCAATTGTTTAGGACAGCGGTTCCCAACCTTTTTCTTCTGCGTACGGTACCCCTAAAACCATATGTTACAGACATAGTACCCCCAAAGTTCTAACTATTTTTTACTGTACTATAACAGTATTAGAGAGGGTGAAATACACATTTATTGCAATATTTGAACAATATGAATGGGAATTTAGCAAAGGAAATAAAATAGTAACACGAAAATTTCTGCTGAACACCGAATGTTTTATTGAGGACATCGAATGTGTACATAGAATATATTATAATAGTGTCAGATTACATTTAGAAGTTTTCAAGAAGTGTCTTTAATGTGATCCTTGGGCTTGTTTTGTTGCACATAGCATTTTTAGCCTGTTTTCAATATTGAAAAAATAGGCTTATGAGATCACCTTTTGTCCGTGTGTGTGCGCGCGCGTGTGTGTGTGTGTGTGAGGAGTGTGTGTGTGTGTGTGTGTGTCCCTAATAAATTCTAAACGGCTGGAGCGATTTCAATGAAACTCGGTAAGTTCATAACACTATTCCGGACGGCCCCGACCGTGCCCTTCAAATTTTGTTACGTCTCACCAATCCAACATGGCGACTGTGCGAAATATTTCACCAGCATTCAGTATCTCCGAAACTATTCCCGATATCACCCTGGATTTTTTTACGGTGATAAATGGAGCTACTAGAAGTTCACCTATGTGACTTTTGAAAAACTGGTAACTACTGTACCCATGTGGACAATTTCCATGGAAAACATGCTTCTGCCTCCAGCTAGCATCAGTCCTCGGGCGTGTACGTTCACCCTCTGAGCAGTTGCATATTTTTGATCTGAGACTAAAAGGTATCAACTCTACAATAATAAGACACAACTCTATTCTAAAGACTTTAATTGAGCTTTAAATCATGGCTTCACACAAACAAAAACACAATCCCAACATTAAAACACAAAACAATACAAAACGTATTCCTTCAATCCACTATTATTCGCATTTTATCCTCGCAAATCCAAATGATTATTGATTTTATTTACCATGAGATTAACATGACATTCATTCTCAAGTGCGCTGATGCACTGGTAAAATACACACACAACTGTTCTTACAATCTTACGTCACCTGTTGTGACCACTTTGATTTCACAATCTAGTTGTTTATTCTCATCACATCCTACTTTACACTATGCGTACAATTATGTTCTGTATTTCTCTTCCCATCAAAATGCTCTACCATGCATTAACCCATTTATGAGTTGCACGTCAGATTTTACTTGCAACTCCACTGTTACTTGTCGGGTGGGATTTTATGCTACACTTGCGTGGGCATAGCATGTGGCATCTGGTATCCACCTTCAGAAATAGGTGAATATGTCAGTGTAAAATGCAACTTATAACATCTCATAAGATTGCCAAATATTACGTTATCAGAATGATTCTTAATTATCAATGTGTCTCAAACCACACAAATTCATTATACACTATTACAATGATTCTTTTATAACTAACAGGGTTTCAAAGTTTCTCCACTCTAAACATCATCCTCCAAGGCTGGGTAGAGAATGGTCACTCCCCCGACCCTTCTAGCATACAATGGGTCCGCGCCGGGCTTGTAGCAAGTCGCTCGTTACCTCCCTCACGCCCATTTTCTTTTCTTTCCAAGCAGTAGCACGTGGCCTCAAATACAATAGTGCTGTCTTAATGACCCGCATAATACATATGACCTAACTCGACTGAATGCAAGACGGAATATGGAATTGTTTAAGCATTTATTCCTATCATCAGGATATTAATAGCTGGCCTCAACGGTTCCATTTACATTTATATTAAATTACGAGATTCGTCTAACACATGTCGATTTGGAATAGCCGGTTATCTTTTTGTCAAAGAACACGGTCAGGCACAACTTCCAGCCGTCCAAATTCACTCCCAGGAGCTGAATTTATTCACACAATAGCTAATTCTCAGTCGATAGCAGGTGTCATACTGAGGTGTCCATTGTTATCCTCCCATACACCACTGGATTCGAACCCGGAACGTTTCATAGCAATACTCAGAGCTAGGGTCTCCTTCACTAAATACGCTCGATTGAAATAATACCTCTCTGTATGCCCTTGGCTATACGAGATTTCACAAGTCGATTAGACTGCCTGGCTTCCGTGACCATTGTGAGACGATCCCGTCCTTTATTTAATAAGATAATCTCTATCAATTACTCTTATAAGCGTATTCATCAAGCTGCGATTCAATTCACTATTAAACCCTTCCAGTTCCTGTATTCTTGCATATTTCTTTACATTATCATAAGATACTCTGATATTAAATTCCTTTGCTTGGCCCATCACTCGTAATACTACTGCTTGGATACACAGTTATTCAAATTAGCATATATTTTGCTTACAAACATTCTCCCTGATGTGTATTCATTTATTCTCATCAGTATTATTATTACTGACATAAATTTCCCCTATACCGACACAACGTAACCGTATTTATATAATCAATAACCGAACATCCGTGTTCGTTACGTTAACTTTCTATTTAACTCAATTCCCATTTTTAGCCTATTTTCAATTTTGAAAAAATAGGCTTATGAGATCACCTTTTGTCCGTGTGTGTGTGCGTGTGTGTGTGTGTGTGTGTGTGTGTGTGATTCGTGTGTGTGTCCCCCCCTAATAAAATCTAAACGGCAGGAGCGATTTCAATGAAACTCGGAAAGTTCATAGCACTATTCCCGGCGACCTCGACCGTTCCCTTCAAATTTTGTTACGACTCACCAATCCAACATGGCGGCTGTGCGAAATATTTCACCAGCATTCAATATCTCCGAAACTATTACCGATATTACCCTGACATTTTCTATGGTGATAGAGGGAACTACTATAAGTTCACTTATGCGACTTTTGAAAACATGGTAACTACAAAACCAACATGGCGGCCAAGCGAATTTGCGACTTTTAAATAGACGTTTCTCGCGATTTGACCAACCAAACGCAATGAAACTTGGTACAGTATATGTTTATATACATTGTAATGCACCGACATCTAACTTCGTTCAATTGTTTACATAATCACAAGATGGCGGATGTGCGAAATATTTCACCGGCATTCTATATCTCTGAAACTATTAGCGGTATCTCCCTAAAATTTTGTACGGAGATAAAGTGCACTACTGGAAGTCCATCGATAAGATTTTCAAAAACCGGTTAACTACAAAACGAACATGGCGGCCAAGCGAATTTGAACATTTTAAATAGACCTTTCTCGCGATTTAATGTTCCAAGCGCACTGAAACCTGGTACAGGAAATTTTTTTACACATTGTAATCCACTGGTATCTAATTTAGTTCAATTGTTTACATAACCACAAGATGGCGGCTGTGCGAATTTTAAAATTAAGTTTTTATTTCTTGAGATGTAGTCATGCGATCGAAGTGAAAGTTTGAATAATGAACCTACGCAATAATTTTCCTTTAATGGTACATGACTCTATGGCCTATACATTTAACAATCCAACATGGCGACCATCCGAAATATTTAGACGATACTGAATATCTACGAATCTATTTAACAATCAAACTGCATTTTTTAATGTTCATAGGGGCTATGAACTTAAGTTCACCTATAGGACTTTAAATAACCTGGTGATCACAAATCCAACATGGCGGTGACGCGAATTATAAATATTCACATGGACGTTTCTCGCAATTTAACCATCCGCGTGCAGTGAAACTTGGTACAGTAAATCTTTATCCGAATGTTAATCCACTGGCATCTAATTTATTTCAATTGTTTCCATAACCTCAAGATGGCAGCTGTGAAAATTTTAAAATCTCCTTGTTTTTTCTTGTGTCCTAATTATGCGATTGAAGTCTGAATGCTACACGTACACAATAATCTGCATGTAACAATACATAACTCTAGGACGTACATATATAAAATCCAACATGGCGACCATCCGAAATATTTAGTCGGTTCTCAATATCTACGAATCTATTATAGCAATCAAACTGAAATTGTGTATGTTGATAGAGGCAATTAACATAAGTAGGATATATGAAAATAGGCTGTATAGTTCTTCACGGAACTACTTGTTACATTAGTGGTAACGATTTATCCACTCAATGATGTACAAAGACATCTCAACTTGACTAAAATCAACACAACATTAATATCTGAAGGTTCTACCTCCCAAAATTGACTCTTATTGACATATTCTACAATTTTTGACATCACTCAACATACAGTGGACTACATATTCACTACAAAATCATGGTTTTGGGTACTTACATTGGCTAATCTGGCGGCTTCGACTACACATTTTCTCCATTAATGCCTGCCATAATTTGCAAGTTAGCAAGGCATTATTTCACTTTCCACACACATTTTACATAAATTTTGCATTACAAAACACATTGCACTTTGCTTCTTCATGCTTCCTTTTCCACAAAAACACTTTATATTACTTATTACACTGGTAATTTACACACATTTAAATAACCATCACTAAAAACCACACGATCACTATGTACATTTCCTACTGTTTGACCCTTCTCTGCAGAATTTCAGAAATGCAGGCGTTGAAGATCTTTCCTTCACGAATATCCCGCATCTCGTTCGAAAGTCTCGATACTCTGCCTGATGATTCCTAGCGGTCCCCAATCTGTCAGTTTCGATCCTTTGATAAAATTCCCGATATAGCATAGATATGCTTCCATATCGTCCTGAACATTAATTACAGTGGTATCCCTGCGAAAATGCATCACCCGTGTAACAAAGTTTATACCTGCGCAGTTCGACATCATATTATTATGTCTAACAAATAGCTTATATATTGCGCTCGTCCATTGTACATTGCACTTGTACAATTAACACTTTCAATTGTCCTTCGACTGAACGTACAGTCTACACGAATGATCTGCTTATAACAAAGCCTTGGACAGTTCCACGTACATTATTATAATACCACATAATATCTCCTCGTCATGAGGTACGATTGATCTAATCTGACATTGTCTTAACTTGTACACCACACTGCACATTTACTGCGTACTCAATAGTAATCACTTGTAATGCCGACTAAAAAGTATGGCACGACTGTCCTTATTAATTGTTCTAATTGGTGCGTTATACTGCATGGTTACTATGTTGATGAGCACTCAACATACTAAAGTGCGCGCGTCCCCCTCCTGGACTCAGGCAACGTGCGCTCCGCACTAGACTATGGTTCGACTGACCTCGACTGCCCGCTCCACTGACCTTATATCTGTTTGGAGGCGAAAAGTAGGTCTAAAATTTCCTTGGAGCTTCATCTCCTCTATCCGTGCTTCTCTGATCTTGAAATGACGTTTTCCCGGTCCATTTTGCCTCGCTGATTACATATCCGCCTGTGTGCACGAGGATCGATCGGCCAATTAATTAATATTAATTGCCTTTGCCAGCGCGTCCCCACGCCGCGTCAGTGGTTCTTCCCAGAAGACATGTTCCGAATATTGCGCTGGACTCATTGCTCCAATGTCCTTGCGAGTTACATTAAATCTGCCTCGATTTCAATGTTTGACGGCTCGATAATTAGCTTCCTGGCAATTCATTCACATAGGTGCAATCCTCATGTCTCTGAGTTACTCCGATCACGAGTAATCATTAAATTATTCTGGCATCTTCTCACTCCACTGGATCTCCTCTTATGTGGCGGGGATTCACTTGCCCATATATTACTGTCCTGCCTCGTCTCAGACAGCGTAAATAAATCCTAGTGACTGGCATGGCGCCACGAAACCACGCCTATATTCCAGGCTCATTTGCAATCTGTCAAGGGTTCCAACTCTCTGCGCTGAGTCCAGAATTGTATGCATCTTACAGCCCAATACTGCCGTATTCTGCTAATATTTTCTACATTATGTTAACAAATAATGTCAGAAATTGTTTATATCACAACAGTGATTTACTGTGTACTTTCTCTAGGGGTTTTTATAGCTTAAACTCCCTCAAAAGACCTTGTGGTCGTTTCTTGCTGGCATCTCTAGTCTGTTCTCATTTACCCCCAGAGATCCAGGTTCGACACCAGTCAGCCTAATACCGTAGGGTTCACTACAAAACCAACATGGCGGCCAAGCGAAGTTGCGACTTTTAAATAGACGTTTCTCGCTATTTAACCAACCAAACGCAATAAAAATTGGTACAGTATATATCACATTGTAATGCACCGACATCTAACTTCGTTCAATTGTTTACATAACCACATGATGGCGGCTGTGCGAAATATTTCAACGGCATTCTATATCTCTGAAACTATTAGCGGTATCACCATGAAATATTGTACGGAGATAAAGGGCACTACTGAAATTTCATCTATAAGACTCTCAAAAAACCGGTTAACTACAAAACGAATATGGCGGCCAAGGGAATTTGAAAAGGTTTAATAGACCTTTCTCGCGATTTAATGTTCCAAACGCAATGAAACTTGGTACAGGAAATGTTTATACACATTGTAATGCATTGGTATCTAATTTAGTTCAATTGTTTACATAATCTCAAGATGGCAGATGTGCGAATTTAAAAATTAAGTTTTTATTTCTTTTGTCGTAATCATGCGATCGATGTGAAAGTTCGAATTATTAACCTACGCAATAATTTCCCTTTAATGGTACATGACTCTATGGCCTATACATTTAACAATCCAAAATGGCGACCATCCGAATTATTTAGACGGCTCTGAATATCTACGAATCTATTACAGCAAAAAAACTGATTTTTTTAATGTCCATAGGGGCTATGAACATAAGTTCACCTATAGGACTTTCATTAACCTGGTGCTCACAAATCCAACATGGCGGCGACGCGAAGTATAAATATTCACACACATGGACGTTTCTCGCAAATTTAACCATCCGAGCGCAGTGAAGCTTGGTAAAGTAAATCCTTATACGAATGTTAACCCACTGGCATCTAATTTATTTCAATTGTTTCCATAACCACAAGATGGCGGCGCTGAGAAATTTTAAAATCTCCTTGTTACTTCTTGTGTCCCAATTATGCGATTGAAGTTCGAATGCTACACGTACACAATAATCTTCATGTAACAGTACATAACTCTAGGACCTACATATATAAAATCCAACATGGCGACCATCCGAAATACTTATTCGGTTCTCAATATCTACGAATCTATTAGAGCAATCAAACTGATATTTTGTATGTTGATAGAGGAAATTAACATAAGTAGGATATATGAAAATTGGCTGTATAATTCTTCACGGAACTACTTGTTAAATCTATCGGCACTTTGGCAAATAAACTCTTAAGTCTGGATTTGCGTCAAGCTTGTTACGATATTTGTGTTTAATAAAGGCATATGAAGACAAAGCTCTTTCTACAAGCTCCACATTAGTAAAAGGCACTAAAACTTGGAGTGATTTATTTGAGATAGGCTCGTATTCATCACTAATGCTAGCTCAAACGTTTCCAAGGCTTTTTGTCTTGAAATCAGATTTCAAGGAAGAGTCTGAAGAGAAGTCGATGAGTTTCTCTTTTTCCAGAATGGACAACGTACCAGTCTTGAAGTTTACTTCACTGAACGGATCTGCGATCCAATTTTCACCATCTTCACGTTCAAGAAAATATTGCCTAAATGAGCCTTTAAGGCTTGTCAAATACAAAATTATACTGTGTTTTACCTCTGCTTGTAGAACTAAGTCGTTTTCGCTTAGCAAGCTGTGTAGTGTTTCGAACACTTCAGGCTGGTTGCTCTCCATACATGTTTTCCAAAGGTCAATTTTTTTCAGCATGGACTCGATTTTGTTTGAAACTTGGAACACCGAAATCGAGCTGTGAGTTTATTGATTTGTGAATAAATATCAGCCAAGTAAGCCAGATTTTGAAGCCACTCACTATCGTGTAGCTTCAAGGCTAGAGGAAAGGAGTGTTCTTCAAAGAAGACTTGAAGTTCATGCCCCAGCTCAAATAATCTCGTAAGAACATTGCCGCGAGACAGCCACCTAACTTCAGTGTACAAAAGTAGTGTGGTGTGAACACCTCCCATTTCTTCACTAAGTGCCGTACTTTAAACAGTCTGGTGTTCGTGGCATTGGCTTGAACGAAACTAACGATTTTCACTGGTTTATTAAGCACTTCACTTTATGAGGTGGGAAGCTTCTTGGATGCCAGACTTTGTCTATGTATGCAGCAATGACTCCATTCTACATGGAGGGCTACTACTTTAACACGTCCTCAAAGCCCAGCTAGCATCCAGGCATGGATTTTCCACCATCAGTGCATACGCCACACCATTTATTCAAATCTATTTCCTTTTCACATAAATAGATGTAAATTGCATTAAGTATATCTTCCCCAGTGGTTCGCTCTGTCAGTGCATAACATAACGTCACCCGACGCGACGTAGAACCTACTCACTACTAGACAATGTTATTTTTTATTATATCTGCCTTTACGGATTATTTTTTGCGTACCCTCAACTAGGTCACCGCGTACCCCCATGGGGTACGCGTACCTCAGGTTGGGAACCGCTGGTTTAGGACGTTCAGTAAATAAATATTTTTGGTAACAATGATGATGGAAGAGACTTGAAAGCTTGTTGTGATGGTTGTTGTTAATTCATTTTAGGGGCTTGGGACATTTGTTTATAAGCCCCGTGCATTTGGGTGAGTGTTGGACTTGTCTGATAAACTGTGTTTCTGTGGTGACTGTAGTAGTATGTGAAGCTGTAGTTATTAGGGTCGTGAATGAGGTTGGTGCTCCGGGACTCCAAATACTATACTATCCCGGCATGTGCTTGGAAAGCGCGTGGAAGAATCCAGGGAAATCCAAACTCCGGATAGCCACTGTCGGTGCTGAGTTTGGACCTTCAATTACCGGACTTGCTGCGATAGTGGTGTACGATTAAATGTGCATGCCTACACCGCGGGGGTAGGAATGGGACATTCCAACTTTGGGCTCGTGGGATGCCACGGGAAATCATCTTGTTGCTGCCGATGGTGGGAAGTATGGAAGCTTGTGGTTTTACATGACCGTAAATTTCGTGATCATGAGCTACTGGACCTCCTTTTATATGGAATCCGAACCACAGGACATGGCATTTCACTTCGAAAATCTCACATGCATTGACCGGGAATCAAACCCGTTCCGCCGTTGTGAGAGGCCAACAGCTGGTCCGCTGCGCCATCACGCCCCGACTTGCATATCGGCCGGTGATGGTAAGCTGCCTCAATACTAGCACCCCATGTAGATGATGATGATGATAATAATAATAATAGTCTAATAATAATAATAACAAGAGTCAGCATGTGTAGCTCTGGTGGTAGAGTGCTAAAAATAAAAGTCTGGCAACTCAACATACCAAAAAAACAGAAAGGCACTTAGGTTGGTTCCATGGTTTAGGGGCTGCGACAACGTGGTCTGGTAGCCCCGTATTAAAGAAGTTAGTGTGTCTAAATTTCTATTATTACTATTATTAGTACAGTAGTAGTAGCCTAGTATAATAATAATAGTATTATTAATATTTTTGTTACAGTTGTTGCACTGTCTTCACACAAAGATAGACCAACAGTTTCATAAATTAATTTTCCAAATCTTTAGGATTTCCATTTTCTATGCATAGGCCATGAGGATGGCAAAATCCTAGACAGATCCACCATCACTAGTCATGTAGCCACTCCCCATGAAGGTGTGAAACAGCTTTCATAGGCTCGGTTTGTGTATTTCAATGTCGTTGTCAGACAAGACGAGGAGGTCACTCAACTTCAGACTCTTGTCAGCATTCCACAGCGTTGGAGGGGAGGGTGACGGGGAGAAGTCAGCTGTGCTGCTGAGGGGAACGAAGTGTAAATCCGTTTCCAAGACATTGACCGACGATTTTTGGGATTTAATTCCACCTACACTAATTGAGATCCGACTGAATTTCATGAATATATTTGATTAGAATATCATCGTCTATCACCAGTGTAACGGTCTTCCATCATATCAAATACACCCTGTATATTTTTAATGCCCAAATAGAACAGTCCTACAAATCCCACAAGAGCTATGGCCTTCCGCATAGTAGGGACAGTGTTCAGTTTTTAGTCTACTTTCGATTTTTGCAAAAAATGAAAGTAGACTTATGAGATCAACACAGGGCGAAAAAAGTGTGTCTGTCTGGGTGTGTGTATGTGTGTGTGTGAGTCTGTGTGTGTGTATGTGTGTGTGTGAGTCTGTGTGTGTGTGTGTGTGTGAGTGTGTGTACTCTGAATGTCTGTCCCCCCCTATCAATTCGAACACGGTGAATGCGAATTGAACGAAATTTGGTACAAAGGTAGCACTAGCAAAGGACACCTCAGTGTCATGTTTTATATCGCCGCCATCTTTACTAAAACTGAATGGCGGCCACTCAAACGTTCAAAACGTAAAATCAAATAACGACTAACCAAATCATCCAATCTCTACCAAATTTGGTAACAACATACCTTCGTATAGGATGCGTCTTGTGACCAAACTACAAGGTCGTCCGCCATACCATTTCAGGATGGCGGCCGTGCGAATTATGCAAACTTTATAATCCATATCATGGGACCCACCAGTTCCGATTATCGAGCCGAGAATCGTTTTAACTGTTCTAAAGGAAGAGGCACGTACGAAATTAAAAGTTTATTTTGTAATACTATAGTGCAGACGTGATTTTAAAAAGCTCAGCTGATTCATTAATAAGGCAAGATGGCAGCGGATATCTTGTGCCTGACTTATATTTCACTAATTTGAGTATTGAATGCAATATAGCGTACTGATAAAAAATAAATAAACTTTGTATGAAATGCTTTATATATAAATAATATACTCCAGTGATGAAATCGTTTAGTATAAATCATTATTTGCTAACAAGTTCTATGTAAGTCATTTTAAATAGAACGATATTCGTTGACACAATTAGCTCAGTGGTAGAGCGATAGCCTGTCGCTCAGATTCCTATGGTTCAAACCCGATCAGAGCTAGTTTTTTTGCTTGAAATGTTATATGTTTATTGTTTTGTAATGACTCAGATGTTTTAAAATTAAGCGTTATATTGTGCAAATTATGGTGTAAAATATATATTTAATTAAAACATAATTCGCCAGCAGATTTACTCGAGACATCTAGCTGCCAAAAAGGTAACTTCCAGATTTTATTGAAAAGTTTCTTCTTCTGGCCGCTAGAATGCACTCGCTCTGTTAGGATTATATTGTTCGATATTTCACCACTAGATGTCCCGACTAGTCTACGTGGGGATCCATTGATTACTATACCATTATCATTCTATGCGCATCGAATTTGAAGAATGACAAGTTGATACTACGATACATTTTAACTTTTTATTTTAAAGGGTTTGTAACAGCCTATTTTGCGTTACTTGAAAATGTTATTAAGCGTTATATTGTCCACATTATGGTGTAAAATATATATTTAATTAAAACATAATTCGCCAGCAGATTTACTCGAGACATCTAGCTGCCAAAAAGGTAACTTCCAGATTTTATTGAAAAGTTTCTTATTCTGGCCGCTAGAATGCACTCGCTCTGTTAGGATTATATTATCGAAAATATCCACATAGTTTGTATACACACGTCTCTGTAGGGTCATGGAAAGATTTGTTAATTCAATTAGGGTTGTGAAAGCCATGCACAACCAGACGTGTAAAGACATGCCTCAACTCAAAGTTGGATGTTGCCCACGGCAGGTCGTAATAATAATAATAATAATGTTATTGGTTTTACTTCCCTTTTAACTACTGCTGCTTTTAGAGACACCGTGGTGCCGGAATTTTGGCCCGAAGGGGATCTTTAACGTGCCAGTAAATGTACTGACACGGCTCCCTCGCATTTGTGCACCCTCAAATGCCAGCTGACTGCGCCAGGATACGAACCTGCAACCTAGGGCCCAGCAAGCGAGAACGTTACCGCTGAGCCACGCCGCCAGTCCGGTCGATTATGTCTCCAGATCCATAACATTCTTGATATACTTCTTATCTTTCTTTCTTTCTTCAATGATGGTAGCAGTTTTTATCTAGGTCGTGGCGTTTGGTAGAGGTAAATCGTTTCCAAGGTCTTCAACAAAGAATAGTTCTATTATACTCTTTGATAATAACAACGAGTTATAACTATACTCATACATTTAGGAGAAAGTAGGCTATATGTTCTTTACTGAACATCTTGTTACTCATCACGTGAGCAAGTCCTGAGGAGCATAATTTGGTCCAAGCGTTCCCGTTGTCCTAGCGTTGGCGTACTTACTACTTCTCGGAGTGGTTTTCGGTAGGAGACTTGTCACTTCTCTGTCAGGTAGTCGCTTCTTCCCGCCTTGGATGTTTACCTGCAGTTTATACTGCCTTTTCGCAACTAAGACATACATATATGAAGAGTTCTTCTGGAATGACTGTCCGAAAGCTGAATGATTTGTCACTTCTATTACACGTATACATATTTTGCACCTGTAGGATGTAAATGGAAGGAAGTTTGTGGTTTTACGTGACCGTTAATCTTGCGATCATCAGGCACGGGATCTCCATTTTACGTTGAATACGAACCACAGGACGACATATTTCACTTCAAAAATCTCACATGCATTGACCGTGAATCGAACCCGGTTAGCCTTGGTAAGAGGCAAGGATCTTGACCACTGCACCATCATGCCCCACCCGCTGTTGGGTGTGTGTGTGTGAGGAGGGAGGGGGCAGGGGTTATATCACACCAATGCCTTACTACTTCTGTGACACATATGGTTAATCGCTTTGGTATGAATAATCCCTTTGTAGTGAGGGGTATAAAGTATGTTGCTAGTTCCTTAGTCTCGTCTGTGTACTTTAGTTAGTTAGTTATTTAGGTTTTAGGGGGAGGAACTAGGAGATCATCTACCCCTATGTATTTCAATGGATTCTTCTATCTTTTTTTCTTCTTCATGCCCGACTAAGGAGCGCGATTGAACTTATTTAGCTGATGGCATTACCTTTCTCTTCTCCCAAAATCTCTTCATCTTCTCGCTGTGGCTTCTCTTGCGATCTTCTGACCAGGTTTTGTGGGTGATAGTGTTTGGATGGTCTGCAAAGCGAGCCACTTTCTGAGTGTCAAATAACAAAGCTTGCACCCGGCACCCAAGGCCATACGATATGATACTATTATTATTTATTTATTAGTCATGGGTCTAAAAACACATAATTTTATATAATTAGTACAAACCAAGCAAAAAAGCCAAGCATACGGACAGCAGAGTAAAGTTTGCGTGGTCACGCACACAGAGGCCCTTACTAGCCTATCGCTCATAATCACTCGTATCACCCACTTGTACCACCTGAAACGTTCCCGCGTACCACCAATTGGGAACCCCTGCTCTGCTGGACGAAGGAAGATTTAATAAAAACAAGTGCTTGAGTCTAATAATTTTAACAGATGTGTATTTCAAGGATGGCCGACAATGAGGTCCGAACTCAGTCGCCTAGCGAGCCCGGACATACTCGGGCCAGTCTTGTCGCACATTAATATCCCCGCCATTACAGTCACTTAGTTTGTATTCCGTTCGTATTCTACTTTTACCTCGTCCCGAGTTTCATTTATGTTATCGATTACCTTTCACGTTCAGCTTTGAAATATGATAGGCACAATAATTTTAGAATAAACATTTTTATTAGCCAATTTGTCGAATCTTCCCGGTAAGGGAAGTCATGATTCATTTTGCAGAACTCAGCGTCGTATCTTTTACGATTCCCACCGCGAGGCCACCAGCCGAAGTCGAGCAGAATGCTAATATTTCCCCGTGCTACGCCCTCTGCAGACAAACACTGGCATTACAAGCCCGTTCTGCACCCTAATGATAGGGTTCGCATCAGATTAAATTCTCCAATGTTCCGGAACAAGATGATAAATTAGATAAGAAAAGATTCACTTTAATGATGTTGTGAAATTGAGTATCTACCTCTCTGCTTGCTCAGCACATTTTTCTCTAGAAGTAGATATAATCAATACGATATTAGGATATACTGTAAGTTGACTAGATGGTTACTCCCCGTCCTTCGTACGGGAAATGTCAAAATTTGTAGGTTAGATTTGATAACGCTCAATTATTTCCATCGTTCGCTACCAGGTGTTGACTGCGGTGCCATCTAGTAGCCAAGTCTGCAAGCTAGGTGTCGTGGACGATAGCATTTGGTAGCAAAAGTAGAAACTACTTGAATTATTGCCTGCAATCCTTACTTGAATTAAAACAGATAACACACACTAATACAGTCATCACAATTATCACCGGTTATCTGACAGATTCTACACACACCCAAAATACACGGGGCTACATAGCCACGTTGTCGCAGCCCCTAAACTAAGGAACCAACCAAACTGTAGACCTACAAGAGGGCACATTTTCTGTATCTGATATTCACCTGCAACTCAGAAAGACGAACATATATTCCTAGAGTTTGCATATGATACATACCATTGCTAGAAATGGGTGAATCAGTGATTTCAGAATTATTTTGAGCTATGTTACAGACATTGAATATTGTACCTCAATGCTGTGCAATTAACGATGAAGTTCATCACTCTCCCTGGTGGCAAACGGTGCGCTTGCAAAGACCTCCAAATGAAGTCGGTATTCAGGCATCGGCGTCTTGCGCCCTCATGAATAACAGCTGCGATTCAGTTGCCAGTAATAGTGTTAGCGCCGCAATGTCATTACACCAGTAATGTAGTCAACAACGGTTAAGTGAATTCACACCCAAACAAGTTACACTGTGACTCTGTGGGCCCGACGAGGAGACAGATGATGACTCAACAGCCTGCCGCTCCAGTCTCCCCCACAGATATTACCACCACCCTAGCTTGCCACGGTAGGTGAGTGGATATCGTGTCGGACTACCAACCCCAAGCTTGCAGGTTCGCTCCTGGCCGTGGTAAGAGTTTTTTTTAAGGCAAAAAAAACACGACATGCATGTCATAGGTTGTTGGCTGTTAAAGAACCCATTTGAATTCAGTACGCCATGTTCATAATGGTCGCCTCCGTAGCGTAGCGGTCAGCATGTTTAGCTGCCGCCCCGGAGGTCCTGGGTTCGATTCCCGGCTCTGCAACGAAATTTGAAAAGTGGTGTGAGGACTGGAACGGGGTCTACTCAGCCTCGGGTGGCCAAAATAAGTAGAGGGGGTTCAATTCCCACCTCAGCCATCCTCGAAGAGGTTTTCCGTGGTTTTCCACTTTGTCTTCGGGCAAATGCCGGGATGGTTCCTACTGTAAGGCCACAGCCACCTCCTTCCCACTCCCTTGCCTAACCGTCCCACTCTTCCCATCCCTTCATCAGGTCCCCTGTTCGCTTTGCAGGTGAGGCCGCCTGAGCGTAGTGCTGGTCACACACCCCAGTTGTATCCCCGACTCAGAGCCTCAAGCTCCAGGAAACTGCCCTCAGTGGCGGTAGAGGTGGGATCCCTCGCTTAGTCCGTGGGAAAATCCAACCCTGGAGGGTAAAACGACAGCGAACGACAAAAAAAATGTTCATAATGGCAAAATTAATCTCGGGATTTCCCGCCAACACAAATTTCCTCCATTCTCTACTAGAAAGCGCTATAAAGTCAAGGAGCTTAGATATCTAACCTCCTTGACTTTCATAGCGTTCCAAGGAACGACAAAATTTGACATGCAAGTTTCCCTCTGGGCGTCAAATAAAGCTTGCACCCGGCACCCGAGGCCATATGATATTAATATTTTTATCACCACCAGCGGCTAGAGTTCTTGGCTGTCACACCGGAGGTCCGGGTTCGATTTCTGGCTCTGCCAAGAAATGTACTCCTAGTCCGAGGGCTGGAATGTGGTATATTCAGCCTTGTGACGCAAAACTGAGAAGAGGATGGTTCGTTTCACACCTCAGCCATACATGGTTTTACATGGTAACCCCGCTTCTTCTCCTAGCACGATGAGCTTCTGTGGCGTAGTTAGTAGCATGCTGAGCTTCTAAGCCCAAGGTTGCGGGTTCAAACCCAGCCAAAGTCGTCGGATTTTTAAGAGCGTTAAAATCCCTCAGTATGCCTTCCTTCGGATGGGAAGTAGAGCCGGCGGACCCGTCACAGATTTATGGAATGTAAAAGAACCTTCCACTAACTAAGCTTCTGAAAGAAAAATTTGTAGATTAAGTTTGAATAATGCTCTTAAGTTTCAACGTTCATCACCAGGCGCTGGTTGCGATTGCTTATAGTAGTAGCCAAGTTCACAGTTATGTGTAATGGATGGTAGCATTTGTTAGCGAAAGTAGGAACTAACTTACCTGGAAGTATCGTCTGCAGTCCTCACTTGAATTAAAAACAGATAACACACACTAATACAGCCATTACAATTAAAACCAGTTAGCAGACAGATTATACACAC
Organism: Meconema thalassinum; assembly: GCA_946902985.2. Taxonomy (NCBI): domain Eukaryota; kingdom Metazoa; phylum Arthropoda; class Insecta; order Orthoptera; family Tettigoniidae; genus Meconema; species Meconema thalassinum. Next base: position 85,419,480 of record OX336393.1, read on the forward strand.
ACCCAAAGCACACGGGGCTGCATGACCGCGTTGTCGCAGCCACTAAACTAAGGAACCAACCAACCTTCTCCAAGCACATGCCGGGATCGTTCCAAACCTAAGGCCACGGCCGCCTTCTTCCCAATCCTCACCTGAATTATAAATACACATACTGATACAGCCATTGCAATGACACAATTTATCAGAAGAATTCTCCACTCACCGTAGCCTGTCTACCCCTTTCAACGGGGTCAGGGATTAGATGCGATGAATGTCTATGTTGCGGATGGTTTCAACGGTCGAATGCCTTTCCTGACCCCAATCTCATGAGAGGAGTTAATGAGAGGTGGAATGAATGAGGATGAATAAAACTGGGCAAGGATATGGGAGGAAACGGCCATAGCCCGTCAGATGGTACCGTCCCAGCATTTGCCTGGAGTTGAATATGGAGAAACCACGGAAAACCATTTCAAATGACGCCAACGGTGGGGATCGATGCCACGTTTACCGAGGCAGATGAGAGCTTGGCCCCATGGCCTAATGCTGCGCGTTGCAAGCATAGCTACCGCTGTCGGTTCTACACTCACCCAAATACACGGGGCTAAACGACCACGATGTTCAGACCCCTCAAATTTCTCACCAACCACCTGTCTTTCTGGAGATACCTACAATGAAATCTGCATGGAGTCCTTGAAATTATACTAATCAATAAACGTCCCAGCTGAAACACTCATTACTTTATTTTACCCACAACCAGTGTCTTAGAGACTTTCGATCATAAAAGGTGTTGTGGGGTCGGAAAAGATGCCACAAATAAACGACCACCAATACCTATCGTTGCAACTTTTTAACGAAATATAATCTGATAATTTTCACATTTTAGTGTGCAAACAACGATAAATCAATATTCTTAATGATGAAAGAATACTAAAATATATCACTACTAATTTATTACTTCCTTTGACTTCTTGCTCTAAATCACTGTTTATAAAGTCTTTGATTTTAGGATCACACACTGACATACCAGCACGAGATATAGACGCAATAGTAATGCCTCACGTCAATAAATAACTTTGTTAATCACAATTTGTGCGCTTTAACAAATGAATATTCACACCGTGCAATCTCTATCTCTCTATATATAACAATGAAAGTTTGTCTGTTTTTTCTGAATTTCCACGGAAATTTGAGTTATTAACGCGTTTCAGACTGGTCTATTTTTTGTCTGTCTGTTTGTTTGTTTGTTTGTCTGTGTACAACTTCGCACGCACATCACTCTAGAACGGCTCGGTGGATAAACGTAAAATTTGGTACAGATGTACATCAGAGGCACGAAAGTAATCATAGATGTAACTCTTCTCCATACCTCTCATAAAAGAGGGAAAAAAAGTCCTCTCGGCACGCCGGAAGGCGGAGGTAGATTTCACCGGACAAACTTGGGGATAGGCGAAAATAGGCAGAATATGCAGGTTTTCGTAGAAGGATCAGACCTCATTTATAGCGTGAAAGTATTTTATAATTGGAGCTTAATTAACTTTGTTTTTCGTCATTTTATGTATATTTTAAACATTTTATTGTCTTATGGGGACGGTAACCTTCTTGTCATTTGGGGTCCATTTTTAGCCTATTTTCAATTTTGAAAAAATAGGCTTATGAGATCACCTTTTGTCCGTGTGTGTGCGCGTGTGTGTGTGTGTGTGTGTGTGAGGTGTGTGTGTGTCCCCCCCTAATAAAATCTAAACGGCTGGAGCGATTTCAATGAAACTCGGTAAGTTCATGGCGCTATTCCCGGCGACCTCGACCATGCCCTTCAAATTTTGTTACGTCTCACCAATCCAACATGGCGGCTGTGTGAAATATTTCACTAGCATTCAATATCTCCGAAACTATTACCGATATCGCCCTGAAATTGTCTACGGTGATAAAGAGCACTACTAGAAGTTCACCTATGAGACCTTCAAAAACCTGGTGACTACAAAACCAACATGGCGGCCAAGCGAAGTTGAGACATTTAAATAGACTTTTCTCGCGATTTAACTACCCAAACGTAATGAAACTGGGTACAGCAATTGTTTATACACATTGTAAAGCACTGGAGTCTAATTTAGTTCAATTGTTTACATAACCTCAAAATAGCGGTTGTGCGAAATATTTCACTGACATTCTATATCTCCGAAACTATTACAGATATCACCCTGCAATTTTGTACGGTGATAAAGGGTACTGATACAAGTTAATCTATGTATATTTCATAAACCTGTAAACTACAAAACGAACATGGCGACCAAGCGAATTTGAAATATTTTAATAGACTTTTCTCGTGATTTAACTCTCTGAGCGCAGTGAAATGTGATACAGTAAATGATTTTGCAGATTGTATTGCACTGCCATCTAATTTAATTCAATTGTTTACATAACCTCAAGATGGCGGCTGTGCGAAATTTTAAAATTATGTTTTTATTTCTTGTCTCGTAATCGTGCGATCGAAGTGAAAGTTTGAATAATGAACCTAGGTAATAATTGTCCTTGAATAGTACATAACTCTATGGCCTATACATATAACAATCCTAAAAGGCGAGCTTCCGAAATATTTAGACGGTTCTCAATATCTATGAATCTTTTACAGCAACCAAACAGATTTTTTAAATGTTCATAGAGACCATGAACATATGTTCACCTATAGGACCTTGAGTAACCTGGTGAGCACAAATCCAACATGGCGGCGACGCGAAGTATAAATATTTAAATGGACGTTTCTCGCGAATTTACTATCCGAGTGCCGTGAAACGTTGCACGTTAAATGCTTATACAAATGTTGATCCACTGGCATCTAATTTATTTCAATTGTTTGCATAATCACAAGATGGCTGCTGTGCGTAATTTTAAAATCTCGTTTTTACTTCTTGTGTTCTAATCATGCGATTGAAATTTGAATACCACACGTACACAATAATCTTAATGTAACAGTTCAAAAATAAAAATCCAACCTGGCGACCATCTGAAATATTTAGACGGTTCTCAATTTCTACGAATCTGTTACAGCAATTAAACTGAAATTTTGTATGTTGATAGTGGCAATTAACATGAGCAGGATATATGAAAATAGGCTTTATAGTTCTTCACGGAACTACTTGTTATACTTGTGGTCACACTGTCCTTATACAAGGTTTCGACACTGATGTGTAACTATGTAACGGTTTGTTACTTCTTCACGCAAAATTATATCTCCCACAGAGATTTTGGTTGGTTCCTCAATTTAGGGGCTGCGACAACGCGGTCATGTAACCCCGTGTACTTTGGGTGAGTGTAGAATCTGTCTGATAAACGGTGTGAATTGTGATGGCTGTATTAGTCTGTAATTCAGGTAAGGACTGCAGACGGTCAATTTCAAGCAGTAGTCCCTAATGTTGCTACCAGATACTATCGTTAACGACACCTATTTGTGAACTTAGCTACTAGATGCCACCGCAACCAGCTACTCGCCACGAACGTTGGAACTTCCCCTCCAAAGGAAAGCATACTGAGGGATTTTTAGCGCTCTTAGAAAATCCGACGACTTCGGCCAGCTTTGAACCCGCGACCTTGGCCATAGAAGTTCAGCATGCTACCAGTTACGTCACCGAAGCCGCTTCACACTTAGTCAGCAGGAAATCTGAATCTGATATCGTGCAAGTGCGTTGTCATGGCAACGTCTGATGGCTCATCCCTCATCAATTTAGTAGTGTTGCCATGGCAACCTCTGATAGCTCTTGGCATTTTCTTATAATACCGAAATCATTTTTCTCATCCCTTGGCGTAATGGTGGGTCATATCAAAAATTCCTTCAGACAAAAGTTTTAGGTAATTATTAGGGGAATATTGTCCATTTTGTACGGTTTTGATATTGTGCCTATGGAGAGATATATGATTAAAGTTTCCTGAAAAACCCACTTTTTCCCACCCCTTTGGTCAATGGTTGGTGCTATAAAAAACTCTTCAAACAAAAATTTTTCGGCCTTATCCAACACATACTATGAACTTCGAACGGATTCGATATTTCACATATTAAGAGAGTTATGGCAATATTTCACTTTTTCGAAAGAAAAGCCCCCCAGTTTCACCCCCTTCGACCGATTTAGCCCAGTAACGAACTCGACCGAGATTTTATAGGTATACATATTCGGTAAAAAATTCACAGTGATTGGTGCAAAATTACGGCAGTTATTGTGTCCACAAGAAACTGATATACATACAGGGTGTATTTGATATGATGGAAGTCCTTTACACTGGTGATAGAAGATGGTATTCTAAGCAAATATCTTCATGAAATTAAGTCGGATCTTAATTAGTGTAGGTGGAATTAAATCACAAAAATCGTCGGTCAATATCTTGCAAACGGGCTTTCACTTCGTTCCCCTCAGCAGCAGAGCTGACTTCTCCCCGTCTCCCTCCCCTCCTACGCTGAGGAATGTTGACCAGAGTCTGCAGTTGAGTGACCTCCTCGCCTTGTCTGCCAATGACATTGAAATACACAAACCGAGCCTATGAACAGCTGATTCACACCTTCATGGGGAGTGGCTACATGACTAGTGATGGTGGATCTGTCTAGGATTTTTCCAGCTTCATGAACTATGCATAGAAAATAGAAATCCTAAAGATTTAGTAAATTAATTTAAGGAACTGTTGGTCTATCTTTGTGTGAAGATAGTGCAACAACTGTAATAAACTTATTAATAATACTAATAATAGTAATAGTAGGCTTTTAGACACACTAACTTCTTTTATGTTTCTTTTTGGTATGTCGAGTTGCCAGACTTTAATGTACGTAGGATTTCTTGTATGTGCCATGAAATCCATGGAGATGATCTTATTAGATCCCATTCATTTACTACATGACTGAACGTAGATCGCACCCTCGGGAAGGTTAGCACTCTACCACCAGAACTACACATGCTGACTCTTATTATTATTATTAGACTATTATTATTATTATTATTATTATTATTATTATAACACTGTGTTATAACAATGTATTTGTATTTTATTTTCATTTTCGTGTATTTTCATATGTATTTACATTGTTGATGGACCAATAAATCAATCCCCCCCCCTCTCCAGTTAATGGCCACCCGAGGGCTGGAGATGGGATGGGACAATTCACAATATGAACATGTGGTACCATACTAGTATTAAATCTTGGAAGTAGGTTTCCATGGGTTCCCACTTCTACCCCAGGCAAATGTCGGGATTGTTCCTAACTTAAGGCCACGGCCGCCTTCTTCTCAATAATCATAACCGCTGGCAGTGCAGCCCATGAAGGGCCTAGGCCTACCAAGCGACCGCTGTCCAGCCATTTGGCCTGCAGATATTAGGGTGACGCGTGGTCAGTGCATCGGGTCCCCTCGGCCATTAATCTTGATTTTCCTGACTCGGGCACTGCCTCACTGTCAGACAGCTACTTAATTGCCCTCACGAGGCTTAGTGCACTGCGTTACAGCCCTCACGTCAGTTTCTAATATCCCTGATGGAGCCAGGAATCGAACCCAGGGCCTCCAGGTGAGAGGCAGTTGCACTGCCCCAACACCACAGGGCCGGCGCCTTCTTCCGAATCCTCACCTGAATTACAAATACCCACATTACTACAGAAACCACAAAACACAGGTTATCACACAAATTCTACCCACACCCAGCTACATGGGGCTAAATGACCAAAATCGCCAAGCCTCTCAAACAAAACATCAAGTTTTTTACTTCCGTCCTAAATGCCTAGTTCTGAACAGACTGCGGGATGTCGGAATTTTGTCACACTGCATTTCATTAAGAGAATGTTTTTAGTATTTTCAGAAACTAGTCAACAGAAGGTCCGACACGGACGCCAATGATACATCAGGGCTGAGTATCGAAATTATTTTATACATGAACATCAATCAATGAATTCCACACTTACAAAGTAGGCTACACAATACTACCGGTCCTGACGTCCCAAGCCATTGCGTGCGTTGTCAACAACAACAAGAAGAACAACGGCAATGCACATTTTCTTACGAGACGGTAGAGCTCAAACAGCTGATAGCCTACCACCCCTCAAGTCAACCGGTAAGGTCAATGCTCCGATTACGTAACAACTTCCCCTTCGCGCGTCGTCACATCGGGCTCCACCTCGTTTCCCCAGCCTGCCGCACCACTTTCTGCCTGATTAGTTTCTGAAATAACTAAAAACATTGACTTTTTAATGATTAATTATCAATTTCAAGATAGGTGACAAATTTTTTACCTAGGAAGCTTAGAATAGTCTCTTCTATCACCAGTGTAACGGACTTCCATCATATCAAATACACCCTGTATATATATATATACATACATAAATTATATATAAACTTTTGAACTGACGGTGGTTTTGGGGTCTGGGGGATGTGAAGGGCTAAGATATGTCGAAATTTTCCGGAAGTCGAAACATGGTACCCATTGCAATAGTTAGCTTTCTAATGAAATCTACCTAAAAGGAAGGAAACTTGTAGTTAAACGTGACCGTTAATCTCGAGATCATGAGCCACGGGACCTCCTTTTTACGTGGAATCCGAACCACAGGACATGGCATTCCCCATCGAAAAACTCACATGCATTGACCGGGAATCGAAACCGGACCGCCTTGCTGAGGGCCTACCCCCTTAAAATGCATGCTGAAATGGGCGTAGAAAGACGAGACAAAGCTCATTTTCAGCGTCTCAATGTGAGAAACAAAACTCGGGAGCCCTACGGGCCCCGAAAACCACATTTCAAGGTCCTAAAACCAACAGTTTTTGAGATATACCCAGAACACTAATTTAATGTATTAATCTATTGAAAGCATGCGAGCCGGTAACCATGGCAACACAATCTCAGAAGTCCATCTATTTCTGTAAGACGCAATTATATTACTGTGAACGTTCGCAAACGGCTATAAGGTTATCGCGGAACCAACTTAAGCTGAAAATTCATCAATACGTATAAAATGCGCTTAAGGGGATCAAGGGGTACTCTTGATTTTTAGCCTATTTTCAATTTTGAAAAAATAGGCTTATGAGATCACCTTTTGTCCGTGTGTGTGTGTGTGTGTGTGTGAGGTGTGTGTGTGTCCCCCCCTAATAAAATCTAAACGGCTGGAGCGATTTCAATGAAACTAGGTAAGTTCATAGCACTATTCCCGGCGACCTCGACCGTGCCCTTCAAATTTTGTTACGTCTCGCCAATCCAACATGGCGGCTGTGCGAAATATTTCACTAGCATTCAATATCTCCGAAACTATTACCGATATCGCCCTGAAATTGTGCACGGTGATAAAGGGCACTACTAGAAGTTCACCTATGAGACTTTCAGAAACCTGGTGACTACAAAACCAACTTGGCGTTCAAGCGAAGTTGAGTCTTTTAAATAGACTTTTCTCGCGATTTAACCAACCAAACGTAATGAAACTTGGTACAGCAAATGTTTACACACATTGTAATGCACTGGAGTCTAATTTAGTTCAATTGTTTACATAACCTCAAAATGCCGGCTGTGCAAAATATTTCACTGATATTCTATGTCTCCGAAACTATTAGAGATATCACCCTGCAATTTCGTACGGTGATAAAGGGTACTGATACACGTTAGCCTATGTATATTTCATAAACCTGTTAAGTACAAAACGAACATGGCGACCAAGCGAATTTGAAATATTTTAATAGACTTTTCTCGTGATTTAACTCTCTGAGCGCAGTGAAATGTGGTACAGTAAATCACTTTGCAGATTGTAATGCACTGCCATCTAATTTGATTCAATTGTTTACATAACCTCAAGATGGCGGCTGTGCGAAATTTTAAAATTAAGTTTTTATTTCTTGTGTCGTAATCATGCGATCGAAGTGAACGTTTGAATAATGAATCCAGGCAATAATTGTCCTTGAATGGTACATAACTCTATGGCCTATACATATAACAATCCTAAATGGCGAGCTTCCGAAATATTTAGACGGTTCTCAATATCTATGAATCTTTTACAGCAACCAAACTGATTTTTTTTATGTTCATACAGACTATGAACATATGTTCACCTATAGGACTTCAGTAACCAGGTGAGCACAAATCCAACATGGCGGCGACGCGAGGTATAAATATTTAAATGGACGTTTCTCGCGAATTTACTATCCGAGTGCCGTGAAACGTTGCACGTTAAATGCTTATACAAATATTGATCCACTGGCATCTAATTTATTTCAATTGTTTGCATAATCACAAGATGGCTGCTGTGCGTAATTTTAAAATCTCGTTTTTACTTCTTGTGTTCTAATCATGCGATTGAAGTTTTAATACCACACGTACACAATAATATTAATGTAATAGTACGAAAATAAAAATCCAACCTGGCAACAATCTGAAATATTTAGACGGTTCTCAATATCTTCGAATCTGTTATAGCAATTAAGCTGAAATTTTGTATGTTGATAGTGGCAATTAACATGAGTAGGATATATGAAAATAGGCTGTATAGTTCTTCACGGAACTACTTGTTTTTCATATGATTTACACGGGCGGGTGTGGTACTAAAGGTCTATTATATCCCTATCCCTATATTATTAAATTATTATTAAGATTATATTATGGCGTACAAGGTCGAGACAAAACTCATTTTCAGCCCCTCGGTGGCTACTATATTTTAAGGCTCTAAAACCACGTTTCTGAGATATTCCCAGAAAACTAATTTCATTTAATAAACTAATAAATAGATGACGAGTACAGAAGAAGACCAAATCAGGAGCTATATAGATATACTGAGAAAATCACATATGTGACCAGGAAGAGGCGCCTGGCTTTCTACGGACATGTCTCATGGATGAACCCAACAAGACTAACCAACCGGTTTCTGAACTACTGGGGGAATAGAAAGAGCGTGACACCGTCGCTAACAGTAGTTAACAAGGATATCCAAGAACTGAAGATAATGAAAAGTGATATTAGAAGCCTATCACAGCTCAGAAAGATAAATAAACAGAAGAGTATTCAGGACAGACCACCCTGTAAGAAAACCAGCATCATCTGGACAAAAGACAGAAAGGAGCAACATAGCCAGAGAATGCGCGAATACTGGGCAAACATACAGTCCCTCGCCAAGCTGAAAAGTTGAACGTCGTGGTCCTTAGCTGGCCCATCCGAAAGAAGGAGAACAATAAGAAACTAATGAAGTAATGCAAGCCGGTAACCATGACAACAGTAGGTCTATCACAAGAGGTGACCTCCAACTTTCCATCTATATCTGTCAGAAGCAATGCCACTCAATTTATTAAATTTCTGTGATAGTTTGCAAATGGCTATAAGGTTATCGTGGAATCAAACATAGACTGTAAAATTCAACAATGGGATTAAGAGGGTCAAGGGATACCCTACAATATTTACACGTGACTTACACGTGCGATATGCGATATGTTGTACAGAAGGTCTATCATGTCTCCAAACAGCCACATTATTTTCAAAAATTCCTGGATTGGAATAGTTTTTTTTGCAGCTTTTGGGAATTTGGGCCATTTGAGGCTAAAAATCCCGAATTTCCATGCACCACATTCCTTTATAATTTATTAAAGGGGTCTTCCTGGAGATGGGGACTTTCCACAACGGTGAGGGTCAGTTTTAATTTGATATCTCTCTCTCTCTCTATATATATATATATATAAATGAAAGTTTGTCTGTTTTTTCTAAATTTCCACGGACATTTGAGTTATTAACGCGTTTCAGACTGGTCTATGACGGTTGCTCGCGCAAAAAGAATTTTGTCTGTCTGTCTGTCTGTCTGTTTGTCTGTTTTTTGTTTGTCTGTGTACAAATTTGCACGCGCATCACTCGAGAACGGCTCGGTGGATAAACGTAAAATTTGGTACAGATGTATTGAACCCTTTTATCCTCTGTTGGATAAATGATTCTATGTTTTATTTCTTCAAATTAATAAATATTTCAACCAGCATCATGAAAGTAGCCAGACGGAGATGAGGAAATTTCAAGCATTGGTTGGAGACAGCGGGGACATACCTGAAGCAGGTTGAAAATAGGCTAAATATTTTAGCTGTGAAAGGAAATAGCATAGCGATGTGTCAGAAGGACAGGTGGGCCGCCTCAAATAGAAGCGACGCGCAGTGAGACATGCTGCTAGTATGTTCATTGTGATTTTCGCGCCTAGAAGAAATATGATGCAGTAATGTGAGTGGCTGATGAGCAGGCTGGACACTCCTACGACGCCAAGATCTGCTATGAACCGCCAAATTACAGAAAATGTTAGGACCAATGAGAGAAGAATGCCTAGTTAACGCGGCAGGTCTAGCGTGGGTACGCTCGGCTAGCATTCACGCGGGAAATCGCCGAGACAAAATCTCTACGATCGATTCTAGGATTAATGAGCATATTCTTGACCTGTGCAATATTACGAGTTCAGTGATATCTATTTCATGCCTGTACCACAATTATTTCGTGAAATTTTTACATAAATTCCCCCCCCCCCCCCCCATCGAGACCTAGGGCCAGTTCTTTTATAAGTGGCATGAAGAGCCAAGACTTGGACTTCTATTCTGTTCGTCTGAGGACGTAGACTATTATTTTGTGTGTCGTGGACACTAGTCAGTTATTACTTTGCGTGTCATGAGAACACAGAAATTTTTGTAAAGTGTTAAATTCAGTGATAGATAGTCACAGTACTATATTGTAGGGGCAGTATCGTCCATAATTCGCCAACGAACTGTGACAGGGAAAGTAGTACCTGAACAGCGAATTTAGTAGTCAGATATCAAGTGTATAATAATCTAATTTTTGAAGCAGCGCCAGAGATGACACCGACGACTACAGAGGAAGTTTGGAATTCTCAACACTCCGTCCAGATGGCTGAGATGAGATAGAACCACTCAGTTGGGAAATGGCAGCAGACGTTCTTTGACGGGTGACTACAAGAGAGATGAGTACAAAATAATATTCTTTATTATTTGATAAATTAACTTATGGTTTATGGGACATATTTTTGTAAATGCATTGCTTGTGTGATTAACGTAGTATATTTAGTTTTGGTCTGACACACTTTTGTATGGAAGCAGCTCGCACGAATGTAGTTAGTGGAAGGTTCTTGTTTTTGTGTTGTGTTAACTAACGTAGCTATGTGAACAGCCGTGTTTGCATATGTTACGCAATGCGGTTAAAAACGTCTCTCGGAGATCTGTTGTGTTTCAGAAGTAGGACTGAATTAATGTAATTATACAGTAGATTTGAGGGTAATTAAAATTGTTTAAGATTTATTATTGATCAGATTCAGTGTGACTATTGCCGATTGGAGCAATGTAATTTGTGATGAAGAGTAATCAGCTCTATCGTAGGTTTTAAATATTGTGTTTAATGTTTGCGAGCACCTATTCAGCAGACCTGTGTGAAAGGCGTCATGTCAGTCCCAGATGTGTGTATGTGTGTATTTTTGTGGTATTACAAGCGGGAATTTCAGCTGAGACTGATTTCTGTCAGCTTGGTACCCGGTCCATATTGTATCCTTGCGAGGGCAATTGTGGATATGTGATTATGTTTGACCATATGTTGAGTTGGATGAGATTTTTGTTGCTGTTGATTCCGTGAGGTAACGGAACAGCTGGTCGGCTATTTATATACACTGGACTGGGACACGACAAGTATTTGAGGAAAGTGGGGAGATGTTTCACAAGGCTGTCTGAACGTGCAAAGCATGGTCATTAGTGAGGAGTGCTCGCTGGCTCCCTAATTACTTGAATTACAGATAAGAACTGATCAATGGTAAAATAATTGTTGAAATAAATGGGAGTTGCCTACGAATCACGATAATCTCCGACGCGTTACCTTAACATGCAGTTTCGTTCATATAAAGTAATCTTAGCCGGTCAGGCTTTTGTTGTCGTTGGTTTATTCCAGGTTTATTTTCATTTCTGTGACCCGTGAGTCATGTGCAATGCTGTCTTTCCTTGTGTGTATTGAGCAATTGGCCAGTTGGTAGCTCATGTTGTTAAGTGCGTTTTCGCGCTAATGAGGATCTCAGAGAGATTCCTGTAAATAATAGATTTGTAGTGTGTGTCAGCACTAGAGTTTTTAAGGGTTTTTATTAATGTCATGCCCATATCCATAAACGTTGATTTACGTGATGATTGTTCGTGAGCACCGTGGCTGTTAACCCGTTGTAAACGAACGGTCATCCAAGTACTCATTTTCTCGTAGTTAGTCATCACGCGCACATAAAACTCAAATGCAAGGTAGTGGAACTAGGATCCACAATTTTATTATAAAGGGGGAGATCCGTTTGACTCCTCAAAGTGTTAGATATTCCTGTCAGGGAAAAATTCAGGGAGGATAATTTTTATTATTGTTTGTTTATTTTCTTTTATGCACAATTAGTTATTAAATCTTGTTATTATCTTACGTCTTGTCTCCTTACTTTCTTAATTACAGTTTTTATCCTATGACCCTTGCCTCAGTAAAGCATGTTGTTTGGCGGACGTAAACATCACACTATGAACTGAGCGCGACCCCTTGATCAAGATTCTTGCATAAAACACTGCTATTCTGAAGGGTTCATAGGGATAAAACCTGCGCGGCCAAGCGTGGGGCCATTTACTGTGGTGTAACGGCGGAGATTACACATGTCAATAGTGGCGTATTTGAGTAAAACTGACATGCCGCAAGTGCAGGCAGATATGACAGTATTTAATCACCGGGAAGTGATATTTTATTAAATGTAATTGAGGCGAAGTGGATACCGCCAAATGTGTGAAAAATAAATTAAAATCAGGAGTTTGCAAAGTAAAATACGGTTCACGTTTTTGTCTTTTAAATTAAAGTAATTAATATGTGATACCGGGCGCCCAATGATAAAATTAAAACTAGATTTGCTTAGAAAGTCAAACTCATGGAAATATTAGGAGGCTGTAGCCTAAAATGACAATTAATACTTTGTTAATTAGTCAGTGTTAATATCAGATCAGGATGACAATTTAATGACTAAATATGTGCTTGGGTTTAAAATTAAATTGAGTAAAACTAGAACCACTCAGAGATGCAATTGACTAGTGGGAATAAATGTAAAAAATAAATGAACTGATTTGGATAAAGAAAGTAAATGTGCATTGGATTTTATGTGTGTGTCAAAGGGCATTGCTTTATGCCATTTCCCTAATGTCTCATATAAATTGTGTATTATGGCAACGGTGGAGCAGATCCAGGAGATCATTGAGAGTGCGGCGAGGAGAACACAGGAATTGTTGGATACTAAATTGGCGGAACAAAGCGTATCGCTAAACACGAAGTTATCTGAACAAATACATACTAAACTGTTAGAGCAAAGTGAATCATTGCGGACACAATTAAACAATAGTAGGCTAGAACAAAGTGAGTCCATAAACAAATTATCTGAACAAAGTGAACAATTGCGGACACAATTAAATAACAGTAGAATTGAACAAAATGAATATCAGGCGGAACAAGCTAGGTTATTAAAGTACGAAATTAATGACACTATCAATTCGCAGTTAGAGGCGCAAAATATTAAAAACACGAACCAATTAGCTTCATTAACCGCAGAAATGAAAGATCACACAAATCAACAGATGGTATTACTGGCCCTAGATGTTAGCAAAAATAATGAGAAACAATTAGAGCAGATTAAAAAAATGGAAGATATTTTTGATCAAAAACTTAGCATTCTGGATGAAACGGTGTTGGCTAAATTAGAACAAATTGAAATAGCATGCACAATGAATACAAGCGAGGTCAAAATAGCTCAGGATAAATTGGAAGGACGATTTAAGGAGATGGAGAAAAGTGGCAGGGTCATTCAACAACAATTATCAGCAGTAGATGAAAACATATCCGGCATTATTAAAGATATGGACCGTCTCGAGATAAAATCAGCGGAACAATGGGAAAGCCTAAAAACGGAGCAAGAGCAATTTAAGAGTACATTAGACGAAAGGCTGAGCCAGATAGAAAGTAATCAGGATGACACAAAAAGCCAGATCGAAGGGCAAGTAAGCACGATTAAAGAACAAATAAGGAAAGATTGGAAGAAAATGAATATTGATTCTAAAGAGGAAAGATCCACCATTCTTAAAACAGTAGGCGAAAATCACACGCGTATTCAAGCTTTGGAGCAAGAGGTGAAAAATAAACTTAAAGAGCAGACGGACAGGATCATTAAAGTCGAACTCCGCTCATTAGAACAATCATCTATATTTAGAACGGGAACAGTGAAAGACAAGCCGGATAACTCAAATAGTCCAGAGTCCAGCACAGCAGGAAGTCAGACTCAGGCAGACAGCCCATTAACAACAAACACGGAAGGATTTCGTAAGAATGTTGATAGGAGCTCGACACCCCAAGACGGTCATCAGCCCACACAACTTATTCAAGTAATTCGCTCAAATGACTACAAACCGCAGAAATACACGGAAAATTCAGGGGTGACACCTAAAGCCTTTATCAAAGAGATGGAAGACCATTTCAATGACACTGGGGTACCTGAAGCACGAAGATTAAGGATGATGGAGAGATTTTTATCGGGAAATGTCCTCACATGGTTTTTAAGCTTCAAATATACATTTGGAAACATGTCAGATTTCAACTTAGCGTTTCTGCGCAAATACTGGTCGCCCGCAACACAACAGAGTCTAAGGATGGAGCTTTACTCTAGGAAGTACCAAACCACCCAGCAAACAATATACTCAGATTTCTTTAACATGCAAATGTTAAAATTTCGTGACCTTGATTACCCATTAAATGAAGCAGATCTGGTGATGACCATAGCGAGACAAATGCCAGTAAACGTACAACAAGTACTAGTCGCAGCGAACGTTAGTACGGCCCTACATGCAGAGCAGATACTACGGCAAATAGATGAGACTACATCTCATAGTCATTATAGGGGAGGAAGACAGCTGGAGTTAGTAAATACTACAGAGGTCGTCAAACCAAAACAGGCAAACACCAAAACGCAGGGCACTAACACAAGCACTTCCACACCTAGGCGAAACCAGGAAGAAGGAGAAAACAGACCATATCAGCGTAACGAAAATCAGTACAACAATAGGTCATACCAAGGTAACAATAGATACCAACAGAGAGGATATCAGCAATGGCGTGAAAATCGAAGGAATGACAGGCCTTATGGAAGATACGGTGATTACAATGCCAATCAACGATGGAAAGGAAGAAGAGATCAAAATCAAGGAGAGCCACGTAACTATCGAGATGACTGGGATGATAGGCACGCTCAATCGCAAAATTACCTAGAGGAGTTACACGCTAGTCAAGGTGGAGAGATAGGAAGATGGGAAAAGGCCATTGGGAACATGAAGAATCCTGATACACATACTGAGGAAGCTGGAAGTCTACTGAGACAACAGGGATATCAAGGACATGAGCGACAGAAGGATGATGGGAGTCGCAATGGAGCTAAAAAAAATGTTAAATTTGGATGAAGGAGACAGGCTACAAACACAACAGTCGGAAGTTGAAGATGGATGGATAGTAGCGAACATACAAGAATGGATTGCTTTGCCAGAAGACTGCCTGGAGGAGACGGTGAAACCACGGAACGATGAAATTAGGCAGTTACCCATTATTTACGCGAGGATTGGTGGAATTAATATAAGATGTTTATTGGATACGGGGTCACAGATCAGTCTGGTATCGGAGGCCTTGGTTCGAGAGTTGGGACGGAGTCAGAATATTCCTGTAATTCCGGTACCACAGCTCAAAGTGAGGGGTGTTATTCCTGAACGCACCGTCACTTGTAAACGTCAGGCATACTTAGAGCTGAACATATTGGAACACACTTTTGGGCAAACATTCATTATCATGGCAAAGATGAATTTCAATATAATTCTTGGTGCGAATTTTATTTGTGACTATCAAGCAGTGATAGATTTGCACAAGAATACTGTCAGTTTTAGAGAGTATGATCAGCTGAAAAATGTGGGATTGCATATGGATGAAATCACTACCGGAAGAGATGTAAATTCTTGGGCATTGGAAGCAATATCGGAAGAGACGGAAGAGGAGGTACGAAAGGCAGAGGATAACATCATAGAAGGAGCTGTTGTGCAACTAGATGGGGAGAGTGAATCCCAGGAGATATGGTCTTTATTAACGGAAGGAGTTAACAGTGATGCACAATTTGAAGAGTTACTACCGGATGCACTCAGCAGGAACCCAGAGCCTGATAATGAAGAAACAGCGATGGTACAACACTTGGAGTTAACACCGAAGGACCGGGAATTCTTGGAGGAGTTACGTGAGATACAGCGAGAACAGGAAGCGGAACCATGGATGATGCTTTTAATTCAATACTTCAGAAAGCAACTACCTACAGGAACACCTGCATTTCGAGAAGCGAAAGCCAAAGAAGGAAGATATGTTTATGTCAACAATTTGCTGCACAAATGGGTAGATAATGACCACACCAAGTTACGCATATTAGTACCTGCATCGTTACAACGAGGATTGACATGGCAAACGCACGAAAGTTACGTTCATGTGGGCGTAGATAAGTGCGAAGCGACGATAGGAGAGACATTTACATGGCCACGTATGAGAACAACTATATGTGACGTCATTACAACTTGTGATCCGTGTCAGAGGACAAAGCCCAATAATTACTTAATGAGGCAGTATCTCAGACCATTGCTACCTCAGAAACCATGTGAGCTACTGGCACTCGACTGTTTCGGTCCAATCCCGAAGGGAAGGCGAGGTTGCCGTCATTTGCTAGTGTGCATTGATGTATTTTCTAAATTCGTAGTACTATGCCCTATTCAGAAAACGACATCGAAGCAGGTACTCAGTCGCATTCGAAATAGAGTGATTCCAATCCTTGGAAAACCAGAGTTTATATTATCAGACCATGGCAGTTATTTCACAAGCGCCGAATTCAAGAAAGGTATGGAAGATATGGGTATAAAACACATTTTAAGCAGTATCCGACATGCTCAAGCAAATCCAAGTGAAAGAGCAATTAAGTGTGTAACTTCATATTTGAGGATCTTCATTCCGAACGAACACCACAAATGGGTCGATAAGATTAAGGATGTAGAGACATGCATGAATTCTACCAGGCACGAGTCAACAGGACAAATCCCTATGGTCCTACACAAGAACGAGTATCCAGTAAGAACGTGGAAAAGCATCATTAACTGTCCACTAGATCCAATGATAGCACCTGACTTGCGAATTGAGAGGACGAGAGCCTACATGAGAAAACAAGCAGACCGCAGATTACGGCGAGTGAGAAATAAGAGGTTTCACAGGGATCTTGAAATCAACCAGCTCGTTTTGGTGAAACGACCTGCTACATCGGACCCAGAAAAGAAAATCTTCAGTAAATTCTGCGAAAAGTTCATAGGACCCTATTCTATCGTAAGGAACCTTGGAAACAATGCTTACAGAGTGAAAGAATTGAGTACAGGAACAATGTCAGTCTACAACGCTGCCAACCTAAAAAAGTATCGTCGAAGTGAGCCATGGGAGCGCCAAAATTAATGATGCAGTTTGAATATATGGACGTCCTATTATCAACAAAGTGCACGAGGAGTAGTTGAGTACGGCACGTAAACGAGGAAGTAGAGTGGTTGTTGACAAACATTAACGAGACGAGCAGAGTGTTGCCTCAGGCACCAGAGCGTCATGCAAGCAGACTGAGAGGGGAGATACAAGCAGGAAATGAAACCGAGTAAATGCCATTCAAGACAGGAGCGACTAGACCAGTAATAGAAAAGGGGTGATTCTGAAATAAAACAATTTGGCCTACGGAAGTCTTTTAAAAATTGTCGACTTTATTCCTAAGTTCGAAATTTTGTGAGTGGGAGAGTTGTGAACCCTTTTATCCTCTGTTGGATAAATGATTCTATGTTTTATTTCTTCAAATTAATAAATATTTCAACCAGCATCATGAAAGTAGCCAGACGGAGATGAGGAAATTTCAAGCATTGGTTGGAGACAGCGGGGACATACCTGAAGCAGGTTGAAAATAGGCTAAATATTTTAGCTGTGAAAGGAAATAGCATAGCGATGTGTCAGAAGGACAGGTGGGCCGCCTCAAATAGAAGCGACGCGCAGTGAGACATGCTGCTAGTATGTTCATTGTGATATTCGCGCCTAGAAGAAATATGATGCAGTAATGTGAGTGGCTGATGAGCAGGCTGGACACTCCTACGACGCCAAGATCTGCTATGAACCGCCAAATTACAGAAAATGTTAGGACCAATGAGAGAAGAATGCCTAGTTAACGCGGCAGGTCTAGCGTGGGTACGCTCGGCTAGCATTCACGCGGGAAATCGCCTAGACAAAATCTCTACGATCGATTCTAGGATTAATGAGCATATTCTTGACCTGTGCAATATTACGAGTTCAGTGATATCTATTTCATGCCTGTACCACAATTATTTCGTGAAATTTTTACATAAATTCCCCCCCCATCGAGACCTAGGGCCAGTTCTTTTATAAGTGGCATGTAGAGCCAAGACTTGGACTTCTATTCTGTTCGTCTGAGGACGTAGACTATTATTTTGTGTGTCGTGGACACTAGTCAGTTATTACTTTGCGCGTCAAGAGAACACAGAAATTTTTGTAAAGTGTTAAATTCAGTGATAGATAGTCACAGTACTATATTGTAGGGGCAGTATCGTCGATAATTCGCCAACGAACTGTGACAGGGAAAGTAGTACCTGAACAGCGAATTTAGTAGTCAGATATCAAGTGTATATTAATCTAATTTTTGAAGCAGCGCCAGAGATGACACCGACGACTACAGAGGAAGTTTGGAATTCTCAACACTCCGTCCAGATGGCTGAGATGAGATAGAACCATTCAGTTGGGAAATGGCAGCAGACGTTCTTTGACGGGTGACTACAAGAGAGATGAGTACAAAATAATATTCTTTATTATTTGATAAATTAACTTATGGTTTATGGGACATATTTTTGTAAATACATTGCTTGTGTGATTAACGTAGTATATTTAGTTTTGGTCTGACACACTTTTGTATGGAAGCAGCTCGCACGAATGTAGTTAGTGGAAGGTTCTTGTTTTAGTGTTGTGTTAACTAACGTAGCTATGTGAACGGCCGTGTTTGCATATGTTACGCAATGCGGTTAAAAACGTCTCTCGGAGATCTGTTGTGTTTCAGAAGTAGGACTGAATTAATGTAATTATACAGTAGATTGGAGGGTAATTAAAATTGTTTAAGATTTATTATTGATCAGATTCAGTGTGACTATTGCCGATTGGAGCAATGTAATTTGTGACGAAGAGTAATCAGCTCTATCGTAGGTTTTAAATATTGTGTTTAATGTTTGCGAGCACCTATTCAACAGACCTGTGTGAAAGGCGTCATGTCAGTCCCAGATGTGTGTATGTGTGTATTTTTGTGGTATTACAAGCGGGAATTTCAGCTGAGACTGATTTCTGTCAGCTTGGTACCCGGTCCATATTGTATCCTTGCGAGGGCAATTGTGGATATGTGATTATGTCTGACCATATGTTGAGTTGGATGAGATTTTTGTTGCTGTTGATTCCGTGAGGTAACGGAACAGCTGGTCGGCTATTTATATACACTGGACTGGGACACGACAAGTATTTGAGGAAAGGGGGGAGATGTTTCACAAGGCTGTCTGAACGTGCAAAGCATGGTCATTAGTGAGGAGTGCTCGCTGGCTCCCTAATTACTTGAATTACAGATAAGAACTGATCAATGGTAAAAGAATTGTTGAAATAAATGGGAGTTGCCTACGAATCACGATAATCTCCGACGCGTTACCTTAACATGCAGTTTCGTTCATATAAAGTAATCTTAGCCGGTCAGGCTTTTGTTGTTGTTGGTTTATTCCAGGTTTATTTTCATTTCTGTGACCCGTGAGTCATGTGCAATGCTGTCTTTCCTTGTGTGTATTGAACAATTGGCCAGTTGGTAGCTCATGTTGTTAAGTGCGTTTTCGCGCTAATGAGGATCTCAGAGAGATTCCTGTAAATAATAGATTTGTAGTGTGTGTCAGCACTAGAGTTTTTAAGGGTTTTTATTAATGTCATGCCCATATCCATAAACGTTGATTTACGTGATGATTGTTCGTGAGCACCGTGGCTGTTAACCCGTTGTAAACGAACGGTCATCCAAGTACTCATTTTCTCGTAGTTAGTCATCACGCGCACATAAAACTCAAATGCAAGGTAGTGGAACTAGGATCCACAATGTTATTATAAAGGGGGAGATCCGTTTGACTCCTCAAAGTGTTAGATATTCCTGTCAGGGAAAAATTCAGGGAGGATAATTTTTATTATTGTTTGTTTATTTTCTTTTATGCACAATTAGTTATTAAATCTTGTTATTATCTTACGTCTTGTCTCCTTACTTTCTTAATTACAGTTTTTATCCTATGACCCTTGCCTCAGTAAAGCATGTTGTTTGGCGGACGTAAACATCACACTATGAACTGAGCGCGACCCCTTGATCAAGATTCTTGCATAAAACACTGCTATTCTGAAGGGTTCAGTATATCAGAGGCACGAAAGTAATCATTCATGTAACTCTTCTCCATACCTCTCAAAATAGGAAGCCTACCCCCTTAAAATGCATGTTGAAATGGGCGCAGAAAGACGAGACAAATCTCATTTTCAGCGTCTCAAAATGAGAAACAAAACTCGGGAACCCTACGGGCCCCGAAAACCACATTTTAAGGTCCTAAAACCAACAGTTTTTGAGATATACCCAGAATACTAATTCCATGTATTAATCTATTGAATGGATGCGAGCCGGTAACCATGGCAACACAATCTCAGAAGTCCATCTATTTCTGTAAGACGCAATTAGCCTACTTTCGATTTTTGCAAAAAATGAAAGTATACTTATGAGATCACTACAGGGCGAAAAAAAGTGTGTCTGTCTGTGTGTGTGTATGTGTGTGTGTGAGTCTGTGTGTGTGTGTGTGTGTGTCAGTGTGTGTACTCTGAATGTCTGTCCCCCCCCCTATCAATTCGAACACGGTGAGCGCAAATTGAACGAAATTTGGTACAAAGGTAGCACTAGCAAAGGACACCTCAGTGTCATGTTTTATATCGCCGCCATCTTGACGGAAACGTAATGGCGGCCACACAAATGTTCAAAGCTTAAATCAAATTACGACTAACCTAATCATCCGATCTCTACCAAATTTTGCAACAACATACCTTTATGAAGGGAGCATCCTTTGGCAAATCTAATAGGTCATTAGCCTAATAGTTTGCGGATGGCGGCCATCGTTGTGTCAAAATCGATTACCCCTATTAATTCGAACAGGGTGAAACCGAATGGAATGAAATTTGGTTCAGAGGTAGCACCAGCAAAGGGCACCTCAGTGTCATGTTTTATATCACCGCCATCTTGATGGAAACGTAATGGCGGCCACACAAATGTTCAAAGCTTAAATCAAATTACGACTAACCTAATCATCCGATCTCTACCAAATATTGCAACAACTTACCTTTATGGAGGAAGCATCCTTTGATAAATCAAATAGGTCATTAGCCTAATAGTTTGCGGATGGCGGCCATCGTTGTGTCAAAATCGATTACCCCTATAAATTCGAACACGGTGAAACCGAATGGAATGACATTTGGTACAGAGGTAGCACTAGCAAAGGGCACCTCAGTATCATGTTTTATATCGCCGCCATCTTGACGGAAACGTAATGGCGGCAACACAAATATTCAAAGCTTAAATCATATTACGATAAACCTAATCATCCGATCTCTACCAAATTTTGCATCAACATACCATTATGGAGGGAGCATCCTTTGACCAAACTAATAGGTCATTAGCCTAATATTTTGCGGATGGCGGCCATATTTGTGTGAAAATCGATTCCCCCTATTAATTCGAACACGGTGAAACCGAATGGAACGAAATTTGGTACAGAGGTAGCACTAGCAAAGGCCACCTCAGTGTCATATTTTATATCACCGCCATCTTGAAGGAAACGTAATCGCGGCCACCCAAATATTAAGGCCTAAAATGTAATTACGACCAACCTAATAATCTAGTCTCTACCAAATTTTGCAACAACAAATCTTTATGCGGGAAGCATATTCTGACCAAACTGCTGGATCATCAGCCCAATAGTTTGCAGATGGTGGCCAAGTATGTGTGCAAATCGATTCCCCCTATCAATTCAAACACGGTGAAACCGAATTGAACGAAATTTGGTACAGAGGTAGCACTAGCAAAAGGCACCTCAGTGTCATGTTTTATATCGCCGCCGTCTTGACGGAAACGGAATGACGGCCACCCAAATGTTAAAAGCTTAGATCAAATTTCGACCATCCTAATAATTTGATCTCTATCGGATTTTGCAACAACATGCCTTTTTGTGGAAAGCATCTTATGACTGACTACAAGGTCATCAGCCCAATAGTTTGCAAATAGCGGCCATGTATGTGTGCAAATCCATTCCCCAGATCAATTCAAACACGGTGAAACCGAATTGAATGAATTTGTTTACAGAGGTAGCACTAGCAAAGGGCACCTCATATTCATGTTTAATATCCCTATAGCACGTTGTATTTCAACAAGCTACTACAACCAACATTCAATTATACTCCTTGAAAAGGACAAAGAGTTATAACAATACCCATGCATTTAGGAGAAAGTAGGCTATATGTTCTTTACTGAACATCTTGTTATATTACTGTGAACGTTCGCAAACGGCTATAAGGTTATCGCGGAACCAACTTTAGCTGAAAATTCATCAATACGTATATAATGCGCTTAAGGGGGTCAAGGGGTACTCTTGATTTTTTTCACATGATTTACACGGACGGGTGTGGTACTAAAGGTCTATTATATCCCTATCCCTATATTATTAAATTATTATTAAGATTATATTATGGCGTACAAGGACGAGACAAAACTCATTTTCAGCCCCTCGGTGGCTACTATATTTTAAGGCTCTAAAACCACGTTTCTGAGATATTCCCAGAAAACTAATTTCATTTAATAAACTAATAAATAGATGACGAGTACAGAAGAAGACTAAATCAGGAGCTATATAGATACACTGAGAAAATCACATATGTGACCAGGAAGAGACGCCTGGCTTTCTACGGACATGTCTCATGGATGAACCCAACAAGACTAACCAACCGGTTTCTCAACTACTGGGGGAATAGAAAGAGCGTGACACCGTCGCTAACAGTAGTTAACAAGGATATCCAAGAACTGAAGATAATGAAAAGTGATATTAGAAGCCTATCACATCTCAGAAAGATAAATAAACAGAAGAGTATTCAGGACAGACCACCCTGTAAGAAAACCAGCATCATCTGGACAAAAGACAGAAAGGAGCAACATAGCCAGAGAATGCGCGAATACTGGGCAAATATCAAGTCCCTCGCTAAGCTGAAAAGTTGAACGTCGTGGTCCTTAGGTGGCACATCCGAACGAAGAAGAACAAGAAGAAACTAATGAAGTAATGCAAGCCGGTAACCATGACAACAGTAGGTCTATCACAAGAGGTGACCTCCAACTTTCCATCTATATCTGTCAGAAGCAATGCCACTCAATTTATTAAATTTCTGTGATAGTTTGCAAATGGCTATAAGGTTACCGTGGAATAAAACATACACTGTAAAATTCAACAATGCTATTAAGGGGGTCAAGGGGTACCCTACAATTTTTACACGTGACTTACACGTGCGATATGCGATATGTTGTACAGAAGGTCTATCATGTCTCCAAACAGCAACATTATTTTCAAAAATTCCTGGATTGGAATAGTGTTTTTTGCAGCATTTGGGAATTTGGGCCATTTGAGGCTAAAAATCTCGAATTTCCATGCACCACATGCCTTTATAATTTATTAAAGGGGTCTTCCTGGGGATGGGGTTTTTCCACAACGGTGAGGGTCAGTTTTAATTTGATATATATTGCGTTTCGTCTACGAGGTATGCAATATTATTTTCACGTCAGGAAGTACACGTTAGGTGAATTTAGTTGAGAGCACATTTTAACTAAACATATTTTTGTCGACAAACGGGAGCATCGTAAAGATGATTTTGTTTAATACTCTGTGGTTGATATATCTTTATGTTTATGTACGCCTGTAATTCATGTTCGGGTGCTTGGAGCATCGTAAAATTAGGTATTCTAACAATGAGTCAATACACCAATCATTTATAGAACTCTTCAACGTACTTCTCTTAGAAGGGTGGGTATAAGGAACAACTTTTCAAAATACATGCTAAAATAGGAGAAAAATAAAAATTATCCTAGAAGGACGACCAAAGCATACGTTGCGCTTCTCAATGTGTGACACTAAACTAGGAAGTCTATAAAGGGTCGCCGAAAACCACATTTTATGGCCCTTAACTTAACAGTGCCTGCGATATACCCAGAAAACTAACTTCATTCTGATAAACTTATGAAGGAATGACAAGCCCCTAATCGTTGCAACAGTAGCTCAATTGATAGCGTCTGGTTATTCATACCAAAGACCGTTCGAAGAGCGGGTACTTTTGCTAGTCTCTCTCTATATAAGAATGAAAGTTTGTCTGTTTTTTCTGAATTTCTACGGAAGTTTGAGTTATTAATGCGTTTCAGACTGGTTTATGACGGTTGCGCGCAAAAACAAAATTTTTGTCTGTCTGTTTGTCTGTGTACAACTTTGCACGCGCATCACTCGAGAACGGCTGAGTTGATCAACATAAAATTTGGTACAGGAGTCCATCAGAGGCACAAAAGTAATCATTCATGTAACTCTTCTCAATACTTCTCATAAAAGAGGAAGGAAGGAAGATTGTAGTTTTACGTGACCGTGAATCTTGTGATTATAAGCCACGGGACCTCCTTTTTACGTGGAATCCGAACCACAGGACATGGCATTTCACTTCGAAAATCTCACATGCATGCTTGCTTTGCTTTTTTTTCATAAAAGAGGGCCTAGCCCCTTAAAATGCCTGCTGAAATGGGCGTAGAAAGACGAGACAAAGCTCATTTTCAGCGTCTCAATGTGAGAAACAAAACTCTGGAGCCCTGCGGGCCCCGAAAACCACATTTTAAGGTCCTAAAACCAACAGTTTTTGAGATATACCCAGAAAACTAATTTCATTTATTAAGCTATTGAAGGAATGCAAGCCGGTTACCATGCCAACACTATCTCAGAAGTCCATCTATTTCTGTAAGACGCAATTATATTACTGTGAACGTTCACAAACGGCTATAAGGTTATCGCGGAACCAACTTAAGCTGAAAATTCATCAATACGTATATAATGCGCTTAAGGGGGTCAAGGGGTACTCTTGATTTTTTTCACATGATTTACACGGGCGGGTGTGGTACTAAAGGTCCATTATATCCCTATCCCTATATTATTAAATTATTATTAAGATTATATTATGGCGTACAAGGACGAGCGATTAAGGGGCTCACGGGGTAGCCTAGAATTTTTACACGTGACTTACACGTGCGATATGTTGTACATAAGGTCTATTATATCTCCCAACAGCAACATTATTTTCAAAAACTTCCTGAATTGGAATTGTGTTTTTTGCAGCTTTTGGGAATTTTGGCCATTGGAGACTAAAAATCCCGCATTTTCATGCACCACAAGCCTTTATAATTTATTATAGGGGTCTTCCTGGGGATGAGGACTTTCCACAACGGTGAGGATCAGTTTTAATTTGACATATATTGCGTTTCGTCTACCTGGTTTTCAATATTATTTTCACGTCAGGAAGTACATGTTAGGTGAATTTAGTTTGAGAGCACATTTTAATCAATCATATTTTTGTCAACAAACAGGTTAGTCGTGAAGATGATTTTGTTTGATACTGTGTGATACTTTATGTTTATGTACGCCTATAATGCATGTTCGGGTGCTTGGAGCATCGTAAAATTAGGTATGAGTAAATACACCAATCATTTAGAAAACGCTTCAATGTACTTCTCATAGAAAGGTGGGTGTAAGGAACAACTTTTCAAAATACATGCTAAAATAGGCGAAAAATAAAAACTATCCTAGAAGGACGACCAAAGCATACGTTGCGCTTCTCAATATGTGACACAAAACTAGGGAGTCTATAAAGGGTCGCCGAAAACCACATTTTACGGACCTTAAATTAACATTGCCTGCGATATACCCAGAAAACTAACTACGTTCTGATAAACTTATGAAGGAATGACAAGCCCCTAACCATTGGAACAGTATCTCAATTGATAACGTCTGGTTATTAATACCGAAGACCGTTCGAAGAGCGAGTATTTCTGCTAGTCATTAATAATTGAGGATGGTCGCTGTGTGCATTTTTGAACATGGTACCGTTCACAATGCTGATCACATAGCTGACAAACACAATCAGCTGAAGGCTTGTGATAGGACTTGAGCATGCAAACTCGATGATAATAGCCATGCACAGCCATGGAGTTAACGAAGTGTCGAAGGTCCTGATTTACATCTGCCCATGTCTTGTTCATTATGGCTTCAGTCGGGTAGAACTGTAGCCAGATGTTCTTTCGTTTTTTTAACCCTTCCTTCCAACAATTTCTTCCAGCCATCCGTAGAAGGGAGAGCAAACTTGAATCTCAATTCTTCTATGAGGAAAGGTTCCCCAGCAAGCTCATATACTAGCCGTGATCGTGTATATCGAGATACGCCAGTGGTGACCTTTAAAAACCTTTTTCCAAAGTCAAGAGGTCACTCTTAGTTAGCTTATCCCATGTAATCTCTATTCCGTAAGCAAGAATATGTATTATTTTGGATGAAATAATGCCATGGCATACTTGAGAGATAGTCTATTTAAGGAGAGACTCCACTGAGAAATTTAACTTCTGTCCTACTGCATCGATTTAAAATTAATTTTGTTATTATAAGTATATATATCATGTAACGATGTAGCAATGTCTACGGTTTGAAGGCCATAACTTGAATGGTTTTTGAAATATTAATTTTTAATGTGGTTTTTAATGGCATTTTTGAAAACCAACTTTTGGTACTGAGATATCAATGTTTACATTTCAATTTCTTCAGACACAGTAACAGGATATAGGTTAAGAGTTCAGTGCATTTATTTTATGAGAATGTTTGTTTATTTACCCTTGGTTCATTTTTCAAATTTCTTTTTTTCTTCTTCAAATAATTTGTACATAAATGTCATAAGAAATCATTCAAACTGCATATCATTTAATATTAATGCACAGAAATATGCAAATACCTCATGACTACTTCCTGCAAAAATTTCACTGAGATTGGTTAATATTTAGGATTAAAAAGTTGGTATTGAAGTTAGAAAAACAAATTTTCATGAAAATAAATTTTAAAATGTTTGTTGACATCACTAGTTCAGCTTTTTATCACCAGGAATCGCTACATTTGAATGAAAAGCAAAGAGTCAACTTTGGAACAAAAAGTATCCAATTGGTGAGAAGATGGTCGTGCTTGACAGTGATAACACCAAATACTCTCTTTGACAGCTTTCAGTGTGCCACGCCCCCCTCATGCAGTCCTTATATCAATTATTATTTAGACTTATTTATAATAAATTATAGAACCAATTCCTTCTGAGATCTAAGAGAAAACACTCCAAGAGTCTAAAATAGCCAATAAAAATTCTTTGAAAAAATTGAAGTTCTGCGGTGGAGACTCTTAATGCCGTATATTCCTAAGAAAACCTCTCTTAGAAATAGTGTACAACTTATTTAACTAGGTTTAGGGGTTTCTATCCAATGTCAACTTTCAAATCATGTAATTCATGTCCGACATGTTGGATTTTGAGCGCATGCGCGAAGCTATCCTTACGTAATTGGTCAATGAATGAACTCTGATTGGCTGGAGAAACTGTTTTATAATGAAGAATAGTACTATAATGACCCTCATTATGATACATAATATTTACATATAATATTTACATTTCGACATCGTCAGAGGCCACACTAGAGGCATGTGACAGAACTTGAGATGTAACACGCAGGACTGCTGTCTTGGTTACAGAGGCTGCAC
Source organism: Meconema thalassinum (assembly GCA_946902985.2). Taxonomy (NCBI): domain Eukaryota; kingdom Metazoa; phylum Arthropoda; class Insecta; order Orthoptera; family Tettigoniidae; genus Meconema; species Meconema thalassinum. The sequence continues at coordinate 85,447,451 of OX336393.1, forward strand.
GATTGGAGGTACTCGACAAAACCACTGTATAACACGACAGCCGGACAAAATACATTACGACTTATATGATCACTGAACGGATATACTTCGTCGTATATCTAAATCCGTGAGACGTAACAAGCCATGTCATGTGTCCTTATAACGACAACGAAATAAAACGTAACTCGACAACGCCATGTTGCATATCCTATTCTCCTGCCTACAATTGTTTCGGGAAACCATATCTTCTAGGGGACGTTACATTCTCTGTGTTGGTGGCCGGTGATAAATCTAGGCTACTTATTATTTTTCATAAGTTATTGATGGCGTGCATGTCATTTCTTCATATATGATTTCACCTAATTCATTACTGAATACTGTGATATACCCCTACTATTTAAGCCTACAAATATATAAATATATCGCTTCCTTTTCACAAATATAGATGGAATCCATGTCAGCTCCTGATTTATGAACTTCCCTGACTTCCGAAGGAAAGATTCGATCACTGATAAACCATTTCAACAATCTAAACTTAGAGGTATATAAATCTACTAGCTGATGTACTTGTTCTTCGGACGCTTTTGGTACTTGCTGACCAAAACATTCATATAATTACACATTAGTAATGAAGTTATATTACCATGTTATCAACTAAATCCATAACTTAACCAGTGGTACCGAAATAAATAGTATTAAAACAGCTCAACGGTAGTGATTTGATAGCGTTCCATGACATTGATGTAGCAAAAAGTGCACCAAGTTAACCCGAAACAAAATAATAATTTCAACACTTGAAATCGAGTAGGCACGTCGCTTAATGACATCGATAACACAACAACAACAAAGAAAACAAAACTGAAATACCAGTTAAATAGATCACTTTGAAGTAACCTAATGAATGGACTGTAATTAAGGGGAGTTCCAATCGATAAGCTATGAAAAAATATCAATTTTCAGATTTGTATACGACGTAAAAGCTGGCACTTTGACGTTTAAAATGATGTATACCACTTGTTATTTGTTATTTGCAAAACATGTTTACTATTTATTTAAATAATGCAGTGCGCGTTAGAAAACATTGAGAATTAGAACATACAAAGGTGTTTTCTCAGAACATACTTTTTGCACAAGAATGTTCCATATTTTTCAGTTGTTACTTATCACAGAAATCTCAAATTTTTACCACCTGTAGCTTGGCTTGTAAATGAGATTTTAACACAGAGATTTTGTTCGAGCTCAAATACATTATGATAAAAAAGATATATAGGCCTATAGATTTTTAAACGAAAAATTTGAGATTAAAGAAAAAAAAATATTATGGTCACAATAGTAGAAACACCAAACGCCCGTGTTCAAGTACTAAGAATTGATCACAAATTAAGGCAATAAAATTTCGTCTAAATCTACCCAATAGTTTCTACGAAATAGGAACATGAATTTATTAAATATCAACATTAAGAAGACAGGCCATTGGAACTCCCCTTAAACAATGAGTGACGCGTAGGTGAAATAACCAACACCCAGGACTGTCTTATAAACAAAAGCTGAATATTGTATACTCTTTAGTATTACAGAGAACACCTCAGCTCAAATTGCCCAATATGCACTCACGACGTCTTCAATCAGAACCGATATTATAAATGTACAGTTCGCTACGTTGTTGTACTATTCCATTCGCCAACACCAACGATTATCTTCAACGATCACTTAAGGTATACAACCGATTGGAAGCGTGAGAATTTACGTGATCGTTAATGTGACATCAATTTGCAAGAATGGTGATGAAAAATGGTAAGTCATAGTGTCTTCAAAATATACGGCTTAAAGTGAGCTATGTCCGGTCTTTGTACCTTTTTCCTATGCTCTGTGCCAAAGGGCCGAATAGACTCACATAAAACTTGAATTGTCTAAAACCGTTTCTTAGTGAGCACCTATAACCTAAGAGCAACCAACATGCAAAATTTCAGTTTTCTAGGCCTAGTAGTTTCAGTGCTTCGTTGATGAAAGAGTACGTGAACTTATGATTATAATCTTAGACCATGAATTCAATAGATGGCTGATGAAGTCACATTGTTGAAACCAACATCTCGATCAGCTGACTGAAGGGAACTGCGGATAGTGATAATAGAATTATCCAATATGAAGCTCCTTTTGTATTCCTTGACGTTGCTTAGCATTCGCCATTAGCCAATTGTAGTCGGTCTTGAGCCATTACCCTTCAGTCAGCTGATCGAGATGTTGGTTTCACGTCACAGTACAGGCGCAGTGTGGCAATGCGCCCTCTATTGTATTTATGCTCTAAGATTATAATAGAGCGAGATTGTTTACTCTTTACAAATTATAGATGGCGGGCAAGTCAGTTCCTCAGAAATAAATTCCTCGAAATACAGTGAAACTTGTTTGGCCTATGATGCACTATACCATTGCCATGAGTAGTAGTGGTACTGGTGGTAACGGATGATTTAAGGGCGGAGCACTCAGACTATCGGTCACAATCTTCTAGTGTGGGTATCGCAAATGATAATACCCATGAAAATAAATCTGTTTTAATCCCATTTAGGTTAAACGGTTGTTTCTTGTTTGTTTGAGTCTTCAGTCATTTAACTGGTTAGATGCAGGTCTCCATGCCTCCCTGTCCTGAGCTAATCGTTTCATATCTACATAGCTACCACACCCTACATCCGAGGCAATCTAACATATTCTAACCTTGGTCTACCCCTACAGTTCTTGTCCTCGACCCTTCCTTCCATAACTAAGCTTGCTATTCCTGGGTGTCTTAGTATGTGTCCTACTAACCTATCTCTTCTCTTCATTAGCAGTCGCCAGAAACATCTCTCCACACTTCTGTCTCGGGACAGTCGGATGAGGAGTCGCAAAGATGCGCGCGCACCCGACAGCGAGGAGCATTTGAATACGCTGTCTCATTGTGTGATTGTTACCTACAACAATAAAAACAACAAATCAACGACAGTGAAAAAAGTGAACACAAAAAAACAACAAACTATTTAGCGATAAAAAATTGATACATTCGTCGTTATCATTTCCACACCACTTATTGAAGTAGATAACTCGGGCGGGGACACCAAGAGCCCGCTGATGAGCCAGCTTGGTGTTCCTGGGCAAACCCCACACAAGACAGCGCATAAACCTAGAAAAATTGCTGAGTTTTAAGATTCCCATACCTTGTAATATATCCACATAGTAACATTTCTGCAAAGGACAGGATCAACGGCGAATTCAGCCGAGTGTTAGACGCAGCATGGAGCAAATGAAATTCATGAGAAAACAGTCCAAGGAGATGAAATTTGGTGAAGACGCCATAAGAGAAAAGGAAGGGAAACATATGGTTCTGGGGACTTTTAGACAGTGGGTGAAGAAGAAAAACATTCTAATGTTTTAAAATTGTTTTGCTGCACAATTCATTTTCTTTGACTTTACAGCAACTATTCAGTAGCAAATATTAACCAATCTCAATAATATTTTTGTAGCATGTGAAGATATCTATCTCCCATAATTCTGTGCATCCATATTAGTTAAAATAGTTATCGTTTATTATTAAATAATTTTTAACTTTAATTTTTGGAAATAAAAATTAATTTTGTGAAACAATTTTTTATTTCAGGAACTATTTCATATTTTTCCAAACCCATGCACAGAATTATTAGTCTGTGCAATGAGTACATAGTGTAAAAAGATTGTAAAGTTTCAGTAATTTTTAGTGGTAAATAGTTGGTATCAATTTTTTTTTTCAGGAAAAGACTATCTTTTTGTAATTTCTGCCCATACTGATCAACTGAAAGGAATAATTTTTCACTTTTTGCTTTATGAAAGATGTTGGTCGTATGGAAATAAAATTTGGTGCAGTTTGGATCACTGGGAGCAAAAGATTTTTTTTTTGGGTAGCCTCTAGTGTCCCCTTAAAGAATCTTCCACTAATTACACCTGTGTGAAGCTAAATTGTATAGGTTAGGAATGTAAACAACGCTCTTAGGTTTCTACGTTCGTTGCCAAGAGCCGACTGTGGTGGCGTCTAGTAGCTAAGTTCTGAACTAGACCTAGTAGTCGTTGACGGTGGCGTTTGGCGGCAAAAGTAGGAACTATTTGAAAAATTCAAAGTTGCAGTCCTTACTTGAGTTAAAAAACAGATACACACATTAATACAGCCATCACAATTAACACCGATTATCAGACAGATTCTACACACACCCAAAGTACACGGGGCTACACGACCGCGTTGTCGCAGCCCCTAAAATAGACTAATATTATTATTCTGGGATAAATTTTGAACTATTTAAACAGTATCCGTCCATGGTTTTAAACAGTATTTAGGGAAAATAGAATTTTAAATGAGAGAAAACATGTTTACTATCGTCCTCGTAGATCATGTAGACAAAACTAAGTTGCAATATTGTTGTACGACGTGAGGAGGATATAATAAAATAATTAAAAAGACGTAAAAATGTTCGCCCTTGGATAGCCTTGAACCCGGGATCTTCAGAACAACAAGCCAGCTCGATACCTCTTGCACACTTTTCCAACAGACTATTGCGCATTTTGTTACGCTCCTTAATAGTGCGTATGGTTAAATATCCAAGTATTACAGTTAGATCTTAAATATTGATTGGAATGCATTCATTCTGTACCAAGCATATTTTGAAATGTACTTCAAGCAAGTTTCACGACCGCTTTGCGTTAATAATGCAAATCAACTGTAAATGTTACCCCGACACGACAACTGCCCTCCATGTTTTATTTTTCTTACTCGCTGCCGGGTGCGCGCGCATCTTTGCGGCTCCTCATCCGACTGTCCCGAGACAGAAGTTCTCTCCACTCGTCTTAATACCTCTTCGTTTGTAACCCTATCTACCCATCTGATCTTCATCATTCTCCTGTAACACCACATTTCAAATGTTTCAATTCTCCTCTTTTCTGCTGCACCAATAGTCCAAGTTTCACTTCCATAGAGCGCCACGCTCCTGACAAAGGCCATTGAAAATGTCTTCCAAATACCTAAATCTATATTCGATGTCAACAGATTCCTTTTTTGTAGAAATGCTTTCCTTGCCTGAGCTAATCTATTTTTTATATCCTCTTAGCTTCGTCACTGGGGAAAAAAACTAAAATAAATAAATTAAAACGATGAATTATTAGTCCAGTACCGCTACCTAATTATTTAGTGTTGTATTCACGTTTCTGCAGTAGATGGCTCTTCATAATGTGACTTTGGATCCATGTTTTCTAGTGCTGGAGGTGTCTTGATGTAAGTTATCTTAAATGACGTTGTCAGCACCCAAATAAGACCATTTAGCTATCTAATATTTTAGCCCACTTTCAATTTTTGCAAAAAAATGAAAGTAAACTTATGAATTGTACACGGGCCCAAAGTTCATGTGTCTGTGTGTTCAAACATGACAAACCCGAATTGTACCAAATTTGGTACAGAGGTAGCACTAGCAAATATCACCTCAGTTGCAGGTTTAATATCACCGCTATTTAAACCAAAAAATAGTGCCCATCCAAATATTCAAATCTTTAAACAAATTACGAATAAACAATTGGTTGGTTGGATCCTCAGTTTAGGCGCTGCGACAGCGCGGTCATGTAGCCCCGTGTACTTTGGGTGTGTGCAGAATGTGTCTAATAACCGGTGTTAATTTTGATGGCTGTATTAGTGTGTGTTATCTGTTTATTAATTTAAGTACTGACTGCAAATTAGAATTTTTCAAACAGTTCCTACTTTTGCCGCCAAGCGCCACCATCAACGACGTCTAGGCCATGTTCAGAACTTAGCTACTAGACGCCAGTGCAGTCGGCTCTTGGCAACGAACGTAGAAACCTAAGAGCGTCGTTTACATTCTTAACCTATCCAATTTAGCTTCACACAGGTGTAATTAGTGGAAGGTTCCTTAACATGCCATAAATCCATGACATGGGACCGCCGGCTTTACTTCCCCTCTGAAGGAAGGCATACTGAGGGAGTTTTAACGCTCTTAAAAAATTCGACGGCTTCGGCTGAGTTTGAACCCGCTATCTTGGGCATAGAAGTTCAGCAAGCTACCGACTACGACACCGAAGCCGCCTGTATTGAACACATTGTTGGTGACGATAAGGAATTAATATCAATAACAAACAAACGCCATAGCAGTGGGAATGTGCGTGCGAATATTACAGGAATGTTTCCGTCTGAAGCATGAAGCTAATTAAGGCCAACATGCTTGGAGCTGCGGGCAACACAGAAGCTCCCGAGTTCAATGTAACAGTCTAACAAATACATCAGCACACGCCCGCAGTAAGCGAACTGGAGCTGGTGCAGGAATCATTTCGAGACAATCCACTGTTCCTCCGTTAATCAGTGGCGTAGTTGGTAAAATGCTGGGCTTCTATACCCAAGATCGCGGGTTCAAAACCAGCCGAAGCCGTCGGATTTTTAAGAGCATTAAATATCCTTCAGTCGCCTTCGTTGCGTAGTGATCAGCGCTACCACCCCGTAAGTCCTGGGTTCGATTCACAGCTCTGCCACGAAAATTGTAAAAGTGGTACGACTGGAACGGGGTCAACTCAGACTCGGGTGGTCCAAATGAGTAGAGGGGGTTTGGTGCACACCTCAACCATCCTCAAAGTGGTTTTCAGTGGTTTTCCACTTCGTCTTCGTACCTATTATAAGGCCAGGGCCGCCTCCTTCCCTCTTCCTTGCCTATTCCTTCCAATCTTCCCCTTCCTTTCCCCTCCCTCATGAGGCCCCTATTCGCTTTGCAGGAGAGGCAGCCTGGGCGAGGTGCTGATCACACCTCCCCAGTTGTATTCCACTCGACCAGATGTTCCAAGCTCCAGGACACTGCCCGTAGAGGCGGTAGTGGTGGGATCTTTCGCTGAGTCCGTGGGAACCACCAACCTGGAGGGTAAAATTTACCCAAAAAGAAGCCTTCAGTATGCCTTCCGTTGGAGAGGCAATAGGCCAGGGGCCCATATCATTGATTTATGGCATGTAAATGTCTCTTCCACTAACTACAATTGTGTGAAGCTAAATGTCTAGGTAAGATTTGATAACGCTCTATTAAGTTCCAACGATCACCTCCAGGTGCCGTTTTGTGGTGGCATCTAGTTGCCAAGTTCACGGCTAGGTGTAGTTGACGGTAGCATTTGATAGCAAAAGTAGGATCTAATTGAAATTGATCGTCTGCAGTCCTTACCTGAATTACAGTTAACACACACTAATACAGCCATCACAATTAACACTGATTATCAGACAGATTCTACACACACCCAAAGTACACGAGGCTCCATGACTGCGTTGTCGCAGCCCCTAAACTAAGGAACCAACCGTTAATCAGTGGTAGAATGTCCACTTCATGACCACTAGATCGTGGATTCGATGGCCTGCCGAGGAAGTTGTGTTTTGCTGTTCTTTTATTTAAGAGTCTTGGACAACGTGTCATATGGCCCCGTGTATTTGGGTGAGTGTGGAATTTTGTCTGATAACCTGTGTTAATGTGATGGATGTATTATTATGTGTATTTGAAATTCAGGTGAGGATTGGGAAGGAGGCAGCCATGGCCTTAATATAGGAACCATCCCAACATTCGCCTGAAGTAGAAATGGGAAACCACGAAAAACTACTTCTTGGATGGTTGATGTGGGAATCGAACCTACCTCTTCTCAGTTTCGTCTCACGAGGCTGAGTAGACCCCATTCCACCCCTCGTATCAGAATTAAATTTCTTGGCAGAGCCGGGAATCGAATCCAGACCTCCGGGGTGACAACCAAGAACGCTAGCCACTATACCAGGAGGTGGAAAGTTGTGGCTTTAAAATGAGGGGAGTCACAGACCTCAGTCTTACTATGTTGGTTCGATGAAGATGACGACGGATGAGACTTAGCCTATTGCATTCATGAGACTTTTAAGATACGAATTCATTTTAGTCTTTTAAAGCTGACATTTTCTGGATTTATTTTTCCTGTAAATACCTATTTCAAGGGTTCATGTCTATTTGGAGTATGGTTGGTTGGTTCCTTAGTTTATGGGCTACGACAAAGCGGTCATGTAGCCCCGTATACTTAAGGTGTGTGTAGAATCTGTCTGATAATCGGTGTTAATTGTGATGACTGTATTAGTGTGTGTTATCTGTTTTAATTCAAGTAAGGACTGCAGACAATAATTTCTAGTAGTTCCTACTTTTGCTACCGTCCACGACACCTAGCATGCGAACTTGGCTACTAGATCGCAGTCAGCACCCGGTGGCGAACTTTGGAACTAATAGAGCGTTATCAATTCCCACCTACAAATTTTGGCTTCACACAAGTGCAGTTAGTGGATGGTTTTCTTAATGCCATAAATCGGTGGCCTCCTGGGACCGCCGGCTTTACTTCCCCTCCGAAGGAAGGCATACTGAGGGATTTGTAACGCTCTTAAAAAATCCAACGACTTCGGCCGGGTTTGAACCCTTGACCTTGGGCATAGAAGCTCAGCATGCTACCAACTACGCCACCGTATTTGCCTGTTTAATGCCTTTGGACAGTCATTAAAGAAGTCAGCTTTCTTCCAATGCCTTTTATTCTAATTTGCTGGTGTGGTTGACAGAAATGCTTTCATGCTTCTCAACATCTACTATCTAGAGCCCTGCGCGGATAAACAAAACGTTATCCGCGTCCACCCCACATCCGCACGACTCTTATCCGCGTCCGCCCCACATCCGCACGACTCTTATCCGCGTCCGCCCCACATCAGCACGACTGTTATCCGCGTCCGCCCCACATCAGCACGACTGTTATCCGCGTCCGCCCTGCATCCGCACGACTGTTATCCGCGTCCGCCCCAAATCCGCACGACTGTTATCCGCGTCCGCCCCAAATCCGCACGACTGTTATCCGCGTCCGCCCCAAATCCGCACGACTGTTATCCGCGTCCGCCCCACATCCGCACGACTGTTATCCGCGTCCGCCCCACATCCGCACGACTCTTATCCGCGTCCGCCCCACATCAGCACGACTCTTATCCGCGTCCGCCCCACATCAGCACGACTCTTATCCGCGTCCGCCCCACATCAGCACGACTCTTATCCGCGTCCGCCCCACATCCGCACGACTCTTATCCGCGTCCGCCCCACATCAGCAAGACTGTTATCCGCGTCCGCCCTACATCAGCACGACTGTTATCCGCGTCGGCCCCACATCAGCACGACTGTTATCCGCGTCCGCCCCACATCCGCACGACTGTTATCCGCGTCCGCCCCACATCCGCACGACTCTTATCCGCGTCCGCCCCACATCCGCACGACTGTTATCCGCGTCCGCCCCACATCCGCACGACTCTTATCCGCGTCCGCCCCGCATCCGCACGACTGTTATCCGCGTCCGCCCCGCATCCGCACGACTGTTATCCGCGTCCGCCCCACATCCGCACGACTGTTATCCGCGTCCGCCCCACATCCGCACGACTGTTATCCGCGTCCACCCCACATCCGCACGACTGTTATCCGCGTCCGCCCCACATCCACTCGACTGTTATCCGCGTCCGCCCCACATCCGCTCGACTGTTATCCGCGTCCACCCCACATCCGCTCGACTGTTATCCGCGTCCGCCCCACATCCGCACGACTGTTATCCGCGTCCGCCCCACATCCGCACGACTCTTATCCGCGTCCGCCCAGCATCCGCACGACTCTTATCCGCGTCCGCCCCACATCCGCACGACTGTTATCCGCGTCCGCCCCACATCCGCACGACTCTTATCCGCGTCCGCCCCGCATCCGCACGACTGTTATCCGCGTCCGCCCCGCATCCGCACGACTGTTATCCGCGTCCGCCCCGCATCCGCACGACTCTTATCCGTGTCCGCCCTGCATCCGCACGACTGTTATCCGTGTCCGCCCCACATCCGCACGACTGTTATCCGCGTCCGCCCCACATCCGCACGACTCTTATCCGCGTCCGCCCCACAACCGCTCGACTGTTATCCGCGTCCGCCCCGCATCCGCACGACTGTTATCCACATCCGCCCCACAACCGCTCGACTGTTATCCGCGTCCGCCCCGCATCCGCACGACTGTTATCCGCGTCCGCCCCACATCCGCACGACTGTTATCCGCGTCCGCCCCGCATCCGCACGACTGTTATCCGCGTCCGCCCCACATCCGCACGACTGTTATCCGCGTCCGCCCCACATCCGCACGACTGTTATCCGCGTCCACCCCACATCCGCCCCTCATCCGCACGACTGTTATCCGCGTCCGCCCCACATCCGCACGACTGTTATCCGCGTCCGCCCCGCATCCGCACGACTGCTATCCGCGTCCGCCCCACATCCGCACGACTGTTATCCGCGTCCGCCCCGCATCCGCACGACTCTTATCCGCGTCCGCCCCGCATCCGCACGACTGTTATCCGCGTCCGCCCCACATCCGCACGACTGTTATCCGCGTCCGCCCCGCATCCGCACGACTGTTATCCGCGTCCGCCCCGCATCCGCACGACTGTTATCCGCGTCCGCCCCACATCCGCACGACTGTTATCCGCGTCCGCCCCACATCCGCACGACTGTTATCCGCGTCCACCCCACATCCGCACGACTGTTATCCGCGTCCGCCCCACATCCACTCGACTGTTATCCGCGTCCGCCCCACATCCGCTCGACTGTTATCCGCGTCCACCCCACATCCGCTCGACTGTTATCCGCGTCCGCCCCACATCCGCACGACTGTTATCCGCGTCCGCCCCACATCCGCACGACTCTTATCCGCGTCCGCCCAGCATCCGCACGACTCTTATCCGCGTCCGCCCCACATCCGCACGACTCTTATCCGCGTCCGCCCCGCATCCACACGACTGTTATCCACGTCCGCCCCACATCCACACGACTGTTATCCACGTCCGCCCCACATCCACACGACTCTTATCCGCGTCCACCCCACATCCGCTCGACTGTTATCCGCGTCCGCCCCGCATCCACACGACTGTTATCCACGTCCGCCCCACATCCACTCGACTGTTATCCGCGTCCGCCCCACATCCGCTCGACTGTTATCCGCGTCCACCCCACATCCGCTCGACTGTTATCCGCGTCCGCCCCACATCCGCACGACTGTTATCCGCGTCCGCCCCACATCCGCACGACTGTTATCCGCGTCCGCCCCACATCCGCACGACTCTTATCCGCGTCCGCCCCACATCCGCACGACTCTTATCCGCGTCCGCCCCGCATCCACACGACTGTTATCCACGTCCGCCCCACATCCACACGACTGTTATCCGCGTCCGCCCCACATCCGCACGACTGTTATCCGCATCCACCCCACATCCGCACGACTGTTATCCGCGTCCGCCCCACATCCGCACGACTGTTATCCGCGTCCGCCCCACATCCGCACGACTGTTATCCGAATCTACTGGCAATACAATAATATTTTTTATTAGATAAAGCATAAAGCAACACCTTTAGACATTTGAGGAAAGAGTCGTTCCCCTAGGCTGTGTGTCATGTGATATGTTATACAGCCAGAATTGCAACCATATCCAGTTCGGAGTGCTAATTATACTGTATTTAATCACATAATTTGAATGATATAAGCTTAAATCAATATCTTTCATTTGCCATGAAGAAACATATCGGAATAATAGCCTATGTGTCATAACATCCGGGTCCTAGTAAGGATATTAAAGAAGTTCGGATTGTATTCCAAAAAAAAAACTATCAGCAAAGTTACTTCAAATATTAACCGCAGTTTATTCGCTATCCGCTCATCCATGCAAACTATATCCGCATGGCGAAAATTTTTGTGGATATCCGCATCCGCGCAGGGCTGTAGTTATACCCACTACCCCGCGCGTAGCCGTGCGCGTTAAACCGGTCGCCACGACCACAACGCGAAGCTGCAGCAAGTCCGTAGATCGCAGGTGTGAATCCCGACGCTGACAGCGGTTTTTTCCTATTTATGATTGTATCGATCCCCTCCAACCAAGGAGGAATCGTTCTGAGACTTCTGAAGTAAGATAACAAATATTTAGAAATTATTACAGCTGGAAATCTGAAGAGGTGAGAGTAAAAGGTCATCCTTCATTTTCGGATTACGCTTGATATTTTAGAGGTATGGGTGTATATATCTAAGCTGCTCCGTAGTCTGTAAACACCATCTTTTAAGTTGTGAGCAAGAATAATAATAATAATAATAATAATTACTATTATTAGCCTACTTTTCACATTTTGCAAAAATGAGGAAAAAGTCTGTCTGTCCTTCTGTCTGTCTGTCTGTCTGGCTGGCTGCGTGTGCCCCCACCTTATCAACTCCTAAACGGCTGCAGCAATCGAAACAAAATGTGATATGAGTAAAGATCCATACCTGAATATGTCACGGCCATATTTGAAAATGATGTCAGTGCTACCAACTGCCGAAAAATCGCAATTGAAATTTGAGCTCCATATTGGATATCTTGGAAGGTATGAATGGGAGCTATTTCAAAATTGGCACGCGTATAGATAATAATTTTGCAGTTTAATTTCCAGGAGGCCATACATGGCAGTGTTGTCAAAATGATTATAAGCCTGCTGATAGGTCCAAATTTTAAATGCATATAACTTCTACACTATCAATTGGATTTCAACCAAATTTTGTATGTGCTATGTGTACATAAGCAGATATGACTGAGCGTATTCTTAAGAGCCACCAGGGTTCCCAACTGTTAATAAATGCTCTCATTTTTTTAAAATCCAAATACCCATATCAGAAAGTATGCAAGCCGACAGCTTTAAACTATGCACACGTATAGTACCCGACATTCTATATTAATTTGGAGTAACTTATATACGTCAGTGCTGCCAACATGATTCTAAGCCTGCTGATAGGTCCAATTTTAAAATGCATGTAACTTCTATACTAACTAATGAATTTCATTCAAAATTGACACAACAATAGATCATATTATTTCAGATTATTTCTGACCAATACATGTATGTCATAGTTGCCAACATGATTTTACGCGCGATTTTAAATTCAATGTTTAAACTGCATGTAACGTCCATGCTATCCATTGGACTTCAACAAAATTTTGTATTCTGTACCTTAAGAGATGGAGCTAAGAATATATTCAGTCACCAGGGCTGCCAACTGTAGTTCTCTATTAGGCTGCATTATACCAGGTATACAGTATTTCGAACTAATTAGAAATGTCGATATTACCAACTTAATTTCGTCATTATTCTAGAGAGATCCATATAGATTGATCATTGGCATGAATCTTACATTTTAAGAAAAGTAAGCTCTTTAGTTCTTCACGGAACTTCTTGTTTTTATTTGCGAATACAGTAGATCACTTAGGCTCACGCTACAATTTCATTTCTTCTTCGTCTGAAGCTTCCTCTTCCCCCAGTATTCCTTCATATGGACGCTGTGTTGCTGCTTCTGTTCATCCGTCCAGGTTCTTCCAGTCTTCGCAGTTCATTTGTCTTGAAGCCCTTTCAAATTTGGAATAATGGTCCGAAATGTACCCCTATCTACACTTCCTGAATGTTGGACCTTTCTAGATCTTTATGAACTTCCTTAATCCATCCTGTAGTGGTCTTCTTGTTCCAGAGGTAGTCGCATATCTTTTTGGTTATTCAGGTTTTGTCCTATGTTCGAGAAATGACAAGCTCCTCCTGTTCATGGTTTCTGAGATTTTCTCCACTTGTTCCGAAATTTTCAGTTGATTTCAGTCTGGACTGGACCCATGATTTTCCTACGTGTTTTTCTTTCCGGGATCTCCAGTTTCTCCAACTTGTAGGTCATTGAGAGGCATTCGCTGGCATATAAAGACTCTATTTTAACCACTGTGTTATAGTGCTTTATCTCAGCATTCCAAGAGATGCATTTCTTGTTGTAGATGTTTTTAGTTAGCCCGTAAGCTCTCTCCCCATTTTTGAGATCCTATCTCCCACAGCAGCTTTCTCTAGCCCGTTCTCTTGTCTGGTCTTGCCGAGGTATTTGAACTTTTTTACCGTCTCAATCCAACCAATCTCTGTTTCAATGAAGTTTGGTCCATGTTCATCATTAGTCATGAATTTGATCTTCTCTTTTGAGAACCTAAGCCCAGTCTTTCCAACGACATTTGCTAGGAGGTTGATCTGTACGGGTGCTTCCTCTAGGTTTTATGAAGTAATCCTAAAATCTTCAGCGAAAGCCAAGCAGTTGACTTTAATAATAATAATAATAATAATAATAATAATACTTCAACTAAGACTACTACTCCCTGGATGATGCAAGTCAACATTGATCTGGAAAAAGCACAGGTCGACCCTGAAGACGTCATAGACAAAAGCGTATTTTGACACAAGATATACAAGTGGGAAATGATGTCAGAGAAAGCAGCACGTACAGCCCAAAGACTAAAGTGAACCGAAGAAAAGAACACGGCCTTTAGTGCACGAATGAAAAAGTATTGGAAAAACAGGAAGAACAAGTAGGCATGATTGCTTCGCGTGGTCTAATAGGCCTGTAACGTGTAAAATAATTAAAATAATAATACCTCTTCTTCCCTGGAATAGTGAGAGGGATATTCTATTTCACATGTGTTACGAAGTACGGCTATAGAGGTGGGTATCGTGCCGCCACTCAGCGGATCATGGACCATGAAGGAACTAAGACGGGTAGCAGGAGCCTACATTATGCCGCCATGTAATTGGATCTATCAGTCTCTAGTTAACACGCCTGTTCTCAAAGCGCGACTCACAGGAGGCCATTAGTGACGATTATACTGTTCGCATTTAGTAACCAAAGTGGATTGGGGAGTAAATTGTGGGGCCGAATAATAAATACGAGTTCAAAAGACCATATGAGTTATGATATGAGCACGTGTTATCCTGTCAGCCTTCTCGTGAAGTTCTGAAAAACGTTCTGTCTACCTAGGAGCGGAATTACGGACCTCATTTTATTATTCTGTAATCACTTACACTTGACTGGTTGCGTATCTGCGACCGTAGCTACCACTATAGGTAACATGGAACCATTGACTTCTGTGCTTTAACTCTCAGCTTTGTAGCTCAGATTAACTGTATTTCAAAATAATTTGTGGTCGCGCTCAATAATATGCAACGTTAGAACATGATAAATATCCCCATGAATGGATTTTCAAAGTGTTTACGATTTCAAAGCATCTTATATCTAAGATTCAATTATATTTACTTGAGTGAACGATAAAATTGCTTCTTGTACTGCTCAATTTGAAAGCCATTAAAGAACAATGTGGGTTGGAAGTGTTCCAATGCTGTGACCTATGTTCTCGAAGAAGACTCCTCCACTCGTAATGGGATGTAATTACCGTTTAGCCTCATTTAACGCCCACCGTTAAGAAGCTATTTACAGCCACATTACATTGATATCGGAACTGAATGATATCGCTCTCACGTGTAATGAGTCGGCCCGTTCCAAGACCCATTATGTCTATTAAAATCATAATTGCTTTCTTGTGCTACGTACTGTATATTCTGAGCAACGTGAGCTCAAGATATAATGTTAATGTTTTTACGTCCCTTTTAACTACTCTGGCTTTTAGAGACGCCAGTGTGCCGGAAGTTTGTCCCGAAGGGGATCTTTAACGAGCCAGTAAATATACTGACACGGCTCGCTCGAATTTGCGCACCCTCATTTTCCACCTGACTGCGCCAGGATCCGAACCTGCAACCTTGAGCTCAGCAAGCGAGATGATGATGTTGATGATGATGATAATTGTTGTTTTAAGGGGCCTAACATCTAGGTTATCGGCCCCTAATGGTTTGGGTGATCATTAAAAATGAAAATGAAACTATAAATAAATGTAACTACAACTTACAACAAAACTAAGCACAGTAGTAAAGCCAGAGGGTCTGTACGCCTCGGAGTGCTTGACACTGAATAAAAAAGGGGATCTTCAGGAACTGGAATAAAAGGAGAGGAAAATTTTTCGGAAAATTTTAGGACCACAGAAAACTGCTGACGGGACATGGAAGAACAGAAGGAATGATGACCTCTATAAACATACTGAAAAAATTACTGTCACAATGCGGAAGCGAAGGTTGAAATTCTACGGACATTTGGTGAGAATGGATGAGAACCGACTGACTAAGAGGATATTCAAGTATATTACAGAGCTGAAGGCTACAACTAAGTGGGTAGAAGAGGTTAAAAGAGACGCCTAGGAAAGTGGACTCTCAGTGGATGTGATCCACAACAGAAAAGAGTTCAGAAACCGAATTGACAACATCAAGATATTCGAGGAGAAAACACCTAAAATTAGAGCCAAACTGGTAATATCCGAGGAGGAGCAAAAGATCAGAAGTGAACGAATGAAGAGGTTTTGGGAAGAGAAGAGGAGATTAACCAGAAAGCCTTATGTTCCATGCGGTCCACAGGCGGCCAAATTCGGAAGAAAGAAGAAAGAAAACTAACCACAGCTTACACACTAGTAGAAGAAAAGGAAAACAAAAGAAGAGTACGGGAAATAAAATAAAGGGGAAACAAATGCCCTCAACCCTCGGAGAATGAGGATTGAGGGACTTAGAAAGAAGGAGAGCCAAGAAAGGCAGATAGGAAAAGGAAAGACGAGAGGACCGCCCCAGAGGCAACGAAAAAGGGGAAAAACCGGATCCAGCTCAGGAATCCCTCGGAGTCGCCAATTCCCGAACTCACCAGCTGTGAGCCCTTGAGGGTGTAGCACTATCCAGTGGAGGGGCTAGACACACCCTGCCTCATTGAGGGCCTTGAGCAGAAGGCAGGAGATAACATGAAAAGAAAAAGAAGGCTGACACCTCGAAGAATGGGGGTTCAGGAAAGATGAGTGAAGGGCCAATTAAGGCGGGAAAGGAAGAGACTCCCTAGGCCTCGGATACCCTAATACCGTCGGGTTCGGAAGAGAACAAGAGTTGACCAAGAGAGGTCGACAGGAAAGAAGACGGGGAGAAACTCAGAACAAGTAAGTGGAAGCAATACCGGACTCGGCTGGACCATTGTACTTGGGTGTGTGTAGAATTTGTTTGATAACCAGCATCACTGTGATGTCTGTACTAGTGTGTGTATTTGTGTGGGAAGTGGTCATGGCCTAAAGCACAGGTGGGCAATGAGAGAGCGCAGCTCCTGGAGCCAAGTGCATGAGCGTGGGCGGACACCCAATGGGTGAGCCACAAGTACCGTTGGGGAGGGAAGTTGGAATGTAAGGACGAGGAGTTGGAAGGTAGCGGCTGTGGCCTATAGTTAGGGACCAACCCCGGCATTTGCCTGGAAGGAAGATGGGAAACCACAGAAGACCATCTTCAAGATTGCCGGCGGGTGGATTCGAACCACCTCGCCTCCCGGATGTGAGTGACTGCCAGCAGTCATGCCGTAACGACCACGGCTAACTCACCCGGTCCGGGACCAGCTGACTGCTCGCTAACAGTCTGTGCTGGAACGACTAGATGGCAATATGCGCAGTCAAGCATTGTACCGAGCTGAGTAGGCCTATATTATGTGTACGGCTGTACGCTAAATATGAATCACGAACAAGCTTAGCACATTTTGATGAACAGTTTTCGCAAACAGATTTCCCAAACATGCACAAAATGACTGCCAAACTTCTATCAATGTTTCGTTCAACATATCTGTGTGAGAAACTGTTCTCTCTAATGAAGATAAATAAATCTCCACACAGAGCCACTCTAACTGATGCACATCTCACTGCCGTTCTTCGAATTGCAAGTGCAAGATCGATCGCTCCAAATGTAACCAGTCTGCTTCAGCGAAAGGATACCCACACCTCCTCATCATCTGCAAAATGACAGTTCAGATATATAAGAACACATAGCCTATGTTTTGTTTATAGTGAATTATATTTATTCGTGTATTAGGTAGATTTCATTAGAAAGCTAACTATTGCAATGGGTCCCATGTTTCGACTTCCGGAAAATTTCGACATATCTTCGCGTTTCACATCCCCCAGATCCCAAAACCACCATCAGTTCAAAAGTTTATATATAATTTATGTATATATGTATCTATCTATCTATATATATATATATATATATATATCAGTTTCTTGTGGACACGATAACTGCCGTAATTTTGCACCAATCACTTTGAATTTTTTACATAATATGTATCCCTATAGAATCTCGGTCGAGTTCGTTAATGGGCAAAATAGGTCAAAGGGGGTGAAAATGGGGGGCTTTTTTCGAAAAAGTGAAATATCGCTATAACTCTCTTAATACATGAAATATCGAATCCCTTCAAAGTTCATAATATGTGTCGGATAAGTGCCAAAAATTTATGTCAAATAAGTCTTTTGATAGCACCAACCATTGACCAAAGGGGTGGGAAAAAGTGGGTTTTTTGGGAAACATTAATCATATCTCTGTTAATAGGCACAATATCAAAACCGCACAAAATGGACAATATTCCTCCAATAATTACCTAAAACTTTTGTCTGAAAGAATTTTTGATATGACCCACCATTACGCCACGGGGTGAACAAAATGATTTAAATTATAAGAAAATGCCAAGTGCCAAGAGAGGTTGCCATGACAACTTTACTTTTAATTGATAAGGGATGAGCCATCAGCAGTTGCTATGACAACGCCACTGCACGAGATCACATTCAGTTTTCATATGTCTGTGGGAAGCGACTTCGGTATCGGAACTGGTAGCATGCTGAACTTCTATGCCCAAGGTCGCGGGTTCAAACCCGGCTGAAGTCGTCTGATTTACTAAGTGCGCTAAAAAACCTTAGTTTGCTTTCCTTCGGAGGGGAAGTTCCAACGTTCGTTGCGAGTTGCTGATTGAGGTGACATCTAGTAGCCAAGTTCACAGCTAGGTGTCGTTAACGGTAGTATTTTAGGTAGATTTCATTAGAAAGCTAACTATTGCAATGGGTACCATGTTTCGATTTCCGTAAAATTTCGACATATCTTCGCGTTTCACATCCCCCAGACCCCAAAACCACCGTCAGTTCAAAAGTTTATATATAATTTATGTAATATATGTATATATGTATATCAGTTTCTTGTGGACACGATAACTGCCGTAATTTTGCACCAATCACTTTGAATTTTTTACCGAATATGTATACCCATAAAATCTCGGACGAGTTCGTTACTGGGCTAAATCGGTCGAAGGGGATGAAAATGGGGGACTTTTTTTTCTTAAAAAAAAAAATGAAATATTGCTATAACTCTCTTAATATGTGAAATATATAATCCGTTCAAAGTTCATACTATGTGTCGGATAAAGCTCAGAAATTTATGTCTTAAACGTTTTTTGATAGCACCAACCATTGACCAAAGGGGTGGGAAAAAGTGGTTTTTTCGGGAAACATTAATCATATCTCTGTTAATAGGCACAATATCAAAACCGTACAAAATGGACAATATTCCCCTAATAATTACCTAAAACGTTTGTCTGAATGAATTTTTGATATGAGCCACCATTGCGCCAAGGGATGAGAAAAATGATTTCGGAATTATAAGAAAATGCCAAGAGCTATCAGTGGTTGACATGGCAACACTACTACATTGATGAGGGATGAGCCATCAGACGTTGCCATGACAACGCACTTGCGCGAGATCAGATTCAGATTTCCATCTGACTAAGTGTGAAGCGGCTTCGGTGACGTAACTGGTAGCATGCTGAACTTCTATGCCCAAGGTCGCGGGTTCAAAGCCGGCCAAAGTCGTCGGATTTTCTAAGAGCGCTAAAAATCCCTCAGTAAGCTTTCCTTTGGAGGGGAAGTTCCAACGTTCGTTGCGAGTTGCTGATTGAGGTGACATCTAGTAGCCAAGTTCACAGCTAGGTGGCGTTGACGTTAGTATCTGGTAGCAACATTAGGAACTACTGCTTGAAATTTAGCGTCTGCATTCCTTACCTGAATTACAGACTAATACAGCCATCACAATTCACACCGTTTATCAGACAGATTCTACACTCACCCAAAGTACACGGGGTTATGTGACCGCGTTGTCGCAGCCCCTAAACTGAGGAACCAACCAACATCTCTGCGGGAGATATAATTTTGCGTGAAGAAGTAACAGACCGTTACATAGTTACACATCAGTGTCGAAACCTTGCATAAGGACAGTGTGACCACAAGTATAACAAGTAGTTCCGTGAAGAACTGTACAGCCTATTTTCATATATCCTGCTCATGTTAATTGCCTCTATCAACATACAAAATTTCAGTTTAATTGCTGTAACAGATTCGTAGATATTGGGAACCGTCTAAATATTTCAGATGGTCGCCAGGTTGGATTTTTATTTTTGTACTATTATATTAAGATTATTGTGTACGTGTGGTATTCAAACTTCAATCGCATGATTAGAACACAAGAAGTAAAAACGAGATTTTAAAATTACGCACAGCAGCCATCTTGTGATTATGCAAACAATTGAAATAAATTAGATGCCAGTGGATCAACATTTGTGTAAGCATTTAACGTGCAACGCTTCACGGCACTCGGATAGTTAATTCGCGAGAAACGTCCATTTAAATATTTATACTTCGCGTCGCCACCATGTTGGATTCGTGCTCACCAGGTTACTGAAAGTTCTATAGGTGAACATATGTTCATAGTCTCTATGAACATAAAAATTACAGTTTGGTTGCTGTAAAAGATTTATAGATATTGAGAACCGTCTAAATATTTCGGAAGCTTGCCATTTAGGATTGTTATATGTATAGGCCATAGAGTTATGTACCATTCAAGGACACTTATTGCCTAGGTTCATTATTCAAACTTTCACTTCGATCGCATGATTACGACACAAGAAATAAAAACTTAATTTTAAAATTTCGCACAGCCGCCATCTTGAGGTTATGTAAACAATTGAATTAAATTAGATGGCAGTACATTACAATCTGCAAAATCATTTACTGTACCACATTTCACTGCGCTCAGAGCGTTAACTCACGAGAAAAGTCTACTAAAATATTTCAAATTCGCTTGGTCGCCATGTTCGTTTTGTACTTTACAGGTTTATGAATTATACATAGGTAAACTTGTATCAGTACCCTTTATCACCGTACAAAATTGCAGGGTGATATCTGTAATAGTTTCGGGGATATAGAATGTCAGTGAAATATTTCGCACAGCCGCCATTTTGAGGTTATGTAAACAATTGAACTAAATTAGTCTCCAGTGCATTGCAATGTGTATAAATATTTGCTGTACCAAGTTTCATTACGTTTGGATAGTTAAATCGCGAGAAAAGTCTATTTAAAAGTCTCCACTTCGCTTGGCCGCCATGTTGGTTATGTAGTAACCAGGTTTTTGAAAGTCTCATAGGTGAACTTCTAGTAGTACCCTTTATCACCGTACACAATTTCAGGGCGATATCCGTTATAGTTTCGGAGATACTGAATGCTTGTGAAATATTTCGCACAGCCGCCATGTTGGATTGGTGAGACGTAACAAAATTCGATGGGCACGGTCGAGGTCGCCGGGAATAGTGCTATGAACTTACCGAGTTTCACTGAAATCGCTCCAGCCGTTTAGATTTTATTAGGGGGGGGGACACACACACACACACCTCACACTTACACACACACACACACACGGACAAAAGGTGATCTCATAAGCCTATTTTTTTCAAAATTGAAAATAGGCTAAAAATGGACTCCAAATGACAAGAAGGTTACCGTCCCCATAAGACAATAAAATGTTTAAAATATGTTTAAAATGAAGAAAAACAAAGTTAATTAATCTTCAATTATAAAATACTTTCACGCGATAAATGAGGTCTGATCCTTCTACGAAAACCTGCATATTCTGCCTATTTTCGTCTATCTCCAAGTTTGTCCGGTGAAATCTACCTCCGCCTTCCGGCGTGCCGAGAGGACTTTTTTTTTCTGTACTCCTACAGCAAGTTTTCGTCCCTTGTGTTCTAAACAAGTTGTTAGGTTGGCTTATTGTAGTTTCAGGACTATCGGTAGTGGGCAAAGGAGTGTGTACTTATCAGTTGTCAAAGTAATTATTTATGTTTCCTATCAGAACCTAATAAAAGGAATATAATTAAGCATATGTACGTAGCACCATAATCTAATCATCTAATGCACAACAAACAGGGCACAAGTATAAAGCTGTTGTGATACGCCGCTTGTAACGGCAAGCTGCGCAGGCAGCTACAAGGTTAACTTCGGTGGGAGCGCATACTCGGCTCTTTGTCCTGCCCCAGCGGGAGCGCTGCTCAATGAGCCGAATTGTGCCCATCTCTGGCCTAAAGTTAGCTACTGTCCCGGCATTTGCCTGGAGTAGATGTGAGGAAACCACGGAAAACCACTTCCAGGATGGCTGAGGTAGGAATCGAACCCGCCAATTTTTAGTTTTGCCTCACGAGGGTGAGTGTATCCCTTTCTAGCCCTCAGTCCAGAATTAAATTTCTTGGCAGAGCCGGGAATCGAACTCAGGCCTCCGCGGTGACGGCGAAGAATGCTAGCCACTATGCATCGTGGCGGACATGGAAGGTATTGTCTCCGCGCCAGGAGAAGTCAGATGGCGATGAACTGCAGATGCCTTCCCGCGTTCTGTATCCTACCATGCATTCAAAAAACATCAAGTTGGTCACCGCCAGATTCACTGACACTCACCCTCCTCCCAGGCCTTTGTCTGGAGCGTGGCGCTCTATGGAAGTGAAACTTGGACCGTTGGAGCAGCAGAAAATAGGAGAATTGAAGCGTTTGAAATGTGGTGTTACAGGTGAATAATGAATATCAGATGGGTAGATTGGGTAACAAATGAAGAGGTATTAAGACGAGTGGGAGAGGAGAGATGTTTCTGGCGACTGCTAATGAAGAGAAGAGATAGGTTGGTAGGACACGTAGGACACATACTAAGTAAGACACACAGGAATAGCAAACTTAGTCATAGAAGGAAGGGTCGAGGATAAGAACTGTAGGGGTAGACCAAGATTAGAATATGTTAAACAGAATGCTTCGGATGTAGGGTGTGGTAGCTAAGTGGAGATAAAACGATTGGCTCAGGACAGGGAAGCATGGAGGGCTGCATCAAACCAGTCAAAAGACTGAAGGCTCAATCAACAACGAATGAGAAGCCGTCTCTGGAGTAAAGTATTTTGCGTTAACAATGAATATCTCTACTTATAGTCCAGGCAACGAAGCGAAAATAAAAATAATAAATACGAAAGTATTTAAATTTGGTGAAATTGTTCATTAGCGCTTACTCTTGAACCTGTCAAAAGTCCTGACCAATTAAAGGTCCACAATCGCCACCATCTTTGAAAAAGGATGCACTTTTAAGGTTTTTGGACTCGAACTCCTTATTATTATTAACTTTATCGAAAATATTGTAGTGATCAAAATTTGAGAACATTCAATTCTCTACAAAAAAAAAAGGTTCAATTCATTTTATTCATAAAACTAATATTTTCGGTGTGAACGGACGACAAACTTGATGCAGATCGGGGAATCGCTCTCTCTCTTGGCTTTAGCAGCAAAATATGAATTCAATGGCGCATAACGGTCCATATAAATCTCTGTGGGAATTCTGCAAACAGAAATTTATATTCTTTACGTAAAATTCAATCATTGTTATTATTTTTTCATTTTCCACATTTTGTTTTATTTACTCACTTTATTATTACGTTTGAGTGCGTTGCTTTTTTGCAGTCTGACTGGTACTGAGGCTATTATCATCGACTGCATCAGCATAATCCGATAAATCAATGCTCCCCGCATAGGAAGATCGTCTCGAGCTTTTGGTTGACACTGCCCTTTCTTCATTCGCGTTATCGACCTCATCTCCGTCTTCATTTTCTTAATCGACTATTTTCGATCCATTGAAGAAGTCTCCATGACAATTATTGCAAACGTGTTGTACAATCAATCCCTCCTTTTCTACACCCACACAACCCTGCACAGCCAGTTGTACATTTGCAAAAAATCAGATTTAATAAAGCCTCGGGTGCAATGGAGTCCATTGTTGTAATCGGAATGAAGTATCCTTGGACTCGTTTCCAACCCCATAATACAGGGGGTAATTCATTTCCCAGCCATTTTTGCACTTGATCGTACACTCGAAAAGAATGTTGCCTGGATTCTCCTTCTGTTGGTGGTAGTGAGGCAATGTCGGGCTTTATTTTCGTACAGATTTCGTGAAACAATGATATCGAAGTTTATTCACAGAATTGTGTGTAGAACGTGCACCGTAGATTGCAAGGAAAAAACGTTCTTCAGCTTCAGCGATAACGTCGTGTGATGAATCACGGTTGTTGAAACTTTCAGCGATATCATGTAACTCTTTACTTTTGTTAAAAAAAAGCTTTACGCACCTAACCTTTCCTTTATTGAAAATCGCTGAAGTAGTGTCGCAGCCACTAAAAGCATGCAAGAAAAGAATGTTGTTCGCAAGTCCTGATGATTGTGACTGCTGTGATGAATACACTCTTCTCGCGATTTTTTTCCTTTCCCGGTTTGACAAAAAAGATATTTTTTCCGATGGAGCCAATGCAACCAGCAAAACTAAAAGATCAACATCTTCGCCAATAATAGTCACGTTACTTTTTGATGAAGATAATTGGATTGCAGTGTTCACGGTCAAAAAGTCTGCATCATCTGTGCTCTGTCGACATCCTATTCCCTAATCGTTTATCTTGGTTGATAGCATGTCAATTATCCTGCTTTTGTTTTTGTCGTTTGAAAGAAATTGATCCTGCCGAACGGTGATACTCATAGTTTCTTCAAAATTGATGTCCATAGACTTTTTAGCAGCAGATCGGCGATTTTGCTCCGTTTTCTTTGTACTGTCATTGGTATTGGAATAACCAAATTTATTTCCATATTTCCTGTATAAAAATACGGCGAGACTTATTTGCAAAGACGATAAAAAAGAACGTGGTCTTACTGCTGAAATAATAGCGTGGGCTATGGCAATACTTTTCCTGTTGGTATTTGTATTACTTCCATCCATTTTATGAAAGACAACATGGTCTACAAAGGCTCTCAGAGTTTCCAGAATGTCAGTACTCGCATTACAAAAAAAAATCATCAGTTGAAGGATAAGCAGAATTCTCATAGACTTTTGATATAATGTCTTCTTTTAAAATAGCTGCTGCAGTTTGAACCATTCGAAGTCGTTCCTCACGCTCGCCAGGTTCTTTTTTCATACCAGGAATCTGTCAATACATTATTTTCATTCCCGTGTCACGGAGACAAACGATAGGAACTTTTTTCTGATTTTGTGTGATTATAATTCTGTCCCCATATTTTTGTTTCAACCTACTCTTAACAGTTAATTCATTGGGAACATATTATGTACACTGGTACATTAACTCGGATAGTGATACTTGACAATCCTCGTGATTATCAAGGTACGAATATATCTTTTCCATAGCCCTTGTAACATCTTCGACCTGAGGACGTCCAAGTTTTGTCCTGGTTGCCGTTGAATGCAAAAAAAAAGAGACAAAGCAGGATTGGTGGTATATAGCATCGGAAGTAACTAAATCAACAGTATTTATGACACGATGCTTAACTTCGCCTCCCCATTTGTGGTTTCTATTGTTCGCCGCTTCTATTACTTTTTCCCTTAAAGCTATACTGCGAACGTTATAAACTTCTCTACATTTAGCAATAGGTTGCTTTTTTTCTTTTGCATAGAATGCCTCATCAATATTTTCGGCGCAATAAAAACATGTTCCTTTAAAATCAAATATAGGCAAAGATGATCGCAAACTTTCAGTAAGCTCCGGGTTGCTAGATGACGTTGTAGCATCGGTAAGATTTTTTTTTGCGAGTGCAGCTCTTATAATATCCGATCGCGTATAGTTCTTTCGACAAATGATATGAACTGTCACAGTTCTTTACACCTTCAAGCACTAAGTGTTTATTATCCTTCCTTTCCACACTTGCTTTTTTAAGGTAATAATTCGCTTTCTTTTCACTTCCGCAATATCGCCACTACAAATATTTTCATCGCAAATGAAACACTTCTCACTTCCAGCCATCGTAACAATGTACGTCCTACTGAATTCCAGAACTAAACAGCTGACGGTCGGACCCTATACAGCCCTTCCCCCCGCCCGACACGAGCAGGTATACCACCGTCAAACATCATCCTTGGTGGGCATTATATTATGAAAAAGTTCGTACGCACTGAAATATAGTAATACTGGAATGCTCCAACGCGACAAATGGGGAGAAGTATTACTATATTTCAGTGTTTGTATGCCAGAGCTATCCGTTATGTACTTTACAAAAACATACGACTACACTCTCGACAGGCTGTAACAGTAGTATACCTGACCCAAACTTCTCGATATTTACACAGGACACACTGTTATGATTCTTTAAGCTGTGCGTAGATTGGTTGTTTGGAGCAAATCTCCGATCTGCTTCATGTTCGTCGTCCATTTACTCGGTAAATGTTGGTTTTATGAAACAACTGAATTGAACCTTCTTTGTAGAGAATTAAATGTTCTAAAAATTTGATCACTACAACTTTTTCGATAAAGTTAATAAATAAAGAGTTATAGACTAAAAACCAAAAGTGCACCCTTTTTCCAAGATGGCGGCGATTGCGGACGTTTAATTGGTCAGGACTTTTGTCGAGAAGTTTGGGTCAGGTATACTACTGTTACAGCCTGTCGAGAGTGTAGTCGTATGTTTTTATAAACATTTTCACCAAATTTCAAAACTTTCGTATTTATTATTTTTATTTGCTGAAATTCGGCCTTCGTTGCCTGGGCTATTAGTATAAAACAAAGTCCCCGATTCTTGGATGGTACGGGTAAACTCGAGAACCACTGGATAGAATTTGATGCGGTTTTCACCATTCTGGAAAGGATATCTCGAGGATGATTTCTGTACAAAATAATTTATTTATGATCAAAGGAAGCCGAGCAGTAACGATTTCAGTGGAAAAGTCGAAAGAAAACCTGGCGTCCGAGTGCTTTGTAAGCTTACGCTGGGCAAACCGTTAAAAATATCTAAATACTATGAGTGTAAGAATTGTTCAGCATGAAAAGTTCTAAAAAAAAAGTCCGCGAGAGCATATGTCTATCTTCAATACATCGCCCACTATAAGTGTTTTCACGTTTTAATTCTTCCAACCATGTCCATTCAACTACTGAGGCGACAGTTTACGAGAATCATGTTGGCAGCACTAACGTATATTAGTTACTCCTAATTAATCTAGAATGTCAGGTACTATACGTTTGGAAAGTTTGGAGCTTTTGGCTTACATACTGTCTGATATATTGTTATTAGGGTAAAATAATAGAGACAGTATTTATTAACTGTTGGCAGCCCTGGTTGCTCTTAAGACTACGCACGGTCATCAGTTATGGTGCACATAGCGCATACGAAATTTGGTTGAAATCCAATTGATAGTATAGAATTTACATGTATTTAAAAATTGGTCCTATCAGCAGGCTTAGAATCATGTCGGTAGCACTGGGGTAAATTAATTACTCCAAATTAATCTAGAATATCAGGTACTATACGTGTGCATAGTTTAAAGCTGTCGGCTTGCATACTTTCTGATATATTGGTATTTGGATTTAAATAAAAATATAGAGAGCATTTATTAGCAGGTAGCAGCCCTGGTGGCTATTTAGAAAATGCTCAGTCATATCTGTTTAAGTACACATTGTACATACGACATTTGGTTGAAATCCAATTGATAGTGTAGAAGTTATATGCGTTTAAAAATTTGACCTATCAGCAGGCGTAGAATCATTTTGGCAACACTGTCATGTATGGACTCCTGGAAATTAAACTGAAGTATTAATATCTATATGTGTGCAAAATTTGGAATAGCTCCCATGCATACCTTCTAAGATATCCAAAATGGAGCTCTAATTTCAATTGCGATATTTCAGCAGTTGGTAGTACTGACATTATTTTCAAATATGACATTGAGCTATTCAGGTTTAGATCTTTACTCATACCAAATTTGGGTTCGATGGCTGCAGCCGTTTAGGAGTTGATAGGGGGACACACACACACAGCTAGACAGACTCACATTCTCCCGGATCGATCTCATTTTTAGCCTATTTTCAATTTTGAAAAAATAGGCTTATGAGATCACCTTTTGTCCGTGTGTGTGTGCGTGCGTGCGTGCGTGTGTGTGTGTGTGTGTGTGTGTGATTCGTGTGTGTGTCCCCCCCTAATAAAATCTAAACGGCAGGAGCGATTTCAATGAAACTCGGAAAGTTCATAGCACTATTCCCGGCGACCTCGACCGTGCCCTTCAAATTTTGTTACGACTCACCAATCCAACATGGCGGCTGTGCGAAATATTTCACCAGCATTCAATATCTCCGAAACTATTACCGATATTACCCTGACATTTTCTATGGTGATAGAGGGAACAACTATAAGTTCACTTATGTGACTTTTGAAAACCTGGTAACTACAAAACCAACATGGAGGCCAAGCGAATTTGCGAATTTTAAATAGACGTTTCTCGTGATTTGACCAACCAAACGCAATGAAACTTGGTACAGTGTATGTTTATATACATTGTAATGCACCGACATCTAACTTCGTTCAATTGTTTACATAATCACAAGATGGCGGATGTGTGAAATATTTCACCGGCATTCTATATCTCTGAAACTATTAGCGGTATCTCCCTAAAATTTTGTACGGAGATAAAGGGCACTACTGGAAGTCCATCTATAAGACTTTCAAAAACCGGTTAACTACAAAACGAACATGGTGGCCAAGCGAATTTGAAAATTTTAAATAGACCTTTCTCGCGATTTAATGTTCCAAGCGCACTGAAACCTGGTACAGGAAATATTTATTCACATTGTAATCCACTGGTATCTAATTTAGTTCAATTGTTTACATAACCTCAAGAGGGCGGCAGTGCAAATTTTAAAATTAAGTTTTTTATTTCTTGTGATGTAGTCATGCGATCGAAGTGAAAGTTTGAATAATGAACCTACGCAATAGTTTTCCTTTAATGGTACATGACTCTATGGCCTATACATTTAACAATCCAACATGGCGACCATCCGAAATATTTAGGCGATACTGAATATCTACGAATCTATTTTAGCAATCAAACTGCATTTTTATGTTCATAGGGGTATGAACTTAAGTTCACCTATAGGACTTTAAATAACCTGGTGATCACAAATCCAACATGGCGGTGACGCGAATTATAAATATTCACTTGGACGTTTCTCGCAATTTAACCATCCGAGTGCAGTGAAGCTTGGTACAGTAAATCCTTATACGAATGTCAATCCACTGGCATCTAATTTATTTCAATTGTTTCCATAACCTCAAGATGGCATCTGTGAAAAATTTTAAAATCTCCTTGTTTTTTCTTGTGTCTTAATTATGCGACTGAAGTTTGAATACTACACGTTCACAATAATCTGCATGTAACAGTACATAACTCTAGGACCTACATATATAAAATCCAACATGGCGACCATCCGAAATATTTAGTCGGTTCTTAATATCTACGAATCTATTACAGCAATCAAACAGAAATTGTGTATGTTGATAGTGGCAATTAACATAAGTAGGATATATGAAAATAGGCTGCATAGTTCTTCACGGAACTACTTGTTGAAAATGTGAAATCTATATATATAAAAATCAATGTAACGTGATAGTTTGTCTGTCGGTATGTATGTCTCCTATGCGTTCATATACCATTCGTCCGATTGCGAAGAAAACTTGGGTGAGATGTTGAATACACTCCAAGGAAGGTTTCTGACTTAGTAAATCCATTTTACAATAGGTAGCGCACGCGTAGATTCAACAAATGAGCGACGATGCGCGAAGCACTTCAACAAGGTCCCGTATGTGTTCATATACCATTCGTCCGATAGCGATGAAACTTGGGTGAGATGTTGTGTACACTTACGTGAAGGTTTCAAAATTAGTGAATACATTTCACAGTAGATAGCGCACAAGTAGATTCAACAAATGAGCGACGACACGCAATGCGTTTCAACAAAGTCCCGTATGCATTCATATACCATTCGTCCGATAGCTATGAAACTTGCGTAAAATGTTGTGTACACTGCAGGGAAATATTCTGGCTTAGTAATCCACTTTACAATAGGCAGCGCACGAGTAGATTCAACAAATGAACTACGACGCGCGAAGCATTTCAACAAAGTCACGTTTGCGTTCATATACCATTCGTCCGATAGCGATGAAACTAGGCTGAGATTTTGTGTGCACTCCAGGGAAGGTTTCTGGCTTAGTACATACATTTTACAATAGGTATCGCACCAGTAGATTCAACAAATGAGCGATGACACGCGAAGCGTTTCAACCAAGTCCCGTAAAAAGTCATATACCAGTCGTCTGATAGTGATAAATGTTTGGTGAATTGTTGTGTACACTCCAGGAAAGGTTTCTGGCTAAGTAAATCCATTTTACAATACGAAGCGCACGTTTATATTCAACAAATGAGTGACTACGCGCGAAGCGTTTCGATAACGTCCCGTATACGTTCACATACCATTCATCCGATTGCGATGAAACTTGGGTGAGATGTTGTGTACACTCCAGGGAAGGTTTCTGGCTGAGTACATCCATATTACAATATGTAGCGCAAGAGTAGAATCAACAAATGAGCGACGACACGCGAAGCGTTTCAACCAAGTCCCGTATGCATTCATGTACCATTCGTCCGTAGCTATGAAACTTGGGTGAGATGTTGTGTACACGTCATGGAAAATTTCTGGCTTAGTAAATCCACTATACAATATGCAGCGCACAAGTTGATTCAACAAATGAGGGACGACGGGCGAAGCGTTTCAAAAAAGTCCCGTATAAGGTCATATACCATTCTGCCGTTAGCGGTGAAACTTGGGTGAAATATGGAGGACACTCCAAGGAAGGTTTCTGGCTTAGTTAATACATTTCACAGTAGGTAGCACACGAGTAGATTCGACAAATGAACGACGACATGCGGAGCGTTTCAATACAGTCCCCTATGTCTTCATATCCCATTAGTCCGATAGCGATGAAACTTGGGTGAGATGTTGTGGACACTTACGTGACGGTTTCTAACTTAGTAAATACATTTTACAGTAGGTAGTGCACGAGTAGATTCAACAAATGAGTGACGGAGCGCGAATCGTTTAAACAAAATCAGGTATGCGTTCATATACTATTCTTCCGATTGCGATGAACCCTTGATCAGTTATTGTGTACCCGCCAGGGAAGGGGACTTAGGAAATCCATTTCACAATAAGTAGCGCAAGAGTAGATGCAACAAATGGGTGACGACGCGCGAAGCGTTTCAACAAAATCCCCTATTGCGTTCATATATCATTCTTCGATTGCGATGAAACCTTGATGAGTTATTGTGTACACGCCAGGGAAGGGCTTCGACTTAGTAATACATTTCTCAATAGGTAGCGCACGAGTAGATTCAACAAATGAGTGACAGCGCACGAATCGTTTAAACAAAACCCCGTATACGTGCATATACAATTCATCCGATTGCGATGAATCATTGATGAGTTATTGTGTACACGCCAGGGAAGGGTTTCGACTTAGTAAATCCATTTCACAACAGGTAGCGTACGAGTAGATTCAACAAATGAGTGACAGCGATGAAACTTTTGAAAGTTGTTGTGCACGCTTCCACGAATGGTTCTAAATTAGAAAATCCATTTTACGATAGCTTAGAGGCAGTTAACATGTTGTGTATCCAAAAGCACTTCAAGAAACAGAATTTCAACGCCAACACTTTCTTTGATTGGCATTGCAACGCATGTGTAGGCTAACAAGAAGTTCCGTGAAGAACTATACAGCCTACTTTTCATGTCAATTATTATTCTACAGAATATGAACCTATCTAGAATAATGACGAAATTAAGTTGGTAATATCGAAATATCTAATTAGTTCAAAATATACCTGGTATAATGCAGCCTAATAGAGCACTACAGTTGGCAGCCCTGGTGACTGAATATATTTTTAGTTCCATCTCTTAAGGTACAGAATACAAAATTTGTTTGAAATCCAATGGACGTTACATGCAGTTAGACACTGGATCTATCAGCACGCGTAAAAGCATGTTGCCAACAATGTCATGCGTGTGCTGGTCAGAAATAATCTGAAATATTATGATATCTTGTTGTGCCAATTTTGTATGAAATCCATTTGTTAGCATAGAAGTTACATGTATTTTAAAATTGGACATATCAGCAGGCATAGAATCATGTTGGCAGCACTGCCTTGTATTAATTACTCCAAATTAATCTAGAATGTCAGGTGCTACACGTATGCAAAGTATAGAGTCGTTGGCTTGCATACTTTCTGATATATTGTTATTAGGTTAAAAACAATATAGACAGCATATATTAACAGTTGGCAGCCCTGATTGCTCTTAACAATACTTATAGTCATATCTGTTATGGTACACATAGCACATACGAAATTTGGTTGAAATCCAACTGATAGTATAGAAGTTACATGTATTTAAAAATTGGTACTATCAGCAGGCTTATAATCATGTTGGTAGAACAGACGAATATAAGTTACTCCAAATTTATCTAAAATGTCAGAATATACGTGTGCATAGTTTAAAGCTGTTGGCTTGCATACTTTCTGATATATTGGTATTTGGATAAAAATAAATAAATAGAGAGAGCAATTATTAACAGTTGGCAGCCCTGGTGGCTCTTAGGAATACGCTCAGTCATATCTGTTTATGTATAGATATTACATACAAAATTTGGTTAAAATCCAATTGATAGTGTAGAAGTTATATTCATTTAAACATTGGACCTATCAGAAGGCTTAAAATTATTTTGGCAACACTGTCATGGTTGGCCACCTGGAAATTAAACTGAAATAGTCTTATCTACATGTGTGCCAATTTTGGAATAGCTCCCATGCATACCTTCCAAGATATCCTACATGGAGCTCAAATTTCTTGTGCGTTTTTTCAGCAGTTGGTAGCACTGACATCATTTTCAAATATGGACGTGAGCTATTCCGGTGCATATCTTTACTCATACTAAATTTGGTTTGGATTGCTGCAGCCGTTTAGGAGTTGATAGGGGGACACACACACACAGCCAGACAGACAGACAGACAGAATGACAGACAGACAGACAGACAGACAGACAGACATTTTCCCGGATCGATCTCATAAGTCTACTTTTTCCTCATTTTTGCAAAATGTAAAAAGTAGGCTAAAAATCAATGTTACGGGATAGTTTGTGTGTATGTCCCCTATGCGTTCATATACCATTCATCCGATTGCGATGAAATTTGGGTGAGTTGTTTTGTGCACTCCAGAGAAGGTTTCTGGCTACAAATTATTTGTGTAACACAAAAGGGCGAGGGACTTAAGAGGAAGTCTTAAATCCCACAGTAACCCAATTGCACAATCTGTATACTTATGACACCGCAATGCAAGGTGTGGGAAGGCTTGCTGATTCATCACGAGGTGACATGTCCCGACATGGATGTCTCAGCACAGCGACCCGGGCGACAGAGAAATACAAGGAATGTTGTTTATCCTTTCAAAGGCACTTCAGCTTCTATCTTTCTTGGGCTGGCTGCGTGGCTCAGCGGTAACGTTCTCGCCTGCTGTGACCAAAATTGCAGGATCGAATCTTGACGGAGCCAATTGGCATTTGAGGGTGCGCAAATGCGAGGGGATATTTACTGCCACGTTAAAGATCCCCTTCGGGCCAAACTTCCATCACGCCGGAGTCTCTAACAGCCGCAGTTGTTAAAAGGGACATAAAACCAATAACATTATTATTATCTTCGTTTCTTTCTCTCTGCCTTTGATTGGCCTTGCATCTCATGCCGGGTACAGCTACTGACTAATAAAATATAACCAATGAATTCTTCATTGCGCACATAATGACGTATACTGCTTAAATATGCCAGAAGTTGGACTTAGTGGCTTTTGAACTTCCCAGTTATGGCCATTTATTACACCACCTATACAACAGCAACACGCCTGTAACGACAAACAATATAACTTCACTTTTCCACATAGTGTCCAAGAGACTCCAAATATTTCTGCGAACACACAACCAACTTGTCGATGCCGGATGCATAGAAAGTTCCTCCAGCGTTCTGCAACCACACGGAGACAGCGGCCTACACCTCCTCATCGGTCTGGAAACATCGACCACCGAGCTCCGTTTTGAGCTTACCGAACAGATGAAAGTTACATGGCGCTAGGTCGGGACTGTAGGGTGGATGTTGCCAGACCTCACACTTGAAACGCTCGTTTGGTGGGCTTTGTGAGGTGTTGCGTTATCGTGCAACAAAATCACACCGGCGCTCAATTTTCCCCGGCGCTTCTCTTTAATCGCTTTACGCAACCGGTGCATCGTTTGGCAATACGACGCCGCGTTGATCGTCGTTCCTTTCGGCAGGAATTCCACGTGCAGCGTCGCCATTTCTCTCAGGTGAATGCGCCGGTTCTGTTTAATGATCGAATTCACACTGTTGATATTTGCACAGGTCTTGGACGTTGCGGGCCTACCCTTGCGATATTCGTCCGTGATATCCGTGTGTCCGGCTTCGAATTGCTCACACCACTTTACGATCCCTTGACGGGAAATGGCCCGCTCCCCATACACAGCACTAATTTCACGAATAATGTCCGTGCAAATCTTCCTTTTGGCCCATAGGAATCGGATTGTCACACACACCTCATATTTGGAGTGAACGTCCAGTCGACGCGCCATTGCATTTGGTCGCTATTCACACCATATAAGACGAGACACCACAGCGACCTGCCAAACAGACGTGTGGGCAGTGTCTGTCCCTTTTTCCGCTGTGCCCACGTTTGCGACACACAGCGCGCTGCTGCAGCGCGTTAGTGCAACTAACCTTTTGATCCACCTTCGTAATTTCAGGATTTTGGGGCAGTGTGCATCAGCTTGGTGCTTGCTGTTCTACCCTCACTCGGTTAAGAGTGTCGTTACCGGAGGTGAGCAACCCTTAGAAATTGAGCACGTGTGTGGAAAACAGTTCTCCATTTGAATACTAATGCACTTACTGACAGTGATAAACGACGTGAAATGCAAACACAGCAGCGAATATATGAACACACACCGTGCTGGAGGAACAGGAAGTGACGTAAAAGTCTCCTTCGGTGGTTTTACCCACTGTGTAATCCAATTACACAGAACACTCTCCACACCTACCAGCACATTCGAGCGAGCACTGTTGCCAACCTTATAGGCATGTTGCTAGGTCTGGCGAATTTTACATATATTTTAGAGCACAATATTCCGTCTAGAATGGGAAACAAGATGTTCCCCTAAATCCATGGGTATTGTTATAACTCTTTGTCCTTTTCAAGGAGTATAATTGAATGTTGGTTGTAGTAGCTTGTAGAAATACAACGTGTTATACGGATATTAAAAATGAATATGAGGTGCCCTTTGCTAGTGCTACATCTGTACAAAATTTCATTCACTTCAGTTTCACCGTGTTTAAATTGATATGGTGAATCGATTTGCACACATACATGGCCACTATCTGCCAACTATTGGGCTAATGACCTTGTAGTTCATTCAAAAGATGCTTCCCACAAAAAGGTATGTTGTTGCAAAATTTGGTAGAGATCAAATAATTAGGTTGGTCGTAATTTGATTTAAGCTTTTAACATTTGGGTGGCCGCCATTCCGTTTCCATCAAGATGGCGGCAATATAAAACATGACCCTGAGGTGCCCTTTGCTAATGCTACCTACGTACCAAATTTCGTTCAATTCGGTTTTACCGTGATTGAATTGATTGGGGAATCGATTTGCATACATATGTGGCCACCATATGTAAACTATTGGACTGACGACACTGTAGCTTTGTCAAAGAACACTTTTCACATAAAGGTATGTTGTTGAAAAATTTGGTTGGGATCAGATGAAAAGGTTGGTCATAATTTGATTTAAGCTATTAATATTTGGGGGGCCAAAATTACGTTTCCGTCAAGATGGCGGCGATATAACACATGACAATGAAGTGCTTTTGCTAGTGTTACATCTGTACCAAATTTCGTTCAATTTGGTTTCACCGTGTATGAATAGATAGGGGGAATCGATTTGCACACATACATGGCCGACATCCGCAAATTATTGGGCTGATGACCTATTAGTTTGGTCGAACGATTCTACATACATAAAGGTATAATGTTGCAATAACCGGTTGAGATCAGATGATTAGGTTGGTCGTAATTTGATTTAAGGTTTTAACATTTGGGTGGCCGCCATTACGTTTCCGTCAAGATGGCGGCAATTTAAACATGTCACTGAGGTGCCCTTTGCTAGTGCTACCTCTGTACCAAATTTCGTTCCATTCTGTTTGACCGCTTTTGAATTAATAGGGGGAATCAATTTGCACACAAACATGGCCACCATCCGCAAACTTTTGGGCTGATGACCTTGTAATTTGGTTAAAGGATGTTTCACACATAAATATATGATGTTGCAAAATTTGGTAGAGATCGAATGATTAGGTTAGTCGTAATTTGATTTAAGCTTTGAACATTTGGGTGGCCGCCATTACGTTTCCGTCAAGATGGCGGCGATATAAACCATGCCACTGAGGTGGCCTTTGCTAGTGCTACCTCTGTACCAAATTTCGTTCAATTCGGTTCCACCGTGTTTGACTTGATAGGGGGAATCGATTTGCACACATGCATGGCCGCCATCCGCAAAGTATTGGGCTGATGACCTTGTAGTATGGTCAAATGATGCTTACCACATAAAGGTATAACGTTGCAAAATTTGGTAGAGATCGGATGATTAGGTTAGTCGTAATTTGATTTAAGCTCTGAACATTTGGGTGGCCGCCATTACGTTTCCGTCAAGATGGCGGCGATATAAAACATGACACTAAGGTGTCCTTTGCTAGTGCAACCTCTGTACCAAATATCTTTCAATTCGATTTCACCGTGTTTGAATTGATAGGGGGGGGGGGGGGGTCAGACATTCAGAGTACACACTCTCACAGGCACTCAGCCTCACAGACACACACACCCACACACAGACAGACACACAATTTTTCGCCCTGTGTTGATCTCATAAGTCTACTTTAATTTTTTCAAAAGTCGGAAGTAGGCTAAAAATGGCTGAAATACGAAGGATTCCAATAACTTCAATATATATGTATACATAGTCCACTTCGTGCCTTAGTGACTAGCTTTCTTGTCTTTGATCGTGAGGATCCGGGTTTGGTTCCGGACTATTCCATGGAATTTAATTCTGGTCTGAGGACCAGAACTGGGTTTATTTATTTGTTTATTTATTTATTTGCATATGTTGTTGTGAACGTTACAAGGAACCCCAATTACAATGCTCACTACGAAATTAAGGTAATATTCAGCAACATATAAATATGATGATATATGAATCGCAGCCAATGGCCATAAGCTGGATATTTTTGATTGAACGCCCGAGGGCTCCCAACAAGTTCAATTTCAAGTAGTTCCAACTTTGACTACCAGATGCTACTGTCACTAACACTAGCGGCGAACGTTGGAACGTGATAGAACGTTTTCTAAACAGCCAAATATAACCGATACATTTTTCTATACACCACCAATTGCAGTGGTAAGTTTCTATATATGCCATAAATCTATGACATGGGCCGCTGGCTTGACTTCCCCTCTGAAGGAAGGCATACTGAGGGATTTTACGCTCTTAAAAAATCTGACGACTTCGGCCGGGTTTGAACCCGCTATCTTGGGCATAGCATTTCGGCATGGTACCGACTACGCCACTGAAGTCGCTAATATATAAATACAGATTCATAAAGATAGAGATAAATAGAGATACAAGTGGAAAATAAAAATATAAAGAAAACAGAGAGGATGCCCAAAGGATGCTTGACATTCTTCATGAAACTGCGGAGAAAACTGGTCTTAAAGTCTCTTACGGAAAGACAAAATACATGGAGTAGAAGCATCAAGGAGGGAAACAAATGGAAGCGGAGCACGGAAAGATTAGAAGAGTAGCAAACTTTAAATATTTGGGAGAACTGATCCAACCCAATGGATTGGACAAGGGTGCAAACAAAGAAAGAGCTAGAAAACTGGAACTGGCCTAAAGACTAACAATGAACAGGTTCCATAAACGGGCAATATCTTACAATGACAAAATTAAACCCTAAAACGTATTTGTAAAGTTAGTGGGACTGTATGGCTCAGAACGCTTAATTCTAAATAAAAACGGGAACTGCAAGAAATCGCAAAGAAGGAAGGGGAAATCTCGAGGAAAATTCTAGGACTGCAGAAGACCATAGACGGAACTTGAAAAAAGGAGAAATGAGGATGTCTGGAAGTATTTCGAAAAGATCACGGACACAATGTGAAAACGAAGACTGAAATCATACGGACATCTGGTAAGAATGGTCGGCAAACGACTGACTAAAATAACCTTTAAATATATAATTGGATTGAGCAGGACGACGAAATGGGTGGAGGAGGTTAAGAAGGACACAGAAGAAATTAAAATTACATCTGAATCTTGATCCTCAACAGAAAGAAGTTCAGAACTCAAGTAGATAATCACAAATTCCACGAAGAACAACTGCAGAACAGGCCCAAACGTGTAATATCTGAGGAGCAGGGAAAATTAAGGAGTGAACGAATCAAGAAGTTCAGGAAAGGGAAAATAAGACTGGCCAGAAAGCATTAAGTTACTCGCTGTCCAAATTAGGCCAAATTCGTAAGCAAGAAGAAGAACAGGAAATAATCGGCTGAACTTAAATGCAAAATAATATATTGCCAGACATCTTGCAAATTCATCACTGCATGCTGTACACTGGTTTTCTGACATGCTAAGAATATCTTGATGAAGATTCTATTGATCAGTGCGACTTTATGGGAACCCGTATGAACTCC
The DNA here is from genome assembly GCA_946902985.2 of Meconema thalassinum. Classification (NCBI taxonomy): domain Eukaryota; kingdom Metazoa; phylum Arthropoda; class Insecta; order Orthoptera; family Tettigoniidae; genus Meconema; species Meconema thalassinum. The sequence continues at coordinate 85,486,220 of OX336393.1, forward strand.
CAGAATACAGAAAATGTTCTGCAATCTACTTCGTTTAATTCCTGGAACATGTAACGTAATTCTCTCTAGAATTTTAGGAACGCCAATTTTATTGAGGAAAATCAGGCCCTGGCAATTTGTTTTATGAGTTAGTTTTCTGACATTGTACGATTCGTAAGAGGGATAGGAGCCAAATCTATTATGGTAAAAATATTTATTTCGGATGTTCTTTATAAGCTTATTCTTTTTCAATGAGTATGCATACCATACAACTGAAGCATATTTTAGTTTTGATCTGATGAAGGTATTAAAGAACAATTGTAAGAACCTACAGGGGATATTGATGAATTTCTGATTACACATCCGATACATTTACGTGCTTTACAGACAATGTTTTTGAAATTGGTAAATATAATTCTCAGATCCTGAACTTCACAAATACTAAACAGTAACTCACCGTCAATGTCATAGTAAAATTTTATGTAAATTTTTCGCATATTAAAATTAATTTGCTTGCATTTACTGATGTTAAATGAAAGTTTATTTTCTTTCGGCCATATAGGCCTATTTAGTTCATATAATTTATATTGCAGTTTGATAGAATCAGAAGGGTTGCGTATTGATTTAATGAATTTAATATCGTCAGCAAATAATACCATTTCTGAGTGTTGAACATTATCAGAGAAGTCATTTATAAATAATAATGGGCATCAGTTAGATCCCTGAGGAACTCCTGAGTTGGTGGGACAGGATTTGGAAAGTAATGTTTTATATTTAACCTTGTATAAAGGTGCCTCATTGGAGCCGAGAACTCCGAAAGAGATTTCTATGATTGAGATATCTAATTTTGGTGGACTGGTGGCTCTGTGTGCGTCGTCAAGGAGATCAACGATATTCTCACGCCGTTCGGAAACCCACAGCAATAACGCTTTAACATCTAAGACTTGAACATTTCACATGGTCGGAGCGTGGCCAATTGGTGTAAGTGCCTAAAGGCACCTTGCGGACAGTAGGGGATATGGGCTTGACTCGCGACTGCAATCACATTTTCAAGTCTTACTCAACAGCGTGCACATTTAAACTTCAGCAAATATTTTATGTTTTTGCCGTGTATGTTGCGGGGTTTCACATAGCTTCACCAAATCAGAGAGCTCTTCGCACACCATGCCCAGACCACCGCTGGGGTAGCACATCTTGCATTATGAGCCAAATCGGGTGAGTTAGCCGTGGTCGTTACGGTGTGGTTGCAGGCAGTCGCTCACATCCGGGAAGTGAGGGGGTTCGAATCCGCCCTCCGGCAACCTTGAAGATGGTTTCCCATCTTCCTTCCAGGCAAATGACGGGCTTGTTCCCTAACTATAGGCCACAGCCACTACCTTCCAATTCCTCGTCCTTACATTAACACTTTCCTCCCCAGACAACACTCCAATCGTGACGGTACTTGTAGCTCACCCAATGGGTGTCCGTATAGAATCAGCTACAAATCTTTGGCGAGCCGAACGTGTCCTCGGACACTCCCGGCACTAAAAGCCTTCCGCTAAAAAAATAAAAAATAAAATAAAAAATAATAAAAAAAACTATGAGCCAAGAGACATTATTTTGGCACGCTGCGACGGTAAGCGGAGGTTCTTCTGTACGCATGCGCGGTCTGTCAATTCCCGACGTAAATGTATTGACAGTTACTGCTACCTCCCGCATTGGGCTTGATGTTCATCCAGATTTAAGTATGCAGTCTGTCACTGAAGGCCCCTTTCCACCTTTCCCATTTGCAGATTACCCCACAGAGTTCAAATAAATAAACAAAAACGAAGGTGTGAGTGAAGATAATGATGATGATGATAATTATAGTTTTAAGGGTCCTAACATCTAGGTTATCGGCCCCTAATGGTTTGGGTGATAGACAAAGATGAGATGAGAATGAAAACTATAACTAATACTGACTACAAACTTACATACTAGAAGAAGAAAAAAGGTAAACAAATAAAGGGTAAGACAAATAAAGGACAGGAATAAAAGAAATGCCCTCAACCCTTGAAGAGTGAGGATTGAGGGACTTGGAAGTAAGGAGAGCTTTGAAAGGCAGATAGTAAATGGCCCGCCCCAAGGTCAAAGAAAAATGGGGACAAAACGGACCCAGATCAGGAATCCCCCGGGGTCGCCAACTCCCAAACTCACCAGCCGTGAGCCCTTGAGGATGTAGCACTATCCACGGTGCACCAGAAGTGGTGGGGCTACATTCACCCTGCCTCCTTGAGGGCCTTGTGCACAAGGCAAGAGATAACATGAAAATAAAAAGAAGGTTGACCCCTCGCAGAAGGAGGGTATCAGAAAAGATGAGATAAGGGCCAATTAAGGCGAGAAAGTGAAAGAGTCCCTAGTCTTTCAGATATCCTAATACCGTCAGAAGAGAATAATAGTTGAGCAAGAGAGATCGACAGGAAAGGAGACGGAGGGTAGCCCGGCACAAGTAAGTGGAAGCAATGCCGGAGTCAGCGGGGGTCCTATGGTCGCCAACCCACGTCCCACTAGGTGTTAGCCCCTGGGGGGAAAGATGAATGAAACTGGGCAAGCATGTGCAATTAAGTGACCGTGGCCTGTCAGAAGGTACCGTCCCGGCACTCGCCTGGAGTTGAAAATGGGAAGCCACGGAAAACCATTTCAAGGATGGCCAACGGTGGGTCTAGAACCCACGTCTACTGAGTCAGCAAATAGCTTGGCCCCATGGCCTAATGCTGCGCGTTAGAGAGCGTAGCTACCGCTGTCGGTTTGGAGGAACTTTATTAACTCCAACAATATGACCCGGTTATCTTTGGACGGCAATTCTGGCGTTGATGTCTCAGCGAGAAGGAAACATAACTCACGTTCTTGGATCTTGTTCGTACTGCACCCGAATCCCGCATAGCCATAGCCTATATCCGCAAAAATAGAACAGGATTTTAGGGAGGTCGATACCCGGGCAGGTAGATCATCGCTACCCCACTAGGATAATGACTAGGGAACCCTCGATGCATACCGGTCATGCAACAACACTACCGATTAGTTACACATTTACATAGAAATAAACTATCCTAAACACAAAATGGTAGGACGAGAATCTCGGGTGTGAACGGTGAACGTTGAGACTAACTTGAACTCTAGTAACTAATTCGCAGTATTATCGCATGTCGATTGCCAGAATGAAATGATGATCAGATTTATAAAAATCGAACAGGCAAACGAAAACTAGTGCCTGGGATTTATTTCCAAACAAATACTGATAATAAAATTAAAATCCCTATCAACATGAATAAATAAGCATGTTAAAATTAACTTTCACACATCAAATGGTTCTACGATTGTAGAATAAGTGCATCTAAATATTCTTGTTACAGCAATGTAACGATATTATGTTTCATAAAATGTTTACATAAATTTACAGTCACCCTGTGGCTGTGTCATTGAAAATGGTCTGCTAAAAATCAGCTGTTCACTCACGAACAATGAAGTTAACAATTCAAAACCCTACATTATACACGAATGTGCGTAGAATGTAACTATCTACTCTAACAAAATTGTTACTAATAATATGTGGTTTAAATATTTACATTATTTACAAATCTCGTGCTTCACACGGTTTAAAAATTACCATTAACACTGTCAGTCGCGCTATGACAGCTTCATAGTGTCCCTGTTTCATAAAATACAGTTCTACAACAATGCTTCTACCAACGATAAAATTTACAGGTACTTCTAGTGGTGTGTCATAATAAATAAGCCTGAGTATCAAACAATTAAGTTAAATACAGCTTGGAATGTCGTGTCAATAAATAAAACAATAGGGTAAAGATCGATGCGAGACTACTACAAGACTCAATACATATTACGTGGATCATTTACAAATTCTCTCAAACATAAACAATTCAAACAATAACCTCGGTGTTAGCGCTTTTTACTAATCTTGTAACAATTCGTTGCTCCACATAGCAATATATTCCTTCCTTCCGCAATACAGTGAACAATACTTGTCAAAAGTGTCTTACTACGCTCCAAACATGTCATACATCCTTCCTTTCCTCTCTATAAACAAGCTTCACAACTTCGCACGGCATTACTTCCTTGAAAAACCCATCTTGCTACACACTTGTAGAAGAATTAGTGATTTTACTAGATAACTACACTAGAGTATGTTACCGTTCAGAATGCACTCCTAACTATCAACTCCTGTCTAAATTATTAAACCTCGTGCATCAAATTACAACAATTACATGTTCGTTCACATTAATACAATTCACAAAGTACTTCTCATTCCTTTCATTAGCGCTTTTCGTTCTCTATGATCCATAATAAACTTGAGGAGGTGACACGCAAAGACGAACATGTCCACCTAATACAGTTTTTCACAATCAACAAAAAACGTATTTCAGCCATACATGTTAATGAAAATAACATATTGAAATGTAAACAATTTCATTTTCATGCAAAAAGGGCAATTCATGACTGCAAATAAATCTACAATGAAAATATTTGTTTAAAAAGCACATTTAATTATGGACATGTTCTCTTTTGCATGAACCGTTTGGACAAGTTCGGCTTTGAATGATTTTCAAAACGAAGGTGTTTTATTTTTTTAGAATCGCTTACATTTTATTCATTAATAGTTGCCATAAGATACCAAAATAAAGTAATTGACATTATATTTACGCGGTTTATTTTTACCTTCAATATTTCGAGACTCGGGTTGGCGATCACGGGACCCCATCAGTGTCCGGAATTGCTTCCTCTTACTTGTGCCGGGCTCCTCTCCGTCTTCTCTCCTGTCGACCTCCCTTGGTCAACTCTTGTTCTTTACCGACCCCGACAGCATTAGGGTATCCGAGGCCTAGGGAGTCTTTCACTTTCCCGCCATAATTGGACCTTGTCTCATCTTTCCTGATACCCTCATTCTTCGAGGGGTCAGCCTTCTTTTTCTTTTCATGTTATCTCCTGCCTTCTGCACAAGGCCTTCAAGGAGGCAGGGTTTATGTAGCCCCAACACTTCTGGTGCACCCTGGGTAATGCTACACCCTCAAGGGCTCACGGCTGGTGAGTTTGGGAGTTGCCGACCCCGAGGGATTCCTGAGCTAGGTCCGTTTTGCCCTCTTTTTCCTCTGACCTTGGGACGGGCCCTCTTCTCTTTCCCCCTTCCCTATCTGCCTTTTATGGCTCTCCTCCCTTCCAAGTCCCTCAATCCTCATTCTTCGAGGGTTGAGGGCATTCCTTTTCTTCCTGTCCTCTATTTGCCTTATCCTTTATTTGTTTACAATTTTTTCTTCTAGTATGTAAGTTTGTAGTATTTCATTCTTAGCTCATCCTTCACTATCACCCAAACCATTAGGGGCCGATAACCTAGACGTTAGGACTCTTAAAACAACAATTATCATCATCATTTTCTTCTTTCTGCTACCCTTGTTTGCCATCTTCACACGAACACATTCTTCATCCATTCTGCTACAACACTGACGTAATAATTTTAGTAGCAATATGTAATATTATTAAGACGGAGCACAGAAGCATGGAACTAATGCTAATATCAGCTGCTCTGCGCGGGCACCTCTGGTCTCGCGCGGAATGGATATCACGTGACATGAATCAGCGCTTCCTACTGGCCGTATGGACTAGTTCGTCTTAGCAGAAAATGTAGATGTGGACAAGTTCGTGTTTGCGCTGAACCATGCATTTTCACAGGCTTGTATCATGGGACATATTCAAGTTTGCTTAAATGGCACGACCTATTTACATTCCGCTCATCTTGTACGTCCCGTTCCATATTGTATCTCATTTTTTAGCCTATTTTCAATTTTGAAAAAATAGGCTTATGAGATCACCTTTTGTCGGTGTGTGTGCGTGTGTGTGTGTGTGTGTGTGTGTGTGAGGTGTGTGTGTGTGTGTCCCTAATAACTTTTAAACGACTGGAGCGATTTCAATGTAACTCGGTAAGTTCATAGCACTATTCCGGGCGACCTCGACCGTGCCCTTCAAATTTTGGTAGGACTCACCAATCCAACATGGCGGCTGTGCGAAATATTTCACCAGCATTCAATATCTCCGAAACTATAACCGATATCACTCTGGAATTTACTACGGTGATAAAGGGAACCACTAGAAGTTCACCTATGTAACTTTTGAAAAACTGGTAACTATAAAACTAACATGGCGGTCACGCGAATTTGCGACTTTTTAATAGACGTTTCTCGCGATTGAACCAACCAAACGCAATAATACTGGGTACAGTATATGTATATACACATTGTAATGCACCGACATCTAACTTCGTTCAATTGTTTACATAACCACAAGATGGCGGATGTGCGAAATATTTCACCGGCATTCTATATCTCTGAAACTATTAGCTGTATCACCCTGAAATTTTGTACGGATATAAACAGCACTACTGGAAGTTCATCTATAAGACTTTCAAAAACCGGTTAACTACAAAACGAACATGGCGGCCAAGCGAATTTGAAATTTTTAAATAGACCTTTCTCGCGATTTAATGTTCCAAACGCAATGAAATATGGTACAGGAAATGTTTATACACATTGTAATGCACTGGTATCTAATTTAGTTCAATTGTTTACATAACCTCAAGATGGCGGCTGTGTGAATTTTAAAATTAAGTTTTAATTTCTTTCGTCGTAATCAAGCGATCGAAGTGAAAGTTTGAATAATGAACCTACGCAATAATTTTCCTTTAATGGTACATGATTCTATGATTTAACAATCCAACATGGCGACCATCCGAAATATTCAGACGACTCTGAATATCTACGAATCTGTTATAGCAATCAAACTGATTTTTTTATGTTCATAGGAGCTATGAACTTAAGTTCACCTATAGGACTTTAAATAACCTGGTGATCACAAATCCAACATGGCGGCGACGCGAAGTATAAATATTCATAGACGTTTCTCGCAATTTAACCATCCGAGTGCAGTGAAACTTGGCACAGTAAATCCTTTTACGAATATTAATCCACTGACATCTAATTTATTTCAATTGTTTCCGTATCCACAAGATGGCAGCTGTGCGAAATTTTAAAATCTCCTTGTTACATCTTGTGTCCTAATCATGCGATTGAAGTTTGAATGCTTACCGTACACAATAATCTTCATGAAACATTACATAACTCTAGGACCTATATATATAAAATCCAACATGGCGGCCATCCGAAATATTTAGTCGGTACTCAATATCTACGAATCTATTGCAGCAATCAAACTGGAATTTTGTATGTTGGTAGTGGCAGTTAATATAAGTAGGATATATGAAAATAGGCTGTATAGTTCTTCACGGAACTACTTGTTTCATTTGTGGATATGTTCGTCTTTGCGTGTCACCTCCTCACTTGTTCTTTCACGTTACCAAACGTTAACAATGTTACTTTGTAGTTCACTCGTCTTTTAGTTATTAATAAAAAATAAATTCATTTACTCCCGCTTCTGGTGTAAATTTAAATATATGAACAATTCATATTTAAGTTGTTTTTGGCATACAAGGCCGCAGGTAGATTAACATATCTCCTGGTCTGTTCATCTCAGTTAAACAATGTTTATACTTTATTTGTTAATATATATAGGCATCATTTGACCTCAATTGTCAATACCATGATCCTAATTTATAGTGTATATCCGTAATATAATAGTTCAAGACTATTTAGTTGTCTAATAAGTTATATTCCGCTATAGAAATTTTATAACACTCCAATTGTTATAAATAATTATATCAGATGTATATGAACATCGTAATGTTTGTTACATAATATTATAGCCTCTCACAATTATGCTTTACTTGATTCCAATGCTAGACATATCAATGAATACTTTCGCTCCTACGCATAGAAATTGTTAATAACAATTTTACTATTTAAATGTTCTAAAAATGTGTCAATATTTATGCTCTTCTCCAAAATACAAAGTAATTGAATAATCTAAACATTCTCAAGTTATCTTAGCATTATCGAATTATCTTAGTTTTATCGAATTATCTTAGTTTTATCGAAATATCTTAGTTTTATCGAATTATCTTAGTTTTATTGAAGCATTCCTTTATAAAACGAGTATCGTTCAAAAGTGAGAGTCAAATAACGTTTCCTTCAGAATAAAAATACAAGAAAAGCAAATCTTAGTGAAATAAATTAAATAACGCCTCATACGACACATGACGGCATATCAAAAATTACAATGAAACACTACAATTTAAGCTATTAAAAGACAAAGAATAAAGATAAGAATAACTACAAATTATGTTGGTCACTCCAAAAATGAACCTCTACTACTACAGCAAAACTACAGATATGAAACATACGGTTGTTCTACCTTGAGACGTCTTCTGCCTATGTCAGCTGTCCTAGATGTTGCGTCGAAGGTGTCATCGTTCGTCTCCCAGCGAAACCAGTTACTACCAAGCTCGTGCTTCAGCTGCGGTCGACCCAAACTCACTTGGTCTGCTACCTGTTCTACAACACGGCCTGAGCTGCTAACGGTAGCTGCTTCATTTTCTCGGCCAGCAGCCTGGAAACTGCGATTCCCAGTTCGATCGGCTGCAAATGGTCGTCTTCTTCTTATCTCTGTTCTGCAGAGTGGTCCCGCCATTGTAGATCCGCAAGTCCTGGGTTGACATCTCATCCTGGTGAATTTGGACATCTTGCTTGTGGTGTAGAAATTCATATTTGAAAACTGCAAGTTGGCGTGCAGTTGTAGTTGTGTCGATCCTTGAATTTCCGAGACACTCTGACCTCCCAATCCATGGTATAAATTAACCTACTTTCATTTTACTTAGTTCTCCATAATCTCTTCTTCAATAGACGTATAATAAGCTTCTCCTCCCCGACTTATGATTTCTGCCATCATGTAGACTGCTTGTGATGAAATACTGTTGTATATTTATATTTGAAATAATTGCAGCAATATCGTTGCTTTCAGTAGATGATGCTCTTAATTATTGCTTCTGCGTGAAGTGCTGCTTATAGGCGAAGTCTCGTTCTAAAATCGTAATGCTTTTATACTCGCTGTTCTCTCCAATAATGTAAAGTGCGTTTCACCGGCTTCTCTTTCTAACTTCCTCGGCGATGTCTTGGTTGTTTGATGGTACAACGGTGCTTATCGTCCGGGCTTATGCTGTGTGCAAAAACTGCTCCTTTGCTGTGCGCGTGCGTGAAACGTGTTTGCTCGTGGCCAGTCGCTATGAGAGAGTCTTCTGCCACGCTCCTTCTTCGTGGCGCGTGTCATAGCTGGCTTCGCTTCGCTAGCCTCCAACACATGTATATTAATAGAAATATACTCACATTCGCTCTATTATTCAATAATTTATATTTCTTTTCAACCAAATAAATTTCATTTTGCATTCTACACTTGTAGATGTGCTTATTCCTCTTAATAACTGTCAAATTTATATAAAAGCGATTCCCACAAAAATTATGTGTTATTAATTGATTGGCTGTTGAAATATTCAGAAAAAGGCTCCTGGGTCTAGCCTCTTCTCCACGGGTCGTGTGCATTGCTTTGTTATGATAGCCTTTCTAACCAAACTGGTTTTCTCGTGCCAATCATGAAGTTTTGTACAAAATCCAGCTTCGAATGATCGAGCTCTTCCTTAGTTAAAATCTCATTCACCAGAATATTTCCAAATAAAAAATTCCTCAAAATGCTTCAAATTTCTCCAAAATACTTACATTATGCTTCATTTGCATCCCATAATACATATATATGTATTTAATTATTTTAATTCCAAATTTCCAATTTTTCCTTCCAACGGTGCACAAGTCGTTCGAACCTCGGCTAGGTCAAAGGTCCTAAGCTGGGCTGAATTCGAGTTCAGAACCTGACCCGACTTATAAATAAAGTGTAAAACAGACTTTATTTAACATTCGACTTGTTAAATACCAGAAATCGAATTCTTCCTTAATGAATCCTTGGATAAATTCTTTTAGCCTACTTTCGATTTTTGCAAAAAATGAAAGTAGACTTATGAGATCACTACAGGGCGAAAAAAAGTGTGTCTGTCTGTGTCTGTGTATGTGTGTGTGTGAGTCTGTGTGTGTGTGTGTGTGTGAGTGTGTGTACTCTAAATGTCTGTCCCCCCCCTATCAATTCGAACACGGTGAGCGCAAATTGAACGAAATTTGGTACAAAGGTAGTACTAGCAATGGACACCTCAGTGTCATGTTTTATATCGCCGCTATCTTGACTGAAACGTAATGGCGGCCACACAAATGTTCAAAGCTTAAATCAAATTACGACTAACCTAATCATCCGATCTCTACCAAATTTTTCAACAACATACCTTTATGGTGGCAGCATCCTTTGACCGACTGAATAGGTCATCAGCCTAATAGTTTGCGGATGGCGGCCATCTTTGTGTGAAAATCGATTGCCCCTATTAATTCGAACACGGTGAAACCGAATGGTACTAAATTTGGTACAGAGGTAGTACTAGCAAAGGGCACCCCGTTGTCATGTTTTATATCGCCGCCATCTTGACGGAAACGTAATGGCGGCCACACAAATGTTCAAAGCTTAAATCAAATTACGACGAACCTAATCATCCGATCTCTACCAAATTTTGCAACAACATATCTTTATGGAGGGAGCATCCTTTGACAAATCTAATAGGTCATTAGCCTAATAGTTTGCGGATGGCGGCCATCTTTGTGTTAAAATCGATTACCCCTATTAATTCGAACACGGTGAAACCGAATGGAATGAAATTTGGTACAGAGGTAGCACTAGCAAATGCCACCTCAGTGCCATGTTTTATATCGCCGCCATCTTGACGGAAACGTAATGGCGGGCACACAAATATTCAAAGCTTAAATCAAATTACGATAAACCTAATCATCCGATCTCTACCAAATTTTGCATCAACATACCATTATCGAGGGAGCATCCTTTGTCCAAACTAATAGGTCATTAGCCTAATATTTTGCGGATGGCGGCCATCTTTGTGTGAAAATCGATTCCCCCTATTAATTCGAACACGGTGAAACCGAATGGAACGAAATTTGGTACAGATGTAGCACTAGAAAAGGCCACCTCAGTGTCATGTTTTATATCACCGCCATCTTGACGGAAACGTAATCGCGGCCACCCAAATGTTAAAGGCTAAAATGTAATTACGATCAACCTAATAATCTAGTCTCTACCAAATTTTGCAACAACAAATCTTTATGTGGGAAGCATACTCTGACCTAACTGCTAGATCATCAGCCCAATAGTTTGCAGATGGTGGCCAAGTATGTGTGAAAATCGATTGCCCCAATCAATTCAAACACGGTGAAACCGAATTGAACGAAATTTGGTACAGAGGTAGCACTAGCAAAAGGCACCTCAGTGTCATGTTTTATATCGCCGCCATCTTGACGGAAACGGGATGACGGCCACCCAAATGATAAAAGCTTAAATCAAATTTCGACCATCCTAATAATTTGATCTCTACCGGATTTTGCAACAACATGCCTTTTTGTGGAAAGCATCTTATGACTGACTACAAGGTCATCAGCCCAATAGTTTGCAAATAGCGGCCATGTATGTGTGCAAATCCATTCCCCGGATCAATTCAAACACGGTGAAACCGAATTGAATGAATTTTTTACAGAGGTAGCACTAGCAAAGGGCACCTCATATTCATGTTTAATATCCCTATAGCACGTTGTACTTCAACAAGCTACTACAAACAACATTCAATTATACTCCTTGAAAAAGACAAAGAGTTATAACAATACCCATGCATTTAGGAGAAAGTAGGCTGTATGTTCTTTACTGAACATCTTGTTTAATTTTGAATGGTTATACTTCCCGATGGGTCGTTCGTCTTCTATCCTGACGATGTCATAACAATTGTTGTTGAATACTCTTCCAACCTTGAATGGTTTTTCTTTCTTACTCTTCCCATGTATGTATTCAAAGACCCGTTCTCCGTCTCTCTGGCTCCTCTCTTTCATGCAATAAGTCTTCATCTTATACCTGATAGAATTCATTCACGGCGATCTCATGCCTATCGTTGGTGAACACTGTTTCTCCCTCTACTTCCTTTTTCCAATCGGAGTTTTTTTTCTACCCCGCTCAGGTTCTGTTCCTGTGTTCCTGAGTTCGAGGCTTGAGGTTGTACCTCTTCTCTTCCTTGGCTATTTCTTGTCTCATTTTCTCTATGGTAGTTCCTATAGTCTTGATTTTCCCTGTCACGATCTTGGTAATATTGCCTAAAGTTGTCGTTGTTGCGCCAACCTCTCTGTTGTTGTTGTTGTTGTCGTGGCTGTTGTTGCTGCTGCTGTTGTTGTTGATGTTGGCGGGCATAATTAACGTCGTTCCAATTTTTATATCGGCGATATCCTCCCGCTGTGTCTCTATTGTTCCGGTGGTATCCAGGCCTTCTCTGACCATTATTCGACGTTCTTGCCTGGTATCGCCTTCCATCTCGAAATCTGCGATACGGTGGTTCATAACGGTTCCTCCCATACGCATTATTTCTGCTTGGATGGTCTACTACGGTTCTCCTCCGTCTGCTGTGTCTGATCTACCAGCACGGTATGAACTTCTCTAGGCTCCGGTCTTCCTATAGTATTATTACTAGGCTTGCCACGGTGGGTGAGTGGTTATAGTGTCGGACTACCAACCCCAATATAGCAGGTTCGCCCCTGGCCATGGTAAGTGATTTTTGAAGGCGACAAAAATCACGATACTCATGTCATACGTTGTTGGCATGTTGAAGAACCCATTTGAATTCAGTAGGCCGTGTTCAATGACAAAATTAATCTCGGGATTTTCCGCCAACACAAAGTTCCTCCATTCTCTACTTGAATGCGCTGTAGTGTCAAGGAGTTTAGATATCTAACCTCCTTGACTTTCATAGCGTTCAAAGGAACGACGAAATTCGACATGCAAGCTACCCTCTGGGTGTCAATTAACAAAGCTTGCACCAGGCACCCGAGGCCATACGATATTATTATTATTATTATTATTATTATTATTATTATTACTAGGCGTTGCATTCGGTGTGGAACTAGCATGATCTAATCTCCTCAATATTTCTGCAATTCCTTCCAGAGATTTCACATCTGCCGCAATTAAATATCTTCTGACATCATTTGGCATCTGACTCGATATCGCATGAATCAGTTCTGTCTCAGCCAATGGTGGATCCAAATACTGAAGTCTTTCGAGTTGCGATGTAAAGAACGTTGCATAACGCGTAGGGGTAGAGTGCGCATATTTTTAGAGTATACTTCAGCTCTAATGTCCTGCTGCATCTCTAAACTCCAAATTCTGCTTTGTAAAGCGTCCGCAAACTCTTCAAAGTTGGTGTACGTGTATTTGAAAGCTCTATGCCAATTTAAGGCTTTGGATTCAAGATGTTTCTCAACTCACCGCATTTCTCGGTCCCTTGGTATGCAATTATCATCGAGATAATGTCGCATGTCTCTGAGAAATTCGACTGCTGTGATGTTTCCTGCTCCGCTGAAACGAGTCGGTTTATTGTCAATATTTCTTATCACGATAACGTTCGGGTTATTTCTATGGCCTCCTTGGTCATAGAATCCCCCCAGTCCTGCATATTCCCTTTGAATACGCTCCGGTTCTTGCATCATGTGTGGCTGCTCCTGCCTTCGACTAAAGATGCTTTCAGTATCGTCTTCAACTCTTTCTTCCGGTTTACTAAGTCTTCCTAATTCTTCCTTATATCTCTCCTCTCTGCTTAGGAAAAATTGAGTGATATCACGTTGCATTCCGAGTTTTATCTCTTCCTTCAAACCCTCATGGTCGCATGGTTGTACCAAAGTAAGTGCGTTGAGTTTGTTACAAATGTCACGTAGTTCGCTTTCCTGACTAGACATTACTTTCGCGAGATCAGGATTTATTTCGTTAACTGTCGCGCGGATAACGTTCAATTCCTCACTTTTTTTTCCGATTCTGTTTTATTTACAATACCTCTCATTTCGGTAATGCACGATTTTCTACTTTCCTCTATTTGCTTATACAGTTCTAATTTCAAATTATCCCTGTGAATCTTAGCATTTTCTCTATTTGGCTAACATCCTGCAATATTTTACCATGCAGTTCCTGCATGTAATCCCTATTTGTATTAATAACCTCATCTCTTAAATTACTAACAGATTTAGTTATACAAGATTCAATGTCAACATTTATACCCTCTGTTATCAGCTTCTGTTGGTCTTTCAACTTACCTTCAAAGTTACCAACAGTGGTGTTCAGGTCACTGAGCTTATCAGTGAGCTTCTTCTGGGAACCTAGCAAGGAATCATTGTATTTAAGCTGCTCTATAGTGGCTTTCCCTATGCTTTCCTGTATCTTTCCTTCTAGCTTTATTATGTTGTCATCACATTGGACTCTAGCTTCTACTACCTTCTGGCTAACTTCCTCTCTAAGTGAGCTCATTTCCATCTTGGTAGAGGCCACATCTTATTTCACCTGATTGAAAGCTGATTTGGTCTCTTCCAAAGCTCTCTTGCTTTCGTCTATAGAAATTCTACATTCAGTCTGCGCTAGTTTGCTGTGCTCCTGAGCTAATCTTCCTTCCTCCTGGACTTTTTCTAAGGCTTTCTTAGTTTCTTCCTGCGTCTTTTCAAACTTCTCTTGTGCTTCCTCTTGCGCTAACCTGTCCTCTTCTTGTGCTTTTCTTATAGCTTCTTGCACCTTTCTAGCTTCCTCTCGGACTGCTCTGTCTTCTTCTCTTGCCTTTCTTTCCTCTTCTCGTACCTTACTATTTCCTTCTTGAACTTTTCTACATTCTTCCTGAACTAAGGATATACTAGCTTTAGTGACTGATTGAGCTAATGCTAACTCTCCCTTCATCTCAGACTTAACTGTAGCTGCTGTCAGCGTTATCTCTCTATCTAACTTCTTAGTACTATCGTGTGTGGATTTGTGGGGGGCATCTACATCTCCTTTTAACTGCTTCTGACTTTCCTGTATCTTCTCCAGAATAGCCCTGATATGGCTCATATCTCCCGACGACATAATAATTTCACACTTGAGAAATAAGGAGGTGTCATCTATACTACTTCATGGACATGTCAGAGTGACCAACTCATTTAAATACTACAAAGGAATAATCCGACATACGTATTAAGATTCATTAACTTAATGTCTACAATCTTATCTAATCTTATTCAAATAAACTGATCCTCTTTCACTCCGCTAACCCTAACTAATATTATGTTTCGACAACAAGAATTTAACTAAATTTGACTGTAATATGACCAAAAATGTCATTAGCTGGATAAACAAACATGCCTCTAACAAACTGTACTCCTCAAATTTGGCAGTGTTTATTCACTTAAACAAATTTCCACAAATTTGGGATCGGCATTTCTAAATAAATACAAAATCCAACAAATATCTTGTACGGTTGTCGTTGCAGACTACACTGTCTCAACACAATCGATGCCAAAACACGTTCGGGCGCCAAGAAATTACCACCTGTATGCACCCGAATCCCGCATAGCCATAGCCTATATCCGCAAAGATAGAAAAGCATTGTAGGGTGTTCGATACCCGGCCAGGTAGATCAAACCTACCCCACTAGGATAATGACTAGGGAACCCTCGATGCATACCGGTCATGCAACAACACTACCGATTAGTTACACATTTACATAGAAATAAACTATCCTAAACACAAAATGGTAGGACGAGAATCTCGGGTGTGAACGGTGAACGTTGCGACTAACTTGAACTCTAGTAACTAATTCGCAGTATTATAGCATGTCGATTGCCAAGAATGAAATGATGATCAGATTTATAAAAAAACGAACAGGCAAACGAAAACTAGTGCCTGGCATTTATTTCCAAACAAATACAGATAATAAAATAAAAATCCCTATCAACATGAATAAATAAGCATGTTAAAATTAACTTTCACACATCAAATGGTTCTACTATTGTGGAATAAGTGTATCTAAATATTCTTGTTACAGCAATGTAACGATATTATGTTTCATAAAATGTTTACATAACTTTACAGTCACCCTGTGGCTGTGTCATTGAAAATGGTCTGCTAAAAATCAGCTGTTCACTCACGAACAATGAAGTTAACAATTCAAAACCCTACATTATACACGAATGTGCGTAGAATGTAACTATCTACTCTAATAAAATTTTTACTAATAATATGTGGTTTAAATATTTACATTATTTACAAATCTCGTGCTACACACGGTTTAAAAATTACCATTAACACAGTCTGTCACAGTCTGACAGCTTCATAGTGTCTCTGTTACATAAAATACAGTTCTCCAACAATGCTTCTACCAACGATAAAATTCTTAGGTACTTCTAGTGGTGTGTCATAATAAATAAGCCTGAGTATCAAACAATTAAGTTAAATACAGCATGGAATGTCGTGTCAATAAAATAAAACAATAGGGTAAAGATCGATGCGAGACTACTACAAGACTGTATACATTACGTGGATCATTTACAAATACTCTCAAACATAAACAATTCAAACAATAACCTCGGTGTTAGCGCTTTATACTAATCTTGTAGCAATTCGTTGCTCCACATAGCAATATATTCCTTCCTTCCGCAATACAGTGAACAATACTTGTCAAATGCGTCTTACTACACTCCAAACATGTCGTACATCCTTCTTTTCCTCTCTAAACAATCTTCACAACTCCTCACGGCATTACTTCCTTGAAAAGCCCATCTTGCTACACACTTGTAGAAGAATTAGTGATTTTACTAGATAACTACACTAGAGTATGTCACCGTTCAGAATGCTCTCCTAACTATCAACTCCTGTCTAAATTATTAAACCTCGTGCATCAAATTACAACAATTACAGGTTTGTACACATTAATAAAATTCACAAAGTACTTCTCATTCCTTTCATTAGCGTTTTTCGTTATCTATGATCCATAATAATCTTGTTCTTTCACGTTACCAAACGTTAACAATGTTACTTTGTAGTTCGCACGTCTTTTAGTTATTAATAAAAAATAAATTCATATACTCCCGCTTCTGGTGTAAATTTAAATATATGAACAATTTATATTTAAGTTGTTCTTGACATACAAGACAAAAGGTAGATTAACATATCTCCTGGTCTGTTCATCTCAGTTAAACAATGTTTATACTTTATTTGTTAATAAATAAAGGCATCATTTGACCTCAATTGTCAATACCATGATCCTAATTTATAGTGTATATCCGTAATATAATAGTTCAAGACTATTTAGTTGTCTAATAAGTTACATTCCGCTATAGGAATTTTATAACACTCCAATTGTTATAAATAATTATATCAGATGTATATGAACATCGTAATGTTTATTACATAATATTCTAGCATCTCACAATTATGCTTTACTTGATAACAATGCATTATAGACATATCAATGAATACTTTCGCTGTTACGCACAGAAATTGTTAATAACAATTATACTATTTAAATGTTCATACAATTTGTCAATATTTATGCTCTTCTCCAAAATACAATGTAATCGAATAATCTAAACATTCTCAAGTTATCTTAGCATTATCCAATTATCTTAGTTTTATCGAATTACCTTAGTTTTATTGAAATATCTTAGTTGTATTGAATTATCTTAGTTTTATCGAAGCATTCCTTTATAAAACGAGTATCGTTCAAAAGTGAGAGTCAAATAACGTTTCCTTCAGAATAAAAATACAAGAAACGCAAATCTTAGTTAAATGAATTAAATAACACCTCATACGACACATGACGACGTATCAAAAATTACAATGAAACTCTACAATTTAAGCTATTAAAAGACGAAGAATAAAGATAAGAATAACTACAAATGATGTTGGTCACTCCAAAAATGGACCTCTACTACTACAGCAAAACTACAGACATGAAACATACGGTTGTTCTACCTTGAGACGTCTTCTACAGCCAGGGAATACCTATATCAGCTGTCCTAGATGTTGCGTCGAAGCTGTCATCGTTCGTCTCCCAGCGAAACCAGTTACTGCCAAGCTCGTGCTTCAGCTGCGGTCGACCCCAACTCACTTGGTCTGCCACCTGTTCTCCAACACGGCCTGAGCTGCTAACGGTAGCTGCGTCATTTTCTCGGCCAGCAGCCTGGAAACTGCGATTCCCAGTTCGATCGGCTGCAAATGGTCTTCTTCTTCTTATCTCTGTCCTGCAGAGTGGTCTCGCCATTGTAGATCCGCAAGTCCTGGGTTGACATCTCGTCCTGGTGAAGTTGGACATCTTGCTTGTGGTGTAGAAATTCATATCTGAAAACTGAAAGTTGGCATGCAGTTGTAGTTGTGTCGATCCTTGAATTTCCGAGTCACTCTGACCTCCCAATCCATGGTATAAATTAACCTACTTTCATTTTACTTAGTTCTCCATAATCTCTTCTTCAATAGACGTATAATAAGCTTCTCCTCCCCGACTTATGATTTCTGCCATCACGTAGACTGTGATGTAGCTTGTGATGAAATACTGCTGTATATTTATATTTGAAATAATTGCAGCAATATCGTTGCTTTCAGTAGATGATGCTCTTAATTATTGCTTCTGCGTGAAGTGCTGCTTATAGGCGAAGTATCGTTCTAAAATCGTAATGCTTTTATACTAGCTCTTCTCTCCAATAATGTAAAGTGGGTTTCGCCGGCTTCTCTTTCTAACTTCCTCGGCGATGTCTTGGTTGTTTGATGGTACAACGGTGCTTATCGTCCGGGCTTATGCTGTGTGCAAAAACTGCTCCTTTGCTGTGCGCGTGCGTGAAACGCGTCTGCTCGTGGCCAGTCGCTATGGGAGAGTCTTCTGCCACGCTCCTTCTTCGCGGCGCATGTCATAGCTGGCTTCGCTTCGCTAGCCTCCAACACATGTATATTAATAGAAATATACTCACATTCGCTCTATTATTCAATAATTTATATTTCTTCTCAACCAAATAAATTTCATTTTGCATTCTACAGCTGTAGATGTGCTTATTTCTCTAAATATCTGCCAAATTTATATAAAAGCGATTCCCATAAAAATATGTGCTATTAATTGGTTGGCTGTTGAAATATTCAGAAAAAAGGCTACTGGGTCTAGCCTCTTCTCCATGGGTCGTGTGCATTGCTTTGTTATGATAGCCTTGCTATCCAAACTGGTTTTCTCGTGCCAAACATGAAGCTTTGTACAAAATCCAGCTTCGAATGATCGAGCTCTTCCTTAGTTAAAATCTCATTCACCAGAATATTTCCAAATAATAAATTCCTCAAAATGCTTCAAATTTCTCCAAAATACTTTCATCATGCATCATTTGCATCCCATAATACATATATACTTATTTAATTATTTTAATTCCAAATTTCCAATTTTTCCTTCCAACGGTGCACAAGTCGTTCGGACCTCGGCTCGGTCAAAGGTCCTAAGCTGGGTTGAATTCGAGTTCAGTACGGTGATATACTAAGGAACTCCCGCCAAACGATTGTTTTTATTTGGGTCTAGAATGGCCGACAACCTAGATGTTAGGCAACTAAAGCAACAATTATATAATATTGGGTCAAAATCTGGCAGTTGTTAGGAGTGAGATTGGAAGAACCAAAGGAAATCCACACAAAATATGGCCACAGACCACGAAAAGATTCGAAGCTTGGATATCCGAACGCGCAGCATCCCAGTAAAGTTGTTGAGCGTGCCATACACCGGTCTACTATGCTAGTGGTTTACATGACTGTCCAAGTATTATTTGCCACACCGAGTACATTTCACAGTCCCGTACACCTGACGAGTAACAACTCATGTTCAGGTCGACAACGTGCCAGTAATCGATTCTTTTCAGCTCATACGCTCGAGTGGGTCCAACATGGCCACAATGCAGGTGGAGCTGCTGGTCTAAGTGAAGATCGCTGTCGGAGGCTGCAGACCTTCCTCTGTTTCTCATGGCCAGATGAGCGCTCCCAGGATGCTCAACATCTTGTCCACTCCCTGGCCCCTGTCCTCATTTCACAGTGGAGATTGATATGATAAAGCACAGAACAAGATATGCATTTCATTGCTCACAGTAAATTAATTCATTTATTCACGTTTCATATTTATGCCTATTTCATCTCCGGATGTCGCCTCCGTAGCGTAGCGGTCAGCATGGTTAGCTGCCGCCCCGGAGGTCCTGGGTTCGATTCCTGGCTGTGCCACGAAATTTGAAAAAGTGGTATGAGGACTGAAACGGGGTTTACTCTGCCTTGGGTGGCCCAAATGAGTAGAGGGGGTTCGATTCCCACCTCAGCCATCCTCGAAGTGGTTTTCCGTGGTTTCCCACTTCGTCTTCAGTCAAATGCCGGGATGGTTCCTACTGTAAGGCCACGGCCGCCTCCTTCCCCCTTCCTTGCCTCTCCATTCTAATCTTCCCCTCCTCCCTTCCCTCATGAGGCCCCTGTTCGCTTTGCAGGTGAGGCCGCCTGGGCGAGGTGCTGATCACATCTCACCAGTTGTATCCCATCCGACCAGATGTTCCCAGCTCTAGGACACTGCCTGGAAAGGCGGTAGAGGTGAGTTCCCTCGCTGAGTCCGTGGGAGCCACCAACCTGGAGGGTAAAATTGACTATATAAAATAAATAATAAAATCATCTCCGGATGATTTCCCTTTTTTTTCTGCTACATTTAAGAGCGAATGTTTCTCATTGAACTAACGCTACTGTGTACTCTTAATCATAGCGGCTTCGGTGGCTTGGTTGGTAGCATGCTGAGCTTCTATGCCCTAGATCCCGGGTTCAAACCCGACCAAACTTGTCGGATTTTTAACAGCGTTAAAAATCCCTCAGTATGCCTTAGTTCGGCGGGGGAGTAAATCCGGCGGTCCCATGTCATAGATTTATGGCATGAAAAAGAACCTTCCACTATCTACTCTTGTGGAAACTGAAATGTGTAGGTTAGTTGGAGAATACTATATTAGTTCCAACGTTCGTCACCAAGTGCTGGCTGCGATGGCATCTAGTAGCTAAGTTCGCAGCTAGGTGTCGTGGATGGTAGCATTTAGTAGCAAGAGTAGAACTTGAAAAAATGATCGACTGTAGTCCTTCTAGCTGAATCATAGATAACACACACAGATACAGTCATCACAATTAACACCGGTTATCAGACAAATTATACACATACCCAAAGTACACGGAGCTACATGACCGCGTTGTCGCAGCCCCAAAAGTGAGAAACCAAACAACCAACTCTTAAGCATGCGAATGGTGCACATTATCAAGCATCACTATACTAAGCATTTTTAGCGTACTTTCGAAATATGCAAAAAATGAAAGTAGTCATATGATATGTACACCGGCCAAAATTGTCAATCTGTGTGTGTGTGTGTGTGTGTGAGTGTGTGTGTATCTGTCCCTCCTATCAATTCAAACACGACGAAACCGAATTGAACGAAATTTGCAAAGGGCATCTCAGTGTCATGTTTTATATCGCCGCCATGTTGATGGAAACGAAATGGTGGCCACCCAAATGTTCAAAGCTAAAATCAAATTACGACTAACCTAATCAACAGAACTCTACCAAATGTTTCAACAACATACCTACATATGGGCAGCGTCTTTTGAGCAAATTACAAGGTCATCAATCCAATAGTTTGCAGATGGAGGCCATGTATGTGTGCAAATTGATTCCCCCTATCAATTCGAACACAACTGAACCCAAATCGATCCACCTTTGGTACAAATTTAGCACTAGGAAAGGGCAACTCAGTGTAATGTTGTATATCGCCGCCATCATAACGAAAAAGAAATGGCGCCCACCCAAATATTCAAAGCTTAAATAAAAAAAAGTCCTGTCGGCACGCCGTAAGGCGGAGGTAGATTTCACCGGACAAACTTGGGGATAGGCGAAAATAGGCAGAATATGCAGGTTTTCGTAGAAGGATCAGACCTCATTTATTGCAAGAAGGTATTTTTTAATTGGAGCTTAATTAACTTTGTTTTTCGTCATTTTATGCTTATTTTAAACATTTTATTGTCTTATGGGAACGGTAAGCTTCTTGTCATTTGGGGTCCATTTTTATACTTGTGGTCACACTGTCCTTATGCAAGGTTTCGACACTGATGTGTAACTATGTTACGGTCTGTTACTTCTTCACGCAAAATTATATCTCCCGCAGAGATTTTGGTTGGTTCCTCAGTTAAGGGGCTGCGACAACGCGGTCATGTAACCCCGTGTACTTAGGGATGGCTGTATTAGTCTGTAATTCAGGTAAGGACTGCAGACGGTCAATTTCAAGCAGTAGTTCCTAATGTTGCTACCAGGTACTAACGTCAACGACACCTCACTGTGAACTTGGCTACTAGATGCCACCGCAACCAGCAACTCGCAACGAACGTTGGAACTTCCCCTCCAAAGGAAATCATACTGAGGGATTTTTAGCGCTCTTAGAAAATCCGACGACTTCGGCCGACTTTGAACTCGCGACCTTGGGCATAGACCTTCAGCATGCTACCAGTTACGTCACCGAAGCCGCTTCACACTTAATCAGATGGAAATCTGAATCTGATCTCGTGCAAGTGCGTTATCTTGGCAACGTCTGATGGCTCATCCCTCATCAATTAAGTAGAGTTGCCATGGCAACCACTGATAGCTCTTGGCATTTTCTTATAATTCCGAAATCATTTTTCTCATCCCTTGGCATAATGGTGGGTCATATCAAAAATTCTTTCAGACAAAAGTTTTAGGTAATTATTAGGGGAATATTGTCCATTTTGTACGGTTCTGATATTGTGCCTATTAAGAGAGATATGATTAATGTTTCCCGAAAAACCCACTTCTTTCCACCCCTTTGGTCAATGGTTGGTGCTATAAAAAAACTCTTCAAACATAAATTTTTGGGCTTTATCCGACACATAGTATGAACGTTGAATGGATTCGATATTTCACATAGTAAGAGAGTTATAGCAATATTTCACTTTTTCGAAAAAAAAAACATTTTCACCCCCTTCGACCGATTTAGCCCAGTAACGAACCCGACCGAGATTTTATAGGTATACATATTCGGTAAAAAAAATTCAAAGTGATTGGTGCAAAATTACGGCAGTTATCGTGTCCACAAGAAACTGATATATATATATATATACTAGCAGTAGTACCCGGCTTCGCCCGGTGGAATGATGATAATGTTTTAAGGTCTCCTTAGAAATATAATGGACTTAAAATGTAAGTCATTTGCCCCCAAAGACAATGAGGGAGTAATATCTAGGTCATTTGCCCTTTTGATAAGGATGATAATAAAAACTACTGTTGAATTGACACGTCAAACTTACAAACTACCGTAATAGAAATACATATTTCAAAATTCACAGGCGAGGAAGACTTATTGTGTGTGGTGATTAATGGTGTAATGGGCGTAACATCTACTGTAGGTCATTTGCTCTTATGATGAGGATGATAAGGGAAACTACTACCGGTATTGAATTGACACTTCAACGTATAATGTACACAATGTACTGTAATAAAAATAACTATATGGCGGCTTCGGTGGCGTATTTGGTAGCATGCTGAGCTTCTATGCCCAAGATAGCGGGTTCAAACCCGGCCGAAGCCGTCGGATATTTTAAGAGCGTTAAAAATCCGTCAGTATGCCTTTCTTCGGAGGGGAAGTAAAGCCGGCGGTCCCATGTCAGATTTATGGCATGTTAAAGAACCTTCCACTAATTACACCTGTGTGAAGCTAAATTGGATAGGTAAACAACGCTCATAGATGTCTACGTCCGTTGCCAAGAGCCGACTGCAGTGGCGTCTAGTAGCTAAGTTCCGAACTTGGCCTAGTAGTCGTTGACGGTGGCGCTTGGCGGCAAAAGTACGAACTATTTGAAGAATTCTAAGTTGCAGTTTGTACTTAAATTAAAAAACAGATAACACACACTAATACAGTCATCACAATTTACACCGGTTATCAAACAGATTCTACACACACCCAAAGTACACGGGGCTACATGACCGCGGTGTCGCAGCCCCTAAACTTAAGAACCAACCAACCAAAAAATAAATATTTTAAAAATCACAATCGAGAAAGACTTTATGCGGCGGTGATTATTGGTATGATGCGCGTAACATCTAGGTCATTTGCACTTATGATGATAATAATAAGGTAATGAAAAAATGACTACTAAACGAACATGGTGTTATTTAAAAACTGATATAGGTAATTCAGGTGTCTAGCTTCGATGTCTTCCAAAGTCTCAACCTTATTTTCTGGCTTAGGCCTGTACTGGATGCGTCTAGTGAAAGAGCGTACTGCTCGGCAAATACAAAGAATATAGGTCCAAGTTGCACGAACCTGAGATGATCGCAGATGATGACGAAATATGGTGACACACGTTCGGGGTTCCCCGTCCTATACAGATTGACCGGGAATCACTCACTGTTTCGCAACGGCCCTGTGCTGGCATCAGCATAGACAGAAGGAGATAACACGGCGAGCTCTGGAAAGTACACTCAAGTCACCTCGCGATGAATCAGCAAGCTATTCTCACAACTGACCCCCCCCCCCCCACCAGGGTCTCACAACTTGTGGGACGTGGGTTGGCGACCACGGAACCCCAGCTGAGTCTGGCATCGCTTCTACTTCCTGGTGCCGGGCTCATTTCAGTTCTCTTTCCTGTCGGCCTCCCTTGGTCAACTCTTGTTCTCTTCCGACCCAGACTGTATTAGGGTATCCGAGGGCTAGGGAGTCTTTCAATTTCCCGCCTTAATTGGCTTTCTCTCATCTTTCCTGATACCCTCATTCCTCGAGGGGTCTGCCTTCTTTTCCTTTTCATAATATCTCCTGTCTTCTGCTCAAGGCCCTCAAAGAGGCAGGGTGTGTGTAGACCCACCACTTCTGGTACACCCTCAAGGGCTCATGACTGGTGAGTTAGGAAGCTGGCAACCCCGAGGAATTCCTGAGCTACATGCAGGGAATGGAGTGATAGGCCTATGTCAGAAATTTCAAGTGGACAGTGTTACGCATGGGTTCCAAAGGGTAAGTATACACACTTTGATTTCGATCGGTGAACGATGTAGATTTGTACCAAAGGGCCTTAATGCGGGAAATGGAGTGGTCTATCCGAAATTTCGAGTGAACAGTGTTACTCGTCGAGTTCCAAACGGTAATTATGTAAAATCTGGTTGAGATCGGTGAAACTGTGTAGTTTTGTGCCAAGGGCCAAAATGCAGGGAATGGAGTGGCCTGTCCAAATTTTAAAGTGGACAGTGTTACTCATCATCATCATCATCTTGTACAGTTTCCAGCCCCAGGCTGGGTCTGTTTGGAACATCGGGTTACTCATCGGGTTCCAAAGGGTAAGTATACACATTTTGTTTTCGATCGGTGAACGATGTAGATTTGTGACAAAGGGCCTAAATGCGTGAAAGGGAGTGGTCTGTCCGAAATTTCGAGTGGACAGTGTTACTCGTCGAGTTCCAAAGGGTAATTATGTAAAATCTGGTTGAGATCGGTGAAACGGTGTAGTTTTCTGCCAAAGGGCCAAAAGGCAGGGAATAGTGTGGTCTGTCCGAAATTTAAAGTGAACAGTGTTACTTGTCGGGTTCTACGGGTAAGTCTATACAATTGGGGTCAGATCGGTGAAACGGTGTAGATTTGTGCCAAACAGCCTAAATGCAAGGGATGGAGTGGCCTCGCCGCAATTTCAAGCAGACAGTGTTAGTCGCAGTGTTCCAAAGGGTAAATATACAAATTTTGGTCGAGATCGGTGAAACGGTGTGGATTTGGGACAAAGGGCCTAAATGCAGGGAATGGAGTGGTCTGTCCGCAATTTCAAGCAGACAGTGTTACTCGCTGGGTACCAAAGGGTAAGTTTCCGAATATTGGTTCTGATCGGTGAAACGGTGTAGATGTGTGCCAAAGTGCCTAAATGCAGGGAATGGGGTGGTCTGTCCGAAATTTTAAGTGGACAGTGTTACTCGCAGGGTTCCAAAGGGTAAGTATACAAAGTTTGGTTCAGATCGGTGAAACGGTGCAGATTTGTGCCAAAGGGCCTAAATGAAGGGGATGGAGTAGCCTCTCCGCAATTTCAAGCAGACAGTGTTAGTCGCAGTGTTCCAAAGGGTAAATATACAAATTTTGGTTGAGATCGGTGGAACGATGTAGATTTGGGCCAAAGGGCCTAAATGCAGGGAATGGAGTGGTCTGTCCGCAATTTCAAGCAGACAGTGTTACTCGCAGTGTTCCAAAGGGTAAGTATACACATTTTGGTTCAGATCGGTGAAACGGTGTAGATTTGTGCAAAAAGGGCCTAAATGCAGGGAATGGCGTGGTCTGTCCGAAATCTCAAGCAGACAGTGTTACTCGCAGGGCACCAAAGGGTATGAATACGAATTTTGGTTCTGATCGGTGAAACGGTGTAGATTTGGACCAAAGGGCCTAAATGCAGGGAATGGGGTGGTCTGTCCGAAATTTTAAGTGGTCAGTGTTACTCGCAGGGTTCCAAAGGGTAAATATACAAATTTTGGTTGAGATCGGTGAAACGGTGTGGATTTGGACCAAAGGGCCTAAATGCAGGGAATGGGGTGGTCTGTCCGAAATTTCAAGTGGACAGTGTTACTTGTAGGGTTCGAAAGGTTAAATATACAACTTTTGGTTCAGATCGGTGAAACGGTGTAGATTTGTGCAAAAGGGCCTAAATACAGGGCATGGGGTGGTCTGTCCGAAATTTAATGTTGACAGGGTTACCCGCAGGGTTCCAAAGGGTAAGTATACAAATTTTGGTTCAGATCGGTGAAACGGTGTAGATTTGTATACATAACAGACAGACAGACAGACAGACAGACAAACTTTGTGCTTTATATATATATATATATATATCCGCAATTTCAAGCAGACAGTGTTACTCGCAGTGTTCCAAAGGGTAAGTATACACATTTTGGTTCAGATCGGTGAAACGGTGTAGATTTGTGCAAAAAGGGCCTAAATGCAGGGAATGGCGTGGTCTGTCCGAAATTTCGAGCAGACAGTGTTACTCGCAGGGCACCAAAGGGTATGAATACGAATTTTGGTTCTGATCTGTGAAACGGTGTAAATTTGGACCAAAGGGCCTAAATGCAGGGAATGGGGTGGTCTGTCCGAAATTTTAAGTGGTCAGTGTTACTCGCAGGGTTCCAAAGGGTAAATATACAAATTTTGGTTGAGATCGGTGAAACGGTGTGGATTTGGACCAAAGGGCCTAAATGCAGGGAATGGGGTGGTCTGTCCGAAATTTCAAGTGGACAGTGTTACTCGCAGGGTTCCAAAGGTTAAATATACAACTTTTGGTTCAGATCGGTGAAACGGTGTAGATTTGTGCAAAAGGGCCTAAATGCAGGGCATGGGGTGGTCTGTCCGAAATTTAATGTTGACAGGGTTACCCGCAGGGTTCCAAAGGGTAAGTATACAAATTTTGGTTCAGATCGGTGAAACGGTGTAGATTTGTATACATAACAGACAGACAGACAGACAGACAGACAGACAGACAAACTTTGTGCTTTATATAAATAGATATATATATATATACATACATGAATTATATATAAACTTTTGAACTGACGGTGGTTTTGGGGTCTGGGGGATGTGAAACGCGAAGATATGTCGAAATTTTCCGGAAGTCGAAACATGGTACCCATTGCAATAGTTAGCTTTCTAATGAAATCTACCTCTGGTTGATTCCTCAGTTTACGGGCTGCGACAACGCGGTCATCTAACCCCGTGTACTTTGGGTGAGTTAAGAATCTGTCTGATAAACGGTGTGAATTGTAATGGCTGTATTAGTCTTAATTCAGGTGAGGACTGCAGACAGTCAATTTCAGGCAGAAGTTCCTAATGTTGATACCAGGTACTACCGTCAACGACACCTAGCTGTGAACTTGGCTACTAGATGCCTCCCCAACCAGCAACTCGCAACGAACGTTGGAACTTCCCCTCCAAAGGAAAGAATACTGAGGGATTTTAGCGCTCTTAGAAAATTCGACGACTTCGGCCGGCTTTGAAACCGCGACCTTGGGCATAGACATTCAGCATGCTACCAGTTACGTCACCGAAGCCGCTTCCCACTTAGTCAGATGGAAATACTGAATCTGATCTCGTGCAAGAGCGTTGTCATGGCAACGTCTGATGGCTCATCCCTCATCAATTTAGTAGTGTTGCCATGGCAACCTCTGATAGCTCTTGGCATTTTCTTATAATTCCGAAATTATTTTTCTCATCCCTTGGCGTAATGGTGGGTCATATCAAAAATTCTTTCAGACAAAAGTTTTAGGTAATTATTAGGGGAATATTGTCCATTTCGTACGGTTTTGATATTGTGCCTATTACGAGAGATAAGATTAATGTTTCCCGAAAGACCCACTTTTTCCCACCCCTTTGGTCAATGGTTGGTGCTATAAAAAAAACTCTTCAAACATACAATTTTGGGCTTTATCCGACACATAGTATGAACGTTGAACGGATTCGATATTTCACATATTAAGAGAGTTATAGCAATATTTCACTTTTTCGAAAAAAAAAAAGCCCCCCATTTTCACCCCCTCGACCGATTTAGCCCAGTAACGAACTCGACCGAGATTTTATAGGTATACATATTCGGTAAGAAAGTCAAAGTGATTGGTGCAAAATTACGGCAGTTATCGTGTCCACAAGAAACTGATATACATATATATATATATATATATATATATATATATATATATATATATATACATATATATACGTATGTATATATTGAACCCTTATGATATCATCTGATATAATAATATTTCATATTTTATTTTATTATATTTGAAAGAGGGTGTTCAGACACGCAGCAGTGGATTCGTGTTGAGGAAAAATGTTGCAACTATTGGGAGTTGGACGACAAGGCAAGTATATTTAAACCAAGCTTTTGAGACAAGGAAAAGTGTGCCATAATTCCGGGAACTGAAGAGGACAACGTCCAATATGCGTGGCTTCAGTTAGTAGGCCATGAGACGGTTGATACCGATTTACGCGGGCAAGCGTAGGGGGAGCAGGATCTGACAGGAAGAAGATGCTTGTACGTCATAAATTGGGGAGGAGTCTCCAGGTCAAACTCTCCGAGATATATTTGAACCAACGAATGAAGCTAGGCACGCGTAAGGCCCGCGAAAAACTGGCGTACCTTTGATTTGGCGCAAAATTGAATAATAATAAAACCCATGATCATTTGTGTCTCCGCCGATCAGATTCTTAACCTGCGCAATAAGAGAAGCTCAATGAAATTAGTCGCAAGTCCGTAACTTAAAAACTCCGAATTATTTTTTTAAAATTTGTCCCCACTACTGTCAATTTGCTGTGATCTCTATAAATGTAGCCAAGCTGGTGGTTGACTTGACTTTATTTCGATGTGTCGTGGGTGACACTTGTGTGGACTTTATTTTGAGGTGTCGTGAGGGACACTTGACTTTATTTCGATGTGTCGTGGGCGACACTTGTGTTGACGAAATATTAACTTCTAAACTCTGACGAGTTCTTCAAGTATTTAAATGTGTATAATTTGCGTGTGAAGGGTAGAAGCTTCAGGCTTACAAATATTTAGGGAATGTTTTTCTTCGAATAAATTGCTCAGAACTTTGAGTGGATATTATCAGCTCATTTAGCAATTTTAGTAGTAATTGTTGTACTGTGAAATAACTGAACATTTCTATCCTAAGAAAACCAAGATGTCTGGAACGAGGCCAACAGTTGGAAGGATGACCATGGACACGCCAGCGACTATGTCCATGTCCGTCTAAAAAACTGCTGGGTTATGAGTGGCGACGTGAGCTGAGATGTTTTGGCGGAGGAATGAGTACCACATATTGATTATTCAATTTTTGCCGTAGTTAGATAAGCTGGGGAAATGAAAATAATTTTCTTCTATTTTTTTTATTGTAGTATGATTTTTTTCTTCGGTTACCGACACTCGATTATAATGTCGTGCGTGACTATTTTTTGTTCTGATTTAATTGATTGTCATGTAACTTGTAAATGTACAATGCGTGTACAGAGCATTGTTCATATCGCTTGAGCGGAATTTTATGGTTTGAGCGATAAAGGGCGCTTTTATAGAATAAAACTTAACGATAAACGTAGAATTTGGGGGGTAACATTTTAACCTTGTGTTTGATAAACAGGCGTTTTTATTTGAATTGCCTAGATAAATTTTATTTGCAGGGAACCATAGTTCTCTTTGTAATCTGTAAAACTAAGGAAGTAATGATTTTATGATCTTTGGGAAAGCAATTAAGTCTTTCCGTGGAATCCTAAATCTGGACGTATTTCAGGTGGAGAGAGTGAGGTGAGGTCATTACCCAGGTGTGTGTTATTTGGTGATGTGTGATGATGTGTGTCTACATGCGCGGGGAACATCGTGGTAATTAGCCCACGATTCCTGTCTGCAGCAAAAATATAATTAACGGCAGTATGAACTCCGAGGAGGCTACTGGCTGAGATGTCGTGTCTTATAATTCCTGAGAGAATTATTGGGACAAAATAGGTATTTTATACACACATGTTTTCAGGAAATGCAAGGTACTTCTAGGTTCAAGAGCTGCTGTGAGCAAGCTCCCGATATTATTACGCGACGCACTGGGTGAATGACATAATGGCTTCATATGTGACGGACGGATTTAAGATAAAAATAATTAGGTTTGAGGCCGGGTTACCGTGTCCTCTTCTCTTAAAGTGAGATGAGCCTGTATTCTATATCTTGATTTAAAGGGCAGCTCGCCATGCTCAAACCATAATTTTCATGCATTAAGTTGAATTGATATTTATTTGTGTGTTATAATTAATTCCATTGGGCATAGTTTTGTTCTTGTTTTTTTATCCATTTTGATTGTTGTGGTCATTGTAATTATTTAAATGACGTTCGGTCATGTCCTCGTGTATTTTGTTGTAGTCACGTACGCTTGTGTTGATTTTACCAAGACCCGCTGGGCAATTAGACGTGTTTTGGCACGTTGTCAAGATCTCGTGCGGAGATCTATTTGGATGATAAAGGGTAGCGGGTGTCGGATAATTATTAAGTGTCTTGGTGTGTGTTCCCTAAACTAATCTAATTTACGCAGAATTGCGAATTCGTTGCTTGACGGGAAACCATATGGTAACGAATCTCGTAATCGTACTTATTTCCTTCATTTAGTCAAAACATTGTCACGCGTGCACAAGTATAGATTTGAAGTCGACGTAGTGTTTCAAACGTCTTTTTATTAATAATCTCTCCTGAGATATTTATTTTAAATGTTAAACTGTGGATATTTGAATGCCACTTGATTGATGCAAACACAACTTAGGATCTGCAGTTGAGATCTATTTAGAAGCGTGGGAGTAAATTCGAGATGCTGTTTTTGTTGATTGTTATTTGCTTTGGTTATTAAACTTGTTATTTAGTATACTGGGTTACCTCCTTTCTTTGATTATTGTATTTGCCCTATGTATCCTTGTAATCTTGAGAAGCAAAATGTAACTGCACGGCTATCATGGACCGAAACATTACCCGAAATTGAGTCTCGATACGCTTCTTCTACAAGGGTTCATAGAGTAAACTTGTCGAGCCCAACGTGGGGTTTGCAGTTGTTTTATGGTAAACCGAGTCCTAGGGTGTACATTCTATACCAGTTTAGAGATAAACAAGGCTTTAATGTGGGACGTACGCCAACGGTGGCTAATTAATGAGTAGATTCAGTAAAGTGTGGCGATGTTGTACCGCCAAGTGCTAAAACATTTAAAATCAATGAGTTCATTTAAAATTGAAGAAATTTGAAACACAGTTATATTTGATATTTGCTATTGAGTTGAGATGTGTTTCTGGCGCCCTGTTAGATTAAATTATGATTGTTTAAACAATGAACTTAGTATAATTAAACGTCAGCTAGGTGTTACCTTAAAAATTGGTTAATTAAAATATGTTTCATGTAAAATCAGTAAGGTCAGGAAAGTTAATAACAAAAATTAAGGGGTTTTAAATTGAATGTAAAGATAGATAATACTCGGTGATGCATGTTTGTTGGGGTCTTATTAACGTAAAGATAAATGACTTGAGTATTGTAAAAACCATATAAATGTCAAACTATACGTGTGAGCGTGTGCAGCTGAAGTCGCCATATGCATGACCCTAGTTCTGTAATAGTGTATTGTGTATTTGCAATGGCGACGGTGGAAGAAATAAGTGATTTGATTGAACTTGCGATGGCAAGAAACCAGGAGAAGTTGAGTGTACAATTAGCGGAGATGAAAGACAGTAATAACGCACAATTAGCGGAGTTGAAAAACAATAGTATTGTACAATTAAATGAAATGAAGGCGGAAATAAAAGACAGTAATAGCGTTCAGCTAGCCGAAATAAACAATAAAATTTCAGAACAGGCAATAACCCAAAATAATAAAATTGCGGAACAGATCACAGACAAAAAATCCGGTATAAACACACAAATACAGGACATTGAGGGAAAATTTGAAAAAAAAATTCAGTTGGATGAGATGGTGGCCGCGAAACTTGAACAAATAGAACGGGCTTGCGTCACTAACACAGCTGAAGTTAAAGTCGCACAGGAGAAATTGCAAAGCAGGTTAGAAGGGATGGAGAAGAAGGACAACAGTATGCAAGGACAGATCGAATCCATAAATAGCAACGTCATGGGTTTAGTTAAAGAT
Organism: Meconema thalassinum; assembly: GCA_946902985.2. Classification (NCBI taxonomy): domain Eukaryota; kingdom Metazoa; phylum Arthropoda; class Insecta; order Orthoptera; family Tettigoniidae; genus Meconema; species Meconema thalassinum. Next base: position 85,518,805 of record OX336393.1, read on the forward strand.
ATGGAGAAAATGGATCTTCAGTCGACCGATAGGTGGGAGACTTTAGAGGCAGACCAAAACCATATCAAGCAAAACATGCGGGAGACGAAGAAAAAGGTAGAAGAACGCCTGGATCGAATTGAATTAGGACAAATTGATAACAATGAACAAACAGAAGAAAAAAAATCCTCTCGGCACGCCGGAAGGCGGAGGTAGATTTCACCGGGCAAACTAGGGGATAGGCTATAATAGGCAAAATATGCAGGTTTTCGTAGGAGGATCAGACCTCATTTATTGCGAGAAAGTATTTTACAATTGGAGGTTAGTTAACATTTTTTTCGTCTTTCTATGCATATTATAAACATTTTACTGTCTTATGGGGATGGTAACCTTCTTGTCATTTGGGGTTCATTTTTATACTTGTGATCACACTGTCCTTATGCAAGGTTTGGAACTTATGTGTAACTATCTAACAGTCTGTTACTTCTTCACGCAAAATTTTATCTCCCGCAGAGATGTTGGTTGGTTCCTCAGTTTAGGGGCTGCGACAAGGTGGTCATGTAACCCCGTGTACATTGGGTGAGTGTAGAATCTGTCTGATAAACGGTGTTATTTGTGATGACTGTATTAGTCTGTAATTCAGGTAAGGACTGCAGACGGTCAATTTTAAGTAGTAGTACCTAATTTTGTACCAAATACTAACGTCAACGACACCTAGCTGTGAACTTGGCTGCTAGATGCCACCGCAACCAGCAACTTGCAACGAACGTTGTAACTTCCCCTCCGAAGGAAAGAATGCTGACGGATGTTTAGCGCTCTTAGAAAATCCGGCGACTTTGGCCGGCTTTGAACCAGCGACCTTGGGCATAGAAGTTCAGCATGCTACCAGTTAGCCGCTTCCCTCATAGTCAGATGGAACAAGAAGTTCCGTGACGAACTAAAGAGCCTACTTTTCTTAAAATTAAGATTCATGCCATAGATTAATCTACAGTATATGAACCTATCTAGAATATTGACGAAATTAAGTGGGTAATATCGAAATATCTTAATTAGTTCGAAATAAGGTATACTAGGCATAATGTAGCCTAATAGAGCAATACAGTTGGCAGCTCTGGTGACTGAATATATTCTTACTTCCATCTCCTAAGGTACAGAATACAAAATGTGGTTGAAGTCCAAAGGACGTTACATGGATTTAGACATTGGATCTATTAGTACACGTAAAAGCATGTTGGCAACAACGTCTTGCGAGTGCTGGTCAGAAATAATCTGAAATATTATATCTTTTTGTGCCAATTTTGGATGAAATCCATTTGTTGGTATAGAAGTTACATGTATTTAAAAATTGGTCCTATCAGCAGGCTTAGAATCATGTTGGTAGAACTGACGTATATAAGTTACTCCATATTAATGTAAAATGTCAGGTAATTTACGTGTGCATAGTTTAAAGCTGTCGGCTTGCATACTTTCTGATATATTTGGATACAAAATAGAGAGCAATTATTAACAGTTTGCAGCCCTGGTGGCTATTAAGAATACACTCAGTCATATATGTTTATGTACACATATTACATACAAAATTTGGTTGAAATCCAATTGATAGTGTAGAAGTTATATGCATTTAAAAATTGGACTTATCAGAAGGCTTAAAAATATTTTGGCAACGCTGTCATGTATGGACACCTGGAAGTTAAACTGAAATAGTATTATCTACATGTGTGCCAATTTTAGAATAGCTCCCATGTATACCTTCCAGGATATCCAACATGGAGCTCAAATTTCTAGTGTGTCTTTTAGCAATTGGTAGCACTGGCATCTTTTTCAAATATGGGCCTGAGATATTCCGGTATACATCTTTACTCATACTAAATTTGGTTTCGATTGCTGCAGCCGTTTAGGAGTTGATATGGGGGGACACACACACACAACCAGACAGACAGAAGGACAGACAGACAGACAGACAGACAGACAGAAGGACAGACACATTTTCCCGGATATATTTCATAAGTCTACTTTTTCCTCATTTTTGAAAAGTGTGAAAAGTAGGCTAAAAATGAATGTGATCTCGTCAATGGCGTTGTCTTGGCAACCTCTGATAGATCATCCCTCATCAATTTAAAAGCGTTGTTATGGTAACCTCTGATGGCACTTGACATTTTTTAAAATTCCGAAATCTTTTTTCTCATCCCTTGGCGTAATGGTGGGTCATATCAAAAATTCTTTCAGACAAAAGTTTTAGGTAATTATTAGGGGAATATTTTCCATTTTGTACGGTTTTGATATTGTGCCTATTAAGAAAGATATGATTAATGTTTCCCGAAAAACCCACTTTTTTCCACCCCTTTGGTCAATGGTTGGTGCTATCAAAAAACTTATTTGACATAAATTTTGGCACTTATCCGACACATATTATGAACTTTGAATGGATTCGATATTTCACGTATTAAGAGAGTTATAGCGAAATTTCGCTTTTTCGAAAAAAAAAACCATTTTCACCCCCCTTCGACCGATTTTTCCCATTAACGAACTCGACCGAGATTTTATAGGGTTACATATTATATAAAAAATTCAAAGTGATTGGTGCAATATTACGGCAGTTATCGTGTCCACAAGAAACTGATATGTATATATATATATATATATATATATATATATATATAGATAGATAGATAGATAGATAGATACATATATACATAAATTATATATAAACTTTTGAACTGACGGTGGTTTTGGGGTCTGGGGGATGTGAAACGCGAAGATATGTCGAAATTTTCCGGAAGTCGAAACATGGTACCCTTTGCAATAGTTAGCTTTCTAATGAAATCTACCTAATATCAAGCAATTAAGGACAGAATCAGGAAAGATTGGAACCAGATTTAAGAACAAAGTAAAGGGGAAAAGGAGTCGATAATTAAGATACTGGGAGATAACAATCAAAGGATTCAGGCTCTCGAAGAAAATATTAAAGCGAGATTCCAAGGGCACGAAGTGAAAATTGTAAAAAATGAACTTAGGTCATTAGAAAATATGACACTATTTACAACCGAGAGGCAAGCGGAAAAACCGGAAAGTATTCACAGTCTAGGATTAACTCACGAGACTGGGGGAATGAGTCAGGTCCAGAGTCCAAGGACTGACTGTAACACGGAAGCTTTCAATAAACATAAGGGCGAGGCCTCAACTCCACAACCGAATGTAAGTCAAGCTCAAGTCATTCAGGTCATCAGGGGCAATGATTTTCGTCCTGGAAAATACAATGACGGGGTGGGAAGTACTCCCAAAGCCTTCCTGCGCGAATTAGATGACTATTTTCAGGATCAGCAGATTAGTCCTCTAAAACAGCTCAGGATGGTCGAGAGATTTTTACAAGGTGGAAGCCTTGTCTGGTTTCAAAGTTTTAAATACACGTTTGAAACGATGGACAAATTCAAGGTGGCGTTTTTAAGGAAGTTTTGGAGCCCTTGTACCAGCAAAGCTTAAGGATGGAATTATATTCACGTAAATACCATAGTACCAACCCCACGAAATACTCAGAATTCTTTGTCCAACAAATGTTAAGGCTGAAAGATTTAGATGAACCGCCTAGTGAGGAAAATCTAGTTCTCACTATCGGGGAACAGCTTCCGGTGAATGTTCAAAAGTTTCTCGTAGCAGCAAACATTAAAACCGCGATACAGGCTGAGGAAATCTTAAGGCACTTAGACGAAACGTCTATGGTAACTCAACAATACTTACAGTGGCAAGTAGAACATGTGAACAAGGCAGAAATCGTAAAGACTAGTCCAACAAATACTAGGTCACAAGCCACGAACACCCAAGTAACACCGAGAAGGCAAGAATTTTACGATAACAGGGAACGCTACGAAGATCGTAATAACCAGTACAACAATAATAATAATAACTACAGGATTAATTCTTCAAACCAGAGGGGAGACCAGCGCGGATATTCCAATTGGAGGGGTAACCGAAGGCATGATTCACCATACCAGCGAGATAATAATAATAAGCTGCGGGAAAATCAAAACTGGAAGGACAGGAGGAATAATGGGCAGGGCGATCCAAGAGAACAAAGGAACAACGGACAAGGCGATCCGAGGGATTACAGGAGAAACTGGGATGAACGATACGAGGAACCTCAGGAATACGTACAGGAGCATAACGCTGGCGATGAGTCAGAACGCGAAAAATGGGGAAGAGCTATGCATAACCGCAAAAATCCCGACACCTACAACACGGAAAGTGGAACAAATCCAACCTTGCAGGCCATGCACATAGGTACACAAAGTATTTGGAGCAGCTGCATGGAGAAGAAACGAGATTAGCCGACAAGCAGAAACAGAAAAACAGCAGGAGAGATTCGCAGACCGGAGTCAATAAGGGTCTCGAAATATGGTGAAGTTATCGTACGGGAACCGGAGAAGAAGATGGAGAAAGAAGATGGGAGAAGAAGACAGGAGCTGAATAAGAAGACGGGAGAAGAAGAAGAAGGGAACCCTGGGAACTGTAAAGAAGAATGACATTGTTGTAAAATGTAAATTTGAAGTATTTTGAAAAATCACACTCAAAGATACGTGGCTACTGGGAGGGTAGTGAGGAGTCACCAGCTGAAGTTGTTTACAAACAAGAGGGAGCCGATATAGGTCAACCTTGTACGAGAGAGAGAGGAGATGGCTAAGTGATTAGCAGGGGGCGAGTTGAGAGCCGAGTCCAAAGTCCGAGGTCTACGTGGAGAAGCAATTAGCGAACGGAGATGTTTACTACAGACAGCACAGAATTTGGGAAACAATTATTGTATTGGAAAGAAACTTGAAAAATGTATGTTTTGAAAAACTTGAAAAGTGGGATTTGCAAATTCGACTCCAATTGCATTGTAGCTCGAATTTTCCTTGGAAAGAGGGTAATGAACACGTATGATATCATCTGATATAATAATGATTCATATTTTATTTTATTATATTTGAAAGAGGGTGTTCAGACACGCAGCAGTGGATTCATGTTGAGGAAAAATGTTGCAACTCTTGGGAGTTGGACGACAAGGCAAGTATATTTAAACCAAGCTTTTGAGACAAGTAAAAGTGTGCCACAATTCCGGGAACTGAAGAGGTCAACGTCCAATATGCGTGGCTTCAGTTAGTAGGCCATGAGACGGTTGATACCGATTTACTCTGGCAAGAGTAGGGGGACCAGGATCTGACAGGAAGAAGATGCTTGTACGTCATAAATTGGGGAGGAGTCTCTCCGAGATATATTTGAACCAACGAATGAAGCTAGGCACGCATAAGGCCCGCGAAAAACTGGCGTAGCTTTGATTTGGCGCAAAATTGAATATTAATAAAACCCATGATCATTTGTGTCTCCGCCGATCAGATTCTTAACCTGCGCAATAAGAGAAGCTCAACGAAATTAGTCGCAAGACCGTAACTTAAAAACTCCAAATTATTTTTTTAAAATTGTCCCCACTACTGTCAATTTGCTGTGTTCTCTATAAATATAGCCAAGCTGGTGGTTGACTTGACTTTATTTCGATGTGTCGTGGGCGACACTTGTGTGGACTTTATTTTGAGGTGTCGTGAGGGACACTTGACTTTATTTCGATGTGTCGTGGGCGACACTTGTGTGGACTTTATTTTGAGGTGTCGTGAGGGACACTTGACTTTATTTCGATGTGTCGTGGGCGACACTTGTGTTGACGAAATATTAACTTCTAAACTCTGACGAGTTCTTCAAGTATTTAAATGTGTATAATTTGCGTGTGAATGGTAGAAGCTTCAGGCTTACAAATATTTAGGGAATGTTTTTCTTCGAATAAATTGCTCAGGACTTTGAGTGGATATTATCAGCTCATTTAGCAATTTTAGTAGTAATTGTAGTACTGTGAAATAACTGAACATTTCTATCCTAAGAAAACCAAGATGTCTGGAACGGGGCCAACAGTTGAAAGGATGACCATGGACACGCCAGCGACTATGTCCAAGTCCGGCTAAATAACTGCTGGTTTATGAGTGGCGACGTGAGCTGAGATGTTTTGGCGGAGGAATGAGTACCACATATTGATTATTCAATTTTTGTCGTAGTTAGATAAGCTGGGGAAATGTAAATAATTTTCTTGTATTTTTTTATTGTAGTTTGATTTTTTTATTCGATTACCGACACTCGATTATAATGTCGTGCGTGACTATTTTTGGTTCTGATTTAATTGATTGTCATGTAAATTGTAAATGTACAATGCGTGTACAGTGTATTGTTCATATCGCTTGAGCGGAATTTTATAGTTTGAGCGATAAATGGCGCTTTTATAGAATAAAACTTACCGATAAACTTAGAATTTAGGGGGTAACATTTTAACTTTGTGTTTGATAAACAGGCGTTTTTATTGTGAATTGCCTAGAGAAATGTTATTTGCAGGGAACCATAGTTCTCTTTGTAATCTATAAAACTAAGGAAGTAATGATTTTATGATCGAAATAAAGTCAAGTGTCCCTCACGACACCTCAAAATAAAGTCCACACAAGTGTCGCCCACGACACATCGAAATAAAGTCAAGTGTCCCTCACGACACCTCAAAATAAAGTCCACACAAGTGTCACCCACGACACATCGAAATAAAGTCAAGTCAACCACCAGCTTGGCTATATTTATAGAGAACACAGCAAATTGACAGTACTGGGGACAATTTTTAAAAAATAATTTGGAGTTTTTAAGTTACGGACTCGCGACTAATTTCATTGAGCTTCTCTTATTGCGCAGGTTAAGAATCTGATCGGCGGAGACACAAATGATCATGGGTTTTATTAATATTCAATTTTGCGCCAAATCAAAGGTACGCCAGTTTTTCTTGGGCCTTATGCGTGCCTAGCTTCATTCGTTGGTTCAAATATATCTCGGACAGACTCCTCCCCAATTTATGACGTACAAGCATCTTCTTCCTGTCAGATCCTGCTCCTCCTACTCTTGCCCGCGTAAATCGGTATCAACCGCCTCATGGCCTACTAACTGAAGCCACGCATATTGGACGTTGACCTCTTCAGTTCTCGGAATTATGGCACACTTTTCCTTGTCTCAAAAGCTTGGTTTAAATATACTTGCCTTGTCGTCCAACTCCCAATAGTTGCAACATTTTTCCTCAACACGAATCCACTGCTGCGTGTCTGAACATATAATAAAATAAAATATGAATCATTATTATATCAGATGATATCATAAGGGTTCAATATATACTGAACCCTTGCAAAGAAGCTTATGGGACTCAGTTTCGGGGGTGTAACAGTCCATTTCGTAAGTTGTTGTTAAATCGCTTCATTAACATGCAGGGTAACACATAACAAAATAACATGCAGGAAGAAGTGAATACCAGGTTTATAACAAATGCATTTAATAACAGATCAACTATTTACAAGTAAAAAAAAATAAACAAAACAAAACTCCCTAATGACACCCAACTGAATAAATTACATGCCATAACTAGGCTTATTCTCAGGAGAGATTATAAATTGGACCAAATGTCCCAAATGACTTCAATGACATTGTGTACGTGTGCGGCTGTTCTACATGCTTAACGATGAGTACAAATAAATGCGAGATTCGTCATCATCCGGTCAACCTTCGAAGGACGAATCTGTATTGTTTAGAGCTAGCCAGATGCGGGGAACCAACTATACACTACTTAAATTAATCTGACACTTCCTACACTAAATAAACAACAAATAATTTCCGTTTGAAATTGGAATCAAGAACTGCCTTAGCAAAAACATTACTGCCTAAAACTAGGACTTTTCAAAATCAACACAAGTAAATTAACACGTGACCAACAAAAGAAACACATATGACCGCCTGTCATTTTTACAAGTAAATACAACTACACCACACGGGTGTCACAGACAAACTAACATGACCTGAGTCATAGAAAATCACTAGGCTCAAAGCCAAGATTTACATCATTAATACAATATTCCATTCATACGATATGCGATAATTCGTAACAGACATGGAGAACTCCCCAATTAATTACGTTCCAAATGACCATCACAAAAGAACAGGTTTGCTAATGATAGCTTATAGGGGTCAGTCGATCAACAGGACTGCCTAACAATGAGTCACCGAACCTAGACGGGCGCTAAGTTGAAATCTGCACATCTGTCAACGCACGTGTCAATAACCTCGACCTCCCATGGCACGGGATCGAGTCTCGAAGAAGCGTGCTCCCAAGCACAATATACGTGTGTATGTCACAATAAAATATCTCAGCATTTCCCCTAGGAAATCCAAGAAAATCAACACTGGACAAGGTACAGTAGCCTCCACGGTGCGCTCTGCCTTTCCATCAAAAAGAATACCACAACAACAACAATATTAGGGCGGTAGCACCACCTACCCCTCATCACGGAGAATCAATACACACACCTGACACATGAACACACATAGAATCACACGTATGGGTTTGACAGAAACCTGAAATAAATGACATAGATATTTTTCCACCAGCTTGCGCTTCCGTTCTAGTCCGTGACTAACAAACCTGAAAAGGACTCCAAAATATGCTAAAAAAATAGAACTAAGGTGTTCTACAGTTACATCTTAATTTGTTGCGCTCGGCAACCCTAGTATGAGTAATAACCTGTTCATAAAACAAATCTTACAATAATTACCTCCCTTTCCTATAACAAAATGAACTTTAATAAAGCACCACTTATCGAATGAAACGAGTTTCACATTCGCATGGATAAAATCAAATACACGCGCCGTGTACACTAAATATGACTCCAAAGAAAAATATACAACAAGCAAATTTGGCCACGCGCCAACGTACATTTAAAGACGATAGTGTCAGCACAAAAAAAAATCTAAACACAAGAAAAAGAATGAACTATTAACAATGTTCCCGCGCCTTATCTAACTACGTATTGAGTAAATCAATTTTTTGTACATCACCGTCTCAGCTTGCAAAACATTAACCTCCGTCCCGGTGCATTTCCCTACGGGAAATTTAGCTCTCCATTGTCGACGTCGTTGTAGAAGCGATGCACATCAATCCATCACCTGACCAAACGTCGGACATCTTGGCGAAGTTTCTTGGACAGAAATGTTCAATGTTAATAATATTGAATAGCAATAATCGCTGTGAGCTACTACTTTCACTCACGAATATGTCCTAATGCGATTACTGATCGTAGACTTGCCCTATCTTAGCGTTTGCTTAACACACGCACAAATATCACACAAAAATAATATACACAAATTTACATAAAATTACACACTTCAAACTCATCGCCACTGGCTTGAAAACAAGCCTTAAACAAGACTATCTTGCAGTCCTTATCTCGCCTAGAGATCTCCACTGCTATACGTGAACCTTGCTCACTTGAGCACAAAGTAAAATGTTAGTAAAGTACGCTCATTAGCGTTTGAAAATCGTGACGCAGAGTGACGTGAACCTTGCTCACCAGAGCTCAATAAAGTTGTCCTCGAAACAGCTTCTCACCGATCAATTTATTGGAAACTGACAGAATGAGGTAGAGTGGGGAGAATTTGAAAAAATAATCTTTAGTTTTCATCACACCAACTTGGGGCTAGTATCAATCTTCATCATTTTATCCAAACGTCTCAGTGCCCTATTGCGGAATTAATTCGGATCGGCGGTTCTTTAGATACACGTTTTCGCGCGTTTTTCCAGGGTACGCAACTTACCGCGTGGCTATTGGCGTGGTCTCTTCTGATTGGGTGATTCAATCCTGGGTCGGTTGAAACTTACTCATGACACTCCCTCAATGACTCTAATTTAGGTGCTCGCTGTTACAAAATTTGTCCTTGAACTCTGCTTAACCGGTCGTCTTCAGGAATAAATACCAAGCTTGCTTCTGTTGTAATCATTGCAACACACTACCTTGGCTCCCCCTTTGTCAATTTCAACATGTACTGCCTGGGCATCAGTAATAATAATAATAAAATCATGAATACTTATTCATCGATAGATTAATAAGGGTTCAATACATACATTAATTATATATAAACTTTTCAACTGACGGTGGTTTTGGGGTCTGGGGGATGTGATACGCGACGATATGTCGAAATTTTCCAGAAGTGGAAACATTGGACCCATTGCAATAGTTAGCTTTCTAATGAAATCTACCTAATTACGACTAACCTAATCATCCGATCTCTTCCAAATTTTGCAAGATTATACCTTAATGTGAGAAGCGTCTTTTTCCCAAACTACAAGGTCATCAGCCAAATAGTTTCAAAATGGCGGATGTATGATTCATGAAAATATTAGGCTATAGCCTAACCGTAACTTGCGATTCAGCATGACCTGGCCTCACCAAATCCACTCATCTTACATAGGGAGCTTTAAACTGTCCTCAAGGAGGTGACTGGTAGGATATTAGCATTTTATTGTAACTATGTATCCTTAGCAGTGACTAACAGTTCAGTCATACCGTGCCATATCGTGCTGGGCCGTGCCGTGCCGTTGGGACAAAATGGAGGCTATTGTTTGCTCGCTAGTCCGTATGTTAGTAACTTTGTACGTTTATATCCTTTTAGGAATGTACTGAACAAAATAATACGTATTTAGTAACCAATGGTTTATAAAAACGGCAGAAAACGCTAATGAAATCGTTCATTCCAAGACAAAATATGTTATGCAGTTATACTAAACCAGTTGTTAACCTAGTGTTAGTACTGGGCGTGTGTAGCGTAATGGTATCATACAAGACCCATAGTCTCTCTAGAGGTTCGTGGATCACATCCAAACAGGTTCAAATTTGTTTACTTGATTTGTTATTGTATTTATTGAACTATGACTACTCACACGTTATGATTTTAAGCATATATAGTGTGTATTTGCTGTCGAAAATATTATATAATACTTATAACACCACATATTTCAACACTCGACTACAGCGATTAAAATTCGTTGTATTTGATCCGCGGTAGAGTCTATTGTTTTTGTTGTTTTTGTTTTCTATTCTCTAGGAGCTTTGTGGCATAATGGTCATATAGCCCCGTATACATGGGTGTGTGTAGAAGTTTTCTGATGACCTGTGTCACTGTGATGTCTGTAGGCTCACTAGCGTGTGTACTTTTGTACGAGGAAAGATTTGGGTAGGAAGCTTTTGTTGTTGTTTCATTTGAGATGCATGGACATCATAGTCATTTAGCCCCGTGTACTTGGGTGTGTGTATACTTTGTCTGATAGCCTGTGTCACTATGATGTCTGTACTAGTGTCTGTATTTGTAATTGAGGCGATGATTTGGATAGGAAGCAGCCGTGGCCTTAAGTTAGGTACCATCCCGGCATTTGCCTGGAGTAGAAGTAGAAAAACGTCGAAAATCCTCTTCCAGGATGGCTGAGATAGGAATTGAATCCACCTCTTCTCAGTTTTGCCTCACGAGGTTGAGTATACGCCGTTTCAGCCCTCAGGCCAGATTTATTTTTTCGGCAGAGCAGGGAATCGAAACCTGTCCTTCGCGGTGCGGCCAAGAGTGCTAGCCACTACGCAACGAGGCGGACCAAGGTAATTACTATATGAATAGTATGACTCACGCCACAAAATCATCACGCCATGGATGCCACAAAGATGAAGAAAGAGCCTTCTATAATGGCAGTGAGGAAGCATGAGCAAGGATCAACCAATGCTTTGGCATAGTGGTCTCGATATTAACCACCTGTCATAAGGACAGATTATGTTTTCAAAAATGATTGATTGTTGAATCTTCAAGCAAAATTTCGGTGAATTTTCATGCCTAAGTGCTAGCATTTCTAAAAATCAAATATACCTACAGTACTTCACGTAATGTGTTCGATAAAATGTTTACAAGTTTAAAACTAAAAACATTAACAATTAAAGTGTAAAATTAAAATATAAATACTGTACCCATTTGATGGGCACGGGATTCGAACCTACGTTCTTATAAATCGAGAAATGTAATGAATTGGTAGGACTCTCAGTTACATATTGTACCCGCTCAGCGGATGGATGCTCAGTCAGTCCACGGCTTGGCTACTGCGGTACGGGGTGTGTTACGTCCCTTCCCCAGCAGACTGAACATCCGATATGTAGACACAATCAGGTTGACAAGACTCAGGAAAAACTCAACATGACAAATTAAAAGCACAAATTTTTATTCAATAAAAGAAAATATTAATTCACTCAAACTAATTATAAAAACCAAAATCAATTGATATTGTCCCTTTAAGTGTCACTCACAAAAATAATCAACTCAAAATTTATCAACTTAAATCACTTGGAATTGTCTCTTCAGTTTCACTCATATACCAAAAATAAATTCATTAATCAGAAATCACTAAAATTCACAATAATGTCATTTCATTTCTTTCTTGTGAAGTTTCAGAACTGTTTTTGTCTTGCTTAAAATTAAACCCTTAATATTTATTTATATTTGTTTTACCTAGGCGTCGAGCGCGCCTATCATTTACATTTAATACTTTCTCCAAGGCTTTGGATATTTACATTCTTTCATTTACCCTCTAGGGTCTCTTTATCATTTAAGTTTACTTAGATATTTATTCATTGATGATTTATTAAATCCTTTGGATCTTAATAATAATTCTTCACAGAGCCTTAGATGTGGAAAATAATATAGTACTGTACAGAAAACATGTCATGTCTAAGGATCGAATCCGTAACCCTCCAGTTACCCTTCATGCATCTAGGTGATTTGCTATTTGCGCTGTACTGTGTGCTTTATTATTTATTACTGTGGGATATTTATTTATAACAAATTACATTATTTCTTAGCTCGTCATTTGTTTATCTCTGGAAGAAGGAATTTTCTTTATCAACAATATATTATTTGACAAGTCCGTCAAATCTTAATACAACATTCAAACTTTTACTCGGGATTTTTTTTTACTCCCGCAAAAATGATTCTATAATTTATTTTGCTGGCACCTTTTTGTTTAGATTTTTAAATATTTCCGTGCCGGCCAGACATTACTGGATGGTCGCGCCCATTAAGATATATCCTCTTTCTCTCTCACGAGGGCAAGGCCACGGACAAGGTCGTTCCTCTCCCTTGTGTTTCTTTCAGGCGAGATTTATGATATCTAGCTACCCTCAAAGCCTTATTACTGGGATAGCTTTAAACCTATGTCTCCAAGACTTACAAATTCATTTTTTCCACAGAGATTTATTTCGCTCTTTTATTATTATTATTATTATTATTATTATTATTATTATTGATCCTTTGTTCCCAGGATAATGCTATTTAATTCGGAGATGATGTATGGTAGTTTACGGTTCCTATTTCTTACGACGCTTATAATACCTCCAACAATGCCTATTATTTCAACAATGCCTCCTATTACAACAATATTATACAGCAACAAATCCTAGCTGGGACGTCCATCCTACAGTGGGAGTTAACATATATTCGACGCTTTCTTTTTCCTTACAGCAATATTCGACGCTTATTTAGTGGGAATTTCTCATCCACGATTCAACAATACCTTTATAACAATATTCGACGCTTATTTAGTGGGAATTTCTCATCCACGATTCAACAATACCTTTACAACAATATTTGACGCTTATTTAGTGGGAATTTCTCATCCACGATTCAACAATACCTTTATAACAATATTCGACGCTTATTTAGTTACAACACGAGGCTCCTACAACAATATATTTGGTGGGAAATTACATCCACGCATTTCGGCAATTTCACTACATTTTTTCATCTCACGAATAAATCTATCCGGGCATAACGCATTTTTTTATATATTCACTTGAAACTATATTTTATTATTTCTTTAATACTGGTACTTACGGCAACACAACGTGCTTGGATATTATCTCAAAATTTGCCTGATTTCGGCATTTACACAATTTATTTCATAATTTTGGCATAATAGCCTATAACATAAGATATTCATTTTGGGGTTTTTATTCCACCTTTATACTTGGATCTTTACTATTTATTTTTATTTCTTGATACTTTATTTCTCACTCTACTTTTCATTTTTGAGTTACTAGACACGGATCTTTAAATACGATTTTCTTATATTTTTACTTACTTATCATTTTATTTTCATTCTTATCATTTATATATTTACTTTAATTCATTACGATGCTTAATTCTTTCGATACTATACTTTGGTCTACAATTTAACCGTTATTATTTTACTTTATTCCCTCGGACTTTACAATTTTATTATGGTGCATATTTAATTCATAATTTGGCAACAATTTTACGCCATGTAATTCATTATTTTTATTCCTTCTTCCAAATTTATTTATTTATTATATATCTCTTTAATCGAGCTTCTTATTTCTTTCTTTTAACTAATCCCAATAACGTTTTATTTCCACCGAGGCGGTCCTCGTGGCTAACAATAATCATTTTATTTAGCATTTCAATTACTTGCACATACATATTCATCAATGAATCATCCATCAGAACTCCCCAGTCGATGAATGGTTCGATTGATATCTAGCACACAGCACTACAATAAAACATTAATAAAGTTTCATCAACTCACCCAGGCTCCGATTCCATTCTCAGGCAGATTCACCCAACATCTTGATATCTACTCATCCATCATAACACTCTTTCCAGACACTTTTACCTGACACTTATTCATTTTACACTTGAGACGTGGAAACATAATATAACACTCGGCACAATTGCATTTTCCTTAAACACACGACCTTATTTCAGAGCTTTGGCAATGATGGTTCGTAGTGGTTGGTTCTTGACGACTCCAACGTTTCTGCATTGAACGTGCTAATTGGCCCCTTCCTACTCTTGAAATCCCTGGCTCCGTGTAAGTCTCTGAACCCCACGTCCCCGTTCACACGTTCCTACTGGATTCTGGATAAAGTTCCTTGTATTTTGTCCTTACTCGTTCCGTGATATTTCGTTATTTGAGAGATCTAATTCCTAGCTCGGTCTCTATTTTGAGAACCTTCGCTTGTCTATGTAACACTTTAGATCTGGAGTCTCGAACCCACAGTCTCTCTAGGTTCCTACTCTTTCCTTTATGATTAATACTTGCTGATATTATCCTTTTAAGGATTTGTCGCTGATACGGCCTTTGTTGACGCAATGTTACTTATTATTCCGTATTTTACAAATTGTCTCTTTTAGAATTTCGCGTTCCGTAATTTTTGCCTGTGTTTCGACTTTGCGTGTGTTACTTGACTAACCCGCACTTTTACGGTCTTAGTGTTCTTTGATTTGACACGACGTGACTGATATTGCCGCGTTTTTCATTGATCCAGCGCATAACGCTATAGTGATCACTCAGAATACGAAATGATGACCCGAATGTTCGGTTATTACTTGATGAATTTCAGCACGGCATTCTCGCCGGCTTACTAACTGGTTGATACGATGTGATGTATCGTCATGTCCCTCTGGACTGACTAACTGTATGAGCTGCGATACAGCGTCTCCCTTCAAGGAGTCCTTGTAAACTGCATATACGGTGATGTAACACCTCCGTCCAAACGGACTGAAAGACTGCATTAAAGATGAACTAATGCAGCACTCCTGCCCTAGGAGTTCACTGTAGACTGCATACAGTCCTCTTGGATCACTCCTTATTTATTTGCTTCTACGGATAATAAACTATTTTGTCTACGTTGCAAAAATTATCTCTTGAACCAATTGTGGTATACTTTTGGAAAAATATACATTTTATAGCTTGCGCACTGAACGCCTCTTTTTCATAATTTTTTTCCGAATCCGATCGTGGAGATGTATTTATTTAAATAAAATTCGTTCCTCTATGTGCGTGGGAGGCTGTTTTTTTATACCCCACTCGTTCTTTTAGCTTGGGTGAAGTCCCCTTCGTAAAGCGCTGACTTTGCTTTTCTATTCCGCACGTTATTTAATGAATTTTACTGTTCTAAAATTTCCCATTTCCTAAATGAATAGCTTTTACGAAAAGTTTTCATAAGGATTTTGGTTATCTTGGCTAATATTATTAATTTCCGCCAATTTCTCAGCTCCGCCCTCGCGCGCTGTAGCCAATTTATAGCTGATTTGCATTTTCTCCTTGGATCTTGCATCTCTCTCTACTGTCGGTTAATCCCCTTCGTCCATTTTTAATTCTGAGTAACTGTTTTATTGCTGACTGCGCGGTGATGTCATTTATGCAGCTGGCCCGTTGCGCCACACTTTTTATCAGCTCTGTGCGTCACGTATGTACCTATTTGATATTAACCCTTTTGATATTTCAATATATCGTAAAAACGTCCTGTTTTCTCATTTTCCTGAATAGTCAAGGGTTCGAGTCTTGTGCCAAAATTCATTTGGGCACAATATAAGCTAGCCCTGAGGAAATATGAAGTGATTCAAGCAATGACGCAGAGCAATGACAGCCTTATCTGAAGTCACAAGATGCAACCCGTGTGTGAATCACGAGTACAGTCATGCTGTCAGGAAATGATCAGAGAAGTTAGGCAGGGGAACCACTGTGAGATTCGATGTCAGCGTTTTTATGGCAACCCTGGATTGCAGCCCAACACCGCGAAATTATGAAATAACCCGTTTTTTTTATAAATAACGCAAAATCACATAAGTATTTTTACGTCAACTAGAATAATCAAGGGAATTACGAATTAATCAAGACTACAATTTAACAACTTATGCATAGGGAAAAGTGCATATGAAGCAACTACGTCATTAGGCGGGGCTATTAAGCGGTCCTTGGTAGGAGATAAAAAAACATCTCGCCCACATAATTGAGGAGCCTTGTGGATTTAATTTTAAAAAAGTGGACGATCGGTTTTCGGAAAACAAGATGAGAATGTAACGTTCAGGACGTAAGGAACAAATTTATTATTTTTTAAAAACGTGTGAAGTCTAGTTTAAAAGATAGCTCCAAGAAGAAGACCAAATTGATAGATATTTTTGCAAGTTTTCAATATATAGCCGAGCTTCCAGGCAGAAGGCATGCAGTCTACAGTGGACTCCGAGTGCAGGAGCGCTGCATCACGTTGTATGAACCTCAGGGGAGGTCATACTGGGCAATAAGTATTTCAAGAGTACATTCAGTCTCCCGAGTCCAGTTGGACATAACGCTGGATCATCGTGTTTAGACCGCCAGTACGAGTCGTCAGTAAGCCAAGTAGGGCCCATATCAGGACGAAAGAACAATCTTCAGTATATTCAGTCTACCGTAGGTGCCAAGGAGCACGGTACTGGTTCACAGTATTCAGTTTGGTGTCCGCCGTGGCAGGACAGACTGTTTCGAGGTCATCATAGGACGGGGTGCTGGGCCACCAAAGTAATTAGTCAGTCTGAACGGGACTTGATTCAACGTGCCTAGTTCAGTACATCGAACACGAAAACCTCAGGGAAAGGCCACGTAGCTTCGGAAAGAACTATACGGTTTCAGGATGACAAGTAAGCCGGTACGAGACCAGGCAGAAGTTGCCAAAAGTAGAAAGAACTCCACATATATAAAATTGTGAGGATAAAACGAACAATATGCTACAGAGGTGAAAATTCGGTCCGGGTGAAGCCAAACACGATAGCTAGAAACAAGTATCGCTAGTGTTAGAATTATCTAATGGTCCTTGGAAGAAAGCCATTTAGATTATAGGGCCGCGTAGCGAAAGTAAAAGTAAATACGCACTTAAGTATAAATCGATGTGCAGTTAAAAGTGGAAAGTACCGAACATTGTCAAAAAGAACATTTCGAGCCTTGTTGAAGTCAAAGAACAGGTCGATAATTACATAGTTTCATAACATAACGTTGTTAGAAGAGAAGCCAGGTTTAGTTAATAAACCGGTGGTTTTGAACTGGGGACAAACGACAAAACTTTGATTCGAGACCTAGTGGGTCCGATCCAGAAGTCATCATAGGACAGATCGTGTAACTAGATCTAGGGGAGAAGTCGTCATCAGGGAACCGATAGGAAGTCATCGCTTGCGTCCTGAGATACGACAAGAACAATTACACAGTGTGTAAATAAATTGTAAATAGATAATAAAATAGGACATAACCCAAAGGTTAACACGTGTGAATCGTCCCAGAGTGAATAAGTGAGAAAAGTGGAAACGCGTGGGAAAGTATCAGTGCAAAATATAATATAAATTTATGTGAAAGTGTTCTATAATTGAAATTCATTATGTGTAGAAATAGAAATGTGTCATATCAGGTAAAAATCACGTGTGTTAAAAAGAAAGGAATTATGTGTTGCCATATTATTGGAAAAATGTACTAGTTACAACAATGTGGGTGAAATCTTTCACTACGGGGGATCCTGAGTTGGTGAGTACCAGAATGAATTAAACATATTGAGCCATTGTGGACCCATAATTTGATATGTACTATTCTGAAATGTTTAATGATAAAGGTATAACAGTGAACAGTGCTCTAAAGTGTTACTTCTTAATGAGGAAGGCCGTAAAAATGAGGCCATGTAACGAGTTAAATATTGTACAGATAATACCCTAGTGCGTGTAAGCATATGAATTACGGGTGAGTGGTTATAGTGTCGGACTACCAACCCCAAGATTGCAGGTTCGCCCCTGGCCATGGTAAGTGATTTTTGAAGGCGACAAAAATCACGATACTCATGTCATACGTTGTTGGCATGTTAAAGAACCCATTTGAATTCAGTAGGCTGTGTTCAATGGTAAAATTAATCTCGGGATTTTCCGCCAACACAAAGTTCCTCCATTCTCTACTAGAAAGCGCTGTAGTGTCAAGGAGCTTAGATATCTAACCTCCTTGACTTTCATAGCGTTCAAAGGAACGACCAAATTCGACATGCAAGCTACCCTCTGGGTGGCAATTAACAAAGCTTGCACCAGGCACCCGAGGCCATACGATATTATATAATTAATTAATAAAAAGGGTGGAACTAAATTATTGTCGAAAGAAATAAGTTAAGTAATTGAAATCAGTAACGGTTGTTATGCAAAGTAAACACAATAAAAGTTGAACGCAACTTAAGTTAATAAGAAATTGGAAAATTCGGAAAAGTGAAAGATAACTTAATAAAGTTTAAAATAATGTAAAGAAAATTAAAATCATTGATAAAAATTATAAACAAACCTGATACTGTTAAATGATATAAATTAAAAGTAATTGCAAATGATCTTAGCATCACGAGTAAAGGCAATGAAAGGCCTAATAAAGATAAGTGTAATAATAAATGACCACAAAAATAACGGAACGGAAATAATATAATAATATAATAACGTACAAGTAAGTTCATTATCCTCGCCAGGATGTCTGGACTACAGTAAATAATGAATTGAGTATCCAAGAAATAGATTATTGTCGCCGAAAATAGGCTAGACCAATGTAAGCTTAGGGCTTTGAAATATTGAATCAACGTGCAAGTATTAGATAATTGTTATAGTCTATGGGAAATTCGTCGGTTGACCAAGGTAAGGTCTTTTTGTTCGAGTGAAGGGGTAAATACCCACTCAAGTATTGTGTAATTCTCATGTATGCCAGGAAGCACATGAATGAAAAAGTATCGTAAGATTGGATAGATGATATTTGTCTAGGCGGGTAGCCGGAGGTAGGGTGAAATTGATTCCCTCTTGCGAGCTATACCGACCTCTGCATCCAGGCATTACATGGCGTCCCTGGGTTGGTTAGCAATTGTATTTGGAACTCCTATCACAGCATAATTATATGTTGGCCACAACTTGCTTAAGAATACGTTTGTTATAGTCATCCTAAGAGCAGAGAATAATTATCCCAAAAGAAGCACGAATAAATGTGAATAATTAGACTGATCACAGTCCGTATGAAGAATACAATAAAAAGCTTGGATTCTCAATGTAGAAGTGGTCTCTTTGAACCATAAACATATGGTTGGTTGAAAATAGTAGGCTAGGTCAGGAGGTACAGAGTTGTTTATAAAAGGGTCGTTGCTCCAGTCAAGACGAGGGGAAGTAAATGAGGTCGCGCTGCCGGCGGGGACCATAAACCTGTCGTCATTTTCTTAAGACAGAACGTAAGGGGAGCCTGGTGTTCTTATTTGAAGAAATAAAATTACAGCAGACGTTATTGCCTGCTAAATAACTGTTATCATGCATGGATTATTTATCTCATATTAAAAGGACTCATAATGATGTGATCAAAGCAATGAGAAATAATAATAATAATAATAATAATTGCATTTTTGAAAATGTAAAAATTTGGTTCCATGGCCTTAAAGAAATTTGAAAACCGGTAATGGAAAAAGCACTAAAATGGGACTTTTAAAAGTGCGGGCTTTACAAACATCCTATTCTGGGGAACACAATGGCTGCAATGAATTATAATTGACGTGAAGGTGGAGAAGTAAATGGTACTCTTGTGAAAATAATGATATATGTTTTTGGGGGATAATTTGTGTTTGGAATGTGTGGAAAAGAGATTAAAATGATAAAAATAAATGTAAAGAATAATCAGTTCAGAGTATAGCCAGATGAAGGCATTGTAATAGTGAAAGTAAATATCCTGAGTTCGAGCCTGGCCAGGCAAAACTCAGTTGAAGTGACTGAAAACCCTGATTTTGGGAATATAAGATTTACAATATCTAAGATTAAAGTATCAGTGTAAGCAGATGGATCATGACAAATCCATTGAAGCAAGATGAATTGAGGGTCATTCTTTTAGGTAGATTTCATTAGAAAACTAACTATTGCAATGTGTTCCATGTTTCGACTTCCGGAAAATTTCGACATATCTTCGCGTTTCACATCCCCCAGACACCAAAATCACCGTCAGTTCAAAAGTTTATATATAATTTATGTATGTATATATATATATGTATATCAGTTTCTTGTGGACACGATAACTGCCGTAATTTTGCACCAATCACTTTGAATTTTTTACATAATATGTATCCCTATAAAATCTCGGTCGAGTTCGTTAATGGGCAAAATCGGTCGAAGGGGGTGAAAATGGGGGGCTTTTTTCGAAACATTGAAATTTCGCTATAACTCTCTTAATACATGAAATATAGAATCCATTCAAAGTTCATAATATATGTCGGATACGTGCCAACAATTTATGTCAAATAAGATTTTTTATAGCACCAACCATTGACCAAAGGAGTGGAAAAAAGTGGGGTTTTCGGGAAACATTAATCATATCTCTCTTAATAGGCACAATATCAAAACCGTGCAAAATGGACAATATTCCCCTAATAATTACCTAAAACTTTTGTCTGAAAGAATTTTTGATATGACCCACCATTACGCCAAGGGATGAGAAAAATGATTTCGGAATTATAAGAAAATGCCAAGAGCTATCAGAGGTTGCCATGGCAACACTACTAAATTGATGAGGGATGAGCCGTTGCCATGACAACGCACTTGCACGAGATCAGATTCAGTATTTCCATCTGACTAAGCCGGCCCCGTGGTGTTGGGGTAGCGCTCCTGCCTCTCACCCGGAGGCCCCGGGTTCGATCCCCGGCTCCGTCAGGGATTTTAAAACTGACGTGAGGGTTGGAACGGGGTGCACTCAGCCTCGTGAGGACAATTGAGTAGCTGTCTGACAGTGTGACAGCACCCCGATCACGAATACCAATATTAACGGCCGAGGGGACCCGACGCGCTGATCACGCGTCACCCCAATATCTGCAGGCCAAATGGCTGGGCAGCGGTCGCTGGGTCGGCCTTAGCCCGTCATGGGCTGGATGGTGCCAGGGGTTGACTTTGACATCTGACGAAGTGGGAAGCGGCTTCGGTGACGTAACTGGTAGCATGCAGAATGTCTATGCCCAAGGTCGCGGTTTCAAAGCCGGCCGAAGTCGTCGGATTTTCTAAGAGCGCTAAAATCCCTCAGTATGCTTTCCTTTCGAGGGGAAGTTCCAACGTTCGTTACGAGTTGCTGGTTGGAGTGGCATCTAGTAGCCATGTTCACAGCTAGGTGTCATTGACGGTAGTACCTGATAGCAACATTAGGAACTACTGCTTGAAATTGACCGTCTGCAGTCCTTACCTGAATTACAGACTAATACAGCCATTACAATTCACACCGTTTATCAGACAGATTCTACACTCACCCAAAGTACACGGGGTTAGATGACCGCGTTGTCGCAGCCCCTAAACTGAGGAACCAACCAGAGGTAGATTTCATTAGAAATCTAACTATTGCAATGGGTAGGCTACCATGTTTCGACTTCCGGAAAATTTCGACATATCTTCGCGTTTCACATCCTCCAGACCCCAAAACCACCGTCAGTTCAAAAGTATATATATATCAGTTTCTTGTGGACACGATAACTGCCGTAATTTTTCACCAATCACTTTTTACCGAATATGTATACCTATAAATTCTCGGTCGAGTTCGTTACTGGGCTAAATCGGTAGAAGGGGGTGAACATGGGGGGGGGGGCTTTTTTTCGAAAAAGTGAAATATTGCTATAACTCTCTTAATATGTGAAATATCGAATCCGTTCAACGTTCATACTATGTGTCTGATAAAGCCCAAAAATTTATGTTTGAAGAGTTTTTTTTATATCACCAACCATTGACCAAAGGGGTGGGAAAAAAGTGGGTTTTTCGGGAAACTTTAATCATATCTCTCTTAATAGGCACAATATCAAAACCGTACGAAATGGACAATATTCCCCTAATAATTACCTAAAACTTTTGTCTGAAAGAATTTTTGATATGACCCACCATTATGCCAAGGGATGAGAAAAATGATTTCGGAATTATAAGAAAATGCCAAGAGCTATCA
Source organism: Meconema thalassinum (assembly GCA_946902985.2). Classification (NCBI taxonomy): domain Eukaryota; kingdom Metazoa; phylum Arthropoda; class Insecta; order Orthoptera; family Tettigoniidae; genus Meconema; species Meconema thalassinum. Next base: position 85,541,456 of record OX336393.1, read on the forward strand.
GAGGTTGCCATGGCAACACAACTAAATTGATGAGGGATGAGCCATCAGACGTTGCTATAACAACGCACTTGCACGAGATCAGATTCAGTATTTTCATCAAAGTGGGAAGCGGCTTCGGTGACGTAACTGGTAGCATGCAGAATGTCTATGCCCAAGGTCGCGGTTTCAAAGCCGGCCGAAGTCGTCGGATTTTCTAAGAGAGCTAAAATCCCTCAGTATGCTTTCCTTTGGAGGGGAAGTTCCAACGTTCGTTGCGAGTTGCTGGTTGGGGTGGCATCTAGTAGCCAAGTTCACAGCTAGGTGTCGTTGACGGTAGTACCTGGTAGCAACATTAGGAACTACTGCTTGAAATTGACCGTCTGCAGTCCTTACCTGAATTAAGACTACTACAGCCATTACAATTCACACCGTTTATCAGACAGATTCTACACTCACCCAAAGTACACGGGGTTAGATGACCGCGTTGTCGCTGCCCCTAAACTGAGGAACCAACCAGAGGTAGATTTCATTAGAAAGCTAACTATTGCAATGGGTACCATGTTTCGACTTCCGGAAAATTTCGACATATCTTCGCGTTTCACAACCCCCAGACCTCAAAACCACCGTCAGTTCAAAAGTTTATATATAATTTATGGATGTATATGTGTATATATATATATGCATATCAGTTTCTTGTGGACACGATAACTGCCGTAATTTTGCACCAATCACTTTGAATATTTTACCGAATATGTATACCTATAAAATCTCGGTCGAGTTCGTTACTGGGGTAAATCGGTCGAAGGGGGTGAAAATGGGGGGCATTTTTTCTTCGAAAAAGTGAAATATTGCTATAACTCTCTTAGTATGTGAAATATCGAATCCGTTCAACGTTCATACTATGTGTCGGATAAAGCCCAAAAATTTATGTTCGAAGAGTTTTTTATATAGCACCAACCATTGACCAAAGGGGTGGGAAAAAGTGGGTTTTTCGGGAAACATTAATCATATCTCTCTTAATAGGCACAATATCAAAACCGTACAAAATGGACAATATTCCCCTAATAATTACCTAAAATTTTGTCTGAAAGAATTTTTGATATGACCCACCATTATGCCAAGGGATGAGAAAAATGATTTCGGAATTATAAGAAAATGCCAAGAGCTATCAGTGGTTGCCATGGCAACACTACTAAATTGATGAGGGATGAGCCATCAGACGTTGCCAACATAACGCACTTGCACGAGATCATATTCAGAATTCCATCTGACTAAGTGTGAAGCGGCTTCGGCGACGTAACTGGTAGCAAGCATGCTGAATGTCTATGCCCAAGGTCGCGAGTTCAAAGCCGGCCGAAGTCGTCGGATTTTCTAAGAGCGCTAAAAATCCCTCAGTATGCTTTCCTTTGGAGGGGAAGTTCCAACGTTCGTTGCGAGTTGCTGGTTGTGGTGGCATCTAGTTGCCAAGTTCACAGGTAGGTGTCGTTGATGGTAGTACCTGGTAGCAACATTAGGAACTACTGCTTGAAATTGACCGTCTGCAGTCCTTACCTGAATTACAGACTAATACAGCCATCCCTAAGTACACGGGGTTACATGACCGCGTTGTCGCAGCCCCTAAACTGAGGAACCAACCAAAATCTCTGCGGGAGATATAATTTTGCGTGAAGAAGTAACAGACCGTTTCATAGTTACACATCAGTGTCGAAACCTTGCATAAGGACAGTGTGACCACAAGTATAAAAATGGACCCCAAATGACAAGAAGGTTACCGTTCCCATAAGACAATAAAATGTTTAAAATAAGCATAAAATGACGAAAAACCAAGTTAATTAAGCTCCAATTAAAAAATCCCTTCTCGCAATAAATGAGGTCTGATCCTTCTACGAAAACCTGCATATTCTGCCTATTTTCGCCTATCCCCAAGTTTGTCCGGTGAAATCTACCTCCGCCTTCCGGCGTGCCGAGAGGACTTTTTTTAAATTATGTTTGAGGGTAATTTCAACCAATATATTGAACCCGAGTGGGTCATGCTGACTGGTATCGAACGTGGATCTCGGAGATAAGTTGAGCTCTGAATGAAAGTTCCACCAGGGAACGAACCCGAGATCTGTTGAGGGTGTTTCGTTGTAAGAACCCCTAGAGGAAATTTATATATTTAATCACTGGTGTGATATCAGTTGATACTGACATTATTTAGTGAAATAATGCAGGAAAATGAGTGGAAGATAGCATTATTTGGACTACATGAAGTAGGCTATGCTGGACTTGAAACACAGAAGTTCCAGAGTTGGACGTTTTACTAATAGCCCCAGAATTGTGGGAGGTGACCCTTGGAGCCACGTCAATCTTGCTGACCCAGTTAAGTCGTCTGCAAGGGGTCGCAGGGTTGAATAATGACCATATTATTCCCCGTTTGAGAATGGAAATGAGAATGGGATGGGATGATCCCAAGGAAAATCATTGATTACTCGTGATTGGAGTAACGCAATGACATGAGAGTTGCACACAGGTGAATCTTTAGCCAGGAGGCTAATTTTAGAGCCTTTAATCTGCGAAATTGAGGCATATTTAATGGAGTGCGGAAGGACATAGGACTATGGATGTTCGCGGCTGGGTTTGACGATGTCGCCAGGGATTCCCACAGAAACAGCGTCCCCACGCCATGGATCAGGCAATTAATATTAATTAATTGGCCGATCGATCCTCGAACACACATGCATTTTCGTGACCAGCGAAGAAAAAGGAACAATATGAATATTATTCCAAGACCAGAATCATCCTAGGAGAGGAGCTGGTATAGCGCGGGAATTCTTGCCCTACTTTTTTGTGTGAAACAGATATAAGAGGATGGACCCAGTCAGGAAGACAGTTGGAACTTGGAGTCGCAGACAGTTGGAACACAGTTGGAACTTGCAGTTGGTGGGAGATGTTGTGTTTGAAAGTTACGGAGCGCCCAGGCGCGCACACAAAGACTTAAACATTTTACTGGTAATCAGCATGTTAGCTGTACAGTGTAACGCACCAGTGAGAATATATTCATGCATGGTCATGAAATAAGAATGGAGTCGGTAATCAACAAGCTTGATTATGCGAAAAGCATATGCACCGCGTGTGCTTTTACGTTAAACAAAATGGCAGAGACATGAGGAATACAGTGGGAGCGAAAACAACAACTTAAACAGGATCACTAAGGAGCGGGGAAAGGATGTCTCTTTCGATGCGTGCTGGGCCCAAAATTCCGGATCGAAAGAAAGATACTTTCCAAAAAGGAAACGAATGAATTGTTTAAAACAAATTAAAAGCGGAATTAAATTTATCTAATTGATCGAAGAACCCAGAAGCGTGTAAGTCGTGACTGCGTTACAGTACGAAGCCAAGACCGACGAAATCGAACGAGAGATGAGGGAACTTAAAATTACAAATGAAAGAGAACGAAACCAAAGTGAACTACTTACTAATGTATTTAAAGCAAACTAAAACAGGTGCGCATAAGAGTAAGGATTAAATCTAAACACAAAATGAAAGGTAAACTTGAAGAGGTATTAAAATCACTTAATAACAAACAAAATTAAATTAAAATTAAAGATGGTACCTAAGAAAGGGGTACACAAAAACAATATCAAGAGAAAAGTGTATAAATGAACTTAAGCACAAACAAAGATGAAACAAGATTAATTAAAATGTACTTACTATCAATGTGCAACTAAACCGTAAGCGCGACTCGATAATCAAAATTTAAAATACAAAAAAAAAAGATAGAGAGTATTAACGGGTCGAATAAGAGAACACCTCTACTTCCGAGGATGACCTGGACTAGAATGCCCCGCGCCAAGAACAGAACTAAAACGCTCATGATGTTGTGAAATCATGGGGTAGGGGGTGAAAGTGGTGGGGATGGGAGGAGTGCGTATGTAGGAAACGGGGGTGGGGGATGACACGGAGTTACGTAATATAACGAAGCCAGAGGAAGCAACACAAAATTAACACAACAAAAAAAAAAGGAAACGAAAATTACATTAAATTACGTGACATTACCGGGACAGGAAATAAAAGAAAAAAAATCAATCAGCTAAGAAATATGCTTCGTGGGAAGATGTAGGCTTACACAGAGGTAGAAATGCCGAATCACAACGACATACGATGAAACAAAGAAAGTAATGCGGCGCATGGACAGTGATTAGCACGATGACCATCGCTCACATACATTTCAATAAAACAGAGGGAGGATCTGACTGAAGACGTGAGACTCAGCTCCGTAACTTCGCCGATTCCATCCATAAAAACAAGGCTCTGATGCGACAATCCACCGGAGGTCGTCATAAAAGAACGCCGAACCAGGTGGTGACGCAATACAGAGCATAATTAAGCCTCGTAGAAAAATAGCATATATTTCAGACCTGAGAGATTTGAGTAAAAATAAAACTGATTACATGAAAGTTAGGGATGACAAATAAACACAGAGGCTTCGCTAAACTAACGTAAACAAAGGCGAAGGGACTTGGGTTCATGGATCGAATTCACATCATCATAAGAAAGGGAAATTGTAAGTGAATCCAAGGAGACACAAAAATAAAATTAAAAAATGGATAAACTGAAATTCAAAAATGATAGCATGCCAGGTAAATCAAGTGATCGAATCGTACTTACGCTTAGTTGCTTTCTAGGTGCGGGCAAAGGCCCGACACGTGCACACACGTCCGTCTATCTGACGGCTCAAATTGGAAGGACGCAACCTTCTCTAAAGGAAAACAGTAACGCGCTCGAGAAAAATAAGTCGTAGAAACACCCCCTCTCCAGAACATAAAGGGGGCCAATGGGAGAAGCAAAGCTTAGCAACAAGTTATGCTTCAACCAATGGTAAAACTGTGTCAGTAGGGGTGAAAAGTTTCACCATCTGGCGAAACATTTACGCAGAATTACAAGGTTTGAACGCAGTAGGTGAGACAGAGAAACGTATGTCACAATAATGCGACATGAAGGAAATGATGATAATAATAACAATAATAATTTGACAAAAAATAATGAACCTGATAAAAACGGTTCACATATTACCGAAGTTAAGAGAGGAGGCTCGGACTTCAATTTGGGAAGCCGTGCAGTAAGACTGGTATATATTGTTTATTAAGTGCCGTGTGATATACTAGGCAGAACTGTTGAAAGTAATGATTTATGTAAATACAATGTACAATGTTGAGCGCGGTAAAAATAGCGATTGGTTGTACATATCTGGAGTATACCAATAAGTAGCGTTCATGACGATATGTAAGCATATCACTGCAATATCAGGAAGGTTATCAAGGGATGATCGAGAGACTGTTGGTGAAACCGTGAGCAGATGATCGAGATGTTCAATCAGGAGGGGGTAGAACCGAAGAAAGGGCCGTCCGCACCTGCACTTCTGATATATGTCAGGGAATTTCAACCAATCAGGAATATAAAGTGTAACGTGTGTTTGTGCAGTGATTTTATGTAAAATATCTCTTAAATTAATAATATAACTAGTGTTATAAAGTGTCATGTGTTTTGGAAGCATTAGCTTCATTATAAAAATGGCAAAGTGTCGTGTGTTTATGAATCAGATGTCATATAAGATGTGTATTAGCAGTATGGCAATGTGTCACTAAGTAGGCCAATGGCAGGTGACACTGGAATATGGTGGTTGGAGCCACCTGGATAAGCCGACGTGAGTACCCCACAAATCATGTTATTATAGAAGTATAGCCACTGCATGTAATGTGATTTCGGAAGTATAGAATATGCCAGTAAGAATCAATTTTAGAAGGCATACCCTCAGGTGTTTATGGTTTGATTTCAGTAAAGTTAAGATGTTGAATACATCAGAGAGTGGATTAATCGTTACCACTATTAATATTGTTAATAAAATGGCAATTCAGTTATGTAAAACTTAACGAACACGGATGTTCGATTATTGAAAGGGTTACGTTGTGTCGGAAAAATAATTTATGTCAGTAATAATAATAATAATTATAATAGTGATAAACGGTAATTGAATACATCAGGATGAAAGGTTGTAAGCAAGAAATATTTACGCTAATTGGATTATTTATCTAGCCAAGCAGTAGATTTCATTAAGGGAAGAGAAAAGAGTTGATATTAAATATATTGCATTAATGGGAATATAATTATGCAAGGAAATGAAGGAGCTTGACAGTGAATTGAATTTGTGGCTTGAGTATAAGCTTGTAGAGTAACAGATAGAGTTCTCTTTATAATAGGGCGAGATCACAGACAGGTAGAAGCCAGATGATCTAATCAACGTATGGAATCTTATACAGCCATGGGGCGTACAGAGATATTAATTTATGCCGGAGCGTATTTAGTGTGTACCCTATCTCCGATGATGGATATGAAATGTTCCGGGTTCGAATCCTGTGGTAAGTGAAGGGAGAACATTGGAAACCCTTACACTATACCTGATTGCCCGAGAACTTGTTATTGAATGGTTCGGCTCTTGTGAAGCGAATACATTGGCGGCAGCTGTTGACTGACCATAATATTTTATTAAGATACCGGCTAACCACTACACTTGTGTTTTATGAATCTCGTGCCTTCATTGTATGATACGGACCTGTTGAGGCCGTTATTAATGTCCTAAGGCTAGGATTAAATATTCAAGCTCACCCAGAACCATTGCATAATATTCAGTTTAGATCATATGGGATCGCGTGGATCATTGTGACCACAATGTTGTATTCAAAAGCGTAATACTGCTTGGGGAGGTGAAGTCCAGGAATCAGGGAGACAAGGGACGATTTACAGCTGTGAACACCCCTACTCTGGTCCATTGTATACGGGCAGCTCCAAGGGGCTGGGTTGCTAAACAAACCTTGAAGGCTCGCGTTTTGAGCGGACAGATTTAAGACCTTGCTTGTATTGAAAGGAAGAATTGTTATAGTGTGTAATGAATGTGTGTGGTTTAAAAACACATTGCTAATCATAGATTACCCTGATGATATAAAATTTTAGCAATCTAACGAATGGTTGGAAGTTGCATTTGTGACTGTCACTGACATCTAGTTAATGAAGTTGGTTACTCGATGCCACAGGCTACGCCCGCGAGGGTAGCGTAATGATATTATCCGACACAACGATAACAGAAGTTATTTATTGAAATCACAATGGCATTCAGTGGAACTATAAAAAGAGGGGAGTGGAGGTGTAAATTTACGTAATTGTGGTATTGCAAGTAGATTGTAGCGCAAACCATGAGTTGGCTAAGGCATGAAAGCATTCGGTGGGAGAGAGAGATATAACACCGACAGTACACATGATAAAAATTAAGATGTATTGTAAGAAACAAGTAATTTTGTGAATTTAAAGAAGTCACATTAGGTGACATGAGTGTAATAGTTCAGTTTTTGTGAAACGTTACATGTGCATCAGCGCACTTGAGTGAAGTTTAAAGTCCACATATTGGTAAAGGATTGAATAATGATATGGATTTAATTTGTTCAACTATGTGAATAATTAGTGGATTGTGGGAGTAACTTTGTTTATTTGTGTATTGTTTATTGGGATTGTGTTCTTATTATTTGTTTGAAGCCATGAGTTTTACTGAATTAAAGTCTTTAGAGTAGAGTTGTGCCTTATCATTGTAGAGTTGATACCTTTTAGCCTCAAATACAAAATATGCAACTGCTCAATGGGGGAACGGTACACGCCTGAGTCCTGACGCTAGCTGGAGGCAGAAGCATATTTTCCATCGAGATTACTCACATGGGTACAATATTAGTGTTGTGAATTTATATTTTGAAATATTTGAGTTAATTAAAGACATCCATTTTAAAATAGTTGGTGTTATAGTACATGGTCAGACAGTGGGAATACCTTTACACGCCTTGAGCTGAGATTAATCGGTTGATGACCTGTATTTCCGTTTACCTAAACGGGAACAATACAGATATAAAAATCATAAAAATAAAATTACTGTAATAAAAGAATATAAAAATTAAAATAATGAACATAACTGTAAACAAGTAGTTCCGTGAAGAACTAAAACCTATTTTCATATATCGTACTTATTTTAATTGCCACTAACAACATACTAAATTTCAGTTTGATTGCTGTAAGAGATCCGTAGATATAGAGAACCGACTAAATATTGCGGATGGTCGCCTTGTTGGATTTTTATATATGTAGGTCTTAGAGTTATGTACTGTTACATGAAGATTATTGTGCACGTGTAGTATTCAAACTTCAATCGCATGGCTAGGACACAGGAAGTAAAAACGAGATTTTACAATTTCGCACAGCTGCCATCTTGTGGTTATGGAAACAATTTAAATAAATTAGATGCCAGTGGATTAACAATTGAATAAGGAGTTACTGTACCAAGTTTCACTGCAGTCGAATGGTTAAATTGCGAGAAACGTCCATTTAAATATGTATACTTCGCGTCGCTGCCATGTTGGATTTGTGCTCACCAGGTTACTGAAAGTCCTATATGTGAACATATGTTCATAGCCTCTATGAACATAAAAAAAATCAGTTTGATTGCTGTAAAAGATTCTTAGATATTGAGAACCGTCTAAATATTTCGGATGCTCGCCATTTTGGATTGTTATAAGTTTAGGTCATAGAGTTATGTACCATTCAAGGACAATTATTGCCTAGGTTCATTATTCAAACTTTCACTTCGATCGCATGATTACGACACAAGAAATAAAAACTTAATTTTAAAATATCGCACAGCCGCTATCTTGAGGTTATGTAAACATTTGAACTAAATTAGATGCCAGTGCATTACAATATTATGTAAAATCATTTACTGTGCTACATTTCACTGCGCTCAGAGAGTTAAATCACGAGAAAAGTCTATTGAAATGTATCAACTTCGCTTGGCCGCCATGTTCGTTTTGTACATTACAGGTTTCTGAAAGTTACATAGATAAACCGGTATCAGTACCCTGTATCACCGTACAAAATTTCAGGGTGATATCTGTAATAGTTTCGGAGATATAAAATGTCAGTGAAATATTTCGCACAGCCGCCATTTTGAGGTTATGTAAACAATTAACTAAATTAGACTCCATTGCATTACAATTTGTATAAACATTTGCTGTACCAAGTTTCATTACGTTTGGATAGTTAAATCGCGAGAAAAGTCTATTAAAATTCTCAAATTCGCTTGGCCGCCATGTTGGTTTTGTAGTCACCAGGTTTTTGAAAGTCTCATAGATGAACTTCTAGTAGTGCCTTTTATCACCGTACACAGTTTCAGGGCGATATCGGTAATAGTTTCGGAGATACTGAATGCTGGTGAAATATTTCGCACAGCCGCCATGTTGGATTGGTGAGACACAATAAAATTTGAAGGGCACGGTCGGGGTCGGCCAGAATAGTGCTATGATCTTTTTTTTTATATATACCAATGGCCCGTCTGCTAAGCTCCGGATGTACTGCAGCCTAAAGGCTTATTGTACTGCCCTGTGAACTCAGCACCAGTCTATTATCCCTGTGTCTTTAATAAGATGGTACAGTCCCATGATGGACTCTGTTTTGATTTCTTTTGGTTCAATTGTCGATCTTCCAAAAAGATTGGATCTCCTGCAATCTAGAGCTTCGCAAGAACAGATTATGTGATGGGCTGTCTCCGTTTCCCTCCCGCAAAGTCTGCAGTCTAGGTTTCCTTTGATTATGCCCATTTTGTTTAGGTGCTTTTTCACGGGAGCATGGCCCGTGAGAAGAGCCACTGTGTATCTTACCTGAATTTTTTTACATCTGGATAATTTTCCAGCTGTTTTCTTACATGGTTCATTGATGAACATTTTCCCATGTTTCATACCAGGGTTAGTTTTCCATCTATCCCTATGTTCCTTTTTGATCCAGTCTTTAATAGCTTCTCTTATGGAGCATTTAGGTACTCCTAGAGCCGGCTCTGGTCCATAAAAGATTGTTGCCGCTCCCTTCCGGGCGAGTTCATCGGCTTTTTAGTTTCCTTCAATGCCCTTGTGTCCTGGGACCCATATCAATTTGACGTTGTTATGTTCCCCCAGTTTAGTTAGGGCATTAAGACATTCATCCACCGGTCTTGAGTTCACTTTAGGGCTTTTTAAAGCCTTCAGTGCTGCCTGGCTGTCTGAGTATATAATAATCTTCTTATTTATATAAGATCTTTTTATATTTTCATATATGCATTGTGGTATTGCATAAACTTCTGCCTGGAATACCGTGGGATATTTTCCCAGGGGAAAGCTAATGCTTTTTCCTGGTCTCATTCCATATACACCCGAGCCTGCCCCTGAGTCGTCTATTGACCCGTCTGTGAACCAGATCGAAGATTCCTCAGGATGCTCGGGCTTTGTTTTCCAAGAGTCTGATTCAATTATTACTTCAAATGTTTTATTGAATGTTAAAATTGTGTAGGAGTGTAGTCTTATCGTATTTCAAGTATGGAATCTTCTACAATTTTTGTTATTGATGATATTCCTGATTGTGAATCAGGAATATTTCCTGCTTTACCCTGTTTCAGCCTATGTAATGCCATCCTAGCTTCCCCTTTGATCAGAATGTCAAGAGGGGCCAGGTCTAGTAAGGCCTCCATAGCCGCTGTGGGGGTAGTTCTAAATGCTCCGGTAATTGCTAGGCAGACTTGTCTTTGAATTCTTCCCAGTTGTACCAGAGTTGTTTTATTTTGCACCATGGTCCACCATACCAGTGCACCATATGTTATCGAGGGTCTCAGTACCCTAGTATACAACCAGTGTATCATCTTAGGTTCTAGTCCCCACGTATTTCCATACATCCTCCTCACAGTCATGAAGGAGGTTACAAATTTATTGTATATTTTGTTCAAATGCTGGTTCCAGGTCAACTTGGAGTCAAGAATTACTCCTAAGTATTTAACCTCTCCCTTCATTTTAATTTCTTCACCTTTTAGAAGCAGGGAACTAGTTTCCTTCAGATTTCTTCTACTGGTGAATGGGTCAATGGCTGTTTTGTGAGGGCTTATTTTAAGTCCCTCATTTTCTGTCCAATTATATACAACGTTAAGTGCAATTTGCATTCGTTCCTTAGCGGTGTTAGCAAATTTTCCTTGAACTATAATGACGATATCGTCATTATAGCCAAATATATTAAAGTCTAGCTGACTTTCCTTTTTAAGCAGTCCATCCACAACGAGCTTCCACAGCAGAGGGGTTAAGACCCCTCCCTGAGGACATCCCCCCGTAACCTTTGCAGACAGACTGCTTTCCATACATGTTGTGTGTATCATTCTGCTTTTAAGCATGGCTTCGATCCACCTGCAAGAGGTTTCATCTAGTCCTCGCTCTCGGGCAGCAGTGTTCATTGATTTAAAGGAGGTATTGTCGAAGGCTCCTTCTATATCCAGAAAAGCTCCCAACGCTACCTTGTTTTGTTCCAGAGTTTTTTCCAGTCTTTGTACTACTTGGAAAAGAGCTGTCTCTGTTGACATACCGGCTTGATAAGCATACTGGTTCCGGTGCAGAGGTCTCTCAGCCAATGTATCATCCCTGATGTGTCGGTCAAGCATTTTCTCTACAGTTTTTATAATAAAAGACATGAGTGTGAGAGGTCTGTAGGACTTAGCCCGGTCTATAACTTTCCCAGGTTTAGGTATGAATACCGCCCTACAGTGTCTCCACCCCATTGGTATAAAACCTAGGGCTAAACTTGCTCTAAGTATTTTAAGCATAATCCTCGCAAGCATTTGAAAGCCTTCTTGGAGCATGATGGGCATTATTCCATCACTTCCTGGGGATTTATACGGTTTAAATGAGAAGATTGCCCATTTTAGAGTTACATAGTTAACCACCTTCCTGGCTGTTTCCCAGTCTCTCCTGTCAGTTTTCCAAGATGGAAACTCCAGTTCCAGGCTGCCCCAGCCTCCGGGAGATTCTTCTATGATTTCAGACCCTGGGAAGTGTACATGAAATAGTTCTTCCACGGTCTCTTCCGCAGTTCGGGTGTATTCTCCATTGTATCTTTGGAGTGAGGTTATGCTGTTTCGGCTTTCTTTAAAGAGAATTCTTTGAAGTCTGGCACATTCCGGAGTCTCATCTATCTCCGTGCAGTACCTTCTCCAAGACTCTCTCTTTGCCAATCTTAAGGCTTTGTTGTAATCAGTGAGGGATCTCCTATATTCCTCCCATTTTCCTGATTTTTTAGCTGCATTGAACAGTCTTCTTACCTGTTTTCTCTGGTCTGCTAGGTCTTTACTCCACCAGGGGATATTCCTGTTGGACTGCCTGGCTACCAGAGGGCAGGTTTCTTTGTAGGCTGCAATTATTGCATCCTGTAATTGTTCTGCAACAATGTCAACTTCTTCTGTACTTTTGAAGTTTCTATTTATTCCCCTGAGATTCTGAACTAGTTCTCTTTTGAAGCTGCTCCAGTCAGTTCTCCGGGGATTTCTGTAATATTCTGTTTGTCGTTCTAATCCCGCCATGTCGAATATTATATATCTGTGGTCTGAACAACTTACTTCCTCAGATACATGCCATTCACTTACTCTACTCCCTATATAGTGAACCCATGGGCCATAGGGTCCATGGAAGGTCGAACCCATGTCCTTAAGGAAGAAATGAAAGAAACGTATAGTTTCCTAAAGGAACGGAGAGAGATTTTAAGCCAGGAATATAGCTTAACATTGTGCAAGCGACTAGGGACAGATGTTTCTTAGATGAGATCACCCCACTCGACATTCAAGAGAGGGCTGGTCACGAGTATTAATAACTGAATGGAAATTTCCACCGTGTTAGACAAGGAAGCCTGAATCGGAATTCGAGCTAACGTTGCTGGAAATTGACAACGTCGCTTATGCACCAGAAGAGGAATAATTAAAATTAACACGTTTACGAGCATAATAATGAGTAAACAAGCACAGTACAGTGAATCATTTTGAATGAGAGATTTTTCAGTAAAGAGAAACCATCTAATATTTGCGCAGAAAAAAACTGCCGACGTAAGACGACGTCATTGGGGAATTACCTAAGCCTCTGTGGAGGGGAGAGAGCAAAAGGAATGCACCACCCACACAATTGAGGACGAGAAATTAATTAATATCTCCGAATTGCACGATCGATTCTTAGGTGCAATAAGATCATTTGACATTGAGAAGACGAGCTTTCGGAAGGTATAATTTTTATATTTGTGGCACCATTATTTTAGAAGTTGACCACAGAAAAGGCTTGAGTCTTATTTTTTTGTAGTAAAATAGTATAAAGCTTCGGGCGTTACCAAGCCACTCATGCAGTTTCAAACGGCCTGAGGGCACGTCACTGTGCTACATCACAACGATGCAGTCCTACGAGCACTCCGTGAGGGGAAGTGCTGCTCCACGACGTAGAAGTAGTCATTCCGACAGTCCGTGAGGGGACGTGATCCTGCGTTACATCGAAAACAGCTACCAGTACTCCTTGAGGGGAGAAACGCTGTGTTACACCGCAGAAGTAAGATCCGATAGCCACAGGCGTCACAGTATTAACGACTTGCTTGCCTCCATAGGAGTGGTCAAGACAAAATTTTAAAGTATCGCCGTAGTGAAATATTAGGAAAATCCTAATTATAGGATTTAGGCCCGACTGTATACAAGTTAAAGTGAAAATTCGTAAGATATAGTCAGAGCAGGCCGCAAACATCGGACTTAAAGGCGATAGGTCGTTAAATATACGAACGAATAGATCATAACGTACGGAAGTATCGTACCAGACAGATAAACTGTTATTTAAATTAAAGAAACCTAAAAAGGGAAGAACAGAATAATAAAACAGTTCAAATAAAGACGATAGGAGACTACAAACATTAGCTCCAGAAAGCAGGCGAACTATTCTAATAGTACTAGAATCGAGAAGTGCTAGCTGCCATAAACTGAATCTATAGGTCTTAGAGGAGACCTCGATCCATATAGACTTTCGTTAGGATCGATAGACAGATCTACATAGAAGCCGTTCAAACTAGATAAATAGCCGGTTATCCAGGATAGGAGTAGCAGAATTGGACTCCAGGGAACAGTAGATGTTTCGAGACTTTCGCATTCTGCAGGATAGGAAGCCGACATCGAATAAATTTCACCCTTGGAAACGGGAATTTAAGAAGATCACGTGTGATAGGCTCAGAAATACGGCCTAGTGATCGAGAATTGTGAAGTGTAAAATAATCAAGATTGTGTGTTAAATTAATATTTTTAGTGTTTATTAGGTGTTCAAAAGGGACACATCAGTATATAAAAATGTCGTCAATATTAAGTGTTTTAAATGTATATCAAAAAGTGTTTTTAAGTAAGATGAATTCCTTTAATATGGAGTAAAAAGGTCAAAGTGGGCCTAAAAATGAAGCGCCGCACCAGATTAAAGATCATGGGATGATCTGGAAACATGTGAGTACTAAATTCATTCTATTTTGGTGTCGGAAATCGATTGTGTACAAACCCACCGGAGTTTTTGAGTAAAAGGGATGTGTGTGGATAAATAAATACTGAATAATCAAGAACACGGTCGGAACGATAATAAAAAAAATTGAGAAATTATAAATAATTATGTAAAGAATAAATCCCGTAGAGGAAATATGTGAATAAAGGGTTAATGTATTTAACAAATGTCATAAGAGCAAGCGAAATATCATTAAGTATCATGAAAGACATTGAAATAAAGTAAAGTCGAGATATGAAAGAAATAGCTTTTGAGCTTGTATAAAGAATAAAGATAATAACAATAATTAAATATGGAAATGTTAAATAAAAATCAAATAAATTGATATGAACATAAGAACGTTAAGCCTTAACGTATGTGTAAGAGATGAGGTTCAATGGAATATTTTAAAACAGGGAGCGATTTATCGACAACGGAAAGATTAATATGTGAATTGAAATAATATGAATTGTTACTACAGAGATTTATCAGTTCTTGGGAAGACATTTCGGCTTAAAATAATGCATAGCGCATAATGAGCGCAAATATAATATTAAAGTGTCACGCTAGGAACGCGTAGTGGTTAAAATACTTGGTACATTACTTATGGAGGGTAGTTGATTGCAGTGAATTGATAATTGTATAAGTCCTCTATTTGTGACATAGTATCACGAGGCATTGTGTATGTATTTAAAAAGGGAGCTAATATATGGTATTATTGAGCGTATGTCATATGGGCCACGGCCGACTCTAAATCGCATTTTGTATAAGTCCTCTGTAAGGGATTGGTTCCCGAGGCACACGAAGAGATTCGAATGCAGGATCTTCTTATGATAAAAGCCCCTTAAATTCTCCGTCGTCGTATGTGTATTAATCTTCCCAATCAATGAGGACCCTCTCATAATTAATAAATGCCAAGGATACGAAAATGGTCTGAGAACCAAAGAAATGTTGTTTGAATGTATACGGTACAATAAAGCCCGGTCTCCCCAGAACTGGATATAATGGGAAGGTTTGTTTTGAAAGCCTTGGAAATAGCTACTAACGTTGGGTCAGACAGGGAGTCGCCGTCACCCTAACGTGTCATAAATCGCACCCCAAGTAGTAAAGTCTAGCTCTCTTAAAGCGAGAAGGAACAGAGACCGTCTCGTAAGCTGTTGTAAAGAGAATGAATACCCCAGGAGGGTTTAAGTTGTTAACGACCCGGGCGTTGAACCGAGGTCCCTATAGATGGATATTTCGTTTGCCGGTTCAGATCGTAGTTTCTTATATGATAATGGTCTATTTAAGACATAAGAGATAAATAACAATCCCTATTGTAATAATGTATGGACGTGGGATTCCACGAGTTGATTGAAGGCAACTGAGTTCGGGAGTAACTATAGTTTTTGACAGTGTCAAGTACCTTCACGCTCTGGAGTACACAATTGATTTTCTGACTACCTTAAAATATTTGTGAAATAAAGAGAGATGATAACAACTGAATGTGTGGACATGCCCAAAATATTGAGTTAGATAATTAACATAGATTTTAAATATAATTATATATTTGTTTTTGAGAAATAAGAAAATATAAAAGATAGTGTTTGAGGTGTACAAGAATGACACCATAATAATGTGAATGCATGGAGCCAAAGAGCTCGGAGTTATGTAAACTTAATGTTAGTGCTTTATGGAAGTGAGACTAAGTAAAAATTGTTGGTTTATGTGGAAACCACAGGTTTTGAATACAATATTTGTTTATTTGTGATTCCTTGTTCATTTGGAACAAGCAGTTGATATTTGGGTCAGTAATTAATTTGTTAAAATGTTTGTAGCGCCATTAATTTTATTAATTAAATGTGTTTAAATAGGAGTTGATTTTGTTGTTATTTTTGCAAGTGTATCCTCTAATTAATCCAAAATATGTGAGTCACAGAGTGGGGGAACTTACCGCTGCCCGGAAATTCCGAATTGAGCTACGCTGGTATACTGTGATTGGCATATTTCTTGCTAAATGGGCACAATAGGGGGTAGAAAAAGTTATGTCGATAACCTCCTTTCTGTTTTTAATAACAAAGGTTGGTTTATTTCCTTTATTCATTAAGTTCAAATTACGTTCCAGAATGAATTCTAACAAGGACTCACCTCTGGGGTTGTTGTTGGTGCTACCCCAGGCCAGGTTGTGTGAGTTGGCGTCGCATCCTAAAATTAGGTGTTCACCTTCTTTTTCACACCTTGCTACCAAGTCCATTACTTCCTTGGTAGGTGGTAACTGCTCATCGTCATAGGGAAGGTATGCGGATCCAAGGATGATTTTCCTTCACCCTTCCTTTGATGATGTCTGGATTGCCGCTGTCGTGAGTTCTCTGGAACAGAAATCCATCAGCGGCAGTATCTTGATTCCTTTTTGGCAAGTATACAGGATCTTGGAGTCTGGTTTGTCCGACTGAATATCAGTTCGCCTCCAACTCCTCCCAGTCCCTTTATTTTGCCTTTTACAGCCCAGGGTTCCTGAATGAGAGCCAGGTCACAGTCTCTCATCATCACACACAGTGCTGCCAAGGCAGCCCTGCTATGCTGAAGATTAATCTGGACCACTCTCATTCGCGCCCTTGGGTCTGGGTTTACCTTTTAATGGTTTAAAGGTTACCTGACTTAGGCCGCAGAAGACCTTAAATTGTTTGGCTTCTAGCTTTTCATACGAGTCGAGGTCCACCGAGAATGGCCTTTCTCGGTCACCTTTCGGCTCATAAGATGTCATTCACCTACCTCAAGTCCTGAATTCTGTGCCTTCAGTCTCTTTTTAATGGTTTCCACATCATTTGTTGCTGGTACCCAGACTAGGACCCTTGGCCTCCTTGGAAGGTCTTTGGAGTAACTCCAATCCCTCCCAAGGGCTGCCAAGTCTGCCTATAGCTCCGGATAACCAGTGTTTTGTTTGTTCATTCTCACAGGTCATCCAAAGGCTACCCTGTGAGAATTTGTTATCTAGAAATTGTGGTGACAACCGTTCAGGGTTGTCATCCAACATTTCCAGAATTTTCCCTTTCACCAGTTCTGCTTTTCCCTGGTTAAGTTGTTGGTTTTTTGCCATTACGGCTACCTTGATACCTTTAGCAGCGTCCCTGTAGCTCAAAGGTTGAGATGGTTCATTCCTTCGATGCTTAGGTTCTCGCTGCTTTGGGGTGCTTGATTCAGAGCGTGGTCTTTTTTGAGTTGAGGTTGAGGTCTCTTTGCTCATGGACGGTTTGTTCTCCGTCCAGGTCCCTTCTTTCATCTTCCTTTCCCTCATTAGTTTCTTCCGCTGTGCTCCAGAGAGTTTCTTAGGTTTGATCCCAGTTCCTGACGTACCTGGTACTGCCACCTCTCATGGAGTTGTTTCCGTCACCTCCATTGTGGAGTCTTCTGATGTTGACAAGTCTTATGGACGAGTCCATTCCTTGTATTGTCTTGGTTGAGCTTTCGCTTGAGGTTGCTTCTTGGTTCTCCATTTGGGTTTCACGAGTATCGGAGAAATAAATAGTCCACTCAAACAGAGCTCCGGTTGTCCGAGCAAGGCTGCATTCTCGGGGAGGTCGCCCAGTTTCCCTGAGGCTCCGATAAGGACACATCACCCATGTGCCATGCACCCCTTCGGCACGGATTAAGGCAAGCCACACTTAACACCTTGGGGTTGGGGAGGTGGTCCGCGATCTCTTATTCAATAAATTCAGAGAAACACCTGTCCGGCTCGTCAGTGGTCAA
This sequence comes from Meconema thalassinum, assembly GCA_946902985.2. Taxonomy (NCBI): domain Eukaryota; kingdom Metazoa; phylum Arthropoda; class Insecta; order Orthoptera; family Tettigoniidae; genus Meconema; species Meconema thalassinum. Next base: position 85,559,554 of record OX336393.1, read on the forward strand.
CTGTCGCTACCAGACAGGTGCCGGCTATCCGCCACCTGCCGACGCGTCACGATACTCGCTCAAGGTCCAGAGTTAGGGTTTGCAGGATGTTACTCCTTGCCAGGGACCCCCCCCCCCCCCCCCCCCGCTGAGGAGTGCTATGATCTTACCGAGTTTCATTGTAATCGCTCCAGCCGTTTAGGGACACACAGACACATACACACCTCTCTCACACACACACGCACACACGCACAGACAAAAGGTGATCTCATAACCCTATTTTTTTTTCATAAAATGAAAATAGGCTAATAAATATATAAACATTAAAATTAGAGAAACAAAAAATAACATTATTAATATTTCTTCTTCTTCTTCTTCTTCTTCTTCTTCTCGCGGATGGGTCACTCAGGACCACGCGGAATCAACGTATGTCGAGCCTTCCTCCTTGCCCAATAGCTCTTCATATGCATGAATTGTTGTAGTTTCTGTTCCTCCGACCATGTACATCATGTTGGTTTCTTCTGATCTTCCTCAAACCCCCTTGTGTGAACAATATTCCTGATAGCATTTCTATTCATCAGATCTGGCGATCCCATCTCCACTAGGTCCTTCTCCACCTGTTTGTACCACTTTGGTCTTGTACGTTTGTTCTGCAGAAATTTGTGGATTCGGTAAGTAAGTCTCGTATGATTCATTCTTTCCAAATGGCTAAAAAATTGATTTCGTCTCATTCTCATGGTAGCGGTAAGTTTAGAAATTTCCCTGTATATTTCAGAGTTGGGTTTGGGATAGTGTATGCCATTTTTAATTCTGGGCCCTAAGATCTTTCGCATAATTTTGCTTTCCTTCATCTCTAATTGTTCCTTGAATGTTTTAAGTTGTAAATTGAGCATTTCTGAAGCATAAAGAGCTTCCGGTTTAATCGCTGTTAAGTAATGGCGAATTTTACAATTCCATGACAAGCATTGCTTGTTATAAACTTTTTTGTGTATTGAAAAGCAACCTCCATTTTCTGGATTCTTGATGTTACAGATTTATTTTCATTGCCATTTTCTGTAACTGTAACCCATTCGCCTAAGTATTTAAATCCATTTACCCTAGCAATTTTGTTAGCGTTAATATCAATTTCATGTGGAGCATTAATATTATAATTATAGCCGAATAATTAAAATAAATTAAAATTTAAAAACACATAAAAACAATAAATGATTTTGTCCTATAAAGGGTTAAAATATAGTGTTAACAGAACTCAATCAGCTATCTAGTTAACCAATTCATGGTACTACAGCAGCACACAAGGGCGCAATGACATTTGTTTCGAGTTACGTAGGGAGACACGGATCCATAGGTCCTGGCATCTATTCCCAGCTCTGGAAAGGAACTTATTTCTGGCCTGAGGGTTGAAATAGGGTACACTCAGCCTCATGAGGCAAAACTGAGAAGAGATGTGGACAACTCCCACCCCAGTTGTCCTAGAAGTGGGTTTTCGTGGTTTCCCACTTCCATTCCAGACAAATACCGGGACGGTTCCAATCTTAAGGCCACGGCTGCCTCTTTCCAAATCTTATCCTCAATTACAACAACTAGTTCCGTGAAGAACTATACAGCCTATTTCCATATATCCTACTTATGTTAATTGCCTCTATCAACATACAAAATTTCAGTTTGATTGCTGTAATAGATTCGTAGACATTGAGAACCGACTAAATATTGCGCATGGTCGCCATGTTGGATTTTTAAATATGTAGGTCATAGTAGAAGATTACTGCGTACGTGTAGTATTCAAACTTCAATCGCATGATTAGGACACAAGAAATAAAAACGAGATTTTAAAATTTCGCACAGCTGCCATCTTGTGGTTATGGAAACAATTGAAAAAAGATACCAGTGGATTAACATTTGTATAAGGTTTTACTGTACCAAGTCCACTGCACTCGGATGGTAAAATTATGAGAAACGACCATGTGAATATTTATACTTCGCGTCGCTATCATGTTGGATTTGTGATCACCAGGTTATTGAAAGTCCTACAGCTGAACTTCTGTTCATTGCCCCTATGAACATAAAAAAATCAGTTTGTTTGCTGTAATAGATTCGTAGATAATGAGTTCCGTCTAAATATTTCGGATGGTCGCCATGTTCGATTGTTATATGTATAGGCCATAGAGTCATGTACCATTAAAGGAAAATTATTGCGTAGTTTCATTATTCAAACTTTCACTTCGATCGCAAGATTACAACACAAGAAATATAAAGTTAATTTTAAAATTCTTACAGCCGCCATCTTGAGGTTATGTAAACAATTGAACTAAACTAGATACCAGTGCATTGCAATGTGTATAAACATTTGCTGTACCAAGTTTTATTGCGTTTGGATTATTAAATCGCGAGAAAAGTCTATTTACATCTTTCAACTGGGCTTGGCTGCCATGTTCGTTTTGTAGTTAAACGGATTTTGAAAGTCTCACAGATGAACTTCCAGCAGTACCCTTTATCTCCGTACAAAATTTGAGGGTGATACCGGTAATAGTTTCAGAGATATAGAATGCCGGTGAAATTTTTCGCACAGCCGCCATCTTGAGGTTATGAAAGCAATTGAATGAAGTTAGATGTGGGTACATTACAATGTGTATAAACATATACTGTACCAAGTTTCATTGCGTTTGATTGGTTAAATCGCGAGAAATGTATTTAAAAGTCGCAAATTCGCTTGGCCGCCATGTTGGTATCGTAGTTACCAGTTTCTCAAAAGTCACAAAGTTGAACTCCGAGTAGTTCCCTTTATCACCGTACAAAATTACAGGGTGATATCGGTAACAGTTTCGGCGATATTGAATGCCGGTGAAATATTTCGCACTGCCGCCATGTTGGATTGATGATACGTGACAAAATTTGATGGGCACAGTCCGGGTCGCCTTGAATAGTGCTATGAACTTACCGAGTTTCATTGAAATCGCTCCAGCCGTTTAGATGTTATTACGGGGGGACATACACCATCACACACAGTCAGACACACGGACAAAAGGTGATCTCATAAGCCTTTTTTTTTCTCGTGAATGAAAATGGGCTAAAAACACACTCCTACGGTGATTGCAATAACGCAAGTTATCACACATATCCCATACGTGCACACATCTACAGTACATGGGGATACATGACCACGATTTCACAAATCCCCTATACTATTGAATAGGGCTCGGATTTTTAGCCTACTTTTCACTTTTTGCAAAAATGAGGAAAAAGTAGACTTATGAGATCGATCCGGGCAAATGTGTGTCTGTCTGTCTTCTGTCTGTCTGTCTGTTTGTCTGTCCTTCTGTCTGTCTGTCTGGCTGGCTGGCTGGCTGTGTGTGTGTCCCCCCCACCCCCTATCAACTCCTAAACGACTGCAGCAATCGGAACAAAATTTGGTAGGAGTAAAGATCTATACCTGAATATCTCACGGCCATATTTGAAAATAATGTCAGTGCTACCAACCGCTGAAAAATCGCAATTGTAATTTCAGCTCCATGTTGGATATCATGGAAGGTATGCATGGGGGCTATTCCAAAATTGACACACATATAGATAATAATATTTCAGTTTAATTTCCGGGGGGGGGCATACATGGCAGTGTTGCCAACATGATTCAAAGCCTGCTGATAGGTCCAAATTTTAAATGCATATAACTTCTATACTATCAATTGGATTTCAACCAAATTTCGCATGTCCTCTGTGTACTATAACATATATGACTACGCGCATTCTTAAGAGCTACCAGGGCTCCCAACTGTTAATAAATACTGTCTCTATTTTTGTTACCCAAATATCAATATATCAGAAAGTATGCAAGCCAATAGCTCTAAACTTTGCACACGTATGGTACCTGGCATTCTTGATTTATTTGGACTAACTAATATACGTCAGTGCTGCCAACATGATTCTAAGCCTGCTGATCGGTCCAATTTAAAAATGCATGTAACTTCTATACTAACTAATGGATTTCATTCAAAATTGACACAACAATAGATCATATTATTTGAGATTATTTCTGACCAATACATGTATGTCATTGTTGCCAACATAACTTTACGCGCGCTAGAACCAATATTTAACTGCATGTAACGTCCATGCTATCCATTGGACTTCAACCAAATTTTGTATTCTGTACCTTAAGAGATGGAACTAGGAATATATTCAGTCACCAGGGCTGCCAACTGTAGTTCTCTATTAGGCTACATTATGCCAGGTATACAGTATTTCGAACTAATTAGAAATTTCGATATTACCAACTTAATTTCGTCATTATTCTAGATAGATCCATATAGATTAATCATTGGCATGGATCTTAAATTTTAAGAAAAGTAGGCTCTTTAGTTCGTCACGGAACTTCTTGTTAGGTACGGTAAGTAATTTTTAGCCTACTTTTCACATTTTGCAAAAATGACGAAAAGGTAGACTTATAAGATCGGGCAAATGTGTGTCTGTCTGTCCTTCTGTCTGTCTGTCTGTCTGTCTGTCTGTCTGTCTGTCTGTCTGTCTGGCTGGCTGGCTGGCTGTGTGTGTGTGTGTGTCCCCCTATCAACTCTTAAACGGCTGCAGAAATCAAAACAAAATTTGGTAGGAGTAAAGATCTCTACCTGAATATCTCATGGCCATATTTGAAAATGATGTCAGTGCTACCAACTGCTGAAAAATCGCAATTGAAATTTGAACTCCATGCTGGATACCTTGGAAGGTATGATCGGGAGCTATTTCAAAATTGGCACACCTATAGATAATAATATTGCAGTTTAATTTCCAGGAGGCCATACATGGTAGTGTTGCCAAAATGATTATAAGCCTGCTGATATGTCCAAATTTTAAATGCATATAACTTCTACAGTATCAATTGGATTTCAACCAAATTTTGTTTGTGCTATGTGTACATAAACAGATATGATTGAGTGTATTCTTAATAGCCACCAGGGCTGCCAACTGTTAATAAATGCTCTCAATTATTTTAAATCTAAATACCCATATAACACAAAGTATGCAATCCGACAGCTTTAAACTATGCACACGTATAGTACCTGATATTCTATATTAATTTGGAGTAACTTATATACGTCAGTGCTACCAACATGATTCTAAGTCTGCTGAGAGGTCCAACTTTAAATACATGTAAATTCTATACTAACATTTGGATTTCAACCAAATTTCGTGTGTGCTATGTGTACTATAACAGATATGACTATGCGTATTGTTAAGGGAAATCAGGGCTCCCAACTGTTAATAAATGATGTTTATATGTTTTACCCTAATATCAATATCAGAAAGTATACAAGCCAAAGCTCTAATCTTTGCGCACGTATAGTACCTGACATTCTAGATTAATTTGGACTAACTAATGTACGTCAGTGCTGCCAACATGATTCTAAGCCTGCTGATAGGTCCAATTTTAAAATGCATGTAACTTCTATACTAACTAATGATTTCATTCAAAATTGACACATTAACAGATCATATTATTTCAGATTATTTCTGACCAATACATGTATGTCATTGTTGCGAACATCATTTTACGCGCGCTGTTAGATCCAATGTTTAACTGCATGTAACGTCCATGCTATCCATTGGACTTCAACCAAATTTTGTATTCTGTACCATAAGAGATGGAACTAACAATATATTCAGTCACCAGAGCTGCCAACTCTAGTTCTCTATTAGGCTACATTAAGCCAGGTATACAGTATTTCGAACTAATTAGAAATTTCGATATTACCAACTTAATTTCGTCATTATTCTAGATAGATCCATATAGATTAATCATTGGCATGAATCTTAAATTTTAAGAAAAGTAGGCTCTTAGTTCGTCACGGAACTTCTTGTTTTTTAATGTAAATACATATTTTAGACATTTTGTCTATAAATACATAAATTCCTGATTTTCACTTATTATCACACAAAAAGACGTAATACAGTATTTAATGAAAATGAAAATCCACAGCCTGTTTCCAGTCTCCGACCGGGTCAGGAATGGAATGAATGATTCCCCCATCTAGCGGCAAGGATATGAACTGTGCCGGCTGCAGAAGCCTGACGCACTCCTCTGGGGCAATGATTAAATGAATGACAGATGAAATGAAATGATAGTGGAGAGTGTTGCTGGAATGAAATTTGACAGGGAAAATCGGAGTACCCGGAGATAAACCTGTCTGCCTCCGTTTGGTCCAGCACAGATCACACATGGAGTGACCGGGACAGTATTTAATATTTTTTTTTAAAATCAGTATGCTAGAGCTTTCAGTTCATTGCATTTTTGTTCTGTGTTTCTTCAACGGGGAAGAGCCTGTGAGCTATCTAATCTCCATGCAGAGCGTATGTCGGCTTGCAGCTGTGTTTTTCTTATCTTGTCGCCCCGTCCCACTCACTGTGGAAGCTGGGGATGCCTAAAGTAAAAGCAACTACAAGTTATCGTCTGCAGCAGTATGTTGCAGAATTTAAGGATAATTTTACTCCTGCCAACCCTGTGGGAAAGCAATCCAGGCTGAACAGCGATCTCAAGTTACACCACACCTCGAGGGCAAAAATCATATTGCCGCAGTTTCGCGCCTTCAGAAGAAGTGTTTCTAGATATCGTCGGTCATTTGTGATGGACAACCTGAAGATGTATCTCGTTGTGTATTGTAATTCTTCAGCAGTCAGTGAGGCATACCAATCTATGGATTGAATACTTAAGAAGAAGAATAAACTATATTATAATTAAATATTTTTCCCTTTTTTGTCACATATTTCAGAAATATTTCGCTGTCGTTTTACCCTCCGGGATCGGCTTTTCCCACGGACTAAGCGAATGATCCCACCTCTACCGCCACTGAGGGCAGTGTCCTGGAGCTTGAGACTCTGAGTCAGGGATACAACTGGGTGTGTGACCAGCACTACGCCCAGGCGGCCTCACCTGCAAAGCGAACAGGAGGCCTGATGAAGGGGATGAGAAGAGTGGGACGGTTAGGCAAGGAAGTGGGCAGGAGGCGGCCGTGGCCTTAGAGTAGGTACTATCCCGGCATTTGCCCGAAGACGAAGTGGGAAACCACGGAAAACCACTTCGAGGATAGCTGAGGTGGGAATGGAACCCCCTCTACTCATTTGGGCCACCCGAGGCTGAGTAGATCCCGTTCCAGTCCTCATACCACTTTTCAAATTTCGTGGCAGAGCCGGGAATCGAACCCAGGACCTCCGGGGCGGCAGCTAACCATGCTGACCGCTACGCTACGGAGGCGACTCAGAAGTATTTAATACATCAAAAATAAATATTTTCCCGATTTTTAGCACCTACAAATCTGAGCTCTACTAATGAAACAACAAGCCGGCCTATTATAATGCATTAGGAACCAAATCATTCCTCGTCAGAACTCAGCTTTTGTAAAGAGAGTTTATGTGATGTGTGAGGTAAAGGTTCCGCTTTATACCATGGGCGCCAACATGAGTCTACAAGTTTTATTTCACAGTTATCGTCTAACGTGAAAGAACTGCTTATCCTTACTGGAGGAAACAGAGCTTATATTGCCGGAAGCTTAAGCAGGAAATACAGTAAAAGGACTCCAACTCAATAACCTGTGACCATAAACTCTTTTTATAGTTGTTCCGTGTGGCCAGGTAAACCATCAACCCCACGTTTTATGGTAAATTACAAATATTCTGACAGATATAAGCTATGCAAGTTACGAGAGACAATAACTTTGATTAGGAGATTTCATTCTTTTATGGTTGAATCTGATGTTTAACTAGACGAAATCTCTTGGTGCTTGCAGCCATGACGCTTAATGTTTTCTGCTCCCATAGCGTAAGGGTAGCGTTGATTGTTGTTTTAAGAGGTGGAACAGTAGTGTGAGCGGCAAGGCAAAGTGGTGAGCTTCTCGTCTGCAGCGTTCAAGTAGTACAGGACAGCTGCACAGAAAAAAAAAACTTTTGTTCCAAAAACTGTGCTATGGTTGGCTTTTTGTAAATCGTTATAAAAGCACAAAAAAAGCTTAACACTGAATTTTAGAATAATTTGCACGATCATTTTGTCAGAAAACTCAAAAAAACATTGAAAAGCGTTTTTCTCTAAATCGACGTATTTTAAAGAAAAGTGTTTTAAACAAAAAATGTAGAGGACATTGTCACCTACAATTCGTCTCATTGAAGTCATGCCATACGTTTGGAAATGCAGAAGCTAGGTGGCGCCAAATTTCCCAAAAAAGTGTTTTTTCACTTTTTGTGCTAGAAAAAATGTTTTATTCACAAAAGAGCAAATCATAAATTTGTTCCTCTCAAAATTGTCTACAACATTTATTGAAACACTTTTCCTCCGTCTTACCGTTCCAAAGTTCTAGTCTGCCGAAGTGTGAAAATTGTACTATTGATACGTTGCGATTGAAATATATATGATTGTTTGAGCTCATTAACAAACACAGCCCGCGTCCTGTTTGACCGAGCATTATAGGCAGCTGCCCGACACCGGTCCCTGTCTAAACTATGCCCACCGCTCTCTCCGCAGTAACAATAGTAGCCTTGACTACGCAGCGTTGCCTTTGCTGCGCTATAACTTTGGAACGGTAAGTCGGAGGAAACAAACGTTTATATAAATGTTGCAGACAATTTTGAGAGGAACAAATTTTTGATTCACTCTTTTGTGGAAAAAACTATTTTTTCTAGGACAAAAAGTGAAAAAACACTTTTTTGGAAACTTCGGCGCCACCTAGCTTTTGCATTTTAAAACGTATGACATGACCTCAATGAGACGAATTCTAGGTGACAATATTCCCTACATTTTTTGTTTAAAAAACTTTTCTTTAAAATACCTTGATTCAGAGAAAAACGCTTTTCAATGTTTTTTTGAGTTTTCCGACAAAATGATCGTGCAAATTATTCTAAAATTCAGAGTTAAGCTTTTTTTTGTGCTTTTCTAACGATTTTAAAAAAAGCCAACCATAGCACAGTATTTGGAACAAAACCATTCCAACTGTACTGTACTAAAGGTAGTGGGATCTAATCACAGTTCAGTGATAGTCCGTGTCGGTACATCTACTGGATGGTTTAAGATCCCCTGTTAGGAGAAATGCTGGCCCTCTGGTGTCTCTAAAGCCACACTACTTAACCCGCGAGGACTCGCGCTTGGGTATTTTTGACCCGGGGCGTAAATAATGCTCTATATTTTCGTTTTGGTCAGCCCTTATTTCCTGTCGCTTACTGTACCTTCCTTCTTAGCGTGAACTTCTTTCCTGTTGCTTACTGTAGGAGAAAAATTAAAATGGGAGTGAAAATTCAAGGAGAAATAATTTCTACTCTGAGATTTGCCGACGACATAGTCATCTTGGCTGACACGCATTGATGATATGAATGAGTTTTTGAATGGTATGGACTCCGTTTTGAGGAAAGAATTCATGACGAAAATTAATAAATGTAAAACAAAAATATTGGAATGCAGCTGGAAGGAATCAGAAACCTCTATGGACATAAAATTGGCAGGTGAAAAGCTGAAGGAAGTAGGCGACTTCTGTTACTTAGGAAGAAAAATAACCAGTGATGGACGAAGCAAAGAGGATATAAAAAGTAGTTTGGCTCAGGCAAGGAAAGCATTTCTACAAAAAGGAAATCTATTGACATCGAATATAAATGTAGGTATTAGGAAGTCTTTTTTGAAAGCCTTTTTGTGGAGCGTGGCGCTCTATGGAAATGAAACTTGGAATATTGGTGCAGCAGAAAAGAGAAGAATTGAAGCTTTTGAAATGTGGTGTTACAGGAGAATGATGAAGATCAGATGGGTAGATGGGGTTACAAACGAAGATGGTATTAAGACTAGTTGGAGAGGAGAGATGTTTCTGGCGATAGCTAATGAAGAGAAGAGATAGGTTGGTAGGACACATAGTAAGACACCCAGGAATAGCAAGCTTAGTTATGAAAGGAAGGGTCGAGGACAAGAACTGAAGGGGTAGACCAAGGTTAGAATATGTTAAAGAGATTGCCTCGGATGTAGGGTGTGGTAGCTATGTAGAGATGAAACGATTATCTCAGGACAGGGAGGCATGGAGGACTGCATCAAACCAGTCAAAAGACTGAAGACTCCAACAACAACTGTACCTTCCTTCTTAACGGGAACTTCACTCTGCAAAAGAGGCATGTCCATAGCTTTTTAAACACTCAAGTTATTTCCATATTATTTACGGTCGGGTCAAATTTACCCATGGCGCCAGTCCTCGCGAATTTTCGGCTTACGTTAGTCGGGATAATCTGTAAGAAATAAGCGAAAAAATCCAACTATTGTGCTGCAGCACAATCACTTAGCTCACGTTCTTGTTCATCCATGTTTAGGGATTAGGGACACCTTGGTCATCAGCTCCTTTGTTCAAATAAATGTAGATGACTGCTTTACCGCTAGTATCAAGAACAATTATAGTGTTATGAAAATTATTGTGATTTTTCTGCATGTTAAATTTGAAAAATATAAATAAATCTCGTTTTATATTGGGAATAGTTCATAGGAAGACACCAGATGTAAAATTACTTCATTTTAAATCCGCACGACTACGACAAAAAGGGAGTTACACGTTATGGGTCAAAATGACCCGGCGCCAGTCCTCATGTTATATTTTTAGCCTATTTTCATTTTATGAAAAAAAAAACGCTATGAGATCACCTTTTGTCCGTGTGTCTGTCTGTGTGTGCGTGTGTATGTGTGATGGTGTGTGTGTGTGTGCCCCCCCCCCTAAAAATTCTAACCGGCTGGAGCGATTTCAATGAAACTCGGTAAGATCATAGTACCATTCTGGCCGACCCTGACCGTGCCCTTCAATTTTTATTTTGTCTCACCAATCCAACATGGCGGCTGTGCGAAATATTTCACGAGCATTCAGTATCTCCAAAACTATTACCGATATCACCCTGAAATTGTGTACGATGATAAAAGGCACTACTAGAAGTTCACCTATGAAACTTTCAAAAACCTGGTAACTACAAAACCAACATGGCTGCCAAGCGAATTTGAGACTTTTAAATAGACTTTTCTCGTGATTTAACTCTCTGAGTGGAGTGAAATGTGGTGTAGTAAATAATTATACATATTGTAATGCACTAGCATCTAATTTAGTTCAATTGTTTACATAACCTCAAGATGGCGGCTGTGCGAAATTTTAATATTAAATTTGTATTTCTTGTAACGTAATCAAGCGATCGAAGTGAAAGTTTGAATAATGAACCTACGCAATTATTTTCCTTTAATGGTACATAACTCTATGGCCTATACATATAACAATCCAAAATGCCGAGCATCCGAAATATTTAGACGGTTCTCAGTATCTACGAATCTTTTACAGCAATCAAACTGAATTTTTTAATATTCATAAGTTCATAACTTCATAAGTTCACCTATAGGTCTTTCAATAACCTGTTGAACACAAATCCAACAATGCGGTGACGCGAAGTATAAATATTTAAATGGACGTTTCTCGCGATTTAACCATCCGAGTGCAGTGAAATTTGCATGTTAGATGCTTATACAAATATTAATCCACTGGCATGTAATTTATTTCATTTGTATTCATAACCACAAGATGGCAGCTGTGCGAAATTTTAAAATCTCGTTTTTACTTCTTGTGTCCTAATCATGCAATTGAAGTTTGAATTCCACACGTACATAATGATCTTCATGTAATAGTACATAAATAAAAATCCAACTTGGCTACCATCTGAAATATTTAGACAGTTCTCAATATCTACGAATCTATCACAACAATAAAACTGAAATTTAGTATGTTGATAGTGGCAATTAACATGAGTAGGATATATGAAAAAAGGCTGTATAGTTCTTCACGGAACTACTTGTTTCACACCAGTTCTCAATGGTTAATAATGACGTAAAATACTTATATTTATTATTATTATTATTATTAGTAGTAGTAGTAGTAGTAGTAGTAGTAGTATTGTTTATCTTTATATTATTTTTTACATCGGTATGCCCATCTGGGGAGCGCGATAGAACTTATCTTGCTAATGATGTTTTCCTTTCTCCCAAAATCTCTTCTACTGGACATTAAAAATCTCCCTCCACCCTTACGTCCATGAGTTCTTGGTCCTGGTAGTAATTTTCTCAGAGAAATGATGATTAATGATTAATTTTCTGAACTGGAGTCGATCTTGTAAAATTCCCTCTGTAATGCAAATTTCTTGAAGGTCTTTTTCTATTTAGCTACGTTGGTTGTTTTTGACTCTCATTGAGAGAGAGAGAGGTTGAGTATCCTTGTCGTGGTCCTGTCATTGTTCATTCTGAGAATGTGGCCGTAGAACGTCAATCGCCTTTTCCTGAAGATGTCGGTGATCTATCCAGCATGCTAAGAATGCTACTGAGTCTTCCGGTTCATCCAGATTCCTTCTAAGCAGACTGAACCAAGGATTACCTTAATATTCTCCTTTTTTGTTTCTCTACGTCTTTAATAAGAGATCTACCCCCAATTATCAAGGTTTCCGAGGCGTATCGTGCTTCATGTTTGATTACTGTGGTGTAATGTCTTAATGTTGCGTTATTTGAAATCGATCTTTATTGTATCTATTCCATGTGATTCTATAGGCCCTATTGTTATTATTATTATTATTATTATTATTATATTATAAAATATGAAAAGAATCCTTATCAAAAGTTGTTATCAAAATAATTACTTAAAATACTAATACTAAAATGTATGCCTTTCATTTTTAACACATTGTTGCAGATCTGATTTTTGAAATTTTTAAGTGTTTTTCAGCCTTTAGACTATTAGTATTTTAAGTAATTATTGATGTGTTGTGGGAGAGATTTTGAAAAATGGGACGGAAGTGGATCGGACGATCCAGCTGGCAGTGGTGGATCGGACGGAATTGTGTAAGACGCACTGCCAGCTGGATCGCATTCCTGAACATTTTCATTCTGACGGTAAACGCTTATGCGAACTCTGGTGTCAAGTGATTGAAATAAAGCGCATGTCACATGTTCGAAGTCTTCGTATCAGTATTTAAATGATAAAATGCTTTAATATCAAACATTGTAAGTAGTCGAGGACTTATGCCAACGTTTTGGGAAAGCTGATATGGGTAGGATCATCAGAGGAAGACGACTCCAGTGGATGGGATATATCGTAAGAGGTGTGGAATCTATCGCTAACAGCGTGTTCAATGCTCAGCTGATTGAAAACGTCCATGAGGCCATCCAAGGACGAGATGGAAGGATAGGGTTTTGAGAACGTTGCAGCAGGTGGAACCAACATAGTACTGGATGATGCAATTGATAGAGAAAAATGGAATGTCATTTGTAACAAATGCTTGAGATTGTGATCGGGATAATGCCTCCTGTGTGATTGATTAGGATAGTGTTTTGTAATGTTGTATGTTTGATGTGTTTGTTATGTTTCTTTGTTTTCTGTCATGGGCCTTAGTGGCCTGATATGTACAATAAATGATGATGATGATGATGATTATCATCAACTCATTAGCATCTTTTGGTCATCGACTGATGTTTTTATCAAAGAATTAAACCATCATATTACACCACCTATCCATGGTGTAACACCGAGAAAGACCTTCGGCTTCTCCAAGTAGGCTCTCAGTTTCTTGGACAATATTTTACATGTTGATCTTCTTGATCCTTCCACGTTTAGCAAGCAAATCCGGAGGCCATATTCAATATACCTTGTCTTGCAACTCTGAGAAGAGGTATTTTATGCAGCTTTGATTTCATACTCATTGTGGCCAGGACATCTTCCAAGATGATAAGTCTGGCTGCCAAATTATTGATGTTTGGTTAACATCACCCAGGGGCCACTTGAAGGTTGTTTTTTTTTAGCCTATGGCTTTTAGTGACGGGAGTATCCGAGGACATGTTCGGCTCGACAGAGTTTGTATCTGCTTCCTTTCGGACACCCATTGGGTGAGCTACAAGTACCGTCGCTTGCGGAGTGTTGTCTGGCGAGGAAAGTGTGAATGTAAGGACAAGGAATTGGAAGGTAGCGGCTGTGGCCTATAGTTAGGGACCAACCCCGGCATTTGCCTCGAAGGAAGATGGAAAGCCACAGAAGACGATCTTCACGGTTGCTGGCGGGGGATTCGAACCTCCTCGCCTCCCGGATGTAGGCGACTGCCTACAACCATACCGTAACGACCACGGCTAACTCACCCGGTACTTGAAGGTTAAACGTACGGACGTGATATTCATAATATTAAACTTACTGTACAGTATATATTAATGATTTTTATCCATTTTATACATAAAGTAGATAATACCTTAGTTGAATATTTCATTTATTATTTGGTTCCTTCCAAGATCATTCGAAGAATGTAGAATACATTAATGCCTACATAATTGACATAGGTTACATGTAAAAATCATTGCCACGTAAACTACGTGTGGAAAACACGCGTAGACGTAAAATTATAGTCAACGTCACATTACTGATCTTAAATTTATTCGAAATAGGTATGTTACTAGTAAATTTTGACACATCACATTTGGGTTGGCAGCAATCGCTGTGGTGTGTTGGGTCAAGACTTAGAATTGTTGTTCGTATGGCAGCGTGTATTTCCACTAACTTAGAGATTGATCGAGTCCTTTTGATCACGCAATTTAGGTTTACATTTCCTACCAGAGATTATTATTGGTTATGTGAAGAACAGCCCAAGTTCGCTCTCATAAACGGGAGAAAGCATCAGGCAAAATGCCTGGACAATATAACTACTGTGAAAGGAGCTATTAGACTGAATATTTTGGGCTAGGGGAGTGCGGCCTGGTTCTTTATCCTCAACTTTAAATTCAATTTTAACACTGAACATTTAAGCATTAATATAATATAAACTTTATTTGTTGTTTGAAACAGGTGATAAATACTATACATTACTGGAAACCCTTTGGGTTTAAAAATTAGTAGGTTGGCACAACTTGGTGCTATTTACAAGAGTTCATTTGAAAGACACAATAATTTTGGAAATAATTGCACTTGCAAGCAATATTAGAACCATTTAAAACATAGAAGATAAGTGATAAAATAGAAAATAAAAGAATGTAACTTATCTTCCGTTGCTATTTATGTTGACTAGAGAGGTTTCAGTGCTACAGGTCGGCCGTGGCCAGAGCTTGATGGTTTGGCAGCTGTAGTTTGTAGTTTAAGAACACTATACTTTGTGATTGCGATGTCCAGCATCTCGAAATAAAGAATCTGCTTGAAGAAAGTTTCTTCTTTAGAACCAAAGTACATTTTTTAGCATATCACTGAAGAGCGAAAGTAATAAGCAAGCTTTCATCTTGCGTAGCGGTGAGAACTGTGATCTGAGCCTTGTAACAGCTCAACTAGTTGTGACATTGATGCGTAGTAATCTCCAGCGTATCGGTGTGACGTGCTGATTACACCGTCTTACTGTAGAAGCGTACCGTCAGGTATTTGCCCGATGGAACGAAGCTTTGGAAGACTCCATGAAGTGATGCGGTATGCGGTAATGCCGTACAGGATCTTGAAGAGGAGAACCGCTGCTTAAATAGGGCGTAGAACCATCGAGAAATCCCACTGGCTGGCGGCGTCTGATTGGCCGAAGCGGAGATGTGACGACAGTCCTTCACGTAGCGGCTAGCGAGAAGCAGCCCCTTGCAGTAGTGAACTTGTGGCTCGGAGAGTCAACATCTATGAACAGGCTGAGGTATGTGTCTTAGAAATTTTGTTTGTTACGAGTAATTACTCGAGAATTACATTATATATTATAAACATAAATGTGATTAAATACATTAATAGTTCGGTGGTCTCAAAAGCATTTGACCGACAAATGCGGCATGAAAAAAACACACTATAAACATCACGAAAGTGATCATGCTCCGAGACCCCCGAAAAAAAAACAATCAAAGAATCAGTTGGAAAAAACATGAACAACAATGAAAGAGGATAACACTAAGCCTCAACAGGCAAAATAGCAACCATAGAAATTGGTCTAGTATAGACTCCTTTACTAGTGAGAACATCTACAACTCTCACATGCTTATCACGACCCAGATGGCAGTGAGTTACCCTACCAATATTCCATACGAGAGGGGGACTTGGATCTCGCAAAAGAACCATATCTCCCACTTGCACATCAGGCTGGGAAAGCCGCCACTTCTCTCTTCTGTTAAGTGAGCTGAGATACTCCAGCTTCCAACGGCGCCAAAAAGAGCTTCGCAAAGATTCTAACTTTCTCCAGAAAATAGGTAACCCGAGATCACAGCGTCGACTCAGCAAAGGAGGCGTAGAAGCTAAAGAACAGCCTAATAAAAAATGGCTAGGTGTTAACGGAAGAAGATCTTTAGGATCGTTAGACAAAGGCGTAAGCGGCCTAGAATTTACGATACCCTCAACCTGAATAATGAGGGAATTGAATTCCTCATAGGAAAGGATGGCTGAACCAAGGGTTTTCTTCAGCTGTCTATTCGTGAGCTTTATGCAAGATTCCCAACGGCCACCATGATGGGGGGCGTAAGGGGGAGTGAAATGCCATTTGAATCCCTTAGCATGAGAAAAATTAGAAAACTGTTCCTTAGCAGAAGGAGAGGTAAGTGCAGTTTTCCAAAGATCAAAGGTACTAACAAAAAAAATTGCGTTATCTGAGAAAACCTCAGAGGGAACACCCCTTCTAACGGCAAATCTAGAAAAGGCTGCTATAAAATAAAGAGTAGAAGCACTTATAACTAACTCAAGGTGAATGGCTCCTGTCACCAAGCACACAAATAAAGAAATATAAAGTTTACCTAACAACTTTCGCTTAGATAAAGGGGAATTAATTTGATAGGCATAAGGACCAGCATAATCGATACCCGTAAGGGCGATAGGCTTACTAGGTTCGGAACGAAAATATGGTAAGTTTCCCATAATTTGCGTGATTGGCTGGGGCTTGGACTTAAAACAAGGTATACTATTCCGAATAACAGAAGAAACTTCATGAACACCGTTAATGAGCCAATATTGCTCACGAATTAAGCAAAGCAAGGTGCGGGTGCCCGCGTGCAAATTCTGATAATGAAATTTCTTTACAATGAGAGTAGTAATAGGATGTCTAGAAGGGAGAATAATGGGATGTTTTTTCTCATCTGAGTAATTAGAATTTTCTAGCCTGCCCCCCACTCTTATCAATCCATCTTGGACCAAAAAAGGGGTGAGAGGTAACAGCCTACTAGACTTTGGCAGAGCTTTTTTGCTTAAAAGCGTCTGATACTCAAGAAAGAATACTTCTTGTTGCATAAGAAACAAGATCCTGCGAGTAGCAAATTCCAATTCCATTTTAGTGAGAAAGGGTTGCGGTTTCACAGGCTGATCAAGAACAAGAAATTTCCATCGAAATAAATATGCTACCACACGAATTAATTGATTAAAAGAAGAGTAGCGCTGAAAAAGACTAGTAGCAATAGAAGTTAGAAAAAGGGAAGCGGTAACAATGCAAGCATCAGGAACATCTTCTGCGAGCGGATCAGATGAACGAGGCCAACAAGAAAAATCCTGACTGAGCCACGCCGGACCATTCCAGTATAATTTAAGAGAAATTAATTTCTTGGGCAAGCAGCCACGTGAAATTATATCAGCGGGGTTTTCTTTCCCCGGAACATGATTCCAGTGGTCAAAATGAGACAACTCTTGTATTTTAGAAACGCGATTAGCCACAAAAGTGGTCCAATGCGAAGAAGGTTTTGAAAGCCAAGCTAACACGATGGAAGAATCACTCCAAAACCATGTGCTCGAAAATTTCAAATTTAAACTGATTTTTAATTTACTGGCTAATTCCACAGCCATCACAGCAGAACATAATTCCAATCTAGGCAAATATATGGATTTGAGTGGGGCTACCTCTGATTTTGCGCAAATTAAATTGGAAAATCCAATAAAGTATTGGAAGGGCGGCCTAAAAAGTAGGCGTAGCAACCGTATGCCTTTTCAGAACTATCGGCAAATACGTGCAAATCGAAATACTGACATGAAAGGTCCGAAATTAAAGTGCGGGGAATAGAAATTTGAGAAAGATCTAACAAACTCTTGCGGTATTTTAACCACTCATCCAAAAGGGGGGAGGGTACCTTTTCATCCCAACCAACTTTCAATAACCAAAGTTTTTGTAAGAAATTTTTTGCAGTAATAACCACCGGAGCAATGTACTGCAAGGGATCAAAAACTTTTGCTATTTCTGATAATAATTGCCTTTTCGTTTGAGGGTGAAACTCAGATAAGTGTACCTGATATGAAAAGGTATCTGAAAAAGGAGACCAAAAAACACCCAAGGTTTTAATAGCTGATTCCTCAGAAGGAAGCGCAACACATTTGTCAACAGGAGTTGCTTGTGAAAAGTTAGATGAAAATTCGGTTGAATTCGAGTTCCACTTATGAAGGGTAAACCCACCACCAGAAAGAAGAGAATTTAAATCTTCACAAACAAGAAGTGCGTCAGAGATACTAGGAAAAGAATACAGAAAATCATCTACATAGAATGCAGTTTTCAATACTTCAGAAGCAAGAGGATGAAAAAGATGACCATCTTGTTCGGCCAACATATGAAGAGATCGTATTGCTAGAAAGGCAGACGGCTTAAGACCGTATGTCACTGTTCGTAAACGAAATATTTTTATAGGTTTTGCATTGTCGTCTCGCCACAAAATTCTTTGCAAATCACGTTGTTCTGAATTTACTAGAATTTGCCTATACATTTGCTTAATGTCAGCAAGGACAGCAATGGGGAATAGACGAAAGTTAAGTAAAACTGAAGTAAGATCTGTCTGAATAGCGGGTCCAGAATGCAGAGTGTCATTGAGAGAAACACCATTAGCATCTGGAGATGACCCATTAAAAACCACTCTTATCTGTTCTCGGGTGGAAGAATTTTTCCAAACCGGATGATGATTAAGATATACTATTTCTTTAGGAGGATTACTAATTTCTTCAGATTTTGGAACTACTTTCATGTGATTCGCTGATTCGTATTCTTCCATGAAGGAAGTATACTGATTTTTTAAGAGAGCATCTTTTTTAAAGCGATTTTCAATTGCGAATAAAGCTTTGAGAGCTCTGGAATGTGATTCTGTAATAATAGGGGG
The DNA here is from genome assembly GCA_946902985.2 of Meconema thalassinum. Classification (NCBI taxonomy): domain Eukaryota; kingdom Metazoa; phylum Arthropoda; class Insecta; order Orthoptera; family Tettigoniidae; genus Meconema; species Meconema thalassinum. The sequence goes on from OX336393.1 coordinate 85,578,593, forward strand.
GTTAGAAATACGAGGAAGAGTAACCACGAATCTGCCTTCAGTAGTGCGAACAGTGGTTTCTACGTACAATGTTTCACAGATCTCATTATTACAAGAATGAGGTGAGGTGACTTGAATATCCTCAATGTCCCAGAACTTAATTAATTCTTGATTTAAATCAGCACCAACAAAATAACAATGAGATTTCTGTTGAACGGGGTTGCGGTATATTTGCCCAGTGACAATCCAACCAAAATCGGTTCTACGAACGAAAACATCACGCGCAACTTTAACCTTTTCCGGATGTAAACATTGCCAAAAAATGCTGGCACTTAGAAGAATTTCTACAGCTGAAGCTTTGTTGAAATTTGGATCTGCAAGTTGCAAATGATGCGGAATATTCCAATTCTGGACTTGAAAAGAAGTAATGGGGGTGTCATTACCTATAGAATTGATAATTAAAAAATCTAAATTTAAATAAATGCCGAGATTATTGGAATCTTTTACATCCACTTTAGCATAACTCAGAGATTGCGATTTACAACCATTAATTCCTATAACTTCTATAGAAGTAGGGCATATTTGTAGACCTAACTTGCGAACTAGCGATTCACTGATAAAATTGTTAGTTGCAGCATTATCTAACAATCCTCTTACAGAAACCCATTTTCCGTGAACATTCTTCACTAGAATTTGGACAGTGGACAATAAAACTTGAGTTTTACTGAACGAAACAGAGCTTTGAGTAAAAGACTGAGCGTTATTCGGCAAAATCTCAGAATTAGATTTAGCGGATGAACTATTGGTTGCTTATGACCGCGATCTTTCATGTCTATGCAGGAGAGTATGATGCTTTGCTTTACAGTGAAAATATAACCGTTCAGAATGACAATTGCTTATCATATGTGTCCCTGATAGACAATTAAAGCAGTGCTTGTGGGTGGTAATTAATTTGCGTCTTTCATCCACAGATAAAGATTTAAATTGAGCGCATTGGTAAAAGTTATGTGGTTGTTGACACAAAACACAAGCTTGTACTTGATTGGGAGACCGAATATTCGTAGAAAAGGCATGTGACCTTAGTACTCTCTGAGTGGGGCTGATGACCTTACTATTAGAAGGAGGTTTAAAGGTGGAGCTACTCTTTTGGCTGGCTACAGCAGAGAGAATTTGGCATTTCGCCTTTAAGAATTTAATAATAGCTTCATAGGTACACAATGAATGTTGCGACAGATCTGCTTCCCAATCTTTTAAAGTTTTTGTGTTTAATTTAGCAGAAATAAGATGAATCAAAAATAGATCCCAATGGTCAACTGGTTGGTCCAAATTTGCAAGCGCACGAATATGAAGTTCTACAGCATCGATTAGATTACGAAGCGAGGCAAGATTATCAGCTTGAACAATAGGTAAATTGAATAAACCCTGTATGTGACGTTGAGTTTTTAAACGAGTGTTCCCAAACCGATCTTTGAGAAGTGCCAAAGCTACTTCATCATTTTCATTTGTCAACGTAAGCTCCTGGATGAGTTTAAGTGCGTTGCCTTGCAAGGACAAACGCAAATAATGAAACTTCTGTATTGAAGGAAGAGAATCGTTTTCGTGAACCAATGAATTGAATAATTCAAAAAATGGCTCCCATGTTGTTTCATCTCCGGTAAATTTAGGCAATTCTATTTTCGGTAATATAACACGGGAAGGAAAAGAAGAAGATTCTGAAGGAATTTTCTCCTGCTTTTCCTGCAATGTTAAACTTCTTAAAAGTTGCTTTGCGTCTGCGAACCCTTTATAATATAAATTTTCAACCTCACAGCGGTCACTTTGCTGGTCGGGATATTGTGTCTCAATATTACTTTGGATCTCATCATATTTCTCAAAGGCCTGTTCATAACCTTTCAGTCTTTGAGAAATTATGTCACTGTTACCTTCTTTTTCCGTGAGCTCCTATAGAAAAGTGAGAAAACGCGTGAGTTTGCCCTTGACCGAAGCCCTCGCATTAATGAGTTTTTCGTCAATTGGCATTGTGAAAGTTTGCTGTGAAGGTACTCACGACTTCCCTGTGAACTCGTACAACAGCCTGCCAGAAGAGAGAGAAAGCAGCCCTTCCAACGGTTAAATGTGGAACTTGTTTTTGTGTTTCCTCTTCCAGTGCCCAGCATGAACTCCGAGCTGAAACTTTCCAAAAGAATTAGAAATCACAATTTTTGAGCAATTTATACACTTAATGTTCAGTATGAGAGATAAATTTTTTAATTAGTTCAAATATTAATTTCTGAGAAAGGTTCAATATACAGACTTGCTTCAACAAATGTTTACAAAAAGCACTCCCGGGTTTTGGCACAATATGGTTATGTGAAGAACAGCCCACGTTCGCTCTCATAAACGGGAGAAAGCATCAGGAAAAATGCCTGGACAAAATAACTACTGTGAAAGGAGCTATTAGACTGAATATTTTGGGCTAGGGGAGTGCGGCCTGGTTCTTTATCCTCAACTTTAAATTCAAATTTAACACTGAACATTTAAGCATTAATATAATATAAACTTTATTTGTTGTTTGAAACAGGCGATAAATACTATACATTACTGGAAACCCTTTGGGTTTAAAAATTAGTAGGTTGGCACAACTTGGTGCTATTTACAAGAGTTCGTTTGAAAGACACAATATTTTTGGAAATAATTGCACTTGCAAGCAATATTAAAACCATTTAAAACATGATAAAATAGAAAATAAAAGAATGTAACTTATCATCCGTTGCTATTTATGTTGACTAGAGAGGTTTCAGTGCTACAGGTCGGCCGTGGCCAGAGCTTGATGGTTTGGCAGCTGTAGTTTGTAGTTTAAGAACACTATACTTTGTGATTGCGATGTCCAGCATCTCGAAATAAAGTATCTGCTTGAAGAAAGTTTCTTCTTTAGAACCAAAGTACATTTTTTAGCATATCACTGAAGAGCGAAAGTAATAAGCAAGCTTTCATCTTGCGTAGCGGTGAGAATTGTGATCTGAGCCTTGCCAGCTCATCTAGTTGTGACATTGATGCGGAGTAATCTCCAGCGTATCGGTGTGACGTGCTGATTACACCGTCTTACTGTAGAAGCGTACCGTCAGGTATTTGCCCGATGGAACGAAGCTTTGGAAGACTCCATGAAGTGATGCGGTATGCGGTAATGCCGTACAGGATCTTGAAGAGGAGAACCGCTGCTTAAATAGGGCGTAGAACCATCGAGAAATCCCACTGGCTGGCGGCGTCTGATTGGCCGAAGCGGAGATGTGACGACAGTCCTTCACGTAGCGGCTAGCGAGAAGCAGCCCCTTGCAGTAGTGAACTTGTGGCTCGGAGAGTCAACATCTATGAACAGGCTGAGGTATGTGTCTTAGAAATTTTGTTTGTTACGAGTAATTACTCGAGAATTACATTATATATTATAAACATAAATGTGATTAAATACATTAATAGTTCGGTGGTCTCAAAAGCATTTGACCGACAAATGCGGCATGAAAAAAACACACTATAAACATCACGAAAGTGATCATGCTCCGAGACCCCCGAAAAAAAAACAATCAAAGAATCAGTTGGAAAAAACATGAACAACAATGAAAGAGGATAACACTAAGCCTCAACAGGCAAAATAGCAACCATAGAAATTGGTCTAGTATAGACTCCTTTACTAGTGAGAACATCTACAACTCTCACATGCTTATCACGACCCAGATGGCAGTGAGTTACCCTACCAATATTCCATACGAGAGGGGGACTTGGATCTCGCAAAAGAACCATATCTCCCACTTGCACATCAGGCTGGGAAAGCCGCCACTTCTCTCTTCTGTTAAGTGAGCTGAGATACTCCAGCTTCCAACGGCGCCAAAAAGAGCTTCGCAAAGATTCTAACTTTCTCCAGAAAATAGGTAACCCGAGATCACAGCGTCGACTCAGCAAAGGAGGCGAAGAAGCTAAAGAACAGCCTAATAAAAAATGGCTAGGTGTTAACGGAAGAAGATCTTTAGGATCGTTAGACAAAGGCGTAAGCGGCCTAGAATTTACGATACCCTCAACCTGAATAATGAGGGAATTGAATTCCTCATAGGAAAGGATGGCTGAACCAAGGGTTTTCTTCAGCTGTCTATTCGTGAGCTTTATGCAAGATTCCCAACGGCCACCATGATGGGGGGCGTAAGGGGGAGTGAAATGCCATTTGAATCCCTTAGCATGAGAAAAATTAGAAAACTGTTCCTTAGCAGAAGGAGAGGTAAGTGCAGTTTTCCAAAGATCAAAGGTACTAACAAAAAAAATTGCGTTATCTGAGAAAACCTCAGAGGGAACACCCCTTCTAACGGCAAATCTAGAAAAGGCTGCTATAAAATAAAGAGTAGAAGCACTTATAACTAACTCAAGGTGAATGGCTCCTGTCACCAAGCACACAAATAAAGAAATATAAAGTTTACCTAACAACTTTCGCTTAGATAAAGGGGAATTAATTTGATAGGCATAAGGACCAGCATAATCGATACCCGTAAGGGCGATAGGCTTACTAGGTTCGGAACGAAAATATGGTAAGTTTCCCATAATTTGCGTGATTGGCTGGGGCTTGGACTTAAAACAAGGTATACTATTCCGAATAACAGAAGAAACTTCATGAACACCGTTAATGAGCCAATATTGCTCACGAATTAAGCAAAGCAAGGTGCGGGTGCCCGCGTGCAAATTCTGATAATGAAATTTCTTTACAATGAGAGTAGTAATAGGATGTCTAGAAGGGAGAATAATGGGATGTTTTTTCTCATCTGAGTAATTAGAATTTTCTAGCCTGCCCCCCACTCTTATCAATCCATCTTGGACCAAAAAAGGGGTGAGAGGTAACAGCCTACTAGACTTTGGCAGAGCTTTTTTGCTTAAAAGCGTCTGATACTCAAGAAAGAATACTTCTTGTTGCATAAGAAACAAGATCCTGCGAGTAGCAAATTCCAATTCCATTTTAGTGAGAAAGGGTTGCGGTTTCACAGGCTGATCAAGAACAAGAAATTTCCATCGAAATAAATATGCTACCACACGAATTAATTGATTAAATGAAGAGTAGCGCTGAAAAAGACTAGTAGCAATAGAAGTTAGAAAAAGGGAAGCGGTAACAATGCAAGCATCAGGAACATCTTCTGCGAGCGGATCAGATGAACGAGGCCAACAAGAAAAATCCTGACTGAGCCACGCCGGACCATTCCAGTATAATTTAAGAGAAATTAATTTCTTGGGCAAGCAGCCACGTGAAATTATATCAGCGGGGTTTTCTTTCCCCGGAACATGATTCCAGTGGTAAAAATGAGACAACTCTTGTATTTTAGAAACGCGATTAGCCACAAAAGTGGTCCAATGCGAAGAAGGTTTTGAAAGCCAAGCTAACACGATGGAAGAATCACTCCAAAACCATGTGCTCGAAAATTTCAAATTTAAACTGATTTTTAATTTACTGGCTAATTCCACAGCCATCACAGCAGAACATAATTCCAATCTAGGCAAATATATGGATTTGAGTGGGGCTACCTCTGATTTTGCGCAAATTAAATTGGAAAATCCAATAAAGTATTGGAAGGGTGGCCTAAAAAGTAGGCGTAGCAACCGTATGCCTTTTCAGAACTATCGGCAAATACGTGCAAATCGAAATACTGACATGAAAGGTCCGAAATTAAAGTGCGGGGAATAGAAATTTGAGAAAGATCTAACAAACTCTTGCGGTATTTTAACCACTCATCCAAAAGGGGGGAGGGTACCTTTTCATCCCAACCAACTTTCAATAACCAAAGTTTTTGTAAGAATTTTTTTGCAGTAATAACCACCGGAGCAATGTACTGCAAGGGATCAAAAACTTTTGCTATTTCTGATAATAATTGCCTTTTCGTTTGAGGGTGAAACTCAGATAAGTGTACCTGATATGAAAAGGTATCTGAAAAAGGAGACCAAAAAACACCCAAGGTTTTAATAGCTGATTCCTCAGAAGGAAGCGCAACACATTTGTCAACAGGAGTTGCTTGTGAAACGTTAGATGAAAATTCGGTTGAATTCGAGTTCCACTTATGAAGGGTAAACCCACCACCAGAAAGAAGAGAATTTAAATCTTCACAAACAAGAAGTGCGTCAGAGATACTAGGAAAAGAATACAGAAAATCATCTACATAGAATGCAGTTTTCAATACTTCAGAAGCAAGAGGATGAAAAAGATGACCATCTTGTTCGGCCAACATATGAAGAGATCGTATTGCTAGAAAGGCAGACGGCTTAAGACCGTATGTCACTGTTCGTAAACGAAATATTTTTATAGGTTTTGCATTGTCGTCTCGCCACAAAATTCTTTGCAAATCACGTTGTTCTGAATTTACTAGAATTTGCCTATACATTTGCTTAATGTCAGCAAGGACAGCAATGGGGAATAGACGAAAGTTAAGTAAAACTGAAGTAAGATCTGTCTGAATAGCGGGTCCAGAATGCAGAGTGTCATTGAGAGAAACACCATTAGCATCTGGAGATGACCCATTAAAAACCACTCTTATCTGTTCTCGGGTGGAAGAATTTTTCCAAACCGGATGATGATTAAGATATACTATTTCTTTAGGAGGATTACTAATTTCTTCAGATTTTGGAACTACTTTCATGTGATTCGCTGATTCGTATTCTTCCATGAAGGAAGTATACTGATTTTTTAAGAGAGCATCTTTTTTAAAGCGATTTTCAATTGCGAATAAAGCTTTGAGAGCTCTGGAATGTGATTCTGTAATAATAGGGGGGTTAGAAATACGAGGAAGAGTAACCACGAATCTGCCTTCAGTAGTGCGAACAGTGGTTTCTACGTACAATGTTTCACAGATCTCATTATTACAAGAATGAGGTGAGGTGACTTGAATATCCTCAATGTCCCAGAACTTAATTAATTCTTGATTTAAATCAGCACCAACAAAATAACAATGAGATTTCTGTTGAACGGGGTTGCGGTATATTTGCCCAGTGACAATCCAACCAAAATCGGTTCTACGAACGAAAACATCACGCGCAACTTTAACCTTTTCCGGATGTAAACATTGCCAAAAAATGCTGGCACTTAGAAGAATTTCTACAGCTGAAGCTTTGTTGAAATTTGGATCTGCAAGTTGCAAATGATGCGGAATATTCCAATTCTGGACTTGAAAAGAAGTAATGGGGGTGTCATTACCTATAGAATTGATAATTAAAAAATCTAAATTTAAATAAATGCCGAGATTATTGGTATCTTTTACATCCACTTTAGCATAACTCAGAGATTGCGATTTACAACCATTAATTCCTATAACTTCTATAGAAGTAGGGCATATTTGTAGACCTAACTTGCGAACTAGCGATTCACTGATAAAATTGTTAGTTGCAGCATTATCTAACAATCCCCTTACAGAAACCCATTTTCCGTGAACATTCTTCACTAGAATTTGGACAGTGGACAATAAAACTTGAGTTTTACTGAACGAAACAGAGCTTTGAGTAAAAGACTGAGCGTTATTCGGCAAAATCTCAGAATTAGATTTAGCGGATGAACTATTGGTTGCTTATGACCGCGATCTTTCATGTCTATGCAGGAGAGTATGATGCTTTGCTTTACAGTGAAAATATAACCGTTCAGAATGACAATTGCTTATCATATGTGTCCCTGATAGACAATTAAAGCAGTGCTTGTGGGTGGTAATTAATTTGCGTCTTTCATCCACAGATAAAGATTTAAATTGAGCGCATTGGTAAAAGTTATGTGGTTGTTGACACAAAACACAAGCTTGTACTTGATTGGGAGACCGAATATTCGTAGAAAAGGCATGTGACCTTAGTACTCTCTGAGTGGGGCTGATGACCTTACTATTAGAAGGAGGTTTAAAGGTGGAGCTACTCTTTTGGCTGGCTACAGCAGAGAGAATTTGGCATTTCGCCTTTAAGAATTTAATAATAGCTTCATAGGTACACAATGAATGTTGCGACAGATCTGCTTCCCAATCTTTTAAAGTTTTTGTGTTTAATTTAGCAGAAATAAGATGAATCAAAAATAGATCCCAATGGTCAACTGGTTGGTCCAAATTTGCAAGCGCACGAATATGAAGTTCTACAGCATCGATTAGATTACGAAGCGAGGCAAGATTATCAGCTTGAACAATAGGTAAATTGAATAAACCCTGTATGTGACGTTGAGTTTTTAAACGAGTGTTCCCAAACCGATCTTTGAGAAGTGCCAAAGCTACTTCATCATTTTCATTTGTCAACGTAAGCTCCTGGATGAGTTTAAGTGCGTTGCCTTGCAAGGACAAACGCAAATAATGAAACTTCTGTATTGAAGGAAGAGAATCGTTTTCGTGAACCAATGAATTGAATAATTCAAAAAATGGCTCCCATGTTGTTTCATCTCCGGTAAATTTAGGCAATTCTATTTTCGGTAATATAACACGGGAAGGAAAAGAAGAAGATTCTGAAGGAATTTTCTCCTGCTTTTCCTGCAATGTTAAACTTCTTAAAAGTTGCTTTGCGTCTGCGAACCCTTTATAATATAAATTTTCAACCTCACAGCGGTCACTTTGCTGGTCGGGATATTGTGTCTCAATATTACTTTGGATCTAATCATATTTCTCAAAGGCCTGTTCATAACCTTTCAGTCTTTGAGAAATTATGTCACTGTTACCTTCTTTTTCCGTGAGCTCCTATAGAAAAGTGAGAAAACGCGTGAGTTTGCCCTTGACCGAAGCCCTCGCATTAATGAGTTTTTCGTCAATTGGCATTGTGAAAGTTTGCTGTGAAGGTACTCACGACTTCCCTGTGAACTCGTACAACAGCCTGCCAGAAGAGAGAGAAAGCAGCCCTTCCAACGGTTAAATGTGGAACTTGTTTTTGTGTTTCCTCTTCCAGTGCCCAGCATGAACTCCGAGCTGAAACTTTCCAAAAGAATTAGAAATCACAATTTTTGAGCAATTTATACACTTAATGTTCAGTATGAGAGATAAATTTTTTAATTAGTTCAAATATTAATTTCTGAGAAAGGTTCAATATACAGACTTGCTTCAACAAATGTTTACAAAAAGCACTCCCGGGTTTCGGCACAATATGGTTATGTGAAGAACAGCCCACGTTCGCTCTCATAAACGGGAGAAAGCATCAGGAAAAATGCCTGGACAAAATAATTACTGTGAAAGGAGCTATTAGACTGAATATTTTGGGCTAGGGGAGTGCGGCCTGGTTCTTTATCCTCAACTTTAAATTCAAATTTAACACTGAACATTTAAGCATTAATATAATATAAACTTTATTTGTTGTTTGAAACAGGCGATAAATACTATACATTACTGGAAACCCTTTGGGTTTAAAAATTAGTAGGTTGGCACAACTTGGTGCTATTTACAAGAGTTCGTTTGAAAGACACAATATTTTTGGAAATAATTGCACTTGCAAGCAATATTAAAACCATTTAAAACATGATAAAATAGAAAATAAAAGAATGTAACTTATCATCCGTTGCTATTTATGTTGACTAGAGAGGTTTCAGTGCTACAGGTCGGCCGTGGCCAGAGCTTGATGGTTTGGCAGCTGTAGTTTGTAGTTTAAGAACACTATACTTTGTGATTGCGATGTCCAGCATCTCGAAATAAAGTATCTGCTTGAAGAAAGTTTCTTCTTTAGAACCAAAGTACATTTTTTAGCATATCACTGAAGAGCGAAAGTAATAAGCAAGCTTTCATCTTGCGTAGCGGTGAGAATTGTGATCTGAGCCTTGCCAGCTCATCTAGTTGTGACATTGATGCGGAGTAATCTCCAGCGTATCGGTGTGACGTGCTGATTACACCGTCTTACTGTAGAAGCGTACCGTCAGGTATTTGCCCGATGGAACGAAGCTTTGGAAGACTCCATGAAGTGATGCGGTATGCGGTAATGCCGTACAGGATCTTGAAGGGGAGAACCGCTGCTTAAATAGGGCGTAGAACCATCGAGAAATCCCACTGGCTGGCGGCGTCTGATTGGCCGAAGCGGAGATGTGACGACAGTCCTTCACGTAGCGGCTAGCGAGAAGCAGCCCCTTGCAGTAGTGAACTTGTGGTTCGGAGAGTCAACATCTATGAACAGGCTGAGGTATGTGTCTTAGAAATTTTGTTTGTTACGAGTAATTACTCGAGAATTACATTATATATTATAAACATAAATGTGATTAAATACATTAATAGTTCGGTGGTCTCAAAAGCATTTGACCGACGGTCTCAAAAGCATTTGACCGACAAATGCGGCATGAAAAAAACACACTATAAACATCACGAAAGTGATCAATTATTGCTAACTTCAGAATTGCAATTCCCTACCCTACTGCATAGAGGTTCACCAGGAGTATAAGCAGCAAAATATAGGCTTTGAGTACCGGTATATTACAACAATTATGCATCTCTAGAAGTTAAAAGGCTTTCTCAATTATTAGCCTATTTTCATTTATGAAAAAATAGGCTTATGAGATCACCTTTCGCCCGTGTGTCTGTGTGTGCGTGTGTGATTCGTGTGTGTATGTGTGTCCCTAATAACTTCTAAACGGCTGGACCGATTTCAATGAAACTTGGTAAGTTCATAGCACTATTCCGAACGACCCCGACCGTGCCCTTCAAATTTTGTTACGTCTTACCAATTCAACATGGCGGCTTTGCGAAATATTTCACCCGCATTCAATATCCCCGAAATTATTACCGATATCACCCTGAAATTTTGTACGAAGATAAAGGGAACTACTAGAAGTTCATCTATGTGACTTTTGAAAACCTGGTTACTACAAGACCAACATGGTGGCCAAGCGAAATTGTGACTTTAAATAGACGTTTCTCGCGATTTAACCAACCAAACGCAATGAAACTTGGTAAAGTATATGTATATACACATTGTAATGCACCGACATCTAAATTCGCTCAATTGTTTACATAACCTCAAGATGGTGGCTGCGGGAAATATTTCACCGGCATTCTATATCTCTGAAACTATTACCGGTATCACCCTGAAATTTTGTACGGAGATAAAGGGCACTATTGGAGGTTCATCTATGAGACGTTCAAAAACTGTTTAACTACCAAACGAACATGGCGGCCAAGCGAATTTGAAAGATTTAAATAGACGTTTCTCGCGATTTAATGATCCAAACGCAAAGAAACTTGGTACAGCAAATGTCTATACGCGTTTAAATTCAATGGTATCTAATTTAGTTCAATTGTTCACATAACCTCAAGATGGCGGCTGTGCTAATTTTAAAATTAAGTTCTTATTTATTGTGTCGTAATCATGCGATCTAAGTGAAAGTTTGAATAATGAACCTACGCAATAATTTTCCTTTAATGGCCTATACATATAACAATCCAACATGGCGACCATCCGAAATATTTAGACGGTTCTCAATATCTACGAATCTATTACAGCAATCAAACTGAATTTTTGTATGTTGATCGTGGCAATTAACATATGTAGGATATATGGAAATAGGCTGTATAGTTCTTCCCGAAACTACTTGTTTTGACTATCATATCTCCCTCCAGGTTAAATAGGAAACTGATTCACATATGATATGAACGGGGACAAAACCTAGGATAATAGAATATACTGCTTGTTGTATAATTACATTAGTTTCCCTGCTGTATGGAGAGGCCATTTAGAATATCGGACCACATTTAATGACTGCGATTCTTTCCACTTATATGCCAGATTTTGGCCACCACACCCCGAAATATGAAATATGGTAACTGCTCTTAAAAAATCAACCTGCCGTACCCTTGGGGTTGTAATGCAAAGCCGTTCCTCCGGTCCTGAGTATTATATCATTGGAAAGATCTCATAAAAGTAAGCCAAGCCCAGCCCAGTTACTCCGTTAACCCCATTACGTCAGAGACTTATCACGTCACACTTTATCACTAATAAGTGAAGAGCACAGCCAAGACTGATCCACTGCCCGTCCTTTAATCTCTCACTAAAGTCGGCTATAAGATTAGCGAGGATTCCTGAAACCATTAAAGCTCGTCTCTCGCGTGAACAACCTCGTAAAACAGGCTGCATGTCCTCTGTAGTCACCGTGCAGCGGTCTTGACACTGCCAGAAACGTTTGTGGGTGTTTCGATTAACGTAGGGCACTCTATTATGCGAGCAGGACAGCAGGGCAGGCTGTACCCAAGCATAGCAGCTGAGACAATTATTGTATCGCTATGAATACTGTACTTCAATTAACATATCTCACTTAATTGATGAATGACGGTGATGAAAATTATGAAAATTTTGATGACGTAGATGATGGTGATGATGATGGTGATGATGATAAAGATGAAGATGATAATGATGATCATGAAGATGATGATGATGATGATAATAATTGTGATGATAATGACGAGTATAATAATGATTAATATGATAATGAAAATAATTATAATGATGATTATGATAATAATAATAATATTGTATGGCCTCAGATGCCGGGTGCAAGCTTTGTTATTTGACACCCAAAGGGTAGCTTGCTTGTCGAATTTCGTTGTTCCTTGAAGTACTATGAAAGTCAAGGAGGTTAGATATCTACACTATAGCGCTTTATAGTAGAGAAATGAGGAACTTGGTGTTGGCGAAAACTCCGGAGATTAATTTTGCCATTATGAACATGGCCTACTGAATTCAAAGGGGTTCTCGAACATGCCAACATCGTATGACATGGTGTCGTAATTTTTACCGCCTTTCAAAAATCACTTACCACCTGCAAGCTAGGGGTTAGTAGACCGACACGTTGACCACTCACCCACCGTGGCAAGCTATTATGATAATGATGATGATAATGTTAATAATGATGATGATCACGATAATGATAATTATGAGATGATGATAATGATAATAATTATGAATATGATAATGGTGATCAGGATGATGATAATGATGATGATGATGGGGAAAGTTTTCTTATAACCTGTGTAATTTTGATGGCTGAATTAGTGTGGGTATTTGTAATTCAGATGAGAATTGATAAGGAAGGGGACATGGCCTTAAATTAGGAATTATCCCGGCATTTGCCTGGAGCAGAAGTGGGAAACCACCGAAAACCACTTCCAAGGTGGCTGACGTAGGAATTGAACCCATGTCTTCTCAGATTTGCTTCATGAGGCTGAGTGCTCTCCGTTCCAGCCCTCAGATCAGAATTAAATTTCTTGCCAGAGACGGGAATCTAACTCGGACCTCCGTGGCTAGAATGCTAGCCACTACGCTACGGTGTTGTCTGATAGGAAAGGGAAAGAGATAAGGGTCCACCCAAAAGTCAATGGAGAAAGGGGATAACTGACTGAGCTGAGGAATCCTTGGGGTACCCAACTCCTGAACTTCCCAGCACTATCCAGAGTGCACGATAAGTGGTGGAGCTTCATACACCCTGCCTCCTTCAGGGCCTTGAGCATTAGGCAGGAGATAATGTACCATGGAAAGAAAAGAAGAGATCTGACCCCTCGAAGAGTGAGGGATCAACAAAGATGAGACAAAGGAAATGAAGGAGTCCTCACATTTCCCAATTCAATTGGGCTTGTACTCGTATATTATAAGGTGCGTTCGAAAAGTAACGAGCCGGAGGCTGGAATGTGCAAACCGGTGACGACATCGGCTAATCGTGGCGTGTGTAACGAGGTGTGGTTCCGACCAGAGCGTGGAAGGTCACAGCCCGTCGCTAGAGGGCACGCGTGGATACAAAGCAAGCAGCAGCGTGCATCAATCGTCCATCCAAGACCAAGACAATAGGCCATTCGACATGCTTCCTGGTGTGGTTGAAGACTGTGGGGCACCCATTGGGCACACACTTGCCGCAAGTGCAGTCGTTCCATCATGATGGTGTGCACACTTCTGACGCTCAATCCGACCACGGCGGCTATGGCGTTCACTGTCACTCGGCGGTCCTGGGCAATGAGTGCATCAACCAGCTGGACGTTGTCATCGGTAATGCAAGGGGGTGCCCCAGACCGGGCATCATCGGCTAACGACACCCGTCCTTCCCTTAAGCGCTTGTGCCACGCCTTGACCCTTGCGAGGGACATGCAGTGTTCGCCGTACACTTGTGACATTCGGCGATGAATGTCCGTTCCGCCTACTCCTTTCGCTGTCAGAAACCGAACAACACCTCTTTGCTCTTCGTTTGACGCCTCCATGTCACTGTTTGCAATGCCACTGATAGCGTTGGACGATTGATGCATGCTGCTGCTCGCTTTGTATCGGCACGTGAAGTGCACGCGTGCCCTCTCTGACCTTCCACGCTCTGGTCGGAACCACACCTCGTTACACACGCCACGATTAGCCGATGTCGTCACTGGTTTGCGCATTACAGCCTCTGGCTCGTTACTTTTTGAACGCACCTTATAATAACTTTATTAAATACAAATTGTACACTTTAACAAATACATATTCACATCGTACAATAATTAACAATGGAGCATGGTCGCTGTGTGCATTTATCAACATGGTACCGTTCACAATGCTGATCACACAGCTGACAAACACAACCAGCTGAAGGCTCGTGATAGGACTTGAACTTGCAAACTTTATGATGATAGCCATGCACAGCCATGGAGTTAACGAAGTGTCGAAGGTCCTGGTTCGCATCTGACCATGTCTGTTCATCGTGGCTTCAGTCGAGTAGAACTGTAGAACAAAAATTAAAATAGACCTGAATTAATGCAACACTTCCAGGTATCCTAGAAACTTAAAACTAGGTACCTGAGAACCTGATGTCCCCTAGATCCCTAGAAAATCTAAATAACTAAAAGTTTTGTTGGGGGCCGAGGTGATGAACTTTAAAATTGGGTTTTAGAAGCAGTTCTGTGTAAATACGCAAGCGTATTTTCACCCATAGGTTACCTTGTTTTCCAAAGCGATAACCTATACATTTCGTGAGTTCAAACGTTTGCTGAAAGTTCAAACTAAATTTTACTATCAACAAACCTAGTTAGAGATAGGCTAATTAAATCCCAAATGTACCTAAATGTACTACTTGCGATTCACCGTCAATATCCACCGTGTTTTCAAATCAATTTTGAGTTCATGAAGGGGAACTTTGTAGAATATTATACATTGCTCTGTGTGTTACAATATATATTATTGCAACCAACAATACTACACAACGTTTTGACATCGTTACTGTATAAAATAATAGAATAAATGCTCGCACGTTTTCGATGTACATCCATCGCGGCACATAACAGCTTCTCGGAACGTCCGCTTACAGCAGCACTTCAGCAAACGCACGCAGCCTATAGCGATTTAACAGCATCACTAAGGTAATACGAAGGTGGATCAAAAAGTTAGTTTCACTAACGCGCTGCAGCAGCGCGCTGTGTGTCGCAAACGTGGGCACAGCGGAGAAAGGGACAGACACTGCCCACACGTCTGTTAGGCAGGTCGCTGTGGTGTCTCGTCTTGTATGGTGTGAATAGCGGCCAAATGCAATGGCGCGTCGACTGGACGTTCACTCCTAATATGAGGTGCGTGCGACAATCCGATTCCTATGGGTCAAAAGGAAGAATTGCACGATTAAAGAGGAGCGCCGGGGGAAATTGAGCGCCGGTGTGATTTTGATGCACGATAACGCAACACCTCACAAGGCCCGCCAAA
Organism: Meconema thalassinum; assembly: GCA_946902985.2. NCBI lineage: Eukaryota > Metazoa > Arthropoda > Insecta > Orthoptera > Tettigoniidae > Meconema > Meconema thalassinum. The sequence goes on from OX336393.1 coordinate 85,594,190, forward strand.
CGAGCGAACTGCTGCAGCGTTTCAAGTGGGAGGTCTGGCAAAATGCACCCTATAGTCCCGACCTAGCGCCGTGAGACTTTCATCTATTCGGTAAGCTCAAAACCGAGCTCGGTGGTCGACGTTTCCAGACCGATGAGGAGGTGAAGGCCGCTGTCTCCGTGTGGTTGCAGAACGCTGGAGGAACTTTTAATGTATCCGTCATCGACAAGTTGGTTGTGCGTTCGCAGAAATGTTTGGAGTCTCTTGGAAACTATGTGGAAAAGTGACGTTACATTGTATGTCGTTATAGGCGTGTTTCTGTTGTATAGGTGGTGTAATAAATGGCCATAACTGCGAAGTGCAACTTATTTTTAGACTATTTTCAATTTTGAAAAAATAGCCTTATGAGATCACCTTTTGTCCGTGTGTGTGTGCGTGTGTGTGTGTGAGAGAGAGAGAGAGAGAGAGAGAGAGAGAGGTGTGTGTGTGTGTGTGTGTGTGTGTGTGTGTCCCCTAATAAATTATAAACGGCTGGAGCGACTTCAATGAAACTCGGTAAGTTCATAGCACTATTCCGGCCGACCCCGACCGTGCCCTTCAAATTTTGTTACGACTCACCAATCCAACATGGCGGCTGTGCAAAATATTACACCAGCATTCAATATCTCCGAAACGGTTACCGATATCCCCCTGGATTTTTTTTACGGTGGTAAAGAGAACGACTAGAAGTTCACCAATGTGACTCTTGAAATACTGGTAACTACAAAACAAACATGGCGGCCAAGCGAAGTTGCGAAGTTTAAATAGACGTTTCTCGCGATTTAACCAACCTAACGCAATAAAACTTGGTACAGTATATGTTTACACACATTGTAATGCAACGACATCTAGCTTTGTTCAATTGTTTACATAACCACAACATGGCGGATGTGCGATATATTTCACCGGCATTCTATAACTCTGAAACTATTGGCGGTATCACCCTGAAATTTTGTGCGGAGATAAAGGGAACTACTGGAAGTTCATCAATAAGATTTTCAAAAACCGGTTAACTATAAAACGAACATGGCGGCCAAGCGAATTTGAAAATTTTAATTGACCTTTCTCGCGATTTAATGTTCCAAACGCAATGAAACTTGGTACAGGAAATGTTTATGCAAATTGTAATGCACTGGTATCTAATTTAGTTCAGTTGTTTACATAACCTCAAAATGGCGGCTGTGCGAATTTTTAAATTAAGTTTTTATTTCTTGTGTCGTAACCATGCGATCGAAGTGAAAGTTTGAATAATGAACCTACGCAATAATTTTCCTTTAATGGTACAAGACTCTATGGCCTATACATTTAACAATCCAACATGGATCCGAAATATTTAGACGGCTCTGAATATCTTCGAATCCATTACAGCAATCAAACTGAATATTTTTATGTTCATAGGGGCTATGAACATAAGTTCACCTATAGGACTTTCAATAACCTGGTGATCACAAATCCAACATGGCGGCGATGCGAATTATAAATATTCACATGGACGTTTCTCGCAATTTAACAATCCGAGTGCAGTGAAACTTGGTACAGTAAATCCATTTACGAATGTTAATACACTGGCATCTAATTTATTTCAATTGTTTCCATACCCACAAGATGGCAGCTGTGCGAAATTTTAAAATCTCGTTGTTACTTCTTGTGTCCTAATCATGCGATTGAAGTTTGAATGCTACACGTACACAATAATCTTCATGTAACAGTACATAACTCAAGGACCTACATAATTATATAAAGTCCAACATGGCGACCATCCGATATATCTAGTCGGTTCTCAATATGTACGAATATATTACAACAATCAAACTGAAATGGTGTATGTTGATAGTGGCAATTAACATAAGTAGGGTATATGAAAATAGGCTGTATAGTTCTTCACGGAACTACTCGTTTGATCTGCCCTCGTACTTTCATCACTTATTGACGTTGTGTAACTATTTGCGTTTATAATTATTTACATCAATATTATTCTCATTATCACCTGATATGTTAAATCAATTATGTATATGAAAAATATTTTTAAAAAATTATGAATAATTAAAAAATAAAAACATAACATCTCTTTTGCATGCAATCTTGCATGTTGTAAATAATCTACATACTGTAGTATAAAACAAAGTCCCCGGGTAAAGGGTAATCTCGAGAACCACTGGATAGATTTTTATACGGTTTTCACCATTCTGTAAAGGATTTTCCGAGAAAGTTTTCTGTAAAAAAATATTCATTTACGGCCAAAGAAAGTCGAGCAGTAACGAATTCAGTGAATCGAGTCGAAGAAAAACCTGTTATCCGTACGAATTTTATGCTTACGCTGGGTAAACCGTTAAAAATATAATACTGTGAGTGTAAGAAGTGTGAAAAGTTCTACAAAAACGTCCGGACATCACATCTCTATCTTTAATACATCGCCCACTACCCGTGGTTTTACGTTTTCATTTCTTCCAACAATCTCCATTCGGTGGAAATTTAAATTACTAGCTTCGGAGGGAGCCTATCACCACAGCTTCGGCCAGCATTAAACTGTCGAGTCGTGTCGAGTTAAGACTTCAGAGAAGAGTATGTGTGTTTGGAGTTTCGCTGTTCACCTCGGCTTTTCTGAATTGCGACAGGGACCTGCCGTTCGTGCGCCTTTTAACCTTACGTTGGGCAAACTGTGAAGCCGGGGTAGGTTTCTAGTTATTAATATGTTTCATAGATATTCTCTACTGGATTTGCCATTAGATTCATGAGGCATATAGGCCTATCACAAGTGTACTTACATAGGATTTAATAAATTGAAATTATATACAGTATATATAATTCGATGAGGCCATCTAGGACCACGTTAAGTCTTGCTACACTTGGCAATTTGCTTCGCTTTCCTCTGAGCCCAGAATTCCCTCATTCTCTGTGAGTGGGCCTTCTTGCGCTCCGCTGTCCAGGTGGTACCTTGTCTTCTTTTCGGTCTCGGTGTCTCATTAGTCAGTATCTTTTTGCGGAAGAGATCCCTATTGAAGACGTCGTCGGGTTTTAGATGCAGAATTTAGGAGTCGTCTCTGGTATTCTTTAACCAGGGCATTGTGGTTTTGGGTTTGGATTCAAAGAAATGAAAAATCTGTTTAGTCAGCCTGTTTCCGTCCATACGATTGAGATGACCGCCTCTTACGGTCGTTTCTGAAATTTTCTATATTTCACTGTAGACTTCTTTGTAGAATTTTTTATAATGGATGTCATTCTTGTAATTTTATCCCATTATAACTTGAACGACTTTGCGCTCTTTTCTCTCCAGTTCTTCGATTATCCCTTTATTGGCATTTAGGGGTAGGGTTTCGGCTGCATACATAACTACTCGTTTCTTGAGTGCTTGTTTGTCCAGTAAACTTTTCGTGGTGATCTCTCCCAAGTACTTAAATTTGTCCAATTTGTTCTTCCCATATTTTGTCTGGAGTTTTTCTGGGGCGTCTAGTAGTCATTACTTCTGTTTTTTGAATGATATCTGCAAGCCAGTTTGTTCAGCGATTATTATTATTGTTATATTTTATTTGATAGTGCTCGGGTACTTGGTATTGCATGAGGGCAGTCCTCACAGTCTCAGAAAGGTTAAGAACGCCTAGCTTAGACAGTGGAAATTATAATTAAGTGGTGATCCTAAAACATGGTTGAAAGATGAACAGAGTAGCAGATTAACCTTGCACTGTATAACTGTATTATTTGATGTGTCTGTTTGTGGATGCAAAGCTGGTTGTCACCGTGGACAGTAATTCTATAACGAGCTCAAATGATTACATTCTACTCACTAAGCGGCCATTAAATAGATCACGTGCTGCGTTGGCGTTAGACCCTTTGATAATCCCTGCCTGCGGCTTCTTTCCCCAGCCTTTACGAACATTTATGTCTGTATTTCAAATGTTTCAGCTTGGAATCTTGGGGATGAAGTATTTAAATGAAGACACGTATAAATAATAATAATAATAATAATAATAATAATAATAATAATAATATCGTCAAGATACGTCACTATGAAACAGTTCTGAAGCCAGTAATACTATATGCAGCAACAAAGGACTCCTTGACGAACTGGAGAAAAAAGAGCGCAAAATTGTGAGAGGAATCTTGAGATCAAAGTACAAAAATGGAATCCATCAAAAGAGATCCTACGAGGAAGTCTACAGCAAAATATAGAAAATTGCCGACACAATCGGGAAAATATGGGCACGATTTTACGGCCACCTGTAAAGAATGGACGGAAGAAAGTTAACAAAAGAGATCTTTCACTCTTTTTATTCAAACCCCAAAACCACAATTCCCTGGATTATAAATACCAAAGACCTGCAGCTGAAGACGCTCTTAACAGAGATCTCTTCCGCAAGGAAATATTGACGAACGGGCTAAACCAAGACGAGCAACCGAAGAGAAGACATGGTGCCTCTTGGACAGAGGAGCGTAAGCAGGCCCACTCACAAAGACTGAAGGAAATCTGAGCTCTGAAGAAGGCCAAGTTCAGAGTCAAATGCAACAAGACTTAACGTGGTCCTTGATGGCTTCAGCGAATTATATATATTATTATTAGTGTTATAATACATTATAGTTGGACACTGAGGCTTAGTTACAGCAAAAAATACAGAAACACATTAACCTTCTGGTAATAATAATAATAATATCGTATGGCCTCGTGTGCCGGGTGCAAGCTTTGTTATTTGACGCCCAGAGGGCAGCATGCATGTCGAATTTTGTTGTACCTTAGAACGCTATGAAAGTCAAGGAGGTTAGATATCTAAGCTCCTTGACACTATAGCGCTTTCTAGTAGAGAATGGAGGAACTTTCTGTTGGCGGAAAATCCCGAGAATAATTTTGCCATTATGAACACGGCCTACTGAATTCAAATGGGTTCTTTAACATGCCAACAACGTACCACATGCGTGTCGTGATTTTCGTCACCTTTAAAAAATCACTTAACTCGGCCAGGAGTACACCTGCGAGCTTGGGGTTGGTAGTCCGACACGATAACCACTCACCCACCGTGGAAAACATAAATAATAATAATAATAATAATAACAATATGAATGTACTACACGAACCTACTACGCTGTCGTAGCAGGCGGAGAGCTGATACTCCGGCGTGGCGCGCCCCAGGTGGTGGATAGGGGGGGTCCTCATCGGTTTACCGGCAGACTTGAGCGAAATAAAATAGCTCTCGCGGACACACTTTAGCCAGAGAACACTTAGAGGCACCTCTCGATCTCAACAATCGAGTGGTAATTTCGTGATCTTAATCTTAAGATCACCACTAGTTGTATGTTCAACTTGTAACTAAGGCATGATGGAACACACACTACTAACGCAACTACCCCAGGCCCCGGACACACGTCCGGTCTTTCCCGATCATCGGATTCTGGGGGAACGAGAACGAAATCATGCTTCAGAGAAGGATCGGAGCTTCTCAAAATCTCTTCGCCCAAGAAAAAGAACTTCTTGGGGACTATTAACATCAATACACTGTTGAAAACCATAAAGCTCAAACAACTGACTGACGTCCTGGACAAATTTGATATTCATATCCCAGCAATTCAGAAAACACGATTCTAAGATGAGAACCATTTTGACTCTGAAAACTTCAGGAATATTATGGGTAAACCAGTCATTAATATCAAAGGCAATTCATTAATGTTTGGGATGGCTTTTTCAGTGAGAAAAACTACCTCAGATTCAGTTATCGACTTCACATCACCATGTGAAAGAATTTCAGAGCTTACAGTAAAATCAAGCTTCAAGACATATGCCTTGATAAATGGCCATGCTCCCACTAACATAGACAATAAGAGCAATCCACAGACTGTAGAAGATTTTTAGGAATTACTAGAGGAAATTACAAGTATAATCCCCAAACATCACGTGAAAATCTTATTAGGGGATTTCAATGCACAGGTTGGCTAAGAGAAGATATACAGATCAATAGTAGGACTCCGTCCCGCACATCGGCGGACTAATAAGAATGGAGAGCGTCTAATAAGCTTTTGTACATCATTCATGCTGAGACTCATGTCAACGCACTCTAAGAGACCATTACACACACACAAAAAAAAAGACATGGAGATCACCTAACCCATTATTAGGGGAATTTCAGATAGATCATGTGGCTATTATCGCAAAGAATATGCTTGAGTAAAAATTCAGACTTTCACGACCGGTGTTGAAATAGGAATCTCTGTTTCGCGGGCTTATAGGCCGTGTTCTAAGGACGTTTTGTCGTCCTGACGTTTCGCTGAAAACTGCGTTCAGCATGTTCACAGGTTACATTAAGCGAGGTAAAACAAGTAAACAGAAGATATATAAATAGTCAACAAGATGTTCAGTAAAGAACATATAGCCTACTTTCTCCTAAATGCATGGGTATTGTTTTAACTCTTTGTCCTTTTCAAGGAGTATGATTGAATGTTGGTTGTAGTAGCTTGTTGAAATACAACGTGCTATAGGGATATTAAACATGAATATGAGGTGCCCTTTGCTAGTGCTACCTCTGTACCAAATTTCGTTCAATTCGGTTTCACCGTGTTTGAATTGATAGGGGGAATCGATTTGCACACATACTTGGCCACCATCTGCAAACTATTGGGCTGATGTTCTTGCAGTTTGGTCTGAATATGTTTCCCACATAAAGATATGGTGTTGCAAAATTTGGTAGAGACTAGATTATTAGGTTGGTCGTAATTACATTTTAGCTTTTAACATTTGGGTGGCCGCGATTACGTTTCCGTCAAGATAGCGGTGATATAAAACATGACACTGAGGTGCCCTTTGCTAGTGCTACCTCTGTACCAAATTTCGTTCCATTCGGTTTCACCGTGTTCGAATTGATAAGGGGAATCGATTTTCACACAAAGATGGCCGCCATCCGCAAAATATTAGGCTGATGACCTATTAGTTTGGTCAAAGGATGCTCCCTCCATAAAGGTATGTTGTTGCTAAATTTGCTAGAGATCGGATGATTAGGCTAATCGTAATTTGATTTAAGCTTTGAACATTTGTGTGGCCGCCATTACGTTTCTGTCAATATGGCGGTGATATAAATCATGACACTGAGATGCCCTTTGCTAGTGCTATCTCTGTACCAAATTTCGTTCCATTCGGTTTCACCGTGTTTGAATTAATAGGGAGAATCGATTTTGACACAAAGATGGCCGCCATCCGCAAACTATTAGGCGAATGACCTATTAGATTGGTCAAAGGATGCTCCCTCCATAAAGGTATGTAGTTGCAAAATTTGGTAGAGATCGGATGATTAGGTTAATCGAAATTTGATTTAAGCTTTGAACATTCGTGTGGCCGCCATTACGTTTCAGTCAAGATGGTGGCGAAATAAAACATGACACTGAGGTGCCCTTTGCTAGTGCTACCTCTGTACCAAATTTCGTTCCATTCGGTTCCACCGTGTTCGAATTAATAGGGGGAATCAATTTTGACATAAAGATGGCCGCCACCCACAAACTATTAGGCTAATAACCTATTAGATTGGTCAAAGGATGCTCCCTCCATAAAGGTATGTAGTTGCAAAATTTGGCAGAGATCGGATGATTAGGTTAATCGTAATTTGATTTAAGTTTTGAACATTCGTGTGGACGCCATTACGTTTCTGTCAAGATAGCGGCGATATAAAACATGACACTGAGGTGCCCTTTGCTAGTGCTACCTCTGTACCAAATTTCCTTCCATTCGGTTCCACCGTGTTCGAATTAATAGGGGGAATCAATTTTGACATAAAGATGGCCGCCACCCACAAACTATTAGCCTAATAACCTATTAGATTGGTCAAAGGATGCTCCCTCCATAAAGGTATGTAGTTGCAAAATTTGGCAGAGATCGGATGATTAGGTTAATCGTAATTTGATTTAAGCTTTGAACATTCGTGTGGCCGCCATTACGTTTCTGTCAAGATAGCGGCGATATAAAACATGACACTGAGGTGCCCTTTGCTAGTGCTACCTCTGTACCAAATTTCGTTCCATTTGGTTTCACCGTGTTTGAATTAATAGGGGGAATCGATTTTCACACAAAGATGGCCGCCATCCGCAAAATATTAGGCTGATGACCTATTAGTTTGGTCAAAGGATGCTCCCTCCATAAAGGTATGTTGTTGCTAAATTTGCTAGAGATCGGATGATTAGGTTAATCGTAATTTGATTTAAGCTTTGAACATTTGTGTGGCCGCCATTACGTTTCCGTCAAGATGGCGGCGATATAAAACATGACACTGAGGTTTCCTTTGCTAGTGCTACCTTTGTACCAAATTTCGTTCAATTCGCATTCACCGTGTTTGAATTGATAGGGGGGGACAGACATTCAGAGTACACACACTCACACACACACAGACACACACACACACAGACACACACACAGACTCACACACACACATACACACACAAAGACAGACACACTTTTTTCGCCCTGTGTTGATCTCATAAGTCTACTTTCATTTTTTGCAAAAGTCGAAAGTAGGCTAACAACCCACACATAGAGGCTGCCATAGCAACGGCGTACCACATAAAAGCAATGCATCAAGGACAGAGCTGCTCTTCTGTTGCATCCCCTCGAGCCTGCCCTCATTGACCGCCGTAGACGTATTTTTAGCCTATTTTCAATTTTGAAAAAATAGGCTTATGAGATCACCTTTTGTCCGTGTGTGTGTGATACGTGTGTGTGTCCCCCCCTAATAAAATCTAAACGGCAGGATCGATTTCAATGAAACTCGGAAAGTTCATAGCACTATTCCGGGCGACCTCGACCGTGCCCTTCAAATTTTGTTACGACTCACCAATCCAACATGGCGGCTGTGCGAAATATTTCACCAGCATTCAATATCTCCGAAACTATTACCGATATTACCCTGACATTTTCTATGGTGATAGAGGGAACTACTATAAGTTCACTTATGTGACTTTTGAAAACCTGGTAACTACAAAACCAACATGGCGGCCAAGCGAATTTGCGACTTTTAAATAGACGTTTCTCGCGATTTGAGCAACCAAACACAATGAAACTTGGTACAGTATATGTTTATATACATTGTAATGCACCGACATCTAACTTCGTTCAATTGTTTACATAATCACAAGATGGCGGATGTGCGAAATATTTCACCGGCATTCTATATCTCTGAAACTATTAGCGGTATCTCCCTAAAATTTTGAACGGAGATAAAGGGCACTACTGGAAGTCCATCTATAAGACTTTCAAAAACCGGTTAACTACAAAACGAACATTGCGGCCAAGCGAATTTGAACATTTTAAATAGACCTTTCTTGCGATTTAATGTTCCAAGCGCACTGAAACCTGGTACAGGAAATATTTATACACATTGCAATCCACTGGTATCTAATTTAGTTCAATTGTTTACATAATCTCAAGATGGCGGCAGTGCGAATTTTAAAATTAATTTTTTATTATTTCTTGTGATCTAGTCATGCGATCGAAGTGAAAGTTTGAATAATGAACCTACGCAATAATTTTCCTTTAATGGTACATGACTCTATGGCCTATACATTTAACAATCCAACATGGCGACCATCCGAAATATTTAGACGATACTGAATATCTACGAATCTATTTTAGCAATCAAACTGCATTTTTTAATGTTCATAAGGGCTATGAACTAAAGTTCACCTATAGGACTTTAAATAACCTGGTGATCACAAATCCAACATGGCGGCGACGCGAATTATAAATATTCACATGGACGTTTCTCGCAATTTAACCATCCGCGTGCAGTGAAACTTGGTACAGTAAATCGTTATACGAATGTTAATCCACTGGCATCTAATTTATTTCAATTGTTTCCATAACCTCAAGATGGCAGCTGTTAAAAATTTTAAAATCTCCTTGTTACTTCTTGTGTCCTAATTATGCGATTGAAGTTTGAATACTACACGTTCACAATAATCTGCATGTAACAGTACATAATTCTAGGACCTACACATATAAAATCCAACATGGCGACCATCCAAAATATTTAGTCGGTACTCAATATCTACGAATCTATTACAGCAATCAAACTGAAATTGTGTGTGTTGATAGTGGCAATTAACATAAGTAGGATATATGAAAATAGGCTGTATAGTTCTTCACGGAACTACTTGTTACTAATAATTTTGCGAATTTCTTTGTTAGTTTCATGCCTTACTCCATTTTGTTTATCGATGGGTAGTTTCCTAATAGCGGTTTCAGTTTCAGCTATTATAGTGGTTAGGACTTTGTTATCTAATTTTATTTCCCAATTGTGTTTGGGGCCTTTATTCAAGATGTCTAGTTCATAATCATTGAAACTAACCTTTGTAAGATTTTTAAAGGTGCCTGAAATTCATGAATATCTTCATCTAAACGGGGGTTATTTTTGATATTACCTCTATTATGTAAATTATTTAATTTATTTTGTAAAGTGGCTATTTTCTGTGATATTTTTGTGCTAACAATTTGATTAACGACAAGAAAGCATACGCAGTTTTCACATATTTCAATAAATTTTCATATGGTTTCACCAACAAATTTAAAAAGCAGAATATGAAGATAGCGTACAAAACCAATAATACAAATAATGACCTGTTTTTTAATTCTAATACAATCAATAAGAAAGATAAATTCAGCAAATCTGGTATATATAAATTGATTTGCAATGAATGCAATACTAACTACATAGGCCAAACCGGAAGAAATTTTGCTATAAGATATAATGAACATATAAACGCTACAAAATACAGAAAATATTCAGCTATGGCTACCCATATGGAAGAGACAGGTCATAAATTTACAAATATAGAAAATGATTTGAAAATCTTACATTATACAAACAAGGGAACCCTGATGAATGTACTAGAATCCATAGAAATCATCACAGCGCACAAAATTTCAGACCCTAAAAATCTCAATGAGATAATTTTTGACTCAAACGTTTTGTTTCATACCCTCACAGACAACATAATGTTAAAAAGCAACAACAAAAATAAACCCCCTTAAGCATTTGAGCTATTTTAAGCATGAAACCATAAGTATTTTAAATTCTTTTTCTCTAAATCATGCACATATTGCAGCAACAAATTCTAATTTCATAAGAGCCACCTAATTTTCAATCTTATTCCTACATTATTTCAAATTTTGCCAATATTTTACTATTAGAGAATTTTCTTTTTAATAGCATAACACTACACCCAGTTTAATACCATAATTGGTTTTCCAATGATTTAATAATCTATATATCTGAGTAATGAGTTTATGCTGTACCCATAAAATTGACAATAACGTGTAACAAAAGGCAAGCCTTAGCCGACATAAACTTATCGTTTAACCTAAAGTAAGTTGACATATTGCTAAATATCATCACAGACATAGACTTATATGTGACATATTCCATTCTTAATGGTTTAATCTCAAACTGGAGACCTGTTCCTTCATTAATTATTCCAAAGCATTCTGGCAAGGTGATGTTTCGGCACAAAATTGCAGCTTCATGGTTTTTTGGGGCTCATCTATGGTGAAGTATTGTGATCCATGACATTTATCACTGGTGAATTGTATTTGGAATATTAATATAATCTGGAATGCTGCCACGGAGCAGATTATGTCTCGTTTAGCATCTACAGACCGCAGTAAGTTGAACTGCCGCAAAGCTGAGCCATTGTATTTTCGTTGACATCTGCAAGCCACGGTATAGCGTATGGTTTATTTCAAATGCGTTATTGTCGTCCACATACTGTGTTTCAGAAGATTTGGGACCACAATTTCTGTGATCAACAAGAAAGGGTCAAATTTTAGAGTGTGTTCACACTATATTTTTTGTTTTTTCCAAATTTCAACTATTTCTTTCTTCCTTTCTTTCCTTATTTCTTTCTTTTTTATTTTTTTATTTATGTATTTTATTTCCTTATGTTTCTTTGGAAAACATCTTTCCCCTTTCATTATGGTACACCATAATCGGGTTTTTTGAAGGGAATATTTTATGAGTGTTAAGCTATCCGACCACCTGTTTGCCTTGACTTTTTATCTACACAGGCTGATGAAGGGGCCAAAACAATTAGGCCCCGAAACATGTACCAATGACCACTAAGTGATCATTTATATTTAGTACAATAAAGGTATTGATTAGGCGGAAATTTTGCAAAATATTAATACTAATTGTTGCATCAATACGGAAACATAATGAACCATTCAAATACTAAAACTCATTTGATCTGCCAATTAAGAAAGGTTTGTACTCTTGCTGTTCCTCTTGCATTTTCTAAACCTACATCAGATTTCCTCCAGTAAATGTACTTGCTTTCTTTCGCAAGAAAAAAATTGGGGTAATCCCTGCAATAGCAAGAACTGCTCCTTCAGAGACCGTGCGATATGCAGATGCCACGTGGAAAGCACTTGCACTTGTGCTAGTGACTTCCTATTAATTTCCGTATCCAGGGCATCCGCCCATATTTCCGCTTCACACAGCAGAACTGAATGGATGGCTGTCATCAATAGTCTCCTTTTGCTAGATTTGGCCCACCAACATTGGCTATGAGCCGACTGAGGAACGTTTCTCCCCTAGCCGTCTTATCGGCAGTCCGTCTAATTTGTTCTCCAAACTTCATTTTATTTTCGATCATGATGCCCAGATATTTTGCTGCTGGCCGCGTCTGTACTTGAATGTCTCCTACCTGTATTGGCAGTATTGTCTGAATTCTCTTCTTGGTTAAGATTACAATTTCTGTCTTACTAAGTGCTAAAGTCACACCATGTTCCTCCATCCATCTAATGATTGTACGCATTACCATATTGAGTCGCAAGTATGCCTGCTCGTCACTTCTTCCTGCTACAAGAGCAGCAACATCATCTGCATATCCTACTAGGATAGTTTCATCAGAGAATTGAGATCTCAGCAAGCTATCATATGTTATATTCCACAGATCTGGTCCTAAAATCGAACCCTGTGCAGCTCCATCCGAGACCTGTACCCCGCGTTGTCCTTCTGTCGTGTTATAAAGCAACGAACGATCTTTCAAGTGGGAATTTATCATCCGTAAGAGATAATTTGGAACATGAAATGTATTCTCCAAGGCATTCAGCATGTCACTCCACTTGACAGAGTTGAATGCATTTCTTACGTCAAGAGTAAAAAAGAGAACCGCACGACGAGAGTGGTGATTGTAATTCTCGGCCCTCTGGACAGCTGCAACAATGTCTTATATCGCACCCAGGGTCGATCTTCCTGTTCGAAATCCATATTGTCTTGGTGACAAGTCGCCCACTACCATGATCGCTTGGCGCAACCTGACTCTTTGAACCTTCTCAATGATCTTGCCTGTTGTATCGAGCTTACACAGAAGGCGGTATGAAGATGATAAATCCGACTGCCCTTTCCCTTATTAATGTGCGCCAGACGACACACCTTCCAGCAGATACTGAACACTCCTGCTTTTACACACTCGTTAAACATTCTTAATATTAGTTGTGGATGTAACTCGATTATTAATTTGAGAATCTCATTTGAGATGCCGTCAGGACCAGGGGATTGTTTACTTCGCAGATACTGAGTATCCCTACTCAACGCATCCTCAGTGAAGAGAGCAATTTCAATATCAACATCGAAATTCTTCTCAGGGATTGTTGGATGTGTTGAGAAAAGAGTTTGGACAATAATAGTCATAACCTACTCTTTGCATCCATGACACACGGTGTTCTTTGTGACCCAAGTTTCACCTGACAACTTTATAACCTAATCCCCATGGATCAGTATCAATATCCTCACATAGCTTCTTCCAGCTTTCAGCTTTGCTTTATGGTTTTCCGAAGTAGCTTCTTTGCATCTGTATGTTCAGCTGATAAAGCATGGGCATCTTCTAGATTTCTTGTCCGTTGTGCGGCACGTTGGAGTCTAAGGCAGTTCGGTCTCAATTCTGCAATTTCATGTGTCCACCAATATGCTGGGCCCTTCCGATGGCGTGATATTGAACTTGGCATTGAGCTATCACAATTCAATGTTATAAGGTGCATTGTTGAGGAAACTAGAGTCTCGACGTAATAATAATAATAACAATAACAGGAGTTAGACAGGGTGATGGTCTCTCCTGTATTCTCTTCAACTGTGTACTGGAAAAGATCATTAGGGAATGAAGAACGATGCTACCACCGGGAGCTGAACTTAAGCTTGGTTGCAAGAGAGACAACCTCTTCGTCCTTTGCCTAGCCTTTGCTGATGACCTCATTCCACTGGCAAATAATAAGGCTACCTACAACTTACAGAGTCTTTATAGTGTAGCGGTTAAGACTGGTTTGAAAATCAACATCCAGAAGACTGAATTTATGATCAATATCGAAGAGACCCCTTCTAATATTCCTCTCACAGACACTGCCATACAAAAGGTATCTGTAGTTAAGTAGGCCTAATTGGGAGAATGCATTTCTGCGAATCAGAGCGAGAACCTCGCCCTTAAATTCATCAACAATAACTGTGTATTTTTAATGTATTCAGAAACATTCCTACATCAATGTACTCAGCAGACATTTCGTTGAAAATCGAGGGATACATCGGTTACCTGTTTTATTATATACCCACGTTTATAGGATATGTTGATGTCAGTGGTGAGCCACGCTTTCGCCTATTCTGTACTTACCCATTGGCTGAGTTTGTAACAATTGCTGTTAATACAAGTATTTTTGTTATCAGTCAATGCATTTATACGTGTCTATATTTAAACACCTCATCTCCAAGATACCAAGCCGAAACATTTGAAATAGAAATAGAATAGGCTAGGGCAAGAAGTCACAGGCAGGGATTATCAAAGGGCAACACAGCACGTATTGTGTTTAATGGTCGCTTAGTGAGTAGAATGTAATGGTTTGAGTTCGTTATAGAATTAGTGCCCTCGGTGACAGCCAGCTCTGCATCCACAAACACACACTTCAAATAATAACATTACACAGTGCAGGCAGGGCCGTATTTCTAAATAGGCTAAGTAGGCTGCAGCATAGAGCGGCAAATTTTCAGGAGCGGCAGTTTGGCAATTCATTCAAAAGCTAAGATGTAGTATTTCAGACGTTAATAATACTTTCCGTACGAATTTAAGAATACATGTTACTTAAAAATATGTTTTAGTCCTTTTAAAATTTTGCCTGCCTTAGAAGAGTTAAAGACTATCTGCGAGCGAGTATTTCTGAAATACGTTTAAAATCACTTTCATTACTTTGTGTTGAGGCAAATACAACAAAAACACTTTCATATGAGGACATTATTAACGAGTTTGCCATTAAGAAATCTCGTAAGAAAGCTATGTAAATTTGAACATCAAGATTACGTGGGGTGAGTTGTTTTAGAGAAGTTTGTATAATTTTCAACAAATAAACCAGCAATTAACAACATTTTGTGCAATTTCATTTCACCATGTAGGACAATTTAATTCAAATTGAGCCCAGTTCTTCAATTACGCAAAAGAAAGTCGTTAGCATTAAAATATAAAAATATGTGTAAAATAGTGAACACTGATCTCCAAGAACAAATTAATAAATTAAGTTCGAAACCAATTTCATTTTTTAACGAATCTTAAAAGAAGTAAGTAAAAAAGTAGATAGCTAATTTCATTATAACATTTATTCTATAAGCCATTAAAATTGTAGTTTTATCTAAACGCCAATTAACTTTATCCTTTTGTTGTATAAAAAAATGTATTAAGCAATATGAACTATGGACTTTAGCCTATAGGCGGTATACTCTTAAATCCGGCCCTAGGTGCAGGCTCCATCTGCTAATCTGTTCACCTTTCAATTATATATATATATATCTTTAGGCTGACAACTCAATGATAATTTCTACTCCCTCTGATCTTAATTATTATTATTGAGTTGGCCTGTTGTCATATCCTGATGAATGCAGTAATCTTGTATTTGTTGACACAGGATAGAGTAACATCTGCAATGTCATGGCTGTGATTGTGTTTATTTAGTTATATTTATTTATTTAATAATTATTTGATACAACCATGAAAGGGTCATTTTATACTAATAATTAAACAATTTTAAATGATATTAACAAAAACAACAACAATAACAGGTAACAAATGGCAGTGATTTATTTATTTATCGTATGGCTTTTAGTGCCGGGAGTGTCCGAGGACATGTTCGGCTCGCCTGAGTCTGTAGCTGCTTCCAACGGACACCCGTAGGGTGAGCTAAAATTTCCGTTCAATTTCAAGTAGTTCCAACTTTCGCTACCAGATATCAATGATACTTAGTGGTGAACGTTGGAACTTTGATAGAGCGTTCTGACGAAATCTAACCTAACAAATTTATCTTCACACAAGTTTAGTCTGGGGTAGGATCTTTTACATGCCATAAATCTATGACATGGGACCGCCGGCTTTACTTCCCTTCCGAAGGAAGGCATACTGAAATATTTTTAACACTCTTAAAAATCCGACGACTTCGGCCGGGTTTGAACCCGCTATCTTGGGCACAGCAGTTCAGCATGCTACCAACTACGCCACCGCCAAGAGACAAATCTCGGGAAAGACGCAGGGAATGATTGGGGTAGTGGGTGATCAGGATAGTGAGGGGGTAGGAATTCAAAGGGATCTTCTAATGTTATGTTTAAATGTTCTATAGGGAGAGAATATGTCAATGCTTGGACGGGAGTTGCTAACAGTAAGTACAGAGTGCACTTCTGTACTTCAAGACGTGGGCGAGGTGTGTGGTATAAACCAATATAGTACAATATATTTCCGTCAATCAATACCAAACAAATTGTGTTAAACTGTATTAACATTCACATTTGTGGGACATGTTTCGGGGCCATGCTGCTCCCTTCTTCAGCCACTTATTCTCCTCAATGTCATCGTGCGATCTCAAAGATGTCTCATTATAAAAGATGCTCACACAAACAAACATTAAAAACCATAAAAACATTCTTAAAACACACTATACTACAATACACATACCGGTACGTATAAACTGTCACCATGTCCATGTAAAATAATAATTCCTCTTCTACGTTGAAGTTCGTCCAATAGACTGTTTTGGCCTTAGGTATCAACCACTGTACATATTACGGATGCCTTTTATGCAGCTCAAGGAATTAAACAGGCGCCATTTTCACGGCAGTTTTCATGGTATTTGATGTAAATGGTGCTGACGTGTTGTACGGGAGAGAACTTAGAGCGGGATGTGGGTGAGCAGCATGCTATATTTTGTGTATCCGTTTATAATTTTATGTAGGAAACACAGGTCAGAAAATTCAACCCGTCAATACTATATTTGTTAGTTCTGGAAATAAGTGTAGGCCTACATATTGTAAATATGTTCACCCATACTTTATGACATACATTTTAGGGCCTAAGAGTAATGGATCTGATGATGATCGCTTGACGATCGAAACTGGTCTTCAAAGTGTATTTATTAATCTCATGTAATTTTTTTCAGGATTAGGTAAAAAGCTATCTCTTTTAGGAAAAATCGTGTTGACCGACTGAAAAACATCAAACTTTCATTTTTCCTTATCAGGGAGTAGACTACAAATGAATGGTTGGTTGGTTGGTTGGTTGGTTCTTAAGTTTAGGGGCTGCGACAACGCGGTCATGTAGCCCCGTGTACTTTGGGTGTGTGTAGAATCTGTCTGATAACCGGTGTTAATTGTGATGACTGTATTAGTGTGTGTTATCTGTTTGTTAATTTAAGTACTGCAACTAAGAATTTTTCAAATAGTTCCTACTTTTGCCGCCAAGCGCCACCGTCAACGACTACGAGGACAAGTTCAGAAATGAGCTACTAGACGCCGCCGCAGTCGGCTCTTGGCAACGAACATAGCAACCTAAGAGCGTTGTTTACATTCTTAACCTATCCAATTTAGCTTCACACAGATGCAATTAGTGGAAGGATCTTTAACATGCCATAAATCTATGACATGGGACCGCCGGCTTTACTTCCCCTCCGAAGGAAGGCATACTGAGGGATTTTTAACGCTCTTAAAAAATCCGACGGCTTCGGCCGGGTTTGAACCCGCTATCTTGGGCATAGAAGCTCAGCATGCTACCGACTACGCCACCGAAGCCGCCTACAAATGAATGATCGCAGTAGTAGCTTGTTGAAATGCAACTTGGTGTATTGTATGTTATACTATGCGAATGATTGTCCTTATTTCCACTCATTACGGTACTTACTGGACCTAGTACCGACTGCGTAACTCAATGTGGTACTTTTATCGAGTGTTCTTAAGGCAGCGAGGCTAATTGGTTAGCATGCGAGGCTTTGGTCCTAAAGCCTGTATCATACGACGCTCGTGGGCATGGAAGATTCTGCCAGTACGCGTATACACGCTGGTAAAGACGCCATTATTCCCGTGTGAATTGTACCTTCTAGGCTAGGTTCTGCTTTCCATGATAACTTTTATACAACTCACGGAATTGAACAGGTGCCATTTTCACAGCAGTTTTCATGGAAGATTGCGTACAATAACCAATCGAATTGCTTTTCTTGCCCTAGACGAAATCCTAGCAGCAATATAAACAAATAGATTTGTTATGTGGTACACCTATGAAATAAATACATCTGAATGAAACTTTATTTTCTTTAATATAGTGCCTGGAATGTTTTCAACTTTATTTAAAGCAAGTTCCCCACCCGCTTTGCGTCCATAATGCGAATCAACCGCATATTACTCTCAAACGACAACACTTCCCATATTTGATTTACTACACTTTTGCGAATAATATATAATAATAAATTTATTGCGCTCAATGTGCAAAGTTTGTACATTACATGATGCATAAGTCAAGAAGAACAAAATTGAGCTAGTGATAGTCTTCTTCTCTTGTACTTCATCGCGTGGTAAATATCGCACTGTTCACTGCATAGAACACATATACACTCCTGATTGGCTTATTGAAAAGATTTCCTGGCACAAATATGATGATGAAACGCGTGTATCGCAATGCGTGTCACCAGGTGTTTCAACTCGTATTCCTCATTAACCATCGGTAGTGCAGAAACTATCCTCCTCTATTTCTAATAATAGCCCGAGTTTGATTGCAGCAGTTGTATTTTCATTCTTAAGTCCTCAATCAGAAAGGTTTCCCTGGCACGGACATATCTGACATATTGTGATAAACCAAGAACCTGGTAGGAGCCATTAGCAAGCATCAACTTCCTTCATTCTTATACAAGGATCTGCGCATTCTTCTATACGTGACTTGAAGGTATTCGGAGTGGGGTCATGGCTACAAGTTGAACTATTACAAGATTGTAACATACTTCCGGAGGCCAGGGATTTGTAAAGCGGAATATTTGGAACAATTACCCACGTAACTCGCAAGAGGACAGCACCGTACAGAGACATTGAAAAGGCTGTGGATAGCTTAAGCCACCCTTGGTTTGATAATCGGAATTGGTGGGTCCTAAGTTATGGGTTTATAATTATTTAATGATTCACACGGCCACCATCTTGAAATGTCATGGCTGATGACCTTGTAGTTTTGATGCAAGACGCACCCCATACGAAGGTATGTTGTTACCAAATTTGGTAGAGATCAGACGATTAGTTCAGTCGTACTTTGGTTTTACGTTTTGAACGGTTTGGTGGACGCCATTCAGTTTTGGTAAAGATGGCGGTGATATAAAACATGACACTGAGGTTTCCTTTGTTAGTGCTACCTCTGTACCAAATTTCGTTCAATTCAGTTTCGTTGTGTTTGAATTAATAGGAGAGGGGACAGATATACACACATACACACACACATAGACAGACTAACAACTTTTGGCCCGTTTGGATCTCATAAGTCTACTTTAATTCTTTGCAAACATCGAAAATAGGCTAAATATCCACGACGAATCAAACATTTCCTTATTTTTTAAAAAGTATGTGTAAAAATAAGGTGAGATACCTCGACCTTTCAAAATAAATACAAGCGTCAGGCAAGGTACTGGTTTATCCCCACTCCTTGTCAACAGTGTCATGGAGAAAATTGTAAGAATTTGGAACGAGAAACTGAAAGAATCAAAAATATCGCCACTCAATCTGGGGGAAAAAACAAAGGTGTTTCAATAAATTGTCTAGCATTTGCAGATGATTTTGGAACACTTTCCGAAAGTCTTACAGATGCAGCAATGCAAGTCAATGTCCTTCGAGAGACAGCCAACATGGCAGGCTTAAGAATTTCTTCAGAGGAAACAAATCTTTTGACGAATATACGAAGGTCGTACTATATTGTTTATGTCTGACCCTGGCGAATTGTAAATATTATGTCAGAAAACTCTACTATAATGAGCCTCATTATAGTAAGTTTTTATTATGATACAGTTTCTCCCACCAATCAGAGCTCAAGAAACAGTTGTGTGACCAATTAAGTGAGGATAGCATCGCACCTGCGCTCACTTCCATGGCCCCCTATTTTAAATTTCACTGCGTTGCGAGTGTCATAGTGAGGTATTCCAGGAGGCCATGGTCAAATGCAAGGCATTCTCTGCGTCCCATGCGCTCAGTTCAGTACATAAAACTGGTGAAATCTCGACAGATATTTATGAATATTTATGTTCGAACATAAAATAGTTATAATTATCGTCGAACATAAACAGTCGTATGTAACTCGCCTATAATGGTAATTAAGACACTCGCTACGCTCGTTTTATAAACATACTCGTGTCTTAATTATTGCCATTATAGGCTCTTTGCGTAATGTACTATTTACATTTCATTTTTAGCCTATATTCAATTTTGAAAAAATAGTTTTATGAGATCACCTTTTGTCCGTGTGTGTGTGCGTGTGTGTGTGTGTGTGTGTGTGTGAGGTGTGAGGTGTGTGTGTGTCCACCCCCCCCCCTAATAAAATCTAAATGGCTGGAGCGATTTCAGTGAAACTCGGTAAGTTCATAGCACTATTCCCGGCGACCTCGACCATGCCCTTCAAATTTTGTTACGTCTCACCAATCCAACATGGCGGCTGTGCGAAATATTTCACTAGCATTCAGTATCTCCGAAACTATTACCGATATCGCCCTGATATTGCGTACGGTGATAAAGGGCACTACTAGATGTTCACCTGTAAAACTTTCAAAAACCTGGTGACTACAAAACCAATATGGCGGCCAAGCTGAAGTTGAAACCTTTAAATAGACTTTTCTCGCGATTTAACTATCCAAACGTAATGAAACTTGGTACAGCAAATGTTTATAAACATTGCAATGCCCTGGAGTCTAATTTAGTTCAATTGTTTACATAACCTCAAAATGGCGGCTGTGCGAAATATTTAACTGACATTCTATATCTCCGAAACTATTACAGGTATCACCCTGCAATTTAGTACGGTGATAAAAGGTACTGATACAAGTTTACCTGTGTGTAACTCATAAACCTGTAAAGTACAAAACGAACATGGCGACCAAGCGAATTTGAAATATTTTAATAGACTTTTCTCGTGAGTTAACTCTCTGAGCGCAGTGAAATGTGGTACATTAAATGATTTTGCAGATTGTAATGTACTGCCATCTAATTTAATTCAATTGTTTACATAACCTCAAGATGGCGGCTGTGCGAAATTTTAAAATTAAGTTTTTATTTCTTGTGTCGTAATCATGCGATCGAAGTGAAAGTTTGAATAATGAACCAAGGCAATAAGTGTCCTTGAATGGTACATAACTCTATGGCCTATACATATAACAATCCTAAATGGCGAGCTTCCGAAATGTTTAGACGGTTCTCAATATCTATGAATCTTTTACAGCAACCAAACTGAAATTTTTATGTTCATAGAGACTATGAACATATGTTCACCTATAGGACTTTCAGTAACCTGGTGAGCACGAATCCAACATGGCGCCGACGCTATGTATAAATATTTAAATGGACGTTTCTCACGAATTAACTATCCGAGTGCCGTGAAACGTTGCACGTTAAATGCTTACCCAAATGTTGATCCACTGGCATCTAATTTATTTCAATTGTTTGCATAATCACAAGATGGCTGCTGTGCGTAATTTTAAAATCTCGTTTTTACTTCTTGTGTTCTAATCATGCGATTGAAGTTTGAATACCACACGTACACAATAATCTTAATATAATAGTACAAAAATAAAAATCCAACCTGGCGACCACCTGAAATATTTAGACGGTTCTCAATATCTACGAATCTCTTACAGCAATTAAACTGAAATTTTGTATGTTGATAGAGGCAATTAACGTGAGCAGGATATATGAAAATAGGCTGTATAGTTCTTCACGGAACTACTTGTTTATACCCAAATGAAGTACATTACACATAACTTGTTACGTCCACCTTCTCAACATAATCTCCTTGTAACTTTATGCACTTTTGCCGTTGATGTTTCGGTCTCTCCAGACCTTCCCGAAACCATTCTTTCGGAGTACTGAGTACCCATGCCTTGACAGCTGTGTCCAGTTCTGCAAGATCCGCAAATTGGCGATCATGCAATGGGAGCATAGGGACAGTCCACCAACAACGAAATGTCGAACAGTGCAATCAGTTGGCAAGCGTATGGCGACAGTGGTCTGGGACACAAAGGGCATCATCCTCATTGACTGGCTGGAATTGGGGCCCACGATTAACAGTACAGCATATGTGGCAACCTTAAGCGATTACGTCGTGCCATTCAAACTAAGTGGCCAGGAAAATGGGCTAAAGCATCTGCAACATGATCATGCCTGGCCTTACACTAGCTGAGCGACCACCGCTGCCATTGAACAAATGGGATTCACGGTGCTGCCAAACCACCATACTCTCCCGACTTTGCACCAAGTGATAATTATCTGTTCGGGAACATGAAGAAACCTCTAGACACAGATTAGTGCCCAGAAGTTTTTAGTAACAGTTATTGGTCGAATGCATGAGATAAAGAAATTCAAATGTTTGGGACAGGCAATTCAAGAAAATGGTTTAGAAAAATCTGGTATAGAGGAGAGGATTCACAAGATGGAAAGAGCTTACGGTATAAGTAACAATACCTACAACAAAAATGGCTTATCCAAAAATATTAAAATAAAGCACTACAACACAGAATGCCAGCAAATGTCTAGTATTGAATTACAAGCATGATACATTAGAATTATTAGAAAGAAAATGTTGAAGGAAAATATTAGGTCCTCTAAAAATTGCAGAGTTTTGGAAATCAAGTAACAATTAAATTTATCAGAACATAGAGAACATGTTCTTGTTGTTGTTGTTGTTGTTGTTTGAATCTTCAGTCTTTTGTTCTGATGCAGCCCACCATTCCCCCTGTCCTGAGCTAATCGTTTCATCTCTTCATAACTATCACCCCCTGCATCCGAGGCAATCTGTTTAACATATTGTAACCTTGGTCTACCCCTACAGTTCTTATGCTCGACCCTTCCTTCCATAACTAAGCTTGCTATTCTTGGGTGTCTTAGTAAGTGTCCTACCAACCTATCTCTTCTCTTCATTAGCAGTCGCCAGGAACATCTTTCCTCTCCCACACGTCTTAATACCCATTCATTTGTTACCCTCTCTACCCATCTGATCTTAATCATTCTCCTGTAACACCACATTTCAAATGCTTCAATTCTCCTCTTAAATGCTGTCCAAGTTTCACTTCCATATAGCGCCATGCTCCAGACAAAGGCTTTCAAAAATCACTTTCTAATACCTAAATCTATATTCGGAGTCAACAGATTCCTTTTCTGTAGAAATGCTTTCCTTGCCTGAGTCAACATACTTTTTATAACCTCTTTGCTTCGTCCATCACTTGTTATTTTGCTTCCAAAGTAACAGAAGTCTCCTACTTCCTTTAGTTTTTCACCAGCCAATTTGATATCCATTGAGGTTTCTGATTTATTTTGTCTGCATTGCAATACTTTTGTTTTACATTTTTATGGATTGTCATCATGAAAACATATCAGAAACAATAAGGACTAGCATTACCCGTCGCGGCTTCGCCCGCGAATATTCTAGTTGTAAAGAGTACACTTAGCAAAATCTCAATCATGAATGCTATGACTGATTTATCCTTGGTATGAATAATCAGACTTTATCAATTCAGCTACTGGTGCAGTGGTTAGGGGTTTGTCATTCCTTCATAGGTATATCAGAGCGAAGTTAGTTTTCTGGGAATATCACAGACACTGTTAATTTAAGGGCCTTTAAATGAGGTTTTTGGAGACCCTTTATAGTCGGCTGAAAAAGACTTTCGTACCATACTCACGGGTGAAAATTGCGTGAAAAAATTATAGAGTGCCCCTTGACCCCCTTAAGCGTATTATACTGTATGTATTGATGAATTTTACAGCTTAATTTGGTTCAGTGATAACCTTATAACCGTCTGGAAACTTTCACAGTAATGTAATAATTGGAATTGCATTGCGTCTCACAGAAATAGATGGACCTGTGAGATTCTGTTACCATGGTTACCATGTTGCATTCTTTCATTATTTCATTGTAAAGATACATGTTTTAAGGTATTTATTTAATTGTGAGGCATTTAAAGAGTAAGTGAGTGCGTTTCGCTTACGCATTGGGTTATGCTGAACCTGTAGGTACCCCATATGTGTAGATTGGTGTTAATGGGACCTTATTTTCGGTACAAAACTGGAATAGGACCTTAGCAGAATAATATAGGTAGGGATAAGAAGATTGATGTTTCATGGATATATTTACAGAATGGATTACAATAGACTAACCGAGTTTACAAATATATTTGTGATAAGAAATAAACCACCTCCTGAATTAAAGAAGTCAAGAAAGATGCGGAAAGGAACAACATAAGAGAACAAGAATTGAAAAGAGTGGTTTTTGGGACGAAGGTCTTGCAAATGGAAAAATTCCAAGGGAGGAAGGAAAAGAAACCAGGCGCAAAGTGGACTGAAGACAGCAAAAAGAAGAATAGTGCAACAATAAAGGAATATTGGAAGGAATGGAAATAACAACTAAGGAGGACGATTTGAAATTGTAACGTGGTCCTTAGAAGGTCGTAACGCAAGAAGAAGGAGAAGAAGAAGAAGGCGAGAGAATCAAGGAACATACCAGAAGAAATTGCAATTAGTTCTTGTTCGCGGGCGGCTTCGGTGGCGTAGTTGCTAGCATACTTAGCTTCTATGCCCAAGAACACGGGATCAAACCCGGCCGAAGTGTTCGGATTTTCAAAGAGCGTTAAAATCCCTCAGTATGCCTTTCTTCGGAGGGGAAGTAATGGCGGTGTGCCCATGTTATAGATTTATGGCAAGTAAAAGATCCTTCCACTAAGTACAATTGTGTGAAGCTAAATTATAGGTTTGATTTGACTAACGCTCATAGGTTCCAACGTTCGTCGCCAGGAGCCGACTGTGGCGGCATCGAGTTACTAATGCAGAACTATTTGTCGTTGACGGTGGCGTTTGGTAGTAAAAGTAGGAACTACTTGAAAATTGAATTCTGCAGTCCTTACTTGAATTTAGCTTGCCACGGTGGGTGAGTGGATAGCGTGTCGGACTACCAACCCCCAAGCTTGCAGGTTCGCTCCTGGCCGTGGTAAATCATTTTTGAAAGGCAGCAAAAATTACGACACCATGTTATACGATGTTGGCATGTCAAAGAACCCATTTGAATTCAGTAGGCCGTGTACATCATGGCAAAATTAATCTCGGGAGTTTCCGCCAACACAAAGTTCCTCATTTCTCTACTAGACAGCGCTGTAGTGTTCAAGGAGCTTAGATATCTAACCTCCTTGACTTTCATAGTGATTCAAGGAACAACGAAATTCGACATGCAAGCTACCGTCTGGGTGTCAAATTACAAGCTTGCACCCGGCACCCGAGGCCATACGATATAATTATTCCTTGAATTAAAATGAGATAACACACACTACTACAGCCATCAAAATTAACACCGGTTATCAGACAGATTCTACACCCAACCAAAGTACACGGGGCTATGACCGCGTTGTTGCAGCCCCTAAACTGAGGAACCAACCAACCTGTTCGTGACAAAATGGTAAATAAAATGTTGAAATTAACAGCATAGGACTTTTCGGCTCCCCCATTAAC
The DNA here is from genome assembly GCA_946902985.2 of Meconema thalassinum. Classification (NCBI taxonomy): domain Eukaryota; kingdom Metazoa; phylum Arthropoda; class Insecta; order Orthoptera; family Tettigoniidae; genus Meconema; species Meconema thalassinum. The sequence goes on from OX336393.1 coordinate 85,620,181, forward strand.
ACCTCACAATACAAGAGAACAAATAGATGCTCGATAGTTCGGTGAATTGGGGCCAAAGCAGGAGATTCATATCTCCAGCGCTTAGCAATGCACAATAAACAGGAATATAGTGAATACACTGGGAAACGACCGTAGCAATTTGCAGGATTAGCCAGTGACAGGAATTGAGATTCGCATGCAGTGTTTGCACGCTCATATTGTGTCGCGATTAGAGAAGTAATCCGGATCAAGCGTAATGGCGTGTAAACTGGGCTGTTGTTGGTGTCTTAGCTGCTTCCTCTTGGACAGGGACATATGAATGAAGTGGACAGAAACTTGGCTTGACTTTCTTGTGCCTCGTGACCTGCTCCATGAAGTTAGTAATGAAATGTTCTCCCGGCTAACAATACTCTAATGCGCCACTGACTTCTGAAAAGCAGATTTAATTGCAATGCATCAACAATGAGCAGCTAACTTTAAACTGTAGCTAACTCTACTCTGGACTTGAAAGCTCTTCAGAGCACAAACTTGGCTCAGACAAAGCTGAAAACTTGATTGTGTGTCACAGAGAGCAAGCAACTTACACGCGCCACCTAACTCTCTCGCACGGCGTGGCGCGGCGGGGCGTGTCGCTCGCCTTAGGCGTCCCTACGGGCGGTCATAGGCTTTGGAAGGACATGGGCAACTTCTTTTTTGTTTTCTTAATATTGTATAAAAAATATTAATATGTCGTGGCCAGTGTGAAAACTTTGAAAACAGTGAAGGAGGCAAGAAGCCACGATCAAATTTTCTAAGGTGGCTTCAGTGGCATAGTTGGTGGCATGCTGAAGTTACAACGTTCGACGCCAGGTGCTGGTTGTGGTGGCATGTAGTAGCCAAGTTCACAGCTAGGTGTCGTTGACGGTGGCATTTCGTAGAAAAAGTAGCAACTACTTGAAATTGATCGTCTGCAGTCCTTACCTGAATTACAGATAACACACACTAATACAGTCATCACAATTAACACCGGTTATCAGATATATTCTCCACACACTCAAAGTACACGGGGCTATATGACCGCGTTGTCTCAGGCCCTTTGAGAAACAAACCAACCAACCATGATTCAAAATAGATCTGCGAATTATGTAGTTTACTTATAGAGTACAATTCTAGCTGTGTCAGCCATTAACAGCGTGAATTATGCACAAGTGCAGTATTGCCATTTATGCACCCCTGATGTTTGTCGCGCACAGTGGAATTAGTCGCGTATATGACCGATCGCATATGGTGGTGAATTGTATGTCGTACATGTTGGCAACACTCAAGTGACGTCAGTATGTTGTCACGTGTGGTCAATGTGTGCGTCTAAGTAACAGTTGAAGAGACCTCATGCGCTTGAAGAACATGGCTGCCGCCGTTCAATGGGCAAGAAACAAAAACACATATTTACGCAATTTAAAACATATTTCCAGTGCACTTGTGATAATGGATGGCAATTTCAATTGGTTATTTCCTCTAGATCAGAGGTCTTCAAAGAGCGGGGCACGCCCCCCTGCAGGGGTCGCAGGGAGTGATAAATGGCACGCCGGCTCCAATTGAAATGTTTATAATTCATATTCTGTAACTAATATCGCTATCCTCTTATCCATGAACCTATCATAGGCAGGAAGCTCCCACGACCACTCAAGACTAATTAACCCCAGGGTGTAGTGAGATATTTTCAAACATTGAATGAAAACCAATGTGACTGAATAAGAAATCCTTTTGCACCCTCCAGCTCTTGCGATCTTGAACTTATCGAAGAGGAGGAACTGGCGAACTTAAAAACAACCAGAGTTTAAAACTTAAGTACCATGAGTCAGAAATAGACAGCTTCTGGGTTTCTATTCAACAAGATTTTCCTCTCCTGAGTAAAAGAGCCCTAATCGCTTTGTTGTAGTTTTCTGCGATATATTCTTGTGAAAGTGTTCTTTTTGTTATGGATAATACAAAAGAGTTAAACATGGAGGTTGGAGAATGTTAGATGAGGAAATGCGTGTGAATTTGACCTGCATCCGACCCAATATAAAGTAAATTTTAAATGATCGCCAAGCCTAAATCAGTCATTGAATTCGAACATCAAGGTGAACGTTTTGTATCTATGAGAAAGGTGTTTAATATAGCATACTAGCTGAAGTACCCGTGTTTCGCTACGCGTCATAAATAAATTAAAATGTGAAGGTGACAGTTAAAACAGGGGATAGGCGAGGTGCTGCGCAGAGGGAGATTAAGGATGGAACATTTTGTCCAACTACACCGTTCAGCGTTCACCGAGTTTTATAGCACAAATTTAGGTTTTACTCGCTAACCGTTGGAGATACCTTTCGGGTAGAAAATGTAATTTTAAACCTCGTATATGCCATCAAAGGTTTTTCTATTTCTAGGCGTTCTCTTTTTATTTGTAATGGAAATATGAAAGTTTGAAACCAAAGGGTGTAGTGACGTCACTAAAATGGTCGCCATCTTTAAATAGTGCAAGGTATTGAAATCAAAAGTAACCTATATGATAACCAGGTAAATCAGCTACTTCCACGTAAAATTCATGTAAATCGGACCAGTGGTACATGCGTGATTCAGTAATGCACAGACACACACAATCTCATTTTTAGCCTCGCTTCGCTCGCGTCATAGTCGTGTCATATTGTTATTCAATGAAATTCGGTTTAACCCCGTTAACACCCCTTTAGAACCTGAATATCCAAAAATCCCTCCTTAGTAGACGTTTTCGACACACAACAAACATATCCCCAAAATATAATTCTTCTAACTTCAATAGTTCTGGTTGGTCGATGAGAGTGAACATCCAGAAATCCTTCCTTAGTGGACGTATTTCTTCCAGAATTTCCCCCTCCCCATAGATCCCTTAAATTGCATTTATGAAAAAACGGTCGAACACCTATTTATTTATTTATTTATTTATTTATTTATTTATTTATTTATTTATTTATTTATTTATTTATTTATTTATTTATTTATTTATTTATTTATTTATTTATTTATTTATTTATTTATTTATTTATTTATTTATTTATTTATTTATTTATTTATTTATTTATTTATTTATTTATTTATTTATTTATTTATTTATTTATTTATTTATTTATTTATTTATTTATTTATTTATTTATTTATTTATTTATTTATTTTTAAGCTGATTGATTTCCTCCGAGTTTGAAACTCCTCGCCTATGTAGTTTAAGAGATACACGCTCCGATATGAATCTTTCAACCCAGCTTTTCATCCCTTTCACCTCATAATGTACACTACATCGAAAAACCATTAGACATGTGTCAGCTAATTTTTAATGATTAGTATATATGCCAAATATCACATCCCCAAATGAAACCACTCGTGAGATATTGTTATTCAATGAAATGCACGTTTACCCCCTTAACACCTCTTTAGAACCTGAATATCCAAAACTCATTCCTTAGTGGACGTTTTCGACATAAAACGGACATAACCCCAAGATTTCATGTTTCTAACTTCGATAATTTTGGCTGGGCGATGATGAGTGAGTGAGTCAGTCAGGACATTTCCATTCATTTATTTTTGATAATTTCACCCCTCCCCATGAACCCCTTAAATTGGATTTATGAAACAAACGGTCGAACACCTATTTACTTATTTAAAGCTGTTTTCCCCCTGAGTTTGATGAGGGAGTAAGTGAGTCAATCAGTTAGGACACTTTCTTTCCTGTTTTTCCCCCAGAATTTCACCCCTCTCCAAGGGCCCGTTAAATTGGATTTATGAAAAAACGAACACCGATTTACTTGTATTTTAAGCTGTTTTTCCCGCCAAATTTCAAACTTCTCGCCTATGCCTATTCAAAGATACACGCTCCGTTAAGAATCCCTCAACCCCCAATTTTCACCATTTTCACCTCATAATATACACCACATCGATAAACCCTTAGACATATGTCTGATTATTCTTAATGATTAGTTTATATACCGAATATCACATCCCCAAAGAAACAACTCATGAGATATCGTTATTCAATGAAATGCACGTTTTCGACATACAGTGAACATATTCCCGAAATTTCATGTTTCCAACTTTAATAGTTTTCGCTGGGCGTGATGACTGAGTGAGTCAGACAGGACATTTTCTTTTAATTATTTTTACCAGAATGTATTTTTGATAATTTCACCCCTCCCCATGGGCCCCTTAAATTGGATTGATGAAAAACGCTTGAACACCTATTAACTTATTTTTAAGCAGTCTTTTTCCCCTGAGTTTGATGAGTGAGTGAGTTAGTCAGTCAGTTAGCACACTTTCTCTCCTTTTTCCCCCAGAATTTCACTCCACTCCATTGGCCCCTTAAATTAATTTATGAAAAAACGGTCGAACATCGATTTACTTATCTTTATAGCTGATGTTTTTTCGCTGCGTTTCAAATTTGTCGCCTATGTCGTTTAAGAGATAGGCCTACACGCTCCGTTAGGAATCCTTCAACCCCCAATTTTCACCCCTTTCACCTCATAATAATACACCACATCGAAAAACCCTCAGACACATGTCTGCTTACTTTTAATGATTAGTTTATATGCCGAGTATCACATCCACAAATGAAACCACTCGTGAGATATTGTTATTCAATGAAATGCAGGTTTAACCCCCTTAAGACCCCTCTAGAACCTGAATATATAAAAATCCTCCCTTAGTGTACTGTACGGTTTTGACATACAACGAACATATCCCCGAAATGCCATGTTTCCAACTTCAATATTTTTGGCTGGGCGATGATAAGTGATTGAATGAGTCAGCACATTTTCTTTCAATTTATTTTCTTCAGAATTTCGCCCCTCCCGATGAACCCCTTCAATTTGATTGATCAAAAAAGACTGTCGAAAAGCTATTTACTTACTTTAAAGCAGTTTTCCCCCCCTGAGTTTGATGAGTGAGTCAGTCAGTCAATCAGTTAGGAAACTTTCTTTCCTGTTTTTTTCCTCCAGAATTTCACCCCTCCCCATGGATTTATGAAAATACGATCAAACACAGATTTACTTATTCTTATGCTGATTTTTTTTCCGCTGAGTTTCAAACTCCTCGCTTATGTCGTTTAAGAGATACACGCTCCGTTAGGAATATTTCAATCCCCAATTTTCACCCCTTTCACCTCATAATGTACACCACATCGAAAAACCCTCAGACACGTGTCTTCTTACTTTTTAATGATGGGTTTATATGCCGTGTATCACATCCCCCAATGAAACCAATCGGGAGATATTGTTATTCAATGAAATGCAGGTTTAACCCCCTTAAGACCCCTTTAGAACCTGAATATCCGAAAATCCTCCCTTAGTAGACGATTTTGACATACAATGAACATATCACCAAACTGTCATGTTTCTAACTTCAATAATTTTGTCTGGGCGATGATGAGTGAGTGAGTGAGTGAGTCAGGACATTTTCTTCCAATTTTCTTTTTTCAGAATTTCACCCCTCCCCATGAACCCCTTAAATTTGATTTAAGAAAAAAAACTGTCGAACAGCTATTTACTTACTTTAAAGCAGTTTTTCCCCCTGAGTTCGATGAGTGAGTCAGTCAGTCAATCAGTTAGGACACTTTCTTTCCTGTTTCCCCCCCACCCCCCAGAATTTCACCCCTCCCCATGGTCCCCTTAAATTGGATTTATGAAAAAATGGTCAAACACATATTTACTTCTTTTTTATGTTGATTTCCTTTCGCCGAGTTTCAAACCCCTCGCCTATGTCGTTTAAGAGATACACGCTCCGTTAGGAATCTTTCAATCCCCACTTTTCACCCCCTTCACCTCATAATATACATCACATCGAAAAACCCTCAGACACGTGTCTTCTTATTTTTGATGATGAGTTTACATGCCGAGTATCACATTCCCCAATGAAACCAATCGGGAGATATTGCTATTCAATTAAATGCAGGTCTACCCCCTTAACACCCATCTAAAACCTGAATATCCAAAAATCCTCCCTTAGTGGGCATTTGAGGCCCGTGAGGAGGCCGCATACCAAATTTCATTCCAATCCGTTGGGTGAATTCTGAGATTTCGTGATGAATGTGTGAGTGAGTGAGTGAGTGAGTGTTATTTGACAAATATCTAGTAGATATTGTCAATTCTTTGTTATGCTAAACTCGGTTGACAGTGCTGTGTGAGCAGTTGAGTAACTAACGGGATTTCAAGTAAAGATCCTCATTTTCTATACCGGCAGTGCAGAGCGCAACTGGCATCCAGTCGGCCGTGTCTCGACTTGAGCTACGTCGCCACGGAAACTATCTGCCTTGCCATTCCTTCATGAGTATATTTTGATTTGATTAGCCTGTGCTTGAGTGCAAAAGGGCCAAAATTAGAAGAATGAGAAAGACTATCGAAAATGCATGTAGCCAGCGGTTCCTTCTGGGTCCTAAACTATGTGTGTGCAAAATTTGGTTGAGATTGGTGGAACGGTGTGGATTTGTATACGGAACCAACCCACCGACCTACCCACATACAAACATACAGACTTTCACTTTTATATTGTTCCAGCCCCAGCCCTTATACAAGGGATGTGCCTATACCTACATAAAAGCTAATTAAAAGTAACTACGTAAAAGACGGGAATAACGACATAGCAACCCGACTGAGAAGTAAGCAGCAGGTCATAGCCCTAAGGTCTAACAGCAAGCAGGTTAGACAGGACACAGCGGGCATTACACTCCAAAGATACTGCTGAGTAGACTGACAATGCACATTTTGCCTATAAGTAGAAGGTACGGACACGCGCCGCGCTCTCTAGCTCTTTGACTTGGACTTGGCGGCTCTCCTGAACTTGGACGCTATTACAGTCTTACACTCTATCGGAGTTGTGCTACGACGGACCGGTATGGGCGCCGCCCCTTGTCGGGTCCCAACGCCACCAACATCATAGCAGACCGGGATCCACGGTATGGTGAGTGAACACGTGTCTACTAGACTCCTTTTCCCCCTATTTTATTATTTCACGTCTCCCCTCTTTTCATTTCCACTATTACTCAATAAACCCCCTTTTTGTACAGTCCAATGATTATCTCCTTATTTCGCTTAGATTAAGAAGCCCGTCCCTTTAGATTAGAACCTAGTCTAAGATCTCCACCGAATGCTGCCCAGCAGGAGGCGGTGCACAGCAAGCGTGTGGCCTAGTAAGCCACCTTAAGGTAAGCATGGTGAGTATTCCTCCCTCCGGTTCCCCTGTACGTCAATTGCTATCTAGACGTGTCCGCAGTACTTCACAAAACACCAAACACTTTAAACACGAGTTCTACACAAAAGTAGAACAAATGGAGGACAAGTGCCGTGTTAAACTCAGTAGATACCGTTAATGCCGTCCAGCCCATTCACAACAACAGTTCTACACAAATGGAGAACCAATGGTAGTACGCGGGATAAGCTCTACAAACGGATCCACTCAGCCCTCCTGCCAAACACTTTAAAATAGTTCCACACACAAAAGTAGAACAAATGGTAGAAGCGCGCGGGGTACCGTGACGTTGTCGTAAGACAACGCCTAAAGGGATACAGACAACGTACCTCTGCTGGAAAGATCCCTAAGTTTAACCACTTACTAGCCAAGCGAAAGCCACCCAAAATTAGGGAAATTTTTTGAAGTACGGGTCCAATAATATTTTTGTAGCCACCCAAACCCGCCCCAGTAACTAATACATTTTTAAACGACCCCATATTAAACAACAAGTCTAGCAACAAACGACCCTGTACTCATTCCATTAGCCAAGCGAGTGAAACAATTAAAATCTCGCCCGAGCAGGATTTTTTTTAGTAGATTAATTTAGAGGAATTTTTTTACACAATAATCATAATCCCCCCACCACCCCTGTTAAGATTTCGCGACAGACACCTCTTACGCCAAGTAATTTAAATATTAACAACCCCTATCTAATAAGTCACTAGGAATATTAACGGAAGCCTAGTAGGAAGAGGTATTGATATCTACCCTACTCTATTCAGAAAATTGCTCCTTATTTCAGATTCAACCCCCCACAATGAAGCTCTATTAGGATTAAGATTGTGATATCCCATAGGATAAGTTGGAATGAGTAAATAACTATGTATTTTATTACAGCAGTGCAACTATACATTGTATATGATTGTAGGCTATAATATTTTCTTCTGAATCCATATTAGTATAACTTAGCGGAAGGTAGTATTGGCTACATGCTTACATAGAGTTAGGAGACCTTGCAATCACATTTCTGCAAGGTGCCACATTAATTAGTTTGCACACGCATTCAGTCAAGACGTACTACAGTTTCTCTTTTGTTATGAAATCCGATCCCAGAGGAAATGCTTATTTGTACATTGCAACACAATCAACTTTGCCATATAGCAGACACGTGCTGAGCACACCGTCCGCCGGGCATGGATATTAAACCCGACACTGTCTTGCTAGCTCAGCGTACAGACGCACTCGAGCGGAAGCCAGACACCTTGAGTTCAATTCCTGGCACTATTCACTCACACGCCAGATGACTTTGCATAAATTTGCCTTTATTCCTTTTGTTTTCCATGCATTTATTCACGTATTGCGAAGCGTGCGATAGTGGAAAAACGAACTAATGATTTTAAAGATGTAAGCGTAGAGTACACTCTTAAGGTAGAATTCTTTCTCCAGCAGTACATTTCAAACAGGATATTCAGTTAGCAAATAAGACACCGTTCCCTCACGAAGTAACATAGGGAGGAAATAATCCAGTAGGAATTTATGAAAAACGCCGACAAATGGACTGCGATATCAATATAGCATACACGCGTAATCACGGACTTGGGCACAGCAGGGCAACATCCCAACGTACGACAATTGTTATCAAGAGTATCATCGTTAGTATATTAGTAATAAGTGTCAAGTGTTTTAAGTGAAGTTGAAGAAATATATTATAAATATCTTGAGGCTGGCACAAGGGTTCGCACAGCCTCGAGAATACGACGTTATTGATATCATGCGGCAGGTCCAAGAGTGCACCTCGCCTTGAGATAAGGGAAGCATGGAAGAGATAAAGGAGATATTAACACACCTACGTTGATAACAAATGCCATTAATAAATAAGATTATTGTCCACACCGTGGCCCAAAGCCCACAATTTTCGCAAGCCAAATGCTTAAAAATAGAAACGTCACACCCAGAGGGAAGTAATTAGTTACGGGTATATTGGTCAGTATAATAATGACAACCGGCGACCGAGGACTATCATTTCAGATTCAGGGACTTAGCCAACACACTGAACACGTAGGAAGTGGTCCAGATATTTGAACGCTACTGAACACTGATAGAAAATAGCCACCCCTTTCACGTAAGTGACGTTCGCTCTAATACTTTCGGGGAATTAGTCCCACCGCGTTCTACACCTAGTGGAGGTCAATTCAACCTAATACGCAGTGGATTTAACGTCCGTTGGGATGCGTTCTGTATCGAAGTACGAACAGCCTGCCAACAGACGATATCTTTACGGTATTCTGATAAGATGTTAGGAGATATTTATACTAAATTAAACTTAATACATAGTGGATTTAACGCCCGTTGGGATGCGTTCTGTATCGAAGTACGTACAGCCTGCCAACAGACGATATCTTTACAGTATTCTGATAGAATGTTAGGAGATATTTATATTACAATAAACCTAATACATAGTGGTTTTAACGTCCGTTGGGATGCGTTCTAGATCGAAGTACGGACAGTTTGCCAACAGACGATATCTCTTCGGTATTCTGTTTAACATGAGGAGATAGTGACACGTTTTATGATATTATAGCATAGTTGGTAATTTGAAACCTACACCGCTGGATACATTTGCTGATTTTCTATATTAAGAGTGACAAATATCGAAAAGGAAACTACACATACTCTGAAACTAATAAGTAAAATTGAATTAATAATTTGTTCAATGTATTATGCTTATTTGTGATAAATTTATAATTTTTCTATGTATTACCATGATTTGCGATAAATTCATAATTTTTCAATGTCTTATTTGCAACGGAAGAGGATGCAACTTACACATGTATCATATACCAAGGGTGACAATGCGAATTGGGAGGTCACTTGGTAGGGGTAACTCCTTCCAGGCATAAAGGTAAATACAAACTACTATACGTATGGGCCAACTAGATAAGCCCTTTTGAACAGAGAACTTGTAGTTTTCCCAAACCACAATCTGCATTCGTAGTCACTCGGGTTACCAATACCACATTGCTAATTGGACGGTCACTAGGATTACTATACGTACATAAGGCCCCATACCATGTTACGTATTTCGCAAGTCAAAGGTTCACGTGTAAGCCCTTCAAGGCACCCGTAAACCCGATACCACCCTGCGTATTGCACACCATTTGGTTAAAATACATCATCATACGCATCCGTATTTTCTACGACACGAAGGCAACAGAATATCTTTCATGAATAAAATTATGCAACTCAGGCATACTATTAGTAATTCAATATAGAGCAACCCCATTAATTTTATTACGGAGCAAAGGTATTCATTTCATTGAAAATACAGCCCCATTACTTTTCTTACCGAGCAAAGGTAGGCATTTCATTGAAGACACAACCCCATTAATTTTATAAAGGAGCAAAGGTAGCCACCTCATTGAAGGTACACTTTAGAAAATTATCATAGCTGCGGATATACTCTAGAGAGAGCTTAAATATTTAAGAAATACCTTTAATATATATATCGCCCCCCCCCCCCTTAGAGAGATTTTTCACCCCTGTCTAGACACGTTCTTCCCCCCTACCCCATGTATATAGTATATTCAGCCAAGGGAAGGCAGTAATATTAGGTTTAGCATTAAGAATTAAATTAGATATGAAGTCAACCCCAAACCCCCTCCCCTATTTAACGTGGCAAGTGTAACAAAAGGGTCTTTATTACCATGTCATTAACAGTGTTATTTTTTACAGGCAATTATCACATGTCAATAACAAATGTCCTTTTTTCAGATCATATTATCGTGTTAATTTATATTTCCTGAAGTTCTATACAGTGCACAGAATTCCCAAGTTAGCCCGTAGAGGCAATACATAATTTCCAATTGTAATAACTTCCCGACGAAACAGTCGCCATTTTAACGATAATCCATTTAAGCTTAACAATCGAGTATACACGTAGTGCGAGTATCCTTACATAATGTATGCATATCTATAGATTAAGAAGCGAATACGTCGCTTAAGTCACTCTGAGAAAGTGCAAAAGTAATACTTAAGGATTAATTCTCAGCTATAGTGAAGATCTACGACGAAGTATAAGGCAGTTTTTTTTACAAATATAAATGATTCAAGTTCTACGAAATATAAGAATATCTTCGCAGCTAAATGCTTAAGGAAGCATGTTGCAGTTTTACAACGACGCATATAGGACGTGGTATAGTGAATGACCACAATGGCCAATATGTCAACGAATACATATTGCACGTTAGTTTATAAGGATATTAGTACATAAGTCATAATGCAGACATTAAGTAACGAGACTACCTCGCACGACGTAACGAACTTCAGTGAAAAATTAACGGTACCAGGGTGAACCAATCCCTCTGTACAAAACGTTAAAAGTGATTTCTGATTTCAGACTAGTTATACACTGTACAATCCTGTAATACCCCAGTAGGCCCTTAATGCAGGATGCTACCCGGACGAACGTGACACGAGACCGAATTTCCAACGCACATGGCAGCAACAACAGTCAAAACCTACAAACCATAATAGACTGTAAGCCGATTTAGGCAGGAGCCTTCAGCTATTTCTTTCCAATACTTCAATGTTAATTTTTTTCTCTTAATACCATAACTACATTTTTTACGCACAAAATCAAGAAATTTTGGACGGAATTTCACGTTTTCTAGGATACTTTCTATAATTTTCATTTTCTTTTATCATCCCCACGTTGTAAGGAGGTTAATCATCGTAGCGCACCCTCTCAGCTACACTTGGCCTAGAGTAGCCCATACGATACACTATTTTTTTCTCTCCCTTTTTTACACACGCTGCAGAGGTTGCGTACTAGCTCACGAGGGCTCGCTATTACTTAAGCTCCTTACAGCATCATTTTCCATCGTAGGAAAATTACGGTTATGCATGCACCCTCGCGGCAGGGCTCGGCTTGACGACGTCGTACGCAAGTCACGCACTGGTCCGAGTGCGGTGCTCATACTTTAAATTTCCTATGCGATTCCATTCAAGATATATCATTCAACTTCATTTCTTTCACTTCTTATCTCCGCTGAAATTCTATTTTTTATTTTTTATTTTCAACTTTAGCAAAATAATGTCAATATGTTTATGCAACTTTCAAGTCTGCCAAATAGGCAACACAGATTATGTCAATAATGCAATATGGGATGTAGACATATCCAGTGAACTATCTGCTATGAAATGACTGTATAACAAACCAACCCAACCCCCTTGCCACGCCTTCTACCCCTTAGTACGGCACAATTTCGCTCACCCTCCCATCTACGAAGAAGAACAGGAGAAACGAAGTACGATACGACGAATCGAAAGCAAATTCAAATCGACGAAAGGAAAGAAGAAGAAAAGAAGAAGAAGAAGAAGAAGAAAAGAACAGTTTCCACCCCCACGTCTAGTCCAATAATCGAGGACGATTATTAAAACAGGGAGGCGACTTTTTCCAGCCCCAGCCCTTATACAAGGGATGTGCCTATACCTACATAAAAGCTAATTAAAAGTAACTACGTAAAAGACGGGAATAACGACATAGCAACCCGACTGAGAAGTAAGCAGCAGGTCATAGCCCTAAGGTCTAACAGCAAGCAGGTTAGACAGGACACAGCGGGCATTACACTCCAAAGATACTGCTGAGTAGACTGACAATGCACTTTTTGCCTATAAGTAGAAGGTACGGACACGCGTCGCGCTCTCTAGCTCTTTGACTTGGACTTGGCGGCTCTCCTGAACTTGGACGCTATTACAGTCTTACACTCTATCGGAGTTGTGCTACGACGGACCGGTATGGGCGCCGCCCCGTGTCGGGTCCCAACGCCACCAACATCATAGCAGACCGGGTTCCACGGTAGGGTGAGTGAACACGTGTCTACCAGACTCCTTTTCCCCCTATTTTATTATTTCAGGTCTCCGCTCTTTTCATTTCCACTATTTCTCAATAAACCCCCTTTTTTACAGTCCAATGATTATCTCTTTATTTCGCTTAGATTAAGAAGCCCGTCCCTTTAGATTAGAACCTAGTCTAAGATCTCCACCAAACGCTGCCCAGCAGGAGGCGGTGCACAGCAAGCGTGTGGCCTAGTAAGCCACCTTAAGGTAAGCATGGTGAGTATTCCTCCCTCCGGTTCCCCTGTACGTCAATTGCTCTCTAGACGTGTCCGCAGTACTTCACAAAAAACCAAACACTTTAAACACGTGTTCTACACAAAAGTAGAACAAATGGGGGACAGGTGCCGGGTTAAACTCAGTAGATACCGGTAATGCCGTCCAGCCCATTCACAACAACAGTTCTACACAAATGGAGAACCAATGGTAGTACGCGGGATAAGCTCTACAAACGGATCCACTCAGCCCTCCTGCCAAACACTTTAAAATAGTTCCACACACAGAAGTAGAACAGATGGTAGAAGCGCGCGGGGTACCGTGACGTTGTCGTAAGACAACGCCTAAAGGGATACAGACAACGTACCTCTGCTGGAAAGATCCCTAAGTTTAACCACTTACTAGCCAAGCGAAAGCCACCCAAAATTAGGGAAATTTTTTGAAGTACGGGTCCAATAATATTTTTGTAGCCACCCAAACCCGCCCCAGTAACTAATACATTTTTAAACGACCCCATATTAAACAACAAGTCTAGCAACAAACGACCCTGTACTCATTACATTAGCCAAGCGAGTGAGACAATTAAAATCTTGCCCGAGCAGGATTTGTTTAGTAGATTAATTTAGAGGAATTTTTTTACACAATAATCATAATCCCCCCACCACCCCTATTAAGTTTTCGCGACAGACACCTCTTACGCCAAGCAATTTAAATATTAACAACCCCTATCTAATAAGTCACTAGGAATATTAACGGAAGCCTAGTAGGAAGAGGTATTGATAACTACCCTACTCTATTCAGAAAATTGCTCCTTATTTCAGATTCAACCACCCACAATGAAGCTCTATTAGGATTAAGATTGTGATATCCCATAGGATAAGTTGGAATGAGTAAATAACTATATATTTTTTTACAGCAGTGCAACTATACATTGTATATGATTGTAGGCTGTAATATTTTCTTCTGAATCCATATTAGTATAACTTAGCGGAAGGTAGTATTGGCTACATGCTTACATAGAGTTAGGAGACCTTGCAATCACATTTCTGCAAGGTGCCACATTAATTAGTTTGCACACGCATTCAGTCAAGACGTACTACAGTTTCTCTTTTGTTATGAAATCCGACCCCAGAGGAAATGCTTATTTGTACATTGCAACACAATCAACTATGCCATATGGCAGACACGTGCTGAGAACACCGTCCGCCGGGCAAGGATATTAAACCCGACACTGTCTTGCTAGCTCAGCGTACAGACGCACTCGAGCGGAAGCCAGACACCTTGAGTTCAATTCCTGGCACTATTCACTCACACGCCAGATGGCTTTGCATAAATTTGCCTTTATTCTTTTTGTTTTCCATACATTTATTCACGTATTGCGAAGCGTGCGATAGTAGAAAAACGAACTAATGATTTTAAAGATGTAAGCGTAGAGTACACTCTTAAGGTAGAATTCTTTTTCCAGCAGTACATTTCAAACAGGATATTCAGTTAGCAAATAAGACACCGTTCCCTCACGAAGTAACATAGGGAGGAAATAATCCAGTAGGAATTTATGAAAAACGCCGACAAATGGACTGCGATATCAATATAGTGTTTTAGATCCCTTAGTTGGGGGGTAGTTTGGGATTTAAACACTCGTGTCACTGTGCTAATTTGGAAGGTAGTTCCTAGGTGAGAGTAGCCTCCCGTAGCTGGGAGAGCTTACTAGTGTAGTGTGTTGTTTAGTGTTTAAACGCTAGGGGGTGTTCCTGCAAAGATGCAAGTGTTTATTAGGGGATGGACCTCTGAATGCAGGGTACTATATTGGCCTGCCAGCTGGACGGGATGAGTAATACAATAGGCGTGCTTATGTCAGCGGCTCGACGTTGTGTAGTCGAGTCGCGTGCTGGGAAATACAATGCTGTCTGACAAAGCAGTTACTGGCTACTACGGTCACGGACAATCGTGACGAAGGTCAGGAAGGGTATGAGGATGTGAAGAGGAGTGTAATTATCAATGCAAGTGTAATTTACTGACCATGTGTTTATTGGTCAGCGAGTGTGAATTTGTAAGTCCCTCTCGGGATGTCTTAGGCAAATGTAAAATACAACTAGTGTGTACAAGTTTGGGGTAGGTGTGTACAAAATAAAGGAGTCTGAGCACTTTGCTGAATCTCACCTGACGATGCAGCAGGAACAGACGTTGGCTAGGGCCGCTAGCGACGCACACTGTATAACAGATCCTGGCTCCTAGTTAGGACTCCATTCTTATAGTTTTAGGTGCTACATGGTCAGCATTACGTCACCGTAGCTGCCCCAGATAGTTGTTGGTGTAGATGTTTATGTATGTGTTGCAAGTGGTTGGCTAACCTCCCGAGCTGGGTGGCCGCCTCTTGCTGTGTAAAGATAATGTTCTGGTCTTATGATGTTGCCAGTTGGGGTGGTTTTAGTGAAGGATGGGGGGTGGCTCTCAGGGGTACTGCCCCCCCCCCGGGGGGGCTGTACAAGTCCCCTTCTTCGATTATTTCGCGTCCCCGCGAACGGGAACGGGACGTAGAGTGGGGTGTCGATGTGATGGTTCGTTCTGGATTTCTTCTTGTACTTCTTCTTCTTCTTCTTTTCTTCCGTGTTGGTGTAGGTGTGTCGATGTCGTGGTGATGTGAGTCCAGCTTGTGCTCGGAGGGGTAGGTTTTGGGTGTGGAACATATTTTGGTTTCGTACATGTGTAAATAGCAATAGCAAACATAATTCGTGAATCTTAAAGCGTGAATTCGTAAAACATATCAAAATCATAAAGTATCACCATTATTCTAGATACATGGTTGTAAGAGTAGGTACTAAATGTAACATGGATCAGATATAACAATGTAACATGAAAGAATAATCGTAATAATGATTGCGTAAGTGCACAACGAGGGGGGGAAAAACATCGTTAGGGCTAGGCATGCCCTTTCGCTGTCGCTGTAGCGGATGAAAAAGTGCCCTCGTGTGAGGTGTACAATGTAACATTTAAAATATAGAGATAGAGTGGAGGGAAAGAAAAACAAATGTCCTAAGGTGTAATTAGTTGGTTTATATAACATGTTTTTATTATGCGAGGGTGAAGTAAGACATTTTTACAAAATGTAAGTTAAAAGAGTGGAAAGGAAAGTCAGTGTATACATGTGTGTGGATTAAATAAGAAAATACATACGTTTACAATGGGTGACATCATTGGTATACTGGCGACCTGTGTTAAAATATAAGTAATTATAAATAGTTTGGATGACATGTGTGTAATAGTATTAATAATTTGAACATTCTTAGTATAATGTTGCCTGTCGGCGTTGATCGGTGGGCCAGTATGATTTGCTAATTTTTGTGTAAGTTGCCTCTTATCAAATAATACATCATTTTCTACATCCCTTTCTATGTACGCTACTCACTATAGTCTAACTTAATTATCTTATTCTTAGACGGCCGTATTTACTATGCCTTGCGTGCACGCTACTCTCTGCACTCATGTGCCATCTCATGGCCATGTACTATCCGGCCGTTTTCCGGTGCGGTTCAGTGGTCACGCTTCTAGTCCACTTTCCACCTGCTGTGTGTTTTAATGGTCTTCCTGCCGTGAGTAGGAGTTCCATCTTGATGATGAGGTACGGCACTTACAAAGGCCGTGCCGTCTCTGATCATCGCATATTGCTCTTTATTTGAGCGTTGTGTACTCAGGTCAACGCCTTCAGCATCTCACGGCTGCTGATTGCCATTGCCTGCTGGCGTCATCACCTTTAGAGGTGTGACTGAAAACGACGAAGATCAGTGTGTTGGTGTGTCAGAGATAAGTAGTGTAATGTGGTGTTGGAAATATATTTACAATAGACATCATCTGTAAAATAAATTCATTATTAATTCCCCTTTTTCGGTGGAAACATATGTATGATGGCACCTCCTGGTTTGCCTGGAATACATTTCAATATTATAGTCACATATATTCCGTTCATTGTTATGCGCCATCTAAATCTACTTAATCTAGGTTAGCCTATGTATTATCTAGCTTAGTCTATGTATTATCTAGCTTATTCTATGTGTTGTCGGGCTTACCCTGGTAACGGTTTTTGGTAACCAGGTGCCGAACGTGCTATCTTAATCTTACTTATCTTAACGTATTGTCGGGCTTACCCTGGCAACGGTTTTTAGTCGCCAGGCGCCGAAATGTTTTACCTTAATCTTAAGGAGCTTAGCCTAATTTATGATAATTAAAAAATATTTTGTATTTACAATCCGAATGGTTTTACCTTAATCTAGTGCCGAAATGTGCTGTAGCAGCTGTTTTACAACAGCGCTTACTAAATTTGTTTAATTCTAAGTTGCGTTCCAAATGCAACTGCCTTACATGCTAAAATTTCGACCGGAGCGATCGCCCGAGGCAGTTTTACCTCCCCAGGTCACCACCCGTGTGTATTTTAGAAACACCAGTTGTCTCTAAAACCACCGGATTCCGCTCCCTTAATACTAGTTGTCGACATTTATATTAGTGATTAATAACTAGTAATTACTAAAGTTCCGGGCGCATGCGCTGCTGGAGAGCAAACGCTACGCCGTTATACTTGCCTGTGTTGTCATCATTCTTCATTTATCCTTTGTTGATGTATTCATCATTGCTGGGTTTGCCCACGGGAACCCCTGAGAGAGTTCGCTGCCTTCCTCATTTACATCTCTGTCCGCCCGCTGCGTTACCATTTAAGCTCTGGAGACTCGCTGTTGGCCATTTATGTGGGCACGGGACATCGTTCGGGGAAAATCGTCCGATAAAATAATATCATCCGGGAATTTAGCGTCCGGGAATCCTCTTCGCCTGTATTGGCATTAATAATAACATCCGGGAATTTAGCGTCCGGGAATCCTCTTCGCCTATATGGGCATTATTCTCCATTGCTGGGTTTGCCCACGAGAACCCCTCTTGGCAGCCCGCTGCATGCCTATTTAATATCTCTGGCCGTCCGGTGCGTGATCATTTAAGCTCTGGTGACTCGCTGTCAGCCATTTATGTGGGCACGGGTTCGAATGATCACATTCATTCCATATTATTCATATTTCATGTATATTATTCATTGTTTGTTGATTATCATTTATTTGGTCGTCTTCACCCCGTCACGCGGGACAAGGACTTGGCGAATCTAGGATTGGTCCCGCTGAATCCTGAGATTCTTCTTTACTTCTGCGTGTAGAAGACTAACTTCCCGCCATAGAAGCTCTACTTAACTTACGTACTAAACTAGGAGTCTAGTCCTAATGTGGTCGTCCCTAGGTTCCTCTCCTGAGTCCGGTGCGGAGCTGGCTAATTCTCCTCCCAGTCGTCAAAAGTCTCCCCTGCAGGTCTTGGCTTCGACGACCGTGGCGCATAGTGGGAGTAACTTTCCTCTGCCGAGGGGGTAGGCTAGACGCACCCCCGGTTTTGGCGTTTGCCCACGCCAGGCCATCAATGCTTCAACCTTACGTAGTTCCGTCTTTTTGGTCTGGGTCAGGATCTGTTGGCGTCTTGCCCCGTCCCTGCCTTTCTGTTTACGCTCTCATCACCATTCAGCGTGACATCAGATTCCTTTTTTATTAAAAAAAATATGTGTGATTTGTGAATAATTTTCTGTGTGTCATGTAATTATGTAGAGTTTTTAAGTGTCCTGGGGTTGTAGAATCTTCTAGATGCATGGACTACTTCAGGCCTGTAGTCGCCATGTCGGATTTCTAGCGGTAGTGCCTTGTTGATTTTCTGGAGGTGTTAGTAGGTTTTTATGGCGTTGGGTCCCTTGTTATTAGGATCCGGGGGTGTTATCTGCTGGATGGGCTTAAAGCATGGTAGGAGAGGGTTATGCATTTTGGAGTCCATGTTTATGGTGGCCGGGAGCCGATGATGCTGCTAGGATGTTTTACAGTGAGTGGACGGGGGTAGGTATTTCCCAGGTGTACAAAATTTTTAAAAGTTCCATGCAGGTATGGTAATAATAATATCCCTGGTATGTGGGTAGGATATTCCATGCATGTGGCTGGATATGTAGCGTATCCGCTCTCATTTGTGGATAGGTGTGGGCCGAGGTATGATAATTCTATGTCCCTTGCATGCGGGATTATTTAGTAAAAAGAGTTGTTATTATGAATTTGGCCACATCTCTTGGTTAGAGATGTGCATTACGCTTGCTATTCTTTCTGACACACCCCTAATACTCGGGTGTAGGCATTTAGAACCAGGGTGTAGTATACCCAAATTCTTGGTAGACGCATGAAGTCTATCAACCCCGATGTAATTTTGGTACGTAGTCTAGCTGTTTCTATGTGTCTGTTTGTTTGTGTTGAATAGTGTTGTAATTGATAGGTTATTTAGGGAGAGGGGTGCTAGGATGTTATTCCGTAGCTAGTATATTGGCCATCCTGGTGGCATTGTCCATCTCTGCTCCTGTCATCCTCACTTGGTCAATGTTGGGTTTCTATCCGCTCCTTGGGATGGTTAAGTGCGGTGACACTGTGACGTCACGGCCTATTCTGGTCTCTCATTTATAATGTTAAGGTAGCAAGTGATTGTGAGTGTAACTGGTCATGTCCTGATCGCCTATGATGGTTTTTTAAAGCTTAAAAAAAACAAGAAGAGAAGTAGTTATTGGGGAGGGTTGTTCCCTCAGGGAATCTGTCTGTATTCGCCCCTGATTAGTGGGCGCGTGTGGGCAGGAGGTGCCCGTGGCAGTGGTTACTGAGGCTTGCGTGTCTGTGGTTGCGTTCCGCTGCATCACGCTGGCGCGCGTGCCGTTATCGGATACGTCTTATCGTGTGGAGAATTGTCAGGCGGCGCGTGTAACTTGTTATCGCCCTTGTAAACATGCTTCTGTGTTCCTTAGGCTAATATGGCCCTCAGTATCTGTGCATCACTAAATGCCAGGCCTATCGTAATAACGCGGAATCCTGTGTCAATATCCGTGTGTCTGTATGCTGTTATTATTGATGGTTTATGACAGTGTCATCATATTGGCGTGTCACCAGCACGTCTGGGTGCTCTAGTAATGTCTACCGGCAGCAATGTTGGAATGCGCTAGAATTCGCAACGCAGTGTTTTGCTGTGTTTGTTTTGTTTCGTCGTTGTTTACGGGAAGTCTCTGATGCTATGTGTGGCGGCTGACGGAACGTGACTTTTGCCAATGTCCGTGTGTTGACATAGTTTGACATTCCTGGAGGGCCAATGTGTTACTCTGTCCTGTTTTTGCTACCGATGTTGTGTGGACATTTAATCCGCAAGACCTTTGCCTTGTGTAATTATCTATAATTTGTGTTTAGGAAGTCTATTTCCTATGTTTGGGGTTATCGAAATTTTGCATGGCTTTTTGCCGGAAAAATGTGGTGTTGCCTGTTTTGTGTCTGTGGGAGTGGCGTCTCCCGTATCTAGGAGTTGGGCGCTATGGTTCAGAGAAAAGTATTTTGTGGTCGCTAATGCCCTAAGTAGGCTGTTGTAGCGAGTACCTTGGCACGAATCTATGTTCCTGTATGTGTGTTAAAGAACCTCCCTGTTATTATAATTGTGTGGCTCACCCGCTTATGTACTTGTATGGGGCCAACTTCCGTCTAAGTGGGATGCTGGATTTTTGTTTTCCACGGCGTCCGATTTTTTACTGGGCATACGGACCCGCGATCCCGTGTAACGCTCCGTGTTTTATGTCTGCGTTGTCTGTTGGGATTTGTGCGTCCCTAGTGTGGTTTCTGACTGTGTTTTCGCGCCAAGAATACCATTGGTTAGATTCTTTTTGGCACGATTGTATCGTGTTATCGTGTGTTCGCACCCGCCTTGGTCTAAGGTCCTGGTGTTACAATTTATGTACTGTATGTACCATGGCGCGCGTATCGTGTGTTTGAGACACGCGGATGAAAGTATGCTTTAGCGTGAATGTTTTGTGCCATACGCGACGACCCTCGTTCACTAATTTTGGGAGTTATCGGGTTTTGAAACTGGCGTGAATGACTGTGTATGTTACAGCCAGGACTAAAACACTGTTGGGTTGTCCGTAGCTGGTGAAGGTCGCATGATTATGTGTGTGTGTTATCGCTGACCTGGCGATGGTATTAAGTTACAACTGTGCAGGAAATCCTTTGCTTGCTCATCGGGCGGCCGCTCGCCACATGTGCCTGAACAATGTGTGCAGGTTTGTTGACTCTTCTTTCTGATGTCTGCATATGCAGCGTGTCTTGGGTCCCTTGTAATGTAAAAGACCCTACGACTATGTATGTTTGTGTCCCCAAGTTTTTGTGTTATTGTGGGCCTGGGATGAATATATTCCTGTTAGTGGTAGTTAGCTGTGTTTATGTACGTGTGTCTCCGGGCTGCTAGTTACGTGTTTGGTGACTAGGTGTCGGAGGTGATTTTCTTATTTTGTGCGTATGAATTCCCGTTGGTGTAACCGTCCCTTATTATTCTATCCTCCAATTGGATAGTTACCCGACCTTTTTTCCTGGTATCCAGAAGGTCGCGGGTTCGAGACCATCTTTGTCCAGGGTAATTATTCCTGGTGCCTTTTAGGCCTGTGTCTCCGGGACAGTTCTGTTAGTGTTTTGACTGTTTTGTGCGGTATTTGCGTTTAGTGTGTGACTTCCAAAAATATGTGGGTTTTCCCAAAGTCAGGGATTTTCACCCTATGGTGTTTATGTTTAGTTTGAGCGCTATTATGGGGGACGAGAAAAATTCATGCTATAGGCCATGTAATAAATAGCGTATAACTATGGATCAAATATATATAGTTCAACTTGGATGGTTCGAACTTCACGGGATTAGTAAAAAAAAATTGAGTTATCCAAAATTCGAATTAAGAAAGAAATAGTAGAGAAAATACATTGTATCACGTTTACATAGTGATTTATGTTGACTAAAGCAAATTAACAAACGATGGTGCTTTATAAAGATTGTACCGTAAATAATTTCAAAAGTTTCAAATGAAATTAAAACATGAGTGGACTATTCACCTATTTGACGCCGTTAGTAAGGCAGTAATCTGGTTATGTCTCAGAAAAATCTACTTTTTTCAAAAATAGTTTGAAATTCTTAACTGTTTCTTACGATTAAGGCTCTCAGCCATCACAAAAGAATCTATCAAATTGTAGGAACGGAACATAGAACAACTTAGTCATTTCTACTTATAAAGATCCGCCTAAGCTCTGTGCTGTGGTTTGTTGCTTAGGCTGAATTCGGAACAGTTCTTTCCGGACCTGAGCCGCGTGGCCCAACTGATTGGCCTCCGAATCTCTTTGTACACAAAAACTTTACATGATCCAAAATATACTTTGAATTAACAACGACTGTAAACCATTGATGGCCTAAAAGGTGCTAGGGGCCAAGAGAAAATTAAGAAAAATTTCAAATTATATAATTTTGAGTTGGCCACGTTCCCCTGTACATACATGAAAAATGTACAGTTTTGTGCATGAGTCTCTGCGTGTCTACCGTTTACAGGGATGGAACCTGCCCTTTGTGTGTCAGTTGTAGTGTTTCCTTCATGTAAAAGAACCTACTCGTGTGTATGTTTGTGATGTAAGTGAAATTAGTGTATGTTATATTCCTGGTGGAAGTTGCTATCCACGTCCGAGCGTCATTGCTCGAGAAGGTGAATACTTTCGCCCTGTCAAGAAGGCATAGGCCCCTGATACCCATTGGGGCGCTTCTTTACTATTTTCTGGAGGGGTTTGTAGCAAAGTAAGTCTGGGCCTACTTTCACCGTAGTGCCTGGATATTGGCTTGAGTGTGCTTGTGTCTGAGGGGCTGATTGCGCTCCGCGCTGCCCTAGCAGTGTTTATAGGGGTGTGTGTCCACCTGTCTGCCTGACCCCGTGGGGTTGGTAATAACGCCTTCCTTATGCCCCGTGTATTGTGTGTCTGCGCCTGGGCAGTGTTCACAGGCGTACGTTTTGCATCCTCAGGGCTGAAGGCAACACCCTCTTATGCTTTTGCACCTGGGGTACACATGCTAGTGCCCGCTTCCATTCTGGCAAAATTGCCCTTTGAACTAGCGGAAAAGGCCATGTAATTGCCTGTGATTGCCCTGGCGATGTGTTGGAGTGTAGTCAAACCGATTTCTGGCCTATGGCCACGGCAGACTCCTGCCCTTGTGTTTGCCTATGTGTGTAGGCTTGTGTGGGCTTAATGTGCTGTGGGGTGGGCTCTACGTCCTCAGCCCATGACATATTTACCTCCCGTTTTTTTCCTGTGTTACGGTGTGTGCCTGAGAGTCCTGGCGTCAACTCCCTCTCGTTCGTCCGTTCTGAGGGGGTTGGCATAGGTTCTGCTCCTCGGTTTGGCAAAATTGCCTTCCGAACCGGAGCTGAGGGACGTGTGTTAATGTGACCTTGGCCCTGTAGTGTGTTGGAGCCTAACCTGGCCGTTTCCTGAACTGTGGCCACGGTGAACTCCTTCCCCTGTGTTTTGTAAGTGTCTGAGAGGGACATCATCGCAAATTGCTGCGTTAGCGTATCTACGCTTATGTCCTCTCTAGGCTGGGCTTGTGGCCCTGCCATGAATTCAATAATGGCCTTGTTAGCCTTGAGCTCGCGGTAGTCATCCCAAATTTGGGCGTACTGCCTATTGAGGCATATGGCCTGTTCGGCAACTTTGGTGCCATTAGTCCCTATCCGTTGGTGTTCCCTGATGATTGTTTCCCATTGCTGGAACATGAATTCGTGTCGGCAGTGTAGTTGCCAGTGTGCCTTAATGTTTTGTGTACGGAGGGTGGGGATTTTCGCTCGAATCTTGCGATTCTTAGCGCTGCGGAGTGGCCGGACAAGTGCCCTTATAATTCACATATACTGGGCGTGCAGGAGCTGCTGAAACCTTGTGAGGTAGTCCTGTCTTGTCTCAAAGACCTTGTGCCAGGCAATTAACTCCTGGTATTCCCCAATGCTCCTCAGCACAGCTAGGCGGTATAGAGGGGCCATGCTGAATCAAGTGTATGTATATATATGAAAAAAAACTGTGTGAGTTTTGCAATGTATTATGTTTCTGATGCTTTCCAGGGGTGGGGGTGGGTGGGTTGATTAAAAATTTCCCTTGTATTTCTAGAGTGGAGGGATAAGAGAAAAAATAATAATAATGCCGTCTTCAAAAAAATTTTTACTTAACGCTTGGCTGTGTGCGGTACGGGTCGTTTCTACCACGAGGGCTCGTTGTATGAGTCCTACCCTTATTGTGCGTGGTAACAGCGTCTCCACCAATATGTTTTAGATCCCTTAGTTGGGGGGTAGTTTGGGATAAAACACTCGTGTCACTGTGCTAATTTGGAAGGTAGTTCCTAGGTGAGAGTAGCTTCCCGTAGCTGGAAGAGCTTACTAGTGTAGGTTGTTGTTTAGTGTTTAAACGCTAGGGGGTGTTCCTGCAAAGATGCAAGTGTTTGTTAGGGGATGGACCTTTGAATGCAGGCTACTAAACTGGCCTGCCAGCTGGACGGGATGAGTAATACAATAGGCGTGCTTATGTCAGCGGCTCGACGTTGTGTAGTCGAGTCGAGTGCTGGGAAATAAAATGCAGTCTCACAAAGCAGTTACTGGCTACTACGGTCAAGGACAATCGTGACGAAGGTCAGGAAGGGTATGAGGATGTGAAGAGGAGTGTAATTATCAATGCAAGTGTAATTTACTGACCATGTGTTTATTGGTCAGCGAGTGTGAATTTGTAAGTCCCTCTCGGGAAGTCTTTGGCAAATGTAAAATACAACTAGTGTGTACAAGTTTGGGGTAGATGTGTACAAAATAAAGGAGTCTGAGCACTTTGCTTAATCTCACCTGATGATGCAGCAGGAACAGACGTTGGCTAGGGCCGCTGGCGACGCACACTGTATAACAGATCCTGGCTCCTAGTTAGGACTCCATTCTTATAGTTTTAGGTGCTGCATGGTCAGCATTACGTCACCGTAGCTGCCCCAGATAGTTGTTGGTGTAGATGTTTATGTATGTGTTGCAAGTGGTTGGCTAACCTCCCGAGCTGGGTGGCCGCCTTTGCTGTGTAAATATAATGTTCTGGTCTTATGAAGTTGCCAGTTGGGGTGGTTTTAGTGAAAGATGGGGGTGGCTCTCAGGAGTACTGCCCCCCCCCCCCGGGGCTGTACAATAGCATACACGTGTAATCACGGACTTGGGCACAGCAGGGCAACATCGCAACGTACGACAATTGTTATCAAGAGTATCATCGTTAGTATATTAGTAATAAGTGTCAAGTGTTTTTAAGTGAAGTTGAAGAAATATATTATAAATATCTTGAGGCTGGCACAAGGGTTCGCACAGCATTGAGAATACGACGTTATTGATATCTTGCCGCAGGTCCAAGAGTTCACCTCGCCCTGAGATAAGGGAAGCATGGAAGAGATAAAAGAGATATTAACACACCTTACGTTGATAACAAATGCCATTAATAAATAAGATTATTTTCCACACCGTGGCCCAAAGCCCACAATTTTCGCAAGCCAAATGCTTAAAAATAGAAACGTCACATCCAGAGGGAAGTAATTAGTTACAGGTATATTGGTCAGTATAATAATGACAACCGGCGACCGAGGACTATCATTTCAGATTCAGGGACTTAGCCAACCCACTGAACACGTAAGAAGTAGTCCCGATATTAGAACGCTACTGAACACTGATAGAAAATAGCCACCTCTTTCACGTAGATGAAGTTCGCTCTAATACTTTCGGGGAATTAGTCCCACCGCGTTCTACACCTAGTGGAGGTCAATTCAACCTAATACGCAGTGGATTTAACGTCCGTTGGGATGCGTTCTGTATCGAAGTACGAACAGCCTGCCAACAGACGATATCTTTACGGTATTCTGATCAGATGTTAGGAGATATTTATACTAAATTTTACTTAATACATAGTGGATTTAACGTCCGTTGGGTTGCGTTCTGTATCGAAGTACGAACAGCCTGCCAACAGACGATATCTTTACGGTATTCTGATAAGATGTTAGGAGATATTTATACTAAATTAAACTTAATACATAAAGGATTTAACGTCCGTTGGGATGCGTTCTGTATCGAAGTACGAACAGCCTGCCAACAGACGATATCTTTACAGTATTCTGATAGAATGTTAGGAGATATTTATATTACAATAAACCTAATACATAGTGGATTTAACGTCCGTTGGGATGCGTTCTAGATCGAAGTACGGACAGTCTGCCAACAGACGATATCTCTTCGGTATTCTGTTTAACATGAGGAGATAGTGACACGTTTTATGATATTATAGCATAGTTGGTAATTTGAAACCTACACCGCTGGATACATTTGCTGATTTTCTATATTAAGAGTGACAAATATCGAAAAGGAAACTACACATACTCTGAAACTAATAAGTAAAATTGAATTAATAATTTGTTCAATGTATTAAGCTTATTTGTGATAAATTTATAATTTTCTATGTATTACCATGATTTGCGATAAATTCATAATTTTTCAATGTCTTATTTGCAACGGAAGAGGATGCAACTTACACATGTATCATATACCAAGGGTGACAATGCGAATTGGGAGGTCACTTGGTAGGGGTAACTCCTTCCAGGCATAAAGGTAAATACAAACTACTATACGTATGGGTCAACTGGATAAGCCCTTTTGAACAGAGAACTTGTAGTTTTCCCAAACCACAATCTGCATTCGTAGTCACTCGGGTTACCAATACCACATTGCTAATTGGACGGTCACTAGGATTACTATACGTACATAAGGCCCCATACCATGTTACGTATTTCGCAAGTCAAAGGTTCACGTGTAAGCCCTTCAAGGCACCCGTAAACCCGATACCACCCTGCGTATTGCACACCATTTGGTGTAGCCACCTCATTGAAGGTACACTTTAGAAAATTATCATGGCTGCGGATACACTCTAGAGAGAGCTTAAATATTTAAGAAATACCTTTAATATATATATATATATATATATCCCCCCACTTCGAGAGATTTTTTCACCCCTGTCTAGACACGTGCTTCCCCCCTACCCCATGTATATAGTATATTCAGCCAAGGGAAGGCAGTAATATTAGGTTTAGCATTAAGAATTAAATTAGATATGAAGTCAACCCCAAACCCCCTCCCCTATTTAACGTGGCTAGTGTAACAAAAGGGTCTTTAATACCATGTCATTAACAGTGTTATTTTTTACAGGCAATTATCACATGTCAATAACAAATGTCCTTTTTTCAGATCATATTATCGTGTTAATTTATATTTCCTGAAGTTCTATACAGTGCACAGAATTCCCAAGTTGGCCCGTAGAGGCAATACATAATTTCCAATTGTAATAACTTCCCGACGAAACAGTCGCCATTTTAACGATAATCCATTTAAGCTTAACGATCGAGTATACACGTAGTGCGAGTATCCTACCATAATGTATGCATATCTATAGATTAAGAAGCGAATACGTCGCTTAAGGGACACTAGGGCTGAGTTTTTAGGCAAAAATTACAAAATAACGGTTTTTTGTTTTTTCCATATAAATATCTTATGGACCCCTGTGGATCATTTCAGTAAAACAGTTTTCATGCACCGCCATTTTTAAAGGCTCAGCGACATTTTTAAATCTCTTCTGCGTAAAAAGAAGATGGAAGGCACATCATAGAAAGTAGGCTATACTTTTAAAACTAGAAATCCTAGAAAGTCGTAGGTTAACTCAAACGAAAGGTCTCCATGCTCTTTATCTCTACAACAAAACATTGTATTTTTCACATTTTTCCACAAAAGTCTTATTGGGTTAGCCAAACTGGTTAATATAGCATGCGATTTTATAAAAATGCTTTTATCTCCAAACAACGTTTTTAGGTAATCAAAATGCTCCATGTGCATGAGGTGTTCGCCAATTTTACTTAAAAATATCACACGATATTCAGGAACACATGTGTTGCAAGATAACATTGCAATATCTCCAGCCACTTTGTAAATTGCAGACCCAAAAAATAAAAACTATGCAAAATTATCCAAATTCATAAAACATGATGACACAAAGAAAAAATTAATCTGACAGCATACATGTATCACTTTCCTGAAATGTCTCAATGTTATAATACTTAGAATACTTTTATGTATATGTAATGAAAATATCAAGCGTTTTATACAATTGCTAATGCGCATGGAGCATTTTGATCACACGGTATATTTTAATAATGTAATTAGTAAAAAATCCATTACATTTCATCCAATTGTTTTCAAATTTGGTATGTAACTTAGTGTAACTATTCTAAATATGCTGTTTAAATTTCAACTCATTCTGATAAGAAATGTGGAAGTTGAAAAACTCAGCCCTAGTGTCCCTTAAGTCACTCTGAGAAAGTGCAAAAGTAATACTTAAGGATTAATTCTCAGCTATAATGAAGGTCTACGACGAAGTATAAGGCAGTTTTTTTTACAAATATAAATGATTCAAGTTCTACGAAATATAAGAATATCTACGCAGCTAAATGCTTAAGGAAGCATGTAGCAGTTTTACAACGACGCATATAGGACGTGGTATAGTGAATGACCACAATGGCCAATATGTCAACGAATACATATTGCACGTTAGTTTATAAGCATATTAGTACATAAGTCATAATGCAGACATTAAGTAACGAGACTACCTCGCACGACGTAACGAACTTCAGTGAAAAATTAACGGTACCAGGGTGAACCAATCCCTCTGTACAAAACGTTAAAAGTGATTTCTGATTTCCGACTAGTTATACACTGTACAATCCTGTAATACCCCAGTAGGCCCTCAATGCAGGATGCTACCCGGACGAACGTGACACGAGACCGAATTTCCAACGCACATGGCAGCAACAACAGTCAAAACCTACAAACCATAATAGACTGTAAGCCAATTTAGGCAGGAGCCTTCAGCTATTTCATTCCAATACTTCAATGTTAATTTTTTTCTCTTAATACCATAACTACATTTTTACGCACATAATCAAGAAATTTTGGATGGAATTTCACGTTTTCTAGGATACTTTCTATAATTTTCATTTTCTTTTATCATCCCCACGTTGTAAGGAGGTTAATCATAGTAGCGCACCCTCGCAGCTACACTTGGCCTAGAGTAGCCCATACGATACACTATTTTTTTCTCTCCCTTTTTACACACGCTACAGAGGTTGCGTACTAGCTCACGAGGATTCGCTATTACTTAAGCTCCTTACAGCATCATTTTCCATCGTAGGAAAATTACGGTTATGCATGCACCCTCGCGGCAGGGCTCGGCATGACGACGTCGTACGCAAGTCACGCACTGGTCCGAGTGCGGTGCTCATACTTTAAATTTCCTATGCGATTCCATTCAAGATATATCTTTCAACTTTATTTCTTTCACTTTTTATCTCCGCTGAAATCCCTTTTTTTTTTTTCAACTTTAGCAAAACAATGTCAATAAGTTTATGCAACTTTCAAGTCTGCCAAATAGGCAACACAGATTATGTCAATAATGCAATATGGGATGTAGACAGATACAGAGAACTTTCTGCTATGAAATGACTGTATAATAAACCACCCCAACCCCCTTGCCACGCCTTCTACCCCTTAGTACGGCACAATTTCGCTCACCCTCCCATCTACGAAGAAGAACAGGAGAAACGAAGGACGATACGACGAATCGAAAGCAAATTCAAATCGACGAAAGGAAAGAAGAAGAAAAAAAGAAGAAGAAGAAGAAAAGAACAGTTTCCACACCCACGTCTAGTCCATTAATCGAGGACGATTATTAAAACAGGGAGGCGACTTTTTCCAGCCCCAGCCCTTATACAAGGGATGTGCCTATACCTACATAAAAGCTAATTAAAAGTAACTACGTAAAAGACGGGAATAACGTCATAGCAACCCGACTGAGAAGTAAGCAGCAGGTCATAGCCCTAAGGTCTAACAGCAAGCAGGTTAGACAGGACACAGCGGGCATTACACTCCTAAGATACTGCTGAGTAGACTGACAATGCACATTTTGCCTATAATTAGAAGGTACGGACACGCGCCGCGCTCTCTAGCTCTTTGACTTGGACTTGGCGGCTCTCTTGAAGTTGGACGCTATTACAGTCTTACACTCTATCGGAGTTGTGCTACGACGGACCGGTATGGGCGCCGCCCCGTGTCGAGTCCCAACGCCACCAACATCATAGCAGACCGGGATCCACGGTAGGGTGAGTGAACACGTGTCTACTAGACTCCTTTTCCCCCTATTTTATTATTTCACGTCTCCCCTCTTTTCATCGCCACTAGTACTCAATAAACCCCCTTCTTGTACAGTCCAATGATTATCTCATTATTTCGCTTAGATTAAGAAGCCCGTCCCTTTAGATTAAAACCTAGTCTAAGATCTCCACCGAATGCTGCCTAGCAGGAGGCGGTGCACAGCAAGCGTGCGGCCTAGTAAGCCACCTTAAGGTAAGCATGGTGAGTATTCCTCTCTCCGGTTCCCCTGTACGTCAGTTGCTCTATAGACGTGTCCGCAGTACTTCACAAAACACCAAACACTTTAAACACGAGTTCTACACAAAAGTAGATCAAATGGAGGACAGGTGCCGGGTTAAACTCAGTAGATACCGGTAATGCCGTCCAGCCCATTCACAACAACAGTTCTACACAAATGGAGAACCAATGGTAGTACGCGGGATAAGCTCTACAAACGGATCCACTCAGCCCTCCTGCCAAACACCTTAAAATAGTTCCACACACAAAAGTAGAACAATATATAAGATTATAATTGGAGAATCATATATATATCTACTATGAAATATTTAAATTTCTTTAAAATTAATCTCCTTTGTTACAATAGTTTATATTCATAATTAAAATAATTGAATGGGTGTCATGTGGAGTTATGTGAGCTAATTGGATGTCGCCATGAGAGAAAATTTGGAAAGCTCTGGTGTAAAGTAACATTTCCCACACAGCACCCTTTCACCCGCCGCCCACAGCGATATCTCCTTACCTAACACTTAACAACCACTAATGGCAATAAGCGCTTGACAATGTGACCACCACTTACAAGAATAGATTTTTCTATTTCTGCTATTGTCGACTCGAAATCAGCCAGGCCTTTGCAGTCAGTTCAAAGAACGTGAGCGAACAGGTGAATTCTAGTGCGTGTTCAGTGGAAGTGGTACAAGTAACGCCTTTACAATGTTTCTTGCAAAAAATTGTTGAACTTTGATGTACTCAAAGAATAGTAAATTGTGAGTTATTATTATTATTATTATTATTATTATTATTATTATTATATATAATTCGTTGAGGCCATCTAGGACCACGTTAAGTCTTGCTACACTTGGCAATTTGTTTCGCCTTCCTCCGAGCCCAGAATTCCCTCATTCTCTGTGAGTGGGCCATCTTGCGCTCCGCTGTCCAAGTGGTACCTTGTCTTCGTTTCGGGTTCGATGTCTCGTCTCGTGTTAGCCCATTAGTCAGTATCTTTTTGCGGAAGAGATCTCTATTGAAGGCGTCGTCGGGTTTTAGATGCAGTATTTTGAGGTCGTCTTTGGTATTCATAAACCAGGGCATTGTGGTTTTGGGTTTGGAGTCAAAGAAATGATAAATCTGTTTAGTCACCCTGTTTCCGTCCATTCATTTGAGATGACCGTAATACCGTGCCCGCCTTTTACGGATCGATTCTGAAATTTTCTCTATTTCACTGTAGACTTCTTTGTTGGTTTTTTTTATAGTGGATACCATTCTTGTAATTTGATCCCATTATTCCTCTGACGATTTTGCGCTCTTTTTTCTCCAGTTCTTCAAGGAGTCCTTTATTAGCATTTAGGGATAGGGTTTCGGCTGCATACATAACTACTGGTTTTAGAACAGTTTCATAATGACGTAGTTTAGTATTTTTGGACAGGCATTTTTTGTTGTATATTGAGCGCGATGTTTGATAGGCTATTTCGAGTTTGCGTACTCGTTCCTTGAGTGCCTCTTTGTCCAGTCCACTTTGAAAATCATGTATTATTATTATTATTATTATTATTATTATTATTATTATTATTATTATTATTATAATTTTTATTATTATTATTTTTATTATTGTTACTATTATTGTAATTGACAGCACTTAGTAGGCTGATGGGCAATATTAACGGCCCAAAATCAAGTAAAAGACGCCTCCTCATGACGACGGTTCAGTCAGTGCTCCTGTATGGCTCTGAAGTTTGGGCCGAATCCTTGAGATTTGCATGGTATCGGAGAAGGATAGCTGATGTACAGCGGAGAGCAGCTTTACGTATTGCATGTGCATACCGCACGGTCTCTGAACCTGCAATCCTCACGGTGGCAGCAATAGCCCCAATAGATCTACTTGTATTGCAGCGACAAGAAATCTGGCGTACCCAAGGAGAGCTGGGAAAGAAATGTGCTAAGAAGCGTGCCTTTAATCAACGGATGAGACGATGGCAACTCAGATGGGAAAGTGACCCTCGTGGTAAATGGGCCAAGCGACTGATACCACGCCTCGATACCTGGGTCGATTAGTCCATGGTGAAGTCAATTATTACCTCACACAACTTTTAACAGGACACGGATATTTCCGGAAATTCCTGCATAGAGTAGGCAGAGCGAATGGTGCAACATGCATATATTGTGACGACATCGATGATGTACTTCACACCTTCTTCGTGTGCGGCCATTGGATGATAAAGAGAGAATATGTGGAAACTGAATTGGGAGAACTGACACCAGATAATATTATTTCTGTAATGTTACGGAACCAGCAATCATGGGATCAGGTAGCAGTGTATGTGGAGGATGTCCTTCGCCAGAAAAAGCGGGATCTGGAAGGTACGAACGTCCTTAAGAAGAAATGAAGAAAGAAGAAGTCTGAAAGGCTAAGTAAGCACGACATCACCCTGAAGTAATGCGAGAGTGGTTCCGGGGTGATGAACGCATCGTGGGAAAAGGGAGGTGGTTTTTAGTGGGTAAGAATCCCACACTACTGTGGAGTGCGGACCCTTCACAAGTGTCTTTTGAAGATTTTCCACAGTCCCTCGTAAAAAAAACAGTTGTAATTGGTAGTTGCAGTAATTAGACAGAAGCGAATATTCTAGATCTTGTGATACTCTTTTTTTTTCTTTTTGTACGGAGAGCCTATGAGAATTGCCAAGAAAGGAAAGAAGAATAAGTGGGGGCGCTAGGTATTTCATATTTCTGAAGGGGGGTGCAACAGAAAAGAAATTGAGAACCCCTGCTCTAGATTATGAAAAAGAGGTTTGAAAATCATGTA
The DNA here is from genome assembly GCA_946902985.2 of Meconema thalassinum. Taxonomy (NCBI): domain Eukaryota; kingdom Metazoa; phylum Arthropoda; class Insecta; order Orthoptera; family Tettigoniidae; genus Meconema; species Meconema thalassinum. The sequence goes on from OX336393.1 coordinate 85,653,675, forward strand.
TTATCGGTATTAAGAAAGTTGTGAGTGTCAAAGGCAGGTTCTGTTGTTTTGACACAGTAATTCATTCAGTGTGTATACGCACCTCCGCAGCTCTGGGATGTAAGTCTATCCATCTTCTCGGCCTAGCACGTAAAATTCCACTGCGTATAACATCTTATGCTCTGCGAGAAAGTCGATGCTCTTCATCATCATCCAATTTAGGATAAGTATCCCCCATTCTCTTCAAATCTAGGTGGTGCAAGTTGTAACTGACAAATTTATTTTTAGATTTTAATTATTTATGAAAAAAATAGGCTTATGAGATCATCTTTTGTCCGTGTGTGTGTGTGTGTGTGTGTGTAATAAAATTTAAACGGCCGGAGCGATTTAAAACTCGGTAAGTGCATACTACTACCTCGTCCAATTTCGACCGTGCTTTTCAAATTTTAATACGTTTCCCCAACCCAACATGGTGCTATGTTTATTTGCTGTACCAAGTTTCACTTCGCTCGGATGGCTAAATCTCGAGGCAAATCTAGGAATCTATTGCAGGAATCAAACTGAAACGTTGTATGTTGATAGAGGTCATTAACTTAGTTCGCCTTTGGGACTTTTAATAATCTGGTGATCACAAAAACAACATGGCGGGCAAGCAAAATTTGAACATTTAAATAGAATTTACTCGCGATTTAATCATCCGAGTGCAGTTACGGTAAATGTTCATATAAAATGTATCTACTGAAATCCAAATAAACTCAATTGTGTTTATAACCCCAAGATGGTGGTTGTGCGAAATTTTAAAATTAAGGTTTGTATTTATTGTGTCCTAATCATGCGGTCGTAGTGAACGGTTTGAATAATGAACCTACGCAATAATCTTCATCTAATGGTACATAACCCCATAACCTACACATAAAACAATCCAACGTGGCAACCATCCGGAATATTTAGACGGTTCTCAATATCTACGAATCTATTACAGCAATCAAACTGAATTTGTGTATGTTGATAAAGGCAAAGTAAGACCAGTCGGATATATGAAAATAGGCTATACTAGCGGACCCGTGCGATAACTCTCGCATAATGGGTTGTGTGCGCCCCATGTGTACAGACTACCCGCCCGGCCCTAGTGTTATGCGAGCTGTATGCAACACAGTTCGGCCAGGGGCAATCTGGGTTGTGTGGGCCCCATGTGTACAGACTACCCGCCCATCTCTGGTGCTATGCGGGCTGTACTCGACACAGTTCTCGCAGGGGATATCGTCTTGTTTATTTGTTTAAAAGCACTTTATACACAAATACATATATTTCCGTTAACTTCTCAAGAAATGCAAGGTTTTTCCTGTACTATTGAGAGGATTTGGAAAATTTTGGTACAAACCACACCTTCTAACTCCCTCTGGTTTAGAAGCTTGAGTTTTGTGAAACATACAACTTAGCGTAATATATACAGTAATAAGATAGTTCTTCACGGAACTACTTGTTGTTTTATTGAATCTAGCCACATGCGCATTCACATTGTGAAACACAATTTAAAAGGTATGTTGGCAGGCTTTTGATACACCCTGCCTGGACTACCGCTGGATAATGGATCGGTCAATGAGAGTTTTGAAGTGAAATATCACATCCTATGGTTCGTATTCCACGTACTGTAACCATTCATTTTGGTTACAGAGCTCACTTTTGAGGTTAGGAAAATGGCTGCCTTTAGCTGGACATGGCAGGGAGTGTGCCTTGTGCCAACTTGGATCTCTATGGGTCCAGCAAGAGATGGCAGGTGGCTTTGTCGATGGCAGGTTTAATTATGTTCTTAGGATGATGGTGTATTGTTTTGATTGCTGGTTTTTGAAATGAAGGATAGTGCTATGTCTGGGGGAGCGATTACTATTACTATTACTATTATTTATTTACCAAAAATTGTGCCTGCAATTTATGGACGGCAGATAGAGAAAGGGCAAGCCCCACATGCACAGCAGTGTCTCCATCTCCGTTTTGTCTATGAAAAAGTATTCATTCATTCATTCATTCATTTATTTATTTATTTGCAATTGGGAGGGGGGGAAGGGGTCCCCCGGTAGCAAATTTGGTATACATAAAAAATACATAATTATACATAACAATTCAATAACAATTAAACTGGAGTATCTATACAAATAGTCAGTATTTTCTTAAACACACGTATATGTTTGGGAAAAGGCTCTAAGACTGCGGCAGGTGGAGAGTTCCAGTTATCAATGGCACGGTTTACAAAATAATATTTACCATAATTTGTTATCTATGGTCGGCCCTTAACTTTGGAGAGGAATCTGAAACGTTGTGATATAATTATATGATAGTAGGCTTGTTGGGGATGATGATGTAATGTTTTATTCAAGATCAGATGTTCTAGGGAATATGTTATGAAGAAGAATAAGGAAGAAGATAGATCTGCTTGTTGGAATGAATGGATGTCATGTTTGAGATGCAGGTATTGGAAGTTGGCTTACATGTGCACAAACAAGTAAGAAAGGCATTGTATTTTTCATATTCCTTACATGTCCAACGCAATCACGACCCCCAAATTAACCCCACTAACCCCGGAAAGGTTACAGTACAAATGTAGGAAAACCTTCTGCTCACCAACTCGGTCCGCCTTGATAAGTGGACGGAAGTTTTACCACTGCATTATAGTCAAGTTACGAAATTACGAGGGTTGGGGCAAAAGTCATAGCAATTTTTTTCTTGTAGATATGTGAATGGATCACAAACGTATACAGTATGTATCGTGTGGAAGATCTGCAGGCATAGTGTGTATGCAGAACAACAGATGGCTCTGTGATAGCTGGTAGTAGCGCAGCGAGGGCTGGGAAATCAGTTAGTTGGTGAGTGTCGTGCGAGATGGAAGTAACCCCATGTTGAGCAGCGCGCTTACATCAAAATAGCCGTTCTCCGAGGGAGAAATGCGATGGAATGTCACAGTGAATTAGTGGAATTGGGAATAATGCCTTACCATACCGTACAGTAGCACGATGGGTAGGAAAGTTTCAGCAAGGACGTAGGTCAACCAGTGATGAGCAACGTTCGGGACGACCTGCCAGTGTGTGGACCGACGTGGCACGTGCCGTCATCGAGCAGCTCCTGGATGAAGACAGACGATGGACGCTACTGGAGTTAGAGAGGGCAAGTGGCATCGAGAAACGCACCATCCACATGAAATTGTGTAATGAGCTGCAACGACGCAAAATCGCATCGCGGTGGGTACCGCATGCACTGACTGAAGTTCAAAGGTGGGTGCGCTATGCAACATGCTCTGACCACCCTGCAAGCTGGCAACAGGATGGCGATCAATTCTTATCACGAATAATCGCCATCGATGAATTTTAGGCCAGGGCATACGAACCAGAACTGAAACGTCAGTCCGCGGAATGGCGACATGCTGGATCACCAAAGGAGGCACAAGTTCCATCAGAATCCTTCCCCAGTCAAATTGATGGTGATCGTAGCGTATTACGTCAGGGGTGTCATTGTTTGCCACTTTGTTCCACATGATAGAACAGTGACCGCACAGTACATCAGGGACTTCCCGGTGCGACAGGTACGACGTGGCGTTCGGGAGAAATGTCCGGATCTTGTGAACAGTGCAATAATCCTGCACGACAATGCACGACCACATAAACAGATTGTGTAGGGCAGCTACTGCGACTTTGGAGATGGGAAGGATTGGAACACCCACAGCACTCTCCCGACATTTCGCCCTGTGACTTTCATCTCATTCGGAAGATTAAGGAACCACTACGTGGTAGGCGGTTTGCAACACGAGAGGACATTGCTAATGCTGTGCGCCAACAGGTGACCCGATTCATACATGGTGCGAAAAATGCTGAGGCAGATGGTATTCAGCGTCTCCCACATCGTTGGCAGCGTGTGGTGACGGTAGCAGGGGACTACTTTGAGGGTATTTAGACCCAGGGTTGTCATGTCAACTGTATGTGTACTGTGTTGTCATACTTTTGCACCGTGAAGGCCATATTGCCCTGTATACTACCGCAATAAATGTGTTACGATATTTCAGTGGTATTCATTGTCCACACAAGTCATTAACACCTTGTCATTTCGTCTGTATATGTCACATTTTTCAGCCGGACTGGTATCATCAAGAAAAAACAAGTAGTTCCGTGAAGAACTATACAGCCTATTTTCATACATCCTACTTATGTTAATTGCCACTATCAACGTACAAAATTTCAGATTGATTGCTGTAATAGATTCGTAGATATTGAGAACCGACTAAATACTTCGGATGGTCGCCATGTTGGATTTTATATATGTAGGTCCTAGAGTTATGTACTTTTACATGAAGATTATTGTGTACGTGTAGCATTCAAACTTCAATCGCATAATTAGGACACAAGAAGTAACAAGGAGATTTTAAAATTTTGCACAGCTGCCATCTTGTGGTTATGGAAACAATTGTAATTAATTAGATGCCAGTGGATTAACATTCGTATAAGGATTTACTGTACCAAGTTTCACTGCACTCGGATGGTTAAATTGCGAGACACGTCCATGTGAATATTTATATTTCGCGTTGCCGCCATGTTGGATTTGTGATCACCAGGTTATTCAAAGCCCTATAGGTGAACTTAAGTACATATCCCCTATGAACATAAATAAAATCAGTTTGATTGCTATAATAGATTCGTAGATATTCAGAGCCGTCTAAATATTTCGGATGGTCGCCATGTTGGATTGTTAAATGTATAGGCCATAGAGTCATGTACCATTAAAGGAAAATTATTGCGTTGGTTCATTATTCAAACTTTCACTACGGTCGCATTACTACGACACAAGAAATAAAAACTTAATTTTAAAATTCGCTCAGCCGCCATCTTGAGGTTATGTAAACAATTGAACTAAATTAGATACCAGTGCACTACAATGTGTATAAATATTTCCTGTACCAGATGTCATTGCATTTGGAACATTAAATCGCGAGAAAGGTCTATTTAAAATTTTCAAATTCACTTGGCCGCCATGTTCGTTTTGTAGTAAACCGGTTTTTGAAAGTCTTATAGATGAACTTCTAGCAGTGCCCTTTATCTCCGTAAAAATTCTAGGGTGATATCGGGAATAGTTTCGGAGATATTGAATGCTGGTGAAATATTTCGCACAGCCGTCATGTTGGATTGGTGAGACGTAACAAAATTTCAAGGGCACGGTCGGGGTCGTCCGGAATATTGCTACGAACTTCCCGAGTTTCACTGAAATCGCTCCAGCCGTTTAGAAGGTATTAGGGACACACACACACACACCTCTCAAGCACACACACGCACGCACACACTCACACACGGACAAAAGGTGATCTCATAAGCCTTTTTTTTTTTTTTTTTAAATTGAAAATAGGCTAAAAATAGTTGCCATGAATTTTGCCTCAACCTTCGTATTTAGGTTAATTGAATATGGTAAGGGACCATAAAGGTTTTCATACACGTATTCCATACATACTTGCGTGTGTTTGTGTCACACGCACACACAAACAAACGTGTATGATAACCTGTGTTTTTGTGGTGTCTGTAACAGTAACAGTAGCAGTAGTAGTAGTGTGTATTTGTAATTGAGATGAAGATTAGGAAGGATGTGGTCGTATCCTTAAGTTAGGAACCATCCCAGCATTTGGTGGGAATAGAAGTGGAAACCAAGGAAAACCACTTCTAGATTTGCCTCACGAGGCATAGTGTATCCCGTTCTAGTCTTTTGATCAGAATTATATTTCTTGACAGAGCCGATCATCAAACCTGTACCCCGGAGGTGACAGCCAAGAATGCTAGCCACTACACCACGAGGTATTCATAAGCAGGTATATCCTCATTCCTCTAGTTATCAAATCAGATGTTTTTAACGTAAATATTTTGAAGGAGCTTAAATTAAAGTTAAGTTAATTCGAGAGCAATACCAACAGGCAAAACAAAAACGCTACGGACTTATGCACCAACCTAATATAAAAAGGAATGTCTGTTTGTTCATATTTTATGCGTTCATATTCATCCGATTGCGATCAAGTTTTGGTGAGTTGTTGTACACACTTCCGGGAGGTCTATAGGTATAGATAATCCATTTCAAAATAGATAGCGCGCGAGTAGTTTAAACAAATGCGTAATGTCGATGCGTTCATATACAATTCATCTGATTGCGATCAAATTTTGGTGAGTTGTTGTGCACAGTCCTGGAAAAGCTATAGGCATAGTAAATCCAATTTACAAAGAAGGCGCGAGAGTATCTTCAACAAAATGGCGAGCGTTTGTTTCAAGAAAGTCCCACATGCGTTCATATACCAATCATCCCATTGCGATGAAACTTGGGTGAGATGTTCTGTACACTTCAGTTAAAGTTTCTGGCTTTAAAAAATCCACTTAACAATAGGTGGCGCACGAGTAGATTCAACAAATGAGCGACAACTCGCGAAGCGTTTCAACAAAGTCCCGTATACGTCCATATACTATTCGTCTGATAGCGATGAAACTTGGGTGAGATCTTTTGTACACTTCAGGGAAGGTTTCTGGCTTAGTAAATCCACTTAACAATAGGTAGCGCACGAGTAGATTCAGTAAATGAGCGACGACGGGCGAAGCGCTTCAACAAAGTCCCGTATGCGTTCATATACTATTCGTCTGATAGCGATGAAACTTGGGTGAGATGTTGTGTATACTTCAGGCAAGGTTTCTGGCTTAGTAAATCCACTTTACGATAGGTAGGGCACGAGTAGATTCAACAAATGAGCGATGACGCGCGAAGCGTTTCAACAAAGTCCCGTATGCGTTCATATACTATTCGTCTGATAGCGATGATACTTGGGTGAGATGTTGTGTACACTTCAGGGAAGGTTTCTGGGTTAGTAAATGCACTTTACAATAGGTATCACACAAGTAGATTAAACAAATGAGCGACGACACGCGAAGTGTTTCAATATAGTTCCGTATGCGTTCATATACCATTCGTCCGATAGCGACTAAACTTGGGTGAGTTGTTGTGTACACTCCAGGGAAAGTTTCAAGCTTAGTAGGTCCATTTTACAATAGGTAGCGCACAAGTAGGTTCAACATATGAGTAACGGCGCACGCATCGTTTAAAAAAATCGTATGCTTTCATATACCAGTCATGCGATTGCAATGAAATTTAGAAAAATGTTGTTTCCACTCCCGCAAATATTTCTCATTTAGTAAATCAATTTTACAATTGTTAGAGTACGAGTAGATTCAACTAATGAGCGACAGCGTGTGAATCGTTTAAACTAAGTCCCGTATGCGTTCATATACCATTCATGCGATTGTGATAAAACGTTGGTGAGTTGAGTACAGTCCTGCGAAGGTGTATGAATTAGTAAATCCGTTTTTCAATGGTTGGCGCACAAGAAGATTCAACTAATGAGTGAAGGCGCGTGAATCGTTTAAACAAAATCCCATATGCGTTCATATGCCATTCATCCGATTGCGATGAAACGTTCATGAGTTGTTGTGTACACGCCAGGGAAGGTTTTCGACTTAGTAAGTCCATTTTACAAAAGGTAGCGTACGAGTATATTCAACAAATGGGTTACGGCGCTCGAATCGTTTCAACAAAGTCCCGTATGCGTTCATATACCATTCATTTCATTGCGATGAAACTTTGGTGAGTTGTTGAGCACGCTCCCATGATTTTTTTATTTTTGATTTTTTGAGATAGTAAATCAATTTTAAAACAGTTTAGAGGTGGTTAGCGGAATATAAATAAATATTGGGAATCCAAAAGCACTTCAACAAACAAAGTTACAACGCCAACACTTTCTTTGATAGGCATTGCAACGAATGCCGGGTACAGCTTGTTTACACTAACATGATTTTTCTACAGACTTTTCTTGAGGACGTTCTAGCAATTATATTTGTCTGATATCTCTACAGCTGATAATGTGTTGACGGGCAGGCTTTTATTATGGTAATTCTCCGGTACAATATGACTTTCCATTTGTCATAATTCCTAAACAATGCAATTGGATCTTATTTATAACCCATATTCATGGATTGATCGGGCCAAACAACATTAATATTAATGGCGCAGGCTTCCATAACAATGACGTATCGCTGTGGGACACACACAGTGTCATGTATTCTTTTCTGTGACCGAATTTACTTATATTTATTTATTATGAGTGTAAAAACTGGGTGGATCTCCAATTAGTATATCTACACACAGTGTACAGTGCTGCAAATATGTATTACAGCAACGACCATTATTTATTATTTTGTGTATCCCCCAGGGGCTCACATCTAGTGGGACGTTGGTTGGCGACCACGGGGCCCCAGCTGAGTCCGGTATTGCTTCCACTTACTTGTGCCGGGCTCCTCTCCGTCTTCTTTCCTATCGACCTCACTTGGTCAATCTTGTTCTCTTCCGACCCCGACGGTATTAGGGTATCCAAGACCTAGGGAGACTCTTCCTTTCCCGCCTAAATTGGCCCATCTCTCATCTTTTCTGATACCCTCCTTCTGCGAGGGGTCAGTCTTCTTTTTCTTTTCATGTTATCTCAAGGCCCTTAAGGAGGCAGGGTGTAAGTAGCCCCACCACTTCTGGTGCACCCTGGATATTGCTACACCCTCAGGGGCTCACGGCTGGAGAGTTCGGGAGTTGGCGACCCCGAGGGATTCCTGAGCTGGATCCGGTTTTACGCGTGTTATCCATTACCTATCGGGCGGACTCACTCCTCTTTCACTTTCCTATCTGCCTTTCATGGCTCTCCTTCCTTCCGAGTCCCTCAATCCACATTCTTCGAGGGTTGAGGGCAATTATTTTCCTCCTGTCCTCTATTTGCCTTATTCTCCTTTCGTTTTTTTTTTCATTTCTTCTTCTAGTATATAAGTTCGTAGTTAGTTTTAGTTATAGTTTCTATTTCATTATCTTCACGATCACCCAAAGCACTAGGGGCCGATAAGCTAGATGTTAGGCCCCTTAAACCAACAATTATCATCATCATCATCATCATTATTTTGTGTTCGGTAATTCCTGCCAGTATTATTGAGTCTCTTCAACTATGTTTAGACCACCTTAACCTTTTAAGTGCTAAATGTCCTGTTTGCAAGCGGCTTCTGTTGCGTAGTTGGTAGCATGCTGAACTGCTGTGCCCAAGATAGCGGGTTCTAACCCGGCCGAAGTGGTCGGATTTTTAAGAGCGTTAAAATCCTTCTGTATGCCTTCCTTGGGAGGGGAAGTAAATTCGCCGGTCCCATGTCATAGATGTATGGCATGTAAAAGATCCTTCCACAGACAAAACTTGTGTGAAGCTCTATCAAAGATCCAACGTTCAGCACTAGGTACCTGTGATATATGGTAGCGAAAGTTGGAACTACTTGAAATTGAACGGAAATTTTAGCTCACTCTATGGGTGTCCGCTTGAAGCAGCTACAGCTTCTGGCGAGCCGAACATGTCCTCGGTCACTCCCGGCAATAAAAGCCATACGATAAATAAATTAAAAAAGTTTGCATCACAAACGAACTCAGGACAGGCTTGAGACTTATTCAATGTGATCTGTTAGTTATTTCTGGAAGAAAAATCCAAACTCAAATAGTACTCCATAATGCCCAACAGATGGCAGAACATTCCAGGGATTGACTCAGGGAATATGAGACAAATGAAAGTTTTCGTGCACCGTCTATAGACGGGCGTAGTAGTCAACGGGTTAACATCCCTAACAAAACAAAACTCATGGTATTTGTTCGAAGAGAAAATGAAGTAAGTCTTAAATGGGTCAACGAGCTCAACAGGTTGACAAATTTAAATATCTTGCAAGGGAACGGATTGTGCTGTAAAATTCTAATCTGGATGAAATATAGTACACAATATTCCTACAAAGTTGTACAATGACGTATACTCTGTGAGCTGCCAGAATGGGATTGACAGTTCTCACCTCGCCATGTGGTCTGAGAACGCGGTTGCCAAAATGTACAAGCCAGAGATACAGCTGACCAGGCACTGAAGCACGTTGGCTGTAATTTTGCAACGAAGAGTAATATGACATTAACTATGCGAACATGGATTGGTCAAGTGGCAGAGGGGTGATGACTGACGTGGAATTTCCGGCCAAATGTCAATCCTATTCAGGCAGCTCACAGAGTATAGTGAAAACCACATGGACCACTTTCATTTTCGAAGGCCAATATTGAACTGCATACACCTGCCGGACGACGGCATGAGCGAGGAGGTGGGAAGAGGTAAAGGTGACCCTGAATTCTAGCAGCACGCGATGACTCGCGGCCGCCAGGCAGCGACCTGCCGTGCTGCGTTGCATTCCCCACCTTCCACCTTCCCCTCATCCCGGTACTTCCTTATTAGTTTGGTAGGGCTATGCAAAACAAAAGCGATGTTTCGGATGAACAGGTCCCAAATCGTTTATTTTCAGACTGTACCAGACGACAGTGTTTTACTCTTGGATTCGTGGACAACACAGTACAGCAAATATATTAGCGTCAAAACCCGCCAACAAAACTATTATTGTTAAAACTATTCCCCATGAATGATTCAGCCGTTGGATGTGCTTGGTTTCCGGATATGGAAACAATTTCTTCGTTTTTTTACGACCTGATTGTATTATGCAATTTCGATATTAACATTAATTTGCGCAACAATAGTTTAAAACCCCTATTATTTACCCACACCCAACTATCTTCTCCACTGTTTCGTAACATGTAGAAATATAGTTAGTACAAATCCGGTTATGTTTTTGAACCCCGTTCAGTTTTGTTTCAAGGATGGTGCTATCCGAAATACTTGCGATATGTGTACAAGTGGTGCAAGCAGTCTCTTTGCATTGGCCACTTTTTGGTAAGCATCCACTATTGCAAGGATTACAAAGAGTAAAAGAGGAAAAAAATGAAAGGTCGTTTTATTAATTTACAGTATGGCCAGGCGCAAAATATCACAGTATGTAGCATCTTATACTCTAATCGAGAGGGTAGAAGAGTGAGCTGAGGGGAACGTTAAGGTGGCCGGCCTGGTGGCCACGAGGCATCACGCGCTGCTAGGATTCAAGGTCAGCTTTACCTCTTCCCACCTCCTCGGTATGCTGGCACCCGGGAAGTATTCGGCGTTCAATATTGGCGTTCAAAATTGAAAGTGGCCTGTAGCGGTTAATGGTTTTGTTTTACCAGTGCAATTCAATTGAACAACTGAAAGTAATTTATGAAAATTCATAACTCACGACCAAACCAGGCACTTGAACACATGTAACTGCACCTCCGCATTTTACGTCACACTGTAACCACAAACAGCTGAGTAATACGGTGTCAATGCAGGGTACAACATCAAACAAACAAACAAACAAACAAACAAACAAACACACACACATCAACATACGTTCGTCATCCGTGACGTTATTGACTGCTCTGAAAATTCCCCTAGACGCGTAGGAATCGTGGTATTAAGCCTACTTGAAACGAGTTTTTTTAAGAGATTAAGTACACCCATTTTCGACGCTCACGTCCGATCTTGCAGTTGTTGTTTTTTTTGTATTATTTTGTAATAAATTGCCTTGATTCTGCAGCTTTTCAGTCGGTCAACACAGTTGTGCCCAATGAATGGGTGGGGTACAAGATTCAAATATACTCTACACAGTAAATACACTCCTAGAGAAAAAAATATGCTTAGTAATATTCACAATTAATTGGGGCAATTTATATTACTAATACATGTAATCTTTTCCAGGAGTGTATTTATATATTTGTATCTTGTAGCCCGCCCATTCATTGGACTCAATCGTGTTAACCGACTGAATAGCTACATAAACAATTATGAGGTGTGTTCAAATGGAAAGGTACGAAACGATACTGCCGTATAGAATTTATTCGTTATTCGAGAGTAATCACCACAGGCCTGTGCACAGGTGTCCCATTGCTTCACTAGCCGCAGGATTACCTGTTCCCTGAAGTCTTGTGGTTGTGACAGGAGCTAATCCTGTACGGTGTCCTTTAGTTTATCGTCCGATTGGAAACGTTTTCCATAGAGACGAACCATTCACGGTGACGTGTATTGTGCGACACTCCGTAGTCTACGCAAGTCTCTCAAGAACAAACGGCCTGGACTGCTCACGAAGGGTGTGATTCTGCTCCATGATAACGCACGCCCACACGTCTCTAACGTCACACAAGGTGTATTGGGCACGTTCAAGTGGGAGCAACTTGAGCATCCATCCTATATCCCGGACTTGTCATCCTGCATCTTCCATCTGTTTGGTCCGTTAAAAAACTCAAGGGAAAACGTTTCCAATCGTACGACGAACTAAAGGACACCGTAGAGAATTGGCTCCTGTCACAACCACAAGACTTCTGGGGACAGGGAATCCTGCGGCTAGTGAACCAATGGGACACCTGTGATTACTTTTGAATAACGATTAAATTGTACCCACAGTATCGTTTCGTACCTTTTCATTTGAATACCCCTCGTAGTACAGGCAATAATGAAAATAGAATGGCTTCAAATCTATACATGAATTGACTTCACTCTACCCGATTTTTCTCGGTCCATTATTTATCAGTCACATTTGGAACTTTGAATGCGTCTTTCTTCTTTCCTTCCTTTGCGTAGGCCGACAGGTTTTAGAAGCACTTAGCAACGCTATGACATTTGATATGTATAGAACATACGGACGGAATAATATCTATTGGCGTTTCAGCCGCTTTATATGTAATGCTCTCGTCTCTTATTCATCCATAGGCGATGTACATTTGTGAAAGAAATGAATACAGTACAGTGTCATATGTGGTGCATTATCCACGCTCGCCCCACATGTACTCTCGGACGCCTTTGAAGCGTACATTTATATATCGCGTACAAATGGCTACCCGTGTAAACGGGAGTCTCTCTATGGCAATGGATTGCCCATTAGCCGACTGTGCTAGTGAAATGCAATCAATACCCTGCGTTCCATAGCGGCTTTAATGAATTAAAGTGCTGGTGTGTCCTATCGTAAATAACAGACCAATGCTCCTATTTGTAACAAAATAGAAACAAAATAGGGAATTTACACTACATTGCCTAAATAGAGAACGCACTGTGTGCTTGAATGGTGAACGTATCATGAATAACGCAATGCAATGGTGGATTCTACAAGATGGATTATTGATAACTCAACACAAATTTTGAGTCTGGGTTCTGTACGTCTGATTTTGATTTGTCAAGCCTAACTAATAAAAGAAAAACTAGTTTTACCTAATAAAGTTTGCTTTTGTAGCTACCACAACGAAAGTTCAAATACGGAGTTAATTCGACCACGTTATTTAGTTTCTTGGCAACAGCATAACCAATACATTTCTTACCGTTTCATAATAACTTCGTCACACCTATTTCCAAAAGTTCTCTCTACAATATCTCTCTACCTGGCAAATACACATCAAATTTCATTTTTAACCTAGCTTATTCAGCATATATATTTTCACATACACATCTCTTCAATTCAAAGCTGTTTTATCAAGACTTTTTATGCTTTATTTACAACATTTTTGTAACAGATCTGGTTTTTGAAATTTTACTCTGTGAGCCTTAAGAACAAAAATATTTGACATAACCTCTATTATGACAAAAAAACTATTATATTGTATGTTACTTCTCCTATACCACTCTGAAGAAGGTCACAATGTGACCTAAACCTGTACGGTTACAATGTACTAAATATTGACTTAAGGTAATAAATAGTTTTATGTACGACCCTGACTATTATGTGTCAGAAAACTGTATCATAATGATGGTCATTATAACACTGTTTTTCATTACGATACAGTTTCTCCAGCCAATCAGAGCTCGTTCATTGACCAACTAGGTAACGATACCTTCGCGCATGCGCTCAAAATCCAACATGTCGGACATAAACACAACATCGAACTATAATAAATTACCGACATGGAATACGCACCGTCCATATGTTCGCGTAAATAAACTGGCGAATATGAGACAAGAAGTAGCACTGTACCTTAATATCATCAACCCTAATTTCTACACAGCGCATTGCCTTCAAACGACTCCGGTGACAATATTACTGAGGGAAGGCAGATGTAAACATATGGCCTGCATAATATGGCATTGCAAGCACACAGAGCGCATGCGTCGGTCGTTCAGAGATCTTGAAAGACAGAGAGATGTCTCGCGCTCGCTCTCCGATAACCAAATTCTTGTGGCTGACTCTCAACAGATATTTATGAATATTTATGTTAAAACATATAATAAAGTTATCATTATCGTCGAACGTAAACAGTCGTATGCAACTCGCCTATAATGGTAATTAAGACACTCGTATGGAAATTATAAAACTCGCATACGCTCGTTTTATAAAAATACTCGTGTCTTAATTATAGCCATTATAGGCTCGTTGCATAATGTACTATATTATAATTAATACGTCAATAAGCAATCGGGCTACCGTGGTCATTATTATGTCATTCTCTATTTCCATAAGTTCAAACGAAAACAAAGGTTAATTTATATATTGATATCGCGTTCATTTACAAAATATAGTTAACATTAATCTACAAATAAAAACAAGATGTCCAGTAAAGAACATATAGCCTACTTTTTCCTAAATCCATAGATATTGTTATAAATCTTTGTCCTTTTCAAGGAGTATAATAGTAGGGGAGGGGGGAGGGGGGAGTGACGGGTTTAAACGCACAGCCTACTTTCCTGCGAACATTACTGATATCTCTCGAACGCCTGGTGGGTATTTTACAAATGAGGTGTCGTTGGACTCGAGCTGACGTCGTCCTCTTTCCTATGGACCCTGTATTATATATTTTAAAAATTTTTGAAAATTTTTATTTATGAAAGTAGGCGATTTTTTAAAACCAAACATTCTAAAAAGTGTTCTATGGGTTTAAAAGAATGGGCTCTATGTCCTTTATTTTTTATAATAAAACTTTTTTATTTTTTTACATTTTTTGAAAAAGTTCAATTTTGATATTTTTATATTTTGAAAACTAGAAATTTTACAGAAAAATTTGTTTGACGTAAATGAATGGTCCCTACCCCCTCTACTACCTAAATAAATTTCAAGTCTCTAGGATAAAAACTTGACGTGTAGTAGTGGTACGGGGGATTCTAGGACTCCCCCTACATTCATATAAACTTTGCCGATATCTCCCGAACGCGTGGTTGGATTTTAACGAACGAGGTATTGTTGGCGTTGGGATGACGTTCTCTTGGCTAAGAATGTGTGTTGGTAGTTAAAAAAAATGAAAATTTTTGTTTTTTGGATTGGCGCTATTTTGGAAACGGTGAACATTGGAAAAAAGTTTGTTTGACGTTAATGAAAGATGGGTATGCCCTCTAGGTGGGTAGCAAGTTTCAAGGGTGTAGGAGGGGGAAAAATGATAGCCTACTTTCTCGCGAACATTGGCGATAATTGACGAACTGATGGTCGGATTTTAACAAATGAGGTGTCGTTGGACTCGAGCTGACGGGGGCTTTGCTCTGGACCACGTATTTTATTTTTTAATGTTTTGAATTTTTTGTTCTTGAAAGTAGGTGATAGTTTGAAAACCAAACATGATAGAACGTTGTGCTATAGTTGAAACGAATGGTCACTATGACCTTAATTTTTATTTAAAAACTTTTTATTTTTGAGATTTTTTGAAAATACTTAAATTTTGAATTTTTACTATTTTGGAAACTAACAAGTTTACAAATAAGTTTGTTTGACATAAATGAAAGGTATCTACCCCCTCTACCATGAAAATAAATGTCAAGTCTCTAAGACAAGAACTATACATTTTAAAATGTTCTTTTATTTATTTATTTAATAAAAGAGTGTTTGTAGACAGAGAGCCGGTAGCGCTTGACGTATGTTACAACGAGGCTATGACTGGCCATGGTGGATACGGGAAATGGCTATTTCGACGGGGCGATGTAAGGCAAAACGAGGGGTCGCTTTTCGATATTTTCTATATGACGAACGAATGAAGGTGAATATTTTCAAAAAATCCCTCATCGTGATCTTTAAAACATGTTAGTAAACACTGACCAGTAACCTGACAAATTCATAATGGTATTAGACGAATAAAAGCAAGGCTTTTATAGTCGGCAACAACAGAACTTGCTTTGTGTATGTATGTCCGACTGGCGGCCAAGAAAGAAAAACAGAATATCTGCTCGAGAGACCTGCTTGGTGCCTGGCTAGCCGGCTAAGTGAATGGAATGTGGGTGAGAGCTGACAACATTGCTGTAAGGGGATAACAGGTTGTAACCATCTGACAACTCTGTAAAAAGTGATAATGGCCAGCCAGGCTAGCAGGCAGCGGTCGGCAGGGCCCCACAGAGTGGGTGAGGGGAAAGGAGGGAAACCTATACACAACAGGAAATCACGTGACCACTGCAGAGCCTGCCAAGAGCAGTGAGGGGCGAGGTCAGAGGACCGCGGGGAGGTGAAGGGTTGGGTAAGAGAGTATTGAGCATGTCACTGCACATTGTGCGTCATTCCCATGGTAAACGTTACTGTGTTAACATAGGCTGTGTCTTATCAGTATAAAGTAACTGCATTCGTGTGTTCAACATTCAATTAGTGACTATATCGGATACATTATATATTTACAGGTAAGTGTGAGATTAACACTGTTTAGTTTATTTTAATGCTAATAAATGTTTAAATTTATAATTGGTTTGCCATTTTTATTAATGGATGGTTATTTTTGTTTTAGATAATCCGCCTATCTGTTGTGGGAGACAGAAAAAAGGAGGGAAACCCCATTCCACTAGAGCCTACAAAAAGGGAAAGCAGAGCTTTTTACAAAACCCAGGTAAGACTTTTTGAAAATTATATATATAAAAAACCTGTTTTTATGTTATTTTATTTATTTTTTGTTTATAAGAAAATGCTATTTGAAATAGATATACTTATGGTGGTTTATTTTATTTCTTTTTTAGTGGGTGTTGGAAAACAGCTGTCCATTACAACTGCTGTTGATAACGTGTGTGTTTGGGGCCATTGCAGGAAAGTGTACGACTGGAAACTCTGGAGAGATTGTTTTTTATAAAAATCATGTCTTTTGCCACTGCAGATAGCTTAACTTGGGAACCCCTTGTGACCTGTTTCAAGTCACGAGTGTGCTCTGGTCGTGTTGTTAATGTTAGGGAAAGTTTGATTCCCAAAGATTTTCAGAATCTTGTTTTAACATTAAAAAAACAAGTAGTTCCGTGAAGAACTATACAGCCTATTTTCATATATCCTACTTATGTTAATTGCCACTATCAACATACACAATTTCAGTTTGATTGCTGTAATAGATTCGTAGATATTGAGAACCGACTAAATATTTCGGATGGTCGCCATGTTGGATTTTATATATGTAGGTCCTAGAGTTATGTACTGGTACATGCAGATTATTGTGAACGTGTAGTATTCAAACTTCAATCGCATAATTAGGACACAAGAAAAAACAAGGAGATTTAAAAAAATTCACAGCTGCCATCTTGAGGTTATGGAAAAAATTGAAATAAATTAGATGCCAGTGGATTAACATTCGGATAAAGATTTACTGTACCAAGTTTCACTGCACGCGGATGGTTAAATTGCGAGAAACGTCCATGTGAATATTTATAATTCGCGTCACCGCCATGTTGGATTTGTGATCACCAGGTTATTTAAAGTCCTATAGGTGAACTTAAGTTCATAGCCCCTATGGACATTAAAAAATGCAGTTTGATTGCTAAAATAGATTCGTAGATATTCAGTATCGTCTAAATATTTCAGATGGTCGCCATGTTGGATTGTTAAATGTATAGGCCATAGAGTCATGTACCATTAAAGGAAAATTATTGCGTAGGTTCATTATTCAAACTTTCACTTCGATCGCATGACTACATCACAAGAAATAAAAACTTAATTTTAAAATTCGCACTGCCGCCATCTTGAGGTTATGTAAACAATTGAACAAAATTAGATACCAGTGGATTACAATGTGTATAAATATTTCCTGTACCAGGTTTCAGTGCGCTTGGAACATTAAATCGCGAGAAAGGTCTATTTAAAATGTTCAAATTCGCTTGGCCGCCATGTTCGTTTTGTAGTTAACCGGTTTTTGAAAATCTTATAGATGGACTTCCAGTAGTGCCCTTTATCTCCGTACAAAATTTTAGGGAGATACCGCTAATAGTTTCAGAGATATAGAATGCCGGTGAAATATTTCGCACATCCGCCATCTTGTGATTATGTAAACAATTGAACGAAGTTAGATGTCGGTGCATTACAATGTATATAAACATATACTGTACCAAGTTTCATTGCGTTTGGTTAGTCAAATCGCGAGAAACGTCTATTTAAAAGTCGCAAATTCGCCTGGCCGCCATGTTGGTTTTGTAGTTACCAGGTTTTCAAAAGCCACATAAGTGAACTTATAGTAGTTCCCTCTATCACCATAGAAAATGTCAGGGTAATATCGGTAATAGTTTCGGAGATATTGAATGCTGGTGAAATATTTCGCACAGCCGCCATGTTGGATTGGTGAGTCGTAACAAAATTTGAAGGGCACGGTCGAGGTCGCCGGGAATAGTGCTATGAACTTTCCGAGTTTCATTGAAATCGCTCCAGCCGTTTAGATTTTATTAGGGGGGGACACACACACGAATCACACACACACACACACACACACACGCACACACACACGGACAAAAGGTGATCTCATAAGCCTATTTTTTCAAAATTGAAAATAGGCTAAAAATGAAATTTGTATAGTGCAAGGGTTGCATACAGCTTTAAATGTGAATACAGAAGTAGTGTGCGATTTCATATATAAAAAGAAGGACGTTGAGCACAAAGAGACATTTTATATTTGCAGTAAACTGCAAGAGCTTCTGATAGCTGATAATTTGAAACAGTGGTATGATTCCAATGAGATCAGTGCCTTCCTTGCTAAATTTGATAAACTGCAACAAGGACCCAGTGGTTTAGCATTGAACAAAATCCATTACCTGTAAATCAACATTTGTCATTTCAACCCGTTGAATGCTGGGTCTAGACACATTTATTTACCATCAGCGATTGCCTACCGGAGAGCGGTGGTAAATATTGAAAATAAAGACGATAAAATGTTTCATCTGGTGTGTGGCAGCGTATTTGCAGTCAGCACAACGTGACAGTTGTCGACCAGGAATGTACAAGGCCAAGTTTGAAGAGTTAAAACAAAATTTAAATTTAACTCTAGTGTCGTTCCCTATGGACTTAACCGAGATCCTTAGGTTTGAACAAGACAACCAGGAATTTTCGTTCATGGTGTATGGACTTGATGGTAATGAGATTGGGGGTCCTCTTTTGCCACAAAAGAACCGAAACGACATCACATTCATCTTTTATAACTGTCTTACGGAGATGTGAATCACTATTGCCTTATTAAAAGCTTGAGTAGATTGCTAAGCAGTCAAATGTCTAAGGACAAGCGTGTAAAACATATCTGTGACCGTTGCCTCTAATATTTTATAAACCCTACTTCTTTGGAACGTCATAGGGTAGATTGCGTTTCTCAGGAAGCGGTGAGATTGATATTGCCACAAGGGGACAAAGCTATGTTAAAGTTTAAGGACATTCATAAGTGTGACACTGTTCCCTATGTGGTATATGCAGATTTCGAAGCACTGACCACATCCATGGCGGGATGTGAACCAGATCCCGCCATTAGCTCAACCACACCCATTCAAAAACATGAACCGTTTGCCATAGGACTTAATGTGGTGTGTGCCTATGACCCCACACAATCCGTTTACAAATCCCGTGAGGGGCCAGATTGCGCCAGATGGTTCTTGGATGAACTTGTAAAGTTGGCCGACCATGTAAAGGGATTACTGGCCACCCAGTACCCATGAACCCATCTCCAGAACAGCAGCAGCAGTATGAGCATGCCACGACATGTCATATTTGCGAAAAGCCACTGATCAGTGCTGAAGACACCGTTCGTGATCACTCACACTTTACGGGAGAGTTTCGTGGAGCGGCGCATAGTAAATGCAATTTGAACTTTCCAGCGCCTCGTTTCATCAGTGTCTTTTTCCACAATCTGGCGAATTGTGACATTCAGTTTTTGATTCGTGAATTGGGTCATGTCAACAAGGGCTCGTTTACCAATATTCCCCCAAACCATGAGCGTTTTACAGCCCTGACATGGCGGTTGAGCAACTTTAGCATTCGATTTTTGGATTCCTTTAAGTTTATGGCATCCTCGCTAGACAGTCTTGTGAATGGCGTGGATGAAGAGGAATTAAACAATACCAGAATGCATTTTAATGATCCTAAGCAATTTCAATTGTGCATTCGGAAAGGTATATTCCCGTATGATTTCTTCAGCTACTGGGACGTGATAAAGCAAACAAAACTCTCACCTCAAGACAAACTAACACGCAGTACCGTTTCCGATGAAGACTATGCACATGCATGTCAAGTTTGGCGAGTGTTTGACATTAAGACGCTAAGTGAATATGCTATGCATTACCTGAAGATGGATGTATTGCTGCTCACAGATGTGTTTCAAAAATTCCGTGAGTTGTGTCAGCACATTTTTGGTCTTGACCCGGCTCACTATTATAGGAGTCCTGGGCTCTCGTTTGATGCCGCTTTGAAATACACTCAAGTGGAATTCGATTTACTCACTGATGTAGACATGGTTCTATTTTTTGAAAAGGGCATTCACGGTGGCTTTGTGTCGCTTAACCAGCGTCATGCCGAAGCGAACAATGTCTACATGCCTGATTATTCACCAGACAAACCAGAATCGTACTTAATGAACTATGATGTGCATAATTTGTACGGCTACGCCATGAGTCAGCCTTTGCCCTATGGAAAGTTTGCTTGGCTGACAGAGAAACAAGTGTCAGAATTTGATGTGAACTTGGCTAGTCAAGAAACAGGCCGTGGATGTGTGATAGAAGTGGATATTGAATATCCCTCATCCTAGTATGATGAAAATGCCGATTTTCCATTCTGCCTTGAGCAAATGGTTCCCCCTGACAGTAAAGTGAAAATTGAAAAACTTATGGGCACACTTTACAACAAAAATCGGTATGTGCTACATATCAAAATGTTGGTGCAATGCCTTGCCCAAGGCTTGGTGTTGAAGAAAATCCATAGGGGTATTTATTTTGCCCAAAAACCATGGCTTGAGCCATACATGCGACTCAACACAGAGCACCGACAAATGGCAACACAGCAGTTTGAAATTATTTTTTTTTTAATTAATGAACAACTGCATCTATGGCAAGTCCATGGAGAATGTCCGCAAATACCGCGATATTAAATTAGTGAATGTCTGGGAGGGGCAGTGGGGTGCCCGGCGGTACATTACCAAGCCAAATTTCAAATCGATCAAAATTAACGTTGAGGATTAAGCCACCATTGAATTGAGTAAGACCAGCGTGACCATGGATAAACCCATTTAATTGGGCCAAGTCATTTTAGACTTTTCCAAATCGGTCATGTATCGATTCCACTATGAGTATGCCAAACACCATTTTGAGGACGTCTCTCTTTTGTATATGGATACGGACTCATTCACTTACCACTTTCGCCACTGCAACCCCTATGACGTCATGAGGCAACATAGTGACTGGTTCGACACCTCTTCGTATAGTAATGACAACGTGTTTCAGCTACCCATAAAAAACAAGAAGGAAATTGGTGTTTTAAAAGATGAATGCGGTTATTCCGTTATGACAGAATTCGTAGGTTTGGCCTCGAAAATGTATGCTTATCGCACATTAGGCTGTAAGGAAGCCAAAAGAGCAAAAGGTGTAGGTAGGGCAGTGGTAAAATCGCTACGTGTTGACGATTACTTAGCGGTTTTACGCACTGGCAAAGCTATGTCCCATACACAGTGCACGATACAATCCAGCAACCATCATTTATATCTTGTGGAACAGAGAAAACGCACCCTCGCCTCCATGGATAACAAACGTGTGTGGGATAATGACTTGCTCACGAGCCTGCCCTGGGGTTAATACCGCAAGGAGGAGGAGGTGTGATTTCACTGTTTGTTCGTTTAGGGACATGGCTTTTTGTAACTCGTTGATTTAGTATTTTGTATTTTGTAAACATTGTTTTTTTGTCATTGTAAATAGTAGATTTTGTAAATAGTGGCAACCCACCTAGGCCTTTTGCTCTTTAAAAAAAGTTGTATGCAACCTTATTTTAATTTTTATTTTCAATTAAACAGAGTTGGGAATTGTAAAATGGTATATAGTTTAATTATTTAAAGCTGTACAAAGTTGTAGTTTTTGTAAATATAAAATTGGTAATATTTCCTTTCAGTAACTTAAACGAATAGTATTTAATATTTTTTTGTAATGTAAATGGTAAACTAAAAAGTTCTTTAGGGATAAGTGTGCATGTAGAGAATCAGCTTTTGGGAATAAATAAAGTGGTTGTGTTTGTTCCCAAAAGACAGGTATGGTTGTGTGAGTAGAGAGAAAGCTGGTGTGTATGTATGACCAGAGCAAACACGGTGAGGTAGGGTGGGTGGAGAGGGGGATTTTGTTATTTATATATATATATATATATATATATATATATATAACAAATGGTCAATAGTCATTTTGTTTTGTCAATAGTTTTGTGTTCTTTGAAATGTAGCGGTCAATAGACATTTTTTTGTAAAACAGTCTTACCTGCACTAGTCGTAGACCTCCACGTTTCCGCAGTTCCATAAACTCACTGCAGCATCGTTATGGTCAAGCACACACATGAACATTATTGACAAATCTTAACTTTCGACATACACCAAATGGAAAATGTGTAAACAACAAAAATGGAATATCCATGTTTCGATATCAACAAAATTCAAAAACGTAAAACTGTCATTTAAAAACTGGAAATGGTCATGAGTCAAATATGAAAATTCTAAAAACTTCACACGGACAACTTAAAAAAGTGTAATTAACAAATGGAAAATCCATATCATCAAAAACACAAAACTTGAAACAGACATTTTTAAAAACTGTAAATTGTAAATTGGCAATTGGCAATGTGTGAATTCATCATGTGTGAAATGTGAAAATGAAAAATCAGCCCATCAACATCATAATTTTTTAAATAAAAAAACATCATGCATTGGTAAACCTTTATTTCATAACCATAGGGATTGACAAAAAGCATAGAATACAAACAAATCCCAATTCTTTAATGTTTATATCCACGCATCATCAACTTTCCTTTCATAGCACTCATCACAATCAGGGCTGCCTTCCTTTCACCCACTGAGGCATCACAGGATGTGAAACGTTGTTTAGCTGTTTTCAATAATAATTTATCAGCCACATGTCTTAAACCAGAATGACTATGACGATAAGAAAGGTCGTGTTCTTTGCATGCTTGATCCAAAGGTTAACGGGTTCATCACCACGCTGCAAACGTTTTTCAAGATGAGTTCCAGGGCCACAAAAACGACAACCTGGGAGATGGATTTCGAAAGGTAGGTATTGAATCACTTTGTCAATGACGCCATTGCCAGTACAGGTCTGGCATATCCTTTTCCATGGATGGTAAAAAGGTTTGGTCTTCCTCCTCCTCTGTGGACGATGTTTGTGTTTGTTGTTGTTGTTGTTGCTGCTTTTTCTCGCCATGACACCCGTGGAATGATTCAACAAAGTCTTTACATGGACTTTTATGACCGTGATACAGTTTCACTAGCTGACAAGTCGCGCACTGACGCATAGAGGGTATTTTTGCCATGGCCACTTGCTATTGATGATCGTAATCCGTACAGTTTTGCAACTCACTCAACACAGGGCCTTGAGTCCATGATTTTGGTACATATTGCCAGATTCTTTCACCGCGTTGGCAGCCACATAATATATGAACGACTTGGGCAGGGCTAAGAGTTCCTCTTAGGTAAAACTGTCTAGTTTCTTTTTGCACACAAAGAACTTGCCAATGGCTTTGTCCGTAGAATTGCCTTTCTCCATGGTATCACGTTCTGTAGATGTTTACACGTTGCTTGTAGAAATCTCACTGGCGTCATTCACAGGTAAATCTTGAGTTATAAGTTTGTTCAACAACTCCCAGCAGGCACGGGTGGTTAACCAATGAAAGAGATGCCACACATGAGCTAGGGCTGTATGGGTATTGTTGCCACAGGAACAAGTATCCAAGAGCGTTTGCAGGGATGGGCAGCCCAACTCCATGAGGTCGATACATTGACAGTAAGAAGCCAAAAATGGTTGCAACCATTCACATGTTTCATTACCTTTCACAAATACCACATTGGCCGAGGACAAGTGGGCTTTCATGACCACGTCCAAATATTTATAGGAAACTAGCTGACCCAGCAGACGTTGCCCTGCCAATTAAACAAAGTTTTGTAACTTTGTTTCTTGAAGTTCTTTTGGATACACAATATTATTTTTTTTCAATTTCTGTTACCTGCCTCTAAACTATTGGAAAATGGATTAACTACTTTAGAAACATTGGTGGGAGCGTGTACAACAACTCACCCAAGTTTCATAGCAATCAAATGAATGGCATATGAACAATTACGGAATTTTGTTTAAACGATTCGTGCGCTGTCACTCACATGTTGAATCTACTCGTGCGCTACCTACTGAGAAATGGATTTACTATGTTAGAAACCTTCACGAAAGTGTACACAACAACTAATCAAAGTTTCATCGCAATGAATGAATGGTATATGAACGCATACGGGATTTTGTTGAAAGGCTTCACGCGTCATCACTCATCTGTTGCATCTACTCGTGCGTAACCTATTGTAAAGTGGATTTACTAAGTCGAAAACCTTCCCTGGCGTGTACACAACAACTCATCAAAGATTCTTCGCAATGGGATGAAAGGCATATGAAAGCATACGGGACTTTTTTTGAAACGATTCGCGTGCCGTCGCTTATTTGTTGAATATACGCGTGTTCTACCTATTGTAAAATGCATGTACTAAGCCATAAATCTTCCCTCGAGTGTATACAACATTTCACCCTAGTTTCATCGCTATCGGACGAATGATATATGAACGCATGCGGGACTTGGTTGAAACGCTCCACGCGTCGTCGCTCATTTGCTGAATCTTCTCGTGCATTACCTATTGTAAAATGGATTTACTCAGCCAGAAGCCTTCCCTGGAGTGTACACAATATATCACCCAAGTTTCATCGCTCTCGGACGAATGGTATTTGAACGCATACGGGACCTTTTTGAAACACTTAGGGCAGCGTCGCTCATTTGTTGAATCTACTCGTGTGCTATCTGTTGTAAAATAGATTTACTAACCCAGAAACCTTCCCTGTAGTGCACTCAACATCTCATCCATGTTTAATCGCAATCAGATGAATGGTATATCACGCAAACGGGATTTTGTTTAAATGATTCGTGCGCTGTCTCTCATTTGTTGAATCTACTCGTGATCTAACAACTGTGAAATGGATTTACTAAGTTAGAAAGCTTCATGTAAGTGTACACAACGACTCATCAAAGTTTCATCGCAATTTATGAGTAGTATATGAAAGCATACGAGATTTTGTTGAAACGCTTTGCGCGTCGTCACTCATTTGTTACATCTACTGTGCGCTACCAATATTTTAAAATGGATTATCCAAGTTTAAGACCTTCCCCGGCGTGTACCTTCCCTCAAGTGTACACATCATTTCACCCTAGTTTCATCGCTATCGGACGAATGGTATATGAACGCATACGGGACTTTTTTGAATCGCTCCACGCGTCGTCGCCCATTTGCTGAATCTTCTCGTGCGCTACCTATTGCAAAATGGATTTACAAAGCCTGAAACCATCCCTAAACTGTACACAACATCCCACCCAAGTTTGATTGCTATTGGACGAATGGTATACGAACATATACGGGACTTAGATGAAGCACTTCGCGCATCGTCGCTCATTTGTTGAATATACTTGTGCGTTACCTATTGTAAAATGGATTTTCTAAGCCAGGGGCCTTTCCTGGAGTGTACACAATATCTCACCCAAGTTTCATCGCTATCGGACGAATGGTATATGATGCATACGGGATTTTGTTTAAATGATTCGTGCGCTGTCAGTCATTTGTTGAATCTACTCGTGCTCTACCAACTGTGAAATGGATTTACTAAGTTAGAAAGCTTCACGTAAGTGTATACAACGACTCATCAAAGTTTCATCGCAATTGATGAATAGTATATGAACGCATACGGGATTTTGTTAGAACGCCTTGCACGTTGTCACTCATTTGTTACATCTACTGTGCGCTACCAATATTGTAAAATGGATTTTCCAAGTTTAAGACCTTCCCCGGCGAGTACACAACAACTCATCAAAGTTACATCGGAATCGGATGAATGGCATATGAACGGATACGGGATTTTCTTTATACGATTCGCCTGCCTCACTCATTTGTTAAAACTACTCATGCGCTACCTATTGTAAAATGAATTTACTAAGCCAGAAACCTTTCCTGGAATATACACAACAATTCACCAAAGTTCCATCGCAATCGGGTGAATGGTATATGGACGCGTACTGTACTTTGTTGAAACGAGTCACGGGCCGTCACTCATTTGATGAATCTACTCGTACGCTACGTATTTTAAAATGGATGTATTAAGCCAGAAAACTTCCTTAGGGTGTACCCAAGATCTTACCCAAGTTTCATCGTAATCGGACGAATGGTATTTGAACGCATACGGGACCTTGTTGAAACGCTTCGCGTGTCGTCGTTCATTTGTTGAATCTACTCGTGCGCAACCTCCTGTGAAATGGATTTACTAAGTTAGAAACCTTCACGTAAGTGTACACAACATCTCACCCAAGTTTCAATGCCATCGGACGAATGGGATTTGAACGCATACGGGACCTTGTTGAAACGCTTCGCGCGTCGTCGCTCATTTGTTGAATCTACTCGTGCGCAACTTGCTGTGAAATGGATTTACTAAGTTAGAATCCTTCACGTAAGTGTACACAACAACTCATCAAAGTTTCTTCGCAATCGATGAATGGTGTATATACTTATACGGGGTTTTGTTGAAACGCTTCGTGTGTCGTCGCTCATTTGTTGAATCTACTCTGCGCTATCTAATGTAAAATGGATTTACTGAGCCAGAAACCTTCCCTGGAGTGCACTCAACATCTCATCCAAGTTTCATCGCAATCGGATGTATGGTATATGAACGCATACAGGACTTTGTTGAAACGCTCTAACGTGCAGAGACAAAGAGAAGAATTCGACATCACCTCCACCTATGGTAAGAAACAACTTTGTGCCCCGGGCGGAGTGTAAGTTATGACGGTAGATGTACAGGTTGTGACCAGGTGGCTCTAATGTGCAGAGGCAACCCGTCCAAAGACATTAGCATTCACCAAGGCCAAGGCTAGTGGTTTCCATGACGATTGTTTTTGACTGTATATTGTGGTTCTAAAATTGTGTGTAAATTGTGGTTCTAAAATTGTGTTTATTCCACCTACCGGGCCAGATTGTGAATCTAAACCATACAGGGACCCACCCGAATATACATACCAAATTTCATGAAAATCGGAGCTGCCGTTTAGGAGGAGTTCAGTGACATACACACGTGTCGAAGAATTATATATATAAAGACTAGCTGACCCGGCAGAAGTTGTCCTGCCAATCAAAGAAAGTGTTGTAACTTTGTTTCTTGAAGTGCTTTTGGATACACAATATTTTTTCAATTTTTGTTAACTGCCTCTAAAGTATCGTGAAATGAATTAACTAATCTAGAAATATTTGTGAGAGCGTGCACAACAACTCTCCAAAGTTTCATAGCAATCGGATAAATGGCATATAACGCATACGGGATTTTGTTTAAATGATTCGTGCGCTGTCACCCATTTGTTGAATCTACTCGTGCTCTACCAACTGTGAAATAGATTTACTAAGTTATAAAGCTTCACGTAAGTGTACACAACAACTCATCCAAGTTTCATCGCAATCGATGAATAGTATATGAACGCATACGGGATTTCGTTGGAACGCTTTGCGCGTCGTCACTCATTTGTTACATCTACTTGTGCGCTACCAATATTGTAAAATGGATTTACCAAGTTGAGCACCTTCCCTGGCGTGTACACAACAACTCATCAATGTTTCATTGGAATCGGATGAATGACATATGAACGCATACTGGATTTTCTTTAAACGATTCGCATGCCATCACTCATTTGTTGAATCTATTCGTGCGCTACCAGTTGTAAAATGATTTTACTAAGCCAAAAACCTTTACTGAAGTGTACACAACAGTTCACCAAAGTTTCATCGCAATCGGATAAATGGTATATGGACGCATAAGGTACTTTGTTGAAATGATTCGCGTGCCGTCACTCATTTGTTGAATCTACTCGTGTGCTACCGATTGTAAAATGGATTTATTAAGCCAGAAACCGTCCGTAGGGTGTACTCAACATTTCACCCAAGTTTCATCGTAATCGAACGAATGGTATTTGAACGCATACGGGACCTTATTGAAACGCTTCGCACGTCGTCGCTCATTTGTTGAATGTACTCGTGCGCAAATTCTTGTGAAATGGATTTACAAAGCTAGAAACCCTCACGTAAGTGTACACAATAGTAGTGGAGTAGTGGTGCTTCTAACCCACCCATTTTATTTGTACCAGACTGTACAAGTTAAAATAATTAATATCTCTCAAACGCATGGTCGGATGTTGAGAAATGTGGTGTCCTAGGACTCGGGCTGACGTCCTCTTTCCTATGGACCATGTATTATAATTTTAAATTTTTTTTTAAAATTTTTCGTTTTCGAAAATAGGCGATAGCTTGAAAACCAAACAGGATAGAACGTTGTGCCATGGCTCAAACGAATGGTCTTTATGACCTTTATTTTTTGTAATAAAACTTTTTTATTTTTTATATTTTTTTGAAAACACTCGAATTTTGAAAATCCTATATTTTGGAAACTAGGAACTCTACAAAAAAAATGTTTAACGTAAATCAATGGTCCCTACCCCCTCTACCCCCAAAATAAATTTCAAGTCTCTAGGATGAAAACCTGTAGTAGTGGGGTAGTGAGAGAGCTACTTACAAAAGCAAGTGGTGAGCCCCTGCGACCTTGGAATGGAAGGAGTCATGCTAGGAAGGCGTGCTTGGATTCGTTTTTTTCGTCTCGTCGTGCTCTTTACGGAAATGTAGGTGTCGAAAAGGTGAAATGCTGGAAACACGGTCTTTTTGGGGTAAAACCATGATTTTAAACTTTTTGCTATATCTCGCGAACCAATCATGATAGAGGTGTGTACGACGGGTCCAAGGACTCCGGGTGACGTCCTCTTTGCTATGAACCACTCGTTATAATTTTTTTAAAGTTGGAAACGCGATTTTGGGGTAAACATGTGTTTTTTGTGATTTTTGCCGATATCTCACAAACCAATAACGCTAGAGACGAGTACGAGGTGTCCTAGGACTCGGGCTAACGCCCCCTTTCAAATGTGGTAGATTTTTTTTTCAAAAAAATAATTCACAAAGGGCCTAACGCCATACATGTTGAGAAAACCCTGTTTTTTTTTCTTTACCTGTTTATAATGTTTATGATGCGTGGTGGTTGAGAGAGACGATACGGCTGGGTGTGTGTGTGTGTTTCAACAAACCTGTCGCTGACCATGGTGGGTGTGTTCAATAGATTAATCGCTATTTCGGCGGGTCGGTGTATGAAAGAGCGAGCGTGCGTTTTCTGATATTTTACCTTTAACGTGTAAATGGTGATGAGAACTTGGTTCTATGTTGGTC
Source organism: Meconema thalassinum (assembly GCA_946902985.2). Lineage (NCBI taxonomy): Eukaryota > Metazoa > Arthropoda > Insecta > Orthoptera > Tettigoniidae > Meconema > Meconema thalassinum. The sequence continues at coordinate 85,683,363 of OX336393.1, forward strand.
GAAGCGAGTACAGAAAACACACTTGCCGAGGAGCAGGAGGTGAATGTCATTTGAGCTTATGGGAAGGCGTTGATCTGACTTGACAACAGGTGACGCTTGAAGGTGAAATAATCTGAGCATTGTGGTGGCAGGGAAGAGCGAAAGGCATGTGAACACATGTGTGAAACCACAGGCAAGCTAAACCAGTGACATCCTGTCTTGCTTCGTACGTGACAAAATGCAAGTTCATGTGAAATTTGATCTACCGCAGGTGTTCGCTTGGGACGTTATCTGTCCACATGCGCGATAACTGTTAACAAGTTACATCCTGTCTTGCTTCGTACGTGACAAAATGCAAGTTGACGTGAAATTTGATCTACCGCAGGTGTTCACCTTGGACGTTAGCTGTCCACGTGCGCGATAACTGTTAACAAGTGACATCCTGTCTTGCTTCGTACGTGACAAAATGCAAGTTGACGTGAAATTTGATCTGCCACAGGTGTTCACGTTGGACGTTAGCTGTCTACGTGCCTGATAAGAGAATGTTCAAAGCGTGGGAATCGCTGAATCAGTAAAAAGTATGATGCAACTTGTCGGAATGATGTCACTACCAATAGATAGGCAAGAGCTGCAAACAGCAGTGGTGGGAGGTGAAGGGAGGGAGAGGGGAGGGGTAATGTATGAGAGAACATAGGAGGAAAGGGAAAGACAAACATGTATGAACATGCATGAAGCGCGGAGCGCTGTACACATAGAGCTATAGGTGGTGTACAACATGTGTGAATAAATAAAAAGTACACAGGTTCACACAACATGTAATTTATTGATCCAAGAATTAAACGTAGAGTTAAACCCTAACCATTTGACGTAGAGTTTATTTCCTTTTTGTTTCAACACTTTTTCCACAAGATAATGCTGAGGAAATGCTGTTTTCTGAAGTTCATGTAGATAAAATCTACCTTTTATGGGTTGATGGTTGAGGTCCTCGAGTAAATAGGTGACTGGACTGTCCAAGTTGACTCGACGAATTCGAAATAGTTCAGTCCCCCACTGAGGCGTGTAGCCCTTATTGAAGGCAGACTTAAATTTGCTCACACGAACAAAATCCCCAATGTTCAGTCGGTGACCTTTAGGATCGGCTGTTTTTATGGGGTTGAACAGTTTATCCAATCGCTGAATATATTTAGTCACGAGGCGTGGCTTGGTCCCAATCGTTCTATGTTTGGTGTCATTGTAACGTGACACTAGTTCAGGTAACATGTCCAACCAGCGATAACTGCCCTGAGCGGTAAACGCTTTCCACATATGGGTTTTCAAAGTTCGGTTGAACCGTTCGACCACACTGGCTTTGAGATTGCTGTACGTGGTGTAATGGTGAATATCCTTAGATTTGAGAAAACTGGAGAAGTCCTTGTTGAAAAATTCTTTCCCCTGGTCGGTTTGTAGCAGCTGAGGTTGACGTTGGGAGTGTTGAATAATATGTTGAAAGGCCTTGGTAACTAGTGGGCCAGACTTGCGACGCACAGGTTCAACAAAGGCCATTTTGGAATAGACATCAATGACGGTCAACATATAGCGTACACCGTCGTTAACGCCAGCATAGGGTATCATTTCAACCTAGTCAGCCTGCCAAAGTTCATCCACACCTCGTGAAATCACCTTGAGTCGCGGATAGTGACGCCTAGCTGGGCGATGCAACTCGTGAGCAATACCCATTTTAATGGGTGAGGGCTTAAACAATAATTTTGGCATTTCGAAGTTCTTGTTCAATTTCTTGAATTTCCCAATCGTGACCGGTATGGCCAGCTTGACGTGAAGCATGCAACAACTGTAGCCGCTGGACAAGCTTATTGGGATTGTGCCAGTAGGTAACATCCACAAGGGGTTTTAATGGTTTAAATGTCACTCCCGAAGCGGACACTTTACGACGAGTACTTTGACTAGTGGGAAACATTTTTGCAATGATGGTTTTATATTTTTGAGATATATTGGCATTCACTTGTTGCGTGGGATCATACTGACTTTTGTGAGCATGGGTATCCAATAAAATGGATTTATATTTGTCAAGGTCCTCTGACGTATAATCATGGGAAGAGGGGGTCCGAGAAAAGAGCAGCTTTAACAGTCCTGGCGTTAATTTATAGTTGATATTTTTAATGACAGCTTTAGTACAAGCAAATTTAATGGATGAATCGCCAATTTTAAAACTATCATCCTCATAGCGAACACCATACGTGGTATCTGTGTTTCCAATAAATAGATCGGTGAAATAGGGTTCCAATGTTGATCCATAATATTTTATTAAAATGGTTTTCAGTTGTGCTTTATGTTGAGGGGTGGCCAAGAGTTGTGAAAACGGAGACGCCCTGGAAGGGCAAGGTATTTCGACCATGGCCAAGGATTTCTTTTTTCTCAAAAACTCTGCAAGGGGTGCGGCCTTTTTTGAGGCGTAAACACTTGTTCCTCCTCATCCTCAACTTCACTAACACTAGTCAAATCTTCCTGTTCCTCTTCCTCTTCCTCAGGGTCCTCGTGGTGCGTCTGCGTGGCTTGTGAAACGGTGGGTAGCGTTTCAGATGGCTTGAAAGAGGGTTTCAACATGGCTTTTAGTGGAGGTGCTAAATGTTGCTGAATAAACAAAGCATGATTGGCACGTGATTGTTTCAATTGACGAAACTTTTGGCGAATAGTATTTTTTGCTCTAATATGCTTTTTCAATTGACTCTCTGCTAACGCCATGGTGTCTTGACAAATGACTTGCCGGGGAATGAGACAGGGCCTTAAATAGCAATAAAATGATCAAACCCTAAGCGATACCGTCCTTGGTTGAGTTCACTTTGTTTGTCAATGACTAAACAGGCATGACGTTGAGTGTTCCAGCACTTGGCACACAATTCTGTAAACATTTGAAAGGTCATATCTGGATTCACATGTTCATTATAAATGTGACGACTGTTCCTCTCGTCCTGACGAAATAAAACAATGACATTGGCATTGTCACGAATCAACTGTTTGGACATTTTAGAATACGTTTGCCCAAGATAGAAGCAATCGATATGTTTGTGTCGACCCATGCTGAAATAGCTTTGAATGATGCCTTGACGTTCAGTGGATACATCATCGAAAATCATGAGTGAATCAGGCTTTACCTCATCCGGTGAAATCACATTTTCTTGCATGGAAAATGTAAAATAACCCATATTCTCTTTTTGTAATCCAGACATGACTTGATCCAGAAACACGTAGAGGGGTTGGTAGAGAGATTTTGCAAAAATATAAATATTTTGAAAACGCAGACCATTGGGCGCTGAGATGAGCGTTAGCAAAAGATTTGTCTTTCCACAGCCGGAAGGCCCCACAATGATGCAGCGAATGGAAGATGGAAACAGTGAACCACGTGATGTGGGACAGAGATGGGAAACCATGTCCCCCACGGGGAATGACTCTTGCTGCTTAATACTCTTCATGTCAACTAAGGCTTAGACAGGCTAGCCGGCTGTCTATATACAGGACACCGAACCTTGTCATAGAAACAGTAGACTCGTACTACAGGTTGACGATGGATGTCTTTGGACGTGCGTTGTTGGCCAAAGCTAGGTCTGTCCCCATACATGATCCTAAACAAGAAACAGATCCTGCTAATAAACACTATGTGGATAGGTCAGTAGTGCCACGCACAAAACAGGGAGATTATGACTTTAAGGGAAAGCGGTTAACCCATGTAAAACATCCTCAAGTGTCTACAGACGTTACTACGAAAAAGTATGTGGATAACAAAGTGTATGAGTTTTATGACAAAGTGCCCCAGCTTACGGTGAATGGCTATAGCGCTAATCACCATCGGATTATTCACGTGGAAGACCCACAAGACGAAGACGATGTTTGTACCAAGCGTTACATGACCTATGAAATGAAAAGGCTTTATAAATTTATCCCATCTGTATTTTTAGTGTATCTGACAAATGAAAAATCTGTGAATGACAGAAAACATTTACCGCTAGTCCATGATCAGCACTTGACCTATGTGCTTGCTTCGGGTTTAAGCCACTATCGATTACACTATGATGGAACCATTCACATCAAATATGCCATACCTGATGAGAACCATTTACAAATAAAGATAAATGGTCATAGGATGTTGGTCCATGACCATGAAATGGTCAATGCAGGTGACGAATTATCCTTTCACCTTATGTTGACATGGGATGAAAAGCAAGCGGGAAAAACCATAATCGATTTCCCACTTTATGTGGAATTGGAATATACAGCCATGAAATAACCATCTGACGTTAGTTGTGATTTACACTTTCTTGTGAAAGGTTGTTGGTCATTATCATCATGGTGAAACAAAGGTATGCAGTGAGAAAGACTAAAAAAAAGGACTTTGTCCTTGGCAAAGCCAGGGTTTTCAACATTCGTGGCCAAGCCCTTGCGAAAGAAAAAAAGAAAAAATAATGTATTGACCATAAGGAAAGCCTTTCGAGCAGCACAGAGACATGTTATTCCAAAACGTCGGCGACAGAGTTCAAACCAAGGGCGAGTGATTCCCGTCCCCAAACGAGCGGGATTTTTACCTGCATTATTTGCCGGTTTGGCTGCTCTGGGTTCACTTTTGGGCGGTGCCAGTGCAGTGGCAAAAACCATTAAAGCCGCGCAGCAGGGCAAGCAACAACTCAAAGAAAGTCAGCGACACAATGAAACGATGGAAGCGATTGCCATGGGGGCTAGAAATGCCAATTTAAAGACAGCCTTTTATCAACAAGGATTTGGGATTTCACCATTTCGAAATATTAAAAAAAAAAAAATAACCTCAGCAAGACATGCCCTGACGCATCAACAAGTGGAAAGCTATGCTAAACAACTAAAGCTTTCTCATTTTCGAGGTGTGTTTATGCGAAACCAATTACCCCCACGACCCTGGAAACAGGAATGTGCTGTTGTCAATTTGGATGATCACCGAGGACCAGGGACGCATTATGTAGCTTATGTCAAAGAGGGATCCACTGTATGGTACTTTGACAGTTTTGGGAATTTGCCCCCGCCCATGGAACTAGTGACCTATTTTGGAAACAGGATCAAGATATATTATATTGTGAAACGTGAGCAAACGTTTAACAGCCAACAGTGTGGACGTTTGTGTTTAATTTTTTTATATAAGACGCAGCATAAGCAAAAACGCCACCAGTATGTCAGCAGAAAGTAAAACGTTTACAGTGCATGGACGTGGACCTGAAGTCAGCCTAGACTTTTACCCTCCTATCGAATTGAGTGAAAAACCCTATGGTTTAGGACTTGTTTCTCTTGAAACGTACAATCGAATATACAACATACGTAAAAATGTGAACAACAAGTTTTACTATGATGATTCTGTGCTCACCTTGAACTCTGGTGGATACACGATCGATGACATTTATGAACACATTTATGTGGTGTTGATCAATCAATATGGTTTAAAGTCATTTCTCGACGGAACACACAAGTTTGAACTTGTAGGCAATACCAACACTCATCGCTGCAGTATTTTCTCTACCTTCAACATTGACTTTAAAACACATCCCGATTCCATTGGTCCATTACTAGGATTTAAACCACGTGTGTTGGAGCCCAACAAAAAACATGATTCGGACCATGAAGTGAAATTCATTGAGGACCATCATGTGTCGGTGACGTGTAATATTATTAGCCAAGTGTACACCAATCAAGAACCATCGCATTCGCTTTATGACTTTATTGTGACATCGCCCAATGGGTATATTATTCGTGAAAACCCTCCAGTGGTGCTTTTTCATTCTGTGGCTGTCGATAGTATTAGTAATATAACATTAAGACTGATCAATAGAGATCAACAACTCATTGATCTAGATTCTACCACACCAGTGACTTACAAGTTGGTGCTAAAGCCACTATGAAATTTGTGTATAAAGCAACAACACCGTCTAGGAATAGTGTTAGTAGTTTGCCACGTGAATACACGTTAACATCTCAAGGCAAGCAGATTTTACAGCATTTGGGTTACCACGTCAACCCTCATGATGAATTCTATCCTAGAGATAGCGAACCGCATCGAGGAGCAACCAGGAGTGGTAAGAATTGATCTCCATTCCTATCAAGCTCAAACACCTGGACTCAATAACAATGATGAAATTCAATTTGTTATCAACAACCAAGATATTTACACCCTACCTCATGAAAGTGTCATTCAGATTGAAGGTCGGCTCACGAAAGCCGATGGTTCTACACCTACCACATCCGAGTTGGCCAACCATGGTTTAGCCTTTCTGTTTTCTGAAGTGCGGTATGTCATTAACGATATCGTGGTGGATAGCACTCGAAATGTGGGCATTTCCAGTGTCATGAAACTATACCCCTCTTTTAGTGAGGAAGAAGGTAAAACACTTTGCATGGCAGGTTGGTGTCCTGACTCGACCAATGACTGGATGGTACACACCGATGGGACCTTTACTGGATATTTACCTCTTAAACTGATTTTAGGCTTTGCCGAAGAACACCAACGCATTGTGGTCAACGCAAGGCAAGTGCTTTACCTAGTGAGAGACAGGAGTGATAATAATGCACTCAAGGGAGCCGACAATGCCCCCATCGATTCAAAAATTCAACTACAACGCTAGCTATGGAAAGTTCCCCATGTGACCATTGAAGATAGCAAAAAACTGGACATACTCAAAATGGTAAAGAGAGATATGCCTCTACCCATGGAATTTAGAAGCTGGGCACTCCATGAGTATCCGCTATTGCCCACCACCAACACACACAGTTGGTCTGTAAAAACAGCTCGCTATACAGAGAGACCTCTCTACCTGATCGTGGGTTTTCAAACGAATCGCAAGTATCAACAAACCAAAGATGCCACGCAATTTGATCATCTGCAATTGAGAAATGCACGTCTTTTCCTCAACGGAGCTGTGTTTCCCTATGAAGGACTGGATTTGGATTTTTCAAAAAATAAGTTTGGCCCCCTGTACGACTTGTTTTCTAAATTTCGATGGTCGTATTATCAAAAAGAGAACGGCCCCATGCTACTACCCCAAGCGTTTAAGGCAAGAGCACCACTGATTGTTTTTGACTGTTCTTACCTGGAAGAGTCTGTCAAGCTATCCAATATCGACATTCGACTAGATTTTGAAACGCATGACAATGTACCAGCCAATACCACGGCCTACTGTTTGATTATTCATCACAAACAAGTCGACTATTATCCACTATCCAACCAAGTGACGAGTGTATAAATAACAGGTCATCCCACGTCAAGCCACTCAGTCATGTCTTGCTTTAAAGCCTCAAGAGACGTTACATCCATGAATTTAAACTCTGAGGAACAACGTTTCAAGACTTTTGCCACGTGGCCAGTGCCTTTCATAAACCCTCAAGCCTTGGCGGCTGCTGGATTCTACTATTTAAAAACAAGAGATGAAGTGAAATGTGCCTTTTGTCCCATCATCATAGACCAATGGCAGGAGGGCGATGAACCCATGCAGGAACATCAGCGCTGGTCACCCACCTGCCCCTACCTGTGCAGAATGAAAGTGGGAAATATACCCTGTCATTCAAGCTATCCCTCACTTGTGTCTCTGGGTGATGAAAATAAAGCAAGTTACGATACATGTGGACCGTATGGTATCCATGGTGCTTCGGTGAGCAGCTCACCATCAAAAACACCTAGTTTAGAGACATTGGGACATCATCGGTGTTATGGACGTTACAAACACAAGAGACTATATTGTTGTATCAGTTGCTATCGTCCTTATCCCAAAATGAGAAAAGCCTGTAAGACGTGTTATGATAATAAAATGATGTAATTCTTAAATTCTTATTTTTGCATGTCCCTCTGTCCTACCCTAACCTCAATTTGAAACTAGCATGGAAGGTAAGTCCATGCCATGATCACACGTGATTGTCAGTCAGTCGTCAGTTGAACTCGGTCCAGGCAAGCGTCAACATGTTGCGCACACTCATTGTGGATTGCCAAGGGTTTAAAATTGGTGACAACAAATTTATATTTAAACGAGTGGCCATGATCGATTGTACCACGTTTTGGATATCGCAAGCTACGCATTTGCTCTTTAAACCACCCCATGCTTTTGATTTGTTGTGTGAAAAAGACCGTAAACAAACCCAGTGGATTGAAAATCATAGGCAACTAGACTGGAATCAGGGAACCAATTCCTATAAATATTTGGACGTGGTCATGAAAGCACACTTGTCCTCGGCCAATGTGGTATTTGTGAAAGGTAGTGAAAAACGGCAATGGTTGCAACCATTTTTGGCGTCTTACTGCCAATGTATCGACCTTATGGAGTTGGGCTGCCCCTCCCTGCAAACGCTCATGAATACTTGTTCCTGTGGCAACATTACCCATACAGCCCTATCGCATGCGTGGCATCTCTTTCATTGGTTAACCACTCATGCCTGCTGGGAGTTGTTGAACAAAATTATAACTCAAGATTTACCTGTGAATGACGCCAGTGAGATTTCTACAAGCGACGTGTAAACATCTACAGCACGTGATACCATGGAGAAAGGCAATGCTACGGACAAAGCCATCGGCAAGTTCTTTGTGTGTAAAAAGAAACTAGACAGTTTTACCAAAGAGGAACTCTTGGCGCTGCCCAAGTCGTTCATTTATTATGTGGCCGCCAATGCAGTGAAAGAAATCTGGCAACATGTAACAAAATCATGGACTCAAGACCCTGTGTTGAGTGAATTGCAACCCTGTATGGATTACGATCACCATAAGCAAGTGGCCATGGCAAAAATACCGTCTATGCGTCAGTGTGCGACTTGCCAGCTAGTGAAACTGTATCACGGTCATAAAAGTCCATGTAAAGACTTTGTTGAATCATTCCACGGGTGTCATGGCGAGAAAAAGCAACAACAACAACAACAAACACAAACATCGTCCACAGAGGAGGAGGAAGACCAAACCTTTTTACCATCGATGGAAAAGGATATGCCAGACCTGTACTGGCAATGGCGTCATTGACAAAGTGATTCAATACCTACCTTTCGAAATCCATCTTCCAGGTTATCGTTTTTGCGGCCCTGGAACTCGTCTCGAAAAACGTTTACAACGTGGTAATGTACCCATTAATCTTTTGGATCAAGCATGCAAGGAACATGACCTTTCTTATCGCCATAGTCATCCTGGTTTAAGACATGTGGCAGATAAATTGTTATTGAAGAAAGCTAAACAACGTTTCACATCCAGTGATGCCTCAGTGGGTGAAAGGATGGCAGCCCTGATTGTCATGAGTGCTATGAAAGGAAAGTTGATAATGCATGGACATAAACATTGAGGAGTGAGGAAATGGAATGTGTTTGTATTCTATTTTTCTTTTGTCAATTCACTATGACTATGAAATAAAAACAAACGTTTACCAGAGCACAATGATTTGTTATTTTTAATTTTAAGAAATCGTGATGTTGATGGCTGATTTTTTCATTTTACACATTTCACACATGATGAATTCCACACACTGTAATTTGCCAATTTGCAATTTACAGTTTTTAAAAATGTTCGTTTCAAGTTTTGCGATTTTGATGATATGGATTTTTCCAGTTTGTTGATGACACATTTTAAACAATGTCTGTTTGAAGTTTTTGAATTGTCATATTTTACACATGGCCATTTCCAGTTTTTAAAAATGTCCGTTTTAAGTTTTGCTGTTTTTGGTGATATGGAAACATGGATTTTCCATTTTGCTGTTTTCACATTTTTCCATTTGGTGTATGTCGAAAGTTGAGATTTGACAATGATGTTAATGCAAGTGCATGACCATGACGATGCTGCAGTGAGTTTATGGGTGTTTGGAGAAACGTCGAGGTCTACGACTACTGCTGGTAAGACTGTTTTTACAAAAATAATGTCTATTGTCTGCCACATTTCAATGAAAAAAACGAAACTATTTAAAACAAAATGAGTATATAAGTGACCATTTACCCCCCACCCTACCTCACCGTGTTTGCTCTGGTCAATCATACACACCAGTTTTCTCTCTCTCCACTCATACATTCACACCTGTCTTTGGGAACAAACACAACCACTTTATTTATTCCCAAAAGCACATTCTCGACATGTACACTCATCCCAAAAGAACTTTTTAGTTTATCATTTACATTATGAAAAAATAATTAAATACTAGTTATTAAAGTTACTAAAAATCTTACTTATTTCATATTTACAAAAAAAACTCAACTTTGTACAGCGTTAAAAGAATCAAACTATTTACCAATCAAAAAATTTAAAAAAAATAAGGTTGCATAGAACTTTTAAAGAGCAAAAGGTTCAAGTGGGTTGTCACTATTTACAATGACAGAAACCAATATTTACAAAATTCTAAATCCACAAGTTACAAAAAGCCATGTCCCATAAACGATTAAACAATGAAATCACACCTTCTCCTCCTTGCGATCATAACCCCAGGGCAGGCTGGTGAGCAGGTCATCAGCCCACACACGCTTGTTATCCATGGAGGCGAGGGTGCGTTTTCTCTGTTCCACAAGATACAAATGATGGTTGCTGGATTGTATCCTGCACTGTGTATGAGACATAGCTTTGCCAGTGCGTAAAACCGCTAGGTAATCGTCTACACGTAGCGATTTTACCACTGCTCTACCTACACCTTTTGCTCTTTTGGCTTCCTTACAGTCGAGTGTGCAGTAAGCATACATTTTTGAGGCCAAACCTACGAATTCCGTCATAATGGAATCACCGCATTCATCTTTTAAAACGCCCATTTTCTTTTTGTTTTTATGGGCAGCTGAAACACGTTGTCAACACTATAGCAAGAGGTGTCGAACCAGTCACTATGTTGCCTCATGACGTCATAGGGGTTGCAGTGGCGAATGTGGTAAATGAATGAGTCCGTGTCCATATACAAAAGAGAGACGTCCTCAAAATGGCGTTTGGCAAACTCATAATGGAATCGATACATGACCGATTTAGAAAAGTCTAAAATGACTTGACCCAAGTAAATGGGTTTATCCATGGTCACGCTGGTCTTACTCATTTCAATAGTAGCCAAATCCTCATCGATAATTTTGATCGATTTGAAATTTGGCTTGGCAATGTACCGCCGGGCACCCCACCGCCCCTCCCAGACATTCACCAATTTAATGTCACGGTATTTGCGAACATTCTCCATAGACTTGCCATAGATGCAGTTGTTCATTAATTTAAAAAAATTAATTTCAAACTGCTGTGTTGCCATTTGTCGGTGCTCTGTGTTGAGTCGCATGTATGGCTCAAGCCATGCTTTTTGAGCAAAATAAATACCCCTGTGGACTTTCTTCAACACCAAGCCTTGGGCGAGGCATTGCACCAACATTTGGATATGTAGCACATACCGATTTTTGTTGTAAAGTGTGCCCATGAGTTTTTCAGTTTTCACTTTACTGTCAGGGGGAACCATTTGCTCAAGGCAGAATGGGAAATCGGCATGTTCATCATACAAGGATGAGGGATATTCAATATCCACTTCTAGCACATATCCACGGCCTGTTTCTTGGCTAGCCATGTTCACATCAAATTCTGACACTTGTTTGTCTGTCAGCCAAGCAAACTTCCCATAGGGCAAAGGCTGACTCATGGCGTAACCGTACAAATTATTCACGTCATAGTACATTAAGTACGATTCTTGTTTGTCCGGTGAATAATCAGGCATGTAGTCATTGTTCGCTTCGGCATGGCGCTGGTTAAGTGACACAAAGCCACCACGAATGCCCTTTTCAAAAAATAGAACCATGTCTACGTCAGTGAGTAAATCCAATTCCACTTGAGTGTATTTTAAAGCGGCATCAAACGAAAGCCCAGGACTCGTATAATAGTGAGCCGGGTCAAGACCGTAAATGTGTTGACACAACTCACGGAATTTTTCAAACACATCAGTGAGCAGCAATACATCCAGTTTTAGGTAATGCAAAGCATATTCACTTAGCGTCTTCATGCCAAACACTCGCCAAACTTGACATGCATGTGCATAGTCTTCATCGGAAACGGTACTGCGTGTTAGTTTCGAGTAAAATTTCTCTTGTGGTGGGAGTTTTCTTTGCTTTAACACGTCCCAGCTGTTGCAGAAATCATACGGGAATATACCTTTCCGAATGCACAATTGAAATTGCTCAGGATCATTAAAATGCATTCTAGTATTTTTTAATTCCTCCTCATTCAAGCCATTCACAAGGCTGTCTAGCGAGGATGCCATAAACTTAAAGGAATCCAAAAATCGAATGCTAAAGTCGCCCAACCACCATGTCAGGGCCGTAAAACGCTCATGATTTTGGGGAATAATGGTAAACGAGCCCTTGTTGACATGGCCCAATTCTCGAATCAAAAACTGAATGTCATAATTTGCCAGATTGTGGAAAAAGACACTGATGAAACGAGGAGCTGGAAAGTTTAAATTGCATTTACTATGCGCAGCTCCACGAAACTCCCCCGTAAAGTGCGAGTGGTCTCTGACTTTTTCCTCTCCACTTAAAATAGGCTTTTCACAAATATGGCATGTTGTGGCATGCTCATACTGCTGCCGCTGTTCTGGAGATAGGCTCATGGGTACTGGATGGTCCAGTAATTCCTGTACATCATGAGCCAACTTGACAAGTTCATCCAAGAACCATTTGGCACAATCTGGCCCCTCGCGGTATTTGTAAACGGATTGTGTGGGGTCATAGGCACACACCACATTAAATCCTATGGCAAAGGGTTCAGGTTTTTGAATGGGTGTGGTTGAGCTGATGGAGGGATCTGGTTCACATCCCGCCATGGGTGTGGTGAGAGCTTCAAAATCTGCATATACCACATAGGGAACAGTGTCACGCTTATGAATTTCCTTAAACTTTAACACAGCCTTGTCCCCTTGTGGCAATATCAATCTCACCGCTTCCTGAGAAACACAATATACCCTATGACGTTCCAAAAGCGTAGGGGTTTTAAAATATTGCAAGCAACGGTCACAAATATATTTTACACCAGCATGCTTAGACACTTGTCTGCTTAGCAATCTACTCAAGCTTTTAATGAGGCAGTAGTGATTCACCTCTCCTACAGATAAATATAAAAGATGAATGTGGTGTCGTTTCGGTTCTTTTGTGGCATAAAAAGGACCCACAATCTCATTACCATCAAGGCCATACACCATGAACGAAAAGTCCTGGTTATCTTGTTCAAACCTATGGATCTCGGTTAAGTCCATAGGGAACGATACTCGAGTTAAATTTAAAGTCTGTTTCAATTCTTCAAACTTGGCCTTGTACTTCCCCGGTCGACAACCATGATGTTGTACCGGCTGCAAATAGGCAGCCACAGACCACAGAAAGCAATCATTGTCATGGTTCTCAATATTTACCACTGCCTTTTTCGAAGCTATTGCTGGTGGTGTTTCAATAAAGCTAGACCCAGCATTCAACGGGTTGAATTGACAAATGTTGATTTGCAAATGATGAATTTTGTCTAAGGCTAGACCACTCGGTCCTTGTTGCAGTTTATCAAATTTTGATAGCAAGGCATTCACCACGTGGGTTTCATACCACTGTTCCAAATTATGGGCTATGAATAGCTCTTGCATTTTACTGCAAATATAAAATGTCTCTTTATGCTCTACATCCTTCTTTTTATATATGAAATCGCACACCAGTTCTGTATTCACCTTTAAAGCCGTATACAACCTTTGCGCTGTACAAATTTCAATTTTAAAAATTTCAAAACAAGATTCTAAAAATTCTTTGGGAATCAAACTTTTTCTAACATTGACCACGCGGCCAGAGCACACACGTGATTTGAAACAAGACTCAAGGGGCTCCCAAGTTAACGTATCCGCAGCAGTAAAAGACATTATTTTGAAAGAACACTCTCACCTGAGTTTTCAGCTGTAGACTGCTTAGCAAGAGTTCCACTCTAAAGCCACCTGGTTTTCAACTGTATTTGCTATAGCAGTGAACCCTTTTTTTTCTCCAAATATCTAAAAAGAAATAAAATAAACCACCATAAGTATATCCATTCCATATAGTTAATGCATTTCATAAACAAAACAAAATCAAACAGGTTATATTATATAATAAAACAAATCTCACTTTCACGTGTAATGCTTTGCTATATTCCCGTCTCGTGGGCTAGTGTGGAAATGGTTTCCTCTTCTATCGGTCTGTCTTTCTCTTTCTTTAATATTGTTACGTGCCACCCCCTAGTGGCACTTTTGTTAACTGGATTACGGTAGGGGTACAAAGCACAACACCAATTACAGCTTAAAGAAATAATTAACTTTATTGTGGCCAGAAAATTACACTAGTCAGCAAATACAAGCAATTAGGAGCCTTATTCCAGTTTCCTCAAGTCGAGAATACTTCCCTTTTCACTTGTCAACAGATCACAGAAGTTAATCCGTCCTAATGAGTACGGTGGCCTTGACAGAAACTACCTGCTCCTCTCTTTTATGTTCACCGACCACAATTACTTACGTTCACTTGCTGCAGGCTATTTCGCTGTCCACACGCTGGAGAAACAATGTCACAGGATTTCGTAACTCGCACAGCACTTCGTCACCACACTTCTGTCGCACAAGATAATCGCTCGCACTAGCTCGTAAAACACAGCAACAACTGCTTCACGGGTCACTCTTATATAGCAGGCCGGTGACTCAATAAATCCTTCTAGATCCATCCAGGGTCCACGGCTTCTCGATGTTTCCAGCGCTGGTCCAGTCACGAATGTTCTGGACTATCCCTTTGTCTGTAGTAGCCCTGTTGCATAAGGCGCGCGCAATACGGGAGGCGGCCACAGCCCAGCCCAGCCCTGGGGCAGTTGTGACTCATGCGGCGAGTGATGACACAAACTCACAGCCGTAACATCACCCCCTTCCTAAAAAGGCTGATCGTCCCGATCAATCATTGGTCCGTCTGTGTCCCTCCGTAGGCTGCCAGGCGATCTCGATGCACGATCTTCATCTTCGCCCTCGGGCTCCGCTGAATCCTGTAGACGACATCGTTGATCCGTTTCACGACTCGGTATGGGCCCTCCCAGGACTTCTGCAGTTTGGGTGACAGGCCTTTCTTCCGTAATGGGTTGAAGAGGAGACCAGGTCGTCCTCGTGGAATCCGCCGGCATCCGTCTGCTGGTCGTATCGGGTCTTTATTCTGTCGGTCTCGATCCGCAGTTTCCTCCTCGCGAACGCATGCACGTCCTCCAGTTGGTCGACCAGTTCTTGACAATACTGGCTTACCGGGATCGGATCATTCCCAGGTCGGCCAAAGGCAAGATCGACAGGTAGACGGAGCTACCTCCCAAACATGGCCCGGGCTGGTGTGCACCCGGTGGCTTCATGCACGGCGGCGCGGTAGGCCAGGAGAAATAGTGGAAGATGTTTGTCCCAATCCCTCTGGTGCTCGCTGACGACTATTCGAAGATGGTTCTCGATGGTGCGATTGAATCGCTCTACCATCCCGTCGGACTGAGGGTGTAGCGGCGTCGTCCTTGTCTTCCGGATTCCCAGCAGCTGGCATAGGTTCTGGAACACCTGCGACTCGAAGTTCCTCCCTTGGTCGGAGTGCAGCTCCAGGGGTACTCCGTACCGGCTGACGAATTCTTTCACCAGGGTCTCTGCAATCGTCGCGGCTTCTTGGTTAGGGAGCGCATACGCCTCCGGCCATTTGGTAAAGTAGTCGCTGACGACTAATATGTAGCGGTTCCCTGCCTCGCTTAACGGGAATGGCCCAGCAACATCGATGGCCACTCTCTCCATGGGGCCGCCCACGTTGTAGGGCTTCAGTGGACCCCGTCGTCTTCGTCCTGGGCCCTTGCTGGCTGCGCAATCGTGGCACCTCGCACAGTGGTTCTCCACGTCTGTTCGGCATCCGATCCAGTAGAACCGCTCTCTCAGCTTTTCCAGGGTCTTCTTTATCCCTAGGTGTCCACCAGATGATCCTCCATGAACTTCCTTCAGGACTTCCTCCGTCATAGCCTTTGGAACGACGACTTGTTCCCGAGATGTCTTCCCGTCGGTGCTCTCCCAGGTACGGCAGATGAGGCCATCCCTTACAATCAGCGAGTCCCACTGTGCCCAGTAGGACTTAAACTTTGGGCTGCAGTCACTCACAATGTTCCACCCGGGTCTGGGGACACAGGCCCTCTTCCATTCGGCTATCAGTCCCAGGTCATCATCCTCTGCTTGTGCCCGCGTGAAAGATTCGCGGCTCCAGTTCCCTTGAAGTTCCACAGTAGTCCGTCGGCACAGTATCCCGGTGTTCTCCTCCCTTCGGGCACAGAAGGTGCAGTCTTCGGGGCACGGTCTTCGTGACAGGGCGTCGGCGTTAGAATGCAGTTGGCCTTTCCTGTGCTGAATCTCAAAGTTGTATTGTTGAAGCCTCTCTAACCACCGCGCGAGTTGACCCTCGGGCTGCTTGAAGTTCAGGAGCCACCGCAGGGATGCATGGTCGGTCCTGATGAGAAATTCTTGCCCGTACAAGTACTTGTGGAAGTGTTCAATGGTCTTCACGATGGCGAGCAGCTCCTTCCTGGTGACGCAATAGTTCCTTTCTGGCTTTGACAGGGCCTTGCTGAAGTAGGCCACTACTCTCTCCTCGCCGTCCACTACTTGCGACAGGATTCCCCCTATGCCAAAGTCACTGGCATCGGTATCGACGATGAACCTTGTTCCAGGTCTGGGGTAGGCCAGAATAGGTGCGGTGCACAGAGCCTGCTTGAGTTGTTCGAAGGCACTGTGGCATTCAGCTGTCCACGTGAAGAGTTGGTCCTTCTCAGTCAGTCGATGTAAAGGTTTGGCGATGTCGGCGAATCCTCTCACGAAGCGACGGTAATAAGTGCAGAGTCCCAGGAAGCTTCGTAGTTGGGACTTGTCCTTCGGAACTGGCCACTCCCTCACAGCTGCGGTCTTCTCTGGGTCGGTGCGCACCCCTTCCTCGGAGACGATATGCCCAAGGTACTGGACCCGCTTCTGGAAGAGCTGACACTTCTTGGGGCTCAACTTCAGCTGGGCAGCCCTTAGCTTCAACAAGATCTCCTTCAGGTTGCTGTAGTGCTCCTCGAAGCCTTTTCCCAGAACGATGACGTCGTCTAGGTAGACCAGGCAGGTCTTCCAGTGTAGTCCCCTCAGAATGGACTCCATTAGCCTTTCGAAGGTCGCAGGGGCGTTGCACAGACCGAATGGCATGACGGTGAACTGCCAGAGCCCGCTGCCCACAGAGAACGCCGTTTTCTCGCGGTCCTTAGGGTGGACCTCCACCTGCCAGTAGCCACTCTTCAAATCCAAGGTGGAGAACCATCTTGATCCTGATATGGTGTCCAGCGTGTCGTCGATCCGGGGTAGAGGGTAGCTGTCCTTCTTCGTGACGTCGTTCACCCGCCTGTAGTCCACGCAGAACCTGGTGGAACCGTCCTTCTTCTTCACAAGCACGACCGGAGAACTCCAAGGACTATGTGATGGCTCGATCACCCCTTGCTCCTTCATCTCTTCTACCATCCGGTCGACTTCGGCTTGCTTGGCGAGCGGGACACGTCGGAATGGGGCCCTAATCGGTGCGCTGTCCCCAACGTCGATTCTGTGCTGGACCAAGCTTGTCCTGCCGAAGTCTTTGCTCCCCACGGAGAAGACATCCTGGAATTCGCGTAGCAGGTCCTGAAGTTGGCGTGATTGTTCCTCGTCTAAATGGTCCTGGGATCCTTGGTACAGCTTCTGTAGTTCTTCTGGCAGTGTGCGTCTTCTTCGGTTGTCCGTCTGCAGGTGTCCGTCCGTCGTGTCGGTGATGCGGGCAATCCAGGTAACGGGCTCGCAGACTCCTAGGTTGGTGTCCCGGTGAACCGTAATGTCGTAGTCGTTCAGGTTGGACAGGCGGACGTACGGCCGAGACGTCGAGTTGATGAGGGTCTTGGCAACTAGCAACCCTTTTGTCTGGATGTCCTCATATTTTGGCTCGATGACAGCCGCCACTCCCTCAGCAGTTCCGTCGACAATTACGGCAGCGCTGACCTCCGTCCTGGCGGGAACGATGACGTCCTCTCTCAGCCTTACTCGTCGTGCGGTGACGGCCTCGTGTGCTGGTTGCAAAGCAAGTTCCTCACCTCCGAAGTGCAGAGTGTTGGTACTCAGGTCCAAGATGATGTTGTTCTGGTCCAGGAAGTCCAGTCCGACGATCACTTCATTTGATACGTCAGCCACAAGCACTGGATGCTTTATCACCCGTCGACCAATGACGAACTCCAGTGATGCTTCGCCATGTACTGGTGCGGTCTCTCCGGTCGCGGTTATTAGCTGGAGGTTCCTTTGTGTGGGTTGCACTCTCCACTTCGGGATCACGGTTGGATTGACGATGGTCCTCGACGCTCCCGTGTCGATCAGCAGGGGCCAGCTCTCTCCGTTGACGACTCCGTCGACCATCAGGCTGCTATTGTCCCTCCGTAACTTCGTCACACGAACTTGGACTGCCGGGGCTTGACGACTGTCACAAGCCAACCTTTGCCCCCCTAGGCTGGCTGATACTTGCTTTCCTGGGCCGCGCGGTTTCTCTACGACTGACTGTCCCGACGGAAACCCTTGGCGGCGGCGATCACCGCAGTCCTTGCTCAGGTGGCCTCTCCTACGGCAGGTCCAGCAGGTCGGTAGTCCTCTTCCAGGCCGCCTCTCCGGATGTCCTTCGGCTACGTTTTTGTTGGTGGTACTGCGATTCTTGAAGAAACGGCTTAGCGCCTCCATCAACTCGTCGGCCAGGGGCTTGGTCTCGTTGGTTTTTACTGGTTCGTCGACGTCCACTTGACGCACCCGCGCGCGCATTCTAGATACCTGTTTCGCCGTCTCAAACTCAAGTGCGTGGCTCAGCGCATCTGCCAGGGTCTTATTGCGCGCGAGTCGCAGCGCCTGTTGAGTGTCCGAGTCCCGTAGTCCGTCGGTGAAGGTTTGCGTCGCAATCTGCTCCAGAAAGTCGGCCGGCGCTGTTGGGTAGGCAAGCCTTACGAGGCGTGCGATGTCCATCTCGAACTCCTGCAGGGTTTCCGCGTTCTTCTGTACCCGGGTCCGGAGCTGCATCCGGTAGGCCTGCTGAAGATGGCTATCTCCATATCGGGACTCCATATGGGCGATCAGTGAAGCGTAGTCCTGGGATCCAGTCGGGATGGCCTGAAGGACGTTAAGGGCGTCACCTCTCAGCGCTACAATGAGAGCTGTAGCCTTTTCTGTGTTGTTCCAGTTATTTATGGAACAGGCCGCCTCGAACTGACGTAAGTAGGTGCTCCACGGGACCTTTCCGTCGAAGGTTGGGGGCGTCACTCTGCTATGTCCCGTTCCTGATATTCCCGGTGTAACGGTGGGCGGGCGTTGGCGCAGCTCGGCAACTTCCTCTTGTAGGGCTTTGACTCTCTCATCCACCCCGGTCGGCGGGCGTCGGCGCAGCTCGGCGACTTCCTCTTGTAGGGCTTTGAATCTATCTTCCATCCCTGTCGGCAGGAGTCGGCGCAGCTCAGCAAATTCCTTTTGTAGAGCGTTGAATCTCTCCTCCACCCCCATCAGCGGGCGTTGGCGCAGCTCGGCAACTTCCACTTGCAAGGTGTTGAACTTCTCCTCCACTGCCGCGACTTCCTCACGTAGGCCCTGTTCTAATTTCCTTTGGCTCTCCTCTAATTTCGTCAGCAGACACTCTTCCAGATTTTTCTGGCCATCCAGAAATTTGGCGGTTAGGTCCTCTGCTAACTTATTCTGGCCGTCCTTCAGGTCCTCTGCTAACTTCTTCTGGCCGTCCTCCATCTTCTTCTGGCCGTCTTCCATCTTCTTCAGGTCATCCTTCAGGTCCTTGGCTAATTTCTTCTGGCCGTCTTCCATCTTCTTCTGGCCGTCATCCATCTTCTTCTGGCCGTCTTCCATCTTCTTCAGGTCATCCTTCAGGTCCTTGGCTAATTTCTTCTGGCCGTCTTCCATGCCAGTTAACTTTTCTAGCAATGCTGCCAATTTCTCCTCCATTTTAGTTGTTTGTCTTGTAAAGGGCATGCACTCACAGGAAAATTAGAGAAAATGACCTGCTCGGGTTTTGAAACCAGGACCGTCAGGTGTTGCGCTTGAGTTCGTAATCCCACTTCTGACACCAAATGTTACGTGCCACCCCCTAGTGGCACTTTTGTTAACTGGATTACGGTAGGGGTACAAAGCACAACACCAATTACAGCTTAAAGAAATAATTAACTTTATTGTGGCCAGAAAATTACACTAGTCAGCAAATACAAGCAATTAGGAGCCTTATTCCAGTTTCCTCAAGTCGAGAATACTTCCCCTTTCACTTGTCAACAGATCACAGAAGTTAATCCGTCCTAATGAGTACGGTGGCCTTGACAGAAACTACCTGCTCCTCTCTTTTATGTTCACCGACCACAATTACTTACGTTCACTTGCTGCAGGCTATTTCGCTGTCCACACGCTGGAGAAACAATGTCACAGGATTTCGTAACTCGCACAGCACTTCGTCACCACACTTCTGTCGCACAAGATAATCGCTCGCACTAGCTCGTAAAACACAGCAACAACTGCTTCACGGGTCACTCTTATATAGCAGGCCGGTGACTCAATAAATCCTTCTAGATCCATCCAGGGTCCACGGCTTCTCGATGTTTCCAGCGCTGGTCCAGTCACGAATGTTCTGGACTATCCCTTTGTCTGTAGTAGCCCTGTTGCATAAGGCGCGCGCAATACGGGAGGCGGCCACAGCCCAGCCCAGCCCTGGGGCAGTTGTGACTCATGCGGCGAGTGATGACACAAACTCACAGCCGTAACAATATATATTTCCCACAGACACAGGACAGGTAGGCTATACACGTTATCTGCAAACAAATAAATAAATAAAAATCATTAATTACCTAATCAATAAATAATTGCATGTATTTATATAAAAATCAATAAATATATAAATAAATATATACCTACCCCACAACAAGGTTAAGTATTTTCCACCAACACCAAAACTGATAAACAAGACCAGGGGTTTCTTGCAACGCAGTGTGTTCAAAGGTAGTCACCTAAGTGAGTGTGGAAATGATAACGACATGTCTTTATATATGCTACGTTGCATGTATAATCTTTTTTTTCCCACGCTTTGAACATTCTCTTATCGTGCACGTGGACAGCTAACGTCCAAGGTGAACACCTGCGGTAGATCAAATTTCACGTCAACTTGCATTTTGTCACGTACGAAGCAAGACAGGATGTAACTTGTTAACAGTTATCGCGCATGTGGACAGATAACGTCCCAAGCGAACACCTGCGGTAGATCAAATTTCACATGAACTTGCATTTTGTCACGTACGAAGCAAGACAGGATGTCACTGGTTTGGCTTGCCTGTGGTTTCACACATGTGTTCACATGCCTTTCGCTCTTCCCTGCCACCACAATGCTCAGATTATTTCACCTTCAAGCGTCACCTGTTGTCAAGTCAGATCAACGCCTTCCCATAAGCTCAAATGACATTCACCTCCTGCTCCTCGGCAAGTGTGTTTTCTGTACTCGCTTCGACCAACATAGAACCAAGTTCTCATCACCATTTACACGTTAAAGGTAAAATATCAGAAAACGCACGCTCGCTCTTTCATACACCGACCCGCCGAAATAGCGATTAATCTATTGAACACACCCACCATGGTCAGCGACAGGTTTGTTGAAACACACACACACACCCAGCCGTATCGTCTCTCTCAACCACCACGCTTCATAAACATTATAAACAGGTAAAGAAAAAAACCAGGGTTTTCTCAACATGTATGGCGTTAGGCCCTTTGTGAATTATTTTTTTGAAAAAAAAATCCACCACATTTGAAAGGGGGCGTTAGCCCGAGTCCTAGGACACCTCGTACTCGTCTCTAGCGTTATTGGTTTGTGAGATATCGGCAAAAATCACAAAATACACATGTTTACCCCAAAATCGCGTTTCCAACTTTAAAAAAATTATAACGAGTGGTTCATAGCAAAGAGGACGTCACCCGGAGTCCTTGGACCCGTCGTACACACCTCTATCATGATTGGTTCGCGAGATATAGCAAAAAGTTTAAAATCACGGTTTTACCCCAAAAAGACCGTGTTTCCAGCATTTCACCTTTTCGACACCTGCATTTCCGTAAAGAGCACGACGAGACGAAAAAAACGAATCCAAGCACGCCTTCCTAGCATGACTCCTTCCATTCCAAGGTCGCAGGGGCTCACCACTTGCTTTTGTAAGTAGCTCTCTCACTACCCCACTACTACAGGTTTTCATCCTAGAGACTTGAAATTTATTTTGGGGGTAGAGGGGGTAGGGACCATTGATTTACGTTAAACAATTTTTTTTGTAGAGTTCCTAGTTTCCAAAATATAGGATTTTCAAAATTCGAGTGTTTTCAAAAAAATATAAAAAATTAAAAAGTTTTATTACAAAAAATAAAGATCATAAAGACCATTCGTTTGAGCCATGGCACAACGTTCTATCCTGTTTGGTTTTCAAGCTATCGCCTATTTTCGAAAACGAAAAATTTTAAAAAAATTTTGAAAAATATAATACATGGTCCATAGGAAAGAGGACGTCAGCCCGAGTCCTAGGACACCACATTTCTCGACATCCGACCATGCGTTTGAGAGATATTAATTATTTTAACTTGTACAGTCTGGTACAAATAAAATGGGTGGGTTAGAAGCACCACTACTCCACTACTCACAATATCTCACCATAGTTTCATTGCAATCGGATGAATGGTATATGAACACATACGGGACTTAGTTTAAACGTTCGCGCGTCGTCGCTCATTTGTTGAATCTACTCGTGCGCTACCTATGGTAAAATGGATTTACTAATCCAGAAGCCTCCCCCTGGAGTGTACACATCATCTCACCCAAGTTTCATCGCGATAGGACGAATGGTATTAGAACGCATACGGCCCCTTGTTGAAACGCTTCACACGTCGTCGCTCATTTGTTGAATCTACTCGTGCGCAACCTCCTGTGAAATGGATTTACTAAGTTAGAAACCTTCAGGTAAGTGTACACAACAAATCATCAAAATTTCATCTCAATCGATGAATGGTATATAAACTTATACGGGATTTTTTTGAAACGGTTCGTGCGTCGTTGCTCATTTGTTGAATCTACTCGTGCGCTACCTATAGTAAAAAGAATTTACTAAGCCAGAAGCCTTCCCTGGAGTGCACACAACATCTCACCCAAGTTTCATCGCTATCGGACGAATGGTATTTGAACGCATACGGGACCTTCTTGAAACGCTTCGTGCGTCGTCACTCATTTGTTAAATCTAGCCGTGCGATATCTATTGTAAAATAATTTACTGAACCAATCACCTTCCCTGGAGTACACTCTACATCTCACCCAAGTTTCATCGCAATGGGATGAACGGTATATGAACGCATACGTAACTTTGAAACGCTCCAACGTGCGGAGACAAACAGTAGAATTCGACATCACTGCCAACTTTGGTATAAAACACAACTTTTCGCCACGGGCGGAGTGTATGTTATGGCGGTAGTTGCACAGGTTGCGTCCAGGTGGCTCTAATGTGCAGAGACAAACCGTCCAAAGACATCAGCTTTCACCAAGGCCAAGGCTAGTGGTTTCCATGACGACTGTTTTTGACTGTATATTGTGGTTCTAAAATTATGTGTAAATTGTGGTTCTAAAATTGTGTTCATTCCACCTACCGGGTCGGATTGTGAATCTAAACCATACACGGACCCACCCTAATGGACATACCAAATTTCATCAAATTCGGTCCAGTCGTTTAGGAGGAGTTTAGTGACATACACACGTGTCGAAGAATTATATATATAAAGATGGTTCCTTGATTCCAGTCTAGTTGCCTATGATTTTCAATCCACTGGGTTTGTTTACGATCTTTTGCACACAACAAATCAAAAGCATGGGGCGGTTTAAATACCAAATGCGTAGCTTGCGATATCCAAAAAGTGGTACAATCGATAATGGCCACTTGTTTAAATATAAATTTTTTGTCACCTATTTTAAATCCTTGGCAATCCACAATGAGTGTGCGCAACATGTTGCCGCTTGCCTGGACCAAGTTCAACTGACGACTGACTGACGATCGACCACTAAAGTCTACGCATGACATGGACTTACCTGCCATGCTAGTTTGAAAAAAAATGAGGTTAGGGTAGGACAGGGGGACATGAAAAAATAAGAATTTAAGAATTACATCATTTTATTATCATAACACGTCTTACAGGCTTTTGTCATTTTGGGATAAGGACGATAACAACTGATACAACAATATAGTCTCGTGTGTTTGTAACGTCCATAACACCGATGATGTCCCAATGTCTCGAAACTAGGCGTTTTTGATGGTGAGCTGCTCACCGAAGCACCATGGACACCATACAGCCCACAGGTATCGTAACTTGTTTTTTTTTTTCATCACTCAGAGGCACGAGTGAGGGATAGCTTGAATGACACGGTATATTTCCCACCTCCATTCTGCACAGGTAGGGGCAGGCAGGTGACCAGCGCTGATGTTCCTGCATGGGTTCATCGCTCTCTTGCCATTGGTCTATGATGATGGGACAAAAGGCACATTTCACTTCATCTCTTGTTTTTAAATAGTAGAATCCAGCGGCCGCCAAGGCTTGAGGGTTTATGAAGGGCACTGGCCATGTTGCAAAAGTCTTGAAACGTTGTTCCTCAGAGTTAAAATTCATGGATGTGACTTCTCTTGATGCTTTAACGCAAGACATGACTGAGCGGCTTGACGTGGGTTGACCTGTTATTTATACACTCGTCACTTGGTTGGACAGTGGAAAATATTTGACTTGTTTGTGATAAATAATCAAACAATAGGCCGTCGTATTGGCTGGTACATTGTCATGCGTTTCAAAATCTAGTCGAATGTCAATATTGGATGGCTTGACAGACTCTTCCAGGTAAGAACAGTCAAAGACAATCAGTGGTGCCCTTGCCTTAAACGCTTGGGGTAGCAGCATGGGGCCGTTCTCTTTTTGATAATACGACCATCGAAATTTAGAAAACAAGTCGTACAGGGGGACAAACTTATTTTTTGAAAAATCCAAATCCAGTCCTTCATAGGGAAACACAGCTCCGTTGAGGAAAAGGGGTGCATTTCTCAATTGCAGGTGATCAAATTGCGTGGCATCTTTGGTTTGTTGATACTTGCGATTTGTTTGAAAACCCACGATCATGTAGAGAGGTCTCTCTGTATAGCGAGCTGTTTTTACAGACCACCTGTGTGTGATGGTAGTGGGCAATAGCGGGTACTCATGGAGTGCCCAGCTTCTAAATTCCATGGGTAGAGGCATATCTCTCTTTACCATCTTGAGTATGTCCAGTTTTTTGCTATCATCAAGGGTCACATGGGGCACTTTCCATAGCAAGCGTTGTAGTTGAATTTTTGAATCTATGGGGCCATTGTCGGCTCCCTTGAGTGCATTATTATCACTCCTGTCTCTCACCAGATAAAGCACTTGCCTTGCGTTGACCACAATGCGCTGGTGATCTACGGCAAAGCCTAAAATCAGTTTACTTACTTACTTCCTCGGTGCTACAGCCTGGGGTAGGCTTTGGCCTCTCTCACGATTCCTCGCCATTCATCTCTTCTATGAGTTTTCTCCCACCATCTTCCAACCCTCATAGTTCTCAGGTCTTCTCCTAAGTCTTGTAGCCATCTTTTGCGCGGTCGTCCACGTCTCCTCTTCCCTTCCATAGTTCCATGTAATATCTTCCTTGGTGTTCTTTCTTCACTCATCCTCTCTACATGACCAAGCCAATCCAGACGTCGGGACTTAATAAATTTCACAATATCTTCACCTTTGATTATCTCTTCAATTTCTTTGTTTGTCCTGATTCGCCACCCTTCATCCTCCTTTACCGGGCCATATATCCTTCTTAAAACTTTCCTTCCAAAAATTTTGAGATCATTCTCATCATTTGTTGACATTGTCCACGTCTCAGATCCATAGGTCACCACTGGTCTAATAAGGGTCTTGTAGAGTTTAACTTTCAAGTTCCTACTTAACTGTTTTGATTTTAAGAGTTTAGTGTTAGCATAGTAAGCCCTGTTTCCATTCATGATCCGTTTATGAATCTCCTCTGATACAGAATTCTCACAATTTAGTATAGTACTGCCCCCGTAATTGAATTATGTAGAGACCATGGTGGCTATATTTGAAATTATAAGGAGAGTTATGGCTGTCATAGTTATGACGTGGGTAGTCATGACGTAAGCACGGATGACGTAAATGTTATGCCAGCAAGCTACTTGAGCTGAGATTCTCAGTGACGTCAGCATTTAGTCGAGAATGTTCCAAGATTTACGACGCAGTCGCAGGAAACGAGGAATTCTGCTGAGGAAGAAACTATGCTATTGGAGGAGAGGCATGAACCAATCAACGATAGTTTAAAGGAAGACGGAGATTGCTGAAACTATGGTATTTTTATTACTTTTGGAATGCAGAATTGTGGAAATCCATTTACAGTAAAAGCATTGATTTGGAATTTTGGTGAAATTTATTTTCAGTTTTTGAATTTTGAAAATCCGTCTTGTATTAACGAAGTTGGAACTTTGAGCGATGACGCAGTACCACGCTTTGGAAGGGATGGTAACGCCCCTCGTGAAGTTAATAAAAGGGCTTGCGCAGAAGAGAGGAGCCTCTTTTCGTTCTCTGATCATTCTGAGATCTCATTCTCAGAGCATCGAAGTATAATTGTGAAAGTTCTTTTCTTATACATTCATTATAGTGAGACGTCGAAGTGAACAGCAGTGAAAAGAATCGTCTTTATAACGTGTGGCGAGGCCACTATATTAACGAGATCCAAGTCAAACTAGGTGAAGTTGAAACGGACCTTAGAAAGCTTCTACAAGCTTAGCTTCGAACAGTTAGCGGTCTACGATAAGCTAATTGTATTGTGCAGTGCTTCATGCAGTTATAGAGAAAAGCTGAACAATTTCGACCGATTAGTTCGAAAGATATTAGCAGTTTTATACGACTGAGAAAAGTGATTATCTCGCCACAAGAGAAGCACTTTTGTGAAGCCAGAATCAACGCAACGGCTGACGCTGCGAGTGGAATAGAAAGACTTCAGATTGCTTGGTTACAGAACGATACAGTATAATGGAGCAATTGAATACGGCAGTTTGTTCTTCTAACACTACAACCGAAGAGCAGATGGAAGGCTGAGGCGCTTATTGCATTTGGGACATACTTCAACGGAGTAAGGTAGCGACATGGAACTTCGCTAATTGCTATTTCACACAAGCGAACATGCGGTGAATACCATCTACACCCATGTTTCGTAATTAAAGGCTGAATACCATCGAACAGCCTTAGAAACAATTTCATATTCTGAATATGAATAATTTCTTCGGAAATTTCTACAAAACTTCATGACGATTGTCTACTGGAACTTCAGGGAATTTTTCAAGAGAGGTCAGGGATATCCCGACTCGCAAAGAAGATTATTGCCGGAAGGATGTCTATTCGTCTTCGAGGAGCAGAGCGATTCACGGAGAAGGAAGCAGTTCGATTCTCCGAGGGTGCTATTTCCTATTTCGAGGATGGAGCTCAACTTTAACGTGGTGAAATGGATCCATCAGCAGTCTTCTTTGGGGAATTTTCCTCTGGAACGTCAATCGGCAGATAAGGTAGTCGTGAACGTTTATTGTATTTGAGTATATTAATGATGTTTGAGCAACCATTTTTCCCATATTTTTATCATCATGTTTTTTGCCCGATTTTCTTGTTGAGATTCTTATTCTCAGTACACCTTGATGAGTTTTGCATTTTTCGACGATTTATTAAGACATTGTTATGTCATGGGCATAGTTAATGATTTTGAATCAGTTGAGACTGATATTTAGAATTTTCAGTAATTAATATTTTTTGTAGTCACGATTTGACTGTAAGTTAATGATTTTTATGGCAGATTTAAATTCAGACAGCGTGTCATTTTATTAAAGTAATTCTTCCCCAGTTTAATTACTTTGACCAATTTTCTGTCATCATCAAGAAGGAAGAACATTTAAATGATTTTAGAGCGTTAAAATCTCTTACGTTGTCGACGATCTTGGAAATACTAGTCGTTATTTGTATTGATTGCAACACAGACATTTATCGTCAGTTATGAATGAACATTGCATTATAGACACTTTTGTGAAAGAGTAACTTTAATAATGAATTATTGAATGCATTAAAGTCTAGTACTTTTGTTAGGAGTTTTTCTCAATTAGAGATTTATAGAACGATGTTTGCATTCCCCAGTCTAATTGGATTCTATTCGACTACTTGGCATTTTAGTCGCACTTTATTTGAAGATAGTATTTTCATACTACAATTTTTTTTAAGATGTTAATCTTAAATTTTGATAGACCAGACAGGCGTATATAAGCGTATTCACTATTAAATTTGTTTGTGATTGGCAAGTTTTGACTTCAGTTCGGTTCATGAATGAAATCCACGAGGGTTAAAAGAAAAACTGTTTTGAAACAATTAATGATTATAAAAATTTTTAAGTGGAACTATGAATGTATAATCGCTAGTGCAGCGCGTGTTGAAAGTCGCTGAGGTATAATGCCCTTGAATATGAAGGAAGTTCCCACAGGAATAAATGTTAAAGAATTATTTGTGGAAGTTTGTAAGTTATGTGGAAGTTTAATACCATATAGATTAATATATGATGATTTTGGGCATATTTGTAATGCAGTTTGTGCATTAACTTGTTAGCGAAGGATTTTCCGCTGGAGTAAGATTGTCATAGTTCGTTGAAAATAAATCAAGTGAATTACTGTTATAATTAACACGAGTTTTGAAAGAATTTGAGAAAAGATTTTGAATGAAGGTTGCCGTCACAAATCATTATTAAAACCTTTATTAAACCAGATTGTGACATTAACATGTATAACTAACCTTCATTGGTCGATTATATTAATCACGATTATGAAAATTACCAACCGAATGAACATGTGGTCAATGTATTTATTAAATTAATAATTTAAACAATTTAAATGCTAATATTGTGAATAATTGCTGTAAATATTTTTGAAAATAATATGAAACGAGAGTGATGTTAAAGACGTGCTTATAATATTTTTATTGTCTTTGACAAATAGTATAAACAATTTCTAATTGTTATAAATAATTTATGTGATTTTGTTATAAACATTTAAGAGCTAATTAAACAATTGGATGAGAAGTTAACAAGTTTAAGGAATTAACGTAATGATTCAATAGGATGTGAGCAAAGTACTTGAAAGATTTGCGTAAATATAATGTGAGTTGTCTTGTAGACAGTTAAAAGTTTGAGAGAGCAAGCTGTATGTTACGCAACTTAGCAGGTGAGAAGGGAGTCCATTCAACCAGTATGCAACAGGTTCGAGGTTAGCTCGCAGCTGGGCCAACATCTGGTTCACAGAGAGTGAGGTCGTACACACTCCGGCCTTGCGACTATAAATACCATTCTCATGTTTATTAAAAGGAAACCAAATGCTCTATATATATGTCACACCCTGACGTCCTTTTCCAATCCCATAGTGTTATGAATATTACGTTATTTGGAGCTCTTGGGAGCTAAAATGTTTTATATCATGTTGTATGATTATTTTTGCAAGTCCTACTGAGGGCTACTGATAGCCACGTTTATTTTGTTGTGTTAGTAAAATCATACCCTTTATTAGAAATAAAGCTTTTGTACAGTTCAAAGTTCTCGTCTTCGTCTTGGCTCATTTTTAAATGTCATGGTGGAGGTTATTGTGTGAACAGACTTTTAGTGATCCTGTTGTCAACTCAAACCCCGAGATAATTAAGAGGTAAGTAACGGTAAGTATGAACCCCCGTCTATTTTGGTGTGTTCCACAATGATTTCCTGTGAATTTCTGTGCTCTTATCTCGATAGTATCTGTCAGTGCCATTTTCATTGATGTAGCTATGCCGGTGCAATTGATAATTGGCAATCCGATTGAGGGGGCGGATATCTGACAGCCTACTATCCAGGTAAACGGGGACAGAAAGATTGGCGACCCAAGAGCATGGGGCTGAGTCAACAGAAAGATTGGCGCACCTAAAACGTTGGGGCTCGATTCAACATAACTGGATTACCAGGTTGAACGCCAGAAAGAGTGGCAAACCTAAAACGTGAGGTTCCATTAGACTCAAATAAAG
Source organism: Meconema thalassinum (assembly GCA_946902985.2). Taxonomy (NCBI): domain Eukaryota; kingdom Metazoa; phylum Arthropoda; class Insecta; order Orthoptera; family Tettigoniidae; genus Meconema; species Meconema thalassinum. The sequence goes on from OX336393.1 coordinate 85,713,503, forward strand.
AGGTTGATTCTTTGTTAGATGTCTAGGCCAATTGTAGTATTTAAGAGTGTGATTATATAGGAATTAAATGTTGTATTGTATTAGGAAAATTACACTCAGAAAAGATCAGATCTTATACAACTTGAGAAAGGTTACATAGGCTGGAAACTTAGAAAAATCGCCTATAATCTGGAATCTTATTTTATTTGACCGGCTTATGACATTTTAGTCATATTAAAGATAAAATTAAATTATTTGGATTGTGTTTGTAAATTATTTGTGTTAGGATATTTTAAAATGAGCCAAAGAAATTTGAACATGTGCTTGAGTTTGTTTCAACATGAAGTATCTTCGAAGATTAATTATAAGGTAGTTATAAGTTAGACTTAAGACAGAAAATTGATCAAATTTATATATGGTGAAAAGTGTTGCTCAAATGTTGTTATTTTGCTCTTTTGATGTATGTCCCTACAGCAATCCATTTTTGAATAATATTGTAATGGCAGATGAAAGCATGAAGAAAATGTTAGAGGAGATGTCTGCTAACATGAAGCAGATGATGGAGGAAAATGCTAGTAATATGTCTGCTAATATGAAGCAGATGAGTGAGAGTATGAAAGAGATGGAAGCTAGGAATACTAGTCGAATGGAGGAGAATGCTAGTAATTTAAATGCAAGAATGGAAGAGAATGCTAGTACTTTGTCTGCTAATTTGACAGCTAGCATGGGTGAAAGTTTGAAGGGTATTCTAACTAGTGCTGCTAATTTGGAGGATAATATGTCGCGTTTGCAGATTAATACCCTAGGAATTGAGAATACTGTAACGAACATGCGTACAGACGTGTCTAATGTCCATAAAGATGTGTCTATTGTGCGTAAAAGTGTTGATGATGTTAAATGTGATGTGTCTAAGGTACAGAAAGACCTTACAATGTTAAATCTAGATGTAGCTAATGTCCGAGGGGATATTTCTTGTGCTAGAGCCGAAGTTGTAGTGGTCAAAAACGATGTAGCGACTGTCCAAGACAAGGTCGAGGAAGTCCAGAAAGAAATTCAAAAAGCTAGAACTGATGTATCTAATGTTCAGGTAGACATTAATAATATTCATGCGGATATAACTGAGGTGCAAAGTGACATAACTAAGATTCAGGTAGAGGTCAACACAGTTTTCGTAGATATTACTTAAGTCCAAACTGATGTAAATAAAGTCAGGGAAGAAATCGAAAACTCAAAAACTCTTTGTACGCGTAATATAACTGCATTAGCGACTAGGTTAGTCGATGAATCAGTTAGAACAACAACGTCTTTAGCAGAGTTGAAGTATGATGTAGAGGTCATGAGAACACAGGTATTAGACCACAATAGAGTATTAAAAGAGGATATCGAAGTAGACATAGCCGAAATGTTAACAGCAAACGTAGCGGTATGGAAAGACGAGTGGAATAAGTCAAGTGGGGATCATGTAACCCAAATTCAGGAAAGGATTGAAAGAAAACTTGCCAGTACGCAGATAGAAATTAACAATGAAGTAGTACAGATTAGGAAAGATTTAAGCGTCAGGATAAATTCGTTATCCGAAAAACAAGTTGACGATAGAACACAACTAGATCAGGATATGCAAACTTTAAAATCTACATTAGAGGATCAAATTCATAAAGTTGTCTCGGATGTAAATGAAACGACGAGTAAACTGAAAAATTTGAAGTTAGGAGAGGCTAGTTTAATGGAGAACTACAAAGAAGAGATTATCAAGAAAGTCTTAACAGAAATCACCGACAAGGATACAGAAGGCTTAGCTTGCGAATTGAATAGGAATTATGCTAGAAGACATAACCTAGAGCCAGAAGAAAGAGACGTGACTCCTGAAGAACGTGTATCCAGATTCAGAGAGGAGGATGACGAGAGGAACATGGAACCTGAGTGGAATTATCGAGATAGTGGGAAAAACTATCCGGATTCATATCCGAGGAACGTGACGGTCATTAGGAATTTCGAGGACAAACCACAAAAATTCAGTAACACTGATAGTTTGACACCTATAGAGTATGTATCTCAAAGATTATTTCATCGAAGCTCACATTCCCAGAGAGAGAGAGATGAAGATAGTAGAGAGATATCTGATTGGAGGACCCCTCGAATGGTTTTTGCGCATTTAGATACACATTCAGTAACTTTGACGAGTTTGCAGAGGCATTAATCAAACGATTTTGGTCTATAGAAGCACAGAATTCGTTAAGAGCGGAGGTGTATTCAAGAAAATACTCAGGTACTCTTCCAACGAGGTACGCTGATTTCTTTACGAGTCAGTTGTCCCGCTTGAGATTTTTGCAACCCCCATTGTCCACGGAGCAACTAATAGATGCGATTTCTCGTATGCTGCCAGTTGAGGTGAGGAGACTTATAATTTCGTCCAACATCAGGGATTTATCCAGCATGGATGAATTACTAAGAAGGTTAGACTACACAAGCCCAATGCCTAACGTAGTCCAGAAAGGTCAAAGGCAGGAGTTTAAGGAAATCAATACGGTATATATGGACCAAGTCCAACAAACTGACAAGCCAGAGCAGGAGAAAACTGACAATGTAGGTCCTCACAGGAATAATCAGTTTAGAAATTACAGATCACAAGGTTACCGACCGTATCAACAGAGAAGAGGTTGGAACTACAACCGAGGAAACTACAATGGAAGAGGCAGATATTACAACAATAATGGGTATAACCGTAACTATAATAGGAATAACCAAAACCAAAATAGAAACCAGAATACTCAAAGTCAGGTTATGACACCTGATCAGTATCAGCAAAGAGAGAAGGAAAGCCAGCAATACTTAAAAGAATTAAGGGATAAAGAAGCTGACAATCAAAAGAAAAGGCAGGATGTTGTAATCGATCCTGGTCCTTCTACGAGCCAACAGAATTTTGAGGTCGGTAACACAAAAAAAAACGCCCATTTCTCAACGTCAGTGAGAACCTGTAAATACATTGCCACACCACACCTGATTATGATTAATGAGATATACGAAGTTACCGATGAAGATTTACTAGAAGAGAGGGGTATTGTTAAAGAGGAAAGACCATGTGCCTTACCTATTATTGCTGTACGGATAGATGGACAGCAGTACAAAGCCCTGATGGATACTGGTGCTATTATTTCCATCATTTCAGAGGAATGTTATCAAAGTCTGCTAAGAGGAGAGAACATGACAGTTCTACCTGTTTCTACCGTCAAAGTGAGAGGGATATTCCAAGATAAGGCAGTGAAATGCAAGATTCAAGTGTTATTGAACTTTGAGATCAATGGAAGGAATTATGAACAGATCTTCATTGTGGTGAGCAAGATCAATTTTGATATGGTGCTTGGAATCGATTTTATATCGAAGGTCGGAGCTATTATTGACATGAAGAACAGAAGTATTAGCTTTAATGATGGGTACATAATCACAGAAGAGATAGAAGAACAGGACGTGAAAAACAGTCTGGAAATAGACCTTAGGGAAGAAATTTTGAATACAATCATTAATGAAGTGGAAAATTTAGAAGAAATACCCAGTAGAAAAACTGAAGGATTTGAAGAAATTCAGGGGGAATTTGAGGATCTGATAAAGGAATTCCAAGATATTTTCGATGAAAAGCCTGGATTGATTAAGGATTATAAGTACAAGATAAGGCTGACAGATGAAACCCCTTACCAGAAAAGAATATACCCCATTCCTGAGAAATACTATCAAGAAGTACGAGGGTTAATCAGAAAAATGGAGGTAGACGGGATTATTAGAAAACAGGCGTCGTCTTATATAAACCCCATCACAGTAGTAAAGAAAAGTAATGGTCAAATACGTCTTTGTCTCGATGCCAGGACCATCAACTTGAAGATTCTTCCAGAAAATGACAGACCACCCAAGATTAGAGATCTGCTTCGGAAATTCAAAGGAAGAGCTTGTTTCAGCGTTCTCGACTTGACGTCTTCATTTTATCAAGTTCAATTAGAAGAGGATAGTATGCAGTACACTGGATTCCTATTTGACCAGACGTCATGGGTCTTTGCCAGAATGCCTTTTGGAATGGTTAACAGTGGACCAGCACTTATTCGAGCACTTGATAGTAAGCTCACTGACGAAGTGAAAGAAAATGTAATCTGCTACATTGACGATTTAATCGTATCTTCACCCAGCGCCGCAGAACATTTAGTGCACTTGAGAAAGTTGTTCGAGAATTTAAGGGAGGCCAACATCAAGGTGAACTTTGGAAAATGTCAATTTTTGAAGAAAGAGATAAATTACTTGGGGCATACTATTGATAAAGATGGATATCATCCAAACATGAAAAAAGTAGATGCGATCACGAGATTTCCAAAGCCAACTAAGGTAAAACAAGTTAGAGAATTTGTAGGTGCATGCCAATTTATTAGCAGCCACTGTCCAAGATACTCGGAAATTATGGCTCCTCTGTATGACTTACTCAAGAAGAACAACAGATGGAAATGGAGTACCGCTACAGACGAGGCTTTTGAGAAAGCAAAAGAGATGCTCAGAAATAATGTGAAACTGGAGTACCCAGACTTTGAGAAGGTGTTCTATATTGAGTCTGACGCATCGAGAATAGGCATTAGTGCAGTCTTATACCAGAAAGACGAGGCAGGCAACAAGCACTACATTGCGTTCTCTAGTCGGAAGTTGAAAAAGCACGAGGAAAACTACTTCACGACAGAGCTTGAAGCGTTAGCTTTTGTGACAGCTTTACAAGCCTGGAAGAAAATCCTGCTGGGACATAAGGTCATCATTATTACTGACCATAAAGCACTACAGTTTATGTTGCAAACTGACATGTCAAGTGATAGATTGACACGTTGCGCTTTGTTCACCCAACAGTTTAACGCTACTATCGTCCACCAGCCTGGGAAAGATAACTTACTGGCTGATGCTCTATCACGTAACCCTATTAAAAATGTGCAGATACACCATGTACAATTGGAGCAAGAAGATGAAGAAACCGTTAGGAGGTTAGCCCGAATCGGTGTGTCACAGAAGAGACACGCTCCAATAAGGAAAATGTACAGGTTCCTCAAGGGTTACATGGACAATACAGATGTTGACTATGAAGCTACACGGAGAAATTCACGACACTTTGTCCTGAGTGGAGACATCGTATGCAAGTATGCTGACCCTGCGCATACAAAACTCCGAATAGTCGTGCCACCTAAACTTATTGTCAATTTAGTGTGGGTAGCTCATCATGCAACTGGACATGCCGGTTTAGATAAAACTCTTAATACACTTAAAGAGAGATTTATCTGGACTAACATGCGTTCCAGCATTGCCAAGGTCATTAGATCCTGTGACAAATGTCAAAGAGCAAAGTATGCTTCTGCTTTACTAAAGGGAAAACCGAAGGCGATGATTCCTTCTAAGCCAAACGAACTCATGGCGACGGATATATTTGGCCCCTGTCCGAAGGGATACCAGGGTAACCAGTACTTGTTGGTGACCGTGGATGTTTTCTCAAAATTTGTTACAATGAGTCCCATGCAGAAAGCTAACACGAAGAACGTAGTAAGCAGACTGGAAAATGCTGTATTTCCTAAAGCTGGTATACCGGAATATCTACTGTCAGATCATGGAACGCAGTTTACGTCCGTGGAATTTGCAGCGGATATGGAAAGGCTAGGCATTAAGCACTTATTTTCAAGCGTGCGTTACCCTGAATCGAATTCCTCAGAAAGATATATGGCTGAATTTTCGAAATTCTGTCGAATTTTCTGTCCAAATGATCATTCTGGTTGGGTGAGATTTGTACCCCTTATAGAGGAATGTCTGAACTCTACAGTGCAGGAGAGCACAGGAGAAGTGCCAATGCGACTTCATCTAGGAAGAGACCCAGAAAGGCCGTGGGATAATCTTTTCAACCACATACCTAGAGATCCCGACATAGGAAGACAGCAGAGGATTGACAAGGCAAAGGAACAACTCCAGAAAGCAGCAGAGAAACGATTGAAGAGAGTAGCTGGAAAACGTTTTGGTACACCCTTTCAAGTTGGAAATCTTGTATTATTACGCAGACCTGTCAAGGCTGATATGTCCAAGAAAATATACCCCAAATTTGGATTAGTGTTCCTGGGGCCATTTAGGATTACGAACGCTTATGGAAACAACTGTTACGAACTCTATGATGATGAGAATAATGTCGTTTACGGCAAGTTCAATGCTGGAAATTTAAAAAGATACTATCCTTGAGTAAGCCAGTAATAATTCAATTTCGTGTTCAAGAGAGTTGAGATACTTGTAACATTGAGTTTAAAAACAATTTGCAACTGTTTTTAAAACGTGGTGGGAGGAGAATGCCCCCGTAATTGAATTATGTAGAGACCATGGTGGCTATATTTGAAATTATAAGGAGAGTTATGGCTGTCATAGTTATGACGTGGGTAGTCATGACGTAAGCACGGATGACGTAAATGTTATGCCAGCAAGCTACTTGAGCTGAGATTCTCAGTGACGTCAGCATTTAGTCGAGAATGTTCCAAGATTTACGACGCAGTCGCAGGAAACGAGGAATTCTGCTGAGGAAGAAACTATGCTATTGGAGGAGAGGCATGAACCAATCAACGATAGTTTAAAGGAAGACGGAGATTGCTGAAACTATGGTATTTTTATTACTTTTGGAATGCAGAATTGTGGAAATCCATTTACAGTAAAAGCATTGATTTGGAATTTTGGTGAAATTTATTTTCAGTTTTTGAATTTTGAAAATCCGTCTTGTATTAACGAAGTTGGAACTTTGAGCGATGACGCAGTACCACGCTTTGGAAGGGATGGTAACGCCCCTCGTGAAGTTAATAAAAGGGCTTGCGCAGAAGAGAGGAGCCTCTTTTCGTTCTCTGATCATTCTGAGATCTCATTCTCAGAGCATCGAAGTATAATTGTGAAAGTTCTTTTCTTATACATTCATTATAGTGAGACGTCGAAGTGAACAGCAGTGAAAAGAATCGTCTTTATAACGTGTGGCGAGGCCACTATATTAACGAGATCCAAGTCAAACTAGGTGAAGTTGAAACGGACCTTAGAAAGCTTCTACAAGCTTAGCTTCGAACAGTTAGCGGTCTACGATAAGCTAATTGTATTGTGCAGTGCTTCATGCAGTTATAGAGAAAAGCTGAACAATTTCGACCGATTAGTTCGAAAGATATTAGCAGTTTTATACGACTGAGAAAAGTGATTATCTCGCCACAAGAGAAGCACTTTTGTGAAGCCAGAATCAACGCAACGGCTGACGCTGCGAGTGGAATAGAAAGACTTCAGATTGCTTGGTTACAGAACGATACAGTATAATGGAGCAATTGAATACGGCAGTTTGTTCTTCTAACACTACAACCGAAGAGCAGATGGAAGGCTAAGGCGCTTATTGCAATTGGGACATACTTCAACGGAGTAAGATAGCGACATGGAACTTCGCTAATTGCTATTTCACACAAGCGAACATGCGGTGAATACCATCTACACCCATGTTTCGTAATTAAAGGCTGAATACCATCGAACAGCCTTAGAAACAATTTCATACTCTGAATATGAATAATTTCTTCGGAAATTTCTACAAAACTTCATGACGATTGTCTACTGGAACTTCAGGGAATTTTTCAAGAGAGGTCAGGGATATCCCGACTCGCAAAGAAGATTATTGCCGGAAGGATGTCTATTCGTCTTCGAGGAGCAGAGCGATTCACGGAGAAGGAAGCAGTTCGATTCTCCGAGGGTGCTATTTCCTATTTCGAGGATGGAGCTCAACTTTAACGTGGTGAAATGGATCCATCAGCAGTCTTCTTTGGGGAATTTTCCTCTGGAACGTCAATCGGCAGATAAGGTAGTCGTGAACGTTTATTGTATTTGAGTATATTAATGATGTTTGAGCAACCATTTTTCCCATATTTTTATCATCATGTTTTTTGCCCGATTTTCTTGTTGAGATTCTTATTCTCAGTACACCTTGATGAGTTTTGCATTTTTCGACGATTTATTAAGACATTGTTATGTCATGGGCATAGTTAATGATTTTGAATCAGTTGAGACTGATATTTAGAATTTTCAGTAATTAATATTTTTTGTAGTCACGATTTGACTGTAAGTTAATGATTTTTATGGCAGATTTAAATTCAGACAGCGTGTCATTTTATTAAAGTAATTCTACCCCTGTTTAATTACTTTGACCAATTTTCTGTCATCATCAAGAAGGAAGAACATTTAAGTGATTTTAGAGCGTTAAAATCTCTTACGTTGTCGACGATCTTGGAAATACTAGTCGTTATTTGTATTGATTGCAACACAGACATTTATCGTCAGTTATGAATGAACATTGCATTATAGACACTTTTGTGAAAGAGTAACTTTAATAATGAATTATTGAATGCATTAAAGTCTAGTACTTTTGTTAGGAGTTTTTCTCAATTAGAGATTTATAGAACGATGTTTGCATTCACCAGTCTAATTGGATTCTATTCGACTACTTGGCATTTTAGTCGCACTTTATTTGAAGATAGTATTTTCATACTACAATTTTTTTTAAGATGTTAATCTTAAATTTTGATAGACCAGACAGGCATATATAAGCGTATTCACTATTAAATTTGTTTGTGATTGGCAAGTTTTGACTTCAGTTCGGTTCATGAATGAAATCCACGAGGGTTAAAAGAAAAACAGTTTTGAAACAATTAATGATTATAAAAATTTTTAAGTGGAACTATGAATGTATAATCGCTAGTGCAGCGCGTGTTGAAAGTCGCTGAGGTATAATGCCCTTGAATATGAAGGAAGTTCCCACAGGAATAAATGTTAAAGAATTATTTGTGGAAGTTTGTAAGTTATGTGGAAGTTTAATACCATATAGATTAATATATGATGATTTTGGGCATATTTGTAATGCAGTTTGTGCATTAACTTGTTAGCGAAGGATTTTCCGCTGGAGTAAGATTGTCATAGTTCGTTGAAAATAATTCAAGTGAATTACTGTTATAATTAACACGAGTTTTGAAAGAATTTGAGAAAAGATTTTGAATGAAGGTTGCCGTCACAAATCATTATTAAAACCTTTATTAAACCAGATTGTGACATTAACATGTATAACTAACCTTCATTGGTCGATTATATTAATCACGATTATGAAAATTACCAACCGAATGAACATGTGGTCAATGTATTTATTAAATTAATAATTTAAACAATTTAAATGCTAATATTGTGAATAATTGCTGTAAATATTTTTGAAAATAATATGAAACGAGAGTGATGTTAAAGACGTGCTTATAATATTTTTATTGTCTTTGACAAATAGTATAAACAATTTCTAATTGTTATAAATAATTTATGTGATTTTGTTATAAACATTTAAGAGCTAATTAAACAATTGGATGAGAAGTTAACAAGTTTAAGGAATTAACGTAATGATTCAATAGGATGTGAGCAAAGTACTTGAAAGATTTGCGTAAATATAATGTGAGTTGTCTTGTAGACAGTTAAAAGTTTGAGAGAGCAAGCTGTATGTTACGCAACTTAGCAGGTGAGAAGGGAGTCCATTCAACCAGTATGCAACAGGTTCGAGGTTAGCTCGCAGCTGGGCCAACATCTGGTTCACAGAGAGTGAGGTCGTACACACTCCGGCCTTGCGACTATAAATACCATTCTCATGTTTATTAAAAGGAAACCAAATGCTCTATATATATGTCACACCCTGACGTCCTTTTCCAATCCCATAGTGTTATGAATATTACGTTATTTGGAGCTCTTGGGAGCTAAAATGTTTTATATCATGTTGTATGATTATTTTTGCAAGTCCTACTGAGGGCTACTGATAGCCACGTTTATTTTGTTGTGTTAGTAAAATCATACCCTTTATTAGAAATAAAGCTTTTGTACAGTTCAAAGTTCTCGTCTTCGTCTTGGCTCATTTTTAAATGTCATGGTGGAGGTTATTGTGTGAACAGACTTTTAGTGATCCTGTTGTCAACTCAAACCCCGAGATAATTAAGAGGTAAGTAACGGTAAGTATGAACCCCCGTCTATTTTGGTGTGTTCCACAATGATTTCCTGTGAATTTCTGTGCTCTTATCTCGATAGTATCTGTCAGTGCCATTTTCATTGATGTAGCTATGCCGGTGCAATTGATAATTGGCAATCCGATTGAGGGGGCGGATATCTGACAGCCTACTATCCAGGTAAACGGGGACAGTACCAAGGTAACTGAAGCATTTTACATTCTCAAACTTATACTGACCAATTTCTACATTTTCTCTTGCTCTTCTATCTTTTCCCGCTAACATTTTCATATATTTCGTTTTCCTTTCATTAATTCTCATTCACATCTTTCCACTCTTCTCCTCCAGAATCTTGAACATTTCTTTAAGAGATGCCCAGTTCCGTGCCATCAACACAATGTCATCCGCATATGCATACGCCTGCTTGGACTTGCTTATTATCGTCCCTCCCAAACCCAGTTCTTTCATAACTTCATTCAGTGTCAAGTTGAATAACACTGCAGACAATGAATCTCCTTGCCTCACTCCGGTATTCACCTCAAAATTCCTGCTAGTTTTGCCTCCTACATAAGCCTTGGCCTGCGATCCTTCGATTGTCATTGCTACTAGACTGATCAACTTCTTTGGCACTCCACATGCTTCTAGGGCGTTCAACATCTTCGTTCTATCAATGCTATAAAACGCCTGTTGGAAATCAATGAATAGCAAATGCAGATCAACCCCATATTCATAGCATTTCACCATAGATTGTCTCATAACAAATATTTGGTCAGTAGTTCCCCTTCCTGGCCGGAATCCACACTGGTTCTCGTCCAGTATTTCTTCAGCGTAGTCGCTCAGTCTCCTTTGCAATATACTTGAGAATATCTTATCAGTTTAAGAGGTAAATATCCAGTAAAGGTCCCATCGGTGTGTACCATCCAGTCATTGGTCAGGGCACCAACACGCCATGCAAAGTGTTTTACTTTCTTCCTCACTATAAGAGGGATACAGTTTCATGACACTGGAAATTCCCACATTTTGAGTGCTATCCACCACGATATCGTTAATGACATACCGCACCTCAGAAAAGAGAAAGGCCAAACCATGGTTGGCCAACTTGGATGTGGTGGGTGTAGAGCCATCGGCTTTGTTGAGCCTACCTTCAATCTGAATGACACTTTCATGCGGTAGGGTGTAAATATCTTGGTTGTTGATAACAAATTGAATTTCATCATTGTTATTGAGACCAGGTGTTTGAGCTTGATAGGAATGCAGATCAATTCTTACCACTCCTGGTTGCTCCTCGATGCGGTTGGCTACCTCTAGGATAGAATTCATTATGGGGGTTGACGTGGTAACCCAAATGCTGTAAAATCTGCTTGTCCTGAGATGTTAACGTGTATTCACGTGGCAAAACACTAACACCTTTCCTAGACGGTGTTGTTGCTTTATATACAAACTTCATCGTGGTTTTAGCACCAACTTGTAAGTCACTGGTGTGGTAGAATCTAGATCAATGAGTTGTTGCTCTCTATTGATCAGTCTTAATGTTATATTACTTATATCATTGACAGCCACAGAATGAAAAAGCACCACTGGAGGGTTTTCACGAATAATATTGGGCGATGTCACAATAAAGTCATAAAGCGAATGCGTTTGTTCTTGATTGGTGCACACTTGGCTAATAATACTACACGTCACCAACACATGATGGTCCTCAATGAATTTCACTTCATGGTCTGATTCATGTTTTTTGTTGGGCCCCAACACGCGTGGTTTAATCCTAGTAATGGACCAATGGAATCGGGGCGAGTTTTAAAGTCAATTTTGAATGTAGAGAAAATACTGCAGCGATGAGTGTTCGTATTGCCTACAAGTTCAAACTTGCGCGTTCCATCGAGAAATTACTTTAAACCATATTCATTGATCAACACCACATAACTGTATTCATAAACGTCATCGATCGTGTAGCCACCAGAGTTCAGGGTGAGCACAGAATCATCACAGTAAAACTTGTTGTTCACATTTTCACGTATGTTGTATATTCGATTGTACGTTTCAAGTGAAACAAGTCCCACACCATAAGGTCTTTCACTCAATTCGATAGACGGTTAAAAGACTAGGCTGACTTCGGGTCCACGGCCATGCAGTGTAAACGTTTTACTTTCTGTTGACGTTTTTGTAAATGCTGAGTAGTGGGTTTTGGACAGTTCTGGCCCCACCTACGGCTTTCCACCTATAAGATGGCGGCTGCGCGATACCTCTCGAACGCATGGTCGGATTTAAACTAATGAGGTGTCATTGAACTCGGGCTGACACCCCCTTTCCAATGAACAACTTATTTCCACCCCAAAAATAAAACCTAGCCCTACTAGGGGGTGAAAATTGTAATTTTTTAGAAAATCTCGCTTTTCAAGTGCAACATGTGGGAGTTTGAATGCTAATATGAAATTAAACGTTGTTCCACATAAGATACATGTATACGGTGGATAGCCAATATGAATTAACATGCTTGATTTTTGTTTTCACGCATGCCCACTCATAGCTTTTGTAAGAGGGCGGGCTTTTTAAAGATGGCGGCTGTAGTGTAACCTAACCTAACCCAACCCACGAGGGGTGATCAAAAAGTATTCCAAGCGGCGCTTGTCGATAGGCAAACCAATAATCAATGAGGACATGTAAGGCCTTGAGGCGATAACCCCTTTTGATTGACCCTTGTTGATTTGTCCCTTTGGACTGGTCCCTGTTGACAGGTCATTGTTGACGGGTCCCTATGGACGAGTCCTTTTGACGGGTCCCTGTTGACGGGTCATTGTTGACGGGTCCTTGTTGACGGGTCCCTGTGGACGGGTCCTTGTTGACGGGTCCCTGTGGACGGGTCCTTTTGACTGATCCCTTTGGACCGGTCCCTTTGGACTGGTCCCTAATGATATGATGAAATTCAACGTTGTTCCACATGAAACGCATGTGAAGATCCGATTGCTACTATGAATTAACATGTTTGTTTTCTGTTTTTACGCATGCGCACTTGGGGTTTTCGTAAGAGGGCGAACTTTTTAAATAATGATTTATAGATGAGTTATTTAAAAAAATAACCAAAAGATCCAAAACTAATAGGTCATTGGCTTTTTAATATCTCATGAACCAATAAGGCTAGGGACATGTATGAGGGGTCGTTGGACTTAGGATGACGCCCCGTTTTTCAATGTATTTTTGATTTTTGTCAAAAGGGCCTAAGTACACTTTTGTTAATATCTCGTGAACCAATAAGGCTAGGGACTTGTATGAGGGGTCGTAGAACTTGGGATGAAATTCACTTTTTAAATGTATTTTTTGAAATTTTGACAAGGGGCCTAACTACACTTTTGTTGATATTTCCTGAACCCATGATGGGATTTTGACCTGTGAGGTGTCGTTGGACTTGGGCAGACACTCTCTTTTTGAATATATTTTTGACATTTTAACAAAGGGCCTAACTACACTTTTGTTAATATCTCGCGAACCAATAAGGCTAGGGACTTGTTTGTGGGGTCCTAGCACTCGGGGTGACGCTCTGTTTTTGAATACATATTTAATGTTTGTCAAAAGGGCCTAACTGCACTGTTGTTAATATCTCGATAATTAATAATGGGAGAGAGTCAAGTGAGGTGTTATAATACTTAGGATGGCCAACCCTTTTCCATAACCAACGAATTTACCCCAAATATTCAAAACAACAAGGTCATTGACCTGAATTATATACAAACTAATACTCGGATATCGACATGTGAGGTGTCATAGGACTTAGAATGGTCAACTCCTTCCCATGACCAATGAATTTACCTAAAATATCCAAAATATTAAGGTCATTGACCTAAGATTTTATAAATTAATAATTGGATACGGACATGTGAGTTGTTTACCGTGAGTGATGAAACATAGCTAGGTAGAGAAAGAACTAGTGTAGGCTACATGTATGGTGACTGACAAGTCTTTCACTATTGGAACTTGTTTTCAGATCAGACTGTAGTACAGAGAGAGTATAGGTTGCAGGCATGGGTTAATAAATGACAAACGGTGTACACAAAATCGGATTTATTGATTCAAGAATTAAGAGTAGACTATCTTTAATTGATTGGTTAAAGAGGATAGCTAATGAAACAAAATGGTGACTATATTGAACTAAACTGAACCAAGCTGAATCAAACCCAACCAAACCGAACTAAACCTAATCGAAAACAAGCCAAGGGTTTAAGTGTAAAACTTGTGGGTGGATGTGGTCATTGGTAATGTCAAAAAGGAAAGCAATAACGCTCTACCTATAGAGGGTAAGGTAAAGCTAGTGCATGGTGCTAATGCACACACCCAAGTACATGAACCACACACACAACTATCCTATGCAGTTTTTATGGGTTGACTGTTAAAACTTGCTCAGTGGTTACTGGGACAAGATGGTCGCTACACACAACAAGCTTTAAATACATGAGGCTAATAATCTATACACACACACACACACACATGTTCTAAACTAAACTGTCTTGCTGGCAGTGCTCACACAGTAGGCAAATGACAGAAATGCTTGGCTAACAGAAATACAATCATTTTCGGTTGTCTAATGTTACCAGCTAAACATTACGTGCTATAGTGGTGAGCACATGTGCCTCTTTCACTGGAGATCTTAACTCGATTTCTAGCTCTAAGGCCTAGAACGAATCAAACTAAGAAAAAAGGGTATGGTGACGCAGTTGTTAAACTGTTAGCCTTTCACTAAGGTAGACTAGGGTTTGATTTTAGGTTAATATGCATGTCATAATCAAACAAATAACAGCAGATATTATGTTTAAAACTGATTACACTTGTCTCGTTTCAAATTATTACTTAGATTACAAATACAAACGTGGACTGGGTTTGATATACAGTTAATGCTTCCTATCTCATACTAGACTGTAAGAAAGCCAAACAAGCAAAAGGCGTAGGTAGAGCTGTGGTAAAATCGCTATGTGCAGAGAAATACTTAACGGTTTTATGAACTGGCAAAGGTATGTAGTATAAACAGTGCAGGATACAATCCAGCAATCATAATTTTTATCTTGTGGACAAGAGAAAACATATATATAGAGAGAGATATATAGAAAGCTTGTGTATGTGTGGGTAGCATTGGTTGTTTGACCAGAGAAAATACGGTGAGGTAGGGTGGGGAGAGGGGGAATTAGCACTTATATATGAATGGAAAATAGATTTTTTTTCAATAGTTGTGTTTTTCAAATGCAGTGGTAGATAGTCGTTATTTTGAAAAACATTCTTACTTGCAGTAGTAATAAGCCTCTACGGTTCCGCTAACACATAGATAGACTGTATTATTGCCATGGTCAAGCACTCACATTAAGATCATTTACAAAATCATAAAATGAAAAATAAAAAATCTTGTTTTGGAAATATCGTTTTTCAACATACACAAAATATATAAAGAATGTGTAAACAGCAAAATGGAAAATCCATGTTTCCATATAGACAAAATTTTAAAACCTTAAACGGACTTTTAAGAAAATATATGCTCATGGGAAATTGACAAATGTGTAAATATGAAAATGGGAAATCCATGTTTCCATATCATGAAATTGAAAAACATCAAACAGTCATTTCAAAAAAATGCAAATGGAAAATTGACAAATTGCAATGTGTGAAATGTGAAATTGAACAAATGGCTAACATTATTTAAAAAGAAAATTAAAAACATGGTGCTCTATGGTTGAGGTGTGAATCAAACCCTCTCTACTTATTTGGACCACCCGAGACTGAGTAGACTAGTTTTAGTTGTCATACTACTTTTAAAAGTTTGTGTTAAATCTAGGAATTGAACCCAAGAGCTTGTAGGGGAGATCAAAGGTTATAATATGTTAAACGGATAGCCTTGAATGTAGGGTGTGGTAGCTATATAGAGATGAAATGTTTAGCTCGGGGCAGGGAGGCATCAAACCAGTCAAAAGACTGACGACTCAAACAACAACATGTAGAGCTCACCAAAATAATGTTGTGTAACGGGAAATGTTAGTCAACGAACAGAAATGCATTACTAAAACCCATGACACTTTACCTAAGAGCTTTTCTGAAATTATTTTAAAATGCCTTTAACCCTATATTAAACATCCAGTTCACAAGACTCATAACTGCAATGTTATGGTCAAACAAAACAAAATCTATATTTCAAAACAAACAAGTGGTTTAGTTAATGTATACTGGAAAAAGTTTTATAAACACTCAAGTCCACAAAAATAATTAAATTGACCGAGTGGTTATGGTGTTTGACTTAAGTTCAAATTTTCTGTACAAGAAAGCAAGGGTTCGAATCCCTTACCTGATATAACTATTGCCTCAACATGGCTTGACCACACTGTAGTATTTTGATACTTGGTACACAAACCATAGATAGGGTGTATTGTTTAAGGTCACTCTCTTTGCGAACATAGTCAGAGACTGTTGATGGTTAACAATTGTATTAATAGTGGGACATGGGGATAGCAATTAAGAAAAACAGACAATACCCATACACTATTTTTATTTATTTAATGTAAGTACTTGTACAATAGTTATATACAAACTACAACTCTCTTTTGTCTATTACTATCTAGTCCTTTTCGATCCACTTGCATATCAAGGGCAGATGACTTTGTAGTTCATCCTCTTAAAACAACATCAACAGCACTACCTCTTGCATAGTCTGTGATGTTGATGACTCTTGAGACATGGAAGATGGATACAACATAACTTTTACAACAGGGATTAAACGTTGCTCAACAAACAATGCACTATTTTGAGTAGCAACATCTTTCTCTTGTACTAACTTTTTAGCATTCTGATGATTTTTTGTCAACACCATCAGTGTTTTGTCTGGAGCACTACATTGATGATCACTCACACTTAAAACCACACCATTTCTACTTTTCATATTGCCTCGACATCTTGTTGACCTCTGTTTTGAGCATCGCCAGAATATTATTCCTTTTACATTTTGTCGTCTATAGTTATAAGAGTAGCCTTTATAGAGTAAACGTTGTTTACCTCGGTTAGTTGTAGCAAGTTCCATAGTAGCAACTAACCTGTTAGTATGATTTGCACACTACAAAGGTTATCTCTGTTCTGGTAATAGAATTATTTAGCGTTGGCTTTTATATTTAATATTTACAGTTTAAAGTGATAGAAAAGTGGTAGAAACGTGGTAGCAAAGTGGTAGCAAAGTGGTAGCAAAGTGGTAGAAAAGTAGTAGAAAAGTGGTAGCAAAGTGATGGAAAAGTGGTAGCAAACTAGAAAAGTGGTAGCAAAGTGGTAGCAAAGTGGTAGAAAATATTACATGTATTGTTAAGAAATAGTTTAAGCGGTTACATGGATTCATTACACAATGATTTTAGCATGACGAAGCTCATTTTCTCTATCCAATAGTTCTTCCTCATATTTAGTATGACCAGCCTGTTTACAGGTATGCAAGTACTGAAGCCGCTGGATTAGCTTACTGGGATTGTTCCAGTAAACAAATTTAACAAATGATTTTTTGGTGTAAACCTTTATCATCATCATCATCATCATCATCATCATCATCATCATGGTTATCATCATCAATATAATTATCATCAATTATAATCATCATCACTACTCCTATCTAATCCTTTTTGTTCTTCTTGCAATGCAACAACCTTTGGCATAGTTTGCGACGTCTTTGATAGTGTTAGAGGTTTCTTAGACGTTAACGACTGTCCTAACATGTCTTTTTCAGGAGATAATAAATGCTCTTTAACAAACAAAGCGCTATCTTGAGCCACACTATTTTTTTCTTGGTCTTGCTTTTTTTCCTTGGTTAGAGTATTTTGTCCATTTAAATGAGTATTATTTTGAGATTTACAATGATGATCGATTGAAATACGTATGTTGGAGCCTTTTGTTTTAATCATTCCTCGACACTTTTTAGATCGTTGTTTCGAACAGCACCAAATAACAGTTCCATTTTTATTAGTTCTTTTTACAATATATGTATATCCTTTATAGTAAGCACATGGCTTACCATAGCTAGCCGTTGATACTTCCATGTCAACTGTTAAGCATAAACTAATCTCTAGTAAATTTAACTCGATAATAAAAATGATAGTTTGTAGTATGTGCAGTTTAAAGTAAGAGCTAAAGTGAGAGTCAAATGGTAGAAAAGTGTTAGCAAAGTGGTGGAAGAGTGGTAGCAGTTTATAGTAGTCATGATATTATTTTACCAGAATGTGATTTGAGTAAATGTAATTTCTAAACCTTAGCAGTGAGTAGTCAGTTAGTCTTGGTTCAGACAAGCGTAAACAGTTCTCCAATGAATCAGAGCTCAAGATTTTCATTATGAAACAGTTGTGTAACCAATTAGGTATCGGTACTTGATAGTTTCACACATGAACAACAATTCCAACATATCTGGCATGAATTACATGATTTGAAAGTTGACAAAGAATATCCAATCAACCATTGTAGTTACAATGTCAAACACAAAGACAAACTAAGCATGAACTTTTAAGTTACAGGAAAATTCTATGAAATAGACTATGCAGGAAATTTGGAAATACACATCAGAAGTTTGCAATACCATCCTTCTAGCCTATATAAATTATCGACATGGAAAGTGTGCACTGCCCCTAACATTAAACCAATTTATCAATAACACAAGTCAACAATCAAAACATTTTGTGTTGAGTCTATTATTTAATGCATATATTCTGTCTACATTGAACAGTAACAAAAACAAGATGTTCAGTAAAGAACATATAGCCTACTTTCTCCTAAATGTATGAGTATAGTTATAACTCGTTGTTATTATCAAAGAGTATAATAGAACTATTCTTTGTTGAAGACCTTAGAAACGATTTACCTCTACCAAACGCCACAACCTAGATAAAAACTGCTACCATCATTGAAGAAAGAAAGATAAGAAGTATATCAAGAATGTTATGGATCTGGAGACATAATCGACCGGACTGGCTGCGTGGCTCAGCGGTAACGTTCTCGCTTGCTGGGCCCTAGGTTGCAGGTTCGTTTCCTGGCGCAGTCAGCTGGCATTTGAGGGTGCACAAATGCGAGGGAGCCGTGTCAGTACATTTACTGGCACGTTAAAGATCCCCTTAGGGCCAAAATTCCGGCACCCCGGTGTCTCTAAAATCAGCAGTAGTTAAAAGGGATGTAAAACCAATAACATTATTATTATTATTATTATTATTATTATTATTATTACGACCTGCCGTGGGCAACATCCAACTTTGAGTTGAGGCATGTCTTTACACGTCTGGTTGTGCATGGCTTTCACAACCCTAATTGAATTAACAAATCTTTCCATGACCCTACAGAGACGTGTGTATACAAACTATGTGGATATTTTCGATAATATAATCCTAACACCATAATGTGCACAATATAACGCTTAATTTTAAAACATCTGAGTCATTACAAAACAATAAACATATAACATTTCAAGCAAAAAACCTAGCTCTGATCGGGTTTGAACCATAGGCATTTGAGCGATAGGCTAACGCTCTACCACTGAGCTAATTGTGTCAACGAATTTCGTTCTATTTAAAATGACTTACATAGAACTTGTTAGCAAATAATGATTTATACTAAACGATTTCATCACTGGAGTATATTATTTATATATAAAGCATTTCATACAAAGTTTATTTATTTTTTATCAGTACGCTATATTGCATGCAATACTCAAATTAGTGAAATATAAGTCCGGCACAAGATATCCGCTGCCATCTTGTCTTATTACTGAATCAGTTCAGCTTTTTAAAATCACGTCTGCACTATAGTATTACAAAATAAACTTTTAATTTCGAACGTGCCTCTTCCTTTAGAACAGTTAAAACGATTCTCGGCTCGATAATCGGAAGTGGTGGGTCCCATGATATGGATTATAAAGTTTGCATAATTCGCACGGCCGCCATCCTGAAATGGTATGGCGGACGACCTTGTAATTTGGTCACAAGACGCATCCTATACGAAGGTATGTTGTTACCAAATTTGGTAGAGATCGGATGATTTGGTTAGTCGTTATTTGATTTTACGTTTTGAACGTTTGAGTGGCCGCCATTCAGTTTTAGTAAAGATGGCGGCGATATAAAACATGACACTGAGGTGTCCTTTGCTAGTGCTACATTTGTACCAAATTTCGTTCAATTTGCATTCACCGTGTTCGAATTGATAGGGGGGGACAGACATTCAGAGTACACACACTCACACACACACACACAGACTCACACACACACATACACACACACACACAGACTCACACACACACATACACACACACAGACAGACACACTTTTTTCGCCCTGTGTTGATCTCATAAGTCTACTTTCATTTTTTGCAAAAATCGAAAGTAGGCTAAAAACGCCATTCATAATTAATTAAATTTGCTTTAATTCTTTATGTAATGATAAATACATATTTAAAGTTTTGGCAGACTGTTCAGGGTGAATCGGCTTTGAACTCATAAGAGAGGGCATATTTTAAGACTTAACCTCAGCTCACCTAACATAACCTAAATTTACCTAACCTAACCTTGTCATATAGGTAAGAAACGGGTCAAGCTATGCTTTCGACTACCGAGTTTCAGCTACTTTTCAAGGTTACTCCCCCGAACATTGCCGGAGACTGCTGATAAACACCTATGTTTCAACGGTGGCGGCGCGCAACGACTTAAATGACGCGCTTCCCCCTTTTCATTGATCCCTGTTGATTTGTCCCTTTGGACTGGTCCCTGTTGACTAGCCCCTTGGGACGGGTCCTTTTTGAATGGAGTCAATTTTGACTGGTCCCTGTGGACAGGTCCTTTTGGCTGATCCCTCTGGACCGGTCCCTTTGGACTGGTCCCTATGGACTGTCCCATGCATTCATCCAAATTATGTCAAAGGAATTCAACTTTGAATTTTTCAAATAGTTCCTACTTTTGCCGCCAAACGCCATCGTCAACGACTACTAGGCCTAGTTCAGAACCTAGCTACTAGACGCCACCGCCACCGGCTCTTGGCAACGAACGTAGGAACCTAAGAGCGTTGTTTACACTCTTAACCTATACAATTTAGCTTCACACAGGTGTAATTAGTGGAAGGTTCTTTAACATGCCATAAATCTATGACATGGGACCGCCGGCTTTACTTCCCCTTCGAAGGAAGGCATACTGAGGGATTTTTAACGCTCTTAAAAAATCCGACGGCTTCGGCCGGGTTTGAACCCGCTATCTTGGGCATAGAAGCTCAGCATGCTACCGACTACGCCACCGAAACCGCTCAGATTATAGTGGTATGTGGAGCGGGAGAAATACGTGTTGACCGATTAAATGGTTTTCAAATAAATTATAAATTAGGCAACTCTGGAAATGACTTCAAAGTTTCCTTTAACATGGGCAATAATTTCTATAACAGCTGACGAAGGCGTTCGAATCCACTCGTATGCGGAATACGAAGATAGTTTGGCTCTGTGCTCCTGTGCCTTAGTGTGTGGAACTCCCACATTCTATAACAGAAAATATAGAAAAATTTATAAAAAGTATTATATATACAATATACAAATCTACACAAACACCAAGTATAGACAACGAGTCACGAATATTCAAATCGAAAATACGCAATTAGTGTACTCATAGCAGTCTACAGTAAACCGAACAAACGTACAGTATCAACCGCAGCTAGGTCGCTCCAAGCGTAGAAATAACACCTGTCAAGCCATCATTCATATTTATCTCCCACAAACCTCCTGGCACAAATATCAATCCCTAGTTTTTAAAAAGTAAAAATAGAAACTGCATATTATTCGCCCCGACTGAAAATCTCCTGCAATGCAGTTTGAACTACGTAATCTCGTGAAATCATGAGATTTGAACCCTGGCTAATATTTCCCACTGCAGGAATGAGAAGTGTTCACTATTAGTGGACATTCATCCAAGTTTTAACATTCAAATCAGAGGAGGTAGACTATTTATTTATTTATTTATTTATTTATTTATTTATTTATTTATTTATTTATTTATTTATTTATTTATTTATTTATTTATTTATTTTAATGTTGGGTATAAACCATGGTGGCAGGATCTACAATGAGGCAATTGTAAACATCAAAAGAAACGGAATTTCGATTTTGTTTAATCTTGGTAATCTTGATCGCCTTCCATCGCTTTCCATCTCGTTGAGTGTGTGATGTGTCTTTACGAAAGGCAAATCTGATATGGTACCCTGATCCAAGAAAGATTGTGTTAATTTTCAGAGTGGCTGTACTTAGATATTGGTCACATGCCCTTGCCATATCACGGAAATCTTCAAGCTCCATGGAGATAACCTTGAACATGTTTTGCAGTTGTTATCACAGCTGCAGCCACTTCCAGTACCATTGTGTAGCATACCTTCTTCCTTTTCTCGATACTGCCAAAGCTTCTGTCACAAGACATATTAGTTTATTAAATTCGCACAAATGTGCATTAGAAATACAGAATGTGCAGGGCATTATTCAGGTTCTGTACTGTACAATGTCATTCACTTGGTGTTTTTCTTGCTGCATAAGACATGATATTTGGGGCGTTACATTTTACAGAGTTAACAAACACATATGTCGTCAGGAATGTGAAAATTTGATTTAAATCACATTTCAGAGGTGTAAAACATGGGGAGGGCAGAAGGGGGGGGGGGGGGGCTCAAGTGTTAGGTGCAAGACAAAATGTTTAAATATCCTTAAATAATTAAAAGTGTTGTAAGATAACCCGAAATTATTCTATAAAAGATTTAATACCAGGTTAGGCAGAAAATCGGAAAGGCCACCTTGCTTTGCTTAGTCATAATTTCTTTATTCTACTGAAAAACACAAGATGTTCAGTAAAGAACATATAGCCTACTTTCTCCTAAATGCATGGGTATTGTTTTAACTCTTTGTCCTTTTCAAGGAATATAATTGAATGATGGTTGTAGTAGCTTGTTGAAATACAACGTGCTAAACGGATATTAAACATGAATATGAGGTGCCCTTTGCTAGTGCTACCTCTGTACACAATATCATTCTATTCGGTTTCACCGTGTTTGAATTGGTATGGTGAATCGATTTGCACACATACAAGGTCGCCATCCGCAATTTATTGGGTTAATGACCTTGTAGTTCAGTCAAGAGATTCTTCTTACATAAAGGTATAATAATGCAAAATTTGGTAGGGATCAGATGATTAGGTTGGACGTAATTTGATCTCAGCATTTAACATTTGGGTGGCCGCCATTACGTTGTCGTCTAGTTGGTGGCGATATAAAACATGACACTGAGGTGCCCTTTGCTAGTGCTTCCTCTGTACCAAATGTCGTTCAATTCGGTTTCACCGTGTTTGAATTGATCGGGGGAATCGATTTGCACACATGCATAGCCGCCATCTGAAAATTATTGGGCTGATGACCTTGTAGTTCAGTTAAAAGACGCTCGCCATATAAATATATGTTCTTGAAAAATTTGGTAGAGATCGGATGATTAGGTTAGTCGTAATTTGATTTAAGCTTTGAACATTTGGGTGGCCGCCATTACGTTTCCGTCAAGATGGCGGCGATATAAAACATGACACTGAGGTTCCCTTTGCTAGTGCTACCACTGTACCAAATTTTGTTCAATTCGGTTTCACCGTGTTCGAATTGATAGGGGGGGGGGCAGACATTCAGAGTACACAGACTCACACACAGACCGACACACAATTTCTCGCCCTGTATTGATCTCATAAGTCTACTTTCATTTTTTGCACAAATCGAAAGTAGGCTAATAGTCTGTTTTCCCCCCTCTACCGTTTCCCGCCAAGCCGCCAACTGAGCCGAGACGCTATGACCTTTGTCCCCTGAACACGACAATTCGAATAGGTGCTTTATAATACGCTAAGGCTGAGGTGTTTGTATCACAAAACTCAAGCTGCTAAACCAGAAGGAGTTAGAACGTGTGGCTTGTACCAAAATTTTCCAAATCGTCTCAATAGTATAGGAAAAATCTTGCATTTCTAGAAAAGTCAACGCAAATATATGTATTTGCTTATAAAGTGGTTTTAAACAAATAAACAAGACGATATCCCCTGCGAGAACCCTGTTGCCTACAGCCCGCATAGTAATAGTGCCAGGCGGGTAGTCTGTACACATGGGGCGCATACAGCCCATTATGCGCGAGTTGTCGCACGGGCCCGCTAGTTGAACTACAGTATAATTTCTGAGCGCCTGTTTAAAACTGTGAGTCAGTGTTCGGGTCTTTCACTAGACGTTCACAAAAAGGTTTTGTGTTTTGTATTCATATTCCGTATGTATTTTGTATTTTAATTAAAAATAATGAATAAATGTCTTCGAATTTTCCCGGCAACTTTCCACAAGTTTCCTCGAAGAGACCATATTAGAAATACCACAGTGAGAGATGAGCTCCAGCAGGATTCAATAATGGATGTCATTGAGAGGAGAGGACTGGTCTGGATTGGTCACCTAGAAAGAATGGAAGATGAAAGGAAAGCGAAGCAGGTGTGGCGAACCAGACCTACAGGAAGAAGAACAAGAGGAAGGCCACGGATTGAATGGGAGGAGTACATCTTGGGACTGATCAAGAAGCGAGGGAAGACCTAGGGTGATGTTCAAAGAATGGCGCACGACAGAAGAAAGTTTAATAAATGGCTGAAACGTCCTGACACATAACGGTACAAAGGGAAAGAAGAAGTAGAAAAGTCATCTTTGTTTTTATTTATATATATATATAGCGTTAGGCCTACATTACCGTGTTATTTCAAGTCTCAAAACCTTAAACTAAAAAAGAAATTCCCTGGGAGGTAGGTAACCGCAGTTTATAAATTTGACCCCCACGTTTGCGAGGAGCTTTACGCCTCTGGCACATTTTATGATGAAACTCATGCACCGCAAGTCTTGTCACAACATATCTCAGTGTCAGGTTTGGATTAGTCCAACTCCTGTCAATCATGGTGTTGGTGCAATAAAATTCTGTGTCTCTTGCTGGTAGAGTAAACGTCAGTAGTAGGTATTCTTTGAGGAAAGGTTATCTCGCGAGTACTTAGAAAAGTCTGGAAAAGACTAAATTTTGAGATCCCCATTGCTCTTTATAATAAAGTGGCTTTAACATTTTCCTAGGTTTTGAGATCCTTTTTTCGTTAGGTAGTCCCATAAAATGTTGATTCCGTATTTTAGTATTGGTACTATTTTTACTGCAAAGCAGTCACAAGACATATGAGAATATCCAGACACTAGAAATTTCAAGTCAACTGTTTCGAAGGAGGTATTAGCTAGAGCCCATATAGTGCCGTAAGAAGCATACAGTTCATGTTTTGTCCCGTATTCTGTACTTATTACCCCCATACATTTAGGTGATGTGATAACTTTTAGTGGACAAATTTTAATGGACAAACTGCAATTATCACCACAACAAAGCTGCGCCGAAGCTCACTATTTCATGGCTTTAAAAGCTATTATTGCCCATTTAGGATTTGATTGCCGCTGAGCGTGGCTGCTCCAACATTTGTTGTTGATTCTAGCAGCTGACCCGCGGGGTAAAGCGGGAAACACGCGATGATAGAGTGCATTCTGACGTATTAAGTCAAGCAGCATTGCGCGTTACATAAGCTCATGTCCCCACGGACTGTTAAACGATGGCTGAGGCTACTGGAGCTGAGTCATATCCTACTCACGCAACTGTAGGCCTACCTGTCAACGAAGCAGGCTGACGTCTGACACAAGTAAACAAAGAATAGTTCCCATCTCGACCGCCGGAAATCAATTCGTGAAAGTGTAATACACGCCCTTAAAAGTGATACAACATTTTTGAAACACCTGGTATACCGTATTCTTGTTGATTGTTTAAACGATGTAAGGGTTTTAAATGTCACACTCAAATAATTAAACGCCATAGTTTGCATCTATTGTGCATGCAGAGAACGAATTTTGCTAGCTTTATGTGAATATTGTGTGCATGGTCCTCCGGGCCGGATAACAGCTGTGTTAATTACCTCACAACGCATGGCAGACAGATTGTTTAAGAGGAAATGAAGATAGTGGTGCAAACAGCACACGAATGTAACATATGAGCTTGTTAGTGCGTAGCGAGCGGATAGACCAGGCGATATTTTACCTTGTGTTTCGTATTATTAATCAATATTGTCAATGCTGCTGAGCGTGGGCCCGCCCTTCGTGAATGTCATTGCAATTTTATTAATCAGGATAGGTTGAGTGAGTGAGCCCCACCACATAATGGAACATCAGCGGTGCGTTAAATGCTGTATAATGTAGCCGTTGGTAATGCTGACAGAATAATTATGTCCTGATTTCACGTCCAACGAACCTGTGCAGGGCAGGCATTAATCTCCACGGGTTCATTCCTCGGCACTACTCGTTAGTTACAGTACAATGACGAACCCGCAGTCAGCTTAAATGTTGTGTGTTCTGGGCTCGAAACAGGGAAATAGCCACAGGGGTATTAAGGTAAGAAAGACCCGTCTAGGGGTGAAAAAATTGAAAAATTATATTTTTGGAGATTTTAGTTATATACAATGAAGAGAACAGGAATTTGTCAAAAAAAGTCGAAAAAAAAAGATAAATGGTCATTTTATATGATACAAGAATTTCACCTCTCCCCATGGGCCCCTTAAATTGGATTGACGAAAAAACGCTTCAACACTTATTAACTTATTTTTAAGCTGTCTTTTTCCCCTGAGTTTGATGAGTGAGTTAGTCAGTCAGTTAGGACACTTTCTCTCCTTTTTCCCCCAGAATTTCACCCCACCCCATTGGCCCCTTAAATTAATTTATGAAAAAACGTTCGAACACCGATTTACTCTTTTTAGCTGATTTTTTTTCGCTGAGTTTCAAATTTCTCGCCTATGTCGTTTTAGAGATAGGCCTACACGCTCCGTTAGGAATCCTTCAACCCCTACTTTTCACCCCTTTCACCTCATAACAATACACCACATCGAAAAACCCTTAGAAACATGTCTGCTTATTTTTAATTAGTTTGTATGCCGAGTATCACATCGACAAATGAAACCACTCGTGAGATATTGTTATTCAATGAAATGCAGGTTTAACCCCCTTAAGAATACTTTAGAACCTGAATATCCAAAAATCCTCCCTTAGTGTACGGTTTTGACATACAACGAACATATCCCCAAAATGTCATGTTTCCAACTTCAATATTTTTGGCTGGGCGATGATAAGTGAGTGAGTGAGTGAGTCAGGACATTTTCTTTCATTTTTTTTCTTCAGAATTTCACCCCTCCCCATGAACCCCTTAAATTTGATTGATCAAAAAACTGTCGAACAGCTATTTACTTATTTTAAAGCAGTTTTCCCCCTGAGTTTGATGAGTGAGTGAGTCAGTCAATCAGTTAGGACACTTTCTTTCCTGTTCCCCCCCCCCCCCCCACAGAATTTCACTCCTCCTCATGGGCCCCTTAAATTTGATTTATGAAAATCGGTCAAACACATATTTACTTCTTTTTTATGCTGATTTTCTTCCGCTGAGTTTCAAACACCTCGCCTATGTCGTTTAAGAGATACACGCTCCGTTAGGAATCTTTCAATCCCCACTTTTCACCTCTTTCACCTCATAATACCGGGTGAGTTAGCCGAGGTCGTTGCGGCAAGACTGTTGGCAGTCGCTCACATCCGGGAGGCGAGGAGGTTCGAATCCCCCCGCCGGCAACCTTGAAGATGGTCTCCTGTGGTTTCCCATCTTCCTTCCAGGCAAATGCCGGGGTTGGTCCCTAACTATAGGCCACAGCCGCCACCTTCCAACTCCTCGACCCTCCCATCCAACATTCCTCCCCAACGGTACTTGTACACCCATGTCCGTCTCGAAGCAGCTACAAAACTGGCGAGCCGAACATGTCCTTGGACACTCCCGGCACTAAAAGCCATACGCTAAAAAAAACTCATAATATACACCACATCGAAAAACCCTCAAACACGTGTCTTCTTAGTTCTAATGATGACTTTGTATGCCGAGTATCACATCCCCCAATGAAACCAATCGGGAGATATTGCTATTAAATGAAATGCAGGTCTACCCCCCTTAACACCCCATTAGAACCTGAATATCCAAAAAACCTCTCTTAGTGGGCATTTGCGGCCCTTGAGGAAGCTGCATACCAAATTTAATTCCAATCCGTTCGGTGGTTTCTGAGATTTCGTGATGAATGAATGAGTGAGTGAGTGAGTGGTATTTGACAAAAATATAGTAGATAGTGTCAAGTCTTTGTTATGCTAAACTCGGTTGACAGTGCTGTGTGAGCAGTTGAGTAACTAACGGGATTTCAAGTAAAGATCCTCATTTTCTATACCGATAGTGCAGAACGCAACTGGCATCCAGTCGGCCGTGTCTCGACTTGAGCTATGTTGCCATGGAAACTATCTGCCTTGCCATTCCTTCATGAGTATATTTTAAGATTTGATTAGCCTGTGCTTGAGTGCAAAAGGGCCGAAATCAGAAAAATGAGAAAGACTATCGAAAATGCATGTAGCCAGCGGTTCCTTAAGTGTCCTAAACTATGTGTATGCAAAATTTGGTTGAGTTTGGTGGAACGGTGTAGATTTGTATACGGAACAGACCCACGCACATACATACATACATACATACATACATACAGACTTTCACTTTTATATATAAGACTAGCAGAAGTACCCATTCTTCGAACGGTCTTCGGTATTAATAACCAGATGTTATCAATTGAGCTACTGTTGCAATGTTTAGGGGCTTGGAACCTGTTTGTTGGCAAAGAAAAATGATTAGTTAAAATGTGCTTTCAAGCTAAATTTACCTAACGTGTTCTTCCTGGCGTGAAAATAAAATTGAAAACCTCGTAGATCAATCGCAATGCACGTCACATACGAACTGACCCTAACCGTTGTGTTAAGTGCCCAACTACAGGAAGGCCCCTTTTATAAATTATAAAGGCTTGTGGTGCATGAAAATTCAGTTTTTTAGCCTCCAATGGCACAAATTCCTAAAATCAGCAAAAAAACGTCTACTATTTCAAATCAGGAATTTTTGAAAATAATGTTGCTGTTTGGAGATATAATAGACCTTCTGTACGACATATCGCACGTGTAAGTCGTTTGAAAAAATCTGGGGTACTCCTTGAACCCCTTAAGCGCATTGATGAAATTTACAGTTTTAGTTGGTTCCGTGATAACCTTATAAACCTTATAGCCATTTGCAACCTTTCACAGAAATGTAATAAATGGAGTGGCATTACTTATTCCAGAAATAGATGGAAAGTTGGATGCCACCCCTTGAGATACTGTTGTCATGGTTAGTGGCTTGCATTCCTTCTTTAGTTTATTAAATGAAATTAGTTTTCTGGGAATATCTAAGAAACTGTTGGGTTTAGAGCCTTAAAATATAGTTTTCGGGGACCCTTTACGGCTCTTGAGGGGCCCCGAATTTTGTTCCTGACACCAAGGGTTTGAAAATGAGCTTTGTCTCGTCGTTGTACGCCATAATAATGATAATAATTAAAATAATAGTAATAATAATAATATAACAATATAGGGATAGGGATATAATAGACCTTCCTTACCATACCAGCACGTGTAAATCGCGTTTAAAAATTCTAGAGTACCTCTTGCCCCTTAAGCGCATTATATGTATTGATGAATATTTCAGCTTAATTTGGATCCGTTATAACCTTATTGCCATTTGCAAACCTTCACAGTAATGTAATAAATGGAATTGCATTGCGTCTTACAGAAATAGATGGACCTCTGAGATTCTGTTGCCATTGTTACCGGCATGCATTCCTTCATTAATGTATTAAGTGAAATTCGTTTTTTTGGAATATCTCAAAAACTGTTGGATTTAGGACCTTAAAATGTGGTTTTAGGGGTCCTTTTAGGGCCCCCGAGTTTCGTTTCTCACATTGAGGGGCTGAAAATGAGCTTTGTCTCAACCTTCTACGCTTATTTCAGCATGTATTTTAAGGGGGTAGGCCCCCTGTTATGAAAGGTACGGAGAAGAGTTACATCAATGATTAGTGTCGTGTAGCCGGCCCCGTGGTGTTGGGGTAGCGCGCCTGCCTCTCGCCCGGAGGCCCCGGGTTCGATCCCCGGCTCCGTCAGGGATTTTAAAACTGACGTGAGGGTTGGAACGGGGTGCACTCAGCCTCGTGAGGACAATTGAGTAGCTGTCTGACAGTGAGACAGCGCCCCGATCACGAATACCAAGATTAACGACCGAGGGGACCCGACGCGCTGATCACGCGTCACCCCAATATCTGCAGGCCAAATGGCTGGGCAGCGGTCGCTTGGTCGGCCTTAGCCCGTCATGGGCTGGATAGTGCCAGGGGTTGATTTTGTTTTTTGTTTTGATTAGTGTCGTGCCTCTGATTGATATCTGTATCAAATTTTACGTTAATCCACCCAGCCGTTCTCGAGTTATAAGGACACAAAAATTGTCCACAGACAAACAAACTGACAGACAGACAGAAAAAAAATTGTGTGCATCCGTCACAAAACAGTCTGAAACGGGCAAATATGTCAAATTTCCGTGGAAATGCAGAAAAAAAACAGACAAACATTCTTTTTATATAATAGAGAAGGGATATAATAGACCTTCCGCACCACACCCGCACGTGTAAATCGCGTGAAAAAAATCTAGAGTACCCCTTGACCCCTTAAGCGCATTGTATGTATTGATGAATATTTTAGCTTAATATGGATCTGTTATAACCTTATAGCCGTTTGCAAACCTTCAGAGTAATGTAATAAATGGAATTGCATTGCGTCTTACAGAAATAAATGGACCTCTGAGATTCTGTTGCCATTGTTACCGGCATGCATTCCTTCATTAATTTATTAAGTGAATTTAGTTTTTTGGGAATATCTCAAAAACTGTTGGTTTTAGGGCCTTAGAATGTGGTTTTCGGGGTCTTTTTAGGGCCCCCGAGTTTCGTTTCTCACATTGAGGGGCTGAAAATGAGCTCTGTTTCTCCCTTCTACGCCTATTTCAGCATGTATTTTAAGGGGATAAGGCCCCTTTTATGAGAGGTACGGCGAAGAGTTACATCAATGATTAGTGTCGTACCTCTGAAGGATATCTGTATCAAATTTTACGTCGATCCACTCAGCCGTTCTCGAGTTATAAGGACACAAAAAATTGTCCACAGACAGACAAACAGACAGACAGACAGACAAAAAACATATTTTTGCGCGCATTCATCATAAAACAGTCTGAAACGCGCAAATATAGCAAATTTCCGTGGAAATTCAGAAAAAACAGACAAACTTTCATTTTTATATATAGAGAGATAAATGTCTATGCTGCACCATGAATGACAACGCCCACTTTTACAGAGATTTATGTTTGTGCGTATAACTTCTGAACTATTATAGGTAGATAGATTTCTGATCTCACTTCCTGTCTGCTCTGTTGAGAGCAGACTTTGTGTTGGTAACAATGACAACTTCCTTCATTGTATATGTTGCCAGTGGTTACTGAACATTTTCATCACTGTGATTCTTCACTGACCTATTGAAGAAATATTGTTTATGGGGCGGAACAGCGAGGTAATCTGCCCCAATTATTAATAATTGAATTGTTGATTTGAAGGGGGAAACAAGTCCACTTATTTGCAAGCAGATAAGTTAAAATACGTATTTCATTCTTTTATTTATTTTTTATTTACTTATATATTTATTTGTTTACTTATTTATTTATTCATATATTTATTTATTTAAAAGCTAAAGGAAGTAGGAGAACCAGTGATGGGCGAAGTAATGCAAGTTATGGGGCGGGAATGTTCTAAGAATTGTCAAAGGAAACAAAATGTTATAAAAAACTTCAACCTCAGTTTAACATTTTTCACTACTTCGGTACCATTTATAAGAAAACTGATAAAGATAGGTCCATATTGTTTCTAATGTATCAACATCATCCTAAGGGACAGTAATAAGAAGGGACATCCGTTTAAATAATATACAAAATGAATTATAAATATTTTTCGACATAATTTTGGATTAAAAGTTAGTACTGCACCCAACTGTCATCATGTGGACCATGTGTTCGTATACCAACTAACTCACGGTCTTTCGAGGTATGGGACGTTCCTGCCCACCATACGACCACATGCTCAGGATTTGAGTCTACCAGGTAACTACTCTACATGAAATACACAACATATTCCTAAAATAAAATATTTACTGGTATAAAATCATGGCTATACAACAAATACAAATAAAGGACAAATTATATTTAATTCCCACAAATAAAAATAGGGTTATTCTGTGAGTTTTCTTCTTAAAATAGTGCTACACTGCACTCAAATCTAATTCTAGCATCCTATCAATGATACTTTCAGACTTCCATGGGTTTCCATAGTGTTCATCATGTGATACAATTACTTAACTGGAGTATCATAACACAAAAATCACATATCACATCTAAATGACGTTAATACAACGTTACTCCGTTTCTTATGGCATTTACCTTGATTAGCATAAACTCATTATTTTCTGCATTAATTAACAAATATTTGTTGTGTCGTGTGAATCATCTTCCTTCTTTCCATCACTATGAACGCTTTAAAAAGTGGTACACTTCCCTTCCAAAATAAACATGGATAGAATATTTTATAGTTTCACCATACAACGATTTTCTGGGTCTTGTCGGGCTTATCATCGTTACAAACGTGTCATGTTCTTAGAAATCACATACCCGTCTGCATAAATTAGCGTGAACTGGCAAATGCACTCCAAAAGAAGATGCCTACATTATTTTGGTTCAGTTTTCCTCCTCAGAGAATAACTGAGCCAAATATTATCTGATTTCTATGATCCAACAACGTATGTGTGTTGCAACACACCATTCAATTCAATTGGCATCATCATAATAATCATATCTTAATTGCATATTGAAATATCGAGATTCTTCAGTGTCCTACTATGACTCTAATTTACAAGGGACTGGTCGACCGACCTTCTCTCCCCTCAGCAGGCAATAAAATTCGTTCCAGCTGGCTAGTCAAGATGGCTGCCGCAGAAGTGGTCTACAACCCCACCTCCTCTCATCTGCTGTCAAGGTCAGGTTTGTTTACAATTGCAGTACTGGAGTTACGCTAGGTGTGGTTCCTAAGTAATTGAGTCATTTAATTATTTAACACCTATCTTTATAGTGTTTTGGGCTCAATTCGGCTCCTTATTAACATTCATGGCTGGGGATGGTATTCCTGTGATAGCCTTGCCGTTCTATGGTGACTACTAGTGGCTTTAGACGCGCATCATAGTGAAAATCCACGATTTTCACCAGCAGCTGTCAATAAAATATAAGGAAATCTGCGTTTCCTAAACGACGAATATGATCCTTACCTCTCAGGGTAGATCATTTATACACATGCTCACTGCGTCTCGACGGACGTCAATCGTGGCCATAATTCATGCAAACGATGGATACAGATAGGCTCTGTCCAATTCGCTGCGAATAATACAGTATGCTCAAGGGCGATACTACTCGTAGATTTAGCCAACTTCTCACCTAACGCGCAAGCTATACTAGTTGGTCCCCGCAATTATTTATTTACGTAAATCACTGGATTCTACGTTATTTCTGCACGCAATATGCGGCTTCAAACAATACTTCACATAGATGACTCAATTATTAAGGCACCCGCGTTCTCTCTGTCATACCACTTAAGCCAAAGCTTTAAATAGCTCCTAATAACAAGGTATAAATTTACTGGCTTACTTTACTTTAATGGTCCTCAAATATAATCCTAAGGATTGACCATATCACATATTCATTCACATTTCACTGACACTGAAAAAGCTCTCGTATTTCGCTATATTCCACGTTACTTTCTTACTGTTTACCCAAAATACAGTATCTTTATATTAGACATGACACATTTTGAACATTATTTAGGCCAAAAATGCCTATTACTTTACTGTTGCCGACCCCAGATTATTATTATTATTATTATTCATTTAACGTTACCGTTACATCCATCACTATTTTTGACCTGAATGGCCCTAAACAAATCACCTTCCAAGCCATATTTTATTCAAGACGAGTGGTGAAAACTCGTTCAGTAAGTGACTGTTAAATCTTAGTTTCAAAGTGATAAATCGTTACATGGTGAACAATTTAGTTATAATGACATTGTAAATTGGTACTCACTTTTTCTTTTTCGCTGGATAGTGCCAGCATTTCAGCTTCAGGCCCACCATGACGCTTGATTTAAGCCATCATGTGATATTTTACACAACACTTAAATTCACACATTTTCCACCTGATAAACATACTTTTATCAGTGGCCTCTTTCACTTCTACACAATGCATATTAATCACTATACACATGAACACTTTTAAATCACTATTACACAATTTATGTACACTTATTCACTACTTCACAGATTGATCCTTACTCGGACTCTTCCTACGCCTGATCTCAGAGATGCGATGCGATTACTCCAACCGCTGGTCTACGTGAAAATCTAACAGCGTTTTACGGACGTTCGATCCTCGTCACCTGCAACATCGTTCAGCTCACTGTCCAGATTAGGTGGCAATGATTCCCAAGCTCCCATCATTGTAGTGATCCTGATGATAATGTCATATTCAACTCTGACAGTACCTCCTGGTATGTGTAATGTTCGAAAACATTATAAGTTACTCTTTCGCTGTGGCGAATTTATATTTGCGTCAGATAATAGATAAATATCTGTATTAAATTACTTCGACGCACTTTATGACTACTTATGAAGCTTTATGACTTGCTTATATTGTTCTTCGACGGCTGGGCGTTGATACTTTAACATTTCGCGTGCTTACTGGCAGCGTATTAGTTACGTGTATACAGACTGAAGACAACAAGACAACTTCCTTGGTCTGCACTGCTCCCACCTTATAAAGGTTTCTCGTACAAAATAGTCAACTGGACACATGAGAGCGACTCCTTTCTTGAAATAATACCTCTTCAGCCGAAATGGCATATACACCTTGTTTATTTAGGTGTGGAGGTTTCATAACCGTTCGCGTGCCGGCGATCGCTTCGGCCAATTAATTACAATTAATTGCCTTAGTTCAGCGCGTTAGGACGCCATCGTAGTGGTTCCCCTTTGGCTGGTCACAAAATCACTGCTCTCGAGCGTAGGCTAGGTTGTAATTCGTTCATTTGGAGATATAGGCATTAATTTAGGTGAAAAAACACTCCTAAATTACCTCTCCGTGAATACATTCACCTGGGTGTATATTTCACTCCATTTCAATGCCCCACTTGGCTGTAATTAATTCATTTCCGTGGGCAATCATCCCTACTCCCGATTCCATCGTTGTCAAGCGGTGAATACCCGAGTCATTAATTTTGGGCTGTCTCCTCGGTCCAGACGTAAATAGTGCGCTCGGCGCCTACGATCTCCGCCCACTTGCTAAGTGTAATTTGTAAAACTTCAAACTGGCCTCCTCTCATTCTCGTATGCTCTGAAAACGTATATTTTCTTGCATTTGGCTACAATTTTTCATCTTAAACTGCTATGATATTCACATATAGGTCGTGAAATCATGCTACAATATTATATGTCATTATACCTCTCATTGCTCTTTTGGTTCCCTGTAATTGCTCCCCCTCAGAGATCAATGGTTCGACTCTAGGCATAACCATGTGCCTGGTCTTCTCTGATAAGACCCGAGTTCGATGCCTGACTGCCGTGACTGATTGGGCACATTTTTCCCCTGCTAAGCTCGGAAAATTCGTTTCATAAGTGAATTATTCGGGCCTTTCAGATGGCATCGACTCCATGCAGTATTTACTTTAAGCGGTCAGTGTTCTCGGCAATGGGCTGTCTAGTTCCCCATTCCACTCTGTCTGCCGTCTCGTAGACTCTTGTTCTGCCTTTTCAATTGTTCATTCATTTCCTCTAGCTCCGTAGCGGCCTCCCTCAACTGGTCATAATGTTCCTTCAGTTGACAGCTGCATTCTCCCTTCGGATCCCTTGGGTCTGCGAGCTGGTCGCTTCGCTCCGTTCCTTCCTGGGACTGCAAGCTTTTCTCAAGAATCTTTCCGTGCATACGTAATGACTCCCCGTCCATTTGGGTGTGCATTGCTTGCTCTTCTCTCGTATCATAATCCTCTGGTGGACTATATAGTTTTAAATTAGCTGCATTTACAACAACTTCTCTACCTGTTGCTTCGTCTTTGATCCGATATGCATTATTTTGCAGATCCCTTATAATCAGGTAGGGTCCGTGATAGGCATGCTGAAATTTTTTATATTTCCTGCTCTCTGGATCTGAACTAGCGGGTTTCTTCAATAAGACGTATTCCCCCACGAGTAATGGTCTATGATAGCGTTTCCTCCTGTTTCTCTGCTGCCGTCTGTCTGCTTGTTTCTTGAGATACTCGAATGTTCTTTGGATCCTCAACTCACGTCCAGGTTGTGCATCGATGGGTGTCCGAATGACATCATTCCATGGCCTCTCTGGTCTTCTATCAAGATGTAGGCTCACTGGCACCTCTCCTGTCGCTTCATGCACGTTATTGTTGATACAATATTCAATAATCTCAAGTACGTCAATCCATTTCCAGTTCTCAGTAGAGCAGTATATCTTCATATACTTTTGCAGTTCCCTCATAACTCTCTCAGCGGAATTCGAATCCGGGTGTCGAACTGTGGATAAAATCTGTCTTATGCCCAGATTTTCCAACTCCCTGCGAAATTCTACGCTGGTAAAACAGCTCCCATGATCAGATAAGATGTTCTCTGGCTGCCCTAATATAGGAATGATTCTTTCCTTCAGCCTCTTAAATACCTGTTTTGTACTGGTTTTCTGAATTGGACACAGGACTACCATTTTAGAAAACACGTCTAGTGCAACAAGGATGTGTCTATTTCCTCTTCTAGCTCTAGGAAGCGGCCCAAAGTTGTCCAGTGCCAGAAGCTGACATGGCTTCTCTGGTAAGAGTGGTATAGGTTTCTGCCTCATTAAGTACGAGTAAGGCTTTACTCGTTGGCAAATATCACATGTCCTGATAGTATTCCTGACTGTATCTCGCAGTTTTGGCCAAATAAATGCTTCTTTAAGCAGGGCAACACACTTATCTACACCGGGGTGACCAAAAGCTCGGTGTGCTAACCATACTAGCCTTCTCTGCAATGCTGGTGGTACAACGATCCTGGGTCGAGTGTGGTCTGAGTCGCTCCATTTATGTAACATCTGGTTAAACCATAGATACTCCGCTGATAGTGCTTCGGCTTCAACATATATCGGGGTTCCTCTGATCAGCTTTCCCTCGAAGTAATTAATCATCAACCGTATCCAGGGATCTTCACGTTGAAAAACGGTGATGTTCCTCAGATCATCTAAGGTCTTCTGATCTCTATCTTCTATCTCGATAGCTAGAACTTCTTCTTCATAAGCTGTAGGGTATCTGCTTAGCAAGTCAGGTATGATATTGTCCTTCCCCGGGCAATACTCGATTTCCACTTGAAATTGCTGTATGTACAGGGACCACCTCGTCAGTCTTTGACTCGACAAGTCAGTTTTCAGCAGGAACGTTAGGGCTTTATGGTCTGTTCTTAATATAATTCTAAAACCATAGACTAGCTTTCGCCAATACTGTAGGGCATACAGTATCGCGAGTAATTCGATCTCCGTGACCGTATAATTCTTCTCATTAGGTTTCAACCTTCTACTTATGAATGCAATGTAAGTTTTCTCCTCTGGCCTGTCCACATTTTCCTGATATAACATTGCTCCGATACCTATGAATGATGCGTCAGTCTGGATAATAAATTTCTGAGTGTAGTCAGGATATCCCAATTTTACATAATCTAACAGCATCTGTTTAGATTTCACGAAGACTTCCTCGCATTGTTCCGTCCAGCGCCATCTTCCTCCTTTCTTCAGTAAGTCTTGGAGTGGTGCTACGGTCTCGGTATACTTCGGGAAATGGTTTGAAAAGAATCCAATAACGCCTAGATATTGCCTGACGTTCTTTACCTGCGTTGGTCTCGGGAAATGTTTAATGACTTCCAATTTTCCCGGATTAGGTCTGACTCCTTGTGCATCTATTACATGGCCCAGAAATTTAACTTCTCTCTGAGCAAAGTTAGACTTCTTTATATTGACCTTAAAGTTAGCCTGACTTAGGTCATATAACAATTTGCGTAGATCTCTGACGTGTTCCTCAACTGTTTCAGATGTCAATAGTATATCATCTACGTAACATATGGTTGTGGCTTTTACTTCTTCAGACAGGTTGCGATCTAGCGCTCGTATCAACGCTGAACCTGCTGTTTTCAATCCAAATGGAAGACGCACGTATGAATACGTGTGCTGGTCAAATAAAAATCCAGTCAATAAACTTGTTTTCTCCTCCAAAGCAAGATGGTGAAAACTTACCGTCAGGTCAAGATTTGAGAACACAGTCTTTCCTTTGTACCTCCTGAGTACCTCCTTAATGGGCGGCACTTTATCAAATTCCGGTATGACCTTGGAATTCAAATTTCGTAGGTCCAGGCATATCCTCACACTTCCGTCCTGTTTAGGTACAACTACCAGTGGGCTGACATAAGGTGTGGCTGTCTTCACAATGACGCCTGCCTCTAGCATTTCCTGTATTGCTTCTTTGACCTTTAAATAATGTTTCTCGGCTACAGGATACGGCTTCTGTTTGAATGGTGTCCAATCGCTGACTTGGAACGCATATTGGAAATTCTTGATCCGGCCAGGTCTCGAATCGAAGACTCCTTTATACTCAAATAGCAGTTCCCTTAGCATTTGCTTATGTTCTGGACCAAATTTAGCTTCCTCAATCTTCTCTTCCAGGCATTCTTCAAATTTTGGATCGTGGTCCTTTTCAATGTCTGCGGCCAGTGTTGCCAACTCTTCCTCAATGTCTTCTGTTGTCAACACTGTATCCCCAGTCATATCTCCGTATGTATGCCATACGTACTCTTCTGGTCTCGTTTCATTGTGCTTTAATGAGAGTTCTAACTCTTCCTTTCCCTCACTTGCGCGAAACATAACAATGTCTTGCGAGAGATCTATAATAACTTTATATTCTCTTATGAAATCCATGCCGACAATAATGTTATACGGCAGCTTATTCACAAGTAGGAAGCTCTGTGAGAATGTAGAGTTCCCTATCTGCAAATCTAAAAATACTTGGTATTTGCATATCATAACTTTATCTGGTATCACACCTTTTATTTTCACGCTTGAAATAGGTATTTTCAAGACGTGAATTTTACTTTGGATTTCATTATATAATGCCTGGGTTATCAAGCACACTGTTGACCCTGTATCAATGAGACTTCTTATCTTCATGCCCGCAATGTTTACAATAATAATGGGTAGTTCCCTTCTTACATTGACCGTCCCTTCATCTAGGTCTTCGATAAGCTCCTCAGGTTTGGCAATCCAGTTAACAACATTCACTGTATTCCATCCTGAACTTATCTCTCTTTGGTCATTTAATTTTGGTGTTTTTTTTTTCAATTGCTTCATTCTTTGTGGAGTTCTTCTGCCTGTCTTCATGCTGTTGAAGTTCCAGACTCTTGGCACCGTCATCATTTTTATATACGTCGGGTGACCTTCTATTCCTAATCGCTTCATCCCAATGAACTCGCGATTGTCTCGGGTCATCTCCGCGCTCTTCCATGTATCTTAAAGATGCGTGATAGCGTTCTTCCGCCTCTTCATCGAACCCGCGACTCTGCTCTTGGGATCTCCATCCTTGGTTGTTCCCATTTCGGCCGTAATTCCTTCTGTTATCAAGCTGCTGGTCTCTGGTACCACGCTGATTCCAGTTTTTCCTTCCTCGGTTACCACGGTTCGATCCTCCTCGATATGCTGGCCTCCAATTTTGGTTTTCGCGTCCTTCGCGTTGCCAGTCGGATTTTTCTGTTTCGGTGCTTGTAGACTTGCTTTTTGTCTGCACCTTAGTCGGTTCAGTCGGTGTAGTCGTCATGTTGACTTGTTCCTCGTTTCGACTTTGCCTTGTGTGCTGCACTGTGGTTAGATCGAGTTGTCTCAGCACCTCCTCCATATCGATCGCAGTTTTGGCGTTTGCTGAGATTAGTAGACGTTGTACTTCATACGGTAGCTGCTTGGCTATTGCTATGCACAAATCTGACTCTCTAAGTCCTTCATCAAGCTCGCGAAAACGGCACAATTGATTCACAAAGAATTCTCCGTACTTCGTCGGATTACTGGTACTATAACGCCTGGAATACAAGTCCAATCTGAGGTTCAGTTGTATGCTCGCGTTCCAGTATCTGCTTAAAAATGCTTGGCGAAATTCGTCAACGGTGTCGAACGTGTACCGAAAACTCCTAAACCATAAGGCACACTCACCTTCAGTTAGTTTTTCAATCGCTCTCAACCTGCGCTCTGGCGATACTTTCGCGTCATTCAAGTACTCGGAAACTTCTTTAAGCCAGTACTTGGGTGTCATGTTAGAATTACTCCCAGAGTATTTCTTTGGTTTCTCATCATTAGCCCTTACAACAGTGACTATTTGATTCTGAACAGCATTTTCATGCGGTGTTGACATGGCAATTGGCATACCAGGTGTGGTATATGGGCTGTCACTTGGCATGGCTGCATTCTTTGGAGTGGGCTGTATTTCTATCTCTGCCCATTTATTTCTCCTATTCTCGTCTATACTCCCTTCGCTAGACCTAGGATTCCGCAACATGGATTCCTCCTGCGCGATCATTCTAGTCTCGATTTGGCTGTGCCTATTTTCTGCTCTTTCCAAACGAGCTAATACCTCTCGTTCTATTTTCTCTAGGCGATCTCGGTTTCTTTCTGCCATAGAAAATACCTTTTCCTTATCATCCTTAAGGTTTTCCTTCAGGTGGATAATTTCCCCCGCTAGACTTTCTCTTACTTCGGCAAGAGTCTTATCGCTGGCTTCATTCTTCAAGCCGTCTCGAAGTTCTAATTCTTCTCGTAAGCCTGTAACTTCCTTTTGAATGTGACCTTGTATATGAGAGATTTCAGTCCTTATGTTCGTGATTTCCCCTGGTCCTCATCCTGTCTTTTATGGATAACTGCTAGGTCGCTCTGAGTTTGTTCCAACTCTTTCT
Organism: Meconema thalassinum; assembly: GCA_946902985.2. Taxonomy (NCBI): domain Eukaryota; kingdom Metazoa; phylum Arthropoda; class Insecta; order Orthoptera; family Tettigoniidae; genus Meconema; species Meconema thalassinum. The sequence continues at coordinate 85,754,553 of OX336393.1, forward strand.
GCACCTTCCCGACTTGCTTCTTCATATTTGACATTATCTCCTTATTCTCTTGATCAGAAGTTTTTATTTCCTGGATTTCCTTGCATTGGTCAAGGATATTCTGATCCTGTTTTCTTAAGGCTTCGTCTACCGCCTTGGCGTAATCTGCCATTCGCGTATTCCATTTTACGTCGCTATCCTCGAGCCTTTGATCCACGGTCTGAGTGAACGTATTAAATTGCTCTAATTGACGTTTAGTATTAGCTTCATTCTGACTCTGAATGTCTTTAAGCTCCATGGACATACTGCTTAAACTATCGTTAATCTCACGCTGTGACTCTCTGCACGCTTGCAGATTATTCTCTAGTTTTAATTCTATACACTCAAAGCGTTTACCGTTATCAGCTTGCATTTCTGAGACCACGCTAACAATACTAGCTCGATTATTCTCTAATTGAATATTTACTTCACGCTGCACAGACTCTTTAACGTCGTCCATTTTCTTATTAACCTCTATTAGGTTTGACTCTAACTGCGTGTTTGTTTCAGTTTGATTAGCCTCTAATCTAGTGTTTACTGTGGCCAACATCTGGCTCACCTCAGTCTGATTATTATCCAATTGAGTATTGACTGTAGCCAATCTCTCTGCTATTTCATCTTTAAATTCTCTAATTTCTTCCTTTCTCTTAGCATTAACATCATCAAAATGTTCCCTTAACTCAGCAATACACCTGAGTACGTCTTCAGTTCCAGCCATCCTGTATTTCATAATTTGAGATTCAGGTAGGCCGCCGCTGAATATGCTGGCGCGTTCTATTGGAAAGAAAAGGATTCCGATCCCGCGACAACAACAACAACATATTACAAAATGTCAAAACCACCTATGGAATGGGTATAGACCCTCGTACCCGTCTGACAACAGTGTCTGACGTCTGAATATCATCTAGAAAGACTCACAATCGCTCAAACAAAGTTTGAGGAAAAATATTATTTTTATGGTTTTCCCCAAGAAAACCATGCTATTATTATGGGGTTTTCTGAATCCCATAAGCCATCCACGTACTGGGCGCCATGATAAAGAAGAGGGTATCCCATGCTTTGCCACACACATCTGGGCGACATGATAATGAGATGGGTGGACATGCTATGCTTTCCATGGCCAGTTTGTGCAATGCCAAGATCGCTCATATTGCACTGACGCAGGCGGTTCCATAATGAATTAATACCGTCCCACATTGCTTGGGCCATGATAATTAAAGGGGGTTGTGTGTAAGTTACATTTACATTTAAGCAAGTCTTATGGAGGATTATCAACATTTATTTTACGTGATGGCTTATTAACAAATGGGACGCGGCCTTTTCCTATTATATCCTAATTTCTATGCTGTATTTGCTTCTACCATTAATATCTTGGCCGACTTTCAGCAGTACCTGTGACTCAATCCTAGTACAGAGACATATCCCCCATGTACCCAACTGTCATCATGTGGACCATGTGTTCGTATCCCAACTAACTCACGGTCTTTCGAGGTATGGGACGTTCCTGCCCACCATACGACCACATGCTCAGGATTTGAGTCTACCAGGTAACTACTCTACATGAAATACACAACATATTCCTAAAATAAAATATTTACTGGTATAAAATCATGGCTATACAACAAATACAAATAAAGGACAAATTATATTTAATTCCCACAAATAAAAATAGGGTTATTCTGTGAGTTTTCTTCTTAAAATAGTGCTACACTGCACTCAAATCTAATTCTAGCATCCTATCAATGATACTTTCAGACTTCCATGGGTTTCCATAGTGTTCATCATGTGATACAATTACTTAACTGGAGTATCATAACACAAAAATCACATATCACATCTAAATGAGGTTAATACAACGTTACTCCGTTTCTTATGACATTTGCCTTGATTAGCATAAACTCATTATTTTCTGCATTAATTAACAAATATTTGTTGTGTCGTGTGAATCATCTTCCTTCTTTCCATCACTATGAACGTTTTAAAAAGTGGTACACTTCCCTTCCAAAATAAACATGGATAGAATATTTTATAGTTTCACCATGACGAATAGAAGGAACTAGTGTGAGGACTCCGCCATTATAGCACGGTAGTTTGTGGTCCCGCCGCTACAAGCACTGCAAGCGATAATCTCCATCAACCTGTACCAGGGTTGTAGGCACTACAAGCACGCCATCAAAAAACAGCAGTTGAAAAACAAGCAACAACTCCATAAACCCATCCCCTCACTCCTCTATCTCTCACCAACACTTCCCCCACGCAATCCTAGCACTCTACATCAAATCCTACAGCTTTTAATCACGCCAGCAGCACAATAAACTTAATAAATCCAGGCTACAGAACAGACCAAAAAAATACACTTTAAGCTAAACCAAATTCACTTCTCAGCTCGACATAACCCATAATACAAGTTAAAACCTATACAAAACATACTCTCCCTACTGTTTTACAATTATTAAACTAACTATTCGCACTCAAAACCTAAAATCCCTGAAATGGGAGCTAATTTAAAAACGCAATAGCCTAGCCCGATTACGTCTCCGGCAGTGCTACCGCATTTGCATTTCAGGGTGTATGTAGCCCCACCACTTCTGGTGCACCCTAGATAATGCTACACCCTAAGGGTTCCCGGCTGGTGAGTTCGGGAGTTGGCGACCCCGAGGGATTCCTGAGCTGGGTCCGTTTTCCCCTTTTGTCCCTTCCCTTTGGGGCGGACCCTCTCCCCTCCCTTCTCCTCATAATCCTCTCCTCTTTTCCTTATATTTCCTTTTCTCTTTCAGATTCCCGCACTGTTTTTGTTACTTGGTTCCCCGTGTATCTAAATTCCCTTTTAGGTTTTTTTTGGTAGGTATTTTTAATCTACGTTGCATTTTGTAAGTCTTTTCGATCTAGATTGCATTTTGTGTGTGTTTTTCAATCTCAATTGCATTTTGTAAGGATTGACAATCTAAATTGCTTTTTAGTATGTCTTTCAATATCCGGGCCGGAGCTTTTGTTAGTTTTTTGAATTTCAAATGCATTTTGTATTTTCAACCTACCCCGCTTTGTTCAAGTAGTTAAGTCTCAATTGCAATTTTGTGGGTATTTTTAATCTAAATTACATTTTGTAATTAATTTCAATCTAAATTGCATTTTGTAAGTATTGTCCATCCTAATGAGAAGTTTGAATCTACCATACATTTTGTAAGCAATTTCAATTGCATTTTGTATTTTCAACCTACCCCGCTTTGTTCAAGTACTTAAGTCTCAATTGCAATTTTGTGGGTATTTTGAATCTCCATTACATTTTGTGCATATTTTCAATCTCATTTGCATTTTGTAAGTATTTTGATTTCACTTGCATTTTGTAGGTATTTCGACTGTACGTTGCATTTTGTACGTATTTTGGACTTAACTTACATTTTGTGCGTATTTTTCAATCTATTCCTTTTCGAGTATTTTCGTTCAAAATTCCCTTATGTACTTATTACCGCTCTCCATTTGGTGAGTAGTTTCAATCTGAGTTCCTTTTTGTAAGTATTTTCTCTGCTGCATAAGGCATAGTTGTTGGGGCTCACTGTCTTTTTTATCTAAACCATTTTCGTTTCATCCATAGCAGTGAGCTGTTTTTTTTATCTTCATCCTTTCATTTCACGCCATTTCATTTCATCAGGGGCCGATAACCTCGATGTTAGGCCCTTAAAACAACAATTATCATCATCATCGCATATGCATTCATAACTTCACAATAACTTCCAAATTACGACTAAGTGGGCTATCTGCCTGAGTAGTTACAGGTGTTACCGGCTTGCCTGGGACGATGGGTCACCAAACCGGTATTTAAACTCAATTATTAAGCTTTAATTAACCAAATTGAGAGGAAACAGATCAGACCAAAAAACGTACACTTTAAGCTATACCAAATTCACTTCTCAGCTCGACATAAACTTTAATTCATCTCAAAACCTACCCAAAACATACTCTCCTTACTGTTTTACAACTATTAAACGAACTATTCGCACTTAAAAACTAAAAACCCTGAAACGGGAGCTAATTTAAAAACGCAATAGCCTAGCCCGATTACGTCTCCGGCAGTGCTACCGCAAATGCATTCATAACTTCACAATAACTTTTGTATAATTTGGTGCAAAATGATGGGTTTTAAAGCTATCTGGATTCAGTTTTTCAACCAATTTATTGTGATGTTTTATGTACGGTATGGTTAATGTCAAACGCAACTAATACCATTTTATCCATAATGTAGAATCTTGGGCTTATGCCGTGTTTTATTTATTCAAACTCGACGCGTTTCGAAAGAAACCATGTCTTTCTTCATCAGGAATAAACGGAAATACGACTAAATTGTTGTTAAGAGAAAGCAACAATGAAACTAAAAAAGGTGCCCTAAGATGAACAATTAAGTGTATATAACACGTCCTTCGAGAAGTGTATGTGGCATTCTTTTCCAGGCCGAGAAAGTAATTACCAGAAAATTAAACTCAAAATCGATGTGGAGCGAAATATTTATGATTGTATCAATTCCAAAGGAACAATTTCAGTTGATCATTCAGGAGCTGGCTGCTGTCTTCAGCGTGTCATGGATATTATCCCTAGACTTGTTTATTTTGGGTGCCGATTCATCTTCAGAACGAAGGAAATCCGCCGAGATTTGCAATCTCGAACATCCGCCAAGTCTTCACGCAAGCTTTCGAAAGTTCAGTACCGTAGCCGACAAAATGAATTGGTAAGTAGAGAGTTACTTTAAATAGTTTATGTGTGCTTGTTTTAATATGCTGGGGATTAGCCGTGGTTTTTATCTGTTTCTGTATACTCCAGGAATCTGTGCGTTCCGTAACATGCAATGAAGACCGTAGTTCTTATTTCCATGAATTATATTTTCCATTGTGCCCTGCCGTGCTATTTTAATTGTAACCGCTAATTACTTTTTAAAAGAGTAATAGTTACAAAGTAATTCGTTTCCCTTAGCACCATCCCTAAGACCAGCTGAACCGCCAGCGTGGAACTAACCCACTCTAGCGCTGCCTGGCGGGGCGCGCTTGAAATTCAGGAGTCTTCTCACTTTCTCCTTCTATTCGTCATGGTTTCACCATACAACGATTTTCTGGGTCTTGTCGGGCTTATCATCGTTACAAACGTGTCATGTTCTTAGAAATCACATACCCGTCTGCATAAATTAGCGTGAACTGGCAAATGCACTCCAAAAGAAGATGCCTACATTATTTTGGTTCAGTTTTCCTCCTCAGAGAATAACTGAGCCAAATATTATCTGATTTCTATGATCCAACAACGTATGTGTGTTGCAACACACCATTCAATTCAATTGGCATCATCATAATAATCATATCTTAATTGCATATTGAAATATCGAGATTCTTCAGTGTCCTACTATGACTCTAATTTACAAGGGACTGGTCGACCGACCTTCTCTCCCCTCAGCAGGCAATAAAATTCGTTCCAGCTGGCTAGTCAAGATGGCTGCCGCAGAAGTGGTCTACAACCCCACCTCCTCTCATCTGCTGTCAAGGTCAGGTTTGTTTACAATTGCAGTACTGGAGTTACGCTAGGTGTGGTTCCTAAGTAATTGAGTCATTTAATTATTTAACACCTATCTTTATAGTGTTTCGGGCTCAATTCGGCTCCTTATTAACATTCATGGCTGGGGATGGTATTCCTGTGATAGCCTTGCCGTTCTATGGTGACTACTAGTGGCTTTAGACGCGCATCATAGTGAAAATCCACGATTTTCACCAGCAGCTGTCAATAAAAAATAAGGAAATCTGCGTTTCCTAAACGACGAATATGATCCTTACCTCTCAGGGTAGATCATTTATACACATGCTCACTGCGTCTCGACGGACGTCAATCGTGGCCATAATTCATGCAAACGATGGATACAGATAGGCTCTGTCCAATTCGCTGCGAATAATACAGTATGCTCAAGGGCGATACTACTCGTAGATTTAGCCAACTTCTCACCTAACGCGCAAGCTATACTAGTTGGTCCCCGCAATTATTTATTTACGTAAATCACTGGATTCTACGTTATTTCTGCACGCAATATGCGGCTTCAAACAATACTTCACATAGATGACTCAATTATTAAGGCACCCGCGTTCTCTCTGTCATACCACTTAAGCCAAAGCTTTAAATAGCTCCTAATAACAAGGTATAAATTTACTGGCTTACTTTACTTTAATGGTCCTCAAATATAATCCTAAGGATTGACCATATCACATATTCATTCACATTTCACTGACTCTGAAAAAGCTCTCGTATTTCGCTATATTCCACGTTACTTTCTTACTGTTTACCCAAAATACAGTATCTTTATATTAGACATGACACACTTTGAACATTATTTAGGCCAAAAATGCCTATTACTTTACTGTTGCCGATCCCAGATTATTATTATTATTATTATTCATTTAACGTTACCGTTACATCCATCACTATTTTTGACCTGAATGGCCCTAAACAAATCACCTTCCAAGCCATATTTTATTCAAGACGAGTGGTGAAAACTCGTTCAGTAAGTGACTGTTACATATTAGTTTCAAAGTGATAAATCGTTACATGGTGAACAATTTAGTTATAATGACATTGTAAATTGGTACTCACTTTTTCTTTTTCGCTGGATAGTGCCAGCATTTCAGCTTCAGGCCCACCATGACGCTTGATTTAAGCCATCATGTGATATTTTACACAACACTTAAATTCACACATTTTCCACCTGATAAACATACTTTTATCAGTGGCCTCTTTCACTTCTACACAATGCATATTAATCACTATACACATGAACACTTTTAAATCACTATTACACAATTTATGTACACCTATTCACTACTTCACAGGTTGATCCTTACTCGGACTCTTCCTACGCCTGATCTCAGAGATGCGATGCGATTACTCCAACCGCTGGTCTACGTGAAAATCTAACAGCGTTTTACGGACGTTCGATCCTCGTCACCTGCAACATCGTTCAGCTCACTGTCCAGATTAGGTGGCAATGATTCCCAAGCTCCCATCATTGTAGTGATCCTGATGATAATGTCATATTCAACTCTGACAGTACCTCCTGGTATGTGTAATGTTCGAAAACATTATAAGTTACTCTTTCGCTGTGGCGAATTTATATTTGCGTCAGATAATAGATAAATATCTGTATTAAATTACTTCGACGCACTTTATGATTACTTATGAAGCTTTATGACTTGCTTCTATTGTTCTTCGACGGCTGGGCGTTGATACTTTAACATTTCGCGTGCTTACTGGCAGCGTATTAGTTACGTGTATACAGACTGAAGACAACAAGACAACTTCCTTGGTCTGCACTGCTCCCACCTTATAAAGGTTTCTCGTACAAAATAGTCAACTGGACACATGAGAGCGACTCCTTTCTTGAAATAATACCTCTTCAGCCGAAATGGCATATACACCTTGTTTATTTAGGTGTGGAGGTTTCATAACCGTTCGCGTGCCGGCGATCGCTTCGGCCAATTAATTACAATTAATTGCCTTAGTTCAGCGCGTTAGGACGCCATCGTGGTGGTTCCCCTTTGGCTGGTCACAAAATCACTGCTCTCGAGCGTAGGCTAGGTTGTAATTCGTTCATTTGGAGATATAGGCATTAATGTAGGTGAAAAACCACTCCTAAATTACCTCTCCGTGAATATATTCACCTGGGTGTATATTTCACTCCATTTCAATGCCCCACTTGGCTGTAATTAATTAATTTCCGTGGGCAATCATCCCTACTCCCGATTCCATCGTTGTCAAGCGGTGAATGCCCGAGTCATTAATTTTGGGCTGTCTCCTCGGTCCAGACGTAAATAGTGCGCTCGGCGCCTACGATCTCCGCCCACTTGCTAAGTGTAATTTGTAAAACTTCAAACAGGCCTCCTCTCATTCTCGTATGCTCTGAAAACGTATATTTTCTTGCATTTGGCTACAATTTTTCATCTTAAACTGCTATGATATTCACATATAGGTCGTGAAATCATGCTACAATATTATATGTCATTATACCTCTCATTGCTCTTTGGGTTCCCTGTAATTGCTCCCCCTCAGAGATCAATGGTTCGACTCTAGGCATAACCATGTGCCTGGTCTTCTCTGATAAGACCCGAGTTCGATGCCAGACTGCCGTGACTGATTGGGCACAGTACCTTAAACAAAAATTCATATTGGCAAAAGTATTTCGTTTTTGTCAATAATCCTTCTTATTATTGCATATAATGATCCAAGCAGTAATCCCTGAAAGTTTCAATTGGCTAACCCAAACAGATTTTGAGTAAAGTGTACCACAAATGTGAAGATTTAACATGGGTGAGATAGGCAGGTCTTTCTTACCAAAAGAGGTGCGGACATACCAACGTCGGTCACTTCCGTATCTCATAGTGTATCTGCATTGATAAAACGTTAAAAATGCGCATTAGTGGCTTCGGTGACGTAGTCGGCAGCATGCTGAACTGCTATGCCCAAGATGGCGGGTTCAAACCCGGTCGAAGTCGTCGGATTTTTAAGAGCGTTGAAAATCCCTCAGTATGCCGTCCTTTGGAGGGGACGTAAAGCTGGCGGTCCCATGTCATAGATTTATGGCACGCAAAAGAACCTTCCACTAATTACATTTGTGAGAAGCTAAATTATAGGTTAGATTTGACTAACGCTCCTAGGTTCCAACGTTCGTCGTCAGGAGCCGACTGCGGTGGCATCTAGTTACCAAGTTCAGAACTAGTTGTCGTTGACGGTGGCGTATGGTAGCAAAAGAAGGAACTACTTGAAAATTCAATGTCTGCAGTCCTTACTTGAATCAAAAAAAAAACACTAATAGAGCCATCACAATTGACACCGCTCATCAGACAGGTTCTACACACATCCAAAGTACACGGGGCTACATGGCCGCGTTGTCGCAGCCCCTAAACTGAGGAACCAACCAACCAACCAAAAATGCTCATTAATAGTCCGAGTTTGTCATCTGGAAAACTAGGTTTGTGTGATGAATATGAGGCGAATGTACACTCTAAGGTTTGTAGAGAGGACCCACTCGATAACATTTGCATGTGGAACTCTGCCCAGAAACTCACCACTTCGATGCAACATCGATGACATGGTCCAATCGGAACACTATTGAATTTGTTACAATAATTTATTATTTTATTTTTATTAATGCAACCAATAGCCATTTATTAGCCTATTTTCATTTATGAACAAGTAGTTCCGTGAAGAACCACACAGCCTATTTTCATATATCCTACTTATGTTAATTGCCTCTATCAACATACAAAATTTCAGTTTGATTGTTCTAATAGATTCGTAGATATTGAGAACCGACTTAATATTTCGCATGGTCGCCAAGTTGGATTTTATATATGTAGGTCCTAGAGTTATGTACTGTTACATGAAGATTATTGTGTACGTGTAGTAATCAAACTTCAATAGCATGATTAGAACACAAGAAGTAACAAGGAGATTTTAAAATTTCTCACAGCTGCCATCTTGTGGTTATGGAAACAATTGAAATAAATTAGATGCCAGTGGATTAACATTCGTATCAGGATTTACTGTACCAAGTTTCACTGCACTCGGATGGTTAAATTTCGAGAAACGTCCATGTGAATATTTATACTTCGCGTCGCCGCCATGATGGATTTGTGATCACCAGTTTATTTAAAGTCCTATAGATGAACTTAAGTTCATAGCCCCTATGAACATTAAAAAATTCAGTTTGATTGCTATAATACATTCGTAGATATTCAGAGCCGTTTAAATATTTCAGATGGTCGCCATGTTGGATTGTTAAATGTATAGGCCATAGAGTCATGTACCATTAAAGGAAAATTATTGCGTAGGTTCATTATTCAAACTTTCACATCGATCGCATGATTACGACACAGGAAATAAACATTTAATTTTAAAATTCGCACAGCCGCCATCTTGAGGTTATGTAAACAATTGAACTAAATTAGATACCCATGTATTACAATATGTATAAACATTTCCTGTACCAGATTGCATTGTGGTTGCAACATTAAATCGCGAGAAAGGTCTATTTAAAATTTTCAAACTCGCTTGGCCGCCATGTTCGTTTTGTAGTTAACCGGTTTTTGAAAGTTTTATAGATGAACTTCCAGTAGTGTCCTTTATCACCATAAAATAATTGAGGGTGATACCGCCAATAGTTTCAGAGATATAGAATGCCGGTGAAATATTTCGCACATCCGCCATCTTGTGGTTATGTAAACAATTGGACCAAGTTAGATGTCGGTGCATTACAATGTGTATAAACATTTGCTGTACGAAGTTTCATTGCGTTTGGATCATTATATCGCGAGAAAAGTCTATTTAAAAATTTCAAATTCGCTTGGCCGCCCGCCATGTGCGTTTTGTAGTTAACCGGGTTTTGAAAGTCTCATAGATGAACTTCCAGTAGTGCCCTTTATCTCCGTACAAAATGTCATGGTTATACCGGTAATAGTTTCAGAGTTATAGAATGCCGGTGAAATATTTAGCACAGCCGCCATCTTGAGGTTATGGAAACAAACATATACTGTAACAAGTTTAATTGCGTTTGGTTGGTTAAATCGCGAGAAACCTGTATTTAAAAGTCGCAACTTCGCTTGGCCGCCATGTTGGTTTTGTAGTTATCAGATTTTCAAAAGTCACATAGGTGAACTTGTTGTAGTTCCCTTTATTACCGAACAAAATTTGAGGGTAATATCGGTAATAGTTTCGGAGATATTGAATGCTGGTGAAATATTTCGCACAGCGGCCATGTTGGATTGGTGAGACGTAACAAAATTTGAAGGGCACGGTCGGGGTCGCCCGGAATAGTGCTATGAACGTACCGAGTTTCATTGAAATCGCTTCAGCCGTATAGAAGTCATTAGGGACACACACACACACACACACACACACGAATCACACACGCACACATAGACAGATACACGAACAAAAGGTGATCTCATTAGGCTATTTTTCCATAAATGAAAATAGGCTAAAAATCTACCGGAGTATTAAGGTAGGGCCAGAACCCACGAAACGGAGGGGACTTCTTCTCAGTTTCTGCCTCACGAGTGTGGAAGCCTGGCTTATCTGTGTGTGTGTTGAACTTTGTGTATATAATGTAGAGTGTTCCTATCTGTACATAAGTTCTTTGGAGTTAAATAAGATGGCGTTATGTTACCAAGCAATGTGTTTCCCTGTGCTCCTTTTCACTCATTCTCCACAACGAGGTTGAACGTACCCCTCTCCAGCCCTCAGACCTTATATTTCTCGGCCGAGCCGAGAATCATGTCCGGACCTCTGGGGCGAAAGCCAAGAGTGCTGCTAGCCACTACATCACAAAGTGGTCTACTGTCTGGCGTGAGCAAATCACAAGAGTGCTACTAGCCACTACATCACGAGGTGGTCTACTGGCTGGCGTGAGCAGATCACAAGAGTGCTACTAGCCACTACATCACGAGGTGGTCTACTGGCTGGCGTGAGCAGATCACAAGAGTGCTACTAGCTTCTACATCACGAGGTGGTCTACTGGCTGGCGTGAGCAGATCACAAGAGTGCTACTAGCCTCTACATCACGAGGTGGTCTAATGTCTGGCATGAGCAGATCACGTGGCCCTACGACAGCCAAGAGTGCTACTTGCCACTACATCACGAGGTGGTCTACTGTCTGGCGTGAGCAGATCACACGGCCCCACGACAGCCCACTACCGGTATCAACTGTTATATTTCATTTCGTTAATAACCGGTTCTTTATTGACATGAAATTTACATGGCAATGAAAGTCAAATCCTCATTAAAACAATCGACTCCGATAATTTATATCGACTGTACTACCATCCATCAGAGCGATCTATATAATAGCTGAGGTTTTCAAAGCAAATGCCATGCGTTTGAACTGAACAAGTAGGAGGGTTCACCTATGTAGTTGTGGAGTTCAAACGTGATGAACGGTGTAGTTGTGTCTGATATACTGTACATTGCTGTCAACCTATGACACTGAAAAATTAAATAAATCCATAAATAATATCCCATAATAATTGGAGTTTATGTGTGTTCCATGAAACCAAATTAATTCACCCTCCATAAATTAATTCACCCTCCAGAATAGCTGTGCGCAGGAGCCACTCACCACGATTATAAGGTGGGGAGGTGCTGAAAGTTTGGAGATCGGAAGTTCACGTAACCGCTGAAGTGGCTATTCTGAGCGTGGTTTTCACTGTCATTAGCCTACTTTCGATTTTTGCAAAAAAAAGAAAGTAGACTTATGAGATCTACACAGGGCCAAAAATGTGTGTCTGTCTGTGTGTGTGTGTGTACTCGGAATATACCCCCCCCCCCCATCAATTCGAACACGGTGAAACCGAATTGAACGAAATTTGGTACAAAAGTAGAACTAGCAAAGGGCACCTCAGTGTCATGTTTTATATCGTATCCATCTTGACGGAAACGTAATGGCGGACACGCAAATGTTCAAAGCTTAAATCAAATTACGACCAACCTAATCTTCTGATTTCTACCAAATTTTGCAACAACATACCTTTATGTGGGAGGCATATTTTGACCAAACTACGAGATCATCAGCCCTATAGTTTGCAGATGGCGGCCATGTATATGTGCAAATCGATTCCCCCTATCAATTCAAACACGGTGAAACCGAATTGAACGAAATTTGGTACATAGGTAGCACTATCAAAGAGCACCTCAGTGTTTAGTCTTATATCGCCGCCGTCTTGACGGAAACGTTATGGCGGCCACCCAAATGTTCAAAGCTTAAATCAAACTACGACTAACCTAATCATCCGATCTGTACCAAATTTTGTAACAACATATATTCCTATGGGAGCGTCTTTTGATTAAACTACAAATTTATCAGCCCAATAGTTTGCACATGGCGGCTATGTATGTGTGAAAATCGATTCCCCCTATGAATTCAAACACCATGAAACCGAATTGAACGAAATTTGGTTCAGAGGTAGCAATGTTTTATATCGTCGCCATCTTCACGGAAACGTAATGGAGGCCACACAAATGTAAAAAGCTTAGATCAAATTACGACCAACCTAATCATCTGATCTCTACCAAATTTGGCAAAAACATACGTTTATGTTGAGAAGCGTTCTTTGACCAAGCTACAAGGTCATCAGTCCAACTGTTTGCATATGGCGGCCATGTGTGTGTGCAAATTGATATCCCCTATCAATTCAAACAAGGTAAACCCGAATTAAACGAAATTTGGTACAGAGGTGGCAATAGCAAAGGGCACCTCAGTGTCATGTTTTATATCGCCGCGATCTTGACGGAAATGTAATGGCGGCCACCCAAATGTTAAAAGCTTAAATCAAATTACGACCAACATAATCATTTGATCCCTACCAAATTTTGCAACAGCATACCTTTTTGTGGGAAGCATCTTTTGAATGATCTACAAGGTCATCAGACCAATAGTTTGCAGATAGCGGCCATGTTTGTGTTCAAATCGATTTCCCATATCAATTCAAACAGGGTGAAACCGAATTGAATGAATATTTTTACAGAGGTAGCACTAGCAAAGGACACCTCATATTCATGTTTAATATGCGTATAGCACGTTGCATTTCAACAAGCTACTACAACCAACATTCAATTATACTCCTTGAAAAGGACAAAGAGTTATAACAATACCCATGCATTTAGTAGAAAGTAGGATATATTTTCTTTACCGAACGTCTTGTTTTTCTACAGATCCTTCAGTAACATGCCGGGATGGTGCTTTATTTCAAGTCCCGAGGAATCTACCCCACTAATGATTAGTCACACTCACTACTACGTACACCACTAAAACACAGGTTACCAGACAAATTCAACTCACCATTAACAAGCCTGATGATGATGGTGTAAAATAAATAATTAATAACATTTAAAAGAAGTAAATAATTTTCACGCCGAGTATTATGAGGTTCGCTGATCATCGTAGCCACGCATTCTAAGCCTCAGGACACGGGTGGTTTCGACGCACATCGTCAGCCGTTCTTGAAAAGATTTACGTGGTTTTTCATTTCAACTACAAGCTTATTTCGGGGCAAGTTTGCCCCGAGACACTGCCGCTTAACCCTTGAGTGCTTGTTCTGTTCACCGGTAGACGCTCTGAAACTTTGGGACACTTTCAAAGGACATCTGGCACCCTGGAGTTTCATCTATTCCCCAATATCCTAGCATTCGTGTTCTGTGAGCCTCCTTTCCTTCATCAGTTCACTTCTTGCCAGTATTCAATTTTGGCTTTTCTTGAAAGCTCTTGTATGCTGGAAGTCTTCTCTGGAGAGGAGCACGTTCCTGGATGTCTTCAAGTGTGATTCCTACTTCTCGAAAATCTTCTTCAACTTCGATGAACCAAGCTCCCTTGGTTTTCTTGTTAAAAAAGTAGGAAAAGATCTTATTGGTCTGTCTCTGCAAGTTCATGTAGGCTATGTTATGTGGCCACAAAATTGAATCCTCCTTTACCGAATGGTGTCTGTTATCCTCTCAATGTGCAGGTAGAGTTCGTTGTTATGTGCTCTCATTCATTTTCAATATTCTTCTTCTTCTTCTCTCGAATTGGCTTACTTAGGACCACGTTTATTCAACTGGAGGGTCTTGATCTTCGCCCGGTATTGACACATTTTCTGCCGGTGTAACTCCTTTCTTTCAGTAGTCCAGGGGGTAACTTTCTTCCGAGGTTTCTCCTGAAAACCATGGACTTCCTTCAAAGCACGCTTCACAGCCTGTCTGTCATGCAGATCTGATATTCCTAGTTCGTTAATATCCTTCTCAGTTTCCGTCAACCACATGGTACGAACCTTCTTATTGTGCCAGAAACTGAGCAACCGATTGGTCAATCTTGTGGAAGGTAATCTCGCGATATGGCCATAAAAAGCTATTCTCTTTTTTTTCTCGCACAATCAGATAGTTTCATTATATGTTCGTAGAGCTCAGAGTTATGTCACCTACGAAATTCTTCCTTTATAGGATCCAGGATCTTCCAGAGAATTCTCCTCTCTCTAATTTCCATCTTCTCCATCAGACCCCATTGGTTTAAAGAAAGACACTCCATGGCATATAAGGCTTCTGGCCTTATGACTGACTTATATTGTTTCAATTTTAACTTACGAGATAAGCACTTCTTGTTGTAAGTGTTCTTAGTCAACCGATAAGCCAATTCTAATTTATTGACTCTCATGGATAACGCTGCCATTTCAGGTTTTCAATATGCATTATTAATAATAACATTTTATTACTAAGCTAAAGAGTGCTAACGCGCTATCTTGTGCCTCGCTGGTATGAGGAAAGCGTGGGTTCGAATTCAACCAAGGCCATCCAGAAAATGGTTTTCGTTGTTTCCCATTTTCATCACCAGACAAATACCGGAACGGTTCCTTTCAATAGGTCCAGGGTCGACTTCCTTCCAAAATCCCTTCCCTGATCCTAAAAATAAAATAATGACGAACATTAAAAAACACCAAAAAACTTCAAGTGGGCAAACAATACATGGACATCGTCAAAGAATTTAAATATCTTGGGGAATGGATCGGCTGGAATGCGCTAGAGAAAAAGGCATTGGAATCTAGGAGAAATAAAGTTGAATTGGCCTTCCAATTCACGAAGGACACTTATAACAAGAAGTCTCTCTCCTGGAATACCAAGTTAAAACATTATAACACGGTAATTAAACCCGAAGCCTTATACAGAATGCAGCCGAAACATTGTTTCTCACCACCCAGGGACCGCTTGAAAGGCTGGAGGTCTAGGAAAGGAATATCATACGCGAAATCTTTGACCCCACATTTCATAACAACAAATTAATCCATGTCAGGAACGAAACTCTTTACCAAAAAACTGAAAAACTCTCGGACGCAATAAGAAAACGGAGAATTGATTTTTATGGGCACATCCTCCTGATGAATTCAAATAGATTAACCAAAAAGATCTTCGATCACTTCCGTAATAAAAAAATAAGGAAACCGAGAAAGATCTCCTGGAACTTCAAATTACAGACACCATATTCATGGACAAAACAGCCAAAACTGTCACCAAGGTTAAGAAACAACGGTTCCAAGTGAAACTCAAACAGAAGCGTACGATCCACATCTCTGCCGAAGAAAGGGACACAAGATCTCAAAGGATGAGGCAATACTGGGCCAAAGGAAAGCTCAAAACAATAAAATGATTGATTTCATGTACCCCAAAGTTGGGTAAACAAATAAAGAAGAACATTGTTACTAAATAATTCGGTGGCGCAGTCAGTAGCATGCTGAACTGCTATGCCCAAGTTCGCGTGTTCAAACCCAGCTGAAGTCGTCGGATATTTAAGAGCGTTAAAATCCTTCAGTATACCTTCCTTCGGAGGGAAAGTAAAGCCGGTGAGCCCATATTATAGATTTATGGCATGTAAAAGAACCTACCACTACAATTGGTAGTGTGTAGCTAAATGTGTAGGTTATTTGGATAGAAACGCTATATCAAGTTCCAACGTTCACCGCTGGGTGTCATTGACAGTGGCGTCTGGTAGCCAAAGTTGGAACTACTTGAAATTTAACTTGCCCAGTTTCATTCATCTTCATTTATTTCATCTCTCGTTAACTCCTCTCATGAGGTTGGCGTCAGGAAGGGCATCCGGCTGTCAAAACCATCCGCCACAAGGAGTTTCATTGCAATTCATCCCCGACCCCTATGGAGACGGGATTAGTAAGGGGTATACATGCATACATCTGGACAATATTCAAAATAAAATGAGGAACATTAATTTCTCCATCTTGGAAAAAGTAACGAGCATTTGCATTGCTCTTTAAAGTAGCAGTGTTACAGCAATTTCCTTACTCCCTCGATACCGTAACTATTACCTGAAGCCATGTCTATAAACAGTGCGGACCCGCCGGTCGCCAACCATACTTTTGGATGTGATTGATGCAGTGATGAGGATCGTGATTCGAAATGTGATTATCCAATGGTGATTAACAAATAGTCTAGAAGATCTGGAATTGGCTGAAGATTTGTGTCTCCTGTCTGAAGCACATGGCAAAATGCAAACAAACATTGAAGACCTGATAAAAGAAGTAAAAAAAAGGTGGGACTCACAATAAACTCAAAAACTCGAAAATCAGACATTACACCACGGTAGTGAATCCCGAGAGTCTACAGGGTGATTCATAATTCCTATTATAAAACTTCTGGGGATTGTAGATGGGACTAAGTGGATCACAGTTTGAATAGGAACCCTTGTCCGGATATTTATCGTTTCGATACCAAATCGGTTTGAATATCACTATCATTTTACATCGCTCGCTTCAGGGAACGAAAATAACATTGGCTGAGGGCAACCTCTGCAGTCCCCTGATATCATAAAGTACGTATGTCTTCTGTTTACAATCCGTAGGGACAGTGAGTCCGCTTTGACAGGTCGAGGTAGTCTAATTTCGTGGCCACCACGATCGCCAGATTTAACTCCCCTCAACATTTTACTGTAATAATAACAATAATAATAGCATATGCCCTCGGGTGCCGGGTGCAAGCTTTGTTATTTTACACCCAAAGGATAGCTTACATGTCGAATTTCGTTGTTCCTTGAAGCACTATGAAAGTCAAGGAGGTTAGATATCTAAGCTCCTTGAACACTGTAGTGCTTTCTGTTAGAGAAATTAGGAACTTTGTGTTGGCGGAAACTCCCGAGATTAATTTTGCCATTATGAACACGGCCAACTGAATTCAAATGGGTTGCTTGACATGCCAACATCGTATGACATAGCTTGCCACGGTGGGTGAGTGGTTAACGTGTCGGACTACCAACCCCAAGCTTGCAGGTACGCCCTTGGCCGTGGTAAGTGATTTTTGAAAGGCGACAAAAATCAGGACATGGATGTCTACTAGAAAGCGCTGTGGTGTCAAGGATCTTAGATATCTAACCTCCTTGACTTTCATAGCGTTCAAAGGAACGACGAAATTCGACATGCAAGCTGCCCTCTGGGTGTCAATTAAGAAAGCTTGCAAACGGCACCCGAGGCCATACGATATTATTATTATTATTATCGTATAACATGGTGTCGTAATTTTTGCCGCCCTTAAAACAACACTTACCACGGCCAGGAGCGAACCTGCAAGCTTGGGGTTAGTAGACCGACACGTTGACCACTCACCCACCGTGGCAAGCCTTTTCACTGCGGGGCCATATGAAGAACCTTGATTATAAGACTCCTGTCGAGGCGGAAGAAGATCTTGTTACACACGTACTGGCGGAAGCGCACATAATAGAACACTCACCAGGCCTCGTGGGACGTGTGTTTGAAGACATTCTGCGCAGGTACACGTTGTGTAATGAACAGCAGAGTTGCCACGAGGAACAACTCTTGTAGTAGGTACGAGTCTGTAGTGAAGTGGGAGATGTGGCAATCGTGTCAAACTGATTTGGTATCGAAACGATACATGTTTGGACATGGGTTTCTAATCAAAATGTGATCTACTTAGTCCCCTCTACAACCCCTAGAAGTTTGTAATAGTAATTATGAATCACCCTGTATATGCATCGGAGTGTCTGACTAAGAATAAACAAGATGTTCAGTAAAGAACACAAGCCTATTTTCTCCTAAATGCATGGGTATTGTTATAACTCTTTGTCCTTTTCAAGGAGTATAATTGAATATTGTTTGTAGTAGCTTGTTGAAATACAACGTGCTATACGGATATTAAACATGAATATGAGGTGCCCTTTGCTAGTGCTACATCTGTAAAAAATTTAATTCCATTCGGTTTCACCGTGTTTAAATTGATATGGGGAATCGATTTGCACACATACATGGCCGCAAACTATTGGGCTGATGACCTTGTAGTACAATCAAAAGATGCTTCCCACAAAAAGGTATGTTGTTGCAATATTTGGTAGAGATCAAATGATTAGTTTGGTCGTAATTTGATTTAAGCTTTTAACATTTGGGTGGCCACCATTACGTTTCCGTCAAGATGGCGGCGATATAAAACATGACACTGAGGTGTCTCTTGCTAGTGCTACCTCTGTACCAAATTTCGTTCAATTCGGTTTCGCCGTGTTTGAATAGATAGGGGGAATCATTTTGATCATATACATGGCCGCCATCCGCAAATTATTGAGCTGATGACCTTGTCTTCGGTTCGCTTTCAATCTAAGATACGATGCCCACATAACCCCAAGCTACCGTGCTCTTTCATGGCTTAAACCTGATGAACGCCGTAAATTTCACTTGTTGACATCCATCTATCGATTTCTGCCTGAAAACACCCCCACGTACAGGTCATCAAAATTTAGTTACTTTTCCTCATATCATAATCGAAGCACACGATCTGGCTCTTCCCTCGCCATCCCTATCAACCACTCATCGATGTTCAACCGCTCTTTTGCTGTAGCTGGGTCTTGACTATGGAATTCAACTCCTCCCGATATCCGAAATTCCACAACAATAAATAAATTTAAGGCCGCATGCCGAGATTACCTGTTGAATACTGCTGATTGCCCCGTGTGAATGGTGATGGACGATAAGACGTATGACTGAGCTAGGATTATATCTAGGATATTAGAGAAAGTTCTGTGAAATTGTGATTATTATTATTATTTGTATTGTTATAATTATTACTATCATTATTCATGTGCCTTTTTTACTAATATTAGTATTAGCATAATTAATGTACTCCATATTTATCATCATAATAATTTTTTGTGTTTTCGAAATTGTCATAAGCTATGTACTGGTACCATATTTCGTGGTTAAATGTAAGAGAGGGCCATGAGCCCTAACTTCGCCACTACCGAAGACATAAAATAACAAGTAGTTCCGTGAAGAACTATACAGTTATTTTCATATATCCTACTTATGTTAATTGCCACTATCAATATACACAATTTCAGTTTGATTGCTGTAATAGATTCGTAGATATTGAGAACCGACTAAATATTTCGGATGGTCGCCATGTTGGATTTTATATATGTAGGTCATAGAGTTATGTACTGTTACATGCAGATTATTGTGAACGTGTAGTATTCAAACTTCAATCGCATAATTAGGACACAAGAAAAAACAAGGAGATTTAAAAAATTTTCACAGCTGCCATCTTGAGGTTATGGAAACAATTGAAATAAATTAGATGCCAGTGGATTAACATTCGGATAAAGATTTACTGTACCAAGTTTCACTGCACGCGGATGGTTAAATTGCGAGAAACGTCCATGTGAATATTTATAATTCGCGTCACCGCCATGTTGGATTTGTGATCACCAGGTTATTTAAAGTCCTATAGTTGAACTTAAGTTCATAGCCCCTATGAACATTAAAAAATTTAGTTTGATTGCTAAAATAGATTCGTAGATATTCAGTATCGTCTAAATATTTCGGATGGTCGCCATGTTGGATTGTTAAATGTATAGGCCATAGAGTCATGTACCATTAAAGGAAAATTATTGCGTAGGTTCATCATTCAAACTTTCACTTCGATCGCATGACTACATCACAAGAAATAAAAACTTAATTTTAAAATTCGCACTGCCGCCATCTTGAGGTTATGTAAACAATTGAACAAAATTAGATACCAGTGGATTAAAATGTGTATAAATATTTCCTGTACCAGGTTTCAGTGCGCTTGGAACATTAAATCACGGGAAAGGTCTATTTAAAATGTTCAAATTCGCTTGGCCGCCATGTTCGTTTTGTAGTTAACCGGTTTTTGAAAATCTTATAGATGGACTTCCAGTAGTGCCCTTTATCTCCGTACAAAATTTTAGGGAGATACCGCTAATAGTTTCAGAGATATAGAATGCCGGTGAAATATTTCGCACATCCGCCATCTTGTGATTATGTAAACAATTGAACGAAGTTGGATGTCGGTGCATTACAATGTATATAAACATATACTGTACCAAGTTTCATTGCGTTTGGTTGGTCAAATCGCGAGAAACGTCTATTTAAAAGTCGCAAATTCGCTTGGCCGCCATGTTGGTTTTGTAGTTACCAGGTTTTCAAAAGTCACATAAGTGAACTTATAGTAGTTCCCTCTATCACCATAGAAAATGTCAGGGTAATATCGGTAATATTTTCGGAGATATTGAATGCTGGTGAAATATTTCGCACAGCCGCCATGTTGAATTGGTGAGTCGTAACAAAATTTGAAGGCCACAGTCGAGGTCGCCGGGAATAGTGCTATGAACTTTCCGAGTTTCATTGAAATCGCTCCTGCCGTTTAGATTTTATTAGGGGGGGGGGACACACACACGAATCACACACACACACGCACACACACACGGACAAAAGGTGATCTCATAAGCCTGTTCTTTCAAAATTGAAAATAGGCTAAAAATAAATAAAAATGTAGTCCGATCAACAGCTTTTTCATACATAAAGGTATAATGTTGCAAAAATTGGTAGAGATCTTATGATAAGGTTGGTCGTAATTTGATTTAAGCTTTTAACATTTGGGTGGCCGCCATTACGTTTTCGTCAAGATGGCGGCAATATAAAACATGTTACTGAGGTGCCCTTCGCTAGAGCTACCTCTGTACCAAATTTCGTTCAATTCGATTTTACCGTGTTTGAATTGATAGGGAGAATCGATTTGCACACATACATGGCCGCCATCTGCAAACTATTGGGCTGATGACCTTGTAGTTTAGTGAAAATACGCCCGCCATATACTTATATGTTGTTGCAAAATTTGGTAGATATTGGATGATTAGGTTAGTCCTAATTTGATTTAAGCTTTGAACATTTGGGTGGCCGCCATTACGTTTCGGTGAAGATGGTGGCGATATAAAACATGACACTGAGGTGCCCTTTGCTAGTGCTACCTCTGTCCCAAATTTCGTTCAATTCAGTTTCACCGTGTTCGAATTGATAGGGGGGACAGACATTCAGTGTACACGCAGACTCACACACAGACAGACACACAATTTTCCGCCCTGTATTGATCTCATAAGTGTACTTTCATTTTTTTTGCAGAAATCGAAAGTAGGCTAAAAAGAGGAGTTGACGGAACTTGAAATCAAGGAAAGGAAAATCTTTAAAACATTCTAGGACCACGTAAAAGTGCCCACGGGACATGGAAGAAAAGAGAGAACGAGGACCTTTACTGGCACACTGAAAGCATCACTGCCTCAATGCGCAAACGACGGCTGACGTTCCATGGACATCAGATGAGAATTGATGGGAACTGTTTGACGAAGAATGTCTTCGAGTACCTTGCAAGACTGAAGGCAACAACGAAATGAGTAGAAGAAGACAAGAAGGACGCGGTTGAAATTAGAATTACTGCCACCGCACCGTGATCCACACCAGGAAGATGGTTCGAATTTGCACTGACAGCTTTAAGACATTTAAAGAGAATCTACCAAAATGTGGGCATAAATTGGGAATTTCTGTGGAGCAGCGGAGGATTCGAAGTGGAAGAATGTAGACGTTCAGGGGAGAAAATAAGAGTTTGACCAGAAAGCCTTAGGTTCTATGTGGTTCATAGTTGTTCAAATTCGAAAAAACAAGATGTTCAGCAAAGAACATACAGCCTACTTTCTCCTTATGGGTATACTTTTATTTAGGGCTCGGATTTTTAGGTAAATATTTTCTTTTTTATGTAAATACATATTTTAAGCATATTTTCTATAAATACATAAATTCCTGTTTTTCAATTATTAGCACATAAAAAGACATAATATTTGAGTTTATTGCATTTTGTCGTCGTCGTCGTCGTCGTCGTCCCCCCTCCCAGCTACCCGGAACCAGTGTCACTCACATGCAGCTCATTTCTGGCACTGTGAAGTGTAAGGAAGTTCTACGATGCCAAATACAAGTTATCGTTTGCAGCAGTATGTTGCAAAATTTAACGATAATTTTACTTCTGATGGGGGCATTCTGTTCTGCCAACCATGTGGGAAAGCAATCAAGGCTGAACAGCGATCTCAAGTTACACAACACCTCCAGAGCAAGGAACATAATGCCGCAGTTTCGCGCCTTCAGAAGAGGTGTTTCGCGATAATGGTTGGTCATTAAGATGTATCACGTTGTGAATTGTAATTCTTCAGTAGTCAGTGAGGCATAGCATTTGTGAGTACTGCATATTGTTTATATTCACATTAATAAACTAAATTATAATTACATATTTTTATTTTTTGTCACATATTTCAGGTATTTTTAATACATAAAAAATAAATACTTTCGTGATTTTTAGCACCTAAAAATCCGAGCCCTACTTATAACTCTTTGTTCTCGCCCCTAAAACAATCACCTCCACCCTTATGCATTATTTGTTTTCTTTTATATTGATAGTTAGCCAGTAAGTATGTGTCTAAACCAATATTATATACTTTATGGTGATTGAATAACAAAACTACTAACGCATTTTAATGCAGTCACGTACGTTAATCATGATATTAAGCCTCCAAACTTAAGAATCCTTCGTTTCAGTTATATTCCCATTTAACAACCCGCGGCGATCACAGAAGGTTGGTGCTGCAACCTAGCAGTGAATTAATATATATCGTGTACGCCTCTGAGTGTTGAATGATCAGGCAGTTTAAAGCAACCAGGAGGGACGCTATCCAGCTGGCAGTGCTTAAAGATAATCGGAGCGCGGTCATGACTAGAAGTTAAACTATTACAAAATTGCAATACTTCAGGAGGCCAGGGATTTACAAAGCGAAATGTTTGGAACAATTGCCTACGTAACCCGCAAGAGGACAGCACCGTATAAAGGCATTGATAAGGCTGTGGTTGATGACAACGTGTATCTTGTACTTCTATTCTCCTTTCTATTTCGTCTTCTGTTTATGTGCGATGCTGGAGCAGTGATTATTAAAAAACGGGTGTATACATGAGCCTCGTCTTTGAGCTAAATAGCATTTTATTTAGTATATGTGGAAAGAGCTCGTCCACATCATTTGTAAAAGAATTCAAGTAACAAAAAGGTAACTCCAGTAGGTTTCGAACCCCAGCCGCCCGAGTGAGAGATTAACGCGCTAGCAAAGAGCCAATCATGTCCTTAACATATCAGTGTTATTAACCAACCTAGATACGGTGTACAACCTGTCAGCAAATAATGTTTTGAAATAAACGATTTCTTCACTGCATTATAATTAATTTCATACAAAGTTTATATTATTTCTATCAGTAGGCTATATCGCATACAACATACTCATACTACTGAAATATAGGACAGGCACAAGAGGTCAGCTGCCATCTTGTCATGTGACAGAGACGGCTCAGCTCTTCTAAGTCACTGATAAAGTGTAATATTATAATAAACAACGGGTCACGTCCTTTAGGATAGCTTAAACTACCCTGGGCACGATGCTCAGAATTGGTGGGTCCTAAGCTATTGATTATAATTCTTGCATAATTCCCATGGCCGCCATCTTTAAATGGTACGGTTGATGATCTTGTAGTTTGAGCAAAGGACGCGTCATATATAAAGGTATGATTTTACCAAATTTCGTAAAGATCCGATGATTAGTTTGATCGGAATTAAATGTTACGTTTTGACCATTTGAGTGGCCACCAGTAAGTTTTGGCGGCAATATAAAACATGACACTGAGAGGTACCCTTTATTAATGCTACCTTTGTAGCAAATTTCGTTCAATTCTGTTTCATCGTGTTTCAATTGATAGGGGGGACAGACATACACATATTTCCCGACTTTGACGAGAAATGTAATTCTGGTCTGATATCTGGTATGGCATATTATCATTCGGTCAGTCCAAGCATACTATTCATGTAGCCTATTTGAATTTGCTTAGCGGCATGAATGCTGCAACAATTTGTTTACCACCAATTCACTTCACATTCTAATTAAATAAATGAAATTTGCTCGCAAATACCGTGAATAAACCCAGCGAAGCGCTCCGGGGTTCATTATTGGTACCGCCAATGGCCACAAAGCGCTAGTTGCATCCCAACTGATTGGCGGTTTGTCAGAAAAATGATGTCGCATTAGAATGCAATTATATTATGAGAATGACATTTTGAATCATTAGCCTTTGTATGCGACTGTTGTTTATGCTTAAAATGAAATGTATTGAATATTGGAAGGTTACAACATAAAACACGGCAAAATAATTGAAGAAAATAGACTATTACCTAGTTGATGTAAAACAATATGAATCCTTTGTAGTAAATATTGAATATATTTCCATACGGAAATCATTACTGTATGGTATGATCATAATTTAAACTCTCTGGTGAACACGTGCATTGGGTTCATTTCCCGACTCTAACTTCTTCTTTTTCTTCTTCCTAGCGTTGTCCCGCTGGTGCAGGGTCCGCTTTTTTGGCCATCGACCTCCATTTTGTCCGGTTTCGTGCGTCAGCTGGATTTAGGTCGGTAATTTTTAAGTCAACATTTATAGTGTCTTTCCAACGCTGCTTCGGTCGTCCTCTGGGGCGTAGGCCTTCAACCTCAAAATGAAGAACAGAGTTAGTAACAGTATCAGGCTCTGCACGCAGGGCATGGCCATACCATCGGAGCAGTCTCTCTCTCCTTTGTCCACAATTGGGGCGACACCCATTTGCTCCCGAATTGTGTCGTTTCTGACATGGTCAATAAGGGAGATGCCCATTGTCCAACGAAGCATTCTCATTTCCATGGCGTGCAGGTGACGTTCTGAAATTTTGTCGGATGGTCGACATTCAACTCCATACAGCGCAACTGGCCGTGCCACTGACCGATATATCTTCGATTTGAGACGAAGTGACATTTCTTGTCGCAAAGCACTCCAGTGACCTCCTTCCACCGCAACCAGGTTGCATTTACCCTGGCTCTTACTTCATCATTGAAGTTGCCATCACTCTGAAGACGAGATCCAAGGTACCTGAAGCATTCTGTCTTGACTAGATTTTGTCCAGCGACTTAAATGGTACCGTCGCTTGGGTTTAACTCCAGATACTCCGTCTTTTTCACATTCAGACATAGGCCATACTGGGAGAGGCGGTTATTCCAGTCTTCAACTTGACATTGGAGTTTTTCTCGGGTGTCATCTGCAACCATTATATCATCTGCATACAGAAGGGTCCAAGGAACATTCCGTTGCAGGTCACGAGTGATGGTGTCCAACACAAGAACAAAAAGGGACGGTGATAGTGCTGAGCCTTGGTGAACGCCGACATTTACAGGAAAGTTTTCCGAGATGCCAACAGCACAATGTACTCTACTGCTGGTGTTCGTGTATAAAATCTTGACCACATTTACAAATGGCTCTGGCACACCATGAGTAGGATATAAAGGGCGGTCCTGGGGCAGGGGCTAATGGGCAAGATGGCCGCCACCCGCGACCGACCTATGTTATTCTTATGGAGGGGTCAGTCATAGCTGGGGCAGGGGCTAATGGGCAAAATGGCTGCCATGCCCTGAGACCGTTAATGACGTCACAGGGAGAGGTCGACCGTGTAGTTGCTGAAATGGAATATTTATTATTATTATTGATACGTACAAGGGCACGTCCCTACGCTTTCAAACTTGTATATACCCTTGCATTGTAACATCTCGACATTTGAAACGACCGCCTGGTGACTTGCTTCCCATTTTGAACACGAGATGGTAGCACCTGTCGGACTTTGAAAGATTTCAAATAGTTCCTGGCTCCCCACTAGGTAGTGTGGGCTGCTCCTTATAAAACTTTTTATACGCATGACATAATTGAAAGACAATCATATTCTTCGTCTTAAAACAAATGCCGGTGTATTCATGATACCGCCAAAATTATGTACTTATTTATGACATTGTTGTTTTGAGGTGTCACTCCGTGATTGGACAAGATTTTTTACATGAAGACAGTTCGGCAAATGACGAGCGTTGCTCCGCCATTTTGTGTAGGCCATAAGCGATCGTGAAGAAAACACAGCCGACTGGTCGTGAAAGGTGTCTCCACTAATGGGGGCTTTTAGCCCCCATTCTCTACGAAATATAAATTTATGCAAGGAAAAAGGAATTGCCTGTTCTCTTCAGGCTGTGAATTCTCATCGTTTCGCCGTGAAGTGGACGTGTGAAATATGACCTGTGATTGTGACCCAAACAACGCATGTGCCGGGTTAGCCATTTTTTGTGAAGCACTTGTAGTAACGTAAAATTATGTGTTAATTATTTTATTATTAGTGTGTCTCCACTGAGAAGGATGTAAGGTACGTTATAAGTAATTTTTTTTTATATTATTGTTATGGAGCTCCGATATCATCTTGTAGTAATATTTTAGTTCTGTTCCTCATTTGTTTTATAGGCCTAATTTTATTGCTGTTTTAATTTAGTTTCCTGATTTATTTTAATTTCGTTATTTTTCTTCGTACCTTATGGAGACACAATTCTAGTTTATTTCACGTTTTAATTATTATTTATTTTCTTTTGCCAATCTTATGATTGATATAGTATTCAAATTAATTTATTCATGATCCGGTGCATTTCTCTGTTGTAATAGTATTTAGACATAATTATTTTCCGTCGTTCATTTCCTTACGCTGATGTTAAAAATTAAATTTATTAATTGTTTGACGTAATTTCGATCTGGCATGCCGTTTCCTTGCGTTTTGGTGGCCATGTATGAAGAGATGCATTATGGTCTCATGGTCAGTCTCTAGGCGTCCACCGCGAAGCTCAAACGTATTTTGGTGTTAACTTAATATTTTTTTTTTATTTTACCTTGTCGGTTCAACCTTGTGTTTTTAGTAATTGTTCCTGTGTTTATCTCCATCATGCAAATTAATAGATTGTTTCCTGATTCAGTTTAATTTAGTTAATTCAATATTTTTTTGTTTCTGGTGAAAGTGTTTTTTTTATTTTAACATGGATCTACGCATGCCGGATCGCTATTGCATTCCATTCCAAATTGTCAAGCCCTTTCTCAGTATGTTATGCATGTAATATTTATTTTAACCTTTGGGTTGTTTTACATTTTAAATTTTAATTTAAGTCTTTCTTTTTTTGGCCTTGCAAGCAAGCATGTTTGGCGGTCTCTTGCATTCATTGTAAATTATGGTGGCTGATACATGTTCTGTTCTTGGTGGAGGTGTTTTCTTTGAAATTTTTAACAATTAAATTTTATGGTAAATTTTTAATTCTTTGTTGTGGCATTATTTCACCGACGGCAGTTCCGTTGGTTTTTGGGGGGTGTCTGTGGAATAGCCTGTGTGTGTTGTCCCCTTCTCCTTCTTCCTTCCACCCCTTTTGGAGCTCTTCTGTTGGGACATGTCATCTGGAGGTGATGTTGTTGCGGAGGTGACCCGGACCCCTGAATACAGGTAAGTTGGCCCATCCACGCTCGCCGTACACGGTCTCATTCTTGTAGCAGATCCTGCTCATGTTCACTTCCGTAACTATCCCCTCCCCAGTACCCACGGGCTGTTTTTTGGACCCCTCTAATGCTGATGGGTCAGTTGTTGGTGGGATTTTGTCAGGCCAGTGCACTTAATGTTATGTTTTGCTAATCCTTGTCGTTTGTTTTGTTTCATGGTTGCCTCTGAATGTACATGTGGAATGCTGTATGTAACCTGTTCTAAACGAGGCGTTTACTCCTGTATTTTACCCTGTTGGTGTGCAACATCCCCACTGAAGATGAAGCCCGGTGAGTGACTGACATGTGTTCTTGGCATGGGAAATGGGATTTCTTTATGTTCTGATAGCCTAATTGCTCGAGAGAAGGCATCCTGGAGCCCCGTCGGAAGCTGGTAGCCTGATGTTTTGTGCCTATTTTTGTAATTTAGCTCCCTGTTCCCGAGCCAAGCAGGCGGTGACGTATGCAGTTCTGGGCTACGTTGTGCATGATGTTTTTGTCGAAATTTCAGGTGTCGAGGCAGTGTTGGTGTTTAAGAAGACTGTTGTGTTCCTGTATGTTTCTTTGCATGATATTCTGTGGTGATATGCTGTCCTCGTAAATTATTTATTATGGAACTGTCACGCCTATTGGTGTTATGGCAAAGTGTAGTCCGATTAAAAGGGCTAACCTATGGAAATCTGCCCGCCCTATGTCCCTATTGTGGTGCCAGAAGGCACATTTAACATGCATGTCACTATTGTTTGGCTAGGAATTCTTCCCTAACTCTTTCAAGGTAAGTGTTTGTTTTGAGGTGATTTTATCGCAGTGTGCGATTTGTAATTTGTGTTCGTAAACTTACATTATACTGCAATCGTTCTGGGATAAGCGTATATGTTGTGCAAATCATGTCTGTATGCATGTGTTAACGTTAGATTTTGATTTAGATTTGTAGGGTGGGGTAATTCAGGCGTTGTTTTGTTTGCAAAAGTAAGGTTAGGATCGTATTTTTATTAGTTGCTTTCCTTGTAATTTTGAACTAAAGCGAATATGTAGGAGTGTTTTACGTGGAGATATCTACTGTCTGGGGTTAGCTAGGTTAGAAGTATGGGATTCTTTCTTGGTTTGATCCCTGGGCAGGTTGTATATAGGACTTGCACGATCCGAACTGGCTTGGTATGGGACTGGCCTGTTCGATGAAATGCAGGTATGTGTAGTGTAATGTAATTGTAAGGGTATTGTGTTTTTATTGTATTTGTTTGTGTTATGATATCTCTACGACTACATAACTTGCATATTTGAGTATTAATGGGAATTATTTTTCTGGGTGGTTAAAATTATGTATCGCTATTATTGGAGTATGCTGTGCGATGAATATGTTGTTGTGAATATGAGATCTCAGTTCGTGAACAGCCATAATGTAATGTGCTTTCCGGCTTAATTAATTAATATAGGGTCTTCAAAATTTACTGGGGTTAAATTTCTGTTGGACATTATGGTCATCAGGTTCTGTAAGTCAGCTTGTTTTACTTTTAAAGCCAGTAATCTCTTGTTGCTGGAAATCAGGGTCACCTGTTGCCTCATGCTAACCGTAAATTACTTAGGCCTTCTGTTTTAGTTCATGCTATGGCAATCTCGGTCATCAGCCACTGTAGTTGAGTAAAATTTTCTGCTTTTGATTAATAATCCTAAATTTTTCGGCTTTATCGTTTGGAATGGAGCGTAAGTGTTCCCTGTTAGCCTCGTCTTTCAACAAGAGCGGCTTGTTTCTCATCTAACCGTATTTTTGGGCCATGTTAGGCATCCTTTGGTTGTACGTGTTCGTGTCTTTAACCTGAACGAGGAAACCTCATTTATACCTCGTGTACTGTTGAACCTAGTTCTTTTTATGTTGGATTTTTCTCACCCAGGCGGATGTCGGCTGTATTCTCATCGGGTGTCGAACCTCAATTTCGTTCCTTGTGTGTGTGTATTGGTGTTTGGTTTTCTGCGCTGCCTTTTCCTCTTCGTTCTTGTCGTTACTGTAACTGCGTTTGAATTCCTCAGTGTCCCCATGCCAAGTAATGCGCGAGGTCACGAACCAACTATGTAGAGGCATACATGTCAGATTAATTAATTTTCCTATTCTAAACCTTAATGCAAACAAAGTTTCTAGAGTGCATCTATCACACATTAAGCGAGGTGGAGAGGTGTCTAATGAGGAAATGCTACCGTAAATTTTGTCAAACGAATTTTGTATAATGTAGAGTGTCCCTAAAATTCATTGAAGCCTTCTGGTATCTGTTCCTTGTGGAATTTTGAATTTAATTGGGTTTGCAAACTCTGATGGGATACAAAATGTAAATGTTGGGAAGTTCCCATTGTAATGGTAAATTGTAAAAGTGTACCTAATTTTGATGTTTCATAGGAGATGCTAATATGTAAGTTGGGCTCGGTGGGAGACCTAACTCATGGTAACCTTGTATTCCTGTTCCCTTTGGGAATTTTAGTGGTCGTTCCTCTACCGTAGTTCCTTCGAAATGTATAGTCATCTAACTCATGTAATCTTGAAAGGTACTTCGAATCTGTAAAAAGGTAAACTTGTTAATGAAATTTTGTAAGCACGGATCTAGGGCTTGGTCAGAAATATTTCCTTCATTTAAATTCAACCTTGTTTCTCTTTTGTAAAATGTAGTAAGAAATTGTAATTTTGTAAACTTTTATTTTTGAAATTAGATTAACTTCTATTTTTGTAAATGGCTGCCCACGCGTCACATAATATCTTGCACATTGCTTCCACCTACTTCGTCTAAGCGAACTACATTGGACTTGTTGAAAATTTTCCTAACGTGTCTCGGACTATGAAAGCACTGCAGGTGCTGGTGTTCTGCGTTTCTGAAGAATTATGGACACAGGGAAGCTGTTAACTAAGTTGTTTGCGAGGTGATCAATTATCCATTCCCTGATAATCTGAACCTGCATTCTTCCTAACCAAAACGATGCGGTTTCATCCATCAATTGGAGTTAACTGGTGAACATTATCTTCGGGAAACATCTCTGGTGAATCGACAAGTTAAGGAGTACTGTCTATGCCTAGGCATATTCGTGAACGGTGTTCACGCTTAAGGGAGGGAGACTGATACGTGCAAGGGCACGTCCCTACGCTTTCAAACTTGTATATACCCTTGGATTGTAACATCTCGACATTTGAAACGACCGCCTGGTGACTTGCTTCCCATTTTGAACACGAGATGGTAGCACCTGTCGGACTTTGAAAGATTTCAAATAGTTCCTGGCTCCCCACTAGGTAGTGTGGGCTGCTCCTTATAAAACTTTTTATACGCATGACATAATTGAAAGACAATCATATTCTTCGTCTTAAAACAAATGCCGGTGTATTCATGATACCGCCAAAATTATGTACTTATTTATGACATTGTTGTTTTGAGGTGTCACTCCGTGATTGGACAAGATTTTTTACATGAAGACAGTTCGGCAAATGACGAGCGTTGCTCCGCCATTTTGTGTAGGCCATAAGCGATCGTGAAGAAAACACAGCCGACTGGTCGTGAAAGGTGTCTCCACTAATGGGGGCTTTTAGCCCCCATTCTCTACGAAATATAAATTTATGCAAGGAAAAAGGAATTGCCTGTTCTCTTCAGGCTGTGAATTCTCATCGTTTCGCCGTGAAGTGGACGTGTGAAATATGACCTGTGATTGTGACCCAAAGAACGCATGTGCCGGGTTAGCCATTTTTTGTGAAGCACTTGTAGTAACGTAAAATTATGTGTTAATTATTTTATTATTAGTGTGTCTCCACTGAGAAGGATGTAAGGTACGTTATAAGTATTTTTTTTATATTATTGTTATGGAGCTCCGATATCATCTTGTAGTAATATTTTAGTTCTGTTCCTCATTTGTTTTATAGGCCTAATTTTATTGCTGTTTTAATTTAGTTTCCTGATTTATTTTAATTTCGTTATTTTTCTTCGTACCTTATGGAGACACATTTCTAGTTTATTTCACGTTTTAATTATTATTTATTTTCTTTTGCCAATCTTATGATTGATATAGTATTCAAATTAATTTATTCATGATCCGGTGCATTTCTCTGTTGTAATAGTATTTAGACATAATTATTTTCCGTCGTTCATTTCCTTACGCTGATGTTAAAAATTAAATTTATTAATTGTTTGACGTAATTTCGATCTGGCATGCCGTTTCCTTGCGTTTTGGTGGCCATGTATGAAGAGATGCATTATGGTCTCATGGTCAGTCTCTAGGCGTCCACCGCGAAGCTCAAACGTATTTTGGTGTTAACTTAATATATTTTTTTTTTATTTTACCTTGTCGGTTCAACCTTGTGTTTTTAGTAATTGTTCCTGTGTTTATCTCCATCATGCAAATTAATAGATTGTTTCCTGATTCAGTTTAATTTAGTTAATTCAATATTTTTTTGTTTCTGGTGAAAGTGTTTTTTTTATTTTAACATGGATCTACGCATGCCGGATCGCTATTGCATTCCATTGCAAATTGTCAAGCCCTTTCTCAGTATGTTATGCATGTAATATTTATTTTAACCTTTGGGTTGTTTTACATTTTAAATTTTAATTTAAGTCTTTCTTTTTTTGGCCTTGCAAGCATGTTTGGCGGTCTCTTGCATTCATTGTAAATTATGGTGGCTGATACATGTTCTGTTCTTGGTGGAGGTGTTTTCTTTGAAATTTTTAACAATTAAATTTTATGGTAAATTTTTAATTCTTTGTTGTGGCATTATTTCACCGACGGCAGTTCCGTTGGTTTTTGGGGGGTGTCTGTGGAATATCCTGTGTGTGTTGTCCCCTTCTCCATCTTCCTTCCACCCCTTTTGGAGCTCTTCTGTTGGGACATGTCATCTGGAGGTGATGTTGTTGCGGAGGTGACCCGGACCCCTGAATACAGGTAAGTTGGCCCATCCACGCTCGCCGTACACGGTCTCATTCTTGTAGCAGATCCTGCTCATGTTCACTTCCGTAACTATCCCCTCCCCAGTACCCACGGGCTGTTTTTTGGACCCCTCTAATGCTGATGGGTCAGTTGTTGGTGGGATTTTGTCAGGCCAGTGCACTTAATGTTATGTTTTGCTAATCCTTGTCGTTTGTTTTGTTTCATGGTTGCCTCTGAATGTACATGTGGAATGCTGTATGTAACCTGTTCTAAACGAGGCGTTTACTCCTGTATTTTACCCTGTTGGTGTGCAACATCCCCACTGAAGATGAAGCCCGGTGAGTGACTGACATGTGTTCTTGGCATGGGAAATGGGATTTCTTTATGTTCTGATAGCCTAATTGCTCGAGAGAAGGCATCCTGGAGCCCCGTCGGAAGCTGGTAGCCTGATGTTTTGTGCCTATTTTTGTAATTTAGCTCCCTGTTCCCGAGCCAAGCAGGCGGTGACGTATGCAGTTCTGGGCTACGTTGTGCATGAGGTTTTTGTCGAAATTTCAGGTGTCGAGGCAGTGTTGGTGTTTAAGAAGACTGTTGTGTTCCTGTATGTTTCTTTGCATGCTATTCTGTGGTGATATGCTGTCCTCGTAAATTATTTATTATGGAACTGTCACGCCTATTGGGGTTATGGCAAAGTGTAGTCCGATTAAAAGGGCTAACCTATGGAAATCTTCCCGCCCTATGTCCCTATTGTGGTGCCAGAAGGCACATTTAACATGCATGTCACTATTTTTTGGCTAGGAATTCTTCCCTAACTCTTTCAAGGTAAGTGTTTGTTTTGAGGTGATTTTATCGCAGTGTGCGATTTGTAATTTGTGTTCGTAAACTTACATTATACTGCAATCGTTCTGGGATAAGCGTATATGTTGTGCAAATCATGTCTGTATGCATGTGTTAACGTTAGATTTTGATTTAGATTTGTAGGGTGGGGTAATTCAGGCGTTGTTTTGTTTGCAAAAGTAAGGTTAGGATCGTATTTTTATTAGTTGCTTTCCTTGTAATTTTGAACTAAAGCGAATATGTTGGAGTGTTTTACGTGGAGATATCTACTGTCTGGGGTTAGCTAGGTTAGAAGTATGGGATTCTTTCTTGGTTTGATCCCTGGGCAGGTTGTATATAGGACTTGCACGATCCGAACTGGCTTGGTATGGGACTGGCCTGTTCGATGAAATGCAGGTATGTGTAGTGTAATGTAATTGTAAGGGTATTGTGTTTTTATTGTATTTGTTTGTGTTATGATATCTCTACGACTACATAACTTGCATATTTGAGTATTAATGGGAATTATTTTTGTGGGTGGTTAAAATTATGTATCGCTATTATTGGAGTATGCTGTGCGATGAATATGTTGTTTTGAATATGAGATCTCAGTTCGTGAACAGCCATAATGTAATGTGCTTTCCGGCTTAATTAATTAATATAGGGTCTTCAAAATTTACTGGGGTGAAATTTCTGTTGGACATTATGGTCATCAGGTTCTGTAAGTCAGCTTGTTTTACTTTTAAAGCCAGTAATCTCTTGTTGCTGGAAATCAGGGTCACCTGTTGCCTCACGCTAACCGTAAATTACTTAGGCCTTCTGTTTTAGTTCATGCTATGGCAATCTCGGTCATCAGCCACTGTAGTTGAGTAAAATTTTCTGCTTTTGATTAATAATCCTAAATTTTTCGGCTTTATCGTTTGGAATGGTGCGTAAGTGTTCCCTGTTAGCCTCGTCTTTCAACAAGAGCGGCTTGTTTCTCATCTAACCGTATTTTTGGGCCATGTTAGGCATCCTTTGGTTGTACGTGTTCGTGTCTTTAACCTGAACGAGGAAACCTCATTTATACCTCGTGTACTGTTGAACCTAGTTCTTTTTATGTTGGATTTTTCTCACCCAGGCGGATGTCGGCTGTATTCTCATCGCGTGTCGAACCTCAATTTCGTTCCTTGTGTGTGTGTATTGGTGTTTGGTTTTCTGCGCTGCCTTTTCCTCTTCGTTCTTGTCGTTACTGTAACTGCGTTTGAATTCCTCAGTGTCCCCATGCCAAGTAATGCGCGAGGTCACGAACCAACTATGTAGAGGCATACATGTCAGATTAATTAATTTTCCTATTCTAAACCTTAATGCAAACAAAGTTTCTAGAGTGCATCTATCACACATTAAGCGAGGTGGAGAGGTGTCTAATGAGGAAATGCTACCGTAAATTTTGTCAAACGAATTTTGTATAATGTAGAGTGTCCCTAAAATTCATTGAAGCCTTCTGGTATCTGTTCCTTGTGGAATTTTGAATTTAATTGGGTTTGCAAACTCTGATGGGATACAAAATGTAAATGTTGGGAAGTTCCCATTGTAATGGTAAATTGTAAAAGTGTACCTAATTTTGATGTTTCATAGGAGATGCTAATATGTAAGTTGGGCTCGGTGGGAGACCTAACTCATGGTAACCTTGTATTCCTGTTCCCTTTGGGAATTTTAGTGGTCGTTCCTCTACCGTAGTTCCTTCGAAATGTATAGTCATCTAACTCATGTAATCTTGAAAGGTACTTCGAATCTGTAAAAAGGTAAACTTGTTAATGAAATTTTGTAAGCACGGATCTAGGGCTTGGTCAGAAATATTTCCTTCATTTAAATTCAACCTTGTTTCTCTTTTGTAAAATGTAGTAAGAAATTGTAATTTTGTAAACTTTTATTTTTGAAATTAGATTAACTTCTATTTTTGTAAATGGCTGCCCACGCGTCACATAATATCTTGCACATTGCTTCCACCTACTTCGTCTAAGCGAACTACATTGGACTTGTTGAAAATTTTCCTAACGTGTCTCGGACTATGAAAGCACTGCAGGTGCTGGTGTTCTGCGTTTCTGAAGAATTATGGACACAGGGAAGCTGTTAACTAAGTTGTTTGCGAGGTGATCAATTATCCATTCCCTGATAATCTGAACCTGCATTCTTCCTAACCAAAACGATGCGGTTTCATCCATCAATTGGAGTTAACTGGTGAACATTATCTTCGGGAAACATCTCTGGTGAATCGACAAGTTAAGGAGTACTGTCTATGCCTAGGCATATTCGTGAACGGTGTTCACGCTTAAGGGAGGGAGACTGATACGTGCAAGGGCACGTCCCTACGCTTTCAAACTTGTATATACCCTTGGATTGTAACATCTCGACATTTGAAACGACCGCCTGGTGACTTGCTTCCCATTTTGAACACGAGATGGTAGCACCTGTCGGACTTTGAAAGATTTCAAATAGTTCCTGGCTCCCCACTAGGTAGTGTGGGCTGCTCCTTATAAAACTTTTTATACGCATGACATAATTGAAAGACAATCATATTCTTCGTCTTAAAACAAATGCCGGTGTATTCATGATACCGCCAAAATTATGTACTTATTTATGACATTGTTGTTTTGAGGTGTCACTCCGTGATTGGACAAGATTTTTTACATGAAGACAGTTCGGCAAATGACGAGCGTTGCTCCGCCATTTTGTGTAGGCCATAAGCGATCGTGAAGAAAACACAGCCGACTGGTCGTGAAAGGTGTCTCCACTAATGGGGGCTTTTAGCCCCCATTCTCTACGAAATATAAATTTATGCAAGGAAAAAGGAATTGCCTGTTCTCTTCAGGCTGTGAATTCTCATCGTTTCGCCGTGAAGTGGACGTGTGAAATATGACCTGTGATTGTGACCCAAACAACGCATGTGCCGGGTTAGCCATTTTTTGTGAAGCACTTGTAGTAACGTAAAATTATGTGTTAATTATTTTATTATTAGTGTGTCTCCACTGAGAAGGATGTAAGGTACGTTATAAGTATTTTTTTTTATATTATTGTTATGGAGCTCCGATATCATCTTGTAGTAATATTTTAGTTCTGTTCCTCATTTGTTTTATAGGCCTAATTTTATTGCTGTTTTAATTTAGTTTCCTGATTTATTTTAATTTCGTTATTTTTCTTCGTACCTTATGGAGACACATTTCTAGTTTATTTCACGTTTTAATTATTATTTATTTTCTTTTGCCAATCTTATGATTGATATAGTATTCAAATTAATTTATTCATGATCCGGTGCATTTCTCTGTTGTAATAGTATTTAGACATAATTATTTTCCGTCGTTCATTTCCTTACGCTGATGTTAAAAATTAAATTTATTAATTGTTTGACGTAATTTCGATCTGGCATGCCGTTTCCTTGCGTTTTGGTGGCCATGTATGAAGAGATGCATTATGGTCTCATGGTCAGTCTCTAGGCGTCCACCGCGAAGCTCAAACGTATTTTGGTGTTAACTTAATATATTTTTTTTTATTTTACCTTGTCGGTTCAACCTTGTGTTTTTAGTAATTGTTCCTGTGTTTATCTCCATCATGCAAATTAATAGATTGTTTCCTGATTCAGTTTAATTTAGTTAATTCAATATTTTTTTGTTTCTGGTGAAAGTGTTTTTTTTATTTTAACATGGATCTACGCATGCCGGATCGCTA
The DNA here is from genome assembly GCA_946902985.2 of Meconema thalassinum. Classification (NCBI taxonomy): domain Eukaryota; kingdom Metazoa; phylum Arthropoda; class Insecta; order Orthoptera; family Tettigoniidae; genus Meconema; species Meconema thalassinum. The sequence continues at coordinate 85,792,244 of OX336393.1, forward strand.
TTGCATTCCATTGCAAATTGTCAAGCCCTTTCTCAGTATGTTATGCATGTAATATTTATTTTAACCTTTGGGTTGTTTTACATTTTAAATTTTAATTTAAGTCTTTCTTTTTTTGGCCTTGCAAGCAAGCATGTTTGGCGGTCTCTTGCATTCATTGTAAATTATGGTGGCTGATACATGTTCTGTTCTTGGTGGAGGTGTTTTCTTTGAAATTTTTAACAATTAAATTTTATGGTAAATTTTTAATTCTTTGTTGTGGCATTATTTCACCGACGGCAGTTCCGTTGGTTTTTGGGGGGTGTCTGTGGAATATCCTGTGTGTGTTGTCCCCTTCTCCATCTTCCTTCCACCCCTTTTGGAGCTCTTCTGTTGGGACATGTCATCTGGAGGTGATGTTGTTGCGGAGGTGACCCGGACCCCTGAATACAGGTAAGTTGGCCCATCCACGCTCGCCGTACACGGTCTCATTCTTGTAGCAGAGCGTTGGTTATCGAATTACCGACGTGCTGCTGGCCAAGCGATGGTGTCTCTTCACGTCCCAATTATTATTATTATTATTATTATTATTATTATTATTATTATTATTATTATTATTATTATTATTATTATTAGGTAATTATTGATGATCGTGTACAATCAAGAACAGCCTTATATTGTCCACCACATTTTGGTGTAGTGGCTAACATCCTTGGATGTTACTGCAAAGAACTGGGTTCGATTCCTGGCTCTGCCAAGAAATTTAATTTCTGGTCTCTAGAGTGGAACGGGGTACACTCAGCCTTGTGAGGCAAAACTGACAGGAGCTGGCTTTTGATTCATACCGCAGCCATTCTGCCTAACCCAACTTCACCTAACCTAACCTAACCTAACCTAACCTAACCTAAACTAACCTTACCTAACATAACATAACCTAACCTTACCTAACCTAACCTAACCTAACTTCAAAGTGTGAGCAAATATGAGAGCAAAAAGTGGTAGCTATACGTGAGAGCAAAACAGTGAGAGCAAATGTGAGAGCACAAGTAATAAACTTAGTTATAACCTAACCTAACCTAACTTCACCTAACCTAAACTAACCTAACCTAACTTCACCTAACCTAACCTAACTTCACCTAACCTAACCTAACCTAACCTAACCTAACTTCACCTAACATAACCTAACCTAACCTAACTTCAAAGTCAGAGCAAAAAAAAAGTAAGAGCAAATGAAAGAGCACAAATGATAAACTTAGTTATAACCTAACCTAACCTAACCTAACCCACAGAAACCTTATTTAAAGATTTTAGATTTTACATTTTAACATTTTACATTTTAACATTTTAGATTTTGATTTTTTCATTTTACATTTTTTAGATTTTACATTTTTGATTTTTTGTATTTTAGATTTTAGTTTTTTTTAGATTTTACATTTAAAATTTTAGATTTTTTGATTTTAGATTTTACTTTTTACATTTTCCGAAAAGAGTAAACTAACTTAAGCTAATCCAAAGGCTAATGCACATACACAAAGTATATAAGAAAACATGCAACTATCCTTATGCTAGTCTTATAGGTTACTGTACAACATGATCACTACCCCAACCGGGTATTTTTTTTTTCATTTTGTTGTTTGCACATAGGTCAATTTTTCCAATTTCCCATTTTCAGTTTTTTTTAAATGTCAGTTTTAAGTTTTTCAATTTCATAATATGGAAACATGGACTTAGCATTTTGTTGTTTACACATTTATCAATTTCACAATTTCCCATTTACAGTTTTTAAAATGTCAGTTTAAAGTTTTTCAATTTCATGATATAGGAACATGGATTTCCCAATTTGTTGTTTATACATTTGTCAATTTACCAAATTCCCATTTACAGTTTTTAAAATTTCAGTTTAATGTTTTTCTATTTTGTCAATATGGAAACATGGATTTTCCAATTTGAGTTTTACATGTTCATTTTGCATTAGGAGTGGAGAGAGGTGGGGTAGTAATTAAAAATGTACAAGCAGTGTCCATACAATATTTTTTATTTTAAACATAATACATTTTTATATATATTCTTTTTTGTTATAAATTGTACAGTTGTTTTTATTTTGTTTTCTATTTTATTTATTTTTTGATTATGAATACCATTTTTTTAAATTTTTGTAGTGCTATTTCCTAAATTGTTTTGTTTTATGTATTTGCTAGTTGCAGGTAGAAGATTTTGATATTCATAACTTAACACTTGAAGCATGTTTAATGATTGAGTAATGACCATAGGCATGTGTACCTATACCATCAGCATCAATCACTATTTTATCATCACCAGGACACAAAGCAATTTTGTTTAGTCTCATAGATGATATGTCATGTTGTTTAGAAGCGATAATGTTCATTGGCATTCTTTTTACATTGTTTTTCATGACACAATCCTTATAATCTTGAAAGCTTATACAATTTTTGACAACACCTCTGTTAATACCTTTAATTTTTTTGATTTCTTTACCATTTATGTCTAAAGCGTACATTTTAGCTCTAAGTCCAACAAATGCTTTTATAATTTGTCCACAAGCCTCGTCTTTAAATTTCTCCAACGTTTTCTTGTTTGATGTAGAGTAACATATGTGATTAGTAGGATAATCTGATGTGTCCAGGTGTTCTAGGAAATTCAACTTGTCTTGATATACATCTGGGGTGTTAACCAAATAAATGAACGAGTCGGTATCCATATACACGAGTTTAAGATTGTTCATTCCATAATAGAATAGCAGGACATCATAGTGGTGGGAATACATTAGAGTTTTTGAAATATCCAGTATACACATTCCAATATATATAGGCTTATTGAATACAATGTTACGTTTAGCCATGTGGAAAGCAGCTAGGTTAGGACCATAAATTGTTCTGCCAATAAATGTCGGCTTTGCTATTAGCTTTTCTGCCTTTTTTCTGTCAGTCACAAGACGCATGTCTATTCTTTTACGGATATTTTCCATTGTTTTTCCGAAAATGGCATTGTTGAATAATTTGTACAGATTTTTCTCAAAATCATTTTTGGCTTGTTTTCGAAGGTTGTTATTAAAATCAACGTATGCCTTTAACCAAGGTATTTGCTTAAACTTTAACACACGATGAATTTTTATCAATTTTATTCCATGATCTAAAGCCTGTTTTAATGCCATGTAGTGAACAACATATCGCCTTCGATTTCCAAGATGAGGAATTAGTTTTTTCAGAGAGGAATCCTTAGGTTGTGTACACTCTGGTAGGAAAGGTAAATCGTTGTGTAGATCATGAAGGTCAGATGGGTAATCAACATCAACGTCTAGAATGTATCCCACAGGATCGTCTTCCTTTAGTTTTTCTAGATCAACAGTATCTGGAGAAACCCACTGAAATCCACCATAAGGTAGGGAGTAGCACATAGCCCACCCTTATTGGTTGTTGGCATCATCATAGGTAATAAACTGCGATGGTTTCTCAGAATCATAGGTTTCCATGTATTTATTGTTAGCTTCAGCATACCGATGAGACACCTGGCATATGCCTCCACGTATTCCAGACTCGATTAGAAGAATCTGATCGTAATCCTGGAGCAATTCCAGTTCAATGCCTGTGTAAAGGAGCATTGCCTCGAAACTTAAACCAGGCGAAGTAAAAAAGTGTGCAGCATCCACTCGGTGTGTTTCTAGTGTTTTGTTTCTAAACGTTTCAAAGCTGTCTGCAAGAAGGAGTACATCTGAAGTTAGGTAGAAGTCACTATATTCCCCTAGAGTTTTAATGTTGAACTGTTTCCAGACATTTTTGGCATGTTCATAGTCTTCTTGACTAACATCTTCTTGACTTAATTTGTTAAAGAATGCCTCTTTTGGAGGTAAACACGTTTCACTTAATTTTTCCCATGAGTCAATTTAGTCATAACAAAATACCCCTTTACGAGTCATGAGCATTGCATTTTCTTTTCCAAAGTACTTGTCTGTTTCAGGGTATGATGTTAAGTTGGAAACTAAGTTTTCAAAACTACTCGGCATTAACCGAAACGTGTCCACAAATCTAAGCTTAACATTTCCTACATATTTGGAGTTAGCGATAACATCCACTCTCTCAGTAGTACATCCTAATTGCTTTACAATGAAATTTGCGTCGTAGCCACTCATATTATGCAGAAACACAGGAACGGGGTTACGTGTTTTACACCTCAAATTACAGTTATTGTGAGCACTTCCACGGTATTCCCCTGTAATATAGCAATGGTCTCGAACTTTCCAGTCCTCCTTGGTAAGTGGTTTTTGACACAAATAACAGATTTCAGAAGATTGGAACTCTGCTTCTTGATCCTTTGGAACATTTAAGCTGTAAAGGCGATCGATTTCATTAGCTATTGAGATCAAGCAGTCCATAAACTTTTCTGCAGCGTCAGGTCCACGATAAATAACAGGTTGGCTCGGAAGGTTTGTCTTTATGTGTTCCACAGCAGGTGAGGGTTTAACGTAAATACCAAAGCTCATAGGAACATGACTCTGCTATGGCACTGTATAACTTGCTTCAGGATTGGGTAAACATGTTTCATATGGTAAGAGTATACTTTCGAAATCTGCGTAGATAACGTAAGGTATTCTCAGCATTTTTTCAACATTTAAGAATTTCACAATTGAGTTTTTAATAGGCATTTCAAGCCTAGCAATGTCATGCTGGACACACAAAGCTCTATGTTCTTTTAATTTTTCCATTTCTTGATATCCATATCGATTATCGAAGTGAGTAAAACACCGTTTACACGTATATATCTTATGTTCATGGTGGGTAATCTGATGTCTTACTAGTTTATCAAAATCTTCGATAAAGACGTAGTGGTTCCGGCCGGATGAAGAACTTAGCAGAAGGAGGTCACGATGGTCTTGCAGCTCTTGATCCACAACCTTTAGAGGGAACAATTTGTTGTCTTGTTCCAATACAAATACATTAATGGATATATCGTTGGCATCTTCAAATTTGGGAATGTCAGCTAGCGATGTAGGAAATGATATTACTGAAAAATCATACTTGTTGTCCAGATCCTTGTGTTTACTTATGCGTTTAGCATCAGTTTTAACCAGTTTTGCTAAAATGGCATACATAAAACACCTCTCGTCCTTAAAGTTTTGAGGATTAATGCAGGCTTTTCTTGCTTGTATAGCTGCTGGTAATGGAATATATGTGCTTCCACGCAAGGGATTGTACTTATTTATTTTCAATCGTACTCCTTCCACTGCTAACAAAGCCCAATTACTGCCTTTTAGCTCAGATTCCTCCATTTCCGTAGTTAACTTAGTAAATTGTGTTTCCAAGAAACTACTTAAGTCTGTTTCCAAAAATAGAGCCTGATTTCGTGTTTCAAAAGCACGATCTGTAATTTCATTGGTAGATGTATGAATGAATCTACATTCAGCTACAAGATTAACTTTGATCGACTTGTGTATTGCTAGTTCTTTCTGCATAGCTTGTATTATTTGCTGTTTGGACTCCTTAAGGTATGAATTTACTGTCGGGGAAATAAGTATAGATACTCGAGTTTAGAGGTCAATAAAACCTTGTAGCTGTTTCCTTGTTTTATTTGTCGTTTAACGATATAGAGTAAATATTTGCATTGTATCTCGTTAAAATTTTATAGCAGATTGAACAAAAAAAAGTACCGGTTTTTCTTACCAAGTATACGGAGCGCTCACTTAGAAAGATCATTACGTTAAAAGTATTGATCTGATCGTAACGAAACTTTAATACGTCTTAAAGGAACTTATTGTTAAAGCGTATATGAAGTTTTAATCTGATCTGACGTTTCTTAAAATAGTTTTTGTGAATTTTGTAAAACAACTTTTTCTCGGGCCTGGGTGGTCATAGCAGTGAAAAGTTCAATTTTGAAATTTTTATATTTTGGAAACTAAAGAGTTTACAAAAAATTTTGTTTGACATAAATGAATGGTCCTGACTCCCTCTACTCCCAAGATAAATTTCAAACCATGCGTCAGGCGCGAAATTTAACAAGTAGTTCCGTGAAGAACTATACAGCCTATTTTCATATATCCTGCTAATGTTAATTGCCTCTATCAACATACAAAATTTCAGTTTAATTGCTGTAACAAAATCCGTACATATTGAGAACCGTCTAAATATTTCAGATGGTCGCCAAGTTGGATTTTTATTTTTGTTCTATTACATTAAGATTATTGTGTACGTGTGGTATTCAAACTTCAATCGCATGATTAGAACACAAGAAGTAAAAACGAGATTTTAAAATTACGCACAGCAGCCATCTTGTGATTATGCAAACAATTGAAATAAATTACATGCCAGTGGATCATCATTTGTATAAGCATTTAACGTGCAACGTTTCACGGCACTCTGATAGTTAATTCGCGAGAAACGTCCATTTAAATATTTATAATTCGCGTCGCCGCCATGTTGGATTTGTGCTCACCAGGTTACTGAAAGTCCTTTAGGTGAACATATGTTCATAGTTTATTTCCATTGAAAAAGGAGGCAAGGTTTCTCCGAAACGTATGGTTCAAATTAAAAATACACACGGCATTAGCCCAATAGCATGAATTATTTATATAATAATCCGGGCCGTGAAAGCCTTAATATGCAAATAAAAAAATCAGTTTGGTTGCTGTAAAAGATTCACAGATATTGAGAACCGTCTAAATATTTCGGAAGCTCGCCATTTAGGAATGTTATATGTATAGGCCATAGAGTTATGTACCATTCAAGGACAATTATTGCCTAGGTTCATTATTCAAACTTTCACTTTGATCGCATGATTACGACACAAGAAATAAAAACTTAATTTTAAAATTTCGCACAGCCGCCATCTTGAGGTTATGTAAACAATTGAATTAAATTAGATGGCAGTGCATTACAATCTGCAAAATCATTTACTGTACCTCATTTCACTGCGCTCAGAGATTTAAATCACGAGAAAAGTCTATTTAAACATTTCAAATTCGCTTGATCGCCATGTTCGTTTTGTACTTGACAGGTTTACGCAATATACATATTTAAACTTGTATCAGTACCCTTTATCACCGTACAAAATTGCAGGGTGATATCTGTAATAGTTTCGGAGATATAGAATGTCAGTGAAATATTTCACACAGCCGCCATTTTGAGGTTATGTAAACAATTGAACTAAATTATACTCCATTGGATTACAATATGTATAAACATTTGCTGTACCAAGTTTCATTACGTTTGGATAGTTAAATCGCGAGAAAAGTCTATTTAAAAGTCTCAAATTCGCTTGACCGCCATGTTGGTTTTGTAGTCACCAGGTTTTTGAAAGTCTCTTAAGTGAACTTCTAGTAGTTTCCTTTATCACCGTACACAATTTCAGGGCGATATCGGTAATAGTTTCGGAGATATTGAATGCTAGTGAAATATTTCGCACACCTGCCATGTTGGATTGGTGAGACGTAACAAAATTTGAAGGGCACGGTCGAGGTCGCCGGGAATAGTGCTATGAACTTACCGAGTTTCATTGAAATCGCTCCAGCCGTTTAGATTTTATTAAGGGGGGGGGAGACACACACACCTCACACACACACACACACGGACAAAAGGTGATCTCATAAGCCTATTTTTTCAAAATTGAAAATAGGCTAAAAACTGCTGACGCTATGAGTTTAAATTCCTAGTACCCCCCTACGCCCCATGTGTACAGTCTACCCCCCACCGGCTTTACTGTTATGTAGGCTGGACATGACACAGTTCTGACAGGTGCCATCGTATTATTAATTGTTTAAAAGCACTTCATAAACAAATAAATACAGTATATTTCCGTTGACTTTTCAAGAAATGCAGGATTTTTCCTGAACTATTTATTATTTATCGTATGACACACAGACAACAAGCATGCAAGATAAATATATATTCACACATAAACATTGATATATACATATTTACAGGGACACATGACAATGCAGGCTTATATCTTTTAATCTAAATTCTGTATCCATTGCAATGCTGTAGGTGTTGCCAACAGGAAGTCAGACCGATTACGCGGATATGCTCTTTTATGGCATTCATGAACAATGTGGTGAACTGACTGCGAAGGAGCACCGCAGTCACATTGGGGAGAAGGAATTTTACCCCATTTAAAGAGTGATTCAGCACAGACTCCTTGGTTAGTCCAGATCCTATTGGCAAGTCAAAACTGGATGCAGCGCTATCTCCAAATAAATCACTCCAAGCTTCAAGGTGCTCCATTAATTTCTCCATTGGATATTCGGCTTAAAATTGTTGCCGGTGAGCCCCCTAGCATATTTCATGGGTGGATATGTACCTATAGATTTCAGTCAGTTGCTATACTGATCAGGGATGTCGCAATGAATAGGAAGAGCTGGATTACTCATGATTTTCTTATACTCTCGGATCAGGGCAGCTTTCCTGCGTATATCAGGAGACATGATGTTGCTGAGGACAGGAAGCCAATAAGTGGGCGTAGATCTAATAAGGCCACTGATCAGTGTCATGGTGTTATTGAGTTGGGTATCAATTATCTTTACATGGGGGCTGTTCAACCAAACTGGAGCACAATATTCAGCAGCGGAGTAGACAAGACCTAATGCAGAACACCTCAGAGTTGTAGCAGAAGCTGCCCAAGTAGTTCCACAAAGCTTCTGCAGGATATTATTCCGGCTTCTAATTTTGGCGGCTGTACTTACAAGATGTTTTTAAATGATAATGTGCGATCCAGAGTGACACCTAAATATTTAGGATGTTTATTATTTCTCAGCACAAAACCTTGAAGCGATACATGAACTGCCATTCTGTACTATTGAGACGATTTAGAAGATTTTGGCACAAAACGCAGCTTCTAACTCCCTCTGGTTTAAGAGCCTGAGTTTTTTATCGGATGAAAAGCCAAGGAAGGAATCTTTTAGTTTTACGTGACCGTTAATCATGTGATAATGAGCTACGGGACCTCCCTTTTACGTGGAATCCGAACCCCAGGACATGGCGGCTTCGGTGGCGTAGTCGGTAGCATGCTGAGATTCTATGCCCAAGATAGCGGTTTGAAACCCGGCCGAAGCCGTCGGATTTTTTAAGAGCGTAAAAATCCCTCAGTATGCCTTCCTTCGGAGGGGAAGTAAAGCCGGCGGTCCCATGTCAGAGATTTATGGCATGTTAAAGAAACTTCCACTAATTACACCTGTGAGAAGCTAAATTGGATAGGTTAAGAATGTAAACAACGCTCTTAGGTTTCTACGTTCGTTGCCAAGAGCCGACTGCGGTGATGTCTAGTAGCTAAGTTCTGAACTTGGCCTAGTAGTCATTGACGGTGGCGCTTGGCGGCAAAAGTAGGAACTATTTGAAAAATTCTGAGTTGCAGTCTGTACTTAAAATTAAAAAATTACGAGCCTTACAGTAGTCGCATATGATGTGTAACATCTGACATAGAAGAAACCTCACGTGAAATTGTTGATACACCGGTATTTTATAGCATTATTGGCACAAATATTAATCTATTGTAAAAGGGTGTGTTTTACAGATATTGTAGTTTATAATGCGGAACTCATTTTATTAGATGATTTGTAGCTTCCACCAGCACTAGCCTAAATAAAGAATACGATATGGATCAACTAGATTAATAGACGCGACACCGCTCATAACCTTAAATGCCTTATAAACAGGTCCTCTTGATTCACAGACCAACACGTAATTTCATATGGATTCTGTTAAAATGAGTCACATTGATATGATAAATATCGTTTAAAATGATAATCTGGTAGGAAAAATATCTACCCCGCCCGGGATTCAAGCCCAAGATCTCTAGATTCATAGTCATACGCAATAACCCCACGGCTATTTCGACTACGCAAATATTGTGCACAAGATGGTGACTTATTTTCACGTTCCAATAATACTGCATTACGGAATTAAGTTTCATTTATATTTTGCTTGTTTCGATAATGTTCCTGAGTGACATTGAATTTAAAATGCCTTATGCCAATGCAATGCCGACTACTTACAATGTTTGATATTAAGGCATTTTACCATTTAAATACTGATACGAAGACTTCGAACATGTCCACCACTGCCAGCTAGGGCACACTTCCATTCGATCGATCGAGCGGGCTGTGCATACTTCCGTTGTCCACCACTGCAAGCTAGTACACTTCCGTTTGATCGATCGAGCGGGCAGTGCATACTTCCGTTGTCCACCACTGCCAGCTAGAACACTTCCGTTTGATCGATCGAGCGGGCAGTGCATACTTCCGTTTGATCCACCACTGCCAGCTCGATCGTTCCGATCCACTTCCGTCCCCAATTTTCAAAATCACTCCCACAAAACTATCCAGCAACCGAGCGGAAAGATGTTACACATAAAAAAAACAGATAACACACACTAATACAATCATCACAATTAACACCGGTTATCAGACAGATTCTACATACACCCAAAGTACACGGGGCTACACGACCGCGTTGTCGCAGCCCCTAAAATTAAGAACCAACCAACCAACCCCAGGACATTGCATTTCACATCGAAAATCGCACATGCATTGACCGGGAATCGAATCGAGTCCGGTTCACCTTGGTGAGAGGCCAACAGCTTGACCGCTGCGCCATCACGCCCCCCTTTTGTCGAATGAACTTAGCGTATTATATAATAGATATTCCGAATAACTTTGTATATATATCCAAACACTGTTGTGCTACATGAAGGGCTTAGATCTACCAAGCGACCGCTGCCCAGCCATTTGGCCTGCAGATTACGGGCTGACGCGAGGTCAGTGCATCGGAAGCCTCGGCCGTTAATCTTGCTCACCGTGATCAGGGTGCTGTCTCACTGTCAGGCAGCTACTCAATTTTCCTCACGAGGCTGAGTGCACGCCATTCCAGCCCTCACGTCAGTTTCTAAAATCAATGACGGAGCCGGAAATCGAACCCAGGGCATCTGGGTGCGACGCAGGCATGCTATTGTAACACCACGGGACCGGCCAATAACTGTGTATAGTTTAGGCCAATTTCCAAAACTCTGAATCAGCCCTATAAGATAAAATAATCAGTTGATGCTAATTTTAGCAAGGATTATTCAGAAATTAATAAATCTAATTCCTAATACATTGTTATAGAAAATTAGGTTAACAATGAACTATATGGAAACATACTGTACAAGTTTCTACTCCACTGAAGTTAGCCGTTATAGGCTACCCTTTGTAATGATGATGAATAATTGTGGAAATGCTGTAGTAATAGTCTATAGCCTTCTCCTTTTAGATCACGACTTATATAGTAAAATTCCAGTTGTGTCCGCCATTATCCGCGTGAATTATGGGACATATATAAGGTGCGTTCAAAAAGTAACGAGCCGGAGGCACAATTACAGAAACCAGTACCTGTATGTTAGAAGTATTGGCCCTGGCTGTTGAGGCAATTGTCCCACTGTGACACGAGGCGGTGAATGGCTGTCTCATAAAATTCCCTGGGCTGCAATGTGAACCAGTTCCGCACGTACAGCTGGACGTCGGCATCCGAGATGAATCGTTGGCCCTGTAGAGCCCTTTTCAGGGGACCAAACATGGCATAATCACAGTGAGAGAGGTCTGGACTGTATGGAGGTTGACGGAGAACCTCCGTTTTGAATTTCTGCAGGAGTGCCGCAGCTGTGTTGGCCGTATTAGGTCGTGCATTGTCGTGGAGCGACCACGGCGGCTATGGCGTTCACTGTCACTCGGCGGTCCTGGGTAATGAGTGCATCAACCAGCTGGACGTTGTCGTCGGTAATACAGGGGGGTGCCCCAGACCGGGCATCATCGGCTGGCGACACCCGTCCTTCCCTGAAGCGCTTGTGCCACGCCTTGACCCTTACAAGGGACATGCAGTGTTCGCTGTACACTTGTGACATTCGGTGCTGAATGTCCGTTCCCCCTACTCCTACCGCCGTCAGAAACCGAACAACACCTCTTTGCTTTTCGTTTGACGCCTCCATGTCATTGTTTGCAATGCAACTGGCAGCGTTGGACGATTGATGCATGCTGCTGCTCGCTTTGTATCGTAACGTGACGTGCACGCGTGCCCTCTAGGGACGGGCTGTGACCTTCCACGCTCTGGTCGGAACCACACTTCGTTACACACGCCACGATGAGGCGACGTCGTCACCGGTTTGCGCATTCCAGCCTCCGGCTCGTTACTTTTTGAACGCACTTTATACTTTTCACTCCTAAATAATCTTAAGAATTGTGTTACTTTCCACAAAGGGACAATCCTGTAATTTGTTGGAATGCATCGTTTGATGTCAAGGTAATTAATAAACTAAATATTCATATTCCAACGATGTTATTTCATACGTTATCAGTTTTCCTCATTTCCCCACAAAGTTTGGTTTGTGGAATTGGCAGTTTTGATTCTAGGCGCCTCATTTCATCTTCGAAACGGGAATCAAACTCAGACCGTCTTGGTGAGAGGTAAGCAACTGCACCGTTGTGCCATTACAGAGAAACAATAAACAATAAATGAAACAATAATATCGGTTGCTAACGGTATTATACGAATTTGTCATTTCATTTGAAATCCGTATTCACATTCAGCTTCCCCGATGGCACTCTATTCCAGGTCGTCACCCTCTCTCCGCGCACCCAGCGCTGCATTGTCTGCTATATCGATACGACCGCGATGACTGAGTGTGATAACGATTTATCAGTTCCCGATAGTTTCACACGCCGCAGTTCGTATTCGAACCAACAGCACGTCCCAAGTCAAAGGTTACAGATCAAATTATTATTGTAAGTAACAAATACTTTTGAAACTATCCATAGGGTTTCAAATGTGCGAGTTGTATCTATACAGGGTGTCAATAAAAACATGCAATAAATTACGAGGTAATATAATGTAACAAGTAGTTATGTGACGAACTAAAGAGTCCACTTTTCTTAAAATTATAGAGACCATATTGAACCCGCTAAGCAAAGGTAACAAGGATTGTCGTACACGTGGTCGTCAAAATATGACATCTTGAAGTATGCCTTTACCACTTTAAGATACGATAATAAGCGTAGCACAATTTCACAGAAGCTAGCTTTAACGTGGCACTAAACTCACTGCTACTACACGGCGCAGATGGCTTAAAAATTGGCCATGCACTATTATCTGCTTCACTGATACAGATTTCACTTTCCCACAAATCACGTGGCATCGGCGTTGTGCTTCACTGAAAGGAATCGCACTTGCGATTAAAGCAATATTCGTAATTATGAGTGTTGAAATGATCCACTCGGTTAATAACAATTTCACTGGGAGTGATGTATTTATCGCCACTCGACGATGTCGAAATGTGATGTTCAAGCACGTGGCTGAAAATGTGGCTTTCCACGGTTATGACCACTTTTCCCAAAAATCCTCAGTATTCGTAGCACAAGCCCTCTCCGGCTGTAATATTTAATAATATCATGCACTATTCGAATTGAAATAAAGTGCGATGCACTAGGATTGCTTTCCTCGCCTTCAGGCGGACTGTTACCTCGTCTTATAGACGGACTTGACACAAACGGCATCCAACTTGGATGATAATCCACACACATGTGGTAAGCTCTCAGCCATGCGCTGCGTTAGCTTGTGACTACACTGGTCGTGCAGCGTTTGTCTGGTTCCGGTTCGCGCATCTGCGAGGTTACTAACTTACCAAAAGCAGAAATCACATTCTAAAGAATGTTTCGATGATACAGAATAACAGCATGATAATATCTGAGCTTCGTAGAAAATAGAAATGTCGTAATTTAGTTTCAGATTATTTAATAGTGGTTTTCTCTGTAGTCAAAAGATCAAACATTTATAACTCCAAAGAATGTTAGCATGTAGCGACAGCATGCTCGGTCAGTGGGTGAGTTCTGAAGTGATGCATCAAAAATGCGTTGCGGTGAAAAATATCACATGAACTAGTGGTTAGTGGGTTCCATACTTTATAGTGAAAATCATGCACCGAAAATCTCGTGACTATATGACGCAAATCATACAATGCATTTGTCCATTAGTTGAAAGCATCGCGTCAGTACCGTAAAAGTCGTCCCATATGTCTTCTCTCTTCCTCTCCAATTCTGTCAGTAGAGTATCATATCCAGGTGTTACGGGCGGCAGTAGGTTCAGTCTCAGGTCTTCAACAAAATATGGCTCTCTAGCTAGCAGGTAAACCAAACGGGATGGCGTGTACTTTGAAAGGCACGAAGCTCTCTTGAGATAGATGGATTTTACTATTTCCAGATCTGCCAGGTGTTTTCTCTTGAGGTGTATCCATCTATTTTCCAAACCATAAGATGCAATTGGTGCTATTTTTACATGAAACAGTTGGATTGCAGTCTTTAGGGACAATTTATGAATCTGTTTTATGTCACTCATCGCTTTCACTGCAGCGGTCAGCTTGTCTCTCACATGGATTTAACAAATGTCAGAGCCGATTTAGAGACTAACACACAAACTATCAATAACGTTAGGACTGACATAACAAATGTTATGACTGATCTAACTCAGGTCAAGGCTGACATAGATGCTCATAGAGAAGAGGAATAACCTTACAGCAGGTTTAGCCGCGGTTAGGGTTGATGTCTTGCGACACCAACAGAATGCAAACCACCGCATAGATAATTTAACCGATCAAATGAACCGAGCGAGGGAGGATGTTCAGACCAGGTTAGGCGAACATACCACTCAAATTAAGGCTACCATTAATAGACTTCAAATCGATATGAGGGCTGATTTAGATCACGCCAGAGAAGAGTTGGGAAATCGACTTACGCACGTCGAGGGATTTATGGACAATGTCAAGAGGGATATCGCTGCAGTAAACGTAGGATTAGCCTTGATGAGAGCAGCAGCATACGCCGGGAATGCTAATGTGAAAGCCATTGCTGACGACATAATCGAATTTAGGAAAGAGCTATTGACGAACACGAAGAACGTTACTCAGTTAACGGACACCGTGGGAGAGCTACGCGAAACCATGAACACTCATCGGGAGGAAACGAAAACTGATATCTTATTGTTGAGAGGAGACGTTAATGACACAAACATGTTGTAGAAGCTCAAGTAGCTAGTGTTCGAGACGAAGTAAGGGAACTTCGCGGGGACGTCGCAGAGGTTAAGGACGACGTTTACCAAGTCAAGGATGACGTATCTAAATTTGAAACAGAGGTAGAATCTATGAAGAAAAGGTTAGAGGAAGTTGCCGTGACAGAGCGTCTTCAACTTAGCTACAACCTTAGGACAGCAATTCGAGAGGTAGACACAAACTTCAAAGGAAAAATCGACAGGATCGAGTTACAGTTAAACGATCTAGGGAGTAAAGTTGAGGCAAAGACCATTCCAGGCCTTGAAGTCATTGAAAGACGATTAGACAAATTGGAAGCTCAACCGTGAGAGACTCGAACTTCCACACTTTCAGCTAAAGCACAGAATACGCCAGGACCTCAGTTTATACAATCAACACCGTCCTGTATTCAACTAAGCGCACCACCTGAAACGCAACCATTCATATTCGCGGGTACCATGCCTAATAAAATGCAAACGTCAACATCACCGTTCACAAAGTCACACTTCAGTGAAAATGTTAACATAGCTGATCAATCAACGCTGAATTACGCTGTAAATCCGTTTAGACCTGCAAACGTTTAGCAAAATCAAACGACTGATATGCCAACAAATGCATATGCTAATCCATTCAGACCAGCACAGACCCAGCACAATCAGGGAAATGTACTGATCATACGATCCAGGGAAGAGCAACCAGCTCGATTTTCAGGTACTGGTAGTGGCATCACACCAGTCGAATTCTTAGCAAATGTGGAGAGTTATCTACGTGATACTATGGTGACACCGGAGAGAGAGCTCAGGGTCATAGAGCGTCTTCTTGAAGGTCAAGCTAGTACTTGATTCAGGGCCTTCAGATACTCCTTCACAGGATACCAGGATTTTAGGAAGCCTTGTTGCGTACCTATTGGTTGAGTGACATAGAGCAGAGCATTAGAGCTGAGATGTACACTCGCCGATACAGCTCGAATACGCCCACACGCTACGCTAACTACTTTGCAACCCAGCTGGTGAAACTTAGATGTCTTTAACCCCCACTGTCAGAGCAGGATTTAGTGAACACCATCGGTTCGCAATATCCAGCTGATGTCCAACGAGTGTTAATTGCTGCGGGAGCAACAACTTTCCAGCAATGTGACCAAATTTTAAGGCTATTGGACGCAAATACTGAACAATTTGCAAGCCACCGTCCAACTAAAGGAGAGACACGCCACGTGAACTTCACTATTGTGGATAACGTTAGTCAGACGCCACAGCAGACTGAAACTCAGAATGAGCAGAGGAAACTACAATCCCAACCAACGCAACTGGAATAATACTCCATACGCGAGAGAGAGACAACAAGGTGAAAATCGAGGATATTGGAACCGACGTTTCAACCAAGGGACGAGCGATAACCGTCGTCACGACAACGACCGTCGTGGGACAAGAGAAGATCAGCGAGGAAGAGGAAGTATTCGTCGAGACTATCGCTACAGCGGAGGCTATCGACGCGATCGAGACCCCAGAGAGAGGGCGGATCGAGATTGGAGAGGACGAGCGAGAGAGAGTCGGGAGTACATCCGACAACTCCACGAACAACGGGAAGAGGTTGATGAAAACCGAACTCCGAGGGAAGACTCGCACTCCAAGAAGAAGAATCAGAAGACTGCCGAAGCTGAAATCCACTGCATAGAGCCGGTGATGGACAAACGTCGATTTGACAAGATTACCTAGACGATGGACAGTACCAGAAAGGCTAAGGAACGACGATACTACAAGGATGAAGATGGGATAAGAACACTCTTCGAAGAAGACTCCGACTGAAGAATAGTACCTTCGAGGGAGACTCTTCTGACGAACGACGCTGACGAATGACGTAATTCAAGAATAAGACCACCGATGGAATAATTCAAGAATAGAACCACCGAGGGAATGATGGGAAAAATATCACCAAGCTTGATCTTGAATTTGAGACAAATAAAAATGCATTCCTTCATTTTTATTTGAAACGACGGAGAGGCAGACGAACCCGCTAAACAAAGGTTCATGTGGTATTTTCATTGTAACGCATTTTGATGTATCATCTTAGAACGCACTCACCGACCAGCCATGCTGTCGCCACATGCTAACATTCTTTGGAGTTATAATGGATGATCTTTTGACTATGGAGAAAACCATTATAATATAATCTGACTCTTTATTATAACACTCCTACTTTCTACGAAGCTCAGACATTTCCATGTATTAATTCTGTGTCATCGAGACATTCTTCAGAATGTTATTTCTACTTTTGGTAAGGTATTAACGTCGCAGATACGCGAACCGGAACCAATCAATCGCTGCACGATTGGTGTATACGTAAGTTCTAGCAGCGCAGGACTGAGCTCTTCGCACATGTGTAGGATTTTCCATCCTAGTTGGATGCGTATTGTATGTCCGTCTACAAAGACGATGAAATTGTCCGGCCGAAGGCGAGGAAAACCATCGTAAGACATCGTGTTGTATTTAACACCAAGTAGTGAATCAACCAGGTTATTATTAACGCCAGAGTAGGCTTGTGCTACGCAATTAATCGAATTTATAAAAAGTGATATTTTTTGTACCCCGTGGAACACCACATTTTTGCCCCGTGCCATGTAATAAATCATGTCTTCAAGCAAGACAGAAAATATAAAAAAATAACTGTGAAATTATAATCAACAGAGTGTGTAAATTCAACGCCAGCAGTTATAAATGTTCTTATGATCGCACGATAAATTCATATTTTCAGTGCACAACTTCGATGCCACGTGATTTGGTGGAATATAGAATCTGTGAATGTGAAGCAGATAAAGTGCATGGCAAATTTTTCAATCATCTGTGCCGTGTAGACTCAGTGATATTGCTACCATAAAAAAGCTAGCTTCAGTGAAACTGTGCTACGCCCATTTTCTAAATTTTCCAGTGGTTATTTTCTACTTAAACATGTCACATTTTTATAACCACGTGTACGACGATTTTCATTACACATCATCTGCGGGGATGAGCAGATAAATCTCATGATGTGAGGGAGAGTTCCGGAGAACTTCAGCAAATGACGGAAGAACCATTTGGGACCAGATAACAAGGCTAGTTTTCTGATGGACTTTTTACGAGAAAACTGCCTGCCTTCAGTCTTTGTTTCATTTCAAACCGTCCAAGTAGATGACTGTAGATTGGGAGCGTGACTCCAAAGTCATGGACCGGTTAGACGTGTACCCAGCATGCCAAGAGAGCAACACTCATTCAGTGAGACACATGTATTAGACTTTTTGACAATGCTAGTAGCATTATTTACCGTTAGATGTTGTGTTTCATAAGTAGGTCAATGTCCAGGCCACCATTTTGTAGAAATCACATGTTTTGTTACATTGATCTGATTGGCAAATGCCATATGCTTGCATCGCTATTGAAGTGACTATCTTTCAACTCTATTTGAGAGTGATTACTCTTTATGTCAGGATTTATTTGTTGAGATTAAGAGGTTAGAAGAGACGCCTGAGTAAGAGCCTATTGATGTATGTCCAGACTTTGTTTCTGTAGACAAGGTATTCAAGGGAGGTAACTGAGTTGCTTGCCAGGCCTGCCCAATGGTAAGTTAAGTGAGCCGAGAGCCACTAATAACCTGTGTTATTGTTATGTCTGAGCGTGGAGAGCTTGATGATGGTATTTTATAGCGGAGATTGATCTCGCATGAGACTGCTACTGCTGAGCCCAAGGTATTCAGGATCGTCAGCCTATTCGCCATAAACCAACGATAATTTAAACCGACATTCTAATAATCAAGCGTATAATTATTATAAACTGATAATAACTAATTGTTTATTGCATTTAATCTTGATTTACTTGCATTTTGGACCTGCTGGCCGACACCTGCGTTTGTTCACGCTTCTTCATGGAAGTAATCTAGGACAGATGACACTAATTTTGATCGACGGAGTGTGCCCAACTCTAGGAATGGGTATTCCAAGTTTCAGACACCTAGATATCAAGGGAAAGGCTGTAGCCGCTTTTGAAAGTTCAGATATTTGAATATCGCGCTACATTGCTTCGAGAAGCATTTAGAAGAATTTTACCGATAGTTGGATGTCAAGTGACGTAGCGAGTAATAGCAGAGGTGGAGGCTATTTATTGATTAAATAGTTAACTATGGAGTAGAGACTTGAGACTGGGATCAGATTACTGGCACGGCCAAATGAAAGAGAATGCAATTAGTATCAAGTAAATCGGACCAGGGATTCAAGAGATATGAGGATTTCCAGATATCAGGCGATGACGCGTGACCCTGACCGTTTTGAATAAAAGCCAGCTGGAGCAGGCATGGTTAGCTCATTCAAACACAAGCACTTGGCAAGCAAGTTGCGTCTACGCTGAGCCAAGGCACATGGTTGCCGTATCTACGCAGAAGTTCTTTTCAAATCGTGATAGTCACGAGAAGTGCTGCGCAAACGAGTTGGAACTTAGTAAGTTTCTGGTGAGGAGAATCACTAAGGTGATTGATTTCTACAGACATTGGTGGAAATATTTATATTTCCTAAAGGACATATGCTAGACTTTGTCTAGAAAATAGTATTTTGTCACAGTCCAGTAGTAACTTAATACTTGGATGTTTAAATCCATATCAAGTCAGTTTTCATTTTTTTGTAACTAGTTAGCCACTTCGATCTGTCAGTACACTGAAGACAAGTCTATAACGGTAGCGTTCATTAGTCTACGCAAGGGAAACTGCAAGTTGTCTAGCGCATGGCAGATGGTGATATTAATAAACCATGCCCAGGGAACGATCTTCAGAACAGCCGTTAACTGCTTAGACTGTCAATGTTTTTCTTGTACTGATGAGATTACAGTGAGTTATGTTACAACTGACATATTTAAGAAGAGATCACTTAGATCTAACCCTATTTCAACAAACTGTTATGGCTTTGATAGAAGCCCATATTAAAATGGAACCACAGTTTATTAAAACGTCGAAAGATACTACCACTATGTCTGACTAGACGAATTGTGGGTCTACAATGGCGGCAGATACAAGGATTATACGTGCTTGTCCGATAGGGCATGTCTATGGATAAATCTGGTACGGACCAGGTTTACTACACTTCAAGACCATCAAGAAATGTAAGCCACATTTGAATTATATTATGCCTAGCTAATTGGAACAAACTATTTTTCTGCAGATGACCAACACATTTTTTTCGTCGTATTTAAAGCTTGTAATGATTTACGCAAGACTTATTAGAGTTATTCTGAGCATTTTCAGCACTCAGAACAGTTTAGGATCGATGACCGAGCATTTCGAGCATTTATTTGAATTTTTCATATTTTAAGGAAATCACGGTAATCAGCCGATGTAACTGTAAAAGTTAAATTTATTTTTGTTGAGGAATGGATATTTTTTCCATATTCGAAGGTTCGAACATGTGGATTCTCACATAATGAGATGATAATTAAACATATAACAAATAATAATAATAATAATAATAATAATCCACTAATAATAATAATAATAATTTTTATAATTTTTCTAAATAATTCTTGGATATTATATTTTCTAATAATCATATGTATTGAGAAAGAGCCTATGAAGTAGTTTAAACATTTCTAGTTTGGAACGGGAGATTTTCCGAAGGAGAGTGGTTAGCGCAAGCCCGCATTCAACCAACATTTCAGTTCTGGTTGAACAGTTGATATTTGCATTGAGTAAAGTATATGTTTCAGATAACACGGAGAGGCATGAAACGGGAAGCAAATGATATTTGTATCAAATAGGATATTTTTGTATTTATATAAAATCATGACGTAAATACACTCGAAAGTGAAATAAAGCTTTTCATAAGTATGGTAAATTCACGGGTTAAACTGAATGGTAAAATAAAATAAACTTGTCAGTTTATTAATCTTCCAGTGTTGATAACAAGCAGAGGCTTGATTTATTGTATAAATTTTGGGAAGATAATTTATGTGTGTGGAGTAGTTGAATGCCATTCCCAGGTGCGCATGTTAAGTCGCAGGAATGAAGGTTTTTTCGAGCATCAATCAAATAGCAGGTTCGATGGCTCAGGTTTATAGTAGGAGTATTGGAGCCACACATTTCGTCGTATGAATAACCCGAAGGTTATTTCTTTGAAACCATCAGTTCTTATTTCAACCTTGTTTACGAATTCCATTTAGACTTTGATTTTGCTAGAACCCGGATTTGTCATGATAGTAGTTTATTCTTCTTCAGAGGAAGACCTTTGCCGTTGTTTTTGTAATATTGTGTTCTTACACAAATAATAGAATGGGCCACTGCCAATTAAAAATAATTCTTTAACCACGAATAATTTGAAGGATATTTTCAATCCTAGTGCCATGAACTAAATGAATTCATTATAAAACTACAATTCTAATTTCCGCATTCTGTCGAAGAATTGCAAGTTGTAAAAATTGCTAAGAATGGCCATGAATATAAATATTTTCATAATGATTCCAAGTGGAAAATCTAATAGTTGAATGGTTCAACCATTTATTGATCTAGTTGATGATTCAGAAATCATATATTTTGTTTGGAACCTGAAGTTCATAATCGAGTCACTTCTCGAATGTTTAATGTCAGAAGAACAATTAATTGTTGTTGTGCTTCGCACAGTTCTTCGATGCTATGCTCAAAGGTCAAATACTTTTCAGATGTTATTAATATGTGTTAATAATTTGTGTTGCTTCGATGATGATAATATTTTCAACGATATATTTTTGAAAACTGGAAAACAAATGAAAGTCTAAGAAATTCTATAAACATTTATTCTACGAGTGTTAATATCATGTAAATAGTCAAACAGTGATCTACGTTATTTCCAGTATGGACAATTAATTTTGAACTGGAATTACATATTAATAATTTTGGGACACAGTCCACAGGACTATTAATCGGACTTGTGTTTCCAAAAAGATTGTCAAATGTGTTTGGAAGATTTCTGTATATTGTGTGTAAATAAGAGTGTGGATCGCCACACGTGGATGATGCTGCTTTGAGCATCTTTGCAGTCAGATTTTAACTTTAAAATAAACTGAGATAATTTTACCAGATGTGTTTCTCCCAATTAAATCTCCTTCTATCCTTATTGTTGCATTGAGCCAAAAATCAGTAAAGCATTTTTTTAATTTGATGTCGTTTTTGCGATTTGCTTTAACCCATCTGGCGCTCCGGGATATTTTGACTCTCGTGCTGACTGATTATTGGTAAAATGCATATGTGGTCGTGCGGACTCCGGTCTAAACGGGCACAGGAGTGCTTGCTTAACCTACAGTTAGTAGCTGGTGGAGCTTGAGCCTCATGCGACGTTAGACGTAGTTTTCACTACGAGATCGCCACCCTAAATGACATGCACTTAGATGACACTGGATTACCAAGAGTAGCCCAGGCCGAAGGCAGGAATAATATTGATTGTGGTCTTGTTGTTATTTATTGTACTGTATAAAATCCCCATGTTTACCTTACATAGATTGTAAGAGTGCATTTAATGTTTTTTTACGGCTTGTAATGTAAATTTGTATTAATTGTTTTGCTTTACGGACGTCATCGCCGTAAATATTGTATTAATTGTCAGGAATTAGCTAGATTATTTAACACTAAATGTTAATAAGGAAATGGTATCATCCTAACTTAGATTTGTTATTGCTACCCTGTTAAATGCAAATTCCGTTATCAGCTTATTTTTGTAACTTGACTTATGGTTTATTGCCGTACCATTTTCCTAGCGTTGCTGTTGTTGCTTAACTTTGTATAATAGATCTTTCGCGAGAGTTTATCGTAGTTTACAGGTAGGGTCCTGATCTTTTATTTTTGTTTATTTATTAGTTTGCGGATTAGCCGATAGAAACCCTCCGAACTAGGCTAGCTGCCTGCATATTTGAATAAATATTTCTACAAGTTATACTTAAGCCTGGAAGTTTATTTCTCAGTCTAGCTTTCGGAGGTGCATTTTCTTAGGCTGTTTATGACCTTTTTAGCAACCATGTTACAACGGATCCCTTGGATCATGGTCTCTCGTGCCGCTATGGCCTATAAGAAATTCACCTGATCCTCATGGCACATGGGTCCGGCAGGTGAGGTGTTTGGGACGTCGTTTCGGTTGGTGGCAACTCTGATAGCTCCTCTGACGGGCACAATATATCAACAGTTCTCAGACCTGGCAACTCTAAATAATATTCTTACTTCCATCTCTTAATGTACACAATACATATGCAACATTTGGCTCAGGTCAATATATAGTATGCACGTTACATGTATTTAAATATTGAATTTATCAGTTTGCGTAAAATCAGGTTGGCGACACTGCTATAAATGGGATGCTCAAACTTAAATTAAAATATTATGACCTATAAACTGTATGTGCCGATTTTGATGGAACTTCATTTATTAGTATGGACGGTACGTGTGATTCAACATTAAATCTATTAGCACGCGTAGAATCATGTTGGCAGCACTGCCGGATATCGGTTACTGAAAATTAACCTACATTTGCAGGTACTATATGTATGCAAAGTTTTGAACTGTTGGCCTGCATACTTTCTGATATATTGAGATTATGATAAATATGTATAGAGTGTATTTTTCAACAGTTGGCAGTCCTGTTGACACTAAAATATGCTCGTATCATATCCTCTCCGGTGCGCAAATCACATACCAAATTTGGTTCAAATTCAATATATAGTATGCACGTTACATGCATTTAAAGATTGGACCTATCAGCAGGCATAGAATCATGTTAGCAACACTCTCATTTATGGGCTCCTGTAAATTCGTTTGATGGAATATTATCTCTTTGTGTGTCAATTTTCGTACAATTCGCATGCATATCTTCCAACATTGACCTCAACTTTCAATTGCGATTTTTCAACAGTTGGTAGCACTGAAGTCATTTGCAAATATGGCCGTGAGATATTTAGGCATAGGTATTTACTCATACCAAACTTGGTTTTGATAGCTGCAGCCGTTTAGGAGTTGATAGAGGGGGACACACAGAAGGACAGGCAGACATTTGTCCGGATCAATCTCATAAGTCTACTTTTACCTCATTTTTACAAACTGTGTAAAATAGGCCAAATATGTCTGAAGAACATGCGTCCTACAGCACACACTTTCTGACATCTGAACACTTGTTTATGGAAGGTGTTCAATGTGACGTCCATTCAACACAATGCATCTCTCTGCCCTTCAAAGTTAGTCAGACTACATGGTACATGCCCATAGTTAAGAGTTATGTACACTCGCTTCCACAACAAACTACACAAATGAAACTGCACAACCAATCCTCTTTGAGAGGTGCCAATAAAACGACTCTGTTTATATCCGCAACAAAACGTTTCTTATCAGTAGCCCATACCTGGTGTGTCAACTTCTTGTGTGTGCCTCCTGTGAACAAATGACCCTTGTATATTAGATACTAGCAACCCGCCCCGACTTCCGGGAACAGTTATGAATGCATTAGATGATAAGCGCTTTTTTTTTCGATGCCAATGAACTACGACCTATATCCGTTTTACGCCTCGGCATGATGGGTTAAAAAAGTACTGATAGTCAGTCTCAAAGACTGGACTTGATATCATTTTAAATGCTAGCAGCCGAGTACCAAGAAGGCAGCGCGAGAACAGAGTTTCAAGATTCTATTTTGTTTCTTCACTGCCTACTTGATTGTTCTCGCACTGCATTCTTGAAACTCTGTTCTCGCACTGCCTTCTTGGTATCCGGCTGCTACATAGTACTATGACGTCACACACTTCAGTGCATTCTCGGTACATTTCGTCCCGTCACCGTAACGTAACGCCAGACTTCAGCGTAACGACGAAGTCGAAAATATCGTTTAAAATGATAATAACTGACTGGACTATTAATTATATTATCATGGAGATGTATGTGCAACGAATTCTTGTCAGACGTAATTTAAGAATGCCGAGGTGCATGAAACACAAATTTTGCGGAACGAAAAGTTCACAGGCGAAATGAAGAAATGCCGAGTTGCATTTCCAGGGAAACTCCAAACACAACCACTCATCTCTGAAGTCTTAACTCAACACGACTCGACAGTTTGCTGCTGGTTGTATCTGGGGTAACAGGCTCGCCTCTAGCTAGTTCGTAAACTGTCTCCTCAGTAATTGAATGGTGATTGTTCGAAGAAATAAAAACGTAAAAAACATATAGTGGGCGATGTATTGAAGATGAGAGATATGCTATCATGGACTTTTTTGTAGAAAATATTGATATTTTTAACGGTTTGCCCAGCGTAAGCTTAAAAAGTGCACGGACGTCAGGTTTTCTTTTCGACTTTTTCACTGAAATCGTTACGGCTTAGCTTCCTTTGATCATAAATAAATAATTTTCTACAGAAACCTTCGTCGAGATATTCTTTACAGAATGGTGAATACCGCATCAAAATCCATCCAGTGGTTCTCGAGATTTCCCGTGACATCCAAGAATTGGGGACTTTGTGTTATACTAAGTAGAGATATGAGGAATGTAACTGAGAAATAATTATATTATTAGGAATATTGAATTGTCATGACCAAGGACCGGAAGTTCATGCAAAATCACTTTTTTGCATATTTATGCATATTTTGGTTATTTTGCCTGTTAAAGTGCATATCTCTGCTTGAGAAGGGCGAATGTTATAATTTCATATTGGTTTGAAGCGCTTTTTGTTACTTCATGTTCTTAAAATCGTATATTTTGATTCGGACTCCGAGAGTCTATCACAGAATGATACTAAATTATTTTTAATAATTAGTACGTTTCAGTCCATTTTGCAAGTTAATAACAATTACTTTTATTCAGCAATGACGATGTAAATATTGTAAAATAATTTATATTTTTTAAAATTCAGTGGCTATTAATATTTTATATCAGTTACAATTAAAAATTAACATAATAACATAATTATTCATTGTCAACACTGCTTGAAGTTCAATAAAATAACATTTCCTACTACTATTTAGAACTGTTTCATAGTTGAGATATTTTAAGGTGTTTATGTCATCCTTTCCATATTTCCTTCATATTCAAAATAGTACCCTAAAGAATACGGAGTGATCGTAATTGCCATAGCAGTTTCATAATGCATATTTTTTGAAACGTGATGCATATTTGACCAATAATTACTGCATTTTTGCATGCATATTATACATTAACTAGTGCATGAAATTCCGGGCCTAATAATAATAATAATAATAATATCGTATGGCCTCGGGTGCCGGGTACAAGCTTTGTAATTTGATACCCGGAGGGTAGCCTGCCTGTCGAATTTCGTTGTTCCTTGAAGCACTATGAAAGTCAACGAGGTTAGATATCTAAGCTCCTTGAACACTATAGCACTTTCTAGTAGAGAAATGAGGAACTTTGTGTTGGTCAAAACTCCCGGGATTAATTTTGCCATTATGAACACGGCCTACTGAATTCAAATGGGTTCTTTGACATGCCAGAAACATCTCTCCCCTCCCACTAGTCTTAAAACCTCTTCGTTTGTAACCCTATCTACCCATCTGATCTTCATCATTCTCCTGTAACACCACGTTTCAAACGCTTCAATTCTCCTCTTTTCCACTGCACCAATAGTCCAAGTTTCACTTGCATAGATCGCCACGCTCCAGACAAAGGCCTTCAAAAATGACTTCCTAATACCTAAATCTATATTCGATGTCAACAGATTACTTTTCTGTAGAAATGCTTACCTTGCCTGAGCTAACCTACTTTTTATGTCCTATTTGCTTCATCCATCACTGGATATTTTGCTTCCTAAGTAACAGAAGTCTCCTACTTCCTTTAGTTTTTCACCTGCCAATTTGATGTCCATAGAGGTTTCTGAGTTATTTCGGCTTCATTCCAATATTTGTGTTTTAACTTAGGTTTTGACAGCAGTAGAGTCTACGCGAAGGCCTTCATCGAGAACAAGAGTATGGGCTACTTTAGTTTAGATATTGTACTGTACCCGATTTCAGCAGTGTCGTGAATGCCACAATCCTAGATGGCAGCGGATCAAATACCAACGGCAGTACCCCGGCTAATAATACTTACCGTAATATCCGGCATCACACACTCTGCAAATCGTGGACACATATCAGGCGATATTATCAACACGCAATGGTTAATCCTCCACAGGATCAGCGACAACACACACCTGAGCGCAAGACTCTCATTCACACGGGCGTAACAGGGACAAAGGAATGGATAAAATGGTTCAAGCCGCTATAATAACCATGGCATGTTCTTACCCTCCCACTATCTATAAAACACAACGCAAGAGTATATTGAAAATGGTATAAGCATACGCAAATGCGTGCCCAAATTTTATTCAAAAAAGGGAAGACACCGCAACGATGGAGATAAGCAAATCGAAGATCCATAACTGAATGTCATTACAATTGATGTCTTATGGCACACACTCTGACATAACGACAGCTAAATTACAAAAATAACGACTTAAAGATCAACAATAAATAAAATGGCAACATATTGCAATGCCTTTTCGATCAGGATCAATAAAAATAAAATTATGAAGAGGAAAAAACAACCCCCTTAATAGAATTAAATAGTGACGGCCTCTCACTATTTACAGTATCAATATTTTACTCTATACATCGGTCCTGAGTTTTATTCTTTATTGGATTACCGAAATATCTTTTAATTCAAATTACAAAATTTAAGAAATACCTAATATTATCATATACGTGTCATTCTAGAACACTATCTACACCAATGTTCCTCCAATAATCTATATAGACCTATGATTCATCAACATTAACTGACGGTGATCAACATCGAGGTTATCGGGCAAAATATGGTTTAGCATTCCGACCAATGAAGATGAGAGTGCTATCCACTGAACCCCTGTTTTATCCAATCTTCAAAAACAATAACAATAATCATGAACTGAATTTATATCAACGTCTTGAATACTAAACTTTTGGAGCCCCCGGTATCGCCAACCCAGCTGATCTGCAAGAACGCGACAGCCTACCGGATGAACATCAAACACAACCAAAATGATCCTACAATACGAATAGAAAGAAATACTGTCATCAAACACAGTAAAATAATTTAACAGCAGTCGAAATAAACTCCACAAACCCTAATAACTCAACGTTCCAACGAACGGCAACCACAGCTCAAAGCTGACTAACAAGACTGCAATCCTAATCACACGCTAAACGCAGCCCAAAAAAAACAACAACAACCATTGACAGAGGAAGGGTTCCCAGGGCATAACATCCCTTACAGGGATCGACTTTCGAAATACCAAAAAAAAAAACAATTGGTATTATCGCACACCTCTTCAATGTAAACACCACCATCCAACACTATCAAAAAAAATTACCATCTCTCCCTCAAGTTATAAGTAATTCAATGACGTTGATACTAATTTTAAATACGCTTTAAAAGCAATAGCAGTTACAGATCGAATGACAATCTCCTAGTGCGTGTTAACTAAGCACGATATATTTCTAACTATAATCCGTTTCAAGTTACATTGATTGTGAGTGTCAACTCAAAACATTTTCCACTTATGTGTGCACTATATTCATTAAACATTTAAATAAATAATTATGTATATACACTGTGTCACTCTCTAACAACAGTCGAGAACATCGCTCGAATCATCATTACATTTTATAATTCAAAATTGTTTTCGAAAGAACTCTTCGTCTGAACGATCAGAGTAGCAACTAACTTTAAATCAACGAGAAATTTTCTAAAAGTCAAAACTGAAAATTAATTATACTTCCAAAGGAAGAAAAAAAATTTTGGTATATCTCAAGTCAGGATTGAAGTCCCAAATTTCTCAACTTCCAAAATTGATCGGGATTTTCTGAAAATCCGAGGAATGATTTAATACAAAATTCCAATATCAAAATGGAATAAATTTTCAGAGTGAAAATTTCAAAATCAAAAAAAAAAATCTGAAAATAATTCAAATGGTAAAGTCAGATAATTGTGCAAAAACACAATATGAAAAGAATCATCGAAGATCAAAATAGCTAAATCCAAAATTCAAAATTCATCATCTAAGAAAATCTAATTTTCGAAAGCAAATTTTCAAAAACTAACTCCTCTGAAGCTGCGAAGTTGCAACGGCGCGGAAATAATAAAATGCAAAGAAGCAAAGTGCGCAAGAAACTGTTCATCCCGAAACACTCTTAAATCCAAAAATAATTAATTGCGAAAACCCAAGAGGTCGAAAATTCAAATCTGAGAAAAATCTTACGCTGGTTAAATGCCAGCGGTAATCATCGAAGCGAGGACTCCACTAACCCAGGCACGGTCAACAAGAAGTTAACTCGCCTGCAAAGATCCCCAAACATGCTGGAACTGAGGCTTACTAGCCTACTAAAAGCACACCGTAACTTGCTTCGATGAATAAAATCACAGACTACCAGGTGTAAACCAGCTACTTAACAAAAATTCTACTGAAATAAAATGATCACACAGAGCATCTACAAGAACACAGAACTACGAACTGGGGCTACAAATATTGAAGGGCTTGTCTTACTTTCAGCTGAATCGGAGACGAACAATGTGAAGAGCCATACACGTCCAGAACAGGTGCTGGTTTCCATTTCTCTCGGCTGACATCTGGGTAGCCTCGCTTCAAACCACGAGCCTTCTTCCCTAGTCCGCCTCGAAACTGCTCGTTCCCTGCTATCGGCCATCCGAGTTCTTCAGAGGGCCTGATTGCCACGGCGTTCGGTTCGCCCCCCGACAGACACCTCGTTCGATCCCTGGTCTTCGTCCCGGTGTTTTCTTCTTTTCGTCCCTCCGGAAAATCGTGTAGTCTCCTTCCATAAATGTGTTGGCCAAAATTCATAATGTTCTCTAGTAGATTGTGCATTTTTGAAGTGGCTGCGTGAACTTTGCTTTTCCGCAAGTGACTCCACTCGAAGGAATTCTCGCTTTCATGATGCAGGCCGCATTTCCCTCAGCATAATTTAACAATATACCATGACTTCCTCTGACAAATCACATTCTCTTTCCGGCCATATGTCCATAATGTTCTCCATTTTATTGCTTACCACTTCCTCCTCGAACATATCGTTGCGAAGTAACGTGTCTCAAGGTGTTTCCTTACAAACATACACTTACAGTACTTTTCATGAAGTATATTCACAATTCCCTTTTCTCCATGAATACGTTACACAGTGCTGACTGACAATTCATTGTCTCCCCATGCCACCAGGCAAATGGTCAGTTATTAGTGAGAGAGCCGCTGTGTCATGCTTGCATAGGCTAGTGATATCAGTTGGTTCGTTTGCTAGGGACGGAGACGAGCTGTGTACTAAGCAAATACTTGCCTGATGGAAATCTTCAACATTCAGAGATTATCATGACTCAAAGGTCTGGTCCAGGGTGACTATGAAGCCCTGTTCCATAGGAGTTCTCAGACAAACAGGCCAATGATGCAGATTGTAACAATTCGGAATATAATGTTCCAATCAATTTGATTGGTTGATAGCCACACCCGGCCAGAGTCCATGCTGACCAGTGCAGTGGTGGGGGAATAAGTTTGCTAGAATCTAGACGAGGAGAGCCTCGTGGAGATGCAACCCAGGGAGATTGGTGAGCAGACGTTTTCACGAGAGTGTTCAGCTCAGAAGATAGCTTAGGAACTTAGGTTTTGACTGCAGTAGAGTCCACGCGAAGGCCTTCATCGAGAACAAGAGTATAGGCTACTTTAGTTTAGTTATTGTTGATTTAAGTGGTGAAACTACGAGGTCGTCTGCCTCTATGGGCTACTTGAACCCTTTATGGGATAGTGGTCTCTATATTAACCACCTGTCATAAGGACAGTTAATGCTTTCAAAGATGCTAATAGTTGAATTTTTCAGTCAAATGTCGGAGAATTTTCATGCCGAAGTGCTAGTATTTCTAAAAATCAAATAATATATACGTATCTACTTGACGTAATGTGTTCGATAAAATTTTAAAAATGTAAACTAAAATCATTAACAAAGTGCAACAATAAAATATAAATATAGAAATGAAAATCGTAAAAATAAAATTACAACAATAAAAGAAATATACACATTAAAATAATAAACATAGGCCTAACTATAAAAATATGAAAATAATAATTATAATTGTACAATTATTCTAAAAATCAATTCGAAATTAGTTAATTCATTATTTGAATAAAAATATCAAAATTAAATCTATAAGAACATTAATTGAAAATTTTATAAAATATATAAACATTAAAATTTGAGGAACACAAATAACATTAATTATAATAATTAAAATATATTAAAATGTAGAAACACATAAAAGTAAAAAAATAGTTTTGCCCTATGAAGGGTTTTAACTAAGTAAGAATGAAGACGTAACCGCAAAGCTGACCTACCTTTTCGACAATTTATATGTAACTTGCAATATGTGTGTGTGTACTTTTTGTGGTGAAGGATGTGAACGCTATCACATCAACCGATGCAAAAATAGGACAACATCAGTTTTAGAGTATAGCAAAGATCTATAGACTAAATAGCCAACATTAATTGTATTTTGGCCATTCGGCTGCAATTAAATGTTATTAAATATGTACATACAGTACAGACTGCATGCTGAGCTGTAAAAATAAATGAGCTGTAATTATGGGCAACGAACAAAGCTGGTAATCATTGAGTTCCCAGGACTCAAACCCACGTCAAGTTACCCACATTTGACCGCTTGGCCGGTAAATTGGATAATTCATCTTCATCAGAGCAACGGCGATTCCTCTAGGTTACGACGGCCACATACCATCTGTGTTGTATTGAGGGGCGTGGTGGTGAAATTGTCAAGCTGCTTGCCTGCACTAAGATGGACCGGCTTCAATTCCAGGGCGATGCATGTGAGATTATCGTCCTGTGGTTTGGATTCCACGTAAAAATGAGGTTCCGTGGCTCATTATCGCGCGATTTACGTTCACGTGAAACTTTCCTTTTATGTTTTTGTTCATTGACAACAAAAGAATGACGAAGTACGTTGCCAACGTAACTTCATAAAGATATCAATAAAAACGGAAAATAAAACCACTAACACTTTGTTGGTGTTTTAGGAACAATACGATGGAAAGCAAAATGGAAGGTGAGATAAATGATAGCATGTATGGTGCTTTGTCACCAAATAGAGTTCTATAATTGGCTGATTTTATCTACTTCTTGCACGTTATTGGTCCAAGTCGAAAGAGTAACACAGGAGTAAAACATTCAGGAGAACTATACACTTAACCGATAACTTTCCCATTTCACATACACAGTGTGGGTGGTGCATTACCAGGCAACCGGTAACATACAGCATATAGAGGATGTATCATAAGTAAAGTCGCTTTTAAAAGAAAATTTTATTTGGAGAGTTTTCTGACAAGAAAGTAAACTATTCTTCAAAGTAGTGACCATCAGACTCTAAGATCTTGCGCCATCTTTCAAGCAAGGTTTCTAATCTCGTGACGGTATCAGTCTCTGGGGTTTGATGCGAGGAATTCGGCAAGACCCACTTTCACAGCTTCACTGTTTTCGAAATTTCTTCCACGCAAGAAATGGGCCATGCATCGAAAAATATGGTAATCTGAAGGCGGCGCAAGATCAGAGCTGTATACTGGCTGTGGTAGCAGCTCGACTCCTCCCAATTCGTGAAGTATGAAGTCTCGCATTGTCCTGCTGCAAGAGAACTTTATTTCAGTTAATGCTGGGTATCTCCGTCTCAAAATTTCATGCATTCGTTCCAGTTGTTCGGAATAAAAATCAGCATTGACTCCACGCCCGTTAGGAGCAAACTCTGAGTGAATCAATCCTTTAAATTTCCAACAGACACACAACATCACTTTGGGGCCGAACCGATCCTTTTTATTGATGACTTTAGCAGGTTGACGGTGACTGAGCCACTGTCTCGAGGCGTCAGCGTTGCGGTAATAGACCCATTTTTCATCAAATTATCCTGAGAAATCTATCATTCATGGGCTTACTGATAAGCTGACAACAGATATTTACTCTACGTTGAACCTGTTCAGGGGTCAATTCATGAGGTACACATCTAGAAGTTCAATTTTCCAATTTTCTTAATCTGGCGATGTATTGTACCCATTTGATATTATATGGAGAACATGTGTTCGTATCCCGACAGTTCAGGGTCTTTCGAGGTTTGTTACGTCCCCCCACAATACGAACACACATTCAGGATTTGATGTCTACCAGGTGACTACTCTACAGGAAAAACAAACATATTCCTAATATAACTGAATTTAATTTTAAATCATGGCAAAAACAACAACAACAAAACACAATTACATTTACATTAAATCCCAAAAACACAAATCAAAAGTTGGAGCACACAGATGATGGTTCTAAACGGTCACAAAACCCTAACATGAATCATCTGTGCTCCGCAGCTTGGATCAATACATGATCTCAACAGGCATGCTGCAACTCTCTCCCTTCATCACATGTGAGTCTTTAAATTTGTGAGGTGTCTCACTGCACCCAAATCTAATCTTCACTCATAAAATTCACTCATGACATCGACGAAATGTCAATAGTTCATTGCACATTGCTTATATTAATAATAGCAATCAATAAAGAAACACAAATTAAAGTAAAACATTCACTAAATAAGCATGTACACTTATAGCACTTTCTACTTTAATTACAATTATGCTTGAGTCAATCTTACTGTCCGTTGTGCTTATGGAACATTTATCATTACTTTATGATTCAACAAAACATTTATCATCATTACGTTTGTTTACTTGTTTATTTTGTGCAACCATCCTTCTCGTTTCCCTTGGTTCCAAACGCGGATTATAATACCTTCTCCACTCTACAATAACAATGTTTAGTAATTAGCATCACCATATGTCCTAATGCTGGTCGTTATCAAGTCGTTACTATTGATATAATTGTGTCAATCCGTATTTCAGGCTACCCGTATGCATAAATTATCATTTAAATGTGTTTTCATTTCTTAAAGTGTGCCAGCAGAGTTTAGCAAAGTTACGATATTACAAAACACTAACTTGGCTAAATTTTGTGCGATTTCTACAATTCTTGGAGGTTTGCACATCCTCTAAATGCCTACAATTGATTTATGCAATAATAACAATCAATATTTCATTATATCAGGTTACCAGTTTTTACATTGCAATTTCCCAGTACCAGTATCACAAAGGTCGGTCGTTGCTCATCCCACCCGTCGTGTTTACAAAAGTTTGACCTGCTCCGCCCTGAAAGAATATGGCTGTCTAGTTCGGTCCTTACAGCTCGGCCCTCTCACTTTAGTCCAGATGGTGTACACATGGCCCAGTCTTGCAATTTGTCAACAAAGCCTTCAATGTCATACATACTATCACTTTCACGGACAAGGTGTAGGGTTGTGCCATCGTTATGATCGTAATATATCTAAACATTTACGTCCTATTCTTAGGGTAAATAACTTGGCTCAATAAGGCTCTCAAATAGTACTCTCAGTGGAGGAATGAATTTCTTATAGCCATGCCGTCCTGGGGATCGAATATGGCTCTAATTGGGTGCGAGTAGGGTGTCCGTCGTTTTCCCCCTCCACGGTACGAAGAATTGGTAGGGTATCGTCTGATCCCTCCACGATAATGGTGTCACACCTCTCCGGGTGGATCATTCCATAATTTTAGCTGATTTAAGGTGACATAGTTAATCCTTAATCGGTACGATGACGCTGGCTTGGACGTACAGGCACCTTCACCTGTCCCCAACCGCTGTAAACATATATATGTACGCTCTAAGGCTGTACAATACTTACACCTTCGAAGAATGGCTCATAACGTCCAGACGTGCATGCTAAAGAATGTTCCCTGCATTTATTTAGGTAAAAGTTCTGGCTTCTACGTTACATTGCTCGCTTCTAGCGGCTCAACAATTATAGCTGTTAGATAATTCGGATCATATGACACTTCTATTACCTTCCGTATCTGGCTTGTTTCATGCTTTATATCGGCTCTTATCATACTGGCATTAATTACTGGCATTTCTCTACAACTCCTATTGCGTAAATTATGCCAATTATTACATTGAAACATGTATAAAAACATCCTGACACATATATATCTCACAATTTCACTTATTTCAACTTACAATTTCCCTCGGACTTGACACAATTTAACGTTACATGGCATGGACCTGCCGAACATTCATGTTTCTATCGACTTCGACCTAATTATTACGTTATCCATTAACTTAACTATTAAATTGAACATGATCTTACGCATTTCCTGTCGTAAGTAAATCATTCTAGAATTTCAAACTTGTTCATGCAAATATGAGGAATGCAAACTCATATAAATCTTTTAATTCAAGTTCCCTAAGGCACTTTTTATACAATAACATGGACATATGGTGAGCTATACCGTTAAATTAAAACATTGAATGGTACTTACATCTTTTCCTTGGTGGTGTTACCCAGTAATACAGCATCTTGGTATATTTTAACACAACATCGTGATTATCACAATAAACTTTTCTGTGGTTTTAACGCACTTGATAACGCTTCCATTGAATACATTTTATATGTAGCATTTTCACACATTTATGCAACACTTGTAACAAATTTTATATTAAAAACACTTGAACACATAAATTATAATACACTGGCTTTATACACTTGTGCCTCTCTGGGCTTCGAATTACTGCACGATTTCAGAGTTGCAGGCGTCGCATTCCCCTTACGTATCCTGGTTCCCAGTGATAGTCTCTCTAATCTGCGTGTACATATCTCCTGTCTTACTCCTCTTCTATCGGCCCCCAGTGGTAGTAAGTTCCTGTCGCAACTAATAGTGTATTCTCTAAAGTGTGTGACACTTTCTTCTTCAGATCGCCTAGCATTACAATCTAGCGTCTGTTATAATGACTGTTAATCACAAAGCCTGTGATACTGTCCTCAATCCCATGATATATCGTGTACTCTGACATGGTACTATAACGATAATTTCTAGATCATGTCTTCGCTTAGTGGATAAGTCCATTGTCTTCCGCGAGACTTCGCGACTTTCCTACTTGATTACACATTCCACTTGTGTAAATTAAATGCGTTATAAATATGCGCGTCACTTACTGTGCGGCTTTAAGTTATAATAAGCTTTACTTTGCTTCACTGTGCGCCTTCCGTTGTCTTTAGCGTTATTTCGTTCTGTAGAAGACTTGCGTAATACCAGCATGACTTGGTTTAGAAGAGACTACGTGTTCCACCTCATGGCGTTCTGTAGAAGACTTGCGTTCTTGCCTGCGTGACTGGTTTTAGAAGACTACGTGTTCCCCCGCATGGCGTTGTGTAGAAGACTTGCGTTCTTGCCTGCATGACTGGTTGTAGAAGACTGACGCTCTCCAGCTTCCCAGCTCTTATAAAGGATTTCGGCAAAAATGTAGTTCCCTCTTCAAGCTGGAGCTTCCTGTTCTTTGATATTGCAGTTACCGGCCTGGTAATGCATGATTCTGGAGCATCTTTATATGAAGGTTCCAATTCTGGCTTCGTGCTGGCAATCCGTTTGCTCAATTAATTATAATTAATTGATTTCCTTGACGGTATGCCCACGCTATCTTCGAGTGATTCCCCGGTCAACCTCTGCTAATGGCTTTCCAACCGCCTTGGATGTGGTCGTCCGCCTCGTATGATTTCTAGGCTTCGATTTATATGTTTGATGTCTCCTGAATTATCTTCTTCAGATTTCCTGCACATGTATGTTACTCTTATATCATTTGATTGCCTCGTTCTCAAGTAATGAATTAATTCATGTCGGCTCTCTCTCCCTCCTAGCTTTGGTCTTCGTTTGGAGGTGGTTTTTAAGGCACTTCTGGAGCTCCCCATTCCATAGGACGCGTGTAAATAGTACGTCAGTGATGGATGTGGCGACCGTCTGGACCGCCCCCTCAACTGCCTTTATTGGTCAACTGTCAAACTGTCTCGAGTTCTTGACTTTGGCTACAGATTTTGTATGTTAGTCCACTAACCATACAATCTTTCTCCTTATAAATGCTTATAATTCCTTTCAGATACTCGGAATTAAGTTGTGAGAACCTCAGTTATCATTGTTTTAAATATGTCTCGGGTTCCTTGCGGCTGTTCCCCTCCGAGATCTTGGTTTCGGTCCTCTGTGAAATCATTAGCATGATTCCTCCTTTCCAGAGTACCAGGTTCATCGCCAGTCAGCATCCACACCCTCGGGTACAGTTTGGTATCATTTGATGCACCAAATTCTTCTGACAGCCTACGACTTCTTCTTTGCGGATTTTCTTCCAAAACTCTGCGTGTATTCACAATATCCCATAGTTTAGGTCTTCCAGAACGCGGCAAATCTATAGTGTCTTCTTCTCCAGTGTTGAAACGTTGGAACCATTGTTGCGCCACATGCTCTCTAACGACACCTCCTTCCACTTCACATATTCTTCGAGCTGCGGCAGCAGCTTTGTAATCCAGTTTCCAGTAGTGCTTTAGAAGGACCCTAACCTCCAACTTTGTAAGTTCCATTTGTGGTTGTGTATCAACAACTAACGACTGATACATTCTCGCAATATACCCTGTTCTAGTCATGGCCTCCTGTAAATACCATTGGCGAAACAAAGAAAACCATTTTTTTCTTATAAAACACTGAACTTGAAAGACATTACTTATGATACATCCTAATAATTCTACAAGTCAGGAAGAGCCGAAAGACGTAAAAAACATATTATAAACAGGCCGTGGGTTAGTGGGAAAAATATAATTTATTTATATTATTTAAACTTGTCTAGCAGCCTAATTACTTTCTTTCTGCAATATGCTGTGCAGCTTAACAAAAAAAACGATCTCCGTGGTGAATGTACGTACGGTGAGTTGTTCTCCAAAAAATCCATGTTACTGCAATCATTTTGTGAGGGACTGTTCTATGTAAACAGTCTGGCAACAACGTTTTAAGAGTCGCATGTCAACGGGTGGATACCAATTGGACAGGTTCCTTACCCCTTCGCGAAACCGGCCTTCTCGTAGCCTGCCTACATGACCTGGATACCATCTGTCCACATGTCTGTGTTAGGTGTTACCTTATTTACGTTTCTCAGGTTTGTTGATGTTTAAAGGCAAAACGAGTTTGACATAGCTCGTCTTCTGGTTTCTGGGTTCACGCACTGCAATAGGTTAGCAAGCAGTGTTGCCAAATGAGACGTACTTTTCTTCCCTGTTGTATCCTAAACCACCCACCCTTCACTATAAGTTTTTCACGTCTTTAGGCGCTTCCAGACTTAGGGAGTCGTATGCTCCCTGCTACCTTGTAATACTCACCCATCCCCCCACCCCTCCCTGTATATGAGTGAAGAGATAACGACAGTGAATATAAATCATTCTTCTCTCAGCTGATCTCACTTAAGCTGCAAAATTAATCTAACTCAAACTGTGCATCATTCAAAAACCATCGAAGAGCTAGAAGCCATGTTCAGTGTTGCTTAAGTAATCTATTCACAACAAGTAGTTCCGTAAAGAACTATACAGCCTATTTTCATATATCTTACTTATGTTAAATGCTTCTATCTGCATACAAAATTTCAGCTTGATTGCTGTAATAGATTCGTAGATATTGAGAACCAACTAAATTCTTCGGACGGTCGCCATGTTGGATTTTATACATGTAGGTCCTAGAGTTATGTATTGTTACATGAAGATTATTGTATTTAAACTTCAGTCGCATGTTTCGGACAAAAGAAGTAACAAGGAGATTTTAAAATTTCGCACAACTGCCATATTGTGGTTATGGAAACAATTAAAATAAATTAGATGCCAGTGGATTAACACTCATATAAGGATGTACTGCACCAAGTTTCACTGCACTCGGATGGTTAAATTGCGAGAAACACCCATGTGATTTATACTTCGCGTCGCCGCCATGTTGGATTTGTGATCACCAGGTTATTTAAAGTCCTATAGGTGAACTTAAGTTCATAGCCCCTATGAACATTAAAAAATTCAGTTTGATTGCTATAATAGATTTGTAGATATTCAGAGCCGTCTAAATATTTCGGATGGTCGCCATGTTGGATTGTTAAATGTATAGGCCATAGAGTCATGTACTGTCCCCGATAATCCGGATAGTAGGCTGTCAGAAATCCGCCCCCTCAATCGGATTGCCAATAATCAATCGCACCGGCACAGCTACATCAATGAAAATGGCACTGACAGATACTACCGAGATTAGAGCACAGTAGTTAACATGAAATTATTGTGGAACACACCAAAATATACGGGGGTTCATACTTACCTTTTACTTACCTATTCAATTTAATCTCGGGTCTGGGTTTTCAACTGGATCACTTAATAGTATGCCCTCACAATAACCTCCACCACGATATTTAAAATGAACCAAGTCGAAACAAGAAAATTTAAACTGCACAATAATTTATTTCACATAAAGAAAAAAATAATTTTACAAAATTTAACAACAAAATATACGTGGCAATCAGGAGCCATTGTCAATGCAACCATGTCCTCCTGTAGGACTTGTAGACTTCACATACAAAATTTCAGCTTTCTCTAGCTCAAAAGAACGTAATAATAACAACAATGCACTTTGGAATGTATAAGGGAGCTGGGACGAGACATATAGCATTTGTTTCCTTGTTCATGAACTTCACATTTTATTTATAACCGCAAGGCTGCTATGTAGACGACCTTGGCCTCTATCATTCAGTTATCTGGCCACCTGTAATACCACCCTGCACCGTGTCGCATGCTTGCTTCGTCAAATGGACACACCTGTCCAACCAATGTTAGCATATGCTAGTTACCTCAGAGCCTAGCTCCTTTTCAAAGCACTTTAAATGTTCACATCTCAACTCAAATATTAATACGCAAATCTTTTAAATGCTCCGTTCAAATATCAATGGATTACTCTAATAATCCCAAATCTTGTTTAATTGTATATTCCAATTGTTGAACTAGCGTTGTTTAGAGTATAATAACGAAAACGCTTAATGTTTATAACAAAATGTTCATTAATTATTTATAACATTTTAAATTGTTTATAACATTGTCAAACGACAATTGAAAAATTTATACACGCCTCTATTAATCCCGTTCGTTTCAAATTATTATTAAAGATATTTACATAGTTATTTACATTATTTATATTATTTATATTAGAAATACATTAAACCACACGTTTATCCGGTTGATAATTACTTAAATCGTGGTGATATAATCGACCAATGAAGGTTAGTTATATTTAAATTTTAGATTCAGGTTTAATAAGATTTAATAATTATTATTTGTGACGGTAACCTCCATTCAAAATCGTTATCTCAAATTATTTAAACACTCTTGTTAATTTAACAGTCACTTCACATGAATAATTTTCAATGGACCTGAACAATACACTCAGCGGAAAAATACCACGCTCAAAACGCACAAAATTGCACAAAATTGGCCCATAATTCATCATATATCTCATTATATATGGCATCAAAATCTTCCACAATACACACAAAAAAACCTTCACTTATAAATTCATCATCATCATCAATATTACTGTGGGAACCTCCTTCACTTATTACAGGGCATTATTCATCAGCGACTTTTACACGTCCACTGAACTAACGATTATACATCCATAGTTCCTCTTGAAAAATTCTTATATTCATCAATTGTATCGAAAACTGTTATTATATTTAACCTTCGTGGGTTTCATTCATGAAGCGATATGAAGTAAAAATTTGCCAGTCACAAATAAATTTAATAACAAATACGATTAGACACGCCTCCCTGGTCTATCAAAATTGAGATTAATATCATCAAAGTATCGCAGTATAAAATACTATCTTCAATCAAAGATCATCTAAACTGCAAAAATAGTCGAATAGAATACAATTAGACTGTGGACTGCAAACATTATTGTTCCAATCTACAATTGAGAAAAACTCCTATCAAATGTTCATTACTATAGTGTACTCAATAAATCGTAATCAAAGTTCATAT
The DNA here is from genome assembly GCA_946902985.2 of Meconema thalassinum. NCBI lineage: Eukaryota > Metazoa > Arthropoda > Insecta > Orthoptera > Tettigoniidae > Meconema > Meconema thalassinum. The sequence continues at coordinate 85,833,224 of OX336393.1, forward strand.
TTCATAAAATTGTCTATAATGCAATGGTATTTCAGAATTGACGATAAATGTCTATGTTGCAATCATGTTCATAAAACGACTAGTATTTCTAAGATCGTCGATAAAGTAGTAGATTTTAACGCTCTAAAATCTTTTAATCATTCTTCTTTCTTGAGGATGACAGAAAATTGGTCAAAGTAAATTACTGAATAGAATTACTTTAATAAAATGACACGCTGTCTGAATTCAAATTTGCCATAGAGAATCGTTAACTTTACAGTCAAATCGTGACTACAAAAATATGCAAATTACTGAAAGAATATCTAATATCAGTCTCAACTGATCCAAAATTATTTAAATATGCCAATGACATAATAATGTCTCAATAAATCGTAGAAAAAGGCATAAATCAGCAAAGTGTACAGAGTACAGAAATATCAAGCAAGAATATGGGGCAAAATATATGGGACAGAAAATATGGGAAAAATAGTTGCTCAGATATCGCTAAATGGCTCAAATAAATCAAGAAACGTTCACGACTACCTTATCTGTTGATTGAAGTTCTAGAGGAAAATTTTCCAAAGAAGACTGCAGTTGGTTCCATTTCACCACCGTAAAGATGTGCTCCGACCTCGAACCTGGAACCTGCGCCCTCGGAGAATAGAACAGTTTCCTCCGGAAATCGCACTGCTCCGTGTAGACGATAGACATCCTTCTGGCAAAACTCTTCTGTGTGAGCCGGGTCCACCCTGGCCTCTCTTGAAAGTTCCCTGAAGTTCTGGTAGAAATTCGCCATGAAGTTTATTGCAATTATTTCCACAGATATGTTCATAATTGTGGAGTATGAAGATATTTCCTCTGCCATTTGATGTAATTCAGCGTTGGATTACGATGCATGAGTGTAGTTGGATGTTCACTACATGCTCGCTTTTGTAGAATGACGATTAACGAAGCTCCATGCTGTTATTTCACTCCATTGATATATCTCCCAATTGCATTAAAGTTTTAGTCTTCCATCTCCACTTCCGTTATAATAATAGTCGAAAGTACTGCCAGATTATATAGTTCCATTGTAGAATGTAGCGTTGTATCACCAAATGTAATCTTCAGTATCACGGTTGCAATACATGCGTCAGCCGTAGCGTAGAATGTGGTATTATAAAAGTGCTTCTCAGCTGTCGAGAAAATCACTTTTGTCTGCAGTCTTAAAATGCGAATATCTTCCAAAGTATAATAGTGAAAATGTTCAACTTTCGTAGACGCCTCAATATTGTAATGCACAACTGAATTAGCATAAATGCAGTAGCTAACTCTTGATAGATAATCTTGTAGACTCGTTTATGTGTGCGTTCCAACTTCGCCTAGTTTTAGTAACCGTAAAATTGCACTGCTGCACGCTCAGTGCTTGTTCGATGCTGTGGGCTCTACCACACTTGCTAATGACGACTTGCTTCACTGAATAATATATACTTGTTCTATCAGAATTAAGAACTCGAAGTCTGACAATATGAGAATGAGAAAATGAGCCATGAGAGAGCTGAGACATGAGAACTTGCTCTCTGCTGTGCAAGGCCTTTTATCAACTTCTTAAGGGGCGTATCCATCCCTACCATAGCTTGTTCCTCCGTCATTGCTAGAAGTTCTAACTTTGGCTATACTTGACGGATTTTCAAATTTCAAAAACTCATAATTAATTTCTTCAAAATTCCAAATCAATGCCATAACTGAAAATAGTTTTCCACAATTCTGCATGCCAAAAGTAATTAAATATGGTAGTTTCAGTAATCTCCGTCTCCCTCCAAACTATCATTCATTGGTTCGAGCCTCTCCTCCAATAGCGTAACTTCTTCCTCAGCACAATTCCTTGCTTCCCTGCGACTGCGTCGTAAATCTCAGATCCTTCTCGAACAAAATCATGACGTCACCAAGAATCTCAGCTCATCCAGCCTACTTGCATGAAGTCTGCGTCATCCGTGCCTATGTCATGAATATACACGTCACAACTATGACGGCCATAACTTTATTCACATATGCCAATACAGCCACCGTGGTCTCAGTATAATTCAATTTACGGGGGCATTCTCCCTTCACCACGTTTTAAAAACAGTTGCAAATTGTTTTTAAACTCTCTTATAAATATCTGAATTCACTTGAACACGAAATTGAATTATTATTCTACTCTTGTATGATATTTCCTCTATGTTCCTTAATCATAAGTCTCTTCTTTTCTGGGTTGTGTGTGGCTAATGCATTCTCTCCTCTCTACTTTCTCTTCTGTCCTGTATTCCTGTTTTCCAAATTCTGCTGGCTTGTAGAAGGACCAGGATCGATCACTACATCCTGTCTTTTCTTCTGGTTTTCAGCTTCCTTCTCTCGTAATTCCTTCAAATACTGCTGACTTTCTTTCTCTCTCTCTTGATACTTGTCCGGTGTCATAACCTGACCTTGAGAATTCTGATTCCGATTCTGGTACTGGTTATTTCTGTTGTAGTTCCTATTGTACCCATTGTTATTATAATATCTACCTCTTTCGTTATTATAGTTCCCTCTATTGTTATTCCAGCCTCGTCTTTGCTGATATGGACGGTAACCTTGTGATCCGTTGTTGCGAAAATAATTGTTCCTGTGAGGACCTACATTTTCAGTTTTCTCTTCAGCAGGCGTATCAGTTTGTTGAACTTGATCCATGTAGACTGTATTAATGTCTTTGAATTCGTGCCTCTGACCTTTTTGAACCAAATTTGGCATTGGACTCGTGTAGTCAAGCCTTCTCAATAGTTCGTCCATACTGGTCAAATCCCTGATATTTGACGATATAATAAGCCTTCTCACCTCCACAGGTAGCATACGTGAAATAGCATCTATCAACTGCTCTGTCGACAATGGGGGTTGTAAAAATCTCAAGCGCGATAACTGGCTCGTGAAGAAATCAGCGTACCGTGTTGGAAGAGTACCCGAATACTTCCTCGAGTATACCTCAGATCTTAATGAATTTTGTGCTTCTATTGACCAGAATCGTTTTATCAGTGCCTCTGCAAATTCATCGAAATTACTAAAAGTGTACCGAAATGCTCTGAACCACTCAAGCGGTCATCCAGCTAGAAATCTTTCTACGATTCTCATTTCTCTTTCTCTAGGAGTATGGGCTTCAATAAAATAGTCTTTCAGGTTTCTGATATACTCTATCGATGTTAGACTATCTGTATTACTAAATTTCTGAGGCTTGTCCTCAAAGTTTCGGATGACTGTCACATTTCTTGGATATGAATCCATGTAATTCTTCCCACTATCACGATATTTCCATTCAGGTTCAATATTCCTATCCTCTTCTTCTTCCCGGAATCTGAATATACGTTCCTCAGGACTAATATCTCTCTCTTCAGTAGCGAGGTTACATCTTCTCACGTAATTCCTATTATCTTCACAAGTCAACCCTTCTGGATCCTTATCTGTGATTTCCGTGATGACTTTCCTAATCAACTCTTCTTTATACGTTTCCATCATGCTAGCTTCTCCTAGTTTCAAATTCTGAAGTTTGCTCGTAGTTTCATTGCCATCAGAGACAACCTTATGAATTTGTTCCTCTAACGCGGTTTTTAATGCTTGCACGTCCTGGCCTATTTGAATTCTATCCTCTACCTGCTTTTCGGATAGCGAATCCATCCTTATATTCAAGTCCTTTCTAATTTGAACTACCTCATTATTTATATCTACTTGTGTACTGGCAAGTTTTCGTTCAATTCGCTCCTGAATCTGATTGACATGTTCCCCACTTGACCTGTTCCATTCATCTTTCCAAACCGTTACATTTGCAGTTAACATTTCAGCAATATCTACTACAATGTCTTCCTTAAGTAAACGATTATGATCTAAGACTTGGGTTCTCATGACCTCTACATCATGTTTTAATCCAGCTAGTGAAGCTGTTGTCCTAACAGACTCGTCAACCAATCTAGTTGTTAAAGCACTAATGTTACGAGTACAAAGCGTTTTTGAAGTTTCAATTTCTTCTCTAACCTTATTAACATCAGTTTGAACTTTGGCAATTTCTACAAAAACTGTATTAACTTCTATTTGCATCTTATTGATATCGCTTTGCATATCATTAACATCAGAATGAATATTATTTATGTCTACTTGAACGTTTGACACATCGGTTCGAACATTTCTAATCTCTCTTTGAACTTCTTCTACCTTGTCTTGTACAGTAGCAACATCATTCCTAACAACGATTACTTCTGCTCTAGCACATGAAATATCACTCCAGACATTAGCAACATCAAGTTTCAACATATTAAGGTCCTTATGTACATTGGAAACATCAATCTTAACATCTGAGACATCTTTATGGACATTGGATAAATCTACTTTAACATCCGAGACATCTTTATGGACATTGGATAAATCTACTTTATCATCTGAGACATCCTTGTGAATGTCAGTCACGGCATTCTGGATTCCCTGGGTACTGGTCTGTAAACGCGACACATTATTTTCCAAGTTTACAGAACTGGTCTGCAGAACTTTCAAACTTTCATCCAGTCTAATAGACAAATTACTAGCATTCTCCTCCATCATCTGCTTCATTCGACTAGCATTCCTAGCTTCCATCTCCTCCAACATCTTTCTCATACTCTCATCTGCCATCTCAATAATATTTCAATAATAGACTGCGTTAGGGACATACACCAAACAGAGCAAGATAACAACATCTGAGCAACATATTTCACCATATATAAAGTTTGAGCAATTTTCTGTCTTAAATCTAACTTATAATTAGCTTATCACTAACTTCATAAACACCCTATGTTGAAATAAGCTCAAGCACATGTTCAAATTTCTTTGGTTCATTTTAAATATCCTAACACAAATAATTTACATTTACAATCCAAAAGTTTAATTTTATCTTTAATATGACTAAACATGTCATAAGCCGGTCAAATAAAATAAGACTCCAGATCATAGGCGATTTTTCTAAGTTTCCACCCTATTTAACCTCTCTCAGGTTGTATAAGATCTGATCTTTTCTGAGTGTAATTTTCCTAATACAACACAACATTTAATCCCTATATAATCACACTCTCAAATTCTACAATTGGCCAAGACATCTAACAAAGAATCAACCTCTTTATTTGAGTCTTCACAATCCCATTGACATCGATAACTTGGTAATCCAATGTTATTCGAACACTCCACACGTTGATTGTGCCAATCCAACAGGCGTTCAACCTGGTAATCCAGTTTTGCCGAGCCCCACGAAATTGCGGTGCCAATCCTACTGTCCCCGATAATCCGGATAGTAGGCTGTCAGAAATCCGCCCCCTCAATCGGATTGCCAATAATCAATCGCACCGGCACAGCTACATCAATGAAAATGGCACTGACAGATACTACCGAGATTAGAGCACAGTAGTTAACATGAAATTATTGTGGAACACACCAAAATATACGGGGGTTCATACTTACCTTTTACTTACCTATTCAATTTAATCTCGGGTCTGGGTTTTCAACTGGATCACTTAATAGTATGCCCTCACAATAACCTCCACCACGATATTTAAAATGAACCAAGTCGAAACAAGAAAATTTGAACTGCACAATAATTTATTTCACATAAAGAAAAAAATAATTTTACAAAATTTGACAACAAAATATACGTGGCAATCAGGAGCCATTGTCAATGCAACCATGTCCTCCTGTAGGACTTGTAGACTTCACATACAAAATTTCAGCTTTCTCTAGCTCAAAAGAACGTAATAATAACAACAATGCACTTTGGAATGAATAAGGGAGCTGGGACGAGACATATAGCATTTGTTTCCTTGTTCATGAACTTCACATTTTATTTATAACCGCAAGGCTGATATGTAGATGACCTTGGCCTCTATCATTCAGTTATCTGGCCACCTGTAATACACCCTGCACCGTGTCGCATGCTTGCTTCGTCAAATGGACACACCTGTCCAACCAATGTTAGCATATGCTAGTTACCTCAGAGCCTAGCTCCTTTTCAAAACACTTTAAATGTTCACATCTCAACTCAAATATTATCACGCAAATCTTTTAAATGCTCCGTTCAAATATCAATGGATTACTCTAATAATCCCAAATCTTGTTTAATTGTATATTCCAATTGTTGAACTAGCGTTGTTTAGAGTATAATAACGAAAACGCTTAATGTTTATAACAAAATGTTCATTAATTATTTATAACATTTTAAATTGTTTATAACATCGTCAAACGACAATTGAAAAATGTATACACGCCTCTATTAATCCCGTTCGTTTCAAATTATTATTAAAGATATTTACATAGTTATTTACATTATTTATATTATTTATATTAGAAATACATTAAACCACACATTTATCCGGTTGATAATTACTTAAATCGTGGTGATATAATCGACCAATGAAGGTTAGTTATATTTAAATTTTAGATTCAGGTTTAATAAGATTTAATAATTATTATTTGTGACGGTAACCTCCATTCAAAATCGTTATCTCAAATTATTTAAACACTCTTGTTAATTTTAACAGTCACTTCACATGAATAATTTTCAATGGACCTGAACAATACACTCAGCGGAAAAATACCTCGCTCAAAACGCACAAAATTGCACAAAATTGGCCCATAATTCATCATATATCTCATTATATATGGCATCAAAATCTTCCACAATACACACAAAAAAACCTTCACTTATAAATTCATCATCATCAATATTACTGTGGGAACCTCCTTCACTTATTACAGGGCATTATTCATCAGCGACTTTTACACGTCCACTGAACTAACGATTATACATCCATAGTTCCTCTTGAAAAATTCTTATATTCATCAATTGTATCGAAAACTGTTATTATATTTAACCTTCGTGGGTTTCATTCATGAAGCGATATGAAGTAAAAATTTGCCAGTCACAAATAAATTTAATAGCAAATACGATTAGACACGCCTCCCTGGTCTATCAAAATTGAGATTAATATCATCAAAGTATCGCAGTATAAAAATACTATCTTCAATCAAAGTTCATCTAAACTGCAAAAATAGTCGAATAGAATACAATTAGACTGTGGACTGCAAACATTATTGTTCCAATCCACAATTGAGAAAAACTCCTATCAAATGTTCATTACTATAGTGTACTCAATAAATCGTAATCAAAGTTCATATTTCATAAAATTGTCTATAATGCAATGGTATTTCAGAATTGACGATAAATGTCTATGTTGCAATCATGTTCATAAAACGACTAGTATTTCTAAGATCGTCGATAAAGTAGTAGATTTTAACGCTCTAAAATCTTTTAATCATTCTTCTTTCTTGAGGATGACAGAAAATTGGTCAAAGTAAATTACTGAATAGAATTACTTTAATAAAATGACACGCTGTCTGAATTCAAATTTGCCATAGAGAATCGTTAACTTTACAGTCAAATCGTGACTACAAAAATATGCAAATTACTGAAAGAATATCTAATATCAGTCTCAACTGATCCAAAATTATTTAAATATGCCAATGACATAATAATGTCTCAATAAATCGTAGAAAAAGGCATAAATCAGCAAAGTGTACAGAGTACAGAAATATCAAGCAAGAATATGGGGCAAAATATATGGGACAGAAAATATGGGAAAAATAGTTGCTCAGATATCGCTAAATGGCTCAAATAAATCAAGAAACGTTCACGACTACCTTATCTGTTGATTGAAGTTCTAGAGGAAAATTTTCCAAAGAAGACTGCAGTTGGTTCCATTTCACCACCGTAAAGATGTGCTCCGACCTCGAACCTGGAACCTGCGCCCTCGGAGAATAGAACAGTTTCCTCCGGAAATCGCACTGCTCCGTGTAGACGATAGACATCCTTCTGGCAAAACTCTTCTGTGTGAGCCGGGTCCACCCTGGCCTCTCTTGAAAGTTCCCTGAAGTTCTGGTAGAAATTCGCCATGAAGTTTATTGCAATTATTTCCACAGATATGTTCATAATTGTGGAGTATGAAGATATTTCCTCTGCCATTTGATGTAATTCAGCGTTGGATTACGATGCATGAGTGTAGTTGGATGTTCACTACATGCTCGCTTTTGTAGAATGACGATTAACGAAGCTCCATGCTGTTATTTCACTCCATTGATATATCTCCCAATTGCATTAAAGTTTTAGTCTTCCATCTCCACTTCCGTTATAATAATAGTCGAAAGTACTGCCAGATTATATAGTTCCATTGTAGAATGTAGCGTTGTATCACCAAATGTAATCTTCAGTATCACGGTTGCAATACATGCGTCAGCCGTAGCGTAGAATGTGGTATTATAAAAGTGCTTCTCAGCTGTCGAGAAAATCACTTTTGTCTGCAGTCTTAAAATGCGAATATCTTCCAAAGTATAATAGTGAAAATGTTCAACTTTCGTAGACGCCTCAATATTGTAATGCACAACTGAATTAGCATAAATGCAGTAGCTAACTCTTGATAGATAATCTTGTAGACTCGTTTATGTGTGCGTTCCAACTTCGCCTAGTTTTAGTAACCGTAAAATTGCACTGCTGCACGCTCAGTGCTTGTTCGATGCTGTGGGCTCTACCACACTTGCTAATGACGACTTGCTTCACTGAATAATATATACTTGTTCTATCAGAATTAAGAACTCGAAGTCTGACAATATGAGAATGAGAAAATGAGCCATGAGAGAGCTGAGACATGAGAACTTGCTCTCTGCTGTGCAAGGCCTTTTATCAACTTCTTAAGGGGCGTATCCATCCCTACCATAGCTTGTTCCTCCGTCATTGCTAGAAGTTCTAACTTTGGCTATACTTGACGGATTTTCAAATTTCAAAAACTCATAATTAATTTCTTCAAAATTCCAAATCAATGCCATAACTGAAAATAGTTTTCCACAATTCTGCATGCCAAAAGTAATTAAATATGGTAGTTTCAGTAATCTCCGTCTCCCTCCAAACTATCATTCATTGGTTCGAGCCTCTCCTCCAATAGCGTAACTTCTTCCTCAGCACAATTCCTTGCTTCCCTGCGACTGCGTCGTAAATCTCAGATCCTTCTCGAACAAAATCATGACGTCACCAAGAATCTCAGCTCATCCAGCCTACTTGCATGAAGTCTGCGTCATCCGTGCCTATGTCATGAATATACACGTCACAACTATGACGGCCATAACTTTATTCACATATGCCAATACAGCCACCGTGGTCTCAGTATAATTCAATTTACGGGGGCATTCTCCCTTCACCACGTTTTAAAAACAGTTGCAAATTGTTTTTAAACTCTCTTATAAATATCTGAATTCACTTGAACACGAAATTGAATTATTATTCTACTCTTGTATGATATTTCCTCTATGTTCCTTAATCATAAGTCTCTTCTTTTCTGGGTTGTGTGTGGCTAATGCATTCTCTCCTCTCTACTTTCTCTTCTGTCCTGTATTCCTGTTTTCCAAATTCTGCTGGCTTGTAGAAGGACCAGGATCGATCACTACATCCTGTCTTTTCTTCTGGTTTTCAGCTTCCTTCTCTCGTAATTCCTTCAAATACTGCTGACTTTCTTTCTCTCTCTCTTGATACTTGTCCGGTGTCATAACCTGACCTTGAGAATTCTGATTCCGATTCTGGTACTGGTTATTTCTGTTGTAGTTCCTATTGTACCCATTGTTATTATAATATCTACCTCTTTCGTTATTATAGTTCCCTCTATTGTTATTCCAGCCTCGTCTTTGCTGATATGGACGGTAACCTTGTGATCCGTTGTTGCGAAAATAATTGTTCCTGTGAGGACCTACATTTTCAGTTTTCTCTTCAGCAGGCGTATCAGTTTGTTGAACTTGATCCATGTAGACTGTATTAATGTCTTTGAATTCGTGCCTCTGACCTTTTTGAACCAAATTTGGCATTGGACTCGTGTAGTCAAGCCTTCTCAATAGTTCGTCCATACTGGTCAAATCCCTGATATTTGACGATATAATAAGCCTTCTCACCTCCACAGGTAGCATACGTGAAATAGCATCTATCAACTGCTCTGTCGACAATGGGGGTTGTAAAAATCTCAAGCGCGATAACTGGCTCGTGAAGAAATCAGCGTACCGTGTTGGAAGAGTACCCGAATACTTCCTCGAGTATACCTCAGATCTTAATGAATTTTGTGCTTCTATTGACCAGAATCGTTTTATCAGTGCCTCTGCAAATTCATCGAAATTACTAAAAGTGTACCGAAATGCTCTGAACCACTCAAGCGGTCATCCAGCTAGAAATCTTTCTACGATTCTCATTTCTCTTTCTCTAGGAGTATGGGCTTCAATAAAATAGTCTTTCAGGTTTCTGATATACTCTATCGATGTTAGACTATCTGTATTACTAAATTTCTGAGGCTTGTCCTCAAAGTTTCGGATGACTGTCACATTTCTTGGATATGAATCCATGTAATTCTTCCCACTATCACGATATTTCCATTCAGGTTCAATATTCCTATCCTCTTCTTCTTCCCGGAATCTGAATATACGTTCCTCAGGACTAATATCTCTCTCTTCAGTAGCGAGGTTACATCTTCTCACGTAATTCCTATTATCTTCACAAGTCAACCCTTCTGGATCCTTATCTGTGATTTCCGTGATGACTTTCCTAATCAACTCTTCTTTATACGTTTCCATCATGCTAGCTTCTCCTAGTTTCAAATTCTGAAGTTTGCTCGTAGTTTCATTGCCATCAGAGACAACCTTATGAATTTGTTCCTCTAACGCGGTTTTTAATGCTTGCACGTCCTGGCCTATTTGAATTCTATCCTCTACCTGCTTTTCGGATAGCGAATCCATCCTTATATTCAAGTCCTTTCTAATTTGAACTACCTCATTATTTATATCTACTTGTGTACTGGCAAGTTTTCGTTCAATTCGCTCCTGAATCTGATTGACATGTTCCCCACTTGACCTGTTCCATTCATCTTTCCAAACCGTTACATTTGCAGTTAACATTTCAGCAATATCTACTACAATGTCTTCCTTAAGTAAACGATTATGATCTAAGACTTGGGTTCTCATGACCTCTACATCATGTTTTAATCCAGCTAGTGAAGCTGTTGTCCTAACAGACTCGTCAACCAATCTAGTTGTTAAAGCACTAATGTTACGAGTACAAAGCGTTTTTGAAGTTTCAATTTCTTCTCTAACCTTATTAACATCAGTTTGAACTTTGGCAATTTCTACAAAAACTGTATTAACTTCTATTTGCATCTTATTGATATCGCTTTGCATATCATTAACATCAGAATGAATATTATTTATGTCTACTTGAACGTTTGACACATCGGTTCGAACATTTCTAATCTCTCTTTGAACTTCTTCTACCTTGTCTTGTACAGTAGCAACATCATTCCTAACAACGATTACTTCTGCTCTAGCACATGAAATATCACTCCAGACATTAGCAACATCAAGTTTCAACATATTAAGGTCCTTATGTACATTGGAAACATCAATCTTAACATCTGAGACATCTTTATGGACATTGGATAAATCTACTTTAACATCCGAGACATCTTTATGGACATTGGATAAATCTACTTTATCATCTGAGACATCCTTGTGAATGTCAGTCACGGCATTCTGGATTCCCTGGGTACTGGTCTGTAAACGCGACACATTATTTTCCAAGTTTACAGAACTGGTCTGCAGAACTTTCAAACTTTCATCCAGTCTAATAGACAAATTACTAGCATTCTCCTCCATCATCTGCTTCATTCGACTAGCATTCCTAGCTTCCATCTCCTCCAACATCTTTCTCATACTCTCATCTGCCATCTCAATAATATTTCAATAATAGACTGCGTTAGGGACATACACCAAACAGAGCAAGATAACAACATCTGAGCAACATATTTCACCATATATAAAGTTTGAGCAATTTTCTGTCTTAAATCTAACTTATAATTAGCTTATCACTAACTTCATAAACACCCTATGTTGAAATAAACTCAAGCACATGTTCAAATTTCTTTGGTTCATTTTAAATATCCTAACACAAATAATTTACATTTACAATCCAAAAGTTTAATTTTATCTTTAATATGACTAAACATGTCATAAGCCGGTCAAATAAAATAAGACTCCAGATCATAGGCGATTTTTCTAAGTTTCCACCCTATTTAACCTCTCTCAGGTTGTATAAGATCTGATCTTTTCTGAGTGTAATTTTCCTAATACAACACAACATTTAATCCCTATATAATCACACTCTCAAATTCTACAATTGGCCAAGACATCTAACAAAGAATCAACCTCTTTATTTGAGTCTTCACAATCCCATTGATATCGATAACTTGGTAATCCAATGTTATTCGAACACTCCACACGTTGATTGTGCCAATCCAACAGGCGTTCAACCTGGTAATCCAGTTTTGCCGAGCCCCACGAAATTGCGGTGCCAATCCTACTGTCCCCGATAATCCGGATAGTAGGCTGTCAGAAATCCGCCCCCTCAATCGGATTGCCAATAATCAATCGCACCGGCACAGCTACATCAATGAAAATGGCACTGACAGATACTACCGAGATTAGAGCACAGTAGTTAACATGAAATTATTGTGGAACACACCAAAATATACGGGGGTTCATACTTACCTTTTACTTACCTATTCAATTTAATCTCGGGTCTGGGTTTTCAACTGGATCACTTAATAGTATGCCCTCACAATAACCTCCACCACGATATTTAAAATGAACCAAGTCGAAACAAGAAAATTTGAACTGCACAATAATTTATTTCACATAAAGAAAAAAATAATTTTACAAAATTTGACAACAAAATATACGTGGCAATCAGGAGCCATTGTCAATGCAACCATGTCCTCCTGTAGGACTTGTAGACTTCACATACAAAATTTCAGCTTTCTCTAGCTCAAAAGAACGTAATAATAACAACAATGCACTTTGGAATGAATAAGGGAGCTGGGACGAGACATATAGCATTTGTTTCCTTGTTCATGAACTTCACATTTTATTTATAACCGCAAGGCTGATATGTAGATGACCTTGGCCTCTATCATTCAGTTATCTGGCCACCTGTAATACACCCTGCACCGTGTCGCATGCTTGCTTCGTCAAATGGACACACCTGTCCAACCAATGTTAGCATATGCTAGTTACCTCAGAGCCTAGCTCCTTTTCAAAACACTTTAAATGTTCACATCTCAACTCAAATATTATCACGCAAATCTTTTAAATGCTCCGTTCAAATATCAATGGATTACTCTAATAATCCCAAATCTTGTTTAATTGTATATTCCAATTGTTGAACTAGCGTTGTTTAGAGTATAATAACGAAAACGCTTAATGTTTATAACAAAATGTTCATTAATTATTTATAACATTTTAAATTGTTTATAACATTGTCAAACGACAATTGAAAAATGTATACACGCCTCTATTAATCCCGTTCGTTTCAAATTATTATTAAAGATATTTACATAGTTATTTACATTATTTATATTATTTATATTAGAAATACATTAAACCACACATTTATCCGGTTGATAATTACTTAAATCGTGGTGATATAATCGACCAATGAAGGTTAGTTATATTTAAATTTTAGATTCAGGTTTAATAAGATTTAATAATTATTATTTGTGACGGTAACCTCCATTCAAAATCGTTATCTCAAATTATTTAAACACTCTTGTTAATTTTAACAGTCACTTCACATGAATAATTTTCAATGGACCTGAACAATACACTCAGCGGAAAAATACCTCGCTCAAAACGCACAAAATTGCACAAAATTGGCCCATAATTCATCATATATCTCATTATATATGGCATCAAAATCTTCCACAATACACACAAAAAAACCTTCACTTATAAATTCATCATCATCAATATTACTGTGGGAACCTCCTTCACTTATTACAGGGCATTATTCATCAGCGACTTTTACACGTCCACTGAACTAACGATTATACATCCATAGTTCCTCTTGAAAAATTCTTATATTCATCAATTGTATCGAAAACTGTTATTATATTTAACCTTCGTGGGTTTCATTCATGAAGCGATATGAAGTAAAAATTTGCCAGTCACAAATAAATTTAATAGCAAATACGATTAGACACGCCTCCCTGGTCTATCAAAATTGAGATTAATATCATCAAAGTATCGCAGTATAAAAATACTATCTTCAATCAAAGTTCATCTAAACTGCAAAAATAGTCGAATAGAATACAATTAGACTGTGGACTGCAAACATTATTGTTCCAATCCACAATTGAGAAAAACTCCTATCAAATGTTCATTACTATAGTGTACTCAATAAATCGTAATCAAAGTTCATATTTCATAAAATTGTCTATAATGCAATGGTATTTCAGAATTGACGATAAATGTCTATGTTGCAATCATGTTCATAAAACGACTAGTATTTCTAAGATCGTCGATAAAGTAGTAGATTTTAACGCTCTAAAATCTTTTAATCATTCTTCTTTCTTGAGGATGACAGAAAATTGGTCAAAGTAAATTACTGAATAGAATTACTTTAATAAAATGACACGCTGTCTGAATTCAAATTTGCCATAGAGAATCGTTAACTTTACAGTCAAATCGTGACTACAAAAATATGCAAATTACTGAAAGAATATCTAATATCAGTCTCAACTGATCCAAAATTATTTAAATATGCCAATGACATAATAATGTCTCAATAAATCGTAGAAAAAGGCATAAATCAGCAAAGTGTACAGAGTACAGAAATATCAAGCAAGAATATGGGGCAAAATATATGGGACAGAAAATATGGGAAAAATAGTTGCTCAGATATCGCTAAATGGCTCAAATAAATCAAGAAACGTTCACGACTACCTTATCTGTTGATTGAAGTTCTAGAGGAAAATTTTCCAAAGAAGACTGCAGTTGGTTCCATTTCACCACCGTAAAGATGTGCTCCGACCTCGAACCTGGAACCTGCGCCCTCGGAGAATAGAACAGTTTCCTCCGGAAATCGCACTGCTCCGTGTAGACGATAGACATCCTTCTGGCAAAACTCTTCTGTGTGAGCCGGGTCCACCCTGGCCTCTCTTGAAAGTTCCCTGAAGTTCTGGTAGAAATTCGCCATGAAGTTTATTGCAATTATTTCCGCAGATATGTTCATAATTGTGGAGTATGAAGATATTTCCACTGCCATTTGATGTAATTCAGCGATGGATTACGATGCATGAGTGTAGGTGGATGTTCACACAATGCTCGCTTTTGTAGAATGACGATTAACGAAGCTCCATGCTGCTATTTCACTCCATTGATGTATCTCCCAATTGCATTAAAGTTTTAGTCTTCCATCTCCACTTCCGTTATAATAATAGTCGAAAGTACTGCCAGATTATATAGTTCCATTGTAGAATGTAGCGTTGTATCACCAAATGTAATCTTCAGTATCACGGTTGCAATACATGCGTCAGCCGTAGCGTAGAATGTGGTATTATAAAAGTGCTTCTCAGCTGTCGAGAAAATCACTTTTGTCTGCAGTCTTAAAATGCGAATATCTTCCAAAGTATAATAGTGAAAATGTTCAACTTTCGTAGACGCCTCAATATTGTAATGCACAACTGAATTAGCATAATTGCAGTAGCTAACTCTTGATAGATAATCTTGTAGACTCGTTTATGTGTGCGTTCCAACTTCGCCTAGTTTTAGTAACCGTAAAATTGCACTGCTGCACGCTCAGTGCTTGTTCGATGCTGTGGGCTCTACCACACTTGCTAATGACGACTTGCTTCACTGAATAATATATACTTGTTATATCGGAATTAAGAACTCGAAGTGTGACAATATGAGAATGAGAAAATGAGCCATGAGAGAGCTGAGATATGAGAACTTGCTCTCTGCTGTGCAAGGCCTTTTATCAACTTCTTAAGGGGCGTATCCATCCCTACCATAGCTTGTTCCTCCGTCATTGCCAGAAGTTCTAACTTTGGCTATACTTGACGGATTTTCAAATTTCAAAAACTCATAATTAATTTCTTCAAAATTCCAAATCAATGCCATAACTGAAAATAGTTTTCCACAATTCTGCATGCCAAAAGTAAATAAATATGGTAGTTTCAGTAATCTCCGTCTCCCTCCAAACTATCATTCATTGGTTCGAGCCTCTCCTCCAATAGCGTAACTTCTTCCTCAGCACAATTCCTTGCTTCCCTGCGACTGCGTCGTAAATCTCAGATCCTTCTCGAACAAAATCATGACGTCACCAAGAATCTCAGCTCATCCAGCCTTCTTGCATGAAGTCTGCGTCATCCGTGCCTATGTCATGAATATACACGTCACAACTATGACGGCCATAACTTTATTCACATATGCCAATACAGCCACCGTGGTCTCAGTATAATTCAATTTACGGGGGCAGTACCATTAAAGGAAAATTATTGCGTAGGTTCTTTATTCAAACTTTCACAGCGATCGCATGATTACGACACAAGAAATAAAAAATTAATTTTAAAATTCGCAAAGCCGCCATTTTGAGGTTATGTAAACAATTGAACTAAATTAGATACCAGCGTATTACAATGTGTATAAACATTTCCTGTATCAGATTTCATTGCGGTTGAAACATTAAATCGCGTGAAAGGTCTATTTAAAATTTTCAAATTCGCTTGGCCGCCATGTTCATTTTGTAGTTAACCGGTTTTTTGAAAGTCTTATAGATGAACTTCCAGTAGTGCCCTTTATCTCCGTACAAAGTTTCAGGGTGATATCGCTAATAGTTTCAGAGATATATATAATGCCAGTGATATATTTCGCACATCCGCCATCTTGTGGTTATGTAAACAATTGAACCAAGTTAGATGTCGGTGCATTACAATGAGTATGAACATGTACTGTACAAATTTTTATTGCGTTTGGTTGGTTAAATCGCGAGAAACGTCTATTTAAAAGTCGCAAATTCGCGTGGCCGCCATGTTGGTTTTGCAGTTACCAGTTTTTCTTAAGTCACATAGGTGAACTTCTAGTAGTTCTCTTTATCACCGTAAAAAATTCCAGGGTGATATCGGGAATAGTTTCGGAGATATTGAATGCTGGTGAAATATTTCGCACAGCCGCCATGTTGGATTGGTGAGACGTAACGAAATTTGAAGGGCACGGTCGGGGCCGTCCGGAACAGTGCTATGAACTAACCGAGTTTGATTGACATCGCTCCAGCCGTTTAAAAGTTATTTGGGGACACCCACACACACTCCTCACACACACACACACACACACACACACACGCACAAACACACGTACAAAAAGTGATCTCATAAGCCTTTTTTTTTTCAAAATTGATATTAGACAAAAAATGATTTTCAGTTGGTCAACATGAATAGTGTCCAATTACATTGCGCGGGGAACAATAATTGTTTAACACCCTGATAAAATGCATAGACATTAACCATTATGAAGATGTGATCGGTGTTGATTGATATCAATCTCAAATTACAAAAGTCGCCTGGACAAACACTTGACAGTAGTTTAATAATTAAATTAACACGTACATGTTTCGTTATATCAATGATACCTTCGTTAGCGTGTAACAATCTTAACAAAAACCATGAAGAAAATGGATATCCTTACAAAAAGTCATTAATTTAATTAAATGAAAGGTCACAATGAATAAATAATTATAGGATGTGTGAAATACTTGTACATAGGCAGATATTCCCAGTATTTCACACATCCTATAATTATTATTTATTAATTATTTTTGTCACCTTTCATTTGTTTAATTTAATGACTTTTATGTTCGACCCTGACTATTATATGTCAGAAAACTGTATCATAATTATGGTCATTATAACACTATTTTTAGCCTATTTTCAATTTTGAAAAAATAGGCTTATGAGATCACCTTTTGTCCGTGTATGTGCATATGTGTGTGTGTGATTCGTGTGTGTGTGTCCCCTAATAAAATCTAAACGGCTGGAGAGATTTCAATGAAACTCGGTAAGTTCATAGCTCTATTCCGGGCGACCCCGACCGTGCTATTCAAATTTTGTTACGTCTCACCAATCCAACATGGCGGCTGTGCGAATTATTTCACCAGCATTCAATATCTCCGAAACTATTACTGATATCATCCTGGAATTTTGTACGATGATAAAGGGAACTACTAGAAATTCAGTTATGTGACCTTTGAAAACCTGGTAACTACAAAACCAACATGGCGGCCAAACGAATTTGCGACTTTTAAATGGACGTTTCTCTCGATTTAACCAACCAAACGCAATGAAACTTGGCACAGTATACGTTTATATATATTGTAATGCACCGACATCTAACTTCATTCAATTGTTTACATAACCTCAAAATGGCGGCTACGCGAAATATTTCACAGGCATTCAATATCTCCGAAACTATTTATGTTATCAACCTGAAATTTTGTACGGTGATAAAGAGCACTGCTACAAGTTTATCTAAGTAACTTTCAAAAACCTGTAGACTACAAAACGAACATGGCGGCCAAGCGAAGTTGGCACATTCTAATACATTTTTCTCGTGATTTAATCATATGAGTGCATTGAAATGTGGTACAGAAAATGACTATACATATTGTCATTGACTGGCATCTAATTTAGTTCAATTGTTTACATAAACTGAAGATGGCGGCTGTGCGAAATTTTAAAATTAAGTTTTTATTCTTGTGTCGTATTCATGCGATCGAAGTGAAAGTTTGAATAATGAAGCTACGCAATAATTTTCCTTTAATGGTACTGAACCCATGAGCTATTGGTTCAAGCGTCGAATCCATATATTATTTGCAAAAGAAGAGAGGAAATAATACAGTCTTTAGAATAACTTGGAAAGATTTTAAGAAGTGGGCTGTTATAATGTGGCGCAAGAATGAGTGACCACGAGTCATGCGGACGTGAGATCATGCTTGACGCATCGATAAGGAGCTGGCGCATGATTATTAATAGAACGAGAAAAACTTTCCACGACGAGTAAGAGAGAATGAGTGACGGAAATAGACCTTACTCAGCTATAAAATGGCAACCTTGCAATGGCGCAAGAAGGGAAATAATTAGAATTAAGCCATTTGCGAGCATTTAATTAATGAAGGAAACACATCATTGTTGATCATTCTGGAATAGAGATTTTTGTGTGGGGAAAAAAATTATAATATTTGCACAGGAAAGAACTGCAGACGTGGCATGACGTAGTTAGTAATTCCCCGAGCCCAGAGTGGGTAGAGATGGAAAAATAAACCTCACCACCCACATATCTGAGGAGCCAAATTATTTAATATCTTGGAATTGTGTGATCGATTTTCATGATCAAAGAAACCATTTTACGTTTAAAACAAGAGCTTTCCAGAGATTTATTTTCCAAAATTATACGACAATTACTTCAGAAGTTAGTGCTGGAGAAGACGCGGATTTGATATTTTTGCCGCCGATTTCGATATAAACCCTGGATGTGCCAGGAAGAGCATGCAGCCTTTACCAGACCGTGAGAGGTCGTGTTACGCTGTATCACCAACGAGCACCCCGTATGGGAGTGGCCGTGCAGTATCATCATTAGTATCGCCGTGTGGAGACACATTAGAATTCTGTTATAGGAATAATATCGGCCAGCTTCAAACTTTATAAAGTCACAAGTACAGTCAAAGTTTATGCTGTGGACTTGAGAAATAACCGGCGATAGGTACTCGAATATAATAGTTCAGTTAAGGAACCAACGCATCATAAGGTTTCGAAGTACCCAAGGAAAGTGAAATAGACAGTTCTATCTACGTTAAGGAACCAGATCAGGGTAGAACGAAATAGTAACGACTAATGTTCCTGAATCAAGGGGACTAGAGCGAAGGACGATAAAAATTAGGAATTGTAGTTCCAGGCTTTGTCTAGGTAGACAAATGAACAGTAAACATTGGGAAGTACTCCAATAAGCCACGAATCAAAGTAACAGAAATACAAGGAAATTACTAGGTCACCGATAAACAGTTCGAGCGATCGTAATAGTAATAGATCAAGGACAGACTTTTATTAGACGAATAAGTTAGCATCTAGCAAGATACGACATCGTGCAGTAAAGTTATAGAAGCCGATAGTCAAACTCAGAACTAGAAGATCAGCCGTTCCAGTGAGGTTTAGTTCGATCGAGACTTTCCATCATCTCGTCAGATTAGGAAGCCGACGTGCTATAGTGCAACCCTTGGAAACGGGAAAGGAAAAGAAATCACGTGTGTAAGGCGAATAATTAACGCCTAAGTGATAAAATTTTTATGTAATGTAAATACAGTGAAATTTTTGAGTGTAATATTTTTAGTGAAATTGAATTGTGTTAAGTGAAAACGAATACAAAATGGTATTCGTTATATTCCAAGTGATTAGGGTATATATTTTATGTGCTGTTAAGAAAGTGTCATTGAGTGTAAATATCACCATGAAAATGGCTTAAGAAGAAGTTGGTGGGCGAAAATGTTCCATCGCTGGAGAATTCGGTCGATGACCGTACAGTCTTGTGAGTAACTATTTCATTATTATGTGGTTGGGAAGATTTGCGTATAGTCCTCATGAGTAAGAGTAGGGATGTTTAATAACAGGTGAAATAAAGATTGCGCGATCTGAACGATTAATTTCAGAGAAATATAATAAATATGTGAAATATAAATGAATCCCTTGTGGAAAATATTCAGTAAAATATCAGTTTAAATGGTAAATGATATAAATATGAGAAAGCCAGCGTAATAATAATAATAATAATAATATGAATGAATATTGTGATGAATTTTATATGAAAAGTGGTAGCTTCCGAGCTCCTTAGATGAATTAATACATGTTATGAATACATGTTCTTTATGGTAAAAATGATTATTGTTAAGGGAGGAAGAGAAATATATATTGTGAGACGTAGATCAAACGTTGATTTTCAAATTTATTTAGTTCTTTGAAGGCAATTTGGCTAATTAATGTATGAGCGCCATGTCGCGCATTGAAGTAATTTGGCACGCTAGGAATGCGTTGAAATGCTCGGTAAAAGTAATTGTGGGGGACAGTTAGTCGTGGTAAGTGAACTGTTATAAGCCCTCAAAGTTGTGATAGTGATCACGAGGCATTGTGTGTTGTATGTTAAAAAGGGTGCTATTTATGTTGTATTATGAGCGCTGGTAATAGGCGAGGCCTGCCCTAAGTCGCTAATGTTATAAGTCCTCAAATTAGGGCTACTGCTCCCGAGGCATTTGAAAGGATCGAACTCAGTGTCGTCCGTGTTGAAGCCCCTTAATATTGGTTATATTATTGAATTTTTCTTACCCGCTAATGAGGACACTTCATAATTATTATATACCGAAGCTAAGAGAATAGGTCGGTAGAACCTAAATATGTTGTTTTATGATTTTGTATCAGAAGCCTTGTCATTCAGAGAATTGCATTTGAAACAGCTGTGTGTAAAGCTGAAGTAAGCCAGTCCCTTGTGAAAGCGATACTGTGGGCTCTCTTCTCTCCCTGCAATAAATCAAGCCAAGTAGTTAAGGTAGGTTAGGACGGACTGTCTGAGTCATAATACACAGAAGTGTTTAAGATGGTTTTAACGACCCGGTCTTTGAACCGAGGTCCCTTTATATCCATTATTATCGCTTGCAGGGTTCAGATCGTTGCTTTCTTAAAATATAATTGTCTTTTAAAGAAAAAATGATAAATCCCTAACTTTATTATTCTATGATTCAGTGATTCACGAGTTCTATTGAAGACATTAGATTCCGGGAGTAATCTTAAGTTTGACTTGTTCAGTATTCTTCTATAGCTCGAGAATACGCAAATTTTTCCCAATCACGGTAGTGAGTTGGTAGCTTGAGAGAGAGTGATGGTAACAAATATGAGCATTGTGAAAGCCCAAAATTAATTAATGATTAGCCATACTTTGATATTTACGATTTAAAAAAAAGATATACTCATGTAAATAGTAATTGATGTGTACTAAATTGATAACACAGTGTATGTAAACCTTACCGAGCCATTTGGAGCTCGTTATTTTGAAGAATTTGAATTGACACCATATGGGAGTGAAACTTAGTTGAAATTTTGTTGGTTTTTGGAAAACCAGTTATTATGATTTTGTAATTAATTAATATGAATTACTTGTTCAACTTTGGACAAGTGAGAAGTGGAGTGTCAGTATTTTTATTTGTTTAATTTTTGTAGCGCCATATTTTGCGTAATTAAATGTTTTAATAGTAGGATTTGATTTTTGTTTATTTTTGGAAGTGTATCCTCTGCTTAATACAGAGTGTGTAGGTCACAGAGTGGGAGAACAAACCATGAACCCCGATACTCCCGATTGAGCATTGCTGGCAAACTGTGATTTGCATATTTCATTGTTGAAATAGGCACATGGGGGCATAGAAATAATGTGCTTGGATTAATGCTTTTAGGAACACTTAAGACGGTCATATCATATAAAGGTAAAATAGTGACAGAATTAGCTACAAAATATAAAATTAACTGACCGCATTGGGACCCTGGAAACTCACACCGAGCAACCCTTAAAACACCCCCTAATATATATAAAATGGCGCCCAGTACGTAGGGATGAGTTTTCCTAGGGAAAACCCGAGTTTTCCTTGAAAAATCAAAATTTTCGTTTTTTGAAAAATATGGTTTTTCCAAATTTTTGAATTTAAAAAAATCACTTCCAAAAAGGTGTTGATATATTAAATGAGTATTATACCAGACGGGTACGTTTTAGTAAACACCCGTACTGAGGTTGAATTTTGGAAATTGGGACACAAGAGTTCAGAGTACCATCTCTCACGCATGAACCGATGATGGGACAGAGTAGCCCACTGTATTCTCTAAGATAGTAATATGTTATTGAGTGAGGAAATGCAGAGGCTCTTGGAGGCCATGAAGGCAGATAGTAGTGAAAATTGGAGGCCATGAAGGCAGATAGTAGTGAAGAGTTAGAGGCAATGAAGGCAGATAGTAGTGAAAAGTTGGAGGCCATGAAGGCAGATAGTAAATATAGATTCGAAACTATAGACAATAAATTGGACCTCCAACAGAGTGCAAATAAAAACGATTTAGAATCTATAAATCAGAATTTAGAATCTCTTAAAACGGATAGTGTTAACATGGGGAATAAATTAGAATCTATCAAAGCCGACAGCATAAACATGAGCAGTGAACTGAAAGCTGAGATAGAACGCAAATTGGATAGTATAAAAACAGAGAATTCAAACAATTTTGCAGCATAATCCAAGGATTTGGAAGATTAACTAGGAGTCATGGAAGGTAAACTTGAAAATTGATTACATTCGTTTCAGGAGAAAATGATAACTGAAAATTCTCTAAAAAGTCAAGCCATGGAAACCAAATTAAAGGCCATGGAGACTAAAATACAAAGTAATATAAATAAGAAAATAGAAGAGTAAAAGAATATCAAATTTCAAGGTTTTGACACGGGATTTGGGATTAAGTTAAATGTTTTTAAAGGGGAAATCGCAAGTAAAATCAAAGAGGAAAACGGGGTACTTCAGTCAGGATTGCAAGTCCAAATAAATACCTTGAAGGAAAGTACTGTAATAGCCCAAACTGAATGTCGAAAAAATTTTGAAAGTTTAAAGAATAAATTTGGTTCTATGGAAACGCAATTAAGTAAAATGGAAGAAACTTGTAAAAAGAATGTAGACAAATGTAAAAAGGAACTTGTAACGCAGATCCAAGGGGTGCAGAAAGAGTTAAAACATCAGATAGAATCTAACAAGAATCTGTGTCAAACATCCCGGGAGGAGATAAAAGGTAGTCTCAATGAATTAGGGAATAGGTTTATGGGGGTCGAAAATGAGGTGTAAAAACTCGAGGGAATGGTCGAGGGACTTCAGGCCGAAATAAATGATATCAAGAGGCAATGTCAGACCGATGCAAACAAAAGGGAATTGCAATTTAATGCATTCACGGGGCAGGTAAATGACTGGTTGAGGAAGCTCGAGGAAGGAATAAATAAGAGATTAAATACATACGAAACGAATCTCCAGGGAGAAAGAGAGCAACGAGACGAAGAACATAAGGAGAATACTCAGAAGATAGACGAAATAAGTAAGGGTATAAATGGGGTTCAGGAAACCATAGAAACATTAAAGAGACAAGTAGGAAAAACCAATACTGAAGTAGACTGGGTCAAAGACGACTTAACGGTATTGTATAAAAATCAAGGGAAAGCTGAGGAAAAGCTTGAGGGAATATAGGAAGATATTGTCAAGGGACAAAAAGAAATGGAGAAAAAAATAAATGAGATACGAGAAGACCTAGATACCAAAGGTGACGTTAAGCAAGAAATTATAGAAAAACAGGTCATGATCATCAAGAAGGAGGTAGAAGAACAATTAGCTGAAATAAGGGATAGTTTCAGGGAAGAGAAATTCCAAATCAAACAAGAAGTTGAAAGCAGTAAGAAGAAACAGGAATGAATTGAGAATGGATTTGGCTCGCGGTTGGAAAGGACTGAACACAGGAACAGTCAAATGGAGGTTCAGCTCATGTCTCAAGAAGAGAGTGCCAGAAGAGAAAGAAAACTAGAATTTGAATGTCAGGATGAATTCCAGAAGACAGGATGGGTAGATCCCCATGAAAGAGGCTCTAATCAAGATAGGGACGTAGGAGGGGAGAGCCCTTATAAGAACCCAGGATATCCGATGGCGATGTCAACCCCTTATATGAACCAAACAAATGGACAAATAATTAACATTATCAAGTCAAATGAGGATAGACCGGTGAAGTTTACGGGTAATAATATGTTAATTACTCCTAAATACCGGTTGAAGGAGGTAGCAGAATACTTGAATGAAATGAAAGTTCCTCAGGATCGGAGACTGAGAGCAATTGAGAAGCTGTTGGCAGGTGATTGTCTCACCTGGTTCAGGAGTTTCAGATATACATTTGACACGGTGGAAGGTTTTAGAGAAGCTTTTCTGAAACGATATTGGGCAGCAGATGTACAGGAAAATCTGAGGCTAGATCTCTACTCTAGGAAATATAGTACGAATGTCCCCACTAAATACTCAGAATTTTTCACCGCTCAACTGTGTAAATTCCTTGAACTTGATATCGCCCCAGCCGAAAACGACCTGTGTGCCACCATTGCAAGACAACTTCATTATGAGGTACAAAGGTTGCTAATCTCATCCAAAGCCAGAAGTGCTGTGGAAGTGGAGAGCGTATTACGTCAGCTGGACATGACGACTTCACACGTTACTCCCAGGCATCAAAGACATATTGAACAAGTACACATGGCCAGTAGTCAAGAGGACAGAGAGAAAACATCGACAAGAAATCAGTCAACTAGTACAGACACTCAAGGACTGGGTCGAGAATATGGACATCAAGAGCTTAGGGGAATACAGTCATACTATAGAGGAGGATATCGAGGAAGAAATCCCAGAAATACGGGTTATAGGCAACAAGAAAACCGACCGTATGATAATAATAATTAAATGCAGGACAGCAGAAAGAGATGGGGAAATTATCCCAGAAGGAATGTGAGGCCTGAGGAGAGAAACGATGAATATCGGGCGGAAATTGAAGAAAGGTATCAGGAAAGTCTTCGTTATATGAATGAACGAACAGACGAACCTGAGACGCGAAGAGTCCGTTGGAGTGAGGCAATGAAGAACCGAAAATCACCCGACCGACTGGATGGAGCTCAAAGCTTGGAGTTACAAGCTCAGTTGAAGAATGAGGGGAAAGGAAGCCCTCAAGATAAAAAAAACTCCAAATTTAAATCATCAAAAGTGGAAACATACCAGGAGCTGGGAGGAGGTTGAGAATGTAAATTGGATAGCGAGACCAGATGAGCTAATTAAAGAGGATGTGGAAGGAATCCCACCTATTAGAAGAGAATTACCTATCATCATGTTATGGATAGAAGGATTACTGGTCAGAGCATTAATAGATACTGGGTCAACTATAAGTTTGATAACGCGAAGCGTCATAAATGAATTAGAAACAAGAGGTCGTGTATTAAAATTCCCACATCAATCGTTAAGATTAAGGGAATTATTCCTGAAAAATCTTTGACATGCTAATTTCAGGTGTACATTGACTTGAT
This sequence comes from Meconema thalassinum, assembly GCA_946902985.2. NCBI lineage: Eukaryota > Metazoa > Arthropoda > Insecta > Orthoptera > Tettigoniidae > Meconema > Meconema thalassinum. The sequence goes on from OX336393.1 coordinate 85,859,267, forward strand.
CATGGGTAACACTGAAATTTCACAATGCTTTTTGCTGGTAAATCAATTACCATACAATATTATATTGAGTATTGATTTTATCCGTGAGAACAAGGTCATAATAGACCTAGCGCAAAATTGCATTAGGATTCAAAGAGAGGATGTGGATGAACAAAACATTATTATACATGAACAAGATGCAAAAATAGAAGAACAGGTATGGCATGTGGAAGAAATGACCGAGGTAGGTTGTAGGGACATAGAGAAGGTATTTGAAGTCCTAAACATAGAACTTGAAGATAGTATGGAAACCGAGTTCGTGATCAACCTGTCAGGAAAAATAGAGGAAGCCAAAGTTACCCTCGAAAATAAGGAAAATTTAAAGGAATTGTTGTTAAATTACAGGGACGTATTTGATTCCCAGAAGGAAAGATCCACAATTTTAAATACGCATTTCAAGTAAATGATTGGGCACCGTTTAGACAAAAACCATACCCGGTTGCAGAAAAGCATTACACACAAACAAAGAAAACATTGCAGGAGATGAGTGATGCAGGTGTAATAGAAAAGATGGCGACACTATATTGTTAAGTTTTTTTGATTTGTCTAACCCGCGCCTCCCACCATTTGTTAAGGTTTTTTGATTTGTCTAACCCGCGCCTACCACCATTTGTTAAGGATGTTTGATTGGTGCCTTAACCACCATTTGTTAAGGATGTTTGATTGTCTAACCCGCACGCCCTCAGTATTTGTTAAGGATGTTTGATTGTTCTGAGGGCTGAGCGGATCCGTTTTAGAGGGATTCACCACGTGCCTTCAGCATTTGTTAAGGATGTTTGATTGTTCTAACCCGCGCCTCCCTCCATTTGTTGAGGATGTTTGATTACTGGGCATCCTTGCATCTACGGGGGTTTACTAGGATGTCTTATGAAGAACTGCGGACACATTTAGAGAGCAATTTACATACAGGGGAACTGGCGGGAGGAATACTCACCTAGCTTACCTCAATGTGGCTTAGTAGGCCGCACGCTTGCTTTGCATCGCCTCCTGCTGGGCAGCGTTCAATGGAGATCTTAAACTAGGTACTAATCTAAAGGGAAGGGCTTCTTAATCTAAATGAAATAAAAAGGTTATCATTAGACTGTTCAAAAAGGGGGTTTATTATGAAATAGTGGCATGGCAATAGGGGAGGATGGAAATAATAATCTAGGGGGAAAAAGGAATCTAGCAGGCACGTTATCACTCACCCCACCGTTGATACCGGTCTTCTATGATGTTGGTGGCGTTGGGACTCGATATGGGGCGATGCCCCATATCGGTCCGGCGTAGCACAACTCCGATAGAGTGTAAGACTGTAAGTGAAGGTTCAGAAGAGTCCACGTTCCAATTAGAATCCGTGCTTAAGAGAGCGCGGCGCGTGTTCGTACCTCTATTTATAGGTAAAATGTGCCTGGTCAGTCCACTCAGCGGTATGTTGGGAGTGTAATGTCCGCTGTGTCCTGTCTACCTGCTTGCTGTTGGAGCCTAGGTCTATGACCTACGGCTTACTCCGTAGTCGTGTTGCCATGTCGTCTTTTACGTAGTAACTTCTGATTATATTTTATGTATGTATAGGCACAGTCCTTTTATAAAGGGCTGGGGCTAGGACAAGTCGCCTCCCTGTTTTAATAATCGTCCTCGATTATTGGACTAGACGTGGGGGCGGAAACTTTTATTTTCTTCTTTCTTCTTCTTCTTCTTCTTTTTCTTTCCTTTCGTCGATATGAATTTGTTTTCGATTCGTCGTATCGTCCTTCGTCGCTTCTAGTCTTCTTCGTAGGTGGGAGGGTTTGCGAAATTGTACCGTGCTAAGGGTTGGAAGGCGTGGCAAGAGTGTTGGGGTTGTTTGTTTTACAGTCATTTCATAGCAGATAGTTCTCTGTATCTGTCTACATCCCATATTGTATGATTGACATAATCTGTATTGCCTATTTGTTGTTGTTTGAGTCTTCAGTCTTTTGACTGGTTTGATGCAGCTCTCCATGCCTCCCTGTCCTGAGCTAATCGTTTCATCTCTACATAGCTACCACACCCTACATCCGAGGCAATCTGTTTAACATATTCTAACCTTGGTCTACCCCTACAGTTCTTGTCCTCGACCCTTCCTTCCATAACTAAGCTTGCTATTCCTGGGTGTCTTAGTATGTGTCCTACCAACCTATCTCTTCTCTTCATTAGCAGTCGCCAGAAACATCTCTCCTCTCCCACTCGCCTTAATACCTCTTCGTTTGTAACCCTATCTACCCATCTGATCTTCATCATTCTCCTGTAACACCACATTTCAAATGCTTCAATTCTCCTTTTTCTGCTGCACCAATAGTCCAAGTTTCACTTCCATAGAGCGCCACGCTCCAGACAAAGGCTTTCAAAAATGACTTCCTAATACCTAAATCTATATTCGATGTCAACAGATTCCTTTTTTGTATGAAGGCTTTCCTTGCCTGAGCCAACCTACTTTTTATATCCTCTTTGCTTCGTCCATCACTGGTTATTCTGCTTCCTAAGTAACAGAAGTCTCCAACTTCCTTCAGCTTTTCACCTGCCAATTTGATCTCCATAGAAATTTCTGATTTATTTCGGCTGCATTCCAGTATTTTTGTTTTACATTTATTAATTTTCATCATGTATTCATTCTGTAAGACAGAGTCCATACCATTCAAAAACTGATTCAAATCCTCAGGCGTGTCGGCCAAGATGACGATGTCATCAGCAAATCTCAGAGTTGAAATTATTTCTCCTTGAATCTTCACTCCCACTTTAAATTTTTCTCCAATTTCCTTCATTGCTTGTTCAATGTAAAGATTGAAAAGTATGGGTGATAAGTTGCAGCCTTGCCTTACACCTTTCTGAATACCAGCTTCTCTCTCATGTCCTTCAGCTCGAATGACTGCTGCCTGGTTTCTGTATAGATTGTATATCACCCTCCTATCCCTGTACTTTATTCCAATCGATTTCAAAATGTCAAACAATTTAGTCCAATCAACGTTATCAAAAGCCTTTTCTAAGTCTACAAATGCCATGAACGTTCTCTTACCTTTCCTTATTCTACCTTCCAAAATCAGCCTAAGACTTAGTACAGCTTCCCTTGTTCCTACATTTCTCCTGAAACCAAACTGGTCTTCACCCAACTCCGTTTCTATCTGGCTTTCAATCCTCTTGTAAATTATTCTAGACAGGATCTTTGAAGCATGAGTAATCAAGCTGATTGTACGGTAATCTTCACATCTGTCAGCTCCCACTTTCTTTGGTATAGGGATGATAACATTCTTCTTGAAATCAGGGGGTACCTCACCTGTCTCATAAATCCTACTCACCAAGTGAAATAACCTGATCAGACCTTCATCTCCCATGCAGCGTAGCAACTCAATCGGTATATCATCTATGCCTGGTGCTTTGTTCCTGCCTAAGTCCTCTAATGCTCTGTCAAATTCTGATCTCAATATTAAATCTCCTTTTGCATCCTCATCAATTTCCTCCTCCCTTTCCATTACATGATTCTCAATCTCCTTTCCCTTATACAAGCACTCTATGTAAGCTTTCCATCTCTCAACCATTTCTTCCCTATCTGTTAGAGGCTTTCCATTTGTGTCCTTATTATTACAGCACTTAGTCTTCTTTTCCCCAAAAGTATTCTTAATCCTTCGATAAGCTGTGTCTACTTTTCCTAATTTCAGACAATTTTCTATGCCTGCACATTTCTCTTTCAACCATTCTTCTTTCGCTTCCTTGCACTTCTTGTTAACCTCATTTCTCAGACGTCTGTATTCTGCTTTCCCCTTTTCATCTCTTAGATTCTTGTGTTTCCGCCTTTCATCCATCAATTCTAGTATATCCTGAGTGATCCACGGTTTTCTACCTATTCTTTCTTTCCTACCAATGTTTTCTTCTGCGGATTTTGTTATTTCATTCTTCAAAAGTGCCCATTCGTCTGCAATTGAAGTCACTTTAGGATTTTTCATTAGTCCTTCCGTTATACTCTTCTTGAATCTTTCGTTTACATCCTTTACTTTCAGTCCGTCTATTGCCCACCTTTTTGGCTTTTGACTTTTCTTCAGTTTCTTCAACTTTAATCTGCATTTCATTACAACCAGATTGTGGTCAGAGTTTATGTCAGCACCAGGATATGTTTTACAATCCAATATCTGGTTTCGAAACCTCTGCTTGACCATAATGAAGTCGATTTGGTAACGCCCTGTATCTCCTGGTCTCATCCATGTGTATATTCTTCTATTGTGGTTATTGAATAAGGTGTTAGCTATGACCAACTCATGTTCGGTGCAGAATTCCATCAGCCTGCTTCCTCGATCATTCCTTTCACCTAATCCGAAATCTCCTACTATCTTCCCTTCTCTCCCTTTTCCTACCACAGCATTCCAATCCCCCATTACTATAACATTTTCATCACCTTTGATATACCTCAGAATGTCATCTATTTCTTCGTAGACCTTTTCAACATCCTCATCATCAGCTTGACTTGTAGGCATATATACTTGTACCACTGTGGTGCACGTAGGTTTAGTATTGATTTTTGCTACAATAATCCGTTCACTGTATTGCTCATAATATTCCACCCGCTGTCCAAGTTTCCTACTCAATATGAGACCAACTCCTGCTTGGCCATTGTTTGATTTAGTGCTAATGACTCTATAGTCTCCTGACCAAACGTCCTGTTCTTCCTGCCAGCGCATTTCACTAATCCCAACCAAATCCAACCTCAACCTATCCATTTCCCGTTCTAAGTTTTCTAACTTTCCACTTCCTAGCAGACTTCTAACATTCCACGCTCCGATCCGTAGAATGTCAGATTTCCTCTTTGTCACTTCTGTGATGTTAACCCCCTCTCGAGTAGTCCCCACCCGGAGATCCGAACGGGGGACTAGTTTACCTCCGGATTGAAATTTTACAAGGGAGGAGGCCATCATCACATGTAATTATGCATAGAGAGGTGCATATCCTCGGGAATAGCATTACGGCTGTAGTTTCCCGTTGCTTTCAGCCGTGCAGCAGAACGCAGTGTAGCCATTAGTTGGCTTATATTATCAATATCTTAACCGTCTATTAGACTAGTAAAGAATTGATTTATTCTGAAAGGCTGCTACTCCCTTTCAGAATAAGTAAAGAGCAATTCTACTACAAAATACTAACCTACTACTAACAATTAAATACCAAAATTCTACTAACGAAAAAAATACTAAAGTTTCACCAACAACAAATACTACCACTAAAAGTCTGTCACCAGGCCCACTCACATGCACCCTCACCAGACACACTCACACACCACAGTCTAATAGAACAATGACATATATCTAATAAACAAATTAACTTCATACTTACAACTAAAACTAACTACATACTTACTGTACTGTAATTGACAATATTTACAAAATTTAAAATGATAATCTACGAAATAATTTCTCCAAAAACTCATTCGTAGTAAAAAACGAAATGTTTGTGATACCTGAAATGCCGGAGCATCGCCGTCAGGACCGATTTCTTGGTCTCTGTTTTCACTTACTTCACTATTATCATTGAAATTATCATCATTCTTCACTGACTAAAACTCACTTTCACCACTACTAAATGATTCTGCGTATTGAATGTATTTAGATCTTAAGTTGAAAATACTTACCCACATTAGACTAGATGTATTGCGGATGATAAAAACCTTCTTTTTATCATATTGGTGATTTTTTTAAAACTAACTTCCAATTAAATCTCAAACTTGAAATTTATACTGAAGTTTACTACTGTAAAGATCTTTAAATGGAAATTTTCAGATTTTTATCTGGTCTCCCAACCAAAATATTGCAGGTCAAAAATTGAAAAATTTTCAAAAATCAGCTTTTTAAAAGCCTGTAACTTTTTAAGGGGTAACTTCTCACCACTGAAACTTTATAAACAATTGCACCTACTATGAAGTGTAGAAGCACAACAAATATTAGGGATGAGAAACTGTCCTTTCTTGGAAAAATTATTGATTGAAAATTCAGATTTTTGAATTTCAAAACAAAAACTTCGAGTAATTAAAAATCTGTAAAAAGACACATGAACCCTAGTGATAATGGGTTCAATGTGTAGGCCAAAGTGTACTGAATTCAATGCTTTTTATTTGATAGGCCTAGGGCAACCCATTGCAGAGATATTTAAAAAACCGCACATGCTTACAAACACTAAAAACCACGATCGGCCTATAACAAAATGGCCACCATTTAAAAACGGTAATTCAAAAAAAGTTCAAAAAATATTTTTAAGCTCACTTCATGATAAGGAACAAACCCAGCAATTATCAATTTTTTCTGAGATGGTCAAGCAACCATTTATTTTTATATTGGACCACTTGGCCTGGATTGACCCAAAAGTGTAGAATTGTTAACGAATAGATTGTATTGATTGACGGAGTTCCTCGGCATTATTTGTCACAGTGAAGCTACTAAGCTGTGCAAGATGGCTGCTGAGGCTTTGGAATGTAGTAGTGGTGATTTGGAGAGCTAAGGAACGAGATGGTCAAGAAAGCAAAGAGCCTACTCTAATTGTTTATTCCAGGAGAAGAGTTGACAATGAAATATGAAATGATATAAGAAGATATTATGATTGAATTCAGATTTGGGGACTGTTAGGACAGTCAAAGTAAACTAATTTGTATGAAGAGATTGGAATTGAGTTGCCAGAGTTGATATAAGAAGGAAATTGAATCAAGAAAAGTTACATCCTTAAAGGGTGCATTCCCAAAGAAGAGGCATTGTCTCAGGGAGTGATTATATGCTGCATTATTGAAAATGATATCTTATTTATGTCAGAGCTACAGCCAATACTTTTATTCTGGATCCCATTACCACTACTGATTATATGAAGGCTGTTTCTTTTTTAAAGCCCTTAGTTAGTGCGCAAGACGCAACAAGCATGCGCGCTACCTCCCGGTATCCTTTGCGAACAAGCAGGCGTCAGTTGCAGCTGTGTAGCTAACCTGTACGCTGAACTGTGCATCTTTACAATGTTGAAGATTATTGATTCACCCGCCGCGTGTGAGGTGATACGTTTTTTGAGTGCAAGAAACAAGTCAGCTTTGTGAGGTGTATAGTGATAATGCAATGGCGACTGAAGCTACTAACTGAATGTTGTTTGGCTCCATATTGGAATGTACCCATTTTTGAACTCTCGTACCTATTTTAGCACTTTACCGTCACAGCGCAAGATCATGGCAAGACCTCACACTGCTGCCCGGATTCGGGAACTGATTGACTCTTTTGGGTGGGAAGTTTGGATCACCCACCATATAGCCCTTCGTCAACTTGGTGGGAAGCGCTTCACCGGCGATGAGGAAGTGAAAACGGACGTGAATTCTTGGTTGTCAGAGCAGGCGGCAAACTTTTATGCAGAGGGATTTCAGAACTTAGTTTTAAGGTTTGACAAGTGCTTAAATAAACAAGGAAACTATGTAGAAAAATAGAGGAAGGTATGTAAAACCTAAAAATAAATGTGGTTTCAAAATAAAATGTTCGGTTAATTAAAAAAAGCGGCCCTTACTTAAAAAACAGCGTTCGTATATAACCAACATATGAGTAAGATTTTTTAAATAAAATTTATATATTACACAGAGGTGCCAACCTTTGAAGTGGGTTATCAGTAATCCCTTATAATGCCATCTCCCTTCCGCTCCGCACTTTAAAAATGTCCGCGCCAAATCCAAAGCGTGTGTAATATCTTATTACACAATAAAATATGCACATTACCTGCTAGTTCTGTGATAAAAAAAATGTTTTGCACCCAGTAGCTGCTTTTTCGTGAAAGTTTACTTGAACATATTTCCCCCCTGTGATGACATTTTCGTCTTCAAATTATAAGCGATTCCAGTGCAGATGTGCTTAATGTAGGTCTGAATTCTGTCTGATTTTTCCAAACAACACTGAAAATTCTTTCTGTGGGAGAGTTACTGTGAGGTACACGTAATATTGCAAATACCACATTACTTCTTGAACTGCCCACTTTTGTTTTTAAGCTCAGCAATGTTGCCTCAGTTTACATCAATTCTAGGTTCTTGTAAAATACATCCAGGGAAAGTATCACACTGATAAACAGCAAACTCCTCTTCAAGTTTGTCGTGTTCACTTTACTTGACCAAACTTGGGAATCATTGAACAAAATAATCAAGAGATGAATACATGGTGGCCACTCAAATCGGTCAACGGTTTTCCAGGAGTTTTCCAGGAATTTTCCAGGAGTAATTCTCATTTTTCCAGACTTAAAAATAAGCTCAAGTCCCGGGGGGTGCTTTATCAGTTGCCTACTTCAAGACAAAGATAAAGCAGTTGTGTTTGGTTTACTTATACAGATGTTGACAAAAATTAGTGGTGATTGCGTTATTGATACGCAAATGATTTAATTGTTGTTTAAAAAAAAGCCTTTGTGACTGAAATGTCCGCTTAAAAAAAGAGTAAAGAATGCCGCCTGAAATTTTATTGCGGTGAAGTTTTCTATACACAATATGTTTTACAAAAATACTATCGCATGTTCTCCCACACAGAAACAGCTAGCCTGAGGAAATTTCTTTCGTCAACGATAGAGTGCTCACCAAAAACCGCAGCTGGAGTAGGATTTAAGATGGAAAAATTTTTATAATTAATTACCAGTGGCTATTTTCAAGGAGTTTTCAAATTTTTCGTCATTTTCCAGGATTTTTCCAGGATATCCAGGTTTTCCAGGAGTAGTGGCCACCTTGTGAATAGGAAACCTTCACTCTAAGAGAAGATGAGAAGATGAGAGGCAGTGCTTATGACAAGTTCAAATGGAGACTCCAGCTTTGTTAAAAATCTGTATTTTAAATATTTAATTAAATATATTGATAAAGAGGATGCCTCCATTTTAACTTGTCTGTGGCAAGAGATTAATAAATTTATATTCTTACCTTTGAACAGCAAGTATGTAGGTCAATATTAGCAATATTGAAGTATGATTTGAGCATCCCAAGTAACGCTTCTTTGAACCCAAAACATTCATGCAAATTCAGGGTTGCTGGATTCAATTTATTATCAGGGAGTCGTCCTTTGTGTTATGTGAGATATATACAGTGGCGGATCCAGGCCTTGCGGGGCCCTGGGCGATATGATAAGGTGGGGCCCACAACAATAGGTAATAATAAAAAAATCAAATCAAATGGAAAATAGTTTTGCAATAATAATAAAATAAAGAATAGTTACCATACTTTGAATACACTACAGTACATTATTTTAAGAAAATGAAAGAAACCTTTATGTCCCCTTGATGAAGATTATGTAAACTATGAAATATTAAAATATCACTTTGAGACTTCTTTTCCCGGCTGAAGTCTTATATTATTTCACTGAAATCTAAACTTGCTAAACGTTCACGGGAGGGCATATCTGCACTGAAAAGAAGACTATGAATTATAACTTAGTTTGAAAAGATTGAAACGTATAATTTATTAATTAATTGAATTTTTAAAATCCTTGGCGCGGGGCCCCCAGACCGCGGAGCCCTGGGCGGTCGCCCTCCCCTAGATCCGCCCCTGGAGATATATATTGTGAAATTAATAAAAACATCGACACCGCTAGGCTCCCAAGTACAGGCTTCATAAATGTAACGACAGACAGTGCCTATTTGGCACAGTTGAAATTTGCATAAAAGTATTGACATTGTTTTGTTAAAATTGAAAAAAAAAATGGAATATCAGCGGAGATATAAATTGAAAGAAATGAAGTTGAAAGATATATCTTGCTTGGAATCTCATAGGAAATTTACATTATTAGCACCGTACTCGGACTAGTGCGTGACTTGCGTACGACGCCGTCAAGCCGAGCCCTGCCGCGAGGATGCATGCATAACTGTAATCTTCCTACGATGGAAAATGATACTGTAAGGAGCTTAAGTAATGGCGATCCCTTACGAACTAGTACGCGACCTTTGTAGCGTGTGTAAAAAGGGAGAAAAAAATATAGTGTATTGTATGGGCTACTCTAGGCCAAGTGTAGCTATGAGGGTGCGCTACTATGATTAACCTCCTTACAACGTGGGGATGAGAAGGGAAATGAAAATTGTAGAAATATCCTAGAAAACGTGAAATTCCGTCAAAGTTACTTGATTATGTGCGTAAAAAAACATTTAGTTAAGGTATTAAGATAAAAATTATTATTGAAGTGTTGGAAAGAAATAGCTGAAGGCTCCTGCCTAAATCGGCTGACATTCTAGTATGGTTTGTAGGTTTTGACTGTTGTTGCTGCCATGCGTGTTGGAACTTTGGTCTTGCGTCACGTTCGTCCGGGGGGCATCCTGCATGAATGTCCTACTGGGGGATTACAGGATTGTACAGCGTATAATTAGTCTGAAATCAGAAATCTCTCTTAACGTTTTGTACAGAGGGATTGGTTCACCCTGGTACCGTTATTTTTATTCACTGAAGTTCGTTACGTCGTACGAGTTAATCTCGTTACTTAATGTCTGCATTATGACATATATACTAATATCCTTATAAACTAACGTGCAGTATGTATTCATTGACATATTAGTTATTGTGGTCATACACTATACCACGTCCTATATGCGTCGTTGTAAAACTGCAACATGCTTCCTTAAGCATTTAGCTGCGTAGATACTCTTATATTTCGTAGAACTTGAATCCTTTATATTTGTAAAAAAAACTTTCTTATACATCGACGTAGACCTTTGCTATAGCTGAGAATTAATCCTTAAGTATTACTTTTGCACTTTCTCAGCGTGAGTTAAGCGACGTGTTCGCTTCTTAATCTATAGATATGCAGACATAATGTAAGGATACTCGCACTACGTGTACACTGGATCGTTAAGTTTAAATGGATTATCGTTAAAATGGCGACTGTTTCGTCGGGAAGTTATTGAAATTGGAAATTATTTATTGCCTCTACGGGCTAACTTGGGAATTCTGTGCACTGTATAGAACTTCAGGAAATATAAATTAACACGATAATATTATCTGAAAAAAATGACATTTATTATTGACATGTGATAATTGCCTGTAAAAAATAACACTGTTAATGACATGGTACTTAAGACCTTTTTGTAAAACTTGCCACGTTAGATAGGGGGGGGGGGAGGTGATTTACTATCTAACTTAATTCTTAATGCTAAACATAATATTACTATCTTTTCTTAGCTAAATATGCTATATACATGGGGTAAGGTGGAATAACGTGTCTGGACAGGGGTGAAAAAAATCTCTTGAAGGGAGGGGGGGGGATATATATTAAAGGTATTTCTTAAATATTTAAGCTCTCTCTAGAGTGTATCCGCAGTCATGATTATTTTCTAAAGTGTGCCTTCAATGAGGTGGCTACCTTTGCTCCTTAATAAAATTAATAGGGCTGTATCTTCACTGAAATGCCTATCTTTGCTCCGTAAGAAAAATAATGGAGCTTTATCTTCACTGACATAATAATTTTTGCTCCGTAAGCAAAATAATGGGGCTGTAACTTCACTGAAATGGCTACTTTTGCTCTTTAATAAAACTAATGGGGGCTGTATCTTCAATTAAATGCCTACCTTTGCTCCGTAAAAAAAATAATGCGGTTGCTCTATATGGACTTACTAATATTATGCCTGAGTTGCATAGTTTTATTTCTTTTACATATCCTGTTGCCTTCTTGTCGTAGAAAATACGGATGCATGTGATTATGTATTTTAACCAAGGGGTGTCTACTACGCAGGGTGGTATCGAGACTAAGAGAGCCTAGAAGGACTTCTTATACCAGTGGACCGGCTAAATACGTAACATGGTATGGGGCATTAAGTACGTATAGTAATCCAGTGACCTTCGTCCAATTTGCAATGTGGTATCGGTAATCCGAGTGACTACGAATTTAGATTGTGGTTTGCGAAAACTACGGTTTCTGTTCAAAATGGCTTAACCAGTTGACCCATACGTATAGTGGTTTGGTTTACTCTTACTTAGCCTGCGCTAGGAGTTACCTCCGTATCGAGTGACCTCCCACGCGCATTGTCATCCTTGGTCTATGACACATGTGTAAATTGCATCCTTCTTTTGTTGCTCCGTAATCTTAATATATTGAAAAATTATGAATTTATCACAAATAGTCATAATACATTGAGAAAAAATTTATTAAGTCAATTTTATTTATTAGTTTCAGCGTATGTGTAGTTTCCTTTTCAATATTGGTTACTCTTTATATAGAAAATCAGCAAATGTGTCCAGCGGTGTAGGTTTCAGATTACCTACTATGCTACAATATCATAAAACGTGTCACTATCTCCTCATGTTAAACTTAATACCAAAGAGATATCGCCTGTTGGCAGACTGTCCGTACTTCGATACAGGACGCGTTCCATCGGACGTTAAATCCATGATGTATTGGGTTTATTTTAATATAAATATCTCCTAATATCTTAACAGAATACTATAAAGATATCGGCTGTTGGCAGGCTGTTCGTACTTCGATACAGAACGCATCCCAGCGGCCGTTAAATTCATTATGTATTAAGTATATTTTAATATAAATATCTCCTAATATCTTATCAGAATACTATAAAGATATCGGCTGTTGGCAGGCTGTCTATACTTCGATACATAACGCGTCCCAGCGGCCGTTAAATTTACTATGTATTAAGTTTGAATTGACCGCCACAAGCTGTATAACGTGGAGGGATTAATTCCCCGAAGGTATTAGAACGAACGTCATCTAGGTGAAAGGGTTGGCTATTTCCTTTCAAAGTTCAGTAGCGTTCTAATATCTGGACTACTTCTTACGTGTTCAGTGGGTTGGCTAGGTCCCTGAATCTGAAATGATAGTCGTCGGTCGCCGGTTGTCATTATTATACTGACCAATGTACCTGTAACTAATTACTTCCCTCTGGGTGTGACGTTTCTACTTTTAAGCATTTGGCTTGCGTAAATTGCGGACTTTGGGCCAAGGTGTGGTCACTAATCTTATTTATTAATGGCATTTGTTATCAACGTAGGTGTGTTAATATCTCCTTTATCTCTTCCCGGCTTCCCTTATCTCAACGCGAGGTGCTCCCTTGGACCTGCTGCAAGATATCAATAACGTCGTGTTCTTGAGGCTGTGCGAACCCTTGTGCCAGCTCAAGATATCTATAATATATTTCTTCAACTTCACTTAATACTTCCCTTATCTCAAAGCGAGGTGCACCCTTGGACCTGGTTCAAGATATAATATATTTCTTCAACTTCACTTAAAAACACTTAATACATATTACTAATATACTAACGATGATACTCTTGATAACAATTGTCGTACGTTGCGATGTTGCCGTGCTGTGCCCAAGTCCGTGCTTACGCATGTATGCTATACTGATATCGCCGTCCATTTGTCGGCGTTTTTCATAAATTCCTACTGGATTACTTTCTCACCTATGTTACTTCGTGAGGGAACGGTGTTTCCTTTGCTCACTGAATATTCTGTTTGAAATATACTACTGGAAAAAGAATTCTACCTTAAGAGTGTATTCTACGCTTACATCTTTAAAATCATTAGTTCGTTTTTCTACTATCACACGCTTCGCAATACGTGAATGAATGTATGGAAAACAAAAAGAATAAAGGCAAATTTATGCAAAGTCATCTGGCGTGTGAGTGAATAGTGCCAGGAATTGAATTCAAGGTGTCTGGCTTCCGCTCGAGTGCGTCTGTACGCTGAGCTAGCTAGACAGTGTCAGGTTTAATGTCCTCTCGGCGCACGGTGTGATCAGCACGTGTCTCTCATATGGCATAGTGGATTGTGTTACAATGGACAAATAAGCATTTCCTCTGGGGTCGGATTTCATAACAAAAGAGAAATGCGTTTACAAACTAATTAATGCGGCACCTTGCAGAAATGTGATTGCAAGGTCTCCTAACTCTATGTAAGCATGTAGCCAATACTACCTTCCGCTAAGTTATACTAAAATGGATTCAGAAGAAAATATTATAGCCTAGAATCATATACAATGTATAGTTGCACTGCTGTAAAAAAATACAAAGTTATTTACTCATTCCAACTTATCTTATGGGATATCACAATCTTATTCCTAATAGAGCTTCATTGTGGGGGGTTTAATCTGAAATAAGGAGCAATTCTCTGAATATAGTAGGGTAATTATCAATATCTCTTCCTACTAGGCTTCCGTTAATATTCCTAGTGACTTATTAGATAGGGGTTGTTAATATTCAAATTGCTTGGCGTAAGAGGTGTCTATCGCGAAATCTTAACAGGGTGGGGGTGGGGGGATTATAATTATTGTGTAAAAAAATATCCTCTAACTTAATCTACTTAAAAAATCTGCTCGGGGGGGATTTAAATTGTCTCACTCGCTTGGCTAATGTAATGAGTATAGGGGGCGTTTAAAAATGTATTAGTTACTGGGGCTGGTGTGGGTGGGTACCAAAAATAATATTTGACCCGTACTTCAAAAATTTTTCTTAATTTTGGGTAATTTTGCTTGGCTAAATAAGAGGGTTTTAGGGACCTTTACCGTAGAAGTTCGTTGTCTGAACTCCTTTAGGCGTTGTCTTACGACAACGTCACGGTACTCCGGCGCATCCACCATTTGTTAACGTTTTTTGATTTGTCTAACCCGCGCCTCCCACCATTTGTTAAGGTTTTTTGATTTGTCTAACCCGCGCCTCCCACCATTTGTTAAGGATGTTTGATTGGTGCCTTAACCACCATTTGTTAAGGATGTTTGATTGTCTAACCCGCACGCCCTCAGTATTTGTTAAGGATGTTTGATTGTTCTGAGGGCTGAGCGGATCCGTTTTAGAGGGATTCACCCCGTGCCTTCAGCATTTTTTAAGGATGTTTGATTGTTCTAACCTGCGCCTCCCTCCATTTGTTAAGGATGTTTGATTACTGGGCATCCTTGCATCTACGGGGGTTTACTAGGATGTCTTATGAAGAACTGCGGACACGTTTAGAAAGCAATTTACATACAGGGGAACTGGCGGGAGGAATACTCACCTAGCTTACCTCAATGTGGCTTAGTAGGCCGCACGCTTGCTTTGCATCGCCTCCTGCTGGGCAGCGTTCAATGGAGATCTTAAACTAGGTACTAATCTAAAGGGAAGGGCTTCTTAATCTAAATGAAATAAAAAGGTTATCATTAGACTGTTCAAAAAGGGGGTTTATTATGAAATAGTGGCATGGCAATAGGGGAGGATGGAAATAATAATCTAGGGGGAAAAAGGAATCTAGCAGGCACGTTATCACTCACCCCACCGTTGATACCGGTCTTCTATGATGTTGGTGGCGTTGGGACTCGATATGGGGCGATGCCCCATATCGGTCCGGCGTAGCACAACTCCGATAGAGTGTAAGACTGTAAGTGAAGGTTCAGAAGAGTCCACGTTCCAATTAGAGCCCGTGCTTAAGAGAGCGCGGCGCGTGTTCGTACCTCTATTTATAGGTAAAATGTGCCTGGTCAGTCCACTCAGCGGTATGTTGGGAGTGTAATGTCCGCTGTGTCCTGTCTACCTGCTTGCTGTTGGAGCCTAGGTCTATGACCTACGGCTTACTCCGTAGTCGTGTTGCCATGTCGTCTTTTACGTAGTTACTTCTGATTATATTTTATGTATGTATAGGCACAGTCCTTTTATAAAGGGCTGGGGCTAGGACAATATGTTAGTCCATTAGTAATTGTGAGTAAACCGGATGGCTCAGTAAGGGTGTGTTTGGATGTCAGGAATTTGAACGCTAAGATTATACCAGAAAATGATTCGGCACCACCCATAAAAGAAATACTGAGGAAATTTAAAGGCAAGAAGATTTTCACAAATATTGACATGACTTCTTCATATCATCATCTCGAACTTGAAGAGAAAACCAGTCTTTTAACTGGATTTCAGTTCGATCAACAAACGTATTGCTTCAAGAGATGTCCATTTGGCTTGAATATAGCGGGATCCGCACTAATAAGAGCACTTGATCGCAACCTGTCAGAGGAAGTAAAGGATTGCACTATCCGATATGTGGATGACATATTGCTTACCTCGGAAAACATAGAGGAACACTTGAAAAATTTAAAGAAATTATTGGAAGATTTGAGAAGGGCTAACTTCAAGATTAACTTGAAGAAATCGAACTTTTTTCAAAGGCAAGTAACATTTTTGGGGCATGTGTTTGACAAGAATGGTGTAAAACAAAATCCATGCAAATTAGAATCGATAAGACATTTTCCCAGGCCTTTGAAAGTGAAAAACGTTCGTCAGTTTTTGGGATTGATTGGATTCTTCTCAGGACATTGACCATCCTACACCAAAACTGTTGCACCACTACAGGACCTTCTGAAGAAGGTTGGCAAGTGGAAATGGACGGAGGGAACGGAGAAAGCATTTATAGAGGCCAAGGAAATGCTCTTAAATTATGTGAAGCTAGGATATCCTGATTTAATCAGAGATATATAATACAGACGGATGCATCCCAGATTGGAATAGGGGCAATGCTGTATCAGGAAGACCCGGATAACCCTGAGAGGGAAAATTATCTATCTTTCACGAGTCGAAGACTGAAACCACGCGAGAAAAATTATACAATCAGCGAGATCGAGCTGTTAGCGATATTGCATGCGTTGCAATATTGGCGAAAGATTGTATATGGGTTTCCAGTCACATTAAGAACCGATCATAAAGCCTTAACCTTTTTGATGAAGACGGATTTATCCAGTCAAAGGTTGATGCGTTGGGCTTTATTTATACAACAGTTCGATGTAAACATAGAGTATTGCCCAGGGAAAGAAAATGTAGTTCCAGATTATTTAAGTAGACAGCCAGAGTCCACAGAAGAGGAAGTAATGGCTATTGATTTAGAAGACAGCGATCAGCGTACTTTGGACGAATTTAGAAGCATTGGTCAACGACAACGTGAAGATCCATGGATGAACATGCTCATATCTTTCTTAGAAGGGAGTTTGATAAGGGGAACACCTGCGTATACTGAAGCTAATAAGATAGCTCAAGATTATACTTTCTTTAATGGATTATTATATAAGTTTGCGGACTCTAACCATACTCGATTGAGGATCGTTATACCTGCTATTTTGCAGAGTAAAATGGTATGGTTGGCCCATAGATCGTTTGGACACATGGGAGTCGACAAAACAGTATCGATGCTGAAAGAAGCATTTGTATGGCCGAGACTGAGAGAAACTCTAAGGGATACGCTAAAGACATGTGACATATGTCAAAGGATTAAGCCAAATGCGTTTCTGATGAGACAAAAGCCAATACCACAGTTGCCCGAGAGACCAGGTCAAATTATTTCTATTGACAACTTCGGACCTTTGCCAAAGGCCAGGAGGGGAAACAGACACATAATGGTGGCTATGGATGTCTTCACAAAAATGGTTGTTCTTGCTCCCATACAGAAGACTAGTACCAAACAGGTTTTAAAACGACTCAAAGAAATGGTGATACCTATTCTGGGTAAACCAGAGAATTTGTTATCGGATCACGGTAGTTGTTTTACAAGTGTATAATTTAGACAGGAATTAGAGAGACTTGGAATACGTCAGATCCTGTCCAGCATTCGCCATCCTGAGGCAAATCCTGTAGAAAGAGTTATGAGGGAAAAGGCCAAGTATTGTAGGATATACTGTGCCGAGGAAAATTGGAAATGGATAGACATCCTCGACATCATCGTATTTTGTATAAATAATACGAAACACGAATCTACGGGAGAGATACCAATAACCTTACATCAGAATGAGCAACCAGAGAGACCTTGGAGTCTGGTCATTCCTAGGCCAACAGACGCTCAGCCTGGAAGAGATGTACGAATTAGGAGTGCCTCTGAGCATCTAAAAGCTCAAGCCGATATAAGACAAAGGAGAAACAGGCACAAGAGGTATCATCAACCACTACTAGCAGGAGAAATGGTGTTAGTGAAAAGACCAGCCATTTCGGATCCAGGGAACCGCGTGTACAAGAAATTCCAGAAAATGAACCACGGCCCGTATCGAATAATAAGGGATTTAAGAAGTAATGCCTATAGAATTCGGCACTGTGAAACGAATCACGAAGTGACTATGAATTCAGCTAACCTGAAAGTATATTACCCTCCCGAAGACTTCGATGAAGCAAATGAACAAGCCCTGGTTATAGAACGAATTAGAAATAATGAATCCATTTTTGATACAAATAGGAGTGAGTTAGAACGAGTAAATAGAGATCAACCATTCAATTGTGAATGTGAACTAGAGCAAACGTATTTGGAGCTTAGAGAGATAATTGATTTAATTGAAGAAGAAAATTTCAATTTAAGGAGAGAAAATGAGGAAAGAAAGAAACGGATAGGGATAGACCACATCCGTAACGAAGGATTAAGTTCTGTAGACTTTCAGTCCAGAAAAATAAGAAAGGAAGAACGGGTAGGGACAGAGCGTGCTCAACCTACACCATTACCGGATATGACTTTAAAAATTGGAAAACCCGAATTATCGTGGGATTCTATGAGAAAATAAAATAAAGGTACTGCGGGATGTTATGATGGCTTCGACACTGAAAGAATAAGAATTTCTAAGAAAAACACTTAAATAAATTTCCTCAAAATTTCGAAAATTTATTTATCTAAGGAGGGGAGATTTGAACCCATGTGCTATTGGTTCAAGCGTCGAATCCATATATTATGTGGCGCAAGAATGGGTGACCACGAGTCATGCGGACGTGAGATCGTGCTTGACGAATCGATAAGGAGCTGGCGCATGATTATTAATAGAACGAGAAAAAACTTTCCACGACGAGTAAGAGAGAATGAGTTTCGGAAATAGACCTTACTCAGCTACAAAATGGCAACCTTGCAATGGCGCAAGAAGAGAAATAATTAGAATTAAGCCATTTGCGAGCATTTAATTAATGAAGGAAACACATCATTGTTGATCATTCTGGAATAGAGATTTTTGTGTGGGGAAAAATTTATAATATTTGCACAGGAAAGAACTGCAGACGTGGCATGACGTAGTTAGTAATTCCCCGAGCCCAGAGTGGGTAGAGATGGAAAAATAAACCTCACCACCCACATATCTGAGGAGCCAAATTATTTAATATCTTGGAATTGTGTGATCGATTTTCATGATCAAAGAAACCAGTTTACGTTTAAAACAAGAGCTTTCCAGAGATATATTTTCCAAAATTATACGACAATTACTTCAGAAGTTAGTGCTGGAGAAGACGCGGATTTGATCTTCTTGCCGCCGATTTCGATATAAACCCTGGATGTGCCAGGAAGAGCATGCAGTCTTTACCAGACCGTGAGAGGTCGTGTTACGCTGTATCACCAACGAGCACCCCGTATGGGAGTGGCCGTGCAGTATCATCATTAGTATCGCCGTGTGGAGACACATGAGAATTCTGTTATAGGAATAATATCGGCCAGCTTCAGACTTTATAAAGTCACAAGTGCAGTCAAAGTTTAGGCTGTGGACTTGAGAAATAACCGGCGATAGGTACTCGAATATAATAGTTCAGTTAAAGAACCGACGCATCATAAGGTTTCGAAGTACCCAAGGAAAGTGAAATAGACAGTTCTATCTACGTTAAGGAACCAGATCAGGGTAGAACGAAATAGTAACGCCTAATGTTCCTGAATCAAGGGGACTAGAGCGAACGACGATAAAAATTAGGAATTGTAGTTCCAGGCTTTGTCTAGGTAGACAAATGAACAGTAAACATTGGGGAGTACTCCAATAAGCCACGAATCAAAGTAACAGAAATAAAAGGAAATTACTAGGTCACCGATAAACAGTTCGAGCGATCGTAATAGTAATACATCAAGGACAGACTTTTATTAGACGAATAGGTTAGCGTCTAGCAAGATACGACATCGTGCAGTAAAGTTATAGAAGCCGATAGTCAAACTCAGAACTAGAAGATCAGCCGTTCCAGTGAGGTTTAGTTCGATCGAGACTTTCCATCATCTCGTCAGATTAGGAAGCCGACGTGCTATAGTGCAACCCTTGGAAACGGGAAAGGAAAAGAAATCACGTGTGTAAGGCGAATAATTAACGCCTAAGTGATAAAATTTTTATGTAATGTAAATACAGTAAAATTTTTGAGTGTAATATTTTTAGTGAAATTGAATTGTGTTAAGTGAAAACGAATACAAAATGGTATTCGTTATATTCCAAGTGATTAGGGTATATATTTTATGTGCTGTTAAGAAAGTGTCATTGAGTGTAAATATCACCATGAAAATGGCTTAAGAAGAAGTTGGTGGGCGAAAATGTTCCATCGCTGGAGAATTCGGTCGATGACCGTACAGTCTTGTGAGTAACTATTTCATTATTATGTGGTTGGGAAGATTTGCGTATAGTCCTCATGAGTAAGAGTAGGGATGTTTAATAACAGGTGAAATAAAGATTGCGCGATCTGAACGATTAATTTCAGAGAAATATAATAAATATGTGAAATATAAATGAATCCCTTGTGGAAAATATTCAGTAAAATATCATTTTAAATGGTAAATGATATAAATATGAGAAAGCAAGCGTAATAATAATAATAATAATAATATGAATGAATATTGTGATGAATTTTATATGAAAAGTGGTAGCTTCCGAGCTCCTTAGATGAATTAATACATGTTATGAATACATGTTCTTTATGGTAAACATGATTATTGTTAAGGGAGGAAGAGAAATATGTATTGTGAGACGTAGATCAAACGATGATTTTGAATTTATTTAGTTCTTTGAAGGCGATTTGGCTAATTAATGTATGAGCGCCATGTCGCGCATTGAAGTAATTTGGCACGCTAGGAATGCGTTGAAATGCTCGGTAAAAGTAATTGTGAGGGACAGTTAGTCGTGGTAAATGAACTGTTATAAGCCCTCAAAGTTGTGATAGTGATCACGAGGCATTGTGTGTTGTATGTAAAAAAAAGGGTGCTATTTATGTTGTATTATGAGCGCTGGTAATAGGCGAGGCCTGCCCTAAGTCACTAATGTTATAAGTCCTCGAAATTGGGATACTGCTCCCGAGGCATTTGAAAGGATCGAACTCAGTGTCGTCCGTGTTGAAGCCCCTTAATATTGGTTATATTATTGAATTTTTCTTACCCGCTAATGAGGACACTTCATAATTATTATATACCGAAATTAGAGAATAGGTCGGTAGAACCTAAATATGTTGTTTTATTATTTTCTATCAGAAGCCTTGTCATTCAGAGAATTGCATTTGAAACAGCTGTGTGTAAAGCTGAAGTAAGCCAGTCCCTTATGAAAGCGATACTGTGGGCTCTCTTCTCTCCCTGCAATAAATCAAGCCAAGTAGTTAAGATAGACCTTTACCCTCTGGTAGTGCGGTAGGTTATGACGGACTGTCTGAGTCATAATACACAGAAGTGTTTAAGATGGTTTTAACGACCCGGTCTTTCAACCGAGGACCCTTTATATCCATTATTATCGTTTGCAGGGTTCAGATCGTTGCTTTCTTAAAATATAATTGTCTTTAAAAAAAATGATAAATCCCTAACTTTATTATTCTATGATTCAGTGATTCACGAGTTCTATTGAAGACATTAGATTCCGGGAGTAATCTTAAGTTTGACTTGTTCAGTATTCTTCTATAGCTCGAGAATACGCAAATTTTTCCCAATCACGGTAGTGAGCTGGTAGCTTGAGAGAGAGTGATGGTAACATATGAGCATTGTGAAAGCCCAAAATTAATTAATGATTAGCCATACTTTGATATTTATGATTTAAAAAAGATATACTCATGTAAATAGTAATTGATGTATACTAAATTGATAACACAGTGTATGTAAACCTTACCGAGCCATTTGGAGCTCGTTATTTTGAAGAATTTGAATTGACACCATATGGGAGTGAAACTTAGATGAAATTTTATTGGTTTTTGGAAAACCAGTCATTATGATTTTGTAATTGTTTAATATGAATTCCTTGTTCAACTTTGGACAAGTGCGAAGTGGAGTGTCAGTATTTTTATTTGTTTAATTTTTATAGCGCCATATTTTGGGTAATTAAATGTTTTAATAGTAGGATTTGATTTTTGTTTATTGCTGGAAGTGTATTCTCTGCTTAATCCAGAGTGTGTAGGTCACAGAGTGGGAGAACAAACCATGAACCACGATACTCCCGATTGAGCATTGCTGGCAAACTGTGATTTGCATATTTCATTGTTGAATGGGCACAGTACATGACTGTATGGCCTATACATATAACAATCCAAAATGGCGATCATCCCAAATATTTTGACGGTTCTCAATATCTAAGAATATTTTCCAGCAATCAAACTGATTTTTTTTATGTTCATAGAGGCTATGAACATAAGTTCACCTACAGGGTGGCGCACGAAATGTGTCACCATTTGTTTCGTACATAATTTTTAAGTCACGCTAGATATCCCGTTGACCATCTCAACAGTAGTAGCAGTGGAGCTTGGAGAAACAAATGAGTTATGAAATGACGCGTAATTCACGATACCGTCGCCAGGAGACCAATATTTCCCACATGGCCTCTTTGTTCGCCGGAGAAAATTGAAGTGGAACGGTTTGCTGTGCAGAGAAGCCCCGGCAAATCGTGTAGAAAGGCAGCAGTGCAACTGGGCATATCTAGGCGCTCCGTTCAACGGATTCTTAAAAGTGACCTCCACATGTACCCGTACAGGATGACCTCTGCTCATACGCTCATGGCAGAACAAAAGCGGCAGAGACTACTGTTTGCTCGCTGGGAGGAGAATAGGGAACAAACTCTCAACAACGTTTGGTTTTCGGACGAGCGTATTTTCATTTGAACGGTGTGATTAACAGACAAAATGTACACTTTTGGGCACAAGTGCTTCATGAACGACAACATTATGCTCCGAGAATTACAGTGTGGGCCGCTATTTCCAGCCACGGACTTATTGGACCTTTGTTCTTCGAAGAAACTGTGAACAGTGAGCGTCATTCGAGCATGCTCCGCAATAACTTCGTTCCACTGCTTCTTGCTACTGCGTTGCCCTTCAACGCACAGTGGTTCATGCAAGATGGAGCAAAGCCACATACTGCAAACATTGTGTTGGATTTCTTGCACGAGCGTTTCGACATGCGGATCATTTCACTTGGATTTCCGGATCGTTTCAATGACGGACAATTTTGCCCCCTCTCCCCAAAAGGCCAGACCTTAACCCATGTGAATTCTTTCTCTGGGGGTTCGTAAAGGAAACAACTTTCCGAAACGTCCACATGATTTAATGGAGCTCAGACGCCTTATTCTTCAAGCTTGCAGTGAATTCACGGAAGACATGTGCCGTAGGGTTTTCGCTAACTTGAGTGTTCGTTTGAAGGAAATTAGTAATCTAAATGGAGGACATATTGAGCACGTGCTGCATTAAAATAAATCTCCACAGAGTGTACGCCATGGTAGTATATGTTCCTTTGAGTTTGTCTTTACAGTAAAGTTTTTATTCAGAAACAAAATGGTGACACATTTCGTGCGCCACCCTGTATATGACTTTCAGTTACCTGGTGAGCACAAATCCAACATGGCGGCGACGCGAGGTATAAATATTTAAAAGGACGTTTCTCGCGATTTAACCATCTGAGTGCAGTGAAACTTTGCACGTTAATGCTTATACAAATGTTAATCCACTGGTATCTAATTTCTTTCAATTGTTTTCATAACCACAAGATGGCAGCTGTACGAAATTTTAAAATCTCGTTGTTACTTCTTGTGTCCTAATCATGCGATTGAAGTCTGAAAACCACACGTACACAATAATCTTCATGTAAAAGTACATAAATAAAAATCCAACCTGGCTACCATCTGCAATATTTAGTCGGTTCTCAGTATCTACGAATCGAACATAGCAATCAAACTGAAATTTTGTATGTTGATAGAGGCAAATAATATGTGTAGGATATATGAAAATAGGCTGTATAGTTCTTCACGGAACTACTTGTTCATTATGAAACAGTTTCTCCCACCAATCAGAGCTCAAGAAACAGTTGTTTGACCAATTAGATAACGAGTTCCACGGCCTTCTAATTTACATTTCACTGCCTGGCCTAGTATCATAGTAGGGTTATCGAGGAGGTCATGGTCAAATACAAGGCATTCTTTGCGTCTCATGTGCTCTGTTCGGTTTGGAAATTATAAAACTCGCTACGCTTGTTTTATAAACATACACGTGTCTTAATTATTGCTATTATAGGATCGTTGCATAATGTACTATTGTAAGGATTTCCATTTTCGTTTTGGTTTTTGTTCAGATAGTTTCTAAGATTCTTTCACGCTAACGAAGTATTCTATACTAATATAATAAAGCTGAAGAGTTTGTTTGTTTGTTTGTTTATGTGTTTAAACGCGCTAATCACCGGAACTACATTCGGATTCGAAAAATTATTTTTGTATATGATAGCCTGATTCAAGAGGAATAGTTTAGGATATGTAGCATTAGGCTACACCTCTCAGGTAACCTTAAAGATTGATTTTTCCTCAGTAAGTCGGAAGAACAAGTGCTCCCGAACAGCTTCAATAATACCTAAATCTATTGTTGTCTGGCAATGCGGGCTTAATCACGTCGCCCCGACCAGTGTTCTGGTGCAGAATTGTGAGCTGCTTATAAATTGCAGTCAAGGGGAATAATTAAAGCAAAAATATTTCTTAGGCCCCTTAACAGTTATCATCATGACAATAGTATGCCTCTGTATAAGGGCGATGGTGTTGGTGCAGTATACTGCGGTTATCAGCTGCAATAAGCGTTGGTGCTTTCCGATCCTTATCCTTGAGCGCTCCAGTTTTGTAGTAGTATTCATTATCATCCATAATAGTACGTTATGCAACGAGCCTATAATGGCAATAATTAAGACACGAGTATGTTTATAAAACGAGCGTATGCGAGTTTTATAATTTTCATACGAGTGTCTTAATTACCATTATAGGCGAGTTGCATAAGACTGTTTATGTTCGACGATAATTATAACTTTATTATATGTTTTAACATAAATATTCATAAATATCTGTTCAGTCACTAGAATTTTGTGATCGGGTGCTGCGCTGGGTAGTATATCTCTGTTTTCCAAGCTCTCTGGCCAACCGATGCATGCGCTCTGTGTGCTTCAATGCCATATGATCAGATTGGGCACCAGTATTCAGTAAAACTGTCACCGAAGTCGTTTCAAAACAACGCGCTGTGTAGAAATTGGATTTGGGGATATTAAGGTACAGCGCTATTTCTTGTCTCATATTCACCAGTTTATTTACGCGAACACATGGACGGTGCACTTTCGGTAATTTATATAGACATGTTGGATTTTGAGCGCATGCGCGAAGGTATCCTTATCTAATTGGTCACACAACTGTTTCTTGAGCTCTGATTGGTGGGAGAAACTGTTTCATAATGAAAAATAGTGTTATAATTAGCCTCATTATGGCACAGTTTTCTGACACATAATAGTCAGGGTCGAACATAAAACAAATAAATCCACCGGGCGTACCCGGGCACTACTTCTAGTCATTGATATTACGAAACATGTGCGTGTTAATTTAATTATTAAACTACTTTCTAGTGTTTGACAAGGCGGTTATTATAATTTGAGATTAATACCCTGATATCTAAAATAAATGTTACATGAATTATTAATGCATTTATTAGCACACTTTTCTAGCAAATGGGGGAGGGGTCACAAGTCGTGTTGAGTGACTGAAAAGCATTTCTGTGAATAATTCAAAAAGCATTTGTGGGTGTTAAGAAGCATGGTCCGCTAATTGCGAGAGATGGAAGCTGTACAACTCTCCTGACAGTAATTGGTCTGGATGTCACCACACCTGATTTCCACGGAGCATCAGTCACCGTTATGTTGTGGGGGTCAGCCCATAAACTGTGAGATAATGGACTGCTCATGTCTACACTAACGCTGTCTCAATGATTCATCGCTCAATTGCATAAGTGGTGCACCAAGTACCCTTAAGAGCCCTCCAGAAGGGGTGGACACAGGTTGGTAATGTCTGTTAGGAGACTGGTTGGATCCTCAAAAGCACACTTGTAGACAGACGCATGTGCTCGTTGTATGTACGGTAAGCGGGAAAATAATACGAAACATTGGCATCAACTTTGAATTTGATGTGTTTTTCCTGTTACTAAGATTTGGCACGTGCTACGTGGCAGGGAGCCGGAACAGAACGTTACACGGAACGGAACTCTTGTCATTGAGGAACGGAGAAATTCTGTCATCTCCAAGGTTATTTACAAGTCTTAACGTTACCTGAGCCAGTACAGCAGATTGGTGCAGGGTGGAACGTTACGTCGCGTCGTACCGTACCGAAATGAACAGAGGAATATCCGATACGTTACAGTTCAGAACGTTCTGCTCATAAAAACGGAACAAAACAGACGGAATGGAACGGAATGGAACAAATTTAACGGGATTTGTATTGCTACAAGGCTGCATTATGTCGTCTCAAAGTCAAGTACGAGCAGTGCGATGTAGCTCTTATTTTTATTGGGACAACAACGTTAGTGGTCAAAACACATTCAAACACGGCGCATGCATTTCCTCACTCCTTTCTTCCCACCACACAATCCCATTTTCCCTCTCACCTCACCACACGCCGGCCTTCTGTTTCAGCTAATGAAGAGATCCAGTGGCCCAAAAGAATATGCACGAACTCCGTCCCCTCGCAGTGATCGGTTGATCAAAATATCTTTGGAATACAGGATTTGTAAGCTAGGGCAAAGTGGGCAAACCACAGTGCTATCAAGCGGTTCAGTGGCACCCTCCTCACATTACCCCCACCGTACGTCACCAATGTAAGTTGCAGGAATAGTGTTTGATTGTACTTCAACGTTAATTATCACCGAGACCCGACGATTGAGACCAAAATTGATAAAATTGATAAATTTCAACCTGCTTGGAGTTGGAGAGGCGAGTAGAGACGATTCTCCAATTTAATAAAATTTTCGTCGGCTTGCATATCATTAACAATCGTTTCGTGTCCTAAAAACATAAGGTCGTTTTTCTCTGCTTACAGAATAAAGCTCGACTATATGTCTTATCCACATCAGCGAAAAGCATATTTTAGACTATTGTTATTGTTATCATTATTATTAGACTATTATGTTATTACTATGTTATTATTAATATTATTATTAGACTATTATGATTATTATTACACTTCTTCTTCTTCTTCTTTTGAGACCACAAAGGATCACTTTACCCAACCATTAGTTCGTCGACTTGTAGGAACTGTACGAGCCTTGCGGTCCTCCCAGTACTTCTTCATGCGTATTGATCGTCTTGCCCGTTCTTCGGCGGAAAATATTCTTGTAGGAATTTTCTTCTTTGTGAGTGGAAAATGAAACGTCATATTTTTAAGTGCTGTGGTTAAACTTTTCTTATTTGCAGCATCTTCTGTTGTTAGACCAATTTCTTTTAAGTCCTCTCTGATTTCTTTTAACCATCGGCATCCAGTTGTTGTGTTTTTTGAAGCAAGATTGTACTGCACTAGTTGTTTTAGAAGACGTGAATCTGGCATTCTCATGATGTGCCCAAAGAATCCCAGTCTTTTCTTTCGCATGGTATCAGTAATGGGTTCTAGGTTGTTATAGACCATATTGTTAGGTATTATTCGCCATTGCCCATCTTTTTTATATCCTTTATTGATACAAGTTCTTCCAATTCGCCTTTCGATCTTCTGTAATCTGTCGGTTTTAGAATGTTCATTTAGATGGAATAATGTTTCTGCTGCATATGTGGCTTCCGGTTTTATGTCTGTATTGTAATGATTATTTTTGCATTAATTGATAAGCATTTCTTTTTGTAAGTTTCCCATTTTAATTTTTGTGCCCTAGATAACTTGTTGGTTCTTATTTGAATTGACGCTTTCTCATTTGAATTGTTTGTTATTAGCTCTCCTAGATATTTGAATCGTGTTACAATTTTAATTTTTGTATCATTAATTTGTATTTCCTTTAATGGTGTTGGTTTTTGTGGCATGATTTCTGTTTTTTCGAATGATATCTTAAGGCCAATTTTATTTGCAATTGTCTGAAGCTCTGATATCTGTGTTTTGGCTTCCTCTAAATCTTGCTCCAATAATGCCTTGTCGTCTGCAAAACCAAGACAGTTTGTTTGAATTTTTCTCCCTATTTTTATATTTGGAGGGCATTTCTTAGACCATTCTCGCATTACCATTTCCAATGCAAAATTAAATAGTAATGGTGATAAGCCATCACCCTGTCGTAAACCGGTTGTGACCTCAAATGGGTCAGAGAATTCACCTCTGAATTTAACTTTTGATTTGGTGCCTGTAAGAGTTAGTTTTATGAGATTTGTCAATTTGGGGTGTAATCCCATGTGTCTTAGAATTTTTAATAAAGATTCTCTATGAATACAATCATATGCTTTTTTAAAGTCGATAAATGTTATCACCATATCTCTATTCCTTTTTCTACTATAATCCATTATCAATTTTAGGCTCATAATTTGATCTGGGCAACTTCTCCAGGGCCTGAAACCTCCTTGATATTCTCCTAATTCATTTTCAAGTTGTACTCTAATTCTATTGAGAAGAATTCGAGAAAAAAATTTATAGGTAACATCCAGGAGTGAAATCCCTCGGTATTTGTTAGAGTCTGTCTTATCCCCTTTTTTATGTAGTGGATGGATGATAGCTGATCTCCAATGTTCAGGGAATTTTCCTGTAATCCAGATGTTGACTAGTTGTTGGTGAAGAGCGATTTTTGCCGAATTTCCAGCATACTTCCAAATCTCTGCAAAAGTCTGGTCTTCTCCAGGGGCTTTGAAATTCTTCATCTCATTCAGTGATATGTAAACGTCTTCTAATGTGGGCGGGTTAATGTTCTCCGGTGGTGTTGTTATTGGAGTGTCAACATCCAATTGGAGAAATTCTATGGGTTCTTCACAGTTTAGGAGTGTCTTAAAATATTTAGCCATAATTTGTGCATTATCCTGGTTGTTGTGGGCCAATTTACCATTTTCATCTTTTAACAATAAGGTAGGTGCTTCATATTTTTCAGATGTTGTTTAAAGATTTTGTAAGAATTCCGCGATTGTGAAATTTTGAATTCCTCTTCAATTGTTTGTAGGGTGTCAGTATGATATTGCCGTTTTATTCTTCTTAAAGTTTTAGTTGTTTCTTTTCGTTGTGTAACTAAATTTTGAAAAGATGTTTCAGATTTTTGGGATTGGTGTAATAACCACGCTCGGTGTCGTTTTTTTCAATCATCTCATCACATTCATTATTCCACCATTGATGTTTTTTCCTCGGTTTAATTGGAGCCAGGTCTTCTGCTATTCGTTGTAGGTTGTGAACCAAGTTTTCGAGTTTATCAGTTATTTTAATGTTTCCAGCTGCTTTTTGGTACTGTTCACTGTTGATTAACTGGATAGGATCTATTGTTCGTTTAGTTTGGGGGGGTTTCCTTTGTTTTCTCTTCTGGGGCGTGAGTTTAATTTTAATTTTGACTACGTAGTGATCAGAACCTGTGTCAATTCCGCGGAGGACTTTGACGTTATAGATCTCTTTATGGTGGTGTTTATCCATGCACACGTGGTCCAGTTGCCATTCTCCCTTAGTGTAATCAGGGTGTTTCCATGTTTTAAGTTTTTGAGGTTTTCGTTTAAAACATGTAGATTTTGAGATTAAGTTATGGTTTCGACACAGGTCAACTAGTCGCTCTCCATTTTTAGCCTACTTTCGATTTTTGCAAAAAATGAAAGTAGACTTATGAGATCAACACAGGGCGAAAAAAGTGTGTCTGTCTGTGTGTGTGTATGTGTGTGTGTGAGTCTGTGTGTGTGTCTGTGTGTGTGTGTGTCTGTGTGTGTGTGTGTGAGTGTGTGTACTCTGAATGTCTGTCCCCCCCTATCAATTCGAACACGGTGAATGCGAATTGAACGAAATTTGGTACAAAGGTAGCACTAGCAAAGGACACCTCAGTGTCATGTTTTATATCGCCGCCATCTTGACGGAAACGTAATGGCGGCCTCACAAATGTTCAAAGCTTAAATCAAATTACGACTAACCTAATCATCCGATCTCTACCAAATTTTGCAACAACATATCCTTATGGGGGGAGCATCCTTTGACCAAACCAATAGGTCATCAGCGTAATAGTTTACGGATGGCGGCCATCTTTGAGTGAAAATCGATTCCCCCTATTAATTCGAACACGGTGCAACCGAATGGAACGAAATTTGGTACGGAAGTAGTACTAACGAAAGGCACCTCAGTGTCATGTTTTATATCGCCGCCATCTTGACGGAAACGTAATGGCGGCCACACAAATGTTCAAAGCTTAAATCAAATTACGACTAACCTAATCATCCGATCTCTACCAAATTTTGCAACGACATACCTTTCTGGGGGGAGCATTCTTTGACCAAACCAATAGGTCATCAGCATAATAGTTTGCGGATGACGGCCATCTTTGTGTGAAAATCGATTCCCCCTATTAATTCGAACACGGTGCAACCGAATGGAACGAAATTTGGTACAGAGGTAGTACTAACAAAAGGCACCTCAGTGTCATGTTTTATATCGCCGCCATCTTGACGGAAACGTAATGGCGGCCACACAAATGTTCAAAGCTTAAATCAAATTACGATTAACCTAATCATCCGATCTCTACCAAATT
Organism: Meconema thalassinum; assembly: GCA_946902985.2. NCBI lineage: Eukaryota > Metazoa > Arthropoda > Insecta > Orthoptera > Tettigoniidae > Meconema > Meconema thalassinum. Next base: position 85,889,877 of record OX336393.1, read on the forward strand.
TTGCAACAACATACCCTTATAGAGGAAGCATCCTTTGACCAAATGAATAGGTCATTAGCCTAATAGTTTGCGAATGGCGGCCATCTTTGTGTGAAAATCAATTCCCCCTATTAATTCAAACACGGTGAAACCGAATGGAACGAAATTTGGTACAGAGGTAGCACTAGCAAAGGGCATCTCAGTGTCATGTTTTATATCGCCGCCATATTAACAGAAACGTAATGGCGGCCACACAAATGTTCAAAGCTTAAGTTAAATTACGACTAACATAACCATCCGATCTCTACCAAACTTTGCAACAACATACCTTTTTGGAGGGAGCATCCTTTGACCAATCTAATAGGTTATTAGCGTAATAGTTTGCGGATGGCGGCCATCTTTATGTCAAAATTGATTCCCCCTATTAATTCGAACACGGAGGAACCTAATGGAACGAAATTTGGTACAGAGGTAGCACTAGCAAAGGGCACCTCAGTGTCATGTTTTATATCGCCGCCATCTTGACTGAAACGTAATGGCGGCCACACGAATGTTCAAAGCTTAAATAAAATTACGATTAACCTAATCATCCGATCTCAACCAAATTTTGCAACTACATACCTTTATGGAGGGAGCATCCTTTGACCAATCTAATAGGTCATTCGCCTAATAGTTTGCGGATGGCGGCCATCTTTGTGTCAGAATCGATTCCCCCTATTAATTCAAACACGGTGAAACAGAATGGAACGAAATTTGGTACAGAGATAGCACTAGCAAAGGGCATCTCAGTGTCATGATTAATATCGCCGCCATATTGACAGAAACGTAATAGCGGCCACACAAATGTTTAAAGCTTAAATCAAATTACGACTAACATAACCATTCGATCTCTACCAAACTTTGCAACAACATACCTTTATGGAGGGAGCATCCTTTGACCAATCTAATAGGTCATTAGCCTATTAGTTTGCGGATGGCGGCCATCTTTATGTCAAAATTGATTCCCCCTATTAATTCGAACACGGTGGAACCGAATGAACGAAATTTGGTACAGAGGTAGCACTAGCAAGAGGCACCTCAGTGTCATGTTTTATATCACCGCTATCTTGACGGAAACGTAATCGCGGCCACCCAAATGTTAAAAGCTAAAATGTAATTACGACCAACATAATAATCTAGTCTCTACCAAATTTTGCAACACCATATCTTTATGTGGGAAACATATTCTGACCAAACTGCAAGAACATCAGCCCAATAGTTTGCAGATGGTGGCCAAGTATGTGTGCAAATCGATTCCCCCTATCAATTCAAACACGGCGAAACCGAATTGAACGAAATTTGGTACAGAGGTAGCACTAGCAAAGGGCACCTCATATTCATGTTTAATATCCCTATAGCACGTTGTATTTCAACAAGCTACTACAACCAACATTCAATCATACTCCTTGAAAAGGACAAAGAGTTATAACAATACCCATGCATTTAGGAGAAAGTAGGCTATATGTTCTTTACTGAACATCTTGTTATTTGTTCTATTGTGTGCTGGCCATTTTCCGATGATGTCACGGTATTTTCTTTCTCTACCTAGCTGAGCGTTAAAGTCGCCAATTAATAATTTAACATGGTGTTTGGGGATGTTATCTATGGTTTGATCCAGTAGGTCCCAAAATTCTTCTGTTTCTTCACGGTCTTTGGGGGAAGTGTTTTTATCATTAGTGGGAGCATGGGCATATGTGATAGTATAAATCTTATTAGATGTGTTAAAGGCGAGTGTTGAAATTCGAGGAGATGGTGAGCGGAATTCTTGAACTGAATTTATAATTTTAAGGTTGATCAGAAATCCTGTTCCAAATTGTGGAACATTCTACATGACTCTCTTCCCCGGTATACCCTTATATAGTCGATACCCTTGAGATTCCAAAGCATCCTGGTCAGTGTTCCTCAATTCCTGTAATCCCATGATAAGAATTTTGTGCTGATCCATTATGTCAGTGATCACCTTGAGCTTACCAGTTTGCATGAGGGAGTTCACATTATGTGTAGAGAAGTAAGTTATCTGCATTGGTTTGATTCTTGATCTCGTCTTATTCGCGGTTGTTGTACTGGGATGTTTCCGTGCCTCCGACATCACGGTATCTCGTAGGTTGCAGCCCACCGGATCCGAATGCTGCTTTCTCTGAACTCTAGGTTCAGCCGGTGGAGTATTCCTTGAAAGACTTTCCATGGTTGACTGTCACGGTAACACCGATGAGGGACTAGGTCCCGAGTTACAACTCTGGATGTGATCCAGAGAGGTGATAATGAGGCCGCTCCTCTGGAGTACAGACGCCTTGCGCAGCCGCCCCTAACCTGGAGAACAGACGCTGCATTTTCTACGCCGTTGACCACAAGTGGTTCATCCGCCTTTAGGGGAAGTTTCCCACCCCAAGGGCAAGAGAGTGCCCCAACCTCCACCAGTTCATCCGCCTCCCTAGAGAGCCGTTGACCGGGTAGAGGTGGACTCTTTATCCCGGGAGTCACTCGGTCGTCAGAGCCTCGTCAGTCTAAAGCAGGGTGCACCACGTGCAGGTGAGGATGACTTTTGGGTAGGTTCTACCCCTTACACCCCTATTATTACACTATTATTATTAGGTATTAGCCTACTTTCGATTTTTGCAAAAAATTAAAGTAGACTTATGAGATCAACACAGGGCGAAAAAAGTGTGTCTGTCTGTGTGTGTGTATGTGTGTGTGTGAGTCTGTGTGTGTGTGTGTCTGTGTGTGTGTGTGTGTGTGTGTGTGTGTGTGTGAGTGTGTGTACTCTGAATGTCTGTCCCCCCCTATCAATTCGAACACGGTGAATGCGAATTGAACGAAATTTGGTAAAAAGGTAGCACTAGCAAAGGACACCTCAGTGTCATGTTTTATATCGCCGCCATCTTGACGGAAACGTAATGGCGGCCACACAAATGTTCAAAGCTTAAATCAAATTACGACTAACCTAATCATCCGATCTCTACCAAATTTTGCAACGACATACCTTTCTGGGGGGAGCATTCTTTGACCAAACCAATAGGTCATCAGCATAATAGTTTGCGGATGACGGCCATCTTTGTGTGAAAATCGATTCCCCCTATTAATTCGAACACGGTGCAACCGAATGGAACAAAATTTGGTACAGAGGTAGTACTAACAAAAGGCACCTCAGTGTCATGTTTTATATCGCCGCCATCTTGACGGAAACGTAATGGCGGCCACACAAATGTTCAAAGCTTAAATCAAATTACGATTAACCTAATCATCCGATCTCCACCAAATTTTGCAACAACATACCTTTATGGGGGGAGCATCCTTTGACCAAACCAATAGGTCATCAGCGTAATAGTTTGCGGATGGCGGCCATCTTTGTGTGAAAATCGATTCCCCCTATTAATTCGAACACGGTGCAAATGAATGGAACGAAATTTGATACAGAGGTAGTACTAACAAAAGGCACCTCAGTGTCATGTTTTATATCGCCGCCATCTTGACTGAAACGTAATGGCGGCCACACGAATGTTCAAAGCTTAAATCAAATTACGATTAACCTAATCATCCGATCTCTACCAAATTTTGCAACTACATACCTTTATGGAGGGAGCATCCTTTGACCAATCTAATAGGTCATTCACTTAATAGTTTGCGGATGGAGGCCATCTTTATGTCAAAATTGATTCCCCCTATTAATTTGAACACGGTGGAACCGAATGGAACGAAATTTGGTCCAGAGGTAGTACTAGCAAAGGGCACCTCAGTGTCATGTTTTATATCGCCGCCATCTTGACTGAAACGTAATGGCGGCCACACGAATGTTCAAAGCTTAAATCAAATTACGATTAACCTAATCATCCGATCTCTACCAAATTTTGCAACTACATACCTTTATGGAGGGAGCATCCTTTGACCAATCTAATAGGTCATTCGCCTAATAGTTTGCGGATGGCGGCCATCTTTATGTCAAAATTGATTCCCCCTATTAATTCGAACACGGTGGAACCGAATGGAACGAAATTTGGTACAGAGGTAGCACTAGCAAAGGGCACCTCAGTGTCATGTTTTATATCACCGCTATTTTGATGGAAACGTAATCGCGGCCACCCAAATGTTAAAAGCTAAAATGTAATTACGACCAACCTAATAATCTAGTCTGTACCTAATTTTGCAACACCATATCTTTATGTGGGAAACATATTCTGACCAAACTGCAAGAACATCAGCCCAATAGTTTGCAGATGGTGGCCAAGTATGTGTGCAAATCGATTCCCCCTATCAATTCAAACACGGTGAAACCGAATTGAACGAAATTTGGTACATAGGTAGCACTAGCAAAGGGCACCTCATATTCATGTTTAATATCCCTATAGCACGTTGTATTTCAACAAGCTCCTACAACCAACATTCAATCATACTCCTTGAAAAGGACAAAGAGTTATAACAATACCCATGCATTTAGGAGAAAGTAGGCTATATGTTCTTTACTGAACATCTTGTTTTTATTATTGTAGTTCGTACAAAAATTCGCTTTCCACTTACTTGTGCCGGGCTCCTTTCAGTAATCTTTCCTGTCGGCCTCCCTTGGTCAACACTTGTTCTTTTCCGATCCCGACGATATTAGGGTGTCCGAGGCCTAGGGAATCTTTCACTTTCACGCCTTATTGGCCCTTGACTGATCTTTCCTGATACCCGCATTCTGCCTTCTATCTCTTTTCATAATATCTCCTGCCTTCGGGACAAGGTCTTAAATGAGGCAGGGTGTGTGTAGCCCCACCACTTCTGGTGCACCCTGGATGGCACTAGACCCTCAAGGGCTCACGGCTGGTGAGTTTGGGAGTTGGCAACCCCGAGCGATTCCTGAGCTGGGTCCGTTTTTCCCCCCTTTCCACTGACTTTGAGGTGGGCCCTTTCCTCTTTCCCCATTCCTATCTGTCTTTCATTGCTCTCCTTCCTTCCAAGTCCCTCATTCCTCATTTATTCACCTGCTTCCCATTATTTATTTTATTTTCCTTTTTATTTTGTTTTATTCATTTCTTGTTCTGTAGGCTAGTTAGTTTTAGTTCTAGTTTCCATTCCATGTTTCATTTTCACGATCACCCAAACCACTAGGGGCCGATAACCTAGATGTTAGGCCCCGTAATTGATACTGGTATTCGGGGAGGAGGTGGCCGTGGCCTTAATTTAGTAACATCTGACATTCGCCTGGAGTAGAAATGGGGAAATCAATGTATACCAATTCTACAATGGTAAAAATCGAATCCACCTCTTCTCAGTTCTGGCTCACGAGGCAGAGTGAACCCTCAGACCAGATATAATGTATTAGCAGGGCCGGGAAACGAACCCAAACCTCCGTGGTGACAGCTAATAATGCTAGTCACTACGCTACAAGATAGTCCCTCTGTTGGGTCTTAACTAAAGAAACTATAAGGTGCGTTCAAAAAGTAACGAGCCGGAGGCCTAATTACAGAAACCAGTACCTGTAGGTTAGAAGTATTGGCCCTGGCTGTTGAGGGACTTGTCCCACTGTGACACGAGGCGGTAAATGGCTGTCTCGTAAAATTCCCTGGGCTGCGATATGAACCAGTTCCGCACGTACAGCTGGACGTCGGCGTCCGAGGTGAATCGTTGGCCCCGAAGAGCCCTTTTCAGGGGACCAAACATGGCGTAATCACAGGGAGAGAGGTCTGGACTGTATGGAGGGTGGACGAGAACCTCCCATTTGAATTTCTGCAGGAGTGCCGCGACTGTGTTGGCCGTATGAGGTCGTGCATTGTCGTGGAGCGACCACGGTGGCTATGGTGTTCACTGTCACTCGGCGGTCCTGGGTAATGAGTGCATCAACCAGCTGGACGTTGTCATCGGTAAATCAGGGGGGTGCTCCAGACCGGGCATCATCGGCTAACGACACCCGTCCTTCCCTGAAGCGCTTGTGCCACGCCTTGACACTTGCAAGGGACATGCAGTGTTCGCCGTACACTTGTGACATTCGGCGATGAATGTCCGTTCCCCCTACTCCTTCCGCTGTCAGAAACCGAACAACACCTCTTTGCTCTTCGGTTGACGCCTCCGTGTCACTGTTTGCAATGCGACTGGCCGCGTTGGACGATTGATGCATGCTGCTGCTCGCTTTATATCGTCACGTGACGTGCACGCGTGCCCTCTAGCGACGGGTTGTGACCTTCCACGCTATGGTCGGAAACACACCACGTTACACACGCCACGATTAGCTGATGTGGTCGCCGGTTTGCGCATTCCAGCCTCCGGGTCGTTACTTTTTGAACTCACCTTATATGTAAGCTATGCTATATGAAACTCTGAACTGTGCACTTTTAAACGGAAACATTTTTTATTCTTTTTCGGCAGAGAAGACCAATGTAGCGGATGGATTTTACGGGTGCGAGTGCGGGTGCCATTAGATGTCGAAATCCAAGCACGTATTTTTACAGAACGTGGCAAACGTTTTGTGGAACATTAGGCATGCGAATGTGTGATGTGCTCGATATATAAAACAGTCTAATTCAATTTCAACAGCGGTAGAGGCCTGACAGTGCTTTAGAATTTATTATGAAATCTTTTAGAGATCGCGGTCCCGTATCTCTGACATATATCCAGAACCAGAATTGGGTTCATAAATATAGTGTTAGTCACATTCGTTCAATTTAGAACGGTTTGTTTGTGTGCCCAGGGATTTTAACACCTCACTCCGTTCCCTTTAACTGTTCCAGTACGTGCGTGTACATGAAGAGCCCAGTGGTTAGATGTACTCTACATCTGTTATTGTTGTTGTTGTTTGATTCTTCAATCTCTTGACTGGTTTAATGCAGCTTTCCATGTCTCACTGTCTTGAGCTAATCGTGTTTCATCTCTACATAGCTACCTCACCCTACTGTATATCCGAGGCAACCTGTTTAACAGAGCGGCTTCGGTGGCGTAGTCGGTAGCATGCTGAGCTTCTATGCCCAATGTCATGGGTTCAAATCCGGCCGAAGTCGTAGGATTTTTAAGAGCGTTAAAAATTCCTCAGTATGCCTTCCTTCGGAGGGGAAGTAAAGCCGGCGGCCCCACGCCATAGAATTATGGCATGTAAAAGAACATTCCACTAATTAAACTTTTGTGAAGAAAAATTTGCAGGTTATATTTCGTTGAAACGCTCTATCAAAGTTCCGACGTTTACCACTAGGTGTCAGTGACATCTGGTTGCGAAAGTTGGAACTACTTGAAATTTAACGGAACTTGTAGCTCACCCCATGGTGTCCGCAATGAAGCAGCTACAGCCTCTGGCAAGCCTAACATGTCCTCGGATACTCCTGGCACTAAAAGCCATACGCTAAATAAATGATAAATAACGGCATGTAAAAGAACCTTCCACAAATTTACACTTGTGTGAAGCTAAGTTATGGGTTAGATTTGACTAGCGCTCTTAGGTTCCAACGTTCGTCGCCAGGAGCCGGCAGTGGTGGCATCTAGTAACCAAGTTCAGAACTAGAAGTCGTTGGCTGTGGCGTTTGGTAGGAAAAGTAGGAACTACTTGAAAATTGAATGTATGCAGTCCCTACCTGAATTAAAAACAGATAACAAACACTAATACAGCCATCAGAATTAACACCGGTTATCAGACAGATTCTACACACACGGGGCTACATGACCGCGTTGTCTCAGACTCTAAACTGAGGAACCAACCAACCAATCTGTTTAACATATTCTAACCTTGGTCCACCCCTGCAGTTATTGTCCTCGGCCCTAACTTCAATGACTGAGTTTGCTATTCCTGGGTGTCTTAGTGAGTGTCCTACCAACCTATCTCTTCTCTTCATTAGCAGTCGTCAGACACATCTCTCCTCTCCCATTCGTCTTAATTCCTCTTCATTTCTTACTGTATCTACCCATCTGACCTTCATCATTCTCATGTAACACCACATTTCAAATGCTCCTAGTCTCCACTTAACTGCTGCACCAACAGTCAAAGTTTCACTTCCATAGAGCGCCATGCTCCTGACAAAGGCTTTCAAAATGATTTTCTTATACCTAATTCTATATTTCATGTCAACAGATTCCTTTTCTGTAGAAATGCTTTCTTTGCCTGAGTTATCCCTACATTTTATACCCTATCTGGTTCGTCCATCACTGGTTATTTTGCTTCCTAAGTAGCAGGTCTCCATGCCTCCCTGTCCTGTGCTAATCGTTTCATCTCTACATACCTACCACACCCTACATCCGAGGCAATCTGTTTGACATATTCTAACCTTGGTCTACCCCTACGGTTCTTGTCCTCAACCCTTCCTTCCATCACTAAGCTTGCTATTCCTGGGTGTCGTAGTATGTATCCTACTAACCTATATCTTCTCTTCATTAGAAGTCGCCAAAAACATCTCTCCTCTCCCACTCGTCTTAATACCTCTTCGTTTGTAACCCTATCTACCCATCTGATCTTCATCATTCTCCTGTAACACCACATTTCAAATGCCTCAATTCTCCTCTTTTCTGCTGCACCAATAGTCCAAGTTTCACTTCCAAAGAGCGCCACGCTCCAGACAAAGGCTTTCAAAAATGACTTCCTAATACCTAAATCTATATTCGATGTCAACAGATTCCTTTTTTGTAGAAATGCTTTCCTTGCCTGAGCCAACCTACTTTTTATATCCTCTTTGCTTTGTCCATCACTGGTTATTTTGCTTCCTAAGTAACAGAAGTCTCCTATTTCCTTCAGCTTTTCACCTGCCAATTTGATGTCCATAGAGGTTTCTGATTTATTTCGGCTGCATTCCAGTATTTTTGTTTTACATTTATTAATTTTCATCATGTATTCTTTCCGTAAGACGGAGTCCATACCATTCAAAAACTCATTCAAAAAGCCAAGATGTCATCAACAAATCTCAGAGTTGAAATTATTTCTCCTTGAATCTTCACTCCCACTTTAAATTTTTGTACAATTTCCTTCATTCCTTGTTCAATGTAAAGATTGAAAAGTATGGGTGGTAAGTTACAGCCTTGCCTTACACCTTTCTGAATACCAGCTTCTCTCTCATGTCCTTCAGCTCGAATGACTGCTGGCTGTCTGGTTTCTGTGTAGATTGCATATCACCCTCCTATCCCTGTACTTTATTCCAATAGATTTCAAAATGTCAAACAATTTAGTCCAATCAACGTTATCAAAAGCCTTTTCTAAGTCTAAAAAAGCCATGAACGTTCTCTTATCTTTCCTTATTCTACCTTCCAAAATCAGCTTAAGACTTGGTATAGCTTCCCTTGTTCCTACATTTCTCCTGAACCCAAACTGGTCTTCACCCAACTCCGTTTCTATCTGGCTTTCCATCCTCTTGTAAATTATTCTAGACAGGATCTTTGAAGCATGAGTTTCAAGCTGATTGTTCGGTATTCTTCACATCTGTCAGCTCCCACTTTCTTTGACATAGGGATAATAACATTCTTCTTGAAATCAGGGGGTACCTCACCTGCCTCATAAATTCTACACACCAAGTGAAATAACCTGATCAGACTTTAATCTCCTATGCAGCGTATCAACTCAATCGGTATATCATCTATGCCTGGTGCTTTGATCCTGCTCAAGTCCCCCAATGCTCTGTCAATTTCTGATCTCAATATTAAATCTCCTTTTGCATCCTCATCAATTTCCTCCTCCCTTTCCATTACAACAACAACAACAAAAAAGTCAACCCCTGGCACTATCCAGCCCATGACGGGCTAAGGCCGATCAAGCGACCGCTGCCCAGCCATTTGGCCTGCAGATATTGGGGTAACGCGTGATCAGCGCGTCGGGTCCCCTCGGCCGTTAATCTTGGTATTCGTGATCGGGGCGCTGTCTCACTGTCAGACAGCTACTCAATTGTCCTCACGAGGCTGAGTGCACCCCGTTCCAAACCTCACGTCAGTTTTAAAATCCCTGACGGAGCCAGGGATCGAACCCGGGGCCTCTGGGTGAGAGGCAGGCGCGCTACCCCAACACCACGGGGCCGGCCCTTTCCATTACATGATTCTCAATCTCCTTTCCCTTATACAAACACTCTATGTAAGCTTTCCATCTCTCAACCTTTTCTTCCCTATCTGTTAAGGGCTTTCCATTTGTGTCCTTAATATTACAGCACTTAGTCTTCTTTTCCCCAAAAGTATTCTTAATCCTTCGATAAGCTGTGTCTACTTTTCCTAATTTCAGACAATTTTCTATGCCTGCACATTTCTCTTTCAACCATTCTTCTTTCGCTTCCTTGCACTTCTTGTTAACCTCATTTCTCAGACGTCTGTATTCTGCTTTCCCCTTTTCATCTCTTAGATTCTTGTGTTTCCGCCTTTCATCCATCAATTCTAGTATATCCTGAGTGATCCACGGTTTTCTACCTATTCTTTCTTTCCTACCAATGTTTTCTTCTGCGGATTTTGTTATTTCATTCTTCAAAAGTGCCCATTCGTCTGCAATTGAAGTCACTTTAGGATTTTTCATTAGTCCTTCCGTTATACTCTTCTTGAATCTTTCGTTTACATCCTTTACTTTCAGTCCGTCTATTGCCCACCTTTTTGGCTTTTGACTTTTCTTCAGTTTCTTCAACTTTAATCTGCATTTCATCACAACCAGATTGTGGTCAGAGTTTATGTCAGCACCAGGATATGTTTTACAATCCAAAATCTGGTTTCGTAACCTCTGCTTGACAATAATGAAGTCGATTTGGTAACGCCCTGTATCTCCTGGTCTCATCCATGTGTATATTCTTCAATTGTGGTTACTGAATAAGGTATTAGCTATGACCAATTCATGCTCGGTGCAGAATTCCATCAGCCTACTTCCTCGATCTTTCCTTGCACCTAATCCGAAATCTCCTACTACCTTCTCTTCTCTCCCTTTTCCTACCACAGCATTCCAATCCCCCATTACTATAACATTTTCATCACCCTTGATATACCTCAGAATTTCATCTATTTCTTCGTAGACCTTTTCAACATCTTCATCATCAGCTTGACTGGTAGGCATATAGACTTGTACCACTGTGGTGCACGTAGGTTTTGTATTGATTTTTGCTACAATAATCCGTTCATTATATTGCTCATAATATTCCACCCGCTGTCCAAGTTTCCTACTTAATATGAGACCAACCCCTGCTTGGCCATTGTTTGATTTAGTGCTAATGACCCTATAGTCACCTGACCAAAAGTCCTGATCTTCCTGCCAGCGCATTTCACTAATCCCAACCAAATCCAACCTCAACCTATCCATTTCCCTTTCTGAGTTTTCTAACCTTCCACTTCCTAGCAGACTTCTAACATTCCACGCTCCGATCCGTAGAGTGTCGGAATTCCTCTTTGTCACTTCTGTGATGTTAACCCCCTCTCGATTAGTCCACACCCGGAGATCCGAATGTATAGGCCATAGAGTCATGTACCATTAAAGGAAAATTATTGCGTAGGTTCATTATTCAAACTTTCACTTCGATCGCATGAATCGACATAAGAAATAAAAACATAATTTTAAAATTCGCACAGCCGCCATCTTGAGGTTATGTAAACAATTGAACTGAATTAGGTACCAGTGCATTACAATGTGTATAAAAATTTCCTGTACCAAGTTTCATTGAGTTTGGAACATTAAATCGCGAGAAAAGCCTATTTAAAATTTTCAAATTCGTGTGGCCGCCATGTTCGTTTTGTAATTAACCTGTTTTTGTAAGTCTTAAAGATGAACGTCCAGTAGTGCCCTTTATCTCCGTACAAAATTTCAGGGTGATACCGGTGAAATATTTCTCACAACCACCATCTTGTGGTTATGTTAACAATTGAACAAAGTTAGATGTCGGTGCATTAAAAATGTGTATAAACATATACTGTACCAATTTTTATTGCGTTTGGTTGATTAAGTCGCGAGAAACGTCTTATTAAAAGTCGCAAATTCGCGTGGCTGCCATGTCGGTTTTGTAGTTACCAGTTTTTCAAAAGTCACATAGGTGAACTTCTAGTAGTTCCCTTTATCACCGTAAGAATTCCAGGGTGATCTCGGTAATAGTTTCGAAGATATTGAATGGTGGTGAAATATTTCGCACAGTCGCCATGTTGGATTCGTGAGACGTAAGAAATATTGAAGGGCACGGTCGAGGTCGTCCGGAATAGTGCTATGAACTTACCGAGTTTCATTGAAGTCGCTCTAGCCGTTTAGAAGTTATTAGGGGGGACACACACACCATCACACACATGCACACTCACACACGCACACTTACATGGACAAAAGGTGATCTCATAAGCCTATTTTTTTCAAAATTTGAAATAGGCTAATAAGAGACATTGCTTCATATATTAGCCTTTTCCTGTAACCACTTATGCAGATTGCGCTTAGTTTTGATTAAGAATAATGGAAAATAGAATATTGTCCGTTACAAATTTAACGTGCAATATACCCGTAACTAGAAGCCAGCATCTGATACGTTGTTGTTGTTAATTCGTTCTACGGACTCAGGAAAACATAGTAATTATCCCCGCGTACATGGGTGTGTGTTCATATAATTCAAAACATTATTAGTAGACAACCACTACTGGGTCCGTGGTTCAAATCCCGGTCACTCCATGTGAGTTTTGTGCTGGAAAAAGCGGAGGCAGTCAGGTTTTTCTCCGGGTCCTCCGGTTTTCCCTGTCATCATTTCATTCCAGCAATACTCTCCACTATCATTTCATTTCATCTTTCATTCATTTAATCACTGCCCCAGGGGAGTACGACAGGCTTCGGCAGCGCGGCACAATTCATATCCTCGACGCTAGATGGGGGCTTCATTCATTCCATTCCCTGACCCGGTCGGTGGAATGGAAGCAGGCTCTGGATTTTCATTTTCATTAGTAGACAACAATTTAGCAGTTCTAGCTTTAGGTGGCGCTCTATGGAAGTGAAATTTGGACTAATAGTGCAGAAGAAATGAGGAGAATTGAAGCGTTGAAATGTGGTGTTACAGGAGAATGATGAAGATCAAATAGGTAGATATGGTTACAAAGAGGTATTAAGACTAGTGGGAGAGGAGAGATGTTTCTGGCGACTGCCAATAAAGAGAAGAGATAGGTTGGTAGGACACATACTAAGACACCCAGGAATAGCCAGCTTAGTTATGGAAGGAAGGGTCGAGGACAAGAACTGTAGGGGTAGACCAAGGTTAGAATATGTTAAACAGATTGCCTCGGATGTAGGGTGTGGTAGCTATGTAGAGATGAAACTATTAGCTCAGGACAGGGAGGATGGAGTGGTGCATCAAACCAGTCAAAAGACTGAAGACTCAAACAACATCTCAGCAGAGTACTCGTAGGTCATTTCTACATTAATTTACAATTCTGCAATAGTTTAGGGCTTAGTGCTTAAATATATATCACAGCAATAGCATAGATTTGTTAGTACAGTAAGACTGTTTGTTGATGGGATTGCCATTTCTCAGTATAATTATAGTTCTTTTTTCAGATGCTTAAGGGAACCGGGACGTATGAATCGATAGAAAAAATGGCAGTCAGTCTGAAAGACTAGACTTTGTATCATTTTAAATGCTACAATTGCTGAAAAATGCTAGAAAGGCTGGAGGCTTCTCGCTTCGCTCGAAGCCAAGGACTCTTGACATGTTATAAAAGTATCTGCATAATACTTATTTTGCTTTATAATACATTACGTTGTTTAAAATTACTCGTGAACGGCAAGTGCAAACCAAGGGCAAAGCAAGGTAAGCGCGCGGGTTGCCGTAACGCTCACCAGAGCGCGCGGGGACGTGCCCCTCCCATCCAGTCTAAAAACACTTATAGTGGGCGATGTATTGAAGATAGAGATATGCTCTGGCGGACTTTGCATGCTGACCAATTCTTATGCTCATAGTATATTGATATTTTTAACGGTTTGCCCAGCGTAAGCGATGCGCATGGACGCCAAGTTTGTTTTCGACTTTTTCACTAAAATCGTTACTGCATGGCTTCCTTTGATCATACATAAATTATTTTCTACAGAATCTTCCCTCGAGATATCCTTTACAGAATGGTGAAAACCGCATCAAAATCCATCCAGTGGTTCTTGAGATTTCCCGTGACATCCAAGAATCGGAGATTTTTGTCTTATACTAACGAAGTAGAGATTGTCGGGGAACACATGGACCAAGCAGTACTATGCCATCACACATCTCAGTGCATCTGGGTACATTTCGTCCCGTCACCGTAACGTAACGCCAGACCCCAGCGTAACGACCAAGCCGACAAGATTATTTAAAATGATAATACAGTATATTATAATAATAATAAAATGTAGCTTCCGATGTTTAGTTACATATCTCAGAAACTACAATAGATATTTCCTTGAATGTTCTTTTGGTATATTAGGAGTACATTCATCATTATTTAAAGCTTCTATGTTGAATATTTTGTATCAGAGAGAGCATTACAAAAACAAGATGTTCAGTAAAGAACATATAGCCTACTTTCTCCTAAATGCATGGGTATTGTTATAACTCTTTGTCCTTTTCAAGAAGTATAATTGAATGTTGGTTGCAGTAGCTTGTAGAAATACTACGTGTTATACGAATAATAACAAGTAGTTCCGTGAAGAACTATAAAGCCTATTTTCATATATCCTACTAATGTTAATTGCCCCTATCAACATACTAAATTTCAGTTTGATTGCTGTAATAGATTCGTAGATATTGAGAACCGTCTAAATATTTCGGGTGGTCGCCATGTTGGACGTTTATATATGTAGGGCTTAGTGTTATGTACTGTTACATAAAGATTATTGTGTACGTGTAGTTTTCAAACTTCAATCGCATGATTAGTACACAAAAAGTAAAAACGAGAATTTAACATTTCGCACAAATGCCATCTTGTCGTTGTGGAAACAATTGAAAAACATTAGATGCCAGTGGATTAACATTTGTAGGATTTACTGTACCAAGTGTCACTGCACTCGGATGGCTATATTGCGAGAAACGACCATGTGAATATTTATACTTCGCTCCGCCGCCAAGTTGGATTTGTGATCACCAGGTTATTGAAAGTCCTATTGGTGAACTTATGTCCATAGCTCCTATTAACATTAAAAATTAAGTTTGATTGCCGTAATAGATTCCTAGATATTGAGAACCTTCTAAATAATTCGGATGGTCGCCATGTTGGATTGTTATAGGCTATGTACAGGCCTTAGAGTAATGTACCTTTAAAGGAAAATTATTGCGTAGGTTCATTATTCAAACTTTCATTTCGATCGCATGATTACGACACTAGAAACAAAAAATTAATTTAAAAATTCGCACAGCCGCCATCTTGAGGTTATGTAAATAATTGAACTAAATTACATACCAGTGCATTATAATGTATGTAAACATTTGCTGTACCAAGTTTCATTGCGCTTGGATCATTAAATCGCGAGAAAATTATATTTAAAACTTTCAACGTCGCTTGGCCGCCATGTTCGTTTTGTAGTTAACCGATTTTTGAAAGTCTCATAGATGAACTTCCAGTAGTGCCCTTTATCTCCGTGCAAAATGTCAGGGTGATACCGGTAATAGTTTCAGAGATATAGAATGCCGGTGAAATATTTCGCACAGCCGCCATATTGAGGTTATGTAAACAATTGAACGAAGTTAGATGTCGGTGCATTACAATGTGTATGAACATATACTGTACCAAGTTCCATTGCGTTTGGTTGGTTAACTCGCGAGAAACGTCTATTTAAAAGTCGCAAATTCGCTTGGCCGCCATGTTGGTTTTGTAGTGACGAGGTTTTCAAAGGTCACATAAGTGAACTTCTAGTAGTTCCCTCTGTCACCATACAAAATTCCAGGGTGATATCGGTGATAGTTTCGGAGATATTGAATCCTGGTGAAATATTTCGTACAACCGCCATTTTGAATTGGTGAGACGTAACAAAATTTGAAGGGCACGGTCGGGGTCGCTCGGAATAGTGCTATGATCTTACCGAGTTTCATTGAAATCGCTCCAGTCGTTTAGATTTTATTAGGGACACACACACACACACTCCTCTCACACACACACACACGCACACACACATGGACAAAAGGTGATCTCATAAGCCTATTTTTTCAAAATTGAAAATAGGCTAAAAATGAATATGAGGTGCCCTTTGCTAGTGCTACCTCTGTACAAAATTTCATTCAATTCGTTTTTACCGTGTTGAAATTGATATGGTGAATCGAATTGCACACATAAATGGACGCTATCTGCAAACTATTGGGCTGATGACCTTGCAGTTCAGTCAAAAGATGCTTACCACAAAAAGGTATGTGGTTGCAAAATTTGGTAGAGATCAAATAATTAGGTTGTTCATAATTTGATTTAAGCTTTTAACATTTGGGTGGCCACCAGTCCGTCTCCGTCAAGATGGCGGCAATATAAAACATGACCCTGAGGTGCCCTTTGCTAGTGCTGCCTCCGTACCTAATTTCGTTCAATTCGGTTTTACTGTGTTTGAATTGATAGGGGGAATCGATTTGCACACATATATGGCCGCCAAATGCAAACTATTGGACTGACGACCTTGTAGCTTGTTCAAAGAACGCTTTTCACATAAAGGTATGTTGTTGCAAAATTTGGTAGAGATCGGATGATTAGGTTAGTCGTAATTTGATTTAAGCTTTGCACATTTGGGTGGCTGCCATTACGTTTCCTTCAAGACGGCGGCAATATAGAACATGACACTGAGCTGCCCTTTACTAGTGCTACCTCTGTACCAAATTTCGTTCAATTTAGTTTCACCGTGTTCGAATTGATAGGGGGGGGGGGGGGGACAGACATTCAGAGTACACACACTCACAGACACAAAGACAGACACACAATTTTTCGCCCTGTGTTGATCTCATAAGTCTACTTTCATTTTTTGCAAAAATCGAAAGTAGGCTAACAATCTTTAAAATATATATTGTTAAAAATTCACTTAGCTCATGTCCCTTTTTCTGAGCAAATACTCAAACCAGACCCAACAAACTTTGCATGCATATTATTTAAACCATTTTTGAGCTACTGAAGTAAAAGTATTTTCCTATTGTTTACAGGAGTCGAGTTCTATTTTTAGCCTATTTTCAATTTTGAAAAAATAGGCTTATGAATCACCTTTTGTCCGTGTGTGTGTGTGTGTGTGCGTGTGTGTGTGTGAGGGGTGTGTGTGTGTGTCCCTAATAAATTCTAAAAGGCTGGAGCTATTTCAATGAAACTCGGTATGTTTATAGCACTATTCCGGACGACCCCGACCGTTTCCTTCAAATTTTGTTACGTCTCATCAATCCAACATGGCGGCTGTGTGAAATATTTCACCAGCATTCAATATCTCCGAAACTATTCCCGATATCACCCTGATTTTTTTTACGGTGCTAAAGGGAACTACTAGAAGTTCACCTATATGACATTCGAAAAACTGGTGACTGCAAAACCAACATGGCGGCCACGCGAATTTGCGACTTTTAAATAGACGTTTCTCGCGATTTAACTAACCAAACGCCATAAAACTTGGTACAGTATATGTTTATACACACTTTAATGCATCGACATCTAACTTAGTTCAATTGTTTACATTACCACAAGATGGCGGATGTGCGAAATATTTCACCGGCACTCTATATCTCAGAAAATTTAGTGGTGTCACCCTGAAATTTTGTACGTAAATAAGGACACTATTGGAAGTTCATCTATGAGACTTTCGAAAACCGGTTAACTACAAAACGAACATGGCGGCCAAGCGAATTTGAAAATTATAAATAGACCTTTCTCGCGATTTAATATTTCAAACGCAATGAAATCTGGTACAGGAAATGTTTATACACATTGTAATCCAATGGTATCTAATTTAGCTCTATTGTTTACATAACCTCAAGATGGCGGCTGCGCGAATTTTAAAATTAAGTTTTTATTTCTTGTGTCGTAATCATGCAATCGAAGTGAAAGTTTTCATAATGAACTTACCCAATAATTTTCCTTCAATGGTACATGACTCTATGGCCTAAACATCTAACAATCCAACATGGCGACCATCCGAAATATTTAGACCGCTCTGAATATCTTCGAATCTATTATAGCAATCAAACTGAATATTTTATGTTCATAGGGGCTAAAAACTTAAGTTCACCTATAGGATTTGAAATAACCTGGTGATCACAAATCCAACATGGCGGCAACGCGAAGTATAAATATTCACATGGTCGTTTCTCGCAATTTAACTATCCGAGTGCAGTGAATCTTGGTACAGTAAATCCTTATATGAATGTTAATCCACTGGCATCTAATTTATTTCAATTGATTCTATAACCACAAAATGGCAGCTGTGCGAAATTTTAAAATCTTGTTTTTACTTCTTGTGTCCTAATCATGCGATTGAAGTTTGAAAACTGCACGTACACAATAATCTTCATGTAACAGTACATAACTCTAGGACCTACAAATATAAAATCCAACTTGGCGACCATCCGAATTATTTAGTTGGTTCTCAATATCTACGAATCTATTCCAGAAATAAAACTGAAATTTTGTATGTTGATAGTGACAGTTAACATAAGTAGGATATATGAAAATAGGCTGTATAGTTCTTTACGGAACTACTCGTTCCTTTTTTACATCCTAGTTGAATAAAATTACTTCCTCTAGTAGATCTATATAGTGTTTTATAGACTACCAAGTTTCAAATACATTTATTTGATAGTTCCTGAGAAATGGTACATGACGTTTCAAAAAGTATGACTTACGAAAATAAACGGTATAGCCTTAAAACACCATGTTTAAACCTAATTATATTGCATCAAATATCACTTCAGCACAACAATAAGATACGCCAAATTCTTCAGGAAAGATGGGAGATTTTTTAAGGAAAACGAATTGACATTTTTGAGCCTATCACACATCCCGGTTCCATAGATTAGTTGGTAGAGTCAGACTGTTTCTTGATGGTATTGTCATTTCTCAGTCTTCCATATAATGATAGTTCTTTTTTCAGATTCTTATGCTTTAGTATTTTACCAGTAATAATTGTCACACTTTCTGACATGTCCTTTGTTTTTGGTGGGCAGTGACAGCCAATATACCATCTTCTTGGAAGCCTTCATAGGGAGGTTAAGGCTGCTTGAGCTTTTAGTTCTCGCAGTCAAGTGGTGCAGTTGCACCTAATATAAAGGGAGGTGGCGCGCAGATCGTAACTCCGGTGGGGGTCCGGGTGGGGACACCAAGAGCCCGCCGATGAGCCAGCTTGGTGTCCTAGGCGAAACCCCACACAAGACCCGGCACAAACCTAGAAGAATTGCTGAGTTTTAATTTACCGGCCGTGAAAGCCAATCTATACATCTTTAATTTTTTTTTTTTTTTTTTAGACTATCAACAACAGTTGCATCATTTCCCAAATCTTCAAGCAATTTTTAAGAGTCTTCGTCGGAAATGCAATTTCAAATTCTCAATAATCCCTTGGTTAAGGGGTTTAATTGAAGAGGTGGAATTAGGGGGCAAGAGAAGAGCTTTTATATCACCGCTACCAATTCACATTCGTCAGGATGAGTGGGATCATGCTCGGTTGACGCGGAACCTCGATTAATCAAAGCTCGGTTAATCAAGACTCTGATGTATTTATATATGGTACCTACTATGTCGGTCAGCCTCCGTGGCTTAGGCGGCAGCACACCAGCATCTCATCGCTGGGTCCGTGGTTCAAATCCCGGTCACTCCATATGAGATTATTGCTGGACAAAGCGGAGGCAGACAGGTTTTTCTCCGGGTACTCCGGTTTTCCCTGTCACAATTTCATTCCAGCAACACTCTCCACTCTCATTTCATTTCATCTGTCCTTCATTTAATCATTGCTCCAGGGGAGTGTGACAGGCTTCGGCAACCGGCACACTTCAAATCCTCGCCGCTAGATGGGGGCTTCATTCATTCCATTCCCTGACCCGGTCAGTGGACTGGAAGCAGGCTGTGGATTTTCATTTTCACCTATTATGTCGCAAGACTGAGAAATGAAAATCCCATCAACACACCGTCTTACTCCACCAACTAATCTATGTAGGTGTAGCTGTTATTGATGTGATATAATTAAACAATAAGTCCTAAATTACTGTAGAATTGTACACCAATGCTGAAATTACCTACGACTACTCTGCTGAGATTAAGGTAAACATCTAGAACTTCAACATACAAAAAATTTCAGTCAGTCTGAAAGACTGGACGTTATATCATTTCAAATGTCGCATGCTACAAATGCCACATATGTTAGAGAGGCAGGAGGGCTTCTCGCTTCCCTCGAAGTCCCAGGGATCTTTCAACAGACTCCATTACGAACTTAGAACAAAATATTTCAACAATTAGTTCCATCCAATAAGGGGTTAAAGGTTTCAATCTGACATCTTGCCTACCTCTTTAAGGGTCACCCTGTATTTGAATTGAATCTAACATACTGTACACCTCGTTAAGTGTCATCCTGTATTTTGCTCTGACATCCTGCACACCTCTTTAGGAGGCACCCTGTATTCTTATCTGGCATCTTGTATATCTCTTTAGGAGTCACCCTGTATTCCTGTCTGACAACTTGTGCACCTCTTTAGGAGCCACCCTGTATTCTTCTCTGCCATCTTGTACACCTCTTTAAGAGTCACCTTGTATTCTTATCTGGCATCTTGTATATCTCTTTAGGAGTCACGCTGTATTCTTATGTGGCATCTTGTACTGTATTTTGCTCTGACATCCTGCACACCTCTTTAGGAGTCACCCTGTATTCTCATCTGGCATCTTGTATATCTCTTTAGGAGTCACCCTGTATTCCTGTCTGACAACTTGTGCACCTCTGTAGGAGTCACCCTGTTTTCTTCTCTGCCATCTTGTACACCTCTTTAAGAGTCACCTTGTATTCTTATCTGGCATCTTGTATGTCTCTTTAGGAGTCACGCTGTGTTCTTATCTGGCATCTTGTATGTCTCTTTAGGAGTCACCCTGTATTCTTCTCTGCCATCTTGTACACCTCTTTAAGAGCCACCTTGTATTCTTATCTGGCATCTTGTATGTCTCTTTAGGAGTCACGCTGTATTCTTATCTGGCATCTTGTACTGTATTTTGCTCCGACATCCTGCACACCTCTTTAGGAGGCACCCTGTATTCTTATATGGCATCTTGTATATCTCTTTAGAAGTCACCCTGTATTCTTGTGTGACATCTTGTACACCTCTTTAGGAGTCAACCTGTATTCTTCTCTGCCATCTTGTACACTTCATTAAGAGTCACCTTGTATTCTTAGCTGGCGTCTTGTATATCTCTTTAGGAGTCACCCTGTGTTCTTATCTGGCATCTTGTACACCTCTTTAGGAGTCACCCTGTATTCTTATCTGGCATCTTGTACACCTCTTTAGGAGTCACTCTGTATTCTTTTCGCTTTGCTCGAAGCCCCAGGTCGCTCGACGCCCCAGGACTCTTTCAACAGACTCCATTAACCATTAACTTAGGCTTCCCGCGTGGCTGCATGACATCACGCTCTCGCCGGCCTTTACCCATTAACTTAGGCTTCCCGCGCGGCTGCATGACGTCACAGTCTCCGTCTCCGTAACGCAACCGTCTCCGTCTCGCATAACGTTAGACCCAAAGCATAACGACGAAGTCGACAAGATTATCTGAAATGATAAAACAGTTTTTGTCTCCTAATAAAGCGTTGAAAGATTTGATTTGAAGACTTATCTGATATTGTGGAATGTCTGCATGCTGCTCTGACAACCACTGTTTGTCGGGTCGGAAATCATTTGTAGTTTTAGGAGCTTTTATAATGGCAGTTATATTTAAAACGTTTCAATAGACAACAACTAAAAATGGCTTCGAAGTTATCTATACTCAATTATAACATGCATTGTATGCCATGAAACGAATATAATTCCTTCGTTTACCATAGCATAAGGGCTGATGATCTCGATGTTCTTCCCCTTAAAACAGGAACCACCACCACACTCAAAGTGTTACCTTGATGTAAGTTAGTTATATTTGTGGTAAAACTTACGCCAAATCAATACATTTTATTTTAAAAAATGGTCACTTTGTGGTCATTGGGTACATGTTTCGAGGCCAAACTGTTTTGGTCCCTTCATCAGCCGATATAGTTCAAAAATGTCAAAGAAAGCAGGTGGTTGAAAAGCTTAACACTAAAAACATTCTTATCAATAAACCTATTATGGCGCACCATAAGGAAAGATGGAAGATGTTTACCCTAAAGATACAATAAAATAATAAGTAAATGAATAGAAAGAAAGAATGAAAGAAAGAAAGAAAGAAAGGAAGAAAGAAAGGAAGAAAGAAAGAAAGAAAGAAAGAAAGGAAGAAAGAAAGAAAGAAAGAAAGGAAGAAAGAAAGGAAGAAAGAAAGAAAGAAAGAAAGAAAGAAAGGAAGGAAGGAAGAAAGGAAGGAAGGAAGGAAGAAAGAAAGAAAGAAAGAAAGAAAGAAGAAAAGGAAGAAAGAAAGGAAGAAAGAAAAAAAAGGAATAAAGAAAGAAAGGAAGAAAGAAAGAAAGAAAGAAAGAAAGAAAGAAAGAAAGAAATGAAAAAAGAAGGAAAGAATGAAAGAAAGGAAGGAAGGAAGAAAGAAAGAAAGAAAGGAAGAAAGAAAGGAAGAAAGAAAGAAAGAAAGAAAGAAAGAAAGAAAGAAGAAAGAAAGAAAGGAAGGAAGGAAGAAAGAGAGGAAGAAAGAAAGAAAGAAAGAAAGAAAGAAAGGAACAAAGGAAGAAAGAAAGATAGAAAGAAAGAAAGGAACAAAGGAAGAAAGAAAGAAAGAAAGAAAGAAAGAAAGAAAGGAAGAAAAGGAAGAAAGAAAGAAAAAAGGAAGAAAGAAAGATAGAAAGAAAAGAAGAAAGAAAGATAGAAAGAAAGAAAGGAAGAAAGAAAGGAAGGAAGAAAGAAAGAAAGAAAGAAAGAAAGAAAGAAAGAAAGTAAGAAAGAAAGAAAGAAAGAAAGAAATAAAGAAAGAAAGATAGAAAGAAAGAAAGAAAGGAAGGAAGAAAGAAAGGTAGAAAGGAAGAAAGAAAGGAAGAAAGAAAGAAAGAAAGAAAGAAAGAAAGAAAGAAAGGTAGAAAGGAAGAATGAAAGAAAGAAAGAAAGAAAGGAAGGAAGAAAGAAAGAAAGAAAGGAAGAAAGAAAGTAAGGAAGAAAGAAAGAAAGAAAGGAAGAAAGGTAGAAAGGAAGAAGGAAAGAAAGGTAGAAAGGAAGAAAGAAAGGAAGAAAGGAAGGAAAAAAGGTAGAAAGGAAGGAAGAAAGAAAGGTAGAAGGGAAGAAGAAAAGGAAGAAAGGAAGAAAGAAAGAAAGAAAGAAAGAAAGGTAGAAAGGAAGAAGGAAAGAAAGGAAGAAAGAAAGAAAGAAAGGAAGAAAGAAAGAAAGAAAGAAAGAAAGAAAGGAAGAAAGGTAGAAAGGAAGAAGGAAAGAAAGGTAGAAAGGAAGAAAGAAAGGAAGAAAGAAAGGAAGGAAGGAAGGAAGGAAGGTAGCAAGGAAGGAAGAAAGAAAGGTAGAAAGAATGAAAGAAAGAAAGAAAGAAAGAAGGAAAGAAAGAAAGAAAGAAAGAAAGAAAGGAAGGAAGAAAGGTAGAAAGGAAGGAAGAAAGAAAGAAAGAAAGAAAGAAAGAAAGAAAGAAAGAAAGAAAGAAAAAGTTGAAATTTGAAATCTAAACACGATATGATTAAACTCAAAAAAGTCACTTTATCTTTTAAATCACTGTATTAGGCATTCTTCCTTTGGGTAATAGATATGTGGACCAATTCTTCTGAAAATATGCGGTGACTATAATAAATTTGAAGATAAACACACGCTACATTACCCAAATGAAGAATGCCCAATACAGTGATCTACAAGATAAAGTGACGAAGCACCCTCCACGCCATTAACAACCTGCTCAATGACATTGAAGAAAGCCAAAGACATCCAAGTGACAAATTTCACGTAGTGTTTGTCGATTACACGAAAGCCTTTGACACGTTAAGCAGGTCGCTAATAATTGCGAAACTGTTAGCCATAATGGGCGAAAACAACAAGCTCACGACACTGATAAGCAACATTCTGACCTCAAATTATATCCGAATTGATGACCGTGTCGCAACTTCGAATTTGATAACACAAACCAACGGTGTATTCTTGCCATGGTGGGTGAGTGGTTAACGAGTCGGTCTACTAACCCCAAGCTTGCAGGTTCGCTCCTGGCCACGGTAAGTGATTTTTTTTTGAAAGGCAGCAAAAATACGACACCATGTCATACGATGTTGGTGGCATGTCAAAGAACCCATTTGAATTCAGTAGGTCGTGTTCATAATGGCAAAATTAATCTCGGGAGTTTCCACCAACACAAAGTTCTTTATTTCTCTACTAGAAAGCGCTATAGTGTTCAAGGAGCTTAGATATCTAACCTCCTTGACTTTCATAGTGTTTCAAGGAACAACGAAATTCGACATGCAATCAACCCTTTGGGTGTCTAATAACAAAGCTTGCACCCGGCACCCGAGGCCATACGATATTATTATTATTATTATTATTATTATTATTATTATTATTATTATTATAATGGTGTATTACAAGGAGACCCACTCAGCCTCCTACTGTTGAACATTGCAACGTACGATATGGTGACGGCAACTACGCTAGGAACGGATAATGTTAAAATTTACCTATACGCTGACGATGTGGTCATTGGTTCGAGTTCCGTACTTGAAGTACAAAGAGCCATATCAACTCTAGACAGTTGGGCAAAGGATAACAAGATGAAAATGAACACAGAGAAAACAGTAAAAATGACGTTTCGGAAAGGTGGCACAGAGGACTCGGGAGACAGGATATACCAAGGATTGACAGAAAATACGAAGGAGGGAAGGAAGATTGTAGTTTTACGTGACCGTGAATCTTGTGATTATAAGCCACGGGACCTCCTTTTTACGTGGAATCCGAACCACAGAACATGGCATTTCACTTCGAAAATCTCACATGCATTGACCGGGAATCGAACCTGGACCGCCTTAGTGAGAGGCATACAGCTAGACCGCTGAGCCACCACGCCCCAACAGAAAATACATTCACATACTTTGGATTGACAATGCAAACAACAGCTAGAGCCTACAGAGTCCACATCAAGTCTCGTGCAACGGCGGCAACTAAAGCAATATATGACATTAAATCACTCACGAAGCTCTCTTTGGGAACTGCTATGAGATTATTCGACGCGAAAATAGCGCCCATCGCCACATACGGGATAGAAGTCATCTGGGAGAAACTGACCCTGGCGGACTTGAGGACGCTCGAGGCAGTGAAGCCGCGCTTCCTAAAAGCTACCCTGGGATTATCAAAATATACACAATCTAGACCAGTGTACGAACTTGCCAAGGAGAACTTCTTCATTGAGGACCTACGGACGAAGAGAGGACTGCCATCTACGGACGCCTGGAAAAGACTAATACATGAGAGAGTGAAGGAGAGGGATGATATCTGGCTCGAATTTTACATAACGGAAGCCATGACGAATAGGTCATGGTTTGACACTAATCAAGGCCTACGA
Source organism: Meconema thalassinum (assembly GCA_946902985.2). NCBI lineage: Eukaryota > Metazoa > Arthropoda > Insecta > Orthoptera > Tettigoniidae > Meconema > Meconema thalassinum. The sequence goes on from OX336393.1 coordinate 85,915,356, forward strand.
CATTTCGTTAACTCGATGGCGGTACATGGGTACCACCATAAACTATGCGTCACCGAGTACTTTCATGTAACTTATTTGTAAATTATGTGGTAAACAATGCAGTCGGTACCACGTAATCAAATGTAAGAACCGGGGACCTTCCATTCTGATATTTTGTGAAGGTGGAAGGTGAAAACACTAATGAATATTCGAATGTATTATTCCTGTGCATAATTTGTGCGCCGTATTTTCAATAATAATAAAGTGACATTTTAGAGTTTAATCATATTGTGTTTAAATTTCAAATTTCAACTATTTCTTTCTTTCTTTCTTTCTTTCTTTCTTTCTTTCTTTCTTTCTTTATATCCACCGATTATTTTAATGTACCATTAGGGTAAATATCTTCCATTTTTCCGTATGGTGCGCCATAATAGGCTTATTGATACGACCGTTTCTAGTGTTAAGCTTTTCAACCACCTGTTTTCTTTGACGTTTTAGATCTATATCGACTGATGAAGGGGCCAAAGCAATTAGGCCTCGAAACAAGTCCCCAATGACCACAAAGTGATCATTTATTAAAATAAAGGTATTTATTAGGTGGAACTTTTGCCACAATTATTACTAATTAGTTCCTCAATACGGATCCAGCAGGAACCTTTCAAATACTAAAATTGATGTAAGTTGTCATGCAAAATAATCACCATCTCCATGGATAAATAACAATACATTGTGCCCTAGAAATGACACACGGCTCATTCAAATATTACATATTTAAAGGAGATTTTTGTGGGCATATTTATTACGAGAGGTCAATCAATACCTGATTTTTAATTCCAAAATCAATAGAAATATTCTTCACCTTTTCAATTTTAGCCTGCACATGACGGAAATCAGTTAACTGTTAATTATGAAATACTGACGTTTGATGGACATGGTCACATTCCCATGACAGCTGCTGGCGTGCGCAAGTGCTGCCCCTAGGGAAATCGCGCAACAGAGCAGAACTAAGTTGAATACTGAATAGTTCAGGGACACGTCATGCCCATCAATGACAATTCTGTAGAAGCTTGTAGTCTTATGAGGGTGTTAATATTTATTTATTTATTTAATAATTATTAGATACAACCATGAAAAGGTCATTTTACACTAATATTTTAACAATTTCAAATAATATTAACAACAACAACAATAACAGGTAACAATTGGCAGTGATGGCAGAAGGGATAAATCTCGGGAAGGACGCAGGGAGTGATTGGGGTAGTGGGTGATTAGGAGGGTGAGGGGTTAGGAATTGAGGGTGAAAGGAATCTTCTAATGTTATGCTGGAATGTTCGATAGGAAGAGAATATGTCAATATTTGGAAGGGAGTTGCTAAGGGTAGGTAGACGGTGGAAAATAGAGCGCTTCTGTACTTCAAGATGTTGGCGAGGTATGTGGTGTAAATGGTTCTGGCGTGTTGAGCGGGAGGGAACATGGATTGGGAAGTAGCTTAAGAGCATGTTACATTTTGTGTAACCATTCATAATGTTATGTAGGAAACACAGGTCAGTAAATTGTAGACGGCTTCTCAGGTCGAGTAAATTGAGCTGATTTAGAATGTCGGATTTGGCAAAGTGCCTTAGTGAAGGATTGCGAGCTTTGACAATTGATATGAAGAAATTAAAGACACTGTTCAATTTAGAAATATTGGTTATAGCCGAAGTAGACCAAATTGAATATCACGATCAAAAGTCATGCGGCTTTTTTACGTGAAATACTAACCACAGGATTTGACATTTCATCTTCGAAAAAATCTCACATTCAATAACCGAGAATTGAACCCAGTCCACCTTGGTGAGAGGCAAGCAGCTAGACCACTGCGCCTTCACGCCTTTAATGACAAGTCACCTCAGTTAGGTGCAAATAACTACGAGATTTCAAATAAGGGGGAGATGACCTCGCTGTTCCACCTCTTAAAACAACAATCACCATCACCATATTTCAAATAAATATATTTTTCCTCCTAAAATGAATAATAATAATAATAACTAGTTGATACCCGTCAAAACATGACGGTCGTTGGGAAATATTTACTAAAGGATTCTCTTATACAGTATGCATTTTTTGAACGATTACTTTTTGACACTGTTGTAACTTTAAGGGCGTCGAAAGATCGACTGAAACCTTGATGAGGCAAATAGAAACCTACACGTTCCAGAGTTTCTCCTTGAGCTTTATTGATTGTGATAAAGTACGCCAAGCGAATTGGAAATTTGAAAATTGAAGACAGTGTTTTATCGGAAGATGTTAAATCAAGTAGAAGGAGTATAGCTCTCTGTCCATTAAGTGATTTGCCTCCATATATAGACTACTTACTCTAAAATTTTGATCCATTGAGCCACAACAATATTTCCCCCCTTTTTAATTCTCATAAACAAAGATCTCTGTAGACGCGATGGAATCCGCCATTTCTCTGGTGGAATAGAGCCATTGTGCGCAAGCTCGGGAGCGACAAATATTACATTTTTCTTTAATAATTTAAAAACATACCCTAACATTATGTTTTCCTTTTAAAGACACTCTGAAAATCTGCATGCCAAGAGCTCTCGTCAGAATGCATTACGAAGTCAATCGGTTGAGACGTTTTCTCAATCTCGCGGTAAAAAATCACCTTAGTGTTTTAAATATATAGAAGATAGATAATAATGGTGCGACATCACGTCTTGGATCCATCCAGGTGATCTATTCTCCAGTTTGCACGTACCGTTGTGCATTACCAACTGGTAGAGTAGCTGAGCTGAGTGATATGAGAGGTCTTTTACGTGCCAACATCGTACGATTTTGATTCCATGGATTCATTTCATCCTTCAAAAGGGGGAAATGAACCCGCGATCTTAGGATCATAAGACCACTGAGAAAGCTTATCTAACCCTTGCTATGTGGTTGAAGATGAGGTGAGGTGTATATTTGGTGAACGGTTTGTACGACCGGGCACCCTGTTACCAATCTGTTCAGAGGAATTAACGTTAGACCGGTGAGTTAGCCGTGGTCGTTACGGCATGACTGCTGGCAGTCGCTCACATCCGGGAGGCGAGGAGGTTCGAATCCCCCCGCCAGCAACCTTAAAGATGGTCTTCTGTGGTTTCCCATCTTCCTTCCAGGCAAATGCCGGGGTTGGCCCCTAACTATAGGCCACAGCCGCTACCTTCCAACTCTCCTCCCCAACGGTACTTGTAGCTCACCCATTGCGTGTCCGTCTCGAAGTAGCTACAAAACTGGCGAGCAGAACATATCCTCGGACACTCCCGGCACTATAAGCCGCTTAAAAAAATGACAAAAACGTTAGACCAGCGGTTTCGGTGGCGTAGTTGGTAGCATGCTGAACTGCTGTGCCCAAGATAGCGGGTTGAAACCCGGCCGAAGTCGTCGGATTTTTAATAGTGTTAAAAATCCTTCAGTATGCCTTCCTTCGGAGGGGAAGTAAAGCCGGCGGTCCTATATCATAGCTTTATGGTATGTAAAAGATCCTTCCACAGACTTAACTTGTGTGAAGCTAAATTGTTAGGTTGGATTTCGTGGGAACGCTGTATCAAAGTTCCAACGTTCACCACTAGGTATCATTGATATCTGGTAGCGAAAGTTGGAACTACTTGAAATTGAACGGAACTTGTAGCTCACCCTAAGGGTGTCCGCTGGAAGCAGCTATAGACTCAGGCGAGCCGAACATGTCCTCGGACACTCCCGGCACTAAAAGCCATACGATAAATAAATAATAACGTTAGACCAAATACCTATATAAATAAAGAAGAATTAAACTGGACTTCAAGTTGATATAAAGCTGCTGTGACGTATTAGAAGTTATTGTAGAAGCTACCCCTCCTAGTCCAGGCCTCATGCGATGACGAGCGTAGCTACTGTGCACCGTATAACTTGACTTAGTTCCTGTTAGAACGTAGGGCATCCACGAAGCTCCGCCATCTCACTCTGTAGGCTGCAATCCTCTTCACCTCTCTCCATGTCTTTCCCTGTTGTCGCCCTTCATTAGCCCATTTTAATTAATGAAACAAGATGTTCAGTAAAGAACATATAGCCTACATTCTCCTAAATGCATGGGTATTGTTATAACTCCTTGTAATATTCAAGGAGTATAATTGAATGTTGGTTTTAGTAGCTTGTTGAAATACAACGTGCTATACGGATATTAAACATGAATATGAGGTGCCCTTTGCTAGTGCTACCTCTGTAAAAAATTTCATTCAATTCCATTTCACCGTGTTTGAATTGATAGGGGGAATCGATTTGCACACATACATGGCCGCTATCTGCAAACTTTTGGGCTGATGACCTTGTAGTTCAGTCAAACGATGCTTATCACACACAGGTATGTTGTTACGAAATTTGGTCGAGATCAGATAATTAGGTTGGTCGTAATTTGATTTAAGCTTTTTACATTTGGGTGGCCACCATTACGTTTCCGTCAAGATAGCGGTAATATAAAGCATGACACTGAGGTGCCCGTTGCTTGTGCTACCTCTGTACCATATTTCGTTCAATTCGGTTTCACCGTGTTTGAAAAGATAGGGGGAATCGATTTGCACACCTACATGGCCGCCATCCGCAAATTATTGGGCTGCTGACCTTGTAGTTTGCTCAAAAGATTCTTTATACATAAAGGTATAATGTTGAAACATTTCGTAGAGATCAGATGATTAGATTGGTCGTAATTAGATTCAAGCTTTTAACATTTGGGTGGCCGCCATTACGTTTTTGTCAATATGGCGGGGATATAAAACATGACACTGAGCTGTTCTTTGCTTGTGCTACCTCTGTACCAAATTTTGTTCAATTCGGTTTCATCGTGTTTGAATGGATAGGGGGAATCGATTTGTACACATATATGGCCGCCATCCGCAAAGTATTGGACTGATGATCTTGTAGTTTAGTCAAAATATGCTTCCCACTTAAAGGTATGTTGTTGCAAAATTTGGTAGAGATCGGATAATTATGTTAGTGGTAATTTGATTTAAGCTTTGAACATTTGGTTGGCCGCCATTACGTATCCGTCAAGACGGCGGCTTTATAAAATATGACACTGAGGTGATCTTTGCTAGTTCTATCTCTGTACCAAATTTCGTTCAATTCGGTTTCACCGTGTTCGAATTGATAGCGGGGACAGACATTCAGAGTATACACACTCACACACACACTCACACACACACACACACACACACACACACACAGACACACAATTTTTGGCCCTGTGTAGATCTCATGTCTACTTTAATTTTTTTTTTTTTTCAAAAATCGAAAGTAGGCTAAAAATAGACTTATGAGACCACCTTTTGTCCGTATGTGTGAGTGTGTGTTACACCCCCTCCCTTCTAAACGGCTGGAGCTATATATTTCAATGAAACTCTTTAAGATCATAGTACTATTTTGTCCGACCCGACCGTGCCCTTCAAATTTATTACGTCTCACCAATCCAACATGGCGGTTGTGCGAAATATTTCACCGGCATTATATATCTCTGAAACTGTTACTGATATCACCCTGAAATTTTGTACGGTAATGAAGGGTACTACTCGAAGTTCACCTATAAAACTTTCAAAAACCTGTTATCTAAAAAACCAACATGGAAGCCAAGCGAAGGTGAAACGTTTAAATAGACTTTTCTCAGGACTTAACATTCCAAACACAACGAACCTTGGCACAGCAAATGTTTATTGTAATTCACTGGCATCTAATTTAATTCATTTTTTTACATAACCTCAAGATGGCGGCTGTGCGAAATATATCACCGGCAATCTATATCTCCGAAACTATTATTGATATCACCCTGAAATTTTTGTACGGTGATAAACGGCACTACTAGAAGTTCACCTATGAGACTTTCAAAAACCTGTTATGTACAAAACAAAATGGCAGTTAAGCGATGTTGAAACATTAAATAGACTTTTCTCGCGATTTAACCATACAAACGCAGTGAAAGTTGGTACAGTAAATGTCTACACACATTGTAAAGCACTGGTATCTAAACTGGGTGAGTTAGCCGTGCTCGTTACGGCGTGGCTGCAGGCAGTCGCTCACATTCGGGAGGTGAGGAGGTTCGAATCCCCCCGTCGGCAACCTTGAAGATCGTCTTCTGCGGTTTGCCATCTTCCTTCCAGGCAAATGCCGGGGTTGGTCCCTAACTATAGGCCACAGCCGCTACCTCTTCCAGTTCCTTGACCTTACATTCACACATTCCTCCCCAGACAACACTCCACACAGACGGTACGTGTAGCTCACCCCTTGGGTGTCCGCATAGAAGCAGCTACAAAACTCTACGAATCTACGCAAAAATCGTCATCTAATAGTACATAACTCTATGGCCTACATATATAAAATCCAGCATGGCGACCAACCGAACTATTTTGACGGTTCTCAATATCTATTAATCTATGACAGCAAACAAACTGAAAATTGTTATGTACATTTATGAGACATTCAATAACCTGGTGGGCACAAATAAAAAATATAAATATTTAAATGCACGTTTCTCGCTATTTAACCATCCGAGCTCAGTGAAACTTGGTACGGTAAATGCTTATACGAATGTTAATTCACTGGCATCTACTTTATTTCAATTTTGTTCATAACCACAAGATTGCAGCTGTGTAAATTTTAAATTTCGATTTTATTTCTTGTGTCCTAATCATTCGATTGAAGTTTGAATGCTTCACCTACGTGCATAAAAATCCAACAAAGTGACCATCCGAAATATTTGGACGGTTATCAAAATCTACAAATTTATTACAGCAATCAAACTCAAATTTGTAAGTTGATTGAGGCAATTAGCATAAGTAGGACATTTTATGAACATAAGCTGTATAGTTCTTCACAGAAATACTTGTGTGCCTTCATGCCTGCTTAGGTCTTCCACTTCTCCCACTACCAACGGATTTCCTAAGAGTGTGTCCTTCGTTTTACTTCCGAATTTGGCCAACTGTGGACCCCGTGTAACTTAATGCTTTCTGGCCAGTCTTCTTTTCTCTTCTCAGAACTTCTTCATTCGTTCACTCCTTAATTTTTCTGCTCCTCAGATATCACGGGTTTGGGCCTGTTCTTCAGTTGCTCTTCTACTTGAGTTCTGAACTTACTGTATTTCTGTTGAGGATCAATTCAGATGTAATTTTAATTTGTTCTATGTTCTTCTTAACCTCCTCCATCCATTTCGTCGTCCTCCTCAATCCAATTATATATTTAAAGAATTAACGAGTTTGCCCAGTAGATTAACATTTTCTCCTCTTTGTTTGTATTCGGATCTGTTCTCCCCGAGGCTCGTACCCACAGAACTTCATTTTCTATTACTTCAGGTCAATGAATGTTCATTATTCGTAACGATATGAAATTAGTCATAGCAAAAAATTCCCTTTTTAACAATTGAATTACTGAAATACCAAATTGGTATAATCTATTTATTCCACTGAAGTCAATAAATTGTAATAAATATGAAATCGAAGCTTACCACCTCAGAGTAGCGGGGTGATATACTTGCTAAATTAATCACACACCGATTTCACTAATATACTCTTATTTATTAATAACTAATACTAGATACATAACACGATGACAGTTCAAATGCAAATACCCTGAAAAAAGGTTGAAATCACAAACATATGATAATAATTCTTCTCCACTTACAAATTCTTCTTTTCTGGTTGTTCTCTGGCAATCAGAACTATCAATACCCGTTTGTCAACATGTAAGCAAGCAAGCTTCCATTACCTGCATCTCTTGTACAGAATCCACAACTACCTTCGTAAGGGAAGACTACCCCTCACACAATTCTTAGTATTCTTCTGCTTCATTTCTTATTACTCCACTTTATTTTCAGGGTAATACAACCCTTAATACTTGTCTGTCTGCATGGACAAACCAAATCATAATACTTGATACTCTTCTTTCATTATTCTTATTACTTCAATAAGCCTCCACCATACATCACAACATAACATTCTCATAACTGCCTACACAAATCATCCCAAAAACAGAAAAAAAGATATAACCTCCACATCACCATGCCAAAACGTAACATTTTCCTTTCTCAGAACGTAACATAATATGCTCCACATCTCAACATTTCCACAAGCAGACACTCTATTTTTCTTTTCCCAACCATAAGATAACCTCTCAATTCTTCTTAGCATAATCTCCAAACAAACATGACATCACCATAGTAACATAGTAACTTAGCCAAAGCCACCTGTCACCTACTTGTGGACCACCACCAAGAATCTCTATGGCACAAAACCCAAAACGCTCTGTGGTGCTCCATCAACAGGTGGCCATGGTTGGTAACCTCAGTTACTCACATCACACACCATGGTGCTAAAACATACATACAGTAACCCAAAGGTGAGCGATGAAACCAAAATTCGGTTCAACATTTTCTCAATTAATGAAAATTATTATGGTGTTTCAAGTGACACAGTAACACAGGTTATCAGATAACTTCTAAACCCACCTACGTACACGGGTATACATGACCACGATGTCGAAAGGACCCTAAGGAATCAACAACAACGAATTATTTAGATGTTGTGGGAGCTCTCAGTTCCCGCAGCAAAGAAAGGCGACGCACTTCACATACTCCTAATAGTATTGTTTTATGCAGCCCAACTTACCCGTGTTGTCAGGTAGGTCGATATTTCTCTGCTGTATCCAGTGTGGTACAAATGCACTGCAGCATACCCTGCAAACGATACTGAACACTATTATTTTCTCTCGATGTAATTACAGATCCTTACGACAGAAAAACAAGATGTTCAGTAAAGAACATATAGCCTACTTTTTCCTAAATGCATGGGTATTGTTATAACTCTTTGTCCTTTTCAAGGAGTATAATTGAATGTTGGTTGTAGTAGCTTGTTGAAATACAACGTGCTATACGGATATTAAACATGAATATGAAGTCCCCTTTGCTAGTGCTACATCTGTACCAAATTTCGTTCAATTCGGATTTACCGTGTTTGAATTGATAGGGGGAATCCATTAGTACACATACATGGCCGCCATCCGCAAATTATTGGGCTGATGACCTTGTAGTTTGGTCAAAAGATTTTTTTTGTTCATACATAAAGGTATAATGTTGCAAAATTTGGTAGAGATCAGATGATTAGACTGGTTGTAATTTGATTTAAGCTTTTTACATTTGTGTGGCCACCATTACGTTTCTGACACTGGAGTGCCCTCTGTTAGTGCTACCTCTGTACCAAATTTCATTCAATTCGATTTCACCATGTTTGAATTGATAGGGGGAATCGATTTGCACACATACATGGCTGCCATCTGCAAACTAATGGGCTGCTGACCTTGTAGTTTAGTCAAAAGACGCTCGCCATATAAATATATGTTGTTGCAAAATATAGTAGAGATCGGATGATTAGTCGTAATTTGATTTAAGTTTTGAACATTGGGGTGGCCGCTATTACGTATCCGTAAAATGGCGGCGATATAAAACATGACACTGAGGTGCCCTTTGTTAGTTCTACCTCTGTACCAAATTCCGTTCAATTCGGTTTCACCGTGTTCGAATTGATAGGGGGAGGGGGCAGACATTCAGAGTACACACACTCACACAGACACACAATTTTTGGCCCTATGTAGATCTCATAAGTCTACTTTCATTTTTTGCAAAAATCGAAAGTAGGCTAATAATAATTGTGTTTAGTATCGTTCTTAGATATCGTTGCAGTGCTTCTTTTTAGGGGGAACGCGGGGGGGGGGTACCCGTACCCCTTAAACATTTGAAAACTGTTTAAGAAAAAATATTGGTACATTTTTAGGCTATCTAGTCCGGCAAATATAACTTCCGACTTGAAAGTTTATCGATCAGCTGGCGTCAATTTGCTGTTCACATCAGCTGGAGGAGATTTCGAGCAATCCTCGATTTAAATCGATCTATTGGTCGGCAACTTGGCACTCCGTTCTTATAAGCACGCAGGCTAGGGTTTGGAGGCGAGGTAGCTTGTTATTTTGTGCGTGTGGTTAGACATCTGGTGACCAACACGAAAAACAAGCAGAGGAAGCGTGTAAATGGCAGTGATCAGCCTCTTTTACCAGTGTGGAAATTACTGTACAGTAAGCAGGACAGCAAAAAGGGACACTACCGCAGTGCTTTTAATTTCAAAATGTAAAATGATTAGAAATACTGAGTGCAGTTACCACCTGACATGTTGACCACAAATAAATTAACCTTTCGTTTAACATGTCAGCCCGTAAAGTAATAACTGGACTCTGCGAATTGCCGAAAATTGTAAAAAGATCGTGATGATTTGTCGACTACAACTGAGAGTACCCCTTAAATTGCTTTTAGAAAAAGAAAGCACTGACCATACGGGATGCAAGGAGATAAATATCGACCTTCATGACAACACACGTTAGTTGGGCTGCATAAAACAACATTAAAACCCTTTATAGGTCCTTGGGATACTATCTTCCCACCATGGATTTATAGAACGGTGTTAGGGAGAGAATCTTCCCACCCCTTTCATCTCAAGCAATTCCACATGCATCCACAAGCTAGCTGCACAGAAATATTGACCACCAATTAATTTGATGTATACTGTCATCAGAAACCAAAGGCGGGAAGCATATATCCCAGTGGTCTCTACAGTGCACGTACTCGCCAGTTCGGTTGTGTTGAGTGAAAGAAATGCATTGTTTTACAGAAGAAGGTGTTTTTATTGAAGATAAGAGATTTGTAAACGTTGGTATATAACAGAAATACAATGTTAATAATGAACTTGGTCACTTGAGTAAATGTATTTCAGCTAGAATGGAAATGATTATCCTGCTCAGGGTGTTTGCCATAGAATAGAAGATTTTTAAAATTAATTTTCTGTGTTCTTAGTAAATAATATTTTGAAATTATTGAATTATATTCGAATATACCAACCTTCAACATTGCAAAATAACTTTTATGTTTTTTGTGCAGTTTTTGGCAAAGATGATATAGGCCACTGACCTTGTGTTGCGTGGGAGTTACGTTTTTTTATTATAGAGCGTGATGAGTGTTTTTATATAATATATCCTGTTAAATATACCTCGTTATTGAGTGATAAACACAGTATCATCATAATTTCGAGGTGGGAGATTATTACCCCATTGCTCATTTAAGAAAACATTCTGTCGGGTGTGGGAAGTGGGATGATAATTTCCTACCCCATATTTCATAAAATAGAATCCACACCCATAAAATTGTTGCATGTTCCTACTCATCTATCACCCCCAATTACAAATGTGCAAAAAAAAATATTATATATCCCCAGTCTTTTGCCCTATAAAGGGTTAGGGGCAGCTGAATCACCCGGTGTAGGGGAATTCTATTGCCGCCATTTTGTAAATGATTGACTGTATCAGATTGGTTACTTTATGTATGAGATACTAGCCTCAATAGGTCTATGTGTTATCTGACCATAAAATCTTTACCCTTGCAAAAATCTTAGCTCCATTGTTCTGGTAGTCTATACGTGAGAGAAACAGCCAATCAGACAACCCGACGAATAATCTACGATAGTATGATTGTTGTGGAAATAATGCAATACTGCCTTGTTTCATTACTGGGAAGATACAACGTGGTTTATACGTGGTCAGAGGAAGCTGGATATAATTCCCACTAACTCGGCCACAAACTGACGGGCTGGACCGCAAAGCTTGCATCAGAGCAAGCACGAGATGGCACGGGAACACAGTGTGACACACGGTGACACGCGAAACGTGCTCTGTCACACGTACAAGATAACGTGGGCTATGCTGTGACATGTCCATCCAATGTGGCGCGACAATGAAGCTACTTTACCTACATATACCTGGCCTATTCAATTCTGGCTACTGCTGCAGCTGCTAAGGATAGCATGATTATACAGTCAAAATCCGTACTTTGTCAGTGTTGCCAAACCTACAGTACGCCAAGTGATTATGCTGAATAACGGTCAACATTTCACTAGTCTCTCCAAAATATTTAGCCTATTTTCATTTATAACAAGAAGTTCCGTGACGAACTAAAGAGCCTACTTTTCTTAAAACTTAAGATTCATGCCAATGATTGATCTACACACATCAAAAAAAGTTTTTCATCACCTCGGTTCCAAGAGTTCCGGAACCTTTAAATACAAAGGGAATAGAGATCAACACAAACAACATTTCAGCTCGTTTTATTGCTCATGAGACCCACACATTGCATGTTGTACCATCATACAGCTAGACTTTCAGCATTTGTGGTCCAGATTGCAGTACACACCACTACCTCTAATACCCAGTAGCACGTCCTCTTGCATTGATGCATGCCTGTATTCGTCGTGGCATACTATCCACAAGTTCATCAAGACACTGTTGGTCCAAATTGTCCCACTCCTCAACGACAATTCGGCGTAAATCTCTCAGAGTGGTTGGTGGGTCAAGACGTCCATAAACAGCCCTTTTCAACATATCCCAGGCATGTTCGATAGGGTTAATGTCTGGCGAACATGCTGGCCACTGTAGTCGAGCGATGTCGTTATCTTGAAGGAACGCATTCACAAGATGTGCACGATGAGGTCGAGAATTGTCGTCCATGAAGACAAATGCCTCTCCAATATTCTGCCGATATGGGTGCACTATGGGTCGGAGGATGTCATTCAGGTATCGTAAAGCCGTTTCGGAGCCTTCCATGACCACCAGTGGCGTACGTCGGCCCCACATAATGCCACCCCAAAACATCAGGGAACCACCACCTTGCTGCACTCGCTGGACAGTGTGTCTAAGACGTTCAGCCTGACCAGGGTGCCTCCAAACACGTCTCCGACGATTGTCTGGTTGAAGGCATATGCGACACTCATCGGTGAAGAGAACGTGATGCCAATTCTGTGGGGTCCATTCAGCATGTTGTTGGGCCCATCTGTACCGCGCTGCATGGTGTCGGGGTTGCAAAGCTGGACCTCGCCATGGACGTCGGGAGTGAAGTTGCGCATCATGCAGCCTATTGCGCACAGTTTGAGTTGAAACACGACGTCCTGTGGCTGAACGAAACGCATTATTCAACATGGTGGCATTGCTGTCAGGGTTCCTCCGAGCGGCAATCCGTAAGTAGCGGTCATCCACTACAGTAGTAGCCCTTGGGCGGCCTGAGCGAGGCCTGTCATCGACAGTTCCTGTATCTCGGTACCTCCTCCATGTCCGAACAACATCGCTTTGGTTCACTCTGAGACGCCTGGAAACTTCCCTTGTTGAGAGCCCTTCTTGACACAAAGTAACAATGCGGACGCGATCGAACTGCGGTATTGACCTTCTAGGCATGGTAGAACTACAGACAACATGAGCAGCGTACCTTCGTCCTGGTGGAATGACTGGAACTGATCGGCTGTCGTACCCCCTCCGTCTAATAGGCCCTGCTCATGCAAGGTTGTTTACATCTTTGAGCAGTTTTAGTGACATCTATGAACAGTCAAAGGGACTGTATCTTTGATACAATATACACAGTCAACGTCTATATGCCGGAGATCTGGGAACCGAGGTGATGCAAAACTTTTTTTGATGTGTGTATATGGATCTATCTAGAATAATGACGAATTTAAGTTGGTAATATCGAAATTTCTAATTAGTTCGAAATACTGTATATCTGGCATAATGTATCCTAATAGAGCACTACAGTTGGAAGCCCTGGTAACTGAATATATTTTTAGTTCCATCTCTTAAGGTACACAATACAAAATTTGGTTGAAGTCCAATGGATAGCATGGACGTTACATGCAGTTAGACATTGGATCTAACAGTGCGCGTAAAATCATGTTGGCAACAATGTCATGCATATAAAGGTCAGAAATGATCTGAAATGATATGATCTACTGTCGTGTGAATTTTGAATGAGATCTATTAGTTAGTATAAAAGTTACATGTATTTTAAAATTAGACCTATCAGCAGGCTTAGAATCATGTTGGCAGCACTGAAGTATATAAGATACTCCAAATTAATATAGAATGCCAGGTACTATATGTGTGCATAGTTTAAAGCTTCTCGGCTTGCATACTGAACCCTTTAGAAAAGCAGTGTTTAATGCAAGAAATCTTAATCAAGGGGTCGCGCTCAGTTCCTATGTGATGTTTACGTTCGCCAAACAACATACTCTACTGAGGTAAGGGTCATAGGATATAAACTATAAATTAAGAAAGAAAGGTGACAAGATGTAAAATAATAACAAGATTTAATGACTAATAGTGCATAAAAAGAAATAAACAACAATAAAATATAAAACAATCCTCCCTGAATTTTCCATGACAAGAATATCTATCAAATCTGAGGAGTCAGACGGATCTCCCCTTTATTTTAAAATGTGGATCCTGGTTCCACTACCTTGCAATTTGGGTTTTATGTGCGCGTAATGACTAACTACGAGGAATGAGTACTTTGGACGACTGTTCGTTTACAACGGGTTACAGCCACGATGCTTACGAACAATCATCTCGTAAATCAACGTTTATGGATATGGAACATGACATTAATAAAAACCCTTAAAAAAGTAATGCTGACACACGCACTAAATCTACTATTTACAGGAATCTCTCTCGGGACCCTCATTAGCGCGAAGACGCACTTGACTATGAGCTGCCAACACTGGCCAAATTGCTCAACACAAACAAGGAAATACAGCATAGCACGTGACTCACGGGTCACTGAATGAAATATAAACATGGAATAAACCAACAACAACAAAAGCCTGACTGGCTGACATTACTTTATATGAACAAAACTGCATGTTAAGCTAACGCTTCGGAGATTATCGTGATTCGTAGGCAACTCCCATTTATTTAAACAATTTTTATCATTGATCAGTTCTTAGTTCTGTATTTCAAGTTATTACTGAGCCACACAGGCACTCTCCACTAATGACCTGGCTGGCAATCTTCAGTCCGTCTTGTGAAACATCACCCCTCTTCCTCAATCACCTGTCATTGTCCCACTCCAGTGTGTATAAATACCTGACCAGCTGTGCCGTTATCTCAAGGAATCAACAGCAACAAACTCAACCACTTCAACATATGGTCAGACATTAATCAAAATATCCAGAATTGCCCTCGCGAGGTCACAATATGGATTTGTCATCAAGCTGCCAGAAATCAGTCTACGCTGAAATTCCCGCTTGTAATGACACAAATACACACACTCACACACACACATTTGGGAATGACAATACGTTTTTTCACACAGATCGGCTGAATGGATGCTCGCCAATTTAAAAAATATTAAAACCTACGATAGAGCTGACTGCTCTTCGTCACAAATCACATTGCTCCAAAGGCAATAATCTCATTGAATCTGATCAATAATAAAACAAAAGAAATTAATTACTCTCCAATCTACTGTATAATTATTTTACTTCAGTCCTACTTCTGAAACACAACACATCTCCGAGAGACGTTTTTAACCGCATTGCGTAGCGTATGCAAACACGGTCGTCCACATAGCTACGTTAGTTAAAACAACAAACAAGAAAAGAACCTTCTACTAATAATATATGCGAGCTGTTTCCATGCAAAAGGTGTGTCAGACCAAAACTAAATATACTACGTTAATCACACAAGCAAATTATTTTCAAAACAAAATATGTCCCATACACCATAAGTTAATTTATCAGATAATAATAAATATTATTCAGTACTCATCCTCAGTCAGCCACCCGTCAAAGAACATCCGCAGCCATCTCCCAACTGGATCCTTCTTATCTCATCTCAACCATCTTGATGGAGTCTTGATATTTCCAGGCTTCCTCCATGGTCAATGATGTCATCTCTTGTGCTGATTCAAAAATTAAATTATTATACACTTGATGTCTGACTACTAAATTCGCCGTTCGGGTACTTCTTTCCCCAAAACAGTTTGTTGGCGAATTATCGAAGATACTGTCCCTACAAATATAGTACTGTGACTATCTAACACTGAATTTAACACTTTTAATAATAATTTCTGTGTCCTTCATGACACGCAAAGTATAACTGTCAACGTCCTTAGACGCGCAAAGTATAAAAACCTGTGTCCACGACACACAAAACCAAAGTCTACGTCCGTAGACGCACAGAGTAAAAGTTCTCCCGTCCTCAGACGAAAACAAGTAAATAGGCCTACGTCCGTCGACGCACAGAGTAATAGTCCTTGTCTTGGCTTTTCACGCCACTTATAAATGAACCAGCCCTAGGTGTAGATAGAGGGGGAAATTAGATAAAAATTTCACAAAATAATAGTGATACAGGAATGAAATAAATATCACTGAACTCGAAAAATAGCGCAGGTCAAGAATATGCCCATTAATCCTAGAATCGATCGTAGAGATGTTGTCTAGGCGATCTCCCGCGTGAATGCTAGCCGAGCGTGCCCACGCTAGACCTGCCGCGCTAAATAGGCATTCTTCTCTCATTGGTTCCCACATTTCTGTAACTTGGCGGTTTTTATCAGACCATGGCTTAGTAGGAGTGTCTAGCATGCTCATCAGCCACTCACGTTACTGCATCATCTTTCTTCTAGGCGCGAATATCACAATGAACATACCAGCAGCATGTCTCACTGCGCGTCGCTTCTATTTTGAGGCGGCCACCACCTGTCCTTCTGAATCATAGCTATGGTCATTCTTTTCACAATCCTAAGTATTTAGCCTTTTGTCAAACAGCTTCAGGTATGTCCTCACTGTCTCCAGCAACTGCTTGAAATTTCCTCATCTCCGTCTGGCTATTTTCGTGATGCTTGTAGAAGTATTTATTAATTGAAGAAATAAAACATCGAATCATTTAACCATCAGAGGTTAAAAGGGTTCAATACTTTCTGATATATTGGTATTTAGATAAAATAAATTGAGAGCATTTATTAACAGTTGGCAGCCCTGGTGGCTCTTAAGAAAACGCATAGCCATATCTGTTTATGTACACATAGCACATACGAAGTTTGGTTGAATTCCAATGGATAGAGTAGAAGTTATATGTATTTGAAAATTGGACTTTTCAGCAGGCTTATGATCATTTTGGCAACACGGCCATCTATGGCCTCCTGGAAATTAAACTAAAATATTATTTCTATACGTGTGCTAATTTTGAAATAGCTTCCATTCATACCTTCCTGGATATCCAACATGGAGCTCAATTTTCAATTGCGATTTTTCAGCAGTCGGTAGTACTGACATCATTTTCAAATACGGCATTGAGATATTCGGGTATAGATCTTTACTCCTACCAAATTTTGTTTCGATTGCTGCAGCCGTTTAGGAGTTGATAGGGGGGACACACACACACAGCCAGGCAGACAGACAGAAGGACAGACAGACAGACAGACACACATATGCCCGGATCGATCTCAACAGTCTACTTTTCTCATTTTTGCAAAATGTGCAAAGTAGGCTAAAAATTGAGGCTTATGAGATCACCTTTTGTCCGTGTGTGTGTGTGTGTGTGTGTGTGTGTGTGTGTGTGTATGTATGTTGTTGTGTGTGTGTGTCTACGTGTGAATAATAAAATCTAAACGGCTGAAGCTCGGTAAGGTCATAGTACTATTTTGTACGACCCCAACCGTGCCCTTCAAATTTGATTATGTCTCACCAATCCAACATGGCAGTTGTGCGAAATATTTTACTGGCAGTATATATCTCCGAAACCATTACTGATATCGCCCTAAAATTTTTACAGTGATCAAGGGCACTACTACAAGTTCGCCGATGTGACCTTCAGAAACCTGTTAAGTACAAAACGAACATGGTGGCCAAGCGATTTTGAATCATTTAAATAGACTTTCCTCGCGATTTAACCACCCGATCGCAGTGAAACTTGGTACAGCAGTGTTTATACACATTGTAAAGTATTGATATCTAATTTAGATCACAAATTGTTCAATTGTTTTTATAACCTTAAGATGGTGGCTGTGCGAAATTTCAACTTTATTATTTTATTGCTTGTGTCTTAATCATGCGATCGGAGTCAACGTTTGAATAATGAACCTACGCAATAATCGTCATCTAATAGTACATAACTGTATGGCCTATAAACATAAGTCCACCTATGGGACTTGTAATAACCTGATGAACACAAATCCAACATGGCGGCGACGCAAAATTTAAATGTTGAAATGGACGTTTCTAGCGATTTAACCATCCGAGCGCTTATAAAAAATTTAATCCTCTGAGGTCTAATTTATTTCAATTGTTTTTATAACCACAGGATGGTGGCTGGGCAAAATTTTTAAATCTAGATTTTATTTCTTGTGTGAAGTTTGAATAATACTGTACACCTACGCAATAAGCTTCATGTAATAGAACATAATTCTATGGCCTACGTAGGCCTATATAACAAGAAGATCCGTGAAGAACTAAAGAGCTTACTTTTCTTTTCTTAAAATTTAAGATTCATGCCAATCTATATAGACCTATCTAGAATAATGACGAAATTAAGTTGGTAATATCAACATTTCTAATTAGTTCGAAATATACCTGGTATAATGTAGCCTAATCGAGCACTACTGGTGGTAGCCCTGTTGACGGAATATATTGTTAGTCCCATCTCTTAAGGTACAGAATACAAAATTTGGTTGAAGTCCAATGGACGTTACATGCAGTTAGACATTGGATCTATCAGCACGCGTAAAAGCATGTTGGCAACAATGTCATGCTTGTGCTGGTTAGAAATAATTGGAAATATTATGATATATTGTTGTGCCAATTTTGGATGAAATCCATTTGTTAGTATAGAAGTTACATGTATTTTAAAATTGGACCTATCAGCAAGCATAGAATCATGTTGGTAGTACTGACTTATAATAATTGCTCCAAATAAATCTAAAATGTCAGAGCTATACGTGTGCAAAGTATAGAGCTGTTGGCTTGCATACTTTCTGATACATTGATATTAGGGTAAAAAATATAGACTGCATTTTTTAACAGTTGGCAGCCCTGATTGCTCTTAAGAACTTATTGTCATATCTGTTATGATACTCATAGCACATACGAAATTTGGTTGAAATCCAATGGATAGTATAGAAGTTACATGTACTTAAAAATTGGTCCTATCAGCATGCTTATAATCATGTTGGTAGCACTGACGTTCATAAGTTACTCCAAATTAATCTAGAATGTCAGGTATACGTGTGCATAGTTCAAAGCTGTCGGCTTGCATACTTTGTGATATATTGGTATTTGGATAAGAAAATAGAGAGAGAGCATTTATTAACAGTTGGCAGCCCTGGTGGCTTTTAAGAATACGCTCAGTCATATCTGTTTAGGTACACATAGTATATACGAAATTTGGTTGAAATCCAATTGATAGTGTAGATGTTATATGCTTTTAAAAATTGGACTTATCAGCAGGCTTAGAATCATTTTGGCATCACTGCCATGCATGGCCTCCTGGAAATTAAACTGAAATATTATTGACTATATGTGTGCCAATACCTTGGATACCTTCCAAGATATCCAACATGGAGCTCAAATTTCAATTGCGGGTTTTCAGCAGTTGGTAGCACGGACATAATTTCTAAATATGGGCTTGAGATATTCAGGTATAGTTCTTTACTCACACCAAATTTGGATTCGATTTCTGCAGCCGTTTAGGAGATGATAGGGGGGGGGGGACACACACAGCCAGCCAGACAGACAGACAGACAGACAGAAGGACAGACAGACAGAAATTTGCCCGGATTGATCTCATAAGTCTACTTCTCCTCATTTTTGCAAAATGTGAAAAGTAGGCTAATAATCCAACATGGCGACCACCCGAAACATTTAGACGGTTCTCAATGTCTACGAATGTGAAAAGTAGGCTAAAAATCCAACATGGCGACCACCCGAAACATTTAGACGGTTCTCAATGTCTACGAATCTATTGCAGCAATCAAACTGAAATTTTGTATGTTGATAGAGGCAATTAAAATAGGTAGGATATATGAAAATAGACTGTTTAGTTCTTCACGGAACTACTTGTTAGATTTCAAATGATGATAGTTTTATAACAAATTATTTCCTTATTGCCTGAATTTTATTACATAATGTTTGAAAGTTTAAAAATTCTATGCTATCACCTCCCAATAATAAAGAAACTTTCTAAATATAAATCCTTCCACAGTGAAAGAAAAGCTCAAGGTAAATGTCACAACAATGTATGTTCTCACAATGCTCCTCCTGAGAGGGATTTATTGGCAAGGTTGATGCTTGAGATACTGGACAAAACACCATATTCACTGGATATGTGTCATTGTGACTTCAATCTTTTCTTTAAACTGAAGGACCACTCCAAAAGTGGTTCCATGCACGAACTCTATAATGTAAGTGGTAAAATGCTCCGTCACATTCATCAATATTGCCACGTGAATCATGTGCGCTCCTCCATTTTAATTCTAGAGCACAACAATCACTAGAACATTTCTCCTAGAATCAAGTGCAATGGAGAAATGTACCACCCAACATTGAGTGCTGGAGGCGGGTGGCAGCGAACCCTCGCCGGGTGCAGATTGGTGATAATGCGGCCTGAAGACAGAATTAGCCAGACAGTTTGGAGTTATTGAGTGAACGAACCTATCAGCGGAGGGGGATTACTGTAATTTCATTCGCAGCGCGGCCAGGCCCGGTCTGGACGAGGGATTAGTGAAGACGACCACTGTGCGCCTTAATTACTCTGCAACTACAAAACTTCTTCCACACTCCGGACAGACTACATTCCATTTTATTGATTGGTTCAGAATTTTAAATTGTCGTCACTGGGAACTTCAGGAATATGACGTGTGAATGATATAAGTAATCACAATTGCAAATTCATTTTTAGCCTACTTTCTAATTTTATAAAAAACAAGTAGTTGCGTGAAGAACTCAACAGCCTATTTTCATATATCCTACTTATAACAATTGCCTCTATGAACATACAAAATTTCAATTTGATTCCTGTAATATATTCGTAGATATTGAGAACCGCCTAAATATTTCAGATGGTCGCCATGTTGGATTTTTATATATGTTGGCCATGTACTATTAGATGAAGACTACAGCGTAGGTTTACAATTCAAACTTCAATCGCATGATCAGGACACAAGAAATAAAAACGAGATTTTTAAATTTCGCACAGTCGCCATCTTGAGGTTATGAAAACAATTGAAATGAATTAGATGTCAGTGAATAAAAAATTGTATAACAATTTATCGTACCACGTTTTACTACGCTCGAATGGTTAAATCGCGAGAAACGTCCATTTAAATATGTTTATTTCGCGTCACCTCCATGTTGAATTTGTGCCCAACAGGTTATTAAAAGTTCCATAGATAAACTTATGTTAATAGCCTTTATCAACATACAAAATTTCAGGTTGATTGCTGTCATAGATTATTAAATATTGAGACCCATCTAAATATTTTGGATGGTCGCCATGTTGTATTCTTATATATGTAGGTCATAGAGTTATGTACTATTGGATGACGATTTATGTGTAGGTTCATTATTCAAACGTTCACTTCTATCGAATGATTAGGACACAAGAAATAAAAACTTAATTTTGAAATTTTGCACGGCCACCCTCTTGAGGTTATGTAAACATTTGAATTAAATTTTCAGTATGCAATTCATAACTAGGCCTATATTAAAAATTTTCTTCGCCAGTCAGTCTTCTGTGTATGTGTCCATAAAAGTTTGACCTTCCTTTCCTGATGTTCGTAATCATCTCTGTCTCTTTGTATAGTTCTATTGTCGGTCTCTTTATCCATATTCCCTTTTTCTGAACTGGCCCATCGATCCTTCTCAGTACATTTCTCTCTCGTTTGTCATTATTGTTATTATTGTTATTATTATTATTAGTTCCTTTAGATGTCTACCTTCCAAGTCAATGCTAATGGGGATATCCAATTTCTTCCAGTTGCAATCCATTATTTAAATATGCATTTATTGATATTCATGCAATCGTTCAGCATTATTTTTTTAATTTTTTGAAATTGGCACCTGCCTTACACCCAAGGTCCAGGATTATAAAACAAGAATTTAAAAAATTCAGCGACACATAACATATCTTATCAGGTTCCAGTATTTATTTATTTTTATTTTTTCAAAATTCTCACTCAACATTTCAAGATCCAAAATTCTTGTAAATTTAAGCGTTCCTATAACATAGGCGCATCATATATTTCCACTCTTGATTTTTTCATTCCTAGTAGGATTATTATTGTTCTTCTTTTAATCCTAATTTCCTACTACGGACCACGTCATTTCAACTGTCTTCTCTGCACTTTGAGCTTTGCCCAGTGCCCATGTATACGTTGCCGGTGTTGCTCCTTTCCTTCTTCCATCCACATCTTTCCCGTCTTCAACTTCGTTTTTGATGTGTAACATCTTTCCACTCGGTTGCTGGATATTTTTGTGAGAGTGATTTTGAAAAATGGGACGGAAGTGGATCGGACGGAACTGTGTAAGACGCACTGCCAGCTAAATCCTATCCCTCCTGGACATTCATCAACACACACAAAAAAAATCATACTAATAATGCATAACAATTCCAAGACTCTCTTTTTTTTCTTCACTGCCTACTTGATATTTCTACTCTCGCACTGCCTTCTTGATTGTTCTCGCACAGCCTACTTGATACTCTGCTGCTAATCATATCAATATGACTCATTTTAACAGAATCCATATGAAATTGCGTGTTGGTCTGTGAATCAAGAGATCCGGGAACTGGACAAGCCTTTCATGATCTAGTGCTGTGCACATTGCATTTACTCGCAAGTTGGCCTATTTATAAGGAATTTAAGGTTATGAGCGGTGCCGCGTCTATTAATCTAGTTGATCCATATCGTATTCTTTATTTAGGCTAGTGCTGGTGGGAGCTACAAATCATCTAATAAAATGAGTTCCGTATTATAAGCTACAATATCTGTAACACACTCCCTTTTACAATAGGTTAATATTTGTGCCAATAATAGTATAAAATACCGGTGTATCAACAATTTCTCGTGAGGTTTCTTCTATGTCGGATGTTACACTCCATATGCGACTACTGTAAGGCTCGTCAAGTTTATATATATATATATATATATTAAAACCCTGGTGGTCGTTTAGTTTCTTCCTGGGGGGGGGAGGGGGGTGCGTTCTTGA
Organism: Meconema thalassinum; assembly: GCA_946902985.2. Lineage (NCBI taxonomy): Eukaryota > Metazoa > Arthropoda > Insecta > Orthoptera > Tettigoniidae > Meconema > Meconema thalassinum. The sequence goes on from OX336393.1 coordinate 85,938,425, forward strand.
ATATCTTCACAGATAATGTCCATCTCCTGTTAGACACGTTCTACCTCTTCGAACCAGACTGACTTGGTCTTCCTATCTTTAAAATAGTTGAAGATTCGGTTCGTTTCATTGGTTAACAAGTGGCCATAAAATGCAATTCTTCTTTTCCTCATAACATCAGAGATCTTTTGGGCATGAACATACAGCTCATGGTTATTATTAATATTATTATTATTATTATTGTTCCTTTAGATTTTATCTGCCATGTAGATGCCAATTGGGATATCCTATTTCTTCCGGCTGCATTCCATTATTTGAATTTACAACTCGGGAGTGATTTCTACCAACAGGTACGGGGACTAGTATGGAACAAGGATATACTAATTAAGGCTAAAGAAGTTATGTACAAAGCATATCATGTTCCTATAATGACATATGCAGCAGAAACTTGGACAATGACTAAGAGGGATGAGAGCAGAGTACAAGCAGCTGAGATGAGATTCCTGAGAAGTATGGTCCAGAAAACGAGGAGGGACAGAGTGATAAATGAAGATATACGGAAAGAACTGGGAGTACAGAAACTAAATGACAAACTGGAGCAAAACAGATTGAGATGGTTTGGACATGTCAAACGGATGAATGAAGTAAGGCTACCAAGACGAGCACTGGAACGACGGATGACAGGGAAGAGAGGACGAGGAAGACTAAGAATGCGTTGGATGGACTCGGTGGAGAATAGTATTAGAAAACGGAACCTGGATTGGAGCACTGTGTCGGATGAGGAATGGTGGAACGACGGAACAAAGTGGAGAGGAACCATATTCGCCCCCACCCAGTGTCAACTGGAAAAAGGGAAATGAAGATGATGATGATACTCATAATATGATCTATCTTCATGACTAGGGGCAGATGACCTCGTAGTTTCGCCGTTTTAAACAACAATAACTAACTGACTTTCTTCAAGACTGTGTCCATACCATTGAGAATATTATTCAGTTTCTCTGGAAACTCGTCTAATGTAACACTGACGACAGAGGTCTCTGGGTTGTAATCTAAATCTCTCTCTCTAATTTCATTGCAACCTTAATAATGTCAAGAGATAATACTGCTCGGATTAATCTTCAGAATGGGAATGGGTGGTGAATACGCGGCTAGTAATGAGTTTGTGTGCCGAGACACTTGATATGAGAACCTTTCACCAAGGGATTAGCTGAGCCTCTAGAACGAAAATAATTGACTCTTTCATGGCTTAGCAGAAGCAAGCAGTTGGTAGCGGAAGAGTTGACAGAATTAATTCGTTCCGCAGACAGGGGCTTAGCTGTGGAGAGCTGCGAGGGGTTTTGTGCAGGCAAATGAGTGCCTGCTTATAAAGGAAAGCTTTCAGAGATTTACCAGAGAAACCTAATAGCTGAACAAAACATTTTCATATCAGGATTCTCTCTTTGAAGTCAATAACGAGTGAGGGGTGGTTCATCTTTCTCACTAGAACTTTTTGTCTGTTTTAGCTCTCTTAGTTGCCAATGAAGAATCAAAACCGACTTTTCATCCTGACTGAAACTATTTCAATGTTAGTTGATACTGTATGTTCCGGTTTTGGACCTGGGTGCAGTAGGAATCTAATCAACAATATCAACTGTTGTACATATCTCATTAGTATTAGTATACATTATTCTGCCTAGTGGTAGGTCCATGTCTTCCTACAGAGAATTTCTGATGCCAATGTTCCCGGTCTTCAGCTTCTTCCTTCAGTCAGCTGTAACTCCTTTTTCGGGGGAGTAGGAAATATAATAATGTTGTAGTATTTCCATTTCCTTTCCACATCGCAGTACTATGACCGAAGAATCAGACTAGGATTGTTTTCTTCGATCTTTAAAGCATCATTTGCTCCGTGCATCAAGTCTATACTGGTGCCCGCTGCTGCCTGGTACCAGCACATATCTCAGCTCTACTTAGTATAAAACAAAAGTCCCCGATTCTTGGATGTTACGGGTAAACTCGAGAACCACTGAATGGATGTTGATGCGGCTTTCACCATTCTGTAAAGGATATATCGAGTATGATTTCTGTAGAAAATAATTTATTTATGATGAAGGGAAGCCGAGCAGTGACGATTTCAGTGGAAAAGTCGAAAAAAAAACTGGCGTCCGAGCGCTTTATAAGCTTACGCTGGGCAAACCGTTAAAAATATCTAAATACTATGAGTGTAAGAATTGTTCAGCATGAAAAGTTCTACAAAAAAGTCCGCGAGAGCATATGTCTATCTTCAATACATCGCCAACTATAAGTGTTTCTACGTTTTAATATCTTCCAACCATGTCCATTCAACTACTGAGGCGACAGTTTACGATATAGCTAAGGGCGAGTCTATGATCCCTGTTACAGCCTAGCTAGCGGGCGAAACTATTGCCCCAGATACAGCCAGCAGCAAACTGTCGAGTCGTGTTGAGTTAAAAACTTTAGAGAAGAGTGGTTGTGTTTGGAGTTTCCCTGGAAGTGCAACTCGGCTTTTCTTCATTTCGCCTGTGAACTTTTCGTTCCGCAAAATTCACAGTCAAGTTAAGATTGGACGGAAGGGGGTTTGTGTTTCATGCACCTAGGCTTCTTAAATTACGTCTGACAAGAATTTATTGAACATGCATCTCATGATAATATAATTAAGAGTTCAGTCAGTGATTTTAACCCATCATGCCGAGACGTAAAACGGATATTGGTCGTTGTTCATTGACATTGGAAAAAAAAGCGCTTATCACGTAATGCATTCATAACTATTCCCGGGCGAAGCCGGGTTGCTAGTAAGAAATAAACTTAAGAGTGGGCAAACCGCTACTAAAAATAAATAATTAAAACAGCTCAGCAATATTTCTAGGTTTATATCGGGTCTTGTGTACGGTTTCGCCTAGGAACACCAAGCAGGCTCATCAGCGGGTTCTTGGTGTTCCTAGGCGAAACCACACACAAGACCCGACATAAACCTAGAAATATTGCTGAGTTCTAATTCACGGGTCGTGATAGCCAATATACCATCAATTAAAAGAGCTGTACAGCGAAGTATAAATATTTAAATGGGCGTTTCTCGCAATTTAACCATCCGAGTGCAGTGAAACTTTGCACGTTAAATGATTATACAAATGTTAATCCACTGGCCTCTAATTTATTTCAATTGTTTTCATAACCACAATATGTCTGCTGTGCGAAATTTTAAAATCTCGTTTTTACTTCTTGTGTCCTAATCATGCGATTGAAGTCTGAATACCACACGTACACAATAATCTTCATGTAATAGTACATAAATAAAAATCCAACCTGGCGACCATCTGCAATATTTAGACGGTTCTCAATACCTACGAATCTATCACAACAATCAAACTGAAATTTTGTATGCTGATAAAGACAATTAATATGAGTAGGATATATGAAAATAGGCTGTATAGTTCTTCACGGAATTACTTTTTATGATTATTATTATTGTTACTAGCGGACCCGTGCGAGAACTCTCGCATAATGGGTTGTGTGCGCCCCATGTGTACAGACTACCCGCCTGACTCTAGTGCTGTGCGGGCTATACGCGACACAGTTCTGCCAGGGGCTATCGTCTTGTTTATTGGTTTAAAAGCACTTTCTAAACTAATAAGTATATTTCCTTTGACTTATCAAGAAATGCAAGACGATTTGGAAGATTTTGGTACAAACCACACCTTCTAACTCATTCTGGTTTAGGAGCTTGAGTTTTGTGAAACACCTTAGCGTATTGTATAATAAGATTATTATTATTAGTAGTAGTAGTAGTAGTAGTAGTAGTAGTAGTAGTATATAATTCGTTGAGGCCATCTAGGACCACGTTAAGTCTTGCTACACTTGGCAATTTGTTTCGCTTTCCTCTGAGCCCAGAATTCCCTCATTCTGTGTGAGTGAGCCATCTTGCGCTCCGCTGTCCTTGTGATCTTTTCGGGTTCGGTGTCTCGTCTCGGGTTAGCCCATTAGTCAGGCTGTTTGCGGGAGAGATCTCTATTGAAGGCGTCGTCGGGTTTTAGATGCAGCATTTTGAGGTCGTCTTTGGTATTCATAAACCAGGGCATTGTGGTTTTAGGTTTGGAGTCAAAGAAATGAAAAATCTGTTTAGTCAGCCTGTTTCCGTCCATTCGTTTGCCCGCCTTTTACGGATCGTTTCTGAAATGTTCTCTATTTCACTGTAGACTTCTTTGTTGGATTTTTTATAGTGGATGCCATTCTTGTAATTTGATCCCATTATATCTCTGACGATTTTGCGCTCTTTTTTCTCCAGTTCTTCAAGGAGCCCTTTATTAGCATTTATGGAGAGGGTTTCGGCTGCTTACATAACTACTGGTTCCAGAACTGTTTCATAATGACGTAGTTTAGTATTTTTGGACCGGCTTTTTAGTTGTATATTGAGCGCGGTGTTTGATAGGCAATTTCGAGTTTGCGTACTCGTTCCTTGAGAGCTTCTTTGTCCAGTCCACTTTTCATGATGAACTCTCCCAAGTACTGAAATTTTTCCACTCTGTTGATCTTTCCGTATTTTGTCTGCAGTTTTGCTGGGGCGTCTTTTATGTTAGTCATTACTTCTGTTTTTTCGAATGATATCTGCTAGCCAGTTTGTTCAGCGATTTCTTTTAAAAGGTCGATTTGTATCCTAGCAGTTTCTACGTCGTTCGACCGAATGGCGATGTCATCAGCGAATGCTAGACAGTCGACTACAATCCCCTTGGATTTTGCTCCCATTCTCAGACGGCTATACTCAGTTTCTAATCATTTTGTTCGCCAGGTCCGAATGACATTTTCGTGGACGCAGTTGAAAAGCATTATAATTATTATTATTATCTTCTGAACAAATTGAAGAGAAAGGAAGAGGACATGTGTGAGGACTTCTACTCACCTGATGCACTTACATCCATGGACTGGACAAACTATGCGTTTAAGGTGAGACATTCTGTGACCCGTTTTGCTGTACAGTACATGGTTTTCATTTTTAGCCTACTTTCGGTGTTTGCAAAGTAGACTAACGAGATCTGCACGGGCCAAAAGTTGTCACTCTGTCTGTGTGTGAGTGTGTATATCTATCACCTCCCTCCCTCTCAATTCAAACTCGACCGAACCGAATTGAACGAAATTTGGTACAGAGGTAACACTAGCAAAGGACACCTCAGTGTCATGTTTTATATCGCCACCAACTTGACGGAAACGTAATGGTGGCCACCCAAATGTTCAAAGCTTAAACCAAATTACGACTAACCTAAGCATCTGATCTCTACCAAATTTTACAAAGATGTACCTTAATGTGGGAAATGACTTTTGCCCAAACTATAAGGTCATCAGCCAAGTATTTACAAGATGGCGGACGTATGAATCGTCACTTACAATTCAACACGGCCCGGCCTCACCAAATCCGTTTATCGTACGAAGGGTGGTTTAAACTGTCCAGGAGGAGGTGACTCGTAGGATGTTAACATCTTAAAATAGAATTAGTATACCGTAGCAGTGACTAACAGTTCAGGCTGGCCGTGCCGTATCGTGCTGGGCCGTGCCGTCCCGTTGGGTCAAAATGGAGGCTATTATTTGTTTGCTAGTCCATATTTTAGGTGAAGATTCAATCAATATTATGATACTAGCTATTGTACCCGGCGTTGCCCGGAAGGTGTCTTTATAAGTTATAGAAAGATACATGCCAATATATTTCGCAGTGTGTATTCATTTTGCCCTTAAATTAGTTTTGAACATGGTTCTCTTCGATTCTGATGTTACTCAAGTTCAATATTAACTCACTGTAGTCGAAGGTGGCCTACAGTACTGTGGAGTACAATAACATAGCGGAGAATGAACAACAGTAAAAGTGTTGTATACACACAACTCCTCGAGAACTCAGTCTCACAATTACATTCCTGATACTGTTTATTTTTGATTTAATGGGGTCCGCTATTCTTATGGCAAAGTATCATTACTTACTGTTTCGTTCTTGTTGAAAATTATCGCATAATTCGTAGTTTAATTACCATATGTTATTGACATGTTATCAATAAAAAAAGAAAAAACAACCCCTGGCACTATACAGCCCATGACGGGCTAAGGCCGACCAAGCGACCGCTGCCCAGCCATTTGTCCTGCAGATGTTGGGGTGACGCGTGAAAAGCGCGTCAGGTCCCCTCGGCCGTTAATCTTGGTATTCGTGATCGGGGCGCTGTCTCACTGTCAGACAGCTACTCAATTGTCCTCACGAGGCTGAGTGCACCCCGTTCCAACCCTCACGTCAGTTTTAAAATCTCTGACGGAGCCGGGATCGAACCCGGGGCCACCGGGTGAGAGGCAGGCGCGCTACCCCAACACCACGGGGCCGGCCATGTTATCAACTAAATTCATAATTTAACATCCGGTTCCATTAACAAATTGGAGTCGGATGGGGACTTGTTCGATTTAGATGATTAAGTCTGCGATTCGCGGACTATGAATTGAGAAGTAAGATGGTGCTTGTGAGCAAAGAAAATGGCTCCATCCTGAAGTAATACGAAAGTGGTCCCGGGATGGATTTTGTCAAGAGGACAGGGTGTGGTTTTTTAGTGGGTAAGAATCCCACACTCTTGAGGAGTACGGACCCTTCTCAAGGTCTTATGCAAGATTTTTCATCTTCCCTCGTAAATATATATATTAATATTATGGGTCTGACGTTCCCATTAACTACTGCGGTTTTTATAGACGCCGTGAAGGGGATCTTTAACCTGCCAGTAAATCTACTGACACGAGCCCCTCGCATTTAAGAACCCTCAAATGTCAACTATCTGTGCCGGGAAGCAATCCCACTTCCTTGAACACAATAGGCGAGATCATTTCCGCTGCGCCTTGCAGTTAACCTGTATATCAGCATAACATTATAATTTAATGTGGGTTTGGAAATACAAATATGCATGTTATATAATCCGCCTTGTCAATTCATTATTATTTAGACGAACATATTTCAATATTCAATTATACCTGGCCTGTTTGCCATCCCTTGATGAGTGCAGTTCATTTGCATTTGTCTGTTGGCACAGGCTAGAGTAAAAGGTGGCTTTTCACCGATGTCTCAGTCTCACTCATGGCTGTGATTATATGGAAGCTACTGAGGTATGGGTGGTGCTTAGTAATGACAGTGCCTGTGGATGCTGTGAAAGGTTCTACTCAAAGGGGTTACTACTGCTATCCTGACGCAGTGAGGAAAGAAATGGCAAATTACCTCACTCCTCTTCTTGCCTAGTATGCCTCAATATAGCACTGCCGTGGGGTTTTGTGGGTTTCTACCACATAACCTAACGGCGGTGCTTTTTGAGGATCCAACCAGCATTCGGGCTGACTACCTAACAGACAGACAATGATACCTTCTTTGGTGTTTAACAGTATTAAAATAAAAAGATACAGTCAGTCTGAGAGACTAGACTTTATATCATTTCAAATGACACATGCTACAAATGCTACATATGTTAGAAAGGCTCAGGAGGGCTTCTCGCTTCGCTCGAAGCCCCAGGACTCTTTCAACGGACTCCATTACCCATTAATTTAGGCTTCCCGTGCGGGGAACGGAGAACAGGAGGTGCACTCTGCCGCATGACGTCACGTACTCACCGTCTCCGTATCGCATAACGCCAGACCCCAGGAGTAAACTCAGACTTAGTGCATATGCACTGAACAACATGATGACGTCTTACACGCCGTAACCGTAACGCATAACGGTAGACCAAAGCATAACGATGAAGTCGACAAGATCATTTGATATGATAAAATTTGATATCCTTACAAACAATTTGATTAAAATTAAACTTCCAAATAAATATTTTTTTCCAAACATTAGAAAATGTTGTTTCTATAATGGAGTTGCGATGGATTGTGGTGAACTTGTAAACACTGATACAGGGAATTGAGACTTCTACCCTCGACATCCACCAAAGTCACAACCACACTTGCCGGCCCACTCTCGCTGCATTTGTTCGTCCGCGCTGATATACGAATGATTCCCTGTGCTACAAGTATCACTCAAACCAAATGCTATGCAGGTTATACTTGCATCAGAGTTGAAAATAAATGGTACTAGCATTATCCGTCGCGGCTTCGCCCACGAATATTCTAGTTGTAAAGAGTACACTTAGCAAAATCTCAATCATGAATGCTATGACTGATTTATCCTTGGTATGAATAATCAGACTTTATCAATTCAGCTACTGGTGCAGTGGTTAGGGGTTTGTCATTCCTTCTTAGGTATATCAGAGCGAAGATAGTTTTCTGGGAATATCAGAGACACTGTTAATTTAAGGGCCTTTAAATGTGGTTTTCGGAGACCCTTTATAGTCGGGTGAAAAAATCCTTTTGTACCACACTCACGCGTGAAAAAATCTAGAGTGCCCCCTTGACCCCTTAAGCGCATTATACTGTATGTATTGATGCATTTTACAGCTTAATTTGGTTCAGTGATAACCTTATAACCATCTGGAAACGTTCACAGTAATGTAATAATAGGAATTGCATTGCGTCTTACAGAAACAGATGAACCTGTGAGATTCTGTTACCATGGTTACCGTGTTGCAATCTTTCATTATTTTATTGTAAATATACTTGTTTTAAGGTATTTATTTAATTGTGAGGCATTTAAAGAGTAAGTAAGTGCGTTTCGCTTACGCATTGGGTTATGCTGAACTTGTAGGTACCCCATATGTGTAGGTTGGTGTTAATGGGACCTTATTTTCGGTACAAAACTGTAATGGGACCTTAGCAGAATAATATAGGGAGGGATTGTTCTGACGTTAAATTGTATCTTGAGAATGCCCTGTTATTGGAGTCATTACAATGTATGGCGTGGTTGTGATACTCATATCTATAGATTTATCAAGTTATATGTGCTCACAAATGAACATGTTCATTGTATCATTTAGATGTGGCTGATAAATTATTGAGATACTCTTAATTCAATAGCATATGGTCCATATGAGCTGGTTGACAGGTTTCTGAAAATCATATATTTTAACTTAATTTATACTCCTTCCTCAACATTCAGATTACCACGGTGGGTGAGTGGTTATTGTATCGGACTATCCACCCCATAGCTTGCAGGTTCGCTCCTGGCCATGGTAAATGATATTTTTTTTGAAAGGTGACAAGAATCACGACACGCATGTCATACGTTGTTAGCAAGTTAAAGAACCCATTCGAATTCAGTAGGCCGTGTTCATAATGGCAAAATTAATCTCGGGATTTTCCGCCAACACAAAGGTTCCTCCTTTCTCTACTAGAAAGCTCTATAGTTTCAAGGAACTTAGATATCTAACCTCCTTGACGACTTTCATAGCGCTCCAAGGAACAGCAAAATTTGACATGCAAGCTGCCCTATGGGCGTCAAAGAACAAAGCTTGCAACCGGCACCCAAGCCCATACGATATTATTATTATTATCAATATTCAAAATTTCATGTATTTCGCTGCAATTATTTCCGAGATATTGAGAACTGCTCTATAAATCACACGACCGCCATACTGAAATGGTAATGGCATGGTCGAGGTGTTAGCAAGTCCTTAGTAAGTTTCTATCAAATATTATCTGGTCAATCAACATGTATTATGCACACATGAACAAGGGGACTGGAATTTTTCAAATGATGATAAAAGGCTAAAATGTCAATTTTGACATACTGTAGTTCCTAGTGTTGTCCCAAATGGGCAGCAGCTTATTTATATACGCCGTGTAACATTGGTCGCAGCTGGAATTGTGACACAGACTGCACTTAACCGGAGATTAGTCCAGCCGTTAAAGTACTTAACACGCATTATAACGTCGTTTACACCGCCGTTGTAACTAATTGCAGAGGCTTAATCAACTCACAGCACTAGCTGTGTCTACCTGACTCTGCTTCATGGTACACGTGACCTCGACGAGCAGCAATAAACAGCAAACCCAGCCCCCCTCCCGCCGGCCAATTTGAAGAGGGTCACTCCAGTCTGTTTCTCGAAATTATTGTGGCAATCATAGTGTTTTTGTCTCGCCGTTAGGCACCAGCTACAGGAATACCCAACAGTAATTATACGGTATAAACTGGCACTGCTAAACTGTTCCCTCTACCTCTTTACATCATTTAGTTTAAATGTCGATAAGGAAGCCATTAAATATTAATTCAATAGAATGACATAAAAATGACGCGAAGTATAAATATTCACATGGACGTTTCTCGCAATTTAATCATCCGAGGGCAGTGAAACGTGGTACACTAAATCCTTATACAAATCTCAATCCACTGGCATCTAATTTATTTCAATTGTTTCCTTAACCACAAGATGGCAGCTGTGCGAAATATTAAAATCTCGTTTTTAATTCTTGTGTCCTAATCATGCGATTGAAGTTTGAATACTTCACGTCAATAATCTTCATGTAACAGTACATACCGTAACTCAAAGACCTACATATATAAAAATCCAACATGGCGACCATCCGAAATATTTAGTCGGTTCTCAATATCTACGAATCTATTACAGCAATCAAACTGAAATTTTGTATGTTGATAGTGGCAATTAACATAAGTAGGATATATGAAAATATGCTGTTGTTCTTCACAGCACTACTTGTTTTCAATATTATACCTTTCAGACGTGAATAAATATCTAATGCATCTTCATCATAAAATATCCCCAATTGACATGTTTAGAAAGTACGACTGCCTGGCACTTGACTAATAATGCAGTCATAAATGTATTAATTTGATTATTGTTACATAATATTTTTTATGTTCGACCCTGACTATCATTGCCAGAAAACCGTACTATAACGAGGCTCATTATAACACAATTTTTCATTATGAACCAGTTTCTCCCACCAATCACAGCTCAAGAAACAGTTGTTTGACCAATTAGATAATGATAGCATCGCACCTGCGCTGAGTTCCACGGCATTCTAATTTAAATTTCACTGCCTGGCCTAGTGTCATAGTAGGATAATCGAGGAGGCCATGGTCAAATACAAGGCATCTCTGCGTCTTATGCGCTCTGTTCAGTACATAAAACTGGCGAAATCTCGACAGATATTTTTGAATATTTTTGTTCGAACATGAAATAGTATCGTCGAATATAAACAGCCGTATGCAACTCGCCTATAATGGTAAATGAGACACTCGTATGAAAATTATAAAACTCGCATACGCTCGTTTTATAAACATACTCGTGTCTTAATTATTGCCATTATAGGCTCGTTGCATAATATAATAATAATAAATAAATACAGCCCTTTAATCCCCTAAGGGCCTCCTGTCTAGGCAGGGATTTTGCTCCATTACACTCATTAGGTGAGCAGTCCTAAAGAGTAGTGAGGCACCTAGTGGTGCACTTTTCTGGCATGTTAGTCTCTGTACTTGAATTGTTCTTATAGCTATTGATATACCTATTCCTAACCTAGTTACAGTATTGTCTATGTTCTGTATTCTTGTTCTTATATCTAATATTTGCAAAATTGTTAATGTTTCAAGCACGTTCACTTTATTTTAGTAGAGTTTTAACTGTCCTCAATACATTATCGCTATTGTATTTAAGGGTTCACTATGGTGCACTGAGTTGCTCCTTTCCTTTCCTCGCATATACTATGTTTTGAAAAGGATGATCTCTAGGGTCTTCCACTCTTGTCTGTCTCTTGCTCTTCTTGTCCATTGTGGTCCGGCAAATTTCTTGAATGTGTCAGCCCAGCGTGTCCTCTGTCTTCCTACGTTTCTCCTGCCGGTTCTGGGGTCCCACATCGTTAGTCTGTGCGTCCACCTTCTATGCTCCATCCTCGCTACGTGGCCTCCCCATTTCCATTTTAGTCTGTCCGCTGTGTTGATGACGTCTTTAATACTGGTTCTTCTGCGTATCTCCTCGTTCCGTATTCTGTCTTTCAGCGTGATATTGAGGATGTTTCGTTCCATCCTGCGTTGGACTATCTGGAGCGTTTTTCTCTGCTGCGAAGTTAGTGACCATGTTTGACATCCATACAGCATTACTGGGATTACATATTTCTCTAGAACTTGTGTTTTCAGACTTAGTTTCTGAGATGTATCTCCTAAAATGAATTTCAAGGACCAGAATGTTTTCCATGCTTGCCCAATTCATCTTTTGATTTCTTTCTACGTATTGTTATGGAATGAAATGTTTTGGCCTAGGTATGTATAGTCCTGGACATACTCTAATGTTTCACCGTCAATGTTTACTGGTTTTTCTGTCGCATTTGTCATCAGTTTCGTTTTACTCGGGCTCATGGTTAGGCCAGCTTCTTTGCTGACCTTGTTTAATTATGTTACCATTTGTTCTAAGTCTGATGCAGATTTTGCCATGCCTATGATGTCGTCTGCAAACCGTAGGTGTGTCAGGTTTTGTCCATCTATGTTGATGCCGTGTCTTGTTTTCCATTTCATTTTCCAGAATTGGTTTTCTAGTAGGCAAGTGAATAGTTTCGGTGAGAGGGGGTCTCTTTGTTTCACTCATCTCTCTAGCTCGAAGTGTTTTCCATCCATTTCTGTCCGTATTTTTGCCTGGCTACTCTCGTAGATTTTTGCTAGAAGTCTGATATTCCTTTTCTGTATGTTTTGGTTCTCTAGGGCCTCTAGAACATATGTGTGTTCCACGGAGTCAAAGGCTTTGTTATAGTCTATAAATGCAATATAGGCTTTAAGGTTGAATTCTTGCAGTTTTTCGATGAGTTGGTTTACTGTTTGGAGGTGGTCGACCGTGCTGAATCCTGATCTGAAACCTGCTTGTTCTATAGGTTGGTTTTCCTGTAGTGATTTTGACATTCTCTTGGTTAATACTTTAGTGACCAGTTTGTATAGACTTGGCAACAGACTTATCGGTCTATAGTTGTTGATGTCGTCTTTAGCTCCTTCTTTATGGAGCAGGATTATAGTGCTTAGTTTCCACTCCGCTGGTATTTCTTCAGATTCGAGTATTGTGTTGAAGAGTCGAGTGATGATTGATACAAGTTCCTCACCTCCCCATTTTAGGTATTCGTTAAATATACCATCGTCACCTGGGCATCTTTCATTTTTTGTTTCTTTTATTGCTGCACTCACCTTGCTTTGAAGGATGGGGTACTTCCTCTTCCTGGTGGCCCTTCGGATTATTCAAATTTTGAATCATACTTTCCCTCTCGAGGGTGCTGGAGTATAGTTTCTCGTAGAATTCCGTGGCATGTCGCAGTATCTCTTCTCTTGAAGCTAGTCTATTTTCTTTTACATCCTTCACTCCTAATATCCAGTGTTTGCCATCTGATATTTCTTTCCTGATCTTTCTTACTGATGTCGATCTTTCTATAGCCTTCTTGACCATTTCGGTGTTGTGACCTCGGATGTCCTTTCGGATTTCTCTTTTTGTGCGTTTGTTCAATTCCGCATACTCTGTCTTTTTCTGATGGTTGGTTTCTGCTTCCCGTTTTAATTTCTCCCTCTCGTCAATCAGTCGTTTGGTGCTTTCTTTCAGCTTATTTCCCTTTCCTGACTTTTTCACCCCAATAGAGGATTCTGTAGCAGCTTTTGTGATGCACTTCTCCAGTTTATCATATAGGTTCTGTGTGCTCATCTCCTCTTGTTCTTCCAGCCCTTGCAGGTTCTTCTTCAGTTTCTCTGTGTACTGGATTCGGTTGGTTCTTTCCGGGTCGAACCTTTGGGTTTTAACGTATGGGCATTGTTTCTTTGGAATAAGCATTTTCATTCGAACCATTCTGTGATCTGTGTCAAGTTTCAGACCATTGATCACCTGGATATCTTTGATGCCCTCTAGTCTGTCTGCTAGTATGAAGTCAATTTCATTCCTTGTTTTCCCATTTGGTGCTATCCATGTCCACCTACTGCTTGGGTTTTTAGCCTACTTTCGATTTTTGCAAAAAATGAAAGTAGACTTATGAGATCAACACAGGGCCAAAAAGTGTGTGTGTGTGTGTGTGTGTGTGTGTGTGTGTGTGAGTGTGTGTGTGGACTCTGAAAGTCAGTCCCCCCCCCCTATCAATTCGAACACGGTGAATCCGCATTGAACGAAATTTAGTACAGAGGTAGCACTAGCAAAAGGCACCTCAGTGTCATGTTCTATATCGCCGCCGTCTTGACGTAAACATAATGGCGGCCACCCAAATGTTCAAAGTTTAAATCAAATTACGACCAACCTATTCATCTGATTTCTACCAAATTTTGTACCAGTAAACCTTTATGTATGGAAAATCATTTGACCAAACTACGAGGTCATCTGCCCAATAATTTGCGGTTGGCGGCCATATTTGTGTGCAAATCGATTCCCCTTATCTTTTCAAACACGGTGAAACAAAATTGAACGAAATTTGGTACAGAGGTAGCACTAGCAAAGGGTGCCTCAGTGTCATGTTTTTAAACGCTGCCATCTTAACGTAAACGTAATGGCGGCCACCCAAATGTGCAAAGCTTCATTCAAATTACGACCAACCTAGTCATCTGATCTCTACCAAATTTTGTAACTTTATACCTTTATGTATGAAGAATCTTTTGACCAAACTACGAGGTCATTTGCTAAATAATTTGCGGATGGCAGCATGTTTGTGTGCAAATCGATTCCCCCTATTTTTTCAAACACGGTGAATCCAAATTGAACAAAATTTAGTACAGAGGTACCACTAGCAAAGGGCACCTCAGTTTCATGTTTTATATCGCCGCCATCTTGACAAAAACGTAATGGCGGCTACCCAAATGTTCAAAACTTAAATCAAATTACGACCAACCTATTCATCTGATCTCTACCAAATTTTGTAACAGTATACCTTTATGTATGAAGAATCGTTTGACGAAACTACGAGGTCATCAGCCAAATAGTTTGCAGATAACGGCCATGTATGTGTGCAAATCAATTCGTCATATCAATTCAAACACGGTGAAACCGAATTGAATGAAATATTGTACAGATGTAGCACTAGCAATGGGCACCTCATATTCATGTTTAATATCCGTATAGCGCGTTGTATTTCAGCAAGCTACTACAGCCAACATTCAATTATACTCCTTGAAAAGGACAAAGAGTTATAACAATACCCATGCATTTAGGAGAAAGTAGGCTGTATGTTCTTTACTGAACATCTTGTTCTTGAAAAAGGTATTAACTATTTTTAGTCCTTGTCCCAATGCGAATTGTATAAGCCTGTCCCCTCGTTCGTTTCTGGATCCATAGCCGTAGGGTCCTATCGGCTCCTCTTCCTCAATTTCTTGATTGCCTATTTTACTATTGAAGTCCCCCATTACAATGGTTCTATGGGCTTTGTAGTGGTTTAATGTGTCTTGTAGAAGGTCGTAGAAATGTTCGATTTCTTCCTCCGTACTAGCTTCTGTGGGAGCATAGACTTGGATAATTGTGAAGTTATGTCTGTTTAATTTCAGGGGTAGTACAGATATCCTCTCAGAGACCCCTTTAACTTCTTTAATGCAATGTTTTAGTTTCTTCTTTATTATGAATCCCACTCCTCTCTGTCCTTTCGTTTCGCCTATGTAGCTGAATATATCTCTTTCCAGTGTTTCAATTATTTCCTGTCCATATTTTCTAACCTCACTAAGACCTAGTATTTCAAATTTCAGGTCAGCTAATGCATTCTTTAATTCCGTTTCTCTTTCTTCCGTTCTCAGAGTCCTTACATTCCAGGTGGCGATTATTAGTTCTTCCTTGTTCTCCTTGTGTACCGTCTGTTTAGTGCACATCACTGGTTGTTGGTGCTCATTTTTTTTTTGTGTGTTTAGGTCATTCCATTTTGTCCAGTGGCCATTTAGAAAGATCTTCTGATATCCAACTTTTACTTCGTTGTTGCCTTTATTTCTCTGTTCTCTGGCTCTGCTTCTTAGTGCTGCTTGAATCTCTCTCTCATTCTTAGTAAGATCGTCGTCTATATAGACGTCTTGCCCTTTTAGCGTCGCCTTGTTTCGAACTATTGTTAACTTGTCTGTGAAGTTCTTGAAGGTGACTCTCAAGATCCCTCTGTTGTTTTTACCTTTCCCTATGTATGTCATGTTCTCTATTTCAACATCTGCATGTATCTTCCCTAAGATCTCTGTAGCTTTTGCATCTACTTCCTTTTTGTTATCATTCTCCATCGTTAGTTCTTTTCGTTTAATTACGATATTGTTCTTTCTCATCCTTTTTTTTTTTCGTTTGTTCTTCCCATGTCTCTAGGGTTTTGATTCTTTCTGATATCAAATTTAATTTTTCTTGTGTCAAATTTAATTTTTCTTGCATCGTGTTCTCTATGTTTGTTATTCTTGACTCCACTGCCTCGTTTACCTCTTTCCATTTTTCGTCTGTCTTCTCTATGGTTTCCTTGATAGACATGATTTCTTGTTTAGTTTCACGCCTAAATTCGTCACTCTGGGATTTTAGGTTCCTGAGTTCAGTCAATATCTCCGAGAACATTTCCTTGATTTCCGAACCCTGCTGTTGTTCTTCATCACCGGAACTTTCCGATAATTCCATAGTGGTCTTGTGGTTTTTCCGATTTTTAGGGTTTTTATATGTTACCTGCGACTTCTGCGGTTGGACATTCACTTAGATTTTTTGTTACGGTATGCGATTTGGGTTATGACCATCTTTGTGCAATATAACCTCATTATCCCCTTGTGCTGGGAGGTATTATTAATTACTGATATTTTCTATTTACCTTTACCATTGATAGGTTCTTGTATTCTTGCGTTGTAGGTGACTTCCTACCGCACTTTTGAAACTTTTAAAAGTTGTACTGGATATGTTTTACTTCGCCTCAAACTAAAACCCGGGGAGCTCAGAATTGGCGCGTGTTTACTTGACTACACTGACTATTCATCAATATACTAATATCAATATACTATTTTTAAATAATAATTGCATGTTAATACTTGTAAAGAAAATATTTCTACCCGCTCACAAACTAACCAATATTAACAGAGGTTTTTCAACTTCGAAATTTTTGAGTCTCAGAAAGTAGCCTTATACGTTCTTTAACAAGACCCTGGCCTTGAGCTAAATATGAGCCTCAGTAATTGCATTAGGTGACGTGTTAATTATTAACTATTTATTTTCACCGAAAGTCAATATTTAGTACATTGAAACCGTAACGATTCCGGTCACATTGTGACCTTCCTCAGCTGGTATATAATGACTGGTGCTATATCTAAAGATTTTCCACAAAACACCAGATCTGTTACAATAAATTTTGTAAATTAAGCGTAAAATATTTTGTCTTGAAAAACAGGCGTAGAAATGAGGAATCTAAAAAGAAGAATTGAACTGAGAAACAAAACCAAAAACATGAGAACAGAATAGAAAAGATATAAAAATGGGTAGCGCTACAGAACAGGAGACCAAAGGTATAAAAAAATAGGTAATGAAATTTGCCAAAGTACCTTTAGTAATGGTATCCGGAGATGTTAAAATAATAGATGTTGACTCGTCCGCTGCCATAAGCCCACCCAGCCATCCCAAGTAGATACACGACTTATATAGCAGTATACAAGTATTAACATGCAATTATTATTTAAAAATAGACTTAGAAAAGGCCTTTGATAACGTTGATTGGACTAAATTGTTTGACATTTTGAAATCGATTGGAATAAAGTACAGGGATAGGAGGGTGATATACAATCTATACAGAAACCAGACAGCAGTCATTCGAGTTGAAGGACATGAGAGAGAAGCTGGTATTCAGAAAGGTGTAAGGCAAGGCTGCATCTTATCACCCATACTTTTCAATCTTTACATTGAACAAGCAATGAAGGAAATTAGAGAAAAATTTAAAGTGGGAGTGAAGATTCAAGGAGAAATAATTTCAACTCTGAGATTTGCTGATGACATCGTCATCTTGGCCAACAAGCCTGAGGATTTGAATGAGGTTTTGAATGGTATGGACTCCGTCTTACGGAAAGAATTCATGATGAAAATTAATAAATGTAAAACAAAAATACTGGAATGCAGCCGAAATAAATCACAAACCTCTATGGAGATCAAATTGGCAGGTGAAAAGCTGAAGGAAGTAGGAGATTTCTGTTACTTAGGAAGCAGAATAACCAGTGATGGACGAAGCAAAGAGGATATAAAAAGTAGGTTGGCTCAGGCAAGAAAAGCATTTCTACAAAAAAGGAATCTGCTGACATCGAATATAGATTTAGGTATTAGGAAGTCATTTTTGAAAGCCTTTGTCTGGAGCGTGGCGCTCTATGGAAGTGAAACTTGGACTATTGGTGCAGCAGAAAAGAGGAGAATTGAAGCATTTGAAATGTGGTGCTACAGGAGAATGATGAAGATCAGATGGGTAGATAGGGTTACAAACAAAGAGGTATTAAGACGAGTGGGAGAGGAGAGATGTTTCTGGCGACTGCTAATGAAGAGAAGAGATAGGTTGGTAGGACACATACTAAGACACCCAGGAATAGCAAGCTTAGTTATGGAAGGAAGGGTCGAGGACAAGAACTGTAGGGGTAGACCAAGGTTAGAATATGTTAAACAGATTGCCTCGGATGTAGGGTGTGGTAGCTATCTAGAGATGAAACGATTAGCTCAGGACAGGGAGGCATGGAGAGCTGCATCAAACCAGTCAAAAGACTGAAGACTCAAACAACAAACATATTGATATTAGTATATTGATGAATAGTCAGTGTAGTCAAGTAAACACGCGCCAATTCTGAGCTCCCCGGGTTTTAGTTTGAGGCGAAGTAAAACTTTTGGAGCCATGTTGCTTACTAAGCATGTTAATAAGTCAGGAATGCCAACCCCACGCATTTGGTACTATTTCACATCGGGTATAGAACGAGTAAACAAAAGAGCGTCGATAAAGTAATGTAATGAAAAATTGCGCCAATTGTCAGTGTTTATTTATGTATTTATAATGTTTTACATACAAAAACAGACCTAACCTAGGGCTTACGCACCAGACCCCCTTGCTTGTGGTACTAGCAGTAATTTTCGGCCAGGCAGTACCTAACCTAGTAGCGGACATAAATTCTATCTTATTAATGTTTTACATACAAAAACAAACCTAACCTGGGGCTTACGCCCCAGACCCCCTTGCTTGTGGTACTAGCAGTAACTTTCCGCAACACAGTGCTTAACTTAGTGGAAATTTGTAACAATTTCAAACTTTACGTGTCATATGGTGAATTTTGTATTGGACATGTTGGTAACGTACTCAGATGTTCGTTTTCGGGTGTCACATGACTTATGACGTAGTGTCCAAGATGGCGTCCATAGTGAAATGAAGACAATGCTAAAAGCATTATTTTCGTAAATAATCAATTAAAAGGAATTACTCCGGTGCAGCAGTGGCAATTGAGAAAGTAAAACGACTCCCAACATCTCCGAGAAAGGTTTGTCAATCAAAAATACTATATTTTCAGTAATATACCTTGTTGAAAGTTACGACAGCTTGGTCTCCTGTTCTGTAGTTTTAATAACACTTACGTGTATGTGAAAATATGTAGCCTACTGTTTATTGAAACAGTTAGGTTATACAAATTCTTGATGAGTATTAGCTAGGTTTCTCAGTTTAATTTAAAACATCTTGAACAAAATATTGGTTTTGCCTGCGTGTTGGACATCACTTGTAAGAATATTTCTGATTAACAGATAAACCAATAACGGTATTTTAAGCCTGGCTATTTCAAGAAGGAAATGGGGTGGGACATTTCTTTCACCATACCGGTAGACAGTAGCCCGGGTTTAGTTTTGTGAGGAGTTTCTTCAGTTAAAGTGTTTCTTTATTCTTAGTCTGCATATGCTTTACTCAAAATGCCCAAAGAGAAGAGCAGCAGAAGGTATTTATTAAATCAGGGGCTAATAGTGATTATTCAACCGATGCCGTCGAATATTGTCAAGTATGCTGAAGGAAGTGAAATGTGGAAAGGATTTTCAACTTGAACAACATGAGAAAACGAATGCAAATATTACGGCAAAGGAGGGAAAGAACAGTGAATAAGATTGGGTTATTGTTAAATGCATATCTTTCAACTTTTTAATGCATATTTTCTACATTTTCAGAGCATGCATATTTTAATCCTTTTAGTGCATAAATGTTCGGTCCCTACTCATGAGATCACCCGGGCAGATGTGTGTCTGTCTATCTGCATGTCTGTCTGTCTGTCCTTCTGTATGTGTGTGTGTACCCCGCTATCACTTGCTAGGCTGCAGCTATCGAAACCTTCTATACTATCCATTGGATTGCAACCAAATTTCGTATGTGCAATGTGCACCATAACAGATATGACTATGAGTATTCTGAAGTGCAACCTGAGCTGCCAACTGTTAATAAATGCTCTCTCTATTTTGTATCCTAATAACAATATATCAGAAAGTATGCAAGACAACAGCTCGAAATTTTGCACACGTATAGTACCTGACCTTCTACATTAATTTGGAGTAACTAATATACGTCAGCGCATCCAACATGATTATAAGCCTGTTGATAGGTCCAATTTTTAAATACATGTAACTTCTATACTAGCAAATCAATTTCAACCAAATTTCGTAAGTGCTTTGTGTACCATAACTGATATGACTATGCGTATTCTTAAGAGCCAGCAGGGCTTCCAATTGTTAAGATATTCTCTCTCTATTTATGTTATCCTAATATCTATATCTCAGAAAATATGCAAGCCAACAGCCCTAAACGTTGCGTAGGTTTAGTACCTGACATTCTAGAATAATTTGGAGTATCTAATATACGACAGTGCTGCCAACATGATTCTGAGGCAGCTGATAGGTCCATTTTTAAATGCATGTAATTCATAAACTAACAAATGGGTTTCATCCAAAATTGACATACTGTAATATTAGATCATAACATTTCAGATTAATTCGGAGCAACACAATCATAGCATTGTTGCCAACATGATTGTATGCGTGCTGATAGATTCAAAGTCTAACTGCATGCAACGTCCATATTATCCATAGGACTTCAACTAAATTTTGTATGTGCATTCTGCACCTTAAGAGATGGAACTAAGAATATAATCAGAGTCAGCAGGGCTGCCAATGTTTGATAAATGCCCTAAATAATTTTGAATCCTAGTCTCAATTTATCCAGGCAAACAGTTCAAAATTTTGCAGGTTCGTTTCGAAAGCCCAGGCGTGAAAGTGGTGCCAACATAATTCTATGCGTGCTGATAAGTTCAATGTTTAACTGCATTTAACTTCCATGCCATTTAATGGACAACTAAAAATTGTATACATTGTGTGTGGGGTGTTAGTATGTAATAATCTTGCACGGATGTAAGTCCGGAATCTTGCAGTCTGTCTTTTGAAGATTTCCGCGCTGTTTTTCTCAAAAAACAAACAACAAAAAACATTATTATCTACATCATCATTATTATTATTATTACCAAAACGAATCTATTGTGGCAATAATTTAAGAATAACGTTCTGTTGAGTCGAAAACACCGTGGACATGTTTGGGATATCGGGACAACATCCACTTTAACAAGTTATTCTTTGACATAAAGCCTACGTCATAAGAGAAGAAAAATTACTTTCTATCGGAACATTCTCACACCACTCCTTTCCGCTGAAACGTTATAGGAAATGGATATCCTATACCTTGCATATTTCAGACAAAAAATAAGGCAAACACGTTGATATATGGTATCCATTTCTTAAGTAATGCCACCACGGTAAAATGTCTTGCAGGTAAAATTGCTTCCGGCGAATCGCGATAGGGGGGTTGAGGAATGGCAGGGGGCCATGGAGAGGGGAAGTGAGTAAGATAACACAGTGGGCTCTGGAGAAAGACGAATGGAGGTAACGAAGGCTGACCAGCTTAAAGGTTTAAAGATTTACCGCAGATTTTTCACTCTTTCCGAAACTATGTAATCGCCAGAGCAACGTCACAAAAACACTGTAATCACATCTGTGACATGAGACCAGTGTTGCCAAATCTTGAAATGGGAAAGAACTAAACCCTACGCTTTAAAACACCAGAAAAGCACCAGCTGGACTCTATGATTCAAAACACTAGAAAAACACCAAACATTATAAATATATAAACGTATTTTTACTTCCTACATTTCTTTCATTAAAAATCGTCTTCTTCACTTGCGGAGCCTGCTACCGCTAATGCAGGAATGTGTAGTACTGCTGTAGCTCTGCATACTTCCAATTTTGACCACTATTATATCCTTCGGAAGTTCGTAGTCGTGATAGCATTTTCCCACTGTTTTTAGTCCAAATCGCACACACAGAATGGAATGCAATTTTTGAATTTTCATTCGATTTCTTTGCTTTGTTTCCACCAATTACACTTGGCTAAACACTCTCCCTACAGCTGCATTAGCGTGAGGGACCGAAAGTATATAAACTGCCTTCGCATGAAACTGGGAAATCCCCTAGAAGCTGCGAAGAAAATAGATGATAGGTGGATTCTTTGTACAAGTGCACTTGCACTGAGTCCTGCATGTTGCGCTTACTTATGCACGGAAATGAGAATTTCAGGGACTTCCCCTGCTGACCTTGACACGTGTAAGGCTGAACATTGCCTACCTTAATTGATTAACTTTATTAAAACTATTACATGGCTTCCAGGATTTACTCATTTATCATAGGAGACAATTTCATGGAAAAATCCGTTAAGCACCAGATTTTGCAGTGGTTTTATTGAAATAACACTAGTATTTTGTTATGGCGCTATTGGAACAATTCTGGCACCAGACGAACTTCAGAAACACCAGATCTGGTGCTAAAAACACCAAATTGGCAACACTGCATGAGAGAAGGGTATTTTAGGTGCACGGGCTCACAGTGTGACTTGAGGCCTTTCATTTCTGACACCTCACTGGACAGTTGGTATGAATTGTAATTCTATTCGCCAGTGGCTCATGTCTATTCTAACATTATTCAATTGATGGTTAATACTAATAATACGTTAAATTTACGTACATTACGAACTTTGTGCTAAGGCATCCATTAGCTAAATGGTTGAAATTAATATATATTTTGTATGTAACACTATTTATATACTGAATCCTCTGTGGTCTTTGAAATTTAATAATACGCTAAGTTCCATCTTAAATACAACAAGTAGTTCCGTAAAGAACTATACAGCCTATTTTCATATATCCTACTTATGTTAATTGCCTCTATCTACATACAAAATTTCAGTTTGATTGTTCTAATAGATTCGTAGATATTGAGAACCGACTTAATATTTCGGATGGTCACCATGTTGGATTTTATATAGGTAGGTCCTAGAGTTATGTACTGTTACATGAAGATTGTTGTGTACGTGTAGCATTCAAACTTCAATCGCATAATTAGGACACAAGAGGTAACAAGGAGATTTTAAAATTTCGCACAGCTGCCGTCTTGTGGTTACGGAAACAATTGAAATAAATTAGATGCCAGTGGATTAACATTCGTATAAGGATTTACTGTATCAAGTTTCACTGCACTCGGATGGTTAAATTGCGAGAAACGTCCATGTGAATATTTATACCTCGCGTCGCCGCCATGTTGGATTTGTGATCACCAGGTTATTTAAAGTCCTATAGGTGAACTTAAGTTCATAGCCCCTATGAACATAAAAAATCAGTTTGGTTGCTATAATTGATTCGTAGATAATCAGAGCCATCTAAATATTTCGGATGGTCGCCATGTTGGATTGTTAAATGTATAGGCCATAGAGTCATGTACCATTAAAGGAAAATTATTGCGTAGGTTCATTATTCAAACTTTCACTTCGATCGCATGATTACGACACAAGAAATAAAAACTTAATTTTAAAATTCGCAAAGCCGCCATCTTGAGTTTATGTAAACAATTGAAATAAATTATATACCAGTGCATTACAATGTGTATAAACATTTCCTGTACCAGATTTCATTGCGTTTGGAACATTAAATCGCGAGAAAGGTCTATTTAATATTTTCAAATTCGCTTGGCCGCCATGTTCGTTTTTAGTTAACCGGTTTTTCAAAGTCTTATAGATGAACTTCCAGTAGTGCCCTTTATCTCCGTACACAATTTCAGGGTGATACCGCTAACAGTTTCAGAGATACAGAATGCCGGTGAAATATTTCGCAAATCCGCCATCTTGTGGTTATGTAAACAATTGAACCAAGATATATATCGGTACATTACAATGTGTATAAACATATACTGTACTAAGTTTTATTGCGTTTGGTTGGTTAAATCGCGAGAGACGTCTATTTAAAAGTCGCTAATTCGCGTGGCCGCCATGTAGGTTTTGTAGTTACCAGTTTTTCAAAAGTCACATTGGTCAACTTCTAGTAGTTCCGTTTATCACCGTACAAAATTCCAGGGTGATATCGGGAATAGTTTCGGAGATATTGAATGCTGGTGAAATATTTCGCACAGCCGCCATGTTGAATTGGTGAAACGTAATAAAATTTGAAGGGCACGGTCGGGGTCGTCCGAATTAGTGCTGTGAACTTACGAGTTTTAATGAAATCGCTCCAGCCGTTTAGAAGTTATTAGGGACACACACACACACCTCTCTCTCTCACACACACGGACAAAAGGTGATCTCATAAGCCTTTTTTTTTTTTTGTTCAAAATTGAAAATAGGTTAACAAATACAGAAGTTGTTTACTTCGACGCAAATGACAGTACGTAGTCTCTCCAGCCTCTTATACTGTCTCTGGTTTTTATGAGGTTGTTTTTTATAATCCCTCTGATGTGATGTGACATATCTACATCAAATTCCCCACCTCTTTGTTATTGTCATGGAGATACCAGTATGTTGTTAAATTCAAGGATAGTTTCCAGGCAATTGTTTTCCCCATGATTATGCCTCTAGAACTGATTGGCATTAATAACAAAAGCATTGACATCACCACCATTGACCAGTAGAAGCATTGCTGGAAGATGGTAGAGCGGGGACAGATATAGAGGGAATTCTAAGCAGTTAAATTATTCATACACGTAAATTGTACTATGTTGTATTGTAGGGTTAATAACAGCGATGAATGTGACTGTTGTTTGGATAAAATAAATGGGTCTCTTGTTGTTACTAATTTTAGTGCAGGTTAAACAGGCCTAGAATTGTCTTCAACTCTTCAAAGGTTATCTGGCCCCACGGGGCAACCAATCACGTTATATGATGCACCACGAATGCAATATGGAGGTGCAACAAGTCCGGAGATAGGGGTGGCCATCCTGAGTGTGGTTCTTCACACTCCCTTGAGCAGATGCCGATATGGTATTTTATTCAAGTACCGGGACACCTACTCCTAACCCTTACCCTACAACCATCACCACAGTAACATAGGTTACCAGACGATACCACTCACACCCAAGAATATGGGACTGATGACCAAGATGTCCATGTAAAATGAAACAACACCAACTGCAGGTATTAGAGGTATGTGTGGTCCCTGCTGTATATGGGGTGTGTCGAAATGTTGGCACCTCCCCTCCTGCAGGAACATTTAAAATGTACTAAAATTGCAACCCCCATCGGCATATTGTTACGGACTAACGATACTCGAAGCATAGTTTCATGTGGTTGGTTGGTTCCTCAGTTTAGGGGCCGCAATGACGCGGTCATGTACCCCGTGTACTTTGGGTGTGTGTAGAATCTGTCTGATAACCGGTGTTAATTGTGATGGCTGTATTAGTGTGTGTTATCTGCTTTTAATTCAAGTAAGGACTGCAGACATTCGATTCTCAAGTAGTTCCAACTTTTGCTACCAAACGCTACCGTCAACGACCAACTAGTTCTGAACGTTGTTACTAGATGCCACCGCAGTCGGCTCCTGGCGATGAAAGTTGGAACCTAAGAGTGTTAGTCAAATATAACCTATAATTTACCTTCACACAAGTGTAATTAGACATCCCGTAAGGCCTCCTGTTTGCTCGTGATTAGGCTCCGAAGGTGGTTTTTTGTCTTGTTGCACTCACTGTCATTGTCTTTCTGTCCTGTTTGGTGCAGGTTGATTCCTGTTTGACCCCAGCTGTCTCCATGCTTCCCTGTCTCTTGCCACTCTCGACCATTGGTTTCCCGCTTTAGCTCTAAAGTAGTCTGCTCATCTGGTTTTTTGGCGTCCCACGTTTCTTCGTCCTTCTCTCGGGTCCCACATTGTGGTGCGATGCGTCAATTTCTGGTGATCCGTGCGTGATACGTGTCCTCCCCATTTCCATTTTAGGCTTTCTGCCCTTTCTACCACGTCGCGTATGTTTGTCCTTCTTCTTAGTTCCTCGTTCCTGATTCTGTCACTTAGAGAAACGTTTAGGATCTTACGCTTCTTTGACATACCTGTAGCTGCTTTTTCAGTTTTTCTGTCAAGGACCATGTTTGAAAACCATAAAGTAGTGTTGGCATAACACATTTGTCCAGGATTTCAGCTTTTGTGCTTACTTTTAGTGTCTTGTCTGTGAGTAAGAACTTAAGCGACCAAAATTTGTTCCACGCCAGTCCTATACGGCGCTTGATTTCACTCTCTGTGTCTTTGGTCAGGAAGATGCTTTGTCCTAGGTACACAATCTGTTGCACATAATCTAGTGGTGATTGATGGACTTGAATTGGATCTTGTATTCCATTTGTCATTATTTTTGTTTTTGTGGGGTTCATTGTGAGGCCTACTTCTCTGCTTATTTTGTCCTGCTCATTGATCATTAGTCGCCTCCGCAGCGTAGCGGTCAGCATGGTTAGCTGCCGCCCCGGAGGTCCTGGGTTCGATTCCCGGCTCTGCCACGAAATTTGAAAAGTGGTATGAGGACTGGAACGGGGTGTACTCAGCCTCGGGTGGCCCAAATGAGTTGAGGGGGTTCGATTCCCACCTCAGCCATCCTCGAAGTGGTTTTCCGTGGTTTCCCACTTCGTCTTCGGGCAAATGTCGGTATGGTTCCTACTTCAAGGCCACGGCCGCCTCCTTCCCCCTTCCTTGCCTATCCATCCTAACCATCCATTACCTTCCCTCATGAGGCCCCTGTTCGCTTTGCAGGTGAGGCCGCCTGGGCGAGGTGCCAATCCCACCTCACCAGTTGTATCCACTCCGATTAGATGTTCCCAGCTCTAGGACACTGCCCGTAGAGGCGGTAGTGGTGAGTTCCCTCGCTGAGTCCGTGGGTTCCACCAACCTGGAGGGTAAACGACTAAGAAAAGAGAAAAGAAACTAGCAATTTATACATCTACCATTCATATAAATAATTCAGAACCATAATAATGATACCTTTAATTTCTATTTCTATTTCGCGAAATAACGTGAAAATTAGTATCCTTCTCGCGAAATTGTTCAAAAATTAGTGCGAAAAAATCATGCCTCTACACTATAACTAACTATAACTAACAGGCATCACAGTAATAAGGGTAATCGGGCAAGTTAAACATGCTCCCAACAGCATGGGACCGATGACCAAGATGCTTCCAGCGCATAAAATTATTATTATTATTATTCATTAAACACCATGTGAACAAAGAAAGAATATATGAATAAATTAATACTGATTTGTATCAGTGTTTAGCAAATGTCCTGATCGCTTGTGATCTTTCAGCACAGTCTCCAAAATGATACAGAGAGCATAGCTCCCCACATAGGCGACATATTCACTTTTCTGTCGGTTTGTGAAATTTTGGATTTCTATATATATTTTACTAGTCGCCTCCGTAGCGTAGCGGTCAGCATGGTTAGCTGCCGCCCCGGAGGTCCTGGTTTCGATTCCCGGCTCAGCCACGAAATTTGAAAAGTGGTACTGTACCCGATAACCCGGATAGTAGGCTGTCAGATATCCGCCCCCTCAATCGGATTGCCAATAATCAAACGCGCCGGCATAGCTACATCAATGAAAATGGCACTGACAGATACTATCGAGATTAGAGCACAATAGTTAACAAGAAAATTATTGTGGAACACACCAAAATATACGGGGGTTCATACTTACCTTTACTTACCTCTTACATTTATCTCGGGGACTGGGTTGTCAACTGGATCACTTAAAGTATGCCCACACAATAACCTCCACCATGATATTTAAAATGAACCAGAACGAAGACGAGAAACTTTAAACTGCACAATAATTTATTTCACATAAAGACTGATTTTAACAAAATGAAATAAACAACAAAATCCACGTGGCAATCAGAAGCCATCGACCACATAACCATGTCCTCCTGTAGGACCTGTATTCTCTACATATAATGTTTCAGCTTTCTCAAGCTCATAGCAACGTAAAAATAATAATGCACTGGGAATGGAAACGGGATTTGGGATGAGACACATATATCAATTGATTTGCGTGTTTATATACTTCACATTTTATTTATAGCCACAAGGCTATTATGGAACGTCCTTGGCCTCAGTAACACAGTTGTCCTGGCCAGCTGCAATGCACCTGTATCGTCAAAGTGGACTCCCGTTCGTTCTACCCTAGCATAAGCGTGTTACCTCAGAGCTCGGCTCTCCTTTTTTCAAACACGTAAATGTTCACATCTCAACTGAAATATTATCACGCAAATGTCTTACATGCTTCATTCAAACACCAGTGGATTACTCCAACAATCCCAAATCATGATTATTTGTTCAAACCACTTGCTTAATTAGCGTTGTTTAGAGTATAAAAAACAAAACTCTAAATGTTAATAACAACAGTTCATTAATTATTTATAACAATAATAAATTGTTTATAACAATGTCAAATGACAATTGAAAATTTTATACACGCCTGTATTAATCACTATCATTTCAAATTATTTAACAAAGATATTTACAAAATTATTTTACAATATTTATATTGTTTATATTATTTATACAAGAAATACATTAAACCACACGTTTATCCGGTTGATAATTACTCAAATCGTGATGATATAATCGACCAATGAAGGTTAGTTATATTTAACTGTCAAATTCAGGTTTAATAAGGTTTAATAATAATTATTAATTATTCAAAATCTTCCTCTCAAATTATTTAACACTCTTGTTAATTTTAACAGTATCTTCATATGAATAATCTTTCAAATAACAAGAACAACATTCAGCGGGAAAATACTTCGCTCATAACGCACAAAAATGGCACAACAATTGGCCCAAAATTCATCATATATCTTCATATATATGGCATAAAAATCTTCCAAACTACACACAAAAACCTCCACTTATTAATTCATCAACTTCATTAATTATTGTGGGAACCTCCTTCATTATTCAAGGGCATTATTCAACAGCGACTTTTACATGTCCACTGAACTAACGATTATACATCCATTGTTCCTCTTTAAAAATTCTTATATTCATCAATTGTAATAATGACTGTTATTATTTAACCTTCGTGGGTTTCATTCATGAATCGATATGAAGTAAAAATTTGCCAATCACAAATAAATTTAATAGCAAATACGATTAGACCCTCCTGTCTGGTCTATCAAAATTGAGATTAACATCTTCAAAGTAACGCAGTATAAAAATACTATCATCAAACAAAGTTCATCTAAACTGCAAAATAGTCGAATAGAATACAATTAGACTGTGGAATGCAAACATTATTGTTCCAATCTAGAATTGAGAAAAACTCCTATCAAATGTTCATTACTATAGTGTATTCAATAAATTGTAATTAACGTTCATATTTCACAAAATTGTCTATAATGCAATGGTAAATGTCTATGTTGCAATCATGTTCATAAGACGACTAGTATTTCAAAGATCGTCGATATCGAAATAGATTTTAACGCTCTAAAATCTTTTAATCATTCTTCTTTCTTGAGGATGACAGAAAATTGGTCAAAGTAATTTACTGAATAGAATTACTTTAATAAAGTGACACGCTCTCTGAATTCAAATCTGCCATAGCAAATCGTTAACTTTACAGTCAAATCGTGACTACAAAAATATGCAAATTACTGAAAGAATCTAAATCATCAGTCTCAACTGATCCAAAATTATTAAGAATGCCAATGACATAACAATGTCTCAAAAATCGAAGAAAAAGGCATAAATCATCGAAGTGTACTGAGTACAGAAATATCAATCAAGAAAATGGGGCAAAAGATAGGACAGAAAATATGGGAAGAATGGTTGCTCAGATATCGCTACAAGACTCAAATAATACAAGAAACGTTCACGACTACCTTATCTGTTGATTGAAGTTCCAGAGGAAAGTTTTCAAAGAAAACTGCTGTTGGTTCCATTTCACCAGCGTAAAGATGTGCTCCGACCTCGAATTTGGAATCAGCGTCCTCGGAGAATCGAACTGCTTCCTCCTCCGAAATTGCACTGCTCCGTGGATACGAAAAACATCCTTCTGGCAAAACTCTTCTTTGTGCGCCGGGACAACCCTGGCCTCTCTTGAAAGTTCCCTGAAGTTCTTGCAGGAATTCGCCATGAAGTTTATTGTAGTTATTTCCGCAGAAATATTCATAGTTGTGGAGTATGAAAATATTTCCACTGTTATCTGGTATAATTCAGCGATGGATTCACGATGCATGAGTGTAGTTGGATGTTCACTACATGCTCGCCTTTGTAGAAAGACGATTAACGAAGTTCCATGCTGTTACTTTACTCCAACGACATATGTCCCAATTGCATTAAAGCCTTAGCCTTCCATCTCAACTACTGTTATAATCATTGAAAGCATTGTAAGATTATAATGTTCCATAGTCGAATGTATCGTTGTAATACCAAACGTATTCTCCAATATCACTGTTGCACTCCACGTGTCAGCCGTAGTGTATAATGTGGAATTTAAAAATGTTTCTCCTGTGGCGAGAAAATCACTTTTGTAGGCAGCCTTAAAGTTCCAATATCTTTCGAAATATAACTGTGAAATTGTTCAAATCTTCTACACACCTCAATGTTATACTGCCCAATAGAACTATAATATAGGCTGAAGTTAGCGCTTGATATCTTGACTGGTGGAAACGTTAATGTGAGCGTTTCAACTTCACCTAGTTTCGAGCAGCGTAAAATGGAACTGCTCCGAGTTCGTTCGATGCGCCAGGCTTTAACCACGCTAAAGACAACTTACTTCACTGAATCACTTGAAAATAACTATATATCACCAGAAATATATATGCGATCTGACATATGAGATCTGAGAGCCCCTCTCTCCTGTGCACGACCTTTTATCAACTTCTTAAGGGGCGTATCCATCCCTTCCATAGCCTGTTGCTGCGTCATTGCTGCTGGAAGTTTTAACTTTGGCTATACTTGACGGATTTTCAAATTTCAAAAACTCAAAATTAATTTCTTCAAAATTCCAAATCAATGCCATAACTGAAAATAGTTTTCCACAAATCTGCATGCCAAAAGTAATCAAATATCGTAGTTTCAGCAATCTCCGTCTTCCTTCCAAACTATCGTTCATTGGTTCGAGTCTCTCCTCCAATAGCGTAGCTTCTTCCTTAGCACAATACCTTGTTTCCTGCGACTGCGTCGTAAATCTCGGATCTTTCTCGAACAAAATCATGACGTCACCAAGAATCTCAGCTCAACCAGCCTACTTACATGAAGTATACGTCATCCGTGCCTACGTCATGAATATCCACGTCACAACTATGACATCCATAACTTTACTCATATTTGCCAATACAGCCATCGTGGTCTCAATATAATTCAATTTCCGGGGGCATTCTCCCTTCACCACGTTTTAAAAACAGTTGCAAATTGTTTTTTAACTCTGTGTTATAAATATCTCAATTCACTTGAACACGAAATTGAATTATTATTGGCTTACTCTTGGATAATATTTCTTCAAGTTCCCAGCATTGAACTTGCCATAAACGACATTATTCTCATCATCGTAAAGTTCATAACAGTTGTTTCCATAGGCATTCGTAATTCTAAACGGACCCATGAATACTATTCCAAACTTGGGATAGATTTTCTTACCTACGTCAGCCTTGACAGGTCTGCGTAATAATACCAGATTTCCAATTTCTAAGGGAGTACCAAAACGTTTTCCAGCTACTCTTTTCAGTCGTTTTTGTGCTGCTTTCTGGAGTTGTTCCTTCGCTCTGTCTATTCTCTGCTGCCTTCCTAAGTCGGGATCTCTAGGAACGTGGTTAAAAAGATTATCCCACGGCCTTTCTGGGTTTCTTCCTAGATGAAGTCTCATTGGCACCTCTCCTGTGCTCTCCTGCACTGTAGAATTTAGACATTCCTCAATAAGGGGTACAAATCTCACCCAACCAGAATGATCATTTGGACAGAAAATTCGACAGAATTTCGAAAATTCAGCCATATATCTTTCCGAAGAATTCGATTCCGGATATCGCACGCTTGAAAATATGTGCTTAATACCAAGCCTTTCCATATCTGCAGCAAATTCTAAGGATGTAAACTGAGCTCCATGATCCGAAAGTAAATATTCTGATTTACCAGCTTTTGGAAATACAGCATTTTCCAGTCTGCTTACAACGTTCCTCGTGTTAGCTTTTTGCATGGGACTCATTGTTACAAATTTTGAGAAGACATCCACGGTAACCAACAGATACTGATTACCCTGATATCCCTTCGGACAAGGACCAAATATGTCTGTCGCCATGAGTTCATTCGGTTTAGAGGGAATCATCGCCTTGGGTTTTCCTTTTAATAGAGCGGAAGCATACTTTGCTCTTTGACATTTATCACATGAACGAATGACATTAGCAATGCTGGAACGCATGTTAGTCCAAATAAACCTCTCTTTAAGAGTATCAAGAGTTTTATCTAAACCCGCATGTCCAGTTGCGTGATGAGCTACCCACACTAAATTGACAACAAGTTTAGGTGGCACGACTATTCGAAGCTTTGTATGCGCAGAGTCAGCATACTTACATACAATGTCTCCACTCAAGACAAAGTGTCGTGAATCTCTCTGTGTAGCTGCATAGTCAACATCAGTATTGTCCATGTAACCCTTAAGAAACCTGTACATTTTCCTGATTGGAGCGTGTCTCTTCTGTGACACACCGATTCGGGCTAACCTCCTAACGGTCTCTTGATCTTGCTGCTCCAATTGTACATGGTGTATCTGCACATTTTTGATAGGGTTACGTGATAAAGCATCAGCCAGTAAGTTATCTTTCCCAGGCTGATGGACGATAGTGACATTAAACTGTTGGGTGAACAAAGCCCAACGTGTCAATCTATCACTAGACATGTCAGTTTGCAGCATAAACTGAAGTGCTTTGTGATCTGTAATAATGATAACCTTGTGTCCCAGCAACATTTTTTTCCAAGCTTGCAAAGCTGTTACAAAAGCTAACGCTTCTAGTTCTGTCGTAAAGTAATTTTCCTCGTGTTTCTTTAACTTCCGACTAGTGAACGCAATGTAGTGCTTGTTGCCTGCCTCGTCTTTTTGGTATAAGACTGCACTAATGCCTATTCTTGATGCATCAGACTCTATATAGAATACCTTCTCAAAGTCTGGGTACTCCAGTTTGACGTTGTTTCTGAGCATCTCCTTTGCTTTCTCAAAAGCCTCGTTTGCTGCGGTACTCCATTTCCATCTATTATTTTTCTTGAGTAAATCATACAGAGGAGCCATAATTTCAGAGTATCTCGGACAGTGGCTGCTAATGAATTGGCAAGCGCCTACAAATTCTCTGACTTGTTTCACCTTAGTTGGCTTTGGGAACCTGGTGATCGCATCTACTTTCTGTATGTTTGGATGATATCCATCTTTATCAATGGTATGCCCCAAGTAATTGATCTCCTTCTTCAAGAATTGACATTTTCCAAAATTGACCTTGATATTGGCCTCCCTTAAATTTTCAAACAACTTTCTCAAGTGCACTAAATGTTCTGCGGCGTTGGGTGAAGATACAATTAAATCGTCAATGTAGCAGATTACATTCTCCTTTACTTCGTCAGTGAGCTTGCTATCAAGTGCTCGAATGAGTGCTGGTCCACTGTTGACCATTCCAAAAGGCATTCTCACAAAGACCCATGACGTCTGGTCAAATAGGAATCCAGTGTACTGCATACTTTCTTCCTCCAGTTGAACTTGGTAAAACGAAGATGTCAAGTCAAGAACACTGAAACATGCTCTTCCTTTGAACTTTCTAAGCAGATCTCTGATCTTAGGTGGTCGGTCATTTTCTGGAAGAATCTTCAAGTTGATGGTCCGAGCATCGAGACAAAGACGTATCTGACCATTACTTTTCTTCACTACAGTGATGGGGTTTATGTAAGACGACGCCTGTTTTTTAATAATCCCGTCTACCTCCATTTTTCTGATCAACCCTCGTACTTCTTGATAGTATTTCTCAGGTATGGGGTATATTTTCTTTTGGTAAGGGGTTTCATCGGTCAGCCTTATCTTATACATATAGTCTTTAATCAATCCAGGCTTTTCATCAAAAATATCTTGGAATTCCTTTATCAAATCTTCAAATTCCCCCTGAATTTCTTCAAATCCTTCAGTTTTTCTACTGGGTATTTCTGTTATATTCTCTACGTCGTTAATAATGGTATTTAAAATTTCTTCCCTAAGGTCTATCTCCAGACTGTTTTTCACGTCCTGTTCTTCGATCTCTTCTGTGGTCATGTACCCATCATTAAAGCTAATACTTCTATTCTTCATATCAATAATGGCTCCAACTTTCGATATAAAATCGATTCCTAGCACAATATCGAAATGGATCTTGTTAACCACAATAAAGATCTGTTCATAATTCCTTCCATTAATTTCAAAGTTCAACAGCACTTGGATCTTGCACTTCACTGCCTTGTCTTGGAAAATTCCTCTCACTTTGACGGTAGAAACTGGTAAAACTGTCATGTTTTCTCCTTTTAACAGACTTTGATAGCATTCATCAGAGATGATCGAAATAATTGCCCCAGTATCCATAAGAGCTTTATACTGTTGGCCATCTATCAGTACAGAAATAATAGGTAAGGCACATGGTCTTTCCTCTTTGACGATTCACCTCTCTTCTAATAAATCCTCATCAGTTACTTCGTAAATTTCGTTAATGGTAATCAGGTGTGGTGTGGCAATGTATTCATGGTTTCTCACTGTCGTTGAGAAATCGGCGTGTTTTTTTTGTGTGTTACCAATCTCAAAGTTCCCCTGCTGACTTGTAGAAGGACCAGGATCGATCACTACATCCTGTCTTTTCTTTTGATTTTCAGCTTCCTTTTCTCGTAATTCCTTCAGATACTGCTGACTTTCTTTCTCTCTTTCTTGATACTTGTCGGGTGTCATAACCTGACCTTGAGAATTCTGATTCTGGTTCTGGTTATTTCTGTTATAATTTCGATTATAACCATTGTTGTAGTATCTACCTTTTCCGTTGTTGTAATTCCCTCTATTATTATTCCAGCCTCGTCTTTGCTGATATGGACGGTAACCTTGGGATCTGTGGTTACGGAAATAATTATTCCTGTGAGGACCTACATTTTCAGTTTTTCCTTCCTCAGGCTTATCAGTTTGCTGCACTTGATCCATATAGACCGTATTAACGTCTTTGAATTCGTGCCTCTGACCTTTTTGTACCAAATTTGGCATTGGACTCGTGTAGTCAAGCCTTCTCAACAATTCGTCCATACTTGTCAAATCTCTAATGTTTGACGATATGATCAGTCTTCTTACCTCCACAGGCAGCATACGTGAAATCGCATCTATCAACTGCTCTGTTGACAATGGGGGTTGCAAAAATCTCAAGCGTGATAGTTGACTCGTGAAGAAATCAGCGTACCGTGTTGGAAGAGTACCTGAATACTTCCTCGAGTATACCTCAGCTCTTAATGAATTCTGAGCTTCTATTGACCAGAATCGTTTTATCAGTGCCTCTGCAAATTCGTCAAAATTGCTGAAAGTGTACCGAAATGCTCTAAACCATTCGAGGGGACCTCCAGCTAGAAATCTTTCTACGATTCTCATCTCTCTCTCTCTAGGAATGTGGGCTTCTATGAAATAGTCTTTAAGATTCCTGATATATTCAATCGGTGTGAGACTATCAGTGTTGCTAAATTTTTGAGGTTTGTCTTCAAAATTCCGGATGACTGTCACATTTCTCGGATATGAATCCATATAATTCCTCCCACTATCGCGATACTTCCATTCAGGTTCAATATTCCGATCCTCTTCTTCTTCCCTGAATCTGGATATACGTTCCTCAGGACTAATATCTCTCTCTTCTGTATTAAGGTTACCTCTTCTCACGTAATTTCTCTCCTCTTCACCAGTCAATCCTTAGGTATCCTTGTCTGTGATTTCCGTGATGACTTTCCTAATCAACTCTTCCTTATAGGTTTCCATCATGCTAGCTTCTCCTAGTTTCAAATTCTGCAGCTTGTTCGTAGTTTCATTAACATCAGAAACAACCTTATGAATCTGTTCCTCTAACGCAGTTTTTAATGCTTGCACGTCCTGACCTATTTGAGTTCTATCCTCTACCTGCTTTTCGGATAGCGAATCCATCCTTACATTCAAGTCTTTCCTAATCTGAACTACTTCGTTATTAATGTCTACTTGTGTACTGGCAAGTTTTCTTTCAATTCGTTCCTGAATTTGATCTACATGTTCCCCACTTGACCTGTTCCATTCATCTTTCCACACCGTTACATTTGCAGTTAACATTTCCGCGATATCTACTTCGATGTCCTCCTTAAGTAAACGATTGTGATCTAATACTTGGGTTCTCATGACCTCTACATCGTATTTTAAACCAGCTAAAGAAGCTGTTGTCCTGACAGACTCGTCAACTAACCGAGTTGTTAATGCACTAATGTTACGAGTACAAAGTGTTTTTGAAGTTTCAATTTCCTCCCTAACTTTGTTAACATCAGTCTGAACTTTAGCAATGTCTACAAAAACAGTATTGACTTCTACTTGTATTTTATTGATATCGCTTTGCATATCGTTAACATCTGAATGAATATTATTGATGTCTACTTGAACATTTGACACATCAGTTCGAACATTACTAACCTCTCTTTGAACTTCTTCTACTTTATCCTGTACAGTAGCAACATCATTCCTTACAACAATTACTTCAGCTCTAGCACATGAAATATCACCCCGGACATTAGCAACATCAAGATTCAACATGGTAAGATCTTTTTGTACCTTAGACACATCTATTTTAACATCAGAAACATCTTTATGAATGTCACTTACAGCATTCTCGATTCCCTGTGTACTGATCTGTAAACGCGACATATCATTTTCTAGGTTTGCAGAACTGGTCTGAATAACTTTCAAACTTTCATCCAGCCTAGTAGACAAATTAGCAGACAAATTACTAGCATTCTCCTTCATCATCTCCTGCATTCGACTAGTATTCCTAGCTTCCATTTCCTGTATGCTGTTATTCATGCTAGCTTTCATCTCCCTAGCACTTTCATTCATGCTAGCTTTCAACTCCTCTAACATCATTCTCATACTCTCATCTGCCATTTCAATAATACTTCAATACTAAACTGCTTTAGGGACATACATCAAACAGAGCAAAATAACAACATCTGAGCAAAATTTTTCACCATATATAAATTTGAGCAATTTTCTGTCTTAAATCTAACTTATAATTACCTTATAATTAACCTTCGTAGACACTTCATGTTGAATTAAACTCAAGCACATGTTCAAGTTTCTTTGGTTCATTTTAAAATATCCTAACACAAATAATTTACATTTACAATCCAAATAGTTTAATTTTATCTTTAATATGACTATACATGTCATAAGCCGGTCAAATAAAATAAGATTCCAGATCATAGGCGATTTTTCTAAGTTTCCAGCCTATTTAACCTCTTTCAAGTTGTATAAGATCTGATCTTTTCTGAGTGTAATTTTCCTAATACAACACAACATTTTATTCCTATATAATCACACTCTCAAATTCTACAATTGGCTAAGACATCTAACAAAGAATCAACCTCTTTATTTGAGTCTTCACAATCCCTTTGACATCGATAACTTGGTAATCCAATGTTATTCGAACACTCCACAAAAATTGCGGTGTCAATTCTACTGCAATAACTTGGTAATCCAATGTTATTCAGTCGAACGTGCCAATCGAGACAATCGATCCCCACGTTTTAGGGTCGCCAATCCTACTGTACCCGATAACCCGGAGAGTAGGCTGTCAGATATCCGCCCCCTCAATCAGATTGCCAATAATCAAACGCGCCGGCATAGCTACATCAATGAAAATGGCACTGACAGATACTATCGAGATTAGAGCACAATAGTTAACAAGAAAATTATTGTGGAACACACCAAAATATACGGGGGTTCATACTTACCTATACTTACCTCTTACATTTATCTCGGGGACTGGGTTGTCAACTGGATCACTTAAAGTATGCCCACACAATAACCTCCACCATGATATTTAAAATGAACCAGAACGAAGACGAGAAACTTTAAACTGCACAATAATTTATTTCACATAAAGACTGATTTTAACAAAATGAAATAAACAACAAAATCCACGTGGCAATCAGAAGCCATCGACCACATAACCATGTCCTCCTGTAGGACCTGTATTCTCTACATATAATGTTTCAGCTTTCTCAAGCTCATAGCAACGTAAAAATAATAATGCACTGGGAATGGAAACGGGATTTGGGATGAGACACATATATCAATTGATTTGCGTGTTTATATACTTCACATTTTATTTATAGCCACAAGGCTATTATGGAACGTCCTTGGCCTCAGTAACACAGTTGTCCTGGCCAGCTGCAATGCACCTGTATCGTCAAAGTGGACTCCCGTTCGTTCTACCCTAGCATAAGCGTGTTACCTCAGAGCTCGGCTCTCCTTTTTTCAAACACGTAAATGTTCACATCTCAACTGAAATATTATCACGCAAATGTCTTACATGCTTCATTCAAACACCAGTGGATTACTCCAACAATCCCAAATCATGATTATTTGTTCAAACCACTTGCTTAATTAGCGTTGTTTAGAGCATAAAAAACAAAACTCTAAATGTTAATAACAACAGTTCATTAATTATTTATAACAATAATAAATTGTTTATAACAATGTCAAATGACAATTGAAAATTTTATACACGCCTGTATTAATCACTATCATTTCAAATTATTTAACAAAGATATTTACAAAATTATTTTACAATATTTATATTGTTTATATTATTTATACAAGAAATACATTAAACCACACGTTTATCCGGTTGATAATTACTCAAATCGTGATGATATAATCGACCAATGAAGGTTAGTTATATTTAACTGTCAAATTCAGGTTTAATAAGGTTTAATAATAATTATTAATTATTCAAAATCTTCCTCTCAAATTATTTAACACTCTTGTTAATTTTAACAGTATCTTCATATGAATAATCTTTCAAAGAACAAGAACAACATTCAGCGGGAAAATACTTCGCTCATAACGCACAAAAATGGCACAACAATTGGCCCAAAATTCATCATATATCTTCATATATATGGCATAAAAATCTTCCAAACTACACACAAAAACCTCCACTTATTAATTCATCAACTTCATTAATTATTGTGGGAACCTCCTTCATTATTCAAGGGCATTATTCAACAGCGACTTTTACATGTCCACTGAACTAACGATTATACATCCATTGTTCCTCTTTAAAAATTCTTATATTCATCAATTGTAATAATGACTGTTATTATTTAACCTTCGTGGGATTCATTCATGAATCGATATGAAGTAAAAATTTGCCAATCACAAATAAATTTAATAGCAAATACGATTAGACACTCCTGTCTGGTCTATCAAAATTGAGATTAACATCTTCAAAGTAACGCAGTATAAAAATACTATCATCAAACAAAGTTCATCTAAACTGCAAAATAGTCGAATAGAATACAATTAGACTGTGGAATGCAAACATTATTGTTCCAATCTAGAATTGAGAAAAACTCCTATCAAATGTTCATTACTATAGTGTATTCAATAAATTGTAATTAACGTTCATATTTCATAAAATTGTCTATAATGCAATGGTAAATGTCTATGTTGCAATCATGTTCATAAGACGACTAGTATTTCAAAGATCGTCGATATCGAAATAGATTTTAACGCTCTAAAATCTTTTAATCATTCTTCTTTCTTGAGGATGACAGAAAATTGGTCAAAGTAATTTACTGAATAGAATTACTTTAATAAAGTGACACGCTCTCTGAATTCAAATCTGCCATAGCAAATCGTTAACTTTACAGTCAAATCGTGACTACAAAAATATGCAAATTACTGAAAGAATCTAAATCATCAGTCTCAACTGATCCAAAATTATTAAGAATGCCAATGACATAACAATGTCTCAAAAATCGAAGAAAAAGGCATAAATCATCGAAGTGTACTGAGTACAGAAATATCAATCAAGAAAATGGGGCAAAAGATAGGACAGAAAATATGGGAAGAATGGTTGCTCAGATATCGCTACAAGACTCAAATAATACAAGAAACGTTCACGACTACCTTATCTGTTGATTGAAGTTCCAGAGGAAAGTTTTCAAAGAAAACTGCTGTTGGTTCCATTTCACCAGCGTAAAGATGTGCTCCGACCTCGAATTTGGAATCAGCGTCCTCGGAGAATCGAACTGCTTCCTCCTCCGAAATTGCACTGCTCCGTGGATACGAAAAACATCCTTCTGGCAAAACTCTTCTTTGTGCGCCGGGACAACCCTGGCCTCTCTTGAAAGTTCCCTGAAGTTCTTGCAGGAATTCGCCATGAAGTTTATTGTATATAAATAATTCATGCTTTTGGGCTAATGCCGTGTGTATTTTTAATTTAAAACCATACGTTTCGGAGAAACCTTGCCTCCTTTTTCAATGGAAGGCATTAGCCCAAAAGCATGAATTATTTATAAACCTTGCCTCCTTTTTCAATGGAAATTTCCATTGAAAAAGGAGGCAAGGTTTCTCCGAAACGTATGGTTTTAAATTAAAAATACACACGGCATTAGCCCAAAAGCATGAATTATTTATATAATAATCCGGGCCGTGAAAGCCTTAATATGCAAGTTTATTGTAGTTATTTCCGCAGAAATATTCATAGTTGTGGAGTATGAAAATATTTCCACTGTTATCTGGTATAATTCAGCGATAGATTCACGATGCATGAGTGTAGTTGGATGTTCACTACATGCTCGCTTTTGTAGAAAGACGATTAACGAAGTTCCATGCTGTTACTTTACTCCAACGACATATGTCCCAATTGCATTAAAGCCTTAGCCTTCCATCTCAACTACTGTTATAATCATTGAAAGCATTGTAAGATTATAATGTTCCATAGTCGAATGTATCGTTGTAATACCAAACGTATTCTCCAATATCACTGTTGCACTCCACGTGTCAGCCGTAGTGTATAATGTGGAATTTAAAAATGTTTCTCCTGTGGCGAGAAAATCACTTTTGTAGGCAGCCTTAAAGTTCCAATATCTTTCGAAATATAACTGTGAAATTGTTCAAATCTTCTACACACCTCAATGTTATGCTGCCCAATAGAACTATAATATAGGCTGAAGTTAGCGCTTGATATCTTGACTGGTGGAAACGTTAATGTGAGCGTTTCAACTTCACCTAGTTTCGAGCAGCGTAAAATGGAACTGCTCCGAGTTCGTTCGATGCGCCAGGCTTTAACCACGCTAAAGACAACTTACTTCACTGAATCACTTGAAAATAACTATATATCACCAGAAATATATATGCGATCTGACATATGAGATCTGAGAGCCCCTCTCTCCTGTGCACGACCTTTTATCAACTTCTTAAGGGGCGTATCCATCCCTTCCATAGCCTGTTGCTGCGTCATTGCTGGAAGTTTTAACTTTGGCTATACTTGACGGATTTTCAAATTTCAAAAACTCAAAATTAATTTCTTCAAAATTCCAAATCAATGCCATAACTGAAAATAGTTTTCCACAAATCTGCATGCCAAAAGTAATCAAATATCGTAGTTTCAGCAATCTCCGTCTTCCTTCCAAACTATCGTTCATTAGTTCGAGTCTCTCCTCCAATAGCGTAGCTTCTTCCTTAGCACAATACCTTGTTTCCTGCGACTGCGTCGTAAATCTCGGATCTTTCTCGAACAAAATCATGACGTCACCAAGAATCTCAGCTCAACCAGCCTACTTACATGAAGTATACGTCATCCGTGCCTACGTCATGAATATCCACGTCACAACTATGACATCCATAACTTTACTCATATTTGCCAATACAGCCATCGTGGTCTCAATATAATTCAATTTCCTGGGGCAGTACGAGGACTGGAACGGGGTCCACTCAGCCTCGGGTGGCCCAAATGAGTAGAGGGGGTTCGATTCCCCCTCAGCCATCCTCGAAGTGGTTTTCCGTGGTTTCCCACTTCGTCTTCGGGCAAATGCCGGGATGGTACCTTCTTCAAGTCCACGGCCACCTCCTTCCCTCTTCCTTGCCTATCCATCCTGCCCATCCATTACCTTCCCTCATGAGGCCCCTGTTCGCTTTGCAGGTGAGGCCACCTGAGCGAGGTGCCAATCACACCTCACCAGTTGTATCCACTCAGATTAGATGTTCCCACCTCTAGGACACTGCCCGTAGAGGCGGTAGTGGTGAGTTCCCTCGCTGAGTCCGTGGGTTCCACCAACCTGGAGGGTAAACGACTAAGAAAAGAAAAGAAGAAAGAATATATTTTACTATGAAAACCATGTGCAGGGTAACGCGTGAAGACGTGGCGTTACTTGACATTTTGTCCTTTCCATTCGTGATTTTTCATTGATTCAGTATCGAAAAAGACGTGCTTTAGTTTTCCTGTCTTCCAAGACCGCGTCCAAGGCAGCCGTGTTGGGTAGCTTGAAGAGCGATTTCATATCTTCCAGAAAGAATGTTTCATTTCCAAAAAAATATGCGATTCGATTTTCCGAAAACTCGGAATCAATCTGTAGTACATGGCTTTTATATTTTATATTTATATTTTCAAGTCGTTTTAAGTTTGTTACCGAAAGATTATTCCATATGAGATGAATACCATAAGTTGCTACTAGGGGCACTTTAATTTTAAATAGTGCCATTGCTGTAGCTAGTGATAGATTGTAAGCTTTAGGAATTTCATACTCTGCTTTGATGGCTGCTGCTGGTTTTTCTTTAATGTGTGTAGTAAAGGCTGTTCAACAAAAACTAACCATCGGACTATTAGCCTGAGATGTAACAGTGAGTCAATGTGTACTTCAAGCCGACAAATATTTCTCAGTGCGTTATCTTTGATGTGTAACATCTTTCCACTCGGTCGCTGGATATTTTTTGTGGGAGTGATTTTGACAAA
The DNA here is from genome assembly GCA_946902985.2 of Meconema thalassinum. NCBI lineage: Eukaryota > Metazoa > Arthropoda > Insecta > Orthoptera > Tettigoniidae > Meconema > Meconema thalassinum. The sequence goes on from OX336393.1 coordinate 85,981,541, forward strand.
TTGGACGGAAGTGGATCAGACGGAATTGTGTAAGACGCACTGCCAGCTAAATCGCATCCCTCCTGACTGCTAAAGCAGCCAGGAGGGATGCGATTCAATCCAGCTGGCAGTGGTACCATGTGGAATGCTTATAACATACGGTTTATTTCAATGTTTGGAGGCGCCATTACAAATATTTCTACAGTGAATCATCATCAAGTTGTCGTTCTTTGGTGTAAAAATATTCATTAAATCATATTTGCTGAAAACAATTATGATTTATTAAGAGTCTGTTTTTAAATCTCTGGATAAAAGTGATGGGCATCCACTCGCCGAGTAACCTTCCTCAACACTTTCATACTGAACGATGAACGCTCATGCGAACTCTGGTGTCAACTCATTGAAACACAAACCACGTGTCTTCGCATCAGCATTTAAATGATGATATGCTTTTATATGAAACATTGTAACTAGTCGGCAAAGCCGGTATTATGTTTCTGCACAATAGCTATTCAGATATTAACCCACATTGCGGTAATGCAGTGATCAATGTAATATACTGCTCAAAAAAATTAAAGCACCACTTTTTTCAAAGGCCACCAAATTTTGAAAAGTTGACCTACAAGCTCGAAATCTCAGTATGACGTTTGTCCGGACGCCTACCAAGCATATGCTTCAGCACAACTCCCCAACGTGAGTAGTTTCGGGGTAGCACCCCGGAAACCAGCCCATTTTCGAAAACCACAAATTGAAGTTTGCGAAAAACGCTGCAGGACTTGTCGCAGGTTGCCAAAGCAGTCGAAAATGAATGAGTCTTGCTCTTAAAGGTTCCACAAACACGTAGAAATCGTTACATTTGACGTTTGGGCATTTTCAACCCCCTTCATCATCCCCTAAACATGGACTACCATTGGGGGCGTCTGAGAAGGTACCGGGTGTGTTTAACCATCTGAAAACCTGCACACCGTCCTCAGTTGCTGATTGAAGTAAGTTCTTAAGGCCTCCGGCAATGTCCACACCCCCTAACACCCTCAACTGGCATGGCACCAAACCACCCCCTCTCGATTCACCCCTAAGGAAGGTTTTAATCGAGATGTTTATCAGTGCTAAGAATGCGGGGGTCTTCCCCCACCGTTTCAAAAAAGGAGCTGTGCCTTTGTCACCACCCCTTCCCCTGCAACCCCCGTTTGTATGATTTTTCGAATCAGGCCATTTTTAAGGGCTGAAACGAGGTCTTAATCGCTGAAAGGGCTGTAAAGGTCCTTAGAAGTAGTGGTGACACGAAATCAACCCCTTCCGATCGATGATTGACATTCCGTCCCCCAAATTCGAAATTTTTGCACCACCAACCCTCCCTGTCTGGACGCGTAACGCGTCATGGCAGAGTTTTCAGAGTTGGATGGAAATGAAACTTATGGCCTGCAATGGAGCCCAAAACAGCAGGTTGGATAGAAATTCATCGGTAGGTTGGGAAACGGGACCAAAAAGTTTTCAAAAAAGTGTACAGCCTACAGTAAGTACGCCCGTGCATAGGCAACCCACATCACATCCGTGCGTGTGGGTTGCCTATGATCGGCAATAGGTTACAAAGTTTGACAATGAGAGAAAAATTACGTGATGTGGGTTCCCTATGCATTGGTGTACTTACTAGAGGCTGTTAACTTTTTTGAAAACATTTTGGTCCCGTTTCCCACCCTACCGATGAATTTCCATCCAACCTGCTGTTTTGGGCTCCATGTCAGGCCATAAGCTTCATTTCCATCCAAATCTGAAAACTGTGCCATGACGCGTTACGCGTCCAGACAGGGAGGGTTGGGGGTGCAACAATTTCGAATTTGGGGGGACGGAATGTCAAAGATCGATCGGAAGGGGTTGATTTCGTGTCACCACTACTTCTAAGGACCTTTACAGCCCTTTCAGCGATTAAGACCTCGTTTCAGCCCTTAAAAAGGGCCTGATTCGAAAAATCATACAAACGGGGGTTGCAGGGGAAGGGGTGGTGACAAAGGCACAGCTCCTTTTTTGAAACGGTAGGGGAAGACCCCCGCATTCACAGCACTGATAAACATCTCGATTAAAACCTTCCTTAGGGGTGAATCGAGAGGGGGTGGTTTGGTCCCATGCCAGTTGATGGTGTTAGGGGGTGTGGACATTGCCGGAGGCCTTAAGAACTTACTGCAATCAGCAACTGAGGACGGTGTGCAGGTTTTCAGATGGTTAAACACACCCGGTACCTTCTCAGACGCCCCCAATGGTAGTCCATGTTTAGGGGATGATGAAGGGGGTTGAAAATGCCCAAACGTCAAATGTAACGATTTCTACGTGTATGTGGAACCTTTAAGAGCAAGACTCATTCATTTTCGACTGCTTTGGCAACCTGCGACAAGTCCTGCAGCGTTTTTCGCAAACTTCAATTTGTGGTTTTCGAAAATGGGCTGGTTTTCGGGGTGCTACCCCGAAACTACTCAAGTTGGGGAGTTGTGCTGAAGCATATGCTTGGTAGGCGTCCGGACAAACGTCATACTGAGATTTCGAGCTTGTAGGTCAACTTTTCAAAATTTGGTGGCCTTTGAAAAAAGTGGTGCTTTAATTTTTTTGAGCAGTATATATATCGATGATTTTATACGGGAACTGGTCTAGCCTTTTACTGTCAAGTAGGCGTATTCATAACTAATTTAAAACTCAATTCCACGCAGGAACATTATCGAAAAAAAGCAAAATATTAATGGAGCATTAAAAAATACTTCCATATTGTTACCAGCACGTGAAAATGAGTACCTCTTTGTACTACAAATGTCTGTGATTATAGTGGCTGCTTTGATAACATATTTGTCTGCAAATCATGAAGTTTCAGGTTCGAACCCCAGTCCCGGCAATTAGTTTTGCTGCCGGATTATCGATTTAAACGATATATATCATAACATTATGCGTCATTTTAACAAAATCTACATGAAATTACGATTTGTCTAATTTTAATTACAATAGTTTGCACCAAGCAGGAGTTGGGAAATTTGATTGTATAGAACATTATTTATTTTAGTCTATAGATAGGCTAGAGACTGTGGTTTCATTCCTCCTCTTAATTTACAATATAAATGTGAGATGTTTGTTCAAACAAGTGTGACAGTAGCATATCTCCAATTCAGTCTATACATTCATCATAGTACCAGTATGAAAACGGAGTGTAAATGAACGTCTTAAGAATGTCCAAGCTGTGTAGTATACGAGTAGGATAACAAGTCAGATGTTACACATCATATGCGACTACTGTAAGGTTCGTACCTTTCTTTTTATCATTTCAAATGATCTTGTCGACTTCATCGTTATGCTTTGGTCTACCGTTATGCGTTACGGTTACGGCGTGAATGACGTCATCATGTTAATCAGTGCATATGCACCGAGTCTGAGTTTACTCCTGGGGTCTGGCGTTAGGCGATACGGAGACGGCGACTGCGTGACGCCATGCAGGCTAAGCGCGGGAAGCCTAAGTTAAAGGGTAATGGAGTCTGTTGTGTCTGAGTTTACTCCTGGGGTCTGGCGTTATGCGATACGGAGACGGCGAGTGCGTGACGTCATGTAGCAGAGTGCACCTCCCACTCTCCGTTCCCCGCGCGGGAAGCCTAAGTTAATGGGTAATGGATTATGTTGAAAGAGTCCTGGTGCTTCGAGCGAAGCGAGAAGCCCTCCTGAGCCTTTCTAACATGTGTAGCATTTGTAGCATGCGTCATTTGAAATTATACAAAGTCTAGTCTCTCAGACTGACTGTATTTTTTGTTTGTTTTTGTCTGCCACTGTATACAGGGTGCTTCAGTAAGAGCGTGCCAAAGAGTTACCGGAAATCTGGGCCGCCACACTGAGCACATCGACATAGGGAACATGTAGTCTCTGAGGATAGCCAAAAGTGCAATGGACGTAAACACGTGTAACATGACTGGGGTGTCCTGAGTAGTTATTTGTGTTTATTTACAGTAAATGTGTGCATTATTACACATGTAGCCCTATAACTAACGACCATGCCATGAACGGACCACATTTACTGTGTCAGTGTGAAACAAACTCATAAAAGTTGCTCAACATGGCGGCCACCAACCTCGATACAAGCATGGCTACGACGTACGAGATTCTGTTTGACCACGTTACCCTCCAGACGATACAGGAACCACAATAATAAATAATATCGTATGGCCTCGGGTGCCGGGTGCAAGCTTTGTTATTTGACACCCAGAGGGCATGCCAAATTTTATCGTTCCTTCGAACGGTATGACAATCAAGGAGGTTCGATATCAAAGCTCCTTGACACTATAGCGCTTTCTAGTAGAGAATGGAGGAACTTTGTGCTGGCGGAAAATCCCGAGATAAACTGTTGGCATTATTAACACGGCCTACTGAATTCAAATGTGTTCTTTAACATGCCAACAACGTATGACATGCATGTCGTGATTTTTGTCGCCTTTAAACAATCACTTACAGGAGCGGACCTGCAAGTTTGGGGTTGGTAGTCTGACACGATAACCACTCACGCACCATGGCAAGCAGAGCAACCAAAAACACAGCATTGGTCACCTATCCGTTCACTGGCTACCTTTGTAATAGCCTAGTGTACACATTAACTAACTATAAGCAATACACATTACTAACTACTCAGGACGTCTCCAGTTTAAGCTGGGGTTGAACACGCTGCGGGAGATTGATGGGGTAAGTGACCTTGGTGTGGTACTGGATAAAGGTTTGACCTTTCACTTCTCACATCAACAAGGTAACAAGTGAGGCGTACCAAGCACTAGGCTTCGTCATTAGAAATGTAAGACCTTTTCGGGAGGTGAAAACGGCCATTACACTCTATAATGCTTACGTAAGGGCGAAATTAGAATATGCGAGCGTAGTATGGAATCGTGGCATAAAAAATACATAAGATTACTAGAAGGAGTACAGAAGCGATTCGCCAGATTTCTACATTATAAAATGAGCGAAAATTACCCATATATGGTCCCATATAAAATGTTATCGAATAATCTAAAAATTATTGCTTGGGAAGATCGTAGGAAAATAAATTACTCCAAGATCTTACACAAAATTGTAAATTGTACGGTAGATAACTCGTATTTTTTATCGTTGCTGAATTTCAATGTTCCACTTCTATCTTCAAGAACGTGGACAATTTTTAGGAATAATAAAACATGCACCACGTCACACAAACATTCACCGCTTTATAGACTCTGCAATAGTTAGAATAAAGCTGTATTGAGTAATAAAAGTCTAGACTTCGATCTTAGTCTCCAAAAATTTGTAAATGTATTAAAGACCACATTGCCGTGAGTGTAATTAATTAATAAAAAGGTAAAATATGTAACAGCATTAAGGTTAAGCTATAAATAATATTATTATGTAATTAATTTAGATGTTAACATTAGAATTAAGAATAGATTTAAGTTATGAAAAACATTAGAATTACTGTTCAACAAGTAGTTCCGTGAAGAACTATACAGCCTATTTTCATATATCCTACTTATGTTAATTGCCTCTAGCAACATACACAATTTCAGTTTGATTGCTGTAATAGATTCGTAGATATTGAGAGCCGAATAAAAATTTCGGATGGTCGCCATGTTGGATTTCATATATGTAGGCCCTAGAGTTATGTACTGTTACATGCAGATTATTGTGTACGTGTAGTATTCAAACTTCAATCGCATAATTAGGACACAGAAGTAACAAGGAGATTTTAAAATTTCGCACAGCTGCCATCTTGAGGTTATGGAAACAATTGAAATAAATTAGATACCAGTGGATTACCATTCGTATAAGGATTTTCTGTTCCAAGTTTCACTACACTCGGATGGTTAAATTGCGAGAAACGTCCATGTGAATTTTTATATTTCGCGTCGCCTCCATGTTGGATTTATGAACACCAAGTTATTTAAAGTCCTATAGGTGAACTTAAGTTCATAGCCCCTATGAAAATTAAGAAATTCAGTATGATTGCTATAATAGATTCGTAGACATTCAGAGCCGACTAAATATTTTGGATGGTCGCCATGTTGAATTGTTAAATGTATAGGCCATAGAGTCATGTACCATTAAAGGAAAATTATTGCGTAGGTTCAATATTCAAACTTTCAATTCGATCGCATGACTACATCACAAGAAATAAAAATTTAATTTTAAAATTCGCACATCCGCCATCTTGAGGTTATTTAAATAATTGAACTAAATTAGATACCAGTGCATTACAATGTGTATAAATATTTCCTGTACCAGATTTCAGTGCGTTTGGAACATTAAATCGCGAGAAAGGTCTATTTAAAATTTTCAAATTCGCTTGGCTGCCATGTTCGTTTTGTAGTTAACCGGTTTCTGAAAGTCTTATAGATGGACTTCCGTAGTGCCCTTTATCTCCGTAAAAGATTTCATGGAGATACAGCTAATAGTTTCACAGATATGGAATGCCGGTGAAATATTTCGCACATCCGCCATCTTGTGGTTATGTAAACAATTGAACGAAGTTAGATGTCGGTGCATTACAATGCATATAAACATATACTGTACCAAGTTTCATTGCGTTTGGTTGGTTAAATCGCGAGAAACGTCTATTTAAAAGTCGCAACTTCGCTTGGCCGCCATGTTCGTTTTGTAGTTACCAGATTTTCAAAGATCACATAAGTGAACTTATAGTTGTTCCCTTTATCACCATACAAAATGTCAGGGTAATATCGGTAATAGTTTCGGAGATATTGAATGCTGGTGAAATATTTCGCACAGCCGCCATGTTGGATTGGTGAGTCGTAACAAAATTTGAAGGGCACGGTCGGGGTCGCAGGGAATAGTGCTATGAACTTACTGAGTTTCATTGAAATCGCTCCAGCCATTTAGATTTTATTAGGGGGGGACACACACACGAATCACACACACACACACGCACACACTCACGGACAAAAGGTGATCTCATAAGCCTTTTTTTTTTTTTTTTTCAAAATTGAAAATAGGCTAAAAATGGGTAGGCTTACTGTTATTGGGGTTTAAGACCCTGCATGGCTCAGCGGTAACATTCTCGCCTGCTGTTCCCATGGTTGCAGGGTCGAATCCTGGCTCAGCCAGCTGGCATTTGAGGGTGCGCTTCCTTCGGAGGAGAAGTAAAGCCGGCGGTCCCATGTTATAGATTTATGGCATGTTAAAGAACCTTCCACTAATTGCACCTGTGTGAAGCTAAATTGGATAGGTTTAGAATGTAAACAACGCTCTTATGTTTCTACGTTCGTTGCCAAGAGCCGACTGCGGTGGCGTCTAGTAGCTAAGTTCTGAACTTGGTCTAGTAGTCGTTGACGGTGGCGCTTGGCGGCAAAAGTAGGAACTATTTGAAAAATTCTAAGTTGCAGTACTTAAATTAAAAAAAACAGATAACACACACTAATACAGTCATCACAATTAACACCGGTTATCAGACAGATTCTACACACACCCAAAGTACATGGGGCTACATGAGCGCGTTGTAGCAGCCCCTAAACTAAGGAACCAAGCAACCACGTTATTTCAACTGCATTTTCCCTCGTTCTTTCACATTGGCCCAGTGTTCGCGCATTCTTCTTCGGTGAGCTTCATTTCGTTCTTCGGTCCACGTCTTGCAGGTTTACAATATCGGTTTTGGTTGAAAAATCTGTATTTCCCCAAGTTTCTTCTTCGAAGAGTCACGTTCCAAGATGTCCTCATGTGATATCCCCAGTTCTTGTAGGTCTTTTTCCACCTGTGTAAAACAGATCCCTTTGGTTTTCTTCCCCACAAAGTACGCACAGATTCCATTGGACAATCTTCCGGAGCTCATTCGTGTTAAATGGCCATAAAAGGAGAGACTTATTTTGCGGATGGTGTCCATTATTTTCTCCACATGTAGATAAAGTTCATCGTTGTGTCGTCTTCTATACTCTCTTCGTTCCTTGACTGGGCTCAGGATCTTTCTAAAAATCTTCCTCTCTTTGGCTTCCAGTTGTTCTTCCATGCCTTTCTTATTCTCGCCAGGCATTTTGATTCCTTATTATTATTTTCTTTCGTTTCGGTCGTGCACGGTCCACGCTATTTCAACTGATTTCTCTCTCGATCCCTCACATTTGCCCAGTATTCCCTTAACGAGTGATGGACAAAGCAAAGAGGATATAAAAATAGGGTTGGCTCAGGCAACGAGGTTAAGGCTGCTTGAGCTTTTAGTTCTCACAGTCAAGTGGTGCAGTTGCACCTAATATAAAGGGAGGTGGGTCGCAGTTCGTCACTCCTGTGGGGGTCCGGACGGGGACACCAAGAGCCCGCCGATGAGCTAGCTTGGTGTCCTAGGCGAAACCCCACACAAGACACGGCACAAACCTAGAAGAATTGCTGAGTATTAATTCACCGGCCATGAAAGCCAACATACCATTTCCATTTTGTTCATTCTTGACACGAAAGCTTCTTTTTCACTCACCCAGGTATTATTTATTATTTATTTTTGTATTGGCCTGCAAGAACTGGGGATATCACATGAAGACATCTTGGAAAGTGACCCTTTGAAGAAGACATTTGGGAAAATAAAGAATTTCAAGGAGAAATAATTTCAACTCTGAGATTTGCTGATGACATCGTCATCTTGGCCGACACGCCAGAGGATTTGAATGAGTATTTGAATGCTATGGACTCCGTCTTGAGGAAAGAATTCATGATGACAATCAATAAATGTAAAACAAAAATATTGGCATGCAGCCGAAATAAATCAGAAATATCTATGGACATCAAATTGGCAGGTGAAACGCTAAAGGAAGTAGGAGACTTCTGTTACTTAGGAAGCAAAAATAACGAGTGATGGACGAAGCAAAGAGGATATAAAAATTGGGTTGGCTCAGGCAAGGAAAGCATTTCTACAGAAAAGGAATCTGTTGATATCGAATATACATTTAGGTATTAGGAGGTCATTTTTGAAAGCCTTTGCCTGGTGCGTGGCGCTCTATGGAAGTGAAACTTGGACTATTGGTGCAGAGGAAAAGAGGAGAATTGAAGCGTTTGAAATGTGGTGTTACAGGAGAATGATGAAGATCAGATGGGTAGATAGGGTAACAAATGAAGAGGTATTAAGACGATTGGAAGAGGAGAGATGTTTCTGACGATTGCTAATGAAGAGAAGAGATAGGTTGGTAGGAATCATAACTTACTGAGACACCGAAGAATAGCAAGCTTAGTTATGGAAGGGAGATTCGAGGACAAGAATTGTCGGGGTAGACCAAGGTTAGAATATGTTAAAGAGATTGCCTCGGATGTAGGGTATGGTACCTATGTAGCAATGAAACCATTAGCTGAGGACAGGGAGGCATGGAGAACTGCCTCAAGCCAGTCGAAAGACTGGAGACTCAAACAACAACGTGGACCACGCTACAGTCTTTACATTATATTTTGCCATCTCTGCCTTGGCTCTCTGTCAGTAACTTCTCATACTTTCCTCTTCTGTTCTTCTGTGTAGGTTCTTTGACACTATCTCCTCCCCGTCTCCTGGAAACCTCTGCACTCCTTAATAAGCAGCTATTTCGTCTTGTACCCCTATCTTGGCTCGGTCCGATCTCACTTCTCGAAGCCATTTGAGCTCTGTCTTTCTCTTCCAGGTATTATCCCTCCCTATATTATTCTGCTAAGGTCCCATTCCAGTTTTGTACTGAAAATAATGTCCCATTAACACCAACCTACACATATGGGGTACCTACAGGTTCAGCATAACCCAATGCGTGAGCGAAGCACACTCACTTACTCTTTAAATGCCTCACAATTAAATAAATACCTTAAAACATGTATATTTACAAGGAAATAATGAAAGAATGCAACACGATAACCATGGTAACAGAATCTCACAGGTCCATCTATTTCTATAAGACGCAATGCAATTCCAATTATTACATTACTGTGAAAGTTTCCAGGCGGTTATAAGGTAAATACTGAACCAAATTAAGCTGTACAATTCATCAATACATACAGTATAGTGCGCTAAGGGGGTCAAGGGGCACTCTAGAACTGTTTCACGCAATTTTCACGAGTGAGTGTGGTACGAAAGGTATTTTTCACCCGACTATAAAGGGTCTCCGAAAACCATATCTAAAGGCCCTTAAATTAACAGTGTCTGTGATATTCCCAGAAAACTAACTTCGCTCTAATATACCTATGAAGGAATGACAAACCCCTAACCACCGCACCAGTAGCTGAATTGATAAAGTCTGATTATTCATACCAAGGATAAATCAGTCATAGCATTCATGATTGAGATTTTGCTAAGTGTACTCTTTACAACTAGAATATTTGCGGGCGAAGCCGCGACGGCTAATGCTAGTTATTATTATTGTTACACGTGTTTACGTCCATAGCACCTTTCGGTGGCCTCGGGGACCACATGTTCCCCATGTCGATGTGCTCATTGTGCTGGCCCTGATTGCCGGTACCCGTTTGGCACGCTATTTCTGAAACACCCTGTATATGTGATTGTACCATGTTCTTGATGAATTATTCAACATTTAATCGTGCACTGGCTGGATGGATGAGGAATAAGTCACCACACCACAGGGGCTCGTACGTGAAGTACAGTGACGAAGGCAGACAGAGAGCTATGTACGAAGCTAATATCTGCACATTGTTCGAGCAAACACTGGGGTAGCACAGAAATCTCACCGCCATTCCACATGCCGTGGGCAATTAGGCTGACAAATATAGATATCTGGGAAGCTATGTAAACGCTGATGAACGCCTGGACACCGAGATCAATAGTAGAACAGCAGAGATACTGCGTGCATATTCCATTGAAGAAGTTAGAGATTGACATTCAAACTTCGGTGGCGTAGTTGGTAGCATGCTGAGCTTCTATGCCCAAGATAGCGGGTTCAAACCCGGCAGAAGTAGTCGGATTATTATGAGTGGTCTAGATTCTTGGCACTTAGCGGGGTACGAACATGTAAAACTTGTTTATTTTTGTATTTTATTTGTTGTCTTGTAATTCAAAAAGTGGGATTGAAGATTCAAGGAGAAATAATTTCAACTCTGAGATTTGCCGGTGACATCGTCATATTGGCCGACACGCCTGAGGATTCGAATGTGTTTTTGAATTGTATGGACTCCGTCTTGAGGAAATAATTCATGATGAAAATTAATGAATGTAAAAAAAAATATTGGAATGCAGCCGAAATAAATCACAATCCTCTATGGACATCAAATTGGCAGGTGAAAAACTAAAGGAAGTAGGAGACTTCTGTTACTTAGGATACAAAATAACAAGTGATGGACGAAGCAAAGAGGGTGTAAAAAGTAGGTTAGCTCTGGCAAGGAAAGCATTTCTACAGAAAATCAATCTGTTGATATCGAATATAGATTTAGGTGTTAGGAAGCCATTTTTGAAGGCCTTTGTCTAGAGCGTGGCGCTCTATGGAAGTGAAACTTGGACTATAGGTTCAAACGAAGAGGTATTAAGACTAGTGGAGAGGAGAGATGTTTCTGGCGACTGCTAATGAAGAGAAGAGATAGGTTGGTAGGATACATACTAAGACACCCAGGAATAGCAAGCTTAGTTATGGAAGGAAGGGTCGAGGACAAGAACTGTAGGGGTAGACCAAGGTTAGAATATGTTAAACAGATTGCCTCGGACGTAGGGTGTGGTAGCTATGTAGAGATGAAACGATTAGCTCAGGACAGGGAGGCATGGAGTGCTGCACCAAACCAGTCAAAAGACTGAAGACTCAAACAACAACAACAACAACAACAACAATTCAAAAATTCATGGACATTAACCATTATGATGATGTGATCCGTGTTGACTGATCCCTCAGTATGCCTTCCTTCGGAGGAGAAGTAAAGACGGCGGGCCCATGTCATAGATTTATGGCATGTAAAAGAACCTTCCACTAACTACGATTGTGTGACGCAAAATCTCTAGATTAGATTTGATTACCGCTCTCTAAGTTCCAAAGTTCGTCGCCAGGTGTTGGTGGCGGTGGCATCTAGTAGCCAAGTTCGCAGCTAGGTGTGGTTAACAGTAGCATTTGATAGCAAATGCTACTTGAAATTGATCGTCTGCAGTCCGTACCTGAACTACAGATAATACACACTAATACAGCCATCACAATTAACACCGGTTATCAGACAGATTCTATACACACCCAAAGTGCACGGAGCTACATGACTGCGTTGTCGCAGCCCGTATACTGAGGAACCAAACAACCAAACTTTGAATTGCATTTATGTCAAGAATTAGCGAAAGAATGGTAAAAATGTACAGACTGTTAGTTGCTGCATTGTGCTCCACAAATGAGAAGGTGAACGAGTCCACCAAATACAGTTCTTCACAATAATAATAAAAAGTACCTCAGCCATACATTTGAATGAAAAGAACATAGTGAAATGAAAATAATTTCATTTTTGTACGAAAAGGGCAGTTCATGTCTGTAAATAAACCTACAATGAATATATTTGTTTAAAAAGCACATTAAATTATGGACATGATCTCTTGTGCATGAACTGTTTGGACATGTTTGGCTTTGTATGTTTTTCAAAAGGGAGGTATTGTTATACCCTGGGATTCCCACAGGATATCCCCCCCTCCTATCACCCCCTTTCGTCAACCCTTCACCCCATTTCACGCCACAACCCCTAAGAGGAACCAACAATAGCAAACATCTAGCCATCGCAAGTACTCTCGTCCTGGCAGGCCAACCACACACACATGTGGTAACTCTTACAACATAAGTCTAAACTGTTAGCTTTCTGCTATGAAGGGCAGGAAACTGCTGACTAAATTACACAAACATGAGCAATTCGCTTAAATACAAGCCTCCGCAGGAACCGATCATCTTTCGTCCGCGGAGTTGCTGTCTAACGCCCGTTTGACCACTCTGCAGTGCGGTTAGTGTACTCAAAGGTTGTCCTTAAGTCAGTCCTCTCTATTCCAAACCTAATACTTGTATTCACCTCATTCATTCTTTGCACACTTCACACTTACAGTAATTAGAACCATTCTTACTATCTTAAACTGCATTCCTGTTTTTCTTGAACCCTCTGTTCGAACTCTGGCCCTCAGCCCACAAGCCCTGATCAGCTGCGCCACGCCAGATGTATTGCTCGTCTGTTATTTAACCTTGTAAACACAATTCAGCATTGGTTCAGTTAGCACGGTCCACCGGCCGCTTACCAGTTCCGTTCATTCTCTAACTCACTAAACTCACGTCATTGCCCTGCAGCCAAGTACAGTGTCTTTTAGACAACACCACCCTAACTCGAGCTACCAAGCTACCAACCCCCCCCCCCCCCCCCCCCCCCCCAAGGCTATGCAGTATCTTATATTTTCATAATCGTTTACATTTAATTGATTTATGCTTGCCATACGATATCAAAAGAATTACTATGTCACATCGTGAAGAAAGTATTATAAATTTTATCAACATCTCTAATTAATCCTAATGGATTATTAGAGTCTGATTGATGAAGGAATAGTAAGTGTAACATTGCCATTAGTCAAAAGTATTGATATTTTGTTTTTTATAATGATTTCAATTATTTCAAATCATCATGACCAATAGAATAATGTAACAAGATGGTCAGTAAAGAATATGCAGCCTACTTTGTCCTAAATGTATGCGTATATTTATAACTCACTAGCGGACCCTTGCGAGAATTCTCGCATAATGGGCTGTGTGCGCCCCATGTGTATAGACTACCTACCCGGCTCTAGTGCTATGCGGCTGTACACGACACAGTTCTGCCAGGGGCTATCGTCTTGTTTATTTATTTAAAAGCACTTTATAAACAAATAAATATATTTCCGTTGACTTTTCAAGAAATGCAAGATTTTCCTGTACTATTGAGACGATTTGGAAGATTTTGGTACAAACCACACCTTCTAACTCCCTCTGGTTTAGATGCTCGACTTTGTGAAACATACACCATAGCGTATTATAGAAGGTGCATTCAAAAAGTAACGAGCCAGAGGCTGTAATGCGCAAACCGGTGACGACATCGGCTAATCGTGGCGTTTGTAACGAGTTGTGGTTCCGACCAGAGCGTAGAATGTCACAGCTCGTCGCTAGAGGGCACGCGTGCACGTCACGTGATGATACAAAGCGAGCAGCATCATGCATCAATCGTCCAACGCTGCCAGTCGCATTGCAAACAGTGACATGGAGGCGTCAGACGAAGAGCAAAGAGGTGTTTTTCGGTTTCTGACAGCGAAAGGAGTAGGGGGAACGGACATTCATCGCCGAATGCCACAAGTATACGGCGAACATTGCATGTCCCTTGCAAGGATCAAGGCGTGGCACAAGCGCTTCAGGGAAGGACGGGTGTCGTTAGACGATGATGCCCGGTGTGGGGCACCCCCTTGCATTACCGATGACAACGCCCAGCTGGTTGATGCACTCATTAGCCAGGACCGCCGGGTGGCAGTGAACGCCATAGCCACCGTGGTCGGATTGAGCGTCGGAAGTGTGCACACCATCATGAAGGAACGACTGCACTTGCGGCAAGTATGTGCCCAATGGGTGCCGCACAGTCTTCAACAACACCAGGAAGCATATCGAATGGCCAACTGTCTTGGTCTTGGTTGGACGATTGATGCACACTGCTGCTCGCTTTGAATCGTCACGTGACGTGCACGCGTAGCCTCTAGCGACGGGCTGTGACCTTCCACGCTCTGGTCGGAACCACACCTCGTTATACATGCCACGATTAGCCGATGTCGTCACCAGTTTGCGCATTCCAGCCTCCGGCTCGTTACTTTTTGAACGCACCTTATATAATAAGACTAGCAACCCACCCCGACTTCGCCCGGGAACAGTTACGAATGCTTTACGTGATAAGCGCTTTCTTTTTCGATGTCAATGAACTACGACCTACTGAATATCCGTTTTACGTCTCTGCATGATGGGTTGAATTCACTGACTGGGCTTATTATCATGGAGATAGCAAGTGCAACTAATTCTTGTCAGGCGTAATTTAAGAATGGCGAGGTGCGTGAAACACAAATCCCCTTCCATCCAATCTAAATACACTTATAGTGGGTAATGTATTGAAGATAGAGATATGCTCTCCCGGAATTTTTTGTAGAACTTTTCATGCTGAACGATTCTTACGCTCATAGTATATTGATATATTTAACGTTTTACCCAGCATAAGCTTAAGAAGCGCACGGACGCCAGGTTTTTTTTTACTTTTTCACTAAAATCGTTATTGCTTGGCTTTCTTTGATCATAACTAAATTATTTTCTACAGAAACTTTCCTTGAGGTATCCTTTACAGAATGGTGAAACCTGCATCAAAATCTATACAGTGGTTATCGAGATTACCCATGACATCCAAGAATCGGAGACTTTGCTTTATACTAAGTAGAGATTGTCCTTCTCAAGGAGTATAATTGAATTTTGGCTGCAGTAGCTCGTTGAAAACAACGTAGTATAATATACTGTCCCCGGATCGTGCAAACGTCCGTGTCATAATGAAGAGCTGATGGTAACGACCGAACGCTAGTCCAGAGAGACAACAAGACTTATGATGTTTGAATAACGCGCTCGGAGGACAGAGTGTTGAGGGAAGCATATAGAGAAAGGAGTGAGTGACGCGGAGGCGTGACGTAAAGCTAGCCTACGTCATGAGTTGAAATTTGTATAAATTTTACTCAAGGAGACGGATTATCGACTTAAAAAGTAGCCCAGTTTTCTGGCACAGAAAAGAGAAGAATTTTAAGCTATTGAGCAGAAGAATCCGTACACCAGGAGCCGAGATCTGGTAATGGAATTTTCGAGAAGGATTGCTGGCTGACCTATATAATGAGTCAGGTTTGCAAGACAGTCAAGTCATTCCTAGCAAGCAACTGCTTGGGAGGAACTCGCCGCTACGCTTCATAACAGTGAATACTACGTCATACTACACGCCGAAGGAACTTTGCCACCATGTAAAGCCATGTGGGCTTGGGCTATGTTCAAAGTGATAGAAATTTTCAACAACGGACTTGGAATATTAGAGGACTCTATAGTCAGATATTCTTACAAGTACTCTACAAGTGATGGTTATTTGATAAACCATTCACTGAAGTCACCTACAATAATTTGTTGTTTCTATTTGCGAAACTGTACAAGGCACTTCAAACTTTAGACATGACAGACTGTGAACTTGGGGTTCAGTCTCAACTGCTAATAGGTGTTCCTATGCGAGCGGACGATCAGAACAGTATTTTCAAACGTGGAACTTGTTCCTAGAAACGAAATTGTAAGAGTAACACATTCATTTGGAACTATTGCTACAGTTCGAAATGTTACCTTGTGTTGAAGAATACGGGAGAGTTTGTTTTAAACGAGCGATCATTAAAATCGACATGCGCCGTTAAACGAATTAAGGATAGGTGTGATGTGGGACCAACGAAGTTGAAATGGATTGCAGATGACCATGGGAGACGCTGTGGGTATAGCGTTTACTGAAGGACACGCATCGCCAGCACAGCTAGAATGAAGTAAGAGCTATTTCATGTACTATCAACTAGCTTAGTAGAGCATTTTGAAAATTCTTTTTACTCAGTCATTTTAAGAAATCAACACCACCGCTTATTATGAGGGGGCGTGGTGGCGCAGCGGTCAAGCTGTATGCCTCTCACCAAGGTGGACCGGGTTCGATTCCCGGTCAATGCATGTGAGATTTTCGATGTGAAATGCCATGTCCTGTGGTTCGGATTCCACGTAAAACGGAGGTCCCGTGGCTTATGATCGCGAGATTAACGGTCACGTTAAACTACAAGCTTCCTTTTTTTTCTTATTATGAATATCATATTTGCCCAGGATGGCAAATGGAGCGACATGAAAGTCTGACAATTTATTTTGCCGTATTTTCTATTTCGTTCAGACTACAGTCATGTTCATGTTTTCTGCAACATGAAAGATATAAAATTTTTCCAAAGGATAGGAAGAATCTAAGTAAATTCTTATGAGAGATTTAAGTTACATCTTGGATTATTTGAATAATTTAATTTTTAATAATAAATAAATAAACATAAAAATAAAACAAAGATAATAATAATAATAATATCAAATGTGAATAAAATAATTTCGTAATGTTATTGATTGAAACACTATTTAACGTTGTAAAAGATAATTTGGTAATAGCACCAGTTACTAAAACTAAATAAAGTTAAATGATTACCGCATTAATAATAATATTAAAGTGTTATAAATAATACGCGACAAGGAGTTAGATAACTGTTTAGGAGTGAAACAGGGCATTAATAATCCTTATGAAGTAATAGGAAAGCATTATTAAATAAACAAATGTTTTTTACTTTGATAATAATAATATATTGTGGAGGAATTTATTTAAATTGAAGGTTTTAAATGCGATAACTTTTGTGAAATAGAAGTTGAAATTTATAAACAGGTAGAGTGAATTGGTAAATGAAGGTGAAATATAATCAATTTTGAGCTCAATAAAATTTTCTAAAAAAACGATAAACGATTATCAAAAGAAAACAATAAGCAGGTATTTATGTATAACTCTAGGGCAGAATTTATGTAAAAGGGAAGGCCAGGAAATGTTGACCATAATAAAAACATCTTTTCTTATAAAAATAAAATTTGGGAAAAACGCAGAGTGGTAAGACAGGATATTACGAAGAGAAAAATATATAAAAGTGTTTGGTGGATAAAAAAATATAATAGATGAAGTCAAATACAATTGTTTAGTGTGTGAATATAATTGTCAACACTTAAGTTTGGTGAGGAGGCCGGATGGGTCGTCCATGAGGGCTTTGAGTCCCATTGTCTTGCGCACACAGGGATATGCGTGTGTGTCATGTGAATGTTTATGGAGAGCATATGGGCTCTGAATTGTAAAAGAAGGGTAAGGCATTATTAGACCGCCCCATATTTCTAGTCTAATCCCACTAAAACTGTCAGTTTCAAAAATGAAAATTTTATCTGGATCAACTTCAATTTTCCAAACCTGGTACTAAATATTTGAACAGTATGAGTTTAGATTTTGAGGAACCTGACCTAAGAAAAAAAATTGTTGCAAAATGCAAAGATTAACAAGATAAATAATTAAATATTTATATTTTGTGTTTGAGTATTGATAAAAAGAATTTTTCTTTTGATATGAGCAGTTAATATTCACCAGATGAAAAGTGAAACCCTGTTGTAAATGAAATTCTAAGAGAATTATGGAAATAATTAAAAATAATAATAATAAATTCAGAGAATTTTATAAATTAAATTTTTGTGAAACATTGCACAGATTTTCTAAGTGAGAAGATGTTGCGGCAAGAAACTCAGTCAACTGAGAATAAATTGCAACAATTGTGTTGTTTATCCCAATATCCCTATATATATTATAATTGTGAAAATCTCTGTGTGTGTGTGTGTGTGTGTGTGTGTGTGTGTGTGTGTGTGTGTGTGTGTGTGTGTGTGTGTGTGTGTGTGTGTGTGTGTGTGTGTGTGTGTGTGTGTGTGTGTGTGTGTGTGTGTGTGTGTGTGTGTGTGTGTGTGTGTGTGTGTGTGTGTGTGTGTGTGTGTGTGTGTGTGTGTGTGTGTGTGTGTGTGTGTGTGTGTGTGTGTGTGTGTGTGTGTGTGTGTGTGTGTGTGTGTGTGTGTGTGTGTGTGTGTGTGTGTGTGTGTGTGTGTGTGTGTGTGTGTGTGTGTGTGTGTGTGTGTGTGTGTGTTACCTCTTGACACTAAAACGGCTGGACGGATTTGGATGAAATTTGAAATGGAGACAGCTTATACCATGGGATAACGTATAGGCTGCCTTTCGTCCGGAAATAAATCATTGTTCCCGTGGAACGGGCATCATAACTGAAAAGTCACCAAAAATACTCAACCAGGACAAAATATCGAAGTTGTCGCAAAAAGACCGGACGAAGCTCATTTTACTCCCCTCGATGCAAGAAACAATACTCGGTATGTCCCTACCGGACACCGAAAACTACATTTTAAAGCCCTAAAACCAACAGTTTCAAAGATATTCGCAGAAAACTATCTTCGCTCTGATTGATGAACTAATCGCAAGTCCTTATCCATGGCAACACTACCTAAAGGTATGACATTCTATACATCCCTGTAGGAGGCAATGCCAATCCATTTATTATCTTTTTCAAGATATATATAAACACAATAAGAACAGTGTAGCGCGCCTGCCTCTCGTCCGGAGGCCCCGGGTTCGATTCCCGGCTCCGTCAGAGATTTTAGACACTGACGTGAGGGCTGCAACGGGCTGCACTCAGATTCGTGAGGACAATTGTGTAGCTGTGAGGCAGCGCCCCGGTCACGAAGAACAAGATTAGCGGCTGAGGGGACACTATGCACTGACCACGCGTCACCACAATATCTGCAGGCCAAATGGCTGGGAAGCGGTCGCATGATAGGCCTAGGCCCTTCATGGGCTGTAGTGCCAGGGGTAAAAAAAATAGGGAAGCGCCTTCTAATACCACCTTTAATTTTTAAACACTACAGTAGCTGCTATTAAATAAAGGTAGCGATATAGCTACGTTCAATTTCATAAACACTGGGCTCACAAATCCCGTATAGGTAAGTACAAATATCAGTCTGGTCATTATTTCAGTAGCAACGAAGCTCTGAGGCGGCTATTGCCGTTTCCTTAACACTTAAGGCATCCCGCCGTCATATACCTCAATGTGCACTTATCAAATTGTGAACCAGTCTATTTTACTGAAAAGAATTTCTACTAGAGAGTATCCACTCCGGCAAAAACCAAACTCACTACCTTTTCCAAAATTTACACAAGACATGATTTTTAAAGCACTCTTCTGTATGTTGAGGTACAGAGATATACCACATGGAAAGATACAATAAAATGTTGGCAAATCTGAGTTCAAGGAACTGCTGTCCAGAATAGGCTTTCGGTACAGGTTATGCGGCCCATGTTCGTAACATGGAATGTTTTCCTTTGACAATGCATCTGCACCATGTGCGAGGGCAACGCATTTCAAAGATCTCTAAAAACACAATAATCAGGAAATTGGAGAACAATTTAAAGTCGCAGTGAAGATTCAAGGAGAAATAATTTCATCTCTGAGATTTGCTGATGACATCGTCATCTTGGCCAATACGCCTGAAGATTTGAACGAGTTTTTGAATGGTATGGATTCTGTTTTGACGAATGAATTCATGATGAAAATCAATAAATGTAAAACAAAATTATTGTAATGCAGCCGAAATAAACCAGAAACCTCTATGGACATCACATGGGCAGGTGAAACGCTACGGGAAGTAGGAGACTTCTGTTACTGGTACTTAGGAAGCAAAATAATCAGTAATGGACGAAGCAAAGAGGATATAAAAAGCAGGTTGGCTCAGGCAAGGAAAGCATTTCTACAGAAAAGGAACCTTTTGACATCGAATATACATTTAGGTATTATGATGTCATTTTTGAAAC
This sequence comes from Meconema thalassinum, assembly GCA_946902985.2. NCBI lineage: Eukaryota > Metazoa > Arthropoda > Insecta > Orthoptera > Tettigoniidae > Meconema > Meconema thalassinum. The sequence goes on from OX336393.1 coordinate 86,001,923, forward strand.
CTTTTGTCTGGAGCGTGGCACTATAATGAAGTGAAACTTGGACTAATGGTGCAGCAGAAAAGAGGAGAATTGAAGCGTTTGAAATGTGGTGTTACGGGAGAATGATGAAGATCAGATGGGTAGATAGGGTAACAAATGAAGAGCTATTAAGACGAGTGGGAGAGGAGAGATGTTTCTGGCGACTGCTAATGAAGAGAAGAGATAGGTTGGTACGACACATAATAAGACACCCAGGAATAGCAAGCTTAGTTGTGGATGGGAGGGTCGAGGACAAGAACTTTAGGGGTAGGCCAGGGTTAAACAGATTGCCTCAGATGTAGGGTGTGGTAACTATGTAGAGATGAAACGATTAGCCCAGGAGAGGGAGACATGGACGGCTGCATCAAACCAGTCAAAAAATGAAGACTCAAACAACAACAATCAGGAATTTGAATTACTTAGAGAGGCATGTGAGGCAAAAGGATTGTTGGAGAATTTCAATCCCTGGGATGTAACACTGGAAGAGACTGCATAATGTACATCAGCAGCCAATGTGAGAGATATTTTGCTATAGGTCTATTAATAGTGACATGTTGACGTTCAAATCGTCAATAAGTGTGGCAAAATTACACCCAGAATAGCTTAAGGAAAAATACGTTTAATTCCCCATATTCCGATAGATTTGCCATTCCAGTGTGCAAGAGTGCAGTTCCCTCTTCAAACAATATCCGCAATTTCTATTGACAAAGCGCAGCAGGTGTACATTTAGGCTAAACAATTTTTTCCCATGGGCAACTGTATGTGGCGTGATCACGAGTATCCGGACAACAAAATCGTTATGTCTCAGAAGAAGATGGCAAAAATAAAATCGTAATTTTAAAATGTGTTCACATAATATAACATTGTACCCTGCAGACTTTCACAACTCTATAAAATTCCCACTTTGCGGCTCATATCAATATACTGTATTTATCAGAATTTTCAGAATTAGAATGGACCCACCTGTAGCCGTGATTGCTGTAATATAATAGACCAATTATCAGTATTAATCCATCGTCCCCATTGTGATCGCGAGCGAAGCCGCGGGTATCTGCTAGTAACAAATAAATGTCAATTATGAATAATAAATTTCAAATGATGAAATAGCTATTTTTGAACATTGTTCATTTGGAACAAAGAGACTTATAGATAAATTAGATATAATTTAATTTTCAATTTGATGAAAATTTCATAAATTTTGTTTATTGTTGAAACAAAGTTTTTGAAAATAATGACCGTATTAACATCCGACTTTGTTAAGCCGAATCTTAATATGAGGTTCATAAGACAAGAGTTAGCAATGAATCAACAGAATTAAAAAATAATTTTTTTTTTTTTTTTTTTGTGAAAAGAGGAAAAAAACAAGATGTTCAGTAAAGAACATATAGCCTACTTTCTCCTAAATGTATGAGTATAGTTATAACTCGTTGTTATTATCAAAGAGTATAATAGAACTATTCTTTGTTGAAGACCTTAGAAACGATTTACCTCTACCAAACGCCACGACCTAGATAAAAACTGCTACCATCATTGAAGAAAGAAAGAAAGAAAGAAAGAAAGAAAGATAAGAAGTATATCAAGAATGTTATGGATCTGGAGACATAATCGACCGGACTGGCGGCGTGGCTCAGCGGTAACGTTCTCGCTTGCTGGGCCCTAGGTTGCAGGTTCGTATCCTGGCGCAGTCAGCTGGCATTTGAGGGTGCACAAATGCGAGGGAGCCGTGTCAGTACATTTACTGGCACGTTAAAGATCCCCTTCGGGCCAAAATTCCGGCACCCCGGTGTCTCTAAAAGCAGCAGTAGTTAAAAGGGATGTAAAACCAATAACATTATTATTATTATTATTACGACCTGCCGTGGGCAACATCCAACTTTGAGTTGAGGCATGTCTTTACACGTCTGGTTGTGCATGGCTTTCACAACCCTAATTGAATTAACAAATCTTTCCATGACCCTACAGAGACGTGTGTATACAAACTATGTGGATATTTTCGATAATATAATCCTAACAGAGCGAGTGCATTCTAGCGGCCAGAATAAGAAACTTTTCAATAAAATCTGGAAGTTACCTTTTTGGCAGCTAGATGTCTCGAGTAAATCTGCTGGCGAATTATGTTTTAATTAAATATATATTTTACACCATAATGTGGACAATATAACGCTTAATAACATTTTCAAGTAACGCAAAATAGGCTGTTACAAACCCTTTAAAATAAAAAGTTAAAATGTATCGTAGTATCAACTTGTCATTCTTCAAATTCGATGCGCATAGAATGATAATGGTATAGTAATCAATGGATCCCCACGTAGACTAGTCGGGACATCTAGTGGTGAAATATCGAACAATATAATCCTAACAGAGCGAGTGCATTCTAGCGGCCAGAAGAAGAAACTTTTCAATAAAATCTGGAAGTTACCTTTTTGGCAGCTAGATGTCTCGAGTAAATCTGCTGGCGAATTATGTTTTAATTAAATATATATTTTACACCATAATTTGCACAATATAACGCTTAATTTTAAAACATCTGAGTCATTACAAAACAATAAACATATAACATTTCAAGCAAAAGAACTAGGTCGGATCGGGTTTGAACCATAGGAATCTGAGCGACAGGCTATCGCTCTACCACTGAGCTAATTGTGTCAACGAGTATCGTTCTATTTAAAATGACTTACATAGAACTTGTTGGGTTTGAACCATAGGAATCTGAGCGACAGGCTATCGCTCTACCACTGAGCTAATTGTGTCAACGAGTATCGTTCTATTTAAAATGACTTACATAGAACTTGTTAGCAAATAATGATTTATACTAAACGATTTCATCACTGGAGTATATTATTTATATATAAAGCATTTCATACAAAGTTTATTTATTTTTTATCAGTACGCTATATTGCATTCAATACTCAAATTAGTGAAATATAAGTCAGGCACAAGATATCCGCTGCCATCTTGTCTTATTAATGAATCAGCTGAGCTTTTTAAAATCACGTCTGCACTATAGTATTACAAAATAAACTTTTAATTTCGTACGTGCCTCTTCCTTTAGAACAGTTAAAACGATTCTCGGCTCGATAATCGGAACTGGTGGGTCCCATGATATGGATTATAAAGTTTGCATAATTCGCACGGCCGCCATCCTGAAATGGTATGGCGGACGACCTTGTAGTTTGGTCACAAGACGCATCCTATACGAAGGTATGTTGTTACCAAATTTGGTAGAGATTGGATGATTTGGTTAGTCGTTATTTGATTTTACGTTTTGAACGTTTGAGTGGCCGCCATTCAGTTTTAGTAAAGATGGCGGCGATATAAAACATGACACTGAGGTGTCCTTTGCTAGTGCTACCTTTGTACCAAATTTCGTTCAATTCGCATTCACCGTGTTCGAATTGATAGGGGGGGACAGACATTCAGAGTACACACACTCACACACACACACACACAGACTCACACACACACATACACACACACAGACTCACACACACACACATACACACACACAGACAGACACACTTTTTTCGCCCTGTGTTGATCTCATAAGTCTACTTTCATTTTTTGCAAAAATCGAAAGTAGGCTAATGAAAAGTGTATAAATATTTTCGTTGAATGTCTTCATCGAACGACGAATCTTCGTAATGTGCAACGCGATATGTAAATAGGATGAATCACTCGGACTCATTAATGATTATCTAGTGTAAATATGTAAAAAAAATGTTTTTTTAGCCTATTTTCAATTTTGAAAAAATAGGCTTATGAGATCACCTTTTGTCCGTGTGTGTGTGTGTGTGTGTGATTCGTGTGTGTGTGTGTGTGTGTGTGTGTCCCTAATAAAATCTAAACGGCTGGAGAGATTTCAATGAAACTCGGTAAGTTCATAGCTCTATTCCGGGCGACCCCGACCGTGCCCTTCAAATCTTGTTAAGTCTCACCAATCCAACATGGCGGCTGTGCGAAATATTTCACCAGTATTCAATATCTCCGAAACTATTACCGATATCACCCTGGAATTTTGTATGGTGATAAAGGAAACTACTAGAAATTCACATATGTGACCTTTGAAACCCTGGTAACTATAAAACCAACATGGCGGCCAAGCGAAGTTGCGACTTTAAATGGACGTTTCTCGCGATTTAACCAACCAAACACAATGAAACTTGGCACAGTATATGTTTATATACATTGTAATGCACCGACATCCAACATCGTTCAATTGTTTACATAACCTCAAAATGGCGGCTGTGCGAAATATTTGACAGGCATTCAATATCTCCGAAACTATTTATGATATCACCCCGAAATTTTGTACGGTGATAAAGAGCACTGCTGGAAGTTTATTTATGTAACTTTCAAAAATCTGTAAACTAAGAAACGAACATGGCGGCCAAGCGAAGTAGAAACATTCTAATACATTTTTCTCGTGATTTGATCATATGAGAGCATTGAAATGTGGTACAGTAAATGATTATACATATTGTCATTCACTGGCATCTAATTTAGTTCAATTGTTTACATAAACTGAAGATGGCGGCTGTGTGAAATTTTAAAATTAAGTTTTTATTCTTGTGTCGTAATTATGCGATCGAAGTGAAAGTTTGAATAATGAAGCTACGCAATAATTTTCCTTTAATGATACATAACTCTATGGCCTATACATATAACAGTCCAAAATGGCGAGCATCCGAATCATTTTGACGGTTCTCAATATCTAAGAATCTTTTCCAGCAATCAAACTGATTTTTTATGTTCATAGTGGCTATGAACATAAGTTCACCTATATGACTTTCAGTAACCTGCTGAGCACAAATCCAACATGGCGGCGACGTGAAGTATAAATATTTAAATGGACGTTTCTCGCGATTTAACCATCTGATTGCAGTGTAATTTTGCACGTTAATGCTTATACAAATGTTAATTCACTGGTATCTAATTTATTTCAATTGTCTTCATAACCACAAGATGGCAGCTGTGCGAAATTTTATAATCTCGTTTTTACTTCTTGTGTCCTAATCATGCGATTGAAGTCTGAAAACCACACGTACACAATAATCTTCATGTAATAGTACATAAATAAAAATCCAACCTGGCTACCATCTGCAATATTTAGTCGGTTCTCAGTATCTACGAATCTAACATAGCAATAAAACTGAAATTTTGTATGTTGATAGAGGCAATTAATATGAGTAGGATATATGAAAATAGGCTGTGTAGTTCTTCACGGAACTACTTGTTTAATTATTGATATCAGATGGACTTTGATTTCTGATTATCAAATTTTGCAAAGTGGTGAATGATAGGAAGGTCTATTTTTTAGCCTATTTTCAATTTTGAAAAAATAGACTTATGAGATCACCTTTTGTCCGTGTGTGTGTGCGTGTGTGTGTGTGATTCGTGTGTGTGTGTCCCCCTAATAAAATCTAAATGGCAGGAGCGATTTCAATGAAACTCGGAAAGTTCATAGCACTATTCCCGGCGACCTCGACCGTGCCCTTCAAATTTTGTTACGACTCACCAATCCAACATGGCGGCTGTGCGAAATATTTCACCAGCATTCAATATCTCCGAAACTATTACCGATATTACCCTGACATTTTCTAATGTGATAGAGGGAACTACTATAAGTTCACTTATGTGACTTTTCAAAACCTGGTAACTACAAGACCAACATGGAGGCCAAGCGAATTTGCGACCTTTAAATAGACGTTTCTCGCGATTTGACCAACCAAACGCAATGAAACTTGGTACAGTATATGTTTATATACATTGTAATGCACCGACATCTAACTTCGTTCAATTGTTCACATAATCACAAGATGGCGGATGTGCGAAATATTTCACCGGCATTCTATATCTCTGAAACTATTAGCGGTATCTCCCTAAAATTTTGTACGGAGATAAAGGGCACTACTGGAAGTCCATCTATAAGACTTTCAAAAACCGGTTAACTACAAAACGAACATGGTGGCCAAGCGAATTTGAAAATTTTAAATAGACCTTTCTCGCGATTTAATGTTCCAAGCGCACTGAAACCTGGTACAGGAAATATTTATACACATTGTAATCCACTGGTATCTAATTTAGTTCAGTTGTTTACATAACCTCAAGATGGCGGCAGTGCGAATTTTAAAATTAAGTTTTTATTTCTTGTGATGTAGTCATGCGATCGAAGTGAAAGCTTGAATAATGAACCTACGCAATAATTTTCCTTTAATGGTACATGACTCTATGGCCTATACATTTAACAATCCAACATGGCGACCATCCGAATTATTTAGACGATACTGAATATCTACGAATCTATTTTAGCAATCAAACTGCATTTTTAATGTTCATAGGGGCTATGAACTTAAGTTCACCTATAGGACTTTAAATAACCTGGTGATCACAAATCCAACATGGCGGTGACGCGAATTATAAATATTCACATGGACGTTTCTCGCAATTTAACCATCCGCGTTCAGTGGAAATTGGTACAGTAAATCCGTATACGAATGTTAATCCACTGGCATCTAATTTATTTCAATTGTTTCCATAACCTCAAGATGGCAGCTGTGCAAAATTTTTCTTGTGTCCTAATTATGCGATTGAAGTTTGAATACTACACGTTCACAATAATCTGCATGTAACAGTACATAACTCTAGGACCTACATATATAAAATCCAACATGGCGACCATACGAAATATTTAGTCGGTTCTCAATATCTACGAATCTATTACAGCAATCAAACAGAAATTGTATATGTTGATAGTGGCAATTAACATGAGTAGGATATATGAAAATAGGCTGTATAGTTCTTCACGGAACTACTTGTTAAATGATTGTGTTGTTTGTTTGTGTTTTGAAATTTTTTGCCAGTTAAAGTCAATTTTAATTATCAATAAATTGAGATATTTTAAGAAAGTGTGTGTTTCCAAAAATAATTTCACTGGAAATGTGCATTGATCCACCCATTGCATAAAAAGGGTGATAAGTCAGATCCAAATAATTACAGAGGGATTTCTCTAGTGCCAGTCGCTTACAAAATATTCTCTAAAGTGTTATTGAACAGACTAGAACCACAAGCAGATCCACAAATAGGAGAATACCAGGCAGGCTTCAGAAAAGGGAGATCATGCATCGAACCGATCTGGAACTTGAGAACACTACTGAAAGTCCGACAGACAAAAAACACTGTAGTTACCTTTGTGGACTTTAAAAAAGCATACGACAGCATTGATAGACAAACGCTATTTGCAGTACTGGAAGAATATGGCATTGACAAAAAAAAACAGGGCACTTATACAACTAACGCTCACGGACACCACCTCTAAAGTTAAGTTCATGGGTGAAATTTCAGAACCCTTTCATATACGCACAGGTGTCAAACAAGGAGACGGCCTCTCACCAATCTTGTTCAACATGGTCTTAGACAAAATTGTTAAGCAGTGGGAGGAACAAGTTAAAGGAATACAGCTAGGAAGAACCCGTGAAACAAAAACAATCATAAAATGTCTGGCATTTGCAGATGACGTAGCCTTACTCAGCAATAACACACAGGAGGCAAAGGAAGCACTGGAACGATTACATGAAATAGCTGCTAAAACAGGTTTACAGATATCTTATGAGAAAACCCAATACATGGAACGACACACCAACAATATACAAACCATGCATACCATATATGGATCCATACAAAGAGTTGAAACATTTAAGTACTTAGGAGAATATATACAAATAGGAGGATCAAACAAGATGTCTAACATAGAACGAACGGAAAAACTCCAGAAAGCATACAAACTTACATGGTCACATTATAATAAGAAAAGCATATCAAGACAGGCCAAACTTAGACACTACAAAACAGTTGTATTACCAGAAGCATTGTATGCGTCAGAAACGACCACAATTGGAGCATCTGGCATCACAGAAACAGAAAAAAATTGAACGTAAAATTCTGAGGAAAATATTTGGAGCAGTACACAGAGATGGGATATGGATGAAAAGACCTACCAAAGAGCTATATGAACACACAGACAGACTCACAGATATCATTAGAAAACGCAGACTAACTTTCTACGGGCACATACAGAGAATGAACAATAAACGACTTACAAAGAAAATCTTTGATGTAGTAAACAGTTCAAAAAGGAAAACAAATTGGTATCTTGAAATAGAAGACGATTTAAAGCAATTAGGGATCAACAAGCAAATGATAGAAGACAGAGAAAAAATCAGAAACAAAATTAAGAACGCCAAATTTTTAGTAAGTGAAAGGAAGAAGATAGGAACATTGTGGACGGAACAAAGGAAACAGGAGCACAGTCAAAGGATGAAGAGATTTTGGGAAGAGAAGAAGGGAAAGAAGTGAAAATTGTGACATCATGAGATACTTAAGTTCAAACACTGTCCATAAGGGCAACAATGATGTAATAATAATAATTTCACTCCTTACCTACTTGAGAATTACATAAATCAGGGATGCCAGATAGACCAATTATTTGCCTAGATAGACCCTGAGATAGATTTTCTCGCGCTTATCTGATTTCGGTATATTTCAAAATGTGATAATTTGGATCCTGATCCAAACGGGCACAATACGTTGATTGATTGTGTTATAAGGGGTGGAAAAGTGAGATCATCTGGCCCAGTTTTAGGTCTGTATGTTATACTTTGCTAAAGGTTTTCCTCATATCCGAACATTACGGTACGTCCTGAAACTATTGTTCAGTACCTTTACGGGGGGTGGCTGAACTAGGGGATGAGTGTGTAAAGAGGGTGGTGTTCAGCTGGGGAGAGTTTAGTGGAAGTATGGAAACTCCGGACGTGTGCTCGGAAGTGTTGTAGAGCGAATGGAGTTCAATGCTACGAGGGTTGTAAATCGATGGGCCGCGCTTCAAGGCCAAAGCTAGCAGCTTACGGAGTGAGTGCTGCGAAGAACAATCTAAGTAGTTGCTGACGGTGCACCAATGCGGTTTGTGTGCGTGTGGGCTAAGAAAGCAAGGCCGCTGGTAATGAATAAGGCACTAGCGCTTGCACAGCGGTTTTGGAATAATGTGATGGCAGGTCAAGGTGTAAGTAGGGAAGCGGACAGTAAAGACGGTGATGGTAAACAATAATAGTAACTGGGCGTTTATAAAGTGTACTAATTTACTAGTATGTAATGTTGTAAGGAGCTTCCCTCAACTGTGGGGATAGCTCAAACAAATAAGGGTACAAGTGTGAAAGGTGTGGTAGATGGGATGGATGTATAACCATGTGTGAGAATACTGAGAGTCACACTTACCGGAGGTACGATGTCAGCGTGAGGTCGAGCATAGTCTCCGACGGTAACAGATAACCTCCCTCAGATTGGGGGCCTTTTTATGTATTTGTATACTGCTGCGTTTGCTCATAGCTGTTTGGATGAGCAGTCCTTGTGTATTTGTTTCGGTGTGTGACAAGCGCTTGGGTAACAGCTGTGGTTAACTCTTCCGGCTTGGTGTGGAAAGAAATGTATAGTTGTAGCTGCTGCTTCCAGCTTGGGGGTGTCTAAAGGGTGAGATCAGTGTAAGGTGTTGGGCAGATGGTTGTAATCGGTGTTGATGGTAGGGGTGTAATTGTAGATAACTGTAGAAGTAGATTTTAGCTGTAGATTAGTTGTATGACCCTTGGTGTATGCAAATATGTCTCTTAAGGGCGCTAAGACCTTAGGGCCCTTACACTATTATCTATTTCTTAACTCAATGGGGTCTTTTGGTCGAGTGGTCTAGATTCTTGGCACTTAGCGGGGTACGAACATGTAAAACTTGTTTATTTTTGTATTTTATTTGTTGTCTTGTAATTCAAAAAGTGGGATTGAAGATTCAAGGAGAAATAATTTCAACTCTGAGATTTGCTGATGACATCGTCATCTTGGCCGACACGCCTGAGGATTTGAATGAGTTTTTGAATGGTATGGACTCCGCCTTGAGGAAAGAATTCATGATGAAACTTACTGAATGTAAAACAAAAATATTGGAATGCAGCCGAAATAAATCAGAATCCTCTATGGACATCAAATTGGCAAGTGAAAAACTAAAGGAAGTAGGAGGCTTCTGTTACTTAGGATGCAAAATAACAAGTGATGGACGAAGCAAAGAGGATATAAAAAAGTAGGTTAGCTCAGGCAAGGAAAGCATTTCTACAGAAAAGGAATCTGTTGACATCGAATATAGATTTAGGTGTTAGGAAGTCATTTTTGAAAGCCTTTGTCTAGAGCGTGGCGCTCTATGGAAGTGAAACTTGGACTATTGGTGCAGCAGAAAATAAGAGAATTGAAGCATTTGAAATGTGGTGTTATAGGGGAATGATGAAGATCAGATGGGTAGATAGGGTTACAAACGAAGAGGTATTAAGACTAGTGGAGAGGAGAGATGTTTCTGGCGACTGCTAATGAAGAGAAGAGATAGGTTGGTAGGATACATACTAAGACACCCAGGAATAGCAAGCTTAGTTATGGAAGGAAGGGTCGAGGACAAGAACTGTAGGGGTAGACCAAGGTTAGAATATGTTAAACAGATTGCCTCGGACGTAGGGTGTGGTATCTATGTAGAGATGAAACGATTAGCTCAGGACAAGGAGGCATGGAGGGCTGCATCAAACCAGTCAAAAGACTGAAGACTCAAACAACAACAATTCAAAAATACATAGACCTTAACCACTATGAAGATGTGATCCGTGTTGGCTGATATGTATCTCAAATTATAAAAGCCGCCTGGACAAACACCAGAAAGTAGTTTAATAATTAAATTAACACGTACATGTTTCGGTATATCAATGATAACTTCGTCAGCGTGAAAAAATCTTAGAAACTATCTTAACAAAAAACAAGAAGAAAATGGATATCCTTACAAAAAGTCAATGATTTAAATAAATGAAAGGTCACCAAAAAATAATGAATAAATAATTATTGGATATGTGAAATCCTTGGACGATAACATTGCACCTCATCCACCTGAGATATCAGTCACTTCAATAAATTTTGCACTTGGGAAAGTTTGCTTCAGGACATAGACCTCAAATCTGTTTGTTGGTTATCTCTGTCCTCTATTCAAAATGGTGAATGTATATTTGCTAGGTAATTATCTCTTATATATAATCCAAAATTGACTCATCTACGCAGGGCTCAAACAACGAGACCTAGAAAGCTGAAATTTTGCATGTTGGTTGATCCGAGGTTGTAGGGGCTCACTAAGAAACGGTTTGTGAAAATTCAATTTGTAAGTGAGTTTTTTCGGACCTTTGGCACTCAGCATGGACAAAAGGTACAAAGACCGGATTTAGCTCATTTTAAGACACCAGATACGAGAAACAATACTCGGAGGTCCTGTAGGGACCCCGAAACACACTTTTTTAGGTCCTAAAATGAACGGTTTCGGAGATATTCCCAAAAAACTGTGTTCCCTCAGATAAACATCAACGTTACTATGACAACCGCTACAATTTCGCAGAACTGGAATAGTTTTCTGGCAATACCTCGAAAACCGTTTTCTGTTGTGTTCGAATACTTCGTAAATACATATCGGGCAATTTCAACTCAGGTGTTCTCTGTTGTAATACTAACGAGTATATTCAGCTTTTGTTTACAGGGTAGTCCTGGGTGTTGGTTATTGCACTTACGCGTCACTCATTGTTTAATTTCAGTCCTTCCATTTGGTTACTTCAATAGCTTTATTTTACTGGTATCTCAGTTTTGTTTCTTGTGTTATCGATGACTTAAAGTGTTCAAATTATTATTTAGTTTCGAAGACTAACATGGTTCACTTTCTACTTCATCAATGTCACGGAAAACAATCAAATCACTACTATTGAGCTGTTTTAATACTATTTATTCCGGTTCCGCTGGTTGTCTGTTAGGTAGTCCGCCTGAAGACTGATTGGATCCTCAAAAAGTACCGCCGTTAGGTTTTGTGGGTGGATAACCACAAAAACCCAAGGTAGCTCTATATTGAGGCGTGCTAGGCAAGATGAGGAGTGAGGTAGTTTGTCATTGCTTTCCTCATTGAGTCAGAACAGCAGTACTAACCCTATGAGTAGAACCTTTCACAGCATCCACAGGCACTGACTGCGCCCTGAATGGCACCTCTAAGCACCACCCATACCTCAGTAGCTTCCATATAATCACAGCAATGAGTGAGACTGAGACATCGGTGAAAAGCCACATTTTACTCTAGCCTGTGCCAACAGACAAATGCAAATGTACTGCATACATCAAGAGATGGCAAATGGATTTAGTTGGTAACATGGAAATAACATAACTACATTACGAATGTGTGTTTATATGAATTATTTAGGCCAGCAAGTACTAAAAGCCGTTCGAAGAACGGGTACTTCAGCTAGTATAGACGAATTACAGGATGTGTGAAATACTTGGACATTGATATTCCAACCGTAATGAAATGATAAGTTGAGAAATTCAATTAACTAACATCATGAAACTGTGAAGCAAGCAATGAATGCAATGAGACAATTACACATTTAATTACACGTAGTGCGTATTTTCTAATGGAAAATAAATACGAATTATACAGCGTGTTTATTGTAATCCTTCACAACAAAGAGGCTTGTTCATTGGCTAAGGATTCCAAAAACCCCGTCCCTTTGCAAAAAAAAAAAACGAGTACATTACCTGCTATGTTGAATGTAATTGGCTACCGGGGATCAAGGGCAACGATTTGAAAACGCTGTGGTAGCGTGTTGAAAAATGTGGGGTTATTATTTTCCATTGCAAATACACACTATATACTCAACATTAAAATGTTTTGGTAATAATATAACAATATATATTTAAAAAATCAAGTATAAAAGTTTTACTGCTTGGATTCGAACCTCGGGCAATTGACCGTCAGTCTGGCTAATTGGGGCCATGGTTAAGAAAGTTTTATCAACAGGCTTACTTTTTTAGCGTATGGCTTTTAGTGCCGGGAGTGTCCGAGGACATGTTCGGTTCGCCAGATTTTGTAGCTGCTTCTAGTGGACACCCATGGGGTGAGCTACATGTACCGCTGCGTGTGGAGTGTTCCCTGGGGAGGAAAGTGTGAATGTAAGGACTAGGTGTTGGAAGGTAGCGGCTGTGGCCTATAGTTAGGGACCAACCCCGGCATTTGCCTGGAAGGAAGATGGGAAACCACAGAAGACCATCTTCAAGGTTGCCGGCGGGGGGACTCGAACCTCCTCGCCTCCCGGATATGATCGACTGCCTGCAGCCATGCCATAACGACCACGGCTAACTCACCCGGTAACAGGCTTACTAAAAATATCTTCCACTATGATTGGATTTACCTTATAGTGGACCGTATATGTGCTGAATGCAATGCGGATTGACTTCAATATACCTAATTTTTAGCCTATTTTCAATTTTGAAAAAATAGGCTTATGAGATCACCTTTTGTCCGTGTGTGTGTGTGATTCGTGTGTGTCCCCCCCCCCCCTAATGAAATCTAAACGGCTGAAGCGATTTCAATAAAACTCGGAAAGTTTATAGCACTATTCCCGGCGACCTCGACCGTGCCCTTCAAATTTTGTTACGACTCACCAATCCAACATGGCGGCTGTGCGAAATATTTCACCAGCATTCAATATCTCCGAAACTATTACCGATATTACCCTGACATTTTCTATGGTAATAGAGGGAACTACTATAAGTTCACTTATGTGACTTTTGAAAACCTGGTATCTACAAAATCAACATGGCGGCCAAGCGAATTTGCGACTTTTAAATAGACGTTTCTCGCGATTTGACCAACCAAACGCAATAAAACTTGGTACAGTATATGTTTATATACATTGTAATGCACCGACATCCAACTTCGTTCAATTGTTTACATAATCACAAGATGGCGGATGTGCGAAATATTTCACCGGCATTCTATATCTCTGAAACTATTAGCGGTAAAACCCTGAAATTTTGTACGGAGATAAAGGGCACTACTGGAAGTCCATCTATAAGACTTTCAAAAACCGGTTAACTACAAAACGAACATGGCGGCCAAGCGAATTTGAAAATTTTAAATAGACCTTTCTCGCGATTTAATGTTCCAAGCTCACTGAAACCTGGCACAGGAAATATTTATACACATTGTAATCCACTGGTATCTAATTTAGTTCAATTGTTTACATAACCTCAAGATGGCGGCAGTGCGAATTTTAAAATTAAGATTTTATTTATTGTGATGTAGTCATGCGATCGAAGTGAAAGTTTGAATAATGAACCTACGCAATAATTTTCCTTTAATGGTACATGACTCTATGGCCTATACATTTAACAATCCAACAAGGCGACCATCCGAAATATTTAGACGATACTGAATATCTACGAATCTATTTTAGCAATCAAACTGAATTTTTTAATGTTCAGAGGGGCTATGAACTTAAGTTCACCTATAGGACTTTAAATAACCTGGTGATCACAAATCCAACATGGCGGTGACGCGAATTATAAATATTCACATGGACGTTTCTCGAAATTTAACCATCCGCGTGCAGTGAAACTTGGTACAGTAAATCCTTATTCGAATGTTAATCCACTGGCATCTAATTTATTTCAATTGTTTCCATAACCTCAAGATGGCAGCTGTGAAAAATTTTAAAATCTCCTTGTTTTTTCTTGTGTCCTAACTATGCGATTGAAGTTTGAATACTATACGTTCACAATAATCTGCATGTAACAGTACATAACTCTAGGACCTATATATAAAATCCAACATGGCGACCATCCGAAATATTTAGTCGGTTCTCAATATCTACGAATCTATTACAGCAATCAAACTGATATTGTGTATGTTGATTGTGGCAATTAACATAAGTAGGATATATGAAAATAGGCTGTATAGTTCTTCACGGAACTACTTGTTAAAATATAACAAACAAATCCAAAAGACATGATACCTTCATATTGTTACACATTGTTTCTTAAACAAAGAGAATACAAAAGAGAAAATCAAAGATAAATCGCCAGTTCACTAGATATACCTTCTAGTGGTGAACTGGTGAACTAATTCCAAAGAGTGACATTAATGAGAGCTGAACATTCTTCAGTTTTTGGCCTATATGTTATATGTGTTGTGCAAAAGATTTTCGTTATTTGCAAACATTACGGTACTTTCTGAACCGTATCCACTTCGTAACGCAATGTGGTACTATGGTCCAGTGGTCTAGACGCTTGCCAGTAATAGGCTCCCGCTGATCAAAGACAACGATTGTAAATAGGCAAGCTGTGGTAGCGTGTTAAAATATGTGGTGGTATAAGTATATATAACATTCTCCATTGCAGGTACACACTAGGCCTACATATGCTTAAAATTCTAACGTATGAGTATTTTTTTTCTATCGAGTTTACTCTCCATTATGGTGGCTTCCCTGGACTCAGCGAGGGAACTCACCCCTACCGCCATTTTTCAGACAGTGTCCTAGAGCTGGGAACATTTAATTGGAGTGGATACAACTGGTGAGATGGGATTAGCACCTCGCCCAGGCGGCCTCACCTGCAAAGTGAACAGGGGCCCCTTGAGGGAAGGGAATGGAAGGTTAGGATGGATAGGCAAGGAAGAGGAAAGGAGGCGGCCGTGGCCTTACAGGAGGTACCATCCCAGCATTTGCCAAAAGACGAAGTGGGGAAACCACGGAAAACTATTTCAAGGATGGCTGAGGGAATCGAACCCCCTCTACTCATTTGTACAACCCGAGGCTGAGTAGACACCGTTATGAGTAATTATAAAACAATAAATGTGAAAAAACGCAAGTAAAGTACTTATCCCCAGGGGTTTTAAACCCTGGGTCTTTCCAGCGAGGGCCTGAGATGCAATCTCTCGGCTACACATTTCTGGCGCTATGCTAATGTTAACAAGAGTCATAGTATAACTGCCTAGCATATAATGTCTTGGAATGAACGATCCCTTTAGTGTATTAGGGTCTATGCCTTCATTGTAAACCAATTCATCCTAAATTTGTATTATTTCGTTCAGTACTGAGCCAGTATTTTGCATTGACTAGGAACCTGGTCATATTAGAAAGGCCACAGATGATATTTTTATGGCAACATTTCAACTAGAAGCAGCAACGGAGACTTCGTGACGCTCGCTTAGGAGCGGTACCAGCAACCCGCATTAATAATCTCGAACACGTGTTTTTGTCTCAGGTTCGGTTATTGCTTGCTAAATGGATGCCGTGCAAAAATGACTGCAATATAAGCTGCTATGAAGTAATAGAGAGATCATAGAAGGGATCGACTAATGGCAAATACATTATATTTCATGTAGAAGCTACTTAAGAATGATTTTGACTTTATAAATGCACATTTCAGAATACCAGGTGATAATCTCAATCACTCTGCGTATTGAACCCTTGTAGAAGAAGCGTATCGAGACTCAATTTCGGGTAATGTTTCGGTCCATGATAGCCGTGCAGTTACATTTTGCTTCTCAAGATTACAAGGATACATAGGGCAAATACAATAATTAAAGAAAGGAGGTAACCCAGTATACTAAATAACAAGTTTAATAACCAAAGCAAATAACAATCAACAGAAACAACATCTCGAATTTACTCCCACGCTTCTAAATAGATCTCAACTGCAAATCCTAAGTTGTGTCTGCATCAATCAAGTGGCATTCAAATATCCACAGTTTAACATTTAAAATAAATATCTCAGGAGAGAGTATTAATAAAAAGACGTTTGAAACACTACGTCTACTTTAAATCTATACTTTGTGCACGCGTGACGATGTTTTGACTATATGAAGGTAATAAGTACGATTACGAGATTCGTTACCATATGGTTTCCCGTCAAGCAACGAATCCGCATTTCTGCGTAAATTAGATTAGCTTAGGGAACACACACCAAGACACTTAATAATTATCCGACACCCGCTACCCTTTATCGTACAAATAGATCTCCGCAAGAGATCTTGACAACGTGCCAAAACACGTCTAATTGCCCAGCGGGTCTTGGTAAAATCAACACAAGCGTACGTGACTACAACAAAATACACGAGGACATGACCGAACGTCATTTTAATAATTACAATGACCACAACAATCCAAATGGATTTAAAAAAAACAAGAACAACACTATGCCCAATGGCATTTAATTATAACACACAAATAAATATCAATTCAACTTAATGCATGAAAATTATGGTCTGAGCATGGCGAGCTGCCCTTTAAATCAAGATATAGAATACAGGCTCATCTCTCTTTAAGAGAAGAGGACACGGTAACCCGGCCTCAACCTAATTAGTGTTATCTCAAATCTGTCCGTCACATATGAAGCCATTATGTCATTCACCCAGTGCGTCGCGTAATAATATCGGGAGCTTGCTCACAGCAGCTCTCGAACCTAGAAGTACCTTGTATTTCCTGAAACCATGTGTGTATAAAATACCTATTTTGTCCCAATAATTCTCTCAGGAATTATAAGACACGACATCTCAGCCAGTAGCCTCCTCGGAGTTCATACTGCCGTTAATTATATTTTGCTGCAGACAGGAATCGTGGGCTGATTACCACGATGTTCCCCGCGCATGTAGACTCACATCATCACACATCACCAAATAACGCACACCTGGGTAATGACTTCACCTCACTCTCTCCACCTGAAATACGTCCAGATTTAGGATTCCACGGAAAGACTTAAATTGCTTTCCCAAAGATCATAAAATCATTACTTCCTTAGTTTTACAGATTACAAAGAGAACTATGGTTCCCTGCAAATAAAATTTCTCTAGTCAATTCACAATAAAAACGCCTGTTTATGAAACACAAGGTTAAAATGTTACCCCCAAAATTCTAAGTTTATCGTTAAGTTTTATTCTACAAAAGCGCCATTTATCGCTCAAACCATAAAATTCCGCTCAAGCGATATGAACAATACACTGTACACGCATTGTACATTTACAAGTTACATGTCAATCAATTAAATCAGAGCAAAAAAATAGTCACGCACGACATTATAATCGAGTGTCGGTAACCGAATAAAAAAAAATCAAACTACAATAAAAAAATACAAGAAAATTATTTACATTTCCCCAGCTTATCTAACTACGACTAATTGAATAATCAATATGTGGTACTTATCCCTCCGCCAAAACATCTCAGCTCACGTCGCCACTCATAACCCAGCAGTTATTTAGGCGGACTTGGACATAGTCGCTGGTGTGTCCATGGTCATCCTTCCAACTGTTGGCCTCGTTCTAGACATCTTGGTTTTCTTAGGATAGAAATGTTCAGTTATTTCACAGTACTACAATTACTACTAAAATTGCTAAATGAGCTGATAATATCCACTCGATGTCCTGAGCAATTTATTCGAAGAAAAACATTCCCTAAATATTTGTAAGCCTGAAGCTTCTACCCTTCACACGCAAATTATACACATTTAAATACTTGAAGAACTCGTCAGAGTTTAGAAGTTAATATTTCGTCAACACAAGTGTCGCCCACGACACATCGAAATAAAGTCAAGTGTCCCTCACGACACCTCAAAATAAAGTCCACACAAGTGTCGCCCACGACACATCGAAATAAAGTCAGTTCAACCACCAGCTTGGCTACATTTATAGAGAACACAGCAAATTGACAGTAGTGGGGACAATTTTAAAAAATAATTCGGAGTTTTTAAGTTACGGACTTGCGACTAATTTCATTGAGCTTCTCTTATTGCGCAGGTTAAGAATCTGATCGGTGGGGACACAAATGATCATGGGTTTTATTATTATTCAATTTTGCGCCAAATCAAAGGTACGCCAGTTTTTCGCGGGCCTTATGCGTGCCTAGCTTCATTCGTTGGTTCAAATATGTCTCGGAGAGTTTGACCTGGAGACTCCTCCCCAATTTATGACGTACAAGCATCTTCTTCCTGTCAGATCCTGCTCCCCCTACTCTTGCCCGCGTAAATCGGTATCAACCGTCTCATGGCCTACTAACTGAAACCATGCATATTGGACGTTGACCTCTTCAGTTCCCGGAATTATGGCACACTTTTCCTTGTCTCAAAAGCTTGGTTTAAATGTACTTGCCTTGTCGTCCAACTCCCAATAGTTGCAACATTTTTCCTCAACACGAATCCACTGCTGCGTGTCTGAACACCCTCTTTCAAATATAATAAAATAAAATATGAATCATTATTATATCAGATGAAATCATAAGGGTTCATTATATATCGACCATCATATCGTTTTAACCCTGGAGCATTGTAAGTAGACCGACAGTCAGCCTGAAATATCTCGCCCGAGAGAGGTATTCATTCGTGGGCAATACTTCTCTAGAATCAGCCAAGAACGTGTACGCAGGCATGATTGGAAGTAGGCAGATCAAGTGATATTTGAACTTTTGCGAAGTGAACATAGTCCGGTACACTATGTTTAGTCTTGACCTGTTACAGCAAGGCGCGAGTGTCGAAACGCATGGAAAGAGCGAATAACTCATTGTGTTTGATTTGAGTGCTATGAATGTGAACATTGTTTCTCATATAGACTGCTTATATCTTGCTGCCATTATGAGATTTTCAACATTATAGTACGGTCAATATACACTGCAGCAATGAATACTGATATTATATTGTGTGGAAATACACATCGATACACTACAGTGATGATGAATTGATACTAAACGGATAACGGGAATGCAGCATCTTAACAGAATTGAGCATTTGGAATGACTATCAAGCTCAACTATGGATTTCAATAACAGAATGTTGTATAAAAAGAGGCTGAAGGCAGTCTTGAGATATTGACGTTACATTCGTTCTTCTACAATATGAACAATCAATGGCATTTTTCAACTAGGCTATCGAGCGAACCTTATACGTGTCGGGCGATGAACTTTACAACGCGGACAGCTGTTTTGTCGAGCCTGTCGGTAACGGGGTTCAATTCTACGCAGTTCCAGGCGGTACGAGGAATAAGCAACGTGAAGGACAAGGGTTCAGTCCCTACCAGGAATGTGTGCTTCGAGCATTCGTTTCCATTTCCTCGAGATGACTACGAACAAGGTAGCTAGAAACATTGAATATTAGTAGACAGTATGAATCAGTCATACATTAGAATGCTCTTCTTTCACCAATTTTTATTCTGTAGATAGAAAATGCATTCGAGGGCTAGACTTGATACGTTTATCACTTCTGTCCGAGCATGTATTTTATTTGTAGTTAACATTAATATTAATTGTGATGTTATTTTTAAAGCATTACTTTTTCTTTTTCTAAATTTACTTTGGCATTTAATAGAGCATTATAATCGGTTGTGAAGACACGATTTAAGAAGAGACAGGGCCAAGACTACGATAAAATTATATAAGAATAGTCGTTAGCAAGAAGATGACCGATATCTCACGTATACTTGAACATTATTTAAAATAAATACTTGAGGATATTTAATCAACGGAACAGAGTATTTTGGCATTACATGCAGCATTGTTTGATAGATGTGTTAGTCTATTTTTCATCGAGTTTGATATAGTCTTGCAATTATAGTGATGTCTAGTGTGAATAATTACGATTTCTGGATTAGGCTTTTGCGATCCAATGTTTTGAATTTCTTATGGAATATGATCACCTTTCCAAGTTCGTTCAGTTTTTAAATTTTCTTTATTCTTCTGGAATACTCCAACTTGGTTAAGCGTTCGACTCTAATGGATTATTTGTGCCTTCTTAAGAGAGGCTCTTTTCCATGGTGTAGTTTCTAACGTGTTTCTTTAGAGGAGGATCTCCATTCCGAATTTTGGATTAGACGAAAACTGAATTGTTTTTTTTATAGTGGTTACTCTCTATTCTTTCAAAGAAATAGTTATGAAATATAAGAGTACAATGAAATGAGATGAAATATTATTGAAAGAAAGGAAATCTATGTATAAAATTATTCGTCATGAAATGAAATGGCAGTTATGGAAAATCACAAACACTACTATTTGAACTTGTGAATACATATTATTTAACACAGTTCTGATAAAAATTGTTCATGATACTGTAACGTATGTTTATTATGAAACAGAGTATTTTTCGATTGTTGTATAAAAGCTTTTTGGATCTTAAAAATGTTTGGTAATTATTCATAGCTATTGAGAGCTAACATACGTGTAAAGCAATCAGTATTTGCGAGAATTGAGTTTTATTGAGGTAGATATTAGACATCGATGGATGGTCAATATCAGATTTCCAGTATTTAATAAGCTAATGAGCTATTACTGTGTAAATTAATGTGTATTTTTGAACGTGAATTTCAGTCACGAGTTCAATTACTAGAAGGCTAGTAAAGTATTAAATCCAACATTTGAAACCAAGTTATGCATTGTAACAACTAATCTTAAATGCATTGCTAATAATAAAACATGTTTTAGTCGAAAGTTACAATTGGAAAGACGTGTAATAATAATTGTATAACATTGTAAAAATAATAAGAGAAAGTTTAAGGAATGATAATTTAACCATTTTGTGGATGATGTAAAATGAATTGTGATAATTTACTGAAAAGATATAACGTTCGATTAACTTCATTGTTCGTCGAAATTGATTAAAAAGGACTATACCAGAATTAAATAGAACACTTTTCATTGGAGTAATAATAATAATGAATAATGTAGGAGTAATTCAAACATCGAATTATTAGGGTTTCTGTATTTATAAAATCAACTTGTGCTTTATTGTAAAATTCCAAAATATTTATTTGGACTTCGTTTAGAATGCTGTACCATTTAAGCAGCATAATATAGCCAAAGTGCAGGCTAACGTCACATTTGACTATCATGTGCTTATGTAAAAGCATACATATTTTTGTTGAGTGGAGAGGATTTCCACAACGCAGCAGTTACTTAGAATATAAACTGTTGATCCATTTTAAATTTTCTTCAGATGACTTGGTGATTTATATTAAAACCAGGATGTGCTACGAGGACCAGTGGGTTATTTTGTTGAATGCTTAGCCATACGCCCGAGATTAATTTAAGTTTTAGAATCTTGTTAGTTCATTTTGAGCTGATTTTCGTTTTTATTTCGTCGACCACTGGCATCTTCTTATCACATTCTTTTATATTGAGGTATCCTTATCCCTGGTTGATCCTAGTTGGTAGAGTTTTGGGGGTTATTTCAGCCCGGTACTTCCAGATTCTACGATCCAACTTTTCCATCGAATTCCAACAGGTAAGATCACGTGGATACGGGTACAGTACCCTACATACCATGTTTCCAGCTGCTGAAATATGGACCAGCGAACAAACAATAGCCTCCATTTTAACACCACGGTACAGCACAGTATCGCACGACCAGTCTGGGAACCAGCGCCTCCTGCGGTACAATTTTCTAACTTAAAATGATAATATCCAACTGGTAACCTCCTTGAAAACAGTATAAACCACCTTCTGTACGATAAGCGGATTTGGTGAGGCCTTGTTATATCATATGTTACTGATTACTGATTCACACGGCTGCCATCTAAAAAAGATGGCTGATGACCTTGTAGTTTGGAAAAAAGACGCTTCCCATATGAAGGTATATTTTTGCAAAATTTGGTAGAGATCGGATTGATAGTTTAGTCAATTTGATTTAAGCTTTGAACATTTGGATGGCCACAATTTTGTTTTGGATAGGATGGCGGTGATACAAAACATGACACTCAGGTGTCCCTTGCTAATGCTACCTCTGTACCAAATTTGGTTCAGTTCGGGTTCGTCATGTTTGAATTGTTAGAGGGGACGGACATACACACACAGAGAGAGACAGACTGACAACTTTTGGTCCATGTAGATCTGATAAGTCTACTTTCATTTTTTGCAAAAATCCAAAGTAAGCATTAACTACTGTATTATTAGAACGGTTTTTGAGGCGACTGTTACACTTCTTCGTCTTCTTCTTCTTCTACTACTACTACTACTACTACAGTACCCTACATGGTACAGATGTAAATAACTACCACCCTATTTCCATTATCTCTGCAGTGTGCAAGATAATAGAAACATTTTTAACAGATAAAATTATGGGGTTCTTGGAGGAAAATAAGTTGCTATCAGATGAACAATTTGCATACAGGAAAAGCATGGGAACTGGGACATTACTTGGAAAATTTGCTGAACTAGTAAATAAGAAACTTGATCAAGGGAAACAAGTTTTGGTAGTCTTCATTGACTTCAGTAAAGCTTTCGACACCCTTCGCCATGAGATTCTTATAGAAAAACTAAAAAAAATTGGTATACGAGGCCCAGTACTTGAACTAATGGAAAATTATCTAGAGGAAAGGCACTTTCTGGTGAAAATTGGTGAAACATATAGTGAAGAGAAAAGAATAAGAATGGGTATTCCTCAAGGTAGTAACCTGGGACCTTTGCTGTACTTGATATATGTAAATAATCTTGCTCAGCATATGAAGAACACACAAATACTACAATATGCTGATGATACGATATTGGTATCAGTTCATAAGGATTTTAAGAAGGCAGAAAATTTCTTGCAAGCAGATTTCAATGTGCTACAGAGATGGGCACATGATCATGGCTTAATAATTAATAGAGCGAAAACAACAACAATGCACATTCGGTCCCCAATGATTTTATTACAAAAGGTACATTTAAAAATACATGAATGCGATTGCATGGCAAGTGACAACAATAACTGTAGAAACTGTACAACAGTAAAAAATGTAACTGTTCAAAAATACTTAGGTGTGTATATTGACTGTAATTTCAGATGGGACAAGCATATTAATCAAGTTACTTCCAAACTAAGAATAATTTTAAGTAAATTTTTCCATCTGAGGCAAAATATGCCTACCTCAGTGCTAAGAATGACATACTATGGATTAGTGGAAAGTATAATTCGATATGGAATAAAGGCTTGGGGACTTGCTTCAAATACTTATATTAATAGAATTACCAGCATTCAGACACGTTTCCTTAAATTCTTTGTAAGACATGGTGATAGGCATGGATTAAACTCACCAGTGATATTGTTCTCCAATTGTCATATAATGCCTTGTAGGGGCCTAATATATTTAATGATAATTATGGATAATTTTTTTAATAGCACTTTCAAAGATCATTTAAAACATCAAAAGGATACAAGATTTAAGAATTCACATTTTGTAATTCCAAAAACAAATAATGAATTTGGCAAAAGAACATTAGCTTACATGGTACCTTTTCTATTTAACAAGCTACCACTTTCACTGCTGGCCTTTGAGAGTATGTCAAAAACAAAAAAAGATATAGAAAATTGGATACTAAATAACTCCTTGGACTAAATGGACAACTGCTTTTATATGTATTAGACTATGAACATGATAGTAACATTTGTATTTTTAAGTTGAGTTTTTACATTAGTAACGACATAAGTGTTGTTTTAAGGTGGGTAAAACATATTATAATTTACTACAAATTCTTTATTATATTAGGCCTAATATTAACATATTATAATAATTTTAACCAATATTAATTGTTATGAGCTGATTGAATATCATTGTGAAATATTATTAGGGGCACTATATAAAATAATTGGAAGGTGAGAGATTGGACTGTATATTGTGTAAATGTAGTTGTGTTTGTTAACATATATATTGTAACCATAATTGGCACCTACCGACAAGCATCAGCTTGGTAGGACCAAAAAATGTAATATTGGGCATAAATAAACAAACTGTAAAACTGTAAACTACTACTACTACTACTACTTCTTCTTCTTCTACGCGATCAGGCCCAGTGGACCGCGCGCTGCTACAAGTTTCCTTCTCCATCGTATCCTAGCCATAGTTGCCCTCCGACAACTGTGCACACGTATCGCTGCCTGTTGCAGATCTTCATGGAGTCCATCACTCCAACGCTTCCTTGGTCTCCCTGGTGGTCTCCTTCCTGTGGGGATAAAATCCAGTAGCTTCCGTGGCCATCGGTGGTCTTCCATCCGGGCTGCATGTCCAGCCCATTGCAGTCTTCTGGTTTTGATGGTTCTAGCTATATTGGCATCATGGTACAGGTCTTCTACTTCATGATTGTGTCTAATCCTCCATTCACCCGTGTGCACACTGTTACCCTTAAACATATAAACCACAAACATCTTATAAACAATCACATGAAATTGCATCTTCCTCTGTGTTGCACAGTGAGGGAATACCATCAATTATGGATGTATACCAAAGTTAGTCCTCCAGATTTAGCCAGTATTTTCCGGAAATAGATTTCAATAAACTGTCAACATCTTTCTTCTTGGCATCTGGGATAGGGTGAAATGGAAATCATGTGACTTGAATCAGCCCTTCCTACTGATGTGTTTCATTCCGCTCATCCTTTACGTCTCATTCCATATTGTATTTATTTTTTATTCTTTTATTGGACATGTTTGTCTTTGGGTATCACCTCCTCAAATGATAACCTTACCTCAGCAACTACAGTACTTGACTGTCTTCCGGTGCAGGGCCGGCGAAAGCTAGGAAGGGCTCAGCCACTCTTTTGAAGTTTGGCCGAAGCCGCTGCTGCCGGTGAGGAGAGGGGGACGTTGGCCGTGTGACGTCATAGTGTTGTAAGCCGAGCTTGCCCACTTGGCTTTCCCCAAAGAAACACCTGTTGATTGTTTGATTCAGTGTCACAGAGAAGTTCATTGTGTGTGTTGTGCATGAGCGTAGTCCATCGTCAGTATTTAAGCAGGTTATTGTCTAATAATTCGTTACAGTTTTCGAGCTTTAATTATATACGTAAACGATTTAGTATTTTAGAATCGCAATGAAACATGAGCTGTGCTATTTTTAATTGTGGGAATACCTACCGCAACACCAAGGACTGTGAGGTAGACGTCATTTACCACCGATTCCCAACTGATAGTGATATTTCAAAGCAATGGGTTACCAAGTGCCACAGGAAAGACAGTATTAACGTAAAAAATGCACGAATTTGTAGTAAGCATTTCTTGCCTACTGATTATCAAGATGATAGGAAAAACCGCCTTTTAGGACTTCCATTGAAAAGAGTACTAAATAAATCTACAGTCCCTTCTCTAAATCTGCCCAATGATAGAATAATTGAATATCATTGGGCAGATTTTGAGAAGGGACAAGCCAAACCTCTGTACTTAGGGCAGACAGGAACAGAAACAGAGCCGTTAGAGCTTCAGCTATAGTAAGGTTGGCACAGTTAAGTCCTAAGAAAACCAGACTATTTGTACTGAGGATATTGACAATTCCAGAGAATGTGAAACTGAGAAAAATGAAGAACCACCGAAGTAGTGGTTTTTGGAGAGTTCTAATCCCTCCTACGGCTTTCCTGCTACAAGATGGCGGCGGCATGAGTCCAACCCAATATATCGTGAACCCATGGTCGGATTTTAACAAATGAGGTGTTGTTGAACTCGGGCTGACACCCCCTTTCCAATGGACAACATATTTCAACCCCAAAATAAAACCTACCCCTACTAGGGGGTAAAATAGTATTTTTTAGAAAATCTCGCTTTCCAAGTGTGACATGTGGGAGTTTGAATGCCAATATGAAATTAAACGTTCCACACAAGAGACAAGTGTACGGTGGAAAGCCACTATGATTTAACATGCTTGTTTTTGTTTTTACATATGCCCACTAATGGCTTTTGTAAGAGGGCGGGCTTTTTAAAGATGGCGGCTGTAGTGTATCCTAACCTAACCCCACCCACGAGGGATGATCAAAAAGTATTTTAAGCAGCGCTTGTCGATAGGCAAATCAATTATCAAACAGGGTCTTGTCAGGCCTTGAGGCGAGAGCCCCTGCTATTGTTGACGAGTCCCTGTTGTCTGGTCATTGTTGACGGGTCATTGTTGACGAGTCCCTGCGGACGGGTCATTCTTGACAGGTCATTGTTGATGGGTCCTTGTGGACGGGTCCTTGTTGACGAGTCCCTGTGGACGGGCCCTTGTTGACGGGTCCTTGTGGACAAGTCCTTGTTGGCAGGTCATTGTTGACGAGTCCCTGTTGACAGGTCTTTTGGACTGATCACTTTGGACCGGTCCCTTTGGACTGGTCCCTAATGCTATGATGAAATTAAACGTTGTTCCACATGAAACGCATGTGAAGAGCCGATTGCTACTATGAATTAACACGTATGTTTTCTGTTTTTACGCATGCGCACTTGGGGTTTTCGTAAGAGGGCGGACTTTTTAAATAATGATTTATTGGTGAGTTATTTAAAAAATAACCAAACGATCTCATGAACCAATAAGGCTAGGGACTTGTATGAGGGGTCGTTGGACTTGGGATGACGCCTCGTTTTTGAAGGTATCTTTTATTTTTGTCAAAAGGGATTAAGTACACTTTTGTTAATATCTCGCGAACCAATAAGGCTAGGGACTTGTATGTGCGGTCGTAGCACTTGGGATGACATTCCCTTTTTAAAAGTATTTTCTTTGAATTTTTGACAAGGGGCCTAACTACACTTTTGTTGATATTTCCTGAACCCATGATGGGATTTTGACCTGTGAGGTGTCGTTGGACTTGGGCAGACACTCTCTTCTTGAATGTATTTTTGACATTTTAACAAAGGGCCTAACTACACTTTTGTTAATATCTCGCGAACCAATAAGGCTAGGGACTCGTATGTGGGGTCCTAGCACTCGGGGTGACGCTCCGTTTTAGGTAGATTGCATTAGAATGCTAACTATTGCAATGGGTACCATGTTTCGACTTCCGAAAAATTTCGACATATCTTCGCGTTTCACATCCGCCAGACCCCAAAACCACCGTTAGTTCAAAAGTTTATATATAATCTCTATATAAATAAGAATGAAAGTTTGCCTGTTTTTTATGAATTTCTACGGAAATTTGCGTTATTTACGCGTTTCAGACTGTTTTATGACGGATGCGCGCGAAAATAAAATTTTTGTCTGTCTGTCTGTATGTCTGTCTGTCTGTCTGTTTGTCTGTCTGTCTGTCTGTCTGTGGACAAGTATGTTCCCTTATAACTCGAGAACGGCTGGGTGGATCAACGTAAAATTTGGTACAGATATCCTTCAGAGGCACGACACTAATCATTGATGTAACTCTTCTCCGTACCTCTCATATGAGGGGCACACCCCCTTAAAATGCATGCTGAAATAGGTGTAGAAGGACCAGACAAAGCTCATTTTCAGCCCCTCAATTTCAGAAACAAAACTCGGAGGCCCAAAGGGCCCCGAAAACCACATTTTAAGGCCTTAAAACCAATAGTTTTTGAGTTATTCCCAGAAAACTAATTTGATTTAATAAAATAATGAATGTATGCAACCCGGTAACTATGGCAACAGAATCTCACAGGTCATTGTTAGACGCAATACAATTCCAATTATTACATTACTGTGAAAGTTTGTCAACGGCTATACGGTTATCACGGAACCAAATTACGGTGTAAAATGCATCAATACATACAGTATACTGCGCTTAAGGGGGTCAAGAGGTACTCTAGAATTTTTTCACGTGTTTTACACGTGTGGGTGTGGTACGGAAGGTCTATTTAATCCCTATCTCTATATAATTATACAATTATTATTATTATTATTATTATTATTATTATTATTATTATTATATAATGGCACACAACGACGAGACAAAGCTCAATTTCAGCCCCTCTGTGTCGGAAACAAAACATGGGGGCCCTAAAGTGTCCCCGAAAACTAAATTTTAAGGCTCTATAACCCACAGTTTCTGAGATAATCCCTGAAAACTAATTTCATTTAATAAACTAATCAAGGAATATAAGCCGGTAACCATGACAA
This sequence comes from Meconema thalassinum, assembly GCA_946902985.2. Lineage (NCBI taxonomy): Eukaryota > Metazoa > Arthropoda > Insecta > Orthoptera > Tettigoniidae > Meconema > Meconema thalassinum. Next base: position 86,030,622 of record OX336393.1, read on the forward strand.
CAGTATCTCAAGAGATGACATCCAACTTTCCATCTCTTTCTGTAAGAAGCAATACCACTCCATTTATTACATTCCTGTGAACGTTTGCAAATGGCTATAAGGTTATCACGGAACCAAATAAGACTGTAAAATTCGTCAATGCGCTTAAGGGGATCAAGGGGCACTCCAGAATTCTTTCACCCGACATACACGTGTGATATGTTGTACAAAAGGTCTATTATATCTCCAAACAGCAATATTATTTTCAAAAATTCCTGAATTGAAATAGTATTTTTGCGGCTTTTTAGGGATTTGAGGTATTCAATTTTATTTTCACGTCAGGTAGTACACGTTAGGTGAATTTAGTTTGAGAGCACACTTTAACTAATCATTCTTTTTGTCAACAAACGGGTACATCGTAAGGATGATTTTGTTTGAGTTAGTTAGTTATTGTTGTTTTAAAGGGTGGAACTACGAGGTCATCTGCCCCTTGAATTTGTTTGATACTGTGTGGTTGATATATCCATATTTGGACATCTGGGTGATACGTTGTAGTCACAAGAGTTAGTTTGCCTCATGGCCACTAGCTGCCTTTGCTCCTGCATAAATACACCTATTTATAAACATATGATTGTTTGTTTATTAAAGTTTCAATTTTGTTTCTTTTACGCGTTTCGGTTTGTTTTTTGACGCATGCAAGCAAAACGTGGATTTGTGTGTCTGTATTTCTGTGTATCTTTATGTACACCTATAACTCGTGTTCGGATGCTTGGAGATTCGTAAAATTAGGTAGGTATCCATGAGGGTCAATACACTAATCATTTATATAACTCCTCACTGTACTTCTCATAGAAGGGTGGGTATAGGGAAATGAAGTTTCAAAATACATGCTAAAACAGGCGAAATATAAAAATTATTCTAGAAGGACGACCAAATCATATGTTGCGCTTCTCAATGTGAGACACAAAATTCGGGGCACTATAAAGGGTCTCCGAAAACCACATTTTAAGGCCCCTAAATTAACAGTGTGTGTGATATTCCCAGAAAACTAACTTCGTTCTGATAAAACTTTTGAAGGAATGACAAACCGTTAACCATTGCAACAGTAGCTGAATTGATAACGTCTGGTTATTCATACCAGAGACTGTTCGAAGAACGGGTACTTCTGCTAGTTTATGTATATATGTATATATATATGTATATATATACATATATCACTTTCTTGTGGACACGATAACTACCGCAATTTTGCACCAATCACTTTGAATTTTTTAAATAATATGTATCCCTATAAAATCTCGGTCGAGTTCGTTAATGGGCACAATCGGTCGAAGGGGGTGAAAATGGGGGGCTTTTTTCGAAAAACTGAAATATCGCTATAACTCTCTTAATATTTGAAATATCGAATCCATTCAAATTTCATACTATGTGTCGGATAAGGCCCAAAAATTAATGCTTGAAACGTTTTTTGACAGTACCAACCATTCACCAAAGGGGTGAGAAAAAGTGGGTTTTTTGGGAAACATTAATCATATATCTCTTAATAGTCCCAATATCAAAACCGTACAAAGTGGACAATATTCCCCTAATAATTACCTAAAACTTTTGTCTGAAAGAATTTTTGATATGACCCACCATTACGCCAAGGGATGAGCAAAATGATTTCGGAATTAGAAGAAAATGCCACGTGCCATCAGACGTTGCCATGACAACACTACTGAATTGATGAGGGATGAGCCATCAGACGTTGCCATGACAACACCATTGCACGAGATCACATTCACTTTTCCACCTGACTCTGTGGGAAGCGGCTTCGGTGAAGTAACTAGTAGCATGCTGACCTATGCCCAAGGTCGTGGGTTCAAAGCCGGCCGAAGACGTCGTATTTTCTAAGAACGAAAAAAATCCCTCAGTGTGCCTTCCTTTGGATGGGAATTTGCAACGTTCGTTGCGAGTAGCTGGCTGCGGTGGCATCTAGTAGCCAAGTTCACAACTAGGTGTCGTTGACGGAAGTATTTGGTAGCAAAATTAGGAACTACTACTTGAAATTGACCGTCCGCAGTCCTTACCAGAATTACAGATTAATACAGCCATCACAATTAACACCGTTTATCAGACAGATTCTACACACACCCGAAGTACACGGGGCTACAATACCGCGTTGTCGCAACCCCTGCACTGAGGAACCAACCAACATCTCTGCGGGAGATAAAATTTTGCGTGAAGAAGTAACAGACCGCTGGATAGTTACACATCAGTGTCGAAACCTTGCATAAGGACAGTGTGACCACAAGTATGATGATGATGATGATGATGAAGATTATAATTGTTGTTTTAAGGGGCATAACATCTAGGTTATCGGCCCCTAACCACAAGTATGAAAATGGACCCTAAAAATGACGAGAAGTTTACCGTCCCCATAAGACAATAAAATGTCATAAATATGCATAAAAAAACGAAAAGGTAAGTTAATTAAGCGCCAAATGTAAAATAATTTCTCACAATCAATGAGGTCTGATCCTTCTACGAAAACCTGCATATTCTGCCTATTTTCGCATATCCTCTAGTTTTTTTCCGGTGAAATCTACCTCCGCCTTCCGTCGAGCCGAGAGGACTTTTTTGAATATATATTTAATGTTTGTCAAAAGGGCCTAACTGCACTGTTGTTAATATCTCGATAACTAATAATGGAAGAGAGTCAAGTGAGGTGTTATAATACTTAGGATGGCCAACCCTTTCCCATGACCAACGAAATTACGCCAAATATTCAAAACAGCAGAGTCATTGACCTGAGATTATATAAACTAATAATCGGATATCGACATGTGAGGTGTCGTAGGACTTATAATGGTCAACCTTTTCCCATGGTCAATGAATTTACCTAAAATATACAAAATATTAAGGTCATTGACCTGAGATTTCATAAATTAATAATTGGATAAGGACATGTGAGATGTTTACCATGAGTGATGAAACATAGCTAGGTAGAGAAAGAAGCTTAGGCTACATGTATGGTGACTGACAAGTCTTTCACTATTGGAACTTGTTTTCAGATCAGACTGTAGTACAGAGAGAGTATAGGTTGCAGGCATGGGTTAATAAATGACAAACGGTGTACACAAAATCTGATTTATTGATTCAAGAAATAAGAGTAGACTATCTTTAATTGATTGGTTAAAGAGGATAGCTAAAGAAACAAAACGGTGACAACATTGAACTAAACTGAACCAAGCTGAATCAAATCCAACCAAACCGAACCAAACCTAATCGAAAACAAGCCAAGGGTTTAAGTGTAAAACTTGTGGGTGGATGTGGTCATTGGTAATGTCAAAAAGGAAAGGGATAACGCTCTACCTATAGAGGGTAAGGTAAAGCTAGTGCATGGTGCTAATGCACACACCCAAGTACATGAACCACACACAACTATCCTATACAGTTTTAAAGTGCTGACTGTTAAAACTTGCTCAGTGGGTACTGGGACAAGATGGTCGCTACACACAACAAGCTTTAAATACTTGAGGCTAATAATTTATACACACACACTCGCTTGTTCTAAACTAAACTGTCTTGCTGGCAGTTCTCACACAGTAGGCAAATGACAGAAATGCTTGACTAACAGATATACAATCATTTTCGGTTGTCTAATGTTACCTGCTAACCATTACGTGCTATAGTGGTGAGCACATGTGCCTCTTGCACTGGAGATCGTAACTCGATTTCTAGCTCTAAGGCCTAGAACGAATCAAACTAAGAAAGAAGGGTATGGTGACGCAGTGGTTAAACTGTTAGCCTTTCACTAAGGTAGACTAGGGTTTGATTTTAGGTTAATAAGCATGTCATAAACAAACAAACAAACAAAATTAGCAGAGATAATATTTAAAACTGATTACACTTGTCTCTTTTCAAATTATTACTTAGATTACAAATACAAAGGTGGACTGGGTTTGATATACAGTTAATGCTGCCTATCGCATACTAGCCTGAAAGAAAGCCAAACAAGCAAAAGGCGTAGGTAGAGCAGTTGTAAAATCGCTATGTGTAGAGAACTACCTAACGGTTTTATGAACTGGCAAAGGTATGTCGCATAAACAGTACAGAATACAATCCAGCAACCATAATTTTTATCTTGTGGAACAGAGAAAACATATATATAGAGAGAGAGAGAGATAGAAAGCTTGTGTATGTATGGGTAGCATTGAATGTTTGACCAGAGAAAATACGGTGAGGTAGGGTGGGGAGAGGGAGAATTAACACTTATATATGAATGGCAAACAGTATTTATGTTTTTTCAATAGTTTTGTTTCTCAAATGCAGTGGTAGATAGCCGTTATTTTGTAAAACATTCTTACTTGCAGTAGTAATAAGCCTCTACGGTTCCGCTAACACACATAGACAGACTGTACTATTGCCATGGTCAAGCACGCACATTAAGATCATTTACAAAAACATAAAATGAAAAATTAAAAAAACTTATTTTGGAAATATCGTTTTTCAACATACACAAAATAAATAAAAAATGTGTAAACAGCAAAATGGAAAATCCATGTTTCCATATAGACAAAATTTAAAAACCTTAAACGAACATTTAATATATATGGGAAATTGACAAATGTGTAAATATGATAATGGAAAATCCATGTTTCCATATCATGAAATTGAAAAAACATCAAACTCATTTTAAAAAATGGAAATGGAAAATTGACAAACTCCAATGTGTGAAATGTGAAATTGAACAAATGGATATTATTATTTTTTAAAAATTAAAAAAAAACACGGTGCTGTATGGTTGAGGTGTGAATCTAACCCTCTCTACTTATTTTGGACCACCCGAGACTGAGTACACTTGTTTTAGTCCTCATACCACTTTTAAAATTTTGTGTTAAAGCTAGGAATTGAACCCAAGAGCTTGTAGGGGGAGACCAAGGTTAGAATATGTTAAACAGATAGTCTTGATTGTAGGGTGTGGTAGCTATATAGAGATGAAACGATTATCTCGGGACAGGGGCATTGATATATGCAGCAAACCAGTCAAACGACTAGATACTCAAACAACAACATGTAAGCTCACCAAAATAATGTTGTGTAACGGTAAATGTTAGTCAACGAACAGTAATGCATTACTAAAACCCATGACACGATACCTAAGAGCTTTTCTAAAATTACTTTAAAATGCCTTTAACCCTATATTAAACACCCAGTTCACAATACTCATAACTGTAATGTTATGGTAAAACAAAAGAAAATCTATATTTCAAAACAAGGAAGTGGTTTAGTCAATGTACACTGGGAAAGGTTTTGTAAACACTCAAGTCCACAAGACTAATTAAATTAGTAACTGTCAGGTTGGCCGCGTGGTTAAGGTGTTTGACTTAAGTTCAAATTTCCTGTACAAGGAAGCAAGGGTTCGATTCCCTTACCTGACATAATTATTGCCTTAACATGGCTTGTCCACACTGAATTATTATGATAATCGCTATACAAACCATAGACAGAGTGTATTGTTTAAGGCAATCTCTTTATGAACATAGTCAGAGACTGTTGATGGTTAACAATTGCATTAATAGTGGGACATGGGGATAGCAATTAAGAAAAACAGCCAATACACATACAATATTTTTATTCGTTTAGGTTTTTTACAATAGTTACACACTGAATACAACTTTTTATTTTTTTATCATTGTTTGATATAGATTTTAAACATAACGCTTGTTGTAGATCCTTTTATAACATTCTCTAGGTACTCTTGTTCTTAAAAACTGGGGAAGCCGCAATGGTTTTGTAGACATTAAACCCTCATCCTCTTCTTTTTCATTATTATTATCATTATTATAAATATTATCATTATAATTATTATAGTCATTGTCACCAACATTATCATCATCATTATTATTATCATCCTCAACGTCACTAGAACTATCCAATTCCTTTTTTTCCTGTTCAAAAGGGATCTCTTGAAGAGTCTGTGTTGCTTTTGATAGTGTTAAGGGTTTTCTTAACGTTGACAACTGTCCTAACATGACTTTTTGAGGAGATTATAATTGCTTTTCAACAAACAATGCACTGTCTTGAGCAGCAATATCATTTTCTTGAACTTGCTTTTTAGCATTTTCAAGATATTTTGTTGACAGCAACAATGTTTTATCTGGTACACTACATTGATGATTACCCACACTTAAGACCTTACCGTTCTTACTTTTTAGATGACCTATACATTTTGTTGTCCTTTGTTTTGAACACTGTCAAAATATGATTCCATTCACATTTTGCCGCTTATAGTTATAGGAGTAGCCATGATACAGTGCACGTGGTTTGCCTTTATTGGTTACAGTATATTCCATAGTAGTAACTGACTTGTAAAGTTGTTCTACCCACTACAAAGATCAGAACAATTCTGGTGAAAGTGTGATTTTGTGTTGACGTTTTATATAGGATGATGTTGGTGGCTTATGCTGGTGGCTTATGTTGGTGGCATATGTTGGTGGCATATGTTGGTGGCTTATGTTGGTGGCTTATATGTGTGGCTTATATGTGTGGCTTATGTTGATGGCTTATTTTTGTGGCTTATGTTGATGGCTTATGTTGGTGGCTTATATTTGTGGTTTATGATGGTGGCTTATGTTGGTGGCTTATATTGGTGGCTTATGTTGATGGCTTATGTTGGTGGCTTATGTTGGTGGCTTAGGTTGTTGGCTATGTTGGTGGCTTATGTTGGTGGCTTATGTTAATGCCTTATGTTGGTGGCTTATTTTGATGTCAGATTTTGTTATATAATGTATTTGATCCATTCATCTATGACGTAATAGCCAGTCTTAAAGCAAGTCTAAACTTGTCCGACATGTTGGATTTTTTGTTCATGTGTGAAACTATCAAGTACCAATGATCAAGTGAGCTTCTTTCTCTCTAATCCGCAGTTCTGCCCCATACCATTGAGAATATTTATTGTAGTTGCCTATAAAGAAACAAAAACATGTCTAATACAGTTTAGCTATAAGTGACCAGAACCACTATATATAACATTTTATTCTAAGAGCTTTCCATAATGATAAGAAAAAAGAGCTTACCATAATTATGGATTGTATAAGTAAACGTCTTTTGCTTCTTGATGCCACTACTAAAGTGATACTCATACAACAGACAAGTGAGTTCATGTTTCGCTGACGTAATCGTATGTTCCCCCGCAAGGAGACGCCTTTGGCGTGTGCGCCTGTGTCGCGCGCGACGCATGAAGTTCAAGAAAATTATATTGCTGCTCAAGACAGTGCATTGTTTGTTGAAAAGCATTTATCATCTCCTCTAAAAGTCATGTTAGGACAGTTGTCAACGTTTTAAAAAAACCTTAACACTACCAAAAGCAACACAGACTCTTCATGAGGTCCCTTTAGAAAAGGAAAAAAGGAATTGGATAGTTCTAGTGATGTTGAGGATAATAATAATGATGATGATAATGTTGGTGACAATGACTATAATAATTATAATGATAATATTTATAATAATGATAATAATAATGAAAAAGAAGAGGATGAGGGTTTAATGTCTATAAAACCATTGCGGCTTCCCCAGTTTTTAAGAACAAGAGTACCTGGAGAAAGTTATAAAAGGATCTACAACAAGCGTTGTGTTTAAAATCTATATCAAACAATGATAAAAAGTTGTATTCAGTGTGTAACTATTGTAAAAAAAACTAAATGAATAAAAATATTGTATGGGTATTGGCTGTTTTTAGCCTATTTTCAATTTTGAAACAAGATGTTCAGTAAAGAACATATAGCCTACTTTCTTCTAAATGTATGAGTATAATTATAACTCGTTGTTATTATCAAAGAGTATAATAGAACTATTCTTTGTTGAAGACCTTAGAAACGATTTACCTCTACCAAACGCCACAACCTAGATAAAAACTGCTACCATCATCGAAGAAAGAAGGAAAGAAAGAAAGAAAGAAAGAAAGAAAGATAAGAAGTATATCAAGAATGTTATGGATCTGGAGACATAATCGACCGGACTGGCTGCGTGGCTCAGCGGTAACGTTCTCGCTTGCTGGGCCCTAGGTTGCAGGTTCGTATCCTGGCGCAGTCAGCTGGCATTTGAGGGTGCACAAATGCGAGGGAGCCGTGTCAGTACATTTACTGGCACGTTAAAGATCCCCTTCGGGCCAAAATTCTGGCACCCCGGTGTCTCTAAAAGCAGCAGTAGTTAAAAGGGATGTAAAACCAATAACATTATTATTATTATTATTATTATTATTATTATTATTATTATTATTATTATTATTATTATTATTATTACATATACGACCTGCCGTGGGCAACATCCAACTTTGAGTTGAGGCATGTCTTTACACGTCTGGTTGTGCATGGCTTTCACAACCCTAATTGAATTAACAAATCTTTCCATGACCCTACAGAGACGTGTGTATACAAACTATGTGGATATTTTCGATTGCTATTTGCCTGAAATAAAAGTAGTAATTAATAACCTGAACTAACACCAACGGCTTGAATTCAGTTACTATGTGAAATCGTTTTGTTCTTTACTTCAAATAACATTTTCAAGTAACGCAAAATAGGCTGTTACAAACCCTTTAAAATAAAAAGTAAAAATGTATCGTAGTATCATCTTGTCATTCTTCAAATTCGATGCGCATAGAATGCCAATGGTATAGTAATCAATGGATCCCCACGTAGACTAGTCGTGACATCTAGTGGTGAAATATCGAACAATATAATCCTAACAGAGCGAGTGCATTCTAGCGGCCAGAAGAAGAAACTTTTCAATAAAATCTGGAAGTTAATAAGTAGATCGGCGTGCAGTTACCTTTTTGGCAGCTAGATGTCTCGAGTAAATCTGCTGGCGAATTATGTTTTAATTAAATATATATTTTACACCATAATATGCACAATATAACGCTTAATTTTAAAACGTCTGAGTCATTACAAAACAATAAACATATAACATTTCAAGCAAAAAACCTAGCTCTGACCGGGTTTGAACCATAGGCATTTGACCGATAGGCTAACGCTCTACCACTGAGCTAATTGTGTCAACGAATATCGTTCTATATAAAATGACTTACATAGAACTTGTTAGCAAATAATGATTTATACTAAACGATTTCATCACTGGAGTATATTATTTATATATAAAGCATTTCATACAAAGTTTATTTATTTTGTATCAGTACGCTATATTGCATGCAATACTCAAATTAGTGAAATATAAGTCAGGCACAAGATATCCGCTGCCATCTTGTCTTATTACTGAATCGGCTCAGCTTTTTAAAATCACGTCTGCACTATAATATTACAAAATAAACTTTTAATTTCGAACGTGCCTCTTCCTTTAGAACAGTTAAAACGATTCACGGCTCGATAATCGGAACTGGTGGGTCCCATGATATGGATTATAAAGTTTGCATAATTCGCACGGCCGCCATCCTGAAATGGTATGGCGGACGACCTTGTAGTTTGGTCACAAGACGCATCCTATACGAAGGTATGTTGTTACCAAATTTGGTAGAGATCGGATGATTTGGTTAGTCGTTATTTGATTTTACGTTTTGAACGTTTGAGTGGCCGCCATTCAGTTTTAGTAAAGATGGCGGCGATATAAAACATGACACTGAGGTGCCCTTTGCTTGTTCTACCTCTGTACCAAATTTCGTTCAATTCGGTTTCACCGTGTTCGAATTGATAGGGGGGACAGACATTCAGAGTACACACACTCACACACACACAGACACACACACACACGCAGACTCACACACACACATACACACACACACACATACACACACACAGACAGACACACTTTTTTCGCCCTGTGTTGATCTCATAAGTCTACTTTCATTTTTTGCAAAAATCGAAAGTAGGCTAAAAATAGGCTTATGAGATCACCTTTTGTCCGTGTGTGTGTGCGCGTGTGTGTGTGTGTGTGTGTGTGTGTGTGTGAGGTGTGTGTGTGTGTGCCCCCTCCCCTAATAAAATCTAAACGGCTGGAGCGATTTCAATGAAACTCGGTAAGTTCGTAGCACTATTCCCGGTGACCTCGACCGTGCCCTTCAAATTTTGTTACGTCTCACCAATCCAACATGGCGCCTGTGCGAAATATTTCACTAGCATTCAATATCTCCGAAACTATTACCGATATCGCCCTGAAATTGTGTACGGTGATAAAGGGCACTACTAGAAGTTCACCTATGAGACTTTCAAAAACCTGGTGACTTCAAAACCAACATGGCGGTCAAGCGAAATTGAGACTTTTAAATAGACATTTCTCGCGATTTAACAATCCAAACGTAATGAAACTTGGTACAGCAAATGTTTGTACACATTGTAATGCACTGGAGTCTAATTTAGTTCAATTGTTTACATAACCTCAAAATGGCGGCTGTGCGAAATATTTCACTGACATTCTAGATCTCCGAAACTATTACAGATATCATCATGTAATTTTGTACATTGATAAAGGGTACTGATACAAGTTTACCGACGTATAATTCATAAACCTGTAAAGTACAAAACGAACATGGCGACCAAGCGAATTTGAAATATTTTAATAGACTTTTCTCGTGATTTAACTCTCTGAGCGCAGTGAAATGTGGTACAATAATGATTTTGCAGATTGTAATGCACTGCCATCTAATTTAATTCAATTGTTTACATAACCTCAAGATGGTGGCTGTGCGAAATTTTAAAATTAAGTTTTTATTCTTGTGTCGTAATCATGCGATCGAAGTGAAAGTTTGAATAATGAAGCTAGGCAATAATTGTCCTTGAATGGTACATAACACTATGGCCTATACATATAACAATCCTAAATGGCGAGCTTCCGAAATATTTAGACGGTTCTCAATATCTATGAATCTTTTACAGCAACCAAACTGATTTTTTTTTATGTTCTTAGAGACTATGAACATATGTTCACTTATAAGACTTTCAGTAACCTGGTGAGCACAAATCCAACATGGCGGCGACGCGAATTATAAATATTTAAATGGACGTTTCTCGCGAATTAACTATCCGAGTGCCGTGAAACGTTGTACGTTAAATGCTTATACATATGTTGATCCACTGGCATGTAATTTATTTCAATTGTTTGCATAATCACAAGATGGCTGGTGTGCGTACTTTTAAAATCTCGTTTTTACTTCTTGTGTTCTAATTATGCGATTGAAGTTTGAATACCACACGTACACAATAATCTTAATGTAATAGTACAAAAATAAAAATCCATCCTGGCGACCATATGAAATATTTAGACAGTTCTCAATATCTACGAATCTGTTACAACAATTAAACTGAAATTTTGTATGTTGATAGAGACATTAACATGAGCAGGATATATGAAAATAGGCTGTATAGTTCTTCACGGAACTACTTGTTCTTATTTTCGTAATTGCTATCCCCATGTCCCACTATTAATGCAATTGTTAACCATCAACAGTCTCTGACTATGTTCATAAAGAGAGTGCCTTAAACAATACACTCTGTCTAGGTTTGTGTAGCGATCATCAAAATAATTCAGTGTGGACAAGCCATGTTAAGGCAATAATTATGTCAGGTAAGGGATTCGGACCCTTGCTTCCTTGTACAGGAAATTTGATCTTAAGTCAAACACCTTAACCACTCGGCCAACCTGACAGTTACTAATTTAATTAGTATTGTGGACTTGAGTGTTTACAAAACTTTTCCCAGTGTACATTGACTAAACCACTTGCTTGTTTTGAAACATAGATTTTGTTTTGTTTTACCATAGCATTACAGTTATGAGTATTGTAAACTGGGTGTTTAATATAGGGTTAAAGGCATTTTAAAATAATTTTAGAAAAGCTCTTAGGTATCGTGTCATGGGTTTTAGTAATGCATTACTGTTCTTTGACTAACATTTACCGTTACACAACATTATTTTGGTGAGCTTACATGTTGTTGTTTGAGTCTTTAGTCGTTTGACTGGTTTGCTGCATATATCAATGCCCCCTGTCCTGAGCTAATCGTTTCATCTCTATATAGCTACCACACCCTACAATCAAGACTATCTGTTTAACATATTCTAACCTTGGTCTCCCCCTACAAGCTCTTGGGTTCAATTCCTAGCTTTAACACAAAATTTTAAAAGTGGTATGAGGACTAAAACAAGTGTACTCAGTCTCGGGTGGTCCAAAATAAGTAGAGAGGGTTTGATTCACACCTCAACCATACAGCACCGTGTTTTTTTAATGTTTTAAAATAATTATAGCCATTTGTTCAATTTCACATTTCACACATTGCAATTTGTCAATTTCCCATGTGCATTTGTTTAAATGACAGTTTGATGTTTTTTGAATTTCATGATATGGAAACTTGGATTTTCCATTTTCATATTTACACATTTGTCAATTCCCATTTGTAATATATATATTGAACCCTTATTGATTTGCCGATCAATAAGTCTTCATGATTTTTATTATTATTATTACTTATATCCAGGCAGTGCCTGTTGGAGTGGACAACGGAAGGCAGGTAGTGTGTCGCAACGCTTGCAACAGAGGTGGCGTGATAGTTATTTCTGGGAACGACCGGCTAAGCCAAGTTCAAGGACAAATTCTGACTGAACGCGCATAAAACTTGGCGTCATTATGGGCGTGCCAGAGGTGAATTTCCAACCGATACCCGACTGAATCAGCGAATCAGAAGAGAGGACACCTGGACCACGCGGCGAGGTGCGTGCCTTAAAAAGGACGCTGAAAACACGTGTATGAAGAACCGCCGATACGATAGGATTCCGCATGAGTGCATTGAGACGTTTAAATAAAAAGAAGAAGTTTGATACTAGTCCCAAGTCTGTGAGTTGAAAACTACAGATTATTTTCTCAGATTGCCCCACTCCATTCCATTCGGCCAGATTCTAATAAATTGATCGGTGATGAGTAGTTTGAGACACAACTTTATCGAGCTCTGAGGAGCATAGTTCACGTCAGTCTGAACGAACATTTTATTGTGCTGTTGGGAGCAGACTTCATGCCAAGCGGAGGGGAGATCTCTAGTTGAGATAAGTGACTCGGCATAAGTAATTTGTGACACTGTTAAATGCCAGCTACGTGGCTGACTAAGACTGTAATATTTTTCTGTAATATTTTTGTGTTATATTTTATGATGTATATGTGCGTGTGAATTAAGCAAATGCTTAGATAGGGCCAGTTCGACGTGGAAAAATCGCCCAGGACTCTTGAGTGAATGTCAGTAGCTCATAGCGATTTTAGCAGGGTAGAATTTTAATTTTTGAACATTTCTTTTTAAGAAGCCACGCCAAGATGTCTACAGCAAGGTCGATTGGTGGAATGATGTGCTACGCCTCTACCAGAATGTCGACGATGACGGAGTAGATTTCCCGTGGGGGAATGCACTGGGATGGAGATTGATTTTCTGCAAGCTGGGCGGTGATGTACAAACCATTGATTTATTCAATATGTAGCTAGATTAGACGCGGGAACGTGTAAATAATTTTATTCATGGTTCTTCTTGTGTATTTTAGATTTCGTGCGCCAACACTCTTTTCCTTTAAATGTACGTTGGCATGTGGCCAAAATTTTGTGTGATTGTATATTTTTCTTATGAGTCATTATTAGTATGCACGGCGCGTGCATTTGGATTTTATTCATGCGAATGCTGAGTTCGTCATGGTCGATAAATGGTGCTGTATTCAAATTCATTTAAGTAGGAGAAGGGGGTAGAAGTTGTTAGATGTTTCACGAACAGCTTTTTATTCATACTAGGGTTGCCGAGCGCAACACGTTAAGATGTCACTATAGAACACCTTAGTTCTATATTTTTGAGTTTTTTTTATATCCCTTTTCAGGTTCTTCAGTCACGGACTAGACTGGGAACGCACGTCGGTGGAAATATTTATGTATTTTATTTCAGCCCCATACGTGTGATTCTGGTGTGTGTATTGTGTCAAGGTGTGTGTATTTGATTCTTCGTGATGAGGGGGTAGAATATGTCTACTGCCCTCAAATTTTGATGGTATTTTATGGAAAGGCAGAGCGCTCTTGGAGGCTACTGTACCTTGTCCTGTGCTGACTCTTGGATTTCCTTGGGAAATGCTAAGATATTTTTATTTGACACACACACGTATATTATGTGCTATTGGGAGCACGCTTCCTCGAGACTCGAGCCATTGCTACGGCAGGTCGAGGTATGTTTACATGTGGGTTGACAGATGTGCAGATTCCACCTTGCGCCCGTCTACGTCTGGTGATTCATCGTTTAAGCAGTCCAGCTGACCGACTGACCCCTGTAAGCTATCTGTATCAAACCTGTTCTTTTAATGATCGTTGGATCATAATATTAAATTGGGAGTTCGCCATGTCCGTTACGAATTACCGCATATCGTATGAAATGAAATATTTGTTTTATGATGTAAATGTTGACTTTGAGCCTAATGATTTTCTGTGACTCATTTCATTTGCTTATATGTTAGATTGTTGTTTGTTGTGACGCCGTTGGGTGTATTTCGTATTTTCATGTAAAAATGGCAAGCGGCCATGTGTGTTTTTTTTCTTGATTGGTCACATGTTGATTTACTTGTGTTGATTTAAAAAGTCCTCATTTTAGGCGTTAGTGTGGATTGCTACGGCAATTCTTTGATTCCAATTTCATGCGGAAATTATTTTGTCTTATTCAGTGTAGGAAGTGTCGGATTTAGTTTAATTAGTGTTTAGTTGGTTCCTCGTGTCTGTGTAGCTCTAAGACAATGCAGATTCGTCCCCTGAAGGTTTACTGGATGGTAACGGATCTCGCATTAAATTTTACACATCGTACCGCATGTAGAAAAGCCGCACACGCACATGTCATTGTAGTGATTTGGGACATTTGGTCCAGATATTTACGATCTCTCCTGAGATCAGGCCTAGTTTGGCCATTTTATTAATTCAAGAGGGTGTCATTTGGGAATCCTTGTTTTTTGTTGTTTTTTTTCTTGCTGTAAATAGTGTAAATTTGTTGATCTGTTTATTAAATTCATATGTTTTAATCCTGGTATTCACTTTTTCCTGCATGTTATTTTGTTATGTTACCCTGCATGTTATAAGAAGCGCTTAACAACAACTTTACGAAATGGACTCTTACATCCCTCGAAATTGAGTCGCATATGCTTCTTTGCAACGGTTCAATATGTATATATATATATATATTAAATGTTCGTTTAAGATTTTTAAATTTTGTCCATATGGAAACATGGATTTTCCATTTTGCTGTTTACACATTTTTTATTTATTTTGTGTATGTTGAAAAACGATATTTCCAAAACAAGATTTTTTATTTTTCGTTTTATGTTTTTGTAAATTATCTTAATGTGAGTGCTTGACCATGGCAATAGTACAGTCTGTCTATGTGTGTTAGCGGAACCGAAGAGGCTTATTACTACTGCAAGTAAGAATGTTTTACAAAATAACGGCTATCTTCCACTGCATTTGAGAAACAAAACTATTGAAAAAAACAAAAATACTATTTGCCATTCATATATAAGTGTTAATTCTCCCTCTCCCCACCCTACCTCACCGTATTTTCTCTGGTTAAACAATCAATGCTACCCATACATACACAAGCTTTCTATATCTCCTATATATATATGTTTTCTCTGTTCCACTAGATAAAAATTATGGTTGCTGGATTGTATCCTGCACTGTTTATGCGACATACCTTTGCCAGTTCATAAAACCGTTAGGTAGTTCTCTATACATAGCGATTTTACCACTGCTCTACCTACGCCTTTTGCTTGTTTGGCTTTCTTACAGGCTACTATGCGATAGGCAGCATTAACTGTATATCAAACCCAGTCCACCTTTGTATTTGTAATGTAAGTAATAATTTGAAAAGAGACAAGTGTAATCAGTTTTAAGCATTATCTCTGCGTTTTTGTTTGTTTGTTTTTTGTTTATGACAAACATATTAACCTAAAATCAAACCCTAGTCTACCTTAGTGAAAGGCTAACAGTTTAATCACTGCGTCACCATACCCTTCTTTCTTAGTTTGATTCGTTCTAGGCCTTAGAGCTAGAAATCGAGTTACGATCTCCAGTGCAAGAGGCACATGTGCTCACCACTATAGCACTTAATGGTTAGCAGGTAACATTAGACAACCGAAAATGATTGTATATCTGTTAGTCAAGCATTTCTGTCATTTGCCTACTGTGTGAGCACTGCCAGCAAGACAGTTTAGTTTAGAACAAGCGAGTGTGTGTGTGTGTGTGTATAGATTATTAGCCTCAAGTATTTAAAGCTTGTTGTGTGTAGCGACCATCTTGTCCCAGTAACCACTGAGCAAGTTTTAACTGTCAACACTTAAAAACTGTATAGGATAGTTGTTCGTGGATCATGTTCTTGGGTGTGTGCATTAGCACCATGCACTAGCTTTACCTTACCCTCTATAGGCAGAGCTTTATCCCTTTCCTTTTTGACATTACCAATGACCACATCCACCCACAAGTTTTACACTTAAACCCTTGGCTTGTTTTCGATTAGGTTTGGTTCGGTTTGGTTGGATTTGATTCAGCTTGGTTCAGTTTAGTTCAATGTTGTCACCGTTTTGTTTCTTTAGCTATCCTCTTTAACCAATCAATTAAAGATAGTCTACTCTTATTTCTTGAATCAATAAATCAGATTTTGTGTACACCGTTTGTCATTTATTAACCCATGCCTGCAACCTATACTCTCTCTGTACTACAGTCTGATCTGAAAACAAGTTCCAATAGTGAAAGACTTGTCAGTCACCATACATGTAGCCTAAGCTTCTTTCTCTACCTAGCTATGTTTCATCACTCATGGTAAACATCTCACATGTCCTTATCCAATTATTAATTTATGAAATCTCAGGTCAATGACCTTAATATTTTGTATATTTTAGGTAAATTCATTGACCATGGGAAAAAGTTGACCATTATAAGTCCTACGACACCTCACATGTCGATATCCGATTATTAGTTTATATAATCTCAGGTCAATGACTCTGTTGTTTTGAATATTTGGGGTAAATTCGTTGGTCATGGGAAAGGGTTGGCTATCCTAAGTATTATAACACCTCACTTGACTCTCTCCCATTATTAGTTATCGAGATATTAACAACAGTGCAGTTAGACCCTTTTGACAAACAATATATATATATATATATTCAAAAACAGAGCGTCACCCCGAGTGCTAGGATCCCACATACAAATCCCTAGCCTTATTGGTTCGCGAGATATTAACAAAAAAGTAGTTAGGCCCTTTGTTAAAATGTCAAAAATACGTTCAAAAAGAGAGTGTCTGCCCAAGTCCAACGACACCTCACAGGTCAAAATCACATCATGGGTTCAGGAAATATCAACAAAAGTGTAGTTAGGCCCCTTGTCAAAATTTCAAAAAATACATATAAAAAGGGAATGTCGTCCTAAGTGCTACGACCCCTCATACAAGTCCCTAGCCTTATTGGTTCGCGATATATTAACAAAAGTGTACTTAGGCCCTTTTGACAAAAATCAATAATACATTCAAAAAACGGGGCGTCATCCCAAGTCCAACGACCCCTCATAAAAGTCCCTAGCCTTATTGGTTCATGAGATATTAAAATGCCAATGACCTATTAGTTTTGGATCGTTTGGTTGTTATTTTAAATAACTCATCTATAAATCATTATTTAAAAAGTCCACCCTCTTACGAAAACCCCAAGTGCGCATGCATAAAACCAGAAAACAAACATTTTAATTCATAGTAGCAATCAGCTCTTCCCATGCGTTTCATGTGGAACAACGTTTAATTTCATCATAGCATTAGGGACCAGTCCAAAGGGACCGGTCCAAAGGGATCAGTTAAAAGGGACCCGTCCACAGGGACTCGTCAACAGGGACCCGTCCACAAGGACCCGTCAACAATGACCCGTCCACAGGGACCCGTCCACAGGAATCCATCCACAGGGACTTGTCAACAATGACCCGTCCGCAGGGACTCGTCACCAAGGACCCGTCACCAAGGACTCGTCAACAATGACCCGTCAACAATGACCCGTCCACAGGGACTCGTCAACAATGACTCGTCAACATTAATCCGTCAACAATGACTCGTTAACAATGACTCGTCAACAATAACCCATCAACAGGGACCCGGCAACAGGGGCTCGTCAACAATAACAGGGGCTCTCGCCTCAAGGCCTGACAAGACCCTCTTTGATTATTGGTTTGCCTATCGACAAGCGCTGCTTGGAATACTTTTTGATCACCCCTCGTGGATTGGGTTAGGTTAGGTTACACTACAACCGCCATCTTTAAAAAGCCCGCCCTCTTACAAACACTATGAGTGGGCATGCGTAAAAACAAAAAACAAGCAAGTTAATTCATATTGGCTTTCCACCGTATACATGTCACTTGTGTGGAACAACGTTTAATTTCATATTAACATCCAAAATCCCACATGTCGCACTTGGAAAGCGAGATTTTCTAAAAAATTACAATTTCACCCCCTAGTAGGGGTAGGTTTTATTTTGGGGTAGAAATATGTTGTTCAATGGAAAGGGAATGTCAGCCCGAGTTCAACAACACCTCATTTGTTAAAATCCGACCATGCGTTGGAGAGATATCGCGCCGCCGCCATCCTGTAGGAGGAAAGCCGTAGGAGGGATTAGAACTCTCCAAAAACCACTACTCACCGAGCTTAATCCGTTGTACAGACTGTGAACGTAAATCGGGGTTATTAAATCATTACAAAATGAAATAGTGGGCTTGAAATCTCAGCTAAAATGTCTAAAACGGAAAAATAAAATTTTAGTTGACAGTGAGTTAAGAAAGTCTAATTGCTACAAACGGTTTAACAACACGATCAAACGTCTGCGAAGTGAAATATGCGATGTAAAGGAGCATAAAAACAAAGCAGTTCTAACCAAGTGGGCCAAGCAAACTATGACTCCCACGCAGATAAAGGCTATAGAAACTAACAAGCAAGTACGGTGAACAAGTGACGACATATCTCGTTGTGTGATGATAAGAGGTCTGTCTCCAAAATCTTATGATTTCTGGAGGGAAGAATTGAAATTTCCTCTCCCATCACCCTTACTGAACCAAGTGACCAGTGGTTTAGTTTAGTGAAAGAATTTGAAAAGGTGTTTTTAGAAATACATGGCCCTCTGTTCGGGTTTAATCGGCAACCGGGAATAGTGAAAGTGTTAAAAAATAGGCTGCATTCGCTATTCCCGAGTGTATGTAAAGAATCCATTAACGTGTATGCAAGACTTAGAACATTTATTCGAATTAGAGAAGTTAATAGAAACAAATTTAGTGAGAGAAAACTGATGAAAAATCTATCAAATGGGTAAGATCCAAGAAGTAAGCATATCTGTAACTGATTTGTTGTGTTTTCGCTCATTTTACCTTGTCTAGGTGCATTAGCCTTTAATTAAAGCATTATTTATTGACTGTTGAAAGTGTATAATATCAAAGAGGGTGCCACTATGGGTAGAATGGTATCATGGGGGTCATTAAATACTGAATACATGCTGCCGGCTAATGCAAAGCAGTGGTGGTTGTATGGCAGTGTTGGCGCGAGTGACAACCCTGTGACGTCACAGTGTTGAACCGGCTGGCAGCACGTATCGAGGGGAAGTGGCTGAGCCCTTACTAGCTCATTCTCGCTGGCCCTGTACCGGTGTACTGCTCGAGTCCAAACTCTATGAACTTGCGGGGTGAGGAGAAAGAGCAGGGAAGGGTCGGGCGTGAAGAGAAGAATCTGTCAACAGCCCACCGTGATATAATGGTATTCCTTTCTATTCCAATACTGCTAACATTCGGTCGTTGCTCAATTCACTGTGGTGTTAGGAATGACTGAGTGAGTCACCGACCAATGTATTTGGTTCTGTACTACGCACGGACCGAGAAACATCATCACTCGTCAACACCACTACTCACAGTCCGCGATGCACATTCCTGTCAGGTTCACGCAGCTTAGACTCGAGCAGTACTGGTTTCCCCATCACCCGCGCATGCGCGAAGCAAATTGCCATCGCCACCCAAGGTTTGTGAAAGAAAAGAAAACCCAACGTAAAGAAACAACTTACCCATGGGCTAGAATATGCAAAGATAGTAATCTGATGTAATTAATTTACATAATATTCACCTGTTTATTAATGTATAATACACCACGTAACACAATTCATATCTTGTACAAAGTAAATACTGTATTACCAAAAAGTAAATAACACACGTAGTTTCCTCTGTCCACTCTGTAAATGGAGATTGGGGTGCCTCTCGCAGGCCCGATGACGCGTTACCCCCACCGTACTGCCAGCAGAAGGCAAGTTACGAGCCAACCTCTCTTCTACTAACCTTGATCGCCACCCACTCACGATTCATTTAATAGTTACACTACACTTCCGCATGAGATTAGTAACTGTAAGTCTCTTTGTTTCGAAATTATCGACTTAGAAATAGTGAGTACATTTTATTGGACCCCTCTGTATATTTCATACAGCTTTAGCAGTCGATTTTCCTAAGTCACTCGGTATTCTGACCGACTTTGATTGAATGGGAGTGAGAGCTGGGTGGACACATGGTATTTCATACATATATTGGAGGCATCACATATGAACTATTACAGAGACGAACAGATGGAAGTCTTTTTTTTTTCTTCTTCCTGGCGTTGTTCCCAATTATTTTTTGGGGTCCGCCACTCTGCACCTCGCTCTCCATTTGTTGCGGTTTGCTGCATCTGTAGGACGAAGACCTACGATGCGCATATCGTCGTGTAGGGTATCCATCCAACGCCTTTCTGGTCGTCCTGGAGGTCTTTGTCCATCAGGCTCAAGAGCAAGTGACTTGCTTACAATGGACTCTGTATTTGCTCGGGCTACATGTCCGTACCAACGCAACCGAGTCTCCCTCATTTTGGCTGGAATAGGGGCAATTCCAAGAGTATTGCGGACGTCTTCGTTCTTAATATGATCCAGCCGTGTAATTCCCAAGGACCATCTAAGCATCCGCATCTCCATTGAGTGCAAAGCTTGTTCATGTTTCTTTGTATTAGGCCAGCATTCAGCTCCATGCAAAGCAACAGGGCGGACGACTGATTGATAGATCTTAGTTTTGAGGCGCAAAGGGATCTTGCGGTCACAGAGAACGCCTGTGACCTGGCGCCACTTCATCCATGCAGCATTCACTCTTGCACGGGCATCAGAGACTCTATCACCATCAGGTCTCACAACGGAGCCAAGGTATCGGAGATGTGAAGCTTTTGGTAGTGGGGTGCCATCCACTATGATGGTCCCATCTGTCTGGGAACCACATTCAAGATACTCAGTCTTAGTGAGGTTGAGCCGTAGTCCAAATTCACAGAGCCTCGCATTGAATCATAAAAAGAGAGATAAGTGGACATATTATATGAGGCAGTTCATATGAGCCAATTTATAGTGGGGCTATGTGATACAAAAGAATGAGTTCATATTTCTAAGAAGCTAATTGAACTCCGCTATAATGGATGAGGAAGAGAAATAGGAGTTAATAATGTATTTGTTTATTTACTTATTGAGCAATATGAAGGAACACAGGCACCAGCCCGAATACAGTCCTTCTTGACATTATCTGATTAAACAACAACATGTATTAGTGAAAAATAGAGAAAACAGATTACACAAATTTCACAAATTACACAAATGAAGAACAGAAGATAAATACTACAAAGGAGATCGTGAAAATATAAACTATAAAATGAAAACAAAACTGTACAAAGTAGAAAAAAGAATATACAAAAATAAAGGAGAAAAGAGTACCCAGTATTCATTTAGTATTTTACTTGTTTACTGAATAAGTTAGCGCCAGCGAATAAATCTACTTGAACATCAATTGAATCATAAAATGATAATATTTTCACTAAAGGCGAATTAGAATGGTGAACACTTTTAGATCTTGGGATGTGAAAGAGTGCTTGCTGTCGAGATCTTACTTGTGGTACATGAAAAGTGATGAATTGAAATAATTATTGGCAGTCAATTTTTCCAGTTCAAATTTTTCTCAGCAGTTGCAAAGAACTTAACGACCTTCTTCTTTTCAAAGACATGAAATTGAAAAAATTTCCTAAAAACTGAGTCGAAGTGTCAAATGGACAAGATACATTGAACGTCTTATAATACATGTATCTTAGAAATTTATTTTACACAATCTCAATGTGATGAATTTGATCTTTATAAAAGGGATCCCAGATTACTGCTGAATATTCTAACTTGCTTCGAGCTAAACGTTCATACAACTTAACAATTACTCCAGGTTTAGTAAATAATTTGGAGTTTCTAATGACAAAACCAAGCATCTTGTTGGACGAACTAATTATATTTGCAATATGGCTATTAAAGGTTAATTTTCTGTCATAAATAATTCCTAAATCATTTATCGACGGTACAATTTCGAGTGCTGTTTCTCCAATACAATATTTAGGATTTATATACTCCTTCTTCCTTGTAAATAACATAACTTTACATTTTTTTACATTAAGAACTAAATTATTACTAACACACCAAGCTACAATATTATTAACATCCCTCAGAAGGTTATTCTCATCTCTCAAGTTGTATATGGTCTTATATAGCTTTACATAGTCAGCAAACAATAAGCAGTTAGAGTAACATAGAATATTAGGCAAATCATTAACCAAAATTAGAAATAGAAGAGGCCCAAGATTAGATCCTTGTGGGACACCAGAAGAACTAACAAAATTACCTGAAATTTCGCTTCTGAAACAAACAAAATGCTGCCTAAATTTTAAGTAGGAGCATAACAATTGAAGTAATGGTTTAGCAACTCCAAACTGGTACAGCCTTGTCATCAGAATTTTATGGTCTACCTTGTCGAAGGCCTTTTCTAAATCCATGTATATCACGTCAGTTCTTCTATTGGTATCTAATGCATTGTAAACCTTTTTAGTAAAACCCAGCAAATTTATAATAACTGATCTGCCGGGCATAAAGCCATGCTGAGAGTGTGAGAGCTCAACCTTAATATGATTGTAAATCTTAGAATATAAAATGTGCTCATATACTTTTGCTATAGCATTTATCACTGAGACAGGGCTGTAGTTCGATATCATTTCAGAGTTGCCTCCCTTTAGGATTGGAATAATTCTAGACATTTTCCACTTTCCAGGAAAGCTTGACGTCTTTAAAGAAAGATTAAAGATGAAGGCCAACTGAGAAACCAATAAGTCCACACAGCCATTGATTATGTATGGTGGTATGCCATCAGGCCCACAGGATTTCTTAGGCTTTAATTTTCTATTTATAGTTGTTCTTACTTCATCCACCGTTATGTGAGTCACGTTCAGCATATCAACCCTGGGCAAAACAGGAAATTCATTCAAAGACAAATGATCCGCGTTTTAAATAAAATTCGTTTTGATATATACTGAAGAGAAATACTCAGAAAACCCATCTGCAATACTTCCAGCTGTATAATGATTTCCGTTTAGTATAAATGTGTAGTCGCGTGTACGTGATTCCCGCTTGCTTTTAACATACGTCCAAAACTGATTAATGTTATTCTTAACTCCATTTTCTAGACTATGAATGTAAACAGCATAAGTCATTCGTAATTTTGTTTTTAGTTCCGATCTAATCTGTATAAATCTTTCATCATAATATTTCGAAAAACGTATTTTTGCAGCACACTTTTTCTTAATTGTTATGGATTGGATAATATCTCGTGAGAACCATACTGGATATTTGGATTTTTGAATGAATTTCTGCTTAGGTACACAATTTTCAAAACATTTGTAGAGTGAAGGATAGAACAAATCAACAGCATGATCAATCTCCTTAAATGTGTACAGTAAACTCCAGTCTAAATCTCGTATGTTGCAATAGAGTCTCAAAAAATCAGCCTTCTTGAAGTTGTAATATTCACGATTAATTCTAGGAAGCAATGAAACCTTTTTAATGGGAGGTATTGTTAAATAAAGTGCAGGGTGATGTAAGTCGTCAGGTACCAACGGGAATTCGTCGTGCTTCAAATCAATTTGAATATTACCTAAAACCAAATCCAATGTCTTGAAATTAGAATTTTGAATATTGTTGCGCGATGTTAATCCAAGATAAGTGATGAACTGGAATAAACGACGACAGACCGTGGACCCTTCATTAAAATTATAACCGGCGTTGCTAATTTCAGTTACGTTGAAATCTCCCACAATCAGGCAGTCAGATGTTATAAGACTATCAACGTTTTCAATGTAATTAAAGTATCCTTCATATACAGAGAGTTTAGAGGAGGGGGTAATGTAAACAACATTTATGAATAATTTACGAGTATGACCCTGAATGTAAAGAGTTAAGGATTCGCACTCGTGTTCATTATAGATAGAACATAATTTGGATTTATACTTCTTTTTAGCCTACTTTCGATTTTTGCAAAAAATGAAAGTAGACTTATGAGATCAACACAGGGCGAAAAAAGTGTGTCTGTCTGTCTGTGTGTGTGTGTGTGTGTGTGTGTGTATGTGTGTGTGTGTGTGTGTGTGTGTGTGTGTGTGTGTACTCTGAATGTGTGTCCCCCCCTATCAATTCGAACACGGTGAATGCGAATTGAACTAAATTTGGTACAAAGGTAGCACTAGCAAAGGACACCTCAGTGTCATGTTTTATATCGCCGCCATCTTGACGGAAACGTAATGGCGGCCACACAAATGTTCAAAGCTTAAATCAAATTACGATTATCCTGATCACCCGATCTCTACCAAATTTTGCAACAACATACCTTTATAGAGGAAGCATCCTTTGACCAAATGAATAGGTCATTAGCCTAATAGTTTGCGGATGGTGGCCATCTTTGTGTCAAAATCGATTCCCCTTATCAATTCGAATACGGTGAAACCGAATGGTACGAAATTTGGTACAGAGGTAGCACTAGCAAAGGGCACCTCAGTGTCATGTTTTATATCACCGCTATCTTGACGAAAACGTAATCGCGGCCACCCAAATGTTAAAAGCTAAAATGTAATTACGACCAACCTAATAATCTAGTCTCTACCAAATTTTGCAACACCATATCTTTATGTGGGAAACATATTCTGACCAAACTGCAAGAACATCAGCCCAATAGTTTGCAGATGGTGGCCAAGTATGTGTGCAAATCGATTCCCCCTATCAATTCAAACACGGTGAAACCGAATTGAACGAAATTTGGTACAGGAGGTAGCACTAGCAAAGGGCACCTCATATTCATGTTTAATATCGCTATAGCACGTTGTATTTCAACAAGCTACTACAACCAACATTCAATCATACTCCTTGAAAAGGACAAAGAGTTATAACCATACCCATGCATTTAGGAGAAAGTAGGCTATATGTTCTTTCCTGAACATCTTGTTGACTGCTACGGCTACTCCTCCACCTCTAGACTTCCCAGATATAAACATATCCCAATCATTTCTGAACATTACATAACGATCATCGCATAACTCACTATCCACTATATCCTGACCCAAGAAACTCTCTGTTATATTATAATCACAACAAAGTAGATTTTTAAGAAACACGTCAGTTTTTGTCCTAAGGCCCCGAACATGTTGATAATAAATGGACAATTCATTTACAGACATTAGTATACAATAAAAAATATAGTGAATAAAACAACTGATATAACTAAATATAAATCAATAATGCATACCAAAGTATTAACAGGGGCCAAAGAACAATTAAATACATTTCTGTGCCAGTACATCGAAATCACAACTTACTCAGGTCCTCATTAGTACTGATGACATGAATTGGACTCCCTTCTAATTTCCTAATCATGATCTTTCCACTTCTCTTAACCCAAAGGTATTTATGGCTCTTTTCCCGCTGCAGTTGCTTAGCCTTTGCAAATAACACTCTTCTAGTTGGGGCAAGTTATTGATTAATATATATTGGGTTGGAAGTTGACATACCAAGGTGTGTTGTAGATAGGGTCCGCTTAACCTTTCGTTTGGCAAGAAATTGCTCCTTGTGGGTCCTTTTAACAAATTTAACAATAATTCCTGAAGTAGGACGATTGTGAGCCATTTTCAGACGATGACAGGCATCAATCATGTCCTCCTTCAAATCTAAATCTAAAGCCTTGCCTATATTAATGACAGTCTGTACGACATCTTCATTAGGGGACTCTGGAACACCAAATATTTCCACAGTGTTTGACCTTGAATATTGCTCAAGGTCATCACACCTCGATGCAAGATTATTTGCTACACTCGTCAGACGTCTGTTTTCTGATACTAAATTGTCTATGATAGTTTGTTGCCTATCAATAATTTCCTGCTGTTTACTGATACGATTCCTACTTTCATCCAATCTCTCGTGACAGACATCAATAGATTTCGCCAGTTGTCTCTCAATGTCAGTAGTAGACTTGTTTACACTGTCCAACTTCTCTTGCATAGATAGTAATAGTTTGTATATTTCACCAACAGATGGCACCACGGACGCTGGCTGGTTTTCACTGTGTAAACTCTCACGCCTCTTACTACAGCACTGTTTACACCTCCATAATTGACTCTGCGATAGCATATACTCTACAACCGCTTCTTTGAGATTCACACATTTGCTGTGAAACCAATTATTACATTCACTGCACTGAATTTTGGCTGTTACGTCTTGTCTAGGCACTGCCTTTGAACATTCCAAGCAGGTACTCATCGCTACACTCTTTCGATATACAGTACCGACTTGAAAGGCAAAGATGTGACAGTGAGGATACCCCTATACTTCAGTTGAATTAGGTTGGTAATACTGGTGTTCTAGTGTTTACATGCACATAACGACTATAAAAACTGCTCAATTTGGCAATTATGTGAATATCTACCGGTTTACATTATATATTAAATATTCTTGAGTAACTTACTGCACTCGTAGACACATGTTTAAGTCGTTCCACTTAAAAATTTACCAGAAACAACTCTATTTACACGGAGCACAAACTAACCCGACCGCCTTACACCGCCATATTTAAAACGCTTACCCTCCCAGATTAGCTTCATCCACGGTCTCTGCGAGGGACCATTATTCTACCATCGTTAGGATGATGTCTGGGACCTGAACACACTTTGTCTGCAGATGCAACTGGGGTTGGTCACAGGTCAATCGCCCAGGATACCGCTAACTTCGGGTCTAATTAAAAAAGGGTCAGGGAAGATAGTTTGGAAGGAAGTCGGCAGTGGATAAGTGTTGAAAAGAACCGTCCCGGCATTTGCCTGGTGGGGAAAATGGGAAATTACGAAAACCATTTTCAGGACGCCCGAGGTGGGATTCGAGCACCCGCTCTCTCAATGCCAGCAATACACGAGGTAGCGCGTTAATGCTCTTGACCACTGTCGCTGGAATAATCATCATCTTCCTAGCGTTTGTCCCGCTTTGGAGCAGGGTCCGCTACTTTAAATGCCAATCTCCATTTCTGTCGGTCAAGGGCATCATGCGGACACAGATTAACTTGTCGCATGTCTTCTCTAAGGCGATCAAGCCACCTCTTCTTAGGTCGCCCACGAGGTCGTTTACCATCCGGGTTGAGGCACAAGGCAGTTTTAGCCACTGATTGTTCGTGACTACGTATGACGTGGCCGTACCAGCGTAGAAGAGCCTTCCGCATTTTATCCTGTATGGGTGCAACTCCCATCCTACATCGGACATCGCAATTCTTGATATGGTCAAGTCGCATCAGACTAAGCACCGAACGAAGCATGCGCATCTCCATAACATGCAGGACTTGCTCGTGTTTAACAGAGGCCGGCCAGCATTCAGAACCGTAGAGGGTGACTGGGCGCACAACGGTCTTGTAAATCTTGGCCTTAAGATAGGTGGGTATCCTGCGGACAAGTAGAACTCCAGTTACCTCCCTCTATTTGAACCAACTGGCACTCACACGAGCTCGGGCATCAGGGAGGGTGTCACCATCTGAACGAGTCAAGGAGCCAAGATACCTGAATTGGTCGACTCTTTGAAGATCTTGACTACCTACAAGGATGGTACCAGGCGTCGGTGACTCACACTCCATTTACACGGTTTTCTGAACATTCAGCTTCAGTCCATTCTCAGCCAGCCTCGTATTCCACTCCTGCAGTTTCTCAAGAACGTTGCGTTCTTCTGCTGCCAATAAGACATCATCAGCATACAGAAGCGTCCATGGATGTTCGATTGGATATCTGATGTTATTGTATCCATGCATAGAATAAACAGAAGTGGTGACAGGGCTGATCCTTGATGGACACCGACTTGAATGGGGAAAGGAGATGTGATTCCCGCGGGACATCGCACAACACTACTGCACTTACGATACAGAAGTTGTGTCCAGCGGACTTATTCTTCAGGAACACACTGTGAACGGAGTGCATACCAAATCAGTTCATGTGGAACCCGATCAAATGCCTTCTCGAGATCTAAAAAGGCGATATGAATAGATCTGTTCTGTCGCTGGAATAATAATAATAATAATAATAATAATAATAATAATAATAATAATAATCCTACTACCTCAGATATTATGGTGATATACTCTCCGACTTCGGTTTTCTTTTAACGGCAACTCTATTGGAAGACCAATGGTTGACATTTAATTAATTTTGTCTTGTAAGCACCAAAAGTGATACGAGATATCGTTTGTGAGCCCTTCATAAATCTGACTTCTTCGATCAAGAATCGAACTCATTCTCTTGGATACGGGAGGTAGAATCACTGCTATTTATCCGCCGAGAAAACTAAGTAGGAGGGGATAGTTAAGAGTGTACGACGATTTCAATGTGAGAGGTGCGGAAGCACAGGCTATCATGAAGTCGTCCCATTCGTTGACCGAGCCTTGCAGACTAGACTGCACGCTGAAAGACATAACGGTGTATAATGAACGTGAATGAATTACTGAATGAATTTTGCGGTCATGCACAAATTCGCTCCATACAACAACAATGCGTGTACACTTCAAAGACTTCGGAAAGACGACACACAAAATAGTTCGCTGGACACTACTCTGAAGATCTTTGATTCCAGTGGTGTCATAGTAAACCAAGTGGTATCGGAACGCTCTACCGAAGTTGGAATAGAATGTTCAAGTTTTCGCTTGAATAGGGAGCTCTTCAGGATCTCACAACCAGTGGGTCGTGAGTTCGTCACAATGTGATCCCACTTACTTGTGTTCGTTCATTTCATCTTTATTGTCGGCTTCCCTTGGTCAATTTTTTTACTCTTCGGACTCCGACTGTACTGGGGTATCTGAGGTCTAGGGTGTCTTTCATTTTCCTGCCTTAACCATCCGTCAGGCGCAGCCTAAATAATATTACCGTCGGGTGCAACTAATCTGTCAGATTATATATATATATATATATATATTTTGTTTTGTTTTAAGACTATTTGAATACCGCTAAAATCTACTCGTAAGGATCTTAGAACACAGAGATGCATCATGTGTTGAGTTTTGGAATTTTTTATGTTTCACAAAAACAATAAATTACAAACTCTTGCTATAGATCTTGTATTTTACATTGTGTTTTACATTTTGTTTGGACATGTGGAGTTTCTCAACACTCAATATTGCCAGCCTCGAACATGTGCATGCAGGAAGGACTGTTCTCATTGTGCGTATGCAAGTCAGAATCGTGTAATGATGATATTGAAGATGTGCTGGAGGATGAATGTTAGAAAGCACTTCCATGGCGGTATGTGATTGATATTCCAAGCGCGCGTCACAAATCTTCCTTTTTTGTTACAACGCAGAGAAAAGTTGAATGGATTTCACTTCCAAGGACCACACCGCTCGCATTGAGGAAACAGCCATTTCGACGGAGAAGAATCTACGGAATGAATGATAAAATGTGTCATGTGCGGAATTTAAAATCCATTTCGGATATTCCATTAGTAAAGCAGACACTTGTTTACGTCAATTGGACCACTAACCATCTGGCTTCGCACAGCTAGAGAGCGAAAATGTTTTGATAGTTTTCAAGTAAAATAAAAAAGACATGATGATATCAGTGAATTCAATCTGAAAGTTTATACTTGTGAACAGCATTTCATATTGGTCTATTTTAGCCTACAGACGTGATCAAATATTGAGTATGCGTGATATTTACTTAAAGACTCTCCAGATGTGTCTATAACTCTGAGTAATCCGAGAGTATTTTTTCATACCAGAATATACAGTATACACAGATATAAGATAGATATAACGAGCTTCAGATATGAATGCTGTCAACGGCGTTTTATTGATGAATGTTTCTATTTAACCCTTTCCTTGTTACATTTCCTGGCACTATATCCCCAGAAATCACCCCATTATTTTAGAATGTGAAGTACTGTGGACATGGGTGTAAACTCTTGCACATACCATTGGAACTAGTATATAATACGGTACATTTAAATAAAATAAAATTTTACACGTGAATTACCAAGTCATGCAATGATCCACAGTAAATCACACTCACCTGGGGTCCTTGGTTAGAAGTCTACGCCGCATATAATCTGGTCACAGTTTTAAAACTATATGATCTGACCACATAAACATTTATGAAACTAAGTTGAAAACAATGTGTCAGTAATGGAATTCGCACAGTTTTCACAAACTGTACACATATTTATATTGTTTACCTTTTTATTTCTCCCAGAATTAGTCATATTGGCCCATACTACAAAAATTGCAAAATCCTAATTTAAATCTGCTAATATATACATCTCAGTAGCCTGCTCCATGGAGTCCTTAGTTCCCAATGTCTACTCCCATCGCCAGTAAAATCATCTGACGGAGTAAAATGCAGAGAAGGTTGAATGCTTGTTGTAGGCTACCGTCACCTGGCATTTAGAGTACGCTGGTTTACTGTATCCTAATCAATATCACTGTCACTATCGTTTAACTCATATTTAACATCTAAACCATACAGAAAATCACTTCCACGCGAGATTTCGGAATCGCTAACATCGCTTCTATTAAATTCTGTTAGGATAACGACATCTGAGAGATCAGACATGTTTCCTGGCGACAGCTGGGAGAAAGGTCAAGGAACAAATATTTATTGTTTCACTAAAACCAACACTATGCCTTCTAAATGCTGTCCTTTGCCTGCCTGACACGTTATCTACAGTTCACAATTAGTTCTAATTCCACACCAATACTAGAGGTGGCAGGAGAACGCTAGAACATATCCGTGCGCATTCGGGCGCTTTGAGAAGGAAAGGCTAATGTTCCTATTTAAGAGGTGATCTTTTATAATGTGGTTAACTAATATACAACTAATAACCCAATCGAAGTCGTCAGACTTTTTATGAGCGTTAAAAATCGCTTGGCTTGCCTTCCTCGGAGGGGAAGTAAAGCCAGCGGGCCCATATCATAGATTTATGGCATGTAAAAGAACCTTCCACTAACTACAATTCTGTGAAGCTTAATTTGTAGGTTTGATTAACGCTCTTTTAAGTTCCAACGTTGGCCGGTTGCGGTGGCATCAAGTAGCAAAGGTCACAGCTAGGTGTCGTTGCCGGTAGCATTTGGTAGAAAAAGTAGGAACTACTTGAATTTGGTCGTCTGCAGTCCTTACGTGAATGACAGATAACACACACTAATACAGCGATCACAATTAACACTGGTTATCAGACAGATTCTACACACACCCAACGTACACGGGGCTACATGACCGCGTAGTCGCAGCCCCTAAACTGAGGAACCAACCAACCACAACTGTTAATACTCTAGAATTGAATAAGGCTATGTAAACTTAGCTGGTTATCTGAGTGCCCTGTACAGTGATCGCTGAAAAGCATTCTATAATAGATTACTAGGCAACACTGGAAAAAGTCCTAATTTTTCAAGAGTAAATACTTCATCAAAATTGCAAATTGACTACTGAATTTGGGGAAATGATTGGTTTTGTCATAATTTGGTCACGCATGTGTCTTTAACATTTAAAAGTAAATATTTCCTGAAGAATTAAAATGTCTTCTTTTGTTGCCTTACATAAATCCCATACATGTTTCCCTTTATTTAAAGTCCTGCGCGGATAAACAAAACGTTATCCACATCCGCCCCGCATGACTATTTTACGCATTCCCGCGTGTGTTATCCGAATATACAGGCATCACAATAATATTTTTATTTAGATAAAGCATAAATTACTAAAGCAACATATTTAGACATTTGAGGAAAAAGTCGTTCCCTTAGGCTTTGTTTGTCATGTGCTATGTTATACAGCAGGAATTGCAACCCTTTCCTGTTCGGAGTGTTTATTATGATTAATGACATAATTTGAATGAGATTAGCTTAAACCATCATCTTACATTTGTCATGAAAAAACGTAACGGAAAAATATAATACCGGTGTATCATAAACATCCGAGTCCTAGTAATGATATTAAACAAGTTAGAATTGTATTCTAAAAACTATCCGCAAATTTTCTCCAAACATTATTGTTGCATCCGGGGGATGCACCCTCATCCCCTACTATCTACGACCTACACATCTATCCCCAGATAAACGCCTTCTAAATACATCATAAAAATCTACTACACATCTAAGCCCAATACTTCAACAACCTCCAATAACCTCACAATTTGAACTTCATCGACCCCGGCCAACACCTCACATCCTGAAGAATGTGCTATTATGCACACTCAACACACGGGAGGCTATAAGACAGTAGAGTTGAGGTAACTCGGGGTCAGTCTTCCTTAGTGTTGCCTAGTGCCAAACCGCTGCCGAGAGCGCTCCGACGACCGCCGAAGGGTAAGTGTCTAGCGACCGTAACTCCTCACACAGACATTCGCACATTCACCCCCTAGTGCTTGGATTGTAATAAGTATCTGATTTATTAACTGCTCTGCCAATTCTAGGAGTACTTCAAGTCAGAAGTACTCATTAAACTCAGACATATTAGAAGCAACTGGTCTTTTAGTTTATTTCTTTAATTTTTAAGATCCTGCCCTTCATCCCTCGTCCCGGTAGGATCCAGATAACACTTAGTTAATTGTTCCGTGGCTTCCGCAGTCAGCCACTCGTCTACGTCACATTGCTTGTCTCGCTTATAGCGCGAGCTGCCAGTCGCCCACGTTAGCATTAATCATAATAGCAGCTCAGCTGTTTAGAGCCTTCTACACCAAACCGCCCTTAATCCCGATATCGCATCCTCGAACTACCCAATCAAACAGTACATTTGGGAGTTCTCCTTTCAAGCTGCATCCGCGCTCTCGAACCGGTCCATAACCGACACCTCTTACACTCGAGTTCCAAGCATTTCCCCAGGTACTCATATTTCATCCCCCCCAAATATTACATTGTGGAGGGTACCCTCTCAGGTCCCCTACATTATACACAGTTTATCCGCTATCCACACAGCCATGCAAATTATATCCGCATGGCGAAAAAGTTTGCGGATGTCCGCGGATGTCCGCATCCGCGTAGGACTTTACCTATTGAACCCTTGCAAAGAAGCTTATGAGACTCAGTTTCGGGGGGGTGTAACAGTCCATATCGTAAGTTGTTGTTAAAGCGCTTCATTAACATGCAGGGTAACATATAACAAAATAACATGCAGGAAAAAGTGAAGCCAGGGTTAAAACAAATGAATTTAATAACAAATCACCTAAATATACAAAGAATTAACAAAACAAACTCCCAAATGACTCCCGCTTAATAGAATAAAATATGCCAAAACTAGGCCTAAAATCTCTGGAGAGATTAAATACACGGACAAAGTGTCCTTAAGAAAATCAACAATAGTGACAATGTATGCGCGCGTGTCGTTCTGCATGCTTCACGATGTGTACAATCGAATGCATTATTCGTCGTCATCCAGAATAAACCTTCAGACAACGAATCCACATTGCTTAGAGCTAGACAGACGCGGGGAACAACTATACAACACTTAAAACTAAACCGACACTTCCTATACTTAAAATATACAACACAATAATTTCCGTGTGAAATTGGAATCAAACTGCCGTAGCAAAAACATTACTGCCTAAAAACTTAGGACTTCTCAAACAAATCAACACAAGTAAGTTAAACACGTGACCAATAAAAGAAATACACATATGACCGTCGTCAAATTTACAAGTACACTACCACTACACCACACAGATGTGACATACAAAAATTACATGAATTGAGTCATAAACAAATCACTAGGCTCAAAGCCAACATTTACATTATTAACACAAATATTCTATCCATACAACATGCAACAATCCGTCACACACGTGGCGAACTCCCCAATTAATTATGGTTCAAAAATAACCAACACAATGAACAGGTTTGCTACTTGAATGCTTAAAGGGCCCAGTCGGAACAACAGGACTGACTAACAAAAATAAGTCACCAGGCGAGACGGGCGATTTGTGGAAATCTGCATATCTGTCAACCCACGTGTGTATCGAAGAAGCGTGCCCCAAAAGCACAATAATACGTGTGTGTGTGTGTGTGTGTGTGTGTGTGTGTGTCAGAACAAAAATATCCCGGCATTTCCACTAGGAAATCCAAGAATCAGCATAGTGGACAAGGTACAGCGGTCTCCCTAGAGCACCCTGCCTTTCCATCAAAATACATCAACAACAAAATACGAGGGCGGTAGGACCTCTACCCCTCTTCACGTAGAATCAACACACACACCTGACACAGGTAACACACACAGAATCACACGTATGGGTTTTACAGACCCTGAAATAAAAAGACATAAATATTTTCCACTTGCTGGCGCCACCGTTCTACGCAGTGACTACTTAACCTGAAAAGGACTCAAAAAATCTATGAAATTAGAACTAAAGTGTTCTACAATTACATCTTAAATCGTTGCACTTGGCAACCCTAATATGTATAATAACCTGTTCAGCAAACATCTTACAGTGATTACCTCCCTTTTCCTATCACAAATATGAACTTTAATAAAGCACCACTTATCGAATGTAACGGTTTTCGCATTTGCATGGATAAACATCACGTACACGCGCTGTGCACATTAAATATGACTCCAAGAAAAATAAATATACAACAAACACTTTGGCCACGTGCCAACGTACATTTAAAACATTTAGTGCCGGTACAAAGAAAAACACTCTAAAACAAGAAAAATGAACTATTTACAAAAAGTTCCCCCGTCAATCTAACTACATAATTGAATAATCAATTGTTGCACGTCACCGTCTCAGCTTGCAGAACATTATGACATCCATCTCAGCCCATTTCCCTTATGGAAAAGTTAGCACTCCATATTCGTCTTCGTTGAAGCACCGGACGTCATCCCAACTCCTGACCACGTGTTGGACATCTTGATGTAGTCTCCTTGGAAGAAAAGTTCAATGATATTAATTTGACCTGGCTATAATCGCTTGTGGGTTACTAAATTCGCCCACAAATAGTCCTATGCGATTAATTACGAAGACTTTCCCTAAATATCCCTCACACACGCGCAATACACACATGGAAAATACACTTAAAAATATACATGAAATACACACCTCGAGTCCAACGTCACTGGCTCGACAATACAAGATTCAAAGCCTGACTGACACACAGTCGCTATCTCGCTCGGTAATCTACTGCTCTGCTCTGCTTTGACCTTCGCTCGGGTGAGCGCTAATTAGAATGTTACAAGTCTTGCCCCTAAGAGCTGAAATAGTTGTCTTTAAGATAATATTACAAGTTCCAAATCATCACGCGCACTGGCGTGAATTTAGCTCACTAAGCTCACCAAGTAATTGACTTCAAATAATTAAGAGCGTTAAAAATTGCTACGCAAACTAGCGTGAATTTAGCTCATCAGAGCTCACAAATAAATTGACTTCAAATTATATCAGAGCGTTAAAATCGTTATACAAACGGGCGTGAAGTTAGCTCACAGAGCTCACGAATAGAAAGACATCGAACAGCGTCACGTCGAACTATTTATTAGAAACTGACAGGGTACGGAAGAGTGGGGTGGATTTAGAAAAATTTTCCAGAGTTTTCATCTCACACAGATGGGACTAGTATCAATCTTCATCAAATAAATCAAACGTCTCATCGCACTCGTGCGGAGATAATTCCGATCGGCGGTTCTTTAGATAATCAATTCCGCGCGCTTTTTACCACTGACGCCTTCCATCGCGTGATATTGGCGTGGTCTCTCCCGATTGGCTGATTCAATCTCAGGTCGGTTGTAAGTAACTCGTGACTACCCCTTTGTGATTCCAATTCTGGTGCAAGTTGTTACACAATTTGGCCTTGAACTCAAGTTTACCAGGCCGTTCTTCAAGAATAGGTACAAGCTCTCCTCTGTGGCAATCATTGCGACACGCTACCTTGCCTTTATTCTCGTCAACTTCCTCAAGTACTGTCTGGGCTGCAGTAATAATAATAATAAATTATGAAAACTTCTTTATCGTAGATCAATAAGGGTTCACTATATTCAATTATTTTCCATTCATAATTCAGCGCTAGAGTTGACTTATTTCTCATAGAAGTGCTATATGCACTCCAAAATCTAGATTTGAATATTGTTTATGTTCGACCCTGACTATAATATGTCAGGAAACTGTATCATAATGATGGTCATTATAACACTATTTTTCATTATGAAACAGTTTCTCCCACCAATCACAGCTCAAGAAACAGTTGTTTGACCAATTAGATAAGGATAACATCACCCGTGCGCTGAGTTCCAATGCCTTCTAATTTAAATTTCACTGCGTTGCCTAGTGTCATAGTGGGGTAATCGAGGAGGCCATGGACAAATACAAGGCATTCTCTGCGCCTCATGCGCTCTTTTCAGTACATAAAACTGGTGAAATCTCGACAGATATTTATGAATATTTATGTTCGAACATAAAATAGTTATAGCCTAATAATTATCGTCGAACATAAACAGTCGTTTGCAACTCGCCTATAATGGTAATTAAGACACTCTTATGGAAATTATAAAACTCGCTTACGCTCGTTTTATAAACATACTCGTGTCGTAATTATTGCCATTATAGGCTCGTTGCATAATGTACTATAGTGTTCGATATGCAGGTTGTTCGTAATATTCAACAAGACAGCTTAGCGACTTGTGAAAGTGAAGTACCGTAATATAAAAGTTTGAAGCCATTTTTCAGTGTTGTTTTATTGACAATTGAAGACTCCACTGGAAGAACTGGGTAAGACACATTCTCTCAAGTTTTCAGGAGAGCGAATTTAAAGTTTCAACACTAAAAGGAAATACTTAAGGGACACTGGGGCTGAGTTTTCATTTTTCTGTAATTATCAATGGATATTGGTTTAATTTTACACACAACCCTCTAATACTAATATGCACTATACTATTGAGTTACACTTTTCTATCTCTAACCGTGTAGGAGATATGATTATTTTACATGAAAACTAGCAGGTACCCGCGGCTTCGCTCGCGATCAAGACAATGGGGACGATGCATTATTGGTCTATTCTATTACAGCAATCACAGCTACAGGTGGGTACATTAATTCTGAAAATTCTGATACATACAGTATATTGATATGAGCAGCAAAGTGGGAATTTTATAGAGTTGTGAAAGTCTGGAGGGTACGATGTTACATTATGTGAACACATTTGAAAATTACGGTTTTGGTTTTGCCATATTCTGCTGAGACATAACGATTTTGTTGTCCGGATATTGGCCACATACAGTTGCGCATGGGAAAAATGGTTTTGTCTAAATGTACACCTGCTGATGTTAAGTGTGTGTAATTGCGCTTTTTTAATAGAAATTGCGAATATTGTTTGAAGAGGGAATTGCACTCTTGCACACTGGAATGGCAAATCTATCGGAATATGGGGAAATAAAAGTATTTTCTTTAAGCTATTCTGGGTGTAATTTTACGACACTTATTGATGATTTGAACGTCAACATGTCGCTATTAATAGACATATCATGACGAATAGAAGGACCTAGTGTGAGGACTCCGCCATTTTAGCACGGTAGTTTCTGGTCCCGCCGCTACAAGCACTGTAAGCGATTATGTCCAACCCGTGCTGTGTTTCCGTTGAGCCGGGTCGTAGAAAGTGCGCGAGAAGTTCCTGTGTGAGATATTTGTGTGAATTAAATTGAATTTTCTTTGCTTTCAGTTCTTAAATTCAGTTTATTGTGTCTTGTGTACATCAGCGTTTTGTGTTTTGTGTACTTCACACATATTTCTTATGTGGCTTGGTTCATTTAATAGTTCAACATGCCTTATTGTTTTGTACCTGGCTGCAAGTCAGGGTATGGTCGAGTAGTTGACGATATACGATTTTTTTCACCACCGAAGGATACAAATCAATTTGAAAAATGGGCCAGAGCTATTCCACGAAAGGATACGAAGTTAACGCGTAGTAGTAGAATTTGTCAAATTCATTTCTCTGATGATTTGATAGTAAAATCAGATAATTTTATAGTGAATGGTGAAGAAGTGGAAATCTCTCGTGTGTGGTGGAAGTTACGTCCTGGAGCAGTGCCTCATTTTCCCCCTAATTTACCGAAGTAGTGAGAATAAGTCCCATAAAGCTCCCAACAGGAAAAAGAATCTCGACACCACCAGAAAAAGAAGATTGAAGATGGGAGTGGAGCAACGAATGAGGCATTAAAAGGTCAGTCCAATGTTGATAAGAATTTGGGTCATTCTAGTGTACTTACTGATGCTGAAAAGACTATAATATTGCTCAAAAGGCGCCTAAAGAATGCTAACCGTAATTTAATTCGCGTTAGATTCCGCCTCAACTCAGCAAAATCGAGAATTAATTTGCTGGAGAAGCAGGTTTGAATTTCACAGGCATTTAATTACAAAGATAACGATTACAGTGGCGGATCCAGGCCTTGCGATGCCCTGGGCGATATGATAAGGTGGGGCCCACAACAATAGAAAAACAATTATCGAATAAAATGGAAAATAGTTTGGTAATAATAATAATAATAATAAAATAAAGAATAGTTACACTATTTTGAATACACTACAGTACATTATTTTAATAATATGAAGGAAACCTTTAAGTCCCCTTGAATAAGATTATGTAAACAATGAAATATTAAAATATTACTTTGCGACTTTTTTCCCGGCTGAAGACTTGTATTATTTCACTGAAATCTTAACTTGCTAAACGGTCTCGAGAGGTCATAGCTGCACTGAAGAAAGGAAGATGAATTATAAATTAGTTTGAAAAGTATACTTAATTAATTAATTAAATGTAGAAAAATCCATGGCGCGGGGCCCCTAGGACCGCGGAGCCCTGGGCGGTCGCCCTCCCCTGGATCCGCCCCTGATAACGAACACCTTAGCAAGAAATGCCAGGAAAAATCTCCCAATGGAATGAGGTACAGCAATGAATTCATTTGAGAGTGTTCATTGTTGAGAATAAAATCACCGAAAGGATCCCGTCATTGTCGGCGACATAATCTCTTGCCTGTGCCTTCAGAAAGTCAGTTGAGAAAACTTTGTAAAGGACTTAAGTGCCCTTATGGAGTTAATACGCATCGTATAAATGCTATTTAAGACTATTTTAAGGAAGAAAAGAATGATAATTCACGTTACGGTGTTGTAATTTTCGAAGAAGAGAAGCTAAGAGAAGAAATCGAGTTAAATAGCTTTTCTGATAAAGTAGATGGATTAGTTGATTTAGGTGGACACACACCTGACCTCCAGAAGAACGTACTTGCAAATCACGCTCTAGTGTTCAAGTTCGTACCTTTCGTGCATAATTGGGTGCAGCCAGTTGTTGTTTATGCAAGCAAAAATGCTACTCCAGGGGTTTTTCTCGCAAAAATTCTAATATAGTCTAGGTGATTTTGCAGTTAGAAGAGGCTGGGGCGGGGGTGGCTGGCTTTACTTGTGATGGTAGTCAATCAAATACAAAGGCCAGGAATTCGTTAGGAGTCAGTGGCAAGACAAGCTCTCTACAATCTCACATCCTTAATCCTGCAGATGTTATGAGAAAGATCTGGGCTTTCTCCGACTGTATACTCCAGGAATCTGTGCGTTCCGTAACATGCAATGAAGACCGTAGTTCTTATTTCCGTGAATTATATTTTCCATTGTGCCCTGCCGTGCTATTTTAATTGTAACCGCTAATTACTTTTTAAAAGAGTATTAGTTACAAAGTAATTCGTTTCCCTTAGCACCATCCCTAAGACCAGCTGACCCCGGCAGTGTGGAACTTGCCCACTCTAGCGCTGCCTGGCGAGGCGCGCTTGAACTTCAGGAGTCTCCTCACTTTCTCCTTCTATTCGTCATGGACATATAGTAAAATATCTCTCACCTTGGCCGCTGATGTACATTATGCAGTCTCTTCCAGTGTTCCAGGGATTGAAATTCTCCAACAACCCTTTTGCCTCACATGCCTCTCTAAGTAATTAAAATTCCTGATTGTTGTTGTTTGAGTCTTCAGTTTTTTGACTGGTTCGATGCAGCCCTCCATGCTCCCTCTCCTGAGCTAATCATTTCATCTCTACATAGCTACCACACCCTACATCCGAGGCAATCTATTTAACCCTGGTCCACCCCAACAGTTCTTGTCCTCGATCCTCCCATCCATAACTAAGCTTGCTATTCCTGGGTGTCTTAATATGTGTCCTACCAACCTATCTCTTTTCTTCATTAACAGTCACCCGAAACATCTCTCCCCTCGCTCACTCGTCTTAATACCTCTTCATTTGTTACCCTATCTACCCATCTGATCTTCATCATTCTCCTGTAACACCACATTTCAAACGCTTCAATTCTCCTCTTTTCTGCTGCACCATTAGTCCAAGTTTCACTTCCTTATAGTGCCACGCTTAAGACAAAGCTTTCAAAAATGACTTCCTAAATCTAAATGTATATTCGATGTCAACAGATTCCTTTTCTGTAGAAATGCTTTCCTTGCCTGAGCCAACCTGCTTTTTTATCCTCTTTGCTTCGTCCATCACTGGTTATTTTGCTTCCTAAGTAATAGAAGACTCCTACTTCCCGTAGCATTTCACCAGCCAATTTGAGTTCCATAGAGGTTTCTGATTTATTTCGGCTGCATTCCAATAATTTTGTTTTACATTTATTGATTTTCATCATGAATTCTTTCCTCAAGACGGACTCAATACCATTCAAAATCTCGTTCAAATCCTCTGGCGTATTGGCCAAGATGACGATGGCATCTGCAAATCTCAAAGATGAAATTATTTCTCCTTGAATCTTCGCTCCCAATTTAATTTTTTCTCCAATTTCCTGATTATAGTGTTTTTAGAGATCTTTGAAATGCGTTGCCCTCGCACATGGTGTAGATGCATTCTCAAAGGATAAAATTCCATGTTACGAACATGGGCCACATAACCTGTACCGAAAGCCTATTCTGGACAGCAGTTCCTTGAACTCAGATTTGACAACATTTTATTGTATCTTTCCATGTGGTATATCTCTGTACCTCAACATACAGAAGAGTGCTTTAAAAATCATGTCTCGTGTACATTTTGGAAAAGGTGGTGAGTGTGGTTTTTGCCAGAGTCGATACTCGCACGTAGAAATTCTTTTCAGTAAAATAGACTGGTTCACATTGAGGTATGTGACGGCGGGATGCCTTAACTGTTACGGAAACAGCAATAGCCGCCACAGAGCTTCGTTGCTACTGAAATAACGACAAGACTGATATTTGTACTTAACTATACGGGATTTGTAAGCCCAGTGTTTATGAAAATTGAACGTAGCTATATCGCTACCTTTATTTAGTAGCCGCTACTGTAGTGTTTAAAAATTAAAAGTGGTATTAGAAGGTGCTATCCCTATTTTTTAGCCTACTTTCGATTTTTGCCAAAAATGAAAGTAGACTTATGAGATCAACACAGGGCGAAAAAAGTGTGTCTGTCTGTGTGTGCATGTGCATGTGTGTGTGCATGTGCATGTGTGTGTGTGTGAGTCTGTGTGTGTGTCTGTGTCTGTGTCTGTGTCTGTGTGTGTGTGAGTGTGTGTACTCTGAATGTCTGTCCCCCCCCCCTATCAATTCGAACACGGTGAATGCGAATTGAACGAAATTTGGTACAAAGGTAGATCTAGCAAAGGACACCTCAGTGTCATGTTTTATATCGCCGCCATCTTGACGGAAACGTAATGGCGGCCACACGAATGTTCAAACCTTAAATCAAATTACGACTAACCTAATCATCCGATCTCTACCAAATTTTGCAACAACATACCTTTATGAGGGGAGCATCCTTTGACCAAACTAATAGGTCATCAGCGTAATAGTTAGCGGATGGCGGTCATCTTTGTGTGAAAATCGATTCCCCCTATTAATTCGAACACGGTGCAACCGAATGGAACGAAATTCGGTACAGAGGTAGTACTAACAAAAGGCACCTCAGAGTCATGTTTTATATCGCCGCCATCTTGACAGAAACGTAATGGCGGCCACACAAATGTTCAAAGCTTAACTTAAATTACGACTAACATAACCATCCGATCTCTACCAAACTTTGCAACAACATACCTTTATGGAGGGAGCATCCTTTGACCAATCTAATAGGTTATTAGCCAAATACAGCGGTTCCCAAACTGGGGGGTCGCGACCCCCAGGGGGGTCGCGGGCCGTTCGGAAAGGGGTCGCGAGATGTATACAAATAATGGTGAACTATGTACTGAAACTTAGATGGCCATCGGGAGTTTTAAATTAAATAACTTTGTACATTTACAAAATATCAATATATTTTACAGATTTTGTCAAAACAAAACAGAAACATTTAATAATTTTGATATGTAATTGTTAATACATTTCTAAGTAAAAAAGACTTCTTTAGTGAGAAACATGGGCCTGTTTTTTGTCAACAAGTTTCTTAAAATTCGGCTTAGTTTTAGATACACATACAATAAGGTCGTCTTCTACGTCCAGTCGATTTCTTGCCTTGGTTTTAATGTTGACCAATGTAGAAAATCCGAGTTCGCAGAGGTAGGATGTTGCAAAGGGCATGATGATTCTCAGAGCCACTGATGTTAAGCTTGGATACTCAGCTCTTCTTTGTAGCCAGAACTTGTCAACATTTTGGGTGCTGAAGGACAGTTGCAAAGTCATATCACAGGATAGCTCGATGAGTTTGTCTTGAATCAGTGGGTTTAAGTCTGCCTCGTTCACAGCCTGCTCGTTGAAGGGGTTAAGCACCCAGTTCCAACCGGTGTGTTGATCCTCGGGAATGTAGCTAAGGATCTGCTCTTGTAGACCTTGCAAGTGAGTAGTAACCAGTTTGGACAGGTTGTCAATGTCGGGATAATATTCATCGCTTCGATCAAGGGATGTGATAAGCTCATTTGTCAGTTCAAAGTTTTCAAATGTATTCTTTTCAACCCTGGTTGACCAAGTGGCTAATTTCTTTAAAAACGAATTGACTTTGTCTTGTGCAAAAAGTATGGTTTTGTCTCTTCCCTGCAAGGAAAAGTTGAGATCGTTCAGATGATGAAATATGTCCGCTAAATAAGGAAGTTTTAACAGCCATTCATTGACACTCAAAAAACCGGCAAGGTCTTTGTTTGCAACTTGAAAAAATGTCTTAAGCTCAGAGCGCAAAGCGAACACTCGAGAAAACACCTTCCCTCGTGACAGCCACCTTGCCTCTGTGTGAAGCAACAGGCATTTGTACTGTGCCTCCATTTCTTCGCATAACTGTGATAACAGTCGACACTGTAATGGCCGGCTTTTTACAAAATTAACCAACTTAACTGTTTCGTTCAACACTGTGTTTAGCTCAGTTGGCATGACCTTGGTAGCTAATGCCTGGCGATGCAGAAAACAATGAACCCAAGTGGCATTAGGCATGACATTTTTCATCCGTCTCACGAAACCGCTGTCTTTCCCAGTCATTGCTTTGGCACCATCACTGCAGATTGAAATACACTTTTGAAAGTCAATTTGAAGCGAATCGCTTGCAGACATGAACATTTTAAACATTTCCTCACCTGTTGCGTGGTCAGGCAAAGGTTTGTAAAATAAAATGTCTTCTTCCACACTACCGTCACCCTCAAAACGAACAAAGCCCATAAACTGCGCCAAACTCGACACGTCCGTAGACTCGTCAACTTGAATGGAAAAGTACTCACTTTTCTGCAACTTTGTTTTCAACTGATCCTTTATGTCTTGAGCCATCTCGG
Source organism: Meconema thalassinum (assembly GCA_946902985.2). Taxonomy (NCBI): domain Eukaryota; kingdom Metazoa; phylum Arthropoda; class Insecta; order Orthoptera; family Tettigoniidae; genus Meconema; species Meconema thalassinum. Next base: position 86,074,644 of record OX336393.1, read on the forward strand.
TAATGCGCCTCCCCACCGAGTTGTTCGACAGAGGAATGGTGGAAAGCTTCTTAGCTGCATCTGGGCTGATCATAGTTGAAACCATATCCTGAGCAGCAGCTAGAATGAGCTCTTCATCAATCGTGTGTGGTTTACCTTTCTTTGCTATTCGTAAAGCCACTTGATACGATGCTAGCAAAGCACTTTTGCTCATATTATTTCCACTTAACTGAACTACTGCATTTTTCTGGTAATCTAAAGCAGTTAACTTACGTTCAAAAAAAATCTGCTGGCTTATCTTTAAAACTGGGATGTTTACTTTCTAAATGGCGAATCATCTTGGAAGGTTTCATACTCTCGGCCGATAACAACTCGCTGCAAATAACACACTGTGGCCGATTTCCGAGCACCGTAAATCCATACTTAATATAACTGTCACTATACTTTCTCACCTTTACCCTCTTCTGTTCATGATCATCATGAGAAGTCGAAGGCCCTGCACGCTTAACAAACTTATCCATAGTTAGAACAAAATCAAACAATACGCGAGCGAACAAAACACAAGAGACGTACAGTACAAGCCAGGCAGCTTGAAGCGCGGTTGACGCATGCGCATACGAGCCCTTCTCCCTCCACACGTCACTAACGTCACAACTACAGTCAAGTCAAGACAGTCGAGCTACTAGATTCCTTTGTGACTATTTAAAAGCATTTATAAAAGTTAATAGCAGGTTATAGGCACTACTACTTTTCGTTTTTAAAATAATACCCTGGTAGTCTAAAAAGAATTACTACCATTTATTTAAATATCATTATACTATTGAACCGCCAAATATTATTTTTTGTGTCATATTATTTTACATTTAAGTTTCTCAGTAAACATCAAACAGGTCAGTAACATCAGAATAAGATTAAAATTTTAAAATCTGAACAAAGTAAATAAATAAACATTTAAACGAATAATCTACCGGTCACTTAAGTTAAATTCCAAAGTAATTTTATCCCTCCACTTTGCCCCCCCCCCCCCCCACAGACACCTGCGCTAAAACGGGGGTCGCGGCTAAAACGTATGGGCTAAAATGGGTCACGGAAAGAAAAAGTTTGGGAACCGCTGGCCTAATAGTTTGCGGATGGCGGCCATCTTTATGTCAAAATTGATTCCCCCCTATTAATTCGAACACGGTGGAACCGAATGGAACGAAATTTGGTACAGAGGTAGCACTAGCAAAGGGCACCTCAGTGTCATGTTTTATATCGCCGCCATCTTGACTGAAACGTAATGGCGGCCACACGAATGTTAAAAGCTTAAATCAAATTACGATTAACCTAATCATCCGATCTCTACCAAATTTTGCAACTACATGCCTTTATGGAGGGAGCATCCTTTGACCAATCTAATAGGTCATCAGCGTAATAGTTTCCGGATGGCGGCCATCTTTGTGTGAAAATCGATTCCCCTATTAATTTGAACACGGTGCAACCGAATGGAACGAAATTTGGTACAGAGGTAGTACTAACAAAAGGCACCTAAGTGTCATATTTTATATCGCCGCCATCTTGACGGAAACGTAATGGCGGCCACACAAATGTTCAAAGCTTAAATCAAATTACGATTAACCTAATCATCCGATCTCTACCAAATTTTGCAACATCATACCCTTATAGAGGAAGCATCCTTTGGCCAAATGAATAGGTCATTAGCCTAATAGTTTGGGGATGGCGGCCATCTTTGTGTCAAAATCGATTACCCCTATTAATTCGAACACGGTGAAACCGAAAGGAATGAAATTTGGTACAGAGGTAGCACTAGCAAAGGGCACCTCAGTGTCATGTTTTATATCGCCGCCATCTAGACTGAAACGTAATGGCGGCCACACGAATGTTCAAAGCTTAAATCAAATTACGATTAACCTAATCATCCGATCTCTACCAAATTTTGCAACTACATACCTTTATGGAGGTAGCATCCTTTGACCAATCTAATAGGTCATCAGCGTAATAGTTTCCGGATGGCGGCCATCTTTGTGTGAAAATCGATTCCCCTATTAATTCGAACACGGTGGAACCGAATGAACGAAATTTGGTACAGAGGTAGCACTAGCAAAGGGCACCTCAGTGTCATGTTTTATATCACCGCTATCTTGACGGAAACGTAATCGCGGCCACCCAAATGTTAAAAGCTAAAATGTAATTACGACCAACCTGATAATCTAGTCTCTACCAAATTTTGCAACACCATATCTTTATGTGGGAAGCATATTCTGACCAAACTGCAAGAACATCAGCCCTATAGTTTGCAGATGGTAGCCAAGTATGTGTGCAAATCGATTACCCCTATCAATTCAAACACGGTGAAACCGAATTGAACGAAATTTGGTACAGAGGTAGCACTAGCAAAGGGCACCTCATATTCATGTTTAATATCCCTATAGCACGTTGTATTTCAACAAGCTACTACAACCAACATTCAATCATACTCCTTGAAAAGGACAAAGAGTTATAACAATACCCATGCATTTAGGAGAAAGTAGGCTATATGTTCTTTACTGAACATCTTGTTTTACCCCTGGCACTACAGACCATCATGCGACCGCTTCCCAGCCATTTGGCCTGCAGATATTGTGGTGACGCGTGGTCAGTGCATCGTGTTCCCTCGGCCGTTTATCTTGTTCTTCGTGACGAAGCTGAGGGCACTCCGTTGCAGTCCTCACGTCAGTGTCTAAAATCTCTGACGGAGCCGGGAATCGAACCCGGGGCCTCCGGATGGGTGGCAGGCACGCTGCCCTGTTCTTGTGTTAATATACCTCTTGAAAAAGATAATAAATGGATTGGCATTGCCTCCTACAGGGTTATATAGAAAATCGTATGTCATACCTTGAGGTTCAGTTGCCATGGAAACGGACTTGCCATTAGTTCATCCGTTTATTAGAGTGAAGATAGTTTTCTGCGAATATCTTTGAAACTGTTCGTTTTAGGGCCTTAAAATGTGGTTTTCGGTGTCCCGTAGGAACATACCGAGTATTGTTTTTTGCATCGAGGGGCGTAAAAAGAGCTTTGTCCGGTCTTTATGCGACAACTTCGATATTTTGTCCCGGTTGAGTATTTTTGGTGACTTTTCAGTTATGTTGCCCGTTCCACGGGAACAATGATTTATTTCCGGATGAAAGGCAGCCTATATGTTATCCCAGGGTGTAAGCTGTCTCCATTTCAAATTTCATCCAAATCTGTCCAGCCGTTTTAGTGTCAAGAGGTAACAAACTAACACACAGACACACACACACTCACAGACACACAGATTTTCACAATTATAATATACTAGCTGAAGTACCCGTGCTTCGCTACGCGTCATAAATAAAATAAAATGTGAAGGTGACAGTTAAAACAGGGGATAGGCGAGGTGCTGCGCTGAGGGAGATTAAGGATGGAACACTTTGTCCAACTACACCGCTCGGCGTTGACCGTGTTTTATAGCACAAATTTAGGTTTTACTCTCTAACGGTTGGAGATACCTTTCGGATAGAAAATGTAATTTTAATCCTCGTACATGCCATCAAAAGTTTGCTATTTCTTAGCGTTCTCTTTTTATTTGAAATGGAAATATGAAAGTTGAAACCAAAGGGTGTAGTGACGTCACTAAAATGGTCGCCATCTTTAAATAGTGCAAAGTATTGAAATCAAAAGTAACCTATATGTTAACCAGGTAAATCAGCTACTTCCATGTAAAATTCATGTAAATCGGACCAGTGGTACTTGCGTGATTGAGTAATACACAGACACACACCATCTCATTTTTAGCCTCGCTTCGCTCGCGTCATAGTCGTGTCATATTGTTATTCAATGAAATGCAGGTTTAACCCCGTTAACACCCCTTTAGAACCTGAATATCCAAAAATCCCTCCTTAGTAAACGTTTTCGACACACAACAAACATATCCCCAAAATATCATTCTGCTAACATTAATAGTTTGGGTTGGTCGATGAGAGTAAACATACAAAAATCCTTCTTTAGTGGACGTTTTTCTTCCAGAATTTCACCCCTCCCCATAGGCCCCTTAAATTGGATTGATAAAAAAACGGTCGAACACCTATTTATTGTATTTATTTATTTATTTTTAAGCTGATTGATTTCCTCCGAGTTTCAAACTCCTCGCCTATGTCGTTTAAGAGATACACGCTCCGTTAAGAATCTTTCAACCCCCACTTTTCATCCCTTTCACCTCATAATATACACTACATCGAAAAACCATTAGACATGTGTCAGCTTATTTTAATTGATTAGTATATATGCCAAGTATCACATCCCCAAATGAAACCACTCGTGAGATATTGTTATTCAATGAAATGCACGTTTACCTCCTTAACACCTATTTAGAACCTGAATATTCAAAACTCTTTCCTTGTGGACGTTTTCGACATACAACGAACATATCCCCAAAATTTCATGTTTCTAACTTCAATAATTTTGGCTTGGCGATGATGAGTGAGTGAGTGAGTCAGGACATTTTCTTTCATTTATTTTTGATAATTTCACCCCTCCCCATGAACTCTTTAAATTGGAGTTATGAAACAAACGGTCGAACACCTATTTACTTATTTAAAGCTGTTTTCGCCCTGAGTTTGATGAGTGAGTAAGTGAGTCAATCAATTAGGACACTTTCTTTCCTGTTTTTTTTTTTTTTCAGAATTTCACCCCTCTCCAAGGGCCCTTTAAATTGGATTTATGAAAAAACGGTCGAACACCTATTTACTTGTATTTTAAGCTGTTTTTCCCGCCAAATTTCAAACTTCTCGCCTATGTCGTTTAAGAGATACACGCTCCGTTAAGAATCCCTCAACCCCCAATCTTCATCCCTTTCACCTCATAATATACACCACATCGATAAACCCTTAGATATATATCTGATTATTTTTAATGATTAGTTTATATACCGAATATCACATCCCCAAAGAAACAACTCATGAGATATCGTTATTCAATGAAATGCACATTTACCCCCTTAACATCTCTTTAAAACCCGAATAAACAAAAAACATTCCTTAGTTGACGTTTTCGACATACAGCGAACATATTCCCAAAATTTCATTTTTCCAACTTTTATAGTTTTCGCTGGGCGTGATGAGTGGGTGAGTCAGGCAGGACATTTTCTTTCAATTATTTTTTACCAGAATTTCACCCCTCCCCATGGGCCCCTTAAATTAATTTATGAAAAAACGGTCGAACACCGATTTACTTATTTATTAAGCTGATCTTTTTCGCTGAGTTTCAAATTTCTCGCCTATGTCGTTTAAGAGATAGGCCTACACGCTCCGTTAGGAATCCTTCAACCCCCACTATTCACCCCTTTCACCTCATAATAATACACCACATCAAAAAAAAACTTAGACACATGTCTGCTTATTTTTAATGATTAGTTTATATGCCGAGTATCACATCCACAAATGAAACCACTCGTGAGATATTGTTATTCAATGAAATGCAGGTTTAACCCCCTGAAGACCCCTTTAAAGCCTGAATATCCAAAAATTCTCCCTTAGTGTACGGTTTTGACATACAACGAATATATCCCCAAAATGCCATGTTTCCAACTTCAATATTTTTGGCTGGGCGATGATGAGTGAGTGAGTGAGTGAGTGAGTGAGTCAGGACATTTTCTTTCAATTTTCTTTTTTCAGAATTTTACCCCTCCCCATGAACCCCTTAAATTTGATTTATGAAACAAAATTGTCGAACAGCTATTTAATTACTTTAAGGCAGTTTTTCCCCTAAGTTTGATGAGTGAGTCAGTCAGATAATCAGTTAGGACACTTTCTTTCCTGTTCCTCCCCCCCCCCCCCAGAATGTCACCCCTCCCCATGGGCCTCTTAAATTAGATTTATGAATAAACGGTCAAACACATATTTACTTATTTTTTATGCTGATTTTTTTCCGCTGAGTTTCAAATTCCTCGCCTATGTCGTTTAAGAGATACACTCTCCGTTAGGAATCTTTCAATCCCCATTTTTCACCCCCCTTCACCTCATAATATACGCCACATCGAAAAATCCTCAGACTCGTGTCTTCTTATTTTTAATGATGAGTTTTTGTGCCGAGTATCACATCCCCCAATGAAACCAATCGGGCGATATTGCTATTCAATGAAATGCAGGTCTACCCCCTTAACACCCCTTTAGAACCTGAATATACAAAAATCATCTCTTAGTGGGCATTTGCGACCCTTGGGGAAGCAGCATACCAAATTTCATTCCAATCCGTTCGGTGGTTTATGAGATTTTGAGATGAATGAATGAGTGAGTGAGTGAGTGAGTGAGTGAGTGGTATTTGACAAATATATAGTAGAAGATAGTGTCAAGTCTTTGTTATGCTAATCTCGGTTGACAGTGCTGTGTGAGTAGGTGAGTAACTAACGGGATTTCAAGTAAAGATCCTCATTTTCTATACCGGTAGTGCAGAGCGCAACTGGCATCCAGACGGCCGTGTCTCGACTTGAGCTATGTTGCCATGGAAACTATCTGCCTTGCCATTCCTTCATGAGTATATTCTATGATTTGATTATCCTGTGCTTGAGTGCAAAAGGGCCGAAATTAGAAGAATGAGAGAGACTATCGAGACTGGGGAGCGTGATGGCGCAGTGGCTTAGCTGCTCGTCTTTCACTCGGACGGACGGGGTTCGAATCCCGGTGACAGCGGGGTGGAATTTTCACCTGAAAAATCACGTGGCGTCAGGAAGGGCATCCGGCCTTAAGTCCCCGGCCAAAACCAAAATGAGCCTGGTTGGCTCCGGCGACCCCAATTAATTGGGAAAAGCCGCAGGAAAAGAAGAAGAGAGACTATCGAGAATTCATGTAGTCAGCGGTTCCTTGTGGGTCCTAAACTATGTGTATGCAAAATTTGGTTGAGATTGGTGGAACGGTGCAGATTTGTATACGGAACCAATCCACCCACCCACTTACATACAGACTTTCACTTTTATATATAAGACTAGCTGATTTACCCGGCGTTGCCCGGGAGGTGTATTTACTTGTTATAGAAAGATACATGCCAATATATTTCGCAAAGTATATTCACTTTGCCTCTAAGTGAGTTTAAAACATAGTTATCCAGGGCTCTGAAGTTAATCAAGTGCAATATTAACTCACTGTAAATCTAGGCGAAAAGTACTGTGGAGTGCATTGACGTAGTAGAGAATGCATTAATAACAAAAAAAAGGGCTGTATATGCACATTTCTCAAGGATCTAGTCTGACAATTACAGTACTTCCTGATAGTCTTTATTTTTGTTGTAATGGGTGTAACTTAGACGTTTTGTTCACATAGAGCTCTTTAATTTTTAAATTATTGCATCCACTTTTTTGAAAGGAAACAATATTTAAATTATTCAATGTTTGGAATATAAAGTCATCATTCTGGAGTCAAATATACTTACTATTTTTAACCCCGCACAAATGGTGTGATTAATGAGAAATGGCTTATTCATGTACATAAGTCAGTGTGTAGGCTACTATAGCTGCATATTAGGGAACAGTATTGCTGTATTTCCATGCCTATTATCTCATATTGGGCGGCTTTGGTGGCGTATTTGGTAGCATGCTGAGTTTCTATACCTAAGGTCGCGGGTTCAAACCCGGCCAAAGTCATCGGATTTTTGAAGAGCGTTAAAAATCCCTCAGTATGTCTTCCTTCGGAGAGGAAGTAAAGCCAGTGGGCCCATGTCATAGACTTATGTGGTGTAAAAGAACCTTCCATTAACTACACTCGTGTGAAGGTAAAATTTGTAGTTTAAAATTGATTAACGCTATTAAGTTCCAACGTTCACCGTCAGGTTGTGGTAGCGGTGGTACCATTTAACCAAGTTTGCAGCTAGGTGTAGTCCTTACCTAAATTACATATAACACACAATAATACAGCCATCACAATTAACACTGGTTATCAGGCAGATTCTACACACATCCAAAGTACACGGGGCTGCATGACCGCGTTGTCTCAGCCCCTAAACAAACAGAGGAGCCATCCAACCTATCTCACCTAGTTAAAGTAAATGCAACAACGTATAATCCCAGTTTAATGTTAAATACGATGCATTGATTGAGAACACATTGGGCTTCTTTAGCCCCTAAAATATTTCGTAAGATAAGAAATATATTCCCTAAATCCATACCGTAATGATCACTAAAATGCTATAGCGGAGTTCAGGGAATTCGTAATAACTACACCATTACACAATACCATTCGTCAGTAAGCACTAAAATGGCTAAGACATAGGAAATCAGCAAAATGTGGGATGAACACCCATTTTATTTGAAGAAATAATAGATCATATATATGTACAAAGAACAGCACTCGTTTGTCAATAACCCAAGTGTTGTCATGGCTACCGCTAGCCTTAGTCAACACTTTATTTATATCCTCTTTGGTCAACACTAATATCTTTGGATTGTCTCTGTCCATTGCGGTACCTGGTGTCATTCTGTGTTACCACTGCTACATCAGTTCTAGTGGCAAATTGTTTTACTACCGCCGTAGCTACTGTTTGGTCCTTATCATCCAAAATCTAATCACAAAGAAAATAATGCTACTTTAAGAATAATCTGCAATAGTATGTCGAATGCAGGGTTTGCCAATGTATTTCTTTTTTAATTTCATTTCCCTATTACGACCCCTGTTGATAAAAGAGATACGGTTTCAGATTTGTATTGCGTTCAGATTTCTAATGTTTTTTATCGTACTTTAGATAATAAATGGTGTGGCCACTGCCTGCTGGATTGCATCCCTCCTGGCTGCTTTAAACTGACTGCCCATTAAAAAATATTACGGTATTGGTTTATGCGTACAACCTCGTTTCCATATATAGGCGCTGTGTTCGCAGCTTTTTCAAGTCACTGTTACAGACATTTGTTTTGTATTGATGTTAATGGTGAAGTTGCGTTTTGTATTTTTTGATGGCGTATTGATGTGTGTGCTTTTGTAAATCAGAACAGGTCAAGTTTGAATGCCGAGGAATCTCATTTCATGAGTTACCATCGGACAATTCACTGGACTTATAAATACACACTAATACAGCCATCACAATAAGACGGGTTATCAGACAAATTCAACACACAGCCAAGTACACGGGGCTACATGAGCACGATGTTCCAAAGCCCCTAAATTAATCAACATCCCTTTCTTCGGCGGCCGGAGGCATTTCTTTTTCCTGTCATTTATTTCCCTTATTTTTTTCTTTTCATATCGTCTAGTATGTAAGTTAAATTTAAATTATTTGGAAGTAGTTGTATTTTTTTAATCATCCCTTTAGTATAATTACGGGAAAATGAGCTAGACATTTCGCTCCTTGAAAACAATCACCTCCACCACCATGTATGTTTCGCTTTCCTTTAAATTGAAAATTTGCCCGTAAGTATGTGTCTAAATTAATATCATGTTTGCAACCACATTGCCCACCAACAGCTGAAAGTGACCTTCTGCCAGCAAAGAGTTAAGCACAAATTCAGCCCTAGTATCTGGCATCACCTTGGACCGTTCCTTAACCTTCAAGAAACACTTGGAATACACAGGCCAAAAACTCAAATCGCGGAACAATATCATGAAGAAATTGGCTGGCACATCATGGGGTGCTGATGCAACTTCACTACGCACGACTGCCCTCTCCATTTTTTATCCTGTAGCAGAGTATTGTGCCCCAGTGTGGCACGGTAGTGCTCATACTAAAAAGATCGATGTTCATCTGAATGAAAGTATGAGGGTCATAACAGGTACACTGAGATCCACCCCCAACTCCCTGGCTAAACACTATCAGTATCATATCACCTCCAGACCTGAGACGACAGGAAGCAACAGTACGTGAGTGGAGAAAGGTACATCAACAAAATCACCTACAGGATCTCCCAATTCATGAAGTGCTTAATGATCTTTCCTCCACTCGTCTTAGATCAAGGAACCCAATATGGCATAACATACCTGACATTAATTCCACGGAACAATGGCGCCAAAACTGGAAGTCTGCTCCTGTGAGACATCAAGGTATTCTAGATCCTACTATAAGACTTCCGGGATTTAACCTGAAGAGAAACCAGTGGGTAAAGTTAAATCGCCTAAGAACAGGTCACGCCAGATGTAACGCCATGCTACATAAATGGGGACTTCATGATTCTCCTGCCTGCGACTGCGGAGCTCCTCTTCAAACCGTAGAGCATATTATTCAATAATGTCCGATGAGGAAGTATGCTGGTTCACCTCAAGATGTTATTCCTGCTGCATCTCCCTTCCTGGACTGGCGTCAACAACTGGACATCTCGTTGTGAATGCGAACGCAACCTATGTTCTTGTGATTTATATATTGTACATATGATTTACTTATTTATATATACATTTATTATATTGTAATTCATCTAGTTGCTAGCCATACGTTAAATAAATAATTATCATATTATCCATAATGTACAATTTTGAGCTTAAGCCGTGTTTTATTTAATCAAACTCGACGCGTTTCAAAAGAAACCATGTCTTTCTTCGTCGGGAATAAACGGAAATACGACTAAATTGTTGCTAAGGGAAAGCAACAAAGAAACTAAAAAAGGTGCCCTAAGATGGACGCCATTATAGCCCCATGTTAGGGACAACGAAAAGCTTGTGTATGCGAACGCAACCTATGTTCTTGTGATTTATATACTGTACATAATATTTACTTATTTATATATACATTTGTTATTTTGTAATTCATCTAGTTGCTAGCTACACGATAAATAATAAATAAATATCATTTTGTCCATAATGTAGAATTTTGAGCTTATGCCGTGTTTTATTTAGTCAAACTCGACTCGTTTCGAAAGAAACTATGTCTTTCTTCATCAGGAATAAACGGAAATACTACTAAATTGTTGCTAAGAGAAAGCAACAAAGAAACTAATAAAGGTGCCCTAAGATGGACGCCATTTTAGCCCCATGTTAGGGACAACGAAAAGCAGCAGTGTATTACTTTCTAAGGGTTCTGATAATAGGTAGCCAGGACACACTGAGAATGTAGCCGGTGTCGCGGATGAAATTATCTGGGTGTTTACGTATTACAACCGCCTCCCTGATGATTCTGGGACGATATTGCTTTATACGGGCAAGAACATCCACTCTTTGGAACATGACATCATGGCCAGGTGTTAAAGCATGATCAGCAACAGCTGATTTATCAGGTTGAATGAGCCTGATACATCTATTATGTTCCTTAATGCGAGTACATATCGTTCTCGAAGTCTGCCCGATATAAGCCTTGCCACAAGTACAGGGACCTCTGTAGATTCCCACTGCTGCTTTTCGTTGTCCCTAACATGGGGCTATAATGGCGTCCATCTTAAGGCACCTTTTTTAGTTTCTTTGTTGCTTTATCTTAGCAACTATTTAGTCGTATTTCCATTTATTCCTGATAAAGACAAACATGGTTTCTTTCAAAACTCGTCGAGTTTGATTAAATAAAACACGGCATAAGCCCAAAATTCTACATTACCGATAGTGTCACGGGCCGTGAACGTCTAAATGATAAATATCATATTCTTTACGCTGATTGAATAACAAAAGAACTAACCTAGTGCCATGTTTTCGCGTTTTTTCGATCTCGATATTAAGCCTCCAAAGTTAAAAACCCTTCGTTTCAGGTATCGTCCCCTTAAAAAGCCGCGGAAGGTTGGCGCTGCAACCTAGTGGTGAATTAATATACAGTATATCCAGTACGCGTCTGAGTGGTGAATGGACAGGCAGTTTAAAGCAGCCAGGAGAGATGCGATCCAGCTGGCAGTGAAAATGCCGCGGCGATCACAGTGGGTTGATGCTGCAACCTATCTTGTGCTAAATGGTCAGGCAGTTTAAAGCAGCTTTGAGGGATGCGATCTAGCTGGCAGTGGGTGTAGCATGGTCTCTCACCGAAATAGATAGAAACTTGGTGGCCCCGTCTTGAGCTAGTGTTGCCATGGAGATGGCCAGCCTTGCCATTATTTTATCAGTATATTTTCTGACTTTATTTGCCTTTGCTCGTGTGCAAAAAGGCCGAAATCAGAAGAATGAGAAAGACTATAGAAAATTCATGTAGCCAGCGATTCCTTCTGGGTCCTAAACTATGTGTATGCAAAATATGGTTGAGATTGGTGGAACGGTGTGGATTTGTATACGGAACCAACCCAAATACATACATACATACATACATACATACATACATACAGACTTTCACTTTTATATATTAGATATAGGGATATAGGGATATAGGGATTATACACATTTTGAAAATGGTGCTTGCGGTAAACAGATAGTGGTAGCTCATTTATCATGACATTCCCATATAGACATTTAGTATGAAAGCAAAGCTAGAGATTGGTTTTGAGTTCAAATGAATATTTGTTGAGATATAAATTAACAAATTTCACGATTTGTTAATCCCATTAATTACCTATTAATTTAAAACTAAAATATTTTAATGGCAAAACTAAGAATACTACAGTAAAACTAATCACTGAACATATGGATGCATTAATATAGAATATGTATAAAAATTGTCAACATTATAGCAGCAAATCTAATGGCCAATTGAGGGTAAGCAATGTAGTATTATTTTTTTCAAATTTATTTCTTATAAAGGAATTACATGTAGAACAAATAACACTAAAGTTAAATTACGAAAAAAGTGAGAGGATATGGGACGTTCTTTCCTTTTCCACTAACGAACAAAAACCTCTGTATCTCGGTGACATTCCACTTTATTTGAAATTAATTTCAACTGATCTGTGACATTCTAGATTAATTTGGAGTAATTAATATAAATCAGTGTTGCCAACATGATTATATGCCTACTGATAGGTCCAATTTTAAAATGCATGTAACTTCTATACTTACAAATGGATTTCATCCAAAATTGGCACAACAAGATATCATAATATTTCAGAATATTTATGACCAGCACACGCATGACATTGTTGCCAACATGCTTTTATGCGTGCTGCGAGATCCAATGTCTAACTGCATGTAACGTCTATTGGACTTCAACCAAATTTTGTATTCTGTACCTTAAGAGATGGAACTAAGAATATATACAGACACCAGGGCTGCCAACTGTAGTGCTTTATTTGGCTTCATTATACCAGGTATATTTCGAACTAATTAGACATTCCGATATTACCAACTTAATTTCGTCATTATTCTAGATAGGTTCATATAGCCTACTGTAGATTAATCATTGGCATGAATCTTAATTTTAAGAAAAGTAGGCTCTTTAGTTCGTCACGGAACTTATTGTCATTTATTAGCCTACTTTTCACATTTTACAAAAATTAGGAAAAAGTAGACTTATGAGATCGATCCGGGAAAATGTGTGTCTGTCTGTCTGCCTCGCTGTGTGTGTCACCCCCCCCCCCCCTAACAACTCCTAAACGGCTGCAGCTATCGAAACAAAATTTGGTATGAGTAAAGATCTACACCTGAATATCTCAATGCCGTATTTGAAAATGATGTCAGTGCTACCAACTGCTGAAAAATCGCAATATCCGTGTTGGATATCCTTGAAGGTATACATGGGAGCTATTCCAAATTTGGCACACATATAGATACTAATACTTCAGTTTAATTTCGAGGAGTCCTTACATGACAGTGTTGCCAAAATTATTCTACGCCTGCTGATAAGTCTAATTTTTAAATGCATATAACTTCTACACTATCAATTGGATTTCAACCAAATTTGGTATGTACTATGTGTACATAAACAGATATGAATATGCGTATTCTTAAGAGCAACCAGAGCTGCAACTGTTAATAAATGCTGTCTCTATTTTTTACCCTAATATTAATATATCAGAAAGTATGCAAGCCAACAGCTCTAAACTTTTCACACGTATAGTACCTAACATTTTAGATTTATTTGTAGTGACTAATATACGTCAGTGCTGCCAACTAGATTCTAAGGCTACTGATAGATCCAATTTTAAAATACACGTAACTACTATACTAACAAATGGATTTCATCCAAAATTGACACAACAAGAGATCATAATATTTCAGATTATTTCTGACCAACACATGCATGACATTGTTGCCAACATTATTTTACGTGCGTGGATAAATCCAATGTCTAACTGCATGTAACGTCAATGCTATCCATAGGACTTCAACCAAATTTTGTATTCTGTACCTTAAGAGATGGAACTAATAATATATTCAGTCACCAGGGCTGCCAACTGTAGTGATGTATTAGACTACATTATACCAGGTATATTTCGAACTAATTAGAAATGTCGATATTACCATCTTAATTCCGTCATTATTCTAGATAGGTATATATAGATTGGCATGAATCTTACATTTTAAGAAAAGTAAGCTCATTATTTCGTCACGGAACTTCTTGTTATTATTGTGATTCATGTGTAATGCCATAGACTACATAAAACAGTTATCGGATAAAGCACGTGTAGTATACTTAGCCCACAAATACATAAGTTTGCAATATGCAAAACTTTCTTGATCAGTGTATATATTTAATCGAATGTATTTTTAACGCATGTCCCAGTAATTAATTGACTGATTGAATAGTTGCAATGTCAAAAGAAGTTAGCCACTCCCTGTAGTAAGATTGATTAGGCTACTTGTTATTTCTTAATTGATGAAGCTGCTATAACCAACATCTCTTTAGCATGCTGTTTGTTCCTTATCTTTGAAAACACATTGATCACTACCGTGTATGAATAGACAGTGTATAATCATGACCACGGTGTTTGAAGCTATACAGAGCCAGTTTGACAATTTCCATCACGTTGTAAGAGATGAATACAAGCTCATCAATCTTCATTCCCGCCCCAGTCAATCACACGTCCACCGAGGTGCACTTATTAATTACAGCGGGCAAAGGTATCTGCACACTACGGAGCATGCTACGACTTGGAGGGAATTGGCTGCTGCTTATGCTTACATTGAGGTGCTTGCGACATAGCGACATAGCTTATGTCTGTCTGTCTGCCTGTCTGTCTGTTAGGTATTCAGTCCGGAGGCTGGTTGGATCCTCAAAAACAGGGCTCTACAATCTGTTTAGCCTTAAGGGCCACACAACTCCCAAGGGTCAAGCCTTAGCTAACTCATCATACCAACATACTGTAGTTTAGAATTACACACAGTGTTTTATGATGGGAAAGGAAGGAAGCTTTTAGTTTTACATGACCGTTAATCATACGATCATGAGCCACAGGACCTCCATTTTACGTGAATCCGAACCACAGGACATGGCATTTCACTTCGAAAATCTCACATGCATTGAGACGGGACTAGCCGACGAGTGCACAGGGATGATTTGTAGAGTACCAACATTTTATCATTTTAAATGATCTTGTCGACTTCGTCGTTACGCTACGGTCTGGCGTTACGTTACGGTGACGGGACGAAATGTACCCAGATGCACTGAGATGTGTGACGTCATAGTACCGCTTGGTGCATGTGTTCCCCGACAATCTCTACTTCGTTAGTATAAGACAAAAATCCCCGATTCTTGGATGTCACGGGTAATCTCGAGAACCACTGGATGGATTTTGATGCGGTTTTCACCATTCTGTAAACGATATCTCGAGGAAATATTCTGTAGAAAATACTTTATGTATGATCAAAGGAAGACTAGCAGTAACGATTTCAGTGAAAAAGTCGAATACAAACTCGGGGTCCATGCGCTTCTTAAGCTTAGGCTGGGCAAACCGTTCAAAATATCAATATACTATGAGCATAAGAATTGGTCAGCATGAAAAGTTCTACAAAAAAGTCCGGGAGAGCATATCTCTATCTTCAATACATCGCCCACTATGTGCTTTTAGACTGGATATAAGGGGCACGTTCCCGCGCGCTTGACCTTGCTTTGCCCTTGGTTTGCACTTGTCGTTCGCAAGTAATTTGAAACAGGGTAAAGTATTATAAAGCAAGATAAGTATTATGCAGATAATTTTCTAACATGTCAAGAGTCTTTGGCTTCGAGCGAAGCTTCCAGCCTTTCTAGCATTTTTCAGCATTTGTAGCATTTAAAATGATACAAAGTCTAGTCTTTCAGACTGTCACTTTTTTAAGGAAAATATTTAAAGTTTTTTGGTTCCTTAATTTAGGGGCTGCGACAACGCGGTCATGTAGCCCAGTGTACTTTGGGTGTGTGTAGAATCTGTCTGATAACCGGTTTAATTGTGATGGCTGTATTAGTGTGTGTTATCTGTGATTCAGGTAGAAGGACTGCAGACGATCAATTTTCAAGTAGTTCCGACTTCGGCTACCAAATGCTACCGTCCCCGCACCTAGCTGCGGACTTGGCTACTAGATGCCATCGCAGCCAACACCTGGTGGCGAACGTTGGAACTAATATATCATTATCAATTCTAACCTACAAAGTTTAGCTTCCACAAGTGTAATTACTGGAAGGTTCCCTTTCATGCCATAAATCTATGACATGGGACCGCCGGATTTACTTTCCCTCCAAAGGAAGGCATATTGAGGGATTTTTAACGCTCTTAAAAATATAAGTATACTATTTTTCATTCAAAATGCACAATAACGCTTAATTTTATAACGTCTGAGTGATTATGAAACAATAAATATAACAATATTAAAATAGAAATTGACCCCACCTGGTTTTGAACCCAAGCTGATCGGGTCACAGTCGGACACGCTAAGACTGAACCAATCCTGATCACCAGGGTATGGTGTTGTCAACCGACTTGGATACAACTTTCTAGCAAATAATTACTTGGAATAAACGATTACCCCAGCGCAGTTTACCTTCATGAGAAACCATTTCATACTAATTGTATATTATTTCTAACAATAGGCTGCATGAAACATACTCAAACTACTGAAGTATGGGTCAGGTTCGAGACGTTGTCTGTCTTGTCGTGTGTCCGAGCACGGCTCAGCTCCTAAGTCCCTGCTACAGTATAATATTATAATATAGAATTACTAGCGGACCCGTGCGAGAAATCTCACATGTTCATAAACCACACTTTCCCCGGCGTCCCTGCGGCCAAAATGCGAACTAAACAGCAATGATGTCGCGTATTTTCCTACAGCAACAGTATTTACATATCGCACACTTCTTACAAAAACTTATATTTATGAAATTAGAATGCAATTCGTCACTGCTAATGTAATTTGTGTGCCGAGTCCATTGATTGACAGCTTAGCTGTAACACTCACTGGTTATTCGATATTTATGAAATTATACGATTTGAGTAGACTACTCATTCCTTTGATTTACTGTTTCTGAAATCCATGCAAAATGATAAAGGAAAGACCTCAGAATGTTAAAATGACATGAAACAGGCGTCACAGCGGCCAAAATGTGAAGTGGACAGCAATTATGGAGCGAATCTTCCTGCAGCAACAGTATCTCAAAATCGCGCACTTCGTACAGTTTTTTTTAAATCATTGTCATTTTTAAATAAATTCTAGATATTTATGAAATAAGAGTGCAATGCGTCAACTGGTAATGTCTATTCTCTTTCATTTGAATGCTCATTTGCCACGATCGGTCGCTTGTGAGCGCCGCAGGAGGGATGTATACTACTGAATTAATATATATGATGAAAATAGCCAACGGGTCACGTCTTTTAGGACAGTTAAAACCACCCTCTGTTCGATAAGCGTACATGGTGCGTCATAAATTATGGGTTACAATGCTTGCATGATTCACACGGCCGCCATCTTGCAATGGTACACCTGATGATCTTGTGGTTTTGGTGGAAAACGTATCCCATATGAAGGTAGGCTATGTTTTTACCAAATTTGGTAGAGATCCGATGATTATTTTACCCGTAATTTGTTTTAAGTTTTGAACATTTGGGTGGCCACTATTTAGTTTTGGTTAAGATGGCGGCGATATAGAATATGACACTGAGGTGCTCTTTGTTAGTGCAACCTCTGTACCAAATTTCGCTCAATTCAGTTTCGTCGTGTTTGAATTGATAGTGACAGACACACCAACTTTTGACCCGTGTAGATCTCATTCCGTAAGTCTACCTTGGTTGGTTGGTTAGTTGGTTCGTTCCTTAGTTTAGGGGCTGTGACAACGCGGGCAAGTTGCCCCGTGTACTTTGGGTGAGTGTAGAATCTGTCTGATAACCTGTGTTAATTATGATGACTGTATTAGTGTGTGTTATCGATTTTTAATTCAAGTAAGGACTACAGACGATAATTTCAAGTAGTTCCTACTTTCGCTACCAAATGCTAATGTCCACGA
This sequence comes from Meconema thalassinum, assembly GCA_946902985.2. Classification (NCBI taxonomy): domain Eukaryota; kingdom Metazoa; phylum Arthropoda; class Insecta; order Orthoptera; family Tettigoniidae; genus Meconema; species Meconema thalassinum. The sequence continues at coordinate 86,092,839 of OX336393.1, forward strand.
AACCTAGCTGTGAACTTCCCAACTATTAGATGCCATCGCAACCAGCACCCGGTGACGAACGTGGGAACTTAAGAGCATTAATCAAACCTAACCTACAAATTTTGGCTTCACACAAGTTTAGTTAGTGGATAGTTCTTTTTCATGCCATAAATCTATGACATGGGACCGCCGGCTTTACTAAGTCTACTTTCATTTTTTTTTTTTTTCAAAAATCGAAAGTTGGCTAACTGACAAAGGGGAAATTGTAAAGTTACGCATTTCGTCCGTCACGCATTCATCATCACAATCTGATCACTAGGGTTGAAGATTAAAATTATACAAATATGTGGAAATTTAGAACTATTTAGATATGTGAAGTGCAAGTTAGTCGTGTGAACATCTGTGAGACGACTATGCATGAATATGATACTCCAACGGTCAAGTACTCATAAGCTTAAATAGAAATCAGTGTGCATGCTCTAATTTTATTATATGTTGTGTATCTTAACTATTTACACGTGCGTAATATTCATTCGTAAATCAAAAACATTTAATACAACGTCATAGAATAGACTAACTTTTTCAACTGTGATTCATGAATACTAATATTAACCAGACAAACTATACGAAATATAGCAAAAACATATTGCTAGTGATCAGAATCTGAAGATGATCGCGATGCGGTCGAAATGCGTAATCCTAAATTTCCCCCATAACAGTGAATAATTATGGTGTTTGAAGCCATTTTCATTTGTGCCTTAGTAAACGCAAGTTTCATGCTTTTTAGTCGGTCAACATAAGTTTTTCCCAAATCCTGTAACAAGTAGTTCCGTGAAGAAATATACAGCCTATTTACATATAACCTACTCATGTTAATTGCTTCTATCAACATACAAAATTTCAGTTTGAAGGTTGTGATAGATTCGTAGATATTGAGAACCGTCTAAATATTGCAGATGGTCACCAGGTTGGATTTTTATTTTTGTACTATTACATTAAGATTATTGTGTACGTGTGGTATTCAAAATTCAATCGCATGATTAGAACACAAGAAGTAAAATCGAGATTTTAAAATTTCGCACTGCGGCCATCTTGTGATTATGCAAACAATTGAAATAAATTATATTCCAGTGGATTAACATTTGTATAAGCATTTAACGTGCAACGTCTTACTGCATTCGGATAGTTAATTCGCGAGAAACGTCCATTTAAATATTTATACTTCGCGTCGCCGCCATGTTGGATTTGTGCTCACCAGGTTACTGAAAGTCCTATAGGTGAACATTTGTTCATAGCCTCTATGAACATAAAAAAATCAGTTTGATGGCTGTAAAAGATTCATAGATATTGAGAACCGTCCAAATATTTCGGATGCTCGCCATTTTGGATTGTTTCATGTATAGGCCATAGAGTTATGTACCATTCAAGGACAATTATTGCCTAGGTACATTATTCAAACTTTCACTTCGATCGCATGAATCACGAGAAAAGTCTATTAAAATGTTTCAACTTCGCCTGGCCGCCATGTTCGTTTTGTACTTTACATGTTTATGAAAATTACATAGATAAACTTGTATCAGTACCCTTTATCACCGTACAAAATTTCAGGGTGATATCTAAAATAGTTTCCGAGATATAGAATGTCAGTGAAATATTTCGCACAGCCGCCATTTTGAGGTTATGTAAACAATTGAACTAAATTTGACTCCAGTGCATTACAATGTGTATAAACATTTGCTGTACCAAGTTTCATTACGTTTGGATAGTTAAATCGCGAGGAAAGTCTATTTAAAAGTCTCAACTTCGCTTGGTCGCCATGTTGGTTCTGTAGTCACCAGGTTTTTGAACTTCTAGTAGTGCCCTTTATCACCGTACACAATTTCAGGGCGATATCGGTAATAGTTTCGGAGATACTGAATGCTGGTGAAATATTTCGCACAGCCGCCATGTTGGATTGGTGAGACACAATAAAATTTGAAGGGCATGGTCGGGGTCGGCCAGAATAGTGCTATGATCTTACCGAGTTTCATTGTAATCGCTCAAGCCGTTTAGAAGTTATTAGGGGGACACCCACACACACCTCTCACAAACACCCACGGACAAAAGGTGATCTCATAAGCCTATTTTTTTTTTTTTTTCATAAAATGAAAATAGGCTAAAAAATTACATGAGATTAATAAATACACTCATCCAAGTGTATTTAGTAAACGAAAGTTTGATGCTTTTCAGTCGGTCAACACGAGTTTTTCCCAAAAGAGATAGGTTATTCCCTAATCCTGAAAAACATTACAAGAGATTAATAATAAATAATAAATAATAAATAATAAACAATAAACAATAAACAATAAACAATAAATAATAAATAATAAATAATAAATAATAAATAATAAATAATAATAAATATTCTCTTTTGGGATAAACTCGTGTTGACCGACTGAAAAGCATCAAACTTTCAGTGAATACATGTATTTTATCTTCCAGGAAAGTGTGTTTTATATACTGCCTAATCTAATTGGGCGAAAGCGTGTTGACCGACTGAAAAGTAACCCGTTACTCCACAGCCATGATAACCAAGCATCTCTACACGCGTAGTTAACCTGGTCGGTGGCTTCGAACTAGCAATGATGTAATCTTATTCCACCATTGTGCCAGGGAAGCCAAGCGAACTAGGAAGATCATTAGTGAGCGCTGTACTTAGCAGCATTGTTTTTCAACATTGAACTCATCAAAGAAGAACACACCAGCTTGTTACATCCCATTCATCAGCTATATTAACGGTCTGTTTAATGATGAGAGTTAGCCCTCGCTAATGCACCATGGTATGGCCAGCTCATTATATTTACCTTCAATATTCGATGAGTGTGTAACCTGACAAGTAATTGGCTTTGTTACCCCCAATACAAGTTTCAATAAAACGTTATTTTTGAAGCGAATTTTATACGAGGCAAATATTCTGCGGTAATTTTATTTACCAGTTTTGATTATCTCTATATCTGACCAGAGCTCGACCGACAGGAACAAAATAACAGCGAAGTAAAGGTTAGAAAGTTTTTTAAAAATAATTGGGACTCAGTAATCAAAAGATCACATCATATCGCTTCATTGGCTGCTTCATATAGACAGAATGATTTCCTACAATATAACCGGAGTAGTAAACGGGCGAATGTAATAATATTCTAACTATGCTCATTGCATTGGAACTTTCATACGGATGCGCAGTATAATGGCGCCTCACGATAGCAAAATTTACAGAGCCTGTCAATGCTTGATGATTATGATGATGGTGATTTATTTATTTACTAGCAACCCGCTCCGGCTTCGCCCGGTATCTTTAACGGTCTACCCAGCGTAAGCTTAAAAGGCGCACGGACGTCAGGTCCCAGACGCAATTTAGAAAAGCCACGGAGAACAGCGAACCTCCAAACACATATACTCTTCTCTAAAGTCTTAACTCGACACGACTCGACAGTTTGATGCTGGCCTAATCTGGGGTGATACGCTCGCTTCGAAGCTAGTAATTTAAATTTCCACTGAATGGAGATTGTTGGAAGAACTGAAAACGTAAAAATACTTATAGTGGCCGATATTAATAATAATAATAATAATAATAATAATAAAGATACGAGCTTAACAATAGTCGCATTTGATGTGTAACATCTGACATGTTACCCTACTATGAAAATGAGATGAAATATATGTGAAGTCGATTTATTCGTCATAATATTGGTCGAATATATTCTAAGCATGGAAATATATGTAATTCTGGATATTTTGCTGTCTGGTACTACTCATTAAGCTTCATTAACACATTTATTATAGTTTGATATAGTCTGAACATTTAGACATGTTAAACAATTTGTAACGAGTGTCTGATAGTGACTGATAATGTAGATGTTAGGCCCCTTAAAACAATCATCATGATCATTCATAACTGTAATACTGTATAAACTAACTGTGCAGGCCTGTGAAATTTATAACGTAAGTGTACTGGTGGTTCTTAGGGCAGGTCACAAAGGTTATCAGCTGCATAAAATGATCGTGTTTTGAAATTTTCATTGATGATAGTTATAATTAGGTTAATGGATCCGATCGGGTGATTATCGGCCAACATTCTTGATTTATAAAGCATAACCAGCATAATAGAGACATACATGTTACTAGTAGGCCTATGCTTAGTAGAGTTTATTAAGGTTCAAAATTACACGTAAAATATTGTATTCACCGTCTTATAATTTCCTAACCATGTACACACGTCACCATTTTATGCATTCCAACACTGATATGTCAACTCACCAAAATATCACATATAGTGACTGATGATACTTCACACTTTTCATCCAAAAAACAGCAATATTCAGAAGGAATTGTATTTAACGCCACCTTCAACAGAAATAGTCGGTTAATCACAAGGAATACGCTTGAAGCGGGATTTAAAGTCACTTCATAATGCTATTCTTATGGGAGACAACTTTGTTTTGCCCAACATCAGCTGATATTATTTTGGCCCCACTGAAATGTTATATTTACTGAAATCGTGCAGGCAGTTATATATCTGTATTTGGTTAGCATCATATTCTTTGCGATTGAGGTGAAAGGTTGAACTAGTTTGCTAGTTTTTGGAAGCAAAATGGTTAGCGCAGGTTGGAGCGCTTGTGTGGTTGTAAGTTGAACTAGTGGAATAGGAGTGCTTACTCTAAAAATATCCACAGATAGAGAGGGACAATGAGAGTTAAACAAAAAAGAGGGGAGGTTAGAGGTTATTGGCGGTGATAAAAGAAAGCTATTGTATGAAAGATATTATATGAAAGATAAACGTGAAGGAAGTTATAGATTGAATCATTCGGTCTTCTTTATTGCATCGTAATGGTTATATGACGATAGTTTCTAAAATAAATTGTTCAAAGAAGGGAAACCAGAATAAAATGAGTATTTGAATGATGGTATGAAACTGAAAATTGTATCTTGTTGTGACGGCACTATTGATACAATTTATATTTACATCCCTTGGTACTACAAAATAGTGGTTATGTTACTGCGAACATTAATCTACCTTGTTTACTGTGGTGTCTTGGTTGGTGTCGGAGACACGTCATGCCTGGGGATAAGAGTATTCTCGTGCAGCATATTAAAATATTGTTCATAGTGTATAACCTATGAAATGGCGCCCTCCCGGATTATATATTCTTAGAGATATCTATTTAATGTTTAAAACATTACACCGCGGTCGGCCGGTAGAAGCATAGCGGGCGCACTCTGTATCCTATTGTATGCTCGAAGCATTCCTCAGCAAAAGTATAAAGGAGAATGTAATGGGAACTTACCAAAAAATACTGATATCAAAACAGTTCTGTAGGAATACTATAAAAGCTTTTAATACCTGGGATATTCCGGCGCTGACATACACGTTTGCTCTACTAAGACGGTCAAAGACAGTACCGAATGACACTGATATAAATACAAGAATAACAAAGAGCAAATGCTGAGTCTTTCGTCGGAAATCTACAATTGGGTCAGCGATATTTCCTCAATTTCATAGACACCAGAGTTCACATGAGCGTTTACCGTTCAGTACAGTATGTCATATACATTCCTCATTGTTTCCTCTTACCACTGCCAGCTTGTCACAGAAGATGTTGAAAATGTCCTCCACCTGCATCTACACATTTCTAGCATCGTCTAAGGTAATTTTCATTTACACGCTTCAGTTCGTCTACCGAGATAGCCTCAATTACTTTGGTTATATTCTGTTTGAGTTCATCTAGAGTGTGAGGGTTTGTTGCATAAACCTTATTTTTCAGTTTTCCCCATAAATAAAATTCGCAAACCGTAAGATCTGGGGATCTTGCGGGCCACAATGGTTTACTAATTACCCTGTTGTCGAAAATTTCCTCAATTAAATCTAATGACTCGTTAGCCGTATGCGCAGTTGCAGAGTCCTGCAGGAAATATCCAGATTGGCATTCAGTGTCCGTCAATTGTTCAAAAAATGGCACGAGAATGTCATCCCTATATCTCTGCCCAGTGATTGTGGTTTCAAAAACTATAGGCCCTATTATCCTGTCTGCAGTTACTACCGCCCACACTCCCATTTTCACATCATGTAGGGGTGTTTGATGTATGAAATTAACAGGTTTTTCTGAAGACCGGTACCTGTTATTCTGACTTGAAACATGTCCACTTAAATGGAACCATGCTTCATCAGAGAATATTATTAATTTCGGATCAAGTACCCCATCATTAACACCCCTTAAAACCCAGTTACAAAAATTTACCCTGCTCTCATTATCACGTGGAAGCAACTCTTGAACAACAGTAATCCTGTATGGTTTCAATTTTAACATTTTTGTAGCCCGCCACGCTGAGGTAATCGAAATTTGTGTTTGCTGCGAAAGTTTTTGAGCGATTTTGTAGGAGTACGTTGTAACATTTACCCTACCTCGCCTAATTTCTCCTCAGTAAGCACTCGCTTTTTTACTCGTCGTTTTCCAACCAGAATCGAACCTGTACTTCTCAATTTGTTGACAAGTCTTCTAACAGTTTCTCTATTTGGAATGGTCGCACCTGGGAATTTTCCTATATACCGCCTTCTAACTTCTCTACAGGAATTCGTCAATACATAAGTGTCGTACATGAAAATCTTTTGATCTAATGTGTACGCAGGTTGAGGCATTATTGAACCAATAGGCTTTAACACTTAGCAATAACACGTTATAAAATTTTGGAACACAATAACAATTAATCAATAACCACTAACACGTACACACGTTATAATCTTATAACACTTATAACATTAAATAGGCTATAAACGAAATAACAAAGTCAACTTTACTCGGTAAACCCTGCATTGCAACTGTTCCAGCACTGCGAAGTCCCGCGCTGCTCCGAAACATCAATCCAACAGCACTTCTTCCTTATCTTAATTATGACATATGCTGTTACAGTAGCGCGCTGCGATATGCTCGTCTGACCTTTATAGCCCCACGTTCTACCTGGAGCGCTGGGCTGGCCACACCTTGAGTGAAAGACCCTGTATAATGCAATTGAGCCATATCAGAAAGAATAATTTTGGAAAGGAAGTAATATACAAAAACAAGTAGTTCCGTGAAGAACTATACAGCCTATTTTCATATATCCTACTCATGTTAATTGCCTCTATCAACATACAAAATTTCAGTTTGATTGTTGTGATAGATTCGTAGATATTGAGAACCGTCTAAATATTTCAGATGGTCGCCATGTTGGATTTTTATTTATGTACTATTACATGAAGAATATTGTGCGCGTGTGGCATTGAAACTTCAATCGCATGATTAGGACCCAAGAAGTAAAAATGAGATTTTTTAAAAAAATACAGCTGCCATCTTGTGGTTTTGAATAAAATTGAAATAAATTAGATTCCAGTGGATTAACATTTGTATAAGCATTTAACGTGCAAAGTTTCACTGCATTCAGATGGTTAAATCGCGATGAACGTCCATTTAAATATGTATAATTCACGTCGCTGCCTTGTTGGAATTGTGCTCACCAGGTTACTGAAAGTCACATAGGTGAACTAATGTTCATAGCCTCTATGAACATAAAAAAAACATCAGTTTGATTGCTGTAAAAGATTCGTAGATATTAAGAATCGTCAAAATATTTCGGATGCTTGCCATTTTGGATTGTTATATGTATAGGCCATAGAGTTATGTACCATGAAAGGAAATTTATTGCGTAGGTTCATTGTTCAAACTTTCATTTTGATCGCATGATTACGACACAAGAAATAAAAACTTAATTTTAAAATTTCGCACAGCCTCCATCTTGAGGTTATGTAAACAATTGAACTAAATTGGATGCCAGTACATTACAATATGTATAATCATTTACAGTACCACATTTCACTGCGCTCAGATGATTAAATCACGAGAAAATTCCATAAAAAGGTTTCAACTTCGCTTGGCCGCCATGTTCCTCTTGTACTTTACAGGTGTTTCAAAATTACATAGATAAACTTATAGCAGTGCCCCTTATCACCGTACAAAATTTCACGCTGATATCTGTAATAATTTCGTAGATATAGAATGCCAGTGAAATATTTCGCATAGACGCCATTTTCAGGTTATGTAAACAATTGAACTAAATCAGACGTCAGTGCATTACAATGTGTATAAACATTTGATGTACCAAGTTTCATTACGTTTGGATGGTTAAATCGCGAGAAAGGTATGTTTAAATGTCTCAACTTCGCTTGGCAGCCATGTTGGTTTTGTTGTTACCAGGTTTTTGAAAGTCTCATAGATGAACTTCTAGCAGTGCCCTTTATCACCGTACACAATTTCAGGGTAATATTTAATAGTTTCGGAGATACTGAATGCTGCTGAAATATTTCTCACAGCCGCCATGTTGGATTGGTGAGACACAATAAAATTTGACGAGCACGATCGGGGTCGGCCAGAATGGTGCTGTGATCTTACCGAGTTTCATTGAAATCGCTCCAGCCGTTTATAAGTTATTAGACGGGAACATACACACGAATCACACACACGCACACACAGACACACGGACAAAAGGTGATCTCATAAGCCTATTAGCCTACGGTACTTTCGATGTTTGCAAAAAATGAAAGTTGACTTATGAGATCTACACAGGGTCAAAAATTGTGCGTCTGTGTGTGTGTATGTGTGTGTGTGTGTGTGTGAGTGTGTGTGCTCTGAATATCTGCCCCCCCCCCTATCAATTCGAACACGGTGAACGCGAATTGAACGAAATTTGGTACAAAGGTAGCACTAGCAAAGGACACCTCAGTGTCATGTTTTATATCGCCGCCATCTTGACGGAAACGTAATGGCGGCCACCCAAATGTTCAAAGCTTAAATCAAATTACGACTAAGCTAATCATCCGATCTCTACCAAATTTTGCAACAACATATATATGTATGGCTAGCGTCCTTTGACTAAACTACAAGGTCATCAGCCCAATAGTTTGCAGATGATGGCCATGTATGTGTGCAAATCTATTCCCCTATCAATTCAAACACGGTGAAACCGAATTGAACGAAATTTGGTACAGAGGTAGCAATAGCAAAGGACACCTCATTGTCATGTTTTATATCACCACTATCTTGACGAAAACGTAATGGCGGCCACCCAAATGATAAAAGCATAGAACAAATTAGGTCCAACCTAATCATCTCATCTGTACCAAATTTTGCAACAATATACCTTTATACTGTATATGAAGAATCTCGTGACCAAACTACAAGGTCATCAGCCCAATTCTTTCCGGATGGCGGCCATGTATGTCCGCAAATCGATTCCCCCTACCCATTCAAACACGGTGAAACCAAATTGAACGAAATTTGGTACAGAGGTAGCACTAGCAAAGGGCACACCAGTGCCATGTTTAATATAGCCGCCATCTTGACGAAAACGTAATGGAGGCCACCCAAATATTAAAAGCTTGAATCAAATTGCGACCTACCTAATCATTTGATCTCTACCAAATTTTGCAACATTATACCTTTATGTATAAAGAATCGTTTGACCAATCTACATGGTCATCTGCCCAATAATTCGCGGATGGCGCCATGTAAGTGTGCAAATCGATTCCCCCTATCTTTTCAAACACGGTGAAACCGAATTGAACGAAATTTGGTACAGAGGTAGCACTAGCAAAGAGCACTCCAGTGTCATGTTTTGTATCGCCGCCATTTTGACGGAAACGTAAAGGTGGCCACCCAAATGTAAAAATCTTAAATCAAATTACGACCAACCTAAACATCTGATCTCTACCAAATTTTGCAACAACATACCATTATGGGGGAAGCGTTCTTTGACCAAGCTACAAGGTCATCAGTCCAATAGTTTGCATATGGCGGCCATGTATGTGTGTAAATTGATTCCCCCTATTAATTCAAACACAATCAGACCGAATTGAACAAAATTTGGTACAGAGGTAGCACTAGCAAAGGGCACCTCAGTGCCATGTTTTATATCGCCGCCATCTGGACGGAAACGGAATGGCGGCCACCCAAATGTTAAAGGCTTAAATCATATTACGACCAACCTAATCATTTGATCTCTACCAAATTTTGCAACAACATGCCTTTTTGTGGGAAGCATCTTTTGACTGAACTACAAGGTCATCAGCCCAATAGTTTGCTGATAGTGGCCATGTATGTGTGCAAATCGATTCCCCATATCAATTCAAATACGGTGAAACCGAATTGAATGAATTTTTTACAGAGGTTGCACTAGTAAAGGGCACCTCATATTCATGTTTAATATCCGTATATCACGTTGTATTTCAACAGGCTACTACAACCAACATTCAATTATACTCCTTGAAAAGGACAAAGAGTTATAACAATACCCATGCATTTAGGAGAAAGTAGGCTATGTGTTCTTTACTGAACATCTTGGTTTTTGTTTTCTTTTTTTTTTATCTATATATATATTATATATATAAAGCACAAAGTTTGTCTGTCTGTCTGTCTGTCTGTCTGTCTGTCTGTTATGTATACAAATCTACACCGTTTCACCGATCTGAACCAAAATTTGTATACTTACCCTTTGGAACCCTGCGGGTAACCCTGTCAACATTAAATTTCGGACAGACCACCCCATGCCCTGCATTTAGGCCCTTTTGCACAAATCTACACCGTTTCACCGATCTGAACCAAAAGTTGTATATTTAACCTTTGGAACCCTGCGAGTAACACTGTCCACTTAAAATTTCGGACAGACCACCCCATTCCCTGCATTTAGGCCCTTTGGTCCAAATCCACACCGTTTCACCGATCTCAACCAAAATTTGTATATTTACCCTTTGGAACCCTGCGAGTAACACTGTCCACTTAAAATTTCGGACAGACCACCCCATTCCCTGCATTTAGGCCCTTTGGTCCAAATCTACACCGTTTCACCGATCAGAACCAAAATTCGTATTCTTACCCTTTGGTACCCTGCGAGTAAACTGTCTGCTTGAATTTGCGGACAGACCACTCCATTCCCTGCATTTAGGCCCTTTGGCCCAAATATACACCGTTTCACCGATCTGAACCAAAAGTTGTATATTTAACCTTTGGAACCCTGCGAGTAACACTGTCCACTTAAAATTTCGGACAGACCACCCCATTCCCTGCATTTAGGCCCTTTGGTCCAAATCCACACCGTTTCACCGATCTCAACCAAAATTTGTATATTTACCCTTTGGAACCCTGCGAGTAACACTGTCCACTTAAAATTTCGGACAGACCACCCCATTCCCTGCATTTAGGCCCTTTGGTCCAAATCTACACCGTTTCACCGATCAGAACCAAAATTCGTATTCTTACCCTTTGGTACCCTGCGAGTAACACTGTCTGCTTGAATTTGCGGACAGACCACTCCATTCCCTGCATTTAGGCCCTTTGGCCCAAATATACACCGTTTCACCGATCTCAACCAAAATTTGTATATTTACCCTTTAGAACACTGCGACTAACACTGTCTGCTTGAAATTTCGGACAGGTCACGCCATTCCCTGCATTTAGGCCCTTTTTGCACAAATCTACACCGTTTCACCGATCTGAACCAAAATGTGTATACTTACCCTTTGGAACGCTGCGAGTGACACTGTCCACTTGACATTTCGGACAGAACACCCCATTCCCTGCATTTAGGCCCTTTGGTCCAAATCTACACCGTTTCACCGATCAGAACCAAATTTCGTATTCATACCCTTTTGGTACCCTGCGAGTAAAACTGTCTGCTTGAAATTGCGGACAGACCACTCCATTCCCTGCATTCAGTCCCTTTGGCACAAATCAAACACCGTTTCACCTTTCTGAACCAAAATTTGTATACTCATCCTATGAAATCCTGCGAGTAACACTATCTGCTTGAAATTGGGGACAGACCAATTCATTCTCTGCATTTAGGCCCTTTTTGTACAAATCTGCACCGTTCCACCGATCTCAACCAAAATTTGTATATTTACCCTTTGGAACACTGCGACTAACACTGTCTGCTTGAAATTGCGGACAGACCACTCCATTCCCTGCATTCAGGCCCTTTGGCACAAATCAACACAGTTTCACCGATCTGAACCAAAATTTGTATACTCATCCTTTGAAAGCCTGCGAGTAACACTGTCTGCTTGAAATTGCGGACAGACCACTCCATTCCCTGCATTTAGGCCCTTTGGCCCAAATCTACACCGTTCCACCGATCTCAACCAAAATTTGTATATTTACCCTTTGGAACACTGCGACTAACACTGTCTGCTTGAAATTGTGGAGAGGCTACTCCATCCCCTGCATTGAGGCCCTTTGGCACAAATCTACACCGTTTCACCGATCTGAACCAAAATTTGTATACTTACCCTTTGGAACCCTGCAAGTAAAACTGTCCACTTAAAATTTCGGACAGACCACCCCATTCCCTGCATTTAGGCACTTTGGCACAAATCTACACCGTTTCACCGATCAGAACCAATATTCGGAAACTTACCCTTTGGTACCCAGCGAGTAACATTGTCTGCTTGAAATTGCGGACAGACCACTCCCTTCCCTGCATTTAGGCCCTTTGTCCCAAATCTACACCGTTTCACCAATCTCAACCAAAATTTGTATATTTACCCTTTGGAACACTGCGACAAACACTGTCGGCTTGAAATTGCGGCGAGGCCACTCCATCCCTTGAATTTAGGCTGTTTGGCACAAATCTACATCGTTCACTGATCGAAAACAAAATGTGTATACCTACACTTTGAAACCCGATGAGTAACACTGTCCACTTGAAAATTTGGACAGGTCACTCCATTCCCTGCATTTTGGCCCTTTGGCACAAAACTACACCGTTTCACCGATCTCAACCAGATTGTACATAATCACCCTTTGGAACTCGACGAGTAACACTGTCCACTCGAAATTTCGGACAGACCACTCCATTTCCCGCACTAGGGCCCTTTGGTACAAATCTACATCGTTCACCGATCGAAAACAAAGTGTGTATACTTACCCTTTGGAACCCGATGCGTAACACTGTCCACTTGAAATTTCTGACATACCACTCCATTCCCTGCATTTAGCTCAGGAATTCCTCGGGGTTGCCAGCTTCCTAACTCACCAGTCATGAGCCCTTGAGGGTGAACCAGAAGTGGTGGGTCTACACACACCCTGCCTCTTTGAGGGCCTTGAGCAGAAGACAGGAGATATTATGAAAAGGAAAAGAAGGCAGACCCCTCGAAGAATGAGGGTATCAGGAAAGATGAGACAAAGCCAATTAAGGCGGGAAATTGAAAGACTCACTAGCCCTCGGATACCCTAATACAGTCTGGGTCGGAAGAGAACAAGAGTTGACCAAGGGAGGCCGACAGGAAAGAGAACTGAAGTGAGCCCGGCACCAGGAAGTAGAAGCTATGCCAGACTCAGCTGGGGTCCCGTGGTCGCCAACCCACGTCCCACAAGTTGTGAGACCCAGGGGGGGTGGTCAGTTGTGAGAATAGCTTGCTGATTCATCGCGAGGTGACTTGAGAGTACTTTCCAGAGCCTCCGTGTTATCTCCTGCTGTCTATGCTGATGCCAGCACAGGGCCGTTGCGAAACAGTGAGTGATTCCCGGTCAATCTAAATAGGACGGGGAACCCCGAACGTGTGTGATCATATTTCGTCATCATCTGCGATCATCTCAGGTTTGTGCAGCTTGGACCTATATTCTTTGTCTTTGACGAGCAGTACGGTCTTTCACTAGACGCATCGAGTACAGGCCTAAGCCAGAAAATAAGATTGAGACTTAGGAAGACATCGAAGCTAGACACCTGAATTACCTATATCAGTTTTAAAATAACACCATGTTCGTTTAGTAGTCATTTTTTCATTACATTATTATTATCATCATAAGTGCAAATGACCTAGGTGTTACGCGCATCATACCAATTATCATCGCCGCATAAAGTCTTTCTCGACTGTGATTTTTAAAATATTTATTTTTGGTTGGTTGGTTCTTAAGTTTAGGGGCTGCGACAACGCGGTCATGTAGCCCCGTGTACTTTGGGTGTTTGTAGAATCGGTCTGATAACCGGTGTTAATTGTGATGACTGTATTAGTGTGTGTTATCTGTTTTTTAATTTAAGTACAAACTGCAACTTAGAATTCTTCAAATAGTTCGTACTTTTGCCGCCAAGCGCCACGGTCAATGACTACTAGGCCAAGTTCGGAACTTAGCTACTAGACGCCACTGCAGTCGGCTCTTGGCAACGGACGTAGACATCTAAGAGCGTTGTTTACATTCTTAACCTATCCAATTTAGCTTCACACAGGTGTAATTAGTGGAAGGTTCTTTAACATGCCATAAATTTATGACATGGGACCGCCGGCTTTACTTCCCCTCCGAAGAAAGGCATACTGAGGGATTTTTAACGCTCTTAAAAATCCGACGGCTTCGGCCGGGTTTGAACCCGCTATCTTGCGCACAGAAGCTCAGCATGCTACCAAATACGCCACCGAAGCCGCCATATATTTATTTTTATTACAGTACATTGTGTACATTATACGTTGAAGTGTCAATTCAATACCGGTAGTAGTTTCCCTTATCATCCTCATCATAAGAGCAAATGACCTACAGTAGATGTTACGCCCATTACACCATTAATCACCCCACACAATAAGTCTTCCTCGCCTGTGAATTTTGAAATATGTATTTCTATTACGGTAGTTTGTAAGTTTGACGTGTCAATTCAACAGTAGTTTTTATTATTATCCTTATCAAAAGGGCAAATGACCTAGAAATTACTCCCTCATTGTCTTTGGGGGCAAATGACTTAGATTTCAAGTCCATTATATTTCTAAGGAGACCTTAAACATTATCATCATTCCACCGGGCGAAGCCGGGTACTACTGCTAGTATATATATAAAATGAAAATAGGCTAAAAACGGGAAGGCGTTGACGACGGAGAGAAAGTTGCAACATCGATTGCGAATGAAAGAGTACTGGGCCAACATTAAAATGCAGAAGAAACAGTTGACATGGCGCGGTCTTTAGTTGGCCGTAACGAAGCAAGAAGAAGAATATGACCACAACTAACCAGTGTAGATATTGTTGCCATATGGGCGACCTACACTCCAACTTGAAGTTCTGCTTACAATTAAATCGGAACTCTATTGTTACACCCTACCTGGACTCCTGTGGGATAGTGAGCCGGGAACTACGCCCCAAATATAAAGAACATCGCACTTCATTGCTGGAGGGAATTAAGAAAGCCCTTAACATTATTTCGTCCCTGTAGAGGTACACTTAGGTTAAAACCACATCAGGCATGGCAATACCCAGAATGTTTGCTGGAATTTAAATGTGAGAATCCTGTTTGTTTCCTGTGTTTTTTTGTTTTGACGTCCCTTGCGTCTGCATCCTTTGCGGAGAATATTTATTGAATAATTCGCTGAGACGTAGGTAATGGCTGCGAACACCTTGTATCGAGAATGCGCTGCTCGGAGATGAGGTAGCACTATGGCCCCTCTGAGACTCATCGTGCGTGAAGCATACCGGCGGTCACGTGTCAGGAGTACGCCTCTCCAAATACTCCTTGGGGCCTCTTCAACTCTTGCCTATACATTGCATCTAGGGTTGGGCAATCTTATTCAACACTGCCCTGTTCCTTGCTTCCTTATGATGATGATAATAATAATAATAATTATTATTATTATTATTATTATTATAAATGGCCTTGCAATCCTTTCAAACAACAGACAAGAAGCAATCCACTCCATAGAAAAATTGCATGCAATAGCCGCAAGAACCGAACTCCAATTATCATTTGAAAAGACGCAGTTTATGGAAGGCACTAAATCAAGATTTGACAATCATCCACTAATCACCAAATACAGAGTAATTTCCCAAGTAGACAAATTCAAGTATCTAGGCGAAATTATTCAGCCAGCAAGGTTAAATCAGGAAGCTAACAAAGAAAGAACTGCAAAATTGCAAAGGGCTTAAAATCACATGGAACAGATACAACAAAAGACGTATCTCAAAGAATGCAAAATTACGACACTACAACACAGTCATCAAACCAGAGGCACTGTGTGCATCCGAAACACTGATAATTGGGGGCAGGTCACAAATGAAAAGCATCGAGAAACAAGAGAGGAAAATTCTCAGAAAAATCCTAGGACCAACGTTCAAAAATGGAATTTGGATAAAATGAAACCACATGAATTTTCCAATCCGCAGAAAAAATCACAGATGCTATCTGAAAACGACGATTAAAATTCTACGGGCACCTTCACAGAATGGATAACGACAGGCTGACAAAGAGAATTCTAAATCTAGCGTTAATCCTGAAAATCCGCAACAATACATGAAGATCTACAAGAAATGGGTATTGCTGAGAAAACCATTCCAGATAGAGTAAAATTTAGAAGCCTAGTAAACAAACATACATTTGCAGAGAAACCTAAAAGGAGAAATACAGGCTGGACAGAAACACGCAGAAAGAAACACACTGAACGAATGAAGAGATATTGGGAAGAAATGAAGAAGGAACATTGTGCAAAATAAGTTCAAGTGCACTACGTAGATGGGCATAACGATTTTTAAAAAATATATCTTCATCATACTAATATATAAAAATGAGATGGTGTGTGTCTATCTGTCTGTCTGTCTGTCTGTCTGTCTGTCTGTCTGTCTGTCTGTCTGTCTGTCTGTCTGTCTGTCTGTTACTCAATAACTCAAGAACCACTGGTCCGATTTAAATGAAATTTTGCATGGATGTAGCTGATTTACCAAGTTTACATATAGGATACTTTTGATTTCGAAATTTTGCACTATTAAAATAAGGCGACTATTTTAGTGACGTCATTAGACCCTTTGGTTTCAAAATTTCATATTTCCATTTCAAATAAAAAGAGAACGGTAGGAAATAGCAAACGTTCGATGATACATACGTGCTTTGAAATTTAATTTCCTATCCGAAAGGTCCTTATCACTTTTCGTGTATCTCCAACAGTTAGCGAGTAAAGCCGACATTTGTGACGTCGCTACACCCTTTGGTTTCAAAATTTCATATTTCCTTTTCAAATAAAAAGGGAACGCTAAGAAATAGCAAACTTTTGATGGTATACATGAGCTTTAACATTTAATTTTCTATCCGAAAGGTCCTTATCACTTTTCGTATATCTCCAACGGTTAGCGAGTAAAACCAGAGTCTGTGCAATAAAACACGGTCAACACCGGGCGGTGCAGTATATCTCTCTATACCGTATATAACAAGTAGTTCCGTGAAGAACTATACAGCCTATTTTCATATATCCTACTTATGTTAATTGCCACTATCAACATACACAATTTCAGTTTGATTGCTGTAATAGATTCGTAGATATTGAGAACCGACTAAATATTTCGGATGGTCGCCATGTTGGATTTTATATATGTAGGTCCTAGAGTTATGTACTGTTACATGCAGATTATTGTGAACGCGTAGTATTCAAACTTCAATCGCATAATTAGGACACAAGAAAAAACAAGGAGATTTAAAAATTTTCACAGCTGCCATCTTGAGGTTATGGAAACAATTGAAAATAATTAGATGCCAGTGGATTAACATTCGGATAAAGATTTACTTTACCAAGTTTCACTGCACGCGGATGGTTAAATTGCAAAAAACGTCCATGTGAATATTTATAATTCGCGTCACCGCCATGTTGGATTTGTGATCACCAGGTTATTTAAAGTCCTATAGGTGAACTTAAGTTCATAGCCCCTATGAACATTAAAAAATGCAGTTTGATTGCTAAAATAGATTCGTAGATATTCAGTATCTTCTAAATATTTCCGATGGTCGCCATGTTGGATTGTTAAATGTATAGGCCATAGAGTCATGTACCATTAAAGCAAAATTATTGCGTAGGTTCATTATTCAAACTTTCTCTTCGATCGCATGACTACATCACAATAAATAAAATCTTAATTTTAAAATTCGCACTGCCACCATCTTGAGGTTATGTAAACAATTGAACTAATTTAGATACCAGTGGATTACAATGTGTATAAATATTTACTGTGACGGTTTCAGTGCGCTTGGAACATTAAATCGCGAGAAAGGTCTATTTAAAATTTTCAAATTCGCTTGGCCGCCATGTTCGTTTTGTAGTTAACCGGTTTTTGAAAGTCTTATAGATGGACTTCCAGTAGTGCCCTTTATCTCCGTACAAAATTTCAGGGTTTTACCGCTAATAGTTTCAGAGATATAGAATGCCGGTGAAATATTTCGCACATCTGCCATCTTGTGATTATGTAAACAATTGAACGAAGATAGATGTCGGTGCATTACAATGTATATAAACATATACTGTACCAAGTTTCATTGCGTTTGGTTGGTCAAATCGCGAGAAACGTCTATTTAAAAGTCGCAAATTCGCTTGGCCGCCATGTTGGTTTTGTAGTTACCAGGATTTCAAAAGTCACATAAGTGAACTTATAGTAGTTCCCTCTATAACCATAGAAAATGTCAGGGCAATATCGGTAATAGTTTCGGAGATATTGAATGCTGGTGAAATATTTCGCACAGCCGCCATGTTGGATTGGTGAGTCGTAACAAAATTTGAAGGGCACGGTCGAGGTCGCCGGGAATAGTGCTATGAACTTTCCGAGTTTCATTGAAATCGCTCCAGCCGTTTAGATTTTATTAGGGGGGGGACACACACACACACGAATCACACACACACACACGCACACACACACGGACAAAAGGTGATCTCATAAGCCTATTTTTTCAAAATTGAAAATAGGGTAAAAATGAAAATTTGTGTGTTTATCTCTGAATTTCTACGGAAATTTGAGGTGTTTACACGTTTCAGACTGTTTTATGATGGATGCGCGCGAAAATAATTTTTTTGTTTGTCTGTCTGTTTGTTTGTTTGTCTGTGGACAAGTTTGTTCCCTTATAACTCGAGAACGGCTGGGTGTATCAACGTAAAATTTGGTACAGATATCCATCAGAGGCACGAAACCAATCATTGATGTAACTCTTCTCCGTACCTCTCATAAAAGGGGGCCCACCCCCTTAAAATACATGCTGAAATAGGCGTAGAAGGACGAGACAAAACTCATTTTCAGCCCCTCAATGTGAGAGACAAAACTCGGGTCCCCGAAAACCACATTTTAAGGACCGAAGACCAACCGTTTTTAGATATTCCCAGAAAACTAATTTAATAAACTAATGAACGAATGCAAGCCAGTAACCATGCCAACGGATTCTCAGAGGTCCCATCTATTGCTGTAAGACGCAATGCAATTCCATTAATTACATTAGTGTGAAAGTTTGCAAACGGCTAGAAGGTTATCACGGAACCAAAGCCGTAAAATTCATCAATACGTTTAACGCGCTTAAGGGGATCAAGATGTACTCTAGAATTTTTTCACGCGATTTACACCTGCGGGTGTGGTACGGCAGGTCTATTATATTCCTATCCCCATATTATTCATTCATTCATTCATTTCGTATAGGCCATCTATGGACCGCGTCATTCCAACCGTCTCCTACTGGCTTTGATGTTAGCCCTGTACGCCCGCATTCGTTCTCGGTGGACTTCCTTCCGTTCCTGGGTCCAAATCTTTCCCGTTTTCAGCTTCGGTTTTTCTTGGAAACCTTTACAAGCTTGAAGTTTCCCTTTGAGTGGGACGCACTCCTGAATGTCTATTGGTGTAATCCCCACTTCTTTCAGATCTTTATCCAGTTCAATGAACCAGGCCCATTTTGTTTTCCTCTCCTGAAAGTAAGTTATGTTGCGGTTGGTCAGTCTCGCTGGGATCATTCGTTTCACTTGCCCAACAAATGGTAACCTTCTCTTCCGGATGACGTTGCTTATCTTCTCCACATGAGTATTGAACCCATGTACCATGGCCTCAAAGGGAGTCGAATCCATGTATTTTGAGAAAAGAATGAAAGAATCATACAGTCTCTAAGGGAACGGAGAGAGATTTCAAGCCAGGATTCTGGCTTAACATTGTGCAAACGCTAGGGCCAGGTGTTCCTAAGATGAGCTCATGCCTCTTGACATTTATAAGGAGCCAGTCATGGATATTATTAGAACGAGTGGAAAGTTTGGACTGTAAGACGAAGAAGCCTGACTCGGAAATTGCTCTTACGTTGCAGGAAAATGGCAACCTCGCTGCTGAGTCAGAACAGGAATAATTAAATTTAACCCGTTTACGAGTATAAAAATAAGTAAACAGATACAGTACGGTGAATCATTTTGGATTAGAGATTTTTGTGTAAAGAAAAACCTTGTAATAATTGCACAGGAAAAAACTGCAAACGCAAGTATACGTCATTGGGAATTCACCGGGACCCAAGGAGTGGGAGAATTAAAAATGAACAGCACCACCCACACAGTTGAGGACGAGAAATTAATTAATATCTCGGAAATGCACGATCGATTTCCATGCACAGGAAGATTATTTTACGTTTGGAAGACGAGCTTCCTGGAGATATGATTTTTATAATTGTGCGACAATTAGTTCAAAAGTTGGTCACGAAAAGGACTAGGATTTTATCTTTTTGTGACTGAAAAGTATAAAACTCCTGGCCTCACCAAGCAGTTCATGCAGTCTACAAGAGCCCGTGAGGGGAACGTCACGCTGTATCAGTACATGCAGTCTACAAGAGCCCATGAGGGGAACGTCACGCTGTATCAGTGCATGCAGTCTACGAGCATTCCATGAGCGGAAGTGCTGCACCACATCGTATACGCAGTATTCAAGAGCCCGTGAGGGGAACGTAACGCTGTATCAGACATCGAAGGCAGCTAACCAGTACTCCTTGAGGGGAGAAACGCTGTATTACACCGCAGAATTAATATATCCGATAGCCACGGGCGTCGAAGTATCAGTAACTTACGTGCCTCCGGAAGGAGTTGCAAAGAAGAAGTATTAAAGTATCGCCGTGTTGAAAAATTAGGAAAATCCTAGTTACAGGATTTAGGTCCGACAGGGCAAAAGTTACCGTAAAAGTTCCAAAAATACAGTCAAAGCAGGCTGCGAACTTAGGATTCAGGCGATAGGTCTTTCAGTAAACGACCAAAAATATCATAACGCACGGAAGTACCGGAACAGCGAGATAAACAGTTTATAAATTTTAAAGAACCCGAACAGGGAAAAACTGAGTAAGGTTCGCAACGTATTTCAGAAAATTAGAAGTGCGAGAACCAAATAAACAAAGAAGAACGGAAACTATAGACATTGTCTCAAGAAAGCAGACGAATTATTCTAAAGCACTAAGACTCGAGAAGTATTAGTGGCTAAAAAATCCATAGGTCATCGATAGGTTATCGAGGGGACCTCGATCAGAACAGACTTTCGCTAGGATCGATAAATCAGATATAAAAGGGGAGCCGTTCAAGATATAGAAATAGCCGATCATCAGGATCAGGATTTAAAGAATTGTTATTCCAGGGAAGTAGTAGATGATTCGAGACTTTCGTATTCTGCAGGATAGGAAGCCGACATTGAATAAATTTCACCCTTGGAGACGGGAGATTAAGAGGTCACGTGTGATAGGCTAAAGACGGCCTAGTGATCAAAAGTTGTGAAGTGTAAATATATCAAAAGTGTGTGTTAAAAATAATATAATTTTTAGTGTTTTATTGTGTGTTCAAAACGGATACACCAGAGTATTAAAAATGTTGTCAGTGTTAAATATAGTGAATATAAGTCAAGAAATTTCTGTACATGAGATGAGATTGTACAATATGGAGTAGGTCAAGAAAGTGGGCCAAAATGTCACATCAAACGAGAATAAAGGTCAGAAAACGACCTTAGACATGTGAGTAAAGATTTTCATTATGTTTTGGGTGTCAGAAAATTTTTGTGTACAATTCCACCGGAGTTTTGAGTAAAATGGATGTTTTTAAATAAATAATAACTAAATAAGAACGCGATCTGAACGAAAATAAAGTTTTAAGAAATAATAAATAATTATGTGAATAATAAATCTTGTAGAGGAATAAAATGTCAGTGTAGTTAATGAATGTTATAAAAGCAAGCGTGATAATAATAATTATAACAAAGATAGTTACATAAAGGTAAATATGAATTATATGAAAGAAATAGCTTTTGAGCTTTTGTAAGAAATGAAGACATGATATGAATAACAAGGTAAAGAAATCTAAATAAAGATTAAATTGAATGATATAAAAATATAGAGCGTCGAAGCCTTAACAAATGTATAAGACATGATGTGAATGCATGTTCTTAAAAATGGAGCGATTTATTGTCAACGGAAAAGATTAATATAAGAATTGAGATATGTATCAATTGTTACTATGAAATTTATCAGTTCTTTGGAAGACATTAGGCCGTAAAGTAATGTGTAGCGTAATGGAACGCAATTAAATAAAAAGTCACGCTAGGAACGCGTAAAAGTTAAAGTACTTGGTAAGTTACTTATGGAGGGTAGTTGATTGCAGTGAATTGAGATATGTTGTAAGTCCTCTAAATTGTGACGTGGATCACGAGACCATGTGGGTGTTATATTGAAAAGGGAGCTAATGTATGGTATTATTGAGCGTATGTCATGTAGGCCACGGCCGACTTTATATGGCGTCTTGTATAAGTCCTCAAATGCGGAAATGGTTCCCGAGGCATGTTAAGAGATTCGAACCTAGAATCCTCTTGTTGTTAAAGCCCCTTATTATTCGTCGTAGAATGTGTATTACTCTTCCCAATCAATGAGGACCCTCTCATAATTAATAAATGCCAAGGTTACGAAAGTGGTTTATGAACCAATAATATTGTTGAATGAAAATAAGTGAAGTAAAAGCCAAGTCTCCCCAAGGAACTGAGAATAATGTGAAGGTTTGTTTTAAAAGCATTGACGAGAGCTCCAACCATTGGCTATGCAGGGAGCCGTTCTCCCTGTCAAAAATCACGCTCGAGTATAATGGCCTGACCCTCATAGAGCGAGGGTGGGTAAAGATTGTCTTGTAAGAAGTGAAATACACCGTGAGTGTTTAAAGTTGTTAATGACCCGGGCGTTGAACCGAGGTCCTTGTAGATTTATATTATCACTTGCCAGTTCAGATCGTAGTTTTCTTATGTGATAATGGTCTTATAAGACAAATGAATTAAATAAAAATCCCTATTTTAATGTTGTATGGAAAATAAGGAATCCACGAGTTTTGTGAAGATAACTAGATTCGGGAGTAATCATAGTTTTTGACTTTGTCAAGTAATCTTTATAACTCTGGAGTACACAAATAGTTTCCCGATCACCGTAGTGAATTTGAAAACTTGAGAGAGATAGTAAATACTGAGAATATGTGAAATGCCCAAATATTGAAGTGAATAATTAACATGTAATTTTAAATGTAATTATATATTTGTTTTGATGATAAGAAAATATAAAAATAAATTCTTGAGGTGTACAAAAGTATGACACCATTATTATGGGAAAATATCGAGCCAAAGGAGCTCGTAGTTATATGGAACTTTAAGATAAGTACTTTATGGAAGTGAAAATAATCGTGATTTGGTGGTTTTAAAGAAAACCATGTGTTTTAATCTAGTATTTGTTTTATTTTTATGCTATTCGTTGTTCACTTTGGACAAGTAGAATGATATTGGTCAGTAGTTTATTTGTTTTACCGTTTTCCAACGTGGGGCATGTATGATTTTATCATACACCTAATAAAACAACCCCCTACCTTACTTCATGGCGCCCAGTACGCAGGGCTGAGTTTTCCTAGGGAAAACCCGAGTTTTCTCGAAAAAATCAAAATTTTCATTTTTTTATGGTTTTTCGAAATTTTGAATTTTAAATACTTCCATAAAGGTCTTTGAGTTGGAATAAAGATATCAAAAGGGTACATTGTAGTAAAAACCCGTACCAAAGTAAATTTTTAAAGAAATTGGGACAAAATGGTTCAGATTACTATCTCTCAAGCATGTATTAGCGATGTGGCATTAGTAGCCCACTATATTCTAATAAGATGGCATTGAGTGAAGAGATGCAACGGCTCTTGGAGGCCATAAACAGCAAGTTGGATAGCCAACAGAGTGAAAATAAAAGGGATTTAGGATCTATAAACAATAAGTTGGACAGCCAACAGGAGGAAAATAACCATAAGTTAGGATCCATGAATCAAAGTTTAGAGTCACTAAAAACTGATAGTGCTAACATGGGAACTAAATTAGAAGCTATTGAGGCTAATTGTGTAAAAATGAACGATGAAGTGAAGGCTGAAATTGAGGAAATGAAAAAGGGGTCAAATGGACTCAGAGAGAGTTTAGAAGAAACAATGAATAATAAATTTCAAGGGTTTGACACTAAGTTTGGGGATAAGTTAAAAGAGTTTAAAGGTGAAATCACAAGTGAATTAAAAAGGAAAACGATGCCTTTAATTCAGAATGGCAAGGCCAAATAAAGATCTTGAAGGACAGTATGGTAGATTCCCAAACTAAGTGTCAAGAAAATTTTGAAAATTTAGAGACTAAATTGGTTGGAATGGAAGAATCTTGTAAAAAAAATGTAGATGCATGTAAGAAAGATCTTGTAAACCAGATCCAAGAGGTGCAGAAAGAATTGAAAGCTCAGATAGAATCGAACAAGAGTATTTGTGAAACATCCCGGGATGAGATTTAAAAAAAAGTGTGGATGAGCTAGGAACCCGATTTGGAAAGGTTGAGGAGAAAGTAGGGACCCTCGAGAATAAAATCGGTGTAGTTCAGACCGAAGTAACTGAGATGAAAAACCAAAATCAATAGGATGCGCGGGACATGAAAGATCAATTTGAGCTGTTTACCGGGCAGGTAGATGATAACTTAAAGAAGTACGAGGTTGGAATAAATCAAAGATTAGGTCTATATGAGGAGCATCTCCAGAATGAAAGAAAACAACGAGAGAAAGAAAATAAGGAAAATATCCATAAGATAGATGAAATAAGTCAGGGTATTAATGATGTTCAGGGAACCCTCGGAACATTAAAGGTCCAAGTAGGAAAAACCAGTACCGAAGTAAATCAGGTCAAAAATGAATTGACAATAGTGTCTAAGAGCCAAGGGAAAACTGAGGAAAAGCTTGAGGGAATTAAAGTAGATATGGTCAAAGGACAAAGAGAAATGGAGAAGAAAATAAAGGAAATACGAGAAGACCTCGATACCATAGGGGACGTAAAACCAGAAATTATAACAGAACAGGTCATGGTCATCAAGAAAGAGGTAGAACAACACCTAAATGAAATCAGGGATAGCTTCAGGGATGAGAAATTCCAACTCAAACGAGAAATGGAAACTAGTAAGAAAAATCAGGAAAAAATTCACAATGAATTAGGATCACGGTTGGAAAGGACTGAACACAAAAATAGTCAAATGGAAATCCAACTCATGGCAAATGAAGAAAGTGCCCGGAGGGAAAGGAAGTTAGAATTTGAAAGTCAGGATGAGTTTCCAAAGACAGGATGGATAGATCCTCGTGAACAAGGCACAGATACCGATAGGGACTTAGGAGGGGAGAGCCCTTATAAGAACCCAGGATATCCGATGGCGATGTCAACCCCATACATGAACCAGACAAATGGTCAGATAATAAACATTATCAAATCGAATGAGGATAGACCGGTAAAGTTTACGGGCAATAACATGTCAATTACCCCAAAATACTGGTTAAAGGAAGTCGCAGAGTACTTAAACGAAATGAAGGTTCCTCAGGATCGGAGACTGAGAGCTGTTGAGAAGCTGTTGGCAGGTGATTGTCTCACCTGGTTCAGAAGCTTTAGGTACACCTCTGATACGGTGGAAGGCTTTAGAGAAGCATTTTTAAAACGATATTGGGCAGAAGACGTCCAGGAGAATTTGAGGCTAGATCTGTACTCTAGGAAGTACAGCACAAATGCACCAACTAAGTACTCGGAATTTTTTACCGCTCAGCTGTGTAAATTCCGCGAACTTGGCATTGCTCCAGCTGAAAACGACCTGTGTGCCGCCATTGCAAGACAACTTCCATATGAGATTCAGAGGCTGTTAATCTCATCCAAAGCCAGAAGTGCTGTGGAAGTGGAGAGTGTATTACGTCAATTAGACATGACGACGTCACACGTAACTCCTAGGCACCAAAGACAGACTGAACAGGTACACATGGCCAGCAGTCAGGAAACCAGAGAAAAACCATCGACCAGGAATCAGTCCACCAGCACTGATACTCAAGGACTAGGTCGAGAGTATGGGCACCAAGAGCCTAGAGGAATACAGCCATACTACAGAGGAGGATATCGAGGAAGAAATCCTAGGAATACGGGTTACAGGCAACAAGAGAGCCGACCCTATAACAATAACCATCAGAGGCAAGAAAACAGAAAGAAATGGGAGAATTATCCCAGAAGGAACGTAAGGCCAGAGGATAGGGATGATGAATATCGGGCCGAAATAGAGGAAAGATATCAGGAAAGTCTTCGTTATATGAACGAACGACCAGACGAACCTGAAAGGCAAAAAGTCCGTTGGAGTGAGGCAATCAAGAACCGGAAATCACCCGACCGACTAGATGGAGCTCAAAGCTTGGAACTACAAGCTCAGTTAAAGAATGAGGGGAAAGGAAGCCCTCAGGATAAAAAAAAACTCCAAATTTAAATCGTCAAAAGTGGAAACATACCAGGAGCTGGGAGGAGGTAGAAATTGTGAATTGGATAGCAAGACCAGATGAGCTAATTAACGAGGAGGTGGAAGGAATCCCACCTATCAAAAGAGAATTACCCATAATTATGCTAAGGATAGAAGGATTACTGGTCAGGGCATTGATTGATACCGGATCAACAATAAGTTTAATTACGCAAACCCTTCTGAATGAATTGGAAACAAGAGGCCGCGTATTAAAAATCCCCACATCAAGTGTAAAGATTAAGGGAATTATCCCTGAATAATCTTTAACATGCAAATATCAGGTGTACATTGATCTAATCATGGGTAACGCTGAAATTTCGCAATGCTTTTTGCTGGTAAATCAATTACCGTATAATGTCATATTAGGTATTGATTTTATCCGTGAGAACAAGGTCATCATAGACCTAGCGCAAAATTGCATTAGAATCCAAAGAGAGGATGTGGATGAACAAAACATTAACCTACAGGAACAGGATGTGAAAATAGGAGAACAGGTATGGCACGTGGAAGAAGTAATGGAAGAAGGTTGCAAGGACATAGAAAAGATATTTGAAGTCCTCAACGTAGAACTCGAAGATAATTTGGAAACTGAGTTCGAGACCAACCTGTCAGGAAAAGTAGAGGAAGCTAAAGTGAACCTCGAAAATAAGGAACAATTAAAGGAATTATTATTGAATTTTAGGGACGTATTTGATTCCAAGCCAGGGAAGATTGAAAATTTTAAATACGCGTTCCAAGTCAATGATTGGGCACCGTTCAGACAAAAACCATACCCGGTTGCGGAAAAACATTACCCACAAACGAAGAAAACACTGCAGGAGATGATGAATGCAGGTGTTATAGAAAAGATGGCGACACCATATGTTAGTCCATTAGTGATTGTGAGTAAACCGGATGGCTCAGTAAGGGTGTGTCTAGATGCCAGAAATTTAAATGCAAAAAATACCAGAAAATGATTCGGCACCACCCATAAAAGAAATACTGAGGAAGTTCAAAGGCAAGAAGATTTTCACAAATATTGACATGACTTCTTCGTATCATCATCTCGAACTGGAAGAGAAAACCAGCTTGTTAACTGGATTTCAGTTCGACCAACAAACCTATTGTTTTAGGAGATGTCCGTTTGGATTGAAGACCGCGGGATCTGCCTTTATAAGAGCGCTTGATCGAAACCTGTCAGAGGAAGTGAAAGATTGCACTATCCGTTATGTGGATGATATTTTGCTTACCTCGGAGAACATTGAGGAACATTTAAAAAAATTGAAGAAATTATTGGAAGACTTAAGAAGGGCAAATTTTAAAATCAATTTAAAGAAGTCAAATTTTTGTCAAAGACAAGTAACATTTTTAGGGCATGTGATTGATAAGGATGGTGTTAAACCAAATCCATGCAAATTGTAATCGATAAGGGATTTTCCAAGGCCTTTGAAGGTGAAGAACGTTCGCCAGTTTTTGGGATTGATTGGGTTCTTCTCAGGACATTGTCCATCATACACAAAAACTGTTGCACCACTACAGGGCCTTCTGAAGAAGGGGGGCAAGTGGAAATGGACGGAGGAAACAGAAAAAGCATTTGTGGAGGCCAAGGAAATGCTCTTAAACTATGTGAAGCTAGGATATCCTGATTTTAATCAGAAATTTATAATTCAAACAGTTGCATCCCAGATTGGAATAGGGGCAATGCTTTATCAGGAAAACCCGGATAACCCTGATAAGAAAAATTATCCAGCTTTCACAAGTCGGAGACTGAAACCACACGAGAAAAATTATACGATCAGCGAAATCGAGCTGTTAGCGATATTGCACGCGCTGCAATATTGGCGAAAGATCGTATATGGGTTTCAGGTCATTCTAAGAACGGATCATAAAGCCTTAACCTTTTTGATGAAGACTGATCTATCCAGTCAAAGGTTGATGCGTTGGGCTTTATATATTCAACAATTTGATGTAAAGATAGAATACTGCCCAGGAAAACAAAATATAGTTCCAGACTATTTAAGTAGACAGCCAGAGTCCACAGAAGAGGAAGTAATGGCTATTGATTTGGAAGACAGGGATCAGCGTACTCTAAATGAGTTAAGGAGCATTAGTCAACGGCAACTTGAGGATCCATGGATGAACATGCTCATATCCTTCCTTGAGGGAAGTTTGATAAGGGGAACACCAGCGTACACAGAAGCTAATAAGATAGCTCAAGATTACACATTTTATAATGGATTATTATATAAGTTTGTGGACTCTGACCATACACGATTAAGGATTGTTGTACCTGCAATTTTGCAGAGGAAAATAGTATGGTTAGCCCATAGATCGTTCGGACATATGGGAGTCGACAAAACAGTCTCGATGCTGAAAGAAGCATTTGTATGGCCGAGACTGAGAGAAACTGTAAGGGACACGCTAAAGACATGTGATCTATGTCAAAGGATCAAACCTAATGCATTTCTGATGAGACAGAAGCCTATACCATTGTTGCCTGAAAGGCCCGACCAAATCATATCTATCGATAATTTTGGACCTTTGCCAAAGGCAAGAAGAGGAAATCGACACATAATGGTGGCTATGGATGTCTTCACGAAAATGGTTGTCCTTGCTCCCATACAGAAGACTAGTACCAAACAGGTGTTAAAACGACTCAAAGAAAAAGTGATACCGATTCTGGGAAAACCTGAGAATTTGTTGTCGGATCACGGTAGTTGTTTCACCAGTGTAGAGTTCAGACAAGAATTAGAAAGACTTGGAATACGTCAGATTTTGTCAAGTATTCGCCATCCTGAGGCAAATCCTGTAGAAAGAGTGATGAGGGAGACGGCCAAGTATTGTAGAATATACTGTGCCGAAGAAAATTGGAAGTGGATAGATATCTTGGATATTATCGAATTTTGTATAAACAACACAATCCATGAATCTACGGGAGAGATACCAATAACGTTACATCGGAATGAGCAACCAGAGAGACCTTGGAGTCTGGTAATTCCTAGGCCAGCAGACGCTCAGCCTGGTAGAGATGTACGTATAAGAAGAGCCTTTGAGAACTTAAAAGCTCAAGCCGACAGGAGACAAAGAAGAAATAGGCACAAGAGGTATCATCGGCCACTACTAGCAGGGGAAATGGTGTTAGTAAAAAGACCCGCCATTTCGGATCCAGGGAACCGCGTGTACAAAAAGTTCCAGAAAATGTACCACGGACCGTATCAAATAATAAGGGATTTGAGAAATAATGCCTATAGAATTCGGCACTGTGAAACGAATCACGAAGTGACCATGAATTCAGCAAATTTGAAAGTGTATTACCCTCCCGAAGACTTCGATGAAGCCAATGAACAAGCCCTGGTTATGGAAACATTTAGAGATGAAGAATCCACTTTTGATAGAAACGAGAATGAGATAGGAAAAGGAAACAGAGCTCAAACATTCGAGTGCGAATGCGAATTGGAGAAATTATATTGGGAAATAAAAGAAATAATTGATTTTATTGGAGAAGAAATTTTCAATTTAAGGAAGGAGAATGATGAAATAAGGGAACGGGTAGGGATAGACCACACCCGTAAAGAAGAATCAGGTTCTGGAAACCTGAAATCCAGACAAATAAAAAGGAGAAAGAAAGGGTAGGGACAGAGCGTACCCAACCGACACAATTACCGGATATGACTTAAAAAGATGAAAGAAATCAAAGTATCGTGGGATTTTTAAGGAAGAAAAATCAGAAGTTTCTGTCCCCGTTTACCTGGATAGTAGGCTGTCAGATATCCGCCCCCTCAATCGGATTGCCAATTATCAACCGCACCGGCACAGTTACATCAATGAAAATGGCACTGACAGATACTATCGAGATAAGAGCACAGAAGTTCACAGGAAATCATTGTGGAACACACCAAAATAGACGGGGGTTCATACTTACCGTTACTTACCTCTTAATTATCTCGGGGTTTGAGTTGACAACAGGATCACTAAAAGTCTGTTCACACAATAACCTCCACCATGACATTTAAAAATGAGCCAAGACGAAGACGAGAACTTTGAACTGTACAAAAGCTTTATTTCTAATAAAGGGAATGATTTTACTAACACAACAAAATCAACGTGGCTATCAGTAGCCCAAGTCAATCTGACTACGTCCTCAGTAGGACTTGCAAAAATTATCATACAACATGATATAAAACATTTTAGCTCCCTTGAGCTCCAAATAACGTAATATTCATAACACTATTGGATTGGAAAAGGACGTCAGGGTGTGACATATATAGAGCATTTGGTTTCCTTTTAATAAACATGAGAATGGTATTTATAGTCGCAAGGCCGAAGTGCGGACGACCTCACTCTCTGTGAACCAGATGTTGGCCCAGCTGCGAGCTACCCTCGAACCTGTTGCAGCCTGGTCAAATGCACTCCCTTCTCACATGCTGTTACGTAAGAGTATAGCTTGCTCTCTCAAGCTTTTATCTGTCTACAAGACAACTCACATTATATTTACGCAAATCTTTCAAGTACTTTGCTCACATCCTATTGGATCATTATGTTAATTCCTTAAACTTGTTAACTTCTCATCCAATTGTTTAATTAGCTCTTAAATGTTTATAACAAAATCACATAAATTATTTATAACAATTAGAAATTGTTTATAATGTTTGTCAAAGACAATAAAAATATTATAAGCACGCCTTTAACATCACTCTCGTTCTACATTATTTTCAAAAATATTTACAGCAATTATTTACAATATTAACATTTAAATTGTTTAAATTATTAATTTAATAAATACATTAACCACATGTTCATTCGGTTGATAATTTTCATAATCGTGATTAATATAATCGACCAATGAAGGTTAGTTATACATATTAATGTCACAATCTGGTTTAATAAAGGTTTTAATAATGATTTGTGACGGCAACCTTCATTCAAAATCTTATCTCAAATTCTTTCAAAACTCGTGTTAATTATAACAGTAATTCACTTGATTTATTTTCAACGAACTATGACAATCTTACTCCAGCGGAAAATCCTTCGCTAACAAGTTAATGCACAAACTGCATTACAAATATGCCCAAAATCATCATATATCAATCTATATGGTATTCAACTTCCACATAACTTACAAAACTTCCACAAATAATTCTTTAACATTTATTCCTGTGGGAACTTCCTTCATATTCAAGGGCATTATATCTCAGCGACTTTCAACACGCGCTGCACTAGCGATTATACATTCATAGTTCCACTTAAAAATTTTTATAATCATTAATTGTTTCAAAACTGTTTTTCTATTTAACCTTCGTGGATTTCATTCATGAACCGAAATGAAGTCAAAACTTGCCAATCACAAACAAATTTAATAGTGAATACGCTCATATACGCCTGTCTGGTCTATCAAAATTTAAGATTAACATCTTAAAAGAAATTGTAGTATAAAAATACTATCTTCAAATAAAGTGCGACAAAAATGCAAAGTAGTCGAATAGAATCCAATTAGACTGGGGAATGCAAACATCGTTATATAAATCTCTAATTGAGAAAAACTCCTAACAAAAGTACTTGACTTTAATGCATTCAAAAATTCATTATTAAAGTTACTCTTTCACAAAAGTGTCTATAATGCAATGTTCATTCATAACTGACGATAAATATCTGTGTTGCAATCAATACAAATAACGACTAGTATTTCCAAGATCGTCGACAACGTAAGAGATTTTAACGCTCTAAAATCATTTAAATGTTCTTCCTTCTTGATGATGACAGAAAATTGGTCAAAGTAATTAAACTGGGGTTGAATTACTTTAATAAAATGACACGCTGTCTGAATTTAAATCTGCCATAAAAATCATTAACTTACAGTCAAATCGTGACTACAAAAATATTAATTACTGAAAAATCCAAATATCAGTCTCAACTGATTCAAAATCGTTAACTATGCCCATGACATAACAATGTCTTAATAAATCGTCGAAAAATGCAAAACTCATCAAGGTGTACTGAGAATATGAATCTCAACAAGAAAATAGGGCAAAAATACATATGAGGATAAAAATATGGGAAAAATGGTTGCTCAAACATCATTAATATACTCAAATACAATAAACGTTCACGACTACCTTATCTGCCGATTGACGTTCCAGAGGAAAATTCCCCAAAGAAGACTGCTGATGGATCCATTTCACCACGTTAAAGTTGAGCTCCATCCTCGAAATAGGAAATAGCACCCTCGGAGAATCGAACTGCTTCCTTCTCCGTGAATCGCTCTGCTCCTCGAAGACGAATAGACATCCTTCCGGCAATAATCTTCTTTGCGAGTCGGGATATCCCTGACCTCTCTTGAAAAATTCCCTGAAGTTCCAGTAGACAATCGTCATGAAGTTTTGTAGAAATTTCCGAAGAAATTATTCATATTCAGAGTATGAAATTGTTTCTATGGCTGTTCGATGGTATTCAGCCTTTAATTACGAAACATGGGTGTAGATGGTATTCACCGCATGTTCGCTTGTGTGGAATAGCAATTAGCGAAGTTCCATGTCGCTATCTTACTCCGTTGAAGTATGTCCCAATTGCAATAAGCTCCTTAGCCTTCCATCTGCTCTTCGGTTGTAGTGTTAGAAGAACAAACTGCCGTATTCAATTGCTCCATTATACTGTAGTGTTCTGTAACCAAGCAATCTGAAGTCTTTCTATTCCACTCGCAGCGTCAGCCGTTGCGTTGATTCTGCCTATACAAAAGTGCTTCTCTTGAGGCGAGATAATCACTTTTCTCAGTCGTATAAAACTGCTAATATCTTTTAAACTAATCGGTCGAAATTGTTTAGCTTTTCTCTATAACTGCATGTAGCACTGCACAATACAATTAGCTTATCGGAGACCGCTAACTGTTCGAAGCTAAACTTGTAGAAGCTTTCTAAGGTCCGTTTCAACTTCACCTAGTTTGACTTGTATCTCGTTAATATAGTGGCCTCGCCACACGTTATAAAGACGATTCTTTTCACTGCTGTTCACTTCGACGTCTCACTATAATGAATGTATAAGAAAAGAACTTTCACAAATATACTTCGATGCTCTGAGAATGAGATCTCAGAATGATCAGAGAACGAAAGGGGACTCCTCTCTTCTGCGCAAGCCCTTTTATTAACTTCTCGAGGGGCGTTACCATCCCTTCCAAAGCGTGGTACTGCGTCATCGTTAGAACTTCCAACTTCGTTAATACATGACGGATTTTCAAAATTCAAAAACTGAAAATAAATTTCACCAAAATTCCAAATCAATGCTTTTACTGCAAATGGACTTCCACAATTCTGCATTCCAAAAGCAATAAAAATACCATAGTTTTAGCAATCTCCGTCTTCCTTTAAACTATCGTTGATTGGTTCATGCCTCTCCTCCAATAGCATAGTTTCTTCCTCAGCAGAATTCCTCGTTTCCTGCGACTGCGTCGTAAATCTTGGAACATTCTCGACTAAATGCTGACGTCACTGAGAATCTCAGCTCAAGTAGCCTGCTGGCATAACATTTACGTCATCCGTGCTTACGTCATGACTACCCACGTCATAACTATGACAACCATAACTCTCCTTATAATTTCAAATATAGCCACCGTGGTTTCTACATAATTCAATTACGGGGGCATTCTCCTCCCACCACGTTTTAAAAACAGTTGCAAATTGTTTTTAAACTCAATGTTACAAGTATCTCAACTCTCTTGAACACGAAATTGAATTATTACTGGCTTACTCTAGTATGGTATTTCCTCTATGTTCCTTAATCATATATTTCTTCTACTCTGGGTTGTATGTGGTTAATGTATTCCTTTCCTCTCTACTTTCTCTTCTGACCAGTATTTCTATTTTCAAAGTTCTGCTGGCTCGTAGAAGGTCCAGGATCGATTACAACATCCTGCCTTTTCTTTTGATTGTCAGCTTCTTTATCTCTTAATTCTTTTAAGTATTGCTGGCTTTCCTTCTCTTTGGCTGATACTGATCAGGTGTCACAACCTGACTTTGAGTATTCTGGTTTCTATTTTGGTTTTGGTTATTCCTATTATAGTTACGGTTATACCGATTATTGTTGTAATATCTGCCTCTTCCATTGTAGTTTCTTCGGTTGTAGTTCCAACCTCTTCTCTGTTGATACGGTCGGTAACCTTGTGATCTGTAATTTCTAAACTGATTATTCCTGTGAGGACCTACATTGTCAGTTTTCTCCTGCTCGGGCTTGTCAGTTTGTTGGACTTGGTCCATGTATACCGTATTGATTTCTTTAAACTCCTGCCTTTGACCTTTCTGGACTACGTTAGGCATTGGACTTGTGTAGTCTAACCTTCTTAGTAATTCATCCATGCTGGATAAATCCCTGATGTTGGACGAAATTATAAGTCTCCTCACCTCAACTGGCAGCATACGAGAAATCGCATCTATTAGTTGCTCCGTGGACAATGGGGGTTGCAAAAATCTCAAGCGGGACAACTGACTCGTAAAGAAATCCGCGTACCTCGTTGGAAGAGTACCTGAGTATTTTCTTGAATACACCTCCGCTCTTAACGAATTCTGCGCTTCTATAGACCAAAATCGCTTGATTAATGCCTCTGCAAACTCGTCAAAGTTACTGAATGTGTATCTAAATGCGCGAAACCATTCAAGGGGTCCTCCAATCAGATATCTCTCTACTATCTTCATCTCTCTCTCTCTGGGAATGTGAGCTTCGATGAAATAATCTTTGAGATTCCTTACATACTCTATAGGTGTCAAACTATCAGTGTTACTGAATTTTTGTGGTTTGTCCTCGAAATTCCTAATGACCGTCACGTTCCTCGGATATGAATCCGGATAGTTTTTCCCACTATCTCTATAATTCCACTCAGGTTCCATATTCCTCTCGTCATCCTCCTCTCTGAATCTGGATACACGTTCTTCAGGAGTCACGTTTCTTTCTTCTGGCTCAAGGTTATGTCTTCTAGCATAATTCCTATTCAATTCACAAGCTAAGCCTTCTGTATCCTTGTCGGTGATTTCTGTTAAGACTTTCTTGATAATCTCTTCTTTGTAGTTCTCCATTAAACTAGCCTCTCCTAACTTCAAATTTTTCAGTTTACTCGTCGTTTCATTTACATCCGAGACAACTTTATGAATTTGATCCTCTAATGTAGATTTTAAAGTTTGCATATCCTGATCTAGTTGTGTTCTATCGTCAACTTGTTTTTCGGATAACGAATTTATCCTGACGCTTAAATCTTTCCTAATCTGTACTACTTCATTGTTAATTTCTATCTGCGTACTGGCAAGTTTTCTTTCAATCCTTTCCTGAATTTGGGTTACATGTTCCCCACTTGACTTATTCCACTCGTCCTTCCATACCGCTACGTTTGCTGTTAACATTTCGGCTATGTCTACTTCGATATCCTCTTTTAATACTCTATTGTGGTCTAATACCTGTGTTCTCATAACCTCTACATCATACTTCAACTCTGCTAAAGACGTTGTTGTTCTAACTGATTCATCGACTAACCTAGTCGCTAATGCAGTTATATTACGCGTACAAAGAGTTTTTGAGTTTTCGATTTCTTCCCTGACTTTATTTACGTCAGTTTGGACTTTAGTAATATCTACGAAAACTGTGTTGACCTCTACCTGAATCTTAGTTACGTCACTTTGCACCTCAGTTATATCCGCATGAATGTTATTAATGTCTACCTGAACATTAGATACATCAGTTCTAGCTTTTTGAATTTCTTTTTGGACTTCCTCGACCTTGTCTTGGACAGTCGCTACATCGTTTTTGACAACTACAACTTCGGCTCTAGCACAAGAAATATCCCCTCGGACATTAGCTACATCTAGATTTAACATTGTAAGGTCTCTCTGTACCTTAGACACATCAGATTTAACATCATCAACATTTTTATGTACATTAGATACATCTGTGCGGATGTCACTTACAGTACTCTCAATTCCTTGGGTATTAATCTGTAAACGCGACATATTATCCTCCAAATTAGCAGTACTAGTTTGGATACCCTTCAAACTTTCATCCATGCTAGCTTTCAAATTAGCAGACAAAGTACTAGCATTCTCCTCCATTCTTGCATTTAAATTACTAGCATTCTCCTCCATTCGACTAGTATTCCTAGCTTCCATCTCTTTCATACTACTAT
Organism: Meconema thalassinum; assembly: GCA_946902985.2. Taxonomy (NCBI): domain Eukaryota; kingdom Metazoa; phylum Arthropoda; class Insecta; order Orthoptera; family Tettigoniidae; genus Meconema; species Meconema thalassinum. Next base: position 86,129,563 of record OX336393.1, read on the forward strand.
TCAAATTAGCAGACACATTACTAGCATTCTCCTCCATCCTTGCATTCAAATTACTAGCATTCTCCTCCATCATCTGCTTCATGTTAGCAGACATCTCCTCTAACATTTTCTTCAAACTTTCATCTGCCATTACAATATTATTCAAAAATGGATTGCTGTAGGGACATACATCAAAAGAGCAAAATAACAACATTTGAGCAACACTTTTCACCATATATAATTTTGATCAATTTTCTGTCTTAAATCTAACTTATAACTACCTTATAATTAACCTTCGAAGATACTTCATGTTGAAACAAACTCACGCACATGTTCAAATTTCTCTGGCTCATTTTAAAATATCCTAACACAAATAATTTACATTTACAATCCAAATAATTAATTTTATCTTTAATATGACTGAAATGTCATAAGCCGGTCAAATAAAATAAGATTCCAGATTATAGGCGATTTTTCTAAGTTTTCTGCCCATTTAACCTTTCTCAAGTTGTATAAAATCTGATCTTTTCTGAGTGTAATTTTCCTAACACAATACAACATTTAATTCCTATATAATCACACTCTTAAATACTACAATTGGCCTAGACATCTAATAAAGAATCAACCTCTTTATTTGAGTCTAATCGGACCTCACGTTTTAGGTTTGCCACTCTTTCTGTTGACTCAGCCCCACGCTCTTGGGTCGCCAATCTTTCTGTCCCCGTTTACCTGGATAGTAGGCTGTCAGATATCCGCCCCCTCAATCGGATTGCCAATTATCAACCGCACCGGCACAGTTACATCAATGAAAATGGCACTGACAGATACTATCGAGATAAGAGCACAGAAGTTCACAGGAAATCATTGTGGAACACACCAAAATAGACGGGGGTTCATACTTACCGTTACTTACCTCTTAATTATCTCGGGGTTTGAGTTGACAACAGGATCACTAAAAGTCTGTTCACACAATAACCTCCACCATGACATTTAAAAATGAGCCAAGACGAAGACGAGAACTTTGAACTGTACAAAAGCTTTATTTCTAATAAAGGGAATGATTTTACTAACACAACAAAATCAACGTGGCTATCAGTAGCCCAAGTCAATCTGACTACGTCCTCAGTAGGACTTGCAAAAATTATCATACAACATGATATAAAACATTTTAGCTCCCTTGAGCTCCAAATAACGTAATATTCATAACACTATTGGATTGGAAAAGGACGTCAGGGTGTGACATATATAGAGCATTTGGTTTCCTTTTAATAAACATGAGAATGGTATTTATAGTCGCAAGGCCGAAGTGCGGACGACCTCACTCTCTGTGAACCAGATGTTGGCCCAGCTGCGAGCTACCCTCGAACCTGTTGCAGCCTGGTCAAATGCACTCCCTTCTCACATGCTGTTACGTAAGAGTATAGCTTGCTCTCTCAAGCTTTTATCTGTCTACAAGACAACTCACATTATATTTACGCAAATCTTTCAAGTACTTTGCTCACATCCTATTGGATCATTATGTTAATTCCTTAAACTTGTTAACTTCTCATCCAATTGTTTAATTAGCTCTTAAATGTTTATAACAAAATCACATAAATTATTTATAACAATTAGAAATTGTTTATAATGTTTGTCAAAGACAATAAAAATATTATAAGCACGCCTTTAACATCACTCTCGTTCTACATTATTTTCAAAAATATTTACAGCAATTATTTACAATATTAACATTTAAATTGTTTAAATTATTAATTTAATAAATACATTAACCACATGTTCATTCGGTTGATAATTTTCATAATCGTGATTAATATAATCGACCAATGAAGGTTAGTTATACATATTAATGTCACAATCTGGTTTAATAAAGGTTTTAATAATGATTTGTGACGGCAACCTTCATTCAAAATCTTATCTCAAATTCTTTCAAAACTCGTGTTAATTATAACAGTAATTCACTTGATTTATTTTCAACGAACTATGACAATCTTACTCCAGCGGAAAATCCTTCGCTAACAAGTTAATGCACAAACTGCATTACAAATATGCCCAAAATCATCATATATCAATCTATATGGTATTCAACTTCCACATAACTTACAAAACTTCCACAAATAATTCTTTAACATTTATTCCTGTGGGAACTTCCTTCATATTCAAGGGCATTATATCTCAGCGACTTTCAACACGCGCTGCACTAGCGATTATACATTCATAGTTCCACTTAAAAAATTTTATAATCATTAATTGTTTCAAAACTGTTTTTCTATTTAACCTTCGTGGATTTCATTCATGAACCGAAATGAAGTCAAAACTTGCCAATCACAAACAAATTTAATAGTGAATACGCTCATATACGCCTGTCTGGTCTATCAAAATTTAAGATTAACATCTTAAAAGAAATTGTAGTATAAAAATACTATCTTCAAATAAAGTGCGACAAAAATGCAAAGTAGTCGAATAGAATCCAATTAGACTGGGGAATGCAAACATCGTTATATAAATCTCTAATTGAGAAAAACTCCTAACAAAAGTACTTGACTTTAATGCATTCAAAAATTCATTATTAAAGTTACTCTTTCACAAAAGTGTCTATAATGCAATGTTCATTCATAACTGACGATAAATATCTGTGTTGCAATCAATACAAATAACGACTAGTATTTCCAAGATCGTCGACAACGTAAGAGATTTTAACGCTCTAAAATCATTTAAATGTTCTTCCTTCTTGATGATGACAGAAAATTGGTCAAAGTAATTAAACTGGGGTTGAATTACTTTAATAAAATGACACGCTGTCTGAATTTAAATCTGCCATAAAAATCATTAACTTACAGTCAAATCGTGACTACAAAAATATTAATTACTGAAAAATCCAAATATCAGTCTCAACTGATTCAAAATCGTTAACTATGCCCATGACATAACAATGTCTTAATAAATCGTCGAAAAATGCAAAACTCATCAAGGTGTACTGAGAATATGAATCTCAACAAGAAAATAGGGCAAAAATACATATGAGGATAAAAATATGGGAAAAATGGTTGCTCAAACATCATTAATATACTCAAATACAATAAACGTTCACGACTACCTTATCTGCCGATTGACGTTCCAGAGGAAAATTCCCCAAAGAAGACTGCTGATGGATCCATTTCACCACGTTAAAGTTGAGCTCCATCCTCGAAATAGGAAATAGCACCCTCGGAGAATCGAACTGCTTCCTTCTCCGTGAATCGCTCTGCTCCTCGAAGACGAATAGACATCCTTCCGGCAATAATCTTCTTTGCAAGTCGGGATATCCCTGACCTCTCTTGAAAAATTCCCTGAAGTTCCAGTAGACAATCGTCATGAAGTTTTGTAGAAATTTCCGAAGAAATTATTCATATTCAGAGTATGAAATTGTTTCTATGGCTGTTCGATGGTATTCAGCCTTTAATTACGAAACATGGGTGTAGATGGTATTCACCGCATGTTCGCTTGTGTGGAATAGCAATTAGCGAAGTTCCATGTCGCTATCTTACTCCGTTGAAGTATGTCCCAATTGCAATAAGCTCCTTAGCCTTCCATCTGCTCTTCGGTTGTAGTGTTAGAAGAACAAACTGCCGTATTCAATTGCTCCATTATACTGTAGTGTTCTGTAACCAAGCAATCTGAAGTCTTTCTATTCCACTCGCAGCGTCAGCCGTTGCGTTGATTCTGCCTATACAAAAGTGCTTCTCTTGAGGCGAGATAATCACTTTTCTCAGTCGTATAAAACTGCTAATATCTTTTAAACTAATCGGTCGAAATTGTTTAGCTTTTCTCTATAACTGCATGTAGCACTGCACAATACAATTAGCTTATCGGAGACCGCTAACTGTTCGAAGCTAAACTTGTAGAAGCTTTCTAAGGTCCGTTTCAACTTCACCTAGTTTGACTTGTATCTCGTTAATATAGTGGCCTCGCCACACGTTATAAAGACGATTCTTTTCACTGCTGTTCACTTCGACGTCTCACTATAATGAATGTATAAGAAAAGAACTTTCACAAATATACTTCGATGCTCTGAGAATGAGATCTCAGAATGATCAGAGAACGAAAGGGGACTCCTCTCTTCTGCGCAAGCCCTTTTATTAACTTCTCGAGGGGCGTTACCATCCCTTCCAAAGCGTGGTACTGCGTCATCGTTAGAACTTCCAACTTCGTTAATACATGACGGATTTTCAAAATTCAAAAACTGAAAATAAATTTCACCAAAATTCCAAATCAATGCTTTTACTGCAAATGGACTTCCACAATTCTGCATTCCAAAAGCAATAAAAATACCATAGTTTTAGCAATCTCCGTCTTCCTTTAAACTATCGTTGATTGGTTCATGCCTCTCCTCCAATAGCATAGTTTCTTCCTCAGCAGAATTCCTCGTTTCCTGCGACTGCGTCGTAAATCTTGGAACATTCTCGACTAAATGCTGACGTCACTGAGAATCTCAGCTCAAGTAGCCTGCTGGCATAACATTTACGTCATCCGTGCTTACGTCATGACTACCCACGTCATAACTATGACAACCATAACTCTCCTTATAATTTCAAATATAGCCACCGTGGTTTCTACATAATTCAATTACGGGGGCAGTACGGATAACGTTATGATGGCTTCGACATTTAAAAAGGAAAAATAAGATTTTTTTTGGATAATTGAAATAAATTTCCTCAAAATGTTTCGAAAATGTATTTACCTAAGGAGGGGAGAGATGAACCCATGTACCATGGCCTCAAAGGGAGTCGAATCCATGTATTTTGAGAAAAGAATGAAAGAATCATACAGTCTCTAAGGGAACGGAGAGAGATTTCAAGCCAGGATTCTGGCTTAACATTGTGCAAACGCTAGGGCCAGGTGTTCCTAAGATGAGCTCATGCCTCTTGACATTTATAAGGAGCCAGTCATGGATATTATTAGAACGAGTGGAAACTTTGGACTGTAAGACGAAGGAGCTTGACTCGGAAATTGCTCTTACGTTGCAGGAAAATGGCAACCTCGCTGCTGAGTCAGAACAGGAATAATTAAATTTAACCCGTTTACGAGTATAAAAATAAGTAAACAGATACAGTACGGTGAATCATTTTGGATTAGAGATTTTTGTGTAAAGAAAAACCTTGTAATAATTGCACAGGAAAAAACTGCAAACGCAAGTATACGTCATTGGGAATTCACCGGGACCCAAGGAGTGGGAGAAATAAAAATGAACAGCACCACCCACACAGTTGAGGACGAGAAATTAATTCATATCTCGGAAATGCACGATCGATTTCCATGCACAGGAAGATTATTTTACGTTTGGAAGATGAGCTTCCTGGAGATATGATTTTTATAATTGTGCGACAATTAGTTCAAAAGTTGGTCACGAAAAGGACTAGGATTTTATCTTTTTGTGACTGAAAAGTATAAAACTCCTGGCCTCACCAAGCAGTTCATGCAGTCTACAAGAGCCCGTGAGGGGAACGTCACGCTGTATCAGTACATGCAGTCTACAAGAGGCCGTGAGGGGAACGTCACGCTGTATCAGTGCATGCAGTCTACGAGCATTCCATGAGCGGAAGTGCTGCACCACATCGTATGCGCAGTATTCAAGAGCCCGTGAGGGGATCGTAATGCTGTATCAGACATCGAAGGCAGCTAACCAGTACTCCTTGAGGGGAGAAACGCTGTATTACACCGCAGAATTAATATATCCGATAGCCACGGGCGTCGAAGTATCAGTAACTTACGTGCCTCCGGAAGGAGTTGCAAAGAAGAAGTATTAAAGTATCGCCGTGTTGAAAAATTAGGAAAATCCTAGTTACAGGATTTCGGTCCGACAGGGCAAAAGTTACCGTAAAAGTTCCAAAAATACAGTTAAAGCAGGCTGCGAACTTAGGATTCAGGCGATAGGTCTTTCAGTAAACGACCAAAAATATCATAACGCACGGAAGTACCGGAACAGCGAGATAAACAGTTTATAAATTTTAAAGAACCCGAACAGGGAAAAACTGAGTAAGGTTCGCAACGTATTTCAGAAAATTAGAAGTGCGAGAACCAAATAAACAAAGAAGAACGGAAACTATAGACATTGTCTCAAGAAAGCAGACGAATTATTCTAAAGCACTAAGACTCGAGAAGTATTAGTGGCTAAAAAATCCATAGGTCATCGATAGGTTATCGAGGGGACCTCGATCAGAACAGACTTTCGCTAGGATCGATAAATCAGATATAAAAGGGGAGCCGTTCAAGATATAGAAATAGCCGATCATCAGGATCAGGATTTGAAGAATTGTTATTCCAGGGAAGTAGTAGATGATTCGAGACTTTCGTATTCTGCAGGATAGGAAGCCGACATTGAATAAATTTCACCCTTGGTGACGGGAGATTAAGAGGTCACGTGTGATAGGCTAAAGACGGCCTAGTGATCAAAAGTTGTGAAGTGTAAATATATCAAAAGTGTGTGTTAAAAATAATATAATTTTTAGTGTTTTATTGTGTGTTCAAAACGGATACACCAGAGTATTAAAAATGTTGTCAGTGTTAAATATAGTGAATATGTGTCAAGAAATTTCTGTACATGAGATGAGATTGTACAATATGGAGTAGGTCAAGAAGGTGGGCCAAAATGTCACATCAAACGAGAATAAATGTCAGAAAACGACCTTAGACATGTGAGTAAAGATTTTCATTATGTTTTGGGTGTCAGAAAATTTTTGTGTACAATTCCACCGGAGTTTTGAGTAAAAGGGATGTTTTTAAATAAATAATAACTAAATAAGAACGCGATCTGAACGAAAATAAAGTTTTAAGAAATAATAAATAATTATGTGAATAATAAATCTTGTAGAGGAAATGCATGGAATAAAATGTCAGTGTAGTTAATGAATGTTATAAAAGCAAGCGTGATAATAATAATTATAACAAAGATAGTTACATAAAGGTAAATATGAATTATATGAAAGAAATAGCTTTTGAGCTTTTGTAAGAAATGAAGACATGATATGAATAACAAGGTAAAGAAATCTAAATAAAGATTAAATTGAATGATATAAAAATATAGAGCATCGAAGCCTTAACAAATGTATAAGACATGATGTGAATGCATGTTCTTAAAAATGGAGCGATTTATTGTCAACGGAAAAGATTAATATAAGAATTGAGATATGTATCAATTGTTACTATGAAATTTATCAGTTCTTTGGAAGACATTAGGCCGTAAAGTAATGTGTAGCGTAATAGAAAGCAATTAAATAAAAAGTCACGCTAGGAACGCGTAAAAGTTAAAGTACTTGGTAAGTTACTTATGGAGGGTAGTTGATTGCAGTGAATTGAGATATGTTGTAAGTCCTCTAAATTGTGACGTGGATCACGAGGCCATGTGGGTGTTATATTGAAAAGGGAGCTAATGTATGGTATTATTGAGCGTATGTCATGTAGGCCACGGCCGACTTTAAATCGCGTCTTGTATAAGTCCTCAAATGCGGAAATGGTACCCGAGGCATGTTAAGAGATTCGAACCTAGAATCCTCTTGTTGTTAAAGCCTCTTATTATTCGTCGTAGAATGTGTATTACTCTTCCCAATCAATGAGGACCCTCTCATAATTAATAAATGCCAAGGTTACGAAAGTGGTTTATGAACCAATAATATTGTTGAATGAAAATAAGTGAAGTAAAAGCCAAGTCTCCCCAAGGAACTGAGAATAATGTGAAGGTTTGTTTTAAAAGCATTGACGAGAGCTCCAACCATAGGCTATGCAGGGAGCCGTTCTCCCTGTCATAAATCACGCTCGAGTATAATGGCCTGACCCTCATAGAGCGAGGGTGGGTAAAGATTGTCTTGTAAGAAGTGAAATACACCGTGAGTGTTTAAAGTTGTTAATGACCCGGGCGTTGAACCGAGGTCCTTGTAGATTTATATTATCGCTTGCCAGTTCAGATCGTAGTTTTCTTATGTGATAATGGTCTTATAAGACAAATGAATTAAATAAAAATCCCTATTGTAATGTTGTATGGAAAATAAGGAATCCGCGAGTTTTGTGAAGATAACTAGATTCGGGAGTAATCATAGTTTTTGACTTTGTCAAGTAATCTTTATAACTCTGGAGTACACAAATAGTTTCCCGATCACCGTAGTGAATTTGAAAACTTGAGAGAGATAGTAAATACTGAGAATATGTGAAATGCCCAAATATTGAAGTGAATAATTAACATGTAATTTTAAATGTAATTATATATTTGTTTTGATGATAAGAAAATATAAAAATAAATTCTTGAGGTGTACAAAAGTATGACACCATTATTATGGGAAAATATCGAGCCAAAGGAGCTCGTAGTTATATGGAACTTTAAGATAAATACTTTATGGAAGTGAAAATAATCGTGATTTGGTGGTTTTAAAGAAAACCATGTGTTTTAATCTAATATTTGTTTTATTTTTATGCTATTCCTTGTTCACTTTGGACAAGTAGAATGATATTGGTCAGTAGTTTATTTGTTTTATTGTTTGTAGCGCCATAATTTTGATTAATTAAATGTGTTAAAATAGTTGATTTTGTTGTTATTTTTGCAAGTGTATCCTCTATTTAATCCAAAATATGTAAGTCACAGAGTGGGAGAACTTACTGCCGCCCCGAAAAATCCCGAATTGAGCAATGCTGGCATAGTGTGATTTGCATATTTCTTGCTGAAGGGCACAGTATATAGGTCATGGTTATGCCGTTTTCTGTATTCCCCATTATCTTTGATGGAACCCAATATCTTTCTCAAAATTTTTCTTTCTTTGGCCTCCAGTTTCTCGACCAAGCCTTTTTTGTTCATCGTGAGGCTTTCAGAAGCATGCAAGACTTCCGGACGGATGACACTGCAGTAATGTTTTAGTTTTGCGTTGAAGGTTGACCTTTTCATATAGATGTCCTTAGTTAAATGGTAGGCATTTCCATTTTGCTCAAGCGCGATGTGAATGCTTCTTTTTCTGATAATATCCCTTCCCTGACCCGTCCTGAAAAGAAAAGTACATGGCCATTGGCTGAATAAAAAATAATAAAAAAATAGGTGTTATAATTTCTCCCTATATTATATTATTATTAGTATTATATTATGGCGTACAACGACGAGACAAAGCCCCTCGGTGCCAGCAACAAAACTCGGGGGCCCTAAAGGGTCCTCGAAAACTACATTATAAGGCTCTAAATCCAACAGTTTGTGAAATATTCCCAGAAAACTAATTTAATTTAATTTAACAAACTAATGAAGGAATGCAAATCGGTAACCATGAGAACATTATCTCATGGGGTGGCATACAACTTTCCATCTATTTCTGTAAGAAGCAATGACACTCCATTTATTACATTTCTGTGAAAGTTTGCAAATGGCTATAAGGTTATCACGGAACTAACGTAGACCGTATAATTCATCAATGCAATTAAGTGGGTGAAGGGGTAACCTAGAATTTTCTCATGCAATTTTCACGTTCGACATATAGTACAGAAGGTCTATTATATCTCCAAACAGCAACATTATTTTCAAAAATTCTTGAATTTAACCCGCATTTTTTGCGGCTTTTAGGAATTTGGGCAATTTGAGGCTAAAGAACCTGAATTTTCATGCACCACAAGCCTTTAAAATTTATGAAAGGGGTCTTCCTGTGAATGGGCACCTAGCACAACGTAGAGGGTCAGTTTTTATGTGACGTGTATTGCATTTCGTCTACAAGACTTCCAATTGTATTTCACGTCAGGAAGTACACGTTAGGTGAATTTAGTCTGAGAGCACATTTTAACTTTTTTTTGTTTTGTTTTGTCGACATACGGGTTCATCATAAGGATGATTTTATTTGATACTGTGTGGTAGATATACCCATATTTGGATATCTGGGTAATATGTTGTAGACAATAGAATTGTCTGTCTGTCTTTCTGTGTATCTTTACGTACGCCTATACCTCGTGTTCGGATGCTTGGTGCATCTTAAAATTAGGTATGGTAACCATGAGAGTCAATACACCAATCATTTATAAAACTCTTCACCGTACTTTTCATACAGTAGAAGGGTGGATATAGAGAAAAACTTCTCAATATATGCTAAAATATGCGAAATATAAAAAATATCCTAGAAGGACGACCAAAGCATATGTTGCGCTTCTCAATGTGAGACACAAAATTCGGGAATCTATAAAGGGTCTCCGAAAACTACATTTTAAGGGCCTTAAATTAACAGTGTGTGTGATATCCCCAGTAAACTAACTTCGTTCTGATAAACTTGAAGGAATGACAAACCGCTAACCATTGCAACAATAGCTCAATTGATAATGTCTGGTGTTAACAACGAACACCGTTCGAAGAACGGGTACTTCTACTAGAATAATAATAAAAGAAGCTTTCGTGTCACGGATTAACAAAATGGAAATGGCTTACCATTTAACCAAAGACATTTACAAAACACGGTCAATGTCCTTCAAGGCCAAACTGAGGCACTGCGTTACCGTTATTCGCCCGGAGGCGTTATGTGCATCAGAATGCCTGGCGATGAATAAGAAAGGCCTGGAAAAGCAACTGGAAGCCACAGAGAGGAAGATTTTGAGAAAGATCTTGGGCCAAGTCAAGGACCGAGGAGAGTATTGAAGACGACACAACGATGAACTTTATCTACATGTGGAGAAAATGGACACCATACGCAAAAGAAGATCCTCCTTTTATGGCCATTTAACACGAATGAGCTCCGGAAGGTTGTCCAATCGAATCTGGACATGTTCTATTCCGAAAATGGCAGGCTCCGGCTGAACTAAGGAAGCTGTTAGTGTTTTACTGGACGAGTACCAGAAATATCAGTGTTTGTATGAGGTAAAAACGCCCATGTACCACAATAGAAATGCAAGAATGGAGGCAGAAATCTGAATCGTCGAATATGTTTCACAAATTCGACCGAACACAAGCCAGGCTGATTTGAAGGTGATGATAAACGGGCTTCGAACTCACTTGCAGTCTCATTTCAGGAGAAATGGCTTGCCTCATGTTAGATTCCTGTCTTATAATTTTGGGACCAACAAGATCTAGAAGTTTTTTAAAACTGCTTTCCTCCATTCTTAGAAAATTCCTATGTGAATTCTGATCTTCTAACCTCAACTCATTTTCGACCAAGGACAGCATTCCTCTACCCGTCTCTTCTTTTTATCCATTCCCGAGTCCAGGACTTCCTAGCATTTCTTCCTTTTTTACCACTGTATGACATATAATTGTAGCTAGCGCAGCATTTTTTGCAATTTTTGCTTTGATTGTTGGAGCTACACTCTCAAACCAACGTGTGTTGAACAGCTGATTCTTGGTTCAGAAGTTTATCGGTAGATGGCGATCCTGATACATCCACGGATTTTATAAAATAACCTTGAACAAAACAGCTTGCTTTCGTCAAATTTTTATACAATTAGTTGTAAAATAAATTTTAAGAAACATTTACCGTGAGCAACGGGCATTTACTGTTGCGGAGATATAGAATGACAGTCAAATATTTCGCGTGGCCACCATCTTGAATTGGTGAAACGCATCAGACATTGAAAGGCAAGATCGAGGTCGGACAAAGTAGTTGCATGTGCTTACCGAGTTTCATTGAAATCGCTCCGGCCGTTAAGATTTCATTAAAGACACACACACACATACACACACACTGTGCCCAAATCCAGTTGCCTAGATTGAAGGGTACAAGCCGTGAACCTAGATTTGAGGGAACAGGCCACGATTCTTAAGTTCGGATATGGATGTTTGAATAGCGCGCTCCAAACCTTCTTAGAAGCTTTTCGAAGGAATTTACAGCCAAGAAGTGGGTATGTGACGTAGGAGGAGAGCGTCATAGTCGAGGCTATATGTCACTAAATAATTCCCGTTGAGATGGAAACATGAAACCTATATCAGATTACTGGCAAGAACAAGAGAAGAAGAATGAGCTTTGTTTCAAAGAAATTGTTTCGAACAGAAACCGAGTTATGAGCTGTTTTAGTTCCAGCGTTTTCGCCGCAGTGACCTCGAGCCAGCAAGCGGATGGGTATATAAGGCGAGCCTCGCAGGCAGAGGTATGTTCACTTCGTCACAAGCACTCCGTTGACTTGTTCGTGCTACGCTACGTAAGCGCTCTAGCCGCTTGACTATCACCGAACTTCGAACATCGTTATTATCGCCGAGCACATGGTTGCATTTAAACTTCAACTTACAGCACAAGCTGTGGACTTAGAATTTTCGACAGTACATGGTTACTGAAAGAGTTAAACTATTTCGAGTGAGTTTAGAACTTTTCTTCGATTTCACAGAAGTGAAATAAGTCTGTGGCACTTGGTAATTTTTACCGCTACAACTTGGACATATGGTAGACTATGTCTACAACTTTTTCTTCAGTCCACATTCACTTAGAGCTGGATTATTTATATCCAATAGTTGGACCAGCCAAGATAAGTCAGTAACTTCAAAACCAGTCTTGCATATTACAATTCGAAAGCCGAATGGGAATACGGGTTTAGCCTTGTGCGATCTGAAAAGTGAGAAGCTTTGCCCAGCCAACTCGACAGAATTTGTAATTCTGCTGAAAAGATTGTAAGAGTATTGGAATACTGATTATATCACAGTGGGTCTTGGTAATTATTTCATCATGGATCGCTTAGATCTGACCCCTGTCAACTAGACTTCAGCTCTTGAAGTTGCCAACATTTTTCTGCAAGACATTATAACCGCCTCTATGTCTGCGTAAACAGCTTGTGGGTATAACATGGAAGCTGATACGAGAATATAAGTACGCGTCCTAATGGGACAGACTACAGGAAGACTGAGTAGTCTGGTTCAGTCCAGATTTCTACCATCAAGACCTACAAGAATGTAAGCTGCAAATTGCATTATTTCTATGCGTAGTTAGTTGGATTTTCTCGTATTTTCTACAGTTTTGCCAACACATTTTTTTCTCTATAGTCATGGATATGTTTATTTGCTTTTGCAAATATTTTCTTTCGAAACCTGAGCTAGAACCTGAGTTGATTTTTACTCAGATTTATATGATTCGATATTTATGGACGAGCATTTATTTTATTTCAATATTTTTTTCTTATTGCTGTCATTAGCCGTCATAATTTGAGATTTAAGAATTAATCTAAGTTGAGGAATGGATAGTTATCCATCATTATGAAGTCGAGGGTGATATTCCCCGAACAGTTTGATAACTTTAAACCTAGTTTTGAACATAATAATAATAATAATAATAATAATAATAATAATGGGATTTAATAATTATTATTATTTTTCTATTTTTCTGGAATAATAATAATAAACATTTGTGGTTTATAATAATCATTTTCTGATTGTATGATTAATACAGTTAACATTTGAAGTCATGCTCTAAATCGGATATTTGTTAATTCCGAAGGTTATTGGTTAACACATGCCCACTTATAATAAACAGTTTAAATTCAGTGGAATTGTTTCACGTTTGCATTTCATATTTAAAGCTTTGATAAAGACACGGAAAGAAGTGAAATGGGAAGCTAAGCATGTATAAAGCAGGGTTTTTGCTAGAGTTTATATAAAATAAAATCATTATGACGCAGCGTCTTTCACAACGTTTGCTAATATTAACACTGTGTGGAACTTCTGATGGTGAAATTATATTGGATATTGTCGTAAACTCATTGGTGAGGTTTACTAATTTTTGAATCTTCCATTTGTCATAAGAAGCAAAGGCTTGATTATTTTGTATAATTTGGGAAGATGTCATTGTGTGTGTGCAGATAATTATATGCCATTCTGAGTGCGCAATTTAAGTCGCAGGAATGAGGTTGTGTAAAATGGAGCAACAATCAAATTGTAGGCTGGATGTTTTTGATGTAGTAGGAGAGTCGTTTTTCGCCACACTTTCGTCGTCATATAACCACAGGTTATTTTGTGAACCATCATTATTAAATTACTGTTGATCCACGTGTTTGAAAATAATTCTAGTAATTGCTTACCCGGAAAATTATTATTCTACTAGTTCCCTTCATTCAGGAAAGCTTTACCGTTGTCTAAATGCTGATTTATAATTCTGTGATTTTTATCACGTGTCAATCATATGGGCCAATGCTGTTGTTTGAAATTGTTACTCATTAACAACCACTATAAGTTGAAAGGATTTTCAGATCCTATAAAAATAAATATACATTATCTTTAATAAGTTGATGCTGAACATATTTGACATTTTTTCAAAATCACTTTGATGATAATAATAATAATAATTTGTTTCATTATAAAACATGTTAAATGATATTTCAAATTTCCTAATTAATGTTTTCAAAGAATAATTAATTAATTTGTTGACTGAATCTATGTGGAATGGAAGTTATATTTGTGATAATTATATTTTTGATCAAGTCAAAATTATTTTGACAGACTTTGGATTGAGATCTATGTTTCAATAGATATTTTCTGTTTTTTTTTAATCCACAAAATGCTCAAGGTCCAAGTAAATCATAGTGTATTTCACTTATTATGAACAACTTTGTATTTGACAAATCCTAATATTACTATTGCCTAAGAAGTGTTATTCGAAATGCTACGATAATAGTTTTGAGAAATGAACAGTGAAAGTGATTTTCCAACCAGTGATAAATTTTCTTATTGATCTTCAACGTGTGAATGCTAAATAATGGACGATTGACTTTGCGCTGATAAAACCCTACCCCTGTACATAATTATGTTGAACGAAGTCAACAGGACTGATATTCTGACCTCTGGTTTCAACTTTGTTAGTGTTAATGTGTTGGCGATATTGTATATTGTGTAAATAATTTATTCTTTTCCAGTCATCTTTTGTGCCATTTTGGGCATATTTTCTTCATGTCATATTAAAGTTTTAATAATAATGAGATAATTTTTATGGTATGCAATCGCCGTTTTCATGAATCTCCTTCTATTGTTATTGTTGCGTCGAGCCGAAAATCAGTTAAGCATTTTTTTTGGGGGGGTCTTTGTATTCGACTTTAACCCAACTGGCGCCCCGGGATATTTTGATTCTCGTGCTGGCTGATTTTTGGTGAAATGCATATGTGGTCGTCCGGACTTCGGTCCAAACGGGCAGATAAAATAAGATAGAAGAGAGAAATGGCTTCGAACGTGGGGCGCAATTTTTATACGGTTGGTTGTACGCCTATTTGATTTTGCAATAGATATTTTGGGAATAGGAAAATGTCTGGTTCGGACAAATAACTTCATAGAAAACCCAATTAGTGGGGAAACTTAATTTAAATTAAATATTCAAATAGTTAGAGTGGGATTTGTTTTGTTGTATAATGGCTTATCCATTAGGGTGTCAAATAAAATTTTAGTATACGTTCGATGGTCAGAAAGATTGCATTACATTAGAATCCAGGTGGAGGATATTGACTTTGTGTTTTTTATTGTTGTTTAAATCTAACTGTTAATAGTAGAGAATTTTTTTCCATCACGTCGATATTAGGGAATATCTCATTTTATTCTGAGAAATCCAAGTAGCTACGCATAATTCTTATTTTAGATTTAAGTCTCTGTGTCTGCTTACATTTATACCCCTAATTTTGAATTGTATTCTGATAAATCATGGATGAGATCATGAGGATATTGAAACGTATGGAGGAAAGCTCCAAGAGCGCTGCTCTGCAAATGGCAGAAATTATTGACAAAACTGATCAAATGGAGGTTAAGTTTAAAGAAAACTCTGATACTTTAAAAGAAAAATTAATGGAAAATTCCGATACCCTAGAAGATAGGTGAGCCGCTTCTTTAAAAATTAATCTAGAGAATTCAATGGAAAGTAAATTTAGGGAAAACTCTAATTCTTTAGAAAACAAACTTCAAGAAAATGCTATTTTTAAAAAAATTAACTTAAAGAAAACTCTGATGTTTTAGAAAACAGATTAAAAGTAAATCTTGAAAAGTCATTAGGGGAAAACTCAGTAAATTTGAAAGCTAAAATGAGGGAAAATTCCGATGCATTAGGAGCTTCTTCAGAAACCAAAATGTCTAAACTGTTCGAGAAAACTCATGAACTCGAAACTTCGTTAGCTTTAAACACTAGTAAAATGGAAGATAAATTTCGCGATGCAGACCAAAAATCTCAGTCATTAGCTGATAGGATCGAGCGAGGTATCAGGAAAGTAGGAGAAGACATGGTAAACTTAGAAATTCGCATTCAGAAAGAAAATACTGATATGGCAAATAACGTCATACAACGTTTAACTGAACAATTTCAAGAACTGGTAGTAGGAGAGATTCAGCAGAGTGTAGTCAAGGAGTTGACAACTGAGATCAAGACAACAGTTATCCAGGAGGTCAGAGACGCACTTAAGACGGATACTCAAGACGGAATCAAAGAGATTAGGGAAACTTTGACGTCACATGTCCAGGTCATTACGAAAGATATCCAGATAGCTCAAAAAGACATCGGGGATATGACAAGTTCACTGAAAAATCATGAAAAGATGATGAACCAAATTCCCAATAACTTGAAGGAGAATTGTAAGGAAACAGAAGGAATCAAAAGAGATACCGAAGAGATCAGAAAGAAGTCTGAAGAAAATCAGAAGGAGATCGAGGACATCAAGAATCAAGTTAAAGAGAAAAGTCAGGGTGATTATTTTCATAGCAAGGATGATGGCGAGGAGATAAAGAGATTAGTAGGTGAGGAGAATGCCGAACTTAAGGAAACCATAAAAGGCCTTCATGACAAATTTTTGGATTATCAAAAACAAGCGAAGAGCATTGTAGAACTTCAGAGTAAAACTACAGCTACAAGTAGAGATAAAGACATTGAGGAAATAAATAGAGCAGGAAATCACCATAGACCAGAGGAGTTTAGGACGATGATGCAATCCACTCCGATAACCTTCTATAAAAATGTAGAAGATAAACCTTCAAAATTCTCTGGAACCGGAAGTATGACGCCTGTAGAATTTCTGAGAGAAGTAGGAGACTACCTTAAAGATTCCAAAATTGGGAAGGAAAGAGAGATTAGAGTGATAGGAAAATTTCTGGAAGGATCCGCCTTGACGTGGTTTAGAGCTTTTAGATCTACTCTAACCAATTTCGAAGAATTTTCTAGAGGATTATTAAAGAAATTCTGGTCCCCGGAAACCCAACAGCAAATGAGAGCAGAGTTGTACACGAAAAGATATTCCACTTCACAACCTCCTCGTTACTCAACTTATTTCTCAGGACAGCTGTCCAAACTCCAACATTTAGATCCGCTGATGCCCGACAATGAACTGATTACTGCTTTGATCAGGCAATTTCCTGCAGATGTCCAGAGAACACTGATAGCAGCAGACATATACATCATGGAGCAATTCGACGAAATTTTACAGAGACTGGATCACACGAACGCCCAATTCTTTCATCAGAAGGCCTGAAAGAACGACAACACGGTATTTACGGTGATGGCCGACCGATATTCTCAGACACCTCGCAACGGAAGAGAAGAGAAAACGCCGAGGGATGATCCAAGACAAGAAATATGGAACCAGAGCAATTCTAGGTCATACGAAAATAGACCTTATGCAAGACCCGGAAACAACTACCGAAATCATTGGGGAAGATAAAGAGGAAATCAAGGGCGATATCAAGAGAAAAGATACTTTAGGAGAAGTAATGGATATTACCCAAGGAATGAAAATCCAAGAGAATCCAACGAAGAGTTCAAGCAGGAGGCGAGGAAGAACTTGGAAGAACGACACCAGGAAAACAAACAATACCTGGAACAATTGAGGCAGAGTGAACCCGGTACTTCAGGGACTTCACAAAATAAGAGTAAAGATGAAAAACTCCAAATGTGCAGTAGCAAACGGCTTCACTAAGACTTTCACTTATAGAATTACCAAATGGCAGGTAGAGGACGAGGATTTAATACAAAATAATGATGAACGCAAGGAGATGGGAACAAGGATCAAATTGCCAATTATTGAATGTGAAGTATTCGGCAAACCTGTCAATACACTGATTGACACTGGGGCGATGTTATGCTTGATAAGTGAGAAATTGTATGCCTTATGGAAACTCACTGAGAATCTTGAAGAAATTTCTGTGTCCAGAATCAAGATCCAAGGAATCATTCCCAAGAAGACATCCCTGTGTAAAACTCAGCTATACTTATGCACCAGGATATGAGGACATGATTTTCGACATGTATTTGTGATTATGAAGGACATGGCTTTCGACATGATCTTAGGGACAGATTTCGTCCAGAAATATAAAGCTGTGATTGATATGAGTGCCGAAATGGTAAGATTTCAAAATACCGAGGAAATAAACTTCGATGGAAACGAAGAAGAAGACATCGAGGGAGATGCCCAATGGTCTTTGATATTTCGCGAGTCCTCAGAAGATAGCAAGTCAGAGAGATTGCCAGAGTTAGAAAATGTTCTTGACGAGTTCAAGGATATATTTGATATTCGACCTGGGGAAATTAAGGATTTCGAATACCAGATTCGAGTCACTGATGACGCACCCTACCACGCAAAATTGTATCCAGTAGCCGAGAAGCATCGAGACAAGGTGAAGGTTCTGATCAAAGACATGGAAGATAACAATGTTATTGAAAAAATCACAACTTCTTATGTGAATCCTTTGACAGTGGTGTCCAAACCAGATGGCAGTTTTCGGCTATGTTTAGACGCGCTGAATTTGAATTTGAGATTATTACCTGAATACGACAGACCACCTATTATTAGGGAAGTACTCCGGAAATTCCAAGGCAAGAGTTGGTTCTCAAATATTAATCTCACTTCGTCCTACCATCATATTAGGCTTAGTGAAGACTCAAAAAAATTTACAGTGTTTTTGTTTGACCAACAAACCTATGTTTTTCGACGTCTACCATTTGGAATCAAAACGTCCGGATCTGTTTTGATTAGAGCTCTTGAACAGAATTTGAGTCCAGCAGTAAAGGAAATAGCAGTCCGATATATAGATGATATTCTCATCACATCTGAGAGCAAAGAAGAACATTTATTACATCTCCGAATGTTGTTCGAAGATTTGAGGAAGGCAAATTTTAAGGTCAACCTTCGAAAGTGTCAGTTCTTTCAGAAAGAGATCAAATTTCTGGAACACATATTGGATGGTGAGGGCTACCGCCCAAATGAGACGAAAATCCAAGCTATTGCGAATTTTCCCAGATCTACTAGGGTGAAGCATGTTCGCAGTTGTCTAGGCACATGCCAATTCTTCGCAGAGCATTGTCCTAAGTACACTGAGACAGTCGCACCTCTCCAGGAATTGTTGAAAAAGGATAATAAATGGAAATGGAATGAAGATTGTGAGCAGTCGTTTCAAGATGCCAAGAGTCTATTGGTAAATAGCATCAAGTTAGAGTATCCTGATTTCACGAAGAATTTTATTATAGAATCTGATGCGTCCACCGTAGGGATTGGAGCGATTCTTTTTCAAGAAGACGACGATCATAGAAGACATTATCTGGCTTCTATAAGTAGGAAACTCCGTCCATCAGAGAGGAACTAATATACTACCGAGCTAGAAGCACTCGCAGTCATATTTGCTTTGGAAACACGGAAGAAGATTTTGATAGGACATTCGGTTATTGTTAGAACCGATCACCATGCTCTAGAGTTTATTCTGAGAACAAACTTTGCAAGTGAAAGGATAACGAGATGGTCGCTCTTCATACAGCAATTCAACTTAGTCATTGAACACACTCCAGGGAAGTTGAATATAGGAGCAGATTTATTGAGCATAGCAGTGGAATCTACACCGAAAGTTTTGCAAGTGACTTTAACTTTGGAAGATGAAGAAACCTTGAGGAAGCTCAGAGTTTTGCCATTATCTCAGAGGAGAAATAGACCACTTAGGAACATTTATCGTTTTCTTCAGGGTGACATGGATCCAGCAGATGCTGATTTTGTTACAACGGAATGAATTTCCAGGGATTTTTTGGTATTGGATGGCCTGATTTATAAGTTTGTGGATCCAGACCATACCAAGTTGAGAGTTGTTGTACCTCCACGCATGCAAGTCCCCATCATCTGGATGGCACATCGCATGTCAGGTCACGCTGGAGTAGACAAAACCATTAAAGTGATTCAAGAGAGATTTTCGGGGGAACTGATGAGAAAGTCTGTTACAAACACCATATGTGAATGCGAATTATGCCAGAGAAGTAAGCATAATTCCAAATTGTTAAGGAAAGCCCCGAGGCCTATTATTCCTACAAAGCCTTGTGAAATCTTTGCTACCGATATTTATGGTCCAATTCCAAAATCGAAGAGAGGAAATCGGTACATTCTTGTGACAATTGATGTTTTCACCAAGTACACTATGTTGCATCCTATGCAGAAGGCGAATGCAAAACAATGTGCAAACAGGATCAGGAATAATGTAATCCCAGAAGCAGGCAAACCGGAATTCCTTTTGTCAGACCATGGATCCCAATTTACATCTTTGGAATTCAGGATCGCCATGGATAATGTAGGCATCAAGCAACTTCTATGTTCAATTAGACATCCAGAGAGCAATCCTGCTGAACGCGTTATGGCTGAAATATCCAAATTTTGCCAATTGTATTGTCCAAACGAGCATTGGAAATGGATGGATGTGATTCCTTCAGCAACCGAATCCATAAATTCTACAGTCCATGAGAGTACTGGACAGATACCCATGTTGCTTCACCATGGAATCAAGCCAACGAGACTTAGGGATCGGATAATCTCAATACCACCTGAGATCGAACCCAGTCGTCAAAGGAGGGAAATTCTAGCTTTGGACAGTTTGAGAAGCAGAGCTTTAACGAGAGAGCGCAGAATCAGAGGGAGACGATTCCGCAGACCCTTGCGTGTAGTAACCCTTGTTTTGGTGAGACGATCAGTACCCTTCGATGTCCAAAACCGCATCTTTTTCAAATTTGCGAGTTTATACTCTGGACCCTACCGAATTCATGAGTGTAACAACAACGGTAGTTACAAGATAGCCAATACACGAACTGGTATCATCGTGGGAACTTTTAATTCTGCAAGTTTGAAGATCTATCATTCAAGAACCAGATAGCTTGATGTGTGAAAAAAAAAATCTTTCCAAAATTATTTCTTTTGGCTATGTGTGGGGTGGATGTGCACAAATCCAGTTGCCTAGATTGAAGGGTACAAGCCGTGAGCCTAGATTTGAGGGAACAGGCCACGATTCTAAAGTTCGTATATGGATGTTTGAATAGCGCGCTCCAACCCTTCTTAGAAGCTTTTCGAAGGAATTTACAGCCAAGAAGTGGGTAAGTGACGTAAGAGGAGAGCGTCATAGTCGAGGCTATATGTCACTAAATATTTCCCGTTGAGATGGAAACATGAAACCTATATCAGATTACTGGCAAGAACAAGAGAAGAAGAATGAGCTTTGTTTCAAAGAAATTGATCGAACAGAAACCGAGTTATGAGCTGTTTTAGTTCCAGCGTTTTCGCCGCAGTGACCTCGAGCCAGAAAGCGGATGGGTATATAAGGCGAGCCTCGCAGGCAGAGGTATGTTCACTTCGTCACAAGCACTCCGTTGACTTGTTCGTGCTACGCTACGTAAGCGCTCTAGCCGCTTGACTATCACCGAACTTCGAACATCGTTATTATCGCCGAGCACATGGTTGCATTTAAACTTCAACTTACAGCACAAGCTGTGGACTTAGAATTTTCGACAGTACATGGTTACTGAAAGAGTTAAACTATTTCGAGTGAGTTTAGAACTTTTCTTCGATTTCACAGAAGTGAAATAAGTCTGTGGCACTTGGTAATTTTTACCGCTACAACTTGGACATATGGTAGACTATGTCTACAACCTTTTCTTCAGTCCACATTCACTTAGAGCTGGATTATTTATATCCAATAGTTGGACCAGCCAAGATAAGTCAGTAACTTCAAAACCAGTCTTGCATATTACAATTCGAAAGCCGAATGGGAATACAGGTTTAGCCTTGTGCGATCTGAAAAGTGAGAAGCTTTGCCCAGCCAACTCGACAGAATTTGTAATTCTGCTGAAAAGATTGTAAGAGTATTGGAATACTGATTATATCACAGTGGGTCTTGGTAATTATTTCATCATGGATCGCTTAGATCAGACCCCTGTCAACTACACTTTAGCTCTTGAAGTTGCCAACATTTTTCTGCAAGACATTATAACCGCCTCTATGTCTGCGTAAACAGCTTGTGGGTATATCATGGAAGCTGATACGAGAATATAAGTACGTGTCCTAATGGGACAGACTACAGGAAGACTGAGTAGTCTGGTTCAGTCCAGATTTCTACCATCAAGACCTACAAGAATGTAAGCTGCAAATTGCATTATTTCTATGCGTAGTTAGTTGGATTTTCTCGTATTTTCTACAGTTTTGCCAACACATTTTTTTTCTCTATAGTCATGGATATGTTTATTTGCTTTTGCAAATATTTTCTTTCGAAACCTGAGCTAGGACCTGAGTTGATTTTTACTCAGATTTATACGATTCGATATATATGGACGAGCATTTATTTTATTTCAATATTTTTTTCTTATTGCTGTCATTAGCCGTCATAATTTGAGATTTAAGAATTAATCTAAGTTGAGGAATGGATAGTTATCCATCATTATGAAGTCGAGGGTGATATTCCCCGAACAGTTTGATAACTTTAAACCTAGTTTTGAACATAATAATAATAATAATAATAATAATGGGATTTAATAATTATTATTATTTTTCTATTTTTCTGGAATAATAATAATAAACATTTGTGGTTTATAATAATCATTTTCTGATTGTATGATTAATACAGTTAACATTTGAAGTCATGCTCTAAATCGGATATTTGTTAATTCCGAAGGTTATTGGTTAACACATGCCCACTTATAATAAACAGTTTAAATTCAGTGGAATTGTTTCACGTTTGCATTTCATATTTAAAGCTTTGATAAAGACACGGAAAGAAGTGAAATGGGAAGCTAAGCATGTATAAAGCAGGGTTTTTGCTAGAGTTTATATAAAATAAAATCATTATGACGCAGCGTCTTTCACAACGTTTGCTAATATTAACACTGTGTGGAACTTCTGATGGTGAAATTATATTGGATATTGTCGTAAACTCATTGGTGAGGTTTACTAATTTTTGAATCTTCCATTTGTCATAAGAAGCAAAGGCTTGATTATTTTGTATAATTTGGGAAGATGTCATTGTGTGTGTGCAGATAATTATATGCCATTCTGAGTGCGCAATTTAAGTCGCAGGAATGAGGTTGTGTAAAATGGAGCAACAATCAAATTGTAGGTTGGATGTTTTTGATGTAGTAGGAGAGTCGTTTTTCGCCACACTTTCGTCGTCATATAACCACAGGTTATTTTGTGAACCATCATTATTAAATTACTGTTGATCCACGTGTTTGAAAATAATTCTAGTAATTGCTTACCCGGAAAATTATTATTCTACTAGTTCCCTTCATTCAGGAAAGCTTTACCGTTGTCTAAATGCTGATTTATAATTCTGTGATTTTTATCACGTGTCAATCATATGGGCCAATGCTGTTGTTTGAAATTGTTACTCATTAACAACCACTATAAGCTGAAAGGATTTTCAGATCCTATAAAAATGAATATACATTTTCTTTAATAAATTGATGCTGAACATATTTGACATTTTTTCAAAATCACTTTGAGGATAATAATAATAATAATTTATTTCATTATAAAACATGTTAAATGATATTTCAAATTTCCTAATTAATGTTTTCAAGGAATAATTAATTAATTTGTTGACTGAATCCATGTGGAATGGAAGTTATATTTGTGATAATTATATTTTGATTAAATCAAAATTATTTTGACAGACTTTGGATTGAGATCTATGTTTCAATAGATATTTTCTGTTTTTTTAATCCACAAAATGCTCAAGGTCCATGTAAATCATAGTGTATTTCACTTATTATGAACAACTTTGTATTTGACAAATCGTAATATTACTATTGCCCAAGAAGTGTTAGTCGAAATGCTACGATAATAGTTTTGAGAAATGAACAGTGAAAGTGATTTTCCAACCAGTGATAAATTTTCTTATTGATCTTCAACGTGAATGCTAAATAATGGACGATTGACTATGCGCTGATAAAACCCTACCCCTGTACATAATTATGTTGAACTGATATTCTGACCTCTCGTTTCAACTTTGTTAGTGTTCATGTGTTGGCGATATTGTATATTGTGTAAATAATTTATTCTTTTCCAGTCATCTTTTATGCCATTTTGGGCATATTTTCTTCATGTCATATTAAAGTATTAATAATAATGAGATAATTTTATGGTATGCAATCACCGTTTTCATGAATCTCCTTCTATCCTTATTGTTGCGTCGATCCGAAAATCAGTTAAGCATTTTTTTTGTGGTCTTTGCATTCGACTTTAACCCATCTGGCGCCCCGGAATATTTTTATTCTCGTGCTGACTGATTTTTGGTGAAATGCATATGTGGTCGTCCGGACTTCGGTCCAAACGGGCACAACACGGACATAAGGTGATCTCATAAGCCTATTTTTCTTTTCATAAATGAATATAGGCTAAAAACGTTATACGCAGCCCAATAACCAGAAAAGTCGTTTTGAATTACAATAATAATAATAATTAAGTGCATAATATTATCCACAGCAGATTTGAATTTTGAGAAATTATTAAAAACTCAAGATTTTAAAGTGGAATCTGCATCCAGGAGACGAAGAGGGTCTCGGCCATAAAGCATTAAAAAAGGCACTGCTCGATGGACTCAAAAAATACTGGGAGGATGTCGAGGTCGGTAGAAGAACAAGATCTAGACACAACTGAAATTGATTGTTAAATGCAGTCCAAATTTTACTTTTATGTTCAGTAAATTTCTCATTTTATAAGGTGCGTTCAAAAAGTAACGAGCCGGAGGCATAATTACAGAAACCAGTACCTGTATGTTAGAAGTATTGGCCCTGGCTGTTGAGGCACTTGCCCCACTGTGACACGAGGCGGTGAATGGCTGTCTCATAAAATTCCCTGGGCTGCGATGTGAACCAGTTCCGCACGTACTGTGCCCAACTCTAGGAATGGGTATTCCAAGATTCAGACACCTAGATATCAAGGGAAAGGCTGTAGCCGCTTTTGAAAGTTGAGATATTTGAATATCGCGCTACATTGCTTCTCGAAGCATTTGGAAATAATTTACCGATAGTTGGATGTCAAGTGACGTAGCGAGTAATAGCAGAGGTGGAGGCTATTTATTGATTAAATAGTTAACTATGGAGTAGAGACTTGAGACTGGGATCAGATTACTGGCACGGCCAAATGAAAGAGAATGCAATTAGTATCAAGTAAATCGGACCAGGGATTCAAGAGATATGAGGATTTCTAGATATCAGGTGATGACGCGTGACCCTGACGGTTTTGAATAAAAGCCAGCTGGCCGAAGCAACTTCAGCTCATTCTAACACAAGCACTTGGCGAGCAAGTTGCATCTACGCTGAGCCAAGGCACATGGTTGCCAGATCTACGCAGAAGTTCTTTTGAAAGTCGTGATAGTCACGAAAAGTGCTGCGCTACGAGTTGGAACTTAGTAAGTTTCTGGTGAGGAGAATCACTGAGGTGATTGATATTTCTACAGACATTGGTGGAAATATTTATATTTCTACAAGGACATATGCTAGACTTTGTCTAGAAATTAGTACTTAGTCACAGTCCAGTAATAACTTAATACTTGGATGTTTAAATCCATTTCAAGTCAGTTTTCATATTTGTAACTAGTTAACCACTTCGATCTGTCAGTACACTGAAGACTAGTCTATAACGGTGGCGTTCATTAGTCTACGCAAGGGAAACTGCAAGTTGCTTAGCGCATGGCAGATGGTGATATAACAAACCATGCCCAGGGAACGATCTTCAGAACAGCCGTTAATTGCTTAGACCAGGGGTCTCCAAACTTTCCAGCCTTAGGGCCATACTGATTACTCCAGTAAGTTCCGAGGGCCAAAACCATATTATCATTGTTGCCGGTGGTAAAAAGTGAAATAGTCCACTGATGAAAAAAAAAGTCCGAAAAAGTACGCAATGTTGAAAAAAGGCTGCAAATCGGACTAAAGTCCGCAAAACGGCAACACTGCATATTATTAATTTTCCTGTCATTATCTGTAATTTCTAGATTAGTCGTAGAGTACGAGCCATGAGGAGTAACATGACACGACATCTGGTGGACACAAGCGGAAATAGGTAGTACCTTCTATCGCTAACAGATGGCGCTAATAGCACGTACATAGTAATCTCGTTGGTTCGAGAGAGTTCTGGTTTCTTCCACTCACTTCTAGATGGCAGTAATTGGAATATATAAGAAGGCTAGTTGCGCAACCACAAGTCAGTTCCTATGACACTGTTGTGAAATAAAATAGTGCGTACCCCCTTAAAACGTGTTTGTGCGTGTTTAAGTTTAAGACATCTTTGTGACAGTAATTTGATTTGAATTGTTGCTTTTGTGTGTGATTTAGTAGTATGGAAAAGAAGCGAAAAATTGATAGTGAATGCAGAAAATTCAAAGATGAGTGGAACATTCAGTATTTCGTAATTGAGTCCAGTAACAAGGCGCTATGTTTGATTTGCAATGAAAGCATAGCCGTTCTAAAGGAATATAACATTAAACGTCATTATGAAACAAAACATTTTCAAAATTACTCAAAATATACAGGAAGTTTGCGGACAGAAAAATTCGAAGCTATGAAGCGCGGATTGAAATCGCAGCAATCTTCATTTACAAAACTCAAAACCGAACAAGAGGCTGCAACTCGTGCCAGCTTTCGTGTGGCTCTGGAAATTGCAAAACGTGGAAAAACCATTCACCGATGGAGAAATGATCAAAGAATGCATAATTGCAGCAGCCGAAGAAATGTGCCCTGAAAAGGTAAATTTATTAAAAACTGTCAGTATGTCAGCAAACACTGTGGCTCGAAGGGTAGAAAACATCGCTGAAAATATATCCTCTCAACTGTTCGACAAAAATGGAGATGTTGAGTGGTTTTCTTTGGCCTTGGATGAGTCAACGGATGTGTCAGATACTGCTCAGGTGTTGATTTATATTCGAGGAGTAGATAAAAGCTATGAAGTGCATGAAGAACTTCTTGATATGTATAGTATTCATGGCACAACTACTGGTAAAGATATTTTTAAAGGAGTTGAAATGGCCATTAATCAAAAGAACCTTCGATGGAAAAACTTGAAATGTATTACAACTGATGGAGGCAAAAACATGAGTGGGAAAGATAAAGGAGTGGTCGCTCTTGTGTCAAAGGCTGTAGAAAATGACGGTGGTTCAAAACCATTAGTCTTACATTGTATCATTCATCAACAGTCTTTGTGCGGAAAATGTTGGTGGATATGTCTGAAGTTCTGAAACCAGTCATATCAACTGTTAATTTTATGAGATCTTTTGGGCTGAATCACCGACAATTCCGACATTTTATTGAAGAGATTGGAGAAAATGACTTACCTTATCATACTGCCGTACGTTGGCTTAGTTGTGGGAAAGTCCTTCAGCGCTTTTTTGAACTTCGAGCAGTGATCGAAATTTTTTTGAATAAAAAGCATCGCCCTCTTACTGAATTACAAAACAACGCATGGCTGTGGAAGTTAGCATTCTATGTTGATTTGACAAAACATGTGAACGAACTGAATTTGAGATTGCAAGGAGATTGCAGCATCTTCCTGATTTATACACTAATATCAAATCATTCCGGAAGAAATTGATACTGTTTCAATCACAACTACGAAGTAAATGTTTTTCACATTTTAAAACATGTGAAATATTCAGCCACACCACTGAGACTGAGTTTCCTATCGATTTTGCAATCGAAACTTTGAGTGCTTTGAAAATAAATGTTGATACTCGTTTCTCGGACTTCGATGCCTTTGCGAATCAAATTAAGATTTTTCAGGATCCTTTTGATACTGACATTGAAACCCTAGCCCCGGAACTTCAAATGGAAATGATTGAACTACAGTGCAGTGATATAATTAAGAACAAATATCGAAACTCATCTTTGTTGGAATTTTATAAGAGTCTTCCACTGACACAATTTGATAATTTACATAAATTTGCTCGTGGGCTGTTTTCTGTTTTTGGTACTACTTATTTGTGCGAGAAGACCTTTTCCAAAATGAAGTACACAAAAAATGTTTACAGATCTAAATTAACTGATGAGCATCTTAAATCTCTTTTAATAATTGGTACAATTAAAATTAGTCCACAACTACAAACTATTGTCAGTGGAAAATCTCAATTACATAAATCTCATTAGTATTTCATATGTCTGCATGCTATACATGTCTTTACTCATTACAATTCTGTGTTTCTTTATCCAACTTATCACAAAAACAATAACAATAAGCCTACAACAATGTTATGAGTAGTTAGCCCATGACCATATCAATGTAGATGTCATATTAATAATTATTCAACATAAAATTAGAATACTTCAGTAAACTATATATAATTTGCTATAAAAAAATATGTTCTCTAAAAGGAGTTTTCAAGTATGCTAGCTCTCCGCGGGCCGGACAAAATCTGTCCGCGGGCCGGATGTGGCCCCCGGGCCGTAGTTTGGAGACCCCTGGCTTAGACTGTCAGTGTTTTTCTTGTACTGATAAGATTACCGTGAGTTATGTTACAACTGACATATCTAAGAAGAGATCACTTAGATCTGACCCTATTTAAACAAACTGTTATGGCTTTGATAGAAGCCCATATTAAAATGGAACCACAGTTTATTCAAACGTCAAAAGATACTACCACTATGTCTGACTAGACGAATTGTGGGTCTACAATGGCGGCGGATACAAGGAGTATACGTGCTTGTCCGATAGGGCATGTTTATGGATAAATCTGGTACAGACCAGGTTTACTACGCTTCAAGACCATCAAGAAATGTAAGCCACATTTGAATTATATTATGCCTAGCTAATTGGAACAAACTATTTTTCTGCAGATGGCCAACACATTTTATTTTTTCTTCGTATTTAAAGCTTGCAATGATTTACGCAAGACTTGTTAGAGTTATTCTGAGTATTTTCAGCACTCAGAACAGTTTAGGATCGATGACCGAGCATTTCGAGCATTTATTTGAATTTTTCATATTTTTGGGAAATCACGGTAATCAGCCGATGTAACTGTAAAAGTTAAATTTATTTTTGTTGAGGAATGGATACTTTTTCCATATTCGAAGGTTCGAACATGTGGATTCTCACATAATGAGATGATAATCAAACATATTTAAAATGATATAAATAATAATAATAATAATAATAATCCACTAATAATAATAATAATAATTTTCATAATTTTTCTAAATAATTCTTGGATATTATATTTTCTAATAATCATATGTATTGAGAGAGAGCCTATGAAGTAGTTTAATCATTTCTAGTCTGGAACAGGAGATTTTCCGAAGGAAAGTGGTTAGCGCAAGCCCGCATTCAACCAACATGTCAGTTCTGGTTGAACAGTTGATATTTGCATTGAGCAAAGTATATTTTTCAGATAACACGGAGAGGCATGAAACGGGAAGCAAATGATATTTGTATCAAATAGGATATTTTTGTATTTATATAAAATCATGACGTAAATACACTCGAAAGTGAAATAAAGATTTTCATAAGTATGGTAAATTCACGGGTTGAACTGAATGGTAAAATAAAATAAACTTGTAAGTTTATTAATCTTCCAGTGTTGATAACAAGCAGAGGCTTGATTTATTGTATAAATTTTGGGAAGAAAATTTATGTGTGGAGTAGTTGAAATGCCATTCCCAGGTGCGCATGTTAAGTCGCAGGAATGAAGAGGTTTTTTCGAGCATCAATCAAATAGCAGGTTCGATGGCTCAGGTTTATAGTAGGAGTATTGGAACTACACATTTCGTCGTATGAATAACCCGAAGGTTATTTCTTTAAAACCATCAGTTATTATTTCAACCTTGTTTTCGAATTCCATTTAGACTTTGATTTTGCTAGAACCCGGATTTGTCATGATAGTAGTTTATTCTTCTTCAGAGGAAGACCTTTGCCGTTGTTGTTGTTGTTGTTGTAATATTGTGTTCTTACACAAATAATAGAATGGGCCACTGCCAATTAAAAATAATTCTTTAACCACGAATTATTTGAAGGATATTTTCAATCCTAGTGCCATGAACTAAATGAATTCATTATGAAACTACAATTCTAATTTCCGCATTCTGTCGAAGAATTGCAAGTTGTGAAAGTTGCAAAAAATGGCCATGAATATAAATATTTTTATAATAATGATTCCAAGTGGAAAATTGAATAGTTGAATGGTTCAACCATTTATTGATCAAGTTGATGATTCAGAAATCATGTATTTTGTTAGGAACTTGAAGTTCAGAATCGAGTCACTTCTCGAATGTTTAATGTCAGAAGAACAATTAATTGTTGTTGTGCTTCGCACAGTTCTTCGATGCTATGCTCAATGGTCAAATACTTTTCAGATGTTATTAATATGTGTAAATAATTTGTGTTGCTTCAATGATGATAATATTTTCGACGATATATTTTTGAAACTGGAAAAATAAGTGAAAGTTAAAAATTCTATGAACATTTATTCTACGAGTGTTAATATTTATGTAAAATTTCAAACAGTGATCTACGATATTTCCAGTAGAGACAATTAACTTTGAACTGGAATTAATCATTAATAATTTTGGAACACAGTCTACAGGACTATTAATCGGACTTGTGTTTCCAAAAAGATTGTCAAATGTGTTTGGAAAATTTCTGTATATTGTGTGTAAATAAGAGTGTGGATCGCCACACGTGGATGATGCTGCTTTGAGCATCTTTGCAGTCAATTTTAACTTCAAAATAAACTGAGATAATTTTACAGGATGTGTTACTCCCAATTAAATCTCCTTCTATCCTTATTGTGGCATTGAGCCAAAAATCAGCAAAGCATTTTTTAATTTGATGTCGTTTTTGCGATTTGCTTTAACCCATCTGGCGCTCCGGGATATTTTGACTCTCGTGCTGACTGATTATTGGTAAAATGCATATGTGGTCGTGCGGACTCCGGTCTAAACGGGCACATAAAATAAGATAGAGAGAGAAATGGCTTCGAACGTGGGTCTCGATTTAGACATGGTCAATCGCATGCCGATTTGAAATCGTGATAATTTTTCTAGAAATATTTTGGGAGTTGAGAGATGTCTGGTTTGGATGAATAAATTAGTAGGAAACCCAATTAGTGGGGAAAATTAAAAATTTAACTTGGTTAATAATTAGAATGGGTTTGATTATTTTTGATAATGGCTTAACCATTAGGGCGTCAAGTAAATTCAGTAGTAAACGCTCGATGACTGGACATACACATTATTAGAATCCAGATGGAGGATATTTGAGAACTTGCATATTTTTCTTGTGATATTATGGTAAATGTAATTCGTAAAAGTAGAGAATTTTGTTTTTCCATCACGTCGACATTAGGACAAATCTCATTTTATTAGAGTGTTCCAATTAGCTATTCATATTTCTTGTTCTAGTTATAAGCTTGTGTTTGCCACTGTTGTATACCCCTAAGTTTTGAATAATAATTGAAAATTATGGAAGAAATGATGAGGATGATGAGGAGTTTGGAGGAGAGTTCAAAAGAGGCTGGACGGCGTGTAGCCGCTATTATGAAAGAAAATACAGAGGCTTTAGAAAAGAAACTTAAAGAAAATTCTGAAGAAAGTAAACTTAAAGAAAATTCTGATTCTTTAGAAAATAAATTAAAAGATAACTTGAAAGAAAGTTTAGATGAAAAACTTAAAGAAAATTCTGATTCTTTAGAGAATAAACTTAAAGAAAGTTTAAATGATAAACTTAAAGAAAATTCTGATTCTTTAGAAAATAAACTTAAAGAAAATTTAAATGATAAACTTAAAGAAAATTCTGATTCTTTGGAAAATAAACTTAAAGAAAGTTTGGAGGATAAACTTAAAGAAAATTCTGATTCTTTAGAAAATAAACTTAGAGAAAATTTGAATGATAAACTTAAAGAAAGTTCTGATTCTTTAAAAAGTAATTTGAAAGAAAATTTAAACAGTAAATTTAATTCAATGGAAAGTAAATTTAAAGAGAATTCTGAAATTTTGAAAATGACACTTGAGAGTAAAATGAATAAATTATGCGATAAAACACATGAGCTCGAAACTTCATTAGCTACTAACGCAAGTTTAATGGACGATAAATTTCGCGATGCCGATCTTCGATCTCAAAGCTTAGCTGATAGGATAGAACATGGTCTTAGGAAAGTTGGTGAAGACATGGTCAACCTGGAAGTCAGAGTGAAGAAGGAGAGTAATGAGATGGGAATTCTAGTTGTTCAACGGTTGACAGAACAATTCAAAGAACTTGTAATGGGAGAAATAAGAGAAGGTGTGATTAATGAGTTACAAACTGAAATTAAAACCACAGTTGTCAATGAAATTAAAGACACACTCAAGCTGGAGAACCAAGAAGGAATCAAGGAGATTAGGGAATCTTTGTCATCCCATATTGAAGTAATTGCCAAAGATATCCAAGCAACTCAGAAGGACATATCAGATATGACAGGGTCATTGAAAAGTCATGAGGCTGTTATGAACCAGATATCCACTGATGTTAAGGAGAATTGTAAAGAAACTGAAGCAATTAAGAAAATGGCAGAAGAAAACCAGAAGGAACTTGAGGCTATGAAAACTCAAATCAAGGATGAGAAACGGTCTGATCATCTGTTGAAAATGCCAAATGTAAGGGGAAAGGAACAGATACAGATAAATCTAGGAGCAGCTAGAGAGACTGATAGACAGGATGAGGTCAGGACAGTATTTCAATCCAACCCCATAACTGTATTTAACCCTAGAACTGCGGACCGTCTTCCAGGAAGACGGTGTGTTGTTTAATCAAGTGCGACCGTCTCTCTGAAAGACGGTCTTGGAATTCAAATATAGTACTACTGTTAGCCTTCAGATGGCACTAATTTCAAATCATGCTGGTTCCCGATGCTTTTATCTTTCGTAGTGTAAGTCTTTGGCAAACAAATGACAGTATGCAAGCTATTATTTGGCTGCAGAAGTGGAAGTATTTCCATGTTGATATTGAAGTTGCATTGAGCAAAATGGCCGCCAACTATGTAGACGATTCAGAAATTGAGCACTTGGTTTTTGACGATTCGTGTGATAGTATGGACGATGACAGTGATTATTGTGTGGATTCGCATGAAAATGAAGATGGTGAAAGTAGTGGCAGTGATACCGGCGAACAGGATGTCACGCAAGTTATGGAAATCCCCATCAATGCAAGCGATGTTTATCATGTTCCGACAGACCCTGTACATATGCCTAATGTTAGCCGTGAAGGGGTAAGTGTGAACTAGACTGATATTCAACCCGAAGAAAGTGACTTTCCAGGTAAAAATGTACCGTTTATCGTTCATCATCCTGGTCCTGTGAACTTGCCTCCCCGTAATCGCGCGCTGATTATGTACTTCAAAATAGAGAAATGTCATATTTTTGTAAAAATAATTTTCTTTTTAGTAAATAACAGGAATTATTTGAAACTGGTTCTTGAATTTGTAACAAAAAACTATGAACTTTTCATTTATGATATCTCTGACGAACATTTAACTCGTCAATATGGTTTTCTAGAACAGAAAAGTAAATATTTTTTTATTTTTTTATTTTTTATAAAATACTTTTTATGATTAATTCAAACTGACGAGTCTGAATGATTCACCTATATCAATATAATATAGAACAGTCTTTCAGCTTTCTATTGCTGTATGATAAGTCATATTTATGAACACAGTATGCTTACAGATACCAAATTCCTTTAGTGTGTACTTTATGGGAATTTACTGCAGCATTTGACAGATAAACCTGCAGCAGTTCTAGGGTTAAGAATATAGAAGATAAGCCTTCTAAATTTT
Organism: Meconema thalassinum; assembly: GCA_946902985.2. Classification (NCBI taxonomy): domain Eukaryota; kingdom Metazoa; phylum Arthropoda; class Insecta; order Orthoptera; family Tettigoniidae; genus Meconema; species Meconema thalassinum. Next base: position 86,163,476 of record OX336393.1, read on the forward strand.
CAGGGCGAGATTCTGTGACACCCGTGGAATTTTTGAGAGAAGCAGGGGATTACCTGAAAGATTCTAAGATCCCTAAAGAAAGACAGATCCGAGTGATAGGGAAGTTTTTGGAAGGTCCTGCACTTCTTTGGTTTAGAGCATTTAGATCCACTCTAACCACTTTTGAGGAATTTTCTCGTGGGCTATTGAAAAAGTTTTGGTCCCCGGAAACCCAACAGCAAGTCAGAGCAGAGTTATATTCGAAGAGATTCTCGACGTCACAACCTACTCGATACTCTACGTACTTTTCTGGACAGCTGTCTAAACTCCAACATTTAGATCCGCCGATGCCAGATAACGAGTTGATTACTGCATTGATACGTCAGTTTCCAGCAGACGTCCAGAGGACTTTGATCGCTGCCGATATCTACAATATGGAACAATTTGATGAAGTATTACAGAAGCTGGATCATACAAACGCTCAATTCTTCCATCAGAAGGGAGGAAAAAATAACAACGCTGTGTACGCTGTTATGACTGATAGTTATTCTCAGACACCTCGAGAGATTCGAGAGGAGCGAGAAGAGAAAACGCCGAGGGAAGATTCCAATAACAGAGGATGGAACCAGTACATTAACAGATACAGTTACAAACCATATGCGAGACCGGATGGTGGTAATCGATACAATACTCGATGGAGAAGACCACGAGATAGTCAAGGAAGGTACCAGGAAAGAAGATATTATGGTAGAAATAACTACAATAACAGAGGGAATGTAGATACTCGTCAGTCCAATGAAGAGTTCAACAAGGAGACGAGGAAAAATTTGGAAGCAAGACACCAAGATAACTTGCAATTTATGGAGCAGAGGCCCAATGAACCAGGTCCATCGGGAACACAACAATCCCGGGGGAATGGTAATGATAAAAAAAACTTCAAATTCACAGTAGAAGATAGAATTTTGAACACTTTCACTTCCAGAATTATTAAATGGCAAGCAGAGGATGATGACTTAGTTCAACAGAATGACGAACGAAAAGAAATGGGTACCAGAATTAGAATGCCAATTATATCATGCGAAGTATTCGGTATGCCTGTCGATACTTTGATCGATACTGGGGCTATGCTTTGTCTGGTGAGTGAGAAGCTTTATATTCTGTGGAAGCTCAAAGAGAATGTAGAGGAGATTCCAGTATCAGGAATTAAGATCCAAGGAATAATACCCAATAAAATATCTCTGTGTAAAACACAATTATACTTATGTATTACGATTGGAGGACATGATTTCCGACATGTGTTTGTTGTAATGAAGGACATGGCTTTTGACATGATATTGGGAGCAGATTTCATTCAGAAATATCAAGCAGTGATAGACATGAAGACAGAGACGATCAAATTCAAAAATACCGAAGAGATTAACTTCGAGGGAAAAGAAGAGGAAGACATCGAGGGAGATGCTCAATGGTCTCTGATTTTTCATGAAGCCGAAGGAAGAGAAGTCTACACTGAGAAGGAGTCCCCAGAGCTAGGGAAGATTTTGGAAGAGTATCACGATATTTTTGATGTTAAACCTGGTGAAATTAAAGATTTTGAGTATTGTGGAAGTAAACAATAATGGAACCTATGAAATCGCTAATACACGAACTGGTAACATCGTGGGAACTTATAATGCGTCGAATTTGAAGATATATTATTCAAGAACCAGATGATTTAATGTGTAGATAGGAAAAATAAAAAAATTTCAATTTTTATTTTTTGCTAGTTGTGGGGTGCATGTGCCCAACTCTAGGAATGGGTATTCCAAGATTCAGACACCTAGATATCAAGGGAAAGGCTGTAGCCGCTTTTGAAAGTTGAGATATTTGAATATCGCGCTACATTGCTTCTCGAAGCATTTGGAAATAATTTACCGATAGTTGGATGTCAAGTGACGTAGCGAGTAATAGCAGAGGTGGAGGCTATTTATTGATTAAATAGTTAACTATGGAGTAGAGACTTGAGACTGGGATCAGATTACTGGCACGGCCAAATGAAAGAGAATGCAATTAGTATCAAGTAAATCGGACCAGGGATTCAAGAGATATGAGGATTTCTAGATATCAGGTGATGACGCGTGACCCTGACGGTTTTGAATAAAAGCCAGCTGGCCGAAGCAACTTCAGCTCATTCTAACACAAGCACTTGGCGAGAAAGTTGCATCTACGCTGAGCCAAGGCACATGGTTGCCAGATCTACGCAGAAGTTCTTTTGAAAGTCGTGATAGTCACGAAAAGTGCTGCGCTACGAGTTGGAACTTAGTAAGTTTCTGGTGAGGAGAATCACTGAGGTGATTGATATTTCTACAGACATTGGTGGAAATATTTATATTTCTACAAGGACATATACTAGACTTTGTCTAGAAATTAGTACTTTGTCACAGTCCAGTAATAACTTAATACTTGGATGTTTAAATCCATTTCAAGTCAGTTTTCATATTTGTAACTAGTTAACCACTTCGATCTGTCAGTACACTGAAGACTAGTCTATAACGGTGGCGTTCATTAGTCTACGCAAGGGAAACTGCAAGTTGCTTAGCGCATGGCAGATGGTGATATAACAAACCATGCCCAGGGAACGATCTTCAGAACAGCCGTTAATTGCTTAGACTGCCAGTGTTTTTCTTGTACTGATAAGATTACCGTGAGTTATGTTACAACTGACATATTGAACCCATGTGCCATCAGGTCCATGGATGGTCGAATCCATGCATTGAGGAAGAAATCAAAGGAGCGTACAGTTTCTAATGTAACTTTAAGAAAGATCCAGCTAGGAGGCCAGTATAAGGTTGTGCAACTAACGAGGACCAGGTGTTCGAGAGGATGATATCATCCCTCTTGACATTCTGAAGGGAGCGAGTCACGAGTATTAATAACCGAGTGGAAATTTCCCAGGATTAGACAAGGAGGCCTGAATCGGAATTCGAGCTGATGTTGCTGGAAAATGACAACACCGCATATGCGCCAGGAGAGGAATAATTAAATTTAACCCATTTACAAGTATAATAATGAGTAAACAAGTACAGTACAGTGAATCATTTTGAATGAGAGATTTTTCAGTAAAGAGAAACCATTTAATAATTGCGCAGAAAAAAACTGCCAACGCAAGACGACGTCATTGGGGAAGTACCAAGGCCTGTGTGGAGGGGAGAGAGCAAAAGAAATGCAACACCCACACATCTGAGGACGAGAAATTAATTAATATCTCCGAATTGCACGATCGATTCTTAGGTGCAATGAGATTATTTGACATTGAGAAGACGAGCTTTCGGAAGGTATAATTTTTATATTTGTGGCACCATTATTTTAGAAGTTGGCCACAGAAAAGGCTAGAGTCTTATTTTTTTGTAGTGAAATAGTATAAAGCTTCGGGCTTCACCAAGCCAATCATGCAGTTATTCTGACAACCCGTGAGGGTGTTACTACGCACGCAGTTCCGACAGCCCGTGAGGGGCGTAAGACTACATCACAGCACATCAGTATTCAGACAGCCGTTTGGGGCGTAACTCTGCGTCACATCGAGGAAAGTTACTAGTACTCCTTGAGGGGAGAAATACTGTGTTATACCGCAGAAGTAATATCCGATAGCCATAGGCGTCGCAGTATTAACGACTTGCTTGCCTCCATAAGGAGTGGTCAAGAAGAAAATTTAAAGTATCGCCGTATTGAAATATTAGGAAAATCCTAGTTACAGGATTTAGGCCCGACTGTATACAAGTTATAGTGAAAGTTCGTAAGATATAGTCAGAGCAGGCCGCGAACGTCGGACTTAAAGGCGATAGGTCGTTAAATAGACGAACGAATAGATCATAACGTACGGAAGTACCGTACCAGAAAGATAAACTGTCATCTAAATTAAAGAACCCACAAAGGGAAGAACAGAATAAGGTTCGGAACGTATATCAGAAACGTAGGAGTGCTAGAACCGGTCAAATAAAGAAGATAGGAGACTATAAACATTATCTCCAGAAAGCAGGCGAACTATTCTAAAAGTACTAGACTCGAGAAGTACTAGCTGCTATAAACTAAATCTATAGGTCATTGAGGAGACCTCGATCCGAATAGACTTTCGCTAGGATCGATAAACAGATCTACAAAGAAGCCGTTCAAGCTAGATAAATAGCCGGTCATCCAGGATAGGAGTAGAAGAATTTGGATTCCAGGGAACAGTAGATGTTTCGAGACTTTCGTATTCTGCAGGATAGGAAGCCGACATCGAATAAATTTCACCCTTGGAAACGGGAAATTAAGAAGGTCACGTGTGATAGGCTCAGAAACACGGCCTAGTGATCAAGAATTGTGAAGTGTAAATTTATCAAGATTGTGTGTTAAATTAATAATTTTAGTGTTTATTATGTGTTCAAAAGGGACACATCAGTGTATAAAAAGGTCGTCAATGTTAAGTGTTTTAAATATATGTCAAGTAGTGTTTATACATAAGATGAATTCCTTTAATATGGAGTAAAAAGTTCAAAGTGGGCCCAAAATGAAGCACCGCACAAGAATAAAGATCATGGGACGATCTTAAAAACATGTGAGTACTGAATTTCATTCTATTTTGGTGTCAGGAAATGACTGTGTACAAATCCACCGGAGTTTTTGAGTAAAAGGGATGTGTTTTAATAAATAAATACTGAATAAACAAGAACGCGGTCTGAACAATAATAGAAATTTAAGAAATTATAAATGATTATGTAAAGAAAAAATCCCGTAAAGGAAATAAGTGAATAAAATGTTAATGTATTTAACAAATGTCATAAGAGCAAGCGAAATATCAGTAATTATCATGAAAGATATTCAAATAAAATAAAGTTGAAATATGAAAGAAATAGCTTTTGAGCTTGTGTAAAGAATAAAGATAATAATAATAACTAAATATGGAAATATTAAATAAAGATCAAATAAATTGATGTGAACATAAGAGCGTTAAAGCCTTAATATATGTGTAAGATATGATGTTCAATGGAATATTTTAAAAGGGAGCGATTTATCGGCAACGGAAAAGATTAATATAAGAATTAAAATAATATGAATTGTTACTAATGAGATTTATCAGTTCTTGGGAAGACAATTCGGCTTAAAATAATGCATAGCGCAAAAGAGAGCAAATAATATTAAAATGTCACGCTAGGAACGCGTAGTGGTTAAATACTTGGTAAATTACTTATGGAGGGTAGTTTATTGCAGTGAATTGATAATTGTATAAGTCCTCTAGTTGTGACGTAGTATCACGAGGCATTGTGTATGTATTTGAAAGGGAGCTAATATATGGTATTATTGAGCGTATGTCATATGGGCCACGGCCGACTTTAAATCGCAGTTTGTATAAGTCCTCTGTAAGGGAATGGTTCCCGAGGCATGTGTAGAGATTCGAACGCAGAATCTTCTGATGATAAAAGCCCCTTAATTCTTCGTCGTCGAATGTGTATTAATCTTCCCAATCAATGAGGACCCTCTCATAATTAATAAATGCCAAGGTTACGAAAGTGGTCTTTGAACCAAAGAATAGTTGTTTGAATGAATACGGTACAGTAAAGCCCGGTCTCTCCCCAGAACTGAATATAATGTGAAGGTTTGTTTTGAAAGCCTTGGAAATAAGCTACTAACGTGGGTTAGACAGGGAGTCGCCGTCACCCTCCGTGTCATAAATCGCGCCCGAGTAGAAGGGTCTAGCTCTCTTAGAGCGAGAAGGGCCAGAAACCGTCTCGTAAGATGTTGTAAAGAGAAATGAATACACCAGGAGTTTTTAAAGTTGTTAATGACCCGGGCGTTGAACCGAGGTCCTTGTAGATTGATATTTTTCGTTTGCCTGTTCAGATCGTAGTTTCTTATATGATAATGGTCTTATAAAATATAAGAGATAAATAACAATCCCTATTGTAATGATGTAAGGACGTAGGATTCCACGAGTTAATTGAAGGCAACTAAGTTTCGGGAGTAACTATAGTTTTTTGACCGTGTCAAGTATCTTCACGCTCTGGAGTACACAATTGATTTCCTGACTACCTTAATATATTTGTGGAAATAAAGAGAGATGATAACAACTGAATGTGTGGACATGCCCAAAAATATTGAGTTAGATAATTAACATAGATTTAAAATGTAATTATATATTTGTTTTTGAGAAATAAGAAAATATAAAGGATAGTATTTGAGGTGTACCAGAATGACACCATTATTATGTAAAGCATGGAGCCAATAGAGCTCGGAGTTATATAAAACTTACAGTGATGCTTTATGGAAGTAAGACTAAGTAGGAATTGTTGGTTTATGTGGAAACCATATGTTTAAATACCATATTTGTTTTATTATATTTGTGATTCCTTGTTCATTTGGAACAAGTGGATGATTATGGGTCAGTAATTAAATTGTTAAAGTGTTTGTAGCGCCATTAATTTTATTAATTAAATGTGTTTAAATAGGAGTTGATTTTGTTGTTATTTTTGCAAGTGTATCCTCTAATTAGTCCAAAATATGTGAGTCACAGAGTGGGGGAACTTACCGCTGCCCCGAAAATTCCGAATTGAGCTACGCTGGTATACTGTGATTGGCATATTTCTTGCTAAAAGGGCACATGGGGGTCGTATAAGTAATGTGCTGGATTAATAACTAGAGGAACACTTAAGACGGTCATATCATGTAAAGTAAAGTAATGATAGGGGTAGCTACAACATAAAATCTTAACTGACCGCATGGGTCCCTAGAAACTCATACCGAGCAGCCCTGTATTATATTATCACCCCCCTAGCAAACATTTCATGGCGCCCAGTACGCAGGGCTGAGTTTTCCTAGGGAAAACCCGAGTTTTCTCGAAAAATCAAAATTTTTATTTTTGAAAAAAATGGTTTTTCGAAATTTTGAATTTTAAATACTTCCATAAAGGTTTATGAAATTGAATTAAAGTAGTAAAAGGGTACGTTGTAAGTGAATACCCGTACCAAAGTAATATTTTAAAAGAAATTGGGACACACTAATTCAGAGTATCATCTCTCAAGCATGTACTAGTGTGGTGGCATTAGTGGCCCACTGTATTCTCATAAGATGGCATTTAGTGAGGAAGTGCAAAGGCTTTTGGAGGCCATGAACAATAAATTGGAAACAATAGACAATACATTGGGTCTCCAAAAGGATAAAAATAACAAAGTGTTCGAATCCATAAATGAGAGTTTAAATAAGTTGGATAGCCAACAGACTGAACATAAAGAAGAGTTCAAATCCCTAAATGAGAGTTTGAATAAGTTGGATAGCCAACAGACTGAAAATAAAGAAGTGTTCGAATCCATAAATGAATGTTTAGAGTCAATAAAAACTGATAGTGCTAATATGGGAACCAAATTAGTAGATATCGAAGTTAAAACTGATACCATGGGAACCAGATTAGAAGCTATCGAAGTTAAAGGTAATACCATGGGAACTAAATTAGAAGCTATCGAAGCCGACTGTATAAACATGAATAAGGAACTGAAGGCTGAGATAGAAAAATTGAAAACAGAAAATGGGGATAACATTAAACAACAGTGGGAAGTGATAAAAACGGAGACGTTAGAGTCTCTGAAAGCCAACAGTAAGGAAAAGAATGGAGTACTGAAGGCTGAAATAAAAGAGACAATGGATAATAGATTTAAAATTCTTGATGAAGGGTTTGACACTAAGTTGGGGGATAAGTTTACTGAGTTAAAAGGGGAAATCGCCCGTGAGATTAAAAAGGAAAATGAAGAATTTCATTTAGGATTGCAAGCCAAATTAGATACTATGAACACAAATATGGTAGATTCCCAAACTACATGTCAAGAAAATTTTAAAATTTTAGAAACTAGATTAATTGACATAGAAACAAAGGGTGATGATTGTGAAAAGAAACTTGTAACCCAGATCCAAGGTGTGCAGGAAAAATTAGAAGCTCAGATAAAATCTAACAGCGATATTTGTGATGCTTCCCGGGATGAAATAAAACAAAGCGTGAATAAGCTAGGAGATAGATTTGAAGGGGTTGAGAAGAAAATGGGAGAACTTGAGGGAAAAGTCAATAAAGTTCAAACCGAAGTAACTGAGTTGAAAAATCAAAATAAACAGGATGTTAAGAGCATGAAAAATCAGATTGATCATTTTACTAAGCAGGTAGATGATAATTGGAAGACGTACGAAACGAAAATAGATCAAAGATTAGGTATATACGAGGGGCATCTCCACAGTGAAAGAAAACAACGAGAGGGCGAAAATAAGGATAACACCCATAAGATAGATGAAATAAGTCAGGGTATTAATGATGTTCAGGGAACCATCGGAACATTAAAGGTCGAAATAGGGAAAACTCATAAGGAAGTAGGCCAGATCCAAAATGACTTGATGATATTAAATAAGAGTCAAGAGAAAACGGAGAAAAAACTTGAAGGAATTAAAGGGGATATGGTCAAAGAACAAAGAGAGATGGAGAAGAAAATAGAAAAGATACGAGAAGACCTAGATACCAGAGGTGACGTGAAACCAGAGATGATAGACCAAAAGGTCATGATCTTTAAGAAAGAGGTAGAAGAACAACTAAATGAATTCAGGGATAGTTACAGGGATGAGAAATTCCAATCCAAAAAGGTAGAGGAAGATATTAAAAGGAATCAAGAAAGAATTCAGAATGAATTAAGATCCCGATTAGAGAGGACTGAACATAAGAATAGTCAAATGGAAATTCAACTCATGGCTAATGAAGAAAGTGCCCGAAGGGAAAGGAAGTTAGAATTTGAGAATCAGGAGGAGTTTCCAAAGACAGGATGGGTAGATTCTCGTGAACAAGGCACAGATACGGAGAGGGACTTAGGAGGGGAGAGCCCTTATAAGAACCCAGGATATCCGATGGCGATGTCAACCCCGTACATGAATCAGACAAATGGCCAGATAATAAACATTATTAAATCCAATGAGGACAGACCAGTAAAGTTTACGGGTAATAACATGTCTATTACTCCAAAATACTGGCTAAAAGAAGTGGCAGAGTATCTAAACAAAATGAAGGTTCCTCAGGATCGGAGACTGAGAGCTATTGAAAAGCTGTTGGCAGGTGATTGTCTCACCTGGTTCAGAAGCTTCAGATACACCTTTGATACGGTGGAAGGCTTTAGGGAAGCATTTTTAAAACGATATTGGGCAGCAGACGTCCAAGAGAATTTAAGGCTAGATCTGTACTCTAGGAAGTACAGCACCAATGCACCTACTAAATACTCAGAATTTTTCACCGCTCAGCTGTGTAAATTCCGCGAACTGGATATTGCTCCGGCAGAAAACGACCTGTGTGCTGCCATTGCAAGACAGCTTCCGTATGAGATTCAGAGGCTGCTAATCTCATCCAAAGCCAGAAGTGCTGTGGAAGTGGAAAGTGTATTACGTCAGTTAGATATGACGACTTCGCACGTAACTCCTCGGCATCAAAGACAGACTGAGCAAGTACACATGGCCAGCAGTCAGGAAACAGGAGAAAAACCAGCGACCAGGAATCAGTCCACCAGCACGGATACTCAAGGACTAGATCGAGAGTATGGGCACCAGGAGCCTAGAAGGATACAGCCATATTACAGGGGAGGATATCGAGGAAGAAATCCTAGGACTACGGGTTATAGGCAACAAGAAAGCCGACCCTATAACAATAACCATCAAAGGCAAGAAAACAGAAAGAAATGGGAGAATTATCCCAGAAGGAATGTAAGGCCAGACGATAGGGATGATGAATATCGGGCCGAAATAGAAGAAAGATATCAGGAAAGTCTTCGTTATATGAACGAAAGACCAGATGAACCTGATAGGCAAAAAGTCCGTTGGAGTGAGGCAATTAAGAACCGGAAATCACCCGACCGACTAGACGGAGCTCAAAGCTTGGAATTACAAGCTCAATTAAAGAATGAGGGAAAAGGGAGCCCTCAGGATAAAAAAAAACTCCAAATTTAAATTGTCAAAAGTGGAAACATACCAGGAGCTGGGAGGAGGTAGAAATTGTAAATTGGATAGCCAGACCAGATGAACTAATTAACGAGGATGTGGAAGGAATCCCACCTGTTAAAAGAGAACTACCTATAATTATGCTTAGGATAGAAGGATTACTGGTCAGAGCATTGATTGATACTGGATCCACAATAAGTCTAATTACACAAACCCTTTTAAATGAATTGGAAACAAGGGGCCGAGTATTAAAGATTCCCACATCAAGTGTAAAGATTAAGGGAATTATCCCTGAAAAATCTTTGACATGTAAATTTCAGGTATACATTGATCTGATCATGGGTAACGCTGAAATTTCGCAGTGCTTTTTGCTGGTAAATCAATTACCGTATAATGTCATATTAGGTATTGATTTTATCCGTGAGAACAAGGTCATTATAGACCTAGCGCAAAACTGCATTAGAATTCAAAGAGAGGATGTGGATGAACAAAACATTAACCTACAGGAACAGGATGCGAAAATAGAAGAACAGTTATGGCATATGGAAGAAGTGAGTGAGGAAGATTATAAGGACATAGAAAAGATATTTGAAGTCCTCAACATAGAACTCGAAGATAATTTGGAAAATGAGTTCGAGACCAACCTGTCAGGAAAAGTGGAGGAAGCTAAAGTCAGCCTCGAAATTAAGGAACAGTTAAAGAAATTATTATTGGATTATAGGGACGTATTTGATTCCAAGCCAGGGAAGATTGAAAATTTTAAATATGCATTCCAAGTCAATGATTGGGCACCGTTCAAACAAAAACCATACCCGGTTGCGGAAAAACATTACCCACAAACTAAGAAAACACTGCAGGAGATGATGAATGCAGGTGTTATAGAAAAGATGGCGACACCATATGTTAGTTCATTAGTGATTGTGAGTAAACCGGATGGCTCAGTAAGGGTGTGTTTAGATGCCAGAAATTTAAATGCAAAAATCATACCAGAAAATGATTCGGCACCACCCATAAAAGAAATACTGAGGAAGTTCAAAGGCAAGAAGATTTTTACAAATATTGACATGACTTCTTCGTATCATCATCTCGAACTGGAAGAGAAAACCAGCTTGTTGACTGGATTTCAGTTCGACCAACAAACATACTGCTTTAGAAGATGTCCGTTTGGATTGAAGACCGCAGGATCTGCATTAATAAGAGCGCTTGATCGAAACCTGTCAGAGGAAGTGAAAGATTGCACTATCCGTTACGTGGATGACATTTTGCTTACCTCGGAGAATATTGAGGAACATTTAGAGAATTTGAAGAAATTATTGGAAGACTTAAGAAGGGCAAATTTTAAAATAAATTTAAAGAAGTCGAATTTTTGTCAAAGGCAAGTGACATTTTTAGGGCATGTGATTGACAAGGATGGTGTTAAACCAAATCCATGCAAATTGGAATCGATAAGGGATTTTCCAAGGCCTTTGAAGGTGAAGAACGTTCGCCAGTTTTTGGGATTGATTGGGTTCTTCTCAGGACATTGTCCATCATACACCAAAACTGTTGCACCACTACAGGACCTTCTGAAGAAGGGGGGCAAGTGGAAATGGACGGAGGAAGCAGAAAAAGCATTCGTGGAGGCCAAGGAAATGCTCTTAAATTACGTGAAGCTAGGATATCCTGATTTTTATCAGAGATTTATCATTCAAACAGATGCATCCCAGATTGGAATAGGGGCAATGCTATATCAGGAGAACCCGGAAAACCCTGATAAGAAGAATTATCTAGCTTTCACAAGTAGGAGATTGAAACCACACGAGAAAAATTATACGATCAGCGAGATCGAGCTGTTAGCGATATTGCACGCGTTGCAATATTGGCGGAAGATCGTATATGGGTTTCAGGTCATTCTAAGAACGGATCATAAAGCCTTAACCTTTTTGATGAAGACTGATTTATCCAGTCAAAGGTTGATGCGTTGGGCTTTATACATTCAACAATTTGATGTCAAGATAGAGTACTGCCCAGGAAAAGAAAATATAGTTCCAGACTACTTAAGTAGACAGCCAGAGTCCATAGAAGAGGAAGTAATGGCTATAGATTTGGAAGACAGGGATCAGCGTACTCTTAATGAGTTAAGAAGCATTAGTCAAAGACAACGGGAGGATCCATGGATGAACATGCTCATATCTTTCCTTGAGGGAAGCTTGATAAGAGGAACACCAGCGTACACGGAAGCTGATAAGATAGCTCAAGACTACACGTTTTATAATGGATTCTTATATAAGTTTGTAGACTCTGACCATACAAAATTAAGGATTGTTGTTCCTGCAATTTTCCAGAGGAAAATAGTATGGTTAGCCCATAGATCGTTCGGACATATGGGAGTCGACAAAACAGTCTCGATGCTGAAAGAAGCATTTGTATGGCCGAGACTGAGAGAAACTGTAAGGGACACGCTAAAGACATGTGATCTATGTCAAAGGATCAAACCTAATGCATTTCTGATGAGACAGAAGCCTATACCATTGTTGCCTGAAAGGCCCGGCCAAATCATATCTATCGATAATTTTGGACCTTTGCCAAAGGCAAGAAGAGGAAATCGACACATAATGGTGGCTATGGATGTCTTCACTAAAATGGTTGTCCTTGCTCCCATACAGAAGACTAGTACCAAACAGGTGTTAAAACGACTCAAAGAAAAAGTGATACCGATTCTGGGGAAACCTGAGAATTTATTGTCGGATCACGGCAGTTGTTTCACCAGTGTAAAATTTAGACGAGAATTAGAAAGACTTGGAATACGTCAGATTTTGTCAAGTATTCGCCATCCTGAGGCAAATCCTGTAGAAAGAGTGATGAGAGAGACGGCCAAGTATTGTAGAATATACTGTGCCGAAGAAAATTGGAAGTGGATAGATATCTTGGATATTATCGAATTTTGTATAAATAATACAATCCATGAATCCACAGGAGAGATACCCATAACGTTACATCGGAATGAGCAACCAGAAAGACCTTGGAGTCAGGTAATTCCTAGGTCAGCAGACGCTCAGCCTGGAAAAGATGTACGAATTAGAAGAGCCTTTGAGCACCTAAAAGCTCAAGCCGACAGGAGGCAGAGAAGAAATAGGCATAAGAGGTATCATCGACCATTATTAGCAGGAGAAATGGTGTTAGTAAATAGACCAGCCATTTCGGATCCAGGGAACCGTGTGTACAAGAAATTCCAGAAAATGTACCACGGACCATATCAAATAATCAGAGATTTGAGGAATAACGCATATAGAATTCGGCACTGTGAAACGGATCACGAAGTGACCATGAATTCAGCAAATTTGAAATTATATTACCCTCCCGAAGATTTTGATGAAGAAAATGAACAAGCCCTGGTTATGGAAACGTTTAGAGATGAATCCGCTTTTGACATAAACAAGAATAAGGAAGAAATAGAAAATAGAGTTCAAGCATTCGAGTGCGAATGCGAATTGGAGAAATTATATTGGGAAATTAAAGAAATAATTGAATTTATTGAAGAAGAAAATTCCAATTTAAGAAAAGAGAATGATGAAATAAGGAAACGGGTAGGGATAGACCAAACCCGTAAGGAAGAATGAGGTTCTGGGGACTTAAAGACCAGACAAATAAAGAAAGAAAGAAAGGGTAGGGACAGAGCATACCCGACCTACACAATTACCGGATACGACTTTAAAGAAGTAAAAACAACGGAAGGTACGGACAACGTTATGATGGCTTCGACGAATAAAGACAAATATGATTAATTGAAATAAATTTCCTCAAAAATTTTCGAAAATTTATTTATCCTAAGGAAGGGAGAGATGAACCCATGTGCCATCAGGTCCATGGATGGTCGAATCCATGCATTGAGGAAGAAATCAAAGGAGCGTACAGTTTCTAATGTAACTTTAAGAAAGATCCAGCTAGGAGGCCAGTATAAGGTTGTGCAACTAACGAGGACCAGGTGTTCGAGAGGATGATATCATCCCTCTTGACATTCTGAAGGGAGCGAGTCACGAGTATTAATAACCGAGTGGAAATTTCCCAGGATTAGACAAGGAGGCCTGAATCGGAATTCGAGCTGATGTTGCTGGAAAATGACAACACCGCATATGCGCCAGGAGAGGAATAATTAAATTTAACCCATTTACAAGTATAATAATGAGTAAACAAGTACAGTACAGTGAATCATTTTGAATGAGAGATTTTTCAGTAAAGAGAAACCATTTAATAATTGCGCAGAAAAAAACTGCCAACGCAAGACGACGTCATTGGGGAAGTACCAAGGCCTGTGTGGAGGGGAGAGAGCAAAAGAAATGCAACACCCACACATCTGAGGACGAGAAATTAATTAATATCTCCGAATTGCACGATCGATTCTTAGGTGCAATGAGATTATTTGACATTGAGAAGACGAGCTTTCGGAAGGTATAATTTTTATATTTGTGGCACCATTATTTTAGAAGTTGGCCACAGAAAAGGCTAGAGTCTTATTTTTTTGTAGTGAAATAGTATAAAGCTTCGGGCTTCACCAAGCCAATCATGCAGTTATTCTGACAACCCGTGAGGGTGTTACTACGCACGCAGTTCCGACAGCCCGTGAGGGGCGTAAGACTACATCACAGCACATCAGTATTCAGACAGCCGTTTGGGGCGTAACTCTGCGTCACATCGAGGAAAGTTACTAGTACTCCTTGAGGGGAGAAATACTGTGTTATACCGCAGAAGTAATATCCGATAGCCATAGGCGTCGCAGTATTAACGACTTGCTTGCCTCCATAAGGAGTGGTCAAGAAGAAAATTTAAAGTATCGCCGTATTGAAATATTAGGAAAATCCTAGTTACAGGATTTAGGCCCGACTGTATACAAGTTATAGTGAAAGTTCGTAAGATATAGTCAGAGCAGGCCGCGAACGTCGGACTTAAAGGCGATAGGTCGTTAAATAGACGAACGAATAGATCATAACGTACGGAAGTACCGTACCAGAAAGATAAACTGTCATCTAAATTAAAGAACCCACAAAGGGAAGAACAGAATAAGGTTCGGAACGTATATCAGAAACGTAGGAGTGCTAGAACCGGTCAAATAAAGAAGATAGGAGACTATAAACATTATCTCCAGAAAGCAGGCGAACTATTCTAAAAGTACTAGACTCGAGAAGTACTAGCTGCTATAAACTAAATCTATAGGTCATTGAGGAGACCTCGATCCGAATAGACTTTCGCTAGGATCGATAAACAGATCTACAAAGAAGCCGTTCAAGCTAGATAAATAGCCGGTCATCCAGGATAGGAGTAGAAGAATTTGGATTCCAGGGAACAGTAGATGTTTCGAGACTTTCGTATTCTGCAGGATAGGAAGCCGACATCGAATAAATTTCACCCTTGGAAACGGGAAATTAAGAAGGTCACGTGTGATAGGCTCAGAAACACGGCCTAGTGATCAAGAATTGTGAAGTGTAAATTTATCAAGATTGTGTGTTAAATTAATAATTTTAGTGTTTATTATGTGTTCAAAAGGGACACATCAGTGTATAAAAAGGTCGTCAATGTTAAGTGTTTTAAATATATGTCAAGTAGTGTTTATACATAAGATGAATTCCTTTAATATGGAGTAAAAAGTTCAAAGTGGGCCCAAAATGAAGCACCGCACAAGAATAAAGATCATGGGACGATCTTAAAAACATGTGAGTACTGAATTTCATTCTATTTTGGTGTCAGGAAATGACTGTGTACAAATCCACCGGAGTTTTTGAGTAAAAGGGATGTGTTTTAATAAATAAATACTGAATAAACAAGAACGCGGTCTGAACAAAAATAGAAATTTAAGAAATTATAAATGATTATGTAAAGAAAAAATCCCGTAGAGGAAATAAGTGAATAAAATGTTAATGTATTTAACAAATGTCATAAGAGCAAGCGAAATATCAGTAATTATCATGGAAGATATTCAAATAAAATAAAGTTGAAATATGAAAGAAATAGCTTTTGAGCTTGTGTAAAGAATAAAGATAATAATAATAACTAAATATGGAAATATTAAATAAAGATCAAATAAATTGATGTGAACATAAGAGCGTTAAAGCCTTAATGTATGTGTAAGATATGATGTTCAATGGAATATTTTAAAAGGGAGCGATTTATCGGCAACGGAAAAGATTAATATAAGAATTAAAATAATATGAATTGTTACTAATGAGATTTATCAGTTCTTGGGAAGACAATTCGGCTTAAAATAATGCATAGCGCAAAAGAGAGCAAATAATATTAAAATGTCACGCTAGGAACGCGTAGTGGTTAAATACTTGGTAAATTACTTATGGAGGGTAGTTTATTGCAGTGAATTGATAATTGTATAAGTCCTCTAGTTGTGACGTAGTATCACGAGGCATTGTGTATGTATTTGAAAGGGAGCTAATATATGGTATTATTGAGCGTATGTCATATGGGCCACGGCCGACTTTAAATCGCAGTTTGTATAAGTCCTCTGTAAGGGAATGGTTCCCGAGGCATGTGTAGAGATTCGAACGCAGAATCTTCTGATGATAAAAGCCCCTTAATTCTTCGTCGTCGAATGTGTATTAATCTTCCCAATCAATGAGGACCCTCTCATAATTAATAAATGCCAAGGTTACGAAAGTGGTCTTTGAACCAAAGAATAGTTGTTTGAATGAATACGGTACAGTAAAGCCCGGTCTCTCCCCAGAACTGAATATAATGTGAAGGTTTGTTTTGAAAGCCTTGGAAATAAGCTACTAACGTGGGTTAGACAGGGAGTCGCCGTCACCCTCCGTGTCATAAATCGCGCCCGAGTAGAAGGGTCTAGCTCTCTTAGAGCGAGAAGGGCCAGAAACCGTCTCGTAAGATGTTGTAAAGAGAAATGAATACACCAGGAGTGTTTAAAGTTGTTAATGACCCGGGCGTTGAACCGAGGTCCTTGTAGATTGATATTTTTCGTTTGCCTGTTCAGATCGTAGTTTCTTATATGATAATGGTCTTATAAAATATAAGAGATAAATAACAATCCCTATTGTAATGATGTAAGGACGTAGGATTCCACGAGTTAATTGAAGGCAACTAAGTTTCGGGAGTAACTATAGTTTTTTGACTGTGTCAAGTATCTTCACGCTCTGGAGTACACAATTGATTTCCTGACTACCTTAATATATTTGTGGAAATAAAGAGAGATGATAACAACTGAATGTGTGGACATGCCCAAAAATATTGAGTTAGATAATTAACATAGATTTAAAATGTAATTATATATTTGTTTTTGAGAAATAAGAAAATATAAAGGATAGTATTTGAGGTGTACCAGAATGACACCATTATTATGTAAAGCATGGAGCCAATAGAGCTCGGAGTTATATAAAACTTACAGTGATGCTTTATGGAAGTAAGACTAAGTAGGAATTGTTGGTTTATGTGGAAACCATATGTTTAAATACCATATTTGTTTTATTATATTTGTGATTCCTTGTTCATTTGGAACAAGTGGATGATTATGGGTCAGTAATTAAATTGTTAAAGTGTTTGTAGCGCCATTAATTTTATTAATTAAATGTGTTTAAATAGGAGTTGATTTTGTTGTTATTTTTGCAAGTGTATCCTCTAATTAGTCCAAAATATGTGAGTCACAGAGTGGGGGAACTTACCGCTGCCCCGAAAATTCCGAATTGAGCTACACTGGTATACTGTGATTGGCATATTTCTTGCTAAAAGGGCACAATATCTAAGAAGAGATCACTTAGATCTGACCCTATTTAAACAAACTGTTATGGCTTTGATAGAAGCCCATATTAAAATGGAACCACAGTTTATTCAAACGTCAAAAGATACTACCACTATGTCTGACTAGACGAATTGTGGGTCTACAATGGCGGCGGATACAAGGATTATACGTGCTTGTCCGATAGGGCATGTTTATGGATAAATCTGGTACAGACCAGGTTTACTACGCTTCAAGACCATCAAGAAATGTAAGCCACATTTGAATTATATTATGCCTAGCTAATTGGAACAAACGATTTTTCTGCAGATGACCAACACATTTTATTTTTTCTTCGTATTTAAAGCTTGCAATGATTTACGCAAGACTTGTTAGAGTTATTCTGAGTATTTTCAGCACTCAGAACAGTTTAGGATCGATGACCAAGCATTTCGAGCATTTATTTGAATTTTTCATATTTTTGGGAAATCACGGTAATCAGCCGATGTAACTGTAAAAGTTAAATTTATTTTTGTTGAGGAATGGATACTTTTTCCATATTCGAAGGTTCGAACATGTGGATTCTCACATAATGAGATGATAATCAAACATATTTAAAATGATATAAATAATAATAATAATAATAATAATAATCCACTAATAATAATAATAATAATAATAATAATTTTCATATTTTTTCTAAATAATTCTTGGATATTATATTTTCTAATAATCATATGTATTGAGAGAGAGCCTATGAAGTAGTTTAATCATTTCTAGTCTGGAACAGGAGATTTTCCGAAGGAAAGTGGTTAGCGCAAGCCCGCATTCAACCAACATGTCAGTTCTGGTTGAACAGTTGATATTTGCATTGAGCAAAGTATATTTTTCAGATAACACGGAGAGGCATGAAACGGGAAGCAAATGATATTTGTATCAAATAGGATATTTTTGTATTTATATAAAATCATGACGTAAATACACTCGAAAGTGAAATAAAGATTTTCATAAGTATGGTAAATTCACGGGTTGAACTGAATGGTAAAATAAAATAAACTTGTAAGTTTATTAATCTTCCAGTGTTGATAACAAGCAGAGGCTTGATTTATTGTATAAATTTTGGGAAGAAAATTTATATGTGTGGAGTAGTTGAAATGCCATTCCCAGGTGCGCATGTTAAGTCGCAGGAATGAAGAGGTTTTTTCGAGCATCAATCAAATAGCAGGTTCGATGGCTCAGGTTTATAGTAGGAGTATTGGAACTACACATTTCGTCGTATGAATAACCCGAAGGTTATTTCTTAAAAACCATCAGTTCTTATTTCAACCTTGTTTTCGAATTCCATTTAGACTTTGATTTTGCTAGAACCCGGATTTGTCATGATAGTAGTTTATTCTTCTTCAGAGGAAGACCTTTGCCGTTGTTGTTGTTGTTGTAATATTGTGTTCTTACACAAATAATAGAATGGGCCACTGCCAATTAAAAATAATTCTTTAACCACGAATTATTTGAAGGATATTTTCAATCCTAGTGCCATGAACTAAATGAATTCATTATGAAACTACAATTCTAATTTCCGCATTCTGTCGAAGAATTGCAAGTTGTGAAAGTTGCAAAAAATGGCCATGAATATAAATATTTTTATAATAATGATTCCAAGTGGAAAATTGAATAGTTGAATGGTTCAACCATTTATTGATCAAGTTGATGATTCAGAAATCATGTATTTTGTTAGGAACTTGAAGTTCAGAATCGAGTCACTTCTCGAATGTTTAATGTCAGAAGAACAATTAATTGTTGTTGTGCTTCGCACAGTTCTTCGATGCTATGCTCAATGGTCAAATACTTTTCAGATGTTATTAATATGTGTAAATAATTTGTGTTGCTTCAATGATGATAATATTTTCGACGATATATTTTTGAAACTGGAAAAATAAGTGAAAGTTAAAAATTCTATGAACATTTATTCTACGAGTGTTAATATTTATGTAAAATTTCAAACAGTGATCTACGATATTTCCAGTAGAGACAATTAACTTTGAACTGGAATTAATCATTAATAATTTTGGAACACAGTCTACAGGACTATTAATCGGACTTGTGTTTCCAAAAAGATTGTCAAATGTGTTTGGAAAATTTCTGTATATTGTGTGTAAATAAGAGTGTGGATCGCCACACGTGGATGATGCTGCTTTGAGCATCTTTGCAGTCAATTTTAACTTCAAAATAAACTGAGATAATTTTACAGGATGTGTTACTCCCAATTAAATCTCCTTCTATCCTTATTGTTGCATTGAGCCAAAAATCAGCAAAGCATTTTTTAATTTGATGTCGTTTTTGCGATTTGCTTTAACCCATCTGGCGCTCCGGGATATTTTGACTCTCGTGCTGACTGATTATTGGTAAAATGCATATGTGGTCGTGCGGATTCCGGTCTAAACGGGCACAGTACAGCTGGACGTCGGCGTCCGAGGTGAATCGTTGGCCCCGCAGAGCCCTCTTCAGGGGACCAAACATGGCGTAATCACAAGGAGAGAGGTCTGGACTGTATGGAGGGTGCCCGAGAACCTCCCATTTGAATTTCTGCAGCAGTGCCGCAACTGTGTTGGCCGTATGAGGTCGTGCATTGTCGTGGAACGACCACGGCGTTCACTGTCACACGGCAGTCCTGAGTAATGAGTGCATCAACCAGCTGGACGTTGTCATCGGTAATGCAGGAGGGTTCCCAGACCGGGTATCATCGGCTAACGACACCCGTCCTTCCCTGCAGCGCTTGTGCCACGCCTTGACACTTGCAAAGGACATGCAGTGTTCGCCGTACACTTGTGACATTCGGCGATGAATGACCGTTCCCCCTACTCCTTCCGCAGTCAGAAACCGAACAACACATATTTGCTCTTCGGTTGACGACTCCATGTCACTGTTTGCAATGCGACTGGCAACGTTGGACGATTGATGCATGCTGCTGCTCCCTTTGTATCGTCTCGTGACGTGCACGCGTGCCCTCTAGCGACAGGCTGTGACCTTCCACGCTCTGGTCGGAACCACACCTCGTTACACACGCCACGATTAGCCGATGTCGTCACCGGTTTGCGCATTCCAGCCTCCGGCTCGTTACTTTTTGAACGCACCTTATATATTGACACATTCTACGATTAGGAGTTTATATTACAAATGCAAGCAGTTGTCCTCTTAATTTAAGGAGTTAATCAATATTCAATTTTAATCCTTTTTACCAGCAGTGAGTGTGGCAGCTTGTCTCTACATAGTATAAATCAAAGTCTCAAGAACCTCTGGATGAATTTTGATGCGGTTTTCCCCATTCTGTGGAGGATTTCTTCGGGAAGGTTTCTGGGTAAACCGCTAAAAATATCTATGTACCATGAGTGTAAGAATTTTTCAGAATGAAAAGTTCTACAAAAAAGAGTTTGCGACAGCATATCTCCATCTTTAATACATCGTCCACTCTAAGTGTTTTTACGTTTTCATTTTTTTTTTTTTTTTTTTTTTTCAACAATCTCCATTCAGTGGAAATTTAAATTACTAGCCTGTCACCCCAGCTTCAGCCCGCATCGAACTGTCGAGTTCTGTCGAGTTTTGACTTCAAAGACGAGTATATGTACGACGGCTGTTTTTTTTTTCTCAACCTCCGGAGGGTCATAAATGAAAGACAAGTGTACATATCCAAATGAATTTATTACCAAATCCTAGGTACAAATGTGGAGTCACTCGGCGCTAAATCGGAACTGTACGGTGGGTGGTCAAAAACGTCCCACCGTAATTCCTACAGAAGTTGTTGAGTGACATGAGCACTTTGAGGGCGAGCGTTGTCATGAATGTAGAGGATCCCAGACGTCAGCATGCCTCGCCGTTTGTTCTGGACGATGAAGATCTTCAAACCAACGTTCGGGCCTATCTGAACTCACTGGTGGCAACATACTGTGCAGAGGGGATCGGAAAGCTTGTCCACAGGTATGACAAATGCCTCAAACTTCATGGTGATTATGTTGAAAAGTAACCACATTTGTACCTAACATTTGGTAATAAATTCATTTGGATGTGTACACTTGTCTTTCATTTATGACTCTCCGGAATTTGAAAAAAAAACAGCCCTCGTATTTGGAGTTTCTCTGTTCACCTCGGCTTTTCTGAATTGCGTCTGGGACCTGCCGTCCGAGGGCCTTTAAAACTTACGCTGGGTAGGCCGTTAAAGATACCGGGTGAAGCCGGGGCGGTTGCTAGCTAAATATAAATGGCACCATGTAAGCTTCTGATCTTTGCCAAATTAGTTGTTATTTGTTTTACGATTTACAAAATGTTAGTTCTTAAGCTTTGTAGTATTTTAGTAGTAGTTTACAGATTTCAGTTAGTTTATTTAAGCCAAATTTTACATGTTTTGGTCCCGACAAGCTCACGCTTGTCGGCTGGTGCCAATCTCTACTTCTCTACTAAGTATAAAACAAAGTTCCCGATTCTTGGATGTTACGGGTAAACTCGAGAACAACTGGATGGATTTTGATGCGGTTTTCACCATTCTCTAAAGGATATCTCGAGGATGATTTCTGTAGAAAATAATTTATTTATGATTAAAGCAAGCCGAGCATTAACGATTTAAGTGGAAAAGTCGAAAAAAATGGCATCCTAGCGCTTTGAAAGCTTACGCTGGGCAAACCGTTAAAAATATCTAATTACTGTGAGTGTAAGAATTGTTCAGCATGAAAAGTTCTACAAAAAAGTCCGCGAGAGCATATATGTCTATCTTCAATACATCGCCCACTATAAGTGTTTTTACGTTTTAATTTCTTCCAACTATGTCCATTCAACTACTGAGGCAACAGTTTACGAGCTAGCTAAGGGCGAGTCGATCATCCCTGTTACAGCCTAGCTAGCGGGCGAACCTATTGACCCAGATACAGCCAGCAGCAAGCCGTTGAGTCGTGTTGAGTTAAAAACTTTAGAGAAGAGTGGTTGTGTTTGGAGTTTCCCTGGAAGTGCAACTCGGCTTTTCTTCATTTCGCCTGTGAACTTTTCGTTCCGCAAAATTCACAGTCAAGTTAAGATTGGACGGAAGGGGGATTTGTGTTTCATGCACCTCGCCATTCTTAAATTACGTCTGACAAGAATTTGTTGGACATGCATCTCCATGATAATAAATTTAATAGTCCAGTCAGTGAGTTTAGCCCATCATGCCGAGACGTAAGACGGATATTGGTCCTTGTTCATTGACATTGGAAAAAACAAAGCCCTTATCACGTAATGCATTCATAACTGTTCCCGGGCGAAGCCGGGTCGGATTGCTAGTTATAATATATATGTTAACAAAAACAATTAACCATTAAATTTTCACGTATACAGTCCAACCTCTCACCTTCTAATTATTTTATATAGTGCCGCTAATAATAATTCACAAAAATATTCAATCACCTCATTACAATTAATTATGGTTAAAATTATTACAATATGTTTAATATTAATACAATAAAGCAATTGTGGTAAATTATAATATTTTTATGTTCGACCATGACTATTATATGTCAGAAAACTGTACCATAATGATGGTCATTATAACATTATATTTAGTATATTTTCATTTTTGAAAAAATAGGCTTATGAGATCACCTTTTGTCTGTGTGTCTGTCTGTGTGTGCGTGTGTGTGTGTGAGGATTTTTGTGTGTCCCCCATAATAACATCTAAACGGCTGTAGCGATTTCAGTGAAACTCGGTAAGTTCATAGCGCTATTCCGCACGACCCCGACCGTGCCTTTCAAATTTTGTTACGTCTCACCAATCCAACATGGCGGCTGTGCGAAATATTTCACCAGCATTCAATATCTCCGAAACTATTACCGGTATCACCCTGGAATTCTGTACGGTGATAAAGCGAACTACTAGAAATTCACCTATATGACTTTTGAAAATCTGGTAGCTAAAAAACCAACATGGCGGCCAAGCGAATTTGCGACATTTAAATAGACGTTTCTGGCGATTCAACCAACCAAACGCAATAAAACTTGGTACAGTATATGTGTATACACATTTTAATGCACCGACATCTAACTTCGTTCAATTGATTACATAACCTTAAGATGGCGGCTGTGCGAAATATTTCACCGGCATTCTATATCTCTTAAACTATTACCGGTATCACCATGAAAGTTTGTACGGAGATAACGAGCACTATTGGAAGTTCATCTATGAGTCTTTCAAAAACCGATTAACTACAAAACGAACATGGCGGCCAAGCGAACATGAAAGTTTTAAATAGATTGATCTCGCGATTTAATGAGCCAAACGTAATGAAACTTGATACAGCAAATGTTTATACACATTGTAATGCACTGGTATCTTATTTAGTTAAATTGTTTACGTAACCTCAAGATGGCGGCAGTGTGAATTTCGAAAATTAAGTGTTTTTTTCATATGTTCTAATCATGCGATCGAAATCAACATTTGCATAATGAACGTACACAATAATCATCATCTAATAGTACATAACTCTATGGCCTACATATATTAAAATCCAACATGGCAACCATCCGAATATTTAGACGATTCTCAATATCTATTAATCTACTTGAGCAATCAAACTGAAATTTTGTAAGTGTATAGAGGCTATAAGCATAATTTCACCTATGGGACGTTCAATAACCTGGTGAGCACAAATCCAACATGGCGTCGACGCAAAATTTAAATATTCAAATGGACGTTTCTTGCGTTTTAACCATCCGAGCACAGTGAAACTTGATACGGTATATCCTTATACAAATTTTAATCGACTGGCTTCTAATTCATTAAATAATTTTCATAACCACAAGATGGCGGCTGAGCGAAGTTTTAAAATCCCGCTTTTATTTCTTGTCTCCTAATCATGCGATTGAAGTTTGAATAAAACACCTACACAATAATCTTCATGTAATAGTACATAAATCTAAGGCCTATAATATAAAAATCCAAAATGGTGACCATCCAGAATATTTAGACGGTTCTCAATATCTACAGCAATCAAACTGACAATTTGTATGTTATTGAGTCAATTAATGTTAGTAGGATATATGAAAATAGGCTATATAGTTCTCCACGGAACTACTTGCTCATTATGAAACAGTTTCTCCCACCAATCGGAGCTCAAGAAACAGTTGCTTGACCAACAGCATATCACCTGCGCTGAGTTCCACGGCTTTTTAATTTAAAGTTCACTGCGTGGCCTACTGTGAAACAAAATATTATGTGTACTCGTGTTTGAAGGTTGTTTGTGAAGTAACCAATAGACCTACATAAAATACAATAACATCATCATTTCCGACGTTCTATTTTACGTTAGTTCATGTAGGTTTGGAATTTTTAATTTATATTTTAATATTTTTTATCGCAGTTGGAACACAAAAGTGTCCGTTTTTAAGCGTGTTTCAGCGATACGTCACATTTAAGAATTATTATCTCACAAACCCGTCACCATATCGAATACAAATTTTAACACAATATACATTGGAATATTGTATAACTGGTTTATTAATTTAAAAATTTTGTGTGTCCAAGAAACAAAGTTGTTATCATTTTTGTAAGGTAACTTTTTCTTGGCTCAGGGTGGTTTGAAAATATAGTTCTTGGTCGCGTTGCAACCTTATACATCAAAAAGTTATGCTGTATGATTGTGAAATACGTAAAATAATTCACTTATTTTATATCGGTTTGTATTTGTACGGGGAATTAAGACATGGTTCACCAGTTAGCCGCTCCGGTGAAAGCTGTGCAGCGTTGCCAAGATGGGCTCCATCACGCGTCATGGCGCGCCTCGCTCGGAAGTGATGGACTCCATATCAGCAACACTGTACAGCATTTCCCGGAGTGGCTAGCTGGTGAACCATGTCTTAATTCCCCGTACAAATACAAACCGATACAATATAAGTGAATTAATTAACGTATTTCACAGTCATACAGCATAATGTTTTGATGTATATGGATTACAACGCAACCAAGAACTACATTTTCCAACGACCCCGAGCCGAGAAAAAGTTATCTTACAAAAATGATAACAACTTTCGTTCTTGAAAACACAAAATTTTGAAATTAATAAACCAGTTATACAACATTCCAATGTATACTGTGTTAAAATGTGGATTCGATCTAATGACGGGTTTGTGAGATAATAATTCTTAAATGTGACGCATGGTTGAAACACGCTTAGAAACGGGCACTTTTTGTGTTTCAACTGCGATAAAAAATATTAAAATATAAATTAAAAATTCCAAACCTACATGAACTAACGTAAAATAGAACGACGGAAATGATGATGTCATTGGATTTTATGTAGGTCTGTTGGTTACTTCACAAAGAACCTTCAAACTCGAGTGCACATAATATTTTGGTCGACAGTAGTGTCATAGTAGGGTAATCGAGGAGGCCATGGTCAAATACAAGGCATTCTCTGCGTCTCATGCGTTCTGTTAAGTACATAAAACTGGCGAAATATCGATAGATATTTATGGATATTTATGTTCGAACATAAAATAGTTATAATAATTATCGTCGAACATAAACAGTCGTATGCAACTCGCCACTAATGGTAATTAAGACACTCATATGGAAATTATAAAACTTGCATACGCTCGTTTTATAAACATACTCGTGTCTTAATTATTGCCATTATAGGCTCGTTGCATAATGTACTATTCTTCCTACCTTAATTCATCATTGCTATTTTAAAAACTTAAAACTTAAATTACAAATGTTACTATCATGTTCAATAAATTTAGTAGTAGTTATCATATTAATAAGGATAGATAACCTTGATGCTTTACCCATTAAATCAGCAACCACTTCCACCACTACCATACTAGTACAGTACAGCTGGAATGGTTTTGTTCCAATAACTGTGCTATGGTTGTTTTTTTGTAAATCGTTAGAAAAGCAGAAAAAAAGCTTAATTCGGATTTTTAGAATAATTTGCACGATCATTTTGTCGGAAAACTCAAAAAAGCATTGAAAAGCGTTTTTCTCTGAATCGACGTATTTTAAAGAAAAGGTTTTTAAACAAAAAATGTAGAGGACATTGTCACCTACAATTCGTCTCATTGAGGTCATGTCATACGTTTTGAAATGCAGAAGCTAGGTGGCGCCAAAGTTTCCAAAAAAGTGTTTTTTCACTTTTTGTCCTAGAAAATATAGTTTTTTTTTTTACAAAAGAGTGAATCAGAAATTTGTTCCACTCAAAATTGTCTGCAACATTTATTTAAACGTTTGTTTCCTCCGACTTACCGTTCCAAAGTTATAGCGCAGAAAATGCAACGCCGCGTAGTCAAGGTTACTATTGTTACTGCGGAGAGAGCGGTAGGCATAATTTAGACAGGGTCCGGTGTCGGACAGCTGCCTAAGGCTCGGTCAAACAGGACGCGGGCTGTATTTAATTAGCTCAAACAATCATATCTATTTCAATCGCAACGTATCAATCATAACTGTACACATATTAACCTTTGTGCCATCTGAATAGTACAATTTTCACACTTCGGCAGACTATAACTTTGGAACGAAAGGACACCTTGTACAGTTGAGGGATGAAAAAATCGGATTTTTTTTTCTTTGATAAATGTGTGAGGGAAGGTCTATTCTATAAGCTGGCACATGATTTTTGCCCCTTCCGGCCCTCTAAATGCCTTTTTCAGGGCCTTTAATTATGGTGTTCAACTGACCACGCCCACCTGGCGTGAACTGTCACCAAATGTTGTTTTTCGGCATGCTAATAGGAAGTCTTGTTTTGTCTGTTGGTAGTTCTGGTAGCTTATATAATTTCCATGGAAACATCTGAGTAGTTCTGTTAGCTGCCTCGCTTATATAATCTCCATGGAAATATATGAGCATCGGTTTCCGCGGAAACTTGTTGATGTTTTGAATTTTCAGTGGTAACCTCGTGTAGATCATTCGTCGTTGTTTTTATAATATTTCTTTACAGTTTTGTGTTCCCGTGTGTTATTATGGGTCGAAATAGGAAGTTTGGTAAAGGTAAATATTATCGCCGTGTTGCAAAAGGTGTGAAGGGCGATTTTGGGTTGCCTTCAACCGAATCAAAACATGACATTGGAAGAGCATGCAGTGCCTCAAAAAGGAAACTCTATTATTTGGAAGCCGAGAGTAATGCCAGTTCTACTGTGAGTAATGCAAGTAATTGTGATAGTTATGTAATTGTAAATATAGATGTACTTTCTGCTTTGCTACACTCATTTGCTAAATGTAAACACTGTGATGGTGTAGACTGTTTTGAACTAAAGGAAGATGAAAAAAGTAGAAGGGGCTTAGCCACAAGATTGGAAATACAATGTAATTCTTGTGGCAGCAATAAATCAACTATGACATCAAAATTAGTTGAGAAGAAATATGAGGTTAATTTGAGGTTTGTTTATGGCATGAGGTGCATTGGTAAGGGACAGAGGGCTGCTGTCACATTGTGTGCGATGATGAATATGCCTCCACCACCCACTAGATTTAGTCTCTACACAGATTATATTCTAAAGGCCCTTCAGGAAGTGGCAGAAGAGAGCATGAAGCGTGCTACTCAAGAAACAATCATACTGAATGAGGGTAGTAGTGATATTACTGCAGCATTCGATGGATCTTGGCAAAAACGTGGCCACACTTCCTTGAATGGTGTTGTGACAGCCACCTCACTGGAAAATGGAAAGGTTATTGATGTGGAATGCCTGACCAAGTACTGCCAGGGTTGCCGTAAAGGAGATCAGCACAACTGCAGCAAGAATTATGAAGGTTACAGTGGTGGGATGGAGAGTGATGGTGTACTTGCCATGTATGAACGTTCTGTAGCAAATCGTGGTGGGGCCAGATACGTAAAGTACTTGGGTGATGGAGACTCAAAAGGGTTTGCGAAGGTGAATGCAGCACATGTGTATGGGAATGATATTGAGCTGCAAAAGCTGGAGTGTTGTGGCCATGTTCAAAAACGAATGGGGTCCAGACTCAGGAAGCTACGAAAAGATAAAAAGGGAGTAAAATTGAGTGATGGCAAACCTCTCAGTGGTCGGGGAAGACTGACAGATAGTGCGATTAATCAGCTTCAATTGTACTATGGCCTCGCCATAAGAAGACATGCTGGGGAGAAAGACATTGCTGAAATGAGGAAGGCTGCTTGGGCAACTTTTTTTCATAAATGTTCGAAGGACGATAAACCTGAGCATGGACTTTGCCCCAAAGGAGCTGATTCTTGGTGTGGGTACCAGAAGGCTGTCGCAACGGGAGGCACTTATGCACATGAGAATTCTCTACCAATGGCAATTATGGAACAGATAAAGCCTATTTATAGAGATCTGTGCCATCCACAGCTCCTTAGAAAATGTTTGCATGGTCACACACAAAATCCCAATGAAAGTTTCAACCACTGCATTTGGGAGAGAGTACCCAAAAATGTGTTTGTTGGAATGAGTACTTTAAGACTAGGTGTGCTAGATGCTGTCATTTGTTTCAATGATGGTTCTGTGAGTAGAACACAAGTTTTAGAAAAACTTGGCATTGTACCAGGCAATGACATGGCATGTGCGCTTCGCAAGAGTGATATGCTGCGACTGAAGGAAGTTGAAAAGAGTGTCCAGGAGATGACCAAAGAAGCCAGGATAAAGAAGAGAGCTGAAAAGAAGAAGAAAGAAGATGAGGAAACCAAGAATGAAGAGGAATATGGAGCTGGAAAATTCTAACAGGCTGGTATGTGTCAAAAACTCATGTCATTGTTATTTTTGTCATTTACCGTAACTTATATTTCTTGATATTCAGGTACACTTTTCTCTGAAACTACTGAACTTATTGTCATGAAATTTTTTATGGGTATGCATGGGGTCATTATAAACACAATAGGTGAAATATAACTGGATATTAACAGATATCAAGCCCTATAAAAAAATTAAATATTTCAAAACATTTACCAAAATTTGGTACATCAAATATAATATTTTTAATTGGCCAAATAATAATCTAATGAATAAAATCTTTCACCTACTGTGTAAATCAAAGCCTATACGACATATGTGGGCAGTTTAGTTGCTCTCTGTCTGCTACTTTCTGAGAAAAGTGTACCTAATGAGATTAAAACATACTCAAAAATTATTTTTCAGGTATAATTTAAAATGTATTTTACATAAGCTGGGCATTTGGATCTTACCAATATTCTTTCCCTGTGTTGAGGAGATATCACTAAATGCATGTGCAAAGTTTCAATGCTTTGAAATTAATGGTATAGAAGTAAGATGACCTCAAAATGTATTGAAATATTGTGGTCAGTTCCAAGGCGAACTCTACATGGTGTCCTTGGCGGAGGAAAAAAATGTTTCAATAAATGTTGTAGACAATTTTGAGAGGAACAAATTTCTGATTCGCTCTTTTGTGAATAAAACATTTTTTCTAGGACATAAAGTGAAAAAACACTTTTTTGGAAACTTTGGCGCCACCTAGCTTTTGCATTTCAAAACGTATGACATGATCTCAATGAGACGAATTGTAGGTGGCAATGTCCTCTACATTTTTTGTTTAAAAAACTTTTCATTAAAATACGTCGATTCAGAGCAAAACGCTTTTCATTTTTTTGAGTTTTCCGTGCAAATTATTCTAAAATACAGAGTTAAGATTTTTTTGTGCTTTTCTAACGATTTACAAAAAGCCAACCATAGCACAGTTTTTGGAACAAAAGGTTCTTTTTCTGTGCAGCTATACTGTACTATACATAATAATTCTTGAATTCAAACACATCATGCGGTAAAATTCATAAACACTCTTTACAAAACATAAAAGTGCAAATGAATATTTATTAAACTATAAATCAGCTATCATTGAATCAAAGAAGAGTTAATTATCATCCATTAAATGTGTTAATTAATTGCATAAATGTTTTTAGATTACTTCCATGGCCTGTTAATTTGCAAGGCAAAACTATCATTTACAATGGGCAATCAAATTAAGTGTCGGTCTCTGTAAGGTTAATGGCGAATAAAAGCAGAGCTTTAATGTGAGACTAATTTAATACGGCAAATGTGATTGCAAGCTTTGCATGGATGAATCCCCGCCATGTACTGTAGCGTGCGCAGCATTCCAAAACTCGTAAAACATCCCATTGCCTGAGCAAAATATTAACATCCCGCATAAAGCAATATTCTTCAAACTCCGGCTCGCGTTTAACGTAGTTGACAAGTATGTCAATCGTTTGTTTCAGAAACAGTATTTGTCCGCTATTTGTTGGTATATAATTTATTGATATCCACGTGGTAAGTGAGGTAATGGATAGTTGGATATAGCCTAGTTTGCATTTGTTATTGTGGCCTCTTCAATACTAACAATTGGGGAATTTTCTGTGTAACAGGAACTAAACTGACTTCAAAAATTTGTCGTATCGTTACACCAGCTTTCCAATGCCCTCAGCAAAAAATTCTGCCACCACTGAGGTGGGTACGTCTGAAGAGTCTCCTGAAATGTTCCCTTTTCGGCGAGGCGTTGTCGCAATATGGCTAACGGCATTCGAAACTGTGCTGGTGGAGGGATAACTTAACCAACGTAATGCTAAAGACGGCTACATGAAGTCTTCGGTGGCGTAGTTGGTAGCATGCTGAGCTTCTATGCCCAAGGTCACGGGTTCAAACCCGGCCGAAGTCGTCAGATTTTAAGAGCGTTAAAAATCCCTCAATATGCCTTCCTTCGGAGGGGAAGTAAAACCGGTGGTCCCATGTCATAGATTTATGGCATGAAAAAGAACCTCCCACTAACTACACTTATGTGAAGCAAAAGAATTGATAACGCTATATTAGTTCCAACGTTCGCCGCCAGGTTCTGACTGCGATGGCATCTAGTAGCCAAGTCCGTAAGCTAGGTGTCGTAGACGGTAGCATTTGGTAGCAAAAGTAGGAACTACTTGAAATGGATCGTCTGCAGTCCTTACTTGAATTAAAAACAGATAACACACACTAATACAGCCATTACAATTAACACCGGTTATCAGACAGATTCTACACACACCCAAAGTACACCGCGTTGTCTCAGCCCCTAAACTAAGGAACCAACCAACAGCTACAGGAACGATCATAACAAATACCAGAGTAATCACCAGCAAGCTATTCAAATTGTTTGCACTCAAACTCTCTTCTTTTATGAAAAGTACGTCTCAGAACAAAATACATGTATCAAAACTCGCTTGTGTTGTTGTTGTTGTTGTTGATTCTTTCTGGGGCTTTGTGACATCGTGGTCATGTAGCCCTGTGTACTTGGGTGTGCGAAGAATTTGTCTGATGATCTGTGTCATTGTGATGTCCATACTGGTGTGTGTATTTGTATTTGATGTAGGATTTGGGTAGGAAGAGGCCGTGGCCTTAAGTTAGGGACCATCCAGGCATTTGCCTGGAGTAGCAGGGGGAAGCAAAATCATTAACCATAGTGGCTAATACGATACGTACAAATTAAATTTACTAAGGACTCCTGTTAATACTATAATACTATAATGTTTAATGTTGTAAAATATTTCCAACCCTTCATTGGAGTTTTCATCAGCGTGGGTTGCTTTTCTCTAACTTACTATACACTAAATACGGATTTTTTTTTACGAAAAAACATTATTAGTAAATAAAACTTAACTCTATTAATACAATTTTTAATTTACAATTCTAATAAAAGTGGACTATCGAAAAAGCAGCTGTTGGAGATCGAATTCTAAAAATGGAAAGAACATATGGATTAACGAAAGATATCTCCAACGAAAAGTGCAGTCCTGGAATACCAAAATAAGGCAAACACTGTCGTAAGAACAGAACGTCTCTTTGCCAGTGAATGCCTCTCGATGAGCTATAGCCTCGACAAACTAGAAGTCCTGGAAAGGAGAATTCTAAGAAAAATCATGCGTGCAGTTCGGACTGAGGATGGATGGAAACTGCGAAGCAACAGAGAAGTCTACCAGAACATGGAAAGAATCTCAGAGACTATGTGGAAGAGGAGGCTGACATTCCTCGGACATCTATACAGAATGCACAAACATAGATTAACAAAACAAATATACGACTATTTGTGGAAGAAGAAGACCACTCCAACGTGAACTAAGGAAGTTAGGAAAGATTTAGAAAAGTCGTACATCACAGAGTCTCAGATGCTAGAAAGAAGTGAATTGAAGAGTCAAGTGAACAATCTGGAAGGATTTCAAGATGAAGGAAGACCTAAGATAAGTGGACGAACTTGGACAGAAGATCAGAGGAAACATGCATGAAGGAATATTGGAGATAGAGGAAACTCCAGGCAAAGGAAAATAAAAAGAAATAAAGTTGTTGCGTGATCCTAAGTGGTCAATTCGCATAATATTTACTATGGTCCAATATAAAGAAGCCGCAAGGTGAGAATGAAGACCTCAGAAAGACCTGTATCAACGCTTTGGGAAGACGAACATTAACCGAATTCTAGATATGAGGAGGATATAGTGGTTGGGTCATGTAATATGAGCGGAGAATTCCATACCGAATGGTGTTTTCAACTCAACACGAACTGGGAGACGCCCGAGAGGCCGCTCTAGAACAAGATAGAAGGATCGGACGATGATGGCTTTACGAAATGTGACACCATTAGCAACAGTGGAAGATGCAACGGACAGGGGAAGGTGTAAGAACATCTGTGCACAAGTCTCCGTCCCTCAGTGTTAGTTATAGTTAGTTATTGTGGTTTAAAGAGGCTGAACAGTGAGGTCATCTGCCCCTTTCCAGCCTTAGAGAGGTGTGCAATTTATTGGACTCAGATAAAGAATGTAAATCAGTCACACATTTTTATACAAAATCATTTTATTATATTTGTATTACCCTACTTAGTGATGCCTTCTCCTCTACGGACTTAACGTTTCCCATAATATATTCGGTATGGGAATTTTCAAAATAGGAGATTCTGAGGGATAACCGAGCTCGGTCCGTTTTCTTCTTTTTTCATTTCCTTTGTAGTGTACCATCTAAATCAGGTGATTTCAATCCTTTGCTCACAAATCTTTGAATAGTCCAAGATTGGGCCGTCAGTTACAAAAGACTTCAAATTCTTTTGCTCTAATTTCACATAATAGGTAGAATAAAGTAATCAAAATGAAACGTGTGACATGAAACTGTTCTAGTGGAAATTATAAAAATTCAATTTAGTCAGTTTCTTAAAAGAAAATGTAATTAAGACTATTAATTAAACGTTTGAAATAATTTCACCACCTCGCAAACAATTTTACTGCCTTAATCCATAAAAAAGGAAAAATGAACTGTTGTAAAACTGGCGTTCAGTCTAATAATCTGCACACCTCTGTACTTATTATTCGTAAATTATATAAATCGTAGCCCCACCCAGTCATTGGGCCGATTCGTGTTGACCATTGTTGAGCTTGTGTTGTATAGCAGGCGGTAATGTTTGAACACTGTGACGGGAAACAATGGCTAATTAGCGCTAGCAACGTGTTGTGCTAGCTGTCAAACTGCAGCCAATGGGAACCCACCGGCGACCATTTTATATCGTTCCCGCCAATTGTTTCTTCCGAAATACAGGATTTAGAACACAACATAAAGTTCACCCTAGCAGAGAGAGAAATAACACGAAAAGTTAATCTACGAGGGGCGTACTATATTGTGTTACACTTTATTCTTTTCTGCCCAAATGAAGTACATTACACATCAGTTGTTGTGTCCACCTTCTCAACATAATCCCCTTGTAACTTTATGCACTTTCGCCATTGATGTGTCCGTCTCTCCAGACCTTCCTGAAACCATTCTTCCGGAGTGCTGCGTACCCGTGCATTGACAGCTGTGTCCAGAGGTTTCTTCATGTTCCTGGTGCCCAAGTCGGGAGAGTATGGTGGAAGTGGCAGCACCGTGAATCTCATTTGATCAATGGCAGCGGTGGTATCTCGGCTAGTGTGGGGGTGGGCGTTGTCATGTTGCAGAAGCACACCTTTAGCCCATTATCCTGGCCGCTTAGTTTGAATGGCACGACGTAAGCGCTTAAGAGTTGCCACATTTGCTGCACTGATGATCGTGGCCCCCAATTTCAGAAAGTCAATGAGGATGATGACCTTTGTATCCCAGAGCACTGTCGCCATTCGCTTTCCAACTGATGGCACTGTTCGGCATTTCTTTGGCTGTAGACTGCCCTTATACTTCCATAGCAAAGTCGCCGTTTTGCGGATTTTGCAGAACTCGATAAGACTGTTGTTGATGTTAATTCATTTTAGGGGCTTGGGGCAACTTGGGAATTAATCCCATGTACTTGGATGTGTGTTGAACTAGTCTGATAACTAGGGCTCGGATGTTGATGCCGTAAAAAAATAAAAAATGCACTTAGAACTTTCAAAAATGACTAATAAATGACCAAAAAATGCGAAAAATGCACTATAAAATGGAGAATCAAAATAGATTTCTAGCACTTAACAAAAGGTTTATGTTCACTTTAGTCTGAGTTGCACTGCACTGCGAATGCCATTCTGATGTTGTCCAATGTAAATGATCTGCGGTTATGAGCCAACAAGTATTTATATCTCGAAATGCTGTGTTCAACGTCAACTGATGTGATCGGAGTGTACTTGAAGTTAGGAAGGTCGTTTGCTGCTAAATCCTCCTCAAACCCATCCATGCAGTAATTTTCCACAAGAAAGAATGTCTGAGATTTTGCAGAATGTTTTATACCCGGTGTTTTTGCCCAGCACTTGTTTCAGTTTTGATGCAATACCCGCAGCGATTTCACTAGCTTTCACCCGGTTGATTAAGGAAATAGAATCAATATTTCAATATTTTGAATTATCTTTTATCAGCTACTAGCTTCTTCTTAACTCTGAGACACGTAACTCCCTCATATAAAGCTGTAACATGACCAAAATTTGAAAGAAAAGGGCCTCAAAACACCAATTTCTCTAAAATAGGACCAAAACAATCTACCAAACTTAAAAAATTGCTCTTAAAATGGAAAAATAGGGGGAAAAATGCAAAAAATGCGAAACAAGTAGTTCATATATCCTACATATATTAATTGCCTCAATCTACATACAAAATTTCAGTTTGATTGCTGTAATAGATTCGTAGATATTGGGAACCGCCTAATATTGAGGATGGTTGCCATGTTGGATTTTATATATGTAGGTCCTAGAGTTATGTACTGTTACATGAAGATTATTGTGTACGTGTAACATTCAAACTTCAATCGCATGATTAGGGCACAAGAAGTAACAGGGAGGTTTTAAAATTTCGCACAGCTAACATCTTGTGGTTATGGACACAATTGAAAAAAATTAGATGCCAGTGGATTAACATTCGTATAAGGATTTACTCTACCAAGTTTCACTGCACTCGGATGGTTATATTGCGAGAAACGTCCATGTGAATATTTATATTTCGCGCCGCCGCCATGTTGGATTAGAGATCACCAGGTTATTTAAAGTCCTAAAGGTGAATCAGTTTGATTGCTATAATACCGGGTGAGTTAGCCGCGGTCGTTACGGCATGACTGCTGGCAGTCGCTCACATCCGGGAGGCGAGGAGGTTCGAATCCCCCCGCCGGCAACCTTGAAGATGGTCTTCTGTGGTTTCCCATCTTCCTTCCAGGCAAATGCCGGGGTTGGTCCCTAACTATAGGCCACAGCCGCTAACTTCCAACTCCTCGTCCTTACATTCCCACTTTCCTCCCAAGCGGTACTTGTAGCTCACCCATTGGGTGTCCGTCTCGAAGCAGCTACAAAACTGGCGAGCTGAACTTGTCCTCGGACACTCCCGGCACTAAAATCCATACGCTAAAAAGAAAAAAATATTGCTAAAATAGATTCGTAT
This sequence comes from Meconema thalassinum, assembly GCA_946902985.2. NCBI lineage: Eukaryota > Metazoa > Arthropoda > Insecta > Orthoptera > Tettigoniidae > Meconema > Meconema thalassinum. Next base: position 86,199,918 of record OX336393.1, read on the forward strand.
ATATTCAGAGCCGTCTAAATATTTCGGATGGTCGCCATGTTGGATTGTTAAATCTATATGCCATAAAGTCATGTACCATTAGAGGAAAATTATTGCGTAGGTTCATTATTCAAACATTCACTTCGATCGCATGATTACTACACAACAAATAAAAACTTAATTTTTAAATTCGCACAACCGCCATCTTGAGTTTAGGTAAACAATTTAACTAAATTAGATACCAGTGCATTACAATGTGTATAAACATTTCCTGTGCCAGATTTCATTGCGTTTGGAACATTAAATCGCGAGAAAGGTTTATTTAAAATTTTCAAATTCGCTTGGCCGCCATGTTCGTTTTGTAGTTAACCGGTTTCTAAAAGTCTTATAGATAAACTTCCAGTAGTGCCCTTTATTTCCGTACAAAATTTCAGGGTGATACCGCTAATAGTTTCAGAGATATAGAATGCCGGTTAAATACTTCGCACATCCGCCATCATGTGGTTATGTAAACAATTGAACCAAGTTAGATATCGGTGCATTACAATGTGTATAAACATATACTGTACCAAGTTGCATTGCGTTTTGGTTGGTTAAATCGCGAGAAACGTCTATTTAAAAGTCGCAAATTCGCGTGGCCGCCATGTTGGTTTTGTAGTTACCAGTTTCTCAAAAGTCACATAGGTGAACTTCTAGTAGTTTTCTTTATCACCGTAAAAAATCCAGGGCGATATCGGGAATAGTTTCGGAGATATTGAATGCTGGTGAAATATTTCGCACAGCTGCCATTCTGGATAGATGAGACGTAGCAGAATTTGAAGGGCATGGTCAGATTCGTCCGGAATAGTGCTATGAACTTACCAAGTTTCATTGAAATCGCTCCAGCCGTTTAGAAGTTATTAGGGACACACACACAAACAAACACACACACACGCACACTCACACGGACAAAAGGTGATCTCATAAGCCTATTGTTTTTCTTTCAAAATTGGAAATAGGCTAATAAAAATGATATATTTGATGACGGGATGGCCCGTCTGGAGTTTCTATGTACTTCAGCATTTTTTTAGACAGCTCAGTAAAAAGATGACATGTCATCAACATCCGGGCCCTACTCATAACCTATGTCTCTGTGGTGGTTGTTAGCCTACTTTCGATTTTTGCAAAAAATGAAAGTAGACTTATGAGATCAACACAGGGCGAAAAAAAAGTGTGTCTGTCTGTGTGTGTGTGTGTGTTTGTCTGTGTGTGTGTGTGTGTGTGTGTGTGTGTGTGTGTGTGTGTGTGTGTGTGTGTGTGTGTGTGTGTGTGTGTGTGAGTGTGTACTCTGAATGTCGGTCCCCCCTATCAATTCGAACACGGTGAACGCGAATTGAACAAAATTTGGTACAAAGGTAGCACTAGCAAAGGACACCTCAGTGTCATGTTTTATATCGCCGCCATCTTGACGGAAACGTAATGGCGGCCACACAAATGTTCAAAGCTTAAATCAAATTACGACTAACCTAATCATCCGATCTCTACCAAATTTTGCAACAACATACCTTTATGGAGGGAGCATCCCTTGACCACATTATTAGGTCATTAGCCTAATAGTTTGCGGATGGCGGTCATCTTTGTGTCAAAATCGATTCCCCCTATTAATTCAAACACGGTGAAACCGAATGGGACGAAATTTGGTACAGAGGTAGCACTAGAAAAGGGCACCTCAGTGTCATGTCTTATATCGCCGCCATCTTGACAGAAACGTAATGGCGGCCACACAAATGTTCAAAGCTTAAATCAAATTACGACTAACATAATCATCCGATCACTACCAAATTTTGCAACAACATACTTTTATGGAGGGAGCATCCTTTGACCAATCTAATAGGTCATTAGCCTAATAGTTTGCGTATGGCGGCCATCTTTGTGTCAAAATCGATTCCCCCTATTAATTCGAACACGGTGAAACCGAATGGAACGAAATTTGGTACAGAGGTAGCACTAGCAAAGGGCACCTCAGTGTCATGTTTTATATCGCCACCATCTTTCGGAAACGTAATGGCGGCCACACAAATGTTCAAAGCTTAAATCAAATTACAATTAACGTAATCATCCGATCTCTACCAAATTTTGCAACAACATACTGCACCCGAATCTCGCATAGCCATAGCCTATGTCCGCAACGATAGAAAAGGATTGTAGGGAGGTCGATACCCAGCCAGGTTAACCAACACTACCCTACTAGGATAATGACTAGGGAACCCTCGATGCATACCGGCCATGCAACTACACTACCGATTAGTTACACATTTACAAAGAAAATAAACTATCCTAAACACAAAATGGTAGGACGAGAATCTCGGATCTCGGGTGTGAACGGTGAAAGTTGAGACTAACATGAATTCTAGTAACTAATTTGCAGTATTATCGCATGTCGATTGCAAGAATGAAATGATGATCAGATTTATAAAAAACGAACAGGCAAACAAAAACTAGTGCCTGGGATTTATTTCCAAACAAATACAAATAAGAAAAAAATCCCTATCACCAGTAAAATAAACACACAAGTTAAATTAACTTTTACACACGTCAAATAAGTTCTACTATATGTAGAATAAATGTTTCTGAACATTTTCGTTGCATCAATGTAGTTATATTAAGTTTCACAGAATGTCTGCGTAATTTACAGTCACCCTGTGGCTATTTCATTGAAATAATCTGATTAAAATCAGTTGTTCACTCATAAAAATGAAGTTAACATTACAAAAACCCTACATTATACACGGGCGTGCGTAAAATGTTAATATCTACTCTAATAATACTGTTATAGACTATATATAAGGTTTAAATATTTACATTATCAACAGTTCTCGTGCTTCACACGGTTTAAAATATACTATTAGCACTGTCAGTCGCGATCTGACAGCTTCATAGTGTCTCTGTTACAAAAACAGTTCTTTGAACAATGTTTTCTACCAACGATCATATTCTCAGGTACTTCTAGTAGTAAGTCATAATAAATAAGCCTGAGTATCAAACACTTAAGTTAAATACAGCTTAGAATGTCGTGTCAATAAATAAGACAATAGGATAAAGATCGATGCGAAACTACTTAAAGACTCTATACATTTCGTGGATCATATACCAATATTCTCTGACATAAACAATTCAAACATTTAATCTTTGTGTTAGCGCTGTTTACTCATCCTGTAACAATTCGTTGCTCCACATAGCAATATATTCCTTCCTTCCGCAATACAGTGAACAATACTTATCAATGGCGTCTTACTACGCTCCAAACATGTCATACTTCCTTCCTTTCCTCTCTACAAACAATCTTCACAACTCCGCACGGCATTACTTCCATAAAGAATCATCTTGCTACACACTTGTAGAAGAATTAGTGATTTTACTAGGAAACTACGCTAGAGTATGCTACCGTTCAGAATGCACTCCTAACTCTCAACTCCTGTCTAAATTATTAAACCTCGTGCATCAAATTACAACAATTACATGTTCGTTCACAATAATACAATTCACAAAGTACTTCTTATTCCTCTCATTAGCGCTATTCGTTCACTTTGATCCATAACAAACTTGTTCTTCCACGTTACCAAACGTTAACAATGTTAATTTGTAGTTCGCTCGTCTTTTAGTTGTTAATAAAAATACATATCCTCACGCTTCTGGTGTACATTTAAATATATGAACACTTCATATTTAAGTTGTTTTTAACATACTAGACAGCAGGTAGACTAACATATCTCCTAGTCTTTTCATCTCAGTTAAACAATGTTTCTACTTTAATTGTTGATAAATACAGGCATCATTTGACCTCAATTGTCACTACCATGATCCTATTTTATAGTGTATATTCGTAATATAAATAGTTCAAGACTATTTAGTTGCCTAATAAGATGTATTCCGCTATTGAATTGTGTAACATTCAAATTGTTATAAATAAATATTTCAGATGTATGTTAACATCGAAATGTTTGTTAAATATTATTACAGCATCTCACAATAATGCTTTACTTGATAACAAACCAATAAAGACATATAAATGTATACTTTCGCTGTTACGCATAGAAATTGTTAATAACAATTATAATGTTTAAATGTTCTTACAATTTGTTGTTATAGACGCTCTTCTCCAAAATACAATGTAATCGAATAATCGAATCATCAAATAACAGAATTATCGAAGCATTCCTTTTATAAAACGAGTATCGTTCGAAAGTGAGGGTCATACAACGTTTCCTTAAAAATAAAAATACGAGAAACGCAAATCTAAGTTAAATATGCATGAAATAACGTCTTAAACAACTCACGAAGACGTATCAAATATTACAATGAAACTCTAAAATTTTAGCTATCAAAAACAAAGAATAAAGATAAGAATTTCTACAAATGAAGTTGGCCACTCCAAAAATGGATTTCTTCTATTACAGCAAAACTACAGATATTAGATCAAACGGTTGTTCTACCTTGAGACGTCTTCTACAGCCAAGGAATACCTCTATCAGCTATTCTTGATATTCCGTCGAAGCAGCCATCGCTCGCCTCCTAGAGAATCCAGTTACCACCAAGCACGTACAAATCAGCTGCGAGTGGCCCCATCTCACTCGGCCTGCAATCAACTGCTCTGCGTCTCGGCTGGAGTTGTTAACGGTTAATCTGCCATCTTCACGGCCAGCGGCCTGGGAACGGCGTTTCTTGGTTCGTCTGGCTGCAAACGGTCTTCTACTTCTTATCTCTGTCCTGCAGAGTGGTCTCGCCATCGTAGATCCACAAGTCCTGAGTTGACATCTCATCCTGGTGTTGTTGGAAAAGGAAGCTTGTAGTTTAACGTGACCGTTAATCTCGCGATCATAAGCCACGGGACCTCCGTTTTACGTGGAATCCGAACCACAGGACGTGGCATTTCACATGGTGTTGTTGGACATCTTGCTTGTAGTGCAGAAACTCATATTGGAATACTGCAAGTTGTCGCGCAGTTGTAGCTGTGTCGGTCCTTGATTTTCCAAGTCACTCTGACTTCCCAATCCATGGTATAGATTAACCTCCTTTCATTTTATTTAGTTCTCCATAATATTCTCTTCAGTAGACGTAGAATAAGCTTCTCCTCCCCGACTTAATTTCGCTGTCATCATGTAGACTGTAATGTAGATTGTGATGTAATAACTGTTGAATTATGTAGTTGAATTCGTCGTAGCAATATTGTAGCTTTCAATAAACAATGCTGTTAGTTATTGCTTCTATGTAGAGTGTTGTTTTATAATCAAAGTCTCGTTCTAATGATGTTTTACTTTTATAAACGCTGGTCTCTCCAATACTACTGTAATTTCATTTTGCCGGCTCCTCTTCTAAGCTTCCTCGGCGATCCCTAGGTCGTTCGATAGTACAACGGTGCTTGTCGACCAGGCTTATGTTGCGTGCAATAAATGCTTCTCTGCTGTGCGCGTGCGTCAAACGCGTCCAATCGTGTCCAGTCGCTGTGAGAGAGTCATGCCACGCTTCTTCTCTCCGCGGCGCGTGGCACTGCTAGCCTAGCTCAGCTAGCCTCACACACATGTATTTTAATAGAAATATACTCATATTTGCTCTATTATTCAATAATTTATATTTCTTTTCAACCAAATAAATTTCATATTGCATTCTACACCTGTAGATGTGCTTATTTCTCTTTATATTTGCCAAATTTATATAAAAGCGATTCCCTCAAAAAGTATGTGCTTTTATTTGATTGGCTGTTGAAATATTCTGAAAAAGGCTCCTGGATCTAGACACTTATCCACGTGTCGTGTGCATCGCTTTGTTATGATCGCCTTGCTAACCTAAACTGGTTTTCTAGTGCCAAACATGAAGCTTTGTACAATTTCCAGCTTCGGATGATCGAACTCTTCCTTAGTTAAAATCTCATTCACCAGAATATTTCCAAATAATAAATTCCTCAAAATGCTTCAAAATTCTCCAAAATACTTTCATTATGCATCATTTTCATCCCATAATACATATATAATTATTAAATTATTTTAATTCCAAATTTCCAATTTTTCCTTCCAATGGTGCACAAGTCGTTCGAACCTCAGCTCAATCAAAGGTCCTAAGCTGGGCTGAATTCGAGTTCAATACCTTTGTGGAAGAAGCATCCTTTGACCAAACTAATGGGTCATTAGCCTAATATTTTGCGGATGGCGGCCATCTTGGTGTGAAAATCGATTCCCCCTATTAATTCGAACACGGTGAAACCGAATGGAATGAAATTTGGTACAGAGGTAGCACTAGCAAAGGGCACCTCATTGTCATGTTTTATATCGCCACCATCTTGACGGAAACGTAATCGCCGCCACCCAAATGTTAAAAACTAAAATGTAATTACGACCAACCTAATGATCTAGTCTCTACCAAATTTTTCAACAACATATCTTTATGTGGAAAGCATATTCTGACCAAACTGCAAGATCATCAGCCCAATAGTTTGCAGATGGTGGCCAGTATGTGTGCAAATGGATTCCCCCTATCAATTCAAACACGGTGAAACCGAATTGAACGAAATTTGGTACAGAGGTAGCACTAGCAAAGGGCACCTCAGTGTCATGTTTTATATCGCCGCCATCTTGACGGAAACGGTGTGACGGCCACCCAAATGTTAAAAGCTTAAATCAAATTACGACCATCCTAATAATTTGATCTCTACCAGATTTTGCAACAACATGCCTTCTTGTGGAAAGCAGCTTATGACTAACTACAAGGTCATCAGCCAATAGTTTGCAAATAGCGGCCATGTATGTGTGCAAATCCATTCCCCATATCAATTCAAACACGGTGAAACCGAATTGAATGAAATTTTTTACAGAGGTAGCACTAGCAATGTTCATGTTTAATATCCCTATAGCACGTTGTATTTCAACAAGCTACTACAACCAACATTCAATTATACTCCTTGAAAAGGACAAAGAGTTATAACAATACCCATGCATTTAGGAGAAAGTAGGCTATATGTTCTTTATTGAACATCTTGTTGTAGCTGTATTAAGGACAGGAATGGGGTATGTGCGCCGGAAGTTGAAAAAAAAGCTACTCTCCCGGCACTCGCCTGAAAGGAGTGTGGAAAGTTACTGCTGTCAGCGCTGGGATTCGAACCTCCTATCGCCGGGCTTGTTGCAGATCTCCGTCGTGGTCGTGGTCGTGGTGCGCGATTTACCGCGGATATTTTACATCCTAATAAAAGCGTATTTCTTTACTTTTCCATTCATCTTCGTCCATGGTAATCTCACCACATTTAGGATGCAGTACATTATTTAAACAAATAATAATAAACTTTCAAACAGCACATACCAACCAACTGGGGTCGCAAGAATTAACCTTGCACATTTTGGTTTACGCCAGGATTTAAAGCCGGATGTCCTTTCTGACCTCTATGTGATTTTACAGGAGAAAACTCCATCCACACTGACATCAGGTTTGGGATCCCGAACGTCCGGGTGAAAATTGAACAACTGTGCCACTGCGCTATCACACTCTCAATAATAATAATATTAATAGAATAATAATATTGATAGTAATAATCTTCCGGCCTCAGTTGTCTGGTGTAGTGTATATCTTGTGGTTGGAGCAAATTCATAGATCTACTCGCCAATTTGGATGTTCCGTTTGCACTGCCACCTAGCAGCGGAATCTTATGTTCGGACAGAAGCTGATGTTTCATTTTTGGGCTAGGACATCGTGGTACTTTGTATGTGAAGGATTTGACTGCTAACCTGTGTTATTGTGGTTTCCATAGTGTGTGTTGTGTTTTGGCAAAGAGTTGGAAATATGGGGCTGTAGTATTATATATTAGAATCAGAAGGTACCACCCAAGAATGTGTGTGTTTGTAATTTAGGTGAGGATTGGAAAGGGAGCGTGTGTGGCATTATGTTAGGAACCATCCTGATATTTGCCTGGAGTAGAAGTGAGAACCCACGGAAAACCGGAACCTTTTTCGAGAATCGAAGGCATGGTTGGGGGACAACGCCTCGCCAAAAAGGAAACACTTCAGGAGACTCTCCAGACGTACCCACCACAGTGGCGGCAGAATGTTTTGCCGGGGGGATTGGAAAGCTGGTGTAACGATACGACAAACGTTTCGATCGTTTTGGCGATTATGTTGAGACATAAGAATAAATCAAGAAAACATTTAGTAGTAAAATCAGTTAGGTATGACAATCTGTTATTTTTAAACAGACCATCGGAACTTAAAAATAAAATAAAACACCCCTCGTATGATGATTCTGGCCAACAATCAATTGATTTGAATCCCTGCTTAGAGGGTATAAGCCCAGTCCATGTCATCCACGTTCGATACTCAGCGTTCCACGCCCTTTATATAGAGCAATGGTGAAATGATTTCCCCACTCTGATTTCGAGAACGCATATTGGCTCATTATATTTCTGACTCTGGAGTTCACGCTTGAACTACTGGCAACTAGCATAGCGCTTGAGGCATTCAGGCGGGAAATTATCCTTCCAGGGTGGTTGTTCACATTTGCATGCGAGAAGAAAATATCCGTGGGATATAGAAGCGAAAATATTGTATTTAGTTAGTTAGTTAGTTAGTTAAAGGAGTTTGAAGGGGCGGAACAGCGAGATCATCTGCCCCTTACTGTATTAGAATCAAGGAATAGTAATGGACGATGTAGAGTGTCTGAAAATTACTTACGGAAAATGTAAGGGAACATTTAACGGTTTAACTGCAAATAGACCTCTACCAGGTATCTCCGGAGTCTACTCGTTGTTGTTTGAGTCTTCGGTCTTTTGTCTGGTTTGATGCAGCTCTCCATGCCTTCCTGTCCTGAGTTAATCGTTTCATCTCTACATAGCTACCACACCCTACATCCGAGGCAATCTGTTTAACATATTCTAACCTAGGTCTTCGCCTACAGTTCTTGTCCTCGACCCTTCCTTCCATAACTAAGCTTGCTATTCCTGGGTGTCTTAGTATGTGTCCTACCAACCTATCTCTTCTCTTGATTAGCAGTCGCCAGAAACATCTCTCCTCTCCCGCTCGGCTTAATACCTATTCATTGTAGCCCTATCTACCCATCTGATCTTCATCATTCTCCTGTAACACCACATTTCAAACGCTTCAATTCTCCTCTTTTCCTCTGCACCAATAGTCCAAGTTTCACTTCCATAGAGCGCCACGCTCCAGACAAAGGCTTTCAAAAATGACTTGCTAATACCTAAATTTATATTCGACGTCAAAAGATTCCTTTTTTGTAGAAATGCTTCCCTTGCCTGAGCCAACCTACTTTTTATATCCACTTTGCTTCGTCCATCACTGGTTATTCTGCTTCCTAAGTAACAGTCTCCGGAGTCTACTCGCTATTATTATTATTATTATTATTATTATTATTATTATTATTATTATTATTATTATTATTTATTTATTTATTTATTTAATCGAATAGCCCTTAAACGTTTACTGAAAAAATCCATAATTCTTAACCAATCACCTTATATTCTTTCTGGTGGTTTACTGCTAAGTAAATTAAGACGGTTATACCTTCAGAATGCCTAATTTACACTTCCAGGGGTGTCCAAAATAAAATTATTAAAGAAATTGGTACTTTTTTTCAAATCCCCTGGCAACTACAAAAATGCATCTATTTTAATTATTCTTTCGCATACGTATTGCTATTAGAGTCCTTCATGTCCCCTACCAGAATTGTTAATTTATCAGCATTGTGTCTAGAATTATGATTTATTTTTTTCAAAAAAGATGCAAAATTTCAATAATATTTTTCCTTTCTTCACATCCAGTTTTTGAATGGAGCCATATGTCTTCTCGGTTTTTGATACCGAATATGCCCTATTTCATAGTCTTTAATTTGAAACCTTGTTGAGATAGATAGCTTAATTATAACTTGCCGTTTTCTTGTTTGAACCTGTAAAAGAAGCACGATTTTTAGTTTTTGAGTAAATTAGGTTGGAAGTTTCACATTCTGCTGAGGTACCTTCCTTACAGTAGCGGCTATTCAGGTGAAGAGGGTGAAGAGCCTCTTCACTAGCCATTTTGTAAAATAAACATTGTTATCTTATTTATATTAAAACCTAGCCACCGTTCAATGTAGTGTCTCGGCCGTGGTAGTGTACTATAATTTCTGCACTCCCTTGTTAGATGGCACTGCATGGTCAGATTGCCCTTGCCCCAGTCTTGCCCTGTATGCGGTCTTTGTGTCAGTTGTACACGCTGTCGCTAGATGGTATTAATGTCGTAGCGTGGAAAGAGACCTGCAGATGACGAAGGCTGTGTTTCTATCTCCCAAAATTTTGCATAGCTGATGATTTCCTCCAAATAACCACAGATGAAATACAAACTAATATCACGTCATCTAAGAAGGGTAAGGCGGCAGGACCTGACAAGATATTCATAGAACACATAAAAGAGACACAAGATCTGCTTCTGCCCATCTGGACAGACCTATTTAATAAGTGCTTGTATACAGGAGTCATTCCTGTAAGCTGGAGAACGGCCCAAATGACAATTCTGTACAAGGGGAAAGGAAACACTGAAGATCCCAACTCTTACAGAGGAATAGTACTAGAGCCCACGATATTCAAGATTTTCTCTAAAATTTTAACAAAAAGACTAGCCAAGGAGGTGGATATGTACATACCAGATTGTCAATTCGGCTTTCGAGAAGGACGGAGTACACTACAAGCAGTGGCATTACTACAAGAAGAAGTGGAACAGGCTCTGAGGCATAAGAAAGGGAAATTTCACGTGGTCTTCATAGACTATCGTAAAGCTTTTGACTTGATAGACAGGAATATCCTCATAAATAAACTTAAAGGGATGCTGGGAAACTCTAACCCCCTAGCGAGAATAGTTGAGGTAATCCTAGCATACAAAATTTTAATAATGGCACCCCGTCGTGTTCGTTAAGCCGCCATTTTGGACACGATGACGGCCTAGGGTGGGGGCTTAACGAAGCCCTGAGAATCAAAACGATCTAAAATTTTTCCGAGCATGGTCTCCAATCAAAACGTCCCTGATTGGCTGAGCACTTATTGGATCCTTCCCGCCACACAGCCGCAATCAAATCCGCCATTAACCTCAATTTAACATAACCTAAGTTACTTAAATTACAAATATTAATAATGTTGGTGAAGGGTGGGTGACTTGTGGATTAGATAAGCCATTTTTAGTGTTGCCTTCTATAGATTTGTGGTTTTTTGGCAATCTCGTTATCTTGTAGACATTAAGATAAATAGTTATATTTCGGGGGCCTATCACTCAGTAGCAACTATTACGAATAGCTGTACTATAGTAAGATTTTTCTGCACCTTCGCGAAATAGTGGCGGTGGTTTGAGATTATTTTTGACTACCATTATGGGGTTTTAATAGTTTTTCATAGAGCATTTTTGTTGTCTTGTAGGCATGATTGATTTGACATGTTAGTAGGTCTGCATGTAGCCTACAGTTTTTTTTTCTGTTTTTTGGAATAATGCTCATTCTCATTACCATTAAGTGCAACCGTGTTGACCGACTGAAAGACATTGAATATTTCGTTTACTAAAGCAGCACTGAAATATGGGTTCCAACACGATATGGACTTGGAACTTATGTTCGCTTAACAAAATAACGATACATCAACAAGTCATCCTTGTAATCTCTGCAAATAATAAAAATATTTCCCATCCAATATAGGCCTATTCATGTTGAACGGTAGAAAGTTATCAACCTTTATTAAGGCAACACTGAAAAATGTTCATTTTGATCTAGCCTACTTACTCGGAGTCATCTGCATCAATGTCCCTAGAGGTTCAGTTTTTTAAATTCTCCCTTTCCTATGGTCAAATAACACATGGATGTTCCCTATTTTTCTTAAGGGGATTCAATGATCTTATGCTGAACTAATTAAGAATAGGGCATGTACCCCAACCCCTTAAAATATGAAGTTATCAGGATAAAAATAATGTCCATAACCATCAGAAACTTGAGAACACAGATCAGGAGAATGTTGATCGACCATGGATGCAAGACCAGAAAGTCTTAAAGAGGAGTGTTTCATTTAGAGGCTTGGAACATCATGGTCAAGACCCCTGTACTTGGGTGTGTGCTCAATTTGTTTGAAAACCCGTTGACAGATCATAAGTTAATCTGTGGCTGGAATCCACTCCGTCCTATGCTAAGCTGCGAGTACTGGGCACCATTAGTGTTCTGTGACTACTGTATCAATTTCTGAAAATTGTGTCATAGGCCTATGCATAGACAAGTCGCTGAGAATGTTCTCTGAATGGTGAATACCAGTAGGCTAGCCTACTTAGCTGCCTCCTTCACTAGCATTTCCAGGCACCTGGTTAGTTGGTAAAATGAAATAGAAAAATCACTTGAATGATACAAGTTGTCCTCGATTGCCCTCGAGGGACAGTGTACCCCATTCCAGATCTTAGTTCAGAATTAGTTTCCTTGACGGAGTTGGAGAAACAGTCACAATACCTATGGTACTACTAGACCTAGTACGGTACATGTAGATGGAAGCATTGTGAGACCAACCACTAGGTAGCTTATGTCCCATTAGTTGGGAGTGTTAGGGAATGGGAGATTGGTTCAACATTTCAGCTTATGTTGTTGTATATTTCATTAATATATGAGATCTAAAAGTGTATCATAGGAATATTAAAGCAAACCATAATATATTACCAGTTGGTCAATTGGATACAACAATTCAATGAAGCATTCTGTTAATAATTAGGAAGTGTCATAGGCAACCCGAGAAGCGACACAAGAAAAAACACCTGAGTCTTCCAGGCAGTTGTCATCAACTGTATTTCACATAGAGAAGAATGACTAAAATGGTTCCTCATGAAAAAGCAACTGGTCAATGGCTTGAAAGACAGTAGTAAGGACTTACATGCTGTCAGTAAAAGTGGAGTTAAGAAAGATGTCTGGAATATTTAAATCAGTAGTTGATAGCCATGATTTTTAAAATTACCCTAGTTAATTGCACCTTAATATGATTAGTAGCCTACCGGTATGTGCAAGATTTTAAATGGTAGGTTTGCCTGTGAACCAAAAAACAGCTCTTAACATGGATTATGTTCAGGTTAGGCCTACAAGTTATTGGGAGGGAGGTTTATTTTACATACCTGTTGCACATAAAATGAGCTTCTGATTAGAGCTCTGTGGGAATGTTTAAATGGTTTGATGATACAGAATTTATCAAGCCTCTTTCTATGCATCTTTTAAAAACATTTTAACAATTCATAAATTACTGTCATCATTGCTAATGCTGTAATCTGTCATGTTTATTTATGCAGTATGAGGAATTAGGATATATAGTAGGATAAAATGCAACTGTGTCATGGAAACCTAAGATGTATTTTTATTTCTCAACTTTATTTTCTGTAGACTCCAATACAGCCCACCACCAGGGGGGAAAAAAAGTGTTGGTGATGTTTAATGAGAGCAAATCTAGAAATACTGTGATTTAAGTGATTGGTATCAAAAGCTGTATAGGAAAAATGAAAATGTGAAGTCACGCCCATGTTTATGAAGTCTTGCCAGACTCGGCTGAAATTATCTTCGATGCAAATCAAGTCTCAATAGTTAAAACTTTAGGACGACCTTTGACATGAGCACTATAATAGGCCTACATTTAGGATCGACATAGCCTGCAGTAGGTCTTGTGCTACTGTATGCACCTGAGCATGTTTAAAAAAAACTCAGCCTGCAGGTTAATAAGGTACCGTAGTATATTACTATAAATCTATCTCAAGCAAATCCAAGAAGTTACCAGACTGAGAAACTACATATCAATATTTAAACAAAAATAGGGTGGCAGTGCAAACTGCACTTTTAATCCTTGCTTCATTAGTTAAACCATAATATTTGTACATAAATACAGTAAGGACTTCACATTACAAACGGCCACTTAAATTATATGTCTTATTAGGCATAACCTACAAATTACATGTCATGAAATTCGTAAATATAAGCAGACAGCAACATCAATATGCAATGGTCTATAATGTAGTTTTATAGTGCACAAAAGGTTATTGTACTGAATGTATTTCGAACTGATGAATAAAACTGGTGGAAACGACAGCCAATTGATTTACATCCATTACATCCAAAGTAGTAGAAACTTTCAGTTGATTGGCAAGAGTGTTGATTTGTACTTTTATTTTCACAAATTTTGATGAACAGTGTCACGCTTCAATTTAAATATAAACGCACATACAATTCCTCATCAATAAGTGATTTGCACTTCATACTGTCATGAACTGGAATAGATTTCTAGCAATTTAATTGATGTAGAAATCTATTCCTCTCGCCACCATGTTGGTGATAATTGTAAACAAACCCGCGGGCAGCCAATGGCTGGTAATAATTGCCAGCCAATAACAAGCCAGGATGACGCGGATCATAATTCGCGTTTCACTCTCATTGCGTTTTAACTTGAGATTTCGGATCAGCTGTTCGTTAACGCCACGGGGTGCCATTATTAAAATTTTGGGAGATAGAAACACGCCCGAAGTAACTTGTAATATCAGCAACTTCGTCTAGTTGCCATGGTAACCTAAGGCAGTGGTGACGTCATTACATGCCGTTATACAGAGAGGGATCGTACGGGTGAAGAATTTGCTGCCTCTGCAAGGTACTTCGTCTAGTATAGTTGGTGAAAGTTGGCATCGCGTCAGACTTGTCTTCCTGTTACGTTGAAGCTTGGATTTATATTTCCGATGAATAGTATTTACTTAATACGTTACATACCCTTGTGTTGATGAAAGGTGGCGGCTTTTAGTGTATATCGTAATGTTTCCATTGAAAGACACGGTATTAATTTTATTAGAAACTCCCTTCAGTAGGTGGAAAGATGAAGACAAAAGGGATTTATTAAATTGTGGACGTCCAAAAGAATTAATAGAACTGTGCACTAAAAAGAAATCAAGAAAACCGGTAAGTCCTACAGCCTTCATTGTAAGGGATCTTGGTTCGAACAGTTCACATGGCTGTGCAGTAGTTTTATTCTTAAAAAGCTGTTCTGTTGGCCTTGCCTACTTTTTATTAACAAATGTGGTGTCTGGAATACCCAAGGTATCGGTGATTTCCAAAACATTACGCGCGGGTTGAATAAACACAAAGACAGTGAGGAACATTTGAAGTGCCAGTTACAACTTAGAACATTCGAAAGGAACACAAACACAATATCTGAAGCTTTGAGATTTAACGCCAGACTTTGTGTACTTAGATATAATGAGAATGTGACTTTAAATAGGCAGATACTGAGGCTTGTGATTCGTGTTGTTCAGTTCTTAAGTTTACAAGAACTCCCTTTTAGAGGTCATGACGAGAGTGAGACCTCTTTAAACCGTGGGAACTTTAAGGAATTATTGAAGATACTGATATCTGAAAAGCCTTAGAACTTCAAAATCATTATCAGAAAATTTAAAGTGTGTTCGCTGGTAACTCAAAAAGTATACAAAATGAAATAACTGATGTAATATCAGAGTACATCAGAGATTATATTAAGAACGAATTTAACAATGTTCCATTCTGTTCAATCCAAGTCGATGATACCGCAGACATTTGTCAAAAATCACAGTGTTCTAATATAGTTAGATTTGTGAATAATGAGAGTATCGCAGTGGAAAGATTTTTAGGATTTTATGATGTGAGTGAGGATAGATCAGCTGAAAATTTGTTTGAGCTGTTGGATGGCATTTTGAAAGAATTTTCTTATGAAAGTAAATTAGTTGCACAGTGTTACGATGGTGCTGCTGTAATGTCAGGGAATTTAAATGGGCTGCAAAAAAGGGTTAAAGATAAGGCACCTCAAGCTGTCTTTGTTCATTGCATGGCTCATCGTCTCAATTTGGTACTACAACTGATTTGTAAGAAGATTTCCAAATGTAGGATATTTTTTGCAAATGTAAGTGGAATCCCAGCATTTTTTCACCACTCAGCGAAAAGATCACACGCTCTTGTGTCTAATGCAGTCAAAAGAATTCCTACTGCTGCGGAAACTCGTTGGTCGTCCAACTCAAGACTTCTAAATGTTATTGTAGAAGAATGGGACAGTTTGAAACAGGTGTTTGAGCAACTTTTGAATGACGAAACAAGTGAGGAAAATACGATTACGTCATGTAAAGGATTCCTGAACGAGTTCAATGATTTTGAATTTGCTTTGCTGGCATTAGTATTCAACGATATTTTTGATTTGACAGATGTTCTATTTGACATATTGCAGAAAAAATCTTTGGATATTACTTATTGTGTAACCAAGGTTAAAGACACGCAAGTTTTACTAGCAAATAAGAGGAACGAAATTTATTTTGGTGAACTTACTGAGAAAAGTAAGCAGCTGACAAACCTAAACATTCGTAGAG
The DNA here is from genome assembly GCA_946902985.2 of Meconema thalassinum. Classification (NCBI taxonomy): domain Eukaryota; kingdom Metazoa; phylum Arthropoda; class Insecta; order Orthoptera; family Tettigoniidae; genus Meconema; species Meconema thalassinum. Next base: position 86,216,264 of record OX336393.1, read on the forward strand.
GGCGTAATGACTTGACATTGGAAGATGTGTTTCGAGAATATCGTATTTTGTATTACGAAATCATTGATACTATTTTAATGGAGATTCAAGTACGATTTCATGATTGTGATAAATTACAATTCCTAGGTCTTATAGACTCGAACAAGTTTGAGCTGTATAATAAACATTTTCCTGTCACATCCCTGCAGAACTTACAACAATGCTATCCACAAATATTCACCAATACCGCACGTTTAATAAATAAACTATCACTCTTTTATGCTGATGAATCCTACAAAGGAAAAAAATCGGGAGAAATACTTCAAGAACTTCATGAAAATAAAGATATTTTTGAAGAGACTTACAAACTTTTTTCTTTAGTACTGACAATTCCTTCTACTAGTGCATCAGTGGAACGTAGTTTTTCTTGTTTGAAAAGACTGAAAACTTTCACAAGAAATACAATATCTCAGTCCAGACTTACATCATTGGCTGTCATTACCATACACCGTGAATTGTTGCTGAAACTAATTGAAGACCAGCCCTTCTACGAGTACATCATAGATAAGTTTGCCAACCTTAAGGAGAGGAGGATTGATTTAATCTATAAAAAATAGGTGAGTTTGACTTTTTAGTACCGGTAATTTATATTTGGTTAAATATTAGCTTTTTAGCAGATATTTAAGCATTCAAATACGAAAAGAAATATTTTAATATTCACAAACGCTGTACCGCTGAAATTGAGTTTGGCTCTTCACCTACTTTCTCATCTAAGAGCCGCCACTGCTTCCTTACCTTCAATACCTTTCTTTTCCTGAATTTCTAGGGAAGCAGTCTTCATGCATTCTTCTGCATAGGTAGATACAACAGAAGATAAAGCTTTCACATGTTCACTATAAGCCCTTGGCAAGGCTGGTGGTGGGAGGTTCATAATGCAAGCAAACCTTTTGGCATCACTCTAACCACAGCCTATTGACCTCATGACATAAACAAGGCATCTGTTTACCACAGGAAAGCGTTACTGCCTTTTTGAAGAGCAAAATTTGTTGCTTTCATATCCATATAAGTCACACAACAAACCAAGAACTACAGCCCATCCAAATCTTTTATTTGAAAGTTCTGAACTTTCAGTGAAGAGCTTTTGAAGCAACTGGCACTTGCTACCACATTTATTAAATTCTGAAGGCAATTGTGTCAAATATAATGTTCAAATTACCACCAGATAAATCACAATCATCTGAAACACTATTATCAGCTGTATGCCAAATCTTGGAATGTGATGCACCACACGATTCAGTATTTACATTTTCATCGATTTTGCTTTCACTGGGTTTCATATGCTGGTTACCACGATAACTATGTTTCTTCTCTCTCACTTGCCGATGTTTAGAGCCCATGATCGAAAATTTACATGGGAAATCTATTAAGATAAATACAGGTGTACGGCAGGGTGATGGTTTATCACCCCTTCTGTTCAACTGTGTTTTAGAGAAAATTGTAAGAATTTGGAATTTAAAGCTAAAAGAGCATAACATTTCGCCAGTAACTTTGGGGAGAAGAAACAAAGGCATTGAAATAAGTTGCCTAGCATTTGCAGACGATTTTGCTACATTGTCAGAAAACCTAACAAGTGCAACAACACAAATCAATCTCTTGGAAGAAATAGCCAACAAAACAGGTTTGAGAATCTCCGTAGAAAAAACTAAATTTATTACAAACATCAAGAACGCTTCAAAATATTTAGCAACAGATATTGGCCCAGTGGAAAAAGTAAAGAAATTCAAATATCTGGGAGAAATAATTCAAGAAAATGGTTTAGAAAAATCTTCGGTAGAATAAAGGGTACACAAGATGGAAAGAGCATATGGTATCACTAAGAATTTTTATAACAAAAAGTGTTTATCTAAAAATCTTAAAATAAGGCACTACACTACAGTGGTGAAACCGGAATGCCTATACGCAAGTGAATGTCTGGTACTAAACTATAGATTAGATAAACTTGAAGTACTAGAAAGGAGAATCATGAGGAAAATTTTAGGCCCAGTAAAAACAGCAGAAGTATGGAAATTAAGATCTAATGATGAAATATACAGGAACATAGAAAATATAGCAGAAACGATAAGAAAAAGGAGATTGCAATTTTTTGGACATATTTACAGAATGGATGATTCCAGATTAACAAAAAGGATATTCAAGTACCTTTGGGAGAAAAGGGCAACAACTAGCTGGATTCAAGAAGTAAAGAGAGATTTAGAAAGAAATAATTAAGTGAAGAAGAAACGGTGAACAGAGAGATCTTTAGAAAAAGGGTATTAAGTATGAAAGGATTCCAAGGAAGATTGCCAAAGAAACCTGGTGTGAAGTGGTCCGAGGACAGAAAGAAGCAGCATAGTGAACGCATGAAGGAGTACTGGAGGGAACGCAAGAGAAAACAACAAAGTGTGAAGAATTGAAATTGGCACGTGGTCCCTAGCAGGCCTCATCGGAAAGAAGAAGAAGAAGACGGGACTATAACATATTTTCACTGCAAATACGTAACCGTGGAAGCTGTCATTACTGGCTTGTAAACAATGTGCATGTAGAGCTATCTGTGGAAGACAGGCTGTACTAAGAGCTATTCAAACCCTGCAACATCGAGCGCCAAAATTGAATAATAATTTCGAAAAGAATCATGAGTACAGTATGCAGCGCGGTGCCCCGCCCACCCCAGACTAAGATGGCGTACACTGGTCCCTTTAAATCAAATTTATAAGCACATTTATGCATGAAACATGTAAAAACCATATATTTTCTGAAAGTAGAAGGATTAGGCTTTCATATGAAATCAAAAACACAAAAACAAAAATTTCGTCCAAGAAGATTCCCTCTGTCTTAAATCAGATCTGGACAACTTATCGCTGTGGTGTTCTGTGAATAATTTAAATATAAATGTACAAAAATGTAAATACATAAGAATAACCAGGTCACAAAAACCCATTGAGAATGAATACAAAATTATGAACAGTGTCATCCCACAGTGCACAAACTTAAAGCTATTAGGGGTAACAATCTCCGACACCCTGAATTGGAACATTCAAAGTGAAGAGGCAAGATGTAAGGCCACCAAAGTTCTGGGTTTCTTGTACAGAAACATGAGAGGTTGTAAACCTAGAGCCTTCAGGATGGCTTACACATGCATGGTCCGTCCGATATTAACGTACGGCTTACCTGCTTGGCATCCCACTACAGCGGAAAACATGAACAAGCTCCAGCGTGTACAGCGCCGCGCAGAAAGGCTAATAGCTCGTTATTTCCCTTCCCCTTTGTCAAAATTTCCATCTATAGAGGCAACAGCCAAACAAATTGATCTAATTTTTCTTAAAAAATCCCTTACAGGTTCCATTAATATTGACCCTTTTTGCCGACTGTCATTGGCATATCGCTCAGTTCGGAGAGGACAAGGTGTAACCTTCGTTCCGCCCTTGGGTAGTTTATTGGCTGAGGAATAACCCACCCACCAAGGGAAGATGATTAAGAGAAGGAAGTAGATTTTGGATTGGAAAAGAAGGATAGAAAAATAGGAGGAGAGTCCCACAAAATTAATAAGTTGAGATTTAAATACCCTTAGAAGCAGTTGCCAATGGAAATTAACTCTCGGATACCTAAAGTAGGTACGAGCTTGGTCGAGGCTAACGGGAACCGCAGCTAGGACTTGGGCGGTTTGCAAGAGAGAGGCTTTAGTATGTTTCCTTCCAAGCATGTATAAAAGTACTATGGGGAAGGGTGATGGTCTGGCAAGACTGAGAGGAACAAATTTACTGTATGTCTTCTCAAAGAAATTAGGTTTTTCAAAGTAATTCACAGAATGCCAATGATTTAACTCAGGTTTGGTATTTTCAATTTCCAAATTTATGGAGTTCCTGTAAGGGCGACCAAGTGTCTCTAAGAAGAAATATGATAAAAGATTATGCCTTATTGGGTAATCTTGGTAAATGAACCAATGGTTGCATTGGACAATGGCTAAGCTTTTACTCAGCGAGGAGCCGGCTAAAAGTTTAGACAAAAGGAAACACTTATCTTTTAGAAAATTGACCATAAGTTTTCGGAGAGGGTCTCCACAAGCAGGTAGTTGGCTTAGTGAACTTTACTTGCCTTACTGGCCAATTAGAATTAGCTATTAACGCTAAGAAGAACTTTGGTAAGGTGAAAATTAAGAGTTCTTGCTCAAATGCAACAAATGGTGAAAGCTCTATTAATGATTTTAATATCATTGAGTGAGGAGAGTCAAGGAAGACAGGATTTTGCCTAAACTTTATATTCGTAAATGAAAAAGCGAAGGGAAAAGATTTGTTTATTTTACAATTAGAAAAAGTTTGAGGAAATTAACAATTATACAATATAATTTTAATAAACATAGTTCATTTGAACTTTTTAACAAATAGGGTCGCAGACCTCTCAACATTAAACGGTTGCTCCAGGCAATTGACAATTTACAAGGTTTCAAACCTTACATGTTTTTAAAATCTTTATAAGATTTAAACAAATGAGCAATGAAATAATTAAAGCTTAAACGCGAATTGGAGTACAAAAGTGCACCTTAAGAAATTCAGGAGAGAATGTTCTAGAGAAAGTGACAACTTTGAAAATAACAATAATAACAACGTGAAAAATAAGATAGAAGTTCCTACAACGTCTTATATTTATACAGAATTAATATATGAGAATTATACAAAGAGGGCAGGTCACTTACTGTGAAACCTGAAGAAATTGAAAGGGAAAGTTCTAGACTTCCCAAGTTTGAGCAGGAATCACTCGCCAAATGGGACAGTTTCCATTTCGTGAAACCTGAACATGACTCGCTCAAGAGTTTAGAGAATTGTTTTCCCTGATTATGGGAAAGGAACAACGTGAATTTAAAACTTGTATCACACAAGCAATTATGCAGAATTTAATTAATGTTAAACTAACAAAGTTGGAAGGGCACCTCGTGGGTGACACCTTATAGAAAAGTTTCAATTTTATTAATAATGGTTGTTAGTAGAAGGTTGAGGAAAGATCATTGGGATATAGGATCAATGTTCATGGCCGTATTTAATATAACCAGACGATCGCGACGCGGTAGAAACGCGGAGCAAGCACTGTTTATCACTATAGTCTATGAAGATGGATGCAAAGTTCACTATAGAAACACTGAAGTTTATGAGAAAAAAAGTTATTGCAATTAGGGAAATAATTGATTGCACTATAGGTGAGAGTCTATTTCTTGAAAAAGTTGTGATTTACAATTAAATGCGCCTTAGAATGTTCCAGAGGTTCCAGCGGTGGAAGAAAATTAGCTATTGCAAAAATTTATAAGGAAGATTCCCCATTTTAACTAGCATTTTCACAAGTGCGTGAACAATACTTAACGGCAATACTCGCAGATAGAGAATAAGATCTCGAAGGTTCCAGAACGACCTTAGCAGAAAATGGGGTTGAGAAAATCCAACGGAGGAATTAGCTTTATAATTATAGACAGCGGGTATTAGATAATATCCCACGTAGCGAGAGGGTTTCTCGTTTAAATAGCTTAAGAAAAGCTCTTTTTTAGTAAAGTTGGCTTATACAAGCAAAAGCTCAACATGGCAAATCCCACGAGGAATGAGTATTGCCCCAAAATAAATGATTTCACACTGTCTATAAATTATAATTAAAAGCACGAGGAAGTTAAAACCATGAAGATGAGGTTAAAACTTTTAAAATGGTACTTATCTTGATTTCATGTTGAAGTCGAAGTTTCTGTTGAAGATTACTTAGCCAACATGGCGTAGAAGAGGTTGAGCCTCTTGGTTTGAGGAGGCAAGCTCGAGCGGAGCTTTGACTGAACGAGTCAACTGCAGACTAAGAAGTGAGAGAAGCTCAAAGGAGCACGGAGGGACCAAGAAAAAGGGGAATGAGTGGGGGGTAGGAGACAAAAGGAGAACATATAAGCATTACCAACTTAAATACAAAAAATTTATCTTCTCTTGCTGAGCTGGTCTTCTAAGAGTTGATAACAGTTGATACTAGCGCAGCATGGTGAGTAAAGAAGTAGACGTAGTCCTCTTGCTCCAAGAGAAAATAGCTGACGATGGTAACAGGATCTGGTAGCCAAATGGATAAGTAAGTCCTCTAGCACCAGGAAGAATTGAGGAGCTTCAGAGATTCGCTGCGAGGTGACGCTAGGTGGGTCACAGAAGTTATATATCTGAAACATACTTATGAAGACATAAGAGATATGCCCAACAAGGAGAAAACAGATGATCACTGTTGGTGTTTGGCAAAGAGGAAGGAAGAAATGAACATGCAAAGAGCAATAGACTTTATTCTCTCGTACCGTGTATTCAAAGAATACACCATACTGGGGGGACAAACACCAACAGCGAGCAAATAAACAGTTACACATTTATTGGCAGCGGAGCGATCAAAGACAGTGGTCTTGTAATCGGTCCATTTGTGGTCAAGATTCTGGCCACCCTGACTCTCCCATCTCTCCCAGGGTAACACTTAGTCACTCTACCGGAAGTCCAGACTAGAGGGGGAGAAACATCCCTAACCAAGACCAAGTCCCCCACTTTAATGTCGGGACTGGAAAGAAACCACTTCTGCCTCCGTTGCAAGGAAGTTAAATATTCCAAGTTCCATCTCTTCCAAAAAGAATTACGGAGGGCTTCAAGTTTACACCAAGTGATAGGTAGATTAGAATCCCTGTAAGAATTGGGAAGAGGAGGAGGGGCAGAAAGAGAAGTGCGTGTTAGGAAGCGACCAGGTGTAAGTGGAAGGAGGTCATCAGGGTCATTGGAAAGCGGAGTTAAAAGGCGAGAATTAACGACACTTTCAATCACAAAATAACTAGAAGCTGAGGGAAATAAAGCACTAGTAAAGATTACGATACAATGCAAAAGGTGAATTAACAAGTTTAAACAAAGCGTATAGAAACAAGTACATCTATTCAGGATAAGAATATACCAAGTAAACAAAGAAACTATACGAGTAGAAAGCAAGAACGCCATAGGTAACGACCTAGTAGCAATAAGCAATGACCTTAAGTCACAATAATCATCAAAGGGGTTACTCAGAAAAATACTTAAGTCAGCGAGAAACGTGACATAACAAGTATGAATGCAAAAACACATCGAATGTGACGACGAGAAAAAGCAAGTTTGTTCATCAATGAACATTAAGATCGCAAAAGATGTAAGCAAATTGCAATACATAAGCGCGTGAGAAATACGCAACGAAGTTTTGAAACAAGGAACGAAGCAGTTATAGAATACGAGCATGAGTAAATGAAAGACACAGGCAAGCGCGGCCTTGACCCACATAGTACAACGAGATAAGGCATATAAATAGCTGAACGAGTCCTTAACTGGAACAAGTTTATTTTGGGAAATAGGTGAGCGGCTTCCGTACTTGCAGTAGCGACTCGCCAGACAATGGTTGGCAATCAGCCAGAGTTGAGATAAGAGAAACTTGCTTTGAACTGTGTCAAGCGTACAGGAAATAAACAACAACTTGACCTTACTCCGGCGTGTATACAAACAAGTTTGAAAAACAAGCAGTTCGGAGTACACAAACAACATTTGTTGAATCAGCTGTAACTTAAAGCAGATATTCCGGTTGAACAGCATGCAGTCAATCGTAACTTGGACGTGAACAAGCGATTTAAAGATATATGAAATAGAGTAGGAAATCAATTTCGCATAATTGAGAGGATCACGGAATCCGACAATTTTCAACAAAAAGAAGCTTAATTCTTCCGAGCAAAGAAGACAAGCTGGGACATTGAGAAGAAGGTTATGCATAAGAATAGTTATTCTAGATGCTATAGAATTCAGATTTTCAAACGGTTTCATGAGCGACTTCCAATTGTGAGGAAGGAGGGAGGAGCCGACCGTGGCCATCCTTCTAAATAACGAAAGAAGTGAAACATAGCTCACAGCAAAGTGATGGTGACTGATAGCCATAGTTTTACACAAGGGGAAGATAGTTTTCGAGAAAGTGTTTAAGCAATTACCTGCTATAAAAAATGACATGAGAAGGTAAACGAAATAACACAAAGCAAGGCGAACTTGAATTGCCATTTTGTGCGGGAAGAAGGAAAAACCATTTAAACAACTTAACAAGGTGGCGTAGTTGTTCACGATAAGACATCGTTTCGACAAGTGATTTTCAAAAATATTGAGATTTGAAACATGAGCGTTCTCTTTTTCAGAAATAGGATTTATGTCAGATGTAACGAAATGACATTGCGCTTTGGTTTGAGCACTGGTATGGTTGATTTCACCAGTAATAACCCAACCAAAATCGGTGTCTCTGGCGACCACGGTTGAAGATAACTTGCGTGTTTGTTTGCGAATGCAATTCCAGAAAACATTGGCACTGAAAAGTACATCAATGGGACCTTGAGCATTAAACTGAGGATCAGCTAACCTTAAGTGCGAAGGAATCTTTAATCCGAAGGTATTAATAGAGTGACTTGGAGTGTCCTTGCCAATACTGGTAAGAATGAGACAGTTTAAATTAAGATTGGTGTTTCTTTGGCAAACGTCTCTGATTTTCAATTTTGAAGACTGCAAAACTTGAGTTTTCAAATTGTCAATGCCGGTCACACTGATAGAGGTAGGCGATGACGAAAGACCTAGTTTTTTAATCAACGATTGCGAAACAAAGTTGTGCGTTGAAGCGGGATCGAGAAGACCACGGGTTCTAAACCAATTTCCAAATTTATCTTGGATTTCGAATTGTACAGTGGTCAAAAGGGTTTGCGCACTGTGAGAAGGTTCGGCATTAGAAATGCAGGAAGAAGCATTAGTTTGTTCGGAGCTGCTCTGCATGGAGCTTGAAGAGGCAGGTACTGATGACCTCGATTTATCGTGAACGTGCAATAAAGAATGATGCGGTTTTTTACAATGGAAACAGAGATTTGATGACGTACAGTTCGAAGAAGAATGCTTAGGTGACAAGCAATTGAAACAATGTTTGCTGTTGAAGACAAACTTTCTTCGATCTTCGACAGACAATTCTTTAAAGGATTTGCACGAATACAATGTGTGAGGCTTTTTACAGAGCGTGCATTTTAACGATTTGTTAAGCGGCCTGATATCTTCTCTTACATGATTGAAAGAAGAACGGGTTTGCTTGTTCTCGACAGATTGGGGCTGATGTCCCTTTGAAAAAGCAAGTTTTTTTTCAAAATTTTGACACTGAGGATTCGTTTCGACCTTTTCGCACTGAAATGCGAGTGCTGTAAGGAATTGACATCGACTGTTGAGAAACGAGATAAGGTGTTCGAACGAATGTTCCTTGTTGCAGGCGAGTTCGATCTCCCAGGCCTTCAGTGTCGAAAAATCGAATCTTGATGTAGCTAGGTGAATAAGTATGGTGTCCCATGTTTGGACAGGCTGTTTTAGTTGGTATAACGCTCTGACATTTAACTGCATAGAATCTAAGAGGTCTCTTAAAGATGTGACGTCATTAGGTTTGACGGCTGGTAAGTTGAAGAGACAGCGGATATGACGAGCTACACTCAAACGTAAATTGCCATATCTCTCTTTAAGGAGATTAAAGGCGATGTGGTAGTTGCCTGCGCTTAAAGGCAGTGACTCCACTAAGGCTAAGGCCTCACATTCCAAAGAAGTGCGGAGGAAGTAGAACTTATGTATGTCAGGGATCTCGATATTTTCATGAATTAGGGAGCAGTAAAGTTCGTAAAAAGAATACCATTCACCTTCCTTGCCTGAGAAGTGCGGTAGGCTTATCTTGGGAAGTAACGGTTTCGGTTTGTTCTCGTGAACTGAAGCGGGTGCGAACTGGGCCGGATTGATGACCCTAGTGTCCGGTTCTGAGATATTGCGAATCAATTGGTGGGCCTTTGCAATCCCTTCAAAGTACAAGGGTTCGACCTCGTCCCGATCCGATTGGAGTTCTGGGCAAGCGGATTCAATCTCGGTTTGAATTTGGTCATAATAATCATAAGACCGTTCGTACAACTTAAGGCGATGTGTCAAGATGTCTAAATCACACTCGGCGGGATTTAACTTGTTGATAAAATTTCGGAATCTAGTGAGTTGCCCTTTATAAGAAGAACGTCTAGCAATGAGAGTTTCATCTTTTTCAGTAGGAGCCATGATAAAGAGAATAAATTGAAAAACAACTCACGAAACTGTAGAACCTTGGAGATGCTGTCAAGTTTGCAGCAGAGAATGGGTCGAAAGAACAGGACACACCAAAGGAGACAGGAGCGGCCTCTTTCCCGTTCACAGGCTTTGCATGATGTAATTATAGCTGAAAAATCCAACACAGATATTAGAAATATGCAAAGTATTGTCAAATGACACTTGACAAACAATAGAAATAAAAAATGGACTCTCCCGGGTTTCTGGTACCAAATTTTGGGTAGTTTATTGGCTGAGGAATAACCCACCCACCAAGGGAAGATGATTAAGAGAAGGAAGTAGATTTTGGATTGGAAAAGAAGGATAGAAAAATAGGAGGAGAGTCCCACAAAATTAATAAGTAGAGATTTAAATACCCTTAGAAGCAGTTGCCAATGGAAATTAACTCTCGGATACCTAAAGTAGGTACGAGCTTGGTCGAGGCTAACGGGAACCGCAGCTAGGACTTGGGCGGTTTGCAAGAGAGAGGCTTTAGTATGTTTCCTTCCAAGCATGTATAAAAGTACTATGGGGAAGGGTGATGGTCTGGCAAGACTGAGAGGAACAAATTTACTGTATGTCTTCTCAAAGAAATTAGGTTTTTCAAAGTAATTCACAGAATGCCAATGATTTAACTCAGGTTTGGTATTTTCAATTTCCAAATTTATGGAGTTCCTGTAAGGGCGACCAAGTGTCTCTAAGAAGAAATATGATAAAAGATTATGCCTTATTGGGTAATCTTGGTAAATGAACCAATGGTTGCATTGGACAATGGCTAAGCTTTTACTCAGCGAGGAGCCGGCTAAAAGTTTAGACAAAAGGAAACACTTATCTTTTAGAAAATTGACCATAAGTTTTCGGAGAGGGTCTCCACAAGCAGGTAGTTGGCTTAGTGAACTTTACTTGCCTTACTGGCCAATTAGAATTAGCTATTAACGCTAAGAAGAACTTTGGTAAGGTGAAAATTAAGAGTTCTTGCTCAAATGCAACAAATGGTGAAAGCTCTATTAATGATTTTAATATCATTGAGTGAGGAGAGTCAAGGAAGACAGGATTTTGCCTAAACTTTATATTCGTAAATGAAAAAGCGAAGGGAAAAGATTTGTTTATTTTACAATTAGAAAAAGTTTGAGGAAATTAACAATTATACAATATAATTTTAATAAACATAGTTCATTTGAACTTTTTAACAAATAGGGTCGCAGACCTCTCAACATTAAACGGTTGCTCCAGGCAATTGACAATTTACAAGGTTTCAAACCTTACATGTTTTTAAAATCTTTATAAGATTTAAACAAATGAGCAATGAAATAATTAAAGCTTAAACGCGAATTGGAGTACAAAAGTGCACCTTAAGAAATTCAGGAGAGAATGTTCTAGAGAAAGTGACAACTTTGAAAATAACAATAATAACAACGTGAAAAATAAGATAGAAGTTCCTACAACTTCTTATATTTATACAGAATTAATATATGAGAATTATACAAAGAGGGCAGGTCACTTACTGTGAAACCTGAAGAAATTGAAAGGGAAAGTTCTAGACTTCCCAAGTTTGAGCAGGAATCACTCGCCAAATGGGACAGTTTCCATTTCGTGAAACCTGAACATGACTCGCTCAAGAGTTTAGAGAATTGTTTTCCCTGATTATGGGAAAGGAACAACGTGAATTTAAAACTTGTATCACACAAGCAATTATGCAGAATTTAATTAATGTTAAACTAACAAAGTTGGAAGGGCACCTCGTGGGTGACACCTTATAGAAAAGTTTCAATTTTATTAATAATGGTTGTTAGTAGAAGGTTGAGGAAAGATCATTGGGATATAGGATCAATGTTCATGGCCGTATTTAATATAACCGGACGATCGCGACGCGGTAGAAACGCGGAGCAAGCACTGTTTATCACTATAGTCTATGAAGATGGATGCAAAGTTCACTATAGAAACACTGAAGTTTATGAGAAAAAAAGTTATTGCAATTAGGGAAATAATTGATTGCACTATAGGTGAGAGTCTATTTCTTGAAAAAGTTGTGATTTACAATTAAATGCGCCTTAGAATGTTCCAGAGGTTCCAGCGGTGGAAGAAAATTAGCTATTGCAAAAATTTATAAGGAAGATTCCCCATTTTAACTAGCATTTTCACAAGTGCGTGAACAATACTTAACGGCAATACTCGCAGATAGAGAATAAGATCTCGAAGGTTCCAGAACGACCTTAGCAGAAAATGGGGTTGAGAAAATCCAACGGAGGAATTAGCTTTATAATTATAGACAGCGGGTATTAGATAATATCCCACGTAGCGAGAGGGTTTCTCGTTTAAATAGCTTAAGAAAAGCTCTTTTTTAGTAAAGTTGGCTTATACAAGCAAAAGCTCAACATGGCAAATCCCACGAGGAATGAGTATTGCCCCAAAATAAATGATTTCACACTGTCTATAAATTATAATTAAAAGCACGAGGAAGTTAAAACCATGAAGATGAGGTTAAAACTTTTAAAATGGTACTTATCTTGATTTCATGTTGAAGTCGAAGTTTCTGTTGAAGATTACTTAGCCAACATGGCGTAGAAGAGGTTGAGCCTCTTGGTTTGAGGAGGCAAGCTCGAGCGGAGCTTTGACTGAACGAGTCAACTGCAGACTAAGAAGTGAGAGAAGCTCAAAGGAGCACGGAGGGACCAAGAAAAAGGGGAATGAGTGGGGGGTAGGAGACAAAAGGAGAACATATAAGCATTACCAACTTAAATACAAAAAATTTATCTTCTCTTGCTGAGCTGGTCTTCTAAGAGTTGATAACAGTTGATACTAGCGCAGCATGGTGAGTAAAGAAGTAGACGTAGTCCTCTTGCTCCAAGAGAAAATAGCTGACGATGGTAACAGGATCTGGTAGCCAAATGGATAAGTAAGTCCTCTAGCACCAGGAAGAATTGAGGAGCTTCAGAGATTCGCTGCGAGGTGACGCTAGGTGGGTCACAGAAGTTATATATCTGAAACATACTTATGAAGACATAAGAGATATGCCCAACAAGGAGAAAACAGATGATCACTGTTGGTGTTTGGCAAAGAGGAAGGAAGAAATGAACATGCAAAGAGCAATAGACTTTATTCTCTCGTACCGTGTATTCAAAGAATACACCAGCCCTTCGCACGTAGCAATGCTTACCTGACAGGTTTCTACGGCCGCTCAGCGCGGTTATGGAACGCGCTGCCAGGGGATGCCAAGGTCTTGCCTCTTAGGAAATTCAAGCCGTACGTAAAAAAGTACATTGTATAAATAAACGTATGTATGAGTGATTGATTGTCTCGCTGAATGAATGAGTATCTGAATGGAATGAATGTATGTATCGCGTGATCGAGGTTATGAAAGTGCGTGCGTGAGAGAGTGAGTGAACAGGAAAATGTACTATGTCAATATTCTAAATATGTAAATACTGCAAATATCTTTGTAAAACTTGTAAATATTGTTAAAACAAATGTAGATGTAAGCTGTGCCTGTGAAGCATGAAATATGTATGTGGGGCTTGCCCTTTTTCACTAGGCCTTCCATACTTCGTGTACGATTTATGGTAAATAAATAATAATAACAATGCGTCATTTTAAACGTATATGAATACCTTAATAGAGCACGTTAAATCAATACATCAAGTTTTGCTATAAGATTTCTTCTTGGTCTCCCAAAATTGCTTCATTCTTTCAGATTGTTGTCGCCGGAGCTCCTCAACGTTGTGTGGCTGTTTCTGCTTATTTATTTATTTTAAGCGAATTCTCCCAATAAATGGAAGACGTTAAGCAAATAACTCAATCAACTTTTTTTTCGTTCTTCTTGTTGTTCCAATAGGCTTGTTTACGTTTTTTCATCACTTTGGTCTGTACTGTTTTTGTTTTGCTTGCTCAGATGTAACTTCCCATTTGTTTTTACTTTGTGTCTGAAAGTGTCCCTTTCTGAAATGTCTGGGTGAACTTATTTTTGCGCTTTTCAGGTCCTTTCGAAGTTCTTCTAGCCAAGGTGTTGGGTTCTTGAGTGGGGTTATATAATCTATTATCCTTTTCGTCAATCGAGTTTCTGGTAGTCTCCGCCAGCTAAGAACCACGTCGTTTCAAATGTGTCCTTTTAGTCGATCATACATACTCAAATTAGTGTGCAGTCACATCGAAGAAAATAAATGAGTGTTCAGTATCGTTTGCTGGATATGCTTGCAGTGCATTAGTACCATATGGGATGCAGCAGAGAAATATCGACCTTCCTGATAACAACGCTAGTTGGGCTGCATAAAACGATATTGATAGGGGCAGCTGATTCACCTGGTATGTACTACCAGCAGTAGTGCCCGGCTTCGCCCGGTGGATTTATTAGTTTTATGGATGATAATGAATAGCCTACTACTACAGAACTGGCACATGAAAATGTATTTTAAAAATATAACTTTTTGTGGTGGTCGTGAGTGTAGTGGGGGTGATAAGTAGTACAGTATAATGGACGTAACATTCAGGTCATTTTCCCGTAATGGTAATAATGATAATTATGAATAGGGAAACAGCTATTTACTAACTACAACACTGACACATGTAATTTATAAACACTTTTAAAAATGATTAGAGGGTAAGCCTCCGCGGCTTAGGCGGCAGCATGCCGGCCTCTCATCGTTGGGTCCGTGGTTCAAATCCCGGTCACACCATGTGAGTTTTGTGCTGGACAAAGCGGAGGCAGGCTGGTTTTTCTCCGCGTACTCCGGTTTTCCCTGCCACAATTTCATTCCAGCATCGCTCTCCACTATCATTTCATTTCGTATGTCATTCATTTCATCATTGCCCCAGGGGAGTGCGACAGGCTTCGGCAGCCAGCACAGTTCATATCCTCACCGCTAGATAGGGGCTTCATTTCCTAACCTAGTCGATAGACTCGAAGCAGGCTGTGGATTTTCATTTCATTAGAAAGAGGAGTAAGTGAAATAAAAGACACTGCCTAGGGCCAATATCTCATTGGCTGTTAGAAATGTAGAGACCAATAGTGTCGTCTTTTGTCGCATAGCGCCGTAGGAAAATAATCAGAACACTTTGGAAAACTTCGGCTGTCCCGAGCTACTGAGGTAGCAATAGTATCATTTATCGCCTCATAGCGCTCAACGATAAGGTTCGGAATAAATGAGGGTAAATTTGAAAGCACCAACGCTTATTGCAGCTGGTAACCTCAATGCACTGCACCAATACCATTGCACTTATACAGAGGCATAATATGTTCATGATGATAACTGTTTTAAGGGGTCTAAGAAATTTTTTTGCACTAATTACTCCCCGTGACTGCAATTTATAAATAGCGCAAGATGCAACTATTTTCGCAATTGTGCACCAGAACACTCGTCGGGGCGACGTGATGCAGCCCGAACTGCCCATCAACAAAAGACTTATTAAAATAATCTTACAGTTACACTAATTCGGTCATGAATGGTTCTAAGGCCTTAATACGTGGTTTTCAAGTTAATTTTGTATGTTATTCTAAATGTAGTGAATGGAGAGCGTTGTCCAAAATATCAAGTGGACAGTATTACCAGCAGGGTTTCAAAGTGTATGTAAAATTTGGTGCAATTAGGAGAAACGGTGTAGATTTGTTATAAAGTACCTAAATGCAGGGAATGGAGTGGTCTGTCCAAGATTTAAAGTGGAGTGTGTCACCCGCAGGGTTCCAAAGGGTAAGTAGCCTATACAAAATGGGGTTCAGGTCGGTGAAACGGTGTAGATTTGTGCCAAAGGACCTAAATGCAGGGAATGGAGTGGTCGGTCCGAAATTTCAAGCAGTGTTACTCGTCGGGTTCGATAGGGTAAATATGTAAAATTTGGTTCAGATCGTTGAAACAGTGGATATTTCTGCCAAAGGGCCTAAATACAGGGAATGGAGTGGTGTGTCCAAAATTTCATGCAGGCAGTGTTACTCGCAGGGTTCCAAAGGGTAAGTATACAAATTTTGGTTCAGATCGATGAAACGGTGTACGTATCACTAACCATAACGCCAGCGAATGTGGATAGAGCTGTTCGGGAGCGCTTGTTCTACCGACTAACTGAACAAAAATCAATCTTTAAGGTTACCTGAGAGGTGTAGCCTAATGTTACATAGCCTAAACTATTCTTCTTGAATCTGGCTATCAATTAAAAAATAATTTTTCGAATCGGACTGGTAGTTAGAGAGATTAGGGCGTTTAAACACACAAACACACAAACTCTTCAGCTTTATTATATTAGTATAGATTATTATTGTTATTATTATTATTATTATTATTGTTATTATTAGTATTATTACTTAGTAGTTGTTGGGCTTTTTTTATTTTTTTATTTTTTTTATCGTTAGGCCAACTACGGAGCGCGCTTAAACTTATTTTGCATACAATGTTCCTTCTTCTTCTCTTCCCAATATCTCTTCACTCGTTCACTGTGTTCCTTTCTGCGTGTTTCTGTCCTGCCTGTATTTCTCCTTTTAGGTTTCTCTGTAAATTTATGTTTGTTTATTGGGCTTCTAAATTTTACTCTATCTGGAATGGTTTTCTCAGCAATACCCATTTCTTGTAGAACTTCTGTTAACCAATTGTTGCGGATTTTCAGGGTTAGCGCTAAATTTGGAATTCTCTTTGTCAGCCTGTCGTTATCCATTCTGTGAAGGTGTCCGTATAATTTTAATCGTCGTTTTCTGATACTATCGGTGATTTTTTCTGTGGATTGAAAAATTTCATGTGGTTTCTTTTTCATCCAAATTCCATTTTCGAACTTTGGTCCTAGGATTTTTCTGAGAATTTTCCTCTCTTGTTTCTCGATGCTTTTCATTTGTGACCTGCCCCCAATTATCAGTGTTTCGGATGCATACAGTGCCTCTGGTTTGATGACTGTGTTGTAGTGTCGTAATTTTGCATTCTTTGAGATACGTCTTTTGTTGTATCTGTTCCATGTGATTTTGTAAGCCCTTTGCAATTTAGCAGTTCTTTCTTTGTTAGCTTCCTGATTTAACCCTGCTGGCTGAATAATTTCGCCTAGATACTTGAATTTGTCTACTTGGAAAATTACTCCGTATTTGGTGATTAGTGGATGATTTTTATATCTTGATTTAGTGCCTTCCATAAACTGCGTCTTTTCAAATGATATTTGGAGTCCGGTTCTTGCGGCTATTGCATGCGATTCTTCTATGTAGTGGATTGCTTCTTGTCTCTTCTTTGAAAGGATTGCAAGGTCATCTGCGAAAGCTAAGCAATCAATCAATTATTATTATTATTATTATTATTATTATTATTATTATTATTATTATTGACACCTACACGCTTCAGGGGGATAGGGTGGATGGCTACTTACCTTGTCTTCAAAGGTCCGCTTCGCTACATCGCAAGTCACCGCCAGTTGACATGCCCCAACAGAAGAACACCTATAGGCGGAAGAAGGAGGAGAAGAAGAAAACCCACAGGTTCGTCTACAGAAAAACCCCCGACAACTAATAGAACTGCCACCGACGAAATGATGCAACAACAGTAGCTTGCTTTAAAAGAAAATTTAATTTTAAATGAACAGCTCCACCAGAGAACAGAAAATGCATCAGCCAGCATAAAATTACAAAAACTAAAACAAACCCCACCTAGAATTCTCACTGGAGATAAAAACAAGGCTAAAGGTCGATACCAATTAACAATTACCTGAGGGGATACTAACGAAACATATAGTTAAGAGATCCAAACAAAACTTACAAGAACTATAATTATTTGGTTAGGAAGTTTGATACATTAAAGGTAACATACTACCATGAAGTCTGCCTGAAGTCAGAGAAGGAAAAGACAAAAAAAACTTAAACACTTAACATGTACCTGACATACTTTCAACTGAACCATGAGGTCCTCGGAGAATCAAAAAAGAAGTAAATAGTGCAAACTTTACCATAAACAAGGTACCGAAAGATACACGCAAGAGTACTAAAATAGACACTCCAAAAAAGGAAAACAAAAGGATAATTTAAAACCAAAACAAGTTAAACAACATCACCATGACCCATGAACGTGCACTTCAAACACACGCCAGAAACCAAAAACCCACAATGCACTACTGTCAACAAGTTACCATGGCGACTAGAACAGTTGAAGGTATATCAGTACGAATTTACATCAAACGCCGAATTTTACATTTAAAAAAATCTTCTCCAGTGAGAAAACACGATGATATAAAAAAACTCTCGACAAGACGAGATCAAATAGTATTTAAAAGGCAACGGATCAAAACAAAAACCGATCGACTAATGATCAAAATTAGGCCCACTGTTCAATTGATTAGTCTGGTCAGTACCAGAATATAACAAGAAGAAAATGCCTTAGCAAGACACCAAATAATAAAATTAGAAGAACAACATAGAAGTGTTCCCCGGACTAATATTATTTAACAAAATTTTACATATTCAGAGGTGACATTTCTAGGCCTAGTCAACCTTCAAAAAAAAACTTAAACACAAGTACACAATGAAAAATATGGAGCTCCAACAATTTAAAATAAATAAAACGTCAAAACATACCTTAATAAAGCCTTTTGGGGAGACACTAATATTTACAACACTAATGAGATATCCTTAAAGGATTTATGTCACCAGAAAAAGGAGGATGGCTGCCAGCGGAACACGTAGAGATGCACACAAAAACATCATATCTCCATATTAAGGCCCAAAAAAAACACGTTCACGAATATCACAGATGATAGTTGCACACCATATTCTTCATATATCATCAAAATAATGGGATATATCCCCAAGTTAGCGGAGACGAGGGCGAAAGCCCTCGTCCCAGACGAGACCCACAATTTGCGTCCTTCTCCAAAAAGCAATCAGTAACAAGTCGTAATTCACAATATGGAGGAGAAGAGCGAAGAAGGTCTCCCATCATGCACCAAGTTTATTTAAATTTGACCAATCCAAATGAGCCACATACTACGACAATGTGCATATCAAAATAATATTCACACGACACCTTTAAAATAATTTGGCGGCATGATGCATATATAGTCTTTTGTTTAATGACATAAAATAATATACTTTTTCAAATATGTCTCGATGAGAGGTGGTTCCGGAAGACACCTATGTCTCGCTCTAGCGGCAGAAGACACAACCCCCAGCCAGTAGAGCCGACAGGCGCTGCCATCTCGAGTTCATTAGCCAAACCAAGGCATTTTAGCGGGCACTTTAAATGGCAGAAGGTACCAAGACATCAAAATAGATGCATAATAATAATAATGTTTGAGACAGGCTTTGCATGTCACAATTATTATTATTATTGTTATTATTATTATTATTATTATTATTATTATTATTATTATTATTATTATTATTATTATTATTATTATATAGGTCTACTAGTTCGGTCACCAGAGAAACACAGGCTATAAAACAAATTCAACATATTGTTACACTGATAACCAATATGTCCCAAGCCTCTACAATGAATTAACAACAGATGTTACTATCGATTAAATGCTATTTGAAAGGACACGACTGGACGCTACAAATTTTCCTATATCTCTGTTCTTTATGAATGCGTACTCGTCAGTTATTTGTGAGTCACCCTGTGGATAGCATGACCGGTCTCGATAACAACAACACCAACTCAATAAAATCCAATTAAAAGCTTCGAGCCCGTATTTTCAATTGGAACATAATGCTCTTACAACAGTGGTTGAGAGTGTTGGCGCATGATCCGTGGAACAGAGCTGTCCTCTTCTCTAGAGCACTCGCTACACGTATTATTATTATTAGCATGCTGAACTGCTGTGCCCAAGATAGCGGGTTCAAACCCGGCCGAAGTCGTCGGATTTTCTAAGAGCGATAAAAATTGTTCAGTATGCCTTCCGTCGGAGGGGAATTAAATCCGGCGGTCCCATGTCATAGATTTATGGCATGTAAAAGATCGTTCCACAGACTAAACTTGTGTAAAGCAAAATTGTTTGGTTAGATTTCGTCAGAATGCTCTATCAAAGTTCCAACGTTCACCACTAGGCATCATTAATATCTGGTGGCGAAAGTTCTAACTACTTCCAATTGAACGGAACTTGTAGCTCACACTTTAGGGCGTCCGCTGGAAGCAGATACAGACTCAGGCGAGCCGAACATGTCATCGGACACTCCCGGCACTAAAAGCCATACGATAAATAAATAAATTATTATTATTATTTTTTTATTATAATTTTTATTTAGTCAATTTACCCTCTAGGTTGGTGGTTCCCACGGACTCAGCGAGGGAACTCACCACTTCCGCCTCTATGGGCAGTGTCCTGGAGCCTGGAACATCTGGTCGGGATGGATACAACTGGGGAGGTGTGATCAGCACTTCGCCCAGGTGGCCTCACCTGCAAAGCGAACAGGAGCCTCATGAGGGATAGGAAGGGATGGAAGATTTGGATGGATAGGCGAGGGAGAGGGAAGGAGGCGGCCGTGGCCTTACAGTAGGTACTGTCCCCGTAAATCCGGATAGTAGGCTGTCAGATATCCGCCCCCTCAATCGGATTGCCAATAATCAATCGCACCGGCACAGCTACATCAATGAAAATGGCACTGACAGATACTACCGAGATTAGAGCACAGTAGTTAACAAGAAATTATTGTGGAACACACCAAAATATACGGGGGTTCATACTTACCTTTACTTACCTATTCAAATTAATCTCGGGTATGGGTTGCCAACTGGATCACTTAAAGTATGCCCTCACAATAACCTCCACCATGATATTTAAAATGAACCAACAACGGAAACAAGAAACTTTAAACTATACAACAATTTATTTCACATAAAGGGAATGATTCTAACAAAAATTCAACAAAATACACGTGGCAATCAGAAGCCATTGTCAATATAATCATGTCCTCCTGTAGGACTTGTAAACTTAGCATACAAAATCTCAGCTTTACTAGCTTATAAAGAACGTAATAATAGTAATACACTTGGAATGGATGAGGGAATTGGGACGAAACATGTAGCAATTGTTTTCCTCTTTCATAAACATCACACTTTATTTATAACTGCAAGCCTGCTATGTAGTCGACCTTGGCCTCTAGCATACAGTTGTCAGGCCAGCTGCGATCCACCCTACATCATGTCGCATGCCTACGTCGTCAAGTGGACCCACCTGTCCAGCCAACGTTAGCATATGCTCGTAACCTCAGAGCCTAGCTCCTTTTCAAACACTTTAAATGTCCTCAACTCAACTCAAATATTATCACGCAAATCTTTTAAATGCTTCAATCACATGTTACTGGATTACTCTAATAATCCCAAAACTTGTTTAATTACATAATCCATTTGTATAATTAGCGTTCCTTAGAGTATATTAACGAAACTCTTAATGTTTATAACAAATGCTCATTAATTGTTTATAACAATTATAAATTGTTTATAATATTGTCAAACGACAATTGAAAAATTTATACACGCCTCTATTAATTCCTTTCGTTCCAAATTATTATTAAAGATATTTACATAATTATATACAATATTAATATTATTTATTTTAGAAATACATTAAACCACACGTTTATCCGGTTGATAATTACTCAAATCAGGTTAATACAATCGACCAATGAAGGTTAGTTATATTTAAGCCGATATTCAGGTTTAATAAGTTTTAATAATTATTATTATTATTAGTGACGGTAACCTCCATTCAAAATCGTTATCTCAAATTATTTAACACTCTTGTTAATTTTAACAGTAATTTCACATGATTAATTTTCAAAGGACCTGGACAATAAACTCAGAGGAAAAATACTTCGCTCAAACGCACAAAATTGCATAAAATAGGCCCAGAATTCATCATATATCTCCATATATATGGCATAAAAATCTTCCACAATATATTCAAAAACCTCCACTTACAAATTCTTCAACATCATTAATATTACTGTGGGAATCTCCTTCACTTATTCAAGGGCATTATTCATCAGCGACTTTTACACGTCCACTGAACTAACGATTATACATCCATAGTTCCACTTTAAAAATTCTTATATTCATTCATTGTATCAAACTGTTATTTTATTTAACCTTCGTGGGTTTCATTCATGAATCGATATGAAGTAAAAATTTGCCAATCACAAATAAATTTAATAGCAAATACGATTAGACACGCCTCTCTGGTCTATCAAAATTGAGATTAATATCTCCTAAGTATCGTAGTATAAAAATACTATCTTCAAACAAAGTTCATCTAAACTGCATAATAGTCGAATAGAATACAATTAGACTTTGGAATGCAAACATTATTGTTCCAATCTAGAATTGAGAAAAACTCCTATCAAATGTTCATTACTATAGTGTATTCAATAAATCGTAATCAAAGTTCATATTTCATAAAATTGTCTATAATGCCATGGTATTTCAGAACTGACGATAAATGTCTATGTTGCAATCATGTTCATAGAACGACTAGTATTTCCAAGATCGTCGATACAGAAATAGATTTTAACGCTCTAAAATCTTTTAATTATTCTTCTTTCTTGAGGATGACAGAAAATTGGTCAAAGTAATTTACTGAATAGAATTACTTTAATAAAGTGACACGCTGTCTGAATTCAAATCTGCCAAAGAAAATCGTTAACTTTACAGTCAAATCGTGACAACAAAAATATGCAAATTATTGAAAGAATATAATTATCAGTCTCAACTGATCCAAAATTATTTAAATATGCCAATGACATAATAATGTCTTAATAAATCGTAGAAAAAAAGCATAAATCAACAAAGTGTACTGAGTACAGAAATATCAAGCAAGAATATGGGGCAAAATATATGGGACAGAAACTACGAGAAAAATGGTTGCTCAGATATCGCTAAATGGCTCAAATAAAACAAGAAACGTTCACGACTACCTTATCTGTTGATTGAAGTTCTAGAGGAATATTTTCCAAAGAAGATTGCTGATAGTTCCATTTCACCAAAAAGATGTGCTCCGTCCTCGAACCTGGAACCAGCGCCCTCGGAGAATAGAACTGCTTCCTCCTCCGGAAATTGCACTGCTCCGTGTATACGATAGACATCCTTCTGGCAAAACTCTTCTTTGTGAGCCGGGTCCACCCTGGCCTCTCTTGAAAGTTCCCTGAAGTTCTGGCAGAAATTCGCCATGAAGTTTATTGCAGTTACTTCCGCAGAAATATTCATAATCGTGGAGTATGAAAATATTTCCACTGCCATTTGATATAATTCAGCGTTGGACCACGATGCATGAGTGTAGTTGGATATTCACTACATGCTCGCTTTTGTAGAAAGACGATTAGCGAAGTTCCATGCTGCTATTTCACTCCATTGATATATGTCCCAATTGCATTAAAGTCCTTAGCCTTCCATCTCCATTTCCGTTATAATAGTTGAAAGAATTGCCATATTATATTGTTGCATCGTAGAATGTAGCGTTATATCATCAAAAGCAATCTCAAGTATCACGGTTGCAATACCAGTGTCAGCCGTAGCGTAGAATGTGATATTATAAAAGTGCTTCTCAGGTGGCGAGAAAATCACTTTTGTCTGCCGTCTTAAAATGCCAATATCTTCCAAATTATAATCTTGAAAATGTTCAACCTTTCTACACACTTTAATATAGTACTGCACAATAGAATGAGTTTAAAGGCATTAGTCAATTCTTGATACATTATCTTGTAGACTCGTTAATGTGTGTGTTTCAACTTCGCCTAGTTTCAATCACCGTAAAATGGAACTGCGGCACGCTCCGTGCTCGTTCGATGCGGTGGGTCTACCACACGCGCTAAAGATGACTTGCTTCACTTATTCACTCGAAAACGACTATATGATATCAGAAATATATATGCGGTATGAGAGCTGATATATGAGCTATGAGAGCTCCTCTCTGCTGTGCAAGACCTTTTATCAAGGCTGATGTGAGTAAGAAAATCTATCCCAAGTTTGGAATAGTATTTATGGGTCCGTTCAGAATTATGAATGCTTATGGCAACAACTGTTATGAACTCTACGATGATGAGAATAATGTCGTATATGGCAAGTTCAATGCTGGAAACTTGAAGAAATATTATCCAAGAGTAAGCCAATAATAATTCAATTTCGTGTTCAAATGAATTCAGATACTTATAACACAGAGTTTAAAAACAATTATGGAGTTGTTCCTTCGCTCTGTCAATTCTCTGCTGCCTTCCTAGGTCGGGATCTCTAGGATCGTGGTTGAAAAGATTGTCCCACGGCCTTTCTGGGTTTCTTCCTAAATGAAGTCTCATTGGCACCTCTCCTGTGCTCTCCTGCACTGTAGAATTTAGACATTCCTCAATAAGGGGTACAAATCTCACCCAACCAGAATGATCATTCGGACAGAAAATTCGACAAAATTTCGAAAATTCAGCCATATATCTTTCTGAAGAATTCGATTCCGGATAGCGCACGCTTGAAAATAAGTGCTTAATACCAAGCCTTTCCATATCTGCAGCAAATTCTAAGGATGTAAACTGAGCTCCATGATCCGATAGTAGATATTCTGGTTTACCAGCTTTTGGAAATGCAGCATGTTCCAGTCTGCTTACAACATTCCTCGTGTTAGCTTTTTGCATGGGACTCATTGTTACAAATTTCGAGAAGACATCCACGGTAACCAACAGGAACTGATTACCCTGGTATCCCTTCGGACAGGGGCCAAATATGTCCGTCGCCATGAGTTCATTTGGTTTAGAGGGAATCATAGCCTTAGGTTTTCCTTTTAATAGAGCGGAAGCATACTTTGCTCTTTGACATTTATCACATGAACGAATGACATTAGCAATGCTGGAACGCATGTTAGTCCAAATAAACCTCTCTTTAAGAGTGTCAAGAGTTTTATCTAAACCCGCATGTCCAGTTGCGTGATGAGCTACCCACACTAAATTGACAACAAGTTTAGGTGGCACGACTATTCGGAGCTTTGTATGCGCAGAGTCAGCATACTTACATACGATGTCTCCACTCAAGACAAAGTGTCGTGAATCTCTCTGTGTAGCTGCATAGTCAACATCAGTATTGTCCATGTAACCCTTAAGGAACCTGTACATTTTCCTGATTGGAGCGTGTCTCTTCTGTGACACACCGATTCGGGCTAACCTCCTAACGGTCTCTTGATCTTGCTGCTCCAATTGTACATGGTGTATCTGCACATTTTTGATAGGGTTACGTGATAAAGCATCAGCCAGTAAGTTATCTTTCCCAGGCTGATGGACGATAGTGGCGTTAAACTGTTGGGTGAACAAAGCCCAACGTGTCAATCTATCACTAGACATGTCAGTTTGCAGCATAAACTGAAGTGCTTTGTGATCTGTAATAATGATAACCTTGTGTCCCAGCAGCATTTTTTTCCACGCTTGCAAAGCTGTTACAAAAGCTAACGCTTCTAGTTCTGTCGTAAAGTAGTTTTCCTCGTGTTTCTTTAACTTCCGACTAGTGAACGCAATGTAGTGCTTGTTGCCTGCCTCGTCTTTTTGGTATATGACTGCACTAATGCCTATTCTTGATGCATCAGACTCAATATAGAACATCTTCTCAAAGTCTGGGTACTCCAGTTTGACGTTGTTTCTGAGCATCTCCTTTGCTTTCTCAAAAGCCTCGTCTGCTGTGGTACTCCATTTCCATCTGTTATTCTTCTTGAGTAAGTCATACAGAGGAGCCATAATTTCAGAGTATCTCGGACAGTGACTGCTGATAAATTGGCATGCGCCTACAAATTCTCTGACTTGTTTCACCTTAGTTGGCTTTGGGAACCTTGTAATCGCATCTACTTTCTGCATGTTTGGATGATATCCATCCTTATCAATAGTATGCCCCAAGTAGTTGATCTCCTTCTTCAAGAATTGACATTTTCCAAAATTGACCTTGATGTTGGCCTCCCTTAAATTTTCAAACAACTTTCTCAAATGCACTAAATGTTCTGCGGCGTTGGGTGAAGATACAATTAAATCGTCAATGTAGCAGATTACATTTTCCTTTACTTCGTCAGTGAGCTTGCTATCAAGTGCTCGAATGAGTGCTGGTCCACTGTTGACCATTCCAAAAGGCATTCTCACAAAGACCCATGACGTCTGGTCAAATAAGAATCCAGTGTACTGCATACTCTCTTCTTCCAGTTGAACTTGGTAAAACGAAGATGTCAAGTCAAGAACACTGAAACATGCTCTCCCTTTGAACTTTCGAAGCAGATCTCTAATCTTAGGTGGTCGGTCATTTTCTGGAAGAATCTTCAAGTTGATGGTCCGAGCATCGAGACAAAGACGTATCTGACCATTACTTTTCTTTACTACAGTGATGGGGTTTATGTAAGACGACGCCTGTTTTTTAATAATCCCGTCTACCTCCATTTTTCTGATCAACCCTCGTACTTCTTGATAGTATTTCTCAGGTATGGGGTATATTCTCTTTTGGTAAGGGGTTTCATCGGTCAGCCTTATCTTGTACTTCTAGTCTTTAATCAATCCAGGCTTTTCATCAAAAATATCTTGGAATTCCTTTATCAGATCCTCAAATTCCCCCTGAATTTCTTCAAATCCTTCAGTTTTTCTACTGTGTATTTCTGTTAGATTCTCCACTTCATTGATAATGGTATTTAAAATCTCTTCCCTAAGGTCTATCTCCAGACTGTTTTTCACGTCCTGTTCTTCGATCTTTTCTGTGATCATGTACCCATCATTAAAGCTAATAATCCTATTCTTCATGTCAATAATGGCTCCAACTTTCGATATAAAATCGATTCCTAGCACAATATCGAAATGGATCTTGTTCAGCACAATAAAGATCTATTCATAATTCCTTCCATTAATTTCAAAGTTCAACAACACTTGGATCTTGCATTTCACTGCCTTGTCTTGGAAAATTCCTCTCACTTTGACGGTAGAAACAGGTAAAACTGTCATGTTTTCTCCTTTTAACAGACTTTGATAGCATTCATCAGAAATTATAGAAATAATTGCGCCGGTATCCATAAGAGCTTTGTACTGTTGGCCATCTATCAGTACAGAAATAATAGGTAAGGCACATGGTCTTTCCTCTTTGACGATTCCCCTCTCTTCAAATAAATCCTCATCCGTTACTTCATAAATTTCATTAATGGTAATTAGGTGTGGTGTGGCAATGTATTCATGGTTTCTCACTGTCGTTGAGAAATCGGCGTTTTTTTTTTTGTGTGTTACCAATCTCGAAGTTCTGCTGGCTTGTAGAAGGACCAGGATCGATCACTACATCCTGTCTTTTCTTTTGGTTTTCAGCTTCCTTCTCTCGTAATTCCTTAAGATACTGCTGACTTTCTTTCTCTCTCTCTTGATATTTGTCGGGTGTCATAACCTGACCTTGAGAATTCTGATTTCGATTCTGGTAATTTCTATTGTAGTTCCTATTGTAGCCCTGGTTATTGTAGTATCTACCTCTTCCATTATTGTAGTTTCCTCTATTGTTAATCCAGCCTCTTCTTTTCTGATATGGACGGTAACCTTGCGATCTGTGGTTGCGAAAGTGATGGTTCCTGTGAGGACCTACATTTTCAGTTTTCTCTTCATTGGGCTTGTCAGTTTGCTGAACTTGATCCATATAGACTGTATTGATGTCTTTGAATTCGTGCCTCTGACCTTTTTGTACCACATTTGGCATTGGACTCGTGTAGTTAAGCCTTCTCAACAATTCGTCCATACTGGTCAAATCCCTGATGTTTGACGATATGATGAGTCTTCTCACCTCCACAGGCAGCATACGAGAAATCGCATCTATCAACTGCTCTGTTGACAATGGGGGTTGCAAAAATCTCAAGCGTGATAACTGGCTCGTGAAGAAATCAGCGTACCGTGTTGGAAGAGTACCTGAATACTTCCTCGAGTATACCTCCGCTCTTAATGAATTCTGTGCTTCGATGGACCAGAATCGTTTTATCAGTGCCTCTGCAAATTCGTCGAAATTACTGAAAGTGTAGCGAAATGCTCTGAACCATTCAAGGGGTCCTCCAGCTAAAAATCTCTCCACTATCCTCATCTCTCTTTCTCTGGGAATGTGAGCTTCAATGAAATAGTCTTTCAGGTTCCTGATATATTCTATCGGTGTTAGACTATCAGTATTACTGAATTTTTGAGGTTTGTCCTCGAAGTTCCGGATGACTGTCACATTTCTCGGATATGAATCCATGTAATTCTTTCCACTATCACGATATTTCCATTCAGGTTCAATATTCCTATCCTCTTCTTCTTCCCGGAATCTGGATATACGTTCCTCAGGACTAATATCTCTCTCTTCTGTAGCGAGGTTACATCTTCTGACGTAATTCCTATTGTCTTCGCAAGTCAAGCCTTCTGGATCCTTATCTGTGATTTCCGTGATGACTTTCCTGATCAACTCTTCTTTATAGGTTTCCATCATGCTGGCTTCTCCTAGTTTCAAATTCTGAAGTTTGCTCGTAGTTTCATTAACATCAGAGACAACCTTATGAATTTGTTCCTCTAACGCAGTTTTTAATGCTTGCACGTCCTGACCTATTTGAGTTCTATCCTCTACCTGCTTTTCGGATAGCGAATCCATCCTTATACTCAAATCTTTCCTAATTTGAACTACTTCATTATTGATGTCTACTTGTGTACTGGCAAGTTTTCTTTCAATTCGCTCCTGAATCTGAGTGACATGTTCCCCACTTGACCTGTTCCATTCATCTTTCCAAACCGTTACATTTGCAGTTAACATTTCCGCAATATCTACTTCAATGTCTTCCTTAAGTAAACGATTATGATCTAAGACTTGGGTTCTCATGACCTCTACATCATACTTTAATCCTGCTAAAGAAGCTGTTGTCCTAACAGACTCGTCAACCAACCTAGTTGTTAATGCACTAATGTTACGAGTACAAAGTGTTTTTGAAGTTTCAATTTCTTCTCTTACTTTATTAACATCAGTTTGAACTTTAGCAATGTCTACAAAAACAGTGTTAACTTCTACTTGTATCTTATTTATATCGCTTTGCATCTCATTTACATCAGAATGAATGTTATTAATGTCTACTTGAACGTTTGACACATCGGTTCGAACATTTTTAATCTCTCTTTGAACCTCTTCAACCTTATCTTGTACAGTAGCAACATCATTCCTAACAACAATTACCTCTGCTCTAGCACATGAAATATCACCCCGAACATTAGCAACATCAAGATTCAACATAGTAAGGTCTATCTGTACCTTAGAAACATCAGTCTTAACATCTGAAACATCTTTATGCACATTGGATAAATCTTTATGGACATTGGACACGTCTGTGCGCATGTCAGTTACAGCATTCTCGATTCCCTGGGTACTGATCTGTAAACGCGACATATCATTTTCTAAGTTTGCAGAACTGGTCTGAAGAACTTTCAGATTTTCATCCAGCATCTGCTTTGTTCGACTAGCATTCCTAGCTTCCATCTCCTTTATACTGTTATCCATGCTAGCTTTCAAATTAGCAGACATATTACTAGCATTCTCCTCCATTCTAATAGACATATTACTAGAATTCTCCTCCATTCGACTAGTATTCCTAGCTTCCATCTCCTTCATGCTTTCATTCAGCCTAATAGACAAACTGTTGGACATCTCCTCCAACATTATTCTCATACTCTCATCTGCCATTTCAATAATATTCAAGAATAGACTGCTTTAGGGACATACATCAAACAGAGCAAAATAACAACATCTGAGCAACATCTTTCACCATATATAAATTTGAGCAATTTTCTGTCTTAAATCTAACTTATAATTACCTTATAATTAACCTTCGTAGACACCTTATGTTGAAATAAACTCAAGCACATGTACAAATTTCTTTGGTTCATTTTAAAATATCCTAACACAAATAATTTACATTTACAATCCAAATAGTTTAATTTTATCTTTAATATGACTAAACATGTCATAAGCCGGTCAAATAAAATAAGACTCCAGATCATAGGCGATTTTTCTAAGTTTCCAGCCTATTTAACCTCTCTCGAGTTGTATAAGATCTGATCTTTTCTGAGTGTATTTTTCCTAATACAACACAACATTTAATGCCTATATAATCACACTCTCAAATTCTATAATTGGCCAAGACATCTAACAAAGAATCAACCTCTTTATTTGAGTCTTCACATCCCATTGACATCGATAACTTGGTAATCCAATGTTATTCGAGCACTCCACAAAATTGCGGTGCCAATTCTACTGCAATAACTTGGTAATCCAATGTTTTGCTGATCGAGCCCCACCGAATTGCGGTGCCAATCCTATTGATCGTGGCAATCGAGCCAATCGAGCTGATCGTTCCCCACGTTTTAGGGTCGCCAATCCTACTGTCCCCGTAAATCCGGATAGTAGGCTGTCAGATATCCGCCCCCTCAATCGGATTGCCAATAATCAATCGCACCGGCACAGCTACATCAATGAAAATGGCACTGACAGATACTACCGAGATTAGAGCACAGTAGTTAAGAAGAAATTATTGTGGAACACACCAAAATATACGGGGGTTCATACTTACCTTTACTTACCTATTCAAATTAATCTCGGGTATGGGTTGCCAACTGGATCACTTATAGTATGCCCTCACAATAACCTCCACCATGATATTTAAAATGAACCAACAACGGAAACAAGAAACTTTAAACTATACAACAATTTATTTCACATAAAGGGAATGATTCTAACAAAAAAATCAACAAAATACACGTGGCAATCAGAAGTCATTGTCAATATAATCATGTCCTCCTGTAGGACTTGTAAACTTAGCATACAAAATCTCAGCTTTACTAGCTTATAAAGAACGTAATAATAGTAATACACTTGGAATGGATGAGGGAATTGGGACGAAACATGTAGCAATTGTTTTCCTCTTTCATAAACATCACACTTTATTTATAACTGCAAGCCTGCTATGTAGTCGACCTTGGCCTCTAACATACAGTTGTCAGGCCAGCTGCGATCCACCCTACATCATGTCGCATGCCTACGTCGTCAAGTGGACCCACCTGTCCAGCCAACGTTAGCATATGCTCGTAACCTCAGAGCCTAGCTCCTTTTCAAACACTTCAAATGTCCTCAACTCAACTCAAATAATATCACGCAAATCTTTTAAATGCTTCAATCACATGTTACTGGATTACTCTAATAATCCCAAAACTTGTTTAATTACATAATCCATATGTTTCATTAGCGTTGTTTAGAGTATATTAACAAAACTCTTAATGTTTATAACAAATGCTCATTAATTGTTTATAACAATTATAAATTGTTTATAATATTGTCGAACGACAATTGAAAAATCTATACGCGCCTCTCTTAATCCCTTTCATTTCACATTATTGTTAAAGATATTTACACAATTATTTACAATATTAATATTATTTATTTTAGAAATACATTAAACCACACGTTTATCCGGTTGATAATTACTCAAATCAGGTTAATATAATCGACCAATGAAGGTTAGTTATATTTAAGCTTATATTCAGGTTTAATAAGTTTTAATAATTATCATTATTATTAGTGACGGTAACCTCCATTCAAAATCGTTATCTCAAATTATTTAACACTCTTGTTAATTTTAACAGTAATTTCACATGATTAATTTTCAAAGGACCTGGACAATAAACTCAGCGGAAAAATACTTCGCTCAAACGCACAAAATTGCATAAAATAGGCCCAGAATTCATCATATATCTCCATATATATGGCATAAAAATCTTCCACAATATATTCAAAAACCTCCACTTACAAATTCTTCAACATCATTAATATTACTGTGGGAATCTCCTTCACTTATTCAAGGGCATTATTCATCAGCGACTTTTACACGTCCACTGAACTAACGATTATACATCCATAGTTCCACTTTAAAAATTCTTATATTCATTCATTGTATCAAACTGTTATTTTATTTAACCTTCGTGGGTTTCATTCATGAATCGATATGAAGTAAAAATTTGCCAATCACAAATAAATTTAATAGCAAATACGATTAGACACGCCTCTCTGGTCTATCAAAATTGAGATTAATATCTCCTAAGTATCGTAGTATAAAAATACTATCTTCAAACAAAGTTCATCTAAACTGCAAAATAATCGAATAGAATACATATAGACTGTGGAATGCAAACATTATTGTTCCAATCTAGAATTGAGAAAAACTCCTATCAAATGTTCATTACTATAGTGTATTCAATAAATCGTAATCAAAGTTCATATTTCATAAAATTGTCTATAATGCCATGGTATTTCAAAACTGACGATAAACGTCTATGTTGCATTCATGTTCATAAAACGACTAGTATTTCCAAGATCGTCGATACAGTAATAGATTTAACGCTCTAAAATCTTTTAATTATTCTTCTTTCTTGAGGATGACAGAAAATTGGTCAAAGTAATTTACTGAAAAGAATTACTTTAATAAAGTGACACGCTGTCTGAATTCAAATCTGCCAAAGAAAATCGTTAACTTTACAGTCAAATCGTGACTACAAAAATATGCAAATTATTGAAAGAATATAATTATCAGTCTCAACTGATCCAAAATTATTTAAATATGCCAATGATATAATAATGTCTTAATAAATCGTAGAAAAAAAGCATAAATCATCAAAGTATACTGAGTACAGAAATATCAAGCAAGAATATGGGGCAAAATATATGGGACAGAAACTATGAGAAAAATGATTGCTCAGATATCGCTAAATGGCTCAAATAAAACAAGAAACGTTCATGACTACCTTATCTGTTGATTGAAGTTCTAGAGGAAAATCTTCCAAAGAAGACTGCTGATAGTTCCATTTCACCAAAAAGATGTGCTCCGACCTCGAACCTGGAACCAGCGCCCTCGGAGAATAGAACTGCTTCCTCCTCCGGAAATTGCACTGCTCCGTGTAGAAGATAGACATCCTTCTGGCAAAACTCTTCTTTGTGAGCCGGGTCTACCCTGGTCTCTCTTGATAGTTCCCTGAAGTTCTGGTAGAAATTCGCCATGAAGTTTATTGCAGTTATTTCCGCAGAAATATTCATAATCGTGGAGTATGAATATGTTTCCACTGCCATTTGATATAATTCAGCGTTGGACAACGATGCATGAGTGTAGTTGGATGTTCACTACATGCTCGCTTTTGTAGAAAGACGATTAGCTAAGTTCCATGCTGCTATTTCACTCCATTGATATATGTCCCAATTGCATTAAAGTTCTTAGCCTTCCATCTCCATTTCCGTTATAATAGTTGAAAGAATTGCCATATTATATTGTTGCATCGTAGAATGTAGCGTTATATCATCAAAAGCAATCTGTAGTATCACGGTTGCACTACACGTGTCAGCCGTAGCGTAAAATGTGATGTTATAAAAGTGCTTCTCAGGTGGCGAGAAAATCACTTTTGTCTGCCGTCTTAAAATGCCAATATCTTTCAAAGTATAATCTTGAAAATGTTCAACCTTTCTACACACTTTAATATAGTACTGCACAATAGAATTAGCTTAAAGGCATTAGTCAATTCTTGATACATTATCTTGTAGACTCGTTAATGTGTGTGTTTCAACTTCGCCTAGTTTCAATCACCGTAAAATGGAACTGCGGCACGCTCCGTGCTCGTTCGATGCGGTGGGTCTACCACACGCGCTAAAGATGACTTGCTTCACTTATTCACTCGAAAACGACTATATGATATCAGAAATATATATGCGGTATGAGAGCTGATATATGAGCTATGAGAGCTCCTCTCTGCTGTGCAAGACCTTTTATCAACTTCTTAAGGGGCGTATCCATCCCTTCCATAGCTTGTTTCTCCGTCATTGCTAGAATTTCTAACTTTGGCTATTCTTGACGGATTTTCAAATTTCAAAGACTCAAAAATAATTTCTTCAAAATTCCAAATCAATGCCATAACTGAAATTGGATTTCCACAATTCTGCATTCCAAAAGTAATTAAATATGATAGTTTCAGTAATCTCCGTCTACCTCCAAACTATCGTTCATTGGTTCGAGTCTTTCCTCCAATAGCGTAACTTCTTCCTCAGCACAATTCCACGTTTCACTGCGACTGCGTCGTAAATCTCAAATCTTTCTCGAACAAAATCATGACGTCACCAAGAATCTCAGTTCAATCAGCCTACTTGCGTGAAGTCTGCGTCATCCGTGCTTACGTCATGAATATCCACGTCACAACTATGACAGCCATAACTTTAA
The DNA here is from genome assembly GCA_946902985.2 of Meconema thalassinum. Classification (NCBI taxonomy): domain Eukaryota; kingdom Metazoa; phylum Arthropoda; class Insecta; order Orthoptera; family Tettigoniidae; genus Meconema; species Meconema thalassinum. The sequence continues at coordinate 86,250,565 of OX336393.1, forward strand.
TCATATTTGCCAATACAGCCACCGTGGTCTCAATATAATTCAATTTACGGGGGCAGTACCATCCCGGAATTTGCCCGAAGACGAAGTGGGAAACCACGGAAAACCACTTCGAGGATGGCTGAGGTGGGAATCGAACCCCCTCTACTCATTTGTACCACCCGAGGCTGAGTAGACCCCGTTCCAGTCCTCATACCACTTTTCAAATTTCGTGGCAGAGCCGGGAATCGAACCCAGGACCTCCGGGGCGGCAGCTAACCATGCTGACCGCTACGCTACGGAGGGGACATTATTATTATTATTATTATTATTATTATTATATTAAATTTACATTAAAATACATAACCGTCACCGTCGGAATCCTTGCGAGCCAAAGGCACAGATAACAGCACTGGCTCAAGATATTCAGAGTCACTGAAGAGATAAAACCTTACGTACTACAGTATACTTGCAGTATCAAGGAGGGCAGCCTTTTGCATTAACTGCATATGGTTTCTCTTCAAGCAAATGTTCTCCTTTGTCCTTTGTGACTAAACCACTCACAGAGTCAGCAACTGGGATGACGAAAACTTCCTTTAGGCCGTATATGTGTCTGAGCTCAGCGACAAGTGGCTGGTATTTGCGCCTTTTCTCTGCCACCGTATTCTGTACGTTTTCATCGAGTGGAACAGCAACATCGACGATTATTGTTTCCCACGGTGGGTGAGTGGTTAACTTGTCGGTCTACTAACCCCAAGCTTGCAGGTTCGCTCCTGGGCGTGGTAAGTGGTTTTTGAAAGGCGGCAAAAATACTACACCATGTCATACGATGTTGGCATGTCAAAGAACCCATTTGAATTCAGTAGGCCGTGTTCATAATGGCAAAATTAATCTCGGGATTTACCGCCAACACAAAGTTCCTCATTGCTCTACTAGAAATCGCTATAGTGTTCAAGGAGCTTAGATATCTAACCTACTAGACTTTCTTAGTGCTTCAAGGAACAACGAAATTTGACATGTAAGCTACCCTCTGGGGTGTCAAATAACATAGCTTGCACCCGGCACCGAGGCCATACGATATTATTATTATCGACGATTATTATTATTATTATTATGATCATCATAAAGTTGGTATCGTTATATCTACGGTTATTATGTAAACGGGAAAACACTTTGGAGTTCAGTAATGTTTGTTGATTGCCAATCATCAATAATAATAATAATAATAATAGATAGACAATAAAGCCATACACCTCTTAAGCGACCACCGCTTTAACTACCGATTTTTGAAGGAACCGACATTGAAACCCATAATATTAATGCGATTTGTACCACCGACCACCGACCAGCCTTCGAGAGACCAACGTTTTTTAAGACTGTACTTATGCATTAGTATCTCATGCGGGCGGATGGGGTTCGGAACCGACTACATTTAACTTCTTTCTTTACTTGAATTATTTTACAAATGATGTGGACGAGCTCTTTCCACAGATGATAACAAGTAGTTCCGGGAAGAACTATACGGCCTATTTTCGTATATCCTACTCATGTTAATTGGCTCTATCAACATACAAAATTTCAGTTTGATTGTTGTGATAGATTCGTAGATATTGAGAACCGTCTAAATATTTCAGATGGTCGCCAGGTTGGATTTTTATATATGTAGGTCTTAGAGTTATGTACTTTTACATGAAGATTATTGTGTACGTGTGGTATTCTAACTTCAATCACATGATTAGGACACAAGAAATAAAAACGAGATTTTAAAATTTCGCACAGCTGCCATATTGTGGTTATGAAAATAATTGAAATAAATTAGATGCCAGTGGATTAACATTATTTTTATAAGCATTTAACGTGCAAAATTTCACTGTACTCGGATAGTTAAATCGCGAGAAACGACCATTTAAATATTTATACTTCGCGTCGCTGCCATGTTAGATTTGTGCTCACCAGGTTACTGAAAGACCTATAGGTGAACTTATGTGCATAGCCTCTAAGAATATTTAAAAATCAGATTGATTGCTGTAAAAGATTCGTAGATATTGAGAATCGTCAAAATATTTCGGATGCTCGCCATTTTGGATTGTTATATGTATAGGCCATAGAGTTATGTACCATTAAAGGAAAATTATCGCGTAGCTTCATTGTTCAAACTTTCACTTCGATCGCATGATTACGACACAAGAAATAAAAACTTAATTTTAAAATTTTGCACAGCCGTCATCTTGAGGTTATGTAAACAATTGAACTAAAGTAGATGCCGTTGCATTACAATATGTATAATCATTTACTGTACCACATTTCACAGCGCTCAAATGGTTAAATCAAGAGAAAAGTATATTACAATATTTCAAATTCGCTTGGCCGCCATGTTAGTTTTGTACTTTACAGGTTTTGATAGTTACATAAATAAACTTGTAGCAGTGCCCTTTATCAACGTACAAAATTTTAGGGTGATATCTGTAATAGTTTCGGAAATATAGAATGCCAGTGAAATATTTCGCACAGCCGCCAATTGAACTAAATTAGACGCCAGTGCATTACAATGTGTATAATCATTTGCTGTACCAAGTTTCATTACGTTTGGATGGTTAAATCGCGAGAAAATTCTATTTAAAAGTCTCAACTTCGCTTGGCCGCCAAGTTGGTTTTGTAGTTGCCAGGTTTTTGAACGTCTCATAGGTAAACTTATGGTAGTGCCCTTTATTACCGTAAAACAATTCAGAGTGATATCGGAAATAGTTTCGGAGGTACTGAATGCTGGTGAAATATTTCGCACAGCCGTCATGTTAAATTGGTGTGACAGAATAAAATTTTAAGGGCACGGTCGGGGTTGGCGAGAACGGTGCTATGATCTTACCGAGTTATATTCAAATCCCTCCAGCCGTTTAGAAGTTATTAGGGGGACACACACACAGACACACGGACAAAAGGTGATCGCATAAGCCTTTTTTTTTTTTTTTTTCATAAAATGAAAATAGGCTAAAAAGGGAATAGAAGGACAAGATACACGTTGTCATCCACCACAGCCTCCTCAATGTCTCTGTACGGTGCTGTCCTCTTGCGGGTTACGTGGGTAATTGTTCCAAACATTTCGCTTTGAGAATCCCTGGCCTCCTGAAGTATTGCAAGGTTGTATTAGTTCAACTTCTAGCCGATCACCTTTAAGCACTGTCAGCTGGATAGCGTCCCTCCTTGTTGCTATAAACTGCCTGCCCATTCAACACTCAAGAGGCGTACAAGATAGATATTAATTCACTGCTGGGTTGCAACACCAACCGGCGGATTTTTAAAGGGGAAGATACCTGAAACGAGGGATTCTTAAGTTTGGAGGCTTAATATCGAGATTAACTGACGTGAATGCATTACAGTAAGTTAGTAGTTTTGTTATTAAATGATCATAAAGTGTATAATATTGATTTAGACACATACTTACTGGCTAATTTTCAATATAAAATAAAACAACGAATACATGGTTGTGGAGGTGATTGTCTTAGGGGTGAGGACAAAGAGTTAAAAGTATACCCATACATTTAGGAGAAAGTAGGCTATATGTTCTTTGCTGAACATCTTGTTTCATAAATGAAAATAGGCTAAAAGTAATTGTAATATACTTTATACTTTGGGAGTTACAAGAGAAGGGGAAAACCACAGAAAGCTATTTCCAGGATGGCTGAGGTAGGAATCGAACCCGCCTCTTCTCAGTTTTGCCTCACGATGCTGAGTGTACCCCGTTCAAACCCTCAGACCAGAATTAAATTTCTTGGCAGAGCCGGACCTCCGCGGTGACAGTCAAGAATGCTAGCCACTACGATGTTCTGGATGACCACAATCTGTTGGGACCGAACGGATTGAGTTTGTTGTTGTTGTTTGAGTCTTCAGTCTTTTGACTGATTTGATGCAGCTCTTCATGCTTCCCTGTCCTGAGCTAATCGTTTCATCTCTACATAGTTCCCACATCCGAGGTAATCTGTTTAACATATTCTAACCTTGGTCTACCACTACAGTTCTAATCCTCGACCCTTCCTTCCATAACTAACTTTGCTATTCCTGGGTGTTAGGTAGATTTCATTAGAAAGCTAACTATTGCAATGGGTACCATGTTTCGACTTCCGGAAAATTTCGACATATCTTCGCGTTTCACATCCCCCAGACCCCAAAACCACCGTCAGTTCAAAAGTTTATATATAATTTATGTATATATGTATCTATCTATCTATCTATCTATATATATATATATATATATATATATATCAGTTCCTTGTGGACACGATAACTGCCGTAATTTTGCACCAATCACTTTGAATTTTTTACATAACATGTATCCCTATAAAATCTCGGTCGAGTTCGTTAATGGGCAAAATCGGTCCAAGGGGGTGAAAATGGGGGGCTTTTTTCGAAAAAGTGAAATTTCGCTATAACTCTCTTAATACGTGAAATATCGAATCCATTCAAAGTTCATAATATGTGTCGGATAAGTGCCAAAAATTTATGTCAAATAAGTTTTTTGATAGCACCAACCATTGACCAAAGAGGTGGAAAAAAGTGTTTTTTTCGGGAATCATTAATCATATCTCTCTTAATAGGCACAATATCAAAACCGTACAAAATGGACAATATTCCTCCAATAATTACCTAAAACTTTTGTCTGAAAGAATTTTCGATATGACCCACCATTACGCCACGGAGTGAGCAAAATTATTTAAATTATAAGAAAATTCCAAGTGCCAAGAGTGGTTGCTATGACAACTTTACTTTTAATTGATACGGGTTGAGCCATCAGCAGTTGCTATGACAACGCCACTGCACGAGATCACATTCTGTTTCCATATGTCTGTGGGAAGCGACTTCGGTATCGGAACTGGTAGCATGCTGAACTTCTATGCCCAAGGTCGCGGGTTCAAACCCGGCTGAAGTCGTCGGATTTACTAAGAGCGCCAAAAAACCCTGAGTATGCTTTCCTTCGGAGGGGAAGTTCCAACGTTCGTTGCGAGTTGATGGTTCCGGTGGCATCTAGTAGCCAAGTTCACAGCTAGGTGTCGTTGATGGTAGTATTTTAAATGATGTAGCCTATTTTAGGTAGATTTCATCAGAAAGCTAACTATTGCAATGGGTGCCATGTTTCGACTTCCGGAAAATTTCGACATATCTTCGCGTTTCACATCCCCCAGACCCCAAACCACCGTCAGTTCAAAGGTTTATATATATGTGTGTGTATATATATGCATATATATCAGTTTCTTGTGGACACGATAACTGCCGTAATTTTGCACCAATCACTTTAATGTTTTACATAATATGTAACCCCTTAAAAAATCGGTCGAGTTCGTTAATGGGCAAAATCGGTTAAAGGGGGTGATAATGGGGGGGGGGGGGTTCTTCGAAAAAGTGAAATGTCGCTATAACTCTCTTAATACGTGAAATATCGAATCAATTCAAAGTTCATAATATTTGTCGGATAAGTGCCAAAAATTTATGTCAAATAGGTTTTTTGATAGCACCAACCATTGACCAAAGGGGTGGAAAAAAGTGTGTTTTTTTTCGGGAAACATTAATCATACCTCTCTTAATAGGCACAATATCAAACCCGTACATAATGGAAAATATCCCCCTAATAATTATCTAAAACTTTGTCTGAAAGAATTTTTGATCTGACCTACCATTACGCCAAGGGATGAGAAAAATGATTTCGGAATTAAAGAACATGCCAAGTGCCATCAGAGGTTACCGTGACAACGCTTCTAAATTGATGAGGGATGAGCTATCAGAGGTTGCCAAGACAACGCCATTGCACGAGATCACATTCATTTTTGCATCTGACTGTGGGAAGCGGCTAACTGGTAGCATTCTGAACTTATATGCCCAAGGTCGCTGGTTCAAAGCCGGCCAAAGTCGTCGGATTTTCTAAGAGCGCTAAAAAACCCTCAGCATGCTTTCCTTTTGAGGAGAAGTTCCAACGTTCGTTGCAAGTTGCTGGTTGCGCTGGCATCTAGTTGCCAAGTTCACAGCTAGGTGTCGTTCACGTTAGGATATGGTACAAAATTAGGAACTACTACTTAAAATTGACCGTCTGCAGACCTTACCTGAATTACAGACTAAAACAGTCATCACAATTAACACCGTTTATCAGATTCTACACACCCGGGGTTACATGACCACGTTGTCGCAGCCCCTAAACTGAGGAAGCAACAAAAATCTCTGCGGGAGAAAAAATTTTGCGAGAAGAAGTAACATACTGTCAGATAGTTACACATCAGTTCCAAACCTTGCATAAGGACAGTGTGATCACAAGTATAAAAATGAACCCCGAATGACAAGAAGGTTACCATCCCCATAAGACAATAAAATGATAAAAATATGCATACAAAAACGAAAAAAAGTTGATTTTTAACCTCCAAATGTAAAATACTTTCTTGCAATCAAGGAGGTCTGATCCTCCTACGAATACCTGCATATTTTGCCTATTATAGCCAATCCCCTAGTTTGCCCGGTGAAATCTACCTCCGCCTTCCGGCGTGCCGAGAGGATTTTTTTTTAGTATGTGTCCTACCAACCTATCTCTTCTCTTCATTAGCAGTCGCCAGAACCATCTCTCCTTTCCGAGTCGTCTTAATACCTCTTCATCGGTTACCCTATCAACCCATCTGTTCTTCATCATTCTACTGTAGCACCACATTTCAAACGCTTCAATTATCCTCTTTTCTGCTGCACCAATAGTCCAAGTTTCACTCCATACAGCGCCATGCTCCAGACAAAGGCTTTCAAAAATGACTTCCTAATACCTAAATCTATATTCGATGTCAACAGATTCCGTTACTGTAGAAAAGCTTCCCTTGCCTGAGCCAACCTACTTTCTATATGTATGTCTACCCCTTATTATTCCCGTTTCCGACGGGATCGAGAATGAGAGGTGATGAAATTCTATGTGGCGGATGGATTTTACGGCAGGATGCCCTTCCTGACTCCAAACTCGAGAGAGGAGTAATGAGAGATGAAATGAATGAAGATGAATGAAACTGGGCAAGGTTGTAGAAGGAAGCGGCCGTGGCCTGTCAGAAGGTACCGTCCCAGCATTTGCCTGGAGTTGAAAATGAGGAAACCACGGAAAACCAATTCAAGGATGGCCGACGGTGGGGCTCGAACCCACGTCTACCAAGTCTGCTGATAGCTTGGCCCAATGGCCTAGCGCTGCTCTTTAGCGAGCGTAGCCACCGCTGTCGGTACTTTCTATATGTAAATTAATAAATGTAAAGCAATAATATTGGAATGCAGCCGAAATAAATCAGAAACCCCTATTGACGTCAAATTGACAGGTGAAAAGCTAAAGAAAGTAGGAAACTTCTGTTACTTAGGAAGCAAAATAGCCAGTGATGGACGACGCAAAGGGGATGGAAGCGCGGAAAGGAACTGGCCACCCTACCGCAAGTAAACTCCAACTGAGGACCGCCTCTTCGGAGGTGCAAACCAGCCTTCGGGCTGAAAACCCTTCTTCTTCTCTTCAGTAATTAGGTGTGATAATTACAATCTCTGACTGAAAAGTTCGGTGATTGGGTGTATATTACGAACGGATTGTTGGCTTATCTGAAACAGCAGTTACTGTCCTTCAAAGTAATCCCCGTGGATGGTTATGCACTTCTGAGAATGACTGTACAAGTCCTGGAAACACTTTAGGGATAACCTTCAGTTGGGTCGTCACATTACGTTGGTTGTCCGAAATGTCCGAAAACCTCTGGCCCCTCAGGGCTTTTCGGTGACCCTGGACCTGGACCCCACTTTGACGCTTGACTTCGGGGTCGTACCTCAGACACCAGGTCTCGTCGCCCGTGACAATAATTTTCAGAGCCATTCCATTTCACAGAACATTCACCCTTCTCACTGCCACCCGCCTAACAGGTGTGCATGGTAGGTTGCATAAATGCATCCTTCTAAACACGCACTGTGTCAAACAGGTCTTACACGTTGCGTTGCGTGTCGCCAATGGAGCCAGGTTGACCGTTCTGACTTTATTCACCGAACGCAACGTGACGAAGCTTGAACACCATCCCAAAGGACGCCTTCTTGCAAAGCTTCCAGGACATGTATCGACGATCTCAGCATTGCATAGTTACGGGAGGAGACTATTTCGAAGGACAATAGGGTCACTGTCGTGCATTGTTCATCTACGTTGATAGTATAGGACTATTCACTGAACTGTTTTGTCACAGGTTATATAACAGCAGTAGGCTATTGGCTAACGGTAGTGTTGTGGTCTTGGATACGGAGCCGATAACATAGATCTTATCAATCATCTCTTGGATACAAAATGGCCGTTCAACATGTTTTTCATTTATTTTTATTTTTATTTTTTTAAGAAAATGAAATTAATTATATTTTACAATGTAAACATAACGAGAAAATTAATAACATATGAAAATGTGTAAGAAAAGAAACACACGATGAAGGAATTATCTGTTATGAATCAAATAACTCTTGATCTCTTGCTTGTAGAAGGCCCTGCGATCTGCTCATCTTCGGGAGGATAAAGTGTTTTACTATCCGGGAATGACACCAATACTGGATGATCTTAGTTTGCAAAAGGATTTTAGCCTACTTTTCACATTTTGCAAAAATGAAGAAAAAGTAGTCTTATGAGATCGATCCGGGAAAATGTGTGTCTGTCTGTCTGTCTGTCTGTCTGTCTGTCCTTCTGTCTGTCTGTCTGTCTGGCTGGCTGGCTGTGTGTGTGTCCCCCCCCCTATCAACTCCTAAACGGCTGGAGCAATCGAAACAAAATTTCGTAGGAGTAAAGATCTATACCTGAATATCTCACGGCCATATTTGAAAATGATGTCAGTGCTACCAACTGCTGAAAAATCGCAATTGAAATTTGAGCTCCATGTTGGATATCTTGGAAGGTATGAATGGGAGCTATTTCAAAATCGGCACACATATAGATAATAATATTGCAGTTTAATTTCCAGAAGGCCATACATGGCAGTGTTGCCAAAATGATTATAACCCTACTGATAGGTCCAATATTTAAATGCATATAACTTCTACACTATCAATTGGAATTCAACCAAATTTCGTATGTTGTATGTGTACATAACCAGATATGACTGAACGTATTCTTATGAACCACCAGTGCTGCCAACTGTTAAAAAATGCTCTTAATTTCTATTATCCAAATACCAATATATATGAGAAAATATGCAAGCCGACAGCTTTAAACTATGCACACGTATAGTACATGACATTTTATATTAATTTGGAGTAACTTATATACGTCAGTGCTACCAACATGATTCTAAGCCTGCTGAGAGGTCCAACTTTGAATACATGTAACTTCCATACTATCATTTGGATTTCAACCAAATTTCGAATGTGCTATGTGTACCATAACAGCTATGACTATGCGTATTCCTAAGAGCAACCATGGCTGCCAACTGTTAATAAATGCTGTCTCTATCTTTGTTACCCTAATATCAATATATCAGAAAGAATGCAAGCCAATAGCTCTAAACTTTGCACACGTATAGTACCTGGCATTCTAGATTACTTTGGAGTAACTAATATACGTCAGTGCTGCCAACATGATTCTAAGCCTGCTGATAGGTCCAATTTTAAAATGCATGTAACTTCTATACTAACTAATGGATTTCATTCAAAATTGGCACAACAATAGATCATATTATTTCAGATTATTTTTGACCAATACATGCATGACACTGTTGCCAACATGATTTTACGCGCGCTGTTAGATCCTATGTTTAATTGCATGTAACGTCCATGCTATTCTTTGGACTCCAACCAAATTTTGTATTCTGTACCTTAAGAGATGGAACTAAGAATATATTCAGTCACCAGGGCTGCCAACTGTAGTGCTCGATTAGGCTACATTATGCCAGGTATACAGTATTTCGAACTAATTAGAAATTTCGATATTACCAACTTAATTTCGTCATTATTCTAGATAGATCCATATCGATTAATCATTGGCATGAATCTTACATTTTAAGAAAAGTAGGCTCTTTAGTTCGTCACGGAACTTCTTGTTTTAAACGCAATGCGGGTGCGGTAATTGGTTCTTTGGTGATGGAAGGGAACGTAACTCGCTTACTTACCCGACGAATAAGCCCGTCCTAACACACTGATCCTCCACGAAAATTGGCGTAATGCTGCGAGCTACTTCTACCCTTGTAGGCAATATTCCCGAGCTTATATTGCAAAGAGGCAATACAGTAGCTTAACTATGAAATAATGAAATTAGTGTGGTTGTTTTGATGTGGAGAGCACTCCTTGTATTCCCAGGGCTGTGCGACATAGCGACCTCTTAAATACTTGATGAACTGCGGAACACGACACACGCTAGGCCCAGGCAAGATGATGCACATTGCCTGCGTGATCTACCCTCCCAGCCACCAGGACCCAATTTCCCATCCAACGGGCCAGCTAGGGCGGCTTTCTCATCGCATTCACAGGAAGTTCCGTAATATGTTTGTTGTTATTTATTATTTATTTATTCGTTAACCCCGATATTTATTTATCGTATGGCTTTTAGTGCCGGGAGTGTCCGAGGACATTTTCGGCTCGCCAGAGGCTGTAGCTGCTTCAAGCGGACATTACTAGGGTGAGCTACAATTTCCGTTCAATTTCAAGTAGTTCCAACTTTCGCTACCAGATATCAATGATACCTAGTGGTGAACGTTGTAACTTTGATAGACCGTTACAACGAAATACAAATATATGGAACTCCATATATACCAATACAGAAAACTCCTTACATACAAAATTATTCCTTCCTAATATATAGTACACAGACTTTCATCATCTCTCTGGCCCAACTTCATAACCACCCAGTTTATCACAAATCATGGCCGCTTCAAATCCTATCTTCATAAAATGAAAATTATTGATTCATCAATTTGCAGCTGCCAGGAAAAATCTCAACAGATGGCTCATCACCTGTTGACTGAATGCACCACGTACTCGAGAAAACTACCAAATGTACTACGATCATTACCACTGCATACCATTATGAAACACCACTGGAATACTGTCGAAATAACAGAATTTATAAAAGAAATCTTCCACTCACTTCAATAATGTTATTCATGTTAATTTTGCATTTTAAAACTGTAAATATCCCGTGATATACCTGTAGGTGAAATACGGGTTGTAACTATATTAAATAAATTTTTAAAAAACTAGAAATTTAGCTCCACGCAAGTTTAGTCTGTGGAATGATTTTTTACCTGCCATAAATCTATGACATGGGACCGCCGACTTTACTTCCCCTCCGAAGGAAGGCATACTGAAGGATTTTAACGCTCTTAAAAAATCCCACGACTTCGGATGGGTTTGAACCCGCTATCTTGGGCACGGCAGTTCAGCATGCTACCAACTACTCACCTCCCCCATAAGGAGAGCGTTACAACACAATCAATTATCATGTTTTATTCTGGACCTTTCTTTTTTTTTTTTCTCTCCGAAAACAACTCATATACACACTATGCTCTCTTCTGTCCAGTTCCTTCCCGGTTGTCTTTCTTTGGGAGTTTGCTCAAATTTCTGCTGTCTAAGTTTTTCTCTGTATGTGCACGTGTCTGCCATGTCTTCTGTAGAGATGTTAAGTTTCTTGAGGTCTTCCATGGTTTCCTTTACCCAATTGGTTTTTAGTGTACCATTCGTTACTATATTTTAAAATGTTCTTGGTCAGTCTGTCTTCGGTCATCCTATGTATATGTCCATAAAATGTTGCCCTACTTTTCCTTATGTTGTTTGTAATCGTCTCTGTCTGTCTGTCTGTCTGTACAGTTCTATTGTCGGTTTTTCTTGAAACACTTTGAATTTATCAAACTTCCCTCGAAACCCCGTTCTGTTCAGTTTATCTTCTGGATTAATTCCAACTTCTTGGAGATCCTTTATGGCTTCTTCAGCCCATTTTGTGGTGGACTTCAATTTGGCGATGTACAGTAACTGGATATCCTTTTGGTCAATCTACTGTTATTCATCCATGTGAGGTGGTTATCGTGTCGGACTACCAACCCCAAGCTTGCAGGTTCGTTCCTGGCCGTGGTAAGTGAGATTTGAAAGGCGACAAAAATCTCGGTACGCATGTCATACGTTGTTGGCATGTTAAAGGACCCATTTGAATTCAGTAGGCCGTGTTCATAATGGAAAAATTAATCTCGGGATTTTCCGCCAGCACAAAGTTCCTCCTTTCTCTACTAGAAAGCGCTATAGTGTCAAGGAGCTTAGATATCTAACCTCCTTGACTTTCATAGCGCTCCAAGGAACGACAAAATTCGACATGAAATATGCTCTCTGGGTGCAAATAACAAAGCTTGCACCTGGCACCCGAGGGCATACGATATTATAATTATTATTATCATTATTATTATTACATTGCATTACATTACATTATGCGAACCGGCCAAAACTAAGGACCACGCAAATATCATTTCATTTCCTTCTCATAGTTCTTTCTTCCTTTCTCTTCCTCCACACTTCCTTCATTCTTTCAGTGTTGCGCCTTTCTCTCTGCTGTCCACCTTCCTCCCCTGCGTTCTTTCTTTTCTCCCACAAGAACCTTTATGTTGGAAAGTATTTCCCTGAATTGTGTTCTGTCTCGACAGTCGTCATCTGTAATTCCTAGCCTCCGGAGATCTTCCTTCATCTGCTAGGTGTAACCCCCTTGGCTCTTCAGATTGTATATTATTATTATTATTATTATTATTATTATTATTATTATTATTATTATTATTATTATTATTATTATTATTATTAAGGCACGGGTCTCAGCCGGAGCTGCACAGGGTTCGATTTTAGGACCAGGTCTTTGGAATATAACATATGATAGCTTGCTGAAATCTGAAGTCCCAGCTGAAACTATCCTAGTAGGTTATGCAGATGATGTTGCTGCTCTGTAGCAGGAAGAAGTGTGGAACAGGCACAGTTTAACTCAATATGGTAATGCGTACAATCAATAGTTGGATGGAGGAACATGGTCTGTAAGACAGAAATTGTAATCCTAACAAAGATGAGAATTCAGACAATACTCCCAATACAGGTAGGAGACATTCAAGAAAAGACGCGGCCAGCAGCAAAATACCTGGGCATCATGATCAACAATAAAATTAATTTTGGAGAACAAATTAGATGGACTGCAGATAAGGCGGCTAGAGGAGTAACGTCTTTCAGTCGGCTCATGGCCAATGTTGGTGGGCTAAAATCTAGCAAGAGGGGATTACTGATGACAGCCATCCATTCAGTTCTGCTGTATGGTGCGGAAATATGGGCGGATGCCCTGGATAAGGAAATTTACAGGAAGTCACTAGCGCAAATGAAGAGGTGGGGTGCTTTGCGCGTGGCATCTGCTTATCGCACGGTCTCTGAAGAAGCAGTTCTTGTTATTGCTGGGATAATTCCAATTCTTTTTCTTGCGAAAGAACGCAAGTGCATTTACTGGAGGAGATCTGAGGTAGGTTTACAAAATGCAAGACGAACAGCAAGAGTACAAACCTTTTATAATTGACAGATCAAATGGGAGCAAGTATACCGAAGCCAGTGGATTAAGAGAATGATCCCCAAGGTGCAGGTTTGGACAGAGAGGAAACATGGTGAGGTTGGTTATTATCTCACTCAGTTCTTGACTGGGCATGGGTACTTCTGTTCTTATCTTTAGAAGATGGAGAAAGTGGATTCACCAGATTGTATCTACTGTGATAATCACACCTTCTTCTCTTGTGGACGGTGGGTCCAAAATAGACAGTCTCTTCAAGAGCACATTGAGATGGAAATTTCTCCTGACAATATTGTTGCGGTAATGCTAATAAATGAAGAAAATTGGAAACTGGTAGCAAGTTTCGTTGGAGATATCCTCCGAACAAAGAAGACAGATCTGGATCGCCATTGAAGATAATTCACTATGGAAGAGGGGCCTACGGGCAAAGATAAACTGACTCTAGCCTGAAGTAATGTGATAAACGGTTCCAGGCTGGTGTTCAGAAGTAACGGGGGTGAGTTTTAATCGGTAGTCTGCCACTCAGGATCCCGACACTATGTGCGTGAATGCAACTTTTCACCCTTCAAGAAAAATGTATCCACTCATTGTATCACTCTTTTGATTTAAACGTGTTAAAATGATATTACAGCGAAATATTTTGATAACAAAGCACCAGTTCTTTGATAGATGAGCAATTATCACGGCTTCCTTTACGTTGGCCAACATCAACATACGAGGAGTGTTCAAATGAATGGATAAATAAATAAACTAAAATTAATTAAATAATTTAATTAATTAATTAAATTAAACCAATAGAATGACAAAGGCACTGGACGAACAGCAACCGATAGAGCAAGCAGGATTCAGAAAGAGTTTCAGTACATCAGACCACTTGCAAACAATAAATCAACTCATGGAGAAAGTTCAGGAATTTAATCTAGAGGTGTATATAGCATTTGTGGATTACAACAAAGCATTTGACTCCATAGAACAGGAAAGCGTCTTAGAAGCACTGGAAAAACAAGGCATCCCAAACAAATTCGTTAGACCCCTAGGCAAACTCTACGACGGTAACCAAGCCAGAATAAAGACAGAAAGAGAAGGATCTATCATCATGATAGAAAGGGGAGTAAAACAGGGAGACCCCCTCTCACCAAAATTATTCACCTGTTTGCTGGAAAATCAGTTTAGAAAACTAGACTGGGAAGAAAAATATGGCATCAGAATCGATGGGACAAGACTAACACATTTACGGTTCGCAGACGACATTGTTTTGGTGGCTGAATCAGCGAAAGAGCTGGAACAAATGATAAAAGAATTAGACAAAACAAGTAAAGAAGTGGGCCTTACAATGAACCCGAAGAAAACCAAGCTGGTGACAAATGCGTTAGAAGCCCCAATTAATGTGAACGGAGAAACACTGGAATATGTTGAAGAATATGTATATCTCGGTCAGAACATGTCATTTTCAAGTCGTTCAGAGAAAGAGGTCAAACGAAGAATTGGACAATCATGGAAGAGCTTTTGGTCCCTAAAGTTTATACTGGCCGACAAGACCCAAAAACTCACTTTAAAGGCTGAAGTTCTGGAAAAATGCGTGATACCGGTGTTACTATATGGTTGCCAAACTTGGGCATTAACATCGAAACAAAGACAAATGATCCAGAGATGTCAACGGAAAATGGAAAGGAAGATACTTCATGTCTCATTGAGATATAGAATACGGAAAGAAGATTTAAGAAGGAGAGCCGGCATGAAAGACGCTATGACATCAGCAGACCAGCTCAAATGGAGATGGGGTGGACATGTAGCGAGATTAGATCCTAACCGATGGACGTACAAAATGACGATGTGGGACCCAAGAACAGGAAGACGAAACGTTGGGAGACAAAGAATCAGATGGGCAGACTGGTTCGTAAAATAGGGAGGAAAATAATGGACAAGAACAGCGAAGATGAGGCAGGAGTGGAAAGACCTAGGGAGACTCGCATGCAGTGACCAATAAAACAATGCATCAACTAGAAAGACACCGTTCAGTGGACATGCAGCAAAGCGGTACATACAGTATCTCTGGTGTGAAATAAAGGCTTCTCGCAGAGCGGTGACCTCAAGAAGCACAGCGTTGTTCATACTGGAGTGATGGAATACACTTGTAGCACATGTGAGAAGTCATTTGCACGGCGGACAGAGCTAATGGAACATTTTGTCGTTCACTCAAGGAAGAGACCGCATTGTCCGTTTGTTGCGCCCAAAGCGATTCAGCTCGCGCTCTTAATTTGAGTAAACATCATAGTGTTCACTAGGGAAGAAATAACCTTACTGCATCACCTGTTACAAGGAATTCAAAAGGTTCGACTATCTCGCGAAACACTTGTTAATTCGTTCCGGGACCACATGTGCACAACATAGTGAATGATTTGTGGGATGTTAAAGAACGTGTATAGGTATCTGCATCCAAACTAGATGTTAAAACTCCACCGGTAAAGTTTTGTATTGCATTTTAAAAACACCTTCTATTTGAAACGGTTCAATATAGGTAGATTTTACTGAAGAGTGAAGACTTGGCAGTTTCTGTCATTGTTCAAGTGCTTAGACAGGGTAAGCTTTGTGCTTAGTGGCAATGGGAAGTTCCCAGATATTGGTTGATGGCTATTATGATTTTCGTAATACTAATGGATATTTGAGGCCTTGATATCGCCAGACTCAGAAATGATGATTGTTGTAGCGAATGTTATACCAGCATAATATAATTTACTTAATCTTTAATCAGCTGCACATCTATATGGAAGGCCCAATCAGAAAGAATAACCCCGAATGCTCCTCAGGACTTGCTCACCTGATGAGTTAAAACTGAGCAATTCCCTGCAAAGCAGGTGGCCATAGCCCTTATGGGATTTGTAAGGCTATTTATTATTATTATTATTATTATTTAATGTTAATATATAATACATATATATAACATATAATCAGTGCTACGGCAAGCAAAAATGGCTAGTAAGAAATATGCCATCATGTTTGTTGATTTCAAGAAGGTATATGATTCGGTTGACAGACCTACTCTCATGAAGATCCTGCAAGAACTAGGACTGGACGAGAAGGCGCATAACCTTATGCAACAGACTTTAAATAACACCAGGTCACGAGTGAAGTTCAGAGGAGCCCTCTCTGAAAGTTTTGAAATTCAATCAGGAGTAAAACAGGAAGACAGTCTCTCACCTCTCCTTTTAAACTGTGCCCTGGAAGAGGTGATAAGGGAGTGGCGAAAGAAGCTAACTAGTCAGGGGGTACCAAGTGGTATCACATTGGGACACAAGTGCAATGGGCTCAGTGTTGATTGCCTGGCACTTCTATCTCATTCAATAAAAACTTCTGTGAAACAACTTAACGTTCTCACGCAACAAGCAGCTGAAATAGGACTACATGTGTCACAGTGCACCACAAACATCAGTGTCACCTTGAACCCTGCATTTGAACCAGGGAGAGATTAAGAAAACTGACAGATTTAAGTACCTGGGAGAAAGGCTGGAACCGAATCTCTCGGAAGTAAGGGCATTATCAACTCGAGTTAACAAGTTATAAATGGCTTATCAACTAACCAATAACACATATAATAAGAAGTGTCTCTCCCGAATGACTAAAATGAGACACTGCCAGACAGTTATACGTCCTGAAGCCTTATATGCATCAGAATGTCTAGTATTCAACCGGAAGGGATTCGCGGACAAACTCGAAGTACAGGAGAGAAGGATAATGAGGAAGATATTGGGGCCTGTTAAGGAAGGGAATGAATACAGAAGGCGACCTAATCAAGAGCTCTACACGTACTGTGAAAGAATCACGGGTGTTGCTAGGAAACGACGTCTAGCATTTTATGGACACGTCTACAGGATGCATCCTACCGGGTTGACCAACCAGCTCCTCGGTTACTAGCAACTCAGGAAGATGCTTCAGCAATTGAAGTTCCAGGACAAACCGCCAAGAAAGACGACCGGTGCCCTCTGGACCCAGGAGAGAAGGGAACAACACAGCCAGAGGATGCGTAACTACTGGGCAAACATCAAAGCCCACTCCAAATGTAATACAGTAAAACCTGCCTAAACCGGAAACCTGGACAAACGGAAAACAAAATTCTGAACGGAAGTATTCCCTGTGTAAAATGACACTCTAAACCGTAAAACTGCCTAACGCGGAAACGGAACGACATTCCGGAACAGTATAACCTGACTAAGACGGATTATCTTATCCATAATACAAAGCTATGTACTAAATTTTGAGCGCGACTGTACTTGCACCAAAGTCGTAGGAAACAATAACTCTATTTTTTCCTCAAGGATGAAGCAGGTATGCTACATTTCACAACATCTGTACCATTACTTCCTCCAACCCTCTTGTAATCCACACAGTTTCCTTGTGACAAATGAGAGTAGAAGAACACAGTGAACTTTAGTAATCTTTAAAGGTGTTCTTTCTACTGTCACTGCATTTATTTATGGTCTGTAATTCAGTGACAATGACTTCCAAACATAAGACTCTTACACTGGAGGAGAAAATTAAAGTTATTGAAGAACACGAGAAAAACAAACGTGCGGATAAAGAATTAATTTTATTGTTTAAAGTGGGAAAAACTCAAATTATTTCATAGTAATCCTATGCGATATCGTTTTTAGTGCCGGGAGTGTCCGAGGACATGTTCGGCTCGCCAGTTTGTAGCTGCTTCGAGACGGACACCCATGAGGTGAGCTACAAGTACCGTCACGTGTGGAGTGTTGTCTAGGGAGGAAAGTTTGAATGTAAGGACGAGGAGTTGGAAGGTAGCGGCCGTGGCCTATAGTTAGTGACCAACCCCGGCATTTGCCTGGAAGGAAGATGGGAAACCACAGAAGACCATCTTCAAGGTTGCCGGCGGGGGGATTCGCACCTCCTCGCCTCCCGGATGTGAGCGACTGTCTGCAGCCACGCCGTAACGACTTCGGCTAAATCACCCGGTATCCTATGCGATAATACAGTATGTATTTGTATAAACCTGCAACGATCAAAGCTCACTTCCCCGCGCATTCACTCCGAGTGGATGTGCGACGTCACTGAGGAGTAGTGGAGGGGGTCACATGCTGCCTTACCGAGCACACTGTGGAGACGCGCTGACAAAAGCTTCGTTGCGAATCCAATTTCGCGCTCTTATTGTTTTCTCAGTTTTATATACGTTTTCTTTATTGAAGTCCTAT
This sequence comes from Meconema thalassinum, assembly GCA_946902985.2. NCBI lineage: Eukaryota > Metazoa > Arthropoda > Insecta > Orthoptera > Tettigoniidae > Meconema > Meconema thalassinum. The sequence continues at coordinate 86,269,252 of OX336393.1, forward strand.
AATCTCTTGTCGTGTAGCGTGTACTTTATTGGTAAATGTGTTTATGTAATAGTTTCGTTATGGCTTCTACTTCGACGTCTGGTAGCAAATTTGGACGACCATTAAGGGGACAAGCTAGAGAAATAGTCTATAACGTAACTGCTCACCTACGAGAACAGAAAACCGTTCATACACTCAATTATACAGTAATGTTGTGGCTTCAACAAGTGAAGCAACGGGTGTTTAAAGCCACTCGTGAAGCGTGTAATAGCGAAAGGGAAGACGTCTATGGCCAAGGGTCGTCTGCAGTTTTCTACTCCTGATGCATTATTTCGTGTGTTTTATATTATAGCCTCTGTGTGTGTACGCTTATTAGAACAGTATATTTCTTCAAAACATAGTTTACAACTAGGGAATCGTAAATAGCCTACTGTATTTTCATTGAACTCCGTGCTTTATACTTTCGGTCACTTTACATTTTTACTTTCGTTCTTTTAATTGCATTGCGTTTGCAGCATTAATGAAGGAATAACCTCAATCGAACAGCTGGCTGCAGGTACTTTCAGTACGGTATGTGACGGCAGCTTGACAGCCAGCTGCGCACTCCTTGATCCCGTATTGTCGGGGAAGATCGGGACGAGCCGAAGTGAGCTGCGCGAACCGAACTAGCCAAGGGTTCTTTTGTTATCATTTTATATGATCTTGTCGACTTCGTCGTTACGCTGGAGTCTGGCGTTACGTTACGGTGACGGGACGAAATGTACCCAGATGCACTGAGGTGTGTGACGTCATAGTACCGCTTGGTGCATGTGTTCGCCGACAATCTCTACTTCGTTAGTATAAGACAAAAATCCCCGATTCTTGGATGTCACGGGTAATCTCGAGAACCACTGGATGGATTTTTATGCGGTTTTCACCATTCTGTAAAGGATATCTCGAGGAAAGATTCTGTAGAAAATAATTTATGTATGATCAAAGGAAGCCAAGCAGTAACGATTTCAGTGAAAAAGTCGAAAACAAACTTGGCGTCCGTGGGCTTCTTAAGCTTATGGTAGGTAAACCATTAAACATATCAATATACTATGAGCGTAAGAATTGGTCAGCATGAAAAGTTCTACAAAAAAGTCGGCGAGAGGATATCTCTATCTTCAATACATCGCCCACTATAAGTGTTTTAGACTGGATGGAAGGGGCACGTCCCCGCGCACTCTGGTGAGCGTGACGGCATCCCGCGCGCTTGTCCTTGCTTTGCCCTTGGTTTGCACTTGCCGTTTGCGAGTAATTTGAAACAAGATAAGCAAGATAAATAGTATGCAGATAATTTTCTAACATGTCAAGAGTCTTTCTAGCATTTTACAGCATTTGTAGCATTTAAAATGATACAAAGTCTAGTCTTTCAGACTGACTGTCATTTTTTTGTTGTACGTTTATAGTGTATTTTGTCTTATTAAAACTCAACCCTTTGTAAAACGGAAACCTGCGAAAACGGAAAAATAAATCCGGAACGATTGCGTTTCACTTTAGGCAGGTTTTACTGTTGAATGCCGTGGTCTGTAGATGGCCTGTACGAAACAAGAAGAAGAAGTAAACAAATAAATAAATAAATAAATGATAGGAATGAAAGTACTGAGGAAATTACATGGACCCAGGAAAGTTGGGAATACCTGGATACGAAAAAGTAATTAAGACATTTATGTTGCTGTTGTTAATCATTTCAGGGGAATCTTGGTCATCAGCCCCATGTAGTTGGCTGTGTATTGAACTTGTCTAATAACTAGGGTTCGGATATTTAGGTAAATAAATATTTTACTTATGTAAATACATATTTTAAATCATTTTTCTATTATTTTATAAATTCCTGCTTTTCACTTATTAGCGCATAAAATGACCTAATTTTTACATTTTTATAAAATTAGTATCCTAGATCTTTCAGTTTATTGCATTTTTGTTCTGTGTTACTTAAACGGGGATGAGCCTGTGAGCTATATAATCTATCTAGCTATCTAATGTCAGCTTGTCGCTGCGTTTTTATCTTGTCGCCCCGTGTCCCACTCACTGTGGAAGCCGTGGATTTCCTTGTCCATAGCCATATTGCACCACGAGCTGGACCTCACCACTCCTCCCCCCCCCCCTCCCCCCCCCCCCCCCCCACCCCCACCCCCTCCAGCTACCTGGACCCACTGTCACTCACATGCAGTTCATTTCTGGCACTGTAAGGCAGTTCTACGATGCCTAATGTTAAAACAACAAGTTATCGTCTGTTACAGAATTTAAAGATCATTTTACTTCTGATAGGGGCGTTCTTTCTGCCAACCACGTGGGAAGGCAATCAATGCTGAAGAGCGATCTCAAGTTACACAACACCTCAGGGACAAGAAACATATTGCCGCAGTTTCGCACCTTTAGAAGAAGTGTTTCGCGATAATCGTTCGTCATTTGTGATGGACAACCTGAAGATGTATCTCGATGTGTATTATACTTCTTCAGTGAGGCATAGCATAAATTCCATTCATGAGTACTGCATATTGTTCATATTCACTTTAATAAACTAATAATTACATATTTTTCCTTTTTTGTCACATATTTCAGGTAGTTTTAATACATAAAAAAATATTTTCCCAATTTTTAGCACCTAAAAATCCGAGCCCTACTAATAACCTGTAATTATGTAATGGTCTGTGTAACTGTATTAGGGTCAGGGATGAAGTAAGAGACTATCCTGGCATTTGCCTGGAGGAAGTGTGGATAAACCTGGAGAAAGACCACAGTCAGGATAGCCACTGGCAGTGCTAGAATTCAAATCTCTGACCTCCGGACTTGCTGAAGCCGTGGCCGTGGTGCACGATATAACGGACACAGCTACGCCACGGGACAAACAAATGTATAGCCAAACTGAAAAACTATCAGATGCTCTCAGTAAAATAATTTTATTTTTATTATCACTTGGTTAGAATTAACCCAGAAAGATTGACTAAAAATATTTGATCACATTGACAATAATACCAAACATCGAAGTTTCGTCATATTGTGCCTTTAAGAGAGATTCATATCTTAAGGATTTTCTTTTATCCTACTTTTCTAAAAAAATGAAAAAGTAGGTTTATGTGACCAATCCAGGATGGGAGTGATAGACTGACATTCAATTCCGACCTTTTGTCAATTTTGCGGTCAGCGCCGTGAAAGAGCTTGGCTCCATTGAGCGTGGGGATCCTCTGAGCGGAAGTATCAACAGATGTAGCCAGCACACTCTGCTGAATAATGGAAACACCACAATATCCACCTCCTTCAAAATGGCATTAAATCCAGGACCGCGGTTCATATGCTACTGTTAGACATTTAGAAGTCTATTGAGGTTAATACCCAGAAGTCTCGACTCACACATCTATGGCTATGGACCAAGTTATGATTCTTTTCAGGAGGTGACTCGTTCTACTGGCACTTTGTGAGTCACCCAACAGCTTATAGATTGTCTTCCTCAACCTACTATATAGGGGAAGTTCGTGTAATTTGGACAGTCATGTAATTTGAACTGATATTTTTCGTATTTGCAAGTTTGGCCATCCCTTGTCTCAATGCGGCTTCGGTGGCGTAGTTGGTAGCATGCTGAGCTTCTATGCCCAAGCTCACTGGTTCAACCCCAGCCGAAGTCGTCGGAATTTCTCATGACCGTTAAAAATCCCTCAGTATGCCTTCCTTCAGAGGGGAAGTAAAGCCGGTGGTCCCATGTCACAGATTTATGGCATGTAAAACAACCTTCCGCTAATTACACTTGTGTGAAGCTAAATTATAGGTTAGGTTTGACTAACGCTCTTAGGTTCCAACGTTCGTCACCAGGAGCCCACTGTGGGGGCATCTAGTAACCAAGTTCAGAACTAGTTGTCGTTGACGGTGGTGTTTGGTAGCAAAAGTGGAAACTACTTGAAATTTGAATGTCTGCAGTCCTTACTTGAATTAGAAACAGATAACACACACTAATACAGCCATCACAATTAACACCGGTTATCAGACAGATTCTACACACACCCAAAGTACACGGGACTACATGGCCGCGTTGTCGCAACCCCTAAACTGAGAAACCAACCAACCCTTGTCTCAAGTAAGGTCAGCAACATAGTTGAGGGTTCCTTTCTCCAAGCAAATTGTTTTAATCTTGGACTCAAGGTTGGGGGGAAATAGGAAAAGAAGCTTATCACTCACATTCCTTGTAAGCCTATACGACCCTGAGGAAGTGTGCTGTGTAGTAATTATTTAAACGAAGAAGGTGTGTTGCTTTCACAAGTACTGCTGAAATATCTTAAGTTCTAACATACTTTCATTCATCAATTTTAAATAATTTTCATATTATTTGACTTTATATTAAATATATGCATGCCGTGTAATTTGGACCGCCTGAGAATGTGTAAAGTGGACCGTTGAAACAAATGTAATCATTACGTTTCTTCACAGTTTTATTTCTGATTCCAACTCCTGGTGCAGCTGCCAGCGTTCTTGGTTGTGGCCCGGGATGCCCGGGTTCGGTTCCCGGCTCTGCCACGAAATTTCATTCTGGTCTGAGAGCTGTAACAGGGTTAACTCCCAAGACTTCCCACCCCTTAATACCATCCCCCTACCCCTTACCTTACAACACCACGCGTCTGTATAATTTTTACTCCACGCGCTCTGTTACCACAACCAAAAATATATTGTTGCGTTCAAGATGCACTGTAATTTATAATTAGGTAAATATTAAAACTATATTACTTTTCAACTTTGTTAAAACATCATCGGTTTCAGCGACAACTCGGCTATAACGTCATGATGTCTGCGGTACGGGCGTATTCCTCATAAGGAATTTATTTCTCAGTCTTACTTAATACTTCGCATACACAGTAATATAACTTTCAGCTTCAGTTTGCAATAAGATTTTTCAAGAACCAACGTACAAGAAAATCTGTTCTTTGAAATCTGGTTATCCGGCAAATTACTGTATTTGCCCTTCCCTTCTGGTAATAGTGCATACTGCTTCCTCCTGTGATCACCAGGCCTGCTTCAAGGACAAGGTCAATACTGTAGATTACCCGCCTCATTGTAACCCTTGCGTATTCCGCAGTGCGTACCTGAAGGCAGTTTCCATAGCAATTTTTCACGAAGTTTTGACGTTGGAAGAAAAAGTTAAAGTTATTCATGAAATTGACAATAAACTGTAAAACAAACCGACGTGTGTCGTCAATTTGACCTAGTTAATTCCGCAGTCCAAACGATTTGGAAGAGCAAGGACAATAATGTTGCATCATTTGGACAGAATGGAACGAAAATTACGCGATTACGAAAGCCTGATCGGAGCAACGTGGATGAAGCTCTGCTTAAGTGGTTTAAACAACAGAGAAGCTGTAACGTACCCATATGTGGACCTCTCCTTAAGGTGATGGCAGAAGAATTTGCCAAGAAATTAAAAGATGAAGAATTTGTGTGCAGTAGTGGGTGGATTAACAGATTCAAAAAACGTCACAACATAACTTTCGATTAAGTGGGCGGAGGAGTTTGGTGAGTAATCGACAATCTGTTCTACTGTAATTGTAGTGTATGTTCATATAGGCTTAAAAGTGATTATAGTCCTACTCGTTGCGTAGTGGCTAGCATTCTTGGGTATCACCACGAAGGTACGGATTCAATTCCCGGCTCTGCCAAGAAATTTAATTCTGGTCTGAGGGCTTCCTATCTTAATCCTAACTCAATTACAGATACAAACCTTAGTACTGTACCCGTTCGTCCTGGGGATGCGATGACCCATCTGCTATTACATCGCATTCCTGGAGTTCCAGGACAGAGCGGAGTTAAATGAACCTCTAGTCAAATAAGGAATGTGTCGGAAATTCAGCTGAGTTATCGAAAAAGCAGTGGGTAACACGAGACAAAGTATCTCTAGGGTCGTTACGGGCTTAAGTTTAATAAAAAAATAATGCAAATATAAATGGGCGCCATCAACTGAATTCCTAGCAAACCACCTCCTTTCCTGGTTAAGCCTTACTCAAGACAAGGAAAGAAAAAGGAAAATCACATCATCATCATCAGATCACAACTAAGATAAAAACAAATTTATTTCACTTTGATAGTCAGACAGACATTTTAAATAAACCTCCTACCTGAGAGTATGGTCGAATGCCAACGTTAAATTGTCATTGTCCAAAAATCGAACCATCTCTTTTCTAATCAAAAATATTTCATCCACATAAAACAAGAAAAATCTCTAAAGTTCTCTTGGGTTCTCAGGATCACTGTAGCACTATGTCTTTCGTCACTGACATTTGTGAAACCTGAGACCTAATTTCTCTTTAATTTAACATCATAAATGTGGATTTGAAAAAGTTATTAATCTTTCTAAACATACACATATTATAATCACATATATTAAACATCACGTAATTTATGGCTTGCATGGCATAATTTAAATGTTGAACATGTTAGTCAAATGCTCCTAAACATTGAATAATTAATTTACATTATTTACATTGTCATTCATCAAACAGGATATCCTCAAACGTTGGCAACAACACTTTGAAGAGATTTCCAACATTGAGTTCCCACATCCCTCTATTCCAGAAGGTACTCCAACAGCAGGTCCTATCTCACACATCACATCTGAGGAAGTCACCAGTGCCATTAGGAGTATGAAGAATCAAAAAGCACCAGGACCAGATGACCTGCCGGCAGACTTCTGGAAGTTGCAGGAATTAAAAGAACCCGCGATCAACTGGCTGACCAACTTTTTCAATGCCATAGTTGACTCTGGAACTGTTCCCAGTGATTGGGCTACAAGCATCACTGTACCTATCTTTAAACAAAAAGGTGATCCAGCAGAATGTACAAATTATCGTCCAATTCGCCTCCTGTCGCACACAATGAAGATTTTTGAGAGAATCCTTGATCGACGACTGCGGGACATCGTCAGTATTAGTACCAACCAGTGCGGCTTCGTCAAGGGTGCGGGAAAAACTGATGCAATCTTCGCTGCCAGAATGCTCATCGAAAAGCATCGCGAGAAACAACAGCCACTGCATATCGCCTTTCTTGATCTTGAAAAGGCTTTCGACCGTGTTCCACATCGTGTGATCTGGTATGCACTTCGTAACCATGGTGTACCAGAAATGCTTATCAGCTGGATCAAGATGCTATACACAAACACCACAAGTTGTGTACGTTGTGCTGTTGGCACCTCGGAGAGCTTCCCAGTGAAAGTCGGTGTACACCAAGGATCTGCACTGTCCCCATTGCTCTTTGTCCTAGTCATGGACACAGTCACACGGGATCTGCAAAGGAATGTCCCTTGGACACTCTTATATGCTGATGATGTCGCACTTGCTGATACCACCAGGATAGGATTGCAGCGTCAAGTTGAAAATTGGAACAGCCGTCTCTCACAATACGGTCTTCGACTGAACAAAAAGAAGACCGAATACCTTGAAACTGTCCCAACCAACGGATCCATCCAAGTTGATGGAGAGACATTGACGAAGACCTTAAGCTTCAGGTATCTAGGATCTCGCCTACAAGCTGATGGTGAGATAGGTGATGAAGTGCGAAGTAGGATAAAGGCTGCATGGATGAGATGGAGGGAAGTTACAGGCGTACTCTGCGACAGAAGGATGCCACTATACCTTAAATCCAAAATATACCGCATGATAGTACGTCCTGTTGCTTTGTACAGTGCTGAATGTCGACCAGCTGACAAAGCTACGGAGCGCCAATTACATAGCATGGAAATGCGTATGCTCCGTTGGTCGATGGGCATCACACTCCTAGATCATATAAAGAATGACTCTGTTCGCCAGCAAATAGGAGTTGCACCCATCACTGAGAAGGCACGGGAAAAACGGCTTCGATGGTATGGCCACGTCTTGCGTGCTGCACCTGGAACTGTTGCCAATTCCGCTCTCTCCTTTGAAGTTAATGGGCACCGTCCACGTGGGCGCCCAAAACAGCGCTGGCATGATACAGCAAATGCGGATATGAAGGCTCTCAATCTAAGACCTCGTGATGCCCAAGATCGTGCAAAATGGCGAGCCAAGACCAAAACAGCGGACCCTGCAGCAGCGGGAAAACGCTAGGAAGAAGAAGAAGAAGAAGATTTACATTGTCATTCATAATTACTTATTCGTGAATTACAGAAAATTCATGGCTCATTGGTCATCGTTATCATCATCATCATCATCAAAGTTAAATATTTCTCACATTAATTCTCATCTCAAAATTCAACATATTCCTGTCATAATCATTAATTCATCACCATTTAATCATTTAAATCCTCAACTCAAGTTGAAATTCCTCAAATTATATCTCAATTAAATTTATTTAATTCCATATAAATCCATTAATCATCAGCTTCTTTAGTTAATTATCACCTTCTAATTCAGTTATTCATCATCATTACAATCGTCTATTAATTTATTTAAATCAGTTTATTTATTCAATCTTTAATTCATCCATTTATTTAATTCATCGATTTATTCCAAAATTAAATTTATCATCTTATTTAAATTTTATTCTTCTGGTTATTTAGATTTTCATTATTTCATCTAGTCATTCTGATTTTTATTTCATTAGGTCAGATCATTAATATGCTTAAATCTCAGATTATTATTTCATTAATTATTATTCTCGGAAAATCTTGTATTATCAACTTTATTTATTTGTTTAATTTCCTAACAAATTGTTTAATATGGGTTATAGAACGTTGTCTTACAGTTTTATCACTTCCAAGTTATATCTCGTATTTAATTTATCATGCCAAAAAATATTATTGCCTTCACGACATCACGTTGGATCTAACTATCCACAACTACATTATATTTCCTCAATTCTTCAAATATCACATTTGAATACAACAATTATTCCACAAAAACTCCATAAATATTCAGCACATACAGCATGAATCTCAATAATTACGCTAGACTGGGTACGACGACCTCATGTCTGCCTCAAAATACATTAGCAACATTGCTACTATCACATGGCAACTTCTACAAAATGCCTATCACAAACTTCACTTAACCATGTTGCATGATCTACAAAAAATATATAACTGGCTTCAAAATATCAACGCACACAATCTCCAATAACTGTTATTAATCTGATCACATCTAGACAACTTCTTAAACAATTGGAAAAATATTACCTCAGTAATTCAAGATCTGCTTTCAAATAGCATAAATTCTCTTACAATTCTCGTAATTCACATCACAGAAAAACACCAATGTGCTATAATCTCTCATATCAAAATCTGCAATACTGATCTGCCTTAAAATAAATCTGACCATTAATGATTCATCTTACAAGATTCAATTACTTTAAATCCTTCTCAAAGGTATCAAACTCAATTATAAAAATCATCAAAAGCATCAGCTGTAACAGCTGTTAAACTGAAATTACTCTCAAAAGAGTATAGCAACAAAATATTGGATTGGCAAACAAGAATTACTAAATGTAACCCTGCTGACATTTATCGTTACTTTATTTAACAAAATTTCGACTGATATGTGACTAGTAGTTCCTTGTTTGATTCACTTACAATCTCATGTACACTCGGATGATAAAAATGAGTCCCTCTATGGCAAGTAAGATGAGTAACCACCGTACAATCGTATAAATACGAAAGACCTCGCCCCGTCGACTAAAATGATAGTGCCCTAAACGATGGGTAAGATGAGTAACCACCATACAATCGTATAAATACGAAAGACCCCATCTCGACGACTAAAATGAGTGAATGTACCAGATAGGAATCAACAAGTCTCTAGTTGTCATATAAAAGCGATATTCATTCACTAAAGTGAATAACATCTTAATATCTCCAAACAATCCAATGGAAAAAAATCCCTACTGATGGATAATACACACTCGCTAGTATGCAATGAACTGACGAAGTAATTTTAGATAATCAATTGCAGATCACGAGTTAGAAATACTCGTTACACAAAAAGAACTATTCATGAAAAATATCCTTGCTGGAAAAATGTCTAAAAGACCAAGCATCTGCTTAATAAAGCCAACCAATGGTGAGAATTTCGTATAATGATGCCTGCCATATCATATGGTCACGCCATATTCTAGCAAAATTCGAAGCATATAAAGTCAAACCATGTCTAAATAATCGTATCACTCCTATTAGAAAAATATACATGTGTGCCCAGTATTCATGAAAATAATCGTATCAGGTAGTTATAACTCTTACAGTACCTTTTCATAATCAGCTGTTATTAAATTTCCAAGATCGTCGATTTTCCCTATATAATGAATTTCTCGAAAGATCGGCGTGAATATCATTCCATCCATGAAATGACGATTGCCTTCGAAATCCCAAGTGAATCAGCTGGTGGACCTCCTCTCGTCAGGAATCGAATCCATCGCTCTGCGGTGCCATCGCGTCTCTATCTGCGTTTACTCCGACATGATGAACTTCTGGTTACCCATAGCGGATATTGTCCAAATCCTCTCGAAAAAGTTCATGGAAACAGCGGACCCCCTATTCCTCTTCTACGTTACGCCACTGTTCCATACAATGTTCAGTTTGAGTGTCGAAAGTTCAATCTCCAATAACTGATAAGTCTCACTTTCGTAAAATAAAATTCTATATGAGAGTGTCTAAGTTTATGAAACACCCTGTAGTTGTGTTCATACTCGGTAATTTACAAAACTGCATAAGAAATAAATTCATTAATGCACGAGCTAATGTTCATCAGTGCATATGCTTACAACATTCCGTTTGCTTGAAATTGTCAATGTTACTTGGAATGCGTTATGAAATGCATAGTCGTAATGTTATTCAGAAAAACTATGTTCATTCGAAGTTCAAAGTTGCAGTATCCCGTAACAATCTGCTTTTATAATTCAACTGCTGAATAAACTTCCTAACTCAATGTAGCAATGAAGTTCAGCTTCTGTTATAATGCTTGCGTATATAATCATCTCCGCCTAAAGCTGACATCGCCATGTCGCTCTACTGTTCTGTTCTGCGTTGAAATGCAGCTTGGAATAAAGTTATCCAACTACTCGCAATGCTGTTCTAACATCCCGGCCGCCTATGCTTGCTTGCTCGGCAAGTCCGCCCGGTTTATTGACCTGCTCGTCGTTCGCTGCTCGGCGATGTTGAAACTGTCGCCTTCACTTTGCCGTGACAGTTTCGGTTCGCTACGCGACCTTCACCATGCGTTTGGCTTGCGCTACTGCTCGACCCTGCTTGCTCGGCTCACAGAGCTAGACTGAATGTGTCCGCACTGTCTTCTTCCTTATCTGCCTGGCGCAGACACGTGGCGTTCACCCCACCACTATGCTCTCGCGTCACAATTATAATCTCGAACCCTCATCATCTCGGCTATTCCGTTATAAAATAACTTAAGGGTTATCTAACTTCCTTAAAATTATTACCACATATAATGCATGTTATATCTTCTCTTCTAAGATGTTTAAATACCATATTCCATATAGATCTTAATAAAGCTTCATAATTCTATCCATAATTCCATCTTCTTACAGAAGTCAGTGCCTTCTTGATCCTAGACCTACTACGTCATCCTGACATTCCTCTTGACTCGATCTGGGCGCTATCTTTTCTTAACTCTTCCCAAAACCTCAACTACGGCTTAATGTCTGCTGGCGTAGCCGATATCCTCAACTAGTTATCGGGTACAGTACAGACATCACAGTAACATACAGTAGTGTTACGGCTGCAGGGTTGCTTCATTCCCTTGCGCGTGACTCACAGCCACCCGAGACTACCCCCCCCCCCTCGGGCTCTGAGTCGGCCGGCCGCTTGCGCAGCGAGAACAAAAGGGATGGACCAGAATGTTCTTGGCCCAACTAGTGTTGGAATTCTCGAGAAGGTGTGAACCCTGGTCTACTCTAGAAACATCTGTGAGTCATCATCGCCGATATATAAAGAGCGATCCTGGCCGGTGACGACGGACTGTGTGTTTTGGGAGTGTGTTTTCCTGTGCGATAGAGGTGTTACAATGACGTGCGAATTGCGAAACAGTGTGTATTCAAGAACAGTGAGTGACAGACTGTAGCTTGTATACTCAAGGAAGTGTTGCAGGTATTTCTACCGAAACCACCGGTCTCATTGGGGAGGGATTAACTGCGTGAGCAAGTGAAAGGGTGAGTGTCCTCCATAAGGGAGCAAACACGAAGAAAGACAGCTAATTGTTTCTATTTGTTTATTGTACGGTGTATATTTCTGCCCTGCAATAAAGCTGATATTTCTTTAAAGGACCATTTGTGTTGTGCTTTACCTACTTTGATCCAATTAACGAACTTGCTACTAGGGGTAGCACGTAACAGTAGGTTATCAGACAACTTATACACACACCCGTGTAGCCTATTTGTAATTCAGGCGATGATATGGAAGGGGGTGGCCATGGCCTTGAGTTAGGAACCATCCCGGCTTTTTCCTGAAGTGGAGAGTCACTTCCAGGATGGCTGAGATGAATCTGTAATAATAAGACCCGCCTTGTCAATCACTGGAAGGTAGTTACTAATTAAAATATACGGACATGTTTCGTTGTTACAATGATAACTTCTTCAGCGTGAGAAAATCTTAGAAAATTATAAAGAACCAAAAGGAAAATGGATATCCTTACAGAAATTCAATAATTTAAAATAATTGAATGGACACAAAAAAGAATAATAACAAGTAGTTCCGTGAAGAACTAAACAGCCTATTTTCATTTATCCTACTAATATTAATTGCCTCTATCAACATACAAATTATCAGTTTGATTGCTGTAATAGATTCATAGATACTGAGAACCGTCTAAATATTTTGGAAGGTCACCATGTTGGATTTTTATATTATAGGCCTTAGATTTATGTACTATTACATGAAGATTAGTGTGTAGGTGTTTATTCAAACTTCAATCGCATGATTAGGACAAAAGAAATAAAAGCTGGATTTTAAAATTTCGCTCATCTGCCATCTTGTGGTGATGAAAATAATTTAAATGAATTAGATGTCAGTCGATTAAAATTTGTATAAGCATAGACCGTATCAAGTGTCACTGCGCTCGGATGGTTAAAACGCAAGAAACGTCCATTTGAATATTTAAAGTTTGCGTCGCCGCCATGTTGGACGTGTGCTCGCCAGGTTATTGAACGTCCCATAGGTGAATTTATGCTTACAGCCTCTATACACTTATAAAATTGCAGTTTGATTGCTGTAGTAGTTAATAGATATTGAGAACCGTCTAAATATTTCGGATGGTCGCCATGTTGGATTTTATTATATGTAGGCCATAGAGTTATGTACTATTAGATGATGATTATTGTGTACGTTCATTATACAAATGTTGATTTCGATCGCATGATTATAACACATGAAAAAAACTTAATTTTCGAAATTCGCACGGCCACCATCTTGAGGTTATGTAAACAACTGAACTAAAATAATTTACTGTAACACATTTCACTGCGCTCAGATGGTTAAATCAAGAGAAAAGTCTATTAAAATGTTTTAACTTCATTTGGCTTCCATGTTCGTTTTGTAGTTAACCGGTTTTTGAAAGTCTCATAGATGAACTTTTAGTAGTGCCCCTTATCTGCATACAAAATTTCTTGGTGATACCGGTAATAGTTTCAGAGATATAGAATGCCGGTGGAATAATTCGCACAGCCGCCATCTGGAGGTTATGTAAACAATTGAACGAAGTTAGATGTCGGTGCATTACAATGTGTATAAACATATACTGTACCAAGTTTTGTTGCGTTTGGTTGGTTAAATCGCGAGAAACGGCTATTTAAAGTCGCAACTTCTCTTGGCCGCCATTTTGGTTTTGTAGCTACCAGGTTTTCAAACGTCACATAGGTGAACTTCTAGTAGTTCCCTTTATCATCGTACAAAATTCCAGGGTGATATCGGTAATCGTTTCGGAGATATTGAATGCTGGTGAAATATTTTGCACAGCCGCCATGTTGGATTGGTGAGACGTAACAAAATTTGTAGGGCACGGTCGGGGTCGCCCGGAATAGTGCTATGAGCTTACTGACTTTCATTGAAATCGCTCCTGCCGTTTAGAAGTTATTAGGGGGACACACAAAAATCCTCACACACACACACACACGCGCACGCACACACAGACAGACACGCGGACAAAAGGTGATCTCATAAGCCTATTTTTTCATAAATGAAAATAGGCAAAAAACATAATAATATAAATCAATAACTGGAAGACTGCTCTTATCCATCCACTACATAAAAAAGGCAACAAATCAGATGCAAACAACTATAGAGGGATCTCTCTCATATCGGTCACGTACAAAATTATATCAGCTTGTCTCTTGGAAAGGACGCAAAAACAATTGGAACCCAAATTAGCTGAATATCAAGCAGGATTCAGACCAGACTGGTCATGCCCAGAACAAATTTGTAATCTCAAAGCCATACTCAAAATGCGAGCCCTCGGACAAAAACCCATAGTATGTACATTAGTAGACTTCAAAAAAGCCTACGATTCGATAGATAGGACATCACTATTCCAAATTCTAGAAGAAACTGAACTCACAGAACAAACACTAACTAACACAAAGTCTAAGCTGAAATGTATGGGGATAATCTCAGAACCATTTTACATTCAAACAGGTGTGCGACAGGGTGATGGACTCTCTCCTATTCTGTTCAACGTCGTCCTAGACAAGGTTATGGAAGAATGGGAGAAGGAACTCAAGAAATGTGAATTTTGGAAGCCAATCCGACTGGGCTTTCCCAAAAATAACCTCTACATACCATACCTCGCATTTGCGGATGATCTGGCAATACTAACCGAGGATGAGGAGACTGCTGTCAAACAGCTCGAGATACTTAAAGAAAGTGCAGAAAAGGTGGGACTACAGATCTCGTTTGAGAAAACGGTCTTCTGTTCAAAGACAGATATCACGAGCCTGAAAACAAAATATGGTAAAATCGAAAGGGTACCGCACTTTAAATACCTCGGAGAATTTATCGAACCGAAAGGCTTTGAAAAAATCTCGCAACAAAATCGTCTCCAAAAAGTCAAAAAAGCATTAGGGTTAGTCCAAAACATCTACAACAAAAAATATTTGTCAAAATACACAAAAATTCGACACTACAACACAGTCATAAAACCAGCAGTCCTTGACGCAAGCGAAACTCTGACACTTAACAGTAAACATGAAATTGAAGACATCAAAAAGGAAGAGAGGAAGATCATTAGGAAACCTTAGGAGCAAGATATACGCAAGATGGTTACAGACTACAATCAATAAAAACAACAGAAAAGTATTCAAACATCGAAATTGACATTAAGAAAAGATGAATGAAATTCTTTGGACATCTCACTAGACTACCAGAAAATCGATTGACGAAAAGAATAATAGATTATTTGACCACACTCAAGAACTCAACACCTTGGTTAGAGGAACTTCGAAAGGACCTCAAAAACGCAAACATACGTTCACCTGACATTTTAGAAAGGGATACCATCAGGCACAAAGTTTAAAAATGGGAAGTTACATCAGAGCAACCACAACAAAAACTGTGCAGACGCAAACAAGCCTTCTCGGAAATATTGAAAGTCTATTGGAACAACAAGAGGAACTAAAAGAAAAGTTGATTGAGTCATTTGCTTAACGTCTTCTATGTATTGGGAGAATTCGCTTCAAATAATAATAAATAAATCAATTAACCTTGAAATACACATATTGTATGAAGGAAACGTATTCAGGATGTTGTTGAATGTCACGGGTTAATGCTTCCAGCCATGCATCAAGAATGATATAATGAATGTTATAATGATATAACTCCACTAAGTCCTAAGGGCCAACTATTATTAGCAACATAGGCCTACTGTTGTTTTGAATTAAACGCAAATTTGCATTTCGGAACTAGCGAGTGAGTTGTCTATGGCGCAGGGTGGACTCGGCTCCGTTTGTTCGTGGCTTAAACTTTTTTCGCTTTTGTCACTGCTTATCTGTGTGAAAAACATTCTCCAAAATAAAATCTACAAAAAATATTCACAGATCCAAATCTCTACTCTTAGTATAAAACTAAGTCCCCGATTCTTGGATGTCACGGGTAATCTCGAGACCATTGGATGGATTTTGATGCAGTTTTCACCATTCTGTAAAGGATACCTCTAGGAAGGTTTCTGTAGAAAATTATTTATTTATGATCAAAGGAAACCAAGCAGTAATGATTTCAGTGAAAAAGTCGAAAAGGCAAACCGTTAAAAATATCAATATACTATGAGTGTAAGAATTGTTCAGCATGAAGAGTTCTACAAAAAAGTCCGTGAGAGCATATCTCTATCTTCAATACATCGCCCACTATAAGTGTTTTTACGTTTTCATTTCTTCCAACATCTCCATTCAATTATTGAGGCGACAGTTTATGAGCTAGCTAAGGGCGAGCCTATCACCCCAGTTACAGCCTAGCTAGTGGGCGAGCCTATTACCCCAGATACAGCCAGGAGCAAGCTGTCAAGTCGTGAAGAGAAGCGTGGTTCTCCCATTCTTCCATAACCTTGTGTTTGGAGTTTCCCTGGAAGTGCAACTCGGTATTTCATTTCGCCGGTGAAATTTTCGTTCCGCAAAATACAGTCAAGTTAAGATTAGACGGAAGGGGGATTTGTGTTTCATGCACCTCGCCATTCTTAAATTGCATCTGACAAGAATTCGTTACACATGCATATCCATGATAATATAATTAATAGTCCAGTCAGTGATTTTAACCCATCATGCCGAGACGTAAAACGGATATAGGTCGTAGTTCATTGACATCGAAAGAAAAGCGCTTATCACGTACTGCATTCATAACTGTTCCCGGGTGAAGCCGGGGTGGGTTGCTAGTTAAAGGATAAACATTTGAAGTTGCTTCTGATAGTTCACAAGTAAACTTGATCCACAACTGCAAACAATTGTCAATGGAAAGTTGCCGCTACATTAATCATCATATTATATATTATTTCAGTAGTATAGATCCCTCCTGCGGCGCTCACAGGCGACCGATCGTGAAAATAAGCATTCAAATGAAATAGAATAGACGTTAGCAGTGACGAATTGCACTTCAATTCCATTAATATCAATAATTTCTTTAAAAAAATAATTTAAAACAATGGTACGAAGTGTGCGATTTGCAGATACTGTTGATGTATGGGAAATACGCTCCATAATTGCTGTCCACTTCACATTTTGGCCGCTGTGACGCCCGTTTCATGTCATTTTAACATTATGAGGTCTTTCCTTTATCATTTTGCATGGATTTCAGAAACACTAAATCAAAGGAATGAGCACTTAAATCGTATAATTTCATAAATATCGAATAACTGGTGAGTGTTACAGCACACTCAGCACACAAATGACATTATCAGTGACAAATTGCATTCTAATTTCTTAAATATCAATTTTTGTAAGAAGTGTTCGATTTGCAAAACCTATTGGGGAAAGTGTGGTTTATGAACATGCGAGATTTCTCGCACGGGTCCGCTAATCTCCTTAATCACAATTATAATAGTAAAATCCATTATGTGAATTACCTATGTATGCCACCTACTGGAAGGTTTAGGATAAATCTCATATCATTAATTACAGTTAAAATGTTCAATTTCATTGTCTCTCTTAATTGGTCGAGATTATTATTTCGTAATCAAAGACAATATCTAAAGTCAAATTTATTGGAGAAATGTATATCCCTTTTGAAGTACATGCAGGTGTTAGTCAAGGAGACGGACTCTCTCCCCTTCTGTTTAACATGGCTTTAGATTAAATCATCAGAAAATGGGGGGAATAAAACATAAATGGCATAAACATTGAGACTGCTGGGAACAAAATCAAAGCCAAGTGCTGAGCTTTTGCAGACGACCTAGCGATCAAGGAGATAACTGTCGAGAGGTTACATAGTATAGCATCATTGACTGACCTTCAGAAATAATTTGAGAAAATCAAGTATATGGGGAACTTTCATCAAAAGTCCAAGAAATATATTGAAACAGCCTATGGGATGATCTCACAGGTATCGAAGTTTAAATCCCCTGTAGAAGTACTTCTACGTTCGGGATTGAACAGTATGGCCAACACAAAAAGGGCCTCAAGACGTCCAAGGGCATTGAGACTAACGTGGAATCACTACAATAAAAGAGTGATGTCATGTAATGAAAAACTGAAACATTACAAAACCACTGTCCTTTAAGAAGATATATGCATCAGAAACCGTAACTTGAGAAGGCCATTCCAAAATTGCAGAAATTGAAGAGCAAGAACGCAAAATTCTTAGAAATATATTTGGCCATACACAATACAATGGAACATGGATCAAGAAACGAACTGCAGAACTCTTTAGTCTCACAGACAGATTCACAAACGCCGTACGCAGGAGACATTTGAATTTTACAATTAGGATGGATAAAAATAGACTAACAGAAAGACTATTCAATATAATTAATACACAAAATACGAGGATAAACTGGCTGGAGGAAACAAGGAGAAACGTGAGTGAGTTGAGCATCGGGAAGAGCATTACCAAAAAAAAAATCTTCAGAACTTCAGTAAATAAGCACACATTTAGGCTGAAAATTAACAGCAGGGCTGATACACAATGGATAGAAGAACGCAAGAAGCAACAGAGTTCATGAAGAGATTTTGGGAAAAGAGGAAGAAAAAATTCATCAAGTCAATTAATTAGTTCCAACACGCTCTATGAATGGGCATAACGAAAGAAAGAAAGAAAGAAAGAAAGAAAGAAAGAATAATAATAATAATAATAATAATAATAACTAGCGGACCCATTCAAGAACTTTCGCATGTGTATACACTGTTAAGCTGGCTATCTTCTTATTTATTTGTTTCAACGCACTTTATAAACAAATAAATATATTTTTGTTGACTTTTCAAGAAATTCAAGATTTTTTCTGTACTATTGAGACGATTTGGAAGATTTTGGTACAAACAACACCTTCTAACTCCCTCTGGTTTAGGAGCTTGAGTTTTGTGAGACTTGCTCCTTATATGCCTCTTTCTTAACGACACTTTAAGCTATACGTCCTCTGAGTGCTGATAAATGTTAACAACAAATACACGTTTCTGGTGGTGGTGATCATTCTTTCATACAACGCTCATAGTTTCCCGGAAACTAATGGTTTATGCTGTGTAATAAAAATAAAAATAAAAGAACGCTCATGGCATTTGTAGATTTAGACTTTGATTTAGGGGCAGATGACGTCGTAGTTCCGCCCTATAAAACAACAATAACTAACTGAGACTTTGATTTAGATTCAGATTTATATTTGTAGACTTAGAAAAGGCTTTTGATAACGTTGATTGGAGTAAGTTTGACATTTTGAAAAGGATTGGAATAAAGTAACGGGATAAGACGGTGATCTACAATCTATAAAAAAATCAGACGGCAGTTATTCGAGCCGAACGACATGAGAGAGAAGCTGGTATTCAGAAAGGTGTAAGATAAGGCTGCAACTTATCACCCATACTTTTCAATCAGTAGGCTACCGGTACATTGAACAAGCAATGAAGGAAATTGGAGAAAATTTTAAAGTAAAGATTCAAGGAGAAATAATTTCAACACTGAGATTTGCTGATAGCATTGCCGTCTTAGAGGATTCACCAGAAGATTCTTTAATGAGTTTTTAAACGGAATGGACTCCGCCTTGAGGAACTAATTCATGATGAAAATCAATAAATGTAAAACAAAAATATTGGAATGCAGCCGAAATAAAGCAGAGCCCCTTATTGACGTTAAATTGGCAGGTGAAAAGCTAAAGGAAGTAGGAGACTTCTGCTACTTAGGAAGCAAAATAACTAGAGATGGACGAAGCAAAGATGATATAAAAAGTAGGTTAGCACAGGCAAGGAAAGCATTTCTACAGAAAAGAAATCTGTTGACTTCGAATATAAATTTAGGTATTAGTAAGTAATTTATTAAGGCCTCTATCTGGAGCGTGGTGCTCTATGGAAGACAAACTTGGACTGTTGGAGCAGCAGAAAATATGAGAAATGAAGCGTTTGAAATGTGGTGTTACAGGAGAATGATGAAAATCAGATGGGTAGATAGTGTTACGAATGAAGAGGTATTAAGACGAGTGAGCGAGGGGAGAGATGTTTCGGGTGACTGCTAATGAAGAAAAGAGATAGGTTGGTAGGACACATTCTAAGACACCCTGGAAAGGAAAACTTAGTTATGGAAGGAAGGGTTGAAGACAAGAACTCTAGCGGTAGACCATGGTTAGAATATGTTAAACAGATTGCCTCGGATGTAAGTTAGTTGTTTATTGAGGTTTTAAGGGGCGGAACGGCGAGGTCATCTGCCCCTTTGCTCGGATGTAAGGTGTGCTAGCTATGTAGGGATGAAATGATTAGCTCATAGTACAGTACAGCTGGAATGGTTTTGTTCCTAAAACTGTGCTATGGTTGGCTTTTTGTAAATCGTTAGAAAAGCACAAAAAAAAGCTTAACTCTGAATTTTAGAATAATTTGCACGATCATTTTGTCGGAAAACTCAAAAAAACATTGAAATACGTTTTTCTCTGAATCGACGTATTTTAAAGAAAAGTTTTTTAAACAAAAAATGTAGAGGACATTGTCACCTGCAATTCGTCTAATTGAGGTCATGTCATACGTTTTGAAATGCAGAAGCTAGGTGGCGCCAAAGTTTCCAAAAAGGTGCTTTTTCACTTTTTGTCCTAGAAAATATAGTTTTTTCACAAAAGAGTGAATCAGAAAGTTGTTCCCCTCAAAATTGTCTGCAACATTTATTTAAACGTTTGTTTCCTCCGACTTACCGTTCCAAAGTTATAGCGCAGCAAATGCAACGCTGCGTAGTCAAGGCTACTATTGTTATTGCGGAGAGAGCGTTGGGCATAATTTAGACAGGGACCGGTGTCGGACAGCTGCCTAAGGCTCGGTCAAACAGGACGCGGGCTGTGTTTGTTAATGAGCTCAAACAATCATATATATTTCAATCGCAACGTATCAATCATAACTGTACACATATTAACCTTTATGTCACCTGAATAGTACAATTTACACCCTTCGGCAGACTATAACTTTGGAAAGGTAAGGCGGAGGAAAAAATGTTTCCATAAATGTTGTAGACTATTTTGAGAGGAACAAATTTCTGATTCGCTCTTTTGTGAACAAAACATTTTTTCTAGGACAAAGAGTGAAAGAACACTTTTTTTGAAACTTTGGCGCCACCTAGCTTCTGCATTTCAAAACGTATGACATGACCTCAATTAGACGAATTGTAGGTGACAATGTCCTCTACATTTTTTGTTTAAAAAACTTTTCTTTGAAATACGTCGATACAGAGAAAAACACTTCAATGTTTGTTTGGTGGGATTTTTTTTTCCGACAAAATGATCGTGCAAATTATTCTAAAATTCAGAGTTAAGTTTTTTTTTGTGCTTTTCTAACGATTTACAAAAAGCCAACCATAGCACAGTTTTTGGAACAAAAGGTTTTTTTTCTGTGCAGCTGTCCTGTACTATCAGGACAGAGAGGCATTGAGAAGTGCATCAAACCAGTTCAAAGACTGAAGACTCAAACGACAACATGTTACCTACTGGTGGCAAATGACTTTCTTCGCTTTTGGTGAATCCTCATGCATCCTCCTGTTCTCTTCCCTACCCCCTCTCAACAGCACAGCTAACCATACTATGTCCTCATTTGACAGCTTCGAGTTGGCGTTCTCGCCCGGGTACTCGTGAGCACAAGCTCCCTTGAGATCCATTCTTCAATCCAAATTTGATTGCACGAACCGGAAAAATAGTATTTTAATTACAAGTTTTGGCAATGAGAAATGTTATCATTTTGTGAAAGAGATTTCTTTTTAATCTACAGAAAAAATAATAATTAATCATCATCCCTGTATTATGAGTAACATGAAAGATGCTGATTCGACACGACTTTCCACATGTAAATGTATCTTATATGCATGAGTCATGCAAGCAATTGCAACATGCCTAGTGAGTAGTCAATCCCAAGCTATTTTAGCAATTTAGGAAAAGGAAAGAGAGGCACATGTTTCTTCTTATTATTATTATTATTATTATTATTCGATTCGGCCAACTAGGGACCACGTCAGTTTAACTGCCTCTTCTTCCGAGCACTAACTACCGCCCAGTGTTCCCGCATTCGTCTCCGGTGTTGTTCTTTTCTCTCTTAGGACCACGCCTTCCCTGTCGTCAGCTTCGGCTTTTCCTGGAAACCTTTGTGCGTACGTAGTTTTCCCTGAAGTGGAACACACTCTTGGATATCATTAGGGGAAATTTCCATTTCACGTAGAACTTTCTCAACTTCCGTGAACCATGCCCCTTTGGTTTTCTTCTCTTGAAAGTACGTCAATATCCGTTTTGATAACCTGTCTGGGCTCATTCATGTCACGTGGCTATAAAAGGCAATCCTTGTTTTTCGAATCGTGTCACTGATCTTCTCCACGTGCTTGTATAATGCATGGTTGTGAGGCCTTCTGTACTCGCTGTTTTCTTTGATGGGACCCAGGAATTTCCTCAAAATCTTCCTTTCTTTAGCCTCTAGTTTATTATTACATTACATTATGCGAACCGGCCAAAACTAAGGACCACGCAAATATCATTTCATTTCCTTCTCATAGTTCCTTCTTCCTTTCTCTTCCTCCATACTTCCTTCATTCTTTCAGAGTGTTGCGCCTTTCTCTCTGTTGTCCATTTTCCTCCCCTGCGTTCTCTCTTTTCTCCCACAAGAACCTTTATGTTCGAAAATATTTCCCTGAATTGCGTTCTGTCTCGACAGTCTTCATCTGTAATTCCTAGCCTCCGGAGTTCTTCCTTTATCTGCTTGGTGTAACCCCCTTGGCTCTTCAGATTATATATTTTATCAAAAATGTGTTTATTTATTCTTGTTGGATCCATTCTAACCATATGTCCATAGAAACGTACACCTCGTTTCCTAATTGTTGTTTCCAGGTCTTCCACCCTTTCATATATCTCCTTGTTGGATCTTAGTCTGTAGGTTCCCTTTACCACTTTTGGGCCGTAAATCCTCCTCAATATCCTCCTTTCAATCTTCAGAAGCTTTTCCAGGATCATCAAATTTTCCGTCTCCACACTATATAAGATCACCGGGTTTACCACAGCATTGTAGTGTTGTAGTTTGGCATTAAGGGAGAGGTTCTTTTTGTTGTATGTATTTTTAGTGGAGAAGTTGAGGTTTTCTAGTTTAAGTCTTCTGTTTTCCATTGCCTCTTTGTCCAGTCCATTGTTGCTAATGATCTCTCCGAGGTATTTAAACTCTTTCGTGACCTTTACCTTCCCATATTTCGTCTTAACTGTTTTCTTCATGTAGTTCTTGTTGGTGCTCATCATCTCTGTTTTGGAAAAGAGATTTGTAGCCCAGTTTTCCCATCGATTTCTTTTAGTTCATTTATCTGTATTATTGCTTCCTGTTCCGTTTCAGCTAGAAGTGCCAGATCATCCGCAAAGGCCAGACATCTGGGTTTGATTATATTTTTACTTCCAAGTAAAGCCCCGGAGTCATCGGTTGTCCACAATGTCTTCATGATCTTATCTAGAACCACGTTGAACAACATCGGTGATAGGCTGTCTCCCTGCCTCAAACCAGCTTTTATTTGGAAGGGTTTGCTGATCTCTCCCCGGAATTTCACCTTGGATATAGTGTTTCTTAACGTCAGCCTAAGTAGGTTTAGCGTCTTTTGATCCACTCCATATTCCCTCAATATGTCCATCAATGTCTATTGAATCGTAAGCTTTGTGAAAGTCAACGAATAAGATGAATAGATCTTTTTATCGTGCAGTGTAATATTTTATTATCATATTATCATTTTCAGACTAAGTATTTGCTCTGGACAAGAACGCTCTCTCCGGAAACCTCCCTGATATTCTCCCAGTTGTGGGTCAATTTGTGGTTCCAGTCTGTTCAGTGTAGTTTAGAAAAAATGTTGTATGTAACTTTTAAAAGTGATACACCTCGATAATTATTGACATCAGTTTTCGGTCCCTTTTTATGTAACGGGTGAATCAATACCACTAACCAGTCCTCCGGTATATTTTCATCCCTCCAGATATTCCTGAACAGTTCCGTCGTTTCAGTGATGAAGGCGTCATTGGTTATATTCCACAGTTCTGCGATAACTCTTCTCCGGACGCTTTATTGTTCTTTAAGGATTTTATTACATTCCTTATCTTCTTTTCATCTGGTGGTTCTGATTGTAGGTTCTGGACTGTGTCTTTCAGAGTTTCCAAATTTTCCTGTGGTGGTTCGCAATTAAGGAGTTCTTCGAAATAATAGGCAAGAATCTCACAGTTGTCATTATCATTCAAGGCAAGGGATCCGTCCTGTTTCTTAAGGTGGAGGCTCGGTGCCGTGTAACCAGTAATGTTATTGTTAATAGCCCTATAGAATAGACAGGTGTTGTTCAAAATTATCTTCCATTTCCGTGATTTGTTCTCTAAGATATTCTCTTCTGATTCTTCTCAGTATGCGGTGTGCCTGCTTCCTTATTTGTCTTGATTTCTCCAAATTCTCCAGTGGTTTATTTCCGTTCCATAATTTCCATGCCTCTAGTCTTTCCTCGATCGCTTCTTCGCATTCCCCATTCCACCATGCATGTTTGCTGTGGTATTTCACAGATGCTAATTCTCTCGCCGGCTCTGTCAGATTGTAATTTCATCCCAATTTTTGGGTGTTTTTAATTGTCTTTGATAGTCTTCTTTATTTTCCTGTACGAGTAATTTACGGTTGATTCTCGGGATTCTGTTCACACGGGGATGCGTTTTCCGTCTGGGTATGAAATTCATGTTGATTTGTGATAAGTAGTGATCTGATGTTACATTATCCGCTTTTCTGACTTTGACATTTTGGATTTCCTCATAATTGTTCCGGGAAATTGCTACCTGGTCCAATTTAAATTCGCCCAACATAGGGTTTGGAGACACCCATGTTTCCTTTTTTTTGGGGGGGGGGGGTCGTGCCTTAAAATGTGTGCACATGATTTTGAGGTTGTTCATTCTGCTGAAGTTGATCAATCTTTCTCCATTTTTATTCGTACTTTTGTATGCAGGGTATCTTCCCACTGTTGCCACGTACTTATTTTCCCGGCCCAATTGTGCATTGAAATCCCCCAGGAGGATTTTAATGTTGTCTTGTGGAGTCTCAAGTATTGCGTCCGTCATTCCTCAACCTTTTCATGGTTCTTATTATCCTGACTGATCGGCGCATGGGCATTAATCAGTGTGTATTTCTTGTTTGTGGATTTAGCCGTTTATTTATTTATTCATTTATTTATCTATGGCTTTTAGTGCCGGGAGTGTCCGAGGACATGTGGGGCTCGCCTGAGTCTGTAGCTGCTTCCAGCGGACACCCTTAGGGTGAGCTACAAGTTCCTTTCAATTTCAAGTAGTTCCAACTTTCGCCACCAGATATCAATGATACCTAGTGGTGAACTTTGATAGAGCGTACCGACGAAATTTAACATAACAATTTAGCTTCACACATATTTAGTCTGTGGAAGGATCTTTTACTTGCCATAAATCTATGACACGGGACCGACTGCTTCCCTTCCCCTCCGAAGGAAGGCATACTGAAGGATGTTTAACGGTCTTAAAAAATACGACGTCTTCGGTCGGGTTTGAACCCGCTATCTTGGGCACAGCAGTTCAGCATGCTACCAACAACGGTACACCACCGAAGCCGCTGATTTAACCGTTAAGAGTGACAGTCTCGAGTTTATACTCTTGAAGTCAACTATTGTGTTCAAGAATTTCTTATTTGCTGCAAAAGCTGTTCCCAGGCGTGAAGTGTTTTTCATGATTTTCTTCCCGGGTTTCCCCTTGAAAATTCTAAATCCGTCTGATTCAAATGATTCCTCATCAATGTACCTCG
Organism: Meconema thalassinum; assembly: GCA_946902985.2. Lineage (NCBI taxonomy): Eukaryota > Metazoa > Arthropoda > Insecta > Orthoptera > Tettigoniidae > Meconema > Meconema thalassinum. The sequence continues at coordinate 86,295,100 of OX336393.1, forward strand.
TTTCTTGTAGGGCCAGTATCGAAATGTTAAGTCTGTGTAATTCTGCTGTTAACTGTTTCAGATTTCCAACCTTATTGAGAGAATTAATATGTTATGTTCCGAAATAGTACTTTCTTTTATTCTTGAATTTAGCAAGGTTCATGTGGTGCTCCGATTCACCCACTAGCTTCGTCGCCCATGGACTGTCAGTCACCCTGGAATCCAAAAGCCTGACTTTGTCTTCAGGGTATAAAAATTATAAGAATCCATTTCCTTGATAGTAATGCTGGGTTTAGTGGTTGGATCAAGTCCAACGTTGTACAACTAAGGTTGTTAGCCTTAGAGAGTTGGCAAATTTTCCAACTGGGTGCCAAACCAGTCAACCCTCCTCCTTTCTCATTCCGGACGTGGGACCGGACAATGGTGGAGTTTAGTTTATTATTATTATTGTTGTTGTTTGAGTCTTCAGTCTTTTGACTGGTTTGATGCAGCTCTCCATGCCTCCCTGTCCTGAGCTAATCGTTTCATCTCTACATAGATCCGACACCCTACATCCGAGGCAATCTGTTTAACATATTCTAACCTTGGTCTACCCCTACAGTTTTTGTCCTCGACCCTTCCTTCCATAACTAAGCTTGCTATTCCTGGGTGTCTTAGTATGTGTCCTACCAACCTATCTCTTCTCTTCATTAACAGTCGCCAGAAACATCTCTCCTCTCCCACTCGTCTTAATACCTCTTTGTTTGTAACCCTATCTACCCATCTCATCTTCATCATTCTCCTGTAACACCACGTTTCAAATGCTTCAATTCTCCTCTTTTCTGCTGCACCAATAGTCCAAGTTTCACTTCCATAGAGCGCCACGCTCCAGACAAAGGCTTTCAAAAATGACTTCCTAATACCTAAATCTATATTCGATGTCAGCAGATTCCTTTTTTGTAGAAATGCTTTCTTTGCCTGAGCCAACCTACTTTTTATATCCTCTTTGCTTCGTCCATCACTGGTTATTCTGCTTCCTAAGTAACAGAAGTCTCCTACTTCCTTCAGCTTTTCACCTGCCAATTTGATCTCCATAGAGGTTTCTGATTTATTTCGGCTGCATTCCAGTATTTTTGTTTTACATTTATTAATTTTCATCATGAATTATTTCCGTAAGACGTAGTCCATACCATTCAAAAACTCATTCAAATCCTCAGGCTTGTCGGCCAAGATGACGATGTCATCAGCAAATCTCAGAGTTGAAATTATTTCTCCTTGAATCTTCACTCCCACTTTAAATTTTTCTCTAATTTCCTTCATTGCTTGTTCAATGTAAAGATTGAAAAGTATGGGTGATATGTTGCAGCCTTGCCTTACACCTTTCTGAATACCAGCTTCTCTCTCATGTCCTTCAACTCGAATGACTGCTGTTTGGTTTCTGTACAGATTGTATATCACCCTCCTATCCCTGTACTTTATTCCAATCGATTTCAAAATGTCAAACAATTTAGTCCAATCAACATTATCAAAAGCCTTTTCTAAGTCTACAAAAGCCATGAACGTTCTCTTATCTTTCCTTATTCTACCTTCCAAAATCAGCCTAAGACTTAGTACAGCTTCCCTTGTTCCTACATTTCTCCTGAAACCAAACTGGTCTTCACCCAACTCCGTTTCTATCTGGCTTTCAATCCTCTTGTAAATTATTCTAGACAGGATCTTTGAAGCATGAGTGATCAAGCTGATTGTACGGTAATCTTCACATATGTCAGCTCCCACTTTCTTTGGTATAGGGATGATTACATTCTTCTTGAAATCAGGGGGTACCTCACCTGTCTCATAAATCCTACACACCAAGTGAAATAACCTGATCAGACCTTCATCTCCTATGCAGCGTAGCAACTCAATCGGTATATCATCTATGCCTGGTGCTTTGTTCCTGCTTAAGTCTTCCAAAGCTCTATCAAATTCTGATCTCAATATTAAATCTCCTTTCGCATCCTCATCAATTTCCTCCTCCCTTTCCATTACATGATTCTCAATCTCCTTTCCCTTATACAAACTCTCGATGTAATCTTTCCATCTCTCAACCATTTCTTCCCTATCTGTTAGAGGCTTTCCATTTGTGTCCTTAATATTACAGCACTTAGTCTTCTTTTCCCCAAAAGTATTCTTAATCCTTCGATAAGCTGTGTCTACTTTTCCTAATTTCAGACAATTTTCTATACCTGCACATTTCTCTTTCAACCATTCTTCTTTCGCTTCCTTGCACTTCTGGTTAACCTCATTTCTCAGACGTCTGTATTCTGCTTTCCCCATTTCATCTCTTACATTCTTGTGTTTCCGCCTTTCATCCATCAATTTTAGTATATCCTGAGTGATCCACGGGTTTCTCCCTATTCTTTCTTTCCTACCAATGTTTTCTTCTGCGGATTTTGTTATTTCATTCTTCAAAAGTGCCCATTCGTCTGCAATTGAAGTTTGTTTAGGGTTTTTCATTAGTCCTTCCTTTATACTCTTCTTGAATCTTTCGTTTACATCCTTCTCTTTCAGTCTGTCTATTGCCCACCTTTTTGGCTTTTGACTTTTCTTCAGTTTCTACAACTTTAATCTGCAATTCATTACAACCAGATTGTGGTCAGTGTTTATGTCAGCACCAGGATATGTTTTACAATCCAAAATCTGGTTTCGAAACCTCTGCTTGACCATAATGAAGTCGATTTGGTAACGCCCTGTATCTCCTGGTCTCATCCATGTGTATATTCTTCTATTGTGGTTATTGAATAAGGTGTTAGCTGTGACCAATTCATGCTCGGTGCAGAATTCTACCAGCCTGCTTCCTCGATCATTCCTTTCACCTAATCCGAAATCTCCTACTATCTTCCCTTCTCTCCCTTTTCCTACCACAGCATTCCAATCTCCCATTACTATAACATTTTCATCACCCTTGATATACCTAAGAATTTCGTCTATTTCTTCGTAGACCTTTTCAACATCCTCATCATCAGCTTGACTGGTAGGCATATAGACTTGTACCACTGTGGTGCACGTAGGTTTAGTATTGATTTTTGCTACAATAATCCGTTCACTATATTGCTCATAATATTCCACCCGCTGTCCAAGTTTCCTACACAATATGAGGCCAACCCCTGCTTGGACATTGTTTGATTTAGTGCTAATGACTCTATAGTCTCCTGACCAAAAGTCCTGTTCTTCCTGCCAGCGCATTTCACTAATCCCAACCAAATCCAACCTCAACCTATCCATTTCCCTTTCTAAGTTTTCTAACCTTCCACTTCCTAGCAGACTTCTAACATTCCACGCTCCGATCCGTAGAATGTCAGATTTCCTCTTTGTCACTTCTGTGATGTTAACCCCCTCTCGAGTAGTCCCCACCCGGAGATCCGAACGGGGGACTAGTTTACCTCCGGATTTAAATTTTACAAGGGGGGAGGCCATCATCACATGTAATTATGCATAGAGAGGTGCATATCCTCGGGAATAGCATACGGCTGTAGTTTCCCGTTGCTTTCAGCCGTGCAGCAGGACGCAGTGTAGCCATTATTTGGCTTATATTATCAATATCTTAACCGTCTATAAGACTAGTAAAGAATTGATTTATTCTGAAAGGCTGCTACTCCCTTTCAGAATAAGTAAAGAGCAATTCTACTAACAAAAATACTAACCTTCTACCGTACTAACAATTAAATACCAATATTCTACTAACAAAAAAAATACTAAATTTCCACCAACAACAAATACTACCACTAAAACAGTCTGTCACCAGGCACACTCACATGCACCCTCACACATCACAGTCTACTGAAACAATGAACTATAACTAATAAACAATGCAACTGCTACCAGACACACTCACACACCACAGCATAATAGAACAATGACATATATCTAATAGACAAACTAACTACCTACTTACAACTAAAACTAACTACATACTTACTGTACTGTTATTTGAATTGACAATATTTACAAAATGCAATTTAGATAGAAAATACTTACAAAATGTAATTTAGATTCAAAATAGTCACAAAATGCAAATTAAGGGGGACGTATGCAAAATTGCACTCCAGTAAAAAAAAAAGTATTTTAACTCCCAGAGTTTTAAATATAATGCAATAGAATTTGACACAGATGATTATCCCCTTATTAACGCTGGTTAACTCAACAAAAAAAAATGGTTAAGATTTTCACAAATCGAAACAAGTCACGCGGTTTATAATCGTTCACTAATAGGTCCTAAAGGAGGATCGGGGTGTGTAGCACGACCAATCATGGTGCACCATGGTTTGCCCTACAACTCGAGGACTCACGGGTGATTAGCTAGGAAAATGTCAACCCCGACGGATTTCTGAGTTGAGTTCGGTTTTTCCCCTTTTTCTAGTGAATTTGAAGCGGACCCTCTAATCTTTCCCTCCCCTAGCTGCCTTTCATAGCTCTACATCCTTCCAAGTCTCTCAATTCTCCTTTTCGAGGGTTGAAGGCATTTTTTCTCACTGTCTTTGAATTTTATTTTTGCCCATTTTTGTCTTAGTCTGTAAGTTAAATGTAAGTCTGTAGTTTTAATTGTTGTAGTACGTAGCCTACTTCACGTTGACGGCTTCGGTGGCGTAGTTGGTAGCATGATGAGCTTCCATGCCCAAGATCGCGGGCTCAAGCACGGCCGAAGTCGTCGGACTTCTTAAAAGCGTTAAAAGCTAAATTATATAGGTTAAACATTTGACAAACGCTCTTAGGTTCCATCGTTCGTCGCCAGGAGCCGACTGCGGTGGCATCTGGTTATCAAGTTCTGAACTAGTAGTCGTTGACCGTGGCGTTTGGCGGCAAACGTAGGAACTACTTAAAAATCAATGTCTGCAGTCCTTACTTGAATTTAAAACAGATAACAGACACTAATTCAGGGTCTTTATATTTGCTTGGCAAGGACAGCTAGGTTACAGCAAGGTTACAGCAAGGTTACAGCTAGGTTACAGCTAGGTTACAGCTAGGTTGCAGCTACAAATCTGACCACTTATAGAATTATATGTTCAAACTTAGTATTTTAAATTTTGTGTTACTTAAAAATGTCATGAAACAAGAAGTTCCGTGAAGAACTATACAGCCTACTTTTCATGCCAATGATTATTCTACAGTATATGAACCTATCTAGAATAATGACGAAATTAAGTAGGTAATATCGAAATTTCCAATTAGTTCGAAATACTGTATACCTGGCATAATGTATCCTAACAGAACATTACAGTTGACAGCCCTGATGACTGAATATATTCTTAGTTCCGTCTCTTACGGTACTAAATACAAAATTTGGTTGAAGTCCACTGGATAGCATGGACGTTACATGCAGTTAAACATTAGATCTAACAGCGCGCGTAAAATCATGTTGGCAACAATGTCATGCATGTATTGGTCAGAAATAATCTGAAATAATATGATCTATTGTTGTGCCAATTTTGAATGAAATCCATTAGTTAGTATAGAAGTTACATGCATTTTAAAATTGGACCTATCAGCAGGCTTAGAATCATGTTGGCAGCACTGACGTATATTAGTTACTCCAAATTCGTCTAGAATGCCAGGTACTATACGTGTGCAAAGTTTAGAGCTATTGGCTTGCATACTTTCTGATATATATTGATATTAGGGTAACAAAAATAGGGACAGCACATATTAACAGTTGGCAGCCCTGGTTGCTCCTTAGAATACGCATAGTCATATCTGTTATGGTACACATAGCACATACGAAATTTGGTTGAAATCCAAATGATAGTATGGAAGTTACATGTATTTAAAGTTGGACCTGTCAGCAGGCTTAGAATCATGTTGGTAGCACTGACGTATATAAGTTACTCCAAATTAATATAGAATGTCAGGTACTATACGTGTGCATAGTTTAAAGCTGTCGGCTTGCATACTTTCTGATATATTGGTATTTGGATAAAATAAATTAGGAGCATTTATTAACAGTTGGCAGCCCTGGTAGGTCTTAAGAATACGCTCAGTCATATCTGGTTATGTACACATACAACATACGAAATTTGGTTGAATTCCGCTTGATAGTGTAGAAGTTATATGAATTTAAAAATTGGACCTATCAGGAGGCTTATAATCATTTTGGCAACACTGCCATGTTTGGCCTCCTGGAAATTAAACTGAAATATTATGATCTGTACGTGTGCCAATTTTGAAATAGCTCCCATTCATACTTTCCAAGATATCCAACATGGAGCTCAAATTTCAATTGCGATTTTTTAGCAGTTGGTAGCACTGACATCATTTTCAAATATGGCCGTGAGATATTCAGGTATATATCTTTACTGCTACCAAATTTTGTTTCGATTGCTGCAGCCGTTTAGGAGTTGATAGGGGGGGGGACACACACACAGCCAGACAGACAGACAGACAGAAGGACAGACAGACAGACAGACAGACAGACAGACACACATTTGCCCGATCTCATAAGTCTACTTTTTCCTCATTTTTGCAAAATGTGAAAAGTAGGCTAAAAATCCACAACCTGCTTCCAGTCTCTGACCGGGTCAGGAATGGAATGAATGGAGCCCCCATCTAGCGGCGAGGATATGAATTGTGCCGGCTGCCGAGGCCTAACGCACTCCTCTGGGGCAATGATTAAATGAATGACAGGTGAAATGAAATGATAGTGGAGAGTGTTGCTGGAATGAAATTTTGACAGGGAAAACCGGAGTACCCGGAGAAAAACCTGTCAGCCTCCGTTTTGTCCAGCACAGATCTCACATGGAGTGACCGGGATTTGAACCACGGACCCAGCGGTGAGAGGCCGGCATGCTGCCGCCTAAGCCACGGAGGCTTACTTAAAAATGACATATCCCAATAATTATCAACCTCAGGAACATGAGTTTGGTCAGTTTTGTAGTCTCTAACACTCAGAACATTAGAGAAAAGTATCACTGTAATACAATGTATAATTTAGGAGTTACAAGTAAAACGGATTTGAAAAATACAGTTTTGAGAAAATGAACCGCAAAGTACCGCAGAGTCTATGCAATGTCCAGCATTTTAAATCATAACTCCTAAACTATTGCAGATATTTAAATAATTCTTTCACCAAAATGAACAAGACGAGTGACACTGTACATTAAAAATACATTGAGAAATCGAAATTTTGAGGGTGGGTTACTGTACCGGTCCCCATAACTGATGGTGAGACGACTTGAAGGTGCAACAGCTGATTGGCTGTCAGCATATAATTATGACACAGGTGAGATTGTTATTGTACATATTTATGTAAATAGCTGTGTTTATTGTACAGCATAGGGTAACTTGTCATGTGATTTGTAAATACAGGATTTTAGATAAGGAATTAGCTAGCTCGGTTTATAAATTATCGAAATGTTAGAAATGATACCATTATAACTTAGAATATTTTGTTTTTGCTTTATTTGTCGGATCCTATTAAACGTTGCACAGTAGAACGTCAATGGATTAGCCGTCTGCTACTGAAGATAGAAGCAATGTGATTACATTTTATGATTAATTGACATTTGTATTTGCGTAGGGATTTATTTGTGCTAATACTTAGCTTGCATTTTCGCGATTTCTTTGTATGAGCGGTCGTTAGGACAACAGTGTAGGGTGTAATTCTTTCAGGAGTGTATATTTAGTTAGATTGCTTATAATTTCCCCCCAATATCTAAAATAAGCCAAGGATCTTTGATGAATAAATATTTCCATGACACGGTTTATCTTAAATGCTTAGTTATATGCAATGGATTACAACTTTATTTTCATTAATTAACGTTTATTTTGAGCTATAAGACACCCAACGTTTATAATGAAGCACTGGTAGGATAGGGATATTCTTCTCTCTTTCTGTTACACGTGAGACATGTATGACGCTGTCATTTTCTAGCAATCCACTGTTGCCATATCAGTCGAAAATTTTTCTTTGTCGGAACAACACCATATTCGGGTAGAACTATGTTTTGCCGTTCTTTTTTGTCCTATATTAGAACTACGTAAACTTGATAGAAATGCTAGAAAAATTAGATATCCATATTAAAACAAGATGTTCAGTAAAGAACATACAGCCTACTTTCTCCTAAATGCATGGGTATTGTTATAACTCTTTGTCCTTTTCAAGGAGTATAATTGAATGTTGGTTGTAGTAGCTTGTTGAAATACAACGTGCTATAGGGATATTAAACATGAATATGAGGTGCCCTTTGCTAGTGCTACCTCTGTAAAAAAATTCATTCAATTCGGTTTCACCTTGTTTGAATTGATCTGGGGAATGGATTTGCACACATACATGGCCGCTATTTGCAAACTATTGGGCTGATGACCTTGTAGTCAGTCATAAGATGCTTTCCACAAAAAGGCATGTTGTTGCAAAATCCGGTAGAGATCAAATTATTAGGATGGTCGAAATTTGATTTAAGCTTTTAACATTTGGGTGGCCGTCATTCCGTTTCCGTCACGATGGCGGCGATATAAAACATGACACTGAGGTGCCTTTTCCTAGTGCTACCTCTGTACCAAATTTCGTTCAATTCGGTTTCACCGTGTTTGAATTGATAGGGGGAATCGATTTGCACACATACTTGGCCACCATCTGCAAACTATTGGGCTGATGATCTAGCAGTTTGGTCAGAATATGCTTCCCACATAAAGATTTGTTGTTGAAAAATTTGGCAGAGATTAGATTATTTGGTTGGTCGTAATTAAATTTTGGCCTTTAACATTTGGGTGGCCGCGATTACGTTTCCGTCAAGATGGCGGTGATATAAAACATGACACTGAGGTGGCCTTTTCTAGTGCTACCTCTGTACCAAATTTCGTTCCATTCGGTTTCACCGTGTTCGAATTAATAGGGGGAATCGATTTTCACACAAAGATGGCCGCCATCCGCAAAATATTAGGCTAATGACCTATTAGTTTGGTCAAAGGATGCTCCCTCCATAATGGTATGTTGATGCAAAATTTGGTAGAGATCGGATGATTAGGTTAATCGTAATTTGATTTAAGCGTTGAATATTTGTGTGGCCGCCATTACGTTTCCGTCAAGATGGCGGCGATATAAAACATGAAACTGAGGTGCCCTTTGCTAGTGCTACCTCTGTACCAAATTTCATTCCATTCGGTTTCACCGTGTTCGAATTAATAGGGGTAATCGATTTTGACACAAAGATGGCCGCCATCCGCAAACTATTAGGCTAATGACCTATTAGATTTGTCAAAGGATGCTTCCTCCATAAAGGTATGTTGTTGCAAAATTTGGTAGAGATCGGATGATTAGGTTAGTCGTAATTTGATTTAAGCTTTGAACATTTGTGTGGCCGCCATTACGTTTCCGTCAAGATGGCGGTGATATAAAACATGACACTGAGGTGCCCTTTGCTAGTGCTACCTCTGTACCAAACTTCATTCCATTCGGTTTCACCGTGTTCGAATTAATAGGGGTAATCGATTTTGACACAAAGATGGCCGCCATCCGCAAACTATTAGGCTAATGACCTATTAGATTTGTCAAAGGATGCTTCCTCAATAAGGTATGTTGTTGCAAAATTTGGTAGAGATCGGATGATTAGGTTAGTCGTAATTTGATTTAAGCTTTGAACATTTGTGTGGCCGCCATTACGTTTCCGTCAAGATGGCGGTGATATGAAACATGACACTGAGGTGCCCTTTGCTAGTGCTACCTCTGTACCAAACTTCATTCCATTGGGTTTCACCGTGTTCGAATTAATAGGGGTAATCGATTTTGACACAAAGATGGCCGCCATCCGCAAACTATTAGGCTAATGACCTATTAGATTTGTCAAAGGATGCCCCCTTCATAAAGGTATGTTGTTGCAAAATTTGGTTGAGATCAAATGATTAGGTTAGTCGTAATTTGATTTAAGCTTTGAACATATGGGTGGCCGCCATTACGTTTCCGTCAAGATGGCGGCGATATAAAACATGACACTGAGGTGTCCTTTGCTAGTGCTACCTTTGTACCAAATTTCGTTCAATTTGCGCTCACCGTGTTCGAATTGATAGGGGGGGACAGACATTCAGAGTCCACACACTCACACACACACACACACACATAGACTCACACACATACACACACACAGACAGACACACTTTTTTTCGCCCTGTAGTGATCTCATAAGTCTACTTTAATTTTTTGCAAAAATCGAAAGTAGGCAAAAAACAATAAACTGAGTCCCCTTTTTAGTAAAATCGATCTTATATCATGTTGCATTGTGATGCCTATTTTTCACACACGTGTAGCTAAATGTGCCGTCTTGATGATGGATTATTGAAATATTTTATACTGGCAATATTACAATTTTCATGTAGGTAAAACTTGTGAATATTCTCTCATAACCGCATAGCAGAATTGAAAAAGTTCGTATGCTGCCAACTTTTCTATTTTTAAAGATAACCATGTCATGACAGTTTGAGAGTTGTAGAGGCATGTTGGAACAAGTTTTCTACCTGCTTACCCAGAGTGTAGATTTAATTGTTTACACAGGCCGGGCTGTTCATTGACCGCGGATTATATGAATGACGTTTTGAAGGACAGCGGGGTGCAGCATGCTATTCACAGCTTTATTACTGTGCCCTTCGAACTTGTATTTCAGTTGTTCAGCAGTCTCTATCTTGAGTGTGTGTGCAGCAGTTCTGTTAGATTTAACGTGTTGTATTTTACGTATTACATGTACAACAATGGATAGTTTTGTGAAAAGAAAGCTTGGTCAAGTGCTCAGAAGAAGGGAAAAACAGGTCGTAATTAATGTGTTCAGTTATTTTAAGAATCTTAAACCTAACGAAAGTATAAATAATTTAGTCAATGAAACTGCTCTGGCCACAGGAATATCAAAGACTACCGTTTTTAAAATACGTAGTGAGAGTGGACAGGGTCCAGTACTGTCGCCACGCAAAAAGAGGGTAAGTAATACACTTCGCAAGAATAGCAGGAATGTTAAATATAATGACTTTGTGAGGAGCAGCATCCGTCGCAAAATCCACAAATTTTACTTTAGAAACCAACCACCAACTTTACATTCAATCCTGGCTGCAGTAAACTCCCAAGGCTTGTAAACTACAGAGGTTGCCTCAATTTTCACTCACCAATCAGCGCTCACAAGGCGGATAACGTCACAAGATACCAAACGCGCCATGTGGGGAACGTAACGAAACTGTCAACATCAGCTGTTGAGTACACAAAGACAGTTTATTCTCATGAAATTATTGGTAAATGGGTGATAAAATAATTGAATGTAGCCTACTTACATTTTATGTTGTGATCTTGAATTTCTTGGAAATTCGCCTAGACTCGGTAGCAGTATCGTGGGTGTTTGTGACTTCCAATAACCACTTCTTATGCAAGATAGAATTGGAATGTTTCAATCTGATGAAGAAAATTGTTATCACAGCTGCCTCAACCCCACCAGACGGTACGTCAGGAAATTCTCTCGACACAAAATCTGTTGTTCTTCTTAGCACGTTCTTGCCTCGTTGAAATCCGTATTTTCCGTGAAATGTGACGAATTTTGCTGAAATGTGCCGGAACTGGTTTAGCCAAGTTTCTGAGGGATCGGTCATACCACCGAATGACTAGTGTTTAATTCAGGTTGGTAATGCATAATCGTGTTGAGTTTGCATTCCATAGGTTAAGTCCCCAAGTCGTGGAAAGTTTTCTTGGAACTTGTGGGCTACATAACCTGCAGCATAAGCCTTGCCATCTTCTTCCACTTAGTTCCATGATATTGGCAATGAAGGACTCTGGTCGCACATTGCTCCCTGCAGGGGCGTATATAAGGGGGGTGCTGAGGTGGCTCCAGCCCCCCCCCCCCGAAAAAAGCCAATAAAATTAAGAAATTGTTGCTTTGGTAAGAGCATAAAATAATTGTAAACTTGGTTATACCCTAAACTTAACTTATCGGGTAAGTTATAAACAATATTAAAATTAAAATTATACTAACTCGTGGTGTAGTGGGTAGCATTCTTCGCTGCCACCCCGGAGATCCGAATTCAATTCTCGGCTCTACCAAGAAATTTTAATTCTAGTCTGAGGGCTGGGGCGGGGTGCACTCAGCCTTGTGAGGTAAAGCTGTGAATTCCACAGTACGTTTTTTGAGAAATACATGTAAAAAACTGTTTACCTTTCTGCTTAATAAATTGACAAATATTTAGATATTTGGCATTCATACTCCACAGGCCTTATTAGAAAATTTATTAAATATAAATTTTTATTTTGTTTTGTGTTGTATTTTACAACTTTGTTTGTATTGACAGTTATTGTAGGCTATATAAACTTTGAATCTTATCTAAAATAATTACACAAAGTTATATTACACAAATTACACAAAGTTGTTTGCGGTGACAATCCCCTGAGAATACTCACAATTTTCCAGGAAAGTCAGCCCCCCCCCCCCCCCCGATTTTTTTTCTATATACGCCCCTGTCCTAAGGTTGGTTCTGGAAGCACGTTACTTGATTCAGACACTTCTGCCAGCTTTGTTTAGTGCTTTAGCAACTACATATTCATCTGAATCTGGATCAGCAGTGTTTGTTTGCTTTTGAACAACTCCTGGATTATTTCCTAAAATAATCATCCTCAGTCTGTAAATGCAGTCAAGGGGACAAGGATGATCGTGTAAGCCACCATTGGTTCGCAATTGTGAAAAGAGATTTTCCAGTACATCTAGTACATCTTGATTTAGCCTATGTGTGAGAATGTACTTTGTATTATGCCTACGGGCCATATCTTGGTACAGAAGTCGAAGGGATTTTATTGAAATGATGACTGCTTTCTAGAATATTTGCAAAGAATTTTTACCAATGCAAAGAGAATTACTCATGAAATTTTCCATCTTGTCCAAAATCAAAATACCATATAAGGGGGGGGAGGGAGGTGTGCTGAGGGGGCTCCAGATCCCCCCCCCCCCCCCCGAAAAAGCCAACTTGGGTACAACATACAACATACAGTAGTCTACCTTTAAGAAATAATTATCAATTTGTAAAAGAGAATGAGTGTTTACCTTTCTGCTTTATAAATTGACAAGTAGCCCATTTAGATATTTTCCATTCATACTCCATAGGCTATGATAGAAAATTCATTCCATGATAGTCAGCCCCTCCCCCCCCCCCCCCTCCCCTCGAAAAAATTGTATATACGCCCCTGATACCATGTACGAAATATGTCAAAAATATTAACAGCTTTAAAATCATCCTAGCAGGTCATCAAAACTTAGGAGTAGGCCAGCTAGGCTCACTTACCATTTGGTTTTAGATTCCTTGGAAATCTTGGCTTTATATTAAGCAATTAGGCCCTGTAGTCTAATTCGAAGTCTTCAGTCTTAAAGTGGAGGGAACATATCCTACTTGTTTGAGGGTTGCAATGATATTTTCGCTAACATGCAGCAATCCACTGATTGCGAAGGCATGCATCTTTGGTCACCGTGAAAAACGACACGGCATTTCCAACTTTATAATAACTGTGACAAACTGCCACAGCACATCTTTGACCTGGCATGATTATAAACAAAAGGGCTTAAACGCAATGTTGAAATCTAAATTTGTATTTAACAACGTCTAGCTCTGGTAGAACACCTTCAAGAATCTATTCAAACACGTGTTTAAACCACTGCAATCCATACAATATAATGTGTGGGAAAGTTGACTCTCCTTGCATATCTCGCGCCTCGCGCGCTACGAGGAAACGTGTGACGTCACGTCCTTTCCCTTCCCTCCGCGATCCCCTCGCGTAAGAGCTCCATATTGAGGCAACCTCTGTAGTTTACTAGCCTTGGTAAACTCCGATTCCGACCTTCCAGATTTTAAAAAATCCACTTCATTCGCTGCTTAAGGACATGGGATTTGAGTACGCGAGAAGAGGAAATAAAGCCATAATGATGGAGAGGAGTGATTTAGTGATATGGCGTCATGATTATCTTGTGGCAATAAAAAGGTACAGAGATGAAGGGTGGAATATTGTGTATAGTGATGAATCATGGGTCAATACTGGGACTACAATTGAGAAGATATGGCAAGACAAGACAATAACAACACCAATGCAAGCGTTTCTGGCGGGACTTTCGACAGGCCTAAAGGCTCCTACTGCACGAGGCTCGCGGTTTGCTATAGTCCACAAAGGAAATGAAAATGGATTTGTACCCAACGTGCAGTTAGTATTTTTTTGCAAAAAGAACACCGCAGACGCGCATGATGAAATGGATGGTGAAACGTACGAAAATTATTTCAAACACCAAGTGCTACCTAACCTGCCGGCCAACTCTGTGATTGTTATTATGATTATTATTATTATTATTATTATTATTATTATTATTATTATTATTATTATTATTATTATTATTATTATTATTATATTCGATTTAATGGTGTTCGAGTACTTGGTAAGTTATGCCTTAAAGTTGGTGCTCACAGCCTCAAAAAGAGAATATCTCTTATGTCGATAGATCGCAGCACTTCATCACTGCTCGCTTAGAACGCAAAGTTGCCAACCTCTCAAACCTCTAGATCCCAACTGCCCACTCAGAATGTTCCTTTTCACTAGAAAATACCCCACGTAAAAATTTATTCAAAACAAATGTATAATAAATAAAAAATGTGATCCAGAGTCTCGATAATGTGTTTCTAATTGCGCTAAAATTGTTATTAACAAAACACAAAACTGTCTTGCAATAGTACATTATGCAACGAGCCTATAATGGCAATAATTAAGACACGAGTATGTTTATAAAACGAGTTTTATAATTTCCATACGAGTGTCTTAATTACCATTATAGGCGAGTTGCATACGACTGTTTATGTTCGACGATAATTAGTATAACGATTTTATGTTTGAACATAAATATTCATGAATATCTGTTGAGATTTCGCCAGTTTTATGAACTGAACAGAGCGCATGGGACGCACAGAATACCTTGTATTTGTCCATGGCCTCCTCGATTGACCCACTATGACACTAGGCCAGGCAGTGAAATTTAAATTAGAAGGCCTTGGAACTCAGTGCAGGTGCGTTGCTATCCTCACCTGATTGGTCAAACAACTGTTTCTTGAGCTCTGATTGGTGGGAGAAACTGTTTCATAATGAAAAATAGTGTTATAATGACCATCATTATGATACAGTTTTCCGACATAGGCTATAATAGTCAGGGTCGAACATAAACTACCATTATCACACACTTAAACATTGACTTACACGTTTTTATTCATTTAAAGATTGAGATGTTTATCATTCCCTGTATAAGTCTCTGATTTTTATTTTGTTTATGAAGATTTCACGAAAACACAAAACATATGTTTTAATCTCCAAAACTGTCTGTTGTCGCACAAGCAGCAGTAGGCGATTGTAATGTAATACTATACTTCCGTGAAAGGTTTATTTTTATTCTCTTGGCATGTATGAATCGTGCCTATTGTGCATTAATGGCAGCTCAGCTGGTGATATATGACATCGGCTAAATATCCCAAATTCACCTCACTTTTTGCAACAACAACAAAAACTTTATCCCTTTCCTAAAAATATTTGCCTAAATGTCCCACAATTTGGGACAAATCCCACGGATTGGCAACACTGAGAACGCCTGGCTTTTAGAGCGTAGTCTCTCCGCTATCTGACGGACATTTACAGACAACTGCAGAGATTTGTAAAGTAGGTGCTGCTTCCTTGTAGCACCCCAACATCGTCCCGGTTACGCTGGCAATCTCTGCTTATGAACGTACGTGTGCTGCTATCTTTCTGTGCTCCCGTGAAACTAAGCGTGCAGTGATGAAGTGCTGCTATCTGTCGACACAAGAGATATTCCCTAGATATTGGTGTACGTACAAGCAACGCTATCTAGCGAGCAGCATTGTAACAACAGTATTATTGATTCCTGAAAGTCAGGTAATCTGTGGTCGGACCCCACGGCAGGGGTTTTTTTTCACACTCCCGCTAGCCTAATATACGAATAGCACCTTATTTCAATCTCCTTGCACCTACCACACCCTGACCGGAAAACAATAATAACAAATACACACACAGCTACAGTCGACAAAGAATCACTGGGTATCAGATAAATTCAGCCACACGGCTCATTAAATCGTGCACCATAACCACGCGGACAACTGCAAAAGTCCGGAGATCTGAAGTTCGAATTCCGGCGCTGACAGAGACTATCCTGAGTGAGGTTTTCCCCAGGTTTTTCCACACTCAATCCAGGTAAATGCCGGGATAGTACCTTATTTCAAGTCCCGGGGCACCTACTCATCCCTGTCCCTAATACAGCTACACACACTACTACAAGCATCACATAAATACAGGTCTAGATAGCTATGAAGCCATTTTTCAGTGTTGCCTTATTGATAATCGATATTACAACTTTTCAGTTGGTCACCACAATGTAGGCTATATGGTATAAGTAACGAGCCGGAGGCTGGAATGCGCAAACCGGTGACGACATCGGCTAATCGTGGCGTGTGTAACGAGGTGTGGTTCTGACCAGAGCGTGGAAGGTCACAGCCCGTCGCTAGAGGGCACGCGTGCACGTCACGTGACGATACAAAGCGAGCAGCAGCATGCATCAATCGTCCAACGCTGCCAGTAATGCTGACGTTCTTCTTTGACCAAGATAGCCCCCTTCTGATACACTTCATGCCGCACGGGACAACAGTGAATGCCCAGCGTTACTCGCAAACCTTGACCACCCTTCGCCAAGTAATCAAAACAAAACGACCAGGCAATCTCACCCGTGGGGTCATTCTGCTCCACGACAATGCACGGCCTCATACGGCCAACACAGTCGCGGCACTCCTGCAGAAATTCAAATGGGAGGTTCTCGGCCACCCTCCATACAGTCCAGACCTCTCTCCCTATGATTTCGCCATGTTTGGTCACCTGAAAAGGGCTCTGCGGGGCCAACGATTCACCTCGGATGCCGACGTCCAGCTGTACGTGCGGAACTGGTCCACATCGCAGCCAAGGGAATTTTATGAGACAGCCATTCACCGCCTCGTGTCACAGCAAGGTTAGTAGAAGAGAGGTTGGCTCGTAACTTGCCTTCCGCTCGCAGTAGGGTGGGGGTAACGCGTCATCGGGCCTGCAAAAGTCACCCCAGTCTCCATTTACACAGTGGACAGAGGAAACTACGTGTGTTATTTACTTGTTTGTTAATACAGTATTTCTATTGTTCAAGATATGAATTGTGTTACGTGGTGTATTATACATTAATAAACAGGTGAATATAATGTAAATTAATTACATCAGATTACTATGGAATCTATCTTTGCATATTCTAGCCCATGGGTAAGTTTTTTCTTTACCGGTACGTTGGGTTTTCTTTTCTTTCAGTTGTTTAAAATGCCGGGGAAATTTTGCAGTGTTGCAGTCTGCAAAAGTAATTCAGAAATTGTTAAGAAAAAGGGAGAAAAAATATCTTTCTTCAGATTTCCAAAGGATGCTAATCGTAGGAAAACGTGGGTGCAGAAATGCCATAGGAAAGATAAATTCGATCCGAATAACAAACGGATTTGCAGCAAACATTTCATACCAAGTGATTTTGAAGACGAAATTCGAGCTCGACTGACACATACTCACCCTAGAATATTAAAAAATACGTCAATACCTTCTTTAAATTTACTGCCTCAAACACAGAGCCAAGACACAACTTCACGTACAGAACGCTCCCAGAAAAAAGAAAACAAACAATTACTAAACGAAATATTGGATTCGACATTTTCCAGTGACAATGATTCCGTCGTCAATGACGTCAATGTCAATGATACTGACACAAAATATAACGATCTTCTCATTAAATACAACGCATTACTTGAAGGGACCAAAAAATTGAAGGAAAACATGCAACACTTAGAGACTCGAGCAAACTGTTTGCAATTAAGAAACGGGGAATTAGAGAATTCAATTCAGCAGTATGAATGTGATTTTGACAAGAAAATTAAAGATACCGGTACGTTTAAAGATTTATTGACACCAAATCAAGTCGACATTGTTAGGAAACAGAAAACAAAGGCAAGATGGACAAACGAGGAAATAGCGAAGGCATTTACCTTAAGATATTTAAGCATCCGAGCATACAAGTATACCAGAGACCAGTAGCGGCTATTCAGGTGAAGAGGGTGAAGAGCCTCTTCACTAGCCATTTTGTAAAATAAACATTGTTATCTTATTTATATTAAAACCTAGCCACCGTTCAATGTAGTGTACTATAATTTCTGCACTCCCTTGTTAGATGGCACTGCATGGTCAGATTGCCCTTGCCCCAGTCTTGCCCTGTATGCGGTCTTTGTGTCAGTTGTAACTTCTGTCTCGGGACAGTCGGATGAGGAGCCGCAAAGATGCGCGCGCACCCGGCAGCGAGGAGCATTTGAATAGCGCCGACTTGAAATGCTCCTCGCTGTCTCATTGTGTGATTGTTACCTACTAGAATTATTCCACCTGCGTACTTGTCTTTCATTCCTGTATGATTCTGTTCATCCTCGTCGAACACCAGCTTTTATGACTGAAGTGTATCACACGCTAGCATTTCGTGCGCCAAGTTGTAAGAAATAAAACATGGAGGGCGGTTGTCGTTTCGGGGTAACATTTACAGTCGTTTTGCATTATTAGCGCAAAGCGGTCGTGAAACTAGCTTTAAGTACATTTCAAAATATGCCTGGTACAGAATGAATGCATTCCAATCAATATTTAAGATCTAACTGTAATAATTGGATATTTAACCATACGTACTATTAAGGAGCCTAACAAAACACTGGGAAGTCTGTTGGGAAAGTGTGCTAGAGGTATCGCGCTCGCTCGTTGTTTTTAAGATCGCGGGTTCAAGGCTATCCAAGGGCGAAAATTTTTACTTCTTTTTAATTATTTTATTATATCCTCCTCACGTCGTACAACAATATTGCAACTTAGTTTTGTCTACATGATCTACGAGGACGATAGTAAACATGTTTTCTCTCATTTAAAATTCTATTTTCCCTAAATACTGTTTAAAACCATGGACGGATACTATTTAAATAGTTCTAAATTTATCCCAGAATAATAATATTAGCCTATGACACGTTCTGTATTTGGTTGGTTGGTTCCTCAGTTTAGGGGCTGCGACAACGCGGTCATGTAGCCCCGTGTACTTTGGGCGTGTGTAGAATCTGTCTGATAACTGGTGTTAATTGTGATGGTTGTATTAATGTGTGTATCTGTTTTTTAACTCAAGTAAGGACTGCAACTTTGAATTTTTCAAATAGTTCCTACTTTTGCCGCCAAACGCCACCGTCAACGACTACTAGGCCTAGTTCAGAACTTAGCTACTAGACGCCATCACAGTCGGCTCTTGGCAACGAACATAGAAACCTAAGAGCGTTGTTTACATTCGTAACCTATACAATTTAGCTTCACACAGGTGTAATTAGTGGAAGGTTCTTTAAGGGGCTACCCAAAAATATTTTTTTTGCTCCCAGTGATCGAAACTGCACCAAATTTTATTTCCATACGACCAACATCTTTCATAAAGCAAAAAGTGAAAAATTATTCCTTTCAGTTGATCAGTATGGGCAGAAATTACTAAAAGATAGTATTTTCTTTTAAAAAATGATACCAACTATTTACCACTAAAAATTACTGAAACTTTACAATCTTTTTACACTATGTACTCATTGCACAGACTAATAATTCTGTGCATGGGTTTGGAAAAATATGAAACAATTCCTGAAATAAAAAATTGTTTCACAAAAATAATTTTTTATTTCCAAAAATTAAAGTTAAAAATTCTTTAAAAATTAACGATAACTATTTTAACTAATATGGATGCACAGAATTATGGGAGATAGATATATTCACATGCTACAAAAATATTATTGAGATTGGTTAATATTGGCTACTGAATAGTTGGTGTAAAGTCCAAAAAATGCAGCAAAACAATTTTAAAACATTAGAATGTTTTTCTTCTTCACCCACTGTCTAAAAGTCCCCAGAACCATATGTTTCCCTTCCTTTTCTCTTATGGCGTCTTCACCAAATTTCATCTCCTTGGACTGTTTTCTCATGAATTTCATTTGCTCCATGCTGCGTCTAACACTCGGCTGAATTCGCCGTTGATCCTGTCCTTTGCAGAAATGTTACTATGTGGATATATTACAAGGAATGGGAATCTTAAAACTCAGCAATTTTTCTAGGTTTATGCGCTGTCTTGTGTGGGGTTTGCCCAGGAACACCAAGCTGGCTCATCCGTGCATGGACCCCGACCGAGTTATCTACTTCAATAAGTGGTGTGGAAATGATAACGACGAATGTATCAATTTTTTTATCGTTAAATAGTTGTTTTTTTTTTGGTTCACTTTTTTCACTGTCGTTGATTTGTTGTTGTAGGTATCAATCACACAATGAGACAGCGAGGAGCATTTCAAGTCGGCGCTATTCAAATGCTCCTCGCTGCCGGGTGCGCGCGCATCTTTGCGGCTCCTCATCCGACTGTCCCGAGACAGAAGTTCAGTTGTACACGCTGTCGCTTTCGTAGCGTGGAAAGAGACCTGCAGATGACGAAGAAACTTGTAATATCAGCAACTTCGTCTAGTTGCCATGGTAACCTAACGCAGTGGTGACGTCATTACATGCCGTTATTCAGAGAGGGATCGTACGGGTGAAGAATTTGCTGCGCCTCTGCAAGGTACTTCGTCTAGTTGGTGAAAGTTGGCATCGCGTCAGACTTGTCTTCCTGTTACGTTGAAGCTTGGATTTATATTTCCGATGAATAGTATTTACTTAATACGTTACATACCCTTGTGTTGATGAAAGGTGGCGGCTTTTAGTGTATATCGTAATGTTTCCATTGAAAGACACGGTATTAATTATATTAGAAACTCCCTTCAGTAGGTGGAAAGACGAAGACAAAAGGGATTTATTAAATTGTGGACGTCCAAAAGAATTAATAGAACTGTGCACTAAAAAAGAAATCAAGAAAACCGTTAAGTCCTACAGCCTTCATTGTAAGGGATCTTGGTTCGAACAGTTCACATGGCTGTGCAGTAGTTTTATTCTTAAAAAGCTGTTCTGTTGGCCTTGCCTACTTTTAGGTAGATTTCATTAGAAAGCTAACTATTGCAATGGGTACCATGTTTCGACTTCCGGAAAATTTCGACATATCTTCGCGTTTCACATCCCCCAGACCCCAAAACCACCGTCAGTTCAAAAGTTTATATATAATTTATGTATATATGTATCTATCTATATATATATCAGTTTCTTGTGGACACGATAACTGCCGTAATTTTGCACCAATCACTTTGAATTTTTTACATAATATGTATCCCTATAAAATCTCGGTGGAGTTCGTTAATGGGCAAAATCGGTCAAAGGGGGTGAAAATGGGGGGCTTTTTTCGAAAAAGTGAAATATCGCTATAACTCTCTTAATACATGAAATATCGAATCCCTTCAAAGTTCATAATATGTGTCGGATAAGTGCCAAAAATTTATGTCAAATAAGTTTTTTGATAGCACCAACCATTGACCAAAGGGGTGGGAAAAAGTGGGTTTTTCGGGAAACATTAATCATATCTCTGTTAATAGGCACAATATCAAAACCGCACAAAATGGACAATATTCCTCCAATAATTACCTAAAACTTTTGTCTGAAAGAATTTTTGATATGACCCACCATTACGCCACGGGGTGAACAAAATGATTTAAATTATAAGAAAATGCCAAGTGCCAAGAGAGGTTGCCATGACAACTTTACTTTTAATTGATATGGGATGAGCCATTAGCAGTTGCTATGACAACGCCATTGCACGAGATCACATTCAGTTTTCATATGTCTGTGGGAAGCGACTTCGATATCGGAACTGGTAGCATGCTGAACTTCTATGCCCAAGGTCGCGGGTTCAAACCCGGCAGAAGTCGTCGGATTTACTAAGAGCGCTAAAAAACCTGAGTTTGCTTTCCTTCGGAGGGGAAGTTCCAACGTTCGTTGCGAGTTGCTGATTGAGGTGGCATCTAGTAGCCAAGTTCACAGCTAGGTGTCGTTGACGGTAGTATTTTAGGTAGATTTCATTAGAAAGCTAACTATTGCAATGGGTACCATGTTTCGATTTCCGGAAAATTTCGACATATCTTCGCGTTTCACATCCCCCAGACCCCAAAACCACCGTCAGTTCAAACGTTTATATATATAATTTATGTAATATATGTATATATGTATATCAGTTTCTTGTGGACACGATAACTGCCGTAATTTTGCACCAATCAGTTTGAACTTTTTACCGAATATGTATACCCATAAAATCTCGGACGAGTTCGTTACTGGGCTAAATCGGTCGAAGGGGATGAACATGGGGGACTTTTTTTTCGAAAAAAAAAATGAAATATTGCTATAACTCTCTTAATATGTGAAATATCGAAACCGTTCAAAGTTCATACTATGTGTCGGATAAAGCTCAGAAATTTATGTTTGAAACGTTTTTTGATAGCACCAACCATTGACCAAAGGGGCGGGAAAAAGTGGTTTTTTCGGGAAACATTAATCATATCTCTGTTAATAGGCAAAATATCAAAACCGTACAAAATGGACAATATTTCCCTAATAATTACCTAAAACGTTTGTCTGAAAGAATTTTTGATATGAGCCACCATTGCGCCAAGGGATGAGAAAAATGATTTCGGAATTATAAGAAAATGCCAAGAGCTATCAGTGGTTGACATGGCAACACTACTAAATTGATGAGGGATGAGCCATCAGACGTTGCCATGACAACGCACTTGCGCAAGATCAGATTCAGATTTCCATCTGACTAAGTGTGAAGCGGCTTCGGTGACGTAACTGGTAGCATGCTGAACTTCTATGCCCAAGGTCGCGGGTTCAAAGCCGGCCAAAGTCGTCGGATTTTCTAAGAGCGCTAAAAATCCCTCAGTAAGCTTTCCTTTGGAGGGGAAGTTCCAACGTTCGTTGCGAGTTGCTGATTGAGGTGGCATCTAGTAGCCAAGTTCACAGCTAGGTGGCGTTGACGTTAGTATCTGGTAGCAACATTAGGAACTACTGCTTGAAATTTAGCGTCTGCATTCCTTACCTGAATTACAGACTAATACAGCCATCACAATTCACACCGTTTATCAGACAGATTCTACACTCACCCAAAGTACACGGGGTTACTTGACCGCGTTGTCGCAGCCCCTAAACTGAGGAACCAACCAACATCTCTGCGGGAGATATAATTATGCGTGAAGAAGTAACAGACCGTTACATAGTTACACATCAGTGTCGAAACCTTGCATAAGGACAGTGTGACCACAAGTGTAACAAGTAGTTCCGTGAAGAACTGTACAGCCTATTTTCATATATCCTGCTCATGTTAATTGCCTCTATCAAAACACAAAATTTCAGTTTATTTGCTGTAACAGATTCGTAGATATTGAGAACCGTCTAAATATTTCAGATGGTCGCCAGGTTGGATTTTTATTTTTGTACTATTACATTAATATTATTGTGTACGTGTGGTATTCAAACTTCAATCGCATGATTAGAACACAAGAAGTAAAAACGAGATTTTAAAAGTACGCACACCAGCCATCTTGTGATTATGCAAACAATTGAAATAAATTAGATGCCAGTGGATCAACATTTATGTAAGCATTTAACGTGCAACGTTTCACGGCACTCAGATAGTTAATTCGCGAGAAACGTCCATTTAAATATTTATACTTCGCGTCGCCGCCATGTTGGATTCGTGCTCACCAGGTTACTGAAAGTCCTATAGGTGAACATATGTTCATAGTCTCTATGAACATAAAAATTTCAGTTTGGTTGCTGTAAAAGATTCATAGATATTGAGCACCGTCTAAATATTACGGAAGTTTGCCATTTAGGATTGTTATATGTATAGGCCATATAGTTATGTACCATTCAAGGACACTTATTGCCTAGGTTCATTATTCAAACTTTCACTTCGATCGCATGATTACGACACAAGAAATAAAAACTTAATTTTAAAATTTCGCACAGCCGCCATCTTGAGGTTATGTAAACAATTCAATTAAATTAGATGGCAGTACATTACAATCTGCAAAATCATTTACTGTACCACATTTCACTGCGCTCAGAGAGTTAACTCACGAGAAAAGTCTATTAAAATATTTCAAATTCGCTTGGTCGCCATGTTCGTTTTGTACTTTACAGGTTTATGAATTATACATAGGTAAACTTGTATCAGTACCCTTTATCACCGTACAAAATTGCAGGGTGATATCTGTAATAGTTTCGGGGATATAGAATGTCAGTGAAATATTTCGCACAGCCGCCATTTTGAGGTTATCTAAACAATTGAACTAAATTAGACTCCAGTGCATTGCAATGTGTATAAACATTTGCTGTACCAAGTTTCATTACGTTTGGATAGTTAAATCGCGAGAAAAGTCTATTTAAAAGTCTCCACTTCGCTTGGCCGCCATGTTGGTTATGTAGTAACCAGGTTTTTGAAAGTCTCATAGGTGAACTTCTAGTAGTACCGTTTATCACCGTACACAATTTCAGGGCGATATCCGTGATAGTTTCAGAGATACTGAATGCTAGTGAAATATTTCGCACAGACGTAACAAAATTCGATGGGCACGGTCGAGGTCGCCGGGAATAGTGCTATGAACTTACCGAGTTTCACTGAAATCGCTCCAGCCGTTTAGATTTTATTAGGGGGGACACACACACCTCACACACACACACACACACACACACGCGCGGACAAAAGGTGATTTCATAAGCCTATTTTTTCAAAATTGAAAATAGGCTAAAAATGGACTCCAAATGACAAGAAGGTTACCGTCCCCATAAGACAATAAAATGTTTAAAATATGTTTAAAATGAAGAAAAACAAACTTAATTAATCTCCAATTATAAAATACTTTCACGCGATAAATGAGGTCTGATCCTTCTACGAAAACCTGCATATCCTGCCTATTTTCGCCTATCTACAAGTTTGTCCGGTGAAATCTACCTCCGCCTTCCGGCGTGCCGAGAGGAATTTTTTATTAACCAATGTGGTGTCTGGAATACACAAGGTATCGGTGATTTCCAAAACATTACGCGCGGGTTGAACAAACACAAAGACAGTGAGGAACATTTGAAGTGCCAGTTACAACTAAGAACATTCGAAAGGAACACAAACACAATATCTGAAGCTTTGAGATTTAACGCCAGACTATGTGTACTTAGATATAATGAGAATGTGACTTTAAATAGGCAGATACTGAGGCTTGTGATTCGAGTTGTTCAGTTCTTAAGTTTACAAGAACTCCCTTTTAGAGGTCATGACGAGAGTGAGACCTCTTTAAACCGTGGGAACTTTAAGGAATTATTGAAGATACTGATATCTGAAAAGCCCTTAGAACTTCAAAATCATTATCAGAAAATTCAAAGTGTGTTCGCTGGTAACTCAAAAAGTATACAAAATGAAATAACTGATGTAATATCAGAGTACATTAGAGATTATATTAAGAACGAATTTAACAATGTTCCATTCTTTTCAATCCAAGTCGATGATACCACAGACATTTGTCAAAAATCACAGTGTTCTAATATAGTTAGATTTGTGAATAATGAGAGTATCGCAGTGGAAAGATTTTTAGGATTTTATGATGTGAGTGAGGATAGATCAGCTGAAAATTTGTTTGAGCTGTTGGATGGCATTTTGAAAGAATTTTCTTATGAAAGTAAATTAGTTGCACAGTGTTACGATGGTGCTGCTGTAATGTCAGGGAATTTAAATGGGTTGCAAAAAAGGGTTAAAGATAAGGCACCTCAAGCTGTCTTTGTTCATTGCATGGCTCATCGTCTCAATTTGGTACTACAACTGATTTGTAAGAAGATTTCCAAATGTAGGATATTTTTTGCAAATGTAAGTGGAATCCCAGCATTTTTTCACCTCTCAGCGAAAAGATCACACGCTCTTGTGTCTAATGCAGTCAAAAGAATTCCTACTGCTGCGGAAACTCGTTGGTCGTCCAACTCAAGACTTCTAAATGTTATTGTAGAAGAATGGGACAGTTTGAAACAGGTGTTTGAGCAACTTTTGAATGACGAAACAAGTGAGGAAAATACGATTAGGTCATGTAAAGGATTCCTGAACGAGTTCAATGATTTTGAATTTGCTTTGCTGGCATTAGTATTCAACGATATTTTTGGTTTGACAGATGTTCTATTTGACATATTGCAGAAAAAATCTTTGGATATTACTTATTGTGTAACCAAGGTTAAAGACACGCAAGTTTTACTAGCAAATAAGAGGAACCAAATTTATTTTGGTGAACTTACTGAGAAAAGTAAGCAGCTGACAAACCTAAACATTCGTAGAGGGCGTAATGACTTGACATTGGAAGATGTGTTTCGAGAATATCGTATTTTGTATTACGAAATCATTGATACTATTTTAATGGAGATTCAAGTACGATTTCATGATTGTGATAAATTACAATTCCTAGGTCTTATAGACTCGAACAAGTTTGAGCTGTATAATAAACATTTTCCTGTCACATCCCTGCAGAACTTACAACAAAGCTATCCACAAATATTCACCAATACCCCACGTTTAATAAATAAACTATCACTCTTTTATGCTGACGAATCCTACAAAGGAAAAAAATCGGGAGAAATACTTCAAGAACTTCATGAAAATAAAGATATTTTTGAAGAGACTTACAAACTTTTTTCTTTAGTACTGACAATTCCTTCTACTTGTGCATCAGTGGAACGTAGTTTTTCTTGTTTGAAAAGACTAAAAACTTTCACAAGAAATACAATATCTCAGTCCAGACTTACATCATTGGCTGTCATTACCATACACCGTGAATTGTTGCTGAAACTAATTGAAGACCAGCCCTTCTACGAGTACATCATAGATAAGTTTGCCAACCTTAAGGAAAGGAGGATTGATTTAATCTATAAAAAATAGGTGAGTTTGACTTTTTAGTACCGGTAATTTATATTTGGTTAAATATTAGCTTTTTAGCAGATATTTAAGCATTCAAATACGAAAAGAAATATGTTAATATTCAGAAACGCTGTACCGCTGAAATAGAGTTTGGCTCTTCACTTACTTTCTCATCTATGAGCCGCCACTGCCAGAAACACACTGAAATATCCATTACCTGGATTATCAACTTTGAAGCGCTGGGCAGGCAATGTTGAATTACGAAACGGTTTATTGAAAAACGTAATAGAAGTAATGAAAATTAGTGGACGAAAGAAGAATGGTCGAGAGAGAGTCACTGTTCTTTCTTTCGACGAAATGAAAGTGTCATCACTCTATGAATATGATGCTAAAGCAGACGAAGTCGTGGGCCCACATACATACATGCAAGTTGTAATGGCAAGAGGGTTATTTCAGAACTGGAAGCAACCTGTGTACATTAATTTCGACAAGAAAATGTCGAAAGACATTATAAATGAAGTGGTTACGTCACTACATAATATTGAATATGATGTATTTGCTTGTGTTTGGGACTGCGGCGGGGGGAATATGGCAATGTGGAAAGAACTCGGTATTACCATTGAAACTACACACTTCGTGCATCCGATGGGTATTACCATTGAAACTACACACTTCGTGCATCCGATGACAGAGGAAAAAATCTACTTTTTCGCAGACGCACCTCACCTGCTTAAATTGATTCGTAACTGGTTCATTGACACTGGATTCTGTCTTCAAGATGGTACCGTTATCAAGAAACAACCGGTAGTTAAATTAATAGAAAGCACATCTTCAGAAATTAACTCATGCCATAAAATTACACCACTACATATAAACTGTGAAAGAACTCAGAGACAGAATGTGTCGTTAGCTGCTCAGCTTTTTTCCCACCCTGTAGCAACAGCATTGGATCGGTATTTACCAGGAAGTAACCCACAACAAGCCACAGATGTAGCAAGTTTCATTCGTCTAGTGCATAGTTGGTTCCAGTTAATGAATTCTTACACACTGTCTTCATTAGCTCCACCCTACGGCAAGAATTTGGAGGCCCAACAAGAAATTTTAGTAACTATGATAGCCACAATGTTTGGGATTAGATGCACATCCAAGAAATCATTGCAGTTGTTTCAGAAAGGCGTCATAATTTCTTCACATTCACTGCGCGATCTGTACGTGAGAATGAAAGAGAAATACTCGATTGACTTTATTTTGACACATCGATTAAATCAAGATTGCTTAGAGAATCTCTTTTCTCAGATAAGAACAAGAGGAGGAATCCATGACCACCCTTCACCTTTAAATGCACTCTACAGGTTGCGGATGATACTGCTAAGGAAAAACCCCGGTATTGTACACAACAATACCAATACCTTGAATGTGAACGAAGAAAATAATGAATTCTTGTTAGCAAGTGTCGTGAAAGAGGCGGGAATAAAGGAGCCTAAAATAAGTGAATACCTTCCGGATGAAGAAAAGGAAAGTGCAGATATCCTCTCAACTTCCTTAAATGACGTAATGCCTTCTCAAGAATTCTGTTCAGAGAAAGATGGCCTAGAATACAACGCTGGCTTCCTCGCAAAGAAGCATCAGGAAGAATTTCCCGATCTAGGTAAGCACACGCGTAAGATCGAGAAAGATGACTTCCATTGGGAGAGTGCACCGTCTTGGGTTAGAATTTTATCTTTCGGCGGTCTCATACAACCTTCACCAAATTGGCTCAAACAAGTGGAAGAAATGGAGGAAATGTATCAGAAGTTTCATGGAGATACGTTCAGATTTCGAAAACGTATCATTGCAGTTACAGCTGATATTGTTTCAAAGGAGATCGCTAGCATTCCGCGAAAACTAGTTGCAAGCTTCTGCCGCCAAAGAGTATTAATAAGAATAAAATATCTTAATACGAAAAAAAAGAGAAGCATCGACATTGAAAAGACAAAACTCGGGTGATCAAGAGAGAAAAGTGAACAAGAAGATCAAGAAACTTGTTTCATGAGGTATTGGTGCACAAAGTGGACATTCTAGTGAATTGTTTCTGGTTGTTGGAGACAAAAACATAAATTGGACCTTGCAAGCACCAGAAACCAAATTTTACAGGAACTGAAAAAAGAAACTTTGATTTTTTTAATTTACTTTTTTTGGAACGTACTAATTTAGTTAATTGTAAATTTGCAATGTCGTTTGTGCTGTATCTGACCAAAAATTATACTCTCTCTCATCATAAGAACAAGTTCAACGCCTTCCACAATCTTATGTACTAAACTTGGCGAAGATTCATAAATGTAGCTTAGCGGCTATTAGTTGAAATATTATTTAGAAACTTTCCTCCCTATAAACAGTGGAAACTGTACTATTTCTCTGGCTGCCGCAAAGATATGAAGATAATGGTTATTTACATGTTCTCATTATAATATTTTGTAGCATATTCAATTTATTCAGTTACATTGAATATAATAAAATGTCAAATTTGTTGGCAAATACGTAGAATTGGGTAAATTTGTTTACTCTGGGGTTTTCCACTTCATAGTGTTGATGTGGTTGGCGAAAGTGAGAATTAAATTCCGCGGGGTCACCAACATTGTGGTGCGTGCTGTTATCAGTGACAGTTTTGCCGACTCCGAGAGTGGCAGGCAGCAATGGACAGCAATGACAGCATTATAATAATAATGCAGTGCTTAGTGAAGCAGTGGGGATGGGT
Organism: Meconema thalassinum; assembly: GCA_946902985.2. Classification (NCBI taxonomy): domain Eukaryota; kingdom Metazoa; phylum Arthropoda; class Insecta; order Orthoptera; family Tettigoniidae; genus Meconema; species Meconema thalassinum. Next base: position 86,324,701 of record OX336393.1, read on the forward strand.
GGATCTGCGCCTGTTGGAGATATAGTCGGCTGTGAGTATGTTTGTATATACCAGTTTTATTATGTTGAAGGAGATGTATAATTAAATTAGTCATGTAATTTAGCGTTCAGCGTCATCTATTATTCACAACAATTCATTAGTTGATACTCTGAAATGGCTGCTACCCTTAAAAAATGTTATTTACTGAGCACGTAATGCGCTACGGACTAATGACTGATTCAAACGCAGCAGGCCAGTGACGTATTCTCGCGCGCGCTCCCATTGGCCGAGAGTTATAAGCCAACCTGTATTCTACTAACCTTGGTGTCACAGTGGGACAAGTGCCTCAACAGCCAGGGCCAATACTTTTAACATACAAGGACTGGTTTCTGTAAGTATGCCTCCGGCTCGTTACTTTCTGAACGCACCTTATAATATCAATTACTAGGACATGAGAAAGGTAACCCGAAAAAAATCACACACCGATATATCTGCCTTTATACAGGGCGTAACAAAAAGGTGCGGCCCAAACTGCAGGACACATTCCTCACACGTAGACGAAGAAATTATGTTACATGAACATGGGTCCGGAAACGCTTTGTTTCCATGTTATACATCATTGTTTCCAACTCATTTATCATGGGGAAACACATAAGAACAGCACGTACCAGCATACCACATGCAACTCTTGCTCACAGGAGATGTTCTATATGCCCTTCGTGCGCATTGATACATTCATCAACCTACCGCCGTAGTGAATCTCGGATGCGCTGTCGTGTCCCTGTATGGTGTCGTAGCCTTACATAATACGGGCACGGAGACTCTGAACATCTTGTACTGGGGTTCGATACACAAGAACTTTCAAAATGCCCTCACAAATAAAGTTCAGTGATTTTAGGTCCAGAGAGCGTGAAGGCCAGGCAATTGGTCCACCTCTACCTATCCATTTGTCACCAAATCTGTTATTTAGAAGACGACGGATATTAGCACTAAAATGAGGAGGTATTCCATCGTGAATGAAGTACATGTTTTGTCGCACAGCTAAAGGCACATCTGCTAAGTCGCATGGCAACAGGGCCATGTAAAACAAACCACTGGCGGTGCACCTACAATAATGACAACGTAACCAAGAGTGCATGTTCCCCACAATTCTAACGTTCTGTTCTTGTATGGTTCCCATGCGAAATGAGTTGGAGACAATGAGGTGTAACATGGAAACAAAGCGCTTCCGGGCCCAAGTTCATGTAGCATAATTTATTCGTCCACGTGTGAGGAATGTGTCCTGCAATTTGTGCTGTACCTTTCTGTTACACCCTGTATACCGGAAATCTGGAAAAACGGAAATTAAATTTCAGGACGGAGGTATTTCTTATATAAAATGACACTGTAAACCGGAAAACTGCCTAGGTGAGGAGCAGGTGAAGAACGAATTTATCAGAAATTGGTAATCTGTCGATTGTGGTTGCTTGAAAAGTGCTTTTCGGTTGAGCAAAATATTTGTCTGGTGAGAAACGGATTGAGCGAAAATGATGAAAAATGGTTGCCGGTAGAGGCGCCGCATGATAAAATAATGTGATTGATATATGAATAGAACGGTATAAGTGAGTATATGTATATAAGTTCTATAGTAAGATTTTTTTTAGTTTTTATAAAATAATTTTATTATGTAAATTTATTTTATATCTTTTTAGGAGTGACTTAAGAAAGATGAAATATTGTTAATGAGTTGATTATATTATATTTGAACCAATATTTTATATATAATTTATAAAAGTTTTATTCTTACTTAGAAATGTATTGTTTGAATATTTTACATGTAAATTTTTGTGGGTTATAATGAGATCTAAATGATTATATGTTATTCGCAGTATTTAATATTAGTAATTAAGGCAATTTAGAATTAGTAATTTGATTTATGGTCGACAAAAGTCGTGCCGGCAGTCACGGTTATTCGTAGGACTTGAATGAATATTATCAGTGTTGAAGTTAGTTTGTTTAGGAAAAGATTTTAATTAATTTTAGAGGGTAGAATTTGAAAATTAAATAGATTTTTAAAAGATAATGAAGCTTTGAAATTTAAAATTTAAACTAGGATTAGATACCCTATGATTTTTAAATATAAAATAGAATACTTGAGTAGTAATAGTTAAGTTCTTGAAACTTAAAGAATTTGGCGGTGTTTTAGTCTTTTCAGAGGAATCTGTCCTGTAATTGATAATACACACTATAATAAATTTAATTTTGTAATGTCAGCTTGTATACCGCCGTCGTAAGATTATCTTTTAAGAGAAAGAATTTTCTAGATTTTGAAATAAAATTTATGTCAGGTCAAGGTGCAGCTTATGATTAAATAAGAGATGGATTACAATAATAATAATAAATTTTTATTTCAGCCAATGGCCATAATAGTAGGAATAACATACAAGTTCATTCAATGCAAAATTTTGTAATAGACATCTGACGTTCACCGCAAGTTAATACTTGATATCTCTCACATTGCTTCTTGCATAAAATACACACGCAGTTTAAGTTTGGCTGGTGATACTTCTTTTCAGTGCAAACTTTATGGTGAAAACCGTGCACTGCCATTCGTGTCATCATATGACGGAGTTCATAATTCGGGTTCATCCACTCACTAGTCTTCATGGCATCTGTACAGTAGAAGTCACTCCAAATATGTCTCCTCTTGTCACGAAGTTCACTCAGTAAAGCATCATATGCTCCAGTGGCGGGCAGCATCCATTGATTTCTTAAATCTTCGATATAAAATTGCTCTTTGGCCAATACATATACAAGGCGAGAGGATGTGTATTTTGAAAGATTGAGTAACTTTTTTAAGTATACTGCCTTCACTCTTTCCATTTTCTTCAGGTCATTCTTTGTCAGGTGTTGCCAGATATTTTCCAATGCATATGCAACTATGGGAGTAATTTTGAGCTTAAATAACGCCATGCCTGTATCAAAGGACAATTTTCCGAGTTGTCTTATGTCATTCATTGCTACAATTGCTGTGTCAACTTTGTCTTGTATGTGCTTCGTAAATACAACTTCCTGTGTTTGGAATGTTACTCCTAAGTACTTAAAATTGTTCACTAATTGTAATCTTTTGCCTTTATATTCCAAATGATGATTGACTGACAGTCTACCTCCTTTTCTAAAGGCCATGAACATTGTCTTGTTTTCGTTCAATTTAAGTTCATTTTCGTCCGCCCAGTTTACTAGTCTGTTGAAAGTCTCCTGTAACCTTTCAAGTGATGTGGATGTTAGCACCATGTCATCCGCATACCTGTATATGGAGACATCTTGATCCTCTATAATCTGGGTCACATCCATGGTTGCAATATTGAACAGGAGAGGACTTAGTGGGTCCCCCTGTAGCACACCGATTGTCTGTTCAATGCAATGCGATTCCATTCTGTTCTGGTTAAGATATTTCTTATCAGTCTCGTTATATAGTGCTGGTGTCCTATCAGTGAATCTAGCTTCTCCAACATCTTCCTGTTTACTGAATCAAACGCTTTCGAATAGTCGATAAATACCACATTCAACTTGCCTCTTCCGTGTCGTAAGGCTTCCTCAATGTCACCTTGAAGACATTTAATTGCATGTGTAGTTGACCTTCCTCTCCTAAATCCGAATTGTTCATCTGGAATTTGGTGTTCCGTTAGATCTGTCAGTCTCAATGTTAGTAGTTTTGTTAACAATGGATTACAATAAGATGAATATTTAAACGGATATTATCTTGAAATAGATAAGTTGAAGGTGGATTTGAAAGTAATGTTGTTAAATGATATTGTGATTATAGCTCTAAAACATGTACACATCGCCCGTCGCTCTCATTATTTAAGGCGAGATAAGTCGTAACATAGTAGATGTACTGGAAAGTGTATCTAGAATGTCAAAGTGAAGCTTTAAAGTAAAGCATTTCATTTACACTGAGGAGAATTTCGTGCAATTCGAATTACTTTGCAAGATGAATATTAATTATGAGTAATGTATAAATTTATTTTAATTAAAGTAATTTTAAAGAGGGATTTTTAGTATAATTTATAGAAAAAATATGAAAATTTATAGTGTAGTAGTATTGTGAAAGAATTATGAAATATTTGAAAAATTATTTTTGGGGAAGTAGATCTATATCGTACCTTGTGTATCAGGGTTTATTAAAAATTTTGTAAGAAATTTATATTTCTCGAGTTAAAAAGAGCTAATATAATATGTTATTTAATGTAATATATTTATTAAAAATATTATATTAGGAATGAAATGTTAATCGTTTTTTAAGATATCTAGTTTTCTAAGAAATGAATTTAATTCAGTTTAGTTTAAGTAATTATTTAAATTGATAAATGATTATATAAACTAGAAAATAGTTTGAGGGATAAGCTTTAAATTGTAAATTATAATTTTTAACAATGTAATTAAAATTGTAGACTTTAAATTAGTCATCAAGTTAATAATGTAATAAATTATTTTAGTTGTTTATGATTTTATAAAAAGTTTAATTAGTGAATTAGGATAATTTAATAAGTAATATGTTATTTGAAATAATTATAAAATTAGTATAATTGAATGTATTAATAAAAAAAAGAATTTATATTAAGGAATTGGGCAAAGATTAATATTCGCCTGTTTAACAAAAACATGTCTTTCAGTGTATAATTTAAAGTCGGGCCTGCCCACTGATTATTTAAAGGGCCGCAGTATTTTGGCTGTGCAAAGGTAGCATAATCATTAGTTTTTTAATTGAGGGCTAGAATGAATGGTTTGACGAAATATTAACTGTCTCAGTATAAAATATAGAATTTAACTTTTGAGTCAAAAGGCTTAAATAGAAATGGAGGACAGGAAGTCCCTATAGAGCTTTATATATTATATAAGTATTTAATTTAGGATTATTGGGAATATTTTTAGAAATATATTGTGTTGGGGTGACAGAGATTTAAATAACTCTTCATAAAAGGTACATTGATTTATGAATATTTGATCCATTATTATTGATTGTAAGATAAAGTTACCTTAGGGATAACAGCGTAATTTTTTAAGAGTTCATATCAACAAGAAAGATTGCGACCTCGATGTTGGATTCATCATCTTCCTAGCATTAATCCCGCTTTATTGCAGGGTCTGCTTTTCTGCACTTTTTCTTCCATACTGCTCGATCTTGAGCGTCTCTAGTTGTGGCATTCACTAGTTGCATGTCCTCCCGCATAGTATCCAGCCAGCGCTTTCTCGGTCGCCCTCGTGGTCGTCGGCCTTCTGGACTGATGTCAAGTGCAGTTCTCGCGACTGATGAGTGATTGCTACGCAGTACATGGCCATACCAACGCAGACGGCTCTCCCGCATTTTTTCATAGATTGGAGCCACACCAAATGTAGCTCGAACATTGTCATTCCTGATGTGGTCCAGTCTAGTAAGTCCCTGTGTCCAGCGAATCATCTTCATCTCCATGACATGTAGTTGTTGTTCATGTCTCTTCGTTACTGGCCAGCATTCAGTACCGTGTCTCCCACAAATCCAACCCCTCGTCCTCGTCGTGGGAGATGGGCAACGTAATTAAGTAGGGGATTGCCTGTAGGGGTGAAGTACAGCGGGGACTTTGTGTGCCTCAAGACCGCTACGGTAGCTGTGAAGGCCCTACAGGAACCCTGAAGAAATTACGGCTAACGGGGCTCTGGTGAAACAACTGCTGCCTTGTAGTTTGGAGTTGGTTCTTCAAAGGCTAAGGGAAGAAACCCTGACAGAAAATCAGCCTGGTGCCTCAGGCTTAAGATGGCAGCCCCTCCAAGGCACTCGGAGGCAGTGGGTTAATCACTCGCTCCTCTTAAATAAACTGATTATGGAAACTGAAGCGAAATTACAAAACCGGACGGATAACCTGATGACGACTTTTGGCATGAAGAGGACTACGAAAATCGGTTTCTGGAATGTGAGGACCTTGATGGAGAAAACCAGACTGAAACAAGTGACACGGGAGATGAAGAACTATGGGCTGGATATCCTAGGATTGAGTGAAGTGAGGTGGCCAGGATTTGGTGAAATACAGACAACAGATGGAATTACATTTCTCTATTCTGGGGGCGATGATGAAGAACACAGGGATGGAGTGGGGTTGCTGCTCAACAGAAATGCAAAGAGAAGCCTTATGGAGTGGAAGCCAATTTCTAGTAGGCTCATGTTTGCTAGGTTCAAGACAAAGATCAGGAATGTGATTATCATCCAATGCTATGCGCCTACAGAGCAGTCGGAGCCAGAGAAGAAGGAAGAATTCTACCAAATGCTGCGAGATGTCACAAGACAAACAAGTAAGAAGGACATTCTCATTGTTATGGGAGACTTCAACGCGAAGGTGGGCTCAAACAATGAGGGGTTGGAGCAGATCATGGGTAAACATGGCCTTGGTGAGATGAATGACAATGGGGAGAAATTTACGGAATATTGCGCCAGTCAGGATTTGGTGATGGGTGGCACGGTATTTCCTCATAGGCGGTGCCACAAGGTCACCTGGGTGTCTCCTGATCAAGTCACAGAAAATCAAATTGATCACATCGCGGTGAGCAGGAGGTTCAGAAGAAGCTTGGAAGATGTTAGGAACAAGAGAGGAGCGGACGTTGGTAGTGACCATCATCTTGTGGTTGCCAACTTCCGCATGAAGATCGTCGCAGTCCGCCGAAAGTTTAACACTCGGCACAACAAGTTTGATGTGGGCAAGCTTAAGAACCAGCAGAGATTGGACCAATTTAAACTGGAGCTAGGAAATAAATTCCAGGTGTTGGACTCAGAGGCAGAGAAGGACGTGGAGACTGTGTGGAGCGAGGTAAAGAATATCTTCGTGGAAACTAGTGAAATGCAGCTCGGGTACAAGAACTACCTGCGGAAAGAATGGATATCCGATCAGACCTGGGACAAGATAAATTATAGGAAGGAGATTAAGGCCAAGCTCAACACCTGCAAGACTAGGCAGCAGAAGGCTCTCACACAAGCAAAGTATTCAACAGCAAACAGGGAGGTAAAGAGGAGTGTACGGAAGGATCATAGGAGGTGGATTGATGAGCAGGCGGAGAAAGCAGAAGAAGCGGCAAGAAGGGGGGACGTTAAGGAGCTCTATGGCATCACAAAGATGCTTTCGAAGAAAGGTTTTAATAAAACTAGGCCTGTGAAGAGCAAGACGGGCGAGATCCTCACGACGTGTGAACAGCAGCTGACAAGATGGAGAGAACACTTTGCGGAGGTTCTTAATAGAGATAGAGGACCAGAAAGTAAGCAGCGAGGAGAAGATGAAGAGAAAGCAGAAAGTGACCCAAGCATCAGCCTCGACTCCCCAACTCGGGGCGAAATACGGACAGCGTTGAAGCAGATGAAATGCGGGAAGGCACCAGGTCTGGATAATATCCCAGCGGAAGTACTGAAAGCAGACCTGGATATTACGATTGATCTGCTGCACCCGCTGTTGGAGAAGATCTGGAAGGAGGAGAAAATACCAACAGACTGGAAGAAGGGGTTGATAGTCAAGTTGCCGAAGAAAGGGGACACCACAAACTGTAACAACTGGAGGGGTATCACCTTGCTGTCCATTCCAAGCAAAGTGCTGGCGAGAGTCATCCTGAATCGTATAAAAGACTGCGTAGAAAAAAGGCTTCGGAAGGAACAGGCTGGATTTCGACAACATCGCAGCTGTGTGGATCTCATCAACACCCTCCGAATCATTCTGGAGCAGAGTGTGGAGTGGCGGAATACCCTTTACCTCACATTTGTTGACTTCGAGAAAGCCTTCGACTCCGTAAATCAAAGAATCATGTGGAAGACCCTCGAGGAATATAAAATTCCAACAAAGATCATCAGAATGAAGGAAGAAATGTACGAAGGCTATGAGTGCCAGGTTCTTCACGAAGGCAAATTAACAGAAAAGATAAAGGTCAGTTCCGGAGTGAGACAGGGGTGTGTCCTTTCCCCCACTCTGTTCCTGTTGGTCCTGGATAGTGTGATGAAGAAGGTAATGGGAGGACGGAAGAGGGGTATTCAGTGGGGTATAAATGACAGGCTTGAAGATCTGGATTTCGCAGACGACATTTGTCTTATGGCACAACGGTACCGAGACATAGAAGATAAGCTGGGGAGGTTGCAGAGAGAAGCAGAACGTGCAGGACTGATGATCAACACCAACAAGACCAAAGAGATGAGGATAAATTCTGACATCACGACTAGTTTGACAGTCAACGGAAAGGACATTGAGCGAGTTGAGTCCTTCCTCTACCTTGGAAGTATAGTCACAAATGATGGGGGAGCAGAGGAAGATGTTCGAAGCCGTATCAGGAAGGCAAATGGTGCCTTTGTCCAGCTCTACCCCATCTGGAGAAATAGAAACATTTCCAGGAAGACCAAGCTCCGCCTTTTCAATAGCAACGTAAAGTCGATTCTTCTCTACGGCTGTGAAACATGGAAAGTCACAAAGCCGATCAACAACCAGCTACAGGTGTTCATTAACAGATGTCTGCGTCGCATCATGAATGTGAGGTGGCCGGACATAATCTCAAATGAAGATCTTTGGACCATCACCAATCAACAACCGATTAGCATCCAGATCAAGGAGAGGAAATGGCGCTGGATTGGTCACACACTAAGGAAGCCGGACGGAGCTATTGACAAGGCGGCGCTAGACTGGAATCCTCAAAGCGCCAGGAAGCGAGGTCGACCTAAGAAGACCTGGAAGAGGACGATCGAAAATGAAATTGCAGAGGTGGACAAGAACTGGAGTCAAGTGAAGAGAATGGCCAGGAACCGTACTGCGTGGAGAAATTTCGCCAAGGCCCTATGCTCCGGAAGGAGTGGCAGGAATTAAGTATTCAGTACCGTACAGTGCTACTGGTCGAACGATGGTTCTGTAAATTTTCGACTTCAGATATAGTGGCACATTCCGGTCAAAAAGGACTCCAGTAACTTGGCGCCATTTCAGCCATGGAGCGTTGACTCTGTTTCGGACATCTGTGAGTGTTCGGCCATCTGAACAGATTAGCGTACCCAAGTATTTGAATGCAGATGATTTTCGGAGTTCAGTGCCATCAATGTGAATAGATCCTTCACTTGGTACTCCACACTCCATATACTCTGTCTTCCCAATATTAAGTCGTAGGCCATGGGTGTCTAGTGCAGTTTAACAGCATTGAACATGTTGTTCCAATTCTTGGCGAGACTTGCAGGCTACAATGATATCGTCAGCATAGAGCAAGGTCCAGGGATGTGGTTGCAGTAGTTCGGCTGCGATGGTGTCAAGACAGATGATGAACAGGAGCGGGGACAAAGCTGACCCCTGATGAACACCAACTCGGATGGGAAAATTTGCGGAGTTTCCTGAAGCACATCGGACATAGCTGGTGACATTCCGATAAAGAAGCTGAACCCACTGAACATATGCTTCTGGTACCCCATGCTGTCGTAGTGCATACCATATTAGATCACGAGGTACCCTGTCGAAGGCCTTTTCAAGATCCAAGAAGGCTATATGGAGTGGTTTCCGCTTTTCTAGGTGCCTTTCCATCAAAAGACGAGCGGCGTGAATAGCATCGATTGTCCCTGTACCTTTCATAAAACCACACTGGATTGAGGCAATCTTGATTATGTCACGAAGGCGTGTATCCACGATACGCTCAAATATCTTCATAGTGTGGCAAAGCAGGCGAATCGGTCGATAATTTGAGCAGTTGTGCACATCTCCTTTACCTTTCCATATTGGTAATGTTACACTGCTGAGCCAAGTAAGAGGAGCTTCGTTTTCATTGATGATCTTGTTGAAGAGATCTGCTAGAAACTGAGCTGCTTGTGATCCAAGCATCTTCCACACCTCCGATGGGAGATCATCCGGTCCAGTTGCCTTTCCATTTTTCATTTTCTTCATAGCGGTCTCCGCTTCGGCAACCGTGATGGCTGGTACTGGACCAAGTACAGGATCCACAGCTGGTAGTGGCGGATGCGGAAATTCTTCGTTGCTAATATTTTCGAAGTGCTGTTTCCATCGGTTAAGGATCTCATTAGGTTTCCGTAGAGGTTGTTGATTTTCATTATTAATGATCATAACATGTCCAACATCTTGAGTGGAACGATGGCGATTCTTCGCTAGTCTGTAGATATTATTTGCTCCTTCTGGTGTGTTGAGCTCTTCGTACATGCTCTTGTAATGGTCTGCTTTAGCCTTTGCCACTTCCTGTTTTGCCACCGACTTCAATCTTCTATATTGCTGACGATCAAGATCCAGTCCCGATTGGAGCCAGGTCTTATACGCTAACTTCTTCATCCTGATGGCATCTTAGACATGAGAATTCCACCACCATATCTCTTTATTGATAAAACTGCGTTCAGGTTTTGATTTACCCATGATGTCAGTAGCACAAGTCGTAATATGTGTGGAGGCCTTTGCCCAGATTTCATCAACGTGTTGACCTTGTTCTGGCATAGATAAAGAACCTATAGATGTTTTCAGCTGGATGTGATGTTGTTTTAATTTCCACCATTTAATTCGTTCCGATGTAGATTTAAGACTTTTCTTGCCGAGATCAAGGCGAATCCTAAAATTGAGGAGAAGCAGATGATGTTGGGGTGCAATAATGTCTGATGGTATGACTTTTACATCAGTGACAAACTTCAGATCACTCCTTCGTACCAGCCAATAATCAATCTGCGTATTTCTTCCACCACTACTGTAGGTAATGAGGTGCGATGGTCGCTTTTTGTAAAAGGTGTTAGTCACAGCTAAGTCTAAGGCCTCAGCAAATTCCAGGATTCTGTTTCCATCCTCATTTCGCTCTCCAAAGCCTTGTCCACCATGTACTCTCTCGAAACCATTTCTATTCCCTCCAACGTGGCCATTTAAGTCACCACCAATGAACAGGACCTCGATGTTGGATTAAGGAATATAATTAGGTGTAGAAGTTTAATTTATAGGTCTGTTCGACCTTTAAATCCTTACATGATCTGAGTTCAAACCGGTGTAAGCCAGGTTGGTTTCTATCCTCATTAGATAAAAATATTTTAATACGAAAGGACCAAATATTTAAAATAATTTTGTGGAAAGTGATTATTATTAACTATTTTGGCTGAAAGAGTGCCTTGAATTTAGAATTCAAATATGTAAATAATTACAAATAGTATTGATAAAGGAAGTTATAACTAGTTTAGTAAGTGCATTGATCTTAATTGTAGGGTTTTTAATTGGAGAAGCGTTTTTAACCTTATTGGAGCGTAAAGTGTTAGCATGGCGAATAGAAGGACCTAGTGTGAGGACTCCGCCATTATAGCACGGTAGTTGGTGGTCCCGCCGCTATAAGCACTGCACGCGATAATGTCCAACAACGTGTACCAGGGTTGTAGGCACTACAAGCACGCCATCAAAAAAACAGCAGTTGAAAAACAAGCAACAACAGCAACAACTCCATAAACCCATCTCCTCACTTCTCTCTCTCTCACCAACACTTCCCCCAAGCAATCCTAGCACTCTACATCAAATCCTACAGCTTTTAATCACGCCAGCAGCACAATACACTTAATAAATCCAGGCTACAGAACAGACCAAAAAAATACACTTTAAGCTAAACCAAATTCATTTCTCAGCTCGACATAAGCCATAATACAACTTAAAACCTATACAAAACATACTCTACCTACTGTTTTACAACTATTAAGCGAACTATTCGCACTCAAAACCTAAAAACCCTGAAACGGGAGCTAATTTAAAAACGCAATAGCCTAGCCCGATTATGTCTCCGGCAGTGCTACCGCAAATGCATTCATAACTTCACAATAACTTCCAAATTACGGCTAAGTGACCTTTCTGTCTGAGTAGTTACAGGTGCTACCGGCTTGCCTGGGACGATGGGTCACCAAACCGGCATTTAAACTCAATTATTAAGCTTTAATTATCCAAATTCAGAGGAAACAGATGGTGCAAAATGATGAGTTTTAAAGCTATCTGGATCTAGTTTTTCAACCAATTTAGTATGATGTTTTATGTACGGTATGGTTAATGTCAAACGCAACTAATACCATTTTATCCATAATGTAGAATTTCGGGCTTATGCCGTGTTTTATTTATTCAAACTCGACGCGTTTCGAAAGAAACCATGTCTTTCTTCATCAGGAATAAACGGAAATACGACTAAATTGTTGCTAAGAGAAAGCAACATAGAAACTAAAAAAGGTGCCCTGAGATGAACAATGAAGTGTATCTAACACGTCCTTCGAGAAGTGTATGTGGCATTCTTTTCCAGACCGAGAAAGTAATTACCGGAAAATTAAACTCAAAATCGATGTGGAGCGAAATATTTATGATTGTATCGATTCCAAAGAAACAATTTCAGTTGATCCTTCAGGAGCTGGCTACTGTCTTCAGCGTGTCATGGATATTATCCCCAGACTTGTTTATTTTGGGTGCCGATTCTTTTCAGAACGAAGGAAATCCGCCGAGATTTGCAATCTCGAACACCCGCCAAGTCTTCACGCAAGCTTTCGAAAGTCCAGTACCGTAGCCGACAAAATGAATTGTTAAGTCGAGTGTTACTTTAAATAGTCTATGTGTACCTGTTTTAATATGCTGGGGATTATGTTTTTTATCTGTGTCTGTATACTCCAGGAATCTGTGCGTTCCATAACATGTAATGAAGACCGTAGTTCTTATTTCTATAAATTATATTTTCCATTATGCCCTGCTATGCTATTTTAATTGGAACCACTAATTACTTTTTAAAAGAGTATTAGTTACAAAGTAATTCGTTTCCCTTAGCACCATCCCTAAGACCAGCTGACCCCGGCAGTGTGGAACGTACCCACTCTAGCGCTGCCAGGCGGGGCGCGCTTGAACTTCAGGAGTCTTCTCACTTTCTACTTCTATTCGTCATGGTGTTAGGTTACATTCAAATTCGAAAGGGGCCTAATAAAGTTGGGTTTGTTGGGTTACCCCAACCGTTTGCGGATGTAATTAAACTTTTAACTAAGGAATCTACTTATCCTTTGTTATCAAATTATTTTTTATATTATTTCTCTCCTATTTTTAGTTTATTCTTAGTGTTATTGGTTTGAATAGTCTTTCCCTTTTTGTCAGTGATGTTTTTATTTAATTTAGGATTATATTTTTTTTAAGTTGTACAAGTATAGGTGTTTAAACAGTTATAATTGCTGGATTATCTTCTAATTCTAATTATGCTTTATTAGGGGGTCTCCGGGCCGTGGCTCAAACAATTTCTTATGAAGTAAGTTTAGCATTAATTTTATTATCATTTGTGTTTCTTATTGATGGGTATTGTTTATTAAATTTTATAATATATCAAAATTATATTTGATTTATGTTTTTATCTTTTCATCTTATGTTTGCCTGGTTTGCATCTTGTTTAGCTGAAACTAATCGTACTCCCTTTGATTTTGCTGAAGGAGAATCTGAGTTGGTATCAGGATTTAATGTAGAATATAGAAGAGGGGGGTTTGCATTGATTTTTATGGCAGAATATGCAAGAATTTTGTTTATAAGAATATTATTTTGCGTAATATTTATGGGAAGAGATACTTTTTTTTTTGAAGTTAACATTTTTGTCTTTTATATTTATTTGAGTTCGAGGTACTCTTCCCCGATTTCGTTATGATAAATTAATATATTTAGCTTGAAAAAGATTTTTGCCCTTATCTTTAAATTGTTTATTTTTTATTTGGGCTTAAAAATTATCATGTTTTCTATTTTAATTTAGTGTATTTGTTTTAGTAGAAGTTAATAGAAGAATTTAACTTCTGTCTTATGTTTTCAAAACATATGCTTTCATAAAGCTTTATAACTAATTTACTAATTTATCTCATGTTATGAGAACAAGAGGGTTAATTAAATAATTAAATAATAAAATAAAATTAATTGGTATTCTGCTCGAAGGCAGGTCCGAGCCTCCGAAGAGGCTACCCCCAGCGGGAGTTTACTTGCGGTAGGGTGGCCAGGGCCTTTCCGCTCCTCCTTATATTGGCCAACAGCGCGCAGTGCCTAGAACCGGCATACCATCCAAGTTCTGACTGCGCCCAATGTTGCTTAACTGCGGAGTTCTCATGGGATACGGTGTTTAAACACGGCTAGGCCGTTGGCCAATTAAATAATAAGCGAAATAAAGAACAGTTAAGATTTGTCCAGTTAAAATATAAGGATCTTCCACAGGTCGTGCTCCGATTCATGTTAATAAAATAACAACTGTTGTTATTGATCAGAATAGAATTTGATTGATTGGATAAAATTGAGTTCCTCGGAATCTATTACTATTATAAAATGGTAAAATTAATAAAATGGCAATAGATATAACTAGAGCAATTACACCTCCTAGTTTATTAGGGATAGATCGGAGAATTGCATTAGCAAATAAGAAGTATCATTCTGGTTGAATGTGAACAGGGGTAACAAGGAGATTGGCTGGGGTAAAATTATCAGGATCCCCTAGTATATAAGGTTCAAGGAGGCTTAAGAAAATAAGAGTTGCTACCATGACAATAAATCCAAAGAGATCCTTAAAAGAAAAATAGGGATGGAAGGGAATTTTGTCTACATCTCTATTTAGCCCTAAGGGGTTGTTAGAACCTGTTTGGTGTAGAAATAGTAAGTGAATTATAACAGCGGCTGAAACAATAAAGGGAAGGACAAAATGGAATGTGAAGAATCGAGTTAAGGTTGCGTTGTCTACACTGGATCCTCCTCAAACTCATTGCACAAGTTCTGTCCCTAAATATGGGATAGCTGATAATAAGTTGGTAATTACAGTAGCTCCTCAAAAAGATATTTGACCTCAAGGTAGTACATAGCCTATAAAGGCTGTTCCTATTACAAGAAATAGAATAATGACTCCTGTTATTCATGTACGAATATAATTATAAGAACCATAGTATATTCCTCGTCCTACATGTAAGTAGAGACAAATGAAAAAGAAGGAGGCACCATTAGCATGCAGAGTTCGTAAGAATCAACAATAATTTACATCACGACAAATGTGGGCCACACTATTAAAAGCTAAATCGATATTTGCAGTGTAATGTATTGCTAAAAATAATCCCGTTGCAATTTGGATTATTAAGCAAAGTCCTAAAAGTGAACCGAAATTTCATCAAGCAGAGATATTAGAAGGTGCAGGGAGATCAACTAATGCTCTGTTGGCAATTTTAAATAAAGGATGGGAGGTGCGAATTGGTTTATTCATTAGTTTTTAGGGCGAAGTGGACCTTGAAAAATGTTAGTAATTTTTACAATAGCAATAATTGTTAAGAATAAATAATTTACTAATATGAGTGTAATTAAATCTGTTGGTTTATTGTATAGTTTAGTAAGGAGGTAATTGGATCCATCATGTAAAGTAATTAGCTCATTATTAATATTATTTATTTCTTCATTAAAGTTTAAAAGGTTTCATAAAGTTGAGTCTCTTACTAGAGAGAGAGAAATTACTAGGGAGAATAAGAATAGTATAATAATTAAAGATATGGTTGGAATTGAGAAAAGTTCATTGGATGCTAGGGTGGTGATGTAAATAAATAATACGAGTATTCCACCTAGAAATACAAGAAATAGAATATAAGAAAATCAAAAAGTTGAGGTTATTATTCCGGTTGTTAATGCTACAATTAAGGTTTGTATAATAATAATTAATATTATTGCTATTGGGTGATTTACATGGGTAAAAATTATTGCATTTAATAAATTGGAAATTATAATTCTAAGATTTAGTATACAAAGGGTAGTTTAAATAAAATATTAATTTTGGGGATTAATGATAAGAAATTTTATTTCCTTTGAGTTTTAGAAGTAGTATACTTAATATTGATTTACAAGACCAGTGTTTTTATTTAAACTACTAAAACAATGGTAATACTTATTTATTGAATTGTAGTAATCTTGGTCTTTTTAAGAGGTGTATGGGTGTTTTGTTCTAATCGGAAGCATTTATTAGCAACGTTATTAAGATTGGAATTTGTAGTTTTAAGATTATTTTTAATATTATTTATATTTTTAAATATATGCACTTTTGAGTTATTTTTTAGAATAGTATTTTTGACATTTTCAGTGTGTGAAGGGGCTTTGGGTCTTTCTATTTTAGTTTCGATAATTCGAACTCATGGGAATGATTTTTTCAAACATTTAGAATTTTACAATGTTAAAATTTATTTTATACTTGTGTTTTTAATCCCTCTCAGTTTTTTAAATAAGTTTTGATGATTGGTACAAAGTCTGTTATATTTGATAACTTTCTTTTTTATAATAAGTTATATTACATTAACAGATTTTTGTAACTTGAGTTATATCTTTGGGGTTGATATTTTATCATATAATTAATTCTGTTAAGATTTTGAATTTGTTCATTAATGATTACAGCTAGAGAAAGTGTTTATCATTATAGGTATTTTAATTCTTTTTTCTTTTTCTTGTAATTTTTTATTATTAATGTTATGCTGTACTTTCAGAAGAATAAGATGATTTTCCTTTTACTTGTTCTTTGAGGCTAGATTGATTCCAACTTTATTTTTAATTTTGGGGTGAGGGTATCAACCGTAACGATTACAGGCAGGAGTATATTTATTATTTTATACTTTATTAGCTTCTTTACCTTTGTTAGTAAGTTTATTTAATATTTATGGGTTTTATGGGAGATTATATATTGGTCTTTTAAATAATATTAGATTATCAAGATTGTTATTTTATATTAGATTAATCTTAGCATTTTTAGTTAAGATACCTATATTTATAGTACATTTATGATTGCCTAAGGCACATGTTGAGGCTCCAGTTTCAGGGTCAATAATTTTAGCAGGAGTATTATTGAAATTAGGAGGATATGGGTTATTACGAGTTTATTTAGATGTAATGAAGAATTCTAGAATCACGTATTTTATTACTGTATTAGTAATTTTGGCGGCTATAACAAAGAAAGCCCAAATTCCCTTTTCCTCTTGATTACCGGCGGCTATAGCAGCCCCTACCCCCGTTTCAGCTTTAGTTCATTCTTCAACTTTGGTAACTGCAGGGGTTTATTTATTAATTCGATTTAATTCTGTTATTGCTGATAATAGATTAGGTAAGAGATTATTGTTGATTGCTGGTTTAACAATGTTTATGGCAGGGTTAGGGGCAAATTTTGAATATGATTTGAAAAAAAATATTGCTCTTTCTGCATTAAGACAATTGGGATTAATAATAATAATTTTGGCTATAGGATTCCCTAAATTAGCATTTTTTCATTTATTAACACATGCTTTATTTAAGGCATTAGTATTTATGTGTGCAGGTTCTGTAATTCATAATATGAAAAATTCTCAAGATATTCGGTTTATGGGTAGATTATGTACAAAAATGCCTTTAACAGTTATTTGTTTTAATGTATCAAATTTAGCATTATGCGGGATACCTTTTTTGGCAGGGTTTTATTCAAAGGATTTAATTTTGGAAATCGTTTCCTTAACTTATTTGATTTTTTTCAGATTTTTTTATTTTTTTTCTACGGGATTACCCGTTTGTTATTCTTCACGATTAGTTTATTATTCAATAACAGGAGACTTTAATTCTTCATCATACCATCCATTAAGTGATGAAAGATGAATTATACTAAAGGGAATATTAACTTTAATAATTATAGCAGTTGTAGGCGGTTGTATATTGAGATGAGTGATTTTTCCTTCTCCTTCTATAATTTGTTTGCCGTTTTGATTAAAGACTTTAGCTTTAATGGTTAGTTTACTAGGAGGATGAATAGGTTATGAACTATCAAAATTTTCTTTATCTCATAATTTACAGTCATTAAAGTTTTATGTAATATCTTGTTTTATTGGATCAATATGATTTATGCCTTTTGTATCTACTTATGGATTTAATTTTATTCCTCTGAAGTTAGGGAGTTATGTATATAAGTCCTTTGGCCAAGGTTGAAATGAGAATTGAGGGAGTCAAATAATTTATAATACTTCTGTTAAATACTCGGGGGCTATTCAGTGGTGGCAGAATAATAGAATTAAGATATATTTAATTAGTTTTGTTTTGTGATTTATTATCTTATTAATGTTATTATTATATTTAAATAGCTTATATGTAGAGCATGACACTGAAGATGTTGGGGAAATTATTTAATTTTTAAATATTTATAAATAATAATTTATTATTTATACAATGAAAATGTATATTTTTTTTTAACTATATAAATAGAATTGTTAATGGAGTTAAACCATTTAAATAAAAAGTTAGCAGCTTTAATTTGATCCTCTCATTTCTTCTTAATTGGAAATAAATTTCACTAATATTATTAACAGTAATATACCTCTTCTTTGGTTTCAATTAATACTAAAATAAGTACACAAATAAGGATGAAATCATCTAAGATCAAGTCGAAATTGATTGCAATATATCGCTTCTTATTTAAGGAAGATTGAATTTCAATACTTTTTGAGTGCAAATCAAATGTTATACTTAACTACAACCCTATGAAGTTAATAAGCTCATTCTAAAGCACCTTGATTTCATTCGTGAAATAATCCGACTAGGAGAATAAATAAGAAAAATATTCTTACTAAAGTTCATGATGTAATATCTGATCTTTGTATAATAATGGAGGCAGGTAATAGAAGGGCAATTTCTACATCAAAAATTAAGAAAATAACAGCAATTTTAAAAAATCGGAGGGAAAAGGGTAGACGAGCTGAGCTTTTAGGGTCAAAGCCGCATTCGAATGGTGAACTTTTTTCCCAGTCATTAATAGATTTTTTTGAAATCACGTAAGATTATAACAATTATTGCCAATGTGATGGAGATGATAGATATGAAAATGAAAATCCACAGCCTGCTTCCAGTCTCCGACCGGGTCAGGAATGGAATGAATGAAGCCCCTATCTAGCGGCGAGGATATGAACTGTGCCGGCTGCCGAGGCCTGACGCACTCCTCTGGGGCAATCATTAAATGAATGACAGATGAAATGAAATGATAGTGGAGAGTGTTGCTGGAATGAAATTGTGACAGGGAAAACCGGAGTACCCGGAGAAAAACCTGTCTGCCTCCGTTTTGTCCAGCACAGATCTCACATGGAGTGACCGGGATTTGAACCACGGACCCAGCGGTGAGAGGCCGGCGTGCTGCCGCCTAAGCCACGGAGGCTTGATAGATATAATATATATAATTCAAATTATTTATTTTGAATAATTTCAATCCTTTTGATTGGAAGTCAAATGTACATATTGTACCCGATACCTATTTGAGGCTATCGGCTACGCCAGCAGACATTAAGCCGTAGTTGAGGTTTTTTCCTTGTCTTAAGTAAGGCTTAACCAGGAAAGGAGGTGGTTTGCTAGGAATTCAGTTGATGGCGCCCATTTATATTTGCATTTATTTTTATTAAACTTAAGCCCGTAACGACCCTAGAGATACTTTGTCTCGTGTTACCCAACTGCTTTTTCGATAACTCAGCTGAATTTCCGACACATTCCTTATTTGACTAGAGGTTCATTTAACTCCGCTCTGTCCTGGAACTCCAGGAATGCGATGTAATAGCAGATGGGTCATCGCATCCCCAAGACGAACGGGTACAATATATACTAAATAAATATCTATCTCATCAGTAAATAGAAATATAAAGGAATAATCACACAACATCAACGAAATGTCAATATCAAGCAGCTGCTTCAAAACCAAAATGATGATTAGGGGAGAAATGACATATTAAGTGTCGTATTAAGCATGTTGATAAAAATGTTGTTCCAATTAAAACATGTAATCCGTGAAACCCTGTTGCTATAAAAAAAAAACTAGATCCGTTAGAAGCATCTGCAATAGCAAAAGGGGCTTCAATATATTCATAGGCTTGTAAGATGGAAAAATAAATCCCTAAAATAATAGTGAAAAATAAACCTTGTGTTGTTTGACTATAATTTCCTTCTATTAGTCTATGGTGAGCTCATGTTACTGTGACTCCTTATGCAAGAAGAATTGCTGTATTTAATAAAGGAATGTGTAATGGGTTGAAAGGGTTAATTCCTGTGGGAGGCCATATTGCCCCTAGATCGATATTAGGGGATAATCGTCTGTGGAAGAAAGCTCAAAAGAAAGAGATAAAGAAAAAGATTTCCGATACAATAAATAATTCCTCAACGAAGTACGTAATTTACCGAAAGAGTATGTAGCCCTTGATAAGTACCTTCACGAGTAATATCTCGTCATCATTGAATTATTGTTAAAATTGTAATTAAAGTTCCTAATAATAAAATAGAATTATTAAAATGGTGGAATCATTTTACTAAACCTGCGGCTGTAACAAGTGCTCCGATGTCCCCTGTTAAAGGTCATCGTCTAGGGTTAACTAAATGAAAGGGGTGATTAGAGTGTGTTGTCATAATTTACTTCTCTAGAATATAATGTTGCGAGAACAGCAAACACGTAAGATTGAATTATTGCAACTGCTGATTCTAATGTTAATAGTGCAATTTGTGCAAATACAAGTCCTGAAAGAAGTATTATTGTTAATGAAGGGCCAGTATTACCTAGTAGAGTTAGAAGAAGGTGTCCAGCAATTATATTAGCTGCTAGTCGTACAGCTAGAGTTCCTGGTCAGATTACATTTATGATAGTTTCAATACAGACCATGAAAGGTATACGAGCCGCTGGCGTTCCTTGAGGAACTAGATGAGCAAATATATCTTGGGTATGGTTGATTCATCCATAGATTATAAAACTAAACCATAAAGGTATAGCCAATGTTAGAGTTATTGCTAAGTGTCTTGAGCTTGTAAAGATATATGGAAATAACCCTAAAAAATTATTGAATAAGATTAATGAAAATAATGCAATAAATATAAATCTTCTTCCGTGATGGCCTGAAGGCCCAATTAAAGTTTTAAATTCATTATGTAATGTTTTAATAACAGAGTATCAGATTATATTATGGCGTGAAGGCATTAATCAATAAATAAGAGGTAGAATTATTATCCCTAAAAATGTTCTTAATCGATTCAAGGATAAATTTATAATATTAGTTGATGGATCAAAAACGGAAAATAGATTTGTTATCATCTTCAATTTAAGGAAGTTTGTGGAATATTAGATTGTTCAGTAACTGAAGAAATTGGCTGTTAAGTCAAGAAGAAGTAATTAATAATAGTAAAAGAGATTAAAGCTAAAGAAAATATTGAAAATAAAAATAATCATCTTATAGGGGCTATTTGAGGAATAAAGAAAAATTAAATCTATTAATGATTTCAGTATGACATACTAATGTTATTTCTTAACTAATTTCTTCATTCTATAAAATGGTTTAAGAGACCATTACTTACTTTCAGTCATCTGATGAATTATTAACAATTCAGTTAATAAATGTTTTAGTATTAACTCTTCCTAAGACAATAGGCATGAAACTATGATTAGTTCCACAGATTTCTGAACATTGCCCATAGTATAAGCCTGGCCGGTTAATAAAGAAGCTTGTTTGGTTTATTAGTCGGCCAGGTGTAGCATCTACTTTTACACCTATCGCAGGAACAGTTCATGAGTGTAGGACATCTGCTGCTGTTACTAATATTCGGACTTGTGTATTTAAGGATTATTATTTATTTATCGTATGGCTTTTAGTGCCGGGAGTGTCCGAGGACATGTTCGGCTCGCCTGAGTCTGTAGCTGCTTCCAGCGGACACCCTAAAGGGTGAGCTACAAGTTCCGTTCAATTTCAAGTAGTTCCAACTTTCGCCACCAGATATCAATGATACCTAGTGGTGAACGTTGGAACTTTGATAGAGCGTTCTGACGAAATCTAACCTAACAAATTTTGCTTTACACAAGTTTAGTCTGTGAAAGGATCTTTTACATGCCATAAATCTATGACATGGGACCGCCGGCTTTACTTCCCCTCCGAAGGAAGGCACACTGAAGGATTTTCAACGCTCTTAAAAAATCCGACGACTTCGGCCGGGTTTGAACCCGCTATCTTGGGCATAGCAGTTCATAGCTACCGACTACGCCACCGAAGCCGTTATTTAAGGGTAAAACTGTACGATTATCAACATCTAGTAACCGGAATCCATTATTAGATATTTCATTATAAGGGATTATATAAGAATCAAATTCATGGGGATTGACGAAGTCAGTATATTCATAACTTCAGTATCATTGATCCCCTACAGTTTTTACAGTATTAATGGGATCTATAGATGCATCTAATAAATAAAGAAGACGTAAAGATGGAAGAGCAATAAAAATAAGCGTAATGGCGGGTAAAATTGTTCAAATTACTTTAATTGTTTGCCCTTCTAATAAGTATCGGTGAGTGTATTTATTAAAAAATAATGTTAATATAATGTAAGATACAAGAACGGTGATTATTAATAGAATTGATAATGTGTGATCGTGAAAAAAGATGAGCTGTTCTATTAAAGGAGATGCACTATTTTGTACATTTAAATCTGATCATGTTGCCATTTTGTAATAAAAGTTATTCTTTATATGTAGAGCTTAAATCTACTGCACTTATCTGCTAATCCTAGAAAATGTTGAGGAAAAAACGTCAGATTTACTCCTACAAATATAATTGTAAATTGAATCTTTAATCATTTAGGGTTTAAGGATAACCCAGTAAATAACGGGTATCATTGTACAAATCATGCTATAATAGTGAATACAGCTCCTATTGATAAGACATAATGGAAATGGGCAACGACATAATAAGTATCTTGTAAGATAATATCAATTGATGAATTTGCTAAAACTACCCCGTTAAACCTCCAATGGTAAATAAGAAAACAAATCCTAATGCTCACAACAAAGATGGACTATAATTAAATTGTGTTCCGTGTAGAGTAACTAATCATCTGAAAATTTTAATTCCGGTTGGCACAGCAATGATTATAGTTGCTGAAGTGAAATAAGCTCTTGTATCTACATCTATTCCTACCGTAAATATGTGATGAGCTCAAACGACAAATCCTAATGAACCAATGGCTAGTATAGCATAAATCATTCCTAATGTTCCAAATGCTTCCTTTTTCCGCTTTCTTGACTAATAATATGAGAAATTATCCCAAATCCTGGTAAAATTAAAATATAAACTTCTGGATGCCCGAAAAATCAAAATAAGTGTTGATATAGGATGGGGTCCCCTCCACCTGCAGGATCAAAGTATTTAAGTTTCGATCAGTTAATAATATAGTAATGGCCCTAGCTAAAACAGGTAAAGAAAGAAGTAAAAGTAGTGCTGTAATACCTACTGCTCATACAAATAGAGGGGTTTGGTCTAAAGATATCCCTGGGGCTCGTATATTAATAGTGGTTGTAATAAAATTTACTGCCCCTAAAATTGAGGAAATTCCTGCTAAATGATGTGAGAAAATTGCCAAGTCTACAGAGGCCCCTGCATGAGCAATATTTGCAGAGAGCGGCGGGTAGACAGTTCAACCAGTCCCAGCTCCATTTTCTACTAGACTTCTTGCTAAAAACAGAGATAGAGAAGGAGGTAGTAATCAAAATCTTATATTATTTATCCGTGGGAAAGCCATATCAGGGGCTCCTAGCATTAAAGGGCCTAATCAATTTCCGAAACCTCCAATTATAATTGGTATTACTATAAAGAAAATTATTACAAAAGCATGAGCTGTTACGATTACATTATAAATTTGATCATCTCCAATTAGATAACCAGGTTGACCAAGTTCTGCACGAATAAGTATTCTTAATGAAGTACCTACTATTCCTGCCCATGCCCCGAAAATAAAATAAAGTGTTCCAATATCTTTATGATTAGTTGAGATGAGTCATTGTTGCGGTAAAATGGATGAGTTATAGGCGATAAATTGTAAATGTATTTAGGAGATTTATCTCTTTTATCAGACCTTTATAGTCATGAATGATATTACACTGCAATTCTAAAGGAGTAGAGTACTACTAAGGTTTAAAAAATTATATTTTATTTATAGCTTTGAAGGCTATTAGTTTATTTAACTTAAAACCTTATAATATATTAAAAATTAATGACCTAAATAATAACCCTAAAACTGAAATTATAGTAAAGGTTGTTATTAGAATATAAAATTGATTACTATAAAATTGTTCATAATTTCATTTGATCTCTCTATAAGAAAAGAGAAATGCAGTAAAAGTGACACGAAGGTAATAAAATAAATTGATTAATGTTGTGATTACCATTAAGGTAATAATTATTAATCTATTTTGTTTAGCCATTGCTTGAATAACTAATCATTTTGGCATGAATCCGAGAAAGGAGGGTAAGCCCCCTAACGATAGAAGTAAAGAGAATAAACAAAATTTAATTTTTGGGCTATTGTTTATTATAAGGAAATTTTGATTAATGTGAAAGATTTGAAATGTATTAAATAAGAAAATGATTGATGATCTCAGGAAAGAATAAATGAGAAAATATAATTCTCATAAGTTTTCACCAGAAACTATAGCAGCAATTATTCAACCTAAGTGATTAATGGATGAGTAGGCTATTAATTTTCGCAAGGATGTCTGATTTAATCCTCCTAAAGACCCAGTTGAAATTGAAGAAATAATAATGATTGAAAAGAAAATATTTATTCTAAGAGTATATGATAGAAGTATTAAGGGTGCAATTTTTTGTCATGTTATTAAAATTAAATTATTTCTTCAATCTAATCCTTCTATAGTTCCAGGGAATCAAAAATGGAAAGGTGCTGCCCCTATCTTTAGAAGAAGGGCTGAGCTGATTATTAATAAAAATACTTCATAATTTATTATAATAATAATATTTGATATTAGGAATATAGTGATTAAAGAGAATAATAACAGGGAAGAAGCGATAGCCTGAATTAAAAAGTATTTTAAAGAGGCTTCAGTTGATAAAATATTTTTTGAATTGGATACTATTGGGATAAAAGATAATAAATTGATTTCTAATCCTATCCAAACACCTAATCAAGAAGTTAATGAGATGGAAATTAAAGTACCTATAATTAATGTACTTAAAAATAAAACCTTTGAATGATTTTTTTAAATTAAAAAGGAGGCAATCCTATTTACGGGGTATGAACCCATTAGCTTATATTTAGCTTACCTTTTTATATAATATATATTTAGCTGTATGATGCACAAAAGTTTTTGATACTTTAAGGAGTAGTTTAAATCTACTAAATGTAATGAAGGTAAAAAAAGTTTACATAATTTACTCTATCACTGTAATCGTAGTGGCTACGCTGGCTAAAGCGCAACATTAGGTCATGGGGCCAAGCTCTCTGCTGACTCGGTAGACGCGTGGGTTTGAGCCCCACCGTCGGCCGTCCTTGAAATGGTTTTCCGTGGTTTCCCATTTTCAACACCAGGCAAATGCTGGGACGGTACCTTGTGACAGGCCACGGCCGCTTCCTTCCACATCCTTGCCCAGTTTCATTCACCATCATTCATTTCATCTCTCATTAACTCCTCTCCTGAGGTTGGCGTCAGGCCGTAAAAATCATCGCCACAAAGATTTCCATCGCATCTCATCCCCGATCCCGTTGGAAAACGGGAATAATAAGGGGTAGACATACATACACTCTATCACTGTAATCCTTTAATCAGGCACTTCATTTAAAGAGGATTAGTGGAGACAATATAATGTTTGATTATAGTATAATGTAAATTGTTATAGTTTTATGCGGTTTATTTTTGTAAATATATTTTATAAAATTTATTAAAAGTGTAGGTACTCTAAATTAGTTTCTAATTAAAATCGTATAATAGGAGTGTAATATATATATATATATATATATATATAAGTTTTTTTGCCACCCTATCTTCCGGGACGTGGAGGTAATTACAAGGGGGGTTGAAATTATTTTTCTATTTCAAAAAAGGGTCTTCTCCTGTGAACATAATTCACTTTATAAAATTTATTAAAAGTGTAGGTACTCTAAATTAGTTTATAATTAAAATCGTACAATAGGAGTGTAATCTATATATATAAAAAAGTTTTTTTGCCTCCCCATCTTCCGGGACGTGGAGGTAATTTCAAGGGGGGTTGAAATTATTTTTCTATTTCAAAAAAGGGTCTTCTCCTGTGAACATAATTCACTTTATAAAATTTATTAAAAGTGTAGGTATTCTAAATTAGTTTATAATTAAAATCGTATAATAGGAGTGTAATCTATATATAAAAAGTTTTTTGCCACCCCATCTTCCGGGACGTGGAGGTAATTTCAAGGAGGGTTGAAATTATTTTTCAGTTTCAAAAAAGGGGCTTCTCTTGTGAACATAATTCACTTTATAAAATTTATTAAAAGTGTAGGTACTCTAAATTAGTTTATAATTAAAATCGTATAATAGGAGTGTAATCTATATATTTAAAAAAAGTTTTTTTTGCCTCCCCATCTTCCGGGACGTGGAGGTAATTTCAAGGGGGGGTTGAAATTATTTTTCTATTTCAAAAAAGGGTCTTCTCCTGTGAACATAATTCACTTTATAAAATTTATTAAAAGTGTAGGTACTCTAAATTAGTTTATAATTAAAATCGTATAATAGGAGTGTAATCTATATATATAAAAAGTTTTTTTTTTGCCACCCCATCTTCCGGGACGTAGAGGTAATTTCAAGGAGGGTTGAAATTATTTTTCTATTTCAAAAAAGGGTCTTCTGTTGTGAACATAATTCACTTTATAAAATTTATTAAAAGTGTAGCTACTCTAAATTAGTTTATAATTAAAATCGTATAATAGGAGTGTAATATATATATAAAAAAAAGTATTTTTTGCCACCCCTTCTTCCGGGACGTGGAGGTAATTTCAAGGGTGGTTGAAATTATTTTTCTATTTCAAAAAAGGGTCTTCTCCTGTGAACATAATTCACTTTATAAAATTTATTAAAAGTGTAGGTACTCTAAATTAGTTTATAATTAATATTTCTTTGATGGTTATGCTCAAAAAAGAAAGAATATTTTTTAAAGCATGAAATTTTAAGGTACGGTATTTTGATTAGATTTATGCATATTTAAACAATAAAAATTGATTAAAATTAATACTAAGATTTTTTTTTTAAATAAAATGATAAGTTCTGATCTTTCAATTAATTTTTGTGGAGTTTTAATAGAAAAAAGCCAGGAAATTTATAAGGTAAAATTTTAAGTGATTTTATTATGAGAAAATTGATCAATTAGAAGTTATATAGATGTAATTTTATGTAAAAATATTTATGTGAAATTAAGTTGTTATAAGGAGAAAATATCATAAACTTGCCATTTTGCTAATTAGTTTTTTTTATAAAATGGGTCGTATAACAGCCTAGATTTATAAAAACACGTGGCAGTAATAGAAAAACTGATGAATGGACCCTCGAAATTCAATCTCTTATATATATATATATATATATATATATATATATATATATATATATATATATATATATTATTTTATTATTATTATTATTATTATTAAGAATAATCAATATTACATCCAGTAATACAAGAAAATATATACACACATAGCTTTATAAATATTAGGACATACGTCCGTACATTGTTCAAGAAATCGCGTGTGCTATATTCACATTGTCCTTTGCACTACAACATTGTATAAGTCACTTGTTCTCTTGATCACTGGAGTCCCGTTATATTAAATATGTACAATCTTCATCATATCGTAACTTTAGTCTATTTCTGATTATTATCTAAGTAAACGTATTGGTCTAAAAATGTACATTCTGAGATCTATGTGATGAATATCAAATTCAGCCGAGTTAGGGAAGAATACATGTAAGCTATACCACGTAAGGCAAGGCCTTGTGGGTGGCATATTAGGTCTACTTACCTAATTATAACGTTAAGTGTTCATGTTAAAAAATATATTACATATACTGTATATATTAAAATAAGCGTTGTGAAACAGCTAGGTAGCAATGGTAAGTTAATGCTAATTTATAGATTAAGCTACTTTAATATATCTTTAATGACATTTTTATTTTCTCGAACAAATATCTTTGCGTTACGTATAAACTTTGTAGATTTATGTAACTGGTATTTTATGGGTTTAGGAAGGATATTGTAAAATTTAGGAATAAAGTATTGAAAATTACGCTTTGCAATAGATAGATTTGGTTTGAAGAGGACAGACATATTTCCTGTTCTACCTCTTGTTTGGTAGGTGTGGCTCATGTTTATGACTGAATTTTTATTTTTATAGATATATTTATATACTTCCGTCATGTAAAGTTGTCCTATATTCATGACGTTTGCTTCCGCATACAATTCATTCGTAGGATATAACCTTTCCTTTTTATACATGATACGCAACACCAAGTTTTGCATTACTTGAGCTATTTTTACAATAGTTTGATAAGCTCCTCCCCATGCAATTATTCCATACGTGAGAGTAGACTGAATAAGTGCAAAGTATATATCTCTCAGTAGTTTAATATTGAAAATGTGTTTCAGACAATGAAATACATAAACTGTCCTCCTTATTTTCTTTGTGATGAAATTAATGTGCGATCTCCACTTCATGTCTTCATCAAAATAAATTCCTAGGTATTTTATACTTTGTGTGCGGTTGATTTTTATGCAGTTGCAGCTTGTATTACAGTTTTCCCGATGTACTGTAAGCTCGTTGAAGCAATTTTGATTGCTTTTTAATGTGAAAATAATAAATTTTGATTTATTTACATTCAGAAACAATTCATTATTTTCCAGCCATAATTTAATCCCTTTTAAAGCTTCGGTTGCTTCTTGCCTGACTATTTCCCATGTATTCCCTTCAACAAATATAGTGGTGTCATCTGCATAAGTGATGATTGAACTATTTTTTTTATTATTTATTGATTTTTCTATGTCATTAATGTATATAATAAAAAATAGTGTTCCTAAGACTGTTCCTTGTGGTATGCCCCTTTTTACTTGCATCGGTGCACTCAATGTGTCATTTATTTTTACATATTGGAATCTGTCAGTAAGGTAACTTCCGATGAGATTAAGAGCTGTGCCTCGAATACCATATTTCTCCATTTTTTGGAGGAGAATATCATGTGATACAGTGTCGAAAGCTTTAGTAAGATCTAAAAACATCCCTAGTGATGGTTTGGAGCAAATTAATTTTTCTTGTATTTGTTTAGTTAGTGTTGCAATTGCATCCACAGTACTTCGACTTTTTATAAATCCATATTGCCTTGCTGATAGAATGTCATGTTTCAGTAAAAACTGGAAAATATTGTTCTTGATACATTTTTCAAATATTTTTGCTATTATTGTAATCAGAGATATCGGTCTATAATTTTCCATATCTATAGTATTGCCTGATTTTAAGATTGGTTTAACTATTGTTGACTTCAGTTGCTTTGGAAAATATCCTTCTGTAAAAGATTGATTTATGAGATTTAAAAGCGGTTTCTCTAATGATATTATATTTTGTTTTATAACCTTTGCTGAAATATTGTCTATACCCATAGCTTTACTGTCACTTATGTCACCTAGGATTTTTTTCAAATCAGTGGAATTTACCGGGGCCATGAAGCATGAGCTCTTATTGCTAGTTATATTAAGTGTGGGGTTTCCACTTTTCTTTATACATTTGGACATCTCGGTTGTCTTATTTATGAAATATTCATTAAATTTATTCGCAATTTGCGTGTCACTTTTGTAAATTTCATTCTGATACCTTATTTCACTAATTTGCTCTTTTTGATTAATTCTCTGAGCTACCTCATTAACTATACCCCAAATCTTTTTGGGATTTCCTGAACTAGCATTTACTAAATGTCTGTAGTAATCTATTTTTGCCCATTTTATTAGCTCATTTAATTTGTTTCTGTATTTTTTATATTTCTCTCTTAATTCTTCATAATTTTTATTTGCCATATAATCGCGGTATAATTTATCTCTAGTATTTATGGACTCTACCAATGCAGGGGTTATCCACTCTTTTCTTTTGACTCGCTTTGAGTTTAACTGTTTAGTAGATTCATGTATGCAGCTTTGAATTGTTTCAATAAATATATTTACTTTAGTATCCAAATGTCCTTCTCCAAGTTTATTATCCCAGTTGATGTTGTTTAACTTCTGTTTTAGTTCCACATAATCTAATTTATGTCTTTGATAATTCCTAATGTTTGGTTTATTTTTCTGACAACTAACTTGATTAAATTTTAGGCTAATTATTGTTGTATTGTGATCAGTTATTTTGCTTTCCGAGATGATAGAGAGAATATTTTCATTCGAAAGCCTACTTTTAAGAAATGCGTGGTCAATGCATGATTTACTAGTTTCAGTTTCCCTAGTTGTACCATTGATTATAGATCTGAAATCATATTCATTAAGAAGGTTTAAATAATCATCTGAATCTTGATTTTCGAATAAATTAATATTCATGTCACTAATTATTAATTCATTTTCTAGCTGACAATTTGTTTTTATATAGTTATTTAAATTCTCCACAAATAATGTTTTGTTGTATTTTGGTGGTTTGTACACCCCTGTTATTGCTATTTTGTTGTCGCTTTTATTAACAACTACTCGAATAAATTTGAAATCTGTATATGCTACACACTTAACTTCATGCTGTAATCCATCTTTTATCATGATGACTACTCCATCATTCTGATTTATTTCACTTTCATTATAGTACGATTTATAGCAGCTATGTTTAGTAACATTTGCGTTATTTAATTTCCACGTTTCCGTTAAGACCACAACATCAAATATATTTTCATAAGCCTTCAGAGTAACGTCTAAGCTATTCTTGTGTTTTGCAAGACTTCTAATATTAGAATGGATTACTTTTAAACTATTGTTATCTTCATGTCTATCTAAGAAGTATTTACACTCACCTATACTCTTCCCCACCTCTGACCGAATTTGATATTTTACATAATCATCTGCATATGTGTTCATACAATTGAATTAGGAAAAGTGTTAAGTGTTAGCGGTCAAGATATTGTGAGATATCTTGGAGGGAGGGGTGGAGTGGAATTCAGCTGTTGAGGGGAAGAAAGTGAAAGGTCAGTTTGAAATAGCACCAGCAACACGGCAGGGGAGGTATGCAATGAACAGTTATGCAGGAGAGAGGCAGACAGATTGTGGTATGGGTTATCTTAGAGGGTGTACCAACTTTTGCTTACTAAAACAAACTATTGCTATATGTTAAGTGGCCTTACTTTAAGCTTTGGGTAACTCACACATCTTTGTAACACGGTGCTTGCTGCCATCTGTTTTCTTCACGTAAATTACGCCATCGTAAGTCCATACGTTGGATTGCTGAAATCTTTCAATTCCCGCCTTCAAAATCGCTAGTCTTGTGGCTGTGAGATCTTCCCTGATTGTCACCGGGGTACCTTTGAGCTGTTTCTTGTTTTTAAACAATTCATGCCTAGCACGATACGTCGCCAATTTTACTATGATTGGCCTGGGTTTGGTCCCAATCTTGGGGCCTAACCTATGGCTTCTGTCTATGTCCGCAAGAGCGATGTTTGCCTTAATGTCCCCGGCAACTTTCAGCACTAAATTATCTGTGTCCTCGTTAGGATGCTCTGGCACACCGAAGATGCGGAGATTTTGCCTCCTTTGGTATTGTTCCAGTTCATCGTGTTTGGAGTTGCTTTCCGATTTGAGATCTTCGATCTCTTTATCCCGTTTCTTTATCTGAACTTTGAGGTCCTCACAAAGATTCACGTTGAATTGGATCGTTTCCTCAAGTTTACTTAATACACATTCCGTGATCTTATCCACTACAGTACTTACAATTAGGTCCACAAATGATTTCGACTGCAAGGAATCCTCCATCACACGCCGTACTACTTCCTCTATGGAGTTGGTAGAACTGGAACTGTCGTTACCTATCTGATGCTTCTGCTGCTGCTGTTGCTGCTGCTTGCTCTTCTTAGAAGACATTTCACTTTTTAGTTTTTACGATTTATGTAAATTAGAGGATGATGAGTGTGAAATAATCTCACCAGCTAAAACTTATATACTGAATTGATTCACACTATACTTCTTTTTCCTCTCTACACTGCGTTTACACCTGCCAAGTACACAATTTCCACGAGCCGATCCTTAGTCGTGTTACTCACTCTGCGCCATGACAGATATATATACACTATATAATAAATGTAATATCTTATAGAAAGTTTATTAGTTAATAAGAGCTTATAAATATGCAGATACCTTTCAACCTATTAAAGACCTATATGATAGAGGCCGAAAAGAAGGATCTTAAAAATATTCATGACATTGTAGGGTATCGCAATCTTTATTCATATTATATATTTATTTATATATGTATAAATGTATATTGTAATATAATTAAATATACTATATATATAACAACCTATATAGTTTGTTTATTTATTTTTATTAATAGATTGAAGTATTTTATTAAAATACCCATTTATTATAAATTGACCAAAATATTGAAGTATGTAGGATAAAATACAATAATGAAAAAAAAATACATATATATATATATAAAACCATTAAATAAAGTTTTGTTATGGTTCTTATATTATTATTTATGGTAGCTTATTGATTAACCGCGGGCGTGAATTTTTATTATTCAAAGCTATGTACTAAAGTTTGAGTGCGACTGTTCTTGCACCTAAGTTCTAGGAAACATTAAAACTCTAATTTTTCCTCAAGGATGCAGCAGGTACGCTACTTTTCATAACATCTCTAAGTGAATGGAATGTACAGCTACTTTCTCCAAACCTCTTGCAATACACACAGTTCCCTTCTGAAAAATGAGAGTAGAAGAAAACAGTGAACTTGAGTGATCTTTAAATGTGATCTTTTTACTGCGTACTGCATATATTTACGTGCTGTAATTTAGTGACAATGACTTCTAAACAAAAGACACTTACACTGGAGGAGAGTTATTGAAGAACACGAGAAAAACAAAACAAACGTCCGGCTAAAGAATTAATTTTGTTGTTTAAAGTGGGAAACACTCAAGTTATTTCTTAATAATCGTATGCGATAATATAGTAGCTCTTTGTAGTGTATTTTGTCTTATTAAAAATTACCCTTTGTAAAACGGAAACCTGCGAAAACGGAAAAATAATGTGGAAATATCGCGTTCCCCTTTAGGCAGGTTTTACTGCAGTACATAACTCTAAGACCTAATATATAAAAATCCAACATGGCGACCGTCCGAAATATTTATACAGTTCTCAATATCTACGAATCTATTACAGCAATCAAACTGAAATTTTGTATGTTGATAGTGGCAATTAACATAAGTAAGACATATGAATATAGGCTGTATAGTTCTTCACGGAACTACTTGCTCTACATTGCAACACCGATAGCGAATTTCAGCCCCTAAAACGAGGTTTTCTTTGCTGACTAGTAAAACACTGGACCTTTAAGGTCGTGCTTACAATATTGGGTCATTTACTGTATTCAGACCCGTAATTACGGTGGAACAAACAGGGCCTAGGGCGGCAGGTTTTAGGGGCTGAAAAAAATCTGGGAAAGCTGTACAAAACCGCATGATGGGCATTACACGCCAAGTTATTAAAGATAACCCCCCCCCCCCTTCCACACTCACAAGAGAATTATTCATTGTCGCACATTTGCAATGTTGATTATTTAAGGACAAACAAAACGGGATAGTGTTAGCCATCTTGGTGTTCTTGCTTTTGAATCTGACTTTAGAGTGAAATTGGACTAATGCAATCCTAATCTTGGTTGCAAATGACAAGGCAAGAAGGAAGCCCATTGTTATTTAAATAATTGGTTGTGTAGGATATCGTTTAACATTGAAATTCTTTGTATTTTTTTTTTCTATTTGTTATTTTAGTAAACACATATTTATAGTGTTTGCCACTCATAGTTAAATACACGCTCAGTGAAGAAACAGCCCCATATTTTAAGGAAACTTTAATAAATCTACATGGGTTAAGTCGGAGGTAGCAAAGATTTTTTTATTTTTATTATTTTTGCCTAGGGGCTTCAGGAGCCCTAAATACGGGCCTGACTGTGTTGTGCACTCGTCTAATTTTGCGCCGTTCTGCCTTACTGCGATCGTTATTCGTGCTGCGAAAAGCTGTATATTTTTATTCAAAGTGTGCCATAGTACTGTGGTCCATTTCTTGAGAACAGAGCAATTATTGCTACTAATGAACAGCAATCTACCGTTGTTGTAAGTAGTGTATTTGCAGGGGTTCTAAATCCACCTCCACCTCCCCACCTCACAAGATGGCGGCAGCCCGATATCTCTCGAACGCATGGTCGGATTTTGACGAATGAGGTGTCATTGAACTCGGACTGACACCCCCTTTCCAATGAAGAACATATTTCAACCCCAAAATAAAACCTACCCCTACTAGGGGGCGAAATTGTAATTTTTTAGAGAATCTCTCTTTCCAACTGCAACATGTGAGAGTTTGAATGTCAATATGGAATGAAACGTTGTTCTACATAAAGTGCATGCGTTTGGTGGATATCCACTATGAATTAACATGCTTGTTTTTGATTTTTACGCATGCCCACTCGTGGCTTTTGTAAGAGGGTGGGGGAGCGGTTCCCTGTGGACGAGTCCTTGTTGACAGGTCATTGTTGACAAGTCATTGTTGACAAGTCCTTGTTGACGGGTCCTTGTTGACGGGTCCCTGTGGGTTGGTCATTGTTGACAGGTCCTTGTCGACGAGTCCTTGTTGATGAGTCCCTTTGGACCGGCCCCTTTGGACTGGCCCATGAATTTATCCAAATTATGTCAAAGGGCTTAACTAAGGGACTAATAAGGCTAGGAACTTGTATGAGGTATTGTAGGACTTGGGATGAAGCCCCCTTTTAGAATGTATTTTTGAAATTTTGACAAAGGGCCTAACCACACTTTTGTTAATATCTCGCGAACCTATCATGCTAGTGACTTGTATAAGGGGTCCTAGCAATTGGGGCGATGTTCCCCATTGGGGGGGGGGTGAAACTATCCCCCACTCCCAAATTGAAAAATCATTATCTTGGAAATTAAGAGCCTTAAAATTAAGTGTGATAGCTTTAAAAATAGGTCATGACATATGCTTATACCACGATAGGTCATTTCACCCCTAAAACAGTGAATAGTGATTTTACAGGGAAAAAGGTGTTAAACGCCTAAAAATGATAAATGAACCTAAGATCTTTTGTATTTGATGAAAAATAGTAAGGGGGTGAAAACTACCCCAAAATTGAAAAATCGATATCTTGGAAACTAAGAAATCTAAAATTAGGTGTGATAGCTCAAAAAATTGGACATTTAATACTCTTTTACCACGATTGGTCATTTTACCCCTAAAACAATGCATGTAGATTTTACAGAAAAAAGGGGGACCAATAATCAGATCTCGACACATGAGCTGTTATAAGACTCAGGGCGACAATCTCTTCTTGAATTTATTATTTATTTTTTGAAATTTTGACAAAGGGCTTAACCACACATTTTGAAAATTTAGATTTTTAAAATTTTTGAATTTTTTTTTTATTTTTATTTTTTTTACTAGAGAGAGACAATACCGGTTGTGTTTAAACGAGCATGTCGCCGATCACTGTGACCATGTTCAATGGATGAATCGATATTTTGTGAAGCATTGATTGAAGAGGGTCATGTGACGACTTGTTTTAAGAATATTTTTATGATGTTTCCTATGATGCATGCATTTATTTAAATATCCCAAAACGGCAAGGTTACTGATTTGAGTTTTATAAACTAATAATGGGATTTGGACTCATAAGGTGTCCTATAACTTGACATGACGCTTTCTTTATATGGCTTATGAATTTTCCCAAAAAAGATTGTAAACAACAAGGTCATGGACTTTTGCTTCTCTTAATATATTGCAAACCCATAATGTGTGATGTTTATGGTGAGTGATGAAACATAGCTATGTAGAGAAAGAATTATTGTAGGCTTCACGTATGGTGACTGACAAGTCTTGGACCATTGAAACTTGTTTTTAAACCTAACCCCAGTACATAGGGAGTATAGGTTTCGGGCATGACATGACAAACGGTGTGTACAAAATCCAATTTATCGATTCAAGAATTAAGAGAAGACTATCTTTAATTGATTAGTTAAAGAGGGTAGCTAAGAAATCAAGATGGTGATTACACTAAACCAAACCGAACCAATACAATCCTTTTTGAATGTATAATGTTACTTGCTAACCATTTTGTGCTGCAGTGGCAAGCACTTTTGGCTCTTGCACTAGAGGCCTTAACTCGATTTAACTTTAAGGCTTAGAACGATCCAAACTAAGAAAGATGGTTATAGTGGTGCAGTGGTTAAGCTGTTATCCTTTGATTAAGGTAGATCAGCGTTTGATTTTAGATTAAAACGCATGTCAAAAACATATAAAAAGCAGGGATAATGTTTTAAGACTGATTACACTTGTATATTTTTTTCAAATTATTACTTGGATTACAAATACAAAGGAGGACTGGGTTCAATATACAGTTAATGCAAGTAAGATTTTGTATTTGTTTTTTATTTTTAGGACTTTAGATTTTAGAATTTTCATTTTACATTTTAGATTGTACAAAAAGGCCAAACCATAATGTCATGGCTTTAAATTTTCGGTAACTAATTATTAAAGAAAAACATATAAGGATTTGTATTACTTGGAATTATGTTTTCTATAATATATTTTATTTTGGTTTTAGATTTTAGTAATTTGATATTGGATTTTAGATTTTAGGTAGAGACCAAACTAATATTGACTATTCATTAGACACTGGTATGTAGATAGAAAGATGATTAGACTATATGTTAAGATGAATTTTTAGGTGTTGACTGGCCTTGCAATAAGAATTGACTAACCAGACATTAGTTAACTACCAACGAAACACTTTGGCGACTATGCTTGTTAGGGACCAGTGAGTAGGGTTTTAGAAAAACTGTTTGCTATTTTGGGTTATATACAACAAATGCATAGACCTACTGAGCGACTATGTTTGCTAAAGAAGACATTATACCAGAGATGATTAGGATTCTTATGTAGCTCAGGCAAGGAAAGCATTTCTACAGAATTTGTTGACATTGAATATAGATTTAGGTATTAGTAGTGTGACGCTCTATGAAAGGGAAACTTGGACTATTGGTGTAGCAGAAAACTGGAGATTTGAAGTGTTTGAAATGTGGTGTTACAGGAGATTAATGAAGATTAGATGGGTAAATAGGGTTACAAACAAAGAGGTATTAAGACAAGTGGGAGAGGAGAGATGTTTTTGGCGACAGCTAATGAAGTAAATCGATAGGTTGGTAGGACACATACACCCAGGAATAGCAAGCTTAGTTATGGAAGAACGGGTTGAGGACAAGAACTGTTGGGGTAGACCAAAGATAGAATATGTTAAACAGATAGCCTTGGATGTAGAGTGTGGTAGCTATATAGAGATGAAACGATCAGCTCAGGACAGGGAGTCATGGAGAGCTGCATTAAACCAGTCGAAAGGCTGAAGACTCAAACAACATGTAGAGCTTACCAAAATAATGTTGTGTAATGGTAAATACTAGTCAACAAACATTAATGCATTACTAACACCCATGACACGATACCTGAGAGCTTTTCAAA
This sequence comes from Meconema thalassinum, assembly GCA_946902985.2. NCBI lineage: Eukaryota > Metazoa > Arthropoda > Insecta > Orthoptera > Tettigoniidae > Meconema > Meconema thalassinum. The sequence continues at coordinate 86,362,177 of OX336393.1, forward strand.
AATTATTTTAAGATGCCTTTAACCCTATATTAAACACCTAGTTCTCAAGACTCATAACTACAATGTAATGAAAAAAAAACAACAACAACAACAACAAAAACATTTAAAAACGAGCAAGTGGTTGAGTCAATGTACACTGGAAAATTTTGTAAACACTCAAGTGCACAAAACAAATTACATTATTAACTGTCAGATTGACCGAGTGGTTAAGGAGTTTGACTTATGTTCACATTTTCAATACAAGAAAGCAAGGATTTGAACCCCTTACCTGACATAACTATTGCTTTAACATAGCTTAGCGATACTGTATTATTATGATACTCGATACACAAACCATAGATAGAGTGTATTGTTTAAGTCCACTCTCTCTTTCTAAACATAGCTGGAGACTGTCAATCGTTAACAATTGCATTAATAGTGGGAGGATGTAGTGATAGTAATTAAGAAAAAGCAGACAATAACCATAAAATATTTTCATTAAATTCATTTTATAATAGATACACACTGAATACAACTCTCTCTATTTACCATTGTTTGATATAGATTTTTTAAACACAACGCTTGTTGTAGATCCTTTTATAATTTTCTCCAGGTACTCTTGTTCTTAAAAACTGGGGAAGTCGCAGTGGTTTTATAGACATAAAACCCTCATCCTTTTCTTTTTCATCATCATCATCATCATCATCTTCATTATGAATATTATCATCAAAATTATGATAGTCATTGTCACCATCATTATCATCATCATCCTCAACATCACTAGAACAATCCAATTCCTCTTGTTCCTTTTCCACAGGGACCTCTTTTAAAGTCTGCGTTGCTTTTGATAGTGTTAATGGTTTCTTAGACGTTGACAACTGTCCTAACATGACTTTTTGAGGACATGATAAGTGATTTTGAACAAACACTGTACTATCTTGATCAGCAATATTTTTTTCATGGACTTGCTATCTATCATCAGTGTATGAGAAATGTTTACGCTTGCATAGATCAAAACCAACTGACTACTCACTACTTGGGTTTAGAAATTACATTACTCAAATCACATTCTAGTAAAATCGTGCCTACTATAAACTGCACCCACTTTTGCACCCCGCTTTTACATTCACTTTTGCACCCACTTTTGCACCCACTTTTGCACCTACTTTTGCACTCCCTTTTACACTGACTTTTACACTGACTTTTGCACCCATTTTGCACCCACTTTTGCACTCACTTTTGCACCCACTTTTGCACTCACTTTTGCACCCTTTTTTGCACCCACTTTTGCACCCACTTTTGCACCCACTTTTACACTGACTTTTGCACCCACTTTTGCACCCACTTTTGCACCCATTCTTGCATCCACTCTTGCACCCACTTTTCCTCTCACTTTAAGGAGAATGTTTTTGTGTAATAAGAAGTAATGTCCAGCCTCCCACCGCCATTCATCTGTGACGTCATAGCCAGTCTCAAAGCAAGTCTAAACTTGTAGAACAGGTCATGTGACAAGGTTAGGTTAAGTGACTTTGACATAATTTGGATAAATGCATGGGCCCGTCCACAGGGACCCGTCAAAAATGACTCCCCTCATAAAGGACCCGTCCAAAGGGGCTGGTCAACAGGGGCTAGTCAACAGGGACCAGTCCAAAGGGACAAATCAACAGGGATCAATCAAAAGGGGTTATCACCTCAAGGTCTACCAATCACGCCTAATATCAATGGCGTCTACTATCAATTACGCCTACTATCAAGCGCGCCTACTATCAATAGCGCCTACTATCAATTACGTCCACTACCAATCGCGCCTACTATCAATCGCGTCTACTAAAAGCGCCTGCTATCAATCGCGCCTACTACCAATCGCGCCTACTATCAATCGCGCCTACTATCAATAGCGCCTACTATCAATTACGTCCACTACCAATCGCGCCTACTATCAATCGCGTCTACTAATAGCGCCTGCTATCAATCGCGTCTACTACCAATCGCGCCTACTATCAATCGCGCCTACTATCAATCGCACCTACTATCAATAGCGCCTACTATCAATTACGTCCACTACCAATCGCGCCTACTATCAATCGCGTCGACTAATCGCGCCTACTACCAATCGCGCCTACTATCTATTAAGTCCACTACCAATCGCGCCTACTATCAATCGCGTCTACTAATAGCGCCTGCTATCAATCGCGCCTACTACCAATCGCGCCTACTATCAATCGCGCCTACTATCAATCGCACCTACTATCAATAGCGCCTACTATCAATTACCTCCACTACCAATCGCGCCTACTATCAATCGCGTCTACTAATAGCGCCTGCTATCAATCGCGCCTACTACCAATCGCGTCTACTATCAATCACGCCTACTATCAATAGCGCCTACTATCAATTACGTCCACTACCAATCGCGCCTACTATCAATCGCGTCTACTAATAGCGCCTGCTACTAATCGCGCCTACTATCAATCGCGCCTACTATCAATAGCGCCTACTATCAATTACGTCCACTACCAATCGCGCCTACTATCAATCGCGTCTACTAATAGCGCCTGCTATCAATTGCGCCTACTATCAATTGCGCCTATTAATTGCACCTACTATCAATTGCACCTACTACCAATCACGCCTACTACTAATTGCGCCTACTGTCAATTGCACCTACTATCAATAGCGCCTACTAGCAATTACATCCACTACCAATCGCGCCTACTGTGAATTGCGCCTACTATCAATTGCGCCTACTAACAATCGCGCCTACTAGTAATTGCGTCTACTACAAATTGCGCCTACTACCAATCGCGCCTATTATCAATTACGCCTACTATCAATTGCGTTGAATATGAACTGCTATCAATTACAGCAGGTAAAAATCACTTCTAGTAAAAATCGCGCTCAGTATAAATCATAATCAGTATAAAACGCGCCCAGTATCAAACGCGTCTACTAATCGTACCTACTATAAATTGAGCGTGCTATAAAACGCACCCAGTATGCATTGCCTCTACTAACCATGGGTACTATCAATTACAGTCAATAAAAATCATAATCACTATAAATTGTGTTCAGTATAAATCTTGACATTGAGCAATGTGTGTGTAAATCACTTCTAGTCTAAAATTTGTTCATGTGATTATTATTCTTGACAGTACTTTGAAAATTCCACCTTTAAAAAATATCAATCCACTTCATTTATTTTACTGTTATTATTACTAAAGTGACTTTACTAAATTTAAATTAATTTGTATTAGTTAATATGGAAGTCTCAACAACAGCCATGGTAAGCCATGTGCCTACTATAAAGGATATACATATATTGTAAAAAAACAATAAAAATGGAACTGTTATTTGGCGATGTTCAAAACAACGATCTAAAAAGTGTCGAGGAATGATTAAAACAAAAGACTCCAACGTACTTACTTCAAACGAGCATCATTGTGAATCTCAAATTAATACACATTTAAATGGACAAAATACTCTAACCAAGGTAAAAAAAAAGCAAGTCCAAGAAAAAAATATTGCTGCTCAAGATAGTGCAGTGTTTGTTCAAAATCACTTATAATGTCCTCAAAAAGTCATGTTAGGACAGTTGTCAACGTCTAAGAAACCATTAACACTATCAAAAGCAACGCAGACTTTAAAAGAGGTCCCTGTGGAAAAGGAACAAGAGGAATTGGATTGTTCTAGTGATGTTGAGGATGAGGAGGATGATGATGATGATGATGATGATGATGATCATGATGATGATGATGATGATGATGATGATGATGATAATGATGGTGACAATGACTATCATAATTTTCATGATAATATTCATAATGAAGGTGATGATGATGATGATGATGATGATGAAAAAGAAAAGGATGATGGTTTTATGTCTATAAAACCACTGCGACTTCCCCAGTCTTTAAGAACAAGAGTACCTGGAGAAAGTTATAAAAGGCTCTACAACAAGCGTTGTGTTTAAAAAATCTATATCAAACAATGGTAAATAGAGAGAGTTGTATTCAGTGTGTATCTATTATAAAATGAATTTAATGAAAATATTTTATGGTTATTGTCTGCTTTTTCTTAATTACTATCACTACATCCTCCCACTATTAATGCAATTGTTAACCATTGACAGTCTCCAGCTATGTTTAGAAAGAGAAAGTGGACTTAAACAATACACTCTATCTATGGTTTGTGTATCGAGTATCATAATAATACAGTATCGCTAAGCTATGTTAAAGCAATAGTTATGTCAGGTAAGGGGTTCAAATCCTTGCTTTCTTGTATTGAAAATGTGAACATAAGTCAAACGCCTTAACCACTCGGTCAACCTGACAGTTAATAATGTAATTTGTTTTGTGCACTTGAGTGTTTACAAAATTTTCCAGTGTACATTGACTCAACCACTTGCTCGTTTTTAAATGTTTTTTTTTTTTGTTGTTGTTGTTTATTTTCATTACATTGTAGTTATGAGTCTTGAGAACTAGGTGTTTAATATAGGGTTAAAGGCATCTTAAAATACTTTTTGAAAAGCTCTCAGGTATCATGTCATGGGTGTTAGTAATGCATTAATGTTTGTTGACTAGTATTTACCATTACACAACATTATTTTGGTAAGCTCTACATGTTGTTTGAGTCTTCAGCCTTTCGACTGGTTTAATGCAGCTCTCCATGACTCCCTGTCCTGAGCTGATCGTTTCATCTCTATATAGCTACCACACTCTACATCCAAGGCTATCTGTTTAACATATTCTATCTTTGGTCTACCCCAACAGTTCTTGTCCTCAACCCGTTCTTCCATAACTAAGCTTGCTATTCCTGGGTGTATGTGTCCTACCAACCTATCGATTTACTTCATTAGCTGTCGCCAAAAACATCTCTCCTCTCCCACTTGTCTTAATACCTCTTTGTTTGTAACCCTATTTACCCATCTAATCTTCATTAATCTCCTGTAACACCACATTTCAAACACTTCAAATCTCCAGTTTTCTGCTACACCAATAGTCCAAGTTTCCCTTTCATAGAGCGTCACACTACTAATACCTAAATCTATATTCAATGTCAACAAATTCTGTAGAAATGCTTTCCTTGCCTGAGCTACATAAGAATCCTAATCATCTCTGGTATAATGTCTTCTTTAGCAAACATAGTCGCTCAGTAGGTCTATGCATTTGTTGTATATAACCCAAAATAGCAAACAGTTTTTCTAAAACCCTACTCACTGGTCCCTAACAAGCATAGTCGCCAAAGTGTTTCGTTGGTAGTTAACTAATGTCTGGTTAGTCAATTCTTATTGCAAGGCCAGTCAACACCTAAAAATTCATCTTACCATATAGTCTAATCATCTTTCTATATACATACCAGTGTCTAATGAATAGTCAATATTAGTTTGGTCTTTACCTAAAATCTAAAATCCAATATCAAATTTCTAAAATCTAAAACCAAAATAAAATATATTATAGAAAACATAATTCCAAGTAATACAAATCCTTATATGTTTTTCTTTAATAATTAGTTACCGAAAATTTAAAGTCATGTCATTATGGTTTGGCCTTTTTGTACAATCTAAAATGTAAAATGAAAATTCTAAAATCTAAAGTCTAAAAATAAAAAACAAATACAAAATCTTACTTGCATTAACTGTATATTGAACCCAGTCCTCCTTTGTATTTGTAATCCAAGTAATAATTTGAAAAAAATATACAAGTGTAATCAGTCTTAAAACATTATCCCTGCTTTTTATATGTTTTTGACATGCGTTTTAATCTAAAATCAAACGCTGATCTACCTTAATCAAAGGATAACAGCTTAACCACTGCACCACTATAACCATCTTTCTTAGTTTGGATCGTTCTAAGCCTTAAAGTTAAATCGAGTTAAGGCCTCTAGTGCAAGAGCCAAAAGTGCTTGCCACTGCAGCACAAAATGGTTAGCAAGTAACATTATACATTCAAAAAGGATTGTATTGGTTCGGTTTGGTTTAGTGTAATCACCATCTTGATTTCTTAGCTACCCTCTTTAACTAATCAATTAAAGATAGTCTTCTCTTAATTCTTGAATCGATAAATTGGATTTTGTACACACCGTTTGTCATGTCATGCCCGAAACCTATACTCCCTATGTACTGGGGTTAGGTTTAAAAACAAGTTTCAATGGTCAAAGACTTGTCAGTCACCATACGTGAAGCCTACAATAATTCTTTCTCTACATAGCTATGTTTCATCACTCACCATAAACATCACACATTATGGGTTTGCAATATATTAAGAGAAACAAAAGTCCATGACCTTGTTGTTTACAATCTTTTTTGGGAAAATTCATAAGCCATATAAAGAAAGCGTCATGTCAAGTTATAGGACACCTTATGAGTCCAAATCCCATTATTAGTTTATAAAACTCAAATCAGTAACCATGCCGTTTTGTGATATTTAAATAAATGCATGTTTCATAGGAAAATCATAAAAATATTCTTAAAACAAGTCGTCGCATGACCCTCTTCAATCAATGCTTCACAAAATATCGATTCATCCATTGAACATGGTCACAGTGATCGGCGACATGCTCGTTTAAACACAACCGGTACTGCCTCTCCCTACTAAAAAAAATTAATTCAAAAATTTTAAAAATCTAAATTTTCAAAATGTGTGGTTAGGCCCCTTGTCAAAATTTCAAAAAATAAATAATAATTTCAAGAAGAGATTGTCGCCCTGAGTCTTATAACAGCTCATGTGTCGAAATCTGATTATTGGTCCCCCTTTTTTCTGTAAAATCCACATGCATTGTTTTAGGGGTAAAATGACCAATCGTGGTAAAAGAGTATTAAATGTCCAATGTTTTGAGCTATCACACCTAATTTTAGGTTTCTTAGTTTCCATGATATCGATTTTTCAATTTTGGGGTAGTTTTCACCCCCTTACTATTTTTCATCAAATACAAAAGATCTTAGGTTCATTTATCATTTTTAGGCGTTTAACACCTTTTTCCTTGTAAAATCACTATTCACTGTTTTAGGGGTGAAATGACCTACCGTGGTATAAGCATATGTCATGACCTATTTTTAAAGCTATCACACTTAATTTTAAGGCTCTTAATTTCCAAGATAATGATTTTTCAATTTGGGAGTGGGGGGATAGTTTCACCCCCCAAAGGGGAACATCGCCCCAAATGCTAGGACCCCTTATACAAGTCGCTAGCATGATAGGTTCGTGAGATATTAACAAAAGTGTGGTTAGGCCCTTTGTCAAAATTTCAAAAATACATTCTAAAAGGGGGGCTTCATCCCAAGTCCTACAATACCTCATACATGTTCCTAGCCTTATTAGTCCCTTAGTTAAGCCCTTTGACATAATTTGGATAAATTCATGGGCCAGTCCAAAGGGGCCGGTCCAAAGGGATCAGTCCAAAGGGACTCATCAACAAAGACTCGTCCACAAGGACCTGTCAACAATGACCAGTCCACAGGGACCCGTCAACAAGGACTTGTCAACAATGACTTGTCAACAATGACCTGTCAACAAGGACTCGTCCACAGGGAACCGCTCCCCCACCCTCTTACAAAAGTCATGAGTGGGCATGCGTAAAAAACAAAACAAAAAAACAAGCATGTTAATTCATAGCGGCTATCGACCGTACACATTCACTTTATGTGGAACAACGTTTAAATCCATATTGGCATTCAAACTCTCACATGTTGCACTTGGAAAGCTAGATTTTCTAAAAAATTACAATTTTCACCCCTAGTAGGGTAGGTTTTATTTTTGAGGTGGAAATATGTTGTCCATTGGAAAGGGGATGTCTGCCCGAGTTCAACAACACCTCATTTGTTAAAATCCAACCATGGGTTCAAGAGATATCGCTCAGCCGCCATCTTGTGTGGAGGAATGTGGAGGTGGAGGTGCTAGAACCGATTCATTTCCACTACTGTTGTATATACTGAACCTGTAGTGTTAAATCTTCTGTGATCGAAGCAATTCATAGTCTAACTAGCAGTAGTGCCCGGCTTCGCCCGGTGGATTCATTTGTTTTACAGAACTGGAGTGCTCAAGGATAAGGATCTGAAAGTAAATTTGAAACCACCAACGCTTATTGCAGCTGATAACCTCTGTATACTGCACCAACACCATCGCCCTTATACAGAGGCATACCATGATAACTGTTTTAAGGGGCCTAAGAAATCTTTTTGCACTAATTACTGAACAGCAGGCGCAGGCTCGTTTTGCATTTCTAGAAATGTAGGGGTGTGGATGTCTTCCTCAATGTCCGAATCCTCTAGCAGATGCGATCGCGCATTTTGACATATTTTGCCACCACAAACTCGACCAAGGGCTGAGCATTTCAATCCAGCTTTGCGGCAACTGCAACCACCGCAGCAACCTTTTCTGCAATTGCAGGAAATCATGCGCAGTAGGAGCACGTAGTTGTAGTGATAGGGGTAAACCCTTGATCATCAAGCTTCCATCCCCAATCTGTAGGAATTTTGTTGACCCCCAACCACTTTTGAACTTGGTGGTAAGCTCTGTAAGCATCGTGGCATGCTGCCTCTGTTGGGGGCAAGCGAGCAAGATTGATTTTGATATTGGCTGCAGATGTAACAAACAGTTGATGATGATAATTGTTGTTTTAAAGGGCCTAGCATCTAGGTTATCGGCCCAAACAAACAGTTGGTAGCGAAGGCTATTCAGGGAGTCTGTTAGGAAATCACCCCCCGTACAAATACACAAAGCACTTCTTCCCAGCTTTTGCTATGGTTTCGTTACTTGAGTCTGACAGCAGTTTGACAAGTTGGGGATATTTTTATATATTAGCTAACTTGGTATTACCATGCCCATAAGGGGCTGAAGTGGTGTCACACCCACAGAACGCAAGGATAAAAAGCACTGTACCTGGTGAGTGTTGAGCAGGTCGATGTATGAAAGAGGAGCTTGAGTAATGGACAGAGCCGGCTTCACCTTTGCCACTCTTCTGAAGGTAGATGTTAGTTGCACCTGAGCCTAAACCATTGAGGAGTACGAGGAGGTCAACATCTTCTCCTACTACGATCACACGGTCGAATGTAAGACTTTTGGATAGTGCCATGGCATGATGTCCCGATCAGCATCTTCTTCGGCTACATTTACTTGTATGCCATGCTGCTCGGATGAATCGCAAAGAAGTGGGATGAGGCACCTCTTGTTGTTCTCATTTTTCTGAGGTAGTTGGATTCTTCAAAAATGATGTCATTGCAGAAGTGAGTAGCACAGTGTCGGAGTCGTTCAGCAAGTTTTGTGTGGTTTTTAATGTAGCTGATGTAACCTGAAACAATGGCTGTCACCGACGTTTTGCACTGCCAGACAACCTTGTGTAAAAGATAGCCCCCATCCAAAACAATGTAAGTATTGGAGTCAGCGTGTGTGTGTCTGGATAGTGAAGTGAAAGCACAGAAGAGACTGGACTTGGTCCCCTTTTGCATCCCCTGTTCATTAAACAAAGACATTGGGAATGATGTTAATTCATGTTTAAAATATTCTTTCAGGTCTTAGTCCGATTTTTTGGTTATGCACACCATTTGAAAAATAGTAAGTGGATCGACAACTGCTCTCTTGTTCCCCCACTTTAACAGACGTGGTGATGGATGACAATGTGGCTACTTTGTCCTTACAGTCACTGTTCATATTCCTTGGGTTTGTTAGGTTAAGAAAATGGCGCTTGCTGGGAGTGCTGTCCATTACCCCCATTTTAGTTTCTGACAGTGGGGTTATGGAGGGCCTTGCCAGTGAAGCGTATTTTCGAAGTTCCTTTTTTTTTTGTGCTGTTTTGTTTTTTTATATATCTTGATTATTATTTTAGATTCCATGCTGTAAAAATTTTGTTAGAGGTCTGAGTAGTGAGTACCTTTGAGAGTATCTATGGAGATTGTAGAAATGTATGAGGGAAGAAGTTAGGGTTAGATGATTATTGTGTTCGGTCTTGGACTTAAGATAAGGTTTCTGTGGAAAAGAGAAGTATCTGTTGACTTGGTCTGATTCTTATTAGCAAGAATGATTTGGTTTTGTGTGATAAGATCCCGAGAAGTGAAGTGTTAGAGATTGATGCTCATTGTTAAATGAAAAGAATAAATGGAGAAAGATGTTTTTTTTAAGTATCCCTCATTGAGTATAATCAACCACAACCCCGATAAGGAGAGAACGAAACGTTACATTACTTTTAAGGATTACTTTATCAAACGTATTCCCAATGATTTTCTTAACACCTTCAGTTCCCAGTTGTTGGGCCAAGTGGCAATTTATGTTAGGGCCACCAACTATTCCCCTACTGATTGATACTAATTTATCAGGGATGGGAAATGGAGGATGGAGACAAACCATTTTTTTTAGTTTTTCTGCATCACCATTATCTCGAATGATTCGAGAAGACCTCGTGACAACATGATGTTCACCAGTGGAGTAGATGTGGCAGAAACGTTCCAGTTCCTCGCATACGTTTACCATGAGCACAATTCTTACGGTACACCGTACTAGCACACTGCTGGAGATTCCACGCCCCTGTGTCAATCCACCATAGCTTTTCATAGACCGCATCAGTTTTTGCTCAATTCTTAAGTCTGACCACAGGCCAGACCAAAACTTCTCATTTCGGCGGATAGTAAATCCTCCTTCTGTAAACATCTTAAACTCAGTATGATCCATCCGATCTTCTAGAGCCATCATATCTTGCAGATATAGGTGAGCACTCTTTGCGTAGACATAGTGTCCAGCAGAATGAAAAAAGGTAGCATTTATTGGACAGAATACAGGTGAAGGTTCCAATCATCAGCACGCTCTGCCTGAATGAATGAGAGTACACATGCGAAAATATTGGACCCACAGCTTAACCAATGCAGTTTTGAATTTGACTCTTAGGATTTGTTAAGTCTCGTTTTCCTTTACAAACATGATGAGAGATGGCTCACTTTCACGAAGCATAATTTCAGTTGCAGTTCTTTCCTCCTCAGTCATTTTTACCTCATCCATAATAATGCCAGCCACTACTAGCAGAGTTGAAGCATATACACGCTATGATCACACAAAAATATTCAAACCAAAGTAACACAGAAAATGATCGCCAATAACTGCACTCCATAATAAGTAATATTATACGTACCGGAATCTAACACATCATTTCAATAAATAATTAATAACTAACACGAAATCATTCCCATCATTATGAAACCATTGCTACATACACTTATCATAATATTAACTCTGATTTAATCAGGACAGGCTCTGTACGTGTTGTCTGATATGCTCAAAACTGGTTTTAATTGATTTCACCCTATTTCTATTTTTCAAGGTTTTTCGGTTACATACCACTTTTGGGAGAAGCACTAGGCCTACAGGTACCCGTCAAGGCTAATATTAAAGGTAAACAAATAAGCTTCAAGTTAATTATGAATGAAATTTATCGTAGGGTGAGAATTTTTGACAATATTTGTCCAATTAGGAGACCAAAACCAACAAGTTTTCCTTTTTTTGAAAAAACATCCATACATTAAATAACTATCTCATTAATTACTAAACGTACAGAGCTCGTTTACGACTCAAATTGTAGACAATTTAGTATACTTGTAAAAAGGTATTCACAATGTTTTCTCTCAGATGCATATTTTAGACGATATTGAGCAATACCGGAAAAAAGTGCAAATATCTGGCTGTTATTTGGCTATTACACAGCTAGCACAGGACTTTCGAAGTTGCAAATTTGTTTTTTTTTTACTATTGGCAGAGGTCCAAACAACATATTAAAAATTAGAACTACATGACCTTTTGCAAGGTCGGGCCCCTTTTCATGTCTAATTTGACTGGACTATCCCCGTGGCTGTAATTTATAAGCAGCTCGCAATTCTGCACCAGAGCATTGTTAGGGGCGACGTGATGCAGCCCGCATTACATGGCAACAACAGACTTCGGTATTATTGAAGCCGTTCTGGAGCGCTTGTTCTTTCGACTTACTGAACAAAAAGCAAACTTTAAGGTTACCTGAGAGGTGTAGCCTAATGCTACAAAGCCTTGAATCAGGCATATAGAAAAAGAATTTTTCGAATCCGACTGGTAGTTCCAGAGTTTAGCGCGTTTAAACACATAAACAAACACACAAACTCTTCAGCTTTATTATACTATTAGTATAGATAGTAAAGTTGTTCTGCTGTGTTTCTTTATATATGTATATATATATATAGCCTATATGAGCGGAGAAGCTAATTTAATCATAATTTAATTGGGCTTGTAGTCGTATTGACCGACTGAAAGTTACAATTCAATATAGATCAATTAGGTGATAAAGCCAAAGTTCAAGGGGGGATTGATAATGATGGGCTTCTGAAAGAAGAAAATTACAGAACAGACATTGGTAGGGTTTTTACTCAAGGAACATTTATGTGACATTCTTAAGTACGAATGTGGAACAGATAGAAAAGTAATATAAATAATATAACATTAGCCATGAAAAAGATGTAATCATATTTTAAAAGCTTTTCACGCATTAGAACACACATCTAAAGCATCCATGAATAGAAATTGATAATATGACATTTCTTAGGGTGGTTTATTACCACCAATCTTCGATGAGCCTATTTCAATGGTTTTCTGGCGGGAAGCGCACTGTAAACGCTTAAGGTTTATGAGTGTTGCCGCTCGCTTATTGTTGTTCTAGGGATAACAACTGGCATTTGTTAAACACCCGTGAACCATTGTCATACATTTTAGTAAGTTATCCATGTGCAGTTCACACTAAAACATGCCTCTTAGCCGTGAAGGAGCTGCACGGGCAGTTGCATTGGTGGAGGAGGGGTGCAGCTTCCGTTATGTTGCTGAGGTCATCGGATCATCTCTCGGTAGCATTCGCTGTGCAGTGCAACGTTACAGAGAACTCAAAACATACGACAGGAGACGAGGGTCATGCCGTAGAAGAAGCACAAGTGCCAGGGATGACAGATTTCTCACTCTGCAAGTTCTGCGTGATCGCCACACCACAGAAGTCCAGGCATGAAATCAACTGGAAAATGTCAGAAATGTGAGAGTGAGTGAGCGAACAGTAAGAAGAAGGTTTGAAGAAGCTCATCTTTCGTCCAGGAGACCTGCACGTGGACCCGCAATCGAACGACATCACAAAGAGGCGCGTCTTCGCTTCGCAAGGCAGCATCTGGGATGGACCCACGAGCAGTCGTGGGTCTCTGTTCTCTTAACTGACGAGAGTCGCTTTAATCTTAGATCTCCTGATGGAAGAGAAAGAGTGTGGAGAAGGCACGGGGAGAGGTACAGCCCTGTTGCTTTCTCCTCAAGGACTCCATTTGGAGGTGAATCGGTTATAGTATGGGGTGGCATGAACGTTATGGCCCGCACTGAGTTGGTGTGCTTCGATCACGGGACGCTCAATTCACATAGGTACATCAAAGAGATCCTGATGAACCATGTGATGCCCTTTGCACCTTTCATTGGTCAGAATTTCATGCTGATGCAGGATAATGCCCGCCGTGTTGTACAATAACAAACCCTGGACTTGCCTGCTCGTAGTCCTGACTTGATCCCCATCGAACATGTATGGGATATGCTTGGAAGGAACGTCAGACAGCGTGACCACACCACCTTGGCATTACTGAGAACATCGCTGCTGGAGGAATGGGATCGCATCTAGCAGATGCCATTCGACAAGTTGTGAACAGTATGCCTGAGCGTTTACATGCTGTCATAGACTATATGGGTGGAAACACTCGTTTTAGTGACCAGTGTTTCCGTGCAGTACAGTGCAAACATTAACACTGTTTTGTTTTGCAATATGTTTGATAAAATCCGGGCCAGAAGAACATTACTAAAAAATAGAAAATTGTAAGATTTGCAAATTGTAACGAAATTTGTGAGTTAAAGCGTGTTGTAAAACATGTTTCGGTATTTTCTGTAGCCAACCATCTAAAATGTACATGAATAGTGCAAATATTGGAAAACCGATACATTTTAGTGGAATAAATAAAGAAATTACATAAAAAATTGAAGTGTTCCACTTTTTTTACCGGTCAGTACGAAGTAAATGATTTAGTGAGTTTTATATATTTTATGTTCGACCCTGGCGAAATGTAAATATTAGTCTATATGTCAGAAAACTGTACTATAATGAGGCCCATTATAATACAAGTTTTCATTATGATACAGTTTCTCCCACCAATCAGAGCTCAAGAAACAGTGTGACCAATTAGGTAAGGATAGCATCGCACCTGTGCTGACCTCCACGGCCTCCTATTTTTAAGTTCACTGATTGGCTAGTGTCATAGTGGGGTATTCGAGGAGGCCATGGTCGAATACAAGGTATTCTCTGCGCCCCATGCGCTCTGTTCAGTACATAAAACTGGCGAAATCTGGACAGATACTTACGAATATTTATGTACGAACATAAAGTATGTTAAATAAATAATTGCACATTGTTTGAGGCAAGGTTTCCCCGAAAAGTATGGTTCTAATCCAAATACACACGGCATTAGCCCAAAAAACATGAATTATTTATATAATCCGGGCGTGAAAGCCTTAATATACACATAAAATAAGTTAGTATGATTATCGTCGAACATAAACAGTCATATGCAACTCGCCTATAATGGTAATTAAGACACTCGTATGGAAATCGCACGTTTTATAAACATACTCGTGTCTTAATTATTGCCATTATAGGCTTGTTGCATAATGTATTATTACTTAACGGTCAGCAATAATCAAATGAAATCTTTTCTTTCCAAACGAAAATTGCTCAAACCATGAGCGTCACAAGTACGAGTAACGTACAATACGGAAGTTATCACTTCGCACAAAATTCATTATTCTAAGAAGAGCAATGAAAAGTATTCCTGATAGCTTGTGAAGAAGAGGAAAAAGGTAATGGATCCACTGTAACGGCCATTACAAACTAGATAATTGGAAACAGTGCCGTTGGAATTATTGGGCGGATTCATATGTAGGGATATTTCCACAGTATAATATTTAACTCAGTAATTTGGAAATATCTGAAAATGTGTCCTCCAGTTACGCTATTTAGAAAATAGGCGAAGTAGATTTGCATTAGCATTTTAATGAACTGCTTGATTTTTATATTATTGTAGATACATGTCGATTTTATTTTTTACCTGTTTTTAAGAACTGATCATTTTGACAATGAATCACAAAAGAAGAAACGCGAACTACCATGGACAAAACTGTAAACTAAAAACAAAACATTCTTCCGAATCTTCCCATAAAGTAGCCAATGGTTCCAGAGCAGTCAAATAATGAATTTCACGAAGCAAGTAAGAAATGAAACGAAAACTGGAGGGGGGGGGGGGGAGAGAGTAATGAAATTAAAATTATAACTTGGCCCCCTTCTGGAAGAAATCCTGTGGGCGCCCATGGGTTAAATAAAATCGGGCTCAAGGGATAACCCTGCAATACTCCGTTAGTTTGTTCTATTGGTCATGACCTGGAGATATTGTCATTGATTTCTACGTTGTTGGAGGCGAGGATATTACTGATTAGTCAGGCCAAATGATTTTCTTCACTGGTGAGTTTCTCCATTTCCTGTATTAAGATTCGCCTGTTGATGGTATCAAATGCTTTTGTGTAGTCTAAAAGAAATGTGTACATTTTCCCCTTCGTTGAATCCAAGACTTCTTGTGCCTCTTTCTTCATGTTCTGAATGGCTTGTATTGCAGATCTGCCTTTTCTGAATATCCAAATTGCTCTTCTGTAAGCTTCTCATCAATTAATTCCGCCAGCCATTCGCATATCCGTTTAGTCAGTATTTTGAGAAACAAACATTCAAGTGATATTCCTCTGTGTGCCTTTGTAGCCTATCACTAGCATTATACGGTGTACATAGCACTTTCACAGTTAGTTGTCCTTCTCCAGTTGTTAGCGATGGTTCCTTGTGGCAGACACTCATTGAAATATGGGGGCAACCTGACTTAGATGTTCGTTGTAGGCTAAACGATATTGGGCCCTCAAGCCTTGTGATCCTTTCCATTATTTATAACTAGTGTCTCGGTTTCTTGGTTATAACGATATCCGCGAATTATATCAGCAAACATATTAGGCCTATATGTTATGACAACAATACATTTAACCCAAATATGCCATTTTTTTATATTGAACCCGCGCAATATTGGGATATGACGTTATTTTGCAAAATTTGTTATTTTCACCGTAAAATGCTAAATGACAACGAAATGCTGATAATAAGTTCTTTTTTAACTATATATTTCAAAGTTAAGTGAAACTTTTCACTATCTGTCGTTAGATAGAAAATATGAAATCTTAAATATAAATTTCTCATAAGATAACGAAGTTGGATAAAGCCCTCAAATCATGCAAACAATGCTCTACTTGTGGTTGGGGACAACATAAGTTTCACGAGTTAATGAGATAAGGACTATGTTTCTATATTTTAATTATTTAACCAGATCCATGAACTATACACTCACATCTCGCTATTATTTATTTCACCACTATGGATATTTTATTTCACTGCTTTGAACATTTTATTTTACCGCTTTGAAGCCTTTTTTATTACCATACATCAGGGTTCCTATTTATAACTCTCACCACCTCTTCTTCTGTAAGTAAATAGATCTGGTTCTCCCGACACTTCATGGTCCACAGCCGGATGGGATTCGGGACGAGTGTCCTGGTCTTGAAGTACTGTCAGTATGGTATGACGTGTTCCTTCCAGCTCTCCATTGGGATGTTTCTCAGGAATTGAGGTCTTCTGGGATTCAGTGCCCTGAAGGGGCTACGTTCTGCAACCTCTATCAGCTTCTTTTCTTCTTCTTGCTGGAAGGATTGCCTGGTAATTTTTTGCTACAGATTTGTACTGCCTCCTACTGTTGCTTTTTTTTTCCTAAAAGTTACTATCCGATGGGTCGTCTAATGCCTAGTGCAGAATTTCTAACGCTACTTTGTGGTGGTAGTAGCAAATTGAGTTGAACTAAGGCCTCGATTTTATTATTGCTTCTGGCAGAGACCGTGCTGCTTGTAAGATGGTCATTTGCAGTTTGCTTCCTGCCCTTCCCATGTCTCCTGTAGAGAGTATCTCTACGATTGCGCGGTTTTCCTCTAATCCTACCGATCCTCGATCTATTTTTAGAGATACTTTCGCGACTTTTGTGTCATATCGGGTTTTGCTAGCTTCTAAATGAAAGATGGGTTGGTTCCTCAGTTTAGGGGCTGCGACAACGCGGTCATGTAGCCCCGTGTACTTTGGGTGTGTGTAGAATCTGTCTGAAAACCGGTGTTAATTGTGATGGCTGTATTAGTGTGTGTATCTGTTTTTTAATTTAAGTACAGACTGCAACTTTGAATTTTTCAAATAGTTCCTACTTTTGCCGCCAAACGCCACCGTCAACGACTACTAGGCCTAGTTCAGAACTAGACGCCAACGCAGTCGGCTCTTGGCAACGAACGTAGAAACCTAAGAGCGTTGTTTACATTCTTAACTTATCCAATTTAGCTTCACACAGGTGTAATTAGTGGAAGGTTCTTTAAAATGCCATAAATGCCATGGGACCGCAGGCTTTACTTCCCCTCCAAAGGAAGGCATACTGAGGGATTTTAACGCTCTAAAAAATCCAATGGCTTCGGTCGGGTTTGAACCCGCGATCTTGGGCATAGAAGCTCAGCATGCTACCAACTACGCCACTGAAGCCGCTTAAATGAAAGATTGTTTCGACTGGTAAGTGCTTTTTAGTCACGTCTCTTATTATGGTCTGTCTTATAGGTTTTACTCCCCTTAGGTTCGTGAATAAGATGCCCGTCACGTTTGATCCGTTGTGACATAAGCTTACTTTGGGTTTGGGTTATCCCTCCCTATATTATTCTGCTAAGGTCCCATTCCAGTTTTGTACCGAAAATAAGGTCCCATTAACACGAACCTACACATATGGGGTAACTACAGGTTCAGCATAACCCAATGCGTAAGCGAAACGCACTCACTTAGGTACTCTTTAAATGCCTCACAATTAAATAAATACCTTACAACATGTATATTTACAATGAAATAATGAACGAATGAAACACGGTAACTGTGAGAAAAAGACTAGAATATCTCGAACTGACTTTTATCAATTATGTGTATGTTGGTATTGAAGTGTGCGTTATGTTTTTGAACACACCCAGTGGAAAGCATGGAACATGGTTGAAGCTTAGGTTGTTGTTGTTTGAGTCTTCAGCCTTTTGACTGGTTTGATGCAGCTCTCCATGCCTCCCTGTCCTGAGCTAAACGTTTCATCTCTACATAGCTACCACACCCTACATCCAAGGCAATCTGTTTAACATATTCTAACCTTGGTCTACCCCTACAGTTCTTGTCCTCGACCCTTCCTTCCATAACTAAGTTTGCTATTCCTGGATGTCTTAGTATGTGTCCTACCAACCTATCTCTTCTCTTCATCAGCAGTCGCCAGAAACATCTCCCCTCTCCCACTCGTCTTAATACCTCTTCGTTTGTAACCCTATCTACCCATCTGATCTTCATCATTCTCCTGTAACACCACATTTCAAATGCTTCAATTCTCCTCTTTTCTGCTGCACCAATAGTCCAAGTTTCACTTCCATAGAGCGCCACACTCCAGACAAAGGCTTTCAAAAATGACTTCCTAATACCTAAATCTATATTCGATGTCAGCAGATTCCTTTTTTGTAGAAATGCTTTCTTTGCCTGAGCCAACCTACTTTTTATATCCTCTTTGCTTCGTCCATCACTGGTTATTCTGCTTCCTAAGTAACAGAAGTCTCCTACTTCCTTCAGCTTTTCACCTGCCAATTTGATCTCCATAGAGGTTTCTGATTTATTTCGGCTGCATTCCAGTATTTTTGTTTTACATTTATTAATTTTCATCATGAATTCTTTCCGTAAGACTGAGTCCATACCATTCAAAAACTCATTCAAATCCTCAGGCTTGTCGGCCAAGATGACGATGTCGTCAGCAAATCTCAGAGTTGAAATTATTTCTCCTTGAATCTTCACTCCCACTTTACATTTTTCTCTAATTTCCTTCATTGCTTGTTCAATGTAAAGATTGAAAAGTATGGGTGATAAGTTGCAGCCTTGCCTTACACCTTTCTGAATACCAGCTTCTCTCTCATGTCCTTCAACTCGAATGACTGCTGTCTGGTTTCTGTATAGATTGTATATCACCCTCCTATCCCTGTACTTTATTCCAATGGATTTCAAAATGTCAAACAATTTAGTCCAATCAACGTTATCAAAAGCCTTTTCTAAGTCTACAAAAGCCATGAACGTTCTCTTATCTTTCCTTATTCTACCTTCCAAAATCAGCCTAAGACTTAGTACAGCTTCCCTTGTTCCTACATTTCTCCTGAAACCAAATTGGTCTTCGCCCAACTCCGTTTCTATCTGGCTTTCAATCCTCTTGTAAATTATTCTAGACAGGATCTTTGAAGCATGAGTAATCAAGCTGATTGTACGGTAATCTTCACATCTGTCAGCTCCCACTTTCTTTGGTATAGGGATGATTACATTCTTCTTGAAATCAGGGGGTACCTCACCTGTCTCATAAATCCTACACACCAAGTGAAATAACCTGATCAGACCTTCATCTCCTATGCAGCGTAGCAACTCAATCGGTATATCATCTATGCCTGGTGCTTTGTTCCTGCTTAAGTCTTCCAAAGCTCTATCAAATTCTGATCTCAATATTAAATCTCCTTTCGCATCCTCATCAATTTCCTCCTCCCTTTCCATTACATGATTCTCAATCTCCTTTCCCTTATACAAACTCTCTATGTAAGCTTTCCATCTCTCAACCTTTTCTTCCCTATCTGTTAGAGGCTTTCCATTTTTGTCCTTAATATTACAGCACTTAGTCTTCTTTTCCCCAAAGGTATTCTTAATCCTTCGATAAGCTGTGTCTACTTTTCCTAATTTCAGACAATTTTCTATACCTGTACATTTCTCTTTCAACCATTCTTCTTTTGCTTCCTTGCACTTCTTGTTAACCTCATTTCTCAGACGTCTGTATTCTGCTTTCCCCTTTTCATCTCTTACATTCTTGTGTTTCCGCCTTTCATCCATCAATTCTAGTATATCCTGAGTGATCCACGGTTTTCTACCTATTCTTTCTTTCCTACCAATGTTTTCTTCTGCGGATTTTGTTATTTCATTCTTCAAAAGTGCCCATTCGTCTGCAATTGAAGTTTGTTTAGGGTTTTTCATTAGTCCTTCCTTTATACTCTTCTTGAATCTTTCGTTTACATCCTTCTCTTTCAGTCTGTCTATTGCCCACCTTTTTGGCTTTTGACTTTTCTTCAGTTTCTTCAACTTTAATCTGCATTTCATTACAACCAGATTGTGGTCAGAGTTTATGTCAGCACCAGGATATGTTTTACAATCCAAAATCTGGTTTCGAAACCTCTGCTTGACCATAATGAAGTCGATTTGGTAACGCCCTGTATCTCCTGGTCTCATCCATGTGTATATTCTTCTATTGTGGTTATTGAATAAGGTGTTAGCTATGACCAACTCATGCTCGGTGCAGAATTCTACCAGCCTGCTTCCTCGATCATTCCTTTCACCTAATCCGAAACCTCCTACTATCTTCCCTTCTCTCCCTTTTCCTACCACAGCATTCCAATCTCCCATTACTATAACATTCTCATCACCCTTGATATACCTCAGAATTTCTTCTATTTCTTCGTAGACCTTTTCAACATCCTCATCATCAGCTTGACTGGTAGGCATATAGACTTGTACCACTGTGGTGCAGGTAGGTTTAGTATTGATTTTTGCTACAATAATCCGTTCACTATATTGCTCATAATATTCCACCCGCTGTCCAAGTTTCCTACTCAATATGAGGCCAACCCCTGCTTGGCCATTGTTTGATTTAGTGCTAATGACCCTATAGTCTCCTGACCAAAAGTCCTGTTCTTCCTGCCAGCGCATTTCACTAATCCCAACCAAATCCAACCTCAACCTATCCATTTCCCTTTCTAAGTTTTCTAACCTTCCACTTCCTAGCAGACTTCTAACATTCCACGCTCCGATCCGTAGAATGTCAGATTTCCTCTTTGTCACTTCTGTGATGTTAACCCCCTCTCGAGTAGTCCCCACCCGGAGATCCGAACGGGGGACTAGTTTACCTCCGGATTGAAATTTTACAAGGGAGGAGGCCATCATCACATGTAATTATGCATAGAGAGGTGCATATCCTCGGGAATAGCATACGGCTGTAGTTTCCCGTTGCTTTCAGCCGTGCAGCAGGACACAGTGTAGCCATTATTTGGCTTATATTATCAATATCTTAACCGTCAATAAGACTAGTAAAGAATTGATTTATTCTGAAAGGCTGCTACTCCCTTTCAGAATAAGTAAAGAGCAATTCTACTAACAAAAATACTAACCTTCTACCGTACTAACAATTAAATACCAAAATTCTACTAACGAAAAAAATACTAAAGTTCCACCAACAACAAATACTACCACTAAAACAGTCTGTCACCAGGCACACTCACATGCACCCTCACACATCACAGTCTACTGAAACAATGAACTATAACTAATAAACAATGCAACTGCTACCAGACACACTCACACACCACAGTCTAATAGAACAATGACATATATCTAATAGACAAACTAACTACCTACTTACAACTAAAACTAACTACATACTTACTGTACTGTTATTTGAATTGACAATATTTACAAAATGCAAAATGTAATGTTTGTATGTGAATAAATAGTGGTTCAATGTCTCAATAGAGTCTTCTCGTTAAGTAATTGTTTGGTGTATTCCCACATTTGGCGACCAGTGACAAGACTAAATTTATATATAGAATAGCAATGGATAAGTTAATTAAAGTTCGAGCGGTACGCCGGCGTGCTTACACGCGAATTTTTAAGAAGATCGTCGACGGCCTAGAAAGTGTAGAACTTGATCCAGTTGCTATTGAAGCAGAATTTAATTTACTTCGGGAAAAGCGGGAAGACCTACGAGTGTTGGACAACCAGATATTCGACTTAATGCTGGAAGCGGGCGAAGATGAGTTTTGTGTTTTCTAAGATTGAACATTTATTATGAGGAAGCCAAACAATATATACAGAACAATACAGATCAGTGCGCCGCAATAACGGCTCTGGTCGCTCGAGTAATCGATAACTGAGTCTCTGGTGGTTTGTATGTGTCACCAACTGTTGAGGATGAAATTTCTTTAAAACATACATTTCTGAGGGTTCGAATACACAACATTTCCTCCCTCATTTAAATTGAACTTATGTCTATGATGAAAATCTTAATGGTGGGCGGCGTTTGCGTGTAGACATGCGCGGTATTACTGGAGTAGCTGGTGTTGGTGCTCGGTTTCCACGGATCACTTGTGGCATCCTCTCGGGTGGTACTGCGGTAGCTGGTGCTGGGAAGAACCGAACACGTCGTGGCCTAGGTGTAATTTCGGTAGGTTCATCGCTGGTCGGTTCCTGGTTCTCTGTGTTTGGCCGTATTCCTGGAAATGGCCTAATTTGGTCGATGTGGCGCTTTATTCGTTTCTCCCGGAAGTTGATATCATAGTGAAGATCTCCAATGCGGGCTGCGATGGTACCGGGGAGCCACTTGTCCGGGTTCGGGTTGCCAGAGAGGAAGTAGACTGACTGACCCGCTTCGAAGGTGCGGAATGTAGAGTCCATTTCTGCTTTATGTTTCTCGCAGACTCTAGTGCGAACGTCTTCGGGTTTCGCCAGGTTGAGACGTGTCCGAAGTTCTCGTCCCAGGAATAGTTGAGATGGAGATATTGTCCGGTGGTAGAGTGCGGCGCTCTTCGAAATTGGCGAAGGAACTCGTTCAGGTTTGTCTGCAGAGTTCCTTTTGTTGTTTTCATCGCGTAGAGGGCATCCTTCACCGTTTGGACATACCGTTCTGCTTGGCCATTAGTTGATGGATGGTATGGTGCTGTAAGCTTGTGGTACTTCACACCACTGTTCTGCAGGAAGGCCTTGAATTCTTCTGAGACGAACTGCCTGCCATTGTTTGAAACGACGGTGACTGGGGTGCCGTGTGCTGTGAACAGGTCATCCATCAGGGAGATTGTTGCTGCAGCTGTCGTGGTAGTTGTAGTCTTGACCTCGAGCCACTTGCTGTAAACGTCTACAACAATCAGAAGCATGCTGTCAGCTACTGGGCCCGCGTAGTCGATGTTAATGTGTTCCCACGGTGCCTTCGGGTACTCCCAGTGATGCTCGCGGAACTTGGGTGGAGCGTGCGCATGGGTTGCGCATGTAGTGCAGGACTTTGCGAGCTCCTTGATGTCGGAGTCGATGCCTGGCCAAAACACAAAGGAACGTGCCATTCCCTTCATTTTGACGATCCCCAGGTGAGCTGCATGGAGGTCGTTGAGGATAGCATCTCGCAGTGCAGGTGGAACCACTAATCTGTGCTCGAACATCAAGCAGTTGGAGGCGAGCGTGTATTTTACCTCGGGTGCCTTGAAGTCGTGGCGGGTGAGATCTTGGCCTCCTTCCAGAAGTTTGACAATTCTTCCGAGATCAGGGTCCTTCCTCGTCTCTCGTGCAATGGCTGCGGATTTGACGGGTATCTGCTGCGTCTGGTGAACCGTAAAAAAATCAAAGTCGTCATAATCCTCCGTTTCCTCCCTCTGTTGCAAGATTGAGTTTTGGATCTTGTTGACGGTCGATGGTAACGGTGCTCTAGAGCAGTAGTCAGCGTTGGCGTTTTGCTTCGATGTTTTAAAAACCACAGTGTAGTTAAAGTGTGTGAGGTAGTCGGCATAATTGGCCATGCGACTAATGCACAGGACTGGTAGAGACTTCTCTGGATATAGGATCTGCGTCAGGGGCTTGTGATCCGTGATTAGAGTGAAGTGTCGAGCGTACAGATAGTTGAAAAACTTTTGTACTGCCCAAACGATGGCGAGCGCTTCCTTGTCGATCTGGGGGTACCTTTGCTCCGTACATGACATTGTCCGACTAGCATATGCGATAGGCCGTTCTAGTCCGTTTCTGAGCCAGTGAGACAGCACTGCGCCGAGACCGGTTTTGCTGGCGTCCGTTGCCAGCGAAAGTGGTAGTGTTGGATCGTACTGCATAAGGACCTGCGGTGAGGTTAGAGCGTCCTTGATGTCCTGGTAGGCCCTGTCGCCGTCTGGTGTCCATATGAGAGGATCCTTCAACAGCATGTCTCTGAGTGGCCGATCTCTCGTTGACAGGTTATGGATGAAGGCACTGTAGTAGGTCGCTTTACCCAAAAACAGCTGGAGTTCTTCTGGAGTCGTTGGTTTCGGCGCATCCCGTACGGCTTGGATGTGCGAATCAGACTTATGAATGCCTGAAGCATCGATCTTGTGGCCAAGAGCCTCCAGGACAGGTTCTGCAAAGCTGCATTTTGCTCGGTTGAGCTTGAGACCGTGTTGGCGAAAGCGCTCTAGTACCGCGGTGAGGGCCTCCATCAGATTGCCAAAACTATCGGCAAAAACAATGGTGTCGTCGAAGAAACTCACAACATTTGAGAGTTTCTGCAAAACCGTGTCCATTCGCCGTTGCCAGATAGCGGGGATGTTGGCTGCTCCGTAGACAGCACGAGTTGGACGGATCAGGCCATGGGTTGGAGTGTTGAGCGTGAGGGCTTGGCTAAACTCATCATCGACCTCGAGATGAGTGTATGCGTCTGTGACGTCCAGGTGACAGAAGAGGGTGGCACCACGCAATTGGTTGAACAAGTATTCCACTTTCGGAATTGGGTGTTCATCAATGATGATCCGCGGGTTGAGAGTAGGTTTGTAGTTTCCCGTGATTCTCAACTTGCCGTTTGAAGAAATTCCAAAATCTGAGAAGACAAAAGAAGACTATATTGTGTACAAAAACTTATGAAAGCTACAAAATGTTGTATATATTTTCATACTGAAAACTTTGTAAACTAAACATTGAATTGTAATTTGTCGCCAACAAGATAAAACTGTACGATTCCTTTGTATATGAGTCCTTGACTCGTTAAGGGATTAATAAAATGCATTATTATTATTATTATTCTTCACAACGACATGAGTTGTTGACACCCACTCTGAGTAGTCTACCCTCTTGTAGAAACCAGATGCAATTTTTGCGTCGATTTCTTTGGCATAGGCATCTCGCAGGGCTACAGGAATGTCACGTGCTCGGGAGAAGATTGGGGTGGCACCATCCTTCAGGTGCATCTTCACTGGTGGACCTGACAGCTTCCCGGGGGTATCACTGAAGACATCATGGTAGCGGTTGAGGGTGGCGTCAAGTTCCTTTTGCTGGTCCAGGGACAGAGACTGCTTGACGGAGAGTTGGTGGAACGGTTCTGGTTTTCCAAAAAGGCTGCTCGAAATTGATCTCTCGCACAAACTCAGAGATCCACTCTCGACCAAGGAGTGTCTCAAATTCATCGTCGACGATGTAGAGGTCGAGGTTCCTGGAGATGGTGGCGGTGACTGGTGTCTTCCCGATGCAGTTAATACGGTGGCCAGAGTAGCTCACAAAAATACGATCAACCTTCTGTAAAACACAATTTGGTTTGATCATACCTAACCTCAGTTTACTCATCATCGAACAGGGGGCGCCGGTGTCGACTTCCATCTTGACGGTGGTTCCCTCTATGATGACATCTATCAACTGCTTTCCTGGAGACTGCATTGTTCCGATTACCTCAACTTTGTTGAAATGATGTATGACATCAACGCTGTCAGCTGGTTGTTCTCCTTCGGTCACGTGATTTGTATTCCGCTGCTTTGGTTTGGACCTACAAACTTAAGCAATGTGACCTCTCTTGCCACATGTCCGGCATTCAGCGTTGAGGAACCTGCACTGACTGCGTGGATGTTCCCCACCACACCCAGCGCACAACGATTGGTTACATGATGTTCCCTGATTTGCTGGATGCAATCCTTGTTGAGGCCTTGATTGGTCGGGTTTCTGTTGACAATTGGTCGATATCCCACGTTGCCATTGTTTGCCACCCCTCCACGACTGTGGCTTTTCGAAGCCTATCCGATTGGTTGAATCGGATTTTGAGGTTATATTCGAATTCTTAACCTCGTCAGCAGTATTCCAGGTGGCTTCGAGTGCGCAGGCTATCTCGTACGCAGCAGTGAAGCTCTCCGGTTTCTTGGCAATAATTTCGTCACACATGTCCCACGATTCCAAACCTTTAAGCAGTTGCTCAATTAGCATGCGGTCTAAAAATTCTCCGTACTCACAGTGTGTTGCTGCTTGTCTTAATCTGAGAGTGAAGCTGGCGATCGTCTCCCCTGTTCTCTGCATGACGTTCCGGAATTTTACGCTCTCTGCATATTTGTTACGGCTGGCGTCGAAATGGTTCGACAATCTTGACTGGATTTCGCTGTATGAGAGAGTTTCCGGGTCGACGGGACTTACTAGAATCCAAAGCTTCGTTAAGTTCGGCGCCCATGTAGACACGTGCGTACTGCGCGTGTTCGTTTTCCGGGACCTTACTCAGACCGAGCGCCCATGTGAACCGTGTGAAATAGTCCCCTATGGTGGTCCCATCAGCGGCGTGGTATGCTGACATTGAGAATTGTGGAGGTCTATGCCGTCCCGGTGACATCGGCTCATTCCCGATGCCGCCTCGCGTGGTGGATTCCCTGATAGCGCTAGCAATAATCCCAGAAAGCGTCTGAAGAAGCTCTGTGGATATTCCTTCTGCCATGATGAAGGGAAATGCTTCACTGATACACTAACCTGCGTGGAGTTGAATTTCGTTCGGTAGCACGTTTCACACAAGTTTCACGGCGTGCAGTTGAACTTCGGCACCGTACGCATTATTTATCAATCCTACTTCTGACACCACTTTTGTGTTTTCTAAGATTGAACATTTATTATGAGGAAGCCAAAGAATATATACAGAACAATACAGATCAGTGCGCCGCAATAACGGCTCTGGTCGCTCGAGTAATCGATAACTGAGTCTCTGGTGATTTGTATGTGTTACCAACTGATGAGGATGAAATTTCTTTAAAACATACATTTCTGAGGGTTCGAATACACAACAATGAGGATAACCTAGAAAAAGAGGTTAGTGCCACCGATGATTATTCAAGCAAATTCAACAATCTACAGATTAACGTTGCTACATTGCTGAGAGAGAAAGAACAGCAGAATGTTATCAGTGAAAGTCCTTCAAGTGTTGGTTCATTCGCTCAGCGAAAGTATAAGCTTCCATTGCTCGAACTTACGAAATTCAGTGGTAATCCAAGAGAATGGCTACAATTTTGGGCTCAGTTTGGTAAAATTGATGAAGATAACAATTCAGATCCCTCGGATAAGTATCAGTATCTTCTTCAAGCCACTACTGAAGGTTCTCGTGCCAGAGAAGTAGTCAGTAGTTATCCTGCTACAACTGAAAACTACCCCAAGGCCGTGGAAGCATTCAAGTCTCGTTTTGGTAGAGAGGATGTAGCCTACTAGTTGAAGTATATGTTAGAGAATTACTTAGGCTCGTACTGCAAGCTAGCAATCCTTCTTTTGGTATGACTTTATGCTCATTGTATGATCGGCTTGAAAGTTATTTAAGAGCTCTGGAATCTTTAAAGGTTACCACTGATAAGTGTGAAGCAATGCTTTTTCCGCTTATGGAATCTTGTTTGCCAGAAGAACTTTTAAGAGCATGGCAAAGATCTCTAGCTGCACATGCACGAGAGGCCAATGCAGCCAGTGGAGACATGGGAAAGGCTCGGCTAACACAACTCATGGAATTTTTAAGGTCTGAGGTCGAAAGTGAACAAAGAATTTCTATGGCAATGTCAGGTTTCGGTCTTAGAGATGCAGATAAATCTAGAAGGAAGGACATAAAGCGTGAAGCAAAAGGTGGAGGGAATCAACCTACATCTGTCTCAAATGAAATCCCTACTGCCACAGGGTTGTTCACCGCCTCTAAAGATCGTACGAAATGTATATTTTGCTCTTCTAGTCACAATCCTCAGGACTGTATTAAAGCTCAGGACTTGTCTTTACTAGAAAGAAAACAAGTGGTAGAGAAAAGTGGAGCCTGTTTCTGCTGTCTGCAAGTTGGTCATCCTGCTAAGAAATGTAGGAATCGTCCCAAGTGTATCGTCTGTGGAAAGGGGCATTTTGCATTAATGTGCGGAGAGATACAGACAGAGCGACATAGGAAAAGGGCTGAAGTTCATCAACCAGTTAGCCAAAATAAGTTACCGGGTAATGCTTGTAAAGACGAGGCCCTTGCAGCAGTAGGAAATCATTGCAATGTCCTGATGCAAACGCTGGTAGTCTATGTGAAGGGCAACAATGATCGAATACGTAAGGCGAGACTTTTGATTGACTCGGCGTCCCATCGTTCATATACTGTATATTGGCTAGTACTGCTGCTGAAATGGGGTACGTTCCACGCTCTCAGGAATTAATTCAGCATGCACTTTTTGGAGGAACAACAACTGGAGTGGTGCAACATGATGTATTCACACTTCACCTTTCTAAATTGGACAAGTCATACCATTGTCATTTTGATGTACTTGGTCAACAGAAGATTTGTGGACAGATTTCTTCTGTTACTGTATTGATGGCCCTTGGATACAGGAACTTGTTTTGCATGACATTTAATTAAGTGATGTTGGCTCTTCAGCAGATATTGAAATTTTGGTCGGAGCTGATTATGCTGCTAAACTTTGGACTGGAAAAAGAGTGCAACTGAGTTCGGGACTAGTAGCGATGGTGACAATATTTGGTTGGACACTGTCAGGGAAAGTTCCAGGTATCTTGCCCAGTAATGAGAGTCTAGCCATTGTTGTGTCAAGCATGCTGGCCAAAGAAGCAACCATTACAGATTTGTGGACTTTGGATACACTTGGTATACTGGACCCTGCTAAGAAGTAAGCTACAATTGCAAGAGACTGTTCATCAACATTTCTTGGATACAGTAAGGATCAATGAAGATGAGAGATTTGAGTGCTGCCTGCCATGGGTAGAAAATCATCCTCCACTTCCTGACAACTATAATATAGCTATGAAAAGAGTTCATTCTACAATCAAACGATTACAGTCTGAAGGTTATTATCATGATTATCAGTGTGTTTTGGACGAGTGGTTACAAGAAGGTGTAATAGAGGAGGTAACGGCTGAAACAATGAATTATCCTTGCCATTATTTACCACATCGTCATGTCGTGAAGCAGAACAGTACCACACCTATTCGCCCAGTGTTCGATGCGTCGGCAAGTGAAAATAAGAATCCCAGTCTCAACAATTGCATTGAAAAGGGACCAAATCTTATTGAACTACTTCCTTCCGTAATGGCTCACTTCCGGTTGAAAGAAATTGGCGTGATGGCTGACATCCGCCGTGCATTCTTACAGATCAGTCTCTCTAAAGGGGACCGACCATTCTTGAGATTCTTGTGGATTGACCGACAGGGTACCTTAAAGATTTATCATCATTGTCGAGTGGTTTTTGGAGTGTCATGTAGTCCATACCTACTAGGAGCAGTGATCAAGTACCACATAGAGACTGTCCTTAAGGTACGATTTGGATCCTCGCCGCCAAGGCGGCGCGCTGCCGCTGCAAAGGCGGCGCGCTGCCATGGCGGCGCTGCCGGGCAGTTGTAGTGTTTTCGTTCCTCGCTGCCTGGGCAGCGCGGCAGAGATCCAGTAGGCTGTTTACATTGAGGAAATTTAATGGCTGTACGATCATATCATGTGTAGTGCCGCTACCAAATTGGGAATTAGAAGGTTATTGGAGGAAGAGGAAGACGATGACAACTTAATTCTAGCCCTATTGGTGCGAAAAAGAAAAAGGAAAGCCACGAATGAGATCTATAAAACCCGAGAGAGCGAGGGGTGCTTCAAAATATTGATCGAAAGACATCTGCAAAGGGACGAAGATCTTTTTAGACAATACTGCAGGCTCAACTATGACCAATTTGAGATGGTTTTGAGGTTGGTTGCCGAGGATTTGATGCCATCTACACCGCGAAAATGCATCAGTGCCCAGCAGAAACTTTTTCTAACTTTGCGGTAAGTGATAATGGTTATGTCATTTTGTCGGTTCAATACATAACTTGCATATTTCTTAAATGAAGAAAGAGGTAGTCTAACATTTTTGTGATTTCTATAATTAGGTATGTCAAGAACTTAACAAAATAATTTTATCACTTCAATTAACAAAATAAAGTCAATGCTCAAGGCACCTCATTAGTAAGCGTGTACCAATAGCTGTTGTTATTATTGGAATGATCCTGGATATTTGGAGCCTGAGATTCTTGATCGGGATGGATTTGAAGATGTAAAGGCAGAAGACCTTGGTCTGTGTTGGTGTCTAGGGATGATGCTGTGTTATCAGGGGAGTAGATTTGCAAAGAATCATCGGTGGCTGAAGTAGACTGAGTGTTCATTTGGGCCTGCCGAAGTTCAAACTTACTTAAAATATTGAAAAGTTCCGTTTTTGCCGGTATTAACAATGAAGGAGAAAGTGTACTTAGCACTGCCTTAAGGTGCTCCCCAAAACTTTCTATTGGAGGACTGTATTTTGAGGCACCTAATTTTTCAAATTCTTTCACCCGCTGCTCCTCTCTTCTTTTCATGAGCTTGATAAGTTCAGTGTGTTGATCATTGTCAGTGTTTTTCTTCTTTTTGGCACATCTGCGTGGATTTCTTTCGGTAGAAACACTTCCTGTTGGCTGTTCTTCAAGACTCGGCGTATTCATTGTGGGTTGTTGTTCCGTGCTCAGTGTGGGGGTGTCTGAAGTACAATGTGTGCTTATTTCTGAATCTACAGATGGTGTAGCAACATTACTGCTTTCACATTGTATTGGTTCGTGTATATTGGACATGCTTATTCGCTCTTTTTGTACCGCGTTGAGAAATGTCAATCGATCGTACAGGTGCCATTTTGGTAATTTGCTCGATGCTGAACCAGTAACCTTCTTTCCTGTATTCTTGCACCTAAAATAAGAGTCCCGAAGCGACTTCCAACGTTTTTTGCACTCTTCATCTAAAAGGAAAGAAATTAGTAATTAATGGATATGATTTGAATGTAATATTATATTATGAATTGTTAAATTATGCACACTGTACAAACAGTAACTTCTTGTAATTTGTTTTAGGTTTATAGCAACGGGAGAATCCTACAAATCATTGGCTTTTACATATCGCATTTCACCATCCTATGTTAGTGTCATCGTGAAGAAAACATTACCCATAATGAACACAAAATTGATCCAAATTTTCATGCCTAATCCGACAGAGAGAGACTTAAAACGTATAGCAGACGATTTCTGGCACCAGTGGAACTTTCCAAATTGCATAGGTGCAATTGATGGTAAGCATGTTCGTATCAAATGTCCCGATGACAGCCAGTCACAGTTCTTCAATTATAAACAATATTTTTCAATTGTTCTACTGGCTCTAGTCAGTGCAGATTACAAATTTACTGCAGTGGATATTGGCTCTTATGGAAAAGAGGGTGACAGTGGCATTTTCAAGAAATCTGTCATGGGAAAGAATATTGCGGCCGGGCAGTTCAATATCCCTGAACAAAGTGCCTTACCAAGTAGTGATATATTATCCCCATATGTCATTGTAGGTGACGAAGCCTTCGGTCTAGATACATTTATGATGAAACCTTATTCCAGAAAGGACGCCAAACAGTGTTTGTTGAAAGCAGTTTTCAACTATCGCTTGACTCGAGCAAGGAGGGTAACAGAAAACGCATTTGCGCTTCTTTGCCAAGTGTTTAGAGTGTTTTACACCCCCATTGCCTGCTCGCCTCAAACATGTGATTATCTCATATCAGTCGCATGCTGTTTACACAATTTATTAAGGGACGGATACTTAGAAAAACAAGGTAAACCACATTATATTGCACCTGATACGTTAACCTCCCATCAGATAATATGGTACCATTTGATCGAATGGGTGGATATGCAAACGTTAATGGCTTCGAAGTGAGGGATAACTTCAAAAACTATTTCTCAGGTCCAGTTGGGCAATTAACTTGGCAACATGCCACAGTAAACAGAACTGGCCAAAACGAAGTTTTCTGATTATGTTCAGTGTGCGAAACCGAAATAGTGCCTATGAGTGTACAGAGTACTTAATGATAGAGTGATAATTACATGCATATAAAGGAATAAATGTTCAGATTTAGTTACCAGGTCTGTTTAATTTACCTCCAATCTCCTTCCAAATGTTGTCACGCTTTACAGAGTCTTTATAACCAGCCACTTTTGCATCATACAAAACTGGGTATTTGGATACAAACTCCACGAGTTTTTCGTCATCTGCCGCTAAAGACGTCATTGTTGATACAAAGGCACGCGGCTGGGTAATGTACGCCACAGGACATCAATTATAATAGAAGTAAGTTAATAGACGCAAGATAAAGCATGACAACAACAATCTACTGCAGCACACCTAGTGGTATGGCGGTCAAGTATGATAATATTGGCTCCCAAACATCTTAAAGTTTTTATTTTTATTTAAGCCAAACCGGGTCACTCCAATCCACACTTAATTTAGCCTAAGGACATATTTCCGTTACTTAAAATTGGTCTAAAATTAAATGAAATGTCATTTAAATGTTCTTTAGATGCCATATTATTTGAATAATTTACTTTTTCGGCCTTAAAAAGGCAAAAGATACAATTAATTTCCAAAAATTGGTACGGGCAAATTAGTGACAAGTCGAGACATCTAGCGGACTTCTAAGAAACGCCATTTTGGATAGCAGTTTTATGCTCCATTTCCGGGTTCTGTATAATTTCGTTGCCAACGGTGCGGCGCCGCAGAGCCGCCAGACCGGTCCCGGCGCGGCTGGGCGGCCACGCTGCCCAGGCGGCGCTGCACAGGCAGCGCTGCTTCGGCAGCGGCGGCGGAGATCTAAATGTATCCCGTCTAAATACACGTGTAGCGGTAGTGAGCTTCCGCCGCCTTGGCAGCGCGCCGCCTTGGCGGCGAGGATCCAAATCGTACCTTTAGTCAGTGCAAGGAGGGAAAATCATCATATTCTCAAGATTTGGTAGAATTGCTATCCCGCAGTTTTTATGTTGACAACTGTTTGACCAGTGTACATGATGTAAAACAGTTGCAGCAGTTCATTAATGAAGCAACTTCTATCATGGGAGAGAGAAAGTTCGAGCTTCGAGGGTGGGAGTACACCAACCTCCTTTTAACCCCCGGAAAACCTGTCAATGTTTTAGGACTGCTTTGGGATAAATCTGAAGATACTTTGAGAATTAACACAGAAAATCTAAATACCCTTTGTCTGGAGAAAATAACTAAGAAGGTCATTCTCTCGGCAGCTCATCGGATATTTGATCCCATTGGAATAGCTTGCAGTGTCACTTTACTTCCTAAACTACTTTTACAGCAAACCTGGGAATCGGGCATAAGTTGGGATCAGGAAGTACATGATGATATTAAATCTCAGTTCTTGGCCTGGGCGAGGAAATTGCTCTGCTTACGAGAAATTAAAATTCCTAGGTGGCTACCTGGGACAGACTGTCAAGAAAACTGGACGATTCATATTAATCTTTTTTTGTTTTTTTTTTGTTTTTTATATTTTAGTTACACACATTGTAGCCATCACAAAAGAAAAATTATCAGACAAATTCAACAATTACTGAAGTTCATGGAACTGATGACCAAAATATCCCAAGTACCTAAATTATGTGTATGTTGGTATTGAAGTGTGAGTTATGTTTTTGAACACACCCAGTGGAAAGCATGGGAAAGTCTCGCCTTACGTATTCGATCATTGTTGCCCTTCACATAGACTACCAGCGTTTGCATCAGGACATTGCAATGATTTCCTACTGCTGCAAGGGCCTCGTCTTTGCAAGCATTACCCGGTAACTTATTTTGGCTAACTGGTTGATGAACTTCAGTCCTTTTCCTATGTCGCTCTGTCTGTATCTCTGCGCACATTAATGCAAAATGCCCCTTTCCACAGACGATACACTTGGGACGATTCCTACATTTCTTAGCAGGGTGACCAACTTGCAGACAGCAGAAACAGGCCCCACTTTTCTCTACCACTTGTTTTCTTTCTAGTAAAGACAAGTCCTGAGCTTTAATACAGTCCTGAGGATTGTGGCTAGAAGAGCAAAATATACATTTCTTACTATCTTTAGAGGCGGTGAACAACCCTGTGGCAGTAGGGATTTCATTTGAGACAGATGTAGGTTGATTCCCTCCACCTTTTGCTTCATGCTTTGTGTCCTTCCTTCTAGATTTATCTGCATCTCTAAGACCGAAACCTGACATTGCCATAGAAATTCTTTGTTCACTTTCGACCTCAGACCTTAAAAATTCCATGAGTTGTGTTAGCCGAGCCTTTCGCATGCTTTCCAGTGGGTGTGTTTAAAAACATAACGCACACTTCAATACCAACATACACATAATTGATAAAAGTCAGTTCGAGATATTCTAGTCTTTTTCTCACATTCTCCCACCTAAGTTAATGGCAGCCAGTCCAACATTAACTTACAAAACACAATCACAGGCTTAGTTTCACAGGCTTGCGAACAGTCCTTCCGAATCTCGTCTCCACCTGGCTCTTAGAAGTCTTCCCTTCAATGTTGATTTCATCCTGAGGCTGTTGTGTGATTTCCTCTCGAAGTCTCTTGCTGATGATTGAAGATTCACCCCGCTCACTATGTTCCAGTTCCAATGGATAGATTCTCTGCACAGGTCTCAGTAGAAAACCACTTGAAGTATTTACTCGGACCAGCCTTGTTTCCCCATTTGCTCCTTTCAGTAGTTCGACAACTCTAACCAAAGGCCAGTCTAGACGTTTTGAGTTGTCATTTCCCACCAACACTATTTCACCAACAGAAATTTGTCTACAGGGATGTTTTTTGGCTAACAACTTCAATTGCCCCAAATATTCCGAACGAAATCTACTTCGGAGGTCTTCTCTTAGCTTTTGTCTGTAACGAAGTCTCTTATTTAGATCAGTGGATTCAATCAAGTCAAAATCTGGAACTCCTATCTCTTCAACTTCCTGCAGAAACATACTGGGAGTTAGTGGCGTCAAATCTGTGGGATTATTGGATACGTATGTGAGGGGTCTAGCATTGATAACAGCCTCACAGTCACACAAAATCGTTTGCATCTCCTCATAGTTCACTGATGTTCGGCCAAGAACACGGCGTAGTAGTTTCTTCAATATTCCAATAAGCCGCTCCCACCAACCACCCCACCATGATGCCGTAGGAGGGTTAAACTTCCATTTAATTCTCCTGACATTACTGTACTGACTAATGGCATCCCAGTCCAGCTTCTTACAGGCACTATCAGCACCTGAAAAATTGGTACCATTGTCGTGTATACTAAAGATGGTCGACCTCTTCTGCTGGCGAATCTGCGAAAACTGAATAAAGCTGTCAGTAGAGAGTGAAGATACAAGCTCCAAATGCACTGCTCGATAGACTCCACAGGTGTACAAACACACCCACGCCTTCTCCCTGCTGCCACTCTCCTTTTTCAGATACAGCTGACCAGCAAAATCTACGTCAGTAACTTCAAATATCTTAGCATTTCGTACTCGATCTTCAGGAAGAGGTGGCGGATTTACTTCTATATGTTTTGCTGTTTGCTTCTTGCAATGAAGGCATTTATCCAGGACAGATCGAACTGTTCGTCTTCCACCAAGAATCCAAAATCTCTCTCTAAGAATAGTCATCATCATCTGTGTGCCTGCATGACATGATTCTTTGTGGAAGTCCATAATCAGGCGAAATACAACAGGATGCTCACAACTAGGGAGAATAGCTGGGTGACAAAATTCATTTAGATCCTTCCTGCGTGAGATTTTCGTCCTTAGGCGTAGAATTCCATTACTGTCAGCAAATGGCATCAAACTAGATCATTTTGGATCATTCACTCCCGAGAATACTTGCCTCTGAACTAAATACACCACTTTAAACTCTGCAGTGATTATTTCTTCGGTAGTCAAGTTACCATGGAATCTGTCTTGTTCTTCTATTCGACAGTTCTTCACAAAACGACATGTCCAACCAACTAAACGTACACTTTTCTTGAAAGTAGAAGCACGGGCATAAAACCAATCAGGTTCAACCGAAGCTACGAGCATGGAGGAAACAACAACTTTCTTTTTGCCACTAGTTATCTCTTCTTCATCAAACTTAACATCTACGCAGGACCATGAGTCTGGTGATTCTCGTAGCCAGTCAGGCCCCTCCCACCATCTTGATTCCAACAATTTCTTAGCAGTAGTGCCACGGGATGGGAGATCTGAAGGATTCCTAGTGCCGGGAACATATCGCCATTCCTGTCCTTCGGTCATTTTCCTGATTTCTTTCACTCTGTTGGATACGAACACATCCCACTGGTCTTCTCTTTGAATCCAGGCTAAAACAGTTGTTGCGTCACTCCAGAAAATCGTCGTAACACCAGGGATGTTGTAATCATGAACAATATTAGAGTACATCCTAGAGCCAATTGTTGCAGCCAACAATTCCAGCCTCGGGGTCGTCATTTTCTTGTTGGACTTACTGATTGGAGAGACTCTTGCTTTAGCGAGAATAAGTTGGACACGAACATGATTCGTTTGTTCCACACGTAAGTAGGCCACAGCAGCATAAGCAAGTTGGCTTGCATCACAAAAAATATGAATCGTCCAGTTTTCTTGACAGTCTGTCCCAGGTAGCCACCAAGGAATTTTGATTTCTCGTAAGTAGAGCAATTCCCTCACCCAGGCCAAGAACTGAGATTTAATATCATCATGTACTTCCTGATCCCAACTTATGCCCGATTCTCAGGTTTGCTGTAAAAGTAGTTTAGGAAGTAAAGTGACATTGCACGCTATTCCAATGGGATCAAATATCCGATGAGCTGCCGAGAGAATGACCTTCTTAGTTATTTTCTCCAGACATTCTCCCACCTAAGTTAATGGCAGACAGTCCAACATTAACTTAGGTGGGAGAATGTGAGAAAAGGACTAGAATATTCGCGAACTCAATCGAATGTAGGTGGCAGGTCGGTCGCGACAAAATGGTGGAAGCAATGGTGATAGACTTGATTGATGTATTGAATGTTGTTGGGGATTCTAGGCGGCCTCTCGTTGAAGGACAGGCAATTTTAGATGCCAAACACATAATTATGTTTGGGAGAGTAGCCGAAAGAGAGATTTAGTAAGACTTGAAGCTTTATGCTTACAAACCAGTAATTTGAAGGGAGTTCCTCACCAGATTAAAATTGAGATTCGATCACCAGTTGCCGAGAAAAAGTTAATTTGTTCGTGTACCTGTAAGGCTGGAAGTTCAGGAAAGTGTAAGCATGTAGTTAGTACATTGCTTTACATATTTCGGCAAGTAGATGCATTTAAATTTAGAAGATATAATACTGTTGAAGCCGATAAATCGAAGAGAGTACAAGTTGACTGTATTTGTTTTTTCTTCTTTTCGTAATAGGCACACAATTGAAAACTTGGAAGACCTGAGCTCCACAGATTTGAAGCAGCAATGGGGCAAGTTAAAGAAAGACAACTACATGTACGACAAAGCGATTCCTATAAATAAATTCTGCCACATGGGAAGATCAACTGTCAAATCGACCCTCCAAAGTCGCCTAGTCGGTAGTGCAGGCGAGAATAATATACTGGATATTCTACTTTCTGGGGCACAGGGATCCGAGCTGGATCTTACTTTGCGCTTAAGGGAGACTACTGCTACTACTACTACCACTATTCAAGTCTCGAGTGGTGATGATTTGCTACAATTATCCCTATGCCATAAACTTTTAGACAACAACAACTTGTTGCCACAATTTAGTGCTATGGTTGATTTTGATGCAGAACTTTAAGGTGGCATTGCTCAATTTTTTAATGAGAAGGTAGCTCTCACATATGAAGACAGTGTAAAATTATGTTTGAAAACTCTTACCCAATCTGGAGAAATTTGGAAGAATGCAAAAAAAGTAAGATTAACTGGTACTACTTGTTACAGTGTTTTTACTTACAGCAAAAATAAAAGCCCTGACTGGAATTTAAAAGTGAGTAGGCTGTTCAAAACTGATTTCAAGGGACACATGGCAACTGTGCATGGGAAAAAAATTGAACTAGTAGCCTTAGAAGCTTATGAAATTTCTTTTAAAAATAAAGTGGAACCGGTGGGCATTATTGTTCCTCCAAGTGCCCCATGGTTAGGTGTAAGTCTGGATGGTGTGGTTAGTTCACTCTGTTGTGTAGAGGTTAAGTACCCTCTAGCAGGTAAAACGCAGACTGCAATTGATGTAGTGCAGGGCCTAAAATATTTAAATGGGTCGATTGAGGAAAATACTTTATCCTTAAAGACAAATCATCAATATTATGGTCAGGTGCAGCTGCAAGCATTGCTTTGTTTAAGATTTTTGAAAACCATGAGGAAAGGAGTGGGAGAGTAGAAGTACACACATGGTGGCCAGTTGCGCTGCGGTCGGTCTGGATAAGTATGGTAAAAATACTCAATAACACGCGTTTGATATGGAACACTTTTTATTTTTCGGTTATAATCGGTAAATGTGGACCCTAAAATAATTACAGTGTTATTTTTAATTGTATATATGTATAACTGTGCGATACACGTGATCTAATTTGTGTGTTCCACTAGATGTTATGTGTCAATTGCATATTATCAAGCATCGGTTGTCTGCTGGTATTTGTTTTTGAGCAGTTCGAGTCATGGCGCTGTTACGTTTAAAAGCTATATTTGTGTTTGCTCACTGTACCATAGACTCTAGAAGTTATTTGCTGCTTGGTAGGACAAAAGGATGAGTTTAACTTGTATTAAAACTCTGGGGAGACAGGAATTGCTTGATTTGTTGGATGGTTAGCAGGTAGGTTTGGTGTTGAATATCGGACTGGTAGCAGGTTCTTGCAGAGTAGATATTTACCCTGCGAAGTCAAATTAGGCCTATATGACTCGTAGTGGAATGGCTCGGATATCGCAGAGCGAGGTGATGGTGGTTGGTAGGGAAATGAACTTGGGAGCGGGGAAGGATACCTGACTGATGAAGCTTGGCTGTCGTGGTACGGCTTGGTTCGGCGAGACTGTACTTGGCTGTCTAGGTGCGGCTTGGCTCGGCGCAACAGTGAACAACCCGTCCTGTCGTCAGTGTGTGTAGTGGTGAGTGGTCCAACCCGCTCCTGTTGACCGTATTTATTTGGTATCGTCCCCTTTCGGCTATTGCTATTTGCATCTTTTGGAAAGTGATGAAAACTTATATCCGCAGCCCTCTTATACATCGACTTACGCCGTGAACTGAGCAATATACTTTGCTTTTACTCATTTTGCACTCTTATCAACGAGTAAAACTTATTACTTATGTATAAAGACACGAAGAATTTACCACGATACAAGGAACCATAATACAAACAGTCACCACGTGACAAATGTACCCTACTTGGTAAGCTTCTCATTATTACCACTAGATGTCATAATCAGATAGCTGAAGTTGTCAATAACAATTGATGTTTTTATCTTGTAAATAGCATTTTACTAGCTTTTCTTATAGGATAGTTGATGTAAAAAGTAACTTAGAGTAATTATTGCTACATTGTGTCCATAAATAGGCTAATTTATAAAATAATAAAAAAGTGATATTGTTTCAAATGCTTTATTTATCATAGAAGTACAATGTGAATGTAATAATATCATCA
Organism: Meconema thalassinum; assembly: GCA_946902985.2. Taxonomy (NCBI): domain Eukaryota; kingdom Metazoa; phylum Arthropoda; class Insecta; order Orthoptera; family Tettigoniidae; genus Meconema; species Meconema thalassinum. The sequence goes on from OX336393.1 coordinate 86,401,794, forward strand.
TGTAGGTCATACCACAGAGCATCCCCATCCCCTAACATTTTAATTTAAGATGAGTCATCATGCAGCGTGGTTTCACTTCGCTGCACGATTAATACATTGAAAAATGGCTGCAGTCATAACAAGATAAACTCTTGTTTTCATCTGAATTTTCTTGAAGGCGTTGTTGTGTACGACTGAATATCAATTAGGAACTCGTGTAGTATACGTTGCCCGGCGCCATTAAAATCCGAAAAATTTACTATAGAAATGGCCAATGTTACTAATATACAGGAGTTGAATATTTTATCGATCGAGTGTTACTGTATTTTTTCAGAGTGCCAACATTGTTTCCAGACCAATGGTTTTCGCCTAGGCCAATAAAGGTTAGGTAGCGCGGCCCTGCGCGTTAAAAGGCTAATATAAACACCCCTGTTTTTTGTTACGCACAGTGGGGGTAGTCATGCATCAATACTCTTTATCCAGGCCAATGGTTTTGCCTAGCAGCACAATCAGTAAGTTGGCAGCAAACATGACGACTTGCTTTTTGATAAGTTTATTACTTGAAAGTTAATGTTGACAATTTCCTTATTTTGGAAGTGTTTATGCGGTGTTTGTCAATGGCAAATGGCTTTAATAATGTGGCAGAGTATTTACAAACCATTTTCAGAGCGCTACTAAGTAAAATAACGCACTTTCGAAACGGGCAACGGATGCTACACGAGAGCCATCCAGGAAGATAAGTAGGATCAAGCCTAGAAATGCGTAGCATTGCTTTGAAGTTCATAATCATACGAGTATTCAATTGATGATTAAATTTCTTTGGTTATGGACTATGGAGGAAAACCCATTCTCCATAAGAAGACTCAGATTTGTGAAAATAATTTACATTAATTATTTACAATAATTTATGAACGAAATACCACATTTTTTTCTTAGGTCTACAAACATTACTATAATTTTTTTGGTGTACATACCCCAGCATGGTAACATATCTGTACTTGGCAGAGTGACAGAAAATTCTGTTAGGTTTCTCATGAAAAATAATAGGCTAGGGGTACCAGCCTATTTTCTTTCACTCGGGTGCAGTCTAACTAGGTACGCAAATTGTATACTGTATATGAACTAGTAGGCTAATGTATGTTAGAGAGAACTTGTTGATTATAATCTACTCTATACTTGGGGGCGTGGTGGCGCAGCGATCAAGCTGTTAGCCTCTCACCAAGGTGGACCAGGTTCGATTCCTGGTCAATGCATGCAAGATATTTTTAAGTGCAATGACGTGTCCTGTGGTTCGGATTCAATGTAAAAAGAAGGTCCCGTGGCTCATGATTGAGAGATTAATGGTCACGTAAAACTACAAGCTTCCTTCCTTTACTATACATTGTTTTATTAGTGATTTGGTTCTTCTGGTCTAATTTCTGCAATTGGCACCGTCTAGGCCCAGGGAGGGACAAGGGGGGCAAATGCATAGGGGTCCGTAAGCAATGAGGGCCCATTAGTGGTGCACGTTAGTTTCAGTTTATTGTAGCTACTTTTGTATTATGTAAGATGTTAAAAAGTTTAAATTAAACTTTTAATTAATCTATCAATACAAACATTTGTACTATCAATGGCAAATGTATTTAAAGTCTAATAACAATGACCGCTGCGCCACCACACCCCAGTCTAATAACACTTTGCATCATTAGGACGGGGGGTGGCGGTGGGGACCAACGTTTTAAGGAGTGTAATATTAAGGTCACCTACATAAAACATTTTCGAATGTACATGGACCTGATCTGCAACAAGGATACATGCATTTGCTTAATTTTCTGAGTGATGCAGCAGGTAAGCTATAGTGAAATATAATAATCCTAAAAATGAAATCAAGCCTATTGGAACCATGCATGTGACAGTAACAGGGGCCAGAATGGAATCAGGAGAGTTAAAATACATTAAATTTGTTGACGTAATGTCACAAACCAGCAAACTCATGTTAACGTGTGCATGCACAGTCTACTCCGATATCATTAGCGACATGAGACTACATGATTATAGGCCTACATTTCCACTAGCAGCATATCAGTAGGTTAATTAAGAATTATTTGTAAGAAGTCGAGAGCTTGTTCATCCTATTTTAGATCCAATTTAACCTGTCACATAAACGTTATGGTGAATATTATAGATATGGTAACCTTAAGTTCAGGAATTGTTATCCATATGCTGCTACATTCATGAAACGATCATGCAACTTTAGTGGCTAAAGCAGGGGCATTAATTCATTACAAGCAACGTGAAATTAACAAAGTTGTTCATTGAGCGACACCACTATGCATTCATCATCAGTTTAGTCTCCAAGTGGATCCATTGTTATATTAAGTTGTATTAAATTTATTTTGAAATAATGAACGAAACACGTTTAAACAACTGTCATTTCGTGCCATCTCTCCGTTTCTATTTACAGCTAGTTTATATGTAGCGCTTTACTTCGCTGCTGATACAGCGCTCAAATTCTGCTTTAGAAAAAACACATCCACAAACTGGGTACTAGGTACCAGTAGCAAAAGCCTCCTCAGTCATACTTATCAACACTAAGAATAGGAGCTGAAAGGTTCACTACTCCTGCAATAATAGCCTAGTCATTACAGAATCCATGTATGGAACCATATATAAATTGACTCTCCCTTTTAATACTTTAAATATTTTCATCCTCTGAATTGTTCTTTCTACATGCACTCTAGCTGCAGCTATGTCAGCAGTTCTGAGTGCATCCTCTGTTCACAATTGCTGATTCTTACCAAGAAAGGGTGGCCTGATCAATTGTATATTCCTTTAAATGCACTCACTGTCTATCAAAAATCCTTTATCTACCATTACGGCATCCTGATAAGGTAATAACATGCCTAATAAATTGGATTGCAAAAATATTTCTTTGTTTGTAACCCTTCCACCATACACTTGACTTACAAAAGTTACTAAACCTGATGGTGCAACACCAACAAGTACTTTCAATGTGTAATCGCCTTTGTAATGAGAGTAGGACATCACACGACACTTTAAACACTTATTTTTCTCCACGGGAATTTCTGTACAATCCAAAATAACTCTAGTATTCTGAAAATGTTGAAAACATATAGGCATCCTCTTCTTAATCAGATCTTTCTCCAGCCATGGAACAGCTGATTTTAGTGCCTCATGTAATAACTCTACTGTTACATGGAAATAGTTCTTACATGTATTAGCTGTGACCCCAAATAGAACAGCTAAACACCTAAAAGAAAGTTTAATTTTCAATTTCACGAACACTAAAATGATACGCTGTCTTAATGACAAGGTTAGTGGTTTGGCACTCTGTCTTTCTAATTTTCTGTAGCAACACATATATTATCTAATAATGTAACCGATGGGATACCAGTAAATGCATTAATTTCTCTATTTGTTTTCATCATGTCCTCTAAAGTTATTTTTCTACAATCATCAATTACACTTGGCGTTACTTGTATCCCTTTATCTTCTACACATTTCCTTAGAGTGGGATCTTCCACCAGAGCTGCAAACATCTCCTCTGCCACAGTCTCTGTGTCTTCAGTTACCACTTCACTGTCTTCAGTTGGAGATGGTGGTACCACAGCTTCATGTCTATGTTGCACTCGTGCATCCCTGGCCTCTGCCTGTAGTTTCAGGGGAGAAGATATCTTCTTATCCAATGATCTCAGTGGCAATTTCTGAGAGGGGATGGCGCCCTTCTTCAGGTATCTTTTACATGCTCTCACATCTGAAAGTAAAATATATTTATAATTCTACTGCAATATTATTACAATCTTATGCTTATTGATAATCCTACCCCACTGGAAGTAGCTTGTGTAGTCCACTTTAAGAAGAATAGGTATAAATAATGTAGCCTAATCCAGTGTATGAAGGTTATCTTTCCACAACTGGGACGTAATTAATATGTATGAAAGAAATAAACAGGTCATCTACAGTACACGTGCAAAGGAATGTTTACTAACCTGGATAAAAATAATCCTCCTTTGTGAAATGCAAACCGCATACAATCATCTATTTAGAAATCGGCTTTGTGATGCGAAGTACTCGACTCCATTCCTTCTTTAAACCTTTCTCTTTAGGAAAGTAATGCATTGATATGCCTCTTGTTGCCTTTGAAGAGCACTGTGGAATTGAACAATATCTATTACTCATGTTTCAGTCTCAGTTATTATGCAAAAGCTGAAAAAATGAGAGAAGATCACACACGTCAACAAAAATCGCAGGTTAAACAACTGTTTGTTAATATTTCTATCACCATTCCTCTAGTTCCAGCTAAGCGGCAGCACCGTCGCTTGAGTTCGCGAGAAAAAGACTAGAATATCTCGAACTGACTTTTATTTTTATTATTAAGGATAAGTGCGCACAATGTGCATTACATTAATTATTTACAAAATTCTGTAAGCGATGACAACCTTTTACTACACACGAGAGCGTGGTAAGTATCGCATGACTTTTGACACAATTTACAAATGCACTTTGGTCTGGGCACATGGAACACCTCAGTCTCACAAATCCTGTGGTGAAAACCGTGCACCGCGAATCGGGTCACTGTGTGTCTCAAATCATAGGCAGTGCCCTTCCATTCTGTTGACGTCATGGCCGTAGTGGAGTAGAAATCAATTGGGATCTCCTTCTTTTTTGCAAGTAGTTCTTGTAGCAAATCGTTGTATTGTCTTGTGGATGGTTGTTGGTGAACCAGTCGGAGTTCTTCTATAAAGAAAGGTTCCCCCGCTAGTTCATACGCCAGTCTCGATGGCGTGAATTTTGACAAACAAAGCAGTCTTTTTAAGAATAAGGCTTTCACTTTCTCTAAGTCTTTCAGGTTATTTTTGCTTAAATTAACCCATATTATATCCAATCCATACGTTGCAATTGGTGTAACTTTTGCTTTAAAGAGTCTCAGTGCCGATTGCAGGGACATATCCCTGAGATGACTAATCTGACAGCACAGATCATTTTATCTTTGATGTGACGTGTAAATAATTTCCCTTGTATTTGCAAAGTATTTCCTAGATATTTGTAATGACTGGTTTGAAGCAAAGGTTCATCTCTGAGGTAAAGAATGTCATCTTTGGCAGTTCTTCCGCCCTTTCTGAATATCATTGCTACCGTTTTCTGAAGGTTTATTTCAAGATCGTTGTTTTGGGCCCATATTGCAAGTTGATTCAAGCTGTCTTGTAGCTCTTCTCTTGACGACGAGGTCAGAACCATATCATCGGCATATACGATGATTTTGACTTTCTGGGAACGTAAGAGACATACCACATCTGCAGTCGCGACATTAAATAGAAGAGGACTTAGAGGGTCACCCTGAAGTACTCCCATTGTTTGATCGATTGGATTAGATATAGTTATTCCGTTATCTATTTCTACCTGGTTGTTATGTAGAATATCCTTAATCAATCTGGTGATGTAGTGGTGCTCCAGACCAATCATTTCGGTGAGTTTCTTTACTAGTATGCTTCTATTAATGCGGTCGAAGGCCTTAGAGAAGTCTATGAAGACTGCATATACTTTCTGTTTTGGAAGCCTTAAAGTGTCCTGTATTATGTCGAGCAAGCAATTGACAGCTTGCAGTGACGATCTCTGCATGCGGAAGCCAAACTGCTCTTCCGGAATTTTATCGTCTATCAGTTGTGTCAGTCTTGTTGTGAGTATTTTCATGTAAGTTTGAAGAGAGTATCTTCCAATGCAATGCCTCTATATGCATTAGGATCACTGGAGTCACCTTTCCCTTTATACAGCATTTTTATTCTGGATCGTCTCCATGAGTCTGGTATCCTTCCCTGACGTAAGCATTCTTTCATAAGATCGGTCCACGTTCGTATGAGCATCGGTGCGGCTTCTTTAAGATGTTCATTATAAATCGAGTCTGGCCCACATGCCTATCTTTACTGCTTTTTATTGCAAGTGAAAGTTCCTCTACTGTGATGGGATCGAAAGCACTTGTGTGAGGGTCAGTATCTGGTCTGGTGCCTTTTTCTTGCAAAACGTGACCAAGGTGTTGTTCCCATGTTTCAATTGGTATGTCCTTAGGAAATTTCGGTGCTCTGAAGGGATCCTGTTCAATTTCTTCAATTAGTATTTTCTCCTTCTTTTCTAAAAATACTTTCTTAGCCTTTTTGATGATGATCTTATAGTGTTTCCGTAGATCTGCATATGTCTTCAGTGTTGTTTCCGTTTCCTGCTTTCTCACAGCGTGAAGAGCATTGATTGTTCGTTTCCTTATTTGAAAGCATTCTTCATTAAACCATGGCTTGGCTTTCCTTGGTCTTTCTTTAACTGAAAGCACAGAATTCCGCATGGAATTCTCTAAATTCCATAGTGCTTCATCAATGTTTCCTACAATTATGTTATCATGTATGTCTGAGACCCTAATTGTTTGCAATTTGGTGAGATCTAATTTCCTCGATACTTTGCTTTTGCTTCTTAGCGAAGGAGTTATCTGTATTCCCTGGTAGAGAACTGTGGCAATGGGTAGGTGTTTTCTTACGGTGACATTGTCAATTGCACGCTGTTGGAGAACGGTGAAACCCTTATTAATAAATACGAGGTCAATTGTACTTGACCCATTTTGACATATGTATGTTTTTGTTTCTTTATTGTTAGTCAGTGTTAGGCCTTCTTGTTCCATTTAATGCAGAAGTGTGGATGTCTTACGAGAAGGTACATCAATGCGACAGTTGAAGTCACCAGCTACTATTAGCGCATCATTCCTCGCTACATGACTTAACGCTACAGTTAGATTGTCTATTAAATCTTCTTCTCGAAAATCTGGTTGAAAGTACGCACAAATTATGTATAAAATTGGTGTCTTCACGATTAGTATGTTGTTAGTCCGGTGCTTCACTGTAAAAGGGGATAGGCTGGGTTTCAGCAGACAAGAGATACCTCCTTTAGGCCTTCCAATGTTACTTTTGATGGCGGTATTATGGATGCACTAAAAATCTTTTGCTCCCCAGTCTTCTGTAAGAAAAGTCTCTGTTAACAGTACTATGTCATAATCATCAAAAATATTATTTGGAGCTAGTTGTAACGCGTTCTTTATACCTTCAATGTTCCATAGAATAATCCTTAATTTATGTTGTCTTTCTGCTATATTATTACTAGAATTTCTAATTTCTTGTTCTGGGCACTCATGTTTTCGCACTTCATTATGCGAGACGTGCTCCCTCGAAAAACGGGCGACGAAAGGAAAAACGTTTAACCAGTATGCGTTCTGGCCAGATTTCTGGCGTCATTGCTCTTTCCTTGTCCTCAAATGGGATGCCTATTTTGAATGTTTTACTTTTTCCTCTTGTTTCTATTTGCTCACATTCTATTTCCCCCTATATGCCTATGTTTTTGAGGTGTGAAATAAGTGTCTTTGCTTCAGTTGTTGGATGAACTCTGCCTATGAAAAGCCATGCTTTACGTTCCGCTGGTCTTAGGTTACAAGTTATATCAAAAGGTTTATGAGTCCCCTGAATTCCTAGGTGCCTTGGTGAGGAACTGACTTTTATCAATTATGTGTATGTTGGTATTGAAGTGTGCGTTATGTTTTTGAACACACCCAGTAAAAAGCATGGAGCATGGTTGAAGCTTGGGTTAATGTAATGTTTGCATGTGAATAAATAGTGGTTCAATGTCTCATTAGAAAGAGTCTTCTCGTTAAGTAATTGTTTAGTGTATTCCCACAGTAACCATGGTAACAGAATCTCACAGGTCCATCTATTTCTGTAAGACGCAATGCAATTCCAATTATTACATTACTGTGAAAGTTTCCAGACGGTTATAAGGCTAACACTGAACCAAATGAAGCTGTAAAATTCATCAATACTTACAGTATAATGCGCTTAAGGGGGTCAAGGGGCACTCGAATTTTTTCACGTGTGAGTGTGGTACGAAAGGTTTTTTCACCCGACTATAAAGGGTCTCCGAAAACCACATTTAAAGGCCCTTAAATTAACAGTGTCTGTGATATTCCCATAAAACTAACTTCGCTCTGATATACTTATGAAGGAATGACAAACCCCTAACCACTGCACCAGTAGCTGAATTGATAAAGCCTGATTATTCATACCAAGGATAAATCAGTCATAGCATTCATGATTAAGATTTTGCTAAGTGCACTCTTTACAACTAGAATATTCGCGGGCGAAGCCGCGACGGGTAATGCTAGTTCTTATTATTTCATTTAATCCAATAGTTTCAGAGATGGTGGTAGAAGAGAAACAGAGCTAGCGCCACATTGCATCGTACCGTTGAACTTCAAGGAGCTTCAGTCGGTACGATTCCAAAGATGATTCAAAGAGTAACAAATGACGATCGTTAACAACTGCAGCCATTTTCTGAGCGCCCCCTGGTGCGGTCTCGAGATGGTTTAATGTCGGAAATGGATACCTGAGCAAATCAAGTGGTGAAGTTTGAAATTAGTTATTATTGTGATAATGGTTTCTAAAGCGACTATAGGAATTGCTGCCGGCATTTGCGGAACTTTGTTTATTGGTTATTGCATTTATTTTGACAGACAACGGAGAAGTGATCCGAATTTTAGAAGAAAGTTGAAAGAAAGTGAGTTTCTTTGGGTGTTCATATAGTTTTTAATGACGGTGTTTGTTAATTAAACTTTGTGTACCTTCTATGGCCAATTTGTAATGTTTCTCTTGTATTGCTAGGGAGAAAAGCTCGTAAAGCAGCTACTAAAGTGACGACATCTAAATTGCCTGACCTGAAGGATCATGAAGCAGTTCAGAGGTTTTTCCTCCAAGAGGTGTGTATGATTGTGTGTCCTGTGTGTAATGTTTTTATTTATTATCCAAATCACCTATAACGTAGTGTTGATCTTCAGTGATGCCCAGTGTGATAAGTGGTACCAGCCTACACATCTGTTCCATTCAATGCTATTTCCATTTCAACATGCAGGTGCAACAAATCTGTAATAAATAGGCAACTGATACCAATTTAACCATAATTCAGGTCTGCCATCTGGTAGGTCTACCCAGTTCTAGTGAATTTTAAGGATACAGATATTTTCTTTACAAGTTGAAGTTTAGATTACCATGAAAATTACTATAGGCTACCATATCAAGTACCAAAACAAAATTGAAACAGTTGTCTGTTTGATATATTGGCTTTCATGGCCAGTGAATTAAAACTAAGCAATTTTTCTAGGATTGTGCCATGTCTTGTGTGGGATTTTGCCTAGGACACCAAGCTGGCTCATTAGTGGGCTGAGTTTTAGTTGTCTGTTTGATTAGTTCCAGTTAGGCCTACTGAACAGGCTGCTTTTTATATGCAGATAGTGGTCAGTTGTTTTCAACTTTTGACGGTACTTGCAGGCCTATTTGAAGGTCCGAGTGATAGCATACTTCTCGCAGTAACACTTCAGGAGTAATAAACGTACATAACTACTTAAATTAGCTGAAATACCATTTATTGCGCATTTTAGACCATCCTCCCTTTTCATCACTTTTAACACCTTAGCTTATTGAAAATATATCATTTATTATATACATACCTTTCTGGGAGTTGTTGGGAGTCGTTTCACAATCTCGGTAGCGCTGCACACCGTGAGAATATGTGTATAAAAAAAATAGTAATGAAATTAGCCAAAGTACCTGTAGTAATGGTATCTGGAGATGATAAATTAATAGATGTTGACTCGTCCGCTGTCATAGACCCACCCAGCCATCCCAAATAGCGACACTACTTATATAGTTGAAATGAAGTATCTGGTAGACATCTTGTCACTATGTCAGGAATGCCAACCCCGCGCGTTTGGTACTATCTCGCACCGTGTATACAAAGAAACTAAAGAGCGTCGATAATGTAATTTATAATTGCGCCAAATCCAAATCGTCAGTCGTACTTTAACCATGGATTGTGTGGCATGTGAAATTACTTCATAAATTGTATCTTATTAATGTTTTACATACAAAACCAAACCTAACCTGGGGCTTAGGCCCCAGACCCCCTTGATTGTGGTACTAGCAGTAATTTTCGGCCAGGCAGTACCTAACCTAGTAGCGGACATAAATTGTATCTTATTAATGTTTTACATACAAAACCAAACCTAACCTGGGGCTTAGGCCCCAGGCCCCCTTGCTTGTGGTACTAGCAGTAATTTTCGGCCAGGCAGTACCTAACCTAGTAGCGGACATAAATTGCATCTTATTAATGTTTTACATACAAAACCAAACCTAACCTGGGGCTTAGGCCCCAGACCCCCTTGCTTGTGGTACTAGCAGTAATTTTCGGCCAGGCAGTACCTAACCTAGTAGCGGACATAAATTGTATCTTATTAATGTTTTACATACAAAACCAAACCTAACCTGGGGCTTAGACCCCAGACCCCCTTGCTTGTGGTACTAGCAGTAATTTTCGGCCAGGCAGTACCTAACCTAGTAGTGGACATAAATTCTATCTTATTAATGTTTTACATACAAAAACAAACCTAACCTGGGGCTTACGCCCCAGACCCCCTTGCTTGTGGTACTAGCAGTAATTTTCGGCCAGGCAGTACTTTACGTGTGAAATGGTGAATTTTGTATGCGACATGTTGGTAACGTAGTCACATTTCCGTCTGTCGAGTGTCCAAGATGGCGTCCGTAGTGAAACGAACACGATAAAAATTATTTATTTTACTAAAAAAACACATTATTGAGGTGCGGCAGTTGTAGTTGAGATTGTGAAACGACTCCCAACAACTCCAAGAAAGGTATGTAAATCATAAATCCTATATTTTCAATAATATACCTCGTTAAAAGTTACGAAAAGGCATATTCTCACGGCGTGCAGAATTACCACAATCTCTTCATACTCAATAGCCACTGCTGCACCGCAATAATTGTTATTTCACGGAAATAATGCATTTTCCTTCACTTACGGACACCATCTTGGACAGTCATGTGACACCCGAAAGACGATCATGTGACTTCGTACCAACTTGAATAAAGAAATTCACCACACGCCTTTGCTACTTTGTTAGGCACTGTCTTGCAGAAAATTACTGCTAATACCACAACCAAGGAGGTCTGGGGCGTAAGCCCCAGGTTAGGTTTGTTTTTGTATGTAAAACATTTCCAATGAGTAGCCTATAGTGATTTCATAAATCACGTGTGAAATAGTACCAAACACGTGGGGTTGGCATTACTGACTCAGTGAGAAAGATGGAGGTCAGAACTTCGATTTCAACTATATAAGTCGTGTTTCTATTTGGGCGGGCTTGTGGGTCTATGACAGGGGAGCAGTGAACATCTAATTCTCAATCCTCTCCTGATATCCTCCCAACTATTAAATCAGGTAATTTCAGTTTTTAAAAATTTTTATACAAAGGATGGTCTCAAATGCACCGCAACCGAAATACCTTGTGTAATGATGTATAATAATTGTGAAAATGATGTACTAGTAATGGATATTTTCTCCTGCCACTGTCTATAACCCATCCACCATCCCCTTTTTATAACACGACTTATATAATGAAATTTCAGTTGTGTCGGCCATTGTCGGCATGATTTAACTTATGAGACGAATAAAATATTGCCAACACCCCAGGCCCCCTTGCTTGTAGTACAGGCAGTAATTTTCAGCAAGACAGAAGCCAATAGTTTTTCGCCTAGCTCGCTACGCAAGACCTGTGACATGTATTTTGTATACCATACATTGGCAACAGTGAAATGACGTCATTGTAATACGCCTGTGTGCGTCTCGGTAACAGTTGAAGATGCCTAATGCGCCTCTTTCACTAACAGTTGAACAACGGCAAGCAATTACAGTTGCTGACATTGAATGAACAATAAGTAACGACTATAGTCACATATTTCCAGTGCAGTAATGATAATAGACAGTAATTTCTATTGGTAAGGACTCCCAGAATATCGAATAAGGTATGAAAAGGACATATATTATCTAGGGCCTAAGTGCAATTGTAGGATCCACGTTCATCACTCCCGATTAATTACTTTTCTCGCCACCTGCTTCTATCTTCGTCCCTTACCTCACTTTTCCCTTAGACTGGCTGCGTGGCTCAGAGGTAACTTTCTCATCTGCTGAGCCCAAGGTTGCAGGATAGAATCCTGGCACAGCCAGTTGGCATTTGAGTGTGCACAAATTCGAGGGAGCCATGCCAGTACAATTACTGGTATGTTAAATATTCCCTTCGGGGCAAAATTCCGGCACCCCGGCATCTCTAAAAGCCACAGTGGTTAAATGGGACGTAAAATCAATAACATTATTATTCACTTCCCCCTCCGCAAACACATTATTTTCGAAGCCAAACTGAGTTATACTGTGCACCTGTTCCTGTAATTGATTATTTTACCTTGTGATGAAAGAGGATTAAGTGATTTAATCTAAATCAATTAGTTGTTAGGTATTGTTTTCTTAAGGGGCAGAACAGCAAGGTCATCTGCCCTTAATCATTAGTTGGCAGAAGGCAATGTGATATTGATAACAATAGATGGTTCATCTATACCTTGCGATACACCGGCGTTTAGGGAATTTTTAGGGATCTCAGTGACGTCACCGTGATGTCACGGCACGTATCAATATTGACTCTCTTTGGTTGCCGGGAGTCATGGCACGTATCGATATTGACTCGCTTTGATTGCTGGGAGTCAGCTGATTCATACGTCAGTTTCGTGTGCGGTGTTGTCGGAAAAGGATATCCCTTTTTTTTTTTTTTTCCACAGATTTGAGTTTTGTAACCATAATTTGAAGTCCAACCCCTCGTCCACGTCGTGGGAGACGGGCAACGGCACAAAGTAGGGGATCGCCTGTAGGGGCGAAGTACAGTGGGGACTTCGTGTGCCCCGGGACCATTACGGTAGCTGTGAAGGTCCTACAGGAACCCTGAAAAGTGACGGCTAACGGGGCTCTGGTGAAGCTACGATAGGCCCAGCAAGCCAGTAGTGGACGAAACCAAATGCTTTCAAAAATGGAACGAGGCTCGGACATGATGGATTTAATAGACGACATGGCTGTACACACGGACTAAGATTTGGAACTTTAAACCTAAGAACGCTGACGGGGAAGGTGGAGGAGATTGTGGATATGATGGAAAGAAGGAAGTTGGATTTATTGGGATTGGCAGAAACAAAGTGGAAAGGGGAAGGAAGGAGAGAACTGAGAAAAGGCTATAGACTGTACTGGAGTGGGAACGAAGAGGGAAAGCTGAATGGAGTGGGAGTAGTAGCACGAGATGGTTTAAAAGAAGAAGTGAGGAGAATAAGTGATAGGATGATGAAAGTGAAAGTAGCACTGAGGGGAGAGACCGTAGAAATAGTGCAAGTGTATGCTCCACAAGTAGGCTGAGCCTCTGAAGAGGAGGAGGAGTTTGATGAGGAATTGCAGAAGCAGTTGGTAGGAAGAAAATATGAATGTTATGGGGGACCTGAATGCCCATGTAGGAAGAGAAAGACAAGGTTATGAGAGTGTTCTAGGACCAGAGGGTTGGGGCGGAAGAAATGAGGAAGGAAAGAGACTGTTGGACTTCTGACAGAGGAACAGCCTGCTAGTTGGGAACTCCTGGTTTAAGAAAAGAGAGAGCCACACAATCACATGGTCAGTGATGACTTGACCAGGAAGTCGGTGGTCGACTATATGCTGTATGAGAAAGAACTTAATAAGAACATCACGGACATCAAGGTTATACCATCGGAGAACCTGGATAGCGACCATCGATTGCTGGTAATGAACCTGAGAGGGAGTAAGGAGAAGAAAGGGACTGAGAACCAGGAAAGACTTATAAGGATATGGAAACTGAAAGAAGGGGATAGAAGGGTCGAGTACCTCAAAATGGTCATCATCATCTTGCACAGTTTCCAGCCACTGGCCGGGTCTGTTTGGAACACAAGCCTCTCCAACGTCTTCTGTCTTCCCACCATCTCTCAACCTCCACCCTTGTCCAGTCTTCTCCTCTCTTCTTCACGCTTTCTTCCACCCCCTTCAGCCACCTGTCTCTCGGTCTCTTTCCTTCCCACTTCGTCTCGTGTACTCTCCTGGGTATCCTCTTCTCCTCCATTCGTTTTACATGTCCATACCATCTAAGTCTAGATTTCTCTATACCATCCTGTAATGGTTCCTCCTTCATTAATTCTCTGGTCCTCTCATTTCTTATTCTATCCATCTTTGTAGCTCCAATACTGCTTCTCAAGAACCTCATCTCACTGGCCTGTATTTTGCTCTTCTCCCTTCCTTTCATAACCCAGGTCTCCGAGGCATACGTCAGGATAGGGACTTAGTGTAACTGTTTCTTTTGCTCCACGTTGAGCGTACAAGTGTATCGGTTTCTTTAGCCCTGCCTTGCACTTTAAAATACATATATAAGAAGCTCCACAGTTGGGCGGCAAGTGTTACGGTTTTACTTGCGTCCCCACTGTTGGGTGACAAGTGTAACGTTTCACTGGAGAGAGTGTGGAAAAACCACAACAAGTCTAACAATTGTATCAGGAGAAGGAATTTGGTCTATATCTAATGCTACCTCCTGAAAGCAAAGATTGCATAGTATAAGAAATGAATTTATTATATAAAAAACAAGTAGTGGCAATTTTGAAAATAATAATAAATTTAAATTGGAGCGTAACGATTTGAATTCACCACTAGAGAATTACGTGAAAATGGAGTCAGATGAATTACTGATTTTACTATTATTCCCAAGCTAAGAAGTTACTGAAATACTGAATATGAAACAATGAAGCGAGAGATTATGTAGTTCTGAGTCATTCGCGCTTACCATTGGAAATTGCCATAGCATTTCCCTCGTACTTGATGTTCTTTAACCCAGATATCCCTGACGTCCTTCCAGAAGGACGAATGAATAGGTCAAGTTCGGTGTGCTCTAGTGGTGAAAACAAGAAGCTATCTGCACGCATGCGTGTATTTACAGTCCTGCCAATAACTTGTCATCAGTTTGTGGCAGAATGCACAGCCGTGCAGACATTTTGTTAGCAACAATAGCGTTAAAGGTGAGCCGATGTTTCTGTGATGGCGAATTGACTGACATCATTGTAGAAGGGTAAGTATTACGACCACAGGTATGCCTGGATGATTAAACAACTTTGTCACACAAACTCTATAGAAATTGTCCGACATATGTGATGATGTTTTTGTTCGCTGTACCAATATTAGTTGAAGTTATTGTTACCTAAAACTGCGGATCCTTCCAGAAGGACGTCAGGGAAATACGATGTATTTTTTGTTTTAGCAAGGTTCTTACTCTGAATGAACTCCTAGCGATCATTTAAAAGAATGGCACCCCTGAACTTGGGTCATTTGACTCAGGGGCGGAATTTTTTGCTACAATTGATCATTTTCCAGGTTCCCAACTGCAATCAGAAGCATTCCTCAGCATCTCAAATGCTCCCTCGCTAATCGAGATTATACCTGTACGTCAGTCTTTGAGTATGCATAAAATACTAAATATGAACTATTTACATAGTAGGTGTCAAGGGTGCGTGGCGCAGTCGGTAGAGGCGGTGAGCTTCCAACTGAAAGGGAGTGGGTTCGATCCCCTTCCAGGTAGTGGATTTTAAAAACAAAACTACTACTTTCGTCGTACCAAGGTAATTCCTGGGAGCAAAGACGGTCGGGCTTGGCGCTGATAACTCCATCCCAGCTAGTGCCGATGTCACAGAAAGTGGAAGTCTCTACCTTCCACTACTCCCAGGGCCTCCATGGCCTGTACGGAGTTGGATTTGCTATAGTTGGTATCACTTTATTCCATAAAGGATATAAATCACGTACATTTCTTGTTTTTAAGTTTGCCAATCTGCTCGAATCAAGAAAATCAGGGTAAATTTAAGAAATTTAGGAGAACGCGCAAACGACCCAATCCTGCGGAGTATAACTGGAGCAATAATGAGCTAAAAGCTATAAATGAAAACACCACTCGAATATTTCAAATTATTATTTGATGAAGAAGTTGTGCAAACAATAATAATTTTTACCAATCAGTATGCTGCAAAGAAGAACAATGTTCGTGATGTGTCTAATACTGAAATGTGGTCTTTCATCGGCATACTACTTTGACAAGTTCAGTCCCTTGAGTAATTTATCCCTATTTTCCCACCAGCAGAGAACAATAATATCCGTACCTCAACCAAGCTTGTTTTCCCCTTAAAACAACGAAATGGGTGGGATTGATCGAACTGATGAAAATGTGTTACTTTCAGAACATCAATCAGAGGGAAAAAAGTGGTATTTTCCCACAATAGCACATACTATAGACCTGGCAGAGCAAACAGCTTGGCAGCTGTATCGCTAGGATGGTGGAAAATTTGACCACTTGCACTTGAGGAGTGTAACTAGATCTATATTGGCATCCAATAGAAGAGTGAGCTCTACCTAAGGATGTCCAAAACAAGGAAAACTGATGTCCGTTACGATGGAATACATCATTACGTCTCAGACCTTCCCACAGATGCCTACACAAACAAGAAGAAAAAACAACTTCATTCCAAACACTGCTCGAAAAAATGCACTTCAAGGTGCATAAAATGTGACTGTGCTTTGCATGTTTCTTGCTTTGTAGTACTTCATACAAAGTTGTAACCATTCAATTGTTGTTTCATAAATAGTTCTAGAGTAAAATAAAGTTTTATTGTATTTTATGTAATAAAATATTTTACTCAATGAATATTATGAAGTAATTCACACGGATTTAATTTGGTAGTGAATATCCCTGACGTCCTTCTGGAAGGATGTCTGATTTCCGGCAAACTAGGCATGGCACGTAATTAAAACCACTTTTTCCGGCCTCCTTACATCTTCAACAGAAGATCTTCATGGAACAAAAACAAATCTCAACGAAAAAAAAAAATCAGGGTTATCTGGGTTAAGAGAGCTTCCAGCAGCCTTCTGGACGTCGCCATCTTCTTCGTCATTTGTGGAGATTGTTGCAGAAATGTAAAGTTTGGTCCGATCACACCAGAACCAACCAAACGAGCAACCACATCGGTCAAGTTTTACAATGTTAATAGTCCTCCCGTCTCGGCGCGCAAACAATATATGCACTCCTCGCATCCCCTCTCCGGAGCCCTCTCCTATTCGCCCGGTCTCCTATGATTGGCTGAAACACCATGCGATACTCCCGACATAAGAGGTCATTATACTCAGCGCGACTATGTCGATTTCCGGTCCAGGCCATTTCGCCTTTTCTTGATACTGCCAGCTGGAAGTGCCCCACGGCTTTCGTCACACTTCCCGACAAGAATATACCTGTAGCTGAATTCCCAATGACTCGTCTCTCTCACAATGAACTCTTAACTGACAAAAATCCGTAAAATTCCGTAATCATATAATTTTCCGCGATAATGTTGTTCGTAATAATTTGCTTAATAGTGTTTTCTATAACATCGAAAACCTATCTGAATACTTATAATCTTATAAAAAAAAGCTCCAAAATATACCTTAATAATAATAATAAGTTACATGAAACATATCTCGGCTGAACAATTTGCCGCGTAAATAAACATTGAATGGCTTCCTACTAACTTATGTCAGTGGCGTAAAATACCCTAGAAAAACACGTTACATATTCGCCTCGGATCATTGGATGATTTACCGTGACGTCGGTACATCATGCGATTATCCCAGACACGTTAATAAAATCCCCATCCAAAATACATATTACACAAATTAAATCACCCTAAATTACATATATATACACTCATCATTTTCTTTACGCACTTTGCGTCAAAGTCTGTTGTTATATTGGATTGCCCTATGCAATCAGTCCAATGTTTTTCATTTTGATTAATGTTCCACGGATATTTCCGCCTCTCAAATATCTCTATGTTGGGAAAGATATACATAAATAATGTGTGAGCACTGTGTATATATAATAATAATAATATCGTATGGCCTCGGGTGCCTGGTGCAAGCTTTGCTATTTGACACCCAGAGGGTAGCTTGCATGTCGAATTTCGTAGTTCCTTGACTATGAAAGTCAAGGAGGTTAGATGTTAGATATCTAATCTCCTTGAACACAATAGCGCTTTCTAGTAGAGAAATGAGGAACTTTGTGCTGGCGGAAACTCCCGAGATTAATTTTGCCATTATGAACTCGGCCTACTGAATTCAAATGGGTTCTTTGACATGCCAACATCGTATGACATGCGTATCGTATTTTTGCCGCCTTTCAAAAACCACTTACCACGGTCAGGGGCGAACCTGCAATCTTGGGGTTAGAAGACCGACACGCTATCCACTCACCCACCGTGGCAAGCTACTGTGTATATATGATGTCACATCACACGCATCAAAGGTGTTCTGATATATATATCACCACAGAACTTCCTAATATCACTGGAAGTCGCTTTCTTCTGGTGAAACTTAATCTCACATCACACGATCACACTATTGTGGCTGCGCATCGTGACCATAATACTTAATCTCTCTGTGTATTAGATAAAATTAATATTGATTTCTGAAAACAAAACAGTAAGTGCGCATTACATATAACACCAAATATTTCTGTGCCGTAATCGCCCTATCTTACTAAGTTCCCGTAGACCATCTTCTACTGAATACTAGTTCACAATCCAGACCAGTTCTCCTCACTCAAATAATACCTTTGTACTAATTACCTTAAATTTCACACCTACAGCTCTTACATGGCGAGGCCGTAAACAGAAATCACATGTGCTGTTATGTATGAGTTTCATGAAGGACTGTCTCGCCTTCTGGTGGCCCATCTTTTGTCTCGTGGACGCCTTAAGCAAAAATACCCTGTACAAGCGCTCACCCATCTCTAGGAGACAAATGGGAATTCACCAGCGTTACCAAATTCTGGCCTTGGTGTATCGAGACATTTTAGTGCTCAAGAGCATCCGACAATCCCGTCATATTTCCCTGTACCTTAAAAACCCTCAATTACTTATATACTACACCCCCCCCCCCCCCTTTGTGACTTCTGATACGTCTGCCTGGAAGACCAGATCTCCCACGCACCAAACACGATACTTACTCATTTGATAGGCTGGCTCGCCAGCTAAACAACTCACTTTATGACACATACTTTCGTAGACTATGTATATTATACGTTCCGTATAATCTGTTTCCCTTACCATCCTCCAGCACATAAGCTGTTTTGCCAATACGTTTGGAAACTATAAATGGGCCCTCGTAGAGATAAAAGAACTTGGACATGAATTTCTCTATCTTATTTGACTGTTTCGGCACTCTAAGTAAGACTCTGTCTCCTGGCTCGAATAGGTCAAATTTAGTTTCTTTTTGTTGGCGAATTCTCTTTTGTGCTGACTTAGATAAATTCTGTTTCGCCAACTGGACAATGTAATCCATCCCCGGTTGTTTTCCCTCATTTAAACCCAACACCCTCGCTAGTTCATTTTGTGGTCTCTTTCCGAAGTGAACTTCGTATGGCGTCAATTTCGTGCTCTCATGCTGGTCAGAATTCAGCCAAGTCTCGACTTTGGGAAGATGTCCAACCCAGGCCGAATGCTTGTCATGCACCAGAGTCCGAAAAAGACGAGCCACTTCCCTTAATGGACGCTCTGCAGAATTTCCCTGAGGGTACCTTACAGAGGAATGAACGTGTGAAATACCAGCTTCCTGCATACTGGTTCTCCATTTCTTTGCAGTAAACTGTGGTCCACTGTCAGATAGTATCCTGAGAGGAAGGCCAAACTCAGGTACATACTTATTAATGATCAGACGCCTACACGCTAGTCCCGTGGCTTCCCTTAGCGGATATAGCTGGACATACTTACTAAAAGCGTCAATAACTATAAAAATGTACTCGTAGCTGTACTGCCCTTTAACGATCGGGCCAAATAAATCCACACACAGTAGTTCGCCGGGACTACTGGTGAGAACTGCAGATCTCTCACCCACTAAATATTTAACTGGATACTTACTCCTTTGACAGGTGTCACACTTAGCTAAAATCCTCCTAACATCCCTTCCCATTTTACTCCAAATAAAGTCACGACCAATTTCATAGAAGACCTTGGCAGCACCAAAGTGTCCTAATTCCCTATGAATGAACCAAATTAGCTCCTCCCGCAAAGTGGCAGGAACACATATTGCCCACCAATTATTCCTACATTTCCGTCCAAGAAGCCCATCCTGCATCTTGTACGTGAACCGCCCTACTTTCACATACTCTTCTTCACTTATTTCCAACCTAGCCAGTGGCTCCCTTAACTTAACGTCATCACATTGCTCCACTAGCATATTTCTCAGTGTCTGTAACGATGCCCTGTTGCTACTGTCCACACATGCACATAAAATACCGTCCTCTGCTTTAACAACAGGATAATCCCTACATAAATTAGTGTCCCTTGATAGCATGTCTGCAAGAATGTTATCTTTACCTTTAATATATTTTACTGTGAATTCGTATTCCTGCAGAGCAAGAATCCACCTACTAACTCTGTTAGAACTGAGTTTACAAGTCCTCATATACAGTAATGCATGGTGATCTGTATGGATCTCAAATTTCCCCCCTACTAAATACATTCTAAATTTCCCCAAACTGAAAACAATACCTAAAAGCTCTAACTCAGTAATCGTATCTCTTTTCTCTGCTGCTGTTAGTCCTCGCGAGGCTAAAGATACAATGCACAGATTACCCTCATCTTTCTGACACAATACTCCAGCAATGCCTATATGCGAAGCATCTGTCATAATCACATATTCCTTATCTTTCGAAGGATATTTCAGCACTACAGCTTTCTCAAAACCTTGCTTCAGCACTCTAAAAGCCTGATCATGCTTGGACTCCCATCTCCACCGAGTCCCACTTTTAAGCAATTCCCTGAATGGTTCTACCAACCCTGAGTATTTAAGAACGAACCTCCTGAAAAAGTTGCAAATTCCCATGTATGTTTTTAACTGTTTAACATTCTGTGGCTCCTCTGCGTTAAGTATCTTATTAACCCTACTTTCTTCTGGTGTTACACCTCTACTCGACACACTATGACCTATAAATGTCACTTCTGACTGACAGAATGACGACTTAGACAGCTTCAAAGTGAACCCTGCCTGATCTAACTTCTGAAAAACTATCTAAATGACGTAGATGCTCCTCAAAACTGCGTGAACTAATTACCATATCATCAATGTAAATGGTTACAAACTCTCCTGTGTCATCCCCTAATGCGATGATGTTTAAAGCCCTAATTAAAGCTGCTAAACTACTCTTTAACCCATAAGGTGTTATACAAAATTGATAAAGGTTATATTTATGACTAAAAGCTGTAAATGGTCTATCTTCGTACATAAGTGGTACTTGCCAAAAACTGGAACTCAAATCTACACAAGTGAAATACTTCTTCCCCTCAAATGTTTGCATTAATTCCTCTATTGACATGGATTTCAGCTGATCTGAACTAATTCTACTGTTAACCAAACGAGCGTCTAAACAAATACGAACTGTGCCGTCGGCCTTGGGTACCGTGATCAAAGAATTAACATATGGACTGTTAGAGCGCTCAATAATCCCATCTTCAAGCATCTGGTTAATTTGTGCCTCAACTGCACTCTGATAAGCGAAAGGTACAGGATATCTATGTCCTGTGAGTACTGACCTATCAATAACGTTCAATGAATGTGTATAGCAATTGGCCATACCAATGCGATCCTCAAAAACTCTCCTATTACACAATAACACATCATAGAGCCCAACACACTGTTCTTCCTCTATATTTCCCTGAAATGCAGCATCACGTAACGAGTCCTCTAGACTACCGTTCGTAATCACGCTGCCCACAAAACATGGAGAATCCCTCTCTACGGCAGGCGATATCTCATTTAAAGTACAAATCACACCTACAATACTACTCCTCTGAATATGGTCATTGAACGCTACTTCTACTTCAGAATCTCCCCATTTAAATTTCAAACTCCCTACATCATAACATAAGTTACCAGACACTCTACTTAGCCACTCTGAACCCAAGATAACACTGAATACTAAATTTGGAATTACAAGACAAATCTGCTTTTCTACATGATTATTAATTTTATTGTCTACTAAAACTTGCTTAGAAATTACTTTAGACCTCTTCCCAACAGCTGTGATAACAAAAGTGCTTTTAATTGACATCTCCTCAAAATTTACTCCAGTTCCTTTCATTTTATCATAAAATGCACTACTTATGCAACTCTTCGTACAACCACTATCAATTAAAACATCTGTGTACACCTCGGACACGTTAAATTTAACTATAGGGCTCTTACTAGCCACCTCCTGAATAATACCTTCATCATTTAGTTCACGTAATAATTCACTTCTTACATTTAGGTCATAGGGTTCCTGTATAAGTGTATGGACAGGGCATGTTACAGACTGAGATTCTGACCTTACATCGCAGCCTGGTTCGTGTTTAAAGTACCGCTACCGCTTGGTGTAGGACTACACACTACTGCACTGGTCTGGTTGTTCTGGATTGTGTTAACGGTATTTCTCTGTCCGTTATTACCATTGGGCTGATTCCCTCCTTGACCCCTGTTCTGGTTATAATTATTATTGTTATTATACCTCCCTTGGTTACCCCTAAAATCATTATTTCGGCCTTGATTTCCCCTGAAATCATTATTTCTACCTTGGTACTGGGTACCATACCCATTTCCTCTGTACTGATTTTGCTGATTATTATTATTCTGGTTCCCCCTATTTTGGACGTTGGCCCCTTCGCCACTGTTCCCTTGAACTTCCTGATTCCTATTCTCATTAGGCCTGTTATTATGGTTACCCTGGTTCCTACCGAAATTCTCCTCTTAACCACCTCTTCCCAGAGCATCGAATGTACTTAATAAATTTTCCACTTGTGAAATAGATTTAACATTTTGGATACAGGCAGCTTCTTTGATTCTATATGGAAAATGTCTTAGTAATAGCCTGACTACATCACTTTCCTCCCTCAAACCATCCAGATATTTACACGTCAATACCTGTCCTAAAAAGTACTCGGTCATAGTGTAGTTTCCTCTCGGGTTATATTTCCCACACACAATTCCCTCATGATGCTGAGACTGAATTACCTCATTCCAAAATGTCTCACAAAATTTAACTTTAAAATCTGAAATGTTCTCGAAATTGTCTCTGTAGACAGCAAACCAGTTTCTTGTCTCCCCTACTAACGCTTGCTCTAAAATCTGAACTACCTGGCACCACTCAATACTACCATCTTCCAACCTCTCCCTGAATTTATTTTCTATTGCATTCATGAACTCCATTGGACAACCCTGCCGATTACTGAATTTGCCTAGTTCTATTTCCCTGTGTGTGCTATTCACATACTGGCCTACTCGGACTATTTTCCTGCCTAATTCTAGCTTTCAACTTCTGTTCTAATTCAGCAATTTTCTCCTCAGCTTTTCTTTCAATATTAGTTACAGTTAACCTAATGCTCCCTTCCGATGCTTCAACTTTACCACTTAACTTAGCTTGTTTCTCATTAATCTCATTAATGCTTTCCTTATTCCTCTCCCTTAAATCATTAACTTCAGTGATTATTTCTGCATGAACTTGATCAATTCTTCCCCCCAGCTGTTCTTTAACCTCTTACTTGCTACCTGAATTTTGTCAATTTCTCCCCCCAATTGCTTTTGGCCTGCTGTGTTTCAAGTTGCACTAGTTCTTTTAAATTTTCAGCCTGTGTACTGATTCTAATTTCTAACTCCTCCTGTACTTTTCCTAATTTTCTGTCTACATCTGCAATCATCTCTTTAGCCTTCTCTTCCATCACCCCTCTGATTTCACCTCTAATCAGCTCAAATTTATCACTAATTTCCCTACTGTAGTTTAGCATTTAAAGTTTCAGTACTCTCTTTATTTTCCCTACTATTTTGTTCAAGTTTAGCATTATTTTGTTCGAGTTTAGCATTTAAAGTTTCAGTACTCTCTCTATTTTCCCTACTGTTTTGTTCTAGTTTAGCATTATTTTGTTCAAGTTTAGCATTTAAAGCATCTGTGCTAATTTTACTTTGAGGCGAAGAGAGTAGTGGCTGAGGAGAGAAGAAAGTGGATGGAAGAGTGGACAAAGATGATGGAGGATAGTGAAGGTACAAAAAAGGTCCTGTATGGGATGGTAAAAAATAAGAGGCGGAAGGATCCTACGGATTATGTTAGAATGGTGAACAAAAGGGGACAAGAGATAGAAAATAGGGAAGAACTGAAGGAAATGTGGAAAGAATATTTTGAAGAACTTCTGAACCCAAATGGAAAAGATCGTGAGGAGGAAGAAATCGGGGAAGAGGAAGATGAACTGCAAACAGAAAAGGACTTAACATGGAAAGAAGTGGAAGATGCAGTGAACAAGATGAAAGGAGGGAAGGCACCAGGTGTGGATGAGTTGAGTGTGGAGATGGTGAGAGCAGCAGGAGAGGTGGGGATACAATGGTTGTACCGAGTGATGAGGACAGCATGGAAGGAAAGGAAGACCCCAGAGGACTGGAAAATGGAATAATTGTCCCGATCTTCAAGAAAGGTAGTAGAACAGATTTCAGAAACTATCGGGGAATAACACTGATGAGTCATTGTTCAAAGATCTTCGAGAAAGTTTTGGAAAGGAGAATTAGGACAAGGATAGAAGGAGGGATGAGGGAAGAACAACATGGCTTCAGAGCAGGAAGGTCCACAGTGGATTTGATTTTTGCTGTAAGGCAGTTACAAGAACAGCACTATGAGTATGGAACAGATCTACTGATGGCCTTCCTGGACATTGAGAAAGCATATGACAGTGTATGCAGAAACAAAGTATGGAAGTCCCTGGAGGATAGAAGAGTAGAGAAATGGACTATAAAGAGGATAAAGGAGATGTACAAGGGAAGCGTGAGCTGTGTGAAAGTGGGAGGAGAGAGATCAGACTGGTTGGAACAGAGAAACGGCCTGAAACAAGGAAGTGCACTGTCACCGTTACTTTTCATTGTGGTGATGGATGACATAATGACCCGAGTGGCACAAGTAATTGGGGAAGGAAAGATGAAAGCAATGGTGTTTGCAGATGATTTGATGATTTGGGGAAACGAGGAGGAGGTACAGGAACAGTTGGACGTGTGGGAAGGAATAATACAAGGATATGGGATGAAATTTAGCATAAATATGAGTGAGATGATCACAACAAGGAAGAAGGAAAGAACCACAACGGGAATAACAATTGGTGGGGAACAGCTGAAGAAAGTGGCAAGTTTCAAGTATCTGGGAAGCCTGATACAAGATAATGGAAGAAACGATAGAGAAATAAATGAGCGGGGAAGGCAGGCAGAAGCATTTCGGAGGAGTGTGAGAAGCATGTTATGGAGCAAGGATGTCCCTCAGAACAGCAAAAGGATCATATATCGGACGTACTATATCCCTATCCTGACGTATGCCTCGGAGACCTGGGTTATGAAAGGAAGGGAGAAGAGCAAAATACAGGCCAGTGAGATGAGGTTCTTGAGAAGCAGTATTGGAGCTACAAAGATGGACAGAATAAGAAATGAGAGACCAGAGAATTAATGAAGGAGGAACCATTACAGGATGGTATAGAGAAATCTAGACTCAGATGGTATGGACATGTAAAACGAATGGAGGAGAAGAGGATACCCAGGAGTGTACACGAGACGAAGTGGGAAGGAAAGAGACAGAGAGGAAGACCGAGAGACAGGTGGCTGAAGGGGGTGGAAGAAAGTGTGAAGAAGAGAGGAGAAGGCTGGACAAGGGTGGAGGCTGAGAGATGGTGGGAAGACAGAAGACATTGGAGAGGCTTGTGTTCCAAACAGACCCGGCCAGTGGTTGGAAACTGTGCAAGATGAAGAAGAATTTGAACAATTATTATTCCCTGAATAACCTATAGAGCAAGATTTTGATACTAGCAGTGTCGTGTGCCCGATTGTGTTGGCTATTTGTGATAAAATTGTTGAATTCCTGAAGTTGTTGCATATAAATAAATTCCGTTATGTGTGGTCAAAAATTAGTGCTTCTTCTTGTACATGGGGAAATAATACCACATTTGGGATCTATCTGTGAGTTTTTTTTTACGTTGTTCATATATTTATTTTGGTTGTTGCATTTAATAGGAAAGTTGCACTGTACTCTTCTAAAGCCATAGACAATGCCATTTGTCTAAACAATAATATTACGTCAGGAAGGGTGTTGGGGAATACGCCTGTTAAAATAGTAATGGATGGGTAAAATTTAGACAAATTGGCATTTACATGAACACCTGCAAAATAGATATGACAGTGTTTTGTATTAGACCTGTCGGCCTATAGGTCTTGTTTTTGAAGTTTCATATACACACATCAAAAAAAGTTTTGCATCACCTCGGTTCCAAGAGTTCCGGAACCTTTAAATACAAAGGGAATAGAGATCAACACAAACAACATTTCAGCTCGTTTTATTGCTCATGAGACCCACACATTGCATGTTGTACCATCATACAGCTAGACTTTCAGCATTTGTGGTCCAGATTGCAGTACACGCCACTACCTCTAATACCCAGTAGCACGTCCTCTTGCATTGATGCATGCCTGTATTCGTCGTGGCATACTATCCACAAGTTCATCAAGACACTGTTGGTCCAAATTGTCCCACTCCTCAACGACAATTCGGCGTAAATCTCTCAGAGTGGTTGGTGGGTCAAGACGTCCATAAACAGCCCTTTTCAACATATCCCAGGCATGTTCGATAGGGTTCATGTCTGGCGAACATGCTGGCCACTGTAGTCGAGCGATGTCGTTATCTTGAAGGAACGCATTCACAAGATGTGCACGATGAGGTCGAGAATTGTCGTCCATGAAGACAAATGCCTCTCCAATATTCTGCCGATATGGGTGCACTATGGGTCGGAGGATGTCATTCAGGTATCGTAAAGCCGTTTCGGAGCCTTCCATGACCACCAGTGGCGTACGTCGGCCCCACATAATGCCACCCCAAAACATCAGGGAACCACCACCTTGCTGCACTCACTGGACAGTGTGTCTAAGACGTTCAGCCTGACCAGGGTGCCTCCAAACACGTCTCCGACGATTGTCTGGTTGAAGGCATATGCGACACTCATCGGTGAAGAGAACGTGATGCCAATTCCGTGGGGTCCATTCAGCATGTTGTTGGGCCCATCTGTACCGCGCTGCATGGTGTCGGGGTTGCAAAGCTGGACCTCGCCATGGACGTCGGGAGTGAAGTTGCGCATCATGCAGCCTATTGCGCACAGTTTGAGTTGAAACACGACGTCCTGTGGCTGAACGAAACGCATTATTCAACATGGTGGCATTGCTGTCAGGGTTCCTCCGAGCGGCAATCCGTAAGTAGCGGTCATCCACTACAGTAGTAGCCCTTGGGCGGCCTGAGCGAGGCCTGTCATCGACAGTTCCTGTATCTCTGTACCTCCTCCATGTCCGAACAACATCGCTTTGGTTCACTCTGAGACGCCTGGAAACTTCCCTTGTTGAGAGCCCTTCTTGACACAAAGTAACAATGCGGACGCGATCGAACTGCGGTATTGACCTTCTAGGCATGGTAGAACTACAGACAACATGAGCAGCGTACCTTAGTCCTGGTGGAATGACTGGAACTGATCGGCTGTCGTACCCCCTCCGTCTAATAGGCCCTGCTCATGCATGGTTGTTTACATCTTTGAGCAGTTTTAGTGACATCTATGAACAGTCAAAGGGACTGTATCTTTGATACAATATACACAGTCAACGTCTATATGCCGGAGATCTGGGAACCGAGGTGATGCAAAACTTTTTTTGATGTGTGTAGTATGTCTGTGAGGCATTATTAAACAGTATGTTAAGAGTTGCGATTTCTAATTGAGATACAAGTATTTGCAGCCAATATTGGAAAACACAAAAATACCTATCTAGCAGGGGGGTTCAGCCCCCCCCCCCCCCCCTCCAGCAAAAACAACATTATTGACCACAATGTTTTATAATGGCATTGTGTTTGTGTTTGCTTATTTGCAGCCAACTTTGGATAAGAAACGAAACTACACGAAACCATTTCTTGCTATGTGGTGGGGTCAATAACATTATTGACCACAATGTTTATAAGAATATTACAATGTGCCAGCAGCTAGGTTAATGTATTGATGCCAACCGGCGATTATTACAGACCGCGATCGTTTATGCATGACTATATTATAAAAACAAATTGGCTGCTTTTGTGATGTTATCAACCAGGTGACGAAATGCTTCTCTGGCAAGATTATGGGAAAAGCCTTGGTTATAGGTTATTTTGGGTGGTGACAACACAATAACAGAAATTAGGATTAAAAAGACTTCGAAACGCATTGTGTTTCGTCAGATGTAATTTATTTATTGGCCTACCTCAATTTGGCACGCCGTACATACGAAAATATTTTAATTTAGGGTTACATATATGACATATTTTTAAAATTCCGTTTCGAGATCTGTAATTCGCCTATATAGTTGAATTACAGATGATGTTACGCGTCGTAATTAATTTTATATTTATGAGACATTGTATCGAAAGCCGTAATTGACCTATATAGCTCAATTAATGATTTAGATGCAATGTTTTATTAATATGAAATTATAATAATTACGATGTGTATAGTCATCTGTAATTGATCTACATAGGCCAATTATAGATTTCGATGCGTAAAATTAAAATATCAACTGAAATTACGATGTGTACCGGTATCGGAATCTGTAATTGACCTATATAGGCCAATTACAGAATTCAATGCGGAAATTGTAAAGTATGACGTTAAATTGCGAAATTTTATTCCGCATCAGAATCGTTAATTGAGCTATATAGGTAAGTTATAGATTTCGATGCAATGTTTTTTATTTACGAAATGAAAATAATTACGATGTGTATCGGAATCTGTAATTGATCTACATAGGCCAATTATATATTTCGATACGGAAATTTTAAATATATGACCTGAATTTGCGAAATATTTTTATGTATCAGAATCTTTAATTGAACTATATAGGTAAATTATAGTTTTCGATGCAATTTTATTTATTCACGAAATTAAAATAATTACGTTGTGAATCGGAATATTTAATCGACCTGCCTAGGACAACTAAATATTTCGATACGGAAATTTTAAATTAATGACGTGAATTTGCGAAAAAAAATATGTATCGTAATCTTTAATTGAGCTACCTAGGTCAATTATAGATTTCGATGCATTGGTCGTTTCGAGGCTTTTTGTGTTTCCCCACTCAAAAAACCCTATTACCCAGGCTTTTCCCGTAAGCTTGCTAGAGGAGTATTTTGTGATGTCGTTGATGACGTCACGGAACTCGTCATTTTGTTTTAGGGGAATTTTATCCGCGGCTGGAACGCAATGTATGGTAGTCCCCAATAGAAAGCATGTGCGGGTAGGCCTATATATCTATCACAGCTTTCCCGGTCAATGCATGTGAGATTTTCGAAGTGAAATGCCATGTCCCGTGGTTCGGATTCCACGTAAAACGGAGGTCCCGTCCTATGGTCGCGAGATTAATGGTCACTTTAAACTACAAGCTTCCTATCACAGCTTATTCTATATAAAATCCAGGAAATGCAAGCCGTTCTGCGCTAAAAGGATTGTAGTGGACCAACCTAACTTTAGCATTTGTAATTACTTCCAACTCAAATAGGGGTTATTATATAAGGTGCGTTCAAAAAGTAACGAGCCGGAGGCTGGAATGTGCAAACCGGTGACGACATCGGCTAATCGTGGCGTGTGTAACGAGGTGTGGTTCCGACCAGAGCGTGGAAGGTCACAGCCCGTCGCTAGAGGGCATGGGTGCACGTCACGTGAGGATAGAAAGTGAGCAGCAGCATGCATCAGTCGTTCAACCAAGACCAAAACAGTAGGCCATTGGCAATGCTTCCTGGTGTGGTTGAAGACTGTGGGGCACCCATTGGGCACACACTTTGCGCAAGTGCAGTCGTTCCTTCATGATGGTGTGCACAGGCGCTATGGCGTTCACTGTCACTCGGCGGTCCTGGGTAATGACTGCATCAATCAGCTGGACGTTGTCATCGGTAATGCGGGGGGGGGGGGGGCAGACCAGGCATCATCGGCTAACTACACCCGTCGTTCCCTGAAGCGCTTGTGACACTCCTTGACCCTTGCAAGGGACCTACAGTGTTCGCCGTACACTTTTGACATTCGGCGATGAATGTCCATTCCCCCTACTCCTTTCACTGTCAGAAACCGAACAACACCTCTTTGCTCTTCGTTTGACGCCTCCATGTCACTGTTTGTGATGCGACTGGCAGAGTTACTTTTTGAATGCACCTTATAATTACTAGTTTCGTAAAATGGTTTACTGCTGTGTTCCATTTTTATTCTTTTTACGTCTTGATAAGAATAAAGTTTTACCTTAGCTCCCTGTTACACAAGAATTAAGAAGTAAGGGCTCCTGTGTAGTGAAAGTGGTGAGTTTTTGTAATTTTGCTTGCATCACTCCAAAAAGGAGTTGTTACTACACAGGGGTGGAATGAAAGTGGAACGCTAGGCCTATGTAAAAGTACATATCTGTATACTTATGACACCGCAGTGCCAGGTGTGAGAATGGCTTGCTAATTCATTGCGAGGTGATATGTCCTGACATGGATGTCCCAGCACAGCCTAATAATGCATAAGGAACGGGAACCTCACACGTCGGTCATCCTTGACTATATAGTCATCCATGCAATCCACATTCTCACGGAGCTGGGACCCGAGCAGTACGCCAACAGCTCATTCTCTAGATGCAACGAATATCGGCCTAAGCCAGCAAAGACTAGGAGGATTGTTATTATCCATGTTGGTCCGTATTGAATTGAAATCCACGTAATAATTTATAAACTCTTCCGTCTTTTCAATACTAGTTGTATTCAAGATGTTAACTCTGGTACATGTTTCGGACACTTGTGTCCAACACTTATAAGTTACATAAAACACATTCTAATACTGTACACTGAGTAGTCATTAGATATAAAACCAAGATGCCTCATAGTTCATGCACCTGGAGGAAGTTGTCCCATTTTATAACTATTTAAGCATGTCAACTCTGCTTGTTGACGGTAGTCATTTAATTTCTTGTTGGCTCCTCCCTGTGCCAATGCTTATTATGATAAAACTTTTAATAAACTTGGTGCAAGTCTTGCCAGTCACCAACATACAACTGGCAAGACTTTCATCAAGTTTTTTTAAAGTTTTATCACAATAAGCATTGGCACAGGGAGGAGCCAACAAGAAATTAAATGACTACTGTCAACCAGCAGAGTTGACATGCTTAAATAGTTATAAAATGGGAAATTCCTCCAGGTGCATGAACTATGAGGCATCTTGGTTTTATATCTAATGACTACTCAGTGTACATTATTAGAATGTATTTAAACGTGTGTTTTATGTTACTTATAAGTGTTTTAATATGTATTTCTGGCTGAAGGACACATAAGTGTCCGAAACATGTACCAGGGTTAACATCTTGAATACAACTAGTATTGAAAAGACGGAACAGTTTATAAATTATTAAGTGGACTAGGAGGATATCGAAGGTAGAAATCTGAATCACCTATTTCAGTTTTAAAATTTCACCATGTTCGTTTAGTAATCGTTTGACGTGTCATTTCAATAATAGTTTCCATTACAATCCTTATAAGGGAAAATGACCTAGATGTTATGCCCATTATACCACTAATCACCAAATTAAGTCTTCCTCGACTATGATTTTTTAAATATTATTTTTTTATTACATTAGTTGGCAAGTTTGACGTGTCAATTCAATAGGGGGGGTCGATGCCATCAATTACAGCATTCTAAAAGAAATACCAGGTGAAACGTAAACGTATATATCCATCAATACTGGAATGTAGCGGCTTTGGTGGCGTAGTTGGTAGCATGCTGAACTGCTGTGCCAAAGTTCGCAGGTTCAAACCCGGCCGAAGTCAGATTTTTTTAAGAGCGTTAAAATCCTTCTGTGTGCCTTACTTCAGAGGGGAAGTAAAGCTGGCGATCCCATGTCATAGATTTATGGCATGTAAAAGATCCTTCCACTAACTTAACTTGTGTGAAGCTAAATTTCTAGGTTAGATTGTGTTGTAATGCTCTATCAAAGTTTCAACGTTCACTGCTAGGTGTCAGTGACATCTGGTGGCGAAAGTTGGAACTTCGTGAAATTGAACGGAACTTGTAGCTCACCCCATGGGTGTCGCTTGAATCAATTACAGCCACTGGTGAGCCGAACATCTCCCAGCACTAAAAGCCATACACTAAATTAATTAATACTGGAATGAATCAAGATGAAGTTATCAATTATCCTACTGAATTCACTTGATTTGCCAGGCCACACATTTTAACATTGAAAATTGGAGTGTCTTATCATTCTTCTCCGAAACATCAATCCACCACGACTTTGTATGTAATGGTACCAGGCCTTCAGTGAAAAAGGTGATGAACAACATCATTGAAGCTACAATTTTAAATGGAAAATTTAAAGTAGAAGATGTACTGTTGCCACGCATCCCAATGATTCCGACAGATATGCCATTCCAATTAAAACGTTTGCAGTTTCCGGTGCGATTCGCGTTTGTGATGACCATCAACAAAGCTCAAGGACAACAACCCCTACGAGTGTGTGGAGTAAATTTGAAAAATCCATGCTTCTCCCAGGGTCAGCTGTATATGGCGTGCTTACGCGTCAGAAAGCCTTCGGATTTATTTATATACGCACCAGACAGAAAAAGAAAGAATGTTGTTTATCCAAAGGAATTACAATTCAAAAATTTATTTTTCTTCTTTCTTTCTTGGGCTGGCTACGTGGCTCAGTAGTAATGTTCCTGCCTGCTGTGACCAAGGCTGCAGGATCGAATCCTGGCACAGCCAGTTGGCATTTGAGGGTGCGCAAATGCGAGGGGGCAGTGCCAGTAGATTTATTTGACACGTTCAAGATCACCTTCGGGCTAAAATTCCGTCACCCGAGCGTCTCTAAAACCAGCAGTTGTTAAAAGGGATGTAAAACCAAGAACATTGTTATTATCTTCCTTTCTTTCTTTCTATCTATTTTCTCTTTGATTGGCATTGCGGTTGGTTCCTCAGTTAGGGGCTGCGACTAAGCGGTCATGTAGCCCCGTGTACTTTAGGTGTGTGTTGCAACGCAACCCATGTATAGCTAGTTATTTAATAAAAGCCCACTGTGGCTCTACATCCCATCGAGGGCTTTGACCTATCAAGCAGCCGCTGCGCAGTCATATGGCCTGTAAATCGCAGAGTGATGCGTAATCTGCGATAGTATATCCATGGCCATTATTCTAAGCTTTCTTGACCGGGTTGCAGCCTCTTGGATCAAACAGCTACTCAGTTTTCCTCATGGGGCTGAGTGCACCCAATTTCAGTCTTCAACGTCAGATCTAAAATACCTGATGGAGCTAGGAATCAAACCCACTACCTCGTAGGTAAGAGCCAAGCTTGCTACCCCCACATCAAGGGGCTGGCTTCTTTATCCAAAGCCATGAATATGCAGCTTGAGTGTTTAGTTGGAACGGGCCTGTGTCAGCCAGG
The DNA here is from genome assembly GCA_946902985.2 of Meconema thalassinum. Classification (NCBI taxonomy): domain Eukaryota; kingdom Metazoa; phylum Arthropoda; class Insecta; order Orthoptera; family Tettigoniidae; genus Meconema; species Meconema thalassinum. The sequence goes on from OX336393.1 coordinate 86,435,243, forward strand.
AGCGAGCAGCTGTCATTACTCAAGTCATCTCGGACCGCTGGTTGCAAAATAGTAAACAAGAGAGAATGAGTAGCAGCCCAAGCTGGCTTGGGTAATGGTAGCCACGCGCGCTCCTGATAGGCGGACTGTCCCGAACCAACAAAATGCTCGCCCTGAATAATGTAGACTATAAACATGTATAATTACCACTATGGGCAGCCAAAAGTCGTAAAATGGACATTATCTACAGCTAAACTTAGTCATCTTCATCATCATCATCAACTAGAGCAGTTTCCAACCACAGGTTGGGTCTGCTTGGAGCACAAGCCTCTCCATCGTTTTCTGTCCATCCGCCACTTCTCTTCTGACACTGTTGTCCAATTAACTCCTTTTCTCTCGACACTTTTCTTCACCCCCTTTATCCACCTATCCCTTGGTCTTCCTCTAGGTCTCTTTTTCTTCCACTCCATTTCCAATATTTTCCGTGGTATTCTTTCTTCTCCCATTCTTTTCACGTGACCATACCACTGTAGCCTTGATTTTTCAATTCTATCCTGTACGGGTTCTTCCTTTAATATTTCTCTGACTATCATTTCTGACTGTCCATCCTGGTTACACCTATACGACTCTTCTGAAACTTCGTATAGGTGTATTATACCAATATCTGTCGTGACACTTAGCGAATAGGGCTGTTCCACCCCTTAAATTTGCAATAACTAACACTTGGTATGTTCCTTGTTATTTATTGTAGTATTTCAGTAATAATATCAAATTTGTTGCGAAGACTATATTACAGCTGAAATACAGTCGATTGGTGCTGAGGAACTTCAGAAAGTAAATGCCAGTTTCATAAAAAGGTGCCAGCGGGCGTGATGGCGCAGTGGCTTAGCTGCTCGTCTTTCACCCGGACTGCCGGGGTTCGAATCCCGGTGACAGCGGGGTGGAATTTTCACCTGAAAAATCACATGGCGTCAGGAAGGGTATCCAGTCAAAACCAAAATGTGCCTGGTTGGCTCCGGCGACCCCAATTAATTGGGAAAAGCCGAAGAAAGTTAAGTTATAAAAAGGTGCTAGCGATGTGTAGCAGTGAATGGCGAACATTTTCAGCACCAGCTGTGAACTAGGTAAGTACAAATTCCATACTCAATGACTCAGTGCTGCGCAGACGCAGCATAACGGCAAAGTGCAGGGCGGGAGACAGGCTCGCGGCGCGGGGGCAAGCGAGGGTCTCCGTCAGATACAAAATAAACTCTCTGTATGTGAAAGTTACCTACATCATGCTCATTATAGCTGAATGATGCCAGAGCATTTTACGTTTATGTTCCTGTCCACTGCAGGCCCAACCCATAACACAACAAAACTTACCCTTGAATTAAGCTATTTGACCAACAGTCATGATCATGCTTCATTGAGAACATATTTTTAGAGCATGAAATATACATAGATTTTCATGCATATCTATGACAATGAGAAGTTTTCTGTTGTTGCTTATTTTAGAGGCTGCGACATCATGGTCTCGTGAGTAGGGTGTGAGTGGAATTTGTGTGATAACCTGTGTTATTGGGATGGCTGTACTAATGTGTGTATTTGTAAATTGGGGATATGATTGGCCTTAACCCTCTCAGTGCCGCGCGTATTTCTAAGGTACTAGCCAAGAGTGCCACCCACTTTTTGTCCGATTTACAGCTCTCTAGAAAAAAATTAATTACTCAATTTATATCACTTCTCAGTGAAAAAAAAATCTGTTATATAAAAGGAACTGCTCCTTGAATTAATGTCACTTGATATCAAAAAATATGTATAGTTAAAATTGAAATAAATCATGAATTTTAAATTTTAAAATTCAGTTAATGAAAATCCACATTTTAAAGCAAATATGTAGCCTAGTTCTAAAATTCATTGTAACCCACCAACTGTTGATATTTATTGTAGTACACCCTCTTGACTGTTGTTTCGGAAAACATTAGTTATTTGGAAAGATAATATGTCATAAATATTCAAAATATCAAATTTACTAATCACGGCAATTGGCGGTGTTCCACTTATAAAATCACTTCAGAATCCCTCTCACTGACTACGACCTCACAAGAAGAGTCTTCAACACTATTATGAAGTTCCAGTTCACATTCTGACTCCACATAGTCATCATCATTCCCTAAACTATTGATATAATCCACTAAATCATCATAGTTTGTAAACACGTCACGTAAGCCCGCATTACTTGTTGACATGTGGCGAGATAAGCGGATACGACCTTCACATTTTTTAAAAATTCGTCACACGAAAACAAATAATTTTATGCGGCTCCTAGTGGTAAATGTGGAGACTACGTACCTTCCTTGATAAGAATAAACTGATTTGTGCTGCCATCTACCGTAAAACATGGTGTCCTCAGGCAGGGAAAGTCAGGAATTTTGTTTTTGGTCAGGAAAAAGTGTGAAAAAATGGAGTGAGTCAGGAAAAATTGGTGAAAAGTATTAGAAAGTCAGGAATTTTATATTAACCATACAGTATTTTGTGTTTTACAGCCATATTTTGATGTTACTAGTTCAACTAATCTCTGACACTCGTATCACAAAGAAAGGTTTATGATGCAATCCTTAACTATGGAGGTGTACATAATTTACCCATTTCTCAAAAAAAATGATTTTGTCAGTGATGGGGGCTAGAAAGCGCTATGAAAATGGTTTACAAGTTAAGAGAGAGAGTATGGAAGAACGTGAAAAGGCAATTGCAGCTAAGAGAAAACTGACATCGGAGATTAAAAAACTAGAAGATGAGGGAGGAAAAAATTAAGATTAATGTCTCAATATGAAGAAGAGGACATTAAAAGAAAAAATCAGCTCTTGGAAATACACAATAAAGAATTGTAGATGCCAAAGTCAAGTGATAGTTTAAGATTAGAAAGGTATTTTAAGACTGAAAGAAACTTATTTTATAGTATTAAGGTTGTGTGAATTCACTATAGTTTAGGTTATTAAGTACTTAGATTTATGTATTATTGCATTATAATTAACTTTATTTTGTATTTTAAATTAATAAAGAGGCAAGCGTTGGACAGCTTTGGGGACGGTGGAGGCTGCTCAATAAACCTTTTTTCCATGTTACGATGACTTCACGAGTCAGGAATCTTGTTGAAAAATGGTCAGGAAAAGTCAGGTAAATTGACATTGAAAATTCCGTGTACACCATGTAAAAGGAAGAACTACGACAGACAGTTTCTAAACACGTCTGTACGATGGATGAAATATCATTCCTGGCACTTGAGGCGTGTTCACGGAGGAATGAAAAATCATCCCTTGGCGCTCAAAGAGTTAAGTTAGGAATCATCCCAGATTTTGCCTGGAGTATAGTGGAACCCCATTTCAAGGATGGCTGAGGTGGGAACCGAACCCTCCTCTTCTCAATCTTGCCTCACAAGGCTGAGTGTACCCTGCTCCAGCCCTCACACCAGAATTAACATTTCTTGGCAGAGCCGGGAATCGAGGGGTGACAGCCAAGAACGTTAACCACTAGGTGGTTCACAATCTTTCTATTAACATAAGTTCTTGTTCCTAAAATTTTTCTCCGCAAAGTGGTCTAAGCATATGAGTTCTATTTAAATGCTCTGTACCATTCTTTTTCAGTATATCATCCAAGTCGGCTCTTCAGCTGTGAAAAACCTACTGCGTGCACCTATAAATAAAGAATAAAATGTGCTAATGTATAAGGTGCGTTCCAAAAGTAACGAGCCGGAGGCATAATTACAGAAACCAGTACCTGTATGTTAAAAGTATTGGCCCTGGCTGTTGAGGCACTTGTCCCACTGTGACACGAGGCGGTGAATGGCTGTCCCATAAATTTCCCTGGGCTACGATGTGAACCAGTTCTGCACGTACAGCTGGACGTCGGCGTCCGAGCTGAATCGTTGGCCCCGCAGAGCCCTTTTCAGGGACCAACCATGGCGTAATCACAGGGAGAGAGGTTTGGACTGTATGGAGGGTGGCTGAGAACCTCCCATTTGAATTTCTGCAGGAGTGCCATGACTCTGTTGGCCGTATGAGGTCATGGAGCAGAATGACCCCACGGGTGAGATTGCCTGGTAGTTTTGTTTTGATCGTTTGGCAAAGAGTGGTCAAGGTTTGCGAGTAACGCTGGGCATTCACTGTTGTCCCGTGCGGCATGAAGTGTTTCAGAAGGGGGTCATCTTGGTCAAAGAAGAACGTCAGCATTACTGGCAGCGTTGGACGAATGATGCATGCTGCTGCTCGCTTTGTATCGTCACGTGACGTGCATGCGTGCCCTCTAGCGACGGGCTGTGACCTTCCACACTCTGGTCAGAACCACACCTCGTTACACACTCCACGATTAGCCGATGTCGTCACCGGTTTGCGCATTCCAGCCTCCGGCTCGTTACTTTTTGAACGCACCTTATATAATGTAAAAGCATTCTGTTTTAAAAGAAAACTTAAATATCAGAATAATGCTAGGGTACTTGATTACAATGAATTCATACATTTCCTTATTTCTTCAGAATTTGAAGAAAGTTTGGTTCACTTGGTTGTTTATGATTATTACAGCCATATATGGTACAAATATTCCCCGTACCAACCATTACAATTGGATAATTTCATCAGATCGATATGTCTTTCAATGTTTGGTTATAAATCAGCTGATCCTTTCAAATGTACAGATAGACAATCATAAATTGTCGCATGGAAAATATCAACGTCCTGTTCGGGTACCATCGGGCTTGGACGTGGCTGTACAGTCGCAACAAAATTGATGCACTTCCATCTTTGTTTAACGACATGTTCGTGACAAAATGCAACTATCATACACAGTGCCACTGTTTAGATATCACAATAACAGAGAAGAGTGATCTGCAATTAATGACAAACCACCCAAAAGCGTGAAGTGGGGACACGTCCCAAGAGACGATGGATGAGAAGCACTTTACAGAGTAGCTGTGTTGGCGTAGAGGAAAGGTGTAAAGTTGGTAACCCGGACCACCGTGGTTCAAATATTGTTCTCTGCAATTCTTCTTGGTTTGATGGCCTCTGTTATACCTTTGTGGAACTGCACGCTACTGGACGCCTTTTAAGCTTTACAACTAAATATTGCAATAAACCGTTAGTTAATTACCACTGGGTCTATGGTAGCTGTTATAAGACTTGCACGAAATGTTGGAAATATCATTACAATATTATGAGCATTTTGCAGACTGCCAGTTTAGCTCAGGGGACGAGGCATTGCGTGAAACAACAAAGGAATCGTACTCTCAGGGTTTATTTTTTAAACCTGTCACATGTTTCATGAACGAAAAACATGTGTGTTTTTATACAAAGGGAAATCTGGCTTAATGAATTTGCTTATTGTTAGTCCTGTTGAACTGTTAGAACTGTTGTAGGCACTTCTTCAATATCTTTTCCAGTATCCACACCCGACGTGGCTTTGACTGAACTAAATTTCTGAAGTACTGTTTATCAAGGGCAATCTCCTCCTATGCTTCCAACATAATGTCCCACAATGCATTTTGGCAATGAGGCCATTTTTCCCTGATAGGGTGTTTCCACTTTGCCCACACATGCTCAATGGGGTTCGAGTCTGGAGTTCGAGGGACCCAGTTGAGCAGTTCAATGGAGTCCTGCTCAGAAAACCAGCCCTGAACACTACTGCTCATGTGGTTTGGAAAGTTGTCCTGCACGAACTGGAGTACTGCATGTGGATAGCGCTCTCTCACACTCGGAATCATAATATTCTGCAAGATGTGCAAATATTGGTCCGATGTGAGATGTCCATCTATCCGATGAAGCATTCCAGCCCCATCAGACGACATCCACCCCCAGCAAGACACACTAAGTGTGCGCTCAGCCACATAGCGTTTCTCGTTGCGGGTTCCACGTGCTCTGTAAACACGAACCGGTCTGACCTCTGCCGAACTGAAACACGTCTCTTCAGAGAGGATTACCTGATCCCAATTGCGATTTAATGCCAGCTCAGCAAAGGCACACCAGTCGACTATATGTTGGTCAGGGAGACATTCTTTGATTGCAGGTTTAAGAGGTCAGAATTGATGGAACATATTTAGTTGACATTTGGAAGGAAAAAAAATTACATTTCTTGACCGATTCAAAATGATTAAACATAGATCTCCCAATGAGGAGGTGAAGCAGCCTGTAGCACTCTTCAATCTTCCCCAAATGATTTATCAAATAGGAAACTACTCGCCAAAACTAGCGACAGCACTACCCAGCACTTCCTAGCGGTCAGATTTGAAAACTTACAGATAAACAATCATAAAATGTCGCATCTCTTGAGGCATGAAAAATGCTAAGTGTCACTTCGGCTGTGTACAGTTCGGCGGATATGTACTGCAACAGGGTCAGTCCGTAATTCTCTCGCTATCGGGCAGCCCCTAGCCCCGCTCAAACACGCACTGTGTCGTCGTAAGACATGATACACTCACAATGACATGTGTTGCGCTGTGGCGTAGTAGGTTAGCTGTCAGGTTGTAAAGTCGTTCATCGCCAAGCAACCACAGTTCGAGTCACGCCGTGAATATTATTTTTGTGAAGTAACACACCATGATGATGTCATGCTACGAAAACAACCGCGTTTGGCTGAGCTAACGTTGATGATAGTGCGTCATTACATTCTGCCACGGTTCACTATACACTAGCATCCAGAGAGCCCTTTCTGGCTCTTGTCGAACACTGCAATTACAGTGTGCGTGAGGCAGCAATCCGATGTGGTGTTCCACCAAGATCTGCTCAAAGATGGATACAGAGGTGTCAGGGAGGATTGGTCGTCCACCGCTAGGAAGTGCTGGGTATTGCTGTCGCTCGTTTTGGCGAGTAGTTTCCTATTTGATAAAATCATTTGGGGAAGATTGAAGAGTGCTACAGGCTGCTTCACCTCCTCATTGGGAGATCTATGTTTAATCATTTTGATTATCAATTAATATGATAAAATTGGTCCGGCCAGATCAAACATAAAATGCCAGCGTTTCGCCCCAGTGTGCCGTTGGGCTCGTCAGTTGGTACAGACACACCTCACCAATACGCATGGCTAGCACATACTGAGAAGGCCATCACAAGACACAAAATACAAGTAGTATTGACGTCACGAGTGATGCCAATGTGCTACGGAAGTCAGGCTCCCTTCCATAAAACAAAAACCTTACCTTGGCAATCCAAATAGGTTATGAACATTCCCAAATGGGAATATGATGTTAATTTCCGTTTGATCAGATAAATTATCAATTAATATGATAAAATTGGTCCGGCCAGATCAAACATAAAATGCCAGCGTTTCGCCCCAGTGTGCCGTTGGGCTCGTCAGTTGGTACAGACACACCTCACCAATCATTTTGAATCGGTCAAGAAATGTATTATTATTATTTTTTTTCCAAATGTCAACTAAATATGTTCTATCAATTCTGACCTCTTAAACCTGTTGTATCATACGTTTTAACTGAATGCTTGAACATTGTGTTAAAATAGCCCAACAGAAAGTTAAGATGCTGAAGGAACTGATATCTGATGGCCCAGTTCCAAGGAGCTGACTTACTTCCCACATTATGCTATTAGCATTCCTCCCACACTTCTGGCCTTGTATCTTGTCATATTTCTCATTAGTGTAATTAAGTTAGTAACTGTGTCACCACTCTGTGGTTGCAATGAAATGATAAAGGAGTTTGTTTACACCTGTAATTCAGGTCTAAGAACTGGAAAAGGGTACTGTCAGCCTTGTGTCTATAACTAATGAGAGGTTTCTACCTCAGTCAGTCATCTTAGATTTTGTTTTCCACGCCTACACAGGCAAATGCTGGGATGGTACCTTACATATGTCAACAGTCCAAGACCTAACTCTGACAAGTAAACATATTAGTACAGACACTACAACAACAGAGGTTTATCATACACCCAAATACACAGGGCTGACGATCATGATGTTGCAAATCTTTACTGAAATAATGACGTCTTTCATTCTTTCTTGGAAAGTTAAAAAAATATTTTCCAGTAATAATTTGCCAACATCAATTTATACTTTTCAGTCGATTGTGCAAAAAGAGTGTTAACCATCTGAAAAGTATTAATTGATAGTTTGTAAGGCAACTAACTTCTATTTAAATGTTTAGGTCCAGCTTGGAGAAGAGTTGCTAGCTCAAAGCGACCTTGAGGGAGGTGTTGAACATTTGGGTAATGCAGTGGCTGTGTGTGGTCAGCCCAATCAACTATTGCAAGTGTTGCAACAGACACTGCCTCCGCAGGTGTTCCATCTGCTGCTGCAACGCCTACCGGCGTTAGGACAGGTAAAGTAAGTGCATGCTGGGTGTGGTATAACCTGGGTTCCAATGCTAACCTGTCTTGTCTGATCTCAAATATTGGTGGTGTGCTAAAGAAGCGTCTAGCAATTAGACAATTTTTATCATATGAATTATTTATTGGCTTATGAGATGTGTCCTCTTCCTCGAATAACTTCTAATTGGTTGACACTATGATTTGATATTGTAACTTTTGTCTGGCTGCGTGGCTCAGGGGTAACGTTCTCGCTTGCTGTGCCCAAGGTTGCAGGTTCGAAACCTGGCGCAGTCAGCTGGCATTTGAGGGTGCGCAAATGCGAGGGAGCCGTGTCAGTACATTTACTGGCACGTTAAAGATCCCCTTTGGGGCAAAATTCCAGCACCCGGCGTCTCTAAAAGCCAGTGTAGTTAAAAGGGACGTAAAACCAATAACATTATTTATTATATTGTAACTTTCAGTCGGGCAACAAAAAATAATTCCAATTACTAGAATATGTGAAAAAATAGCCTGAAATAAATTACATGTGGTTATCCCTCCGACACTCCCACTAGTAATAGATACAGCGTTTCTCGCGAGGGCTACATATGTAGCCCAAACAATTAATCGATCTGATGGACTCGCACGCTTTATTTTTGGTGTTCAGTTTTATTAATATGTTAAATAGTAGTATATAGAAGTATTCTAAGCTAAATCTGAGGATTTTATGTTGGCTTTTATTTTCATATGGAAAGAAAATACAAACCTAAGAAGAAAATTCAATTTTATCGTACATCTTCGGTAAAACTGCAACAGAAATAAAACTAATGATACTAGAACTGTTAAATTATTTTTGTGTAAACCTAAATACATAGGCTACCGTACATTAGTATATATTTGGATTGGAATTAAACAAAAATAGGGTACTAGGTTAGATAATTTCCTTAGAAAATCACCACTTATTTTGAACAATTTCAGTATTTTCTTTTTCTTTCTCCAATTCTTGAATTTTCTTTTTTCCCTTTTGGCTACAATCTATAGCCCAGGAAATTCATAAGCATGCTCACACAAATTTGTCACCCAAGCATTCAATGCAAATGGACATAATGATCCGTGAAGATTTTTATTGCACTTTGCCCATCTAGGCCTATTCCTTGTTGATTTTCCCCTCCCTCCCTTCACTTCTCAATAAATCACATAGACTCCTCTAGAATGCATATTTTATTATTTGTTGTGGAAAGGTTCACAATTCACATGATATACCATATTGTTTTTGACACTGAACTTCACTGATCAAAGAATACGTGAAAGATACTGCACTACACTCTTGTGCTTGCTGCCAACTCAACATTCTCCCACCTTGAGTTGTTAACAACTCAACAAAACAATAACATAACTTTTGTTTTTTCTTTTTCTCAAAATAAATGAACACAAAATTAAATAAGTCACTCAAAATATCTCTTTGGTTTAACCACCACTCTCCCACTACTGGTTTTGATGAGATCAGAAGTATTAGTAGATGGTTTAACCGTCTTAGGATTGTTCTCCTTCTCATTTTCATTCCGCTCAACTTGCAGTCTTAAAGCATGATCTTCTCCAGATGTCACTTAAAGTGGATACACCCTCTGTACTGGCCTCAGTAGCTCTCCTTTTGTAGTCGCCAAGCGAACAACTCTCACGACACCACCTTTGCCAGGGATGACCTCTGTCACTCTTGGCAGTCTAGTCTCTTTGTGTTGTCACTGGCTACCAGTACTACTTCACCTACGCAGGGTTTGTGATGACTTTTCCTAATGTGGTTCTTCTGTATTAGCTGTCCAAGATATTCATTCCTTTACTTTCTGTCTGTACCTGAATCTTCTGTCAAGTTTTATGTCCTCTATCATGTCGATATCGGGCATTCCAATCTCCTTGACTTCCTGTAGGAACATTGCAGGGGTGATAGCCATCAAGTCTTCTCCATCATTGGACAGGTAAGTAAGTGGTCGTGAATTCATGACAGCTTCAATGTCACACAGAACAGTCATCATTTCTTGGTATGACAGACATGAATTTCCCAGAACTTTCCTGAGCATTTGTTTGAGGACACCAATCAGCCTCTCCCGCCATCCTCCCCACCATGCTGCAGTGGGAGGATTGAATTTCCATTTTATTTGTTGTACAGAACTATATTCAGCAATTTTATCCCACTGAATTGTCTCCAACATATTACAGGTGCCTTGAAAGTTTGTCCCATTGTCACTATAGACAATCATTGGCCTTCCACGGCTGGACACAAAGCGCCGAAAAGCTTCGAGGAATGTTGCAGTAGCCAAAGATGTTACTAGCTCCAGGTGTACTGCACGAAAAACCGCACACGTGTACAGACAGACCCAGGCTTTCTCTCCGCCTTTCAAAATCAGAGGCCCTGCAAAGTCGACCCCTATTATTTCAAAAATTGAGGCTTCTCTCACTCTGTCTATGGGGAGATGAGTTTGTTCTGCTTCAAAATGTTTTCCATGGTACCTTCTGCAGACAACACATGTTTTAATTGCACCCTTCACTGTTCTCCTTCCTCCAAGGATCCAATATTTCTGTCTGAGACTACTGAGCAGAATCTGGGTTCCAGCATGACATAAGTCGTTGTGCTTCTCCGTAATGAGAGCGTGAACTGTTGTATGCTTCGCAGGAAGGATAGCACGACAACGGAAAGCATAATCATCTTTGCGCAATATAATTTTTGTTTTCAGTCTCATCACTCCCTCATCATCCATGAAAACACATAGTGAGTTGAATCTTTCATCCTTTTCACCAACAAAACACTCCTTTTGTATGAACTTCATCACGACTTTTTCTGCTTCTGTGGTTTCTTCAATGGATAGTTCGGTAGTTCTTCTATTATTTTTCTATAGTTTAATCAGTTGAAACTTTCCGTCAAATCAATACAAAATATTTTGTATTGATTTGACGGAAAGTTTCAACTGATTAAACTATTTATATACGTCAATACGGACCAGAAATGGCAATTAGTATTCCCATTATTATTTTTCTGTCGACAATTATACAGAAACCTCAAGATCCATCCTATCATACGAACTGTTCTACGGAAACTTGAGAAATAGTCAAGGTGCCATTCTTGGGTATTGGACTTGTCTTATAACACCGTCATAGTGTTGACTTTCTTTTTTCTTTCTTGGAAGACTTCATCATCGTTTGTTGAAATTTCGGGGCTAGGCCATTGTGTAGTGGATTGTTTTAGCCATTTTGGCCCTTCCCACCATCTCTGTTGAAGTAACTCTTTTGTGCTACATCCCCTTGATGCCAGGTCAGCCGGATTCATGGTTCCTGGAACATGACGCCACTGTTCTATTCTGGACAGTCATCGAATTTCTTGCACTCTGTTCCACACGAAGGTCCCCCAAGGTTCGTCTAACTTGATCCAGGACAACACAGTCGGCGAGTCACTCCAATAATAAGTAACTATTTCTTTTGCAGTTAATGTTGGCAGTACTGACGTCACTAGTCGAACCCCTATTGTAGCTGCTAATAATTCCAGGCGTGGTATGGTGATAATCTTCTTGGGTGCCACTCTTGTGTTGGCTTGTACAAATCGTAGCTCTATATTGTCAACCCTCTGTATTCGCAAGGATATAGCTGCAGCATACGCAGTTTGACTGGCGTCACAGAACACGTGAAGAGATATATCTTCAACCGACTGGACACTACCGATCAAACATCTAGGAATCTTAATCTCAGACAGCTGAGGTAGTTCTGCCAACCACTTCATGAATCTTCTCTTTGTTGTTTCGTCTACTCTGGTGTCCCAACCCAAGTCTGTGGCCCATAGTTCTTACAAAATTAATTTTGGACCGAGAAATACCGGACATGAGAAGCCAATAGCTCCTAGTATAGCTCTTTTGGTGATTACATCATATTTGAAATCGTTAACATGAGTTACCGGTAGATTCAGTTCAATGGTATCTTCTCCTTTATTCCAAATGAGCCCTAGCACATGAGTAAGATTTTCAGCTGTACCATCCTGAGAATACTCCCACCCTCGGAGATTGAAAGATGCCTTATCCATTATTATGCTTGCCTCTCGCATGAATGAATGAAGGTCATTTCTGTTGTTAACACTAATAGCACAGTTATCCACATAAAAACATTCTTCCAATCTTTCTATTGTTGAAGTTGAGTAGGAACTATTATCGACTGTTTGTCTCTTCAACTCATTCAAGTGGAGTTCGATGGTTGCTGACAATAGGAACAGAGAACATTCAAGTCCAAAGACAACTCTGTTGTGACGGAACACTTCTACCTTCCCTGTACTTTCCTCCTCCCACCAAAGGAATCTCAGAAAATCACGGTCTCTAGGATTAACACTTATTTGAAGAAATTCTTTTTCTACATCGGCCGTCACACCGATCTCATTTTCTCTGAACTTCAGTAGCAAACTAGGGATCAACTCTATGAAGTTAGGCCCTTTTTCAATACATTCGTTCAGAGATGGAGCGTTTCTCTGCTTCGCCGAGGCATCAAAAACAGGCCTGATCTTGGTGATGCTGTGTTTTTTTTTGAAGACAGGTCGGTGAGGTAGATAGTGTCCACCATTCTTCAGTTCTTCTTCAGGTACCCTCTCGATGATTCCTTGCTCCAACCAACTTCGTAAGACATTATCGTACTCCTGATAATGTTGTTCAGCTTATAGTTTCTTTGTAGTGATTTCTAATCTGTGCTGAGCTATTTCTCTGTTGTCAGGGAGAGGTGGATGTTGTTCACTCCAAGGCAGACACACTTCATATCTGTTATCTTCATTCAGTCGTGCAGTCTCAAGGAAGTTATTTCTAACACGCTCATTCCTCTCTACAATAGACAGGGCTTCCAGCGACTCGCTTTTCTCACTATTATTCACTATTATTTCAAAGCAGCCTCACTTTTCTCACTATTTGATAAAATTACTCACTATTCTCACTTTTTTTTACACAACTGGTCACATTCTGCGTTAAAAATGGTCTCGTGCACAATCAAATTGCTAGAAATGACCCATATACTCATGAATGGGTACTTCATTTTTCTGCCACCGGTGCCTGAGCGCGCTGCCGGCAGCGAGCCAGGTGGCCAGAAAGAATGAAAAGCTTCCATAGTGCAATACCACAGCCGGAGATGCAGCGATCACCGAAAATTTTAACAAAGCGTTTTTTAACAAAAGTTCACATTTATATTTTTGTTTTATGATTTCAATTTCTTGAGTGTTGCATTGATTTTCCTATCCATTATTTCCAAGTGTCATCTAACTACATGAAAAATTAACATTGGCACAATTTGGTTGACATTTTTGGGGGCTAATTTGTTTTTCATATACACATTCTTAAAAATGTTGTCTATTTCAATAGAGTTTTGTCACACTTTTGGGGGGCTATGGTTGGTTTTGGGGAGCTTAGCCACCCAAGCCCCTCCCTCAATTGCGCCTACAGATATCAACAAAAGTTAAAATTATTAACCAGATATACGGCCATAAATGCGAATAATGCTATGAATTTGCTATTTACTCACTTTTTCATACAAAACTCACCTTTTCTTCACTTTTTTGAAGAAGAAACACTCACTATTTCACTATTTTTGGACGAGTGAGCGGATGGAAGCTCTGACGATAGATTCTTTCACAACAGGGTCAGTAATTCCAAGAATTTCTAAGTCCCAGAGATCAGAAATTCTGGTATGTTGGGAAAACAATGATGACACTAATAATGATGCCGAATCCCTTTGGGCCTTGTTACCTATGACTTTTCCCATTGGTGTCCACCCTAGGGAAGTCTCCACCAAAACTAGGCCACATTTTAGTTGATGTTTCCTCCCAGTGAGCAGTTCACCCGCCTTATCGGCCCCAATCAGAATCTGCACAGGCCCTCGCTCTCGTACATCAGTTAAACATATTTTCAGATCCCTTATCTCCTCACTCCAAGAACCATTCTTAATATATGGGACATCTTCACAAATAATCTCTTGGCTTAAAACTTCCAGCTCCTTGGAATAGTTTCCCTCCAATCGCTTTAAACTTATTCTGTAACAGTCTTGTTTTGCTTCTCGGGAACGTACTCCACCAAACAAGGAATGTATTAACGTTTCCTTCCTGATTGACTGATACCCCATTTCTTCGGCTAGGTCACGTGCAATGTAGGATTTAGTAGACCCTGTATCAATGACAAGCCGGCCCCGTGGTGTTGGGGTAGTGCGTCCGCCTCTCGCCCTGAGGCCCCGGGTTCGATCCCCGGCTCCGTCAGGGATTTTAAAACTGACGTGAGGGTTGGAACGGGGTGCACTCAGCCTCGTGAGGACAATTGAGTAGCTGTCTGACAGTGAGACAGCGCCCCGATCACGAATACCAAGATTAACGGCCGAGGGGACCCGACGCGCTGATCACGCGTCACACCAATATCTGCAGGCCAAATGGCTGGGCAGCGGTCGCTTGGTCGGCCTTGGCCCGTCATGGGCTGGATAGTGCCAGGGGTTGTTGTTGTTGACTTTGAGTATCAATGACAGCTCGTACAGTTTTTTTGTTTACCCTTTCCTTTAACGACAACTGCCACTGTTTGCAAGTACACCTCAGGAGAACAAGACACATTAGCTAAAGCCTTATCCACATTATTGCCATGCTGGTGAACCAAATTCCTGTCTCTCTCATAATTCTGTTTGGACACACTTTCATTTTCTTTGTCACGGAGCTTATAACACATTAATACCACATGTTTACCACCACAAACAATGCATCTGGCAATCGATTTACAAGCTCTACTTGCATGGATGGCCCTTTTTTAAACAATTGAAGCAACAGTGTTTATCAGTTAAGATTTTCCTTTTTTCCCCTACAGTCATTTTTTGAGCTTGAATGCACTCTGGGCTCGAATGAGGTTTAAGACAAAAAACACACTCCTGTCTCTTAGAAACATCAGCAAACAAAGCAGAAGCAGTAGGTATATTTGGTTCAATGACATCCCTTGGTTTCTTGTCTCCCTTAATCTTAGATCCTTGGGATGGGCTAATACTAAACCCTTTCATAGCTAATGAAATTCTTTCTTCACTTACTACTTCATTTTGAAGAAAAGCCATGAGCTGCTGCAAACGATCTTTGGATACGGAATCACACCTGAAGGAAGTATTCCTCTGCCATGCTCTTAACAGGTCTTCTGGGAAAGATGATTCATTTAGGGGATACAGCATTGCAGTACATTTTTCTGTAGTAACGCCTAAACTTTCCAGCGATCTGAGATGTGACTCTAATTTATCATACAAGCTACTCAGTGTTGGCCTTTCTTTGGAATTGATTGCATTCGTCAATACTAGTTTGAGCAATTCACGAACATAAACTTCCACCTGCAAGTCCTCTCTACCAAATCGAGTTTGAATATCTATAGCTTTGTCATAATTCTCGGCAGTGGGTGGAGAACTAGTAACTAATTCATATGCTCTGGAACCTTCTGTCATAGCCTGAAATAAATATTGGAATTTATCTTCCTTCCCAATGTCCTCATCCTCGTGAATTTTATGGAACTGGCTCCAAAAATATAACCAATCAATTATTTCACCAGAAAATTTCTTAAATTCTATTCTTGGAAGTCTATATTTCTATCACAAACTTTGTCATTCACTACTCTTTGTGGAGGGGTAATGGAAACAACGGGATTCATAAAACGTGTTGCTTTTGTTCTACAGCTAAGGAATTTGTGTTTGTAATCATCAGCTAATTCACATTCCGTTTCTATTTCGTCATCCTCACACTCGTCTATCGTATGTTGAAATATTAATCCATCTAAATTAGAGATATCATCATACTTTTCTTGAAGGATTTAAAGTTGCTCTTGCACTTTTTCCGTTTCAGTTTGATCATCTTCTAACAATGCCATTAGTTGATTGTGTGAGCGCGTAAATAACCGCCGCTTTACGGTTCTTTCTTTAGCGAGTCTTTCCATCTTTCTTCACGGGAGCCTTTTACTATGAATGAATCGTGTCACTGGTCGCCATAAAATGTTAGGTTCACTTCTCAATAAATCACATAGCCTCCTCTCGAATGCATATTTTATTATTTGTTGTGGAAAGGTTCACAATTCACACGATATACCATATTGTTTTTGACACTGAACTTCACTGATCAAAGAATATACTGCACTACACTCTTGTGCTTGCTGCCAACTCAACAACCACCAAACCTGCAGTGTCACCCACAGACAGTCTCTGCCTTCCGAAAACAAAAACAACCTGTCAGAAAACTTAGTAAGTGTGGCAATTATTACTGCTAAATATTGGAACTATGTTTATCAAATTTGGTAGTAAGTCGGTTCCATTTCCCAGACACTTCTGCTTTTGGCTGTCATTTCCATGGTAAACACCAAATCCAACATGGCGACCATGTAAAATATTTCACTAGTAGGCCTATTCAGTGTATCTGAAACTCATACGGCAGTCAGCTTGAAAGCTACACAGTTACTGGGATAGCCCATGGGCAAAGAATGTTTATTATGTCTATGTAGGGATCCGAATGAAGTTCCATCAATTCCACATAAGTATTTTCACATGCCAAGTCCAGTAAGGGGCTCGGGTTTGAATTCACATAGATTTACATCGATGTCCAGAAGGCAAAATGCTGGATTGTTGTGAGCTCCGTTACAGAAACTACTAAATAATTTCCCCAAAAGCATGGTTTTATCGGCTATAATTGTGGATATTTGAAATCGAACAAAACTAATGGATTGTTCCATGGACAATACAATTGTTTGATAATTCACAAATATTGATTATTCGTTAGTACGTCAATATTTTCATCGCCCGAGAGCTGCACATCAGGGCATGGGCCGTTGAATGTGTAAGAAGAATCGTTTTGTTTTTAATGAAACTTCGTTAATATTTTGAATTAAAAAATTCTATTTTTTTACGCAGGGTGGCTCAACCCTTCCAATTTATCCATATTTCGAATGGAACAGGCTTCGGTGGTAGCATGCTGAGCTGCTGTGCCCAATATAGCGGGTTCATACCCGGCCGAAGTCGTCTGATTTTTTAAGAGCATTAAAATCCTTCAATGTGCCTTCCTTGGGGGGGGGAGTAAAGCCGGCGGTCCCATGTCATAGATTTATGGCATGTAAAAGATCCTTCCACAGACTCAATTTGTGTGAAGCTTAATTTTTAAGTCAGATTTCTTTGGAACGCTCTATCAAAGTTCCAACGTTCACCACTGGGTATCGTTGACATCTGGTAGCGAAAGTTGGAACTACTTGAAATTGAACGGGTCTTGTAGCTCACCCTATGGGTGTCCGCTAGAAGCAGCTACAGTCTCTGGCGAGCCGAACCTGTCCTCGGACACTCCCGGCACTAAAAGCCATACGAAACATAAATAATATGTAAAGACGTACCGGTACATTGAGTATCGGGGACCAACATTTCTTCGAATTTCAAATCGATTTCGAATTATTGAGGTTTTACTGACCGAGTGGCCGCCTGTATAAGTGGCCCCACTCAATGTCGCCAACAGCCTCTCTGAGGGTGGATGTGCGATTTGAAGTCGGGGCACTCTCTTGTCCTTGGGGTGAGAAATCGCCCCTAAAGGCGGATGAACCAATGCATCTTGGTCAACGGCATGGAATGGAGAAGGCAACAGGAAACCACTCCATTAAAGATCTTAAGGATATCCCAAGTAGAATGCAACCATGGAAGTTGGTGACAGTTACGTGGAACTGAAACTAACCACCAACAACAGAAGAGTGTGGTTGCATCGACAAGGAATTAGCCTTTAGAATATGATGAGGTTTTACTGCAGGCTACTCTGAAACTACAGCATATATTCATAACAGTTTTCTTTTGCAGAAAAGTAGACTTTCCATATTGTACATAATCGATGCAACATACTGTGTTTCACATAGACAATGAGAAAAGGCTTCTTATGATGACAGGCACAGGTTTCATTTACCTTTCTAACCATGAGTCCCAGAAAGTACTTATCTCTTCTTCATGTGGCCGTTACCATCCTTAGAACCATAATGCAGCACAAGGATACACAACTCTCCATTGATATTGAAACTTCACGGGGACAATTGGGATTGTATTGTGTTGACCGACTTAAAAGTTTCTATATCAATTGTCAATAAGGCAACAATGGCTCTCTGAACTCTCCATTCCAGCTGATATCAGTCACAGT
The DNA here is from genome assembly GCA_946902985.2 of Meconema thalassinum. Lineage (NCBI taxonomy): Eukaryota > Metazoa > Arthropoda > Insecta > Orthoptera > Tettigoniidae > Meconema > Meconema thalassinum. Next base: position 86,453,648 of record OX336393.1, read on the forward strand.
CCCTGAAAATATGTCATCTATTCTAGCAATGATATTAAGGTTAACGTTTTGTTCGACATTTGATGGTGGAGGGAAATCTCTGAATGTTCTTCGATATTCTTGAGGATGTACTGGATTTCACAAACTTGGAACACGTTCTAATTTAAGTCTCAATGAAAGTAATCAAAATTCTTCAGTCTTCAAATGGGAGCAATGTTAACACTAGACCTTTCATCTCGTTTCCCCTGCATGATCTGGAGGATGCGGGGAAAACTGTGGAATTGCAATAATATGATGTATTTGACAAAAATGCCAACACATCAAGTCTCAAAACTTCAGTTCTTTGGAATTCGTTTATTATTATTATTAATCTTGATTGGTCACATTGGACCACTTGAGTCGTTCCACAATCACTTCTTCTTTGAAGGTAGTACTGCTTGGTTCTTGCGCTCTTTCCAGTACTTTTTCATTCTTTCAGATCGGGATTTTCTCAACTCATCTGAAATCTCCATAGGCTTTTTATGTGTCATTTCTGCAGAAAATTTGTGAGTTTTAAGAATGGTGTTAATTTTATTTTTCTCCTCGGCATCTGTTATCTTGAGTCCAACTGCTTTGAGATCTTGTTGGATTTCTTGGATCCATTTTCCTCCAGTTTTCTTTCCTAGATTTCTCATCACCAGTTGGCGTACAATTCTGTTTTCTGGAAGCCGTAAGATGTGAAAAAAATATGAAATTCTTTTCTTCTTCATTGTGCTGGTGATTGGATCAATCTCACGATAGACAGTTTCATTTGGGAGAATCCTCCAGACTCCCTCAACCTGATACTTTTTATTTATGCACGTTCTAATGATTCTTCTTTCCGTTTTGAGGAGCTGATCAGTTCTTTGTTCATTTTTAATTTGGAACAGTGTTTCACAAGCATAAGTGGCTTCTGGGAGAGTTACAGTTTTATAATGTTGGATCTTAGTAGCTATTGATAGGCATTTCTTATTATATGTTGACCAGGTTAGAGATTGTGCCTTTTTCATTTTATTTGTTCTATTTATCCAAGTTCCTTTTTCGTTTAAGTTATGTGTTATAATTTCTCCAAGATACTTAAATTGAGGAACTAGGTTAATTTTATGATCATTTATATAGACTTCATTTATATCTAAGGGTTTCATAGGCATGATCTCAGTTTTTTTCAAAGGATATCTGTAATCCTATCCCTTGAGCAATTTCTTGGAGACTAGTGATCTGAGTACAAACCTCTTCCTTGTCTAGTGCTAAAAGAGCCAAGTCATCTGCAAATCCTAAGCAGTTTATTTTTATTGATGGTTTTGTTCCAATTTTGATCTTAGGAGGGTTTTCCATTTGCCAAACCTTCATGATATAATCAAGAGCCACATTGAAAAGCAGAGAGGATAATCCATCACCTTGTCTGAGACCAGTTTTTACTGTGAAAGCTGTTGATATTTCTCCCCTAAATTTAACTTTCGAATTTGTGTTTGTTAACTTTAATTGAATGATTTTTATCAATTTAGGATGGAGACCGTATGATCGGAGGATTTTTAGCAGTGTCAGTCTATGAATACTATCATAGGCTTTCTTGAAATCTATAAAAGAGATAAAGAGTTGCTTATTTCTGTTTTTGTAATATTCCATTATTAATTTCAGGCTAAGGATTTGGTCTGGACAACTTCTGTAAGGGCGAAATCCTCCTTGATATTCTCCAAGTTGTGGTTCCAGAATGTTTTTGATCCTGTTGTAAATTATGCGAGAGAAAATTTTATATGTGCAGTCCAGAAGGGTAATTCCTCTGTAGTTATCTGGGTTCGTTTTGTCTCCTTTCTTAAATAATGGATGGATTATTCCTATGGTCCAGTGTGCAGGAATTTCTTCAGTAATCCACATTTTAACTAGATGTTGATGAAGATTTATAATCGCAGGTTTACCAGCATTTTTCCAGATTTCAGCAATGACTAAGTCTTCGCCACAAGTTTTGTAATTTTGTTGTTCTTTAATTGAGAGTTCTACTTCATTAATGTTTGGAGGATTTATTAAATCAGGTGAAGTTAAAATAGGTGTATCAGTGTTGACTTGCAGGGTTTCCAGTGGATCATCACAATTTAACAGTTTCTCGAATGCTTCTGCAAGGATCTCTGTATTTTCTTGGTTAGAATGTGCTAACTTTCCTGTTTGATTTTTCAACATTAATGTTGGAGCTTCAAATCCAACTGCCATTCACCCCTTCTGAAGTCAGGATGTTTCCAAGTTTTCAATTTATGGGGCTGTCTTTTAAAACATGTTGATTTAGAGATTAATTTGTGGTTTCTACAAATTTCGACTAATCTTTGACCATTTTTATTGGTTCGTTTATGTGCTGTCCATTTTCCAATGATATCTCTATATCTTCTTTCTTGTCCAAGTTGCACATTGAAATCACCAAGGAGAATTTTGATGTTTGATGAAGGGATGTTTATTAAAGTTTGATCCAAAAGATCCCAGAATTTTTGTACTTCTTCTCTGTCCTTAATGGTGTTGTTTTTTTGATTAGTAGGAGCATGTGCATTAATAATTGTATATGTTTTATTTGCCGATTTCAAAGTTAGGGTCGTAAGTCTGGAGGATTGAGTTTTAAATTCTGTTATCTCAATGATTCTGAGATCTATTAAGAATCCGTTACCAAATTGGCAATTTTTCATAACTCGTTTTCCTGGAATTCCTTTATATAGTCTGTATCCTTGTGATTCCAGATGGTCTTGATCACTATTTCTAATTTCCTGAAGGGCCATAATTAGAATTTTATGACTTCTCATGATATCCGTGATGATCTTCAATTTTCCAGTTTGAACCAGAGAGTTAACATTATGTGTAGAAAAGAATGAGACTTGTTTAGGTTTGATTTTCCATGGTATTTGTTTGTTTGCTACTTGATGAGTTTTCAGACGCTCCGATTCGTCATTATCTTCCGCATGACAGCCCACCGTATCCAAATGCTGTCTTTTCTGTAATCTATCATTACAGACGGCGGAATTATTCTTCAAATGACTTCATGGTCGACTATCTAAGGTTTCACCTTGAGGGGAGGATAAATCCTCGAATTACAATCCTGAATGTTATTCAGAAAGGTGAAAGAACTGAGAAAAGAATTCTCAGTCCCCCCCCCCCAACACTAGTCTGTTCACTGACCCAGTTTCCCGCTGGGATTGATTACCCAACCTTCCACTGGGTTGTTCAGCTTAGCAGAGGACACCACGTGCAGGTCAGTGTTGGCAGTTGGAGTGGAGAGGTTATGAGGATTCTCTTCTGCTGAATCCTTGTATTACTGATTTTGTTGGTTAGTATCATCACATCACACTCCCTTTGTCCAGGTCTACATATTTATAGACCTCCCCAGGTTGATTCCTAGGGCCCTGGAATTCGTTTATAATACACCAATCCAAAAATCTTATTTTTTTTCCAGTATATAGGCTAATAATAATATCGTATAGCCTCGGGTGCCGGGTGCAAGCTTTGTTTTTTGAATCCCAGAGGGTAGCTTGCATGTCGAATTTCGTTGTTCCTTGAAGCACTATGAAAGTCAAGTAGGTTAGATATCTAAGCTGCTTGAACACTATAGCGCTTTCTAGTAGAGAAATTAGTAACTTTGGGTTGCTGGAAACTTCCGAGATTAATTTTGCCATTATGAACAAGGCCTACTGAATTCAAATGGGTTCTTGAACATGCCAACATCGTATGACATGCGTGTCGTAATTTTTGCTGCCTTTCAAAAATCACTTACCGCGACCAGGAGCGAAACTGCAAGCTTGGTGTTAGTAAACTGACACATTAACCACCCACCGTGGTAAGTTTTTTTATCCAGTAAACAGCAGGAGACAATCGGTGTCAGTCTGGAGTTCAGATGCCAATATTGGAATTTAAAAAAAAAACATGGCAGCTTGTCATGTGTCACACAGCCACCAACCCTTATTCCAGTTACTGCAACTCACACCAGACTTGAAGGATGATATGTTGTGGGTTTTTTTTTCTGTCCCACCCATGTCCACTTTTGTTGGAATTGCCCCTTTATGCTGTTTTACATTGATAATTATGAGGGTTAAAAATGATAAGAAGTGATACTCCATCAATATTTGTACTCATGTGTTTAGAGATTGTCTAACCTTTGCTCCTCTTGCTGCTTGTTTTACCCTATTTATTATCACTGCAGAATTAAAATCTCCTGTAGAACTTCACTTCAGACACTATTCCCTTAGTTTCTTACTTAGAACTATTACTTACAGGAAAAATAGTCATCATCATCATCTTGTACAGTTTCCAGCCCCAGGCTGGGTCTGTTTGGAACATAAGCCTCGCCACTTTGTCCTTTCTTCCCACCACCTCTCCGCTGTCACTCTGGTCCAGTCCTCGCCTCTCTTCTTGACACATTCCTCCACTCCTTTCAGCCATCTATCTCTTGGTCTTTCCCTTGGTCGTTTCTTCTGCATCTGCATCTCATGTATCCTCTTGGGAATCTTCTTCTCATCCATTCTCTTGAAGTGTCCGTACCATCTCAGTCTTGATGTCTCAATCCTACCTTGCAAGGGCTCCTCTTTCACCATTTCCCTGACCCTTTCATTCCTCACCCTATCTATTCTTGTTACTCCGATCCTACTTCGCAGGAACTTCATTTCACCTGCCTGTATTCTGCTTATGTCTCTTTTCTTCATTGTCCACGTTTCTGAAGCATAGGTCAGTATCGGGACATAGTAGCTTCTGTATAACACTTCCTTGCTTTTTTGTGGGACATCTTTATTCCACACTAAGCTCCTAATGCTTCTCAGAAATGCTTCTGCCTGTCTGCCACGTTCCATAATCTCTTTGTCATTTCTCCCATTTTCCTCCACTATACTTCCCACCTTCTTCAGCTGTCCACCTCCAAGTGTTATCCCCCTCATTGGTCTGTCCTTTTTCCTGGTCGTTAACAGGCTCTCACATTTACTGATGTTGAACTTCCATCCGTACTCTCCCACTGTTTCTTCCCAAGCCTTCAGTTGCTCCTGAATTTCCTCAGAAGATGGAAAGATAAGTGAGGAAATTGGTAAGAGAATCCAGCAAACAAATGGGTTTTACCAGTGTGTGAGAGGTATGGTGTGGAACCAGGATGTTCCAGAGAAATGTAAGAAAGTCGTGTACTCCACATATTACACACCTATATTGACATATGCAGCAGGCACATGGACAACAACAAAACGGGATGAAAGCAGAGTCCAGGCAGCCGAGATGAAGTTTCTTAGAGGAATAATTGGAAAGACACGATAAGACAAAATCAAAAACACAGAAATTAGGGAAAGAACTGGATTCCCAAAGATACAAGACAAGATAGAGATCAGTAAGCTGAAATGGTATGGACACTGTAACAGTGGCCTCATCCCCCCCTTCCCTATTCGATAACCCAAGATGTGATAATAAAATTAGCATATCAAAAATGCTTTATTAACATGATATTACCATATCAGAAATTAATAAATGATAACACACAGGAAAGGGCTAATTTAATTACTCGCTAGGTCAGCTGAGTTCACAGCAAAAAAAAAACCTAGGAGCGAATGTTCCGATTTGCTTGGTTTTCAAGAACACCCTCATTTGATTTAGGAAAAGAGACCAGGCGGGACGAAACCAATGTCAAGACCAGCTTGTTGAGTGGAAGGCTGGATGCGTCCCTCAGCAGCCGGTATTAAATTGACCCTGCCAAAGATGAAGAATGAAAAGGGGAATAATCTTCCTAGTGACTTCATGCAATAAATAATATGACAAATCAAAATAAGCTAACATGTATTGAACATTAAGATCGAACAAATTACAAGACAAACCTTCCACCACTAAAATTAACCATCTGACAAATATGATCTAATTAAACACCAATGAATCACTTAACCTAAACAAACCAGACACTTGCCCGCTTGGCAAGATTACACACATCTACATTTGTGATAGAAATGAATTTGATTAGAAAGATTCCCCTGACGACAAAACTAAAGGAATAACAACATGAAGTTAGACTCTGTGCCACTTCTAAAACAATGTTACATAAGCAACTTACACGTTCCTTAGTGAACGAAAGCGTCTGAGAAACTTCAGAGTCCAGCAATGACTGTGTTCTGAAGCCTATCTGACCAAAGTTAAATCCACGAGGTTCCCATCCAGCTAACCGGAAATAGGGCGATAATAACCCACCCTGCAGTAATTACATAAAAGGCACCACCAAATTGTACAAACCCTTCCAAAATATTACATACTAAAATAATAATGTCAGTCCGCTTAAAATACGGTCCACCGTCACATGGCCTTAACGACATAGCAAAAGACACAGTTTAATGTTCCATCGAACGGTTGCCCCTTCTAACAAATTGCGTTCATACCACCTGGTGTATTTCAGCCCTCCGGAGAACTGCCATCAGTTCCCCGGAGGCGATCGCTTAACAGCCCTTCCGTCAGCAAGGTTCCTCTCGCACTGTCTCCCAGCCACAGAGCGCACGCCTGTATATTCCAGCGTACCCCCCACCACAACCCTCCAGAAGTACCAACTGCGACCAGTGGCAGAACCGGCCAAAACAAAGCCAGAGTTCAAGGTCTTGAGTGGGTACTATAGAATATCTCCCCACACAGGTTACTGCCTAGAAACCTTCCAGGAGCTGAGGCGTTACACCATGTTCTTGCAAGGGTGTTCTTAGAATAAGGGCTTGGCGAATGTAGCTGACAAGAAATGTTGCTTTTCCAATGTTTGCAGACACAAAGCTCTATTTATCTCCCTTTACAAGTGTCTATCAATGATAAGCCTATGAGTGACAGGACACACAAAGGCACAAATCCTGGCAGAAAGGCTTGGCGAATGAAACTGACAGGAAATGTTCACCTTTCAAAAGTTCACGGATCAAAGCTTGACTTATCCCTCTTTTCCATTTACGATAAACCTTTAGGTGACAGCACACACAAGGGCACAAATCCTGGCAGAAAGGGCTAGGCGATCCCATTTCACCAGTAGCCAGGCGCCAGCTTGGTGAATGGAATTCTCAGAAGGGGCCTGGTGTATGCCCTCATGATAATCTGGTCAGACCTGGAGCTCCTGCTGCGTCTCGAAGATAAGATGAACATGTACCGATTTGCAAAATTGGTACAGACACATGATGCGAATGGGTGAAGACAGAGTCCCAAAGCGAGTATTTACAGAGAAAGTAACGGGAAAGGCCTAGGAAGAGGTGGATGGATACAGTGAGGGAGAGCATAGAGAAGAGAGGGGTAAAAGTAGAAGATATACTAGAAGAAGGAAGAGAGTGGTGGAGAGACAGAAAATTATGGAGGTCCTTGATTCAAAACCCGATCCAGAACACTGGAAACGGGAAATGAAGAAGAGAAGATGAGTGAGTGTGCAATTGCTTATCTTACGCCTATAGTGAATTTCAGTGTTATTGATGTGATGTCATCTATTTGTGTAAACAATGTGGCTGATGGAGTGAAAATAGTCTGAAACATGTACCACGAATAAGTGTTAAATAACACACCATCAAGTATTGATTTGGCAGAAAAGTTGTATTGATATTACAGACTATAATTGAATCTGTCAATACGGACCAAAATGGAAACTAATACTCCCAAGTAAGGTGGAGAGACCGACCATCTGGTTGTTAACAGGATCTCACATTTTTGATGTTGAACTTCCATCCGTACTCTCGCACTGTTTCTTCCCAAGCCTTCAGTTGCTCCTGAATTTCCTCCTCCTTGTTTCCCCAGACCATGAGATCATCTGCAAACACCATTGCTTTCATCTTATCTTCTCCTATCTTTCCTGCTATCCGTGTCATTACCTCGTCCATAACCACAATAAAGAGAAGGGGTGACAGCGCACTACCCTGTTTGAGGCCACTCATTTGTCTGAACCAGTCTGTTCTTTCCCCTCCAACTTTCACACAACTCACACTTCCACAATACATCTCCTTCACTCTGCCTACAGTCCCTTTTTCCACTCCCATGTTTTCCATTGCTTTCCAAACCTTCACCCTACACACACTACAATAGGCCTTTTCGATGTCCAGGAAGGCCATCAACAGATCCTCTCCAAATTCGTAGTGGTGTTCCTGGAGCTGTCTCACTGAAAATATGAGATCCACTGTTGATCTCCCAGGTCTGAATCCATACTGCTCCTCTCTCAATTTTCTCTCCACTTTGGCTTGTATTCTACTTTCTAATATCTTTTTCATATATCTTGGCACAGTGAGGTATGAGTGTGACTCCCCTGTAATTTCTGCACTCCTTTCTGCTTCCTTTCTTAAATATTGGGACAATTAATCTTTTCTTCCAATCTTCTGGGGTCTTTTTCTCCTTCCATATCACCCTCATCACACGGTACAGCCACTGTTTCCCAACCTCCCCTGCTGCCTTCACCATTTCAACACTCACTTCATCCACACCCAGTGCCCTTCCTCCTTTCATCTGGTCTATAGCCATCTCCAGTTCTCTCCAATTCAGGTCCTTTTCCATTCCTGTGTTGTCTTCTCCATCTTCCAATACACTGTCTTCTTCCTCCCTATGACCATTTGGATTCAGCAAATCCTCAAAGTACTCTTTCCACACTGTCTTGAGTGTTTCTTTGTTGTGTACCTCATTTCCGTTTTTGTCCATCATTACCACATCCTCTCGCAGACCTCTTCTCTTACTTTTGACCATCCCATAAAGTACTTTCTTATTTCCTCTGCTGTCTTCCTCCGTCATTTCTGTCCACTTTACCATCCACTTCTTCCTCTCCTCTGCGACAATCTTGGTTGCTTCTTTCTTCTTTATCTTATAATCTTCCCTTGCCAGATCAGTTCTTTCCTGGAACCACACTCTGAAAGCCTTGTTCTTCCTTCCCACAGCTTCTTTTACTCTCTCATTCCACCATGGTGTCTCTTTACACCTCTTTCTGTTGCTTGTTCTTCCACATACTGCCACTGCAGCTTCCACCATTGTGTTCTTGAATTGCTTCCATTCCTCTTCCCCTGTTTTAGGATTGTCTGTTGGCATCCTTTTCCTTATTATCTTCTGGAATTCTTCCTTGACTTCCTTTTCCTTGAGTTTCCATACTTTGATTCTCCTTTCCTGGTACTCTGTCCTCTTGCTTTCCTTAACAACTCCCAGGTTCATTACAAGTATTCTGTGGTCGCTATCTAAGGCCTCTGACGGTATTACCTTTATATCTCTGACACTTCTCTTCATTTCCCAGTCGTACAGCATGTAATCTACCAAAGCTTTCTTTGTTAAATCACTGCTCTACCACGTTACCTTGTGGCTTTCTTTCTTCCGGAACCAGGAGTTGCCTACCACTAAACCGTTTCTCTTGCAAAAATCCAGCAAATTTCTCCCTTCTTCATTCTTGCTACGCCATCCTTCTGCTCCCAATACATTTTCATATCCTTGCCTTTCACTTCCTACATGTGCATTCAAATCTCCCATGACAATGATGCTCTGACCATTCAACTGCTGTTGTAGCTCCTCCTTAAAGTCTTCCTTCTCTTGCGCTGTACATCCAACTTGAGGGGCATATACCTGGGCTATCTTCAGGCTTCTTCCCTTTACAGTTACTCTGATCTTCATGATCCTGTCACTTATTCCCTTTACCTCTTCCTTCATTCCATCTCTCACAACTACTCCTACTCCGCTGCTCCTTCCTTCACTGTTCCCATTCCAGTACAACCGGTACCCGTTCCTCAGTTCTCTGCGACCTTCTCCTTTCCATCTTGTTTCTGCCAAGCCCAGTATATCCTGCTTTCTTATCTCCATCACATCTACAATCTCCTCCACCTTTCCTGTCAGTGTCTGTATGTTTAATGTCCCAACTCGTAGTCCATTAGCATAGCCGGGTCGTCGTCGTTTGCATCCGTCCTTTCCGAGGCCTGTTCCTGTTTTGAAAGTAAATATGATATCCACTACTGGCTTGCTAGGCCTATCGTAGCTTCACCACAGCCCCGTCAGCCGTCACTTTTCAGGGTTCCCATAGAGCCTTCACAGCTACCGCAGCGGTCCCGGGTCACACAAAGTCCCCACTGTACTTCACCCCTACAGGCAATCCCCTACTTCATGCCGTTGCCCGTCTCCCACCACGTGGAGGAGGGATTGGACTTGTGGGAGACTGGAAAAATAGTGTAATTATATATATATATATTTAAAGTTTAGTTGTAATATAATGTTTCATATATAAGGTGCGTTCAAAAAGTAACGAGCCGGAGAATACCTTTCCTGCACTCATGCGGATGGCATTGCTTTTTTTGGGTGGTGGTGACCCTGGATACCTCCACTGGAGGCTTTGTCGTTTGGATTCTGGTTCGAAGTGATGACACCATGACTCATCTCCAGCCACCACTCGTGCCAGGAACCCATTCCCTTCCCTCGCATAGCGCTGCAGATGACCAAGACAGTGGGCCATTCGACATTCTTCCTGGTGTGGTTGAAGACTGTGGGGCACCCATTGGGCACACACTTTGCGCAAGTGCAGTCGTTCCTTCATGATGATGTGCACACTTCCGACGCTCAATCCGACCACGGCGGCTATGGCGTTCACTGTCACTTGGCGGTCCTGGGTAATGAATGCATCAACCAGCTGGACATTGTCATCGGTAATGCAGGGGGGTGCCCCAGACCGGGCATCATCGGCTAACGACTCCCGTCCTTCCCTGAAGCGCTTGTGCCACGCCTTGCCCCTTGCAAGGGACATGCAGTATTCGCCGTACACTTGTGACATTTGGCGTTGAATGTTCGTTCCCCCTACTCCTTCCGCTGTCAGAAACCGAACACTTTTTTGCTCTTCGGTTGACGCCTCCATGTCACTGTTTGCAATCCGGCTGGCAGCGTTGGACGATTGATGCATGCTGCTGCTTGCTTTGTATCGTCACGTGACGTGCACGCGTGCCCTCTAGCGACGGGCTGTGACCTTCCACGCTCTGGTCGGAACCACACCTCGTTACACACGCCACGATTAGCCGATGTCGTCACCTGTTGGCGCATTCAAGCCTCCGGCTTGTTACTTTTTGAACGCACCGTATAGAAATTATAGAAGACTTCTACGGGTTCAGACCACTGAGCTATATGGTTCTAGTGCTCTTGGCTTGACCGGTCGCAGAAGCCTACAACAAGCATCAGTTTCATGAGTTGCGTAATAACACACATCAGTTTCATGAGTTGCGTAATAACACGCATCAGTAACGTAAAACAAGTGTTCGAAATTGCTGACATGAAATCTCGTCATAGGTCATACACTGCAAAGTACTTAATGAAAGTCGATATTAGAAACAAATCTTTCGTATTTCAGGTAGTTGCCGCGTAACATTGCAACACTCTGTAACCTTGAACTCGGCGCACATACTGCGGTTCGGCTGCATCTTTGCCTTATTAGTCCTGTGACCAGTCAGCTGTGATGATGCAAGAGAGTGGCTATGTAAATGGGCTATTATCTTTTTTTTTTTTGTAAATAAAGTATAGGTTAAAATAACTATTTTGGGTGTTGATTTAAGGACGCTAGGTGTGCCTTTGTGAGTTCTCTTCAAGACTTCGCTTTTCGGTCCGCGAGATTCCCCATGTGAGACCCTATGTTGTGTGTCGATAGCAGGCCGCTGACGGGTGAAAGCTGCAGACGGAAGCAATTGCTCAATAACATACGCTCACCTTTGCTGGCCCTTGCTGCTACTGTGCTTACCGTCTCCGCTTGCATGCGCTCCTAAACCTTGGTACAACATCACAAAGGGTTTAAAAGGACTTCCTGTACCATGCCATCCTAACCTATATCAAGGGAAATTTTCTCCTATTATATCCTCCCCTTTGTGAGGTTTGAAGCCATTTTTTAGTGTTGCCTAAGTAAACAAAAGTTTGGTGCTTTTCAGTCGGTCAACACGAATGTACCCAAAAAGAGCTGGGTTTTGTCCTAATCCTGAAATAAATTACATGAGATTAATAAATACACTAGGATGACCAGTTTCGACCGTCAAGCGATCATCATCAGATCCATTACACGTAGGCTATAACATCAATGTTGGAGAATACAGGTGAAAAATATGTACAATTATTTAGTTGCAGTATTGGTAATGCAACTGTCGCTGTATGCTAAATTTAGTATATCTAATGTTAGGTGAAATGCTAAAATGGTGATAAAAATCCGGAGTTCGTCTGTTTGGGGTGATTATATGGTTGTACAAAATCAACTATGGTTATACTGTAATAATACAGGCTGATACGTATCCGGTTGTCTTCCTGACTGGAGCTTCGAGTAGTTTCGTGTTCACTCTAGCACTAGTTTTGGTCGACTAACTTGGGTGTTAACTGGACGAAACTGGTTTTTCCTTTCTCCCCCCGTTGTTCCTGTGTGCTTTCTGAGGTCAGTGATATGTTTATTTGTGTGACGTTGCCAAATCAATAGACCGGGCAGCGCTTAGTTGAATGGCTTTTTAGTCCACGCGTGGCGAAGACAGTTCCACGGTCTTTAATAATTGTAGATCTTCCTGTATTCAATAACATACATTCTTATCTAGATTTGGCAACGTCACACAAATAAACATAGCACTGACCTCAGAAAGCACACAGGAACAAGGGGGGAGGAACCAGTTTCGTCCAGTTAACACCCGGGTTAGTCGACCAAAACTGGTGCTAGAGCGAACACGAAACTACTCGAAGTTCCAGTCAGGAAGGCGACCAGATAAGTATCAGCCTGTATTATTACAGTAAAACCAGTTGATTTTGTATAACCATATAATCACCCCCAAACAGACAAACTCCGGATTTTTATCACCATTTTAGCATTTCACCTAACATTAAATATACTACATTTAGCATACACCGACAGTTGCATTACCAATACTGCAACTAAACATTTGAGTCGTCTAGTATCAAAACCGGCCAAGTCACAAAATTTACGAAAATGAGTTATGGTTATCAATTTGAAGTAGAAGTACAGCACTATCAGCCGAAACAAGAATATGCTTCAAAATCGTCCATGTCTTCATGTTACAGAGCACTGAATTCTTGGTCATGCAACAAAATGGGCCAAGTCATGCAGGCAGTGCTTTCATAACCGGCCATGTCAAAGAACGAGTAGCAATCTTCATGTCGCAGGATTATTGTCTGGAATCTTGCGTTGTTAGATTACGCAAGAATGTGATAATATCAGTAGGCAACATTGTTCCTTATATTGTATACTCTTTGAAGTCATAATAATTTGTAATTTGTTCGTTTGCAACACTGACTTCCGTATTCGCGGGCTTCTTACCGCATTGGTGCGAAAACAATCGTATATCCTGTGTGCTTGTATTTTGTCATTATTGTGTAGTGTAACGTGTATATTGTTCCTATTTTAATAAGTGACCCATTTCCTTTTACCGTGTTCAAGATCTAAGTGAACTACTAACTTTTAATGATATAATACCTATTTTGTATTCTTCTCAGCTTTCTGATGTTCATCTTCATATATTACTATCCAATTTAAGCAGAATGCTTTCGTTTTTATTGCAATAAAGACATTGTCAATTTATTTTAATCTAATTGCCTTTTTTCACTGGAGTTTGGAATTTAAAAAGGAAAGTTTTACAAAAAAAAGATTAAAATTATACCAAATTGCAACAAAAACGGCCAAGTCAAAATTAATATTAGCAAAAAAGATGGGTTCCTTATGATTCAGATTTCTCAAAATAGCAGAACTTAAATATTAAGCCATTACAGATATAACTATGCAATACAATCTTTTGTGACCACCATTGCTTTGTCTCTCGAGGTTTTTCATCCATACTGAAAAATATGCCTTCAGTGACTTGGCAGGTTTTGATACTAGACGACTCAATTGTACATATTGTAAATATTTTTCACCTGTATTCTCAAACATACATGTTATAGCCTAAGTGTAATGGATCGCTTGACGATCGAAACTGGTCATCCTAGTGTATTTATTAATCTCATGTAATTTATTTCAGGAATAGGACATAACCCAGCTCTTTTTGGGTAAATTCGTGTTGACCGACTGAAAAGCACCAAACTTTTGTTTTATATCCTCCCCTATTTTTGAAGCTAAAAATTCAGGGGGGGGGAAGGGGGTGTTATATGCGGACCTTATTAAGTAACGAGTGCGTACCTTCTTATGTTTTATTTAATGATATGTAGTACAGTATTATTAGTATACATTTGTTTAAAATAAAGTGACAAAAATAAAAAGTTTTTTTTTTTTTTAAATTTCCATACAAAAATGAGGGTGCGGGGATTATTTAGGGGCGGGTATATACGGTATTAGCTGGAAATGTTCACAGTACAATTTCCTCACTCCAGTATCGATGTAAAGTGATTGGGACATCTTGCCACTATAGAGACGACGTGTGTTCCACAGGAGTTTCTAATACAGTATGGCACAATCATTTTTTTATTTTATTTTTATTTTTTAATTTAAATTGTTACATAGCATTTTCATTCTGACCCTGACATATTTCCTTATTAAAAATTATTACCACATTTTTATACTCATTAAGTTAGTAAATTTGTTTTAATGTTGCATTTGATTAGTTTAATAAGTCTTTTCAGACACAAAAATTAATTTGAGTCATAAGGTACTACTTTCTTTCTCCTTAATTTAAGGTTTCAAGTTCATGCTTGGTATAGATAATTTCATTTCTGCAGTGATGTTATTCATAGTGTGTTCACACTTCCTTCGCTTGCTTACTGTTTTATAGAATAACTTCCAGCAATTGCAAGGCATTTAGTTTCTTCCCTGCATGTTTCCTAGGCATCTCCACAGAAGCAGAGTTGTTGCATTTACTTGTATGTATTTATTATTATTGAAACAGCGCACAATGTGCAAAATGAGTAACCCACTGTACATTATTCCAATCCCAATTGATGTATGTCTTTGTCGGCAATAGTTTGCATTCATAATGTTGCTTATTGTGGTCCGTATTGACATAAATATATTTTGATTGAATATTAAAATAGCCGTCTTTTAATACAATTTATTAATTAGTACTTACAGGTACATGTTTCTGGGACTTTCACTCTCCCCCTTCACCAGCCTGCTTAACAAAACCTTTTAAGAAAACTTTCCTTGTTCACAAGCACATATAAATCACACGAAGATAGTTTCCACAGAATATTAAGATTTTTTTTTTTTTTTTTTTTTTTTTTTTCAAACAAGAGCTGAAAACAATGAAAAAAGGACAATCTTAATGTTCTGTGGAAACTCTCTTCATGTGATTCATATGTGCTTGTGAACAAGGAAAGTTAAAAGGGTTTGTTGAGCAGGCTGATGAAGGGGGAGTGTGAAAGCCCCCGAAACATGTACCTGCAAGTACTAATTAAGAAATTGTGTTGAAAGGTGGATATTTTAATATTCATTCAAAAAATACGTTGCATGATATAGAGAACAGGGTATGGGAAGCAATGAGAGCAAAAGTAGTGAACAAGGAGACAGTGGCAAGAGTGAAAGCAATGTACGAGGGAAGCAAAGGCTGTGTAAAGGTGGGGAGGGAGAGAACGGAATGGTTTCAACTGGAGAGTGGTCTGAAACAAGGAAGTGCCCTCTCACCCCTGTTATTTATAGTGGTGATGGATGAAATCATACGAAAAGTGGTAAATAGCATTGTGGAAAGAAAATGAAGGCAATGTTATTTGCTGATGACCTTCTGGTATGGGGACAGGATGAGGAAGAAGTACAAGAGCAATTAGATGAGTGGGAGAAGGTAGTGTTATCATATGGGATGAAGTTCTCAGCACAAAAGAGTGAAATGGTCATCACAACGTGGAGGAAGAACAGACTGGATATGGGCATAATACTTGGAGGACAGCAGTTGCAGAAAGTAGAATTGGTAAATAGCATTGTGGAAAGAAAATGAAGGCAATGTTATTTGCTGATGACCTTCTGGTATGGGGACAGGATGAGGAAGAAGTACAAGAGCAATTAGATGAGTGGGAGAAGGTAGTGTTATCATATGGGATGAAGTTCTCAGCACAAAAGAGTGAAATGGTCATCACAACGTGGAGGAAGAACAGACTGGATATGGGCATAACACTTGGAGGACAGCAGTTGCAGAAAGTAGAATGCTTCAAGTACTTGGGAAGCATAATTGAAGAAAAGGGAGGCAATAGGATGGAAATAAATGAAAGGGGGAAGGTGCGCAGATGGATTTTTGAAGAGTGTTAGGGGGATGATATGGAATAAAGATGTACCACAAAAATGTAAAGGAATCATCTACAAGACCTACTTTGTGCCAATTTTGACATGTGGTTCAGAAACATGGGTAATGAAGGAGAGGGACAAGAATAAAATATGAGCAGTGGAGATGAAGTTCCAGGGGAGTAGGGTAGGAGTGACAAGAATGGACAGAGTAAGGAATGAGAGAGTCAGAGAGATGGTAAGAGAGGAATCATTGCAAAATAGAATAGAGCGATCTAGGCTACAATGGTATGGACATGTGAGGAGGATGCGAGAGGAGAGGATACCGAAGAAGATGTTTGGAATGGAAATGAAGGGAAGGAGGCCAAGGGGAAGACCAAGGGACAGATGGACAAAAGGAGTTAAGAAGAGTGTGGAGGAAAGAGGAATGTGCTGGGACACAGTGAAAGACGAGAGATGGTGGATGGACAGGAAACGATGGAGAGCCGTATGTTCCAAGCAGACCCGACCAGCGGTCGGAAACTGCTCAAGATGATGATGATAGAGAACAGCATAGATCACACACACATTCTTCAGTTGGTTGGTGGAATCTCTTGTTTTTGCAGAACTTGTGAAAGCCATGTGTAGCGTATCCTGTCTTTATGTGTCTGAATTCATAGTTTGCCCGTTTCCATTCGTCAGTCATTATGGCGTCAGTTGAGTAGAAATCATCCCAGATAGCATTTTGCTTTTCTTTGAGTATTTGAAGGGCACTCTCATAGGCTTCGGTACACGGCAGTATCATCTGCAGTCTAATGTCTTCTATGAAGAAAATTTCTTTTGTGAAGACATTAGTCAGTGTTGACAGCTCTGTCTTCCCGATACCCAAGACTCTTTTCATATAGCGGGCTTTGACTTGCTCTAATGTTAATAGGTCATTTTCTTTCAGTTTGTCATGTGGATTCCGTAAGTCGTTATTGGTGCTATGGCCATTTTAAATGTCATAGCCGTTTTTATTGAGAGTTTTTGAGGCTGTTGAATGTGGTAAATTGCTTTTATCGCTGCTGTTGCTCTTTCTTTCACATGAATGTCCTTAAAATGTTATAGAAAACTGTCTCTTCTTTTGAGTGCATCTTTGCCCATGTTTTGACCAATTTGTACTATCTTGTATTCAAAATTTTGCTGAGCTGGCTTGAACTTTTCATCCCTAAAGTAAGGTTCATGTGAAGACGGATGTCGGCTTTGACGACAGATCTGGGTTGGAGCTAGTCCATAAATTATTGAACCAAGGACCAAGTTCAAGCCAGCTCAGCAAAATTTTGAATACAAGATAGTACAAATTGGTTAAAACATGGGCAAAGATGCACTCAAGAGAAGAGACAGTTTTTTATAAAATTTCAAGGACATTTGAGTGTGTCTGTAGATATAGTTGTGCTTTAATGTGTTTTTTATTATGTTGATCGATGAGTGTCGGTGATGTGTTGATGACTTAATGATGTGAGAGGGCTGAAGAAGGGCTAAATATTCGAATAGCTCGAAACATGAACCCTAGTTTTAGGAAGTGATACTTTGTCGGAATACAGTATTGTTCGAGGGATTTCCTTGTTGATTATTAGATTGATTATATTGGCAACATCTTCCAATATGGTAGATAATAATATTGAACGTCTGCTGATGTAGCAGCATTCATAAGTATTATGTATTCTAAATATTTATCAACAAGTTTTGATCCTAGGTTTTTTAAATTTGTTGAAGCTATTTCTGAACCAATTATACCAATGATTCCGTCTTATTTGCTATCATATCAGTTATTGCTTCCATTTTTCCCTCCTGTTGGTTTAACTATGTATGTTCTGTCATGTATTGTCATACTAATTCATCCCTGATGTTTTCAGCGGCTAGTAGCCCAAACGTCTGCATCATCCATGGTGGAAGAGGAGTTAGAGTGAAAGAAACTTCTTGTCGTAGAGTCGGGTAGACATACAGAATTGGACTTTCTGCTGCAACGGCACCACTTGTTCTGCAAATTCTTTTCCTGTGTGCAATCAATGTTAGAAAAAAATAACACTATATTTTGAAATATTCTCAATGTTAATAACTACTCATTTCATAGAAGAGCTAGCTTTAGGTTGTAAAATGATTGAATGTTAAATTCCGGTTATTGAAAGCAGTTGCATGTCTCGATAGGTAATTGTTCTGAGAGAAGCACAGTGATAGAGTTCAAAGCCCCAATGGTTAGTGACTTCACTGAACATTATTTACTGGTTATAGTAAATTGTGTTCACGTGTTCATCCCTTAACATTAAAGAAAAGCGAACAATCCTGGGATCATGTATATCTGCATTGTCAATAATTTCAGAATTGTTCCCTCAGTTTATTTGGTATATTATAAGTTACTTCCTTTTTTTTTTTTTTAGTTGTCTAAGAAATTTTCATGATGAGCTAACTCGACTTTACTAAAATAGTTTGAGTTATGGGGAGATCAATACTGTAGTTACTGGTTTTGAACTTGAAGAGGATGCTAAATCTTCATACAATGTTCTGATGTAGTTTTCATGTTTTATGTACTGTCTGAGTATTATGTATCTAAATATTTATCAACATGTTTTGTTTCCTAGGTTTTTTAATATTTATTAAAGCTATTTCTGAACCAATTATACCAATTGCCATATGATTGTAACTCTGATTTCTTGTCTATGCTTATTGTGGTGGTGGTGATTCTTGTATTAGTCATTCCAAGATACGAGTGCCGCTGAACTTGGCTGCGCCAGCGTTTGTTGTTTATAGCAGCAGAAGCCTTGCGGGACATGGAGAGTACACAGCGATGACAGAGTGCAGCCTGCACATACGTCAACCAGCATTGCATGTGCTACTTGTGTTAGAAGTTGTGCTGTGAATTGTGAACAGAAAAATTAGTAATAATGGGTGAATAAAGAATGGTGGTATAATGTATAAAATATGGACAAAAGCGAACAAAACAATCCTTGCAACAGCACAGCTAAGCATAACTAGAGCACGTCATCACATAGAGGAGAGACATATCCTACCCACGCGACTGTGTCAATCAAGCAGGCTGACAGCATGACACAAGTAAATAATGAAAATTTCCTACCTTGGCCGCCGGCACTCGTGTCTTGAAAGACTAATATTAGGGAAGAGGCAATGCCATCAAAAAAGGATTGACAGCAATTTTTAGCATGTACCCTGAGCTGAACAACGTTCTTCTTGAGGATAACTTGCTCATTGCTGGATTGTAGCTAATAACTTACGTATTAAACCCAATCTGTGCCACGTACAAGGCTAACTAGTATCCACCAGAAGTGTATGATTCGCTATTACTGATAAAATGTTACTATGCTTATTCATTAATGCCATTATCTTTCTGGGATGGAAAACAAAGGAAAACCTTATTCCTAAAACACAGACTCACTGCTGTAGTGACCATTTACATGCATCATCGTTATTACATGAAAAATAAAAAATCACTAAAAAGCTGATTGCAAGCAATATTACCCACTTAATAAAAATATTTTACTAAAAAAATAGCATATTTGTGTGGATTATTTTGACATGTTGGTATACATGATATTCTTTGGGGTCATTCAGTACAAAAGAAAGTAGGATGTGAATACATGTTGTATCGCCGTTACTGAATATGCAAGAAAAATAAAAAGTTCTCAGTTCCTATGTTATGGAAACTCTGTGTGTACTAAATATACTTTTTCTTACTGGACATTTTTGTGAGGGATGTGTGTTCCTTTTAGTAGTCAAGTTCCTTCTAATTGTAGAATAAAACCTTTAAGGGGTAGATGACTTCAATGTTTCACCCCTTAAAAAACCGTTTCCTGCATAAACCTTGTGTATCCTATAAATACTGTAGTGCTATGAATCAAACAGGAGAGGAATGCATCTTGCTGTAAAGTTTCGATAACCACCAAGGTTAGTATGCGCAGGTTGTTATACCCAGACTGGAACAATGGTGTGGCATTGCATTTTTGCACATGTGCTCTCCATAGTCATTTAACCCTCTGTCCTTTTTGATGTGTAACATCTTTCCACTCAGTTGCTGGATATTTTTTGTGGGAGTGATTTTGGAAAAGACGGAAATGTGTAAGAGGAAGCATCGCATACGGTTTACTTCAAGGTTTCGAGGCCCATTAAATATATTCCTACAATTAATCGTCTTCAAGTTGTCGTTCTTCGGTGTGAAAATATTCATTATATCATATTTGCTGAAAACAATATGATTTACTAAATCTTCATTAAGCATTCGAGGTACTGTCGGCCACTGAAATGGGACGGAAAGTTGTAAGAGGAAACATCCCATACGGTTTTCTTCAAGGTTTGGAGGCCCCATTTAAGATATTCCTATAATAAATCATCTTCAAGTTGTAGTTCTTTGTTGTGAAAATGTTCTTCTTCTGCTTTTACGGCCTCATTGGACCACTTCAGTCAATCATTTCTTGGTCCTCTTCTTCAGTAAGTTTCCTTTCCGAGTCACCCAGTAGCTCTTCATTCGCTCTGATCTTCTCAGGCGTTCCTCATCTGTAAATACCCTTTTTACTCTTCATGAAAATGTTCATTATATCATATTTGCAGAAAACAATTATGATTTATTAAATCTTCATACTTTTGCTGTATTCTTATTTGAGGCACTGAGACCACAAGCGGATTACCCACATTTTTTGTGCATTTAAGTTATGATATAATTAGGGATTGGAATTTTACGTTGATTTCAGAGTGAAGAAAGTGGTATTTTAAAGTGGCAAATTCGGTGGTTTCAAGTGCACTTTTCGGTACTTTCAAAATCATAAATTTTAGGTGCGATTTTATAAATATCATGGATAACATGCATAACATAACACATTTCAGTCATCCTTCAAAGTATACTTCAGTAAAGAGATTAAAATTCTCTTGGGACAAACGGTGACTCATATCACTTAACGTGCTAGTGTAAACTGAAAAACAAAAGTTCACAGCATTTGAACAGGGGATCCAAATGGTTTTCAACACAGATTCTGCGAACTTAGGAAATACAAATGTCATTCTTTGCAAAACTCCAACAATGTCTGTCTTGGTCCTGTCATGCATCTGCTTCTTGATTAAAGTTTGCAGTTCTTTGTATCTCTTAATACCTCACTTTCTTCCAGTGTTCCACAGAACGGCAACTTCTTAATTTTCTTTGCAGGGTCCTCATTGATGTTCATTAGCACTATTTCTGCTGGATCAAACGCACACATTTGTAAATCCTGTTCCCAGGGTAAACAGATCTCAAGCTGATTCATTTTCCAAGAGCATGGGACCCAGCATTTACTAAAACTGAATGTATTTTCCCTCTTTTTAACACATTTCCACAACCCTCCAACTGCTCCTTAATGTTGGTACCGTAATTTCCAGAAACAGCAAGTTTAAGGGTTTGCTGAATTCTCTGTAGATGCCCATCAAGAAGGTGAACAGTTGGATGTGGCCGTCTAATAAGGGGATGAGTTCAGTGATGTCTGTGCCAAATTCTTTGAATCTCAAGTATTTCGTCATGTGAAACATTGTTGAGAAAATCAACACCAGAGTTATCAGTCCCTACTACTTCACTCATAAATTGCAAAATATCTTTCAAGTACTCTGGCAGGCACACTACAGAATGACACCAAGAAGACCACCTGGTTAATACTGGTTCAGGAAACAGTGGCACATTTTGATCTGGATACTTGCCATCTAGATATTCATGTCTGATAGGCGGACTACATGACGCCACGCATCGAGTAGGTACTAGGATGAAGGGGCAGATAACCTTGCTGTTCCGGTCCTTAACACCTCAATAACTAAGTACTGTAACTTACTAGGATGATTTCCCCAGATTGTTAGAGATCTCTGTATGCAGAAAGTGAGGCCCGCTATCTACCGTTAAGTTTCCAATCTTTCTGTGTTTGTTGGATGCTCTCCATGCAGTCAAGTCATGGGAGAAGATTACCACTACTACACTCGCACAAAAACAAGCGTTTGTCGGCTTCTGTGACGACGATATTTTAAACGGGCAAGGTGGTCTCACTACGATGACATTAGGGCAAAACCTGGATGAATGTCAAGATGCAGAAGAAAGTGACATCCAGTAGTTAGACTTCGATAAAGACAATCATGGTTTCAGACATGAGGATATTGTATGGAATTTGACTGTCGGTGAGGTAAACTGAGATCCAGTACATATAGAATGCAGGAGTGATGCAACGGAAATTCCGAAAGTTCCCTCAGTCAAGCTAGTGTGTCTAGTCACACTTATCTCTTACATAGAAAATCAAGATGAATTTTCATTCTCATATATTGTTTTCTTCAGAATTGTACAATCTAAAATTAGAAAAAATAAACCATCTAAGAAACAAATAATTATGACAGTCATTTTTCTTAGTTTTTAATATTGGTAAAATCCACAGTGTGTCTTACAATACTATGTTATAAAGTATTATATTTTTTTGCGTGTTAATAAAATACATTTCAATATTTTTAACCAATAGTTTTCTCTTTGCTAGGCTTAAAAACATTACTGTAGATAATTCGCAGTTTTCAATATTTTGCGGAAATTCGTGCATTAATTGCCGCGAATTATCGGAAGTGCACTGTAAAAAGCTAAAATTCGCGTTTTCAAGCGAAATTCATGCATAATTCGCGTCTTCATGCGAAATTTCGCGACTTCAAAAACATTTTTTTTCCACCATTTTTAGGGTTATTAAAACACATTACCATCTGTGTATTACTTCATTTAATAATTCGCGATTGCGAATTTTTCCAATCCCTAGATATAATCGATAACATTATACGATATGATGCAATATGCCTGTTGATCTGTCTGTTTATCTGAAGGTTTATCTAAGTTGGCAACGTTAACATTGCTGTTGCACGCAACCACCGATAGATACCACAGCGTATCTGCCAAATTTTCCGTTTTTCCCAGAAGGTTTCCGGATTTTCAACTCCCTAGCTTGTTCCGTTCTCTGCACCCAAATCGAATTTCAGTGTTGATTTTCGATAATAGCTGCTATTCTGAGATGCGAGTGTTTAAATTCGACTGATAAGACTCAGGGTGTCTGCCGGTAACGAAAAAGTAGCTAATTTTACAAATGGGTAACGAAGAGTAGCTAATTCTTATGTCTGGATAGTTGGAGGTAACGAAAATTCGCCGAGGTCTGTTAAAATCATTTAAACCCGCGCCGCTAGGACCGCAGATGCGATGAAGCGAGTTTCACGCAAGCGGCACCGATTGCGTAAGCTATATTTCCCCATGCACGACCTCAAGGAAATGCATACTGAGGATACCTGTATACATCGGTTCAACGTTTATTTTCAGCATCGAGAAGAGTTTAGTTTTCTGTGAAATATTTTTCTGCATTAATCAGAAACCTGACTTTTTGCGAGATGATATTCACAAAAACGTCCGAAACTCAACAGAAACCTCTCATTTCTGATATTGGCCTCTAAATTTGTGTATCTCAAATTGAAGTCCAGAAATAACGCGAAATAATTTATTGTCGCAGTCTTGCGAAATGATACCGTTTCAAAAAATAGCAAAAATGCTTTGAAATACATAGACTATAATTATTTTAAAAATCTATCAGTCTAGTGAATTTGCGACATAAAGTGTGGTTAATTCGAAACTCCGTTATAAGTCTATTTTTCCTTTGAACTATGGTTCCATTGGATATATAATCTAACCGGGCTATCTCGAAAACTTGTATAATTTGAATTAGAATGTGCCCTCTTGTCGGATTATGCGTGCAATCCTCTCTGAATAATTCATAATAACCGATACACACTTCGAATGTTCATCCTCCAAAATCACATCCTCAAGACAGCCAGATGACAGCACGACTTACCTGTGGGATCTCGTTGAAAGGACCACGGTCGACGCTAGTTGCGTAAAATTATGAAACCCGAGCCCAGCCGCGAACTTGTGTCATCGAGGACTGCGGGAATCCCATCACGAAACATACTGAACCCTACTCGCCACTTTTCCCATTATTTATTTATCGTATGGCTTTTAGTGCCGGGAGTGTCCGAGGACATGTTCGGCTCGCCTGAGTCTGTAGCTGCTTCCAGCGGACACCCTAAAGGGCGAGCTACAAGTTCCGTTCAATTTCAAGTAGTTCCAACTTTCGCCACCAGATATCAATGATACCTAGTGGTGAACGTTGGAACTTTGATAGAGCGTTCTGACGAAATCTAACCTAACAAATTTTGCTTTACACAAGTTTAGTCTGTGAAAGGATCTTTTACATGCCATAAATCTATGACATGGGACCGCCGGCTTTACTTCCCCTCCGAAGGAAGGCATACTGAAGGATTTTTAACGCTCTTAAAAAATCCGACGACTTCGGCCGGGTTTGAACCCGCTATCTTGGGCATAGCAGTTCAGCATGCTACCGACTACGCCACCGAAGCTGCTACTTTTCCCATGACCGTATACTTAAAAGTGTACGAGGAGCGAGAAGTGCATCAACCCACTTAGAAATAACAGACTATGTAGCATCGCGATACTCATTTCTTCTCGTGATCCACGGTGAACTTCCAACTACAGCATAGGGGCAGCGGGAATCATGGCGCCGATAATACAACATTCCATAACTGCTCGTGAATTTTAACCATGCCCAACCTCAAGCTCACCTCCGCCATTCTGCCAGGACAGATAGGCAGACAATCATTGAACGGCCGGATGCGGTGCCGATAGCATAATACTGCGTTCTCATTGTGCAACCGCGGGGACAACGTGAATCTCGTAAAACGACCGAGCGATTGCGATACATCGCAATATTTCTCTGTATTCGATGACTAGTACAACTGGATTCTTGTCAAATGGACAGCAAGCGGTGCCGATTGCGTAATAATAACTTACCATATTTTCCTGTGTCCGACCTCAAGGGCAATAGAAATCTCGTCGAACGACTAAAAGTGACACCGATTATGTAATCGTGATTTTTCTCCGTGTAACGTCTCGATATTTCGCCGTACCTGACTGCAAAGACCTAATTCGGTGACGATCACATAACGTGGCATATTATATTTCTTCGTGGTCTACCGCGGGGACAAAGGACATCTCCCCAAACGGCCAATATCAGAGCATCTTCTTGGTAATCGTAACTTCTTGTACACAAGACAGCATATTTGCTGCATCAACTCATTTGATATTAAATATCCATTATTTATATTTATCTAAATGTTTATAACACCATAAGTGAATCTTATTCACTGCTTTAAACACAGTTCATTGTTGTTTTCCTTCACTGCGCGATGAGTTTCTATGGTTGCCGACCGCAGACGTATCTTGAATTAAAAGGTAGCTAAAAAGTAACTAGTTTTTACTTCATCCTTACAGTAGACACCCTGTAAAGTTTATCGATAATCACATCTCGCAGATTATCGCTGCATTTATATTACTCTATGTGCTTCTACCGTTTGAAATCGGGAAAGCTTGGTTTTAAACGGTGCTTGCTGTAAGTTCTGGTATTCGTGCAATTGTGTGACAATTTTAGTGTTCTCGTGATGAATTCAAGCAAGAAGTCTTTCAGGGAGGCATATTCTTCAGGATTTTTGGAAACTGGCACAATCAATTAGATAGTCTAACATCACCAAGAGTTTGTAATCTCTTTCTTTTCTCGCTATTTTTAAGACCTTGCGACGCATGTACGCATTAAATTTTTCTGGATTTCTATTTTTGAAAGTTGGCAGGTATGCCACTGAGAGCAGGAGTGGACTATGCATCATAGTCCATTTGTGCTCTGTTTTGATGATAGAGGTAAAGGTGAACCTAGTAATAAAAAACCTCCCCACAAAGTTGATGTAGTAAAACATTTCATAAAACAATTTCTGGCTTATGAAAGCCATTATGCGTAAAATAAAAAATAATTGTAGAAAGTATTTAGGACCAGATTTAAATTTATCAATTATGTATTCACTGTACTGTGCAGAGGATCAAATGCCAATTTCTCATTTCATTTTCTGCAATTTTTTTTACGAAACCTTCAATTTGTCATTTCATCCAACAGTGGCCGACTCTTCTCGAAAATGTGATGCTTTGCGGGTAAAAATAACAGCTTCAGATAATGAGAACGAGAAAACTAAGTTAATTGCGGAACGAGAATTCCATCAGCAAAAAGTTGAGTATGCACGACAGGTTTACGGAGTGATTCTTTGCTTAGAAAACAGATCGTAACGTTACAGTGATAACATTTGATTTGATTAAAACTTTGCCTACACTGGTCATCTCCACTGGAGTTTGCTATTACAAACGTCAGTTGTGGACATATTGCCTTGGCATCCACAATATGCAAAATGATGATGATGCATGCATGTTTCTTTGGAATGAATCCATTGCATCAAAAGAGCCACAAGAAATTGGTTCTTGTCTGCACTTTCATATGCAATTTAGTCAGAACCGAAAAACTAATTATGTACTCTGATCAGTGTGGAGGATGGAATAGAAACATAAAAGTTGCTGTACTGTGCAAATACATTGTAAGCAGCTCCGAGTTCTCTGTAAAGGAAATAGAACATAAATTTTTAGTTAGCAGACACTCATACCTGATCTGTGGTCAGGATTTTGGCTTGGTTCAGAAAACAAAAAAAGTATTTTCCTAATATTTACCTTCCTGAACACTGGAACGATGTAGCGAGTGCCAAAAAAAGGAATTCATTCAATCTAATCAATATGAATGCGGAATGTTTCTTTTCAACAAAACAACTCGAAAGAAACATCACTAACAGTAAAATGTCTTCTGGCAATTGTAAAGTACAATGCTTGAACATACAATGGCTGCAGTTTGAAGCAGCCAACAGATTCAAAATATGGTATAAATACTCGAGCCAAGAGCCATTTCAGGAAATGTATGTGGCCAAAAGAACATCCACATGCATCAGCAATCTAGAACTGCTTTATCCTCATGGAAATGTAATTACAGAGGTAAAAAAGAAGAATCTGCTCAGTTTGCTTCAATATGATTTCTAAAAAAAGTTAAAAACTTCTTCCAATGAGAAACATTGCCTGTCCTGGATTATTTTGTTGATGGTTTTGAAATACGAAACAGTGCTTAAAATTATAGAAAACAATGTAAAATGTATAATAATATTGTCACGTGCAACCTATGATGGAGTTTGTGCAATGAACAGCATGAATAATCAGTGCACTAACGGACTTTTCATTGAGAACGTAGAACTACTCGCAGCGAAAATGGACTAAGCCACAAAAAGGAATAATATTCTACTATAAAGGAACTTATATTGGTTTGAAAATTTCATTTGAAAAAAACTGAAGTTATGCTAACTCAACCTCCGCTTGCAAACAAAATTAAGCTGGGAGACCAAGAAATAAAAATTGTAGAAAAATGTAAATACCTAGGTGAAGTAATCACATACAACCTGAACGAGAAACCAGCATGGCAAAATAGAATAGATAAACTGGTTAGAGCACAGCATGTTACCAAGAATACATATAATAAAAAATGTATCTCGATAGCAACCAAATTGAAGCACTACAAAACAGTCGCCCAGCCACAAATTACATATGCATGTGAAACATTATTCAAGACAACAAACACAGTTGCAATAGATAGAGTACTCAAGTTAGAAAGGAGAGTAGTGAGAACCTGTTTAAATAAAAGTTATCAAGTAAATGGAGTCTGGAGACTAGCTTCCAATGAAACAGTTTATAAAGAAATAGAATCAGTGACAAGCACAATGAAAAAGAAACTAATATCATTCTTAGGGCATCTAATACGGTCACCAGAAAATAGAATCAGTAGAAAAATAATAGAAAAATTATGGATGAGTAAGAGTAAGAACAATATTAGATGGATCACAGAACTTAAAGAAGACATGAGAGAGTTACATATTACAATAGAAGATTTAAAATACAAGACAGACACACTCAAGATTCTGAAAGACAAACACACTAGTCTACAGACAAAAATCAACAAGCAGAAAATAGGAAGTCATTCCTGAAGCAGAAAGAAAATTACGTTCAGAAAGGATAAAGAAATATTGGGCTGACAAAAAGAAGAAAAACCTTCATAAACCTGACTAATGTAGTCCTATGTTGGCTAAAAAAATTAAAATAAAAGAACTTATGTGATTTTTGTATGTGCGAAATGTTCAATAAAACCACTGTTAAATCGTAAGTATGCTGCAATGCAGCACAGAAAAACATTCCTTATGAGGCCCGTTTCCTCCATATTGACTTCCGTGGGGTTAGTCCACTTGTGCTCTCAGTGCCTCATTTAGTGTAATCATTCGAGATACTGTCTGCCCATGCCCACCGGTTAGGATTTGGCACTGGAGTTTTACAAGTAGTTATTTCAATGACCAACAGAATTCACTGTTAACGGATTTTCGCTCCCAGCGAAACTAATATCTCGCGAACAAATCATGCTGTATGAGGTGTTGTAGGTCTCGAGGTGACGCCCCTTGTTTTCACGATTTTGGATTTGCAGAGATGGGTAAATCCAGAGCAGAATATGTGCTAAACTACGACAAAAGAAATGTGAGAAAAAATTAAAAACTGGAGGAGTACAGCCGAAAGAAATTGACTCCGCATATATTTCATCTCAATTTCATAATAGGATAACATGTCAGATGTTTCACATCAAATGCGACTACTGTAAGGCTCTTAATTGTTTGTTTTTCCACTCATGGTAACTTGGGTGCTAGTTTGCAGTACAGTTGAACCCCTACTTAATGAATTCCTAGATCAACAAATATTCCTTAAATGAGATTATAATTTTGAGGTCAAAATTGGTTTTCTCTACAATGAAATGAGACCAATTTTACATTGGGAGGACCAAATGAAATATGAAAATAAACACTTCTAAATTTGCTATAACAAAATGGGCAATATGTTCACCCCTTTGATAAGACTTTCACTGTTCTTGCCGTCTTGAAAGTGTGAGTAATGGATGGAGTACACATCAGATTGTTGAGAGACCAGCTCTGTTTATTTATTTATTTAGTGTTTGGCTGTACATATCAACATTAGTCAAAAATAGATGTGTATTTACATTATTTACAGTTTCACTTTCAAGTTGTTAATAAAGTCTATCACAGCTGGGCCTGCTTCCACAAAGTCACTGAAGTTGCCACTGTAGGAATGCGTCGGGCAGTCATTCACTATATGCCGTATGGTCTGCCTGGGATCACCACAACTGCATTCTGGTGAAGATATATATCCCCATTTGTAGAGAAGATCTGCACATCTACCATGGTTTGTTCTTATCCTGTTTAGCGTTGACCATGTTTTCTGGGGTAGATGGAAGCCACTTGGTGTTGTGGAGTTTGTGATATCTTGCAGCTGACTTGGAATGTTTTCCACCAATTCTTCTTTCCAGTTTTGCAGCAGGTTGAAGTTTTGGTTCACCAGGTGTCTCGCTGTCCGGATGGAGGGGTTTCGCGAGCGTAGACTTCTCACTTCAGCAGCAGTGATGTCCTGGTGTATTGGTAGCTGGTCGTTGGCATTTATCTTCTTATACTCCCGGAGTAAGGCATGTTTGCGTCTGAGTTCCGCTGGTGGAATATGACTCAGTGCTGGTAACCAAAATGTTGGTGTTGATTTTACTGTGCCAAATATCATTCTCATTGCCTGATTCAATTGGGCATCGACAAGTTTGGTATAACTGCTATTTAGCCACAATACTCAGCTGTTGAGAAGACCAGACTGAGGGCGGTGGTGCGTAAAGTGTCGGCTGAAGAACCCCATGTAGTGCCACATAGTTTTTGAAGTATGTTGTTTCTAGACTTAGTTTTTCTGCCGTTTTCTTCAGGTGTTTCTTGAAGGAGAGAGTTCTGTCTAAGATGACCCCCAGGTAATTGGATTCATTGGTGTGGGTCAAGCGATTTTTACCTAGGTACACTTCTAGTTCACGATTAGCTAGCTTATTGCATAAGTGGAAACATGTCACTGTAGTTTTGCTTGGGTTCGGCTTCAGCCTCCATTTTCGGAAGTATTCATCAAGAATGCGTAGATCAATAGTTAGGGTATGTTCTGTATTTTCGATTTGTCTCTCCTGGGTAGCAATTGCCCAATCATCGGCGTATCCAAACTTTCTTGAACTGGTTGCAGGCATATCGGAGATGTAGAGGCTGAAGAGAAGTGGGGCCAAGACGGAGCCTTGAGGCAATCCATTGTCAAGTTTCTTCTCCTTACTGATGGTGTTTCCCAAAATTACTTGAAATCTGCGATTCATTAACATGTTATCCACAAGTCTGGCTATTCTTCCGCAATGTATTGTGCGTAGGAGTTTGTAGATCATGCCATGTCTCCACACAGTGTCATAAGCAGATGTCAGATCAATGAATGCAACTGATGTCTTAAGCCCTTTCTGGAATCCGGCTTCTATGTGGGTGGTCAGTGATAGTACTTGATCGACACAACTGCGATTTGGTCGAAATCCAGCTTATTCCATAGGCACTTGTTCAAGGATTATAGAGCTTATCCTGTTGTAAAGAAGTCTTTCTAGTAACTTGTACACTGCGCTGAGTAGTGCAATTGGCCTGTAACTTTGAGGTAAATCATTTGGTTTGCCTGGTTTCAATATGGCGATAACCTTTGTTCTTTTAAGTGCAGGAGGTATGTTCCCAGTTTGCAGGATATCAGAGAAGAAGCGTGCAAGCCATACTTTTGCATATTTTCCACAATGGAGCAGGAATTCTGGGTGGATACCATCAAAGCCTGGAGCTTTACCTGGTTTTACATCTTTTAGTGCCTTTGAAATGTCCTCTGATGTGAATGGACAAGATAATTCATTATCTTCTAAACCCTTTGCTTTTAAGACTTGAAGCTCTCGTTTAATCTTGTTGGTGTGATCTCTTTGCTTGGGTGCTTTTGATGTTAACACCATGTGTGAGGCTATAGTATCTGGACTGATGGTGCTGTTATCACGTACTATTTTGTTTCCTCCTGCCAGTTTTCGAAGAAGGGACCATGCTTGAGTGTTTGAAGTCGATGTTCTCGACGGTTTCAGTCCATTTCTGTCTTCTTGAGGCATCAAGGCTGTGCAGTAGTTCATTTGATATTTCATGGTCACCAGTTGTGAGGAACTCTTCATACAACTTTTCGCTAACTTCATTCCATCCAGGAATATACTCCTTCCTGCACCCTCTAGGAATAAACTTTTTTGCTATACCAGGTAAGTTGACTAGATTTTCTTTGTTTGTACAATCTCAAGTTCGCATGTACAACAAGCATTGTCAGTGGGTGAGGAAGTCACAATGTCTTGTGGTTGGTGCTGTCGAGATTCCCATGGTCCCAAGTTCACGAATGTCTTTCTTTGCCCATCATTGTCAAATCACTGTATTCTCATGATAAGACGTGGCGATATTTTACAGTGCAGCTGATAAGATTCCCATTGTCGTAATGGTCATGAGTTTGTAAACAACCGGTCGTCATCCAGTCACAATGTTCTACCATTGGTGCCTTTGACAATATTTCCATTTTCCCAGTGGTTCTGAGTTCGCAAACATATGATCTGGTGATCGTTACCCGACTGCCATTTTGTCACTAGTTCACAAAAGTGTACGAGGTCCTTATCACCATTATGTAGCAAGTAGGAATTGTGATGTTACATGTTGGCTTTGTTCTCTGAGAAGTTGGTGGGATCCATTCTGTTCTGGCGATCATATATTCGTGAATACGTTTCTGTATTAAAATCTTTCACAGTCTGTTCGATCTCAATCTAGTAATGAAATTCTATAATAATATAAGCTTTGCTGAAGAGTTGAAAGCAGATAAGAAATGTTCATGGTACTCTCAGATAACCTTTATGTTCAACCTCTATTAAAAAAAAAAACATTACAACCATTCTCAGCACTAGCCTAAATAAAGAATACGATATGGATCAACTAGATTAATAGACGCGACACCGCTCATAACCTCATAACAGGTCCTCTTCATTCACAGACCAACATGTAATTTCATATGGATTCTGTTAAAATGAGTCATATTGATATGATAAATATCATTTAAAATGATAATCTGGTAGCAAAAATATCTACCCCGTCCGGGATTCGAACCCAAGATCTCTAGATTCACAGTCATAAGCACTAACCCCATGGCTATTTCGACTACGCAAATTTTATGCACAAGATGGTGACTTATTTCCACGTTCCAATAATACTGCAGTACGGAATTAAGTTTCATTTATATTTTGCTTGTTTCGATAATGTTCCTGCGTGAAATTGAGTTTAAAATGCCTTATGAATAGGCCCTCTTGTGAGTAAAGAGAATGTATTCAGTAATAGTTCATGAAGGCTTGCTCAATTCTCGTATAACCACAACGATTATATTATATTGATGACTGTATTACCGTTATGTGGGTTAATATTTGAATAGCCATTGTGCAGAAACATAATACCAGCAATGCCGACTACTTACAATGTATGATATTAAGGCATTTTACCATTTAAATACTGATACGAAGACTTCGAACATGTACCATGTCATTTGTTTCAATCACTTGACGCAGGTTCGTATCCTGGCTCAGTCAGCTGGCATTTGAGGGTGCACAAATGTGAGGGAGCCGTGTCGGTAGATTTACTGGCACGTTAAAGATCCCCTTCAGGGCATAATTCCGGCACCCAGGTGTCTCTAAAAGCTAGTGTAGTTAAAAGGGATGTAAAAAATAACATTATTATTATCACTTGACACCCGAGTTCACATGAGCGTTTTCCGTTCAGTATGTCATATACATTCCACATGGCCGAGAGTACGTCATGGTATCAATTTCCGACACCGCGCGCTCATTGTTTCTCGTACCACTGCCCGCTGGATCGAGCGAGCGGGCAGTGCATACTTCTGTTTTCCACCACTGCCAGCTAGTACACTTCCGTTCGATTGATCGAGCGGGCAGTGCATACTTCCGTTTTCCACCACTGCCAGCTAGTACACTTCCGATCGAGTGGGCAGTGCATACTTCCGTTCGATCCACCACTGCCAACTCAATCGTTCCGATCCACTTCCGCCTCCAATTTTCAAAATCACTCCCACAAAACTATCCAGCAACCGAGCGAAAAGATGTTACACATCAAAAAATATGGGGTCCAACCGTTAAAGGAGTGGAATGCCGATGGACCTTATATCATCCCATCTTCTTAAGGTACCGCTTCATGCTGAGCAATTTTTTCACTTAGAACAGTGAATCCCATGATACCTCTGATTAGGATTTTGTCAAAGATAGGAACAAAGATGTTGCAAACTTTTTTAATGTCCAGACTTAAAATAAATTTACACTATACTGGATTAATATATTGACAATTGTACACAAGTACAAGAATGCTACAGGAAACAGAATACAAAAATAGATCGTCTACTACAAAACACCTTCTAAAGAGCAATAACTAAAATCTAAATATTTCATATAAAAATACTATCTCTCACATAAATACATTCAAAAGAGAAAAATAAATCTCAGAACAAACAACATTGAATCTGGCCATATTGCTTTCTCCTCAAGATGCCCAGGAGTCAGTTCCCATGTGAAATAATGTTTGGAATCTTGTAATTCTGCACAAATATATTTTCCTTGCAAATGTGCTGCTCCTTGCCAGTGAAATACTGTAGTGGACTTGGTTTGTTATTGTTTTCTTACCTTTTCTGTTACTGTCATTTCTATAGCTCTCTGTATGCTACAGGGCGTCAGGGATGTTCTCCACAGCTGCGAGAGGTAGCATCAGCAGTTATGATGGCAGCATGGCTGTCGTTTGGATCAAAACAAACAGTAAACTTTGTTCTCACCACAGCCATTCATAACAGATGCTGCAAGTTGTAAATTTGTAACTCTTCAGTCGGTCAGCACGATTGTGCCCAATGAATGGGTGG
The DNA here is from genome assembly GCA_946902985.2 of Meconema thalassinum. NCBI lineage: Eukaryota > Metazoa > Arthropoda > Insecta > Orthoptera > Tettigoniidae > Meconema > Meconema thalassinum. Next base: position 86,487,574 of record OX336393.1, read on the forward strand.
GGTACAAGATATAAATATGTAATGACACTCAGGTAAGGAGAGATCCTGCTACCGTACGTGACAGTAGACGGTATTACCTGCGACTATCTGGTCGATACCAAACCCGACAAACTAGGGGAAGACCAACAGCTACGGGTGGAAGAGTTTTCCCTTAGAAGGTTCAATGAGACCTTTGTGTAGGAAAAGACACATAAATTCATCAGCTGCTGCCTTGCAGTCAGGCAAAGGCTAAGGGAGACAACCCCCCGACAGAAAATCCTCAATTACGTTAGGCTTAGCAAGCCAGTAAAAGAGTCTATTTGTAGTTGCTTTCAACACATACAAGAGCCTCAGAACGCAATCAACTCAATAGGGATGTATAGAACTAGCACCGATAGAGCGCACTGCTGTTGTACTGGGTAAGCGCAAGGCGCTCTTCATTTGTCTCCTGTGTTCTCATGCCGCTAATATCCACGAATTTAAGTTGTTTAAATTGCTATTTTCGTGGCTATGCCGAGCTATTGCAGTGTTCCTCTTTGCAAAATTCAGGGAAATCCGATTTTGTGTCACCAATTTTCACAAAATAAAGAAATGAAGAAATGGTTACATGCTATTAGAAGGAAACATTTCGGTGAAGAAAATCTGACCGAAAATATTGAAGTGTGTTCCCATCGTTTTCAACTCGATGACTTAACGAAAACTGTGTTGGGCAAGTGTGATTTACAAAGGGAAATAATTCCTACCTATAAACTGAATAGACATATCGATAACAACCACTGAATTTATGCGTTTGTATTTGAAGGTGAGAGAGCAAGATTAAAACCGGGCACTGTTCCATCGCTTTTTCCGTGGACCACGAACACAACAAAAATAAGGAAGAGGCCATACACAAGAAAATTGCCAGTTTACCACGATAAGCCTACAATATCGGAATCTGCATAAATTATCTCCATTGAAGTACGGTACGGGAAGAAATCGTCAATATACAGGAAGAAGTGAATGTAACATTTGTGACTCCCATTTTCAAAGGCATCAATACTCGGACAAATACTTCAAGAATAAATGTCACAACATTAACAGTCAAAAACGTATTATGGTTGGTTTCTTGAAATCAGAATTAATCGTCAAGTTACATCTGCCCGACGGAGAATGTGGTACCGGTAGTGACTGACTTCTACATTCTTGAGTCATAGGCCTAAGTTAGCCAGATGAATGGAAACAGTTCATGGCCTTAAAACAGAGATTCTCAAACTTTTTAAATACTGTACCCCTAAGTCGTTTCCAAGGGGTACGGAAACGATTTGTATTAAGAAATTGACAAATTACAAAAGAACCAAACGTTGCGATGCATTTTGAGGTAAACAATACCGGTATCAACTTTCTTTGATTATGTTTACCTTAAAACAAGACCGCTTCATGTACGCTATCAACCAAAAAAATACACGAATCGAAGTCTATAAGCAAGGGGAGCCAGTAAATATTTAAATCTCTATTTATAAAAGGAAGATTATAGTTTTACGTGACCGTTAATCTAGAGATCATAAGGCACAGAGGACTTCCTCTTTACGTGGAATCCGAACAGGACAAGGCATTTCACTTTGAAAATCTCACATGCATTGACCGGAAATCTCTATTTATGATTTAAGTCTTATGGAGATATAGGCTATTTATCAATATAGGCCTACAATACTCAAGCATGCTGACTCCTATTCATAATTTGAATAATAAAGCGTGTTAGAATTTTGTTATTACCGCTGTAGCCTACTAATTCTTCCCTCCTCCCACTAGTTTTAGCGCCTCTAGTCCGTAGCTCATTTTACAGCTGTTTAACGCTTAAACGCTGAAAATCGTTCATAATATATTAGAGGATATACCTATAGAATTAATTAATATAGTCTTGGAGTAAAATTAGAGAAGATGTAATTTACTTTAGCTTAGAAAACTCGGTCACAATCTATACATTCCTCGTAGCTGACTGGGGGAATCATAGGACGATCGCCTTGCGCTTACCCAGTACTACACGAGCGCTATCTGGCGCGAACTTTCTCAGGCTACATCCCTATTAAGACGCCACCAAGAGCTGACTTCTGTCAGGGATGATTGTTTATGGCCTGATGGTAGACAGGGGCTTGTTAAAATGCAAAAATCCTGGAGGAGACTAACACAGATTGGAACCATCAACTTACTCAGTCTCACAGGAAGATTTGAAGAACTAGTTGACTCGTGGAAAGGAGGGAATTAATGATTCTGGAGCTGAGTAAAACCTAAAGGAAAGGCAAAGGAATGAAGAAATTAAGGAAACGGTATGCACTGTATTGGCATGGAAATGACAAAGAGATGAAGAATCATGAGTAAATATCTAGAAGGAGTTGCTGACATTCAGTATGTTGGTGAGAGAATAATAAAGGTGACTGCGCATAAGGGAAAGAAAAACTAACCTTGGTACAGGTTTATGCTCCTTAAACTGGATGTTGTCAAGAGGACAACAACCAATTTCTTGATGATTTGGAAACAGTCATTAGTAGAGATCATATTTTTACGTAATTCCTTTTTTTTTTGCGTTCATTTTAGCACAATTTTCGAAATGTGTTATTCTTAGTGTGCTTCCCCAAGTGTAAAAATATATTCTTATTTCACATAAAATCACATATTTTCGGATTTTTTAATGGAAATACATATTTTTAGTAAATCCATAATAAGCACATAAATCGGCAATATTTGTTACTGAATACATTTTAAAGTGATTCTGTATTATGAAATAATGCAAACGTCATGTTACCGAATGTGTAATGGCTATTTATAGACTTCCCTCTGGAAGTTCAAACACTTCCAGGTCAGCGAAACGCAATCGCAGAGAGATAAGCCGTCTGGGAATACCCTCCTTGGTCTGCGCAAGAGGTGACCTTCAATCCACGTGCTAGCTCGAAGGGGAATCCCTTATTTCTGATGAATGGGACGCAATACACTTGCCTTGCATATTCTTGTGAGTGAGTCAGTCAGTTCATATTGATTAAATCAGACCATATTTCAGTACCTCTATCTATATAAGTGAAGTGAATTAGTGATTGATGAAAACTTATAATGCCGAAAACGAAGCCTAGTATTCATTCTCGTTTGCAGCAATATGTTTCTGAATTTAGTGGAATTTTTACAAGAGTGGAAAGACTCTTTTCTGTCAAAAATTTGGAAAATGTAAATGGGAATCAGCGATTTCAAGTCTTACAGCATTCAGCAGGTAGTAAACATAAAATTGCCGCATCACGTGCAACCTCTACTAAACAAGTTCTTTTAGGCGAAACAGCTTCCTCTTCTCATTCCCCAGTTTCAAAAAGTTCCGAATATTATGCAGGTTTATGCAAAGCTTTTCTTTCATCAGATATTCCTTTCTATAAATTGAATGTGCAGAGCTTAGAACATTTCTTACAAAATACACTAATTTTGAAACACCAGCAGAATCAACTTTAAGAAAATTGTATGTCCCTGCATGTTACGAACAAATGCTAGGAAAAATCAGAGCAGAATGTGAAAATATAAAAATCTGGGTAAGCATAGGCGAATCACCTGACTCTAGTGGCAGTAAAGTGGGAAATGTTGGGGTTGGTGTGCTGGAAAATGATGAAATTGTTTCCAAGCAGTGCTTCTTAGTCGCATATAGAGAAATATCAGCATCAAATCATGTTACGATGTCGCGCTTATTCAATGAATCTCTGCAGTTGTTATGGCCGAATGGGGTGAAATTTGGTAATGTTTTACTCTTACCTACGGATGCTGCTCCGTATATATGAAGAAGGCAGCAGGTCTGTAAGTTTCCCAGACAACTTGTATAGTACATGGTTTACACAGAGTATGTTAACAGGTAGGTGCATTGTATCTTGAAGTGCACCAATTAATTTCAAACGGCAAAAAAAGTGTTGTAAAAGCTCCAACGAGAATAGATTTATTCAAAGCTTAAAATCTAGATCTGGCACTTCCGCCTAGACCCATAGTTACTCGTTGGGTTACAAGCAGTAGTGTATTATGCAGACAATCTTTAAAATATTAAAACGGTGATGGATGAAATAAATAAGGATGATGCTGCCTCAATTGAAATTCTTCAGAACTTACTTAAGGACAGTGCATTACAAAATAAATTATCTTACATATCTGCAAATTTGAGTTTTTTTGTGTCACTCTTTAAAAAAATCAGAAACATCAACCAACTGGTTGACTGAAACAATTAATGAGGTGCACGACATTGAGCAAAAAAATTAATGCGCTCAAAGGTCCCAAAATAGAAGCTATTAAACAGAAATTTAATCGTGTGTTCGCAAAAAATGAAGGATTTCATACTATGTGTAAAATTGCTAAAGTTTTGCAAGGGCAAGTAGACATTGGTAAATTTGCATGTCAATGACATTCCTTTGATGAAATATGCAAGACTATCTTCCTGTGATGTTGAACTGTCCTTCTCCCGGTATCGTGCATTGTTCCGAGATAACCGGCATCGGTTTGTGATGAAAAACTTGGAGAAAGTTTTCATTGTTCACTGCAACAGCGAGTTTTTTCAACCTTCCAGTGTCTCAACATGATGGTGAGTGACTTTTTGCATTAAATATTAATTTTTTTAATATTGTAACAAAATATTTTTGTTTTTTTTATTAAATATTTTCCTTTTTTGCTACATAAAAAATAAAATATTTTCTAGATTTTTTGCACACTAAAATATGTTCCCCAGTCATTAGTAAAGAGAGAGTAATCATTATAGGGCGACTTCGGTGGCGTAGTTGGTAGCATGCTGAGCTTCTATGTCCAAGATCTCAGGTTCAAACCCGGTCGAAGTCGTCTGATTTTTTAAGAACATTAAAAATCCCTCAGTATGCCTTCCTTCGGAGGGGAAGTAAAGACGGCGGTCCCATGTCATGGATTTATGGCATGTTAAAGAACCTTCCACCAATTGGTTGGTTCTTATAGGGGCTGCGACAACGCGGTCATGTAGTCCCGTGTACTTGGGGTGTGTGTAGAATCTGTCTGATAACCGGTGTTAATTGTGATGACTGTAATAGTGTGTGTTACCTGTTTCTGTAACTTAGAATTTTTCAAATAGTTCCTACTTTTGCCGCCAAGCGCCACCGTCAATGACTACTAGGCCAAGTTCAGAACTTAGCTACTAGACGACATCGCAGTCTGCTCTTGGCAACGAACTTTGAAACTTAAGAGCGTTGTTTACATTCTTAACCTATCCAATTTAGCTTCACACAGGTGCAATTAGTGGAAGGTTCTTTAACATGCCATAAATCTATGACTTGGGACCGCCGGCTTTACTTCCCCTCCGAAGGAAGGCATACTGCAGGATTTTTAACGCTGTTAAAAAATCCGACTGCTTCGGCCGGGTTTGAACCTGCTATCTTGGGCATAGAAGCTCAGCATGCTACCGACTACGCCACCGAAGCCGCTCTTCCACTAATTACACCTGTGTGAGTCTAAATTAGGTTAAAAATGTAAACAACGCTTAGGTTCCTACGTTCGTGGCCAGGAGCCGACTGCGGTGGCGTCTAGTAGCCAAGTTCTGAACTAGTAGTTGTTGACGGTGGCGTTTGGCGGCAAAAGTAGGAACTACTTGAAAAATTCAAAGTCTGCAGTCCTTACTTGAATTAAGAAACAGAAACACACACTAATACAGTCATCACAATTAACACCGGTTATCAGACAGATTCTACACACACCCAAAGTACACGGGGCTACATGACCGCGTTGTCGCAGCCCCTAAACTGAGGAATCTACCAATCATTATAGGAGACCTGAATGGACAGATAGAAGAGGAAATGAGAACATAATGGGGCCTCATGGATATGGTGGAAGAAATGTAGAAGGTGAACATCTCCTTGACTTCTGTATGAGGAATGGGTTAGTGGTGAAAAACAAGAAAAGAGAGAGCCATAAGATAACACGATACAGTTGGGATGGACTACAAAAGAGTATAATTGATTATATGTCATCACAGATGAAGAAAGGAGTAGAATGATAACAGATGTCAGAGTAATACCCAGTGAGAGCCTTGACAGCGACCACCGTCTATTAGCAGCGGACCTGAAAAACTTCCATATACCAACAGTACAGGACAGGAAAATGCCAAAAATCAAGTATGGCAACTCCAGAAAACAGAGAAGAGAACTGAGTATCAGAACCAGATAAAAAGCCTGTTACCAAGAGATGAAAGGAAAAGTGGAGAGGCAGAATGGACCAGACTAAGGGACTCATTGGTAAAGGAAGAACCTGAAGTTTGTGGAATGTCAGGTATGAAAACAAGGGAGAAGGCAACACCTTGGTGGAATGAAAGAGTGAGAGCAGCAATCAGGAGAAAAGTAAACCAAAACCTACTAGAGACGAGATAAAGATCAGAAACCTCGAACAAATATACCGAAACAAGAAACTGGACGTTAAAAGAACAGTTGCAGAAGAAAAGACCAAGGCTTGGAAGATATTCACTCAGAAACTGGAGGAGGACAGCAGAGGAAATAGGAAACTACTGTATAGTGTTATCAGAGGTAAAAGGAAACCAATGAATACCATAAAAGCCCTTGAAGATGAAAATGAAAATTTGGTTAGGACAGATAGTGACATGAGAGAAGTCCAGAAGAACCAATTTGACCACTTACTGAATAGACCAGTTCAAGAACAAAATATAGAACCGGAAGTCCACGCCTACAATGAGGAACCTCCCATCACTTGGACAGAAACTGAGGCAGCCTTAAAATCTATGCCTAAAGGAAAATTTTCAGGTTCAGATGAAGTGAATGCAGACATGATAAAGGCAGCAGGCATCCAGGGTATACAATGGCTGCACAGAGTACTCAATGCCATATGAACAGAAAACAAAATTCCTGCAGATTGGAGCTAGGGTGTTATAATTCACCTGTTAAAGGAAGGCAGCAGAAGGAAACCCACCAACTTTAGAGGAATAACCCTGCTGTCTCATGGGCTGAAAACTCTAGAGAAGAAGACTAAGAACCATCATAGAACCACAGTTGAAGGAGCAGCAATATTGTACAGCCTCCCAGGGGTATGCACCCCTTGGAGACCATCCCCCCATCATCTGCCTAAATCTCCTAACGGGCAACCCTTGGAAAGCCGGGCCAACATCCATAAACGTAGCAAGGACAGCTTGCCACTCTAGAAGGCAGCTCAGTCCTTGCACAATAGTTACACACAGCGACATACTATTAACTGGGGCAGCAATGCCAACACATTGCTGACAGCATAGCGCCGAAGAGTATAAGAAGGCGTCTTAATCAGGTCAAGGGATCTCTCCATTATCAGTGCTTCAACGTTACGGCCGAAGGCTACGCTGGTGTCATCAGAGGTGAGTCAGTCGTGTCCAGAGTTCCTACTTTTGTAACCTTAATCCACAGCTTGTACTTTCACATTGTTACATTGTTACATTCCCTACAAGGGACTCATACTATAACATCACAAGACCAATAAACACTTGGTCCACACTCTACACTCGCCTTACTGTTTATACGCCTCTTTACATCCCAACGCCCTTCCTTATTCCCGTCACGGTAAGACGTGACATACGGTAGTCTGATAGTGCTAGCTCAGATATCATTGTGTTCCTCGCGGCGGCCCGGCTGCTAGAGAGCAGCGCGTGCCACTTAGCTGATACGAGCAAGTTCAGTTACATAATAAGCCGTCAGCTGAGCGACCAGCGCAGTGACCCTTGCATTGAGTCACATCCCCTAAAACACTACTACATTATTTATAGGAGCGCCCCCTAGTTCCTAACACACAACAACACTCTACACTGGTCAGCTTACCCTGCCAAGGGAAGCTACCCCTTTTAGGCACAGCTTTATAAATTAACACAATAACTCTTTCCTTTTAGATCCTACCACCCCCAAATAAGGGATCTAAAACACTGGTGGAGGCGGGGTACTACGCATAGAGAACGGGACTCAACCAACGAGCCCTCGTAGTTAAAACGACCCCTTCCGTACCGCAAAAAGCCAAGCAAATAGTGAAATTTTTTTTCCCAGACAAAAACACCAGTTTTGCTCCAAAACTAGCTACACAGGGGAAATTCTTACTAAACCAAACTCCCAGCCCCAGAAAGAATCAAACAGATACGAAAATACACTGTCAAACACGCACAGATATTTTATTTTATTCACATACACTTCAGTCAGAATGACGCCTCATGCAGAGATTGCAAACCATAGAGGCAATAGGGTTACGCCAACATTATTAACATTATTAATAAGATGCCAAAGGCATATACAGAGGCGACAGACACAAATACGGGCACTCCAAACAAAAGTCGGAGCAATACAGGGCAAACAGCCATACACTCCGTCAGAGGGCAGGACAACGCAATTAAGATGCGCACACAAGCACTTGAGGAACATACATGAACACCTCAATAGAATCCATGTCCAAAGAAACAAAATATACCAACAATTAATCACCACACATGGGCCCGTAATAGATAATGCAACCCTCGAGAGAATGAGGGTGCACTACACAGGTTTACACGCCCAATACAGGGAGCTAATTCGCGTGCAAGCGCTTCTCCAACTAGCGGCCACAAAACTATACAGAGCACAGAAACATTAATACAGTAATTTGCAAACAGACCATAAGCCTCAATAGGCAGTACACCCAAAATTGGGACGAATACCGTGAGCTCCAAGCCAACAAGGCCATTTTTGAGTTCATGGTAGGGCCACCAGCCCAGCCGAGAGAGGACATAAGCGTAGATACGCTAACTCGACAATTTGCGAGGATGTCCCTCTCGCCATGTACTGCCACACATGGGAAGGAGGTCACCATGGCCACAGTCCAGGAGACGGCCAGGTTAGGCTCCAATAGGCTACAAATACAAGGTTACATAAACACATGTCCTTCAGCTCCGGATCGGAAGGCAATTTTGCCAAACCGAGGGGCAGAGCCTAGAACAACCCCCTCGGAACAAAGGGACGAGAGGGAGTTGAAGCCAGGACTCTCAGACACACATAGCATGACAGGGAGACAACGGGACGTAACCACGTCGTGGGCAGACGACATAGAACCCGTCCCACTACAACGGTGTAAGCCGAAGGTCGGAGGGACCACACTGGAGCAGAGCTGGGGAAGGCGATGTGGACCCTTACCCCAGTTGGCTCAACAGCGCAGCGACCTCACTTAACTTGACGGCTGGACCAAACAGACGAACCACGTAAGGTCAAAGCATTCGCGACCTGGCGCGGGCAAACATCGAGATCTAGGGGTGCATGTCGCTTATCCCCCTTGTCGGAGAAGGTTACACCCACTATGTGCCACGGTCGTCGAAGCCAAGACCTGCAGGGAGACTTTCTGGGAATGGCGGGAGAAATAGCTCACTCAGCGCCAGACTCGGGAACTATCCCTAGAGACGACCCCATTATGACTAGACTTCTAGTTAAATTTAAATTTAAGTAGGCACGGCTTCCATAGCGGGAAGCAAAACTCCTGTGCGTTGGAGAAGAATACTAATGCGAAAAGCATACCACGATTGCCGATACAGGCGAAGATTACTGCGAAAAGCAAACCACGATTGCCGATACAGGCGAAGATTACTGCGAAAAGCAGACTGCGATTGCCGATAAAGGCGAAGATTATATTATGCCATTGGACGACAATGTCCAATGCCCACATAAATGGCGACGCATCGGGCAACCAATGGGCATTAAGAGAGGGGCATTGCGAGCGCCTCATAAGGGTTACGTGGGCGGCCCAACTACGACTACACACGCAATGGAAACGATCAAAGAAATGGAAGGTACAGCAGGCGAAACGGTTTGCTTAGTGGCACCGTAAGCCGCCTGTGATTAGATTAGTACTAGTAATAGACGTCGACACCTAGAATTAAGGGAACGGAATCCAGCGATCCTAGAGACAACCGGTGTTTCTGGGACTCGTGCGGGTGGTGTCCTGGGGAAGTAAATTGCCCCAGGCGATCGTTCTAGGCCAAATTTAGCTATAAGACGGTTGCATTTGACACGCAACCTAGGATTAAGCAAATTTATTCACCGCTGTTGCCAGGTATGGCGCAGCACATTTCGGCAATAGATTAAGGCAATCCTTTCGGCTTAGAAATAGCATTTTTTTTTTATTATTAGACCATAATTAAGATAGATAGCATTAAGTAACGCCGGTCGGCGCCTGATGGCCCAGAAACCCGGCATCAGGGTAAGTCCGACAACTCATGATAAGGCATGATAATTCGTTGTAAGATAGCATAAGCCTACATTTAAGGAAATTTTTTTTAATATATATATATAGATCACAATAGAATATCTCGGCACTTGGTGACTCAAAATCCGTTACCAAGGTAAGCCCGACAGCACTAGGCTAGAATAGGTTAAAATAGGCTAACCTAGGTTAAGTTAGACTTCGGTGGCGCTACACTTAGTTTCCAAACTAAGCGCTACCAAGGAAGGTTATATATATATACCTGTAATGAATTATAATGTATTGTACTGTCCTATTCATAACTAATCCACTTTTCACCCACACAGGAAGACCACGGAGCTACGGAGAGATAAACATCTTTATATGGATGCATTTTTTGTTTTGTTTTGATTTACAGGTAACCAAGAACGTGAATATGTCTGTGGTAAATATATTACCAAAATACACATATATGTCATACACAAATACACTCCTTATCAATTTTAGTTGCACCCTTAAAGGTGACAACGCCAGCGGTCAGCGGTGGACAGCATACGTGGGATGATGACCATCGCTGAACGCAAACACATTTCAGAATACGCAAATGAAGCGTTACTTCAGGCTCAAAGGGCGACACAGAGTTTGTAAGTGCCGGACCTTCGACCCTAAGGTGGGATTCCGACCCACGACGGAAAACCACGAGGTTATGTGATAAGTACAGGGAGAGAATAGTGGACTAGCCACTAAACCGCACCGGGAACGGCCGATTAGAGAACGGTCGGCGAGGCATAATAGTACGGTGCGCGCCAAGTATAAGAGGCATGCAATAACTGGCCAGGTAACAGAGCTCTTTAAGGTTTATATATATATATATATATATGATAGTGATAATTGTAAAGTGTAAATTATTTTGTATTTTCTCGCCATGTCATACAATTGCAAGGGTCCACAAGAGTGGCAAGAATACTTATACGTACAGGGTACCAACATGGCAACCATTATTTTTCTATGTTAATCTTTATTACTATGTTTACTATGTTCAATTATAACTTGTCAGGAATTTTACAAATGTACGGATTACTATTATTATTATCGGGTCATATCTGTTACCATTATCAAGACCACCAATGTACATAATGTCTATGATTTGTTTTCTTTCATTTTTCCTTCTTCTAACTTCCCCATTTGTCAGGGTGTTCCGTTTCATCCCGAACCAATAAATACACTTTGATTATATCCCTTAAATTATACCCTGGAACACCCATTTTTTTTTCTATTCTCTCCTATCTTTCTCTTTGCAGGGAGCACTTTTTCCCCAAAGTAAAGCCAGACGACACAATTCCTCGTCTAGCTGGATTTTTCCTCCCTGCACAACTATGTAACGAATCACCATCAAAAACCATGTTTTTTTTTTGAAAACTAGCAATATGCCAACAATGTCATTTTTTTTTCTCCAATGTCAATTTTTTCTCGATGACAATTTTTTTTTCTCAATGTCAATTTTTTTTTCAACGGCCATTTCTATTGTCACAATGTCAATGTTATATATATATCTCTGTACATCCCATAACCCTCCCCTCTGAACACGGGCTGACCTCACACCCACACTTCGATACGACACCACCAGGAGATACGAGGGGGCTCCAAGAACCACTACGTCAACATCCCAACCTCCAGTTCCGTTCCCGTTCGCGAGGACGCGAACAAATGAAGGAAGACGCTTGTACAGCCTCCCAGGGGTATGCACCCCTTGGAGACCATCCCCCCATCATCTGCCTAAATCTCCTAACGGGCAACCCTTGGAAAGCCGGGCCAACATCCATAAACGTAGCAAGGACAGCTTGCCACTCTAGAAGGCAGCTCAGTCCTTGCACAATAGTTACACACAGCGACATACTATTAACTGGGGCAGCAATGCCAACACATTGCTGACAGCATAGCGCCGAAGAGTATAAGAAGGCGTCTTAATCAGGTCAAGGGATCTCTCCATTATCAGTGCTTCAACGTTACGGCCGAAGGCTACGCTGGTGTCATCAGAGGTGAGTCAGTCGTGTTCAGAGTTCCTACTTTTGTAACCTTAATCCACAGCTTGTACTTTCACATTGTTACATTGTTACATTCCCTACAAGGGACTCATACTATAACATCACAAGACCAATAAACACTTGGTCCACACTCTACACTCGCCTTACTGTTTATACGCCTCTTTACATCCCAACGCCCTTCCTTATTCCCGTCACGGTAAGATGTGACATACGGTAGTCTGATAGTGCTAGCTCAGATATCATTGTGTTCCTCGCGGCGGCCCGGCTGCTAGAGAGCAGCGCGTGCCACTTAGCTGATACGAGCAAGTTCAGTTACATAATATGCCGTCAGCTGAGCGACCAGCGCAGTGACCCTTGCATTGAGTCACATCCCCTAAAACACTACTACATTATTTATAGGAGCGCCCCCTAGTTCCTAACACACAACAACACTCTACACTGGTCAGCTTACCCTGCCAAGGGAAGCTACCCCTTTTAGGCACAGCTTTATAAATTAACACAATAACTCTTTCCTTTTAGATCCTACCACCCCTAAATAAGGGATCTAAAACAATATGGTTTCAGAAGTAACAGATCGACAATGGATCTAATTTTTACCATCCGCATGCTGAAGGAAAAGAGAAAGGCAAGAACCTGGTCATTGTATTCCTGGATATAGAGAAGTCCTATGATAGTGTTATAAGAGATAAGATCTGGGAGTGCTTAAGGAAAAGAAATATGCCTGAGGGACTAGTAAGGAAAGTTCAGATGCTGTACAAAGACTGTATTAGCTGTGTACAAATTGGGGAAGGACGATCATCATGGTTTGAGACCAAGAGTGGAGTTCAGCAAGGCTACTGTTCATCACTATTATGGATAGTATAATGAAGAACGTCAAGGAAAAGTTAGGAGAATTGCATGCAGTGGCCTTTGCTGATGACATCATGATTTGGGGTGAAACAGAAGAAGAAGAAGAAGTACAGACCAGACTCAATGTATGGAAATCCCAGTTTCAGGAATATAACCTCAACATCAGTGAGAACAAGACAGTGGTGATGGCAGTCAACAGAGATGGGCGTCCAGCAAGTGTTAAACTAGGAGACCACCAGCTGGAGTGTGTGGACAGTTTCACTTACCTTGGAAGTGTAATCTCCAGTGATAATTTGGTCAGTAAAGAAATTACCAACAGAGTGCAAAGGGGATCAAAATTCTACCAACAAGTAAGAACACTTCTATGGGATGACATGATTCCAAAACCAGCTAAACAACAGCTACTTTATACCAATATTGACCTATGGTATTGAAGCATGCACCCTTACAAAGAGAGATGCATCAAGACTGCAAGCATCAGAGATGAAATTTCTTAGATCCACCATCTAGAAGACCAAGATGGACAAGTTAAAGAACGAGGAGGTGAGGAAACAAGCTGGAATAAAGACATCCCAATAAACCGAGTCAGCACATCTAGACTACGGTGTTACGGGCATGTGATGAGGATGGAGCCTACAAGATCAGCCAGAATAAATTTGGAAAGACAGGTGGATGGAAAAAGACTTGTAGGTAGATCTAGAACCCGAGGGATGGACATGATCAAGGTTGATCTAGCGACCAGAGGATGGACAGTGGATGATATTCTCCATGACAAGTTGTATATGGACAGGAAGTGGAAGAGGCTCATAAACAGTACCCGGGAAACTGGAGTTGTACAATGATGGTGAAGATGATGATGACTCCTGGAAAAAATTAATGTATTAACCCCCTTAGTGCCACGCACTGATCAGATCGGCTCTCGCTGCTCGCTCCAAAAATGCCAAATAAAACTATTAATAATTTCCGTCTTTTCAATACAATACAAGGTATTGAAAGGACGGAAATTATTAATAGTTTTGTTAGTGAATATATTCAATACGGACCTAAAATGAAGAATAATGCTCTAAAAAATGCCAAAGCCGATTGAATCGGCGCGCTGTTTATCGTATATTTGCCGATTTCTGTAGGCATATGTCCGTGATTATTTCATACTGTTGGAAAGGTGAGGTTCCAGGCTTGCCTGTGCGGTGTTTACTTTTTTCCTTCGAAGTCCGTTACGCGATAGGTTTGAGTTTGTATTCACGCCCTCCCTTTGTGCTCCCCAAATGACGCGTGTTCCCACCAAAATTACGGTGCAGTTGTTTTCTTCTTGTTGAAGTTTTCTGCCTACAAATGTATCTAAGAACTTTTTACAGCTGGAAACGTAGTATTTCTTCGAATATGTCTCTTAGGTGACATTAATTTAGATTCAAAATTGATTTTTTTAAATGAAAAATTGAAACATTTTCAGAATAACCTCCATTATAAAGGTTTAGATGCAATATTTACTTTTATGAACATAATGTATGAAAGAATGGGGTTTTGGTTATAATGCAAAGCTAAAGTAATGATTCTATCGTTGAAAATGTGATATTAATGATTTCTTTTCGAATAGTCTGCATGATCATTGAAAATAGCTTGGCATTCTTGGCAAATATTTCGGGAAATGACTTGGCACTAAGAGGGTTAATTAGATTATCACAAATAATGGGGCAGAGTCCAGAAGTGTCATTACATATTTATATCTTGTACCCCGCCCATTCATTGGGCACAATCGTGTTGACCGACTGAAGAGCTACAAATTAACAATTTTGTATCGGCAACACTGAAAAAGTATGGCTTCAATTCTATACAGATGCTGAAAGTGTTGTCTTTGTGTTCGAAGACAGACTTCAACACGTCGACTCATATTGTCGAAGACTTTCACTGAAGTTTCTTGCGTAATGGACTGCACATAATTACCTAATGATATTCACTTCAAGTTCATCAATCGTTTTTGGATTAGTTTGTGACCCGGTCGCACGAAATTTACTTACCAAATACTGAATGGTATCCCGGTTTGGACACTTTGAATTAGGAAACGATGCCAGAAACTTTAGTTTTACATTCTCTGTAAACCGATTGCCTTCGCGAAAAACACAGTATTCCAGCAAAAAAGCTCACTATTCAGTACGGTAGTGAACATTACCACCTGTATACTGTTGCTGAACGCTCGCTTACTGCAATACACACTGACGATTTCAACTGCCTACACCCACACGTACCGCTACCCTGTCAATGACACCATGCTGGCGCTACCTCTCGCAGTGGAGAACATTTCCTGACACTCTGTAGAAAGTTACTATAGAGCATCCAGGGTTTAGAAAACACTGTTGGTCTTATGGGCTTTTACTTTTAACGGAAACCCACCTACACTGGTTTTGTTACCTCACCTTTTAACATGAAGGAACATATATATTTTTCGTCGTAATTATCTGCCAATTGATTACCTTTGTTATTGCATACAAGTATCGTTTATATTACGTCTTAGTAATTTAAAATTTTTCGAGGTTAGCATGCTGGGAAGAAGAGCCTCATCCTGTGGTGCATGCTCGCCCCGAGTAGAGCACGAGCTCAGTTCTGTCGGCAACATAAGTTATGAAGCACTATCTGTCATTGGTGTTATTGTTGTGTATCTGTTTTATTTTCTGTTTGATCGAATCAGGGTTGCTGACAGTTGGGTTCGAACCCACTATCTCCCGAATGCAAGCTCGTCAGCATACAGTACATCCGAGAAGGAAGGGTTGTGCTCTCCTTGTCAATCACTAATGCGTCATATCACAACGTTATGAATGTCGTTATTGGTTCTCTTCTCGTACGGTATCCTTAATACTGGTCCAGTGCGTTAACGCCTGCAAAATTGCTCCTTCCTGGGCGTGTTCTATTTCAGGTAGCTGCTGGGGTTGTGTTGTCTCGCTAACTTATGAAAGCGCAGTACTCGAAGCGGGTGAATGTAACGTATGACGTCAGTGCTCCTCTGCCTCGAGTTAGCAACACTGTCGCCATAAGGCTCCACAGTCTTTTCTAAACGCTGGATCCTCTATAGTTGTTGTTAGCTATACCTTCAGCGGAAACGGGAATTAACTGTATCAATACAATGGAATTAAAATAAAAATCAGGTTATTGAAGATGATGCCAACATGAAGCATAAATAATACACTTACATCCTTCAAATACTTTTCACATTCAGGGCACATGCTTGCTGTTTTCCTTCAAACAATATGGGTTAAGTATTTTTAAATTATTAATCAAACGCCAATATTGCATAATCAGACAACATTATTTGTTAAGGGTTATTCAAATGAAACACAAGATATGGACAATATGAATGAATCAACCCGCCCTGGCTTCGCGCGGTATCTTTAACGGTTTTCCCAGCATAAGCTTAAATGGCATATTTATTTCGATTTCAATGAATGTCTTTTATAATTTCAATGAAATATGACCTATAACTGTTTTCCGAGGTGGCTTCGGTGGCGTAGTTGGTAGCATGCTGAGCTTCTATGCCCAAGATAGCGGGTTCAAACCCGGCCGAAGCCGTCGGATTTTTTAAGAGCGTTAAAAATCCCTCAGTATGCCTTCCTTCGGAGGAGAAGTAAAGCCGGGAGTCCCATGTCATAGATTTATGGCATGTTAAAGAACCTTCCACTAATTACACCTGTGTGAAGCTAAATCGTATAGGTTAGGAATGTAAACAACGCTCTTAGGTTTCTATGTTCGTTGCCAAGAGCCGACTGCGGTGGCGTCTACTAGCTAAGTTCTGAACTAGGCCTAGTAGTCGTTGACGGTGGCGTTTGGCGGCAAAAGTAGGAACTATTTGAAAAATTCAAAGTTTCAGTCCTTACTTGAATTAAAAAACAGATAACATACACTAATACAGTCATCACAATTAACACCGGTTATCAGACAGATTCTACACACACCCAAAGTACACGGGGCTATATGACCGCGTTGTCGCAGCCCCTAAACTGAGGAACCAACCATCTGTTTTCCGTCTCAGCATGATGGGTTAAAATCACTGACTGGGCTATTAATTATACTGTATTATCATGGAGATAGCATGCGCAATGAATTCTTGTCAAACGTTCTCAATATCTACAAACCTATCACATCAATCAAACTGAAATTTTGTCTGTTCATAAAGGCAATTAAAATAGGCTCACCTCTGTGACATTCAATAATCTTATAAGCACAAAACCAACATGGCGGCCATGTAAACTTTAAATATTTAAATGGGGCTTTCTCCTGACTTGATCATCCAAGCACAAAGAAACTGGGCATGATAAATCTTTGCACAAAGCTCATGATACTGAATTTCATTAAATTTTTATGAGGAATTAAAAATGGTGGCTGCGCAAAATTATAAACTCATTCTTGTGTCCTAATCAAGGGATTGAAATGAAAGATTGTATAATGAACCACCATTATAAACTTCAACAGCTCATATGTTTTTATAGTCTACACATAAAGACAATCCAATATGGCAGCTATGCAAAATATTTTACCAGTTCTCAATATCTCCAAAACCAATACAAACTGATCTGTAATAATAATGTAATGCTGGTTTTAGGTCCCTTTTAACTGCTTCGGCTCTTAGGAGACACCAGGGTGCAGGAATTTTGCATCAAAAGGGATCTTTAACATGCCAGTAAATCTACTAACACGGCTCCCTCTCATTTGCGCACCCTCAAATGCCAATTGACTGTGGCCATAGCAGGCCAGAACATAACCATTGCACCACGTAACCAGTCTTTTTTTAATTGTGATATAGAACTCTATATATATACACACACACACGAGACTTTCAAAAACCTGATAAACACAAAAACAACATGGCAGCCACATGATGTTCAAATATTTAACATTACTTTTCTGGTGATCTATTCATCTGAGAGCCATCGAACTTGGGACAGCAAATCTTTTTTCTGAGCTTAGTATGGTATAGATATCTTATGTTATTCAATTGTTTTCAAAACTTTAAGATGACGTCAGTTCCAAATTTTTTTAAACGTACAGTATATATTTTTATTCCTGATATGCTAATCAAAATCCTGGTAGATACTGAAATAAATATTGTTGGCTAAACAAGCAGCAGAGTAAGAGAGAGAGAAACCCCATGGTGGAATGAAACTGTCCGAAGAGCAATAAAAGAGAGAAATGAAGTGAGGAAACTAAAGAACGGAGAAAGTCGGAAAGAAGTGAAATTACAAGAACTCTTGTCAGGCTGTACAGGGACCTGAATCTTAAGGTGAAAAGAATCATTTCTGCAGAAAAAGAGAAATCCTGGACAGAATTCACACAGAAACTAGAAGAAGACTGCAGGAACAACAGGAAGCTATTACTGTATATCAAGTGGTGAGGAGTAAGAAAAACAGCAATGAACCAATCAAGGCTGTGGAGAAGAAGATGGAAACATCACATGGAATGAGAAAGAGATATGAGATGGGACAGTAATTTGAAAAATTATATAATGATCATATACCAAACAAGGGGAGTATCCTCTAACATGGATGGAAGTGGAAAATGCCCTAAAGAACATGAGAAAAGCTAGGGCAACAGGCATTGATGATGTTAGCGCTGACATGATCAAGGCAGATGGAGTACAAGGATTGCAGTGGTTGTTAAGAGTCCTAAACACTATTTGGAAAGAAGAAAAAATACCAACAGACTGGACTAAAGGTGTTATCGCCCCTCTATTTATGAAAGTAAACAGACGGAAACCTAGCAACTACAGGGGAATTACTCTTCTATCTCACGGCCTGAAGATAATGGAACGGATCATAGAACACAGATTAAGAATTATCATTGAACCACAGCTTGAAGAAGAGCATTACGGTTTCAGATGGAACAGGGCAACAACAGATCTGATATTTTCTGTCAGGATGATTAAGGAACCACTCAGAAAAAGGAAAAGACATCATCTTCATTTTTCTAGATATTGAGAAGGCTTACGATAGTGTACGGAGAATTACAGGGAGATTCTTTTGCTGGAGCGGGGCCGGCGACTGGTGGTATATTCTATGGAATATACGTTTCGTTACAGTTAGCAGTCACTGCTCTTTGCTTTTCTTTCTTTTAATTAGTTCTTTTATTTCCCTTCTCGCAGACACCAAAAGTGACGTTTCATGCATTCCTGTTTCTTTGAACACTTGCTTATTCTTTTTGAAAGTTCGTTTCAGATGTGTATTTTCCATGTAGCCTCTCCATAGCTCTCCACGCGGTGACCTGTTGAAGCTTTGGACCCTGCATTTGCAAGAATTAATTCAATCCATGCAAGCAGATGGGATCCTTGTTGTTATCTACAAGCTCCATGAAGACTTTTATTCTATGTATCGAAGTTTTATAGTGTATACTTTCATTTTTATTATGTTTCCTACTCTGTATCTATTCCTTTGTTTCTCTCCCTCCCCTCGCTGCACTGGTTATCGGAGTGTTTGAATCCCTCACTCACTTCTCTTCTGGTCGCCTACATGAAAGTTAAGTCCTCTTTGCAAGAGGCACACCTCCTTTACTCATGAGATAATTTGAATCGACACCATGTCTTAAAAGTTTGTGTAGCGGCTGCTGGAAACATCATCTGCTCTGCAAATGAAAGATAAGTAACTACTTACAGTGATTTTAAACCATATATTAAAGGTTTTATAAGGATCCAGAAGCTTTTAATGAACTTTATCGGCAGTGTTTGAATTTTCGCAATATTGTGCAATCTCCTAACTGCCCCACGTGGGAAATTTCTTAGTCTTGCTAAGCTAACTAAGCTTGCTATTGAAAGTCATGAAGCCTAGTACTTCTTGTACGAAATAAGAGAGATACTTCTCTCCAGTGAGGGATTTTTGCTAAACTAATAGCTGTCTGAAAACATAACTTTGCTTCCTGCATGGGATCTCTACTTGACCTATTCAACTGTAATTACATCTCTAGAAATTTCCATTCGCAATAGACTATAAAAGACTATACTCAACAACGTCAAGTTACTGCTAACTTCCAATTCAAATGGAACCATGAACTGCAATAGTGGCATTTACCTCATGTTCAACAAAATTGTCAGTGCTTCGAAAAGTGTATGTGTGGCTATCTTCCACGCCACGTTTCGTTCGAACCAGTAAAATCAGCCAGACTTTAATTCCCCATTTCCTATACTCCCAATTTTCCTTTACTAACAACTTAATGTAATTTAAATTTTCTTGCAACTCAATGAGGCTTAGTCCATACCTGCCAACTCTTCCGATTTAGGCGGGAGACTCCCGATTTTACATAATTTCTCCCACCCTCCCGCTTAACGTATTAAATCTCCCGAATTTTTAAAAATCTCGCACGTAATTTCGGACTAAAAGTGCGAGATGACAAACTTCAGTCATCCATCGAACAGGTCAATTTTACGTGTATTGAAGTGTGTTTGAATACCGCAGTTTCGCTTCCTATCGATAATTTATAGATAATTCTCCATAACTACTCGTACCGCTTAGTTGGATTTGAATCTCTCTTTGTTTGAAATAGTCGATGGTTAATTCAGCATGTGTTTTAATAATTGCCTGTGGGTGAGGGGTAGTTGTAGGCTGTGGAATACCGGTACTGTATTTGTTTAACACGTAAAATTGTGTATAACTTATATGTTGACATTAATATGCCGGTAGGCTATTGTATTCTTTTGAAGTGATTTTCCTTGTTAATAGTCCCCCAGGGGCTCACATCTAGTGGGACGTGGGTTGGCGACCACAGGACCCCAGCTGAGTCCGGCATTGCTTCCACTTACTTGTGCCGGGCTCCTCTCCATCATCTTTCCTGTCGACCTCTCTTGGTCAACTCTTGTTCTCTTCCGACCCCGATGGTATTAGGGTATCCGAGGCCTAGGGAGTCTCTTCCTTTCCCGCCCTCATTGGGCCTTCTCTCATCTTTACTCATCCCTCATTCTTTTAGGGATTAGCCTTCTTTTTTTTCTTTTCATTATAGTTCCTTTTCTCTTTAAGATTCCCACCCTGTTTTTCTGAATTGGCTCCCCGTGTCTCTAAATTACATTTTGTGATTATTTTGAATCTCAACGTCGTTTTGTAAGTAGTTTCAATCACAATTGCATTTTGTCAGTGCAGTATTTTGAATCACTGGGCTTCCACATATTGTGAGTATCTTGAATCTGAACCGGCCTTTTTCAATCTAACTTGCATTGTGTATTTTCAATTTCAATTGCATTTTGCAAGTATTTTAAACCTCAATTACATTTTGTATGTATGCATTTTATAAGTATTTTGAATTTAAATTGCATTTTGTGAGTATTTCGAATCTACATTGCATCTTGTAAGTATTTTGAACCTAAACTACATTTTGTGCATATTTTTCGATCTAAATTCCTTTTGTGAGTATTTTCCTTCTTACTTACCTTTTGTCAGTATTTCGGCTCTCCATTTTGTGAGTTATTTCAGTCTGAGTTCCATTTTGTAAGTATTTTCAGTCCAGCTTAATTTTCATTCTGGTTTCCATTTCATTGTCATTTTTGCGATCACCCAGATCAGTAGGGGCTGATAACCTAGATGTGAGGCCCCGTAAAACAACAAGCATCATCATCACCTTGTTAATAGGCTATGTCGAAGGAATATGATTAGACATGGATCGTCTTAAAATTATCCCGATTTTTCAGTTTGAAAGGTTGGCAGGTATGCTTAGTCTATAAATAGGCTCCCTCCCATTTTGAATTAGTTATTTCTCAATTGTTAACATTTTTGTATCTATTCTTATGTAATCAAGGCTTCACTCATGTGACTTTTCTAATTTGAATTTAACATCTCTTAATTACTGCTTCAATAATCTAAGTGGTTATGAATCCACCTTTTAATCTTTTCTTTTCTCTCCTGCTGTGCCTAGGAATTTAAAATTACTTGTTTAAGGACCTTTTTGTGCTTTACCTCAAGGGCATCCTGAAAGATGATTGGTGCTCTACCTAACCAATCCAGCAAAATATTTGTACAATTTGTAAGCCTTGTTATGTTTTATATTGACTGCTTAAGTCAAAAAATTACTTCTTTAAAACCAAAGAAATAGGTCTGAGACCTTAAAATACTTTATTCAATTGAATAAATCATTTTGTAATTTGCCCTTTTTTCTATGGCTTGAAGAGAGAGCTGTGAGGTATGGCTTACCTTTCCCTATTTTATTCGCTACAATTACCTTCTATATTCAAAGAAACAATTACGAATACTGAAATGCTAAGTTTAAAACAAATTCAACCATTTGTTGCGTTTATAGGAAAGCTTACGCTAAAATTGCTTATAATGTTTACTTTAGCTATTTCTGGTAAATAATTAAAGGCAAGTATAGCTCACTTGGAGGCTGGATTTAGACAGCTCCTTAACCCGGTCCATGAGGCAATTATAATTGGCTACATGGATAATTCTTGCCAGGCGCGTCCCCGTCGCGGGGGTGGGCAACGGTACTGTAATATACCATGGAACTACAGTACCGGCTAAGTTCTGGTGAGGACCCAGTCCTATGGGGTATAACATAGGCCCCGTGCACAGGGTTACGTGCAAAGACCTCAACGGAATCTGCAGCAGAGAAGATGGACTTCAGAATGGTGGAGATTGCGGAAGAGGCAACCCAGTACTCAGGGAATAGTATGAGTACAGCATCAATCGGCAGCATCTGTTTCCCATGTTAGGGGCGGCTGTTCTCCATGTTAGGGGCGGCCTGAATAATAGCTGGCAGTAGCTTCATGAAATGCCTTTCGGAGTGGCGACCCCATCGTAATAATCGCCTAAAATGGAAATGGCACTTCCAATGATTCGGAAAAGGTTAGGGCGTACCCTGCAGGCGACGTGCAGTTCCTTTGGTACTGGGGGAACTGTGAGAAATGGGCGACCAGTAACCGAAATGAAAGTGGGAATCATGAATGTCATGACCCTGACAGGCAAGGTGGAGGAGGTGGTAGACTTCATGGAGAGGGAGAATGTTGGGGCTGAGAAAAGTGAAATGGAAAGGTAAAGGAAGGAAGAAATTGAGGAAAGGATATACATTATACTGGAGTGGTGGCCAAGAGGCAAAAAAATGGTGTGGGACTGATAACCTCGAAACAACTGGAGGAGTATGTTGAAGTGGTAAAGTGTGTGAGTGACAGAATAATGAAAATTAAAATGAAGATGAAGAATGACATGATGGACTTCATACAAGTGTATGCACCACAGACTGGAAACAGAGAAGAAGATATTGAAGTATTCATGGAGGATGTAGAAAGAGTAATCTCAGATGTAGATGTGGTGATCATGGGAGATATGAATGCACAAGTCGGAAATGAGAGACAAGGAAAGGAAGAAGTCGTTGGACCATATGGATAATGGGAAAAAGAACCGGGAATATACAATGCTGTATAACTTGTAAACTTTTGTGAAAGGAATGGACTGATAGTGGGTAATTCATGGTTTTGGAAGAAAAACAGCAGGAAAATTACGAGATATGGATGGGGTGATAGAAGAACAAAATCAGTAATTGACTACTGGTAGAAAGGACAAATCGCAGAAAGCTGATGGATGTGACAGCTTTACCAGGAGAAGCATTTGATGGGGACCATAGAGCTGTGGTGGCAAAATTTAGATGGGAAAAATTGGAAAACCTAAAGGAGATCAAAGAAAGTAAAATAAAAGTATGGAAATTGAAAGACAAAGCTGTACAGGAGAGATTGAAGCAACAAATCCCAGTTACTGAAGTGGAAAATGTAGAAGAGGAATGGTCCCACTTTAAAAAGGCATTTGCTGGTGCAGCAGAGAGTGCTTGTGGTAGGACGTCAACAAGAGTGAAAGAGAAGGAGACACCGTGGTGGAATGAGGAAGTGAGGAAAGCAGTGAAAGAAAAGAAGTCTGCATGGAAAGAATGGAACCGAGATCAAACAGAAGAAAGCAAAAGGAAGTATCACGACAGCAAATGGAGCTGTAAGCAAGTGGTAGGAGAAGAAAAGTTGGGAAGAATTTACACAAAGAATGGAAACAGATGTAAGTGGCAGTAAAAGGATGCTGTATGGGCTTCTAAGAAGTAAGAGGAAAGAAAGAGTTACTACAAAGCTGGTGAAAAAGGAAGATGGAGAGTTGTTAACACACCCAGAAGAGATAAAGGGACGATGGAAGGAGTATTTCGATAAGCTATTGAATGTGAGCAATTGTACTGGTGAGATGGAAGTGACACAGCCTGACGACTCTATAGCAGAAGATGATATAACAATGCTGGAGGTGGAATTAGCAGTACAGAAAATGAAGATGGGAAAAGCAACAGGGGTGGATGAAATCAGTGTAGAAATGATAAAGGCTGCTGGATCTGTTGGTATGCAATGGCTGTATCGACTGCTAAAGTGTGTGTGGAAACGGAAATGTGTACCAGAAGACTGGGAGAAAGGGCTAATAATACCAGTGTTTAAGAAAGGGGACAAGAAAGTATGTGATAACTATAGAGAGATCACCCTCATATCACAGATAGTAAAAATACTGGAAAGGATATTAGAAAGAATGAGAAGAAAGGTGGAAGGAGAGTTGCAAGAGGAACAGTATGGCTTCAGGAGTGGAAGATCCACAGTGGACCCAATCTTTAGCTTGAGGCAGGTGATGGAAAAGAACTGGGAATATGGAGAGGATTTGATCATGACTTTCATAGATCTAGAAAAGGCATATGATAGTGTCCCCAGAGAGAAGGTATGGGAAACCATGGTTAAGAAGAGACTGGGAAGAGAAATGTTGGAAATGGTGCAAGCAATGTACAACAACTGTGTTAGCAGGGTACTGACCCCAGTTGGAAAGACAGATTGGTTTAGGAACAAGACTGGACTAAGACAGGGGAGTGTGCTGTCACCTCTTTTGTTCATAATGGTAATGGATGAAATTGTAAAGGAAACAAAGGAAGCATATGGACATAAAGAAATGAAGTTACTATTATTTGCAGACAATATTGTGGTCTGGGGAAGGAACACCGAAGAAGTGCAAAAACAACTAGATGCACTGAGCGAAAATATTCAGAAGTATGGCCTGAAAATCAGTATAGAGAAAAGCAAGACCATGGTGATGACAAGAGGGGAAAGACAAGGAAAGGGCACTGTGAAAATTGGAAGTCAGAGTTTGGAAATTGTGGACACGTTCAAATACCTAGGAAGTGAATTGATGCAAACTGGTAGGTTGGACATGGAGATTGGCAGGAGGGTACAGTAGAGCAATGCATTCTATCAAAGTGTAAGAAAACTTGTTTGGGATAAGGAAGTACCAAGGAAAAGCAAGGAGGTAATGTATAAAATGTACTATGTACCCATATTAACTTATGCAGCTGAGACTTGGACCCTGATGAGCAGGCAAGAGAGTAGAATCCAAGCCAGTGAAATGAAATTCCTAAGTATGATAGGTAAGACAAGGAAAGACAGAGTGAGGAATGAAGATGTTAGGAAGGAAGTTGGGAAAACTAAATGAGAGAATTGAGAAGAATAAACTAAGGTGGTTTGGACATGTAAAGAGGATGGAGGAAAATAGAATACCAAGACAGATGCTGGAGGCCAAGTGCAAGGGGAAGACCTAGAATAAGGTGGATCGATTCAGTGAAGAACAGCGTGAGAAAAAGAAATATGGACTGGGACAAGATCGTGGAAGAAGAATTGTGGAAGGAAAGTGGAGAAGTGCCATAAATACCCCGACCCGGCAGGAGCTGGATAAGGGGAAATGATGATGATGATATAGCTCGCTCAGCCGGCTTCCTACTTGAAGCGATTTTCGCTTTGTCCTATGATTTCCTACTTTGAATTGTGCTTTTGTGTAAGTTAGGTCTGGGTTTCTTAACCAGTTCTAAACTTTTAGTCGGCACTATGCTGGATTAAGTTTAGCCTACTTTAAACGCAACAATTGTTTACGTGCAGTAATTTTTACAAATAACAATAATCTTACTCAAAGCTCAGAAAGCGCCTTATCTCTGTCCACTCTGGGGGCATTCGGGTTCTCGCTCAGGGATCCATCCTTGTTGGGGAATACAAATATTCCTGTCAGTTTCAATATCTTTAGTATATTAGGATACTCTCTAAAACATTTCCTTTTTGAAAAGAAATAATTCAACTTTCCCGTTTGTATTTCCTTGCCTGCGAACTGTGTACATACATGGTACCCTATTTTCCGTTCGGGAGGGACGGCACCCTCAGCGCCTGCCGGCAATCCCAGCTAGCGTTGCTCACAATCATACTAGCTTATAAGCACTTGCTTTCTTGCCTTGCGCTCGCAAGCCTTAATCAGCACACAACTAGCTTTGAGCAAACTAGTATTTTTATTATCTAAACTATATTATTTATTTCTTGGCTTGGATTCGTTCCTTTCTGTCCAAAGATCGTCTCCACTCCCAACTTTTCCCTTTCTCAAATCATCTTCCCTCCGGTAGTGTTTAAGCCTAGGCTTGACATACCAACCGAGCTCGGGCCGCGGATAGTGCGCAGATGGAAGCCGTAACAAAGTACATTAATTAATGGTAAATTCACCAGCAAATCATTATTAAAGAACTTACCTTCTCACAGAAGATGCTGAGAATGTTCCTCAACTGACAAGACAGGCGTTGTACCGCGTAAATACGGTGTAATTCCCTTCTGTTGTGAGGGATATCTGCTGCTGTATATTGTTCTCCAGCTCCACTAGAGTGTGGGTAATTGATCTGTACACTTTGTATATGGGTTATTCTAAATTAGTTACCCGATAATAAAGTTTAATTTTACATAGTTAACTTGCGTAGTTTATTTCCAATTTCCAATACATAAATGGACATGACCTCAAGATTTATTTACCAAGTTTACAAAGGTTCAATGTGGCTCCCTGCTGTCACTCGGCACCGCATACAGTAGAGGAGCAGAGGGGAAGTGCGAGAAAAAGAGAACGATAAGTTGCAGTTTTGTGTCGAGTCATGTCACGTTAGTTCTGTTAAAGCTCATCTGTTGTGATCTTTTGTTTAAATATTGTTTTTATACTTAAAATTACTTCCAAGACATGTTCGGTTTATTCGCTTGCCAAAATCCTTTCCCACATTTGGAGACTCGTCCAGGATGCGAAGGATTTTGAGTGCGGAACAGCATTCTTGGTTACAGCGATAAAACCAAGGACTTTTTCACGTCGCAGTCCAGGAAGAGAGCAGAAAGTATATGGCCTTTGTGACACATTCAGGTCAATATGAGTTCCTGAAACTTGCCTCCTGTGTTCCAAAGCTTTATCAACTGCGTATTCAGAGAACAAATTCAAGCCGGCACAGTCCTGGTGTACATGGACGATGCAGTAATCCCAGCAAAAGATGAAAATGATGCCATAGAAAAGCTTGGGCAAGTGATGGAGGTAGCTGAAACTCATGACCTGGATATTAAGTTCTCGAAGTGCCAGTTCCTATAAAAGAAAATCGAGTTCCTAGGACACGTTCTAGAAGATGGAACTGTCTCACCTTCTCCTAGGAAAGCTGCCGCAGTTCAACATTATCCAGAACCCAAGTCGCTAGCCAAAGTCCACAGTTTTTTGGGCCTTTCCGGAAGTACATCCCAAACTAAGCCAAGATTGCAAAGCCGCTCTAGTATCAAGTTGTTTAGTAGTTATTGTTGTTTTAAGGGGCGGAACTACGAGGTCATCTGCCCCAGTATCGAGTTGGTACTACTAAACATTTCTAAGTACTGCAGTTTGAAATACACCTGATAGTGTAGCCTATTAGAGTAACTTAATACAGTTGGCAACCCTGGTGACTCTGAATATATTCTTAGTTCCATCTCTTAAGGTATAGAATGCACACACAAAATTTGGTTGAAGTCAAATGGATAGTATGGACGTTACATGCTGTTTGATATTGGATTTATCAATGCGTGTAAAATCATGTTGGGAACAATGTCGTGTATGTGATGCTCAGAATTAATCTGAAATATTACGATCTATTATAGTGCCAATTTTGGATAAAATCATTTGTTAGTATAGAAGTTACACGTAATTAAAAGTTGAAACCATCAGAGAGCTTAAAATCATGCTGGCAGCACTGAGATATATTAGTTACTCCAAATTAATCTAGAATGTCAGGTACTATACGTGTGCAAAGTTTAGAGCTGATGGCTTGCGTACTTTCTGATATATTGATATTAGGTTAAAACATAGAGAGAGCATTTATTAACAGTTGGCAGCCCTGGTGGCTCTTTAGGATACGCACAGTCATATCTGTTGTAGTACACCTAGTACATACGAAATTTGGTTGAAATCCAAACGATAGTTTGCATTTAGAAATTGGACCTATCGGACTGGCATGTATGGACTTCTGAAAATTAATCTGGAATGTTATATATGTGTGTGTGCCAATTTTGGAATAGTTCACATGCATAACTTCTGAGATATCCAACATAGAGCTCATATTTCAATTACGATTTTTCAGCAGTTGGTAGCACTGACATAAATTTCAAATATGGCCATGAGATATTCAGGTATAGATCTTGACTCTTACCAAATTTGGTTTCCATAGCTGCAGCCATTTAAGAGTTGATAGGGGGAGGGGACACAGACAGACGAAGGACAGACAGACAAACATTTTCCCGGATCGATATCATAAGTCTACTTTTTCCTCATTTTCGCAAAATGAGAAAAGTAGGCTAAAAAAAGGTACAGTATGAAGAAGATCAATGTTAAAGGATCATTTTTATAACCAAAAAATCAGCAAATTTCATTATCAATTCTTTTTCTTTTCTGGAAATGGTTTACTGGGCAGAATTGAATATAGAGTTTAATTATAGAAGAAAATTAGCAACCCTTGAAAAGGGAAGTTAGAATTAAAAGGAAACACAGTTAAACCTTTTTAAGAAGTTTCCACATATGATGGTCCAGTGCCAGACACATAATATACTTAAGACATCTTGCAGCATTATGGCTTGAAAACTTCGTAACAGGATTTGACTGTATGTTTGAAGAAAGACAAACATGAGCAACACAATCAAGTAAGCAAAGCAGCTAAAGCATGCTATACTACAGCAAAACCAAGAATGTATTATAATCACCCAGGGGGAAACTTGAATTGGGTATACAACCCACAGAGTTTGTGGTTTATAGCATTTAGAAAAACTTCAACTTCTAAGATTCATGATTTTATTGCATCTATGCTTTTCAGATCTGAGATTCTGTAGTAAACTAATTGAAACTGTGAGATTAAAAGTGAAAAATACTAGGAAGAGGAGAAAAGAAACTTAAAAGTTTTCTGTGACAGTTTCTCCTGTTCATGAACTATGAGATTTCCTTTTACATGGAATCCAAATCAGGGAGCATTACATTTCACTTTGAAAATCTAACATGCATTAACGTGGAAACAAACTCGACCTGCCCTGGTGAGAGGCAAGCAGCTTGACCACTGTATCAACATGATCCTAGTCAGAGAAGACCTTGAAGTATTTGTATCACAGCCATATAAATTCTAAATAATCTCATTTGATTATACTCATGACCAGTCCCATTAACCCGCACATCCCTTCAAGCTTGACGAACAGATGTAGGCTCAGGAAGGCTGCGAGGTGGTAGCATTTTCCTCTAGTGTGTCAGGAAGCAGGAGGAAACGTGAGAAGGTGAAACATTAATCAAAATTAAAATGGGCGATATCAACAGAATGTCAGACTTTTCTTATCCCCTAAATAAGTTGCTTGCTTATATCGCCTGCAGTACATTTCTTCTTACAACGTGTAATCGAACTTGCGGCATATCGTAACTGTTCACTGCGAGTACCACTTCTCAGCTTCTCCGTATTCTATACGTTGTTGTCCATGGGATAAATAATTTAATGATTTTTTGTTAAATCTGAAATCGACGAACAAAATCCATCAGTTCATTTCAACATCCTAAAATCCATTAAAATGAATAATATCTGTTAAAATTGCAGCCCTATCATATAACATTATGTCATTTGAGGGAAGTAATTCATTCTGCAGAAGACCAAAATATCACATTTAACAGAAAACTAATCATTTTGCATTGCTACTTAAAAAAGGAAGTTCCGTGACGAACTAAAGAGCCCATTTTTCTCGAAATGTAAGATTCATTCCAATGATTAATCTATATGGACCTAATTAGGATAATGACAAAATTGAGTTGGTAATTTCGACAACTATAGAGGTATTACTTTACTGTCTCATGGTTTAAAAATATTTGAGAAGATTCTTGAGAAAAGATTAAGGAAAATTATTGAACCCCAACTGCAAGAAGAACAATATGGATTTAGGAAAGATAGATCAACTATAGACCTCATATTCGCACTGAAAATGATATTGGAAAAGCACTGGGAGAAAGATCGTAATTTGACATTTGTGTTTTTAGACATCGAAAAAGCATTCGATATTGTCCCTAGAACAACTATATGGGAGTGTCTTAAAAAGAAGAATGTGACTATGGAACTCATTCAGAGAGTCAAATGCTTTACGATGACTGCTACAGCTGTGTTCAAGTAGGAAATGGATATTCAGATTGGTTCCAGACATCGAGAGGAGTACAACAAGGCAGTGCCCTTTCACCATTACTATTCATCACCATCATGGATGAAATCATAAAGGAAGTGAAGCAGAGCACCAATATGGATCTTCAAGCATTTGCTTTCGCAGATGATATAGTTATCTGGGAAAATAGTGAGCTGGAAGTCCAGGAAAGGCTGAACGTCTGGAATAATCATTTGAAAAAGTATGGACTGAAAGTAAGTGCTACAAAAACTGCTGAAATGTCTGTTAACAGACAGAGAAATAAAGATAATATAATGCTGGAGGGTGTACAATTGGAAACAGTAAACCAGTATCAGTACCTTGGATGCTTAATATCAAGTGACAACAGAATACAGCTTGAATTAAATAACTGTATTCAGAAATCAAGTCAATTCTATCAGCAAGTTCGATATCTACTCTGGAATAAGCAAGTGCCACTAAGATCAAAACAAACTCTGTTTCGAACATACTTTGTCCCTATATTGACTTATGGGTTGGAAACATGCACAACTACCAAAAAAGATGACAGCAGACTTCAGGCTTCAGAAATGAAGTTTCTAAGAAGCATGCTTCAAAAAACTAGGAAAGACAAAGTAAGAAATGAGAGGATAACAGAACAAGCTGGAATAAATCAGTCCCTGAAGGAGACCATAACTAAGGCACGTTTGCGATGGTTTGGTCACGTCAAACGTATGGCAGAAGGAAGAATTGCAAAACAATGGTTACATACTGAGATTACTGGAAAGAGACCTGTTGGAAGACCGAGGAGGAGATGGCTGGACCAAGTGAAGGAAGATATCACATCCAAGGGAATCAACTAGGATGAAATCTTCAAGGAGCAGTGGTACATGAATCGACCAAAATGGAGAGCGCTCGTAAACCACACCCGGGAAACTGGAGTGGAAACTTGATGATGATGATGAATTTCGACATTTCTAATTACAGTAGTTCGAAATATAACTGGCATAATGTTGGCTTGAATACTTTCTGATATATTGATATTAGGGTAAAAAATAGAGACGGCATTTATTAACAGTTGGCAACCCTGGTTGTTCTTAAGAATATGCATATTCATATCTGTTATAGTACACATAGCACATACGAAATTTGGTTGAAATCCAATTGATAGTATAGAAGTTACATGTATTTACAATTGGTCCTATCAGCAGGCTTAGAATCATGTTGGTAGTACTGAGGTCCATTAGTTACTCCAAATTAATCTAGAATGTCAGGTACTATACGTGTTTAAAGTTGTCGGCTTGCATACTTTCTGATATATTGGTATTTGGATACAAACAATAGAGAGCACATTTATTAACAGTTGGCAGCCCTGGTGGCTCTTAAGATTACGCTCAGCCATATATGTCTATCTGCACATGGTGCATACGAAATTTGGTTGAAATCCAATTAATAGTGTAGAAGTTATATGCATTTACAAATTGCACTTATCAGCAGGCTTAGAATCATTTTGGCAACACTGTCATGTATGGCCTCCTGGAAATTAAACTGAAATATTATTATCTATATGTGTGCCAATTTTGGTACAGCTCCCATGCATACCTTCCAAGATATACAACATGGAGCTGAAATTTTAATTGTGTTTTTTCATCAGTTGGTAGCACTGACATCATTTTCAAATACGGCGGTGAGATATTCAGATAGAGATCTTTACTCATACCAAATTTGGGTTTAATTGCTTCAGCCGTTTAGGAGTTGATAGGGACACACACACACACAGCCAGACAGAAAGACACACATTTTCCCGGATCGATCTCATAAGTCTACTTTTTCCTCATTTTTACAAAATGCGAAATGTAGGCTAAAAATATGCATGAAATGCTGACAACCCCAATTTGGTACACAACATACACAGGCAAAAAGCATGAAGATGCACCAATAAGTGTGTTTTGGACAACGTTTCTTCGATAATGCTAAAAACCACCAACTCGAATAATACAGCATATACAGGGTTATATTTAATGTCAGCACCGTCGCGCGCCCATGGATGACGTAATTCTCTTTGTGCACTCGTCTCGTCAGCTACATGTGTCACAGCGCGGTAATTACAGCAATTACACCAGTTGCGGTCGGGCGATACACGGGCAACAGCCGAGTGGACGCGTGCGGTGCTGATAAACCAGTATAAATATAACTTAGTATAAAGTGATATATACTCCAAAGCAACATTAGAAAACAGTTACACATTCTTCAAAACAAGATGGTCAATCATTACTAGTCACACAGGTGTAAGGTAAGTAAAAGGCTCGTAATTCAACATTCGCAAGTTTACTATCCAGATCAGTTCATTACATAAGGCCATTCAAAAGTTCTTGTATTAAAATACATGTTTTGCAACAAAACCATGTCATCATAAGACATGCATGCAAGGTGTGGAATACCACAGAACACAAAACAGGTGGTGAATACATACCAGATGAGGTAGGTTTGATAACGTTTCCACTGCATCCATTCAAGGCTGCAATGGAAGCATTAAATAGCAAAATGAATTTTTTTTGAGGCTACTGCTAAGATTCAATTAATATTAAGAAGAACAGGCCGAGACTTGTGGAAGATGAATGTGGATTAGCATGTCATTCCCACACCAGGTACATAATACTCAAGTTCCACCAATGTTTCTTAATGTTAATCAATGTTCTTTATATAACTGCCACATTTCCAATAAAATGTAACAACATTTCTTCCCATACCAAGAATTTGTGATATAAGAATACAATCAATTATTTCCCTGTATAGATTGATATAAGAATACACATTTTCAATTTGTAAGCAAGGCAAACAACAATTTCTTCCTGCATGCAAGAATCTAGCACTTTCAATCGCAACACAATTCAGTATTTTTCAATTCTTACAAATCAACTGATATCATTGAAACACTTTCTTTCTCTTCAATAGATTAGATTTTCACCATCATAAAATATATTTCAACATAACGCAGCCAACATTTCACTAATCACACCTAGTCTATCTTACAGATAAAATTCAAAATCATAATTTTCACCACATACTGTAATGTATTCATCACAAACTGAATTGTCATATACAGCAAATCCCCAAATACAAGATGAATCTAACTCCAAAAAGATCCAGTATTTTACCGTTTGTTTTCAGAATTCCAGATTGATTCTAAACAATAAACAAAGCCTTTCCAATATAGTTAACCTTTAGAATTTTACGAGAAGAAAAAGAAAAATAAGTTTTTTCCACTTGAATTTTGTATGAATAAAACTTACTACCATAGTTGTTAGCTGAAAGTAACCTATCAGTGCCACCCAAATTGTCCAGGTTTTCCAAAAACAAACAAAGCATTTTTGCCATCTTATTTTCATCAATACAATAATCAATAGTTTTGACATTCAAAGGCACGATGTGTAAGATAACCGATTGCAAATGTATGCTGGAAAATGCCTAGACTGGCTGCTGGAATGTTACAAAACCATGAGAGGGATCCTAGCTCCCATACACAAGTCAACAAATGTATTCAAAGTCTTTTTTTTTTTAGGCCTAAATAGCAATCATGACATTGTCACACAGGAGAAAATTGCAGCAAAAATATAAACTTAAAAAAAGCCAAATATAATAAAGCCCTTTTTAATACACTAGCAATTTTATGGAAGTATAAATTTGAATAAACATTTTCTTTTTATATATTACGTGAGAAAAACAAGATAGTTGCCTTATATTGTAACCATGATTTTAAAAAAAAGAAAAAAGTATGGTGTCTTACATACAAGACTACCTCACCTGGAAATTGTGGGGGAAAGACCTCGACTTCTATTCGGGGATAAACAGTAGTCTCAATATGAAGAATCTTAAATCCTCTTTCTCACGACAGTGGACAGTCAACATATATACAGAGCCCAAAGGCCCAGCTCTTATAGGATGCATACACACACACATGCACTAAGAATGGCTATCTGGTGTATAAAATTGCTAAAAAAAAATCAATGGTAACATTAAATAGTTTAAAAAATATAGTGTAGAACCTATAAAAAGTCAACAACTTATTTACACAATACTGCTTTGTACACATAATTACATTAAGTCTTTGTGTAACATCAGATTCCTCATATTGAGACGGGATCACTAGAGTAATGGATGAGGAACTGTGTGACCCACATATCAAACTCATCTCATTCCTCATACACCTTACTCACACTAACGAAGATTCGATTAAAACGGGATAACTAAAGAGCTATACTTTCATTATTCTTTTTGGCCTCATTCATGATTAACAGAGCTCCTGATTTGATGAGTTTTGTGGCAAGACCATTTCCCAGCTCCTCTGCAATGACCAAGTCCGTGTATGTCACGTTCGAAGGAGACATACCACAATACAATTTTGGTGGAAGATACGGGCACTTCCTGAAACAATATATCATTTTCATTGTATTAATGTTTCATACAGTCCAATATTATGAATTGAAAAATTAATGATAATTACTCTCACACTCGGATACTGACTCGGATACTGTAGCAAAAAAAAAAAAAAAAAATGAAAGACACAAGTTATGAGTACAGTAACAGAAATATCTGTATTAATTACTTTTCAGTATTTCATAATTATAATAGATACTTTTTAATGGAGTATCTTTTCCTTTAGGAGCAGATGACCTTGCTGTTACACCCTTTTAAGCCCTTCATACATAAAAGTGGAGAACTTTCGTATAAAGGCACAATAAAGTTTCCTCTACAAGGACATAACTATGAGTATATCACCAGAAATTCCAAGAACCTTGCAATTCCCAGGGTCTACTCCTCTAAATATGGCACCAAAAGTATATTCACCCAGGCTATAAAGGATTATAATGCTCTCCCAGCACATATAAAATCAATAAATCCTGTCTTAAAATTTTAAAAAGCCTGCAAACAATTCTTCATAACTACACTCTGATACTTATATTAATTTATAAACTTAATAAAACATTGAATAGTACTGTCACTGAAAGAAGTATATTGTAAAAAAAAAATTGTAACTTTGTTTTTGTTTGTTAAATAATATTTCATATTCCATATTATCTATATATATAAAAATCAATGTAACGTGATAGTTTGTCTGTGGGTGTGTATGTCTCCTATGCGTTCATATACCATTCGTCCGATTGCGATGAAACTTGGGTGAGATGTTGAGTACACTCCAAGGAAGGTTTCTGACTTAGTAAATCCATTTTACAATAGGTAGCGCACGCGTAGATTCAACAAATGAGCGACGATGCGCGAAGCATTTCAACAAAGTCCCGTATGTGTTCATATACCATTCGTCCGATTGCGATGAAACTTGGGTGAGATGTTGAGTACACTCCAAGGATGGTTTCTGACTTAGTAAATCCATTTTACAATAGGTAGCGCACGCGTAGATTCAACAAATGAGCGACGATGCGCGAAGCATTTCAACAAAGTCCCGTATGTGTTCATATACCATTCGTCCGATAGCGATGAAACTTGGGTGAGATGTTGAGTACACTCCAAGGAAGGTTTCTGACTTAGTAAATCCATTTTACAATAGGTAGCGCACGCGTAGATTCAACAAATGAGCGACGATGCGCGAAGCATTTCAACAAAGTCCCGAATGCATTCATATACCATTCGTCCGATAGCTATGAAACTTGCGTAAAATGTTGTGTACACTGCAGGGAAATTTTCTGGCTTAGTACATCCACTTTACAATAGGCAGCGCACGATTAGATTCAACAAATGAGCTACGACGCGCGAAGCATTTCAACAAAGTCACGTTTGCGTTCATATACCATTCGTCCGATAGCGATGAAACTAGGCTGAGATTTTGTGTGCACTCCAGGGAAGGTTTCTAGCTTAGTAAATCCCTTTAAAAATAGGTAGAGCACGAGTAGAATCAACAAATTAGCAACGGCGCGCGAAGCGTTTCAACAAAGTCCCATTTAATTTCATATACCATTCATCCGATAGCGATGAAACTTGGGTGAGATGCTGTGTACACTCCAGGGAAGGTTTCTGGCTTAGTACATACATTTTACAATAGGTAGCGCACCAGTAGATTCAACAAATGAGCGATGACACGCGAAGCGTTTCAACAAAGTCCCGTATAAAGTCATATACCATTCGTCTGATAGTGATAAATGTTTGGTGAATTGTTGTGTACACTCCAGGAAAGGTTTCTGGCTAAGTAAATCCATTTTACAATACGAAGCGCACGTTTATGTTCAACAAATGAGTGACTACGCGCGAAGCGTTTCGACAACGTCCCGTATACGTTCACATACCATTCATCCGATTGCGATGAAACTTGGGTGAGATGTTGTGTACACTCCAGGGAAGGTTTCTGGCTGAGTACATCCATATTACAATATGTAGCGCAAGAGTAGAATCAACAAATGAGCGACGACACGCGAAGCGTTTCAACCAAGTCCCGTATGCATACATGTACCATTCGTCCGTACCTATGAAACTTGGGTGAGATGTTGTGTACACGTCATGGAAAATTTCTGGCTTAGTAAATCCCCTATACAATATGCAGCGCACAAGTTGATTCAACAAATGAGGGACGACGCGCGAAGCGTTTCAACAAAGTCCCGTATAAGGTCATATACCATTCTGCCGTTAGCGGTGAAACTTGGGTGAAATATGGTTGACACTCCAAGGAAGGTTTCTGGCTTAGTAAATACATTTCACAGTAGGTAGCACACGAGTAGATTTGACAAATGAACGACGATAGCGATGAAACTTGGGTGAGATGTTGTGGACACTTACGTGACGGTTTCTAACTTAGTAAATACATTTTACAGTAGGTAGCGCACGAGTAGATTCAACAAATGAGTAACGGAGTGCGAATCGTTTAAACAAAATCAGGTATGCGTTCATATACTATTCATCCGATTGCGATAAAACATTGATCAGTTATTTTGTACCCGCCAGGGAAGGGGACTTAGTAAATCCATTTCACAATAAGTAGCGCAAGAGTAGATGCAACAAATGGGTGACGACGCGCGAAGCGTTTCAACAAAATTCCCTACCGTATTGCGTTCATATAACATTCTTCGATTGCGATGAAACCTTGATGAGTTATTGTGTACACGCCAGGGAAGGGCTTCGACTTAGTAATACATTTCTCAATAGGTAGCGCACGAGTAGATACAACAAATGAGTGACAGCGCACGAATCGTTTAAACAAAAACCCCTATACGTGCATATACCATTCATCCGATTGCGATGAATCATTGATGAGTCATTGTGTACACGCCAGGGACGGGTTTCGACTTAGTAAATCCATTTCACAATAGGTAGCGTACGATTAGATTCAACAAATGAGTGACAGCGATGAAATATTTTGAAAGTTGTTGTGCACGCTCCCTCGAATGGTTCTAAATTAGAAAATCCATTTTATGATAGCTTAGTGGCAGTTAACATGTTGTGTATCCAAAAGCACTTCAAGAAACAGAATTTCAACGCCAACACTTTCTTTGATTGGCATTGCAACGCATGCCGGGTACAGCTTGTATTATATACAATATTATCATCATATATTATATACAACAATTTATAGTCCTACTTTAAGGCCTTGCCCTCTAGGACATCCTCCCTATGAAAATAAATACAATAATAAAACAAGTAGTTCCGTGAAGAACTATACAGCCTATTTTCATATATCCTGCTCATGTTAATTGCCTCTATCAACATACAAAATTTCAGTTTAATTGCTGTAACAGATTCGTAGATATTGAGAACCGTCTAAATATTTCAGATGGTCGCCAGGTTGGATTTTTATTTTTGTACTATTACATTAAGATTATTGTGTACGTGTGGTATTCAAACTTCAATCGCATGATTAGAACACAAGAAGTAAAAACGAGTTTTTAAAATTACGCACAGCAGCCATCTTGTGATTATGCAAACAATTGAAATAAATTAGATGCCAGTGGAACAACATTTGTATAAGCATTTAACGTGCAACGTTTCACGGCACTCGGATAGTTAATTCGCGAGAAACGTCCATTTAAATATTTATACTTCGCGTCGCCGCCATGTTGGATTTGTGCTCACCAGGTTACTGAAAGTCCTATAGGTGAACATATGTTCATAGTCTCTATGAACATAAAAAATTCAGTTTGGTTGCTGTAAAAGATTCATAGATATTGAGAACCGTCTAAATATTTCGGAAGCTCGCCATTTAGGATTGTTATATGTATAGGCCATAGAGATATGTACCATTCATGGACAATAATTGCCTAGGTTCATTATTCAAACTTTCACTTCGATCGCATGATTACGACACAAGAAATAAAAACATAATTTTAAAATTTCGCACAGCCGCCATCTTGAGGTTATGTAAACAATTGAATTAAATTAGATGGCAGTGCATTACACTCTGCAAAATCATTTACTGTACCACATTTAACTGCGCTCAGAGAGTTACATCACGAGAAAAGTCTATTAAAATATTTCAAATTCGCTTGGTCGCCATGTTCGTTTTGTACTCTACAGGTTTATGAAATATACATAGGTAAACTTGCATCAGTACCCTTTATCACCGTACAAAATTGCAGGGAGATATCTGTAATAGTTTCGGAGATATAGAATGTCAGTGAAATATTTCGCACAGCCGCCATTTTGAGGTTATGTAAAAAATTGAACTAAATTACACTCCAGTGCATTGCAATGTGTATAAACATATCCTGTACGAAGTTTCATTACGTTTGGATAGTTAAATCGCAAGAAAAGTTTATTTAAAATTCTCAACTTCCATTGGCCGCCATGTTGGTTTTGTAGTCACCAGGTTTTTGAAAGTCTCATAGGTGAACTTCTAGTAGTGCCCTTTATCACCGTACACAATTTCAGGGCGATATCGGTAATAGTTCCGGAGATATTGAATGCTAGTGAAATATTTCGCACAGCCGCCATGTTGGATTGGTGAGACCTAACAAAATTTGAAGGGCACGGTCGAGGTCGCCGGGAATAGTGCCATGAACTTACCGAGTTTCATATCGCTCCAGCCGTTTAGATTTTATTAGGAGGGGACACACACACACCTCACACACGCACACACACACGGACAAAAAAGGTCATCTCATAAGCCTATTTTTTCAAAATTGAAAATAGGATAAAAACAAGTAGTTCCGTGAAGAACTATACAGCCTATTTTCATATATCCTACTTATGTTAATTGCCACTATCAACATACACAATTTCTGTTTGATTGCTGTAATAGATTCGTAGATATTAAGAACCGACTAAATATTTCGGATGGTCGCCATGTTGGATTTTATATATGTAGGTCCTAGAGTTACGTACTGTTACATGCAGATTATTGTGAACGTGTAGTATTCAAACTTCAATCGCAAAATTAGGACACAA
Organism: Meconema thalassinum; assembly: GCA_946902985.2. NCBI lineage: Eukaryota > Metazoa > Arthropoda > Insecta > Orthoptera > Tettigoniidae > Meconema > Meconema thalassinum. Next base: position 86,527,426 of record OX336393.1, read on the forward strand.
GAAAAAACAAGGAGATTTTAAAATTTTTCACAGCTGCCATCTTGAGGTTATGGAAACAATTGAAATAAATTAGATGCCAGTGGATTAACATTCGTATAAGGTTTTACTGTACCAAGTTTCACTGCACTCGGATGGTTAAATTGCGAGAAACGTCCATGTGAATATTTATAATTCGCGTCACCGCCATGTTGGATTTGTGATCACCAGGTTATTTAAAGTCCTATAGGTGAACTTAAGTTCATAGCCCCTATGAACATTAAAAAATGCAGTTTGATTGCTAAAATAGATTCGTAGATATTCAGTATCGTCTAAATATTTCGGATGGTCGCCATGTTGGATTGTTAAATGTATAGGCCATAGAGTCATGTACCATTAAAGGAAAATTATTGCGTAGGTTCATTATTCAAACTTTCACTTCGATCGCATGACTACATCACATGAAATAAAAACTTAATTTTAAAATTCGCACTGCCGCCATCTTGAGGTTAAGTAAACAATTAAACTAAATTAGATACCAGTGGATTACAATGTGTATAAATATTTCCTGTACCAGGTTTCAGTGCGCTTGGAACATTAAATCGCGAGAAAGGTCTATTTAAAATTTTCAAATTCGCTTGGCCGCCATGTTCGTTTTGTAGTTAACCGGTTTTTGAAAGTCTTATAGATGGACTTCCAGTAGTGCCCTTTATCTCCGTACAAAATTTTAGGGAGATACCGCTAATAGTTTCAGAGATATAGAATGCCGGTGAAATATTTCGCACATCCGCCATCTTGTGATTATGTAAACAATTGAACGAAGTTAGATGTCGGTGCATTACAATGTATATAAACATATACAGTACCAAGTTTCATTGCGTTTGGTTGGTCAAATCACGAGAAACGTCTATTTAAAAGTCGCAAATTCGCTTGGCCTCCATGTTGGTTTTGTAGTTACCAGGTTTTCAAAAGTCACATAAATGAACTTATAGCAGTTCCCTCTATGACCATAGAAAATGTCAGGGTAATATCGGTAATAGTTTCGGAGATATTGAATGCTGGGGAAATATTTCGCACAGCCGCCATGTTGGATTGGTGAGTCGTAACAAAATTTGAAGGGCACGGTCGAGGTCGCGGGGAATAGTGCTATGAACTTTCCGAGTTTCATTGAAATCGCTCCTGCCGTTTAGATTTTATTAGGGGGGGACACACACACGAATCACACACACACACACACACGCACGCACGCACACACACACACACACACACACACACACACACACACACACGGACAAAAGGTGATCTCATAAGCCTATTTTTTCAAAATTGAAAATAGGCTAAAAAGGAGCAACATTAACTATCGTTTACTTTCAATATACAACAGAAAACTTTTTGAACCATAAAAGATTGTGATACATCTATGCGGCCCGTTAATGAATTTCAAAATGTTAGAACAGTACCTACCATTGAGATTTATCCTAAAATTCAATGCCTCCTTGCAGGGTCACTTACTATTGAGAGATCTTCAGTGTATGCATAGATGGAAAAGGTCTGGCCATTTTCTGATTATTCTTAGTGGTATAATTTAATACAATTTTGAATTTGTGGACCGCTTTCTCGTCAGTTAGTGCTTACTTTTCCAACTCCATAGCAAAAATGATTTCAAATCTTACCGGAAATTACCAGAATGTTTATAGAACAGTCATGACTGGCATGCAATTGAATAACCCGATTTACTGATTACTCAGAGAATTAAAAAAAAAAAAGAATTTTCACTTGTAATTCATTACAATTTCCTTGAAATAATTGTAACATACCCCAATTAATTTTTGCTACTAAACTTGGACAACGGACGGAATATTATGAGCAATACAGTAAACGGATTATTGTAGCAAAAATCAATACAAAACCTACGTGCACCACGGTGGTACAAGTCTATATGCCTAACAGTCAAGCTGATGATGAAGATGTTGAAAAGGTCTACGAAGAAATAGATGAAATTCTGAGGTATGTCAAGGGTAATGAAAATGATACAGTAATGGGAGATTGGAATGCTGTGGTAGGAAGAGGAAGAGAAGTGAACATAGTAGGAGATTTCGGATTACGTGAAAGGAATGATCGAGGAAGCAGACTGATGGAATTCTGCACCGAGCAGGAGTTGGTCATAGCTAACACCTTATTCAATAACCACAATAGAATAATATACACATGGACGAGACCAGGATGTACAGGGCGTTACCAAATCGACTTCATTATGGTCAAGCAGAGGTTTCGAAACCAGATTTTGGATTGCAAAACATATCCCGGTGCTGAAATAAACTCTGACCACAATCTGGTTGTTATGAAATGCAGATTAAAGTTGATGAAACTGAAAAAAAGTCAAAAACCAAAAAGGCGGGCAATAGACAGACTGAAAGAGAAGGATAAAAACGAAAGATTCAAAAAAGTATAAACGAAGGACTAAAAACCCTAAAAAAACTTCAATTGCAGACGAATGGGCACTTTTGAAAAATGAAATAACAAAATCAGCAGAAGAAAACATTGGCAGGAAAGAAAGAATAGGTAGAAAACCGTGGATCACTCAGGATATACTAGAATTAATGGATGAAAGGCGGAAACAGTAAGAGAGAAAAGGGGGAAAGCAGAATGGTTGGAGAAATGGGCAAGTATAGAAAATTGTTTGAAATTAGGAAAAGTAGATACAGCTTATCAAAGGATTAAGAATACTTTTGTGGAAAAGAAGACTAAGTACTGTAATATTAAGGACACAGATGGAAAGCCTCTAACAGATAGGGAAGTAAAGGTTGAGAGATGGAAAGATGATGATGATAACTGTTGTTTTCAGGGGCCTAACATCTAGGTTATCGGCCCCTAATGGTCTGGGTGATAGCGAAAATGACAATGAAATGGAAATCATAACGAAACTTAAGTGAGACAGAAAATGCTTACAAAATTGAACTCGGTTTGAAACGACTCACAAAATGGAGAGTGGAAATACTGACAAAAGGGAATTTAGAAGAAAATACTCACGAAAGGAATAGAATGAAAAACATGCACAAAATGTAGGTTAGGTTCAAAATACGTACAAAATGCAATGTAGAGTCGAAATACTTACAAAACGTAATTGAAATTCAAAACACTTACAAAATGCAAATGAGATCGAAAATACGTACAAAATGCAATTGAAATTCAAAACACTTACAAAATGCAATTGAAATTGAAAATACACAATGCAATTTAGATTGAAAAAGGCCGGTTCAGAATCAAAATACTCACAAAGTGCAATTGAAATTCAAAATACTTACAAAATGCAATTGAAATTGAATATGCTTACAAAATGTATGGTAGATTCATGAATATGCTTAAATAATGTATGGTAGAGTCAAACTACTCATTTGGATTGACAATACTTACAAAATGCAATTTAGATTGAAAATACTTACAAAATGTAATTTTGATCCAAAATACTCACAAAATGCAATTGACAATCAAAATACTTACAAAATGCCCACCATACAAAATGAAATTTAGATTGAAAATGCTTGCAAATGCGGTTTAAGTTGAAAATACTTACAAAGGGCAATTGAAATTCAAAATACTCATTAAAATGTCCTGCGCCTACATTAATTTTTAATATCGTATGGCCTCGAGTGCCGGGTGCAAGCTTTGTAATTTGACACCCAGAGCGTAGCTTGCATGTCGAATTTAGTTGTCCCTTGAATCACTATGAAAGTCAAGGAGGTTAGATATCTAAGCTCCTTGAACACTATAGTGCTTTCTAGTAGAGAAATGAGGAACTTTGTGTTGGCGGAAACCCCCGAGATTAATTTTGCCATTATGAACAAGGCCTTCTGAATTCAAATGGGTTATTTGACATGCCAACATCGTATGCCATGCGTGTCGTATTTTTGCCGCCTTTCAAAAATCACTTACCACGGCCAGGAGCGAACCTGCAATCTTGGGGTTAGTAGACCGACACGCTATCCACTCACCCACCGTGGCAAGCTGCTCCTACATTGAAAGACTTATTAAAAAGCAATTTAGATTGTCAATCCTTACAAAATGCAATCGAGGTTGAAAATACTCGCAAAATGCAATTTAAATCGAAAAGACTCACAAAATGCAACTTAGATTGAAAATACCCACAAAAGGTAGTGTAGATTCAAATAATTCACTTGAGATAATTTGGATACACGGGGAGCCAATTAACAAAAACAGTGCGGGAATCTTAAAGAGAAAAAAAAAATAGAATGAAAAGAAAACAAGAGGTCTGACCCCTCGAAGAATGAGGGATCAGGAAAGATGAGAAAAGGGCCAATTAAGGTGGGAAAGGAAGAGACTCCCTAGGCCTTGGATACCCTAATACTGTCGGGGTCAGAAAAGAACAAGAGTTGACCAATGGAGGTCGACAGGAAAGAAGACGGAGAGGAGCCCGGCACAAGTAAGTGGAAGCAATGCTGGACTCAGCTGGGGTCCCATGGTCGCCATTTGCTGATGACATCGTCATCTTGGCTGACACGGCAGAGGATTTGAATGTGTTTTTGAACGGTATGGACTCCGTCTTGAGGAAAGAATTCATGATGAAAATCAATATATTGTTACGGCTGTGAGTTTGTGTCATCGCTCGCCGCATGAGTCACAACTGCCCCAGGGCTGGGCTGTGCCCTGCCTCATGTATTGCGTGCGCCTTATGCAACAGGGCTACGAGGACAAAGGGATGATCCAGAATATTCGTGACTGAACCAGTGAAGGAAATGTCGAGAAGCCGTGTGCCCTGGACGATTCTAGAATTCATTGAGTCACCAGCCTGCTATATAAGCGGCTTCAACAGTGAGGGGACGGAGTTTTCTGTGGGTGTGTGTTTTTGAGCGAGTGCGACAGAAGTGTGGTGACGAAGTGCCGTGCGAGTTACGAAATCCAGTGACATTGTTTCCCCAGCTTGTGGACAGCGAAACAGAGGATTATCGTAAGTAACTGTATTTGTTGAGGTGCAGGTAGCTTCTGTCAAGGCCACCGGACTCATTATGACGGTTTAACTTCTGTGGTTTGTTGACAAGTGAAAGGGGCAAGAGCGCTCAAGGAAGGGACTTGAGGAAACTGGAGTAAGGTTCTAATTGTTTGTATTTGCTGATGAGTAGTGTATCCTTCTGGCCACAATAAAGTTAATTATTTCTTTAAGCAGTAATTGGTGTTGTGCTTCCTACCCACTGTAATCCAGTTAACAAAAGTGCCACTAGGAGGGTGGCACGTAACAACTGGTGTCAGAAGCCGGATTACGAACTCAAGCACAAGCACAACACCTGACAGTCCTGGTTTTAAAACCCGAGCAGGTCATTTTTTTTAAATTTTCCTGTGAGCGCATGCCCCTTACAAGACAAACATCTAAAATGGAAGAGCAATTCGCAGCATTGCTAGAAAAGTTAAGTGGCATGGAAACCAAGATAGAAGACGGCCAGAAGAAGATGGAGGACGGCCAGAAGAAGTTGGCCAAGGACCTAACTGCCAAATTAGAAGACGGCCAGAAGAAGATGGAAGACGGTCAAAATAAGTTAGCGGAGGACCTGAAGAAGATGGAAGATAGCCAGAAAAGTTTAGCCGAGGACCTAACTTCCAAATTAGAAGAAGGTCAGAATAAGCTAGCAGAAGTCCGAAGGAAGTTCATGGAGGATCATCTGGTGGACACCTAGGGATAAAGAAGACCCTGGAGAAGCTGAGAGAGTGGTTCTACTGGATCGGATGCCGAACAGACGTGGAGAACCACTGCGCGAGGTGCCACGATTGCGCAGCCAGCAAGGGCCCAGGACGAAGACGACGGGGTCCACTGAAGACCTACAACGTGGGCGGCCCCATGGAGAGAGTGGCCATCGATGTTGCTGGGCCATTCCCGTTAAGCGAGGCAGGGAACCGCTACATATTAGTTGTCAGCGACTACTTTACCAAATGGCCGGAGGCGTATGCGCTCCCTAACCAAGAAGCCGCGACGATTGCAGAGACCCTGGTGAAGGAATTCGTCAGCCGGTACGGAGTACCCCTGGAGCTGCACTCCGACCAAGGGAGGAACTTCGAGTCGCAGGTGTTCCAGAACCTATGTCAGCTGCTGGGAATCCGGAAGACAAGGACAACGCCGCTACACCCTCAGTCCGACGGGATGGTAGAGCGATTCAATCGCACCATCGAGAACCATCTCCGAATAGTCGTCAGCGAGCACCAGAGGGATTGGGACAAACATCTTCCACTATTTCTCCTGGCCTACCGCGCCGCCGTGCACGAAGCCACCGGGTGCACACCAGCCCGGGCCATGTTTGGGAGGGAGCTCCGTCTACCTGTCGATCTTGCCTTCGGCCGACCTGGGAATGATCCGATCCCGGTAAGCCAGTATTGTCAAGAACTGGTCGACCAACTGGAGGACGTGCACGCGTTCACGAGGAGGAAACTGCGGATCGAGACCGACCGAATGAAGACCCGATACGACCAGCAGACGGATGTCGGCGGATTCCACGAGGACGACCTGGTCTGGCTCTTCAACCCATTACGGAAGAAAGGCCTGTCACCCAAACTGCAGAAGTCCTGGGAGGGCCCGTACCGAGCCGTGAAACGGATCAACGATGTCGTCTACAGGATCCAGCGGAGCCCGAGGGCGAAGATGAAGATCGTGCATCGAGATCGCCTGGCAGCCTACGGAGGGACACAGACGGACCAATGATTGATCGGGACGATCAGCCTTTTTAGGAAGGGGGTGGTGTTACGGCTGTGAGTTTGTGTCATCGCTCGCCGCATGAGTCACAACTGCCCCAGGGCTGGGCTGTGCCTTGCCTCATGTATTGCGTGCGCCTTATGCAACAGGGCTACGAGGACAAAGGGATGATCCAGAATATTCGTGACTGAACCAGTGAAGGAAATGTCGAGAAGCCGTGTGCCCTGGACGATTCTAGAATTCATTGAGTCACCAGCCTGCTATATAAGCGGCTTCAACAGTGAGGGGACAGAGTTTTCTGTGGGTGTGTGTTTTTGAGCGAGTGCGACAGAAGTGTGGTGACGAAGTGCCGTGCGAGTTACGAAATCCAGTGACATTGTTTCCCCAGCTTGTGGACAGAGAAACAGAGGATTATCGTAAGTAACTGTATTTGTTGAGGTGCAGGTAGCTTCTGTCAAGGCCACCGGACTCATTATGACGGTTTAACTTCTGTGGTTTGTTGACAAGTGAAAGGGGCAAGAGCGCTCAAGGAAGGGACTTGAGGAAACTGGAGTAAGGTTCTAATTGTTTGTATTTGATGATGAGTAGTGTATCCTTCTGGCCACAATAAAGTTAATTATTTCTTTAAGCAGTAATTGGTGTTGTGCTTCCTACCCACCGTAATCCAGTTAACAAAAGTGCCACTAGGGGGGTGGCACGTAACAATATGTAAAACAAAAATATTGGAATGCAGCCAAAATAAATCAGAAACCTCTATGGATATCAAATTGGCAAGGAAAGCTAAAGGAAGTAGGAGACTTCTGTTACTTAGGAAGCAAAACAACCAGTGATGGACGAAGCAAAGAGGATATAAAGAGTAGGTTGGCTCAGGCAAGGAAAGCATTTCTACAGAAATAGAATCTGTTGACATCAAATGAATATCGATTTAGATATTAGGAAGTCATTCTTGAAAGCCTTTGTCTGGATGTGGCGCTCTATGGAAGTGAAACTTGGACTATTGGTGCAGCAGAAAAGAGGAGAATTGAAGCGTTTGAAATGTGGTGTTACAGGAGAATGATGAAGCTCAGATGGGTAGATAGGGTAACAAATGAAGAGGTATTAAGACGATTGGGAGAGGAGAGATATTTCTGGCGACTGCTAATGAAGAGAAGAGATAGGTTGGTAGGACAAATATTCAGACACCCAGGAATAGCGAACTTAGTTATGGAAGGAAGAGTCGAGGACAAGAACTGTAGGGGTAGACCAAGGTTAGAATATGTTAAAGAGATTGCCTCGGATATAGGGTGTGGTAGCTATGTAGAGATGAAACGATTAGCTCAGGACAGGGAGGCATGGAGATCTGCATCAAACCAGTCAAAGACTGAAGACTGAAAGAACAGTAAACTTCCTATCAGCAGATAAAACACAACAGTTTTTTTTAAATGAATTATGCAGGAATTATTAAGAAAAATTAAGACATGATTTTTTTCAGGCAAAAAATTATACTGAAGAATTTGCCGCATACTCCTTATCTAACACTTGGGTAACATGCAAATTCCTTCAGGCGATGTCAACGTCACTTCCAGAAAGCAATCTACAGTACATTTATTATTTGACAACTATTTGGGAAAGGATTGCTGGATTTACACTACCAAATACTCTGGTTGGTTCCTTGGTTTAGGGGCTGCGACAACGCAGTCATGTAGCCCCGTGTACTTTGGGAGTGTGCAGATCTGTCCGATAACCGGAGTCAATTGTGATGGCTGTATTCGTGTGTGTTATGTATTTTAATTCAAGTAAGCGGCTTCGGTGGCGTAGTTAGTAGCATGCTGAACTGCTGTGCTCAAGATAGCGGGTTCAAGCCCGGCCGAAGTTGTTGGTTTTATTAAGAGCGTTAAAAATCCCTTAGTATGCCTTCCTTTAGAGGGGAAGTAAAGACGGCGGTCCCATGGCATAGATTTATGGCTTGTAAAAGATCCTTCCACAGACTAAACATGTGTGAAGCTTTATTGTTAGGTTAGATTTCGTCGGAACGCTTTATCCAAGTTCCAATGTTCACCACTAGGTATCATTGATATCTGGTGGCGAAAGTTGGAACTACTTGAAATTGAATGGAACTTGTAGCTCACCCTAAGGGTGTCCGCTGGAAGCAGCTACAGACTCAGGCGAGCCGAACATGTCCTCGGACACTCCCGGCACTAAAAGCTATATGATAAGTAAATAAATAAATTCAAGTAGTTCCTACTTTTGCTACCAAATGCTACCATCCACAGCACCTAGCTTACAAACTTGGCTACTACATGCCATCGCAGTCAGCACCTGGCAGCAAATATTGGAACTAATATAGTGCTATCAATTCAAACCTACAAATTTTGGCTGCACACAAGTGTAGTTAGTGGAAGGTTCATTTTCATGCCATAAATCTATGACATGGGACCGCCAGCTTAACTTCCCCTCCGAAGGAAGGCATACTGAGGGATTTTTAACGCTCTTAAAAAATCCGACGATTCTGCAGGATTTGAACTCGCGACCTTGGGCATAGAAGCTCAACTAGGCCACCTAAGCCGCCACCAAATACTCTGGAGGCATGTTGGAGAAAAGGGAGAATCTAAGAGAAAAGAAAATGTCAATCCCCAAAGCCAGACATACTGCCAATTTTAAGCCATCAATCCATGCAATAGTGCCTTAGTGTTATAGTCCCCAATAAACTCGTTTTGCCCTCTCGATCTCATCAGGAGGGCGGGTAGCAACCAGCTCTTCTGTTGCTCCAATGAGTGCATATCAGGAGGCTTCATTAATTAGATATTCCATTTTTAAGATGGAGAGAAAACCAAACATCACAAATAAATAAATAAAGAATGAAAGAGAAAGAAAGAAAACAAAACAAAGAAAAAGAAAGGAAAGCCAAAGAATACCAGGGCAATAACCATAGGAGAAAAATATAAACCTACAAAGGAGAAAAAAAAACGTAGGTGAACATACATACAGTGCTTGTCTTTCCTGGATCTCTCCTCCCCCTCCTGCCTGCCCAGGATTCATTGTACATGAAGTGTTTTCAATACGAACCAACAAACCATTATACTACACACAGAACTGTGAACATGGGCTTGTCCAGTAGCGTGCGTCCCACCGAGCACTGTTGCTGCAACGAGACTGGTGAGGGAAACAGAGAGAAGACACAGCTCTATGCTCGCAGTATACACACGACCTTCCACTTGAATACACGGTGCTCTGAATTTAATTCCATGTATGAGATGAAAGGCCTAATTCTCGCAATATCCATGCTTACAACAGAGTGCGCTCATTGTTTTGACAATTGTGACATGAGACATAGATATGAGATGTCACACAAAATTATTCGTGCACATGTCAACCTCCTACTGTAGCAACTAGCATTCCTGGCTGTCGTCCAGGAGTCTGGGTTTGATTCCCAGCTCTGCTAAGCAATTTAATTCTGATCTGAGTAGTGGAGCGGGTTACACTCAGCCTCATGAAGCAAAACTGAGAGGAGGTGAGTGTTCTCGCCTCAATTACAAAAATACACACAATTGCAGACACCCCGAAAACACAGATTGTTATAGAAATTTGTGATATCACGCACTTCTGTACTTCAAAGCCTTTTTAAAAGGACACCGAGTGTTATATTTCTTGCCTGCCTGCCTGTGCAAAACTGTTCAGCTGTCACTCGGTTTGTGAAAGGACATTGTTATGAATTCAAAACTTTTGCTTACAGCAATTTTTAAAGCTCCACTATTGAATTGATACAGCAATACTGTCACTCTAGTTTGTATTTCCCCAGCGAACCTACATATTTCGACACCAATATTTCTCACTTTAATTATCCCTTCAGTTCAAGGACACATGTTATCTACTAAACAACTGGTCATAGCATCACAGAGTTTGGACAGTCAGATTCAAAATTTTTAGTTCTGTAACATAGGATCATCAAAATAATTGAATAATTATTTTCGAGCGTGGAGAGGAATAAAGATTTCGTACGGCACAGCGCGCAATGCTATTGGATGGCGCGAGGGAAACTGGCTGCTCCCTCATGTTCAGAGTTGTTTTGTGTTTAGTATAGTTCACCTAACACATTAATCCAGTCGTTTAACTTCAGGCTTGTAAGAGGTACCACATGAAATGTTCAAGTTCAATTAAAAGTAGTACTGGAGATGTTTATTTAACATACCTTGGGCGCGATCCATCATCATCTTCACTACAATACTTCAACTTGCACGACTGGGTGTCCTCCAGAGTCTGGCTGCCGTCGAGGCTCCAGACAGCTCCGGTGAGGGTCAGTTCATAACCATTTAACGTAGAGTGCACAGCGACAGGTGCAGAGCAACCGCCTCCTAATGTTCGCAGGAAGCTGCGCTCTGCCAAGACACGAAGTGCTGTAGGTGCATGGTGAAGACATTCCAACAATTGCAAAGTACGAAGATCTCCTTCGCCACACTCCACAGCGAGTGCGCCCTGCCCTACCGCATAGAGCATTTCTTCTGCATCGAGTGTCTAAATGAAAACACCAACAACACAAGTTCATTAACATCTTTGAACAATGTCATGATAACAGATATATTCCCAGAAGATAAAAAGTGAAGATTTCTTTCACTGAATGTTTCCAATCGACTTATTTCTTACCGACTGATCCGAACAGTCTCTTTGGAGTCTAAACCCAGCCAATTTTCATTATCTAAGAGAAGTCTAGTTATACCAAACGTCAGGTCAAGTCCTGAGGAAAATATCCCTACGCTCGTCTCCTCTCTCTGTCCCGTCTTGTGTTCCCGGCATGGTTGCCATCCCTCACCCGCTATATAGCCTACATTTAAAATAATTTGTTTGCACCATTTACGCAACTTCTCTCCACTTTTATTACTTTTGAAGTATTTTATTTGTGATTCAAGCTTTACATGAACTTTGTGCTAACATAACAGTGTTGCCACACTTCGAGTTAAATTCGCCATAAAATCGAATCACTCGGGTACCCTTTTGCCACTCAAACAAGGTTTGTACAAAACAAAATGTAATATAATATCAAATTCGTACGGAATTACTCTGCGTATGGTTCCAAATAGCACTAAAATCTATATTTACGCACAATTCATCACATGAAAATCAAAGTTGGTGAAGCTTCAAATTAACGTGAAAATAAATTAAAAATTCATAACATTTTACAAAAGAAATCCTGAAAAGTAATCTAGCCAGCTTATGAAAACAGCAACATGTGCTGGGAAATGTTGTGCACCAAAAACAAGCAGAAAAGTGGGAACTATTTCCTGGCGCGTTAGCCTCTTCACAGACCAAAACATCAAAGGAACCGCTTAGGTCTTGAGGTGACTAAAGGTATAGTTATTGAGGTTTAAGGGGTGGAACAGCAAGGTCATCTGCCCCTCCAAGGGAAGTCTCTGCCAATAATTATGTTACGTGCCACCCCCTAGTGGCAGTTCCGTTAACTGGATTACGGTGGGTGAAAGCACAAACACAATTGTTCTTTTAAAGAAATATAATTAGCTTTATTGCGGGCCTGAAAGATACACCACACAAATAGCAAATACAAGCAATTAGTACCTCACTCCAGTTTCCTCTCGTAGGGAACAATTGCCTTTCCCTTCGTCAATAAGCCACAGAAGTTAATCCCTCCTAATGAGTCCGGTAGGCTTGACGGAACTACCTGCCACGCTACAGTTATTTACGATAGCCGGTCACTCACCCCTACACTCTGCCTCGCTGTCCGCTGGCTAGGGAAACAGCCCCCGGCGCTTTCGCAATTCACCACACTAACCTCTGCTGCACTGGAAAACACACTTGCTCAAGACACAGTTCCTCTGTAGGCTTCACACTCCCTCGCTGTCAAGAGAATCAGCTACACTAGGGTTTCGCAAGTCACGCCACTAACAACTGTCGCTCACGTAAAAGCTCGCACTAGCTCGAAAAACACTCTCCACCCCAATCCAAATCAGAGGTGCGACGCCTCGGCGCCGTCGCCGTTATGGCTGCACGGGACTGCCGACCTAATAGGTCCTTTGTCCCGGGTCTACTGGGTAGTGGTATAGATTTATTTCAACGTCGGGCTTTGTTCTACAGGTATGTGGTAGGACATGTCTACTGGCGTCATTTAGATTTTAACTTCTACTGGCCTTTTTCAGGTAGAGTGAAATAAGAGAAGTAGTAAAGATGATGAGATGATACAGAAAATAGTATTCCAAGATGGAAATTGTATGTTTGTGTCTTAGTAATTATTAAAGATATGTACATAGGGTAGAGTTATTTACAATTATATACAGGATTTGTGCATTATGTACAGGGCTATATCTCAGTCATGGTTTTAGCTCATCTGAGGATGATTGTCTTTGGGAAAGGCCGTTTGAGGGCTATATTCTCGTCCACTTCATGGATTTCTCTTATGAGTGGGTTTGAGACCCCCGTTGCTTTGTCGTAGAATTGCTTGGCAGCACGCTTGATTTCATCTTCCGTGGGGCTGATTCCTAGCTTCCGGTGGATTTCTACGTTGGTTTCGTATCGGTCTGCATTTGATATCATACGAAGTAGGATGTTCTGCTTGGTCTGTAGTTTTGCCAGGAGCGTGGGTTTGGCAATTCCCCAGACTGGTGTTGCGTATAGCATTATTGATTTGAGGAGCATTTTGTAGATCATTATCTTGTTGGATAGGTTGAGCTTTGTTTTCCTGTTGATCAAGGGATAGATGCATCCAGTGGCTTGCCTTGTCTTGATTAGAATGTGCTCTATGTGGCTCTTGAAGGTGAGTTTTTGGATCAATGATGACTCCAAGGTATCTGCCTTCTGGGGACCACGGGACAGGTGTTCCGTTAAATCTGAGTGTTTCTTTAGGTGCCTGGTCTTTCCTAAGTGTGTGGCGAACGGCTACAGTTTTGGCAGCATTTACTTTGATCCCCCATTTGTCGAACCATTTTAGTAGTTCGTTGAGTGCTTCTTGTATTTTGGTTATTGCTACAGATGACTTGAATGAGTCGGTAGTCACCACAGTGTCATCTGCGAACAGTGCAATTTCTGTACCGGGTGTTCTCGGTATGTTGCTGGTGAATAGTAAGTACAGCAGGGGTCCCAGGATACTACCCTGCGGCACGCCGGCTTTGATATTTTTGATTTTGGATTCTGTACCGTTGAAGGAGACATAGAAGGTGCGCGTTCAGTGAGGTAGCTGCATAGGATTCTCCAGTACGTGTTATCCAGGTTGAGTCTCCTTAATTTAAGTAGTAGTGCAGGTTGCCAAACTCTGTCAAAGGCCTCTGCAATGTCGAGGTACACTACGGGTCTTGTTCTTCGATGGTTAAGGGATTTCGTTATGGCATTAACGAGCCGTATTAGTTGTTGGGTGGTGGAGTGCTCCGCCCTGAAGCCAAATTGCTCATCTGGGATGGCTTTCTGTATGGTTTCGGTGTCTAATAGTCTGTGTTGTATTAGCCTTTCATATATCTTCCCCAGTCCGTTGAGCAGGCTGATGGGCCTGTAGTTGTCTGGGTTGGCTGCTGCTTTGTTTGGCTTAAGTATAGGGATAACTTTTGCCGTTTTCCATTTCTTCGGGAAGTAGCCGAGTGCTATTGCTGCATTGTAGATGTTTGCCAGGTATCGTAGTGCTGAGTGTGGAAGTTCCTTTAGTACCTTATTGGGGATACCGTCTGGTCCTGGGGCTCGTTGGTATCTCAGGCTGTGGAAAACTTTTTTGAGTTCTGTGATGGATGTGGGCCTTGGTGATCCTGTCAATTTCTTCTGAGCATGGAGGTTCATTGCATTTTCTACGTGGTAGCAGTACTCCGGGTCCTTAGGGTTATCTCCACCCCGCTTGCCAGGTCGCTCTTATATAGCAGGCTGATGACTCAATAAATTCTTCTAGACCCGTCCAGGATTCACGGCTTCTCGAGGTTTCCATCACTGGCTGGGCCACGAATATTCTGGACCATCCCTTTTGTCCTAGTAGCCCTATTGCATAAGGCGCACGTAATACACTGAGGCAGAGCACAGCCCGGGCAGCTGTGACTCAACCGGTGAGATGACGAAACAACTCACAGCCGTAACAATAACACCAATAAATATGTTGCCTGGTGCACTAATCAAAGATTCTTTGATGGTGTTAATCGTTCCTGTTTCCTTGATTTATAAATTAAAGCTTTCATGCAATAAGATAGCACCATGCTAATTCTTTTATTCTGTACACATAATCAATTGGCAGCAAAGGGAGGATAGAAACAAGAGTGTCAATTGATTGTTCAGTTTTCTTATATAGATTTTTAAGTTAAATTCTGCCCTTTCAAAGAAAGTCACCATTTCTTGATCATCAATAATTGAATGAATTTATTGATTTTAAAAGCTTGCCACATTGGGTGAGTGGTTATCGGGTCGGACTACCAACCCAAGCTTGCAGGTTCACTCCTGGCCGTGGTAAGTGATTTTTGAAAGGCGAAAAAAATCACGACATGCATGTCATACGTTGTTGGCATGTTAAAGAACCCATTTCAACTCAGTAGGCTGTGTTCATAATGGCAAAATCAATCTCGGGATTTTCCGCCAATGCGAAGTTCCTCCATTCTCTACTAGAAAGCGCTATAGCGTCAAGAAGCTTAGATATTTAGCCTCCTTGACTTTCATAGCATTCCAAGGAACGACACAATTCGACAGGCAAGCTGCCCTCTGGGCGTCAAACAACAAAGCTTGCACCCGAGGTCATATGATATTACTATTATTGATTTTAAAAATTTGATCTGGTAGTACTGGATATTAATAATTTATTAATGCGCACGTCACTTCATGCAGAAGTCTATGATAGAACCTCCACGTTCATGTAATTTATTTCTCAGACATTAGGAAATTAATTGTAATTCCCCGCCCAATGTAATTTGGCCACACTCGTGTTGACCGACTGAAAAGCTTCTAACAAAAGGTGGTACTGGAACCATAGATATCTTCACTCTCAACAACTACTGTATACTGTTTTGTGGACTACACAACAACTGTGGCCGCCATTTTTCGACATTTGTGACAATCATATGGGGCCCTTCTGTCTTGCATACGAGGGCACAAATAGCACCGTTTCCTTTTAGTACTCCCTCAAATGATACTACCATTTGTCTAGCGTTGGCCAGAGTATTCGCTTTGACAAAGCTCTCTTGGCAAGTTCTTATTAGCAAAATTTACTGCTTCTAATCATTGTCATTTCCTCCACTATCTGAATGCTGCTGATAAATTACACTGTCCGATAAATGCCAGGATATGGTTCCTATGTAACTATTGTGGGGTCACAAGTGACCCGAACTCCCGATTTCACAGCAACTGTTAGTATTTCATTCAGAACTCGACTACACCCTCTTAAGTCACTGTCTGCACTAAAAAAAAAGAGGGCACAATGCAAACAGATGAACAGCGTAGCGGAAAACAAAGAAAATGCCTTGAGAGGGGTCATCCTTAACCTCACCAAAGTAGTTTGGGGTTAAATGGGACAATTCCATTCATGACTATCATAAGATTGCCACCGACAGCAGTGGCTACGCTGGCTAAAGCGCAGCGTTAGGTCATGGGGCCAAGCTCTCTGCTGACTCTGTAGACGCATGGGTTCGAGCCCTACTGTTGGCCATCCTTGAAATGGTTTTCCATGGTTTACCATTTTCAACACCAGGCAAATGCTGGTACGGTACCTTCCGACAGGCCACGGCCACTGCTTTCCACATTCTTGCCCAGTTTCATTCATCTTCATCCATTCCATCTCTCATCCGACGCGCAGGTCGCCCACGGGCATCGACTAGAAAGACCTGCACTCGGCCTCTCGGGAGGCCACACGACAAAAAAAAACTCGCCACATTTTATTAGAAAATAAAAATAAAATGCATTGCATGTTTGTATTTTACTGGCATCATCAATTATGAGCTTCTCCTCTTTCAAGAATAGGTCACTTCTCTTTTTAAATGATGTGAAGAAAATACAAGCACAGGCTAAGTCAAGAGACTGAAAGTAATCAAACATAAAATAGTTCTTACCTGTTCAATTCTCTTCTCCCAATCCATCCTAATCAATCCAGCAGAAGCCAAGACGATTGCTTGATACTTATCATCTGAATCCAATTTCTTCAGTCTTGTGTTTAAGTTACCCCTTATATCTGATACTCTGAGGTGAGGATACCTTCGTTTTAATTGTGCTGTACGACGAAGTGAACTTGTTCCTAAAAGAAAGATAATAATGCTTGCAATGCACATAATAAATTTTGCTTGTTTTCATCCATTTTTTGAGTGATTTTAGAATATTTTTTTCTTTCTTTATTATTTTGTGAATAATTTTTCTAGTTTTCAACTTTGATTTATCAGGAGTAAAAGCAAAACCAACTAACATTAGAACATATTTGTAGCAACATTCATTTTAATTTTGCAAATGTTCAAGATACGTGATAGCGATTGTTGTTTGACGGGGGTGGACATCATGGTCATCTACTCCTCGTAACATACAATTTATATCACAATTCAAGAAAAACAAATACACTGCTCGGGCAAGAACCTCACCATCACTTGCCCTGGTTCCAAACACATTGAGATAAAAATAGAAAAACTGAAACCTAAACGTTGCAACTTAAGTGGATATCTTACCCACACTACCTATTGAGAAAAACAAACCAGCATTTAACTAAGACATATTCAGCAATGTGAAGTTTGTCTCAAGAATAACAAATAACAGAAGATTTCATGCAATTAAATCTATAAACCAAGCCTGTGTTCTTACCTATAACACTGCCCTCTGGTAATGTATCTAGTGTCTTCCCTTGCATCGCAGGATGTACAACAACAGAGTCCCTTGGATCTTCTCTCCTAAGAATATATGGCAAATTAATAAATAGCTAATAAAAAGATTTAAAGCCTGCATAAAGCAGAACACTAGCTCATAAAATAATAATGTGGAAAAAAACATGTGGGTAAGGATGAGCAGAGCCCTTCTCAGTATCCATTCAACCAGATGTCTTATTGAAACAAATGCTTGATCTATGAACTTAAAAGTTTGAAGGGAAAACATGAAATACCCAAGTAACAAAGCCAGCAAAAGGAGAGATCCCTACGCTTCTAAATGAAATGTAGCAACTAGTATTTAGTTTTAAATCTCTATACGAAAACACTGGTAGAAAGGAAAGAATAGGCAGAAAACCATCATCACTTAGAATATACTAGAATTAATGGATTAAAGGCAAGAGGACAAGAATGCAAGAGATGAAAGGTGGAAAGCAGAATACAAGACATCAGAATAATAAGGTAAACAAGAAGTACAAAGAAGCGAAAGTAAAATAGTTGAAAGAGAAATGTGCCAGTATAGAAAATTGTCTGAAAGTAGGCAAAGTAGATACAACTTATCGAAGGATCAAGAGTATTTTTGAATAAAGGAAGACTAAGTGCTGTAATATTAAGGACTCAGATGGAGAAGAAAAGGTTGAGATATGGAAAGCTTAAGAGTGTTTGTATAGATCTAGAAAAGGCATATGATAGTGTCCCCAGAGAGAAGGTATGGGAAACCATGGTTAAGAAGAGACTGGGAAGAGAAATGTTGGAAATGGTGCAAGCAATGTACAACAACTGTGTTAGCAGGGTACTGACCCCAGTTGGAAAGACAGATTGGTTTACGAACAAGACTGGACTAAGACAGGGGAGTGTGCTGTCACCTCTCTTGTTCATAATGGTGATGGATGAAATAGTAAAGGAAACAAAGGAAGCATATGAACATAAAGAAATGAAGTTACTGTTATTTGCAGATGATATTGTGGTCTGGGGAAGGAACACCGAAGAAGTGCAAAAACAACTAGATGCACTGAACGAAAATATTCAGAAGTATGGCCTGAAAATCAGTATAGAGAAAAGCAAGACCATGGTGATGACAAGAGGGGAAAGACAAGGAAAGGGCACTGTGAAAATTGGAAGTCAGAGTTTGGAAATTGTGGACACGTTCAAATACCTAGGAAGTGAATTGATGCAAACTGGTAGGTTGGACATGGAGATTGGCAGGAGGGTACAGCAGAGCAATGCATTCTATCAAAGTGTAAGAAAACTTGTTTGGGATAAGGAAGTACCAAGGAAAAGCAAGGAGGTAATGTATAAAGTGTATTATGTACCCATATTAACTTATGCAGCTGAGACTTGGACCCTGACAAGCAGGCAAGAGAGTAGAATCCAAGCCAGTGAAATGAAATTCCTAAGAAGTATGATAGGTAAGACAAGGAAAGACAGAGTGAGGAATGAAGATGTTAGGAAGGAAGTTGGGATGGGAAAACTAAATGAGAGAATTGAGAAGAATAAACTAAGGTGGTTTGGACATGCAAAGAGGATGGAGGAAAATAGAATACTAAGACAGATGCTGGAGGCGAAGTGCAAGGGTAAGAGACCAAGAGGAAGACCTAGAACAAGGTGGATGGATTCAGTGAAGAACGGCGTAAGAAAAAGAAATCTGGACTGGGACAAGATCGTGGAAGAAGAATGGTGGAAGGAAAGAGGAAAGTGGAGAAGTGCCATAAATACCCCGACCCGGCAGGAGCTGGATAAGGGGAAATGATGATGATGATGATGATGAAGAGTGTTTGTATAGGAGAAAGGAGATTTAAAATCATGCAATGTAAAGGGAAGAGGATAATTATGAGGATGAGACAGGAGATTTGATATTGAGATCACCATTTGAGAGCAACAAAATACTAGGCATAGCTGATAAGCTGACCGAGTTGCATAGGTGATGAAGGTCAGACCAGGTAATTTCAATTCTCCTCTAACACCACTTTTCAAATTCTTCTATTCTCCTCTTTCCTGTTGAGCCAACAGTCCAAGTTTCACTTCCATAGTGCGCCACGCTCCAGACAAAGGCTTTCAAAAATTACTTCCTAGTACTTAAATCTATATTTGAAGTCAACAGATTCCTTCTCTGTAGACATGCTTTCCTTGCCTGAGCCAACCCACTTTTTATATTCTCTTTACTTCTTTCATCACTGATTATTTTGCTTCCCAAGTAGCAGAAGTCTCTTCTTTTCACCTGTGAATTTGATGTCCATAGGGGTTTATGATTTCTTTCGGCTCCACTCCATTACTTTTGTTTTACTGATTTATTGATTTTCATCATGAATTCATTCCACAAAATGGAGTCCATGTACCATTTAAAAACGCATTCAAATCCTCTGGTGAATCGGCTGAGATGACAATGTACAGGAGCAATCACAAAGCAGTACATGCAGTGCTATAACCATGGCAGAATAATACTGTATGTTATTGATTTAGTTAGGGGATTTGCGACATGGTAGTCCTGTGTACTTGGGAATATATGGAATCTGACTTAACGACTGTGGCTTTCACACAGCCAAATTATATTTTAGTTTTTAATAATTAAATAGACAACTTAAAACATTAAAGGAACAATTAGAGATGAAGGAAAGGAAAATTATGCGAAAGATCTTAGGGCTCAGAATTAAAAATAGCATACACTATCTCAAACCCAACTCTGAAATATATATGAAAATTTCTAAACTTACCAATACCATGAGAATGAGACGAATTCAATTTTTGGGCCATTTGGAAAGAATGAATCATACGAGACTTACTTACCGAATCCACAAATTTCTGTAGAACAAACGTACAAGACCAAAGTGGTACAAACAGGTGGAGATGGACCTAGTGGAGATGGGAGCGCCAGATCTGATGAATAGAAATGCTATCAGGAATATTGTTCACACAAGGGGATTTGAGGAAGGTCAGAAGAAACCAACACGACGTGCATGATCGGAGGAATAGAAACTACAACAATCCATGCATATGAAGAGCTATTGGGCAAGGAGGAAGGCTCAACATACGTTGATTCCGCGTGGTCTTAAGTGACCCATCCGCGAGGAGAAGAGAAGAAATAGACAATGTTTTAGTGAATTAATAATATGCTTTTTAATTCAGAGAAAAGGGGTGGCTAGCCAATTCAATCGCATCGCAAAAGAGCCACTGTTGAAAAGATGCAAGAAAGACTTCCAATGAAGCAGCATAATTGCTACATTGATTATTCAACCTAGTCTTGAATAATATAACAAAGGTGGATAAATAAGTACATCATTTTTCCCACTGGTCTGGTCTTCATTCTATAAAAAGTGAAATTTTGCTAACCTTGACAGGCAGTATCATGCAGATTTTACACAACACGATACACAAGGCAGATGAGTATAGCCTTTAGATGTAGCTACAACATAGTTATCATTATTATCCCTGATCATTAAAAGATAAGATCTTGTCCATTTTTGTACATAATTGCTATTTTGAAAAATAATTTTCTTGTACATGCAGCATATGACAGCAGAGCTTCTAGACACTTCCTTCTGAAAACAAAGAGGTACAAGCCGGACGTTTATTTTAGACGGTTGTCCTCGACCTTGAAGCTTGCGGGTGAGCCTGTACACAGTCACTCTCTAGCCCTATCGCTTCACATTCGTCACCACCGGTCTGATGTAATGGAATTCCAGACTTGAGCACGTGACGACACCACCATCCAGACAGTACAGTCCACATCGAAGTATTGTGTGACGCAGAAGTACACGTTGCATAGTTACGAACAGAACGCCATTATATTTGCCAATGACACTATTTCAGCAGTAGTGTTAGATTTGTCAATCATCTGACCGCATGGAGCAGCTGACTAAAACACAGGTACTGTAGTAACTCGCCTCCAGGCTTCCATTAAGATTTTTCACTCGTCTAAAACAAACGTCCGACCTGTAATATGCCATCATTGTATTTTCAGATACAAAATACCAGATCTCCTTGTATTAAATAATCTGAACCAAAACCCTCACCATTATTCGCCCATTTCATACTGAATGGAATAGTAGTATTAGCAATGTTTATAGTTTGCAATGATACACTAGCAATACCTATAACAGCCAGATCTACCGTATGCACACCAGGGGAAGTCTGTGTTCGACGCACTGTGATGGGGGAGCCGGATGTTTGGCTTTGTGCAGTCTGTATATTCCTGACCACGATACAGTCAGTTGCCACTACCTCCCTGGTGCTTGTTATTTAGGCTAACTGGCTTTAAGTTAGTATTGTTCCCTTTCTACTGTCAACATTTTTACATAGCTTTGAGTTTATTATGTAACAGAGCACAGAGTACAAAGCAGTGGCGGCCGATGAGAGGAAGCCAGGCCTATGTTGCTCGAATTGATGCTTGTGTTATGTATCTGTTATACCCTGTACATAATGTACATATCCCCTCAAATGATGCAGCTACAACAATAACTGAAGGAGGAGGAACAAGCCTCATGTTGGATTCGTCTCATCGGTCACCCCTGGCACAAAGAAATGTTGATGATAATTGTTGTTTTAAGGGGCCTAACATCTAGGTTATCGGCCCCTACTGATCTGGGTGATAGCAAAAATGACAATGAAATGGAAACCAGAACGAAAATTAAGTGAGACGGAAAATACTTACAAAAAGCAACTCAGATTGAAACAACTCACACAATGTTCTTACAAAAGGGAATTTAGAACGAAAAGATAAACAAAAGGAATAGATATAAAAATATGCACAAAATGTACTTTAGGTTCAAAATACATACAAAATGCAATGTAGAGTCGAAATACTTACAAAATGCAATTGAAATATAAAATATTTACAAAATGTAAATGAGATCGAAAACATGCACAAAATGCAATTGAGGTTCAAAATACTTACAAAATGTAATTGAAATTGAAAATACACAATGCAATTGAGAATCAAAATACTTGCAAAATGCCCACCAAACAAAATGCAATTTAGATATAAAATTCTTGTGAAATGCTGTTTTGGTTGAAAATACTTAAAAAATGCAATTGAAATTCAAAATACTCACTAAAATGCCCTGCTCCTACATCGAAAGACTTACTAAAAACCAATTTAGATTGTCAATCTTTACAAAGTGCAATTGAGGTTGAAAACAACCATGAGAGGTAATTTAGATCAAAGAAACGTACAAAATGCAATGTAGATTAAAAATATCTACAAAATGTAGTGAAAAAAAAAATTGCTAAAGGGAATTTAGATACACGGGGAGTCAAGTAACAAAAACAGTGCAGGGATCTTAAAGAGAAAAGGAAATAGAATGAAAAGAAAACAAAAGGTCTGACCCCTCGAAGAAGGAGGGATCAGGAAAGATGAGACAAGGGCCAATTAAGGCGGGAAAGTGAAAGACTCCCTAGACCTCGGATACCCTAATACTGTCGGAAAAGAACAAGAGTTGACCAAGGGAGGTCGACAGGAAAGAAGACGGAGAGGAGCCCGGCATAACTAAGTGGAAGCAATGACGGACTCAGCTGGGGTCCCGTGGTCGCAAACCCACGTCCCACAAGATGTGAGCCCCGGGGGAGGCACAAAGAAAGAAAGCACAGAGTGAGTGAAGCCCGTTGTGTAGGAAGGTATCTGCAGTTCAAACGCAATGGTCTTCTCATGTCGCTACAATAAGTAGCCTACCTTGCAAACTACACCACATGAGCAATTCTATCCAACTTAAATTATCAATAAAGCCTTTTCAGGAAGGATACCTCATACCACCCAAGATAAACAAGATCTATTCCAGGTACACAGAAATTTTCACTAGAAAGAGTGACTCACCTGAGAACTGCACCAATGCACATTCCTTCAGGTAGTGTAGTAGGGAGATCCTTCAATGAGTGTACTACAAGGTCAACATCTTTTTTTGCCAGGGCAATTTCTAATTCTTTGGTGAAAAGACTCTTTTCACCAATTTTCGGTAAAGGCTTATCCAATATTTTGTCACCCATTGTTGACATAGTAACTGGAAAACAACAACAACATATTAATATAACAAATAAGAAGCATTCTTCACATACCATAGTAACGATTTCACAATAACACACATATATTTGAAGAGAAGAGATAGTTGGTTCCTCAATTTAGGGGCTGCGACAACGCGGTGTACTTTGGGTGTGTGTAGAATGTCTGATAACCGGTGTTAATTGTGATGGCTGTATTAGTGTGTGTTATCTGTTTTTAATTCAAGTAAGGGCTGCAGACATTCAATTTTCAAGTAGTTCCTACTTTTGCCACCAAACGCCAGCGTCAATGGCCAACTAGTTCTGAACTTGGTTACTAGATGCCAATGCAGTCGGCTCCTGGTGACGAACGTTGGAACCTAAGAGCGTTAGTCAAATCTAACCTATAATTTAGCATCACACAAGTGTAATTAGTGGTAGGTTCTTTTACATGCCATAAATCTAGGACATGGGACTACCGGCTTTACTCTCCCTCCGAAGGAAGGCCTACTGAGGGATTTTTAACGCTCTTAAAAAATCCGACGACTTCGGCCGGGTTGAGCCCGCGATATTGGGCATAGAAGCTCAGCATGCTACAACTGCGCCACCTAAGCCGCCGAATAGAAGAGAATAACTACCAACAAACTCCACTAAAAAAGCAATATGTTTTTAGTTAGTACCCATCATATCTAAATATGTATTTTGAATTTGTCTGCTTTTCCCCAGAGTTTTGAGTTTGTAACGAGTTTCACACAGTTTGACGAATGCACACTAAAGTAAAATGTCTGCCCACTTGCACACTTAGGGCTGGATGGATCAACATAAAACTTGCTATCTGTATTGTTCCCTTTCTATCAACGTTTTTACATGGCTTTGTGTATATTTTGTAATAGAGCTCAAGAGTAGAAAGCAATCCGGCCAATGAGAGACCAGGACTCTGTTGCTCGACTTGATGTTTGTGTATGCATCTGTTATATCCTGTACATACATGTACGAGGGACACGAGCAGATGGTACACCAGGTGACAAAAAAAATCTCCATAAGAATCTACACCTGTGGCTGGTTAAACGACAAAAGGAGCATCAGTGGAGGGGTATTGATGCATGGGCAGACCGCTAAAGAAAAGAGAGGAGCAGCAGACCGGCGTGCCCGATATAAATAGAGTACAACTCATGATGACAGACAGACGTGTACTGACAACATGGTCGCCAATGGAAGTGTGTGCTGTTATCCGGTACAAATGGGCACATGGGACTACTGTCGACCAAAATATTATGTGCACTCGAGTTTGAAGGTTGTTTCTGAAGTAACCAATAGACCTACATAAAATCCAATAACATCATCATTTTCGTTGTTCTATTTTACGTTAGTTCATGTAAGTTTGGTATTTTTAATTTATATTTTAACATTTTTTTATTGCACTTGAAACACAAAAAGTGCCCGTTCTTAAGTGTGTTTCAACCATGAGTCACATTTAAGAATTATTACCTCACAAACCCGTCATCAGATCGAATCCAAATTTTAACACAATATACATTGGAATGTTGTATAACTGGTTTATTAATTTCAAAATTTTGTGTGTTGAAGAACGAAAGTTATTATCATTTTTGCAAGGTAACTTTTTCTCAGCTCGGGGTCATTGGAAAATGTAGTTTTTGGTTGCGTTGTAATCCTTATACATCAAAAGGTTATGCTGTATGACTGTGAAATACATAAATTAATTCACTTATTTTATATCGGTTTGTATTTGTATGGGGAATTAAGACATGGTTCACCAGCTAGCCGCTCCGGGGAATGCTGTACAGCGTTGCTGATATGGAGCCCATCACTTCCGAGCGAGGCGCGCCATGACGCGTCATGGAGCCCATCTTGGCAACGCTGTACAGCTTTCACCGGAGCGGCTAACTGGTGAACCATGTCTTAATTCCCTGTACAAATACAAACCGATATAAAATAAGTGAATTAATTTCGATATTTCACAATCATACAGCATACCTTTTTGATGTATAAGGATTACAACGCGACCAAGAACTACATTTTCTAACCAACCCGAGCCGAGAAAAAGTTACTTTACAAAAATGATAACTTTGTTTCTTGGACATACAAAAATTTAAAATTAATAAACAAGTTATACAACATTCCAATGTATATTGTGTTAAAATTTGGATTGGATCTGATGACGGGTGCGTGAGATAATAGTTCTTAAATGTGACGCATGGTTGAAACACGCTTAAAAACGGGCACTTTTTGTGTTCCAACTGCGATAAAAAATATTAAAATATAAATTAAAAATTCCAAACCTACATGAACTAACGTAAAATAGAACGACGAAAATTATGATGTTATTGGATTTTATGTAGGTCTATTGGTTACTTCACAAACAACCTTCAAACTCGAGTACACACAGTAATTTGGTCGACAGTAGTGTGTCAGTCATCCACGAATTCCTACAGACCGTGTATGGTGAAGTGATCATGTCTCGTCAAATGTTCAGTGAAGGACTGCGGGGTGTGGAGGATGAAGATCGAAGTGGGCGTATTGCCCGAGTACAGGACATGGCGTTAGGGACAGGGGTATGACTGCGTATTGGTCGTGCCCGGGCCCATCACAATCTCCATGGTACCGAGAAACCTGACCCCGGAGCAGGCTGTGTGACAATTCCTTGCATCGCAGGGCACCAAGTCTTACCAGAGTGGTTTCCTCAACACTACAAGTGTCTCAATGTCGGTGGAGACAATGACGAAAAATAGAGCAAGGTGTATAGTTCACGATACCATGGTGTATGTCAGTTTGGCAATAAATAATAATAATTTAATAAATGCGCACAATATGCATTAACTAGATACCAGTGCTAAGTCATATTCCCCCTCCAGATCTCCGATGTAAAGATGTTCTCCTAAGAGAATTCAATAAAATAATTAACAATCCAGGACTGCCGATACATGATGACATCAGCGATGCAAATACTGGTCTCCTGCGTTCCAGAAAACCATCAGCAAGAGATGCCACGGAGAATTTGGATATATGTGTATAAATTCTACTGTATATCTCTAGCCATAGGTTAAATAAATAAATAAATAAATAAATAAATAAATAAATAAATGAGGAATTCACTAATGGCAATCTTCGTTGCCTCACATTCTAATATTCCACATAGAGCACATATACATGTCTCTTTTGGGTCATGTTTTTTTTTTTTTTGTGGAATACAGTTTGAAGTGGAAACCGTGTACAGATAGTCCAATCACTAAGTATCTTTTCTTGTAGTTGGTACGGGTCCAGTTTGCCAATAAAGGGTCCCTGAGAAAGAAGAAAAAAAAACTAAACTTATTTTCAGAACTTCCCTTGTACATAACCCCCTGAAATGAGGCAACAACTACACAATACCTGAAGGAGGACGAACAAGCAAGGGATGCCTGGCCTCCTCTCATCAGCCACCAATGGCATGATTTCAATTATTGCTGTAATTTTTCACTGCACCGCTCATCGAAGGAAGGGGGCATAGGGTAGGCCTGGTCATGTCAAGTCTGGGCAAAATAGTAGTAGTATTTCTTTCATTCGAGGGACTTAGACATCATGGTCATTAGCTTGCCATAGTGGGTGAGTGGTCAACGTGTCGGTCTACTAACCCCACGCTTGCAGGTTCGCTCCTGGCCGTGGTAAGTGATTTTTGAAAGGCGGAAAAAATACCGACACCATGTTATACGATGTTGGAACGTCAAAGAACCCATTTGAATTCAGTAGGCCGAGTTCATAATGGAAAAATTAATCTTGGGAGTTTCCGCCAACACAAAGTTCCTCATTTCTCTACTAGAAAGTGCTATAGTGTTCAAGGACCTCCTTGACTTTCATAGTGCTTCAAGGAACAATGAAATTCGACATGCAAGCTACCCTTTGGATGTCAAATAACAGAGCTTGCACCCGGCACCCGAAGCCATACAATATTATTATTATCATCATGGTCATTTAACTCTGTGTAATTGGGTGTGAGTAGAAATTGTCTGATAAATGTACTGTCTGTAGTAGTGTGTTTATTTGTAATTCAGGTGAGGATTGGGAAGTAAGCAGCCATGGCCTTAAGTTAGAAACCATCCTGACATTTGACTGGAGTACGAGTGGGAAATAACACACAATCAATTCTGGAATGATTTCTCAGTTTTGCCTCGCAAGGCTGAGTGTACCCCGTTCCAGCCCCCAGACCAGAATTAAATCTTAAAGGGAAAGTTTACAGGAATAATTAAACATTGAAAATTAGGAACACTCATCAGTGTCCAGGAATTGAAAGAGTTGTGTAAGCTTCCACGGCTGGTTGAATATTCTTCAGAATGGATTTTTGGGTTATTAGTCCATGTACAATGTTTCTTCTGATGTTTCACCAACAAGTACGGTTGGCATTTATGAGTGGCTTCAGCCTATCAGTCTTGTACTGTATATATTAACAATATACAACAATAACTACCCAACCATCAGTCATACTGGCTATTGCAATACAAAAAAAAAAAATGCTATAGATTAGCACTTGGTAGGGCAGTGTTCAAAGGCCCATTTAAGATAATCAAGTATTCAGATGATTCTATGCATACCAAGGTCAGAATGTATTAGACATCAGCAGCGGCTTTGGTGGCGTAGTTGGTAGCATGCTGAGCTTCTATGCCCAAGGTCGCGGGTTCAAACCCGGCCGAAGTCGTCGGTTCGACAACCAATTTAGAACCACAAGTCAATAAAAGCAGAGGATGAGTTAACAGAAACAGGGGTTAAAAAAAAATGATAAACTCTCTCAAATGTTCCTTGACCTCTGCAAAAGGCATGAAAGATATCAAATGGCTGCCTAACCTTGAGCGATATCAAGGCTTAGGTTCATCTAAAGTAAAGCTTGATAGGGACCTTCATGATAAAACCAAACAATAGCACAAAATTAAGTATTAATTGTAAAAACATGCACAAACATCAATGGGCTATAATCATATCAGATCAATTACAAAGAAGCATTGTGGGAGTCAATATATTGAAGCATATTTATTATGCATGGAAATATTTATGATCCACTAGAATGTAATGCTTCTCTCCACCAGAACTGAAGAAAAGTACTGCTCGGGTCCAAGCTCTGTGAACCTGCGGGATGAGGGGAAAGAGCAGGGAAGGGTCAGGCGAGAAGAGAAGTGTCTGTCAACAGTCCGCCGTGATATCTGGTATTCCCTTCTATTCCAATACTGCTAACATAGGGCCGTTGCTCAAACCACTGTGGTGTTACGAATGAGTGAGCGAGTCACCGACCAATGTATTTGATTCTGTACTATGCACGAACTGAGAAAACTCATCACTCATCAACACCACTTCTCATAGTCCGCGATGCACATTCCTCTCAGATTCACGCAGCTTAGACCCGAGCAGGAGAACCCAAGTAACATTTCATTTCAAACATAACACCCTGGTTCTTTTTATAAGGCAATTAAGGATAGTTTTTTCACAAGGGGATGGATACCATTTCATATGAAAGGCATCTTTAGCCTACTTTTGGTTTTTGCAAAAAATGAAAGTAGACTTATGAGATCTACTAAGGCCAAAAGTTGTCAGTCTGTCTGTGTGGGAGTGTGTATATCTGCCCCCACCCCCCTATCATTTCAAACACGATGAAACCGAATTGAACCAAATATGGTACAGAGGTAGCACTAGCAAAGGACACTTCAGTGTCATGTTTTATATCGCCGCCATCGTGACGGGAACGGAATGGTGGCCACACAAATGTCCAAAGCTTAAATCAAATTACGACTAACCTAATCGACTGATCTCTACCAAAGTTTACAACAATATACCTTTATGTGGGAAGCGCCTTTGCCCAAACTACAAGGTCATCCTCCAAATAGTTTGAAGATGGCAGATGTATGAATCATGCAAGTATTATAGCCTAACCGTAACTTACGATTCAAAGGGCTGACCTCAGCAAATCAGCTTATACAGGGTCTTTATTTTTACTTGGCAAGACGATTCCGCTCGACCTTCTCCGCCTGCTACAGGTTGGCGCGTGCGGTCTTCGGCCGTAATCCCACGCTCTTGCTGCGTTAGACGTGTGAGCTCCGAGCGCATTGGATGTTTTATAAAGATACTGTGTACTGTATATCATATTGTATAGTGTTTGATTGTGATTGTGTATAGTGCTGTAATGCCTTATGTGGAAAATTCGTTACGTGAACGTGTATATCTGCACAATACGTACACAAAGTGCAGGAAATCGTGCACTAGAACAAGACAAAAGTTTCTAGGGAGACCCATTGCTATAAATTCGACAATAAAACAACTGGCTAAGAGATTCAAACCTACTGGTTCACTAAACGATAAAAATACGACGTCATTATTTCCCTACTGAAGCTAAATTAACCGGAGTAACCGGAAACTTCATAAGGAGATGGCGGTTATGTTTGGCAGCGGATGTGGAACATTTTCAGCATCTACTGTAAACATGGTGAGTAAAAATGTATGATACTGATTTTAAGCACCGTACTCTGCCGCACATATGTACGCGCGGTCGCCGGGAACTGAGCCATCAGTGGCGGAGCGCGTGAGCGAGAATGTCCTTGCCAAGCAAATATAAAGACCCTATAGTACACAAGGAGGATTAAACTGTTCTCAAGGAGGTGACCGATACGATATTAGCATTTTATAATAGAATAATAAACCGTAGCAGTGACTAACAGTTCAGGCTGACCGTGCCGTCCTGTTGGCTCAAAATCGAGGCTATTGTTTGCTCGCTAGTCCATATTTCAGTAACTTTATAAGTTTATACTTTTTAGGAATGTACAAACAAAATAATACTTATTTAGTATCAAATGGTTTATAAAAACGGCAGAAAAAGTAATGAAATCGTTCATTTCAAGACAAGATATGTTATACAATTATACTAAACCAGTTGTTAACCTTGTGGTAGTACTGGACGTGTGTAGCGTAGTGGTAGCATTGTAGATTCATAGCCTCTCTAGTCAGTGGATCGAATCCAAGCAGATTCAAATTATTTTTGTATTGATTGATTTATAACTACTCACACATTATAATGTTAAGCATAATTATATAGTGTGTATTCGCAATTGAAATTATTATATATACTTAAAACACCACATATTTCAACACTTGACTACAGCGATTAAAATTTGTTGTCCTACCAAATGCTACAATCAACGACACCTAGCCACGAACTTGGAAACTAGATGCCACCACAACCGGCACCTTGCAGCGAACGTTGGAACTTAATAAAGCGTTAATCAAATCTAACCTACAAATTTAGCTTCACACAATAGTAGTACCTTGGAAGTGTTTTCTCAAAGGACAACACTATAAAGCAAGAGATCCTTAACAAGACCCAAATATCTTCTCTTTCTTATTGTCAAGTGAGAAATCTACTATGGGATGACAAAATACTCCAGAAAGCAAAATTAAGCCTGTTCCACACCAACTTCCTTCCAATTCTCACCTATAGACTTGAAACATGTACCCTACTCAACAAGAGGGGCAGATGACCTCGTAGTTCTGCCCCTTAAAACAACAATAACTAACTACTCAAGAAGGCTAATAGTAAAATCCAGGAAATAGAAATAAAATTCATCAGAACAATGAACCAAAAGACCAGGAAAGATAAGATTAGGAATGAAGTGGGTATCAAAATACCTGTCACTGAACTCCTAGGACGATGCAGATTACAGTGGTTTAGACACGTCATGAGAATGGGCATAAATAGAATGCCAAGAAATTATTTCGACAGAGAAATGAGAGGGAGGGGACTGGTAAGAATGCCAAGAAATCGATGGATAGAAACAGTGAAGTCTGAGGTCAACAAACGGAATGTGAAATGGGAAGACGTAGAAGAACAGCAACTCTACTCCGACAGGAAGAAATGGTGAGCGCTTGTATACCACACCCAGGAAACTGGAGCTGGAAAATTATGATGATGACAATTGTAGTTATTGGAAGGTTCTTTTACATGCCATAAATCTATGACTTGGACCCGCCGGCATTACTTCCCCTCCATAGGAAGGCATACTGAGGGATTTTTTACGCTCTTAAAGATCCAACGACTTCAGCCGGGTTTCAACCCGCGATCTTGGGCATAGAAACATGCTACCAACTACGCAAACGAAGCAGCACTGTCAAAGTACTCCCTCAATATATGGCACATCTTCCCAAGACATAGCAAGAAAGAAATGTTGTAGAGAGAATATTAACATTGAAAATAGATCCTAAATCTGAAAGTTCAAAATAACTAAAAATATGAAAATGCCATTTTCAGACATATGTGTTCCTAAAGTTGGGGTAGATTGCAATCCACTCAGACCAAATATTGGATTTTCTAAATTGCAGCTAATAAGCAAAATCTGCATTTCAAATCGAGGCAACCACCATTTAAACTTACGGTATGTTACTAAATCACTACATATTAGCACATTTTCCTAACAGTAGTCTAATTGGATGAACATGCTTTTATTTACTTACCGATTCTAAACTTTTTGTTAGGATAATATTCCTGAAGACACTTGACTACATGGTTGGTCTGAATGAGAGCCAGCTGAAAAGAAATGGCAAAAAATTAAAGATATGAAAAATTTAATCTTCATACATACATAACAAGAAGTTCCGTGACGAACTAAAGATCTTACTTTTCTTAAAATTAAGATTCATGCCAATGATTAATCTACAGTATATGCACCTATCTAGAATAATGACGAAATTAAGTTGGTAATATCAAAATGTCTAATTGGTTCGAAATATACCTGGTATAATGGAGCCTAATAGAGCACTACAGTTGGCAGCCCTGGCGACTGAATATATACTTAGTTCCATCTCTTAAGGTACAGAATACAGAATACAAAATTTGGTTGAAGTCCAATGGACGTTACATGCAGTTAGACATTGGATCTATCAGCACGCGTAAAAGCATGTTTGGCAACAATGTCATGCATGTGCTGGTCAGAAATAATGTGAAATATTATGATATCTTGTTGTGCCAATTTTGGATGAAATCCATTTGTTAGTATAGAAGTTACCTGTATGTTAAAATTGGACCCATCTGCAGGCATAGAATCATGTTGGCAGCACTGACTTATATTGATTACTCCAAATTAATCCAGAATGCCAAGTGCAAAGTATAGAGCTGTTGGCTTGCATATTTTTTGATATATTGATATTAGGGAAAAAAATAATGTAGACAGCATTTATTAACAGTTGGCAGCACTGATTGCTCTTAAGAATACATATAGTCATATCTGTTATGTTACACATAGCACATACGAAATTTGGTTGAAATCCAACTAATAGTATACGAGTAACATGTATTTAAAAATTGGTCCTATCAGCAGGCTTAAAATCATGTTGGTAGAACTGACTATATAAGTTACTCCAAATTAATCTATAATGTCAGGTACTATACATGTGCATAGTTTAAAGCTGTCGGCTTGCATACTTTCTGATATATTGGTATTTGGATAAAAAATAGAGAGAGCAATTACAGTATTAACAGTTGGCAGCCCTGGTGGCTCTTAAGAATACGCTCAGTCATATCTGTTTATGTCCATGTATTAGGCCTACATACAAAATTTGGTTGAAATCCAATTGATAGTGCAGAAGTTATACACATTTAAAAATTGGACCAATCAGAAGGCTTAAAATTATTTTGGCAACACTGTCATGTATGGCCTCCTGGAAATTAAACTGAAATAGTATTATCTACATGTGTGCCAATTTTGGAATAGCTCCCATGCATACCTTCCAAGATATCCAAAATGGAGCTCAAATTTCTAGTGCGGTTTTTCAGCGATTGGTAGCACTGACATCATTTTCATATATGGGCTTGAGATATTCCTGTATACATCTTTACTCACACTAAATTTGGTTTCGATTGCCGCAGCCGTTTAGGAGTTGATAGAGGGGGGGGGGACACACACACACAGACAGACAGACAGACAGAAGGACAGACAGACACACGTTTTTCCGGATCGATCTCATAAGTCTATTTCCTCACTTTCGCAAAATGTGAAAAGTAGGCTAAAAATATAGGCTGTGTATACAATTTGAAATGTAGCTATTACTTGTTTTCTGCTTCATTTAGGGCAGTCTGCACAAGTAGTTTCAGTGGGAGCTGGGAACTTCAATGTTGTTGGTTCTTTTTGCCCCTTAAAGTTATGTAGAGATTTGAAGACATTCTTTCAGTGCTGCCTATACAAACTGTCATTTATAGCTCTTCAGTCGGTCAACACGAATTTGCCCAATGACTGAGCGGGGTACAAGTTATAAAAAATCCCTCTCGGCACACCAGAAGGCGGAGGTAAATTTCACCGGACAAACTATGGAATACGCGAAAATAGGCAAAATAGGGGGGTTTTCGTTGAAGGACCACACCTCATTTTATACCCCCTCATTATGAGAAAGTATTTTACAATTGGAGCTTAAAAAACTTTGTTTTTTGTTTTTATGCATAGCCTAGTCTTCAACATTTTTTGTCTTACGGGGATGGCAACCTTTCCGTTATTTGGGTTCTATTTTTATAGCAGGTGGTCACACTGTTCTTATGCAAGGTTTTGACACTGATGTCTATCTAACGGTCTGTTACTTCATCACTCAAAATTTTATCTCCCATAGAGACAGATGGAAAACCGAATGAGATCTCGTGCAGTGACGTTGTCATGGTAACCTCTGATGGCTCTTCCCTCATCAATTTCACATTTTCTTATAATTCTTATAATTTCCTAATCTCTTGGCGTAACGGTGGGTCATATCAAACATTCTTTCAGACAGAAATTTTAGGTAATTATTAGAGGAGTATTGAATATTTCAAACGGTTTGGATATCGTGCCCATTAAGAGATACAATTTTTGCTTCTTTAAAAACCCTATAACTATTCTCATTACTATTGCAGGCCATTTAAGCCACCTACCCATATATGCTTGCGACCGGTCTAGGAACCTACAATACTGCCTAAATTCAGGCTTTGGTCAATGGTTGGTGCTATCAAGAAACTTTACTAACATACATTTTTGGCCCTTATTTGAAGAATAGTATAAACTTTGAATAGATTTGATATTTCACATATTTATAGTGATATTTCACCTTCTCGAAAAAGGCCCCGCATTTGCACCCCCTTCGCCCGATTTTGCCTCTTAACGAACTTGGCCGAGATTTTACAGGGATATATATTGTTACGTGCCACCCCCTAGTGGCTCTTTTGTTAACTGGATTACGGTGGGGGTACAAAGCACAACACCAATTACTGCTTAAAGAAATAATTAACTTTATTGTGGCCAGAAAATTACACTAATCAGCAAATACAAGCAATTAGGAGCCTTACTCCAGTTTCCTCAAGTCTCTTCCTTGAGCGCTCTTGGCCCTTCCACTTGTCAACAGATCACAGAAGTTAATCCGTCCTAATGAGTAAGGTGGCCTTGACAGAAACTACCTGCTCCTCTCCTTTATGTTCACCGACCACAATTACTTACGATCACTTGCTGCAGGCTATTTCGCTGTCCACAAGCTGGAGAAACAATGTCACTGGATTTCGTAACTCGCACAGCACTTCGTCACCACACTTCTGTCGCACAAGATAATCGCTCGCACTAGCTCGTAAAACACAACAACAACCCGTGCTTGACAGGTCGCACTTATATAGCAGGCCGGTGACTCAATAAACGCTTCTAGATCCATCCAGGGTTCACGGCTTCTCGAGGTTTCCATCGCTGGTCCAGTCACGAATATTCTGGACTATCACTTTGTCTGTAGTAGCCCTGTTGCATAAGGCGCGCGCAATACAGGAGGCAGGCCACAGCCCAGCCCTGGGGCAGTTGTGACTCATGCGGCGAGTGATGACAGGTCGACCAGTTCTTGACAATACTGGCTTACCGGAATCGGATCATTCCCAGGTCGGCCGAAGGCAAGATCGACGGGTAGACGGAGCTCCCTCCCAAACATGGCCCGGGCTGGTGTGCACCCGGTGGCTTCATGCACGGCGGCGCGGTAGGCCAGGAGAAATAGTGGAAGATGCTTGTCCCAAACCCTCTGGTGCTCGCTGACAACTATTCGGAGATGGTTCTCGATGGTGCGATTGAATCGCTCTACCATCCCGTCGGACTGAGGGTGTAGCGGCGTTGTCCTTGTCTTCCGGATTCCCAGCAGCTGGCATAGGTTCTGGAACACCTGCGACTCGAAGTTCCTCCCTTGGTCGGAGTGCAGCTCCAGGGGTACACCGTACCGGCTGACGAATTCCTTCACCAGGGTCTCTGCGATCGTCGCGGCTTCTTGGTTAGGGAGCGCATACGCCTCCGGCCATTTGGTAAAGTATTCGCTGACGACTAATATGTAGCGGTTCCCTGCCTCGCTTAACGGGAATGGCCCAGCAACATCGATGGCCACTCTCTCCATGGGGCCGCACACGTTGTAGGTCTTCAGTGGACCCCGTCGTCTTCGTCCTGGGCCCTTGCTGGCTGCGCAATCGTGGCACCTCGCGCAGTGGTTCTCCACGTCTGTTCGGCATCCGATCCAGTAGAACCGCTCTCTCAGCTTCTCCAGGGTCTTCTTTATCCCTAGGTGTCCACCAGATGATCCTCCATGGACTTCCTTCAGGACTTCCTACGTCATAGCCTTTGGAACGACGACTTGTTCCCGAGATGTCTTCCCGTCGGTGCTCTCCCAGGCGCGGCAGATGAGGCCATCCCTTACAATCAGCGAGTCCCACTGCGCCCAGTAGGACTTAAACTTTGGGCTGCAGTCACTCACAATGTTCCACCCGGGTCTGGGGACACAGGCCCGCTTCCATTCGGCTATCAGTCCCAGGTCGTCATCTTCTGCTTGTGCCCGCGTGAAAGATTCGCTGCTCCAGTTCCCTTGAAGTTCCACAGTAGTCCTCCGGCACTGTATCCCGGTATTCTCCTCCCTCCTAGCACAGAAGGTGCAGTCTTCGGGGCACGGTCTTCGTGACAGGGCGTCGGCGTTGGAATGCAGTTGGCCTTTCCTGTGTTGAATCTCAAAGTTGTACTGTTGAAGCCTCTCTAACCACCGCGCGAGTTGACCCTCGGGCTGCTTGAAGTTCAGGAGCCACCGCAGGGATGCATGGTCGGTCCTGATGAGAAATTCTTGCCCGTACAGGTACTTGTGGAAGTGTTCAGTGGTCTTCACGATGGCGAGCAGCTCCTTCCTGGTGACGCAGTAGTTCCTTTCTGGCTTTGACAAGGCCTTGCTGAAGTAGGCCACTTCTCTCTCCTCGCCGTCCACTACTTGCGACAGGATCCCCCCTATGCCAAAGTCGCTGGCATCGGTATCGACGATGAACCTTGTTCCAGGTCTGGGGTAGGCCAGAATAGGCGCGGTGCACACAGAGCCTGCTTGAGTTGCTCGAAGGCATTGTGGCATTCTGCTGTCCACGTGAAGAGTTGGTCCTTCTCAGTCAGTCGATGTAAAGGTTTGGCGATGTCGGCGAATCCCCTCACGAAGCGACGGTAATAAGTGCAGAGTCCCAGGAAGCTTCGTAGTTGGGACTTGTCCTTCGGAACTGGCCACTCCCTCACAGCTGCGGTCTTCTCTGGGTCGGTGCGCACCCCTTCCTCGGAGACGATATGCCCAAGGTACTGGACCCGCTTCTGGAAGAGCTGACACTTCTTGGGGCTCAACTTCAGCTGGGCAGCCCGTAGCTTCAACAAGATCTCCTTCAGGTTGCTGTAGTGCTCCTCGAAGCTCCTCCCCAGAACGATGACGTCGTCAAGGTATACCAGGCAGGTCTTCCAGTGTAGTCCCCTCAGAATGGACTCCATTAGCCTTTCGAAGGTCGCAGGGGCGTTGCACAGACCGAATGGCATGACGGTGAACTGCAAGAGCTCGCTGCCCACAGAGAACGCCGTTTTCTCGCGGTCCTTAGGGTGGACCTCCACCTGCCAGTAGCCACTCTTCAAATCCAAGGTGGAGAACCATCTTGACCCTGATATGGTGTCCAGCGTGTCGTCGATCCGGGGTAGAGGGTAGCTGTCCTTCTTCGTGACGTCGTTCACCCGCCTGTAGTCCACGCAGAACCTGGTGGAACCGTCCTTCTTCTTCACAAGCACGACCGGAGAACTCCAAGGACTATGTGATGGCTCGATCACCCCTTGCTCCTTCATCTCTTCTACCATCCGGTCGACTTCGGCTTGCTTGGCGAGCGGGACACGTCGGAATGGGGCCCTAATCGGTGCGCTGTCCCCAACGTCGATTCTGTGCTGGACCAAGCTTGTCCTGCCGAAGTCTTTGCTCCCCACGGAGAAGACATCCTGGAATTCGCGTAGCAGGTCCTGAAGTTGGCGTGATTGCTCTTCGTCTAAATGGTCCTGGGATCCTTGGTACAGCTTCTGTAGTTCTGGCAGGGCGCGTCTTCTTCGGTTGTCCGTCTGCAGGAGTCCGTCCGTCGTTTCTGTGATGCGGGCAATCCAGGTAACGGGCTCGCAGACTCCTAGGTTGGTGTCCCGGTGAACCGTAATGTCGTAGTCGTTCAGGTTGGACAGGCGGACGTACGGCCGAGGCGTCGTGTTGATGAGGGTCTTGGCAACTAGCAATCCTTTTGTCTGGATGTCCTCATATTTTGGCTCGATGACAGCCGCCACTCCCTCAGCAGTTCCGTCGACAATTACGGCGGCGCTGACCTCCGTCCTGGCAGGAACGATGACGTCCTCTCTCAGCCTTACTCGTCGTGCGGTGACGGCCTCGTGTGCTGGTTGCAAAGCAAGTTCCTCACCTCCGAAGTGCAGAGTGTTGGTACTCAAGTCCAAGATGATGTTGTTCTGGTCCAGGAAGTCCAGTCCGATGATCACTTCGTTTGATACGTCAGCCACAAGCACTGGATGCTTCACCACCCGTCGACCAATGACGAGCTCCAGTGATGCTTCGCCATGTACCGGTGCGGTCTCTCCGGCCGCGGTTATTAGCTGGAGGTTCCTTTGTGTGGGTTGCACTCTCCACTTAGGGATCACGGTGGGATTGACGATGGTCCTCGACGCTCCCGTGTCGATCAGCATGGGCCAGCTCACTCCGTTGACGACTCCGTCGACCATCAGGCTGCTATTGTCCCTCCGTAACTTCGTCACACGCACTTGGACTGCTGGGGCTTGACGACTGTCACAAGCCAACCTTTGCCCCCCAAGGCTGGCTAATACTCGTTTCCCTGGGCCGCGCGGTTTTCGGACGACTGATTTCCCGTCGGATACCCTCGGCGGCGGCGATCACCGCAGTCCTTGCTCAGGTGGCCTTTCTTACCGCAGGCCCAGCAGGTCGATAGTCCTCTTCCGGGCCGCCTCTCCGGTTGTCTTCCGGCTGTGTCGTTGCTGGTGGTACCGCGACTATCGAAGAGACGGCTTAGCGCCTCCATTAATTCGTCGGCCAGGGGCTTGGTCTCGTTGGTTTCTACTGGTTCGTCGACGTCCACTTGACGCACCCGCGCGTGCATTCTGGATGCCTGTTTTGCCGTCTCGAACTCAAGTGCGTGGCTCAGCGCATCTGCCAGGGTCTTATTGCGCGCGAGACGCAGCGCCTGTTGAGTGTCCGAGTCCCGTAGCCCGTCGGTGAAAGTCTGCGTCGCTATCTGCTCCAGAAAGTCGGCCGGCGCTGTTGGGTAGGCGAGCCTTACGAGGCGTGCGATGTCCATCTCGAACTCCTGCAGGGTTTCCGCGTTCTTCTGTATCCGGGTCCGGAGCTGCATCTGATAGGCCTGCTGAAGATGGCTATCTCCATATCGGGACTCCATATGGGCGATCAGGGAAGCGTAGTCCTGGGATCCAGTCGGGATGGCCTGAAGGACGTTAAGGGCGTCACCTCTCAGCGCTACAATGAGAGCTGTAGCCTTTTCTGTGTTGTTCCAGTTATTTATGGAACAGGCCGCCTCGAACTGACGTAAGTAGGTGCTCCACGGGACTTTTCCGTCGAAGGTTGGGGGCGTCACTCTGCTATGTCCCGTTCCTGATATTCCCGGTGTAACGGTGGGCGGGCGTTGGCGCAGCTCGGCAACTTCCTCTCGTAGAGCGTTGAATTCCTCCTCCACCCCCGTCAGTGGGCGTTTGCGCAGCTCGGCAACTTCCTTTTGTAAGGCGTTGAATTTCTCCTCCACCCCCATCAGCGGGCGTTGGCACAGCTCGGCAACTTCCACTTGTAAGGCGTTGAATTTCTCCTCCACCCCCATCAGCGGTCGTTGGCACAGCTCGGTAACTTCCACTTGCAAGGCGTTGAATTTCTCCTCCACCCCCGTCAGTGGGCGTTGGCGCAGCTCGGCAACTTCCTTTTGTAAGACTTTGAATTTCTCCTCCACCCCCATCAGCGGGCGTTGGCGCAGCTCGGCAACTTCCACTTGTAAGAGGTCGAACTTCTTTTCCACTGCCGTGACTTCCTCACGCAGACCCAGTTCTAATTTCTTCAGGTCCAGTGTCAACTTATTCTGACCGTCTTCCATCTTCTTCTGGCCGTCCTCTATCCTCTTCAGGTCCTCCGCTAGCTTATTTTGACCGTCTTCCATCTTCTTCTGGCCGTCTTCTAGTTTGGCAGTTAGGTCCTCGGCTAACTTCTTCTGGCCGTCCTCTATCTTGGTTTCCATGCCATTTAACTTTTCTAGCAATGCTGCCAATTTCTCCTCCATTTTAGTTGTTTGTCTTGTAAAGGGCATGCACTCACAGGAAAATTAGAGAAAATGACCTGCTCGGGTTTTGAAACCAGGACCGTCCGGTGTTGTGCTTGAGTTCGTAATCCGGCTTCTGACACCAGTTGTTACGTGCCACCCCCTAGTGGCACTTTTGTTAACTGGATTACGGTGGGGGTACAAAGCACAACACCAATTACTGCTTAAAGAAATAATTAACTTTATTGTGGCCAAAAAATTACACTAATCAGCAAATACAAGCAATTAGGAGCCTTACTCCAGTTTCCTCAAGTCTCTTCCTTGAGCGCTCTTGGCCCTTCCACTTGTCAACAGATCACAGAAGTTAATCCGTCCTAATGAGTAAGGTGGCCTTGACAGAAACTACCTGCTCCTCTCCTTTATGTTCACCGACCACAATTACTTACGATCACTTGCTGCAGGCTATTTCGCTGTCTACAAGCTGGAGAAACAATGTCACTGGATTTCGTAACTCGCACAGCACTTCGTCACCACACTTCTGTCGCACAAGATAATCGCTCGCACTAGCTCGTAAAACACAACAACAACCCGTGCTTGACAGGTCGCACTTATATAGCAGGCCGGTGACTCAATAAACGCTTCTAGATTCATCCAGGGTTCACGGCTTCTCGAGGTTTCCATCGCTGGTCCAGTCACGAATATTCTGGACTATCCCTTTGTCTGTAGTAGCCCTGTTGCATAAGGCGCGCGCAATACAGGAGGCAGGCCACAGCCCAGCCCTGGGGCAGTTGTGACTCATGCGGCGAGTGATGACACAAACTCACAGCCGTAACACCATTAATTATGCATAAAGTTCAAAGCATTTGTGCAAAATTGAGGTAGTTATTGTGTCCACAAGAAAGTGATATATACAGTATATAGCCTATAAGTTAAAAACATTATATATAAACATCTGAATTGATGGTGTTTTGGGGTCTGTGTAACACGAAGATATGTCGAAATTTTCCGGAAGTCGCAACATGGTACCCATTGCAATAGTTAGCTTTCTAATGAAATCAACCTAATAAATATGTAAATATACTCCTGGAAAAAATTACAAGTACTGTATTAGTTAATTATCACTATTAAAATGGGGAAATCTAGGATTACACGTTTCGACCCTGGCCACTTGTTAATGTTAAGCCCCTTCAATTAATAACCAGAAACGAACTATCTAGCAATATTTTTGTGGAAATATTCCATTATTAACTCAAGCAGTTATGATGCAGCACTGTGTTTTAATACAGTGGCATTTAGTGACAGCGTGAATTGCAATACATGTTTTGTACACAATGTTGGTGAGCCCTCAAAGTCTTGTCGGTACCTATGCCAACTTCCCCTACCGTCAGGACCAAGCTAAGCAGGCCAATGTGGTCCCACATTCCCCCTATTCCTCCAGGAGTGCTCAACTAGGCATTGAGACATCCTGGTCATTACCATCACATACCGTACTAATGCGAGTATGGAGATTTACAAACTGAGTTATTGTGCATGAGTAACAATGTCTGAACTTACTAAAGATAGCAATTGACCTGCAAGCAACCATCACACTAGCAGGTAACAGCTGCAGATACTATGGAATGTCTTCGATGAGGACAAAATGGGTTTTCTATTATTTATATGTTACCTGATCTTGCCACTGACTTGTTACATGTTCCTGGAACCTCAACTAACTTTGATGGTCATGCTACTCAGCTGTTACAAGTTGACCTTGTGTAGTGTTCATGTAAAAATAAGAATGCTTCACAAGTGCACCTATAGGCATAAAAGAAATATCTTTGACTGTCTTAACACTACGCTACTACCATTCTCTGCAAGCTGCTCCACTTACACCAGTATAAAGTGAAACCTGTGTTTAGTAACCAGAGACAGTTCCATGAAAAAAAAAAAAATGGTCTTTAAGAAGTGTGGTCTCTTGAAAGAGGTAGGCATTTTAAAATACTAATTTTTAGCAGGTTTCTGTAGTTCAGCGATTCTTATAAATTGATTTGAGATGTAACTGAGATGAGGGTACCACAAATGATTGCTGGGACAAATAGATGGGTGCAATGAACACAAATAGATGGGTGCAATGAACAGAAGGCAGTGCAATGGCAGGAAGGCACTCGCTATGAAGAAATAAAGCCCAAGTTAGAAATGAACATGCTAGACGATCAGACTCAGACGGTGTAGTCGTGTGAAGAGTAGTGGCCAATGGTTTTGTCCAGGTAGTCTACTAACCTAGCATCAACCAATGGTTTCACCCAGACTGTCTAACCAAGTGTCAATTGTAAATCTTCAGTCAGACAACACAAATTTTTCCAATGACAGAGGTATAAACAATGTAGCCTATAATGTAATGAGACTCATAACAAGTAGTTCCGTGAAGAACTATACAGCCTATTTTCATATATCCTGCTAATGTTAATTGCCTCTATCAACATACAAAATTTCAGTTTAATTGCTGTAACAGATTCGTAGATATTGAGAACCGCCTAAATATTTCAGATGGTCGCCAGGTTGGATTTTTATTTTTGTACTATTACATTAAGATTATTGTGTACGTGTGGTATTCAAACTTCAATCGCATGATTAGAACACAAGAAGTAAAAACGAGATTTTAAAATTACACACAGCAGCCATCTTGTGATTATACAAACAATTGAAATAAATTAGATGCCAGTGGATCAACATTTGTATAAGCATTTCACGTGCAACGTTTCACGGCACTCGGATAGTTAATTCGCCAGAAACGTCCATTTAAATATTTATACTTCGCGTCGCCGCCATGTTGGATTTGTGCTCACCAGGTTACTGAAAGTCCTTTAGGTGAACATATGTTCATAGTCTCTATGAACATTAAAAAAAATCAGTTTGGTTGCTGTAAAAGATTCATAGATATTGAGAACTGTCTAAATATTTTGGAAGCTCGCCATTTAGGATTGTTATATGTATAGGCCATAGAGTTATGTACCATTCAAGGACAATTATTGCCTAGGTTCATTATTCAAACTTTCACCTCGATCGCATGATTACGACACAAGAAATAAAAACTTAATTTTAAAATTTCGCACAGCCGCCATCTTGAGGTTATGTAAACAATTGAAATAAATTAGATGGCAGTGCATTACAATCTGCAAAATCATTTACTGTACCTCCTTTCACTGCGCTCAGAGAGTTAAATCACGAGAAAAGTCTATTAAAACATTTCAAATTCGCTTAGTCGCCATGTTCGTTTTGTACTTTACAGGTTTATGAAATATACATAGGTAAACTTGTATCAGTACCCTTTATCACCGTACAAAATTGCAGGGTGATATCTGTAATAGTTTCGGAGATATAGAATGTCAGTGAAATATTTCGCACAGCCGCCATTTTGAGGTTATGTAAACAATTACAATGCATTACAGTGCATTACAATGTGTATAAACATTTGCTGTACCAAGTTTCATTACGTTTGGATAGTTAAATCGCGAGAAAAGTCTATTTAAAAGTCTCAACTTCGCTTGACCGCCATGTTGGTTTTGTAGTCACCAGGTTTTTGAAAGTCTCATAGGTGAACTTCTAGTAGTACCCTTTATCACCGTACACAATTTCAGGGCGATATCGGTAATAGCTTCGGAGATATTGAATGCTAGTGAAATATTTCGCACAGCCGCCATGTTGGATTGGCGAGACGTAACAAAATTTGAAGGGCACGGTCGAGGTCGCCGGAAATAGTGCTATGAACTTACCGAGTTTCATTGAAATCGCTCCAGCCGTTTAGATTTTATTAGGGGGACACACACACCTCACACACACACACACGCACACACACACGGACAAAAGGTGATCTCATAAGCCTATTTTTTCAAAATTGAAAATAGGCTAAAAATGGTGTAGGCCTATGTTATAGATTCTAGAACTATTCTCATTACTATTGTAGGCCATTTAAGCCACCAACCCATATATGCTTGCAACCGGTCTAGAATCCTACAATACTGCCTAAATTCGGGTCTTGGTATGTTGAGAAATAACACATGGTGCATCTTCTGTATGCATTCATTGTCTCTTTTACAAGTGTGGATTTGTTTTATTTAGCAGTGCAAAAAGTGGTGACCTATCTAAGAGCATGTGTTCGTTCAGATTCACTGGATTATCTTTCATGGCTAGATATATTTCTATGGATTCTTTAATGTCGAGAGCTCTTCTCTTTG
This sequence comes from Meconema thalassinum, assembly GCA_946902985.2. NCBI lineage: Eukaryota > Metazoa > Arthropoda > Insecta > Orthoptera > Tettigoniidae > Meconema > Meconema thalassinum. Next base: position 86,571,649 of record OX336393.1, read on the forward strand.
CTACGTGGTGTAGAATTTTCAAGTCTCTTTCCATGTTAGTGGAACGATGGTTGACATACTTGTGTTCGCATCCAGTGGAATGTTTGTTATGTTTAATCGGGTTTCTGTGTTCTTTGTAACGTGTTCCAATATGTCTTCCTCTTTGCTCGACATAGTTAGCATTACATCTTGTCATGTGAACAAATAGATGCCTGATTTTAAATGTGAGTTTTTCTTTTAAGTTGCAATTATATAGGTGCTTACCGAGGTGGGTTGTTTGTTCTGAAAGCTATATTTAGTCTTTGTTTCTTGAAGATATTTGTTAATTTATTTTGTATGTATTTTTGTTCATGAAATTGAATCGTGCGTACTGGTTTTCAGTTTGGGTTAGTAAATTGTCCTGTTTTTTTCTTCTGGTATTTTTCTAGTATCTGGCCAACCGCATTGGACAAAAAATTATTCTCTGTTTCCACTTGTTTTGTAGTTTCAATTTCTTTAGGCTATTGAAGTTTTGAGTTGACACAGGTATACTGATAACTCGGTTTAACTTACCATGGATTTCATGCCTGCTAATTTGTGTGAATTGAACAGTTATCAATAGTGTGTGACGTTTGGGTTTCCTTGTGGTACATGGAATACATTAGATGATGGTCTGCTCGATGGATTGTTAAGTCTAGGTAACTTATGTGCCGGTTATTTTCCGTCTCTATTGTGAATTTAACGGATTGGTGCAATGTATCATCATTGGTTATTTCTGTGTTGTATATGCAAATGACGTCATCCACGAATCTACTCGGTGAATGATGCCCTAGGCGTAATTTCCTTCTCTAGACTATTTATAAATATGTTGATAACTAAGCCACTAACCTTATGTGATTCAAACAGTGAATTGTATTATAAACACCAATTAAACGCACTACAATTTGTTGTAGGTAGATAATATATTTGTGTATAAATTTAAACCTTAACACAGTGATCAGGATCTGATGATGACCGCTTAAAGTTTGAAATGCGCAATCCTAAAATTGTCCCATTATAATAGTGATCATAACTAAAACATGTATTTTTTTCCAAGAGTGGTATTTACTTATTAAGTTATATACAGTACAGAGAGTTTGTTTTATATGCGACGGGGACCCTCGCTCGCCCGCGTTGCGCGTCTGTCTCCCGCGAGGCACTTTGTCGTTATGCGGCGCTCGCGCGTCACTGAGTATAGGAATTTGTACTTCAATGTGATCCTTGACCAATTTTTTGACGAACTGACGTACGGAGCGCAATTTTCAACAAGATTCTGCCACTGCTCACACTGCCGAAGCAATGACAGAATTGCATCACATTTTCGGTAAGCTACTAGGATTATAAAGTCGGAACGCGTGGCCCCCGCGAAGCCCAGACCTATCACCATGTGCCTTTTATCTGTGGGGGACGCTTAAAAATACGAGTGTATGCGAGAAACCCTCACACTATAAATGAGCTTAAAGGCTATATTACAGCTGAAATGCAGTCAATCGGTGCTGAGGATCTTCAGAAAGTAAATGACAATTTCATAAAGAGGTGCCAGCGATGTGTAGCAGTGAATGGCGAACATTTTCAGCACCAGCTGTGAACTAGGCAAGTACAAATTCCTATACTAAATGACGCGCGAGCGCCGCATAACGGCAAAGTGCCTGGCGGGAGACAGACGCGCAACGCGGGCAAGCTAGGGTCCCCGTCGCACATAAAACAACCTCTCTGTACATTGTAGCCTGCCAAGTCATTGAGCAAATTTATGTGTTGACCAACTGAAAAGTTAAAACTGACAGTTTGTATAGGCAAAACTTAAGGAATGGCTTCAAAACTTTACAAATCCAACAAAGTAACAACCAATGGATTTCTCTAACCTTGGCTTTAGAAGAGTACAGTGCAACTTTTCAATTAAATTGAACAACTACAAGTAATTTATGAACATTCATAACTCACCACGACACCTTGCACTTGAACACGTCACTACATCGACATGTAACAATGCTCTGTTTGAAACCTCAAACAGCTGACAAATATCGCGGCAAACGAACATCAACATCCGCACGTCATCGACTACACTCAAAATTTCCCCTTGACGCGTACGTATCGTAGTATATACTTCAACCCTAAAAATTACTCTGTAAATCTTCCAGTTCAGTTTTGTAAAAATATAGTAGGCTAGTCTCAGACTCATTCATGGCTGTGATTATACGGAAGCTACTGAGGTATGAGTGGTGCTTAGTAATGGACTCAGGGCACAGCTAGTGCTTGTGGGTGTTATGAAAGGTTCTGCTCATAGGGTTAGTACAGCTGTACTGACTCAGTGAGGAAAGCAATGGCAAACTACCTCAATCTTCACCTTGCCTAGTACGCCTCATTAGAGTGCTGCCTCGGTTTCTACCACATAACCTACGGTGGTGCTTTTAGAGGATCCAACCAGCCTCCAGGCTGACTACCTAACAGACAGTTCTATTGACAGGTTACTGCACTTAGATTGTGAAGATTTGAATTTACCAGTACTGCAATTTTTTTTATTTACAAATAACTCGCATTAAAATTCTATTTTCTTAAAATATATTAGGACTGCTGTACCTTAAAAACATTTACAAATTAAACTTTCTGCATCTATGTGCAGGGGATTCCTCATCCAGTGTTAAGCATTCATGTGAAAGAGAGCCAGCAACTGCAGAGGAATCACATACAAGCCATTGCATACTGCAGCTGTGAGCCCCTGGCTATAAACATTACTTGCAGGTAGCGGGAGGACTTTACTAAGATCAAAGCCTCACAACACAAATCTTCTGCAGGCGATAATAGTGAAAAACGCACGGCAAGAGTCCCATTATACCACATTGAGATACCCCCCTCCCGTAGAATTTATTTCTTCTTCATGCAGGCAAGGTGTGCCACCCAAATAGTTCGCCATCCCTTTTCTAGGTCCTTGTCAAAGCATTAGCAACCATGCAGTATGTTTCTCTAATGCATGTACGGTAGGCCTATGTAACTTAATGGCCTTGGCATGCATTTGTTCCATTCCACTTCTTCACTCCCAGTAGCCTTGCATCTCCTGGCATGTACATTTATCCCTGGACAAATTAAGTTAATGCATTTATAAATGACTTCTAGGCCAATTTATGAACAATGCATAAAAGAGACAAGTAGGTCTTTAGACAGTGGAGTGGATTGTCGTTTTAAGGGGTGGAACGGCAAGGTCATTTAAGGTTGCCTTGAGATAATACAGAGGATACTTTTTTGAAGGTAACCATGAGTTATCAAAGAATGTTGGTACTAAAAGAAGCCTTGCTTCCACTGCTCACAAGATCTCTCCACTAGAAAAGCTAATAGAGAAAATTAAATGAAACACATGACAAGTTTTGATGCCCATTAATCATCGTAGAGTCAAAAATTACTTGCAATCACTCAACATAATAGCCTGGTGTTTTAACAATGCCCAAGATATACTGGCATTTATGATAAATTATGTTAGGCTCTGAAGCCATTCTTTCAGTGTTGCCTATATGAAAATCCACAGCCTGCTTCCAGTCTCCGACCGGGTCAGGAATGGAATGAATGAAGCTCCCATCTAGCGGCGAGGATATGAACTGTGCCGGCTGCCGAGGCCTGACGCACTCCTCTGGGGCAATGATTAAATGAATGACAGATGAAATGATATGATAGTGGAGAGTGGTGCTGGAATGAAATTTTGACAGGGAACACCGGAGTACCCGGAGAAAAACCTGTCTGCCTCCGTTTTGTCCAGCACAGATCTCACATGGAGTGACCGGGATTTGAACCACGGACTCAGCGATGAGAGGCCGGCGTGCTGCCGCCTAAGCCACGGAGGCTTTCAGTGTTGCCTATATACGAACTGTTATTTGTAACTCTTCAGTTGATCAACACGAATTTGTCCAATGACTGGGCAGGGTACAATGTATGTAAATAACACTCCAGGGGAAAAAAACATAATAATTTACTATTAGGTTCTCTAAAACCTTCTTCTCCATAGCCAAAAGTAGCTCTATACAGTACTAAAACTAAGCAATTCTTCTAGGTTTGTGCCATGTCTTGTGTGGGGTTTCGCCTAGGACACCAAGCTGGCTCATTAGTGGGCTCTTGGTGTCAGTGCCCGAGCCCCCACAGGAGTAGCAAATGTGCGCTAGCTCCCTTTTTATGAAGCGCACCTATGCCTCTTTACTGCGAGAGCTAAAACTCAAGCAGCCTTAACCTCCCTATGAAGGCTTCCAAAAAGATGCTAACTTAGGCCTATATTGGCTTTCACGGCCAGTGAATTAAAACTTAGCAATTTTTCTAGGTTTGTGCCGTGTCCTCACACAAGACAATGGTGACATTTCCTTATAACTTTGCTATATGCAAGGCAAGGCTAAATTCACATGCTAACAGTACCTCAACTGTGAAGTGTTGAGTTTGAATGGAGGTCCTGATACAGTGCTCTGATAATAATGTGCCCACATGAAAACGACATGCTGGTCCCTGTATCCTTCCTGTAGCGAGTGACTTGCAAGAAACTGCAGATGAGGTTTAATTTGCTTAATGTTTCAAGTTAACATAATAGTAACTATATATGTTTGCAATGCATGACAAGGAGACATGATTTTGTGGTCTATCACACATTTTGTGCAATGGTGACCCGGGTGGACCTGGTTCGATTCCCGATGATGCATGTGAGGGTTTAGAAGTGAAAAATCATATCCTGTGGTTTGGATTCTACGTAAAAATGGAGGTCCTGTAGTTTATGATTAACTGTCACATAAAATTATTAAATTATTAAGTGAAAACTAAAAGCTTCCTTGCAGCAGGTACAGTAAGTTAACTTACGCTTTTTTCTTTTTCTAGTTACAAATATAGTACAGTACAGTGTGCTCTTGTTAATTAGAAAAGTATAAGTTAACCTACATTATTCGTGACCAGAATTTGACTATCTGACAGAAATATGATTAGCTAAGAGTGAAGGACTTTCTGGGGAAACATTATTCAAATTTCCAAAAAAATTAACATTGGAAAATGTCCGTTTGCACCTATACATCTCAGAATTACTTTCATAACAGCCTCATATTGTTGAGACCTTCGACCTTCTACTTTGCAACATTGATATGCCCTTGGAACTGAATATTCATAACATTTCTTTTAGCAAGTTGGGGTGAACATTTTGCTTGAACAGTACTGTACAGGTGGCAACTTATATTGGCTTTCACGGCCAGTGAATTAAAACTCAGCATTTTTATAGTTTTGTGCCGTGTCTTGTGTGGGGCTAGTTAAATAGTGGAAATGTTAGGGTTTGCTTGTAAACTGGTTATGTTCATATGAGTGTGATACACCACAAAATCATTCTCCTTGTCGTACATAGCAAACATATAAACCATTATGTTGGGTACGTCCAAGCAAGTACAAAGGTCATGTTAGTGTGTGCAACTCGTAGACATAGCCTTTAAATTGATAATACAGTGCAATACTGTACTGTATTTTCTAGAGGCAGAGAATCGGACTCTACTCGCTTCAACTTATTCTCCAACTTTTTAAAAATAAAATTAAGTTAAGGGGTAATATTGTTTCAGTCTCATTGAGCAGTAGCCTAGTTGATAACATTTCAAATAAATGAGTTACCAACCACAGAAAAATTGTGCCATGATTTTGCTGTGGATATGTCAATTAACTTATATAAGAATAACCTAATTAACTTACTTAAGTCACATTTAATAACCAATGTATCAACCACTCAATGAATGAAATTTAATTATTTGGAATTATTGCTGAATGTGTGAAATGTCCACTCATGATCTGATTTAACCAGCCACTAAAGGATCAACCATGATTTATTTCAAGTTACAAGGATGAATACAGGTAGGCAGTAAGATAACTAATATACATTACGAGAGCATTAGCTATGTAAATAACTCTTTTAACCTAAAATCAAGACAACCTGCCCCAGTGATTTCTCAAAATGTGAGCTTGAAGGCCTACCCTACCTGCAAAGTGAAGACTATTTCCTTTCAAATGTTGCATGACATTACAAAAATAAATAAATGTAAAAATTACATGTACTCACTTGACTCTTTCTCGATCCAACCACTATGGTATCCTTCGCTTCCTCCATTCTTCACGGTTGCGAAAAATCAGTTTCACTTTCTAATTGTATATAGAAGATAGGGTATGTAGGTCGTATGCTTGTACTATCAGCCTTCTTCCTCTTTGAATCATTTATGACTTCTCTATTAAATAAATAACACTTTAAACAATCAAGACCTTTTCTTCACTACGGCGTATAGCACAATTACTGACACTGCAGCAGATTGTGGAAAGCCTTCGTTAAGTATTGGAGAAAACTCCACACACCATCACCTCGGCGCCATGACACTAACTTGAAGGATCGACTGCTACGACCTCACAAAGTTGCGATATCTCGCTTTCAGAGCTTCGACCACAATATAGGCTGTGATTTTATGCGGTTTCCGAGGTATAAATCGAGCAATAGTTTCGTCACCACAAAACAATAAAAATATTGTTGAACGATTATTTTCTAAAAGGTAAACAGTAGCTGTTGGTGGTAAACACGAATAGGTTTAATTCAATATTAATAACATTATCCTCCGGAGCCAGTGTTGCTCAGCACACAGCACGATAACGACTAAGACTGAGTGTCCTTCAGTAGTTTTGCTCGTGCGTTAAGGACAGAGAGGTAACCTATGCCTACTCTTACGTAAGCGCCAAAACTTTCAGTACCGTACACCCAAGCGATTTTCCACCTATTATTACTCAACTGTATGATACATTCACATTTAAAATTGCAACGATACTGAAAGTCGAGCTTTAGCCTCTTCCAATTAAACGCACCAGCACGCAATCTGACGTAGGCTACAAATCTAATCGCAGAGTAGGAACAGATACCGTAACTCTGGAAAAGAAAATGTGTCGTTGCTAAGTCAGCATGACTATTCAAGTATGAAGTATCTGATAGGTTTTCATATAATTGTGGATTTTTAAACGGAGAAGAAATTTATTCAACGGTTATCGATGGTCAGCATTTGGAAGAAAGGCGTAGTTTCTCTCGTACGATAGCCTGCGTTTCAATATTAAATCCCCGCTTACAAAATGACGCAATTCAATCTTATTTTAAATGGTAAATGATCGGAGAAGTAGACCTTTTCGTTTTCGATTCGATGTTCAATCAAAGAACGTACGATACCGTATTCAATAGCTCGGGGTGCTCAGCGAGCGTGTGGGATGTTGCGCTCTTTCCCTATCCCCTCCCCCACTGCTTGCCGCGCTCTTATCGATGGTCATCAACAGTTGAGCTTTTGAGGATAGGCCCTTAATTTAGGCACCATTCCGACATTAGCCTTCAAGGATGGCAGAAGTAGGAATCTTTTCTCAGCTATGCCGTTCCAGCCCTCATACCAGAATTAAATGTCTTGGCAGAGTCAGGAATTGAAACCGGGCAGTGACAGCCAAGAATGCTGGCCACCACGCCATGAGGCGGACGCTTTAGTAGATGGATGGATGGATGGATAGATAGAATCAGGAATTGAACCCAGGCCTCCGCGCTACTGATGCCCTTGAAAATACCAGCTGGCCAATGCCAGAATGAAATCACAGAGCTCTACTGGAGGTTCAGAAATTTTACTTAGACCACGACAGTATTTGAGAAGAATTCGTAAAACGTGCCTCTTTTCAAGTTCCTGCCGGCGAGTGATCTGCTCCGCTCTTTCAGCTCTTAAATATTGTTTTGCCAGAACAACTTGGACTGTCGTCCTCAGTATTACCGAATCCTTTTAACGAGATTGCGCGAGCCTTAAGTTCATTACGCGCCAATCCTGAATCCTGAAAAATTTCCGTTTCGTTTCGCTGTATTATTAGTCCCAGCGCAATCAATTACTGTACATCATATCAGTATTTATGAGTATCACCTGCCTGTTGCTCATCTAGTTTTTGCTTTCCTACTAGCATGGCTTAATTTATATACCGGTAGGCTACTTAGAAGTACTGAAGCTCAAAAGCACTGGGTTTATGGAACACCCCCAGGACAGTCAGGACAGAATTAAATTATAGACATAATACAATTCTCATTTATAATTTGAATAACGTAGTAGGCTACAAACAAAACTTAAAAATTCACTTTTGTCTTTCCCAAATATCGTGTATTTTGAGCCTTATCCAAATTAGGCATAAACGTAATCTAATAGGCTTGCATTAGCCTTTACTATGTTGTCAGAAGGAAGTGTATATCCATTTACAGCATTACTTTATCATTTTTTTAAATTTCGTTAGGGCCATCTATGGACCACGGTGCTTGTGTTTTAACTGTTTCTTGATGTCATCGTCAGGCTTGCCACGATTGGTGTTCTTAGTGGTGGGTTTGGCAGCTGCTTTCATGTTGGTACCTCGAGCTTTTCTGATGGCCCAGTAGTCCTTCATTTTCCGGCTAAATTGAATCTTACGTTCCTCAGACCATTTCCTAGTCTCGTCTTTTGGTCTGTGGGTAACTTCTGTGAGGGATGTTACGAAGGATTTAATTTTAAGAGCTGTATGATAGTTACTCCAGTCGGCTATGTCATTTTCATTTATATGGAATTCCGAAAGATCCTTCTCCACTTGCTTCTTCCACAAGAATCCAGTAGCTTTGCCCTTGTTAGCAGCCTTGAAGATCCTATGGGATAACCTGTTTGAGTCCATTCTGAATAGATGTCCGTAAAAAGCCAGTCGCCTTCTTCTGATGGCATCTATGAGATTTTTTTGGTGTTTATATAGCTCACGATTTGGTTGATACCATCGGCTTCCATCTGGTAGAATTCTTGGTCCTACTATCCGTCTCAGGAACTTTCTTTCTTGTACCTCGAGGGCTCTTAATGGGGTCTTCTTAGTTATACACAGGCACTCTGCTGCATAGAGGACTGAAGGTCTGACTACTGCATTGTAGTGTCTTAGTTTGACATTCATCGACAGATTTTTTGAAGCATATAATTTTCTACAGGCATGGTAAGCCTTATCTAGTTTGAGTCTCCTGTGTTCAAGAGCCACTGTTTCGCTGAGGTCCTCTGAAAACCATTCCCCAAGGTATTTTCGCTATATTTTCGCTATTATTATATAACGTGTTAAATATTACTATTGTCCAACGACTACGACGGGGAGCTGCAGCAAGTCCGGAGATCAGTGGTTCGAATCCCGGTGCTGACAGTGGCTACTGTATCCTGAGTGTGGTTCTAGCCCGGGGATTTTTCACACTTTCTCCAGACAAATGCTGGGATAGTAACCTTATTTCAAATCTTGGGAACCCCATCTCTGTCTCTACTACAGCTCCACAAATTACTATAATCATCATAGAAACACAGGTTATCAGACGAGTTCAACACACACCCAGGTGCACGGGACTGATGACCAATATGTCCTAAACCCCTAAAACATATATTAAATTGCATTAAATATTAAATAACCTACAGATGTTAATACCAGCTCAGCGTGAGATGATTGAAATTTCATTAAGCTGAGTAACTATTCCGCTGCAGCTTTACACCAGTGTTGCAAGACGCAACTCTTCAGTCGGTCGACACCAATTTGACCAATGACTGGGCGGGATTCAATGCATATAATATATGAATATTAAGTAAAACACTCCTGAAAAAAAATACATGTATTAGTCTTGATCACTATTATAATGGGGCAATATTTAGGAGGGATCATAAATAATAATGTATTATTTCCAGGAGTGTTTTACTAAATATTCATATATTGTATACATTGTACCTCACCCAGTCATTGGGCGAATTCATGTCGACCGACTGAAGAGCTACAAATGACAGTTTGTAGCCTATAGGCAACACCGAAAGAATGGCTTCAAAACTTTACGGTCAAGTCTAGTTCTAGGGCAGTAACATCCCGTAGCGCGCGAAGCGCGACCAAGTGCCCATGAGATGGTGATAGGGACTGGTGCTCCTAATGGTGCTCCTTTTACCCTTTTGGATGTAGATGGAATAATAGTAGAAATAAACTTTATCGCCTCGTCAGGTATGAGGGAGATAGAGTTTGTGGTTGCAAGTAGAATGATTTTTTGTATGTAGGTAAAATTTTTAAGTGCTTGTGATTTTTGAGTGATATTAGAACTTGAGATGACATCTTGTTTGTAGCAGTATTGTTGGTAGTTGCTCGTAGATATTTCATGGTCGGCACAGTGTTAGGTGGCTAATGAATTTAGAGTGGAGATTTCGCAAAATGTATGGTGTGAAAGCTGTTGCTGTTGATTGTACCTGGTGTTATTGTGCCAAGTTTGCCTTAAGATGGAATTGGCATTTGTCACCCATAGTTTCATTATGGTTGTTATAATAATTGATCTGTGCTATGGGGAGGCCCTTATCAGTCGTCGTTCGTGGTTCGTGGTTCGTCAGTCGGGGGTCCCAATCAGTAGTAATCCACGCGAGGAGTATCCCCTGATTTCGCTACTGATTGGTGGTTGTTGAGATGTAGTTATTTAAGTTGTGTTGTTGTGATATTGTGGTTTCTTTATGCGAGCAGAGCGAGTTTTCTTTTGATTTGAAAGTTATAGTTGGTTTATTTTTGGAGGTTTAAACATCATTATTTTGGTGCAAGAAGTCTATTCGCCGAGTCGAGACAGGACTGCCCAGACAAGGAAACACGCCCAGTTCATGTCATCGGCTCAGCCGAACAGGGGTAGCCAAGATGATCCGAGATAGTTTGTCATGCCGTAGCCCTAGTAAAGACCTGCGCTGTACTGTGGCTCTGCATTTAGCCAAGTTTCATCTAAAAAATAGATTGTTCTCCCTTCTTGCTTCATTCGTCGTATTGTTTGCTAATACCTACGTCTCCATACAACTGTTTCATCCCTCTTTATGAGCAAACTGTCTCGTCCTCGTCGAACATGTTCGAAGTCCTTCAATAAATTATACTATGTCGTTCGTCAAAAACCCGTCAAATCTATGTCTTCATTCACAGCGATACATACTTTATCGATCGTAGGCAGCTCAATGCGAAAAAAGAACTGGTGAGCCTTTCTTCTTATAGCATTCTTATCAAACTCATCAACTTATTCCACAATCTTTGCCCTTGGTTTCTCTTTCTTGTGCGACTGTAAACTGTGGGTAGCTTTATATTCTCGAACTATTCGATACACAGAAATTTCACTAACACCCGTGGAGTGAGCTGCTTTCCTTACTATGACAGAAATTAGTGCAGTTGGATGCATTTCTAACTCGACCTTAGACGTGTTTAGCACCATATGCTTTTCAGATCTACTCAGCGCTTTTCGCTTAAGCTGCTTCTTTGGTGGAGTAATAACACTCGCATTGTCCCCTGCTGAGCCTACGACGGAACATCAACTGTATAAAATCCGCGTACACACGATCAGAAATAAGTGTTGCCTATCGTAAGCAGTTAAGAACTAATTAATTAATTAATTAAATAAATAACAAAACTAACAATAAATACAGTAATAAAATAATAAATCCGATTAAAAATATAAATCGCACTCGCCCACTTCACATGTAAGCGTACGTTCAACAGGCACAACTCTACGCACCCCTTGCAGGCAGTCCTGCAATCACGCGCACAGCTGTGTTTACTTCTACTGTCTCGACTTGGCGAACAGACTTTAGAGGAGCACTCTGGTTGAACTTAAGCCATGTCACGAAATATCCTACATGACAACCAAAACGCAACATTTCGTTACACAATCTATTAATGTACGACAGACTGAGTCTGACTGGTAATTCACTATTGCGACGGATAACTGACATGATAATACGAGTTTGCACACAAATTCCGCACATGAGAGTCTTACAGTAGAAACTGTAAAAAAAGTTATTAGTTGTAGTTAGTTAGTTATTGTTGTTTAAAGGGGCGAAACTGTGAGTGCATCAGCCTCTTTATTAGTTGCACACATATGTATTATGTATTTCACTATAGGCTACATATTTAGTCAAAAGTGTAGATTGTATTTATGCTATTTTCTGCAAACGCACCTGTTCACTTTTAATCGACCATCGCGTGCTATAGTGGTGAGCATTCTTGGCTTCACCCCAGTTATTTGGGTTCGATTCCTGGCTCCTCGAAGAATATTAATTCTGCTCTGAGGGTTAGAACGCGGTACATTTGACCTCAAAGGCAGAACTGAGAAAAGGTGGGCTTGATTCCTACCTCAGTCACACTAGAAGTGTGTGTTCGGGAGAACTCCTAAACATACGAAGTTCTTCTGAGTAAGCACGCAATTTGCCTGACAGTGGTGGCCAAATGGCAGCATATCTTACAGGAGAGTTTTCTCTCTTGTCGACGAGTCGGCGGGACTCGCGATCGGCGATGCTATTTCAAAAGCTTGTCAACACACCCACACAAGGGCAACTGATGCCGTAATGGCGTCCCAGCCGTTCCAATAGATGCAGGTACACAGCGCACCTGCACGGAATGCCAACCGCAGCGCTGAAATGGCGTAATATCACAACGGGTATTACTTAAAAAACGTCCCTCGTATGTATAATGTCTGTACAAATATCGAATTTAGTAGCTAGCTCTTTGTGTCGTTACAATCGCACTAAGCTTCCTGAGAGTCATATCCATTGAAGACACGAGTATTAACGGATTATCGCACAAAGGAAATCTCAAAATTCCTCAGTGGTACACATCAAAATAAACACACTTTCAACCTAAAACCTAAATTACCAATGAATAATGGTCCAAAAATGCAGAGAGATCTAAGAAACCATGTGTAGCACACTGTTGCCAACCATTGGGAAAATTTAAACAAGTAGTTCCGTGAAGAACTATACAGCCTATTTTCACATATCCTGCTCATGTTAATTGCCTCTATCAACATACAACATTTCAGTTAAATTGCTGTAACAGATTCGTAGATATTGAGAACCGTCTAAATATTTCAGATGGTAGCCAGGTTGGATTTTTATTTTTGTACTATTACATTAAGATTATTGTGTACGTGTGGTATTCAAACTTCAATCGCATGATTAGAACACAAGAAGTAAAAACGAGATTTTAAAATTACGCACAGCAGCCATCTTGTGATTATGCAAACAATTGAGATACATTACATGCCATTGGATCAATATTTGTATAAGCATTTAACGAGCAACGTTTCACGGCACTCGGATAGTTAATTCGCGAGAAACGTCCATTTAAATATTTATACTTCGCGTCCCTGCCATGTTGGATTTGTGCTCACCAGGTTACTGAAAGTCCTATAGGTGAACATATGTTCATAGTCTCTATGAACATTAAAAAAATCAGTTTGGTTGCTGTGAAAGATTCATAGATATTGAGAACCGTCTAAATATTTCGGAAGCTCGCCATTTAGGATTGTTATATGTATAGGCCATAGAGTTATGTACCATTCAAGGACAATTATTGCCTAGGTTCATTATTCAAACTTTCACTTCGATCGCATGATTACGACACAAGAAATAAAAACTTAATTTTAAAATTTCGCACAGCCGCCATCTTGAGGTTATGTAAACAATTGAATTAAATTAGATGGCAGTGCATTACAATCTGCAAAATCATTTACTGTACCACATTTCACTGCGCTCAGAGAGTTAAATCACGAGAAAAGTCTATTAAAATATTTCAAATTCGCTTGGTCGCCATGTTCGTTTTGTACTTTACAGGTTTATGAAATATACATAGGTAAACTTGTATCAGTACCCTTTATCACCGTACAAAATTGCAGGGTTATATCTGTAATAGTTTCGGCGATATAGAATGTCAGTGAAATATTTCGCACAGCCGCCATTTTGAGGTTATGTAAACAATTGACCTAAATTAGACTCCAGTGCATTACAATGTGTATAAACAATTGCTGTACCAAATTTCAATACGTTTGGATAGTTAAATCGTGAGAAAAGTCTATTTAAAAGTCTCAAATTCGCTTGGCCGCCATGTTGGTTTTGTAGTCACCAGGTTTTTGAAAGTCTCATAGGTGAACTTCTAGTAGTGCCCTTTATCACCGTGTGCAATTTCAGGGCGATATCGGTAATAGTTTCGGAGATATTGAATGCTAGTGAAATATTTCGCACAGCCGCCATGTTGGATTGGTGACACGTAACAAAATTTGAAGGGCACGGTCGAGGTCGCCGGGAATAGCGCTATGATCTCACTGAGTTTCATTGAAATCGCTCCAGCCGTTTAGATTTTATTAGGGGGGGACACACACACGAATCACACACACACACACACACACGCACACACACACGGACAAAAGGTGATGTCATAAGCCTATTTTTTCAAAATTGAAAATAGGCTAAAAAAATAACTTGTTCTGATTAATTCGTACAGGACTGACTAGTCAAAATGGTTTCATTTAAATTACTATTTAGCCATGTAGACTTTTATAACACTTTCAAGAACATTTAGACCACAAGTTTTCACCAAGTCATGTTTGAGATCAGCACACCCATATAAAGTAGAAGTAAGTGTTGTTATAAATACAACAAAAATTGTTCCACGCGTTTCACTTCCTCAATACAGGTCGTTCTGCACTTTACTGACCTATATTCTGTGCTACTCTCAGTGTGTGAGCACGTCTAGACCTTGAACCGTGTGGGGTTATCGAAGTAGAACTGCATGCCGATTGGCGAAAAGCCTTCGACTCAGTATTCCATCAATGAATGCCGCATGTGCAAGGCTTTACTGCAGTGTTATCTTTAAGTTATTTAAAAATTGACCTCTTCGAGGAGCAGTTATGCAACACGTGCAATAAGAAAATGACAGTATGAGATAAACTAAAAGTCTATTCAACATCCGCATTGTATGAATATGTACTCATTACTCTCGTTTCCATGGGTCGGGGGTGAAGTGAGGCAGGATGCTTATCCTGATGCCAACCTCACCAGACGAGTTAACGAGTGATCAAATGAATGAAGGTGAATGAAATTGTACAAAAAGTTCGAAGGAAGCCGCTGTGGCCTGTTATAAGGTACCGTCCCGGCATTTGCTTGGAGTTTAAAATAGGGAAACCAAATCAAGGACGTTAAACTATGGGGGTTGGATGTTGGAACCGACTCGCTTCTTAAGTCCGGAAGTAGCCTGACCTCATGGCCTTGGCGTTAATGCACTGGTCTACCCAGTCGGTCTAGAACAACACCGTCCAAGGTCGAGCCACACGGTGCAGTCAGTGTGTGTCTCAGAATAACAGGTGTGCATCCCCTCCCTTACCGTACGCCCTTACTTCCTCTCCACTCCAAGTGGTGGGGGGGAGTGTCATCGTTCAAGATACGTGTAGAGGTCAATTAGTATTATTATTATTATTATTATTAACAAAGCGTTTAGTTTTATGTGACTGTTAATCAAGCGATCATGAGCCACGGTACGTCCGTTTTACGTGGAATCCGAACCACAGGACATGGCATTTCACTTCGAAAATCTCACATGCATTGACCAGGAATCGAACTCGGTCCACCTTGGTGAGAGGCCAACAGCTTGACCGCTGTGCCACCACGCCCCTTATTATTAGCAGATGACGAATGTATTTTGCAGGCAACGTAGCATGAACACCGAACGTATTATTCATGAAATATTATTGTGACGTGTTCCACGCCACTTAGCTGACATGAAAATAAAACCCTAACCTAAGAAATTCCATTCCTGCCAAAATTTACCCATCCCTGTATTTCCAGTTGGGGCGAACGCCTCATAATTTCCTTCACTTACCAAAATCTCTGAAGAACATTGTGGCCTATGCCAACAGTTGCAAATTTGGACTGTGAACACCTTGTCGACGAAATCTTCCTGGATATAACATCGCACTCGCAGTCTAAACACGCGAGGTATAACTCCGGACCTGATGTGCACTGGTTCTGGAATTTGAGTGTTCCCTAACCTCAAAAATAAACTTTCGGAATTACGCATTTAAATACGTCAACATCGCCTGTATCGATTGTTCCGGCCACGACCATCGCGAGATATATCGACCGCCGGAGATGGCAAGAGACGTGCGCATAGCGACCGACCAGGGTGACCAATTCTCACGGAAGCGACCACGGAAGTGTCTTATGGACTACGTTCAAGAAGCCAGGGGATTCTAGTGTGCGTGTGTGCTACTACTGCTCTTTAGAAATTATTGTCCCATTTTGGTATATGTTGATTGTTCGTGTTGGGACTCTCTCTCTCTTGGTGCCTGACTTTCATAAAGGAAACATCTTCCGGGGATTCGGATACCCCGGGCATATAGGACAGGTATCAGCCTCCTCGTGGGGCGGTATTATTTTTTTAAGTTTAGTTTTACTTAACATGTAGTGGCACAGGTAAGTTCCAGGAAGTGTGATATTGTATTTGTTGTTTATATACTTATTTTGGGGCCTTGTATTTTCTTTCTGTGTAACTGCGTCGTGGAAATACATACCTCGTGGGTATGGCGCAACAGGTTGAACTTCGGCCGAATAATGGGTTGATGTCTCCCACTGTTTAATATCTAAATTGTTTATCAATTTTTCTTCTTCGGAAGTAGTTTTCATAGTGGGAAATCTTCTTGTTTTTGGGCGAGGATTTTCTTTGTTGCGCAACAGTAGGCGTCCTTTTGGTTTGGGTCCAAATTTATTTATATTTTTTATTTATATTTTTTCCTGTGATCACGCTTCTTGGAAATTTCCCAATTACAGCCATGTAGAGTTTTTTATTATTTTAGTTTTAAGGGGTCCCTGTTCCTGGTATTGCATCACCTTACGTCCACGTGGTGGTTGTAGTTTACGTGTCGCTCTTGCCTTGGTTTTCCTCCTTTACGCCCCAAATGCGTTTCATTTTTGCATTTCCCATACCTTGTATTTCTGTTTCACCTTAGGATTGGTTCAAATCACAAATTTTGGGAGTAGCGCCCTGTGGTGCAATCGTACCTTGGTGTACCGTTAGCTTCCGCCATTTTTAAGAGTAGAGTCTAGTTCGCGTCGGGCCCTATGGCGGTCGAGTGATACCGTCCGCTCCGTTTTTCTGGAGCCTGTAATTAGTAACGTAGTCATTTCACCTTTTTTCTATTCATTTTCTTTTAGGTTTATCCTTGGTATGTTCGTGCGTGTTAGTTGCTCCTAATTTTCATTTCGTGTGTAACTTTGTAATTTGTCCTTTCATTGTGTAACCTCACGGTGGCATTTTCAAGTTATGTTTGTTCTGGGTTTGTGCGTGCACGTGTTTCCAAGTTCAAACTTTGTGTAAATCCATTTGACTAGGGATAACTTTCCCTTGTGTACCTGATTACTTATTGCAAGATATTACCTTTCTGTGTACCTGTTCATTTCTTAATTCGGTTGGTGTCCTAAAGCATGTTAAGTGGTGTGTCGTGCCACGTGACGTCAACGACATTTATCATCCTCTCAAGTACAAAATTCTCATGAAATAACTCTGTTCTCAAAAGTGTAGTTCCTATTTTTATTTTGATACTTTATAATACAGACCCCTTTTATATTTTGAATACTACTTTATTTGGCCTTTAACGTCCCATCCCCTCCCTCAAGACAGCTGCGGTGGAATGATCCTCACCAGGTAAGTCTTCCTCTTTTCAAGCTTGTGGATAAAACGACGTAATTCCTCTCTTGTACATCTGAGGGGGTCACCCGAGTACGTTGTCAACACCGGCCGCCGAGGCAAAGCCATCAAGTCCCGTAAAGGATGTCTTGGGGTCGCCGTTGGTAAGTTTCCTTCAGGTTGGCAGGCCCTCTAGGGAGTTTGTCGAGCTGAGCGGGAGCGAGAGAGTAAGAGAGGGGGGTGACATTGGTAGCAGAGCATGGTTTCTCGGTTTTCCACTTGCTGCTGTCTAGCTGGGAGGGTTGGCTGTAAAATCCCCTGTCAATATCTTAAATCAGTTTCAATTTTTGTGGTAAAGATGTCCCGCCTATAACCTGTCTTAATTACCCTGTTAACTTGTTTCATGCAAAAATGTCTGCTGCGAGAAGTGTGAAGTTTGCTGCTCGGCTTACACGAGATGAGGTGAATTACGAATTGACCATACGTGGCCTGCAGTCTTCAGGCGACCTAAGCCAAGATCAGAAAATGCTGGAAGGAGCTTCGGAAATTCCAGTGTGCCCTTCGGAACTCGCAGATGAAAAGCTTGATCGGGGTAAGTCCCTGATTGCATCTGATTAATATGCGTAACTTCTTGCAAATCCATTGCTCTAGTAAGGGCGAATTAGACCAGTGTGCGTCCTTCTGTCCAGTATTTGTGGATCCGAGTGTCAAATTTGTTTTGGGTACTGGTGAATGCAACGTCGCATCTATTATCTTGGCCTAAAACTCTTATTGGACGGTTTCTTGAACTATCATAATTCTTTCCGGTGATCAATTTCGGGAGTTTGGAAGTGTAGGGGACTGGTGACCACGATGTCCACCATGTTGTGTTTTAGAGTCAGTGTTTTCTTGGTTTCTTTCTTTTAATGCAGTGCTGGTGATTGTGTTGTGCATACGGTAGGCCTAGGATTATAGGTTATGTAATCCGGTCAGCTGCTTTCGGGCTGGCGTTGATCTTCTGTGCTTCTCGTGTGTGATTAATCTGTTTCCGATTAATTTGCTAGTGTCAAGTGTCATCAGGTCTCGTACTGTTGTCCCACGTGTGTGTAGTTTCATTTAAGGTGCATATCACAGCTCCTTGGCAAAATCCCTATCCTGTTTAATGTCAACGTGTGCTTAAGTAAGTTTAATTAAAAGAGGCCGTCCCCTTAGTTAATGTGTTTTTCGATTCGAAGCCTGTTAACGTGTCAATTCATTTGTGCACTGCCAATTGGTCGCACCAGACTTCCTTAAATTTCTGTCCTGTTAGTGTTCGTTGGGTTGGTCTCCCTGGTTTATCTGTTCTTCGTGGCTCGATATAATCTGTCAGGTTTCTCGTTATTCAAAATTTGGTCTGCGTGTGAGAGTGAACTGTGCGGTAGATTGTTATGTATTAAGTTTGTGGGTGGGGTCATGCAGCCTGGTTGTTGTGCTGATTTCCTTCAGGTTAGGTCGGATATTTTGAAGGTGCATTTTAGTTCACCGTTAGCAGAGGCCAAGTATGCAGGCTGGGATTACGCTGGGGCACCTACCAGCCAGAGCTTGATTTGGTCGTGGTAAAGTGAGGATGCTGGCTTTAGGCCGGTTTTGTGATCCTCAGAGGTGCTGTTATTCCCTTATGGTTCATCAAGAAGGCGGACTTAATGTTCGTTTCTCCTTTCTTCGTCTGGGCCGGGTAAGCAAGTGTGAGGGGAAGGGACTGGGTCGAAGAAAGGTTGGGGTGTATATAGGTCCTTCCGATGTCAACTTCGCCTGGTATGGGACAGCGAAGCAGTGATTCGGGAGGGCGACAATTTTGTAAGCTTTTTTTTTTTTAGGGAACACTCTACTCACCTTAGTTGTGGAGAGTCGGGATGCATTTGTTGTTATCCGTCATGGTAAGATCCCTTTATATTTTGCTTGTGTTATGGTATATCTTGTGTTATGGTGTCTTGGTGACTGCTTATTTTGCATACTTGCGCGTAGATGGGGAAATGTATTACTAGGGGTGGGAACGTTTATTGGGGAACTCTGACTGGATGTGTGATGGATGACTGTCGTGTGTTTCTGGTTTGTTCTTCTCATTTCGGTCTATTGATCTGGAAATTTTGGTCTGTAAAATTACGGGTGGTGATATTCGTATCATGGTCTGGTACTGTAGGCATGTAGCGTGGGTGAATCTGCCGACGAGGTGAAGCAGATATGGAAGGAGGCCCGCAAGTCCATTCAGGTTTCTCACGAGCGACTCGCTCAAAGATACAATCAGGGACGGAAGCCGGTCAACCTCCAGATAGGAGACATGATATATGTCCAGGACCATTCACCTAAGCTTTTAGGAAACCAAGTGTCAGGAAAATTGCGGCCGCGTTACCGCGGGCCATTTAAAATTTTATCCTTTGTCAGTCCTGTTTCAGTGCTGGTGAGCGACCCTGAACGGAAGAGGATCTTCAGGACTCACCTCTCACAGTGCAAGCCCGCACACGAGGCGCCCAAGCGAGTCTCGGGTTAGCCGACAACTAATCTGGTGGTATCTTTGTTTTTTTCTTGCCCCTTTCCTTTCTTAACTGGTAATGTGATCTTTGGTAAAGTTTCCCCCCAAATCTACAAAGAACTTGCGTCTCTGAAGGCGTTGCTTACCCAAAATGTTGTGAGAAGCGTGTTGCACCTTGTTATATGAGCAAACGGATCGTTTATCGGTCTTTATGATGTGTGACAGGCTTTTCCCAAGATTGGTAAGACCTAGTTGATATGTAGAATTCGTGTTGATGACCTCGATGTGGAGGTGATGTGGTTATGCCTGCATTGTCGAGGCAATATTATGTCAAGCGTAGGATTTGGAATTGCTTTGGATGTGGTAACTTCTTTGTTGCAAACGTAAGGTGACCCTAGGGTAACAGCCCCCCCCCCCCCTTAAAGAGAATAAAATTGTATGTTTTCAAAATCAAATCTCTGATGTACCACGGCTGATACCTGGTGAAAACTTAAGCTACTCGTGTATTGACCTGTAACTGCCCTTCTGGCAACTAGTCATTTCTGCGTCATGAACTGTTTTGTCACCCTGGTATGTCCTGCTACTCGTGTGCTTAGCATTTCAGTGCTTGGCCTGTTGGAAAAGGAGCTTCCTGTGGATGTGTCGGACTGTGCTGTTTCTCCGCGGGATCCAGTGCAGCTCGGGGCGTCAAAGATACCCTGGTGGACATGTGGATGGTGGTGTGACTGGGGAACTGCTGGCGGGGACCTGGGCTCGTCATCGCCCGTTCTCCATCTGTAACTGGGTCATCAGGACATTTCTACCTAAACGCTTCCAGCTAACATGAGGAGCGGAACTATCACAGAGACGGAGCTATCAACTCAGCTTGCCGCTGTGTGAATTTGAATCTTGAACATTCTGCCTGCCATTCTATGAAGTCTATGCCAAAAATTCCTTCAAACATGTTTGGACATATGTAAATCTGCAATCGTGCATAAGAGGTGATCCACTCCAGATCTGTCACATCAACATGCGCAAATGCTGTCCACCCCGCAGTTTGCTTTCGGGGGAGGAGGATGTGACGTGTTCCACGCCACTTAGCTGACATGACAATAAAACCCTAACCTAAGAAATTCCATTCCTGCCAAAATTTACCCATCCCCATATTTCCAGTTGAGGCGAACGCCTCATAATTTCCTTCACTTACCAAAATCTCTGAAGAACATTGTGGCCTATGCCAACAGTTGCAAATTTGGACTGTGAACACCTTGTCGACGAAATCTTCCTGGATATAACATCGCACTCGCAGTCTAAACACGCGAGGTATAACTCCGGACCTGATGTGCACTGGTTCTGGAATTTAAGTGTTCCCTAACCTCAAAAATAAACTTTCGGAATTACGCATTTAAATACGTCAACATCGCCTGTATCGATTGATCTGGCCACGACCATCGCGAGATGTATCGACCGCCGCAGATGACAAGAGACGTGCGCATAGCGACCGACCAGGGTGACCAACTCTCACGGATGTGAACACGGAAGTGTCTTATGGACTACGTTCAAGAAGCCAGGGGATTCTAGTGTGCGTGTGTGCTTCTACTGCTCTTTAGAAATTATTGTCCCATTTTGGTATATGTTGAGTGTTCGCGTTGGGACTCTCTCTCTTGGTGCCTGACTTTCATAAAGGAAACATCTTCCGGGGATTCGGATACCCCGGGCATATAGGACAGGTATCAGCCTCCTCGTGGGACGGTATTATTTTTTAGTTTAGTTTTACTTAACTTGTAGTGGCACAGGTAAGTTCCAGGAAGTGTGATATTGTATTTGTTGTTTATCTACTTATTTTGGGGCCTTGTTTTTTCATTCTGTGTAACTGCGTCGTGGAAATACTGAACCCTTTATCCTCTGTTGGATAAATGATTCTATGTTTTATTTCTCCAATTAATAAATATTTCAACCAGCATCATGAAAGTAGCCAGACGGAGATGAGGAAATTTCAAGCATTGGTTGGAGACAGCGGGGACATACCTGAAGCAGATTGACAATAGGCTAAATACTTTAGCTGTGAAAGGAAATAGCCTGGCGATGTGTCAGAAGGACAGGTGTTGGCCGCCTCAAATAGACGCGACGCGCAGTGAGACATGCTGCTGGTATGTTCATTGTGATATTCGCGCCTAGAAGAAATATGATGCAGTAATGTGAGTGGCTGATGAGCATGTTAGACACTCCCACGACGCCAAGATCTGCTATAAACCG
This sequence comes from Meconema thalassinum, assembly GCA_946902985.2. Taxonomy (NCBI): domain Eukaryota; kingdom Metazoa; phylum Arthropoda; class Insecta; order Orthoptera; family Tettigoniidae; genus Meconema; species Meconema thalassinum. The sequence goes on from OX336393.1 coordinate 86,593,835, forward strand.
CCAAATTACAGAAAAGGTTAGAACCAATGAGAGAAGAATGCCTAGTTAACGCGGCAGGTCTAGCGTGGGTACGCTCGGCTAGCATTCACGCGGGAAATCGCCTAGACAAAATCTCTACGATCGATTCTAGGATTAATGGGCATATTCTTGACCTGTGCAATGTTACGAGTTCAGTGATATTTATTTGATTCCTGTACCACAATTATTTCGAGAAATTTTTACATAAATTCCCCCCCCCCCCCCCCCATCGAGACCTAGGGCCAGTTCTTTTATAAGTGGAATGAAGAGCCAAGACATCGTCTTTTACTTGTGTGCGTTTAAGGACGCAGGACTATTATTTTGTGTGTCGTGGACACAGGTTGATTGTTACTTCTGTGCGTCTACGGACGTAGTCAGTTATTACTTTGCGTGTCATGAGAACACAGAAATTATTGTAAAGTGTTAAATTCAGTGATAGATAGTCACCGTACTATATTTGTAGGGGCAGTATCGTCGATAATTCGCCAACGAACTGTGACAGGGAAAGTAGTACCTGAACAGCGAATTTAGTAGTCAGATATCATGTGTATAATAATCTAATTTTTGAAGCAGCGCCAGAGATGACATCGACGACTACAGAGGAAGTTTGGAATTCTCAACACTCCGTCCAGATGGCTGAGATGAGATAGAACAATTCAGTTGGGAAATGGCAGCCGACGTTCTTTGACGGGTGACTACAAGAGAGATGAGTACAATAATAATATTCTTCATTATTTGATAAATTAACTTATGGTTTATGGGACATATTTTTGTAAATACATTGCTTGTGTGATTAACGTGGTATATTTAGTTTTGGTCTGACACACTTTTGTATGGAAGCAGCTCGCACGAATGTAGTTAGTGGAAGGTTCTTGTTTTTGTATTGTGTTAACTAACGTAGCTATGTGAACGGCCGTGTTTGCATATGTTACGAAATGCGGTTAAAAACGTCTCTCGGAGATCTGTTGTGTTTCAGAAGTAGGACTGAATTAATATAATTATACAGTAGATTGGAGGGTAATTAAAATTGTTTAAGATTTATTATTGATCAGATTCAGTGTGACCATTGCCGTTGGAGCAATGTAATTTGTGACGAAGAGTAATCAGCTCTATCGTAGGTTAAATATTGTGTTAAATGTTTGTGAGCACCTATTCAGCAGACCTGTGTGAAAAGCGTCATGTCGGTCCCAGATATGTGTATGTGTGTATTTTGTGGTATTACAAGCGGGAACTTCAGCTGAGACTGATTTCTGTCAGCTTGGTACCCGGTCCATATTGTATCCTTGCGAGGGCAATTGTGGATATGTGATTATGTCTGACCATATGTTGAGTTGGATGAGATTTTTTGTTGCTGTTGATTCCGTGAGCTAACGGAACAGCTGGTCAGCTATTTATATACACTGGAGTGGGACTTGACAAGTATTTGAGGAAAGGGGGAGATGTTTCACAAGGCTGTCTGAACGTGCAAACATGGTCATTAGTGAGGAGTGCTCGTTGGCCCCATAATTACTTGAATTACAGATAAGAACTGATCAATGGTAAAAATTGTTGAAATAAATGGGAGTTGCCTACGAATCACGATAATCTCCAAAGCGTAACCTTAACATGCAGTTTTGTTCACATAAAGTAATCTTAGCCGGTCAGGCTTTTGTTGTTGTTGGTTTATTCCAGGTTAATTTTCATTTCAGTGACCCGTGAGTCACGTGCAATGCTGTCTTTCCTTGTGTGTATTGAGCAATTGGCCAGTTGGTAGCTCATGTTGTTAAGTGCGTCATCGCGCTAATGAGGATCTCAGAGAGATTCCTGTAAATAATAGATTTGTAGTGTGTGTGTCAGCATTAGAGTTTTTAAGGGTTTTTATTAATGTCATGCCCATATTCATAACGTTGATTTACGTGATGATTGTTCGTGAGCACCGTGGCTGTTAACCCGTTGTAAACGAACGGTCATCCAAGTACTCATTTTCTCGTAGTTAGTCATCACGCGCACATAAAACTCAAATGCAAGGTAGTGGAACTAGGATCCACAATTTTATTATAAAGGGGGAGATCCGTCTGACTCCTCAAAGTGTTAGATATTCCTGTCAGGGAAAAATTCAGGGAGGATATATTTTTATTATTGTTTGTTTATGTTCTTTTATGCACAATTAGTTATTAAATCATGTTATTATCTTACGCCTTGTCTCCTTACTTTCTTAATTATAGTTTTAATCCTATGACCCTTGCCTCAGTAAAGCATGTTGTTTGGCGGACGTAAACATCACACTATGAACTGAGCGCGACCCCTTGATCAAGATTCTTACATAAAACACTGCTATTCTGAAGGGTTCATAGGGATAAAACTGGCGCGGCCAAGCGTGGGGCCATTTACTGTGGTGTAACGGCGGAGATTACACATGTCAATAGTGGCGTATTTGAGTAAAACTGACATGCCGCAAGTGCAGGCAAATATGACAGTATTTAATCACCGGGAAGTGATATTTTATTAAAAGTAAGTGAGGCGAAGTGGATACCGCCAAATGTGTGAAAAATAAATTAAAATCAGGAGTTTGCAAAGTAAAATACGGTTCACGTTTTTGTCTTTTAAATTAAAGTAATTAATATGTGATACCGGGCGCCCAATGTTAAAATTAAAACTAGATTTGTGTTGAAAGTCAAACTCATGGAAATATTAGGAGGCTGTAGCCTAAAATGACAATTAATACTTTGTTAATTAGTCAGTGTTCAGGATAACAATTTAATGACTAGATATGTGCTTGGGTTTAAAATTAAATTGAGTAAAACTAGAACCACTCAGAGATGCAATTGACTAGTGGGAGTATATGTAAAAATAAATGAACTGATTTGGATAAAGAAAGTAAATGTGCATTGGATTTTATGTGTGTGTCAAAGGGCATTGCTTTATGCCATTTCCCTTATGTCTCATATAAAGTGTGTATTATGGCAACGGTGGAGCAGATCCAGGAGATCATTGAGAGTGCGGCGAGGAGAACACAGGAATTGTTGGATACTAAATTGGCGGAACAAAGTGTATCGCTAAACACGAAGTTATCTGAACAAATAAACACTAAACTATCAGAACAGAGTCAATCTATAAACACTAGTATGTTAGAACAAAGTGAATCGCTAAATGCTAAACTGTTTGAACAAAGTGAATCATTGCGGACACAATTAAACAATAATAGGCTAGAACAAAGTGAGTCTATAAACAAATTATCTGAGCAGAGTGAATCGCTAAAAACTAAACTAACTGAACAAAGTGAATCATTGCGGACACAATTAAATAACAGTAGAATTGAACAAAATGAATATCAGGCGGAACAAGCTAGGTTATTAAAGAGTGAAATTAACGACACTATCAATTCGCAGTTAGAGGCGCAAAATATTAAAAACACGAACCAATTAGCTTCGTTAACCGCAGAAATGAAAGATCACACTAATCAACAGATGGTATTACTGGCCCTAGATGTTAGCAAAAATAATGAGAAACAATTAGAGCAGATTAAAAAATAGAAGATATTTTTGATCAAAAACTTAGCATTCTGGATGAAACGGTGTTGGCTAAATTAGAGCAAATTGAAATAGCATGCACAATGAATACAAGCGAGGTCAAAATAGCTCAGGATAAATTGGAAGGACGATTTAAGGAGATGGAGAAAAGTGGCAGGGTCATTCAACAACAATTATCAGCAGTAGATGAAAACATATCCGGCATAATTAAAGATATGGACCATCTCGAGATAAAATCAGCGGAACAATGGACAAGCCTAAAATCGGAGCAAGAGCAATTTAAGAGTACATTAGACGAAAGGCTGAGCCAGATAGAAAGTAATCAGGATGACACAAAAAAGCCAGATCGAAGGGTAAGTAAGCACGATTAAAGAACAAATAAGGAAAGATTGGAAGAAAATGAATATTGATTCTAAAGAGGAAAGATCCACCATTCTTAAAACAGTAGGCGAAAATCACACGCGTATTCAAGCTTTGGAGCAAGAGATGAAAAATAAACTTAAAGAGCAGACGGACAGGATCATTAAAGCCGAACTCCGCTCATTAGAACAATCATCTATATTTAGAACGGGAACATTGAAAGACAAGCCGGATAACTCTAATAGTCCAGAGTCCAGCACAGCAGGAAGTCAGACTCAGACAGAGAGCCCATTAACAACAAACACGGAAGGGTTTCGTAAGAATATCGATAGGAACTCGACACCACAAAACGGTCATCAGCCCACACAACTTATTCAAGTAATTCGCTCAAATGACTACAAACCTTAGAAGTACACGGAAAATTCAGGGGTGACACCTAAGGCCTTTATCAAAGAGATGGAAGACCATTTCAATGACACTGGGGTACCTGAAGCACGTAGATTGAGGATGATGGAGAGATTTTTATCAGGAAATGTCCTCACATGGTTTTTAAGCTTCAAATATACATTTGGAAACATGTCAGATTTCAACTTAGCGTTTCTGCGCAAATATTGGTCGCCCGCAACACAACAGAGTCTAAGGATGGAGCTTTACTCTAGGAAGTACCAAACCACCCAGCAAACAAAATACTCAGATTTCTTTAACATGCAAATGTTAAAATTTCGTGACCTTGATTACCCATTAAATGAAGCAGATCTGGTGATGACTATAGCGAGACAAATGCCAGTAAATGTACAACAAGTACTAGTCGCAGCGAACGTTAGTACGGCCCTACATGCAGAGCAGATACTACGGCAAATAGATGAGACTACATCTCATAGTCATTATAGAGGAGGAAGACAGCTGGAGTTAGTAAATACTACAGAGGTCATAAAACCAAAACAGGCAAACACCAAAACGCAGGGCACTAACACAAGCACTTCCACACCTAGGCGAAACCAGGATGAAGGAGAAAACAGACCATATCAGCGTAACGAAAATCATTACAACAATAGGTCATACCAAGGTAACAATAGATACCAACAGAGAGGATATCAGCAATGGCGTGAAAATCGAAGGAATGACAGACCTTATGGAAGATACGGTGATTACAATGCTAATCAACGATGGAAAGGAAGAAGAGACCAAAATCAAGGAGAGCCACGTAACTATCGAGATGACTGGGATGATAGGCGCGCTCAATCGCAAAATTACCTAGAGGAGTTACACGCTAGTCAAGGTGGAGAGATAGGAAGATGGGAAAAGGCCATTGGGAACATGAAGAATCCTGATACACATACTGAGGAAGCTGGAAGTCTACTGAGACAACAGGGATATCAAGGACATGAGCGACAGAAGGATGATGGGAGTCGCAATGGAGCTAAAAAAAATGTTAAATTTGGATAAAGGAGACAGGCTACAAACACAACAGTCGGAAGTTTAAGATGGATGGATAGTAGCGAACATACAAGAATGGATTGCTTTGCCAGAAGACTGCCTGGAGGAGACGGTGAAACCACGGAACGATGAAATTAGGCAATTACCCATTATTTACGCGAGGATTGGTGGAATTAATATAAGATGTTTATTGGATACGGGGTCACAGATCAGTCTGGTATAGGAGGCCTTGGTTCGAGAGTTGGGACGGAGTCAGAATATTCCTGTAATTCCGGTACCACAGTTCAAAGTGAGGGGTGTTATTCCTGAACGCACCGTCACTTGTAAACGTCAGGCATACTTAGAGCTGAACATATTGGAACACACTTTTGGGCAAACATTCATTATCATGGCAAAGATGAATTTCAATATAATTCTTGGTGCAAATTTTATTTGTGACTATCAAGCAGTGATAGATTTGCACAAGAATACTGTCAGATTTAGAGAGTATGATCAACTGAAAAATGTGGGATTGCATATGGATGAAATCACTACCGGAAGAGATGTAAATTCTTGGGCATTGGAAGCAATATCGGAAGAGACGGAAGAGGAGGTACGAAAGGCAGAAGATAACATCATAGAAGGAGCTGTTGTGGAACTAGATGAGGAGAGTGAATCCCAGGAGATATGGTCTTTATTAACGGAAGGAGATAACAGTGATGCACAATTTGATGAGTTACTACAGGAGCGGCTCAATGACATTCAACTTGGGGGTGAACACAGAAAGCAGTTGGAAGAGATATTAAGGAAGCACAAAACAGTATTTGATACAGTACCTGGGAAAATATTAAATTTCAAATATTCTATGCAAGTCGAGGACTGGTCACCTTTCAAAAGCAGATTGTACCCAATTCCTGAAAAATATCGTGGTCAAGTTAAGGTCATTATAGATGAGATGTTACAAGCTGGAGTGATAAGGAAGACACCTACACCTTATCTAAATGCGATTTTGGCAGTCACAAAACCAAATGGATCTATTAGACTTTGTTTAGATGCCAGAAATCTCAACTCGAGACTCATTTTTCCTGAGTATGACAGAGCGCCAATCATCAGAGACGTACTAAAAGGCTTTAAAAACAAGAGCATTTATTCATCGGTCGATCTGACGAGTTCGTTCCACCATATTGAATTGGATGAGAAGTCACAGCTTCTAACTGGCTTCTTATTCGATAACCAGACGTTTTGCTTCGTTCGAATGCCCTTTGGAGTCAAAACAGCGGGCTGTGCTTTAATCCGAGCCCTGGACCGGAATTTAACCGAGGAAGTTAAGGAGATGACGGTACGCTACATTGATGACATTTTGCTGGCATCCGACAACATTGAAACTCACATGGAAAATTTAGATAAAGTATTAGGCAACCTGAATGCATCTAATTTCAAAGTAAACCTGAAGAAATCGCATTTCTTCAAGAGCGAGATCTTATATTTGGGTCACGTCATTGACAAGGAGGGAGTGAAGCCAAACCCAGCTAAGATCGAAGCGATAAAGAATTTCCCTACACCAACGAGAGTCAAGCACATTCGGGCTTTCTTAGGCGTAACGGGATTCTTTAAGGAAAACTGTCCAGGTTACACGGAGACTGTAGCTCCCATGCAGGAAATGCTAAAGAAAAATAATAAATGGTTATGGAATGCGGAGTGTGAGAAGGCATTCCAAGCAACAAAGCAGCTATTGGAAAATTGCATTAAATTAGGATATCCAGATTTCAAGCACAAATTTATAATCCAAGCGGATGCTTCACTAATTGGTATAGGTGCTATGCTTTACCAAGAGGATCCAGCTAACCTGCAGCACAAAACATATTTGGCATTTGTCAGCCGAAAATTGCGTAAGCACGAGCGCAATTATACGGTAACGGAACTAGAGCTGTTGGCCATACTTCATGCGCTACAACAATGGAAACGAATAATTTACGGCTACCCTATTGTTGTCAGGACCGACCACAAGGCACTAACATTCTTGTTTAAGACGTCGATGGCAAGCGAACGTGTGACACGTTGGTCTATATATATTCAGCAGTTCAGCATTGAGATTGAACATTGCCCAGGGAAGATGAACGTGATACCCGATGCACTCAGCAGGAACCCAGAGCCTGATAATGAAGAAACAACGATGGTACAACACTTGGAGTTAACACCGAAGGACCGGGAATTCTTGGAGGAGTTACGTGAGATACAGCGAGAACAGGAAGCGGAACCATGGATGATGCTTTTAATTCAATACTTCAGAAAGCAACTACCTACAGGAACACCTGCATTTCGAGAAGCGAGAGCCAAAGAAGGAAGATATGTTTATGTCAACAATTTGCTGCACAAATGGGTAGATAATGACCACACCAAGTTACGCATATTAGTACCTGCATCGTTACAACGAGGATTGACATGGCATACGCACGAAAGTTACGGTCATGTGGGCGTAGATAAGTGCGAAGCGACTATAGGAGAGACATTTACATGGCCACGTATGAGAACAACTATATGTGACGTCATTACAACTTGTGATCCGTGTCAGAGGACAAAGCCCAATAATTACTTAATGAGGCAGTATCCCAGACCATTGCTACCTCAGAAACCATGTGAGCTACTGGCACTCAACTGTTTCGGTCCAATCCCGAAGGGAAGGCGAGGTTGCCGCCATTTGCTAGTATGCATTGATGTATTTTCTAAATTCGTAGTACTATGCCCTATTCAGAAAACTACATCGAAGCAGGTACTCAGTCGCATTCGAAATAGAGTTATTCAAATCCTTGGAAAACCAGAGTTTATATTATCAGACCATGGCAGTTATTTCACAAGCGCCGAATTCAAGAAAGGTATGGAAGACATGGGTATAAAACACGTTTTAAGCAGTATCCGACATGCTCAAGCAAATCCAAGTGAAAGAGCAATTAAGTGTGTAACTTCATATTTGAGGATCTTCATTCCGAACGAACACCACAAATGGGTCGATAAAATTAAGGATGTAGAGACATGCATGAATTCTACCAGGCACGAGTCAACAGGACAGATCCCTATGGTCCTACACAAGAACGAGTATCCAGTAAGAACGTGGAAAAGCATCATTAACTGTCCACAAGATCCAATGATAGCACCTGACTTGCGAATTGAGAGGACGAGAGCCAACATGAGAAAACAAGCAGACCGCAGATTACGGCGAGTAAGAAATAAGAGGTTTCACAGGGATCTTGAAATCAACCAGCTCGTTTTGGTGAAACGACCTGCTACATCGGACCCAGAAAAGAAAATCTTCAGTAAATTCTGCGAAAAGTTCATAGGACCCTATTCTACAGAGTGAAAGAATTGAGTACAGGAACAATGTCAGTCTACAACGCTGCCAACTTAAAAAAGTATCGTCGAAGTGAGCCATGGGAGCGCCAAAATTAATGACGCAGTTTGAATATATGGACGTCCTACTATCAACAAAGTGAACGGGGAGCAGTTGAGTACGGCACGTGAAGGAGGAAGTAGTGTTGTTGTTGACAAACATTAACGAGACGAGCAGAGTGTTGCCTCAGGCACCAGAGCGTCATGCAACAGACTGAGAGGGGAGATACGAGCAGGAAATGAAAACGAGTAAATGCCATTCAAGACAGGAGCGACTAGACCAAGTAATAGAAAAGGGGTGATTCTGGAAATAAAACAATTTGGCCAACGGAAGTCTTTTAAAATTATCGACTTTATTCCTAAGTTCGAAATTTTGTGAGTGGGAGAGTTGTGAACCCTTTATCCTCTGTTGGATAAATGATTCTATGTTTTATTTCTCCAATTAATAAATATTTCAACCAGCATCATGAAAGTAGCCAGACGGAGATGAGGAAATTTCAAGCATTGGTTGGAGACAGCGGGGACATACCTGAAGCAGATTGACAATAGGCTAAATACTTTAGCTGTGAAAGGAAATAGCCTGGCGATGTGTCAGAAGGACAGGTGTTGGCCGCCTCAAATAGACGCGACGCGCAGTGAGACATGCTGCTGGTATGTTCATTGTGATATTCGCGCCTAGAAGAAATATGATGCAGTAATGTGAGTGGCTGATGAGCATGTTAGACACTCCCACGACGCCAAGATCTGCTATAAACCGCCAAATTACAGAAAAGGTTAGAACCAATGAGAGAAGAATGCCTAGTTAACGCGGCAGGTCTAGCGTGGGTACGCTCGGCTAGCATTCACGCGGGAAATCGCCTAGACAAAATCTCTACGATCGATTCTAGGATTAATGGGCATATTCTTGACCTGTGCAATGTTACGAGTTCAGTGATATTTATTTCATTCCTGTACCACAATTATTTCGAGAAATTTTTACATAAATTCCCCCCCCCCCCATCGAGACCTAGGGCCAGTTCTTTTATAAGTGGCATGAAGAGCCAAGACATCGTCTTTTAGTTGTGTGCGTTTAAGGACGCAGGACTATTATTTTGTGTGTCGTGGACACAGGTTGATTGTTACTTCTGTGCGTCTACGGACGTAGTCAGTTATTACTTTGCGTGTCATGAGAACACAGAAATTATTGTAAAGTATTAAATTCAGTGATAGATAGTCACCGTACTATATTTGTAGGGGCAGTATCGTCGATAATTCGCCAACGAACTGTGACAGGGAAAGTAGTACCTGAACAGCGAATTTAGTAGTCAGATATCATGTGTATAATAATCTAATTTTTGAAGCAGCGCCAGAGATGACATCGACGACTACAGAGGAAGTTTGGAATTCTCAACACTCCGTCCAGATGGCTGAGATGAGATAGAACCATTCAGTTGGGAAATGGCAGCCGACGTTCTTTGACGGGTGACTACAAGAGAGATGAGTACAATAATAATATTCTTTATTATTTGATAAATTAACTTATGGTTTATGGGACATATTTTTGTAAATACATTGCTTGTGTGATTAACGTAGTATATTTAGTTTTGGTCTGACACACTTTTGTATGGAAGCAGCTCGCACGAATGTAGTTAGTGGAAGGTTCTTGTTTTTGTATTGTGTTAACTAACGTAGCTATGTGAACGGCCGTGTTTGCATATGTTACGAAATGCGGTTAAAAACGTCTCTCGGAGATCTGTTGTGTTTCAGAAGTAGGACTGAATTAATATAATTATACAGTAGATTGGAGGGTAATTAAAATTGTTTAAGATTTATTATTGATCAGATTCAGTGTGACCATTGCCGTTGGAGCAATGTAATTTGTGACGAAGAGTAATCAGCTCTATCGTAGGTTAAATATTGTGTTAAATGTTTGTGAGCACCTATTCAGCAGACCTGTGTGAAAAGCGTCATGTCGGTCCCAGATATGTGTATGTGTGTATTTTGTGGTATTACAAGCGGGAACTTCAGCTGAGACTGATTTCTGTCAGCTTGGTACCCGGTCCATATTGTATCCTTGCGAGGGCAATTGTGGATATGTGATTATGTCTGACCATATGTTGAGTTGGATGAGATTTTTTGTTGCTGTTGATTCCGTGAGCTAACGGAACAGCTGGTCAGCTATTTATATACACTGGAGTGGGACTTGACAAGTATTTGAGGAAAGGGGGAGATGTTTCACAAGGCTGTCTGAACGTGCAAACATGGTCATTAGTGAGGAGTGCTCGTTGGCCCCATAATTACTTGAATTACAGATAAGAACTGATCAATGGTAAAAATTGTTGAAATAAATGGGAGTTGCCTACGAATCACGATAATCTCCAAAGCGTTACCTTAACATGCAGTTTTGTTCACATAAAGTAATCTTAGCCGGTCAGGCTTTTGTTGTTGTTGGTTTATTCCAGGTTAATTTTCATTTCAGTGACCCGTGAGTCACGTGCAATGCTGTCTTTCCTTGTGTGTATTGAGCAATTGGCCAGTTGGTAGCTCATGTTGTTAAGTGCGTCATCGCGCTAATGAGGATCTCAGAGAGATTCCTGTAAATAATAGATTTGTAGTGTGTGTGTCAGCATTAGAGTTTTTAAGGGTTTTTATTAATGTCATGCCCATATCCATAACGTTGATTTACGTGATGATTGTTCGTGAGCACCGTGGCTGTTAACCCGTTGTAAACGAACGGTCATCCAAGTACTCATTTTCTCGTAGTTAGTCATCACGCGCACATAAAACTCAAATGCAAGGTAGTGGAACTAGGATCCACAATTTTATTATAAAGGGGGAGATCCGTCTGACTCCTCAAAGTGTTAGATATTCCTGTCAGGGAAAAATTCAGGGAGGATATATTTTTATTATTGTTTGTTTATGTTCTTTTATGCACAATTAGTTATTAAATCATGTTATTATCTTACGCCTTGTCTCCTTACTTTCTTAATTATAGTTTTAATCCTATGACCCTTGCCTCAGTAAAGCATGTTGTTTGGCGGACGTAAACATCACACTATGAACTGAGCGCGACCCCTTGATCAAGATTCTTGCATAAAACACTGCTATTCTGAAGGGTTCATAGGGATAAAACTGGCGCGGCCAAGCGTGGGGCCATTTACTGTGGTGTAACGGCGGAGATTACACATGTCAATAGTGGCGTATTTGAGTAAAACTGACATGCCGCAAGTGCAGGCAAATATGACAGTATTTAATCACCGGGAAGTGATATTTTATTAAAAGTAAGTGAGGCGAAGTGGATACCGCCAAATGTGTGAAAAATAAATTAAAATCAGGAGTTTGCAAAGTAAAATACGGTTCACGTTTTTGTCTTTTAAATTAAAGTAATTAATATGTGATACCGGGCGCCCAATGTTAAAATTAAAACTAGATTTGTGTAGAAAGTCAAACTCATGGAAATATTAGGAGGCTGTAGCCTAAAATGACAATTAATACTTTGTTAATTAGTCAGTGTTAATATCAGATCAGGATAACAATTTAATGACTAAATATGTGCTTGGGTTTAAAATTAAATTGAGTAAAACTAGAACCACTCAGAGATGCAATTGACTAGTGGGAGTAAATGTAAAAATAAATGAACTGAGTTGGATAAAGAAAGTAAATGTGCATTGGATTTTATGTGTGTGTCAAAGGGCATTGCTTTATGCCATTTCCCTTATGTCTCATATAAAGTGTGTATTATGGCAACGGCGGAGCAGATCCAGGAGATCATTGAGAGTGCGGCGAGGAGAACACAGGAATTGTTGGATACTAAATTGGCGGAACAAAGTGTATCGCTAAACACGAAGTTATCTGAACAAATAAACACTAAACTATCAGAACAGAGTCAGTCTATAAACACTAGTATGTTAGAACAAAGTGAATCGCTAAATGCTAAACTGTTAGAACAAAGTGAATCATTGCGGACACAATTAAACAATAATAGGCTAGAACAAAGTGAGTCTATAAACAAATTATCTGAGCAGAGTGAATCGCTAAAAACTAAACTAGCTGAACAAAGTGAATCATTGCGGACACAATTAAATAACAGTAGCATTGAACAAAATGAATATCAGGCGGAACAAGCTAGGTTATTAAAGAGTGAAATTAACGACACTATCAATTCGCAGTTAGAGGCGCAAAATATTAAAAACACGAACCAATTAGCTTCGTTAACCGCAGAAATGAAAGATCACACTAATCAACAGATGGTATTACTGGCCCTAGATGTTAGCAAAAATAATGAGAAACAATTAGAGCAGATTAAAAAATGGAAGATATTTTTGATCAAAAACTTAGCATTCTGGATGAAACGGTGTTGGCTAAATTAGAGCAAATTGAAATAGCATGCACAATGAATACAAGCGAGGTCAAAATAGCTCAGGATAAATTGGAAGGACGATTTAAGGAGATGGAGAAAAGCGGCAGGGTCATTCAACAACAATTATCAGCAGTAGATGAAAACATATCCGGCATAATTAAAGATATGGACCGTCTCGAGATAAAATCAGCGGAACAATGGACAAGCCTAAAATCGGAGCAAGAGCAATTTAAGAGTACATTAGACGAAAGGCTGAGCCAGATAGAAAGTAATCAGGATGACACAAAAAAGCCAGATCGAAGGGCAAGTAAGCACGATTAAAGAACAAATAAGGAAAGATTGGAAGAAAATGAATATTGATTCTAAAGAGGAAAGATCCACCATTCTTAAAACAGTAGGCGAAAATCACACGCGTATTCAAGCTTTGGAGCAAGAGATGAAAAATAAACTTAAAGAGCAGACGGACAGGATCATTAAAGCCGAACTCCGCTCATTAGAACAATCATCTATATTTAGAACGGGAACATTGAAAGACAAGCCGGATAACTCTAATAGTCCAGAGTCCAGCACAGCAGGAAGTCAGACTCAGACAGAGAGCCCATTAACAACAAACACGGAAGGGTTTCGTAAGAATATCGATAGGAACTCGACACCACAAAACGGTCATCAGCCCACACAACTTATTCAAGTAATTCGCTCAAATGACTACAAACCTTAGAAGTACACGGAAAATTCAGGGGTGACACCTAAGGCCTTTATCAAAGAGATGGAAGACCATTTCAATGACACTGGGGTACCTGAAGCACGTAGATTGAGGATGATGGAGAGATTTTTATCAGGAAATGTCCTCACATGGTTTTTAAGCTTCAAATATACATTTGGAAACATGTCAGATTTCAACTTAGCGTTTCTGCGCAAATATTGGTCGCCCGCAACACAACAGAGTCTAAGGATGGAGCTTTACTCTAGGAAGTACCAAACCACCCAGCAAACAAAATACTCAGATTTCTTTAACATGCAAATGTTAAAATTTCGTGACCTTGATTACCCATTAAATGAAGCAGATCTGGTGATGACTATAGCGAGACAAATGCCAGTAAATGTACAACAAGTACTAGTCGCAGCGAACGTTAGTACGGCCCTACATGCAGAGCAGATACTACGGCAAATAGATGAGACTACATCTCATAGTCATTATAGAGGAGGAAGACAGCTGGAGTTAGTAAATACTACAGAGGTCATAAAACCAAAACAGGCAAACACCAAAACGCAGGGCACTAACACAAGCACTTCCACACCTAGGCGAAACCAGGATGAAGGAGAAAACAGACCATATCAGCGTAACGAAAATCATTACAACAATAGGTCATACCAAGGTAACAATAGATACCAACAGAGAGGATATCAGCAATGGCGTGAAAAACGAAGGAATGACAGGCCTTATGGAAGATACGGTGATTACAATGCTAATCAACGATGGAAAGGAAGAAGAGACCAAAATCAAGGAGAGCCACGTAACTATCGAGATGACTGGGATGATAGGCGCGCTCAATCGCAAAATTACCTAGAGGAGTTACACGCTAGTCAAGGTGGAGAGATAGGAAGATGGGAAAAGGCCATTGGGAACATGAAGAATCCTGATACACATACTGAGGAAGCTGGAAGTCTACTGAGACAACAGGGATATCAAGGACATGAGCGACAGAAGGATGATGGGAGTCGCAATGGAGCTAAAAAAAATGTTACATTTGGATAAAGGAGACAGGCTACAAACACAACAGTCGGAAGTTGAAGATGGATGGATAGTAGCGAACATACAAGAATGGATTGCTTTGCCAGAAGGCTGCCTGGAGGAGACGGTGAAACCACGGAACGATGAAATTAGGCAATTACCCATTATTTACGCGAGGATTGGTGGAATTAATATAAGATGTTTATTGGATACGGGGTCACAGATCAGTCTGGTATCGGAGGCCTTGGTTCGAGAGTTGGGACGGAGTCAGAATATTGCTGTAATTCCGGTACCACAGCTCAAAGTGAGGGGTGTTATTCCTGAACGCACCGTCACTTGTAAACGTCAGGCATACTTAGAGCTGAACATATTGGAACACACTTTTGGGCAAACATTCATTATCATGGCAAAGATGAATTTCAATATAATTCTTGGTGCAAATTTTATTTGTGACTATCAAGCAGTGATAGATTTGCACAAGAATACTGTCAGTTTTAGAGAGTATGATCAACTGAAAAATGTGGGATTGCATATGGATGAAATCACTACCGGAAGAGATGTAAATTCTTGGGCATTGGAAGCAATATCGGAAGAGACGGAAGAGGAGGTACGAAAGGCAGAAGATAACTTCATAGAAGGAGCTGTTGTGGAACTAGATGAGGAGAGTGAATCCCAGGAGATATGGTCTTTATTAACGGAAGGAGATAACAGTGATGCACAATTTGATGAGTTACTACAGGAGCGGCTCAATGACATTCAACTTGGGGGTGAACACAGAAAGCAGTTGGAAGAGATATTAAGGAAGCACAAAACAGTATTTGATACAGTACCTGGGAAAATATTAAATTTCAAATATTCTATGCAAGTCGAGGACTGGTCACCTTTCAAAAGCAGATTGTACCCAATTCCTGAAAAATATCGTGGTCAAGTTAAGGTCATTATAGATGAGATGTTACAAGCTGGAGTGATAAGAAAGACACCTACACCTTATCTAAATGCGATTTTGGCAGTCACAAAACCAAATGGATCTATTAGACTTTGTTTAGATGCCAGAAATCTCAACTCGAGACTCATTTTTCCTGAGTATGACAGAGCGCCAATCATCAGAGACGTACTAAAAGGCTTTAAAAACAAGAGCATTTATTCATCGGTCGATCTGACGAGTTCGTTCCACCATATTGAATTGGATGAGAAGTCACAGCTTCTAACTGGCTTCTTATTCGATAACCAGACGTTTTGCTTCGTTCGAATGCCCTTTGGAGTCAAAACAGCGGGCTGTGCTTTAATCCGAGCCCTGGACCGGAATTTAATCGAGGAAGTTAAGGAGATGACGGTACGCTACATTGATGAAATTTTGCTGGCATCCGACAACATTGAAACTCACATGGAAAATTTAGATAAAGTATTAGGCAACCTGAATACATCTAATTTCAAAGTAAACCTGAAGAAATCGCATTTCTTCAAGAGCGAGATCTTATATTTGGGTCATGTCATTGACAAGGAGGGAGTGAAGCCAAACCCAGCTAAGATCGAAGCGATAAAGAATTTCCCTACACCAACGAGAGTCAAGCACATTCGGGCTTTCTTAGGCGTAACGGGATTCTTTAAGGAAAACTGTCCAGGTTACACGGAGACTGTAGCTCCCATGCAGGAAATGCTAAAGAAAAATAATAAATGGTTATGGAATGCGGAGTGTGAGAAGGCATTCCAAGCAACAAAGCAGCTATTGGAAAATTGCATTAAATTAGGATATCCAGATTTCAAGCACAAATTTATAATCCAAGCGGATGCTTCACTAATTGGTATAGGTGCTATGCTTTACCAAGAGGATCCAGCTAACCTGCAGCACAAAACATATTTGGCATTTGTCAGCCGAAAATTGCGTAAGCACGAGCGCAATTATACGGTAACGGAACTAGAGCTGTTGGCCATACTTCATGCGCTACAACAATGGAAACGAATAATTTACGGCTACCCTATTGTTGTCAGGACCGACCACAAGGCACTAACATTCTTGTTTAAGACGTCGATGGCAAGCGAACGTGTGACACGTTGGTCTATATATATTCAGCAGTTCAGCATTGAGATTGAACATTGCCCAGGGAAGATGAACGTGATACCCGATGCACTCAGCAGGAACCCAGAGCCTGATAATGAAGAAACAACGATGGTACAACACTTGGAGTTAACACCGAAGGACCGGGAATTCTTGGAGGAGTTACGTGAGATACAGCGAGAACAGGAAGCGGAACCATGGATGATGCTTTTAATTCAATACTTCAGAAAGCAACTACCTACAGGAACACCTGCATTTCGAGAAGCGAGAGCCAAAGAAGGAAGATATGTTTATGTCAACAATTTGCTGCACAAATGGGTAGATAATGACCACACCAAGTTACGCATATTAGTACCTGCATCGTTACAACGAGGATTGACATGGCATACGCACGAAAGTTACGGTCATGTGGGCGTAGATAAGTGCGAAGCGACTATAGGAGAGACATTTACATGGCCACGTATGAGAACAACTATATGTGACGTCATTACAACTTGTGATCCGTGTCAGAGGACAAAGCCCAATAATTACTTAATGAGGCAGTATCCCAGACCATTGCTACCTCAGAAACCATGTGAGCTACTGGCACTCAACTGTTTCGGTCCAATCCCGAAGGGAAGGCGAGGTTGCCGCCATTTGCTAGTATGCATTGATGTATTTTCTAAATTCGTAGTACTATGCCCTATTCAGAAAACTACATCGAAGCAGGTACTCAGTCGCATTCGAAATAGAGTTATTCAAATCCTTGGAAAACCAGAGTTTATATTATCAGACCATGGCAGTTATTTCACAAGCGCCGAATTCAAGAAAGGTATGGAAGACATGGGTATAAAACACGTTTTAAGCAGTATCCGACATGCTCAAGCAAATCCAAGTGAAAGAGCAATTAAGTGTGTAACTTCATATTTGAGGATCTTCATTCCGAACGAACACCACAAATGGGTCGATAAAATTAAGGATGTAGAGACATGCATGAATTCTACCAGGCACGAGTCAACAGGACAGATCCCTATGGTCCTACACAAGAACGAGTATCCAGTAAGAACGTGGAAAAGCATCATTAATTGTCCACAAGATCCAATGATAGCACCTGACTTGCGAATTGAGAGGACGAGAGCCAACATGAGAAAACAAGCAGACCGCAGATTACGGCGAGTAAGAAATAAGAGGTTTCACAGGGATCTTGAAATCAACCAGCTCGTTTTGGTGAAACGACCTGCTACATCGGACCCAGAAAAGAAAATCTTCAGTAAATTCTGCGAAAAGTTCATAGGACCCTATTCTACAGAGTGAAAGAATTGAGTACAGGAACAATGTCAGTCTACAACGCTGCCAACTTAAAAAAGTATCGTCGAAGTGAGCCATGGGAGCGCCAAAATTAATGACGCAGTTTGAATATATGGACGTCCTACTATCAACAAAGTGAACGGGGAGCAGTTGAGTACGGCACGTGAAGGAGGAAGTAGTGTTGTTGTTGACAAACATTAACGAGACGAGCAGAGTGTTGCCTCAGGCACCAGAGCGTCATGCAACAGACTGAGAGGGGAGATACGAGCAGGAAATGAAAACGAGTAAATGCCATTCAAGACAGGAGCGACTAGACCAAGTAATAGAAAAGGGGTGATTCTGGAAATAAAACAATTTGGCCAACGGAAGTCTTTTAAAATTATCGACTTTATTCCTAAGTTCGAAATTTTGTGAGTGGGAGAGTTGTGAACCCTTTATCCTCTGTTGGATAAATGATTCTATGTTTTATTTCTCCAATTAATAAATATTTCAACCAGCATCATGAAAGTAGCCAGACGGAGATGAGGAAATTTCAAGCATTGGTTGGAGACAGCGGGGACATACCTGAAGCAGATTGACAATAGGCTAAATACTTTAGCTGTGAAAGGAAATAGCCTGGCGATGTGTCAGAAGGACAGGTGTTGGCCGCCTCAAATAGACGCGACGCGCAGTGAGACATGCTGCTGGTATGTTCATTGTGATATTCGCGCCTAGAAGAAATATGATGCAGTAATGTGAGTGGCTGATGAGCATGTTAGACACTCCCACGACGCCAAGATCTGCTATAAACCGCCAAATTACAGAAAAGGTTAGAACCAATGAGAGAAGAATGCCTAGTTAACGCGGCAGGTCTAGCGTGGGTACGCTCGGCTAGCATTCACGCGGGAAATCGCCTAGACAAAATCTCTACGATCGATTCTAGGATTAATGGGCATATTCTTGACCTGTGCAATGTTACGAGTTCAGTGATATTTATTTCATTCCTGTACCACAATTATTTCGAGAAATTTTTACATAAATTCCCCCCCCCCCCCATCGAGACCTAGGGCCAGTTCTTTTATAAGTGGCATGAAGAGCCAAGACATCGTCTTTTACTTGTGTGCGTTTAAGGACGCAGGACTATTATTTTGTGTGTCGTGGACACAGGTTGATTGTTACTTCTGTGCGTCTACGGACGTAGTCAGTTATTACTTTGCGTGTCATGAGAACACAGAAATTATTGTAAAGTGTTAAATTCAGTGATAGATAGTCACCGTACTATATTTGTAGGGGCAGTATCGTCGATAATTCGCCAACGAACTGTGACAGGGAAAGTAGTACCTGAACAGCGAATTTAGTAGTCAGATATCATGTGTATAATAATCTAATTTTTGAAGCAGCGCCAGAGATGACATCGACGACTACAGAGGAAGTTTGGAATTCTCAACACTCCGTCCAGGTGGCTGAGATGAGATAGAACCATTCAGTTGGGAAATGGCAGCCGACGTTCTTTGACGGGTGACTACAAGAGAGATGAGTACAATAATAATATTCTTTATTATTTGATAAATTAACTTATGGTTTATGGGACATATTTTTGTAAATACATTGCTTGTGTGATTAACGTAGTATATTTAGTTTTGGTCTGACACACTTTTGTATGGAAGCAGCTCGCACGAATGTAGTTAGTGGAAGGTTCTTGTTTTTGTATTGTGTTAACTAACGTAGCTATGTGAACGGCCGTGTTTGCATATGTTACGAAATGCGGTTAAAAACGTCTCTCGGAGATCTGTTGTGTTTCAGAAGTAGGACTGAATTAATATAATTATACAGTAGATTGGAGGGTAATTAAAATTGTTTAAGATTTATTATTGATCAGATTCAGTGTGACCATTGCCGTTGGAGCAATGTAATTTGTGACGAAGAGTAATCAGCTCTATCGTAGGTTAAATATTGTGTTAAATGTTTGTGAGCACCTATTCAGCAGACCTGTGTGAAAAGCGTCATGTCAGTCCCAGATATGTGTATGTGTGTATTTTGTGGTATTACAAGCGGGAACTTCAGCTGAGACTGATTTCTGTCAGCTTGGTACCCGGTCCATATTGTATCCTTGCGAGGGCAATTGTGGATATGTGATTATGTCTGACCATATGTTGAGTTGGATGAGATTTTTTGTTGCTGTTGATTCCGTGAGCTAACGGAACAGCTGGCCAGCTATTTATATACACTGGAGTGGGACTTGACAAGTATTTGAGGAAAGGGGGAGATGTTTCACAAGGCTGTCTGAACGTGCAAACATGGTCATTAGTGAGGAGTGCTCGTTGGCCCCATAATTACTTGAATTACAGATAAGAACTGATCAATGGTAAAAATTGTTGAAATAAATGGGAGTTGCCTACGAATCACGATAATCTCCAAAGCGTTACCTTAACATGCAGTTTTGTTCACATAAAGTAATCTTAGCCGGTCAGGCTTTTGTTGTTGTTGGTTTATTCCAGGTTAATTTTCATTTCAGTGACCCGTGAGTCACGTGCAATGCTGTCTTTCCTTGTGTGTATTGAGCAATTGGCCAGTTGGTAGCTCATGTTGTTAAGTGCGTCATCGCGCTAATGAGGATCTCAGAGAGATTCCTGTAAATAATAGATTTGTAGTGTGTGTGTCAGCATTAGAGTTTTTAAGGGTTTTTATTAATGTCATGCCCATATCCATAACGTTGATTTACGTGATGATTGTTCGTGAGCACCGTGGCTGTTAACCCGTTGTAAACGAACGGTCATCCAAGTACTCATTTTCTCGTAGTTAGTCATCACGCGCACATAAATCTCAAATGCAAGGTAGTGGAACTAGGATCCACAATTTTATTATAAAGGGGGAGATCCGTCTGACTCCTCAAAGTGTTAGATATTCCTGTCAGGGAAACATTCAGGGAGGATATATTTTTATTATTGTTTGTTTATGTTCTTTTATGCACAATTAGTTATTAAATCATGTTATTATCTTACGCCTTGTCTCCTTACTTTCTTAATTATAGTTTTAATCCTATGACCCTTGCCTCAGTAAAGCATGTTGTTTGGCGGACGTAAACATCACACTATGAACTGAGCGCGACCCCTTGATCAAGATTCTTGCATAAAACACTGCTATTCTGAAGGGGTCAATACATACCTCGTGGGTATGGCGCAACAGGTTGAACTTCGGCCGAATAATGGGTTGATGTCTCCCACTGTTTAATATCTAAATTGTTTATCAATTTTTCTCCTTCGGAAGTAGTTTTCATAGTGGGAAATCTTCTTGTTTTTGGGCGAGGATTCTCTTTGTTGCGCAACAGTAGGCGTCCTTTTGGTTTGGGTCCAAATTTATTTATATTTTTTATTTACATTTTTTCCTGTGATCACGCTTCTTGGAAATTTCCCAATTACAGCCATGTAGAGTTTTTTTATTATTTTAGTTTTAAGGGGTCCCTGTTCCTGGTATTGCATCACCTTACGTCCACGTGGTGATTGTAGTTTACGTGTCGCTCTTGCCTTGGTTTTCCTCCTTTACGCCCCAAGTGCGTTTCATTTTTGCATTTCCCATACCTTATATTTCTGTTTCACCTTAGGATTGGTTCAAATCCCAAATTTTGGGAGTAGCGCCCTGTGGTGCAATCGTACCTTGGTGTACCGTTAGCTTCCGCCATTTTTAAGAGTTGAGTCTTGTTCGCGTCGGGCCCTATGGCGGTCGAGTGATACCGTCCGCTCCGTTTTTCTGGAGCCTGTAATTAGTAACGTAGTCATTTCACCTTTTTTTCTATTCATTTTCTTTTAGGTTTATCCTTGGTATGTTCGTGCGTGTTAGTTGCTCCTAATTTTCATTTCGTGTGTGACTTTGTATTTTGTCCTTTCATTGTGTAACCTCACGGTGGCATTTTCAAGTTATGTTTGTTCTGGGTTTGTGCGTGCACGTGTTTCCAAGTTCAAACTTTGTGTAAATCCATTTGACTAGGGATAACTTTCCCTTGTGTACCTGATTACTAATTGCAAGATATTACATTTCTGTGTACATGTTCATTTCTTAATTCGGTTGGTGTCCTAAAGCATGTTAAGTGGTGTGTCGTGCCACGTGACGTCAACGACATTTATCATCCTCTCAAGTACAAAATTCTCATGAAATAACTCTGTTCTCGAAAGTGTAGTTCCTATTTTTATTTTGATACTTTATAATACAGACCCCTTTTATATTTTGATTACTACTTTATTTGGCCTTTAACGTCCCATCCCCACCCTCAAGACAGCTGCGGTGGAATGATCCTCACCAGGCAAGTCTTCCTCTTTTCAAGCTTGTGGATAAAACGACGTAATTCCTCTCTTGTACATCTGAGGGGGTCACCCGAGTGCGTTGTCAACACCGGCCGCTGAGGCAAAGCCATCAAGTCCCGTAAAGGATGTCTTGGGGTCGCCGTTGGTAAGTTTCCTTCAGGTTGGCAGGCCCTCTAGGGAGTTTGTCGAGCTGAGCTGGAGCGAGAGAGTAAGAGAGGGGGGTGACAATTATTTTGCATTAATCAAATTGCTTGTCATATGAAGGAAGGGGATAGGAAAGAGCGGCATAACATATCCTTTCAAAATTATGTTCACGTTAACTCTGGACTGTTTCACGCACAAAATGTAGTCATTCATGTACAGCGTGTTCCGATTCAACACGGAACTGTAAAATGGGTTGCCTACCCACCCGGAATCGGCTTGAAATCTGCTTGCAGCGCGCTAGCGGCGGGACTGAGTTCGATTTCACTGAACACCGCCTTCTTATGCAGCATTGCAAAGTATTTTGCTCTTTCAAAATATATTTGCATAGGCTTCACAGTAAGTTTGAACGATTTCTGTTTCAGAACTTGTTATTTTACTCTTCTGTTAATGTTTTTTTCAGAGCATTTCTATGAAATAAAATCTTATTATACATCATAGTTTATTACAACACACTGGATTATTGTGTTGTATTTTATTTACAACACAATTTATTGTTTTTTTAAACCCAATACCACAAAACGAGATACAATTTGGAAATTATTTGTTACAAAAGTGTAATCAGTCTTCGATGCTACTAAAAAAGGTAATTTATGACAGACATTACATATACTTCAAATGGACGCCTTGTTTGTGAGCGTTAACAGTCTTGTTACAATTAGGCGCAAATGAACGGGTTACATACAAGCGTAAACAACTTCTCAAATTCACATCTGAAATGCCCGCTCGGAACCTCAGTTTGTTGCGTTTTAATATGGAAAAGAATCTTTCAGATAGGCTACATAGGTAGAACCAAACATGCTCATACGTTTGGCGGTCTCGTGATGAAGGCGAGGAAATTCACTATGGGGGAAATTTTCGTAGAATTCGGTCAAGTTTCTTGCAGCAAAGAACTTGTCCCTCAACCGCGCATTGCACTGTAAGTCAATTAATTCCAATTGTAAGTCAGTTGGTGCGTTATTCACTGAGATAGGAAATGGCCGTGCAATGAAATCAAACACAGGAAACAAAGCTAAAAGTTCCTGAAATATATTTACAAATTGTTCTTTCACGTCTTCGAGAACACATACGTGATTTTTATACTTAGCGCTTTCACAACGAGTAGCATTGCAGGATACGTCCCTCACATAATGCGCACGCACCGTTGTCTACCGACCAGGCGTCACACCTACCGTGGCTCTGCACTGTACACTCACAGGTGTGGCAGCTGTGCGACTTTGCATAGTGTGAAGTACTCTGGACGTTGCTGCCTAGAACATCCTCACAGTGTAAAATAGTACTTCATTATTTAACAAGTAGTTCCGTGACGAACTAAAGAGCCTACTTTTCATAAAATTTCAGATTGATGACAATCTATATGTAGACCCATCTAGAATAATGACGAAATCAAGTAATAGAGTATTAGAGAAACTTACTACAGTAGGCAGCCCTGGTGACTCTGAATATATTCTTAGTTCCGTCTCTTAAGGTATAGAATGCACATACAAAATTTGGCTGAAGTCTAATGGATAGTACGGACGTTACATGCTGTTTGATATTGGATTTAACAGTGCGCGTAAAATCATATTGGGAACAATGTCGTGTATGTGATGCTGAGAATTAATCTGAAATATTACGATCTATTATAGTGCCAATTTTGGATAAAATCCATTTGTTAGTATAGAAGTTACATGTAATTAAAAATTGAAACTATCAGAAAGCTTAGAATCATGTTGGCAGCACTGAGGTATATTCGTTACTCCAAATTAATCTAGAATGTCAGGTACTATACGTGTGCAAAGTTTAGAGATGGTGACTTGCATACTTTCTGAAATATTGATATTAGGATTAAACAAATAGAGAGAGCATTTATTATCAGTTGGCAGCCCTGCTTGTACTTACGAATACGCATAGTCATAACTGTTATGGTACACAAAGCACATACGAAATTTGGTTGAAATTCATTTGTTAGTATAGAAGTTATATGAATTTAAAAACTAGACCTATCAGTAGGCTTAGAATCGTGTTTGCAACACTGATGTATATACTGTAAGTTACTCCAAACTAAGGTAGAATGTCAGGTAGTATACGTGAGCAACGTTTAGAGCTGTTGGCTTGTATACTTTTTCATGTATTCGTATTAGGGTTAAAATATAGGAGAGACAGACAGACAGACAGAAGGACAGACAGACGGACAGGCCGACAGACACACATTTTCCCGGATCGATCTCATAAGTCTACTTTTTCCTCATTTTTGCAAAATGAGAAAAGTAGGCTAAAAATCATATTGTTTTTATGACTGTTCCACTCATAGGTCATTATTGCTATTTGGACCAATAACGTGTAAGAATTTGATTAAGGTCAGTCAATTGTAGTGCTCTATGTCGGTAACATAGCACCATGTATCGTATGTTATCAATAAGCTCTTATCACACTTTTTTTTTACAATGAACAATAAAAAAGAGATTGTTTTATGGATTTCTTTATGAGATTACCTTGTCAGCAAAATTCGTCGTTCTCTTGTTGATAAAGAACACCAACATAGGCCGTATGTTATGAATACATTATAACACGGTAATGATGTGCATTATCTGTCGATATATACAAATGAAAGTTCGTTTAATTTTCTGAATTTCCATGGAGTTATTGTATTTACGCGTTTCAGACTGTTTTGTGACGAATGCGCGCAAAATAATTTTGGTCTGCCTGTTTGTCTGTTTGCACCCTTATAGCTCGAGAAAGTTGGAATGAGTCTAGGGGAATTTTTTAGTGTAATGTATCGCGATCTATAGTCTACTACTCTCCTACATCATACCCCTCGCTTGGCAAAAATGTTTACCTTATAATATCGCTCTCAATTTGTAAGACTGCATAGGGGAATAGTCCTTCAAATGTTTGAGGGCAGAAAACGATCGTGTGTTTGAATGTATAATGTTTAATGTATAAAATAAGAACAAAGAATTGTGAGAAGTAAGAAAAGAGGACCTTTGCCTTTCATGAGGGAAGGTTATGGACGCAGCACACCTGATCAGATAATGCAATGAAGTTAAGATAATAAGAGCAAAGTTTGTAGATACGCGAGATATAAACAGATTAGCAAGTAAAAATGAATATCACACTTTAACATGGAATGTAGGAAGCCAGATATACCGAAAACTTCAAATCACAAGACAGTTACAAACTAACCTCAACCTGGTTTATAAATGGGCAGTAGACAACAAAATGAATAAAAACAAGTAGTTCCGTGAAGAACTATACAGCCTATTTTCATATATCCTACTTATGTTAATAGCCACTATTTAACATACACAATTTCAGTTTGATTGCTGTAATAGATTCGTAGATATTGAGAACCGACTAAATATTTCGGATGGTCGCCATGTTGGATTTTATATATGTAGGTCCTAGAGTTATGTACTTTTACATGCAGATTATTGTGAACGTGTAGCATTCAAACTTCAATCGCATAATTAGGACACAAGAAAAAACAAGGAGATTTAAAAATTTTTCACAGCTGCCATCTTGAGGTTATGGAAACAATTGAAATAAATTAGATGCCAGTGGATTAACATTCGGATAAAGATTTACTATACCAAGTTTCACTGCACGCGGATGGTTAAATTGCGAGAAACGTCATGTGAATATTTATAATTCGCGTCACCGCCATGTTGGATTTGTGATCACCAGGTTATTTTAAGTCCTATAGGTGAACTTAAGTTCATAGCCCCTATGAACATTAAAAAATGCAGTTTGATTGCTAAAATAGATTCGTAGATATTCAGTATCGTCTAAATATTTCGGATGGTCGCCATGTTGGATTGTTAAATGTATAGGCCATAGAGTCATGTACCATTAAAGGAAAATTATTGCGTAGGTTCATTATTCAAACTTTCACTTCGATCGCATGACTACATCACAAGAAATACAAACTTAATTTTAAAATTCGCACTGCCGCCATCTTGATGTTATGTAAACAATTGATCTAAATTAGATACCAGTGGATTACAATGTGTATAAATATTTCCTGTACCAGGTTTCAGTGCGCTTGGAACATTAAATCGCGAGAAAGGTCTATTTAAAATGATCAAATTCGCTTGGCCGCCATGTTCGTTTTGTAGTTAACCGGTTTTTGAAAATCTTATAGATGGACTTCCAGTAGTACCCTTTATCTCCGTACAAAATTTTAGGGAGATACCGCTAATAGTTTCAGAGATATAGAATGCCGGTGAAATATTTCGCACATCCGCCATCTTGTGATTATGTAAACAATTGAACGAAGTTAGATGTCGGTGCATTACAATGTATATAA
Organism: Meconema thalassinum; assembly: GCA_946902985.2. Classification (NCBI taxonomy): domain Eukaryota; kingdom Metazoa; phylum Arthropoda; class Insecta; order Orthoptera; family Tettigoniidae; genus Meconema; species Meconema thalassinum. The sequence goes on from OX336393.1 coordinate 86,620,702, forward strand.
ACATATACTGTACCAAGTTTCATTGCGTTTGGTTGGTCAAATCGCGAGAAACGTCTATTTAAAAGTCGCAAATTCGCATGGCCGCCATGTTGGTTTTGTAGTTACCAGGTTTTCAAAAGTCACATAAGTGAACTTATAGTAGTGCCCTCTATCACCATAGAAAATGTCAGGGTAATATCGGTAATAGTTTCGGAGATATTGAATGCTGGTGAAATATTTCGCACAGCCGCCATGTTGGATTGGTGAGTCGTAACAAAATTTGAAGGGCACGGTCGAGGTCGCCGGGAATAGTGCTATGAACTTTCCGAGTTTCATTGAAATCGCTCCTGCCGTTTCGATTTTATTAGGGGGGGACACACACACGAATCACACACACACACACACACACACACACACGCACACACACACGGACAAAAGGTGATCTCATAAGCCTATTTTTTCAAAATTGAAAATAGGCTAAAAATATGAGTAAATGTAGTCTTATGAGAATAGGGAGAGGGCGATGGTATGATTTTCAGTATAATAACGGCTCGGAAATACTTGTAGAAGAATACTCATGCAAATACTTGGGCATTCATGTAAGGAATGATATGAAATGGAGTACCCATGTGGGTCGTGTCGTCTCCAAAGCGTACAAATCGCTTCATTTTGTAATGAGGACATTAAAAGGCGGTATCTCTACCTTAAAAGAATTAGGATATTTGACCCTGGTGAGGTCAATCTAGGAATACGGCTCAGCAGTTTGGGGACCATATCAGGTAGGGATCATCAATGAGCTGGATATGGTACAAGGAAGGCTGCTAGGTTTGTGCTCGACGATTTTAATCCTAGAAGTTGTGTAACTCGAATGATAGCAAAACTAGGGTGGGAATTCCTGGAAGATAGGAGGACGAAATCCAGACTATACGCTATGTTTAACACTTACACTAATCGGCCAGCATGGGGAGAATCAAGCAAACATCTGGGAAATCCCACCTACCTTAGCAGAGCGGTTGAACGAAAATCGCGCCTATATGCTTAAATCGCGCCCAGTCTAGAAATTGACCTCGTGACAATACTGTTCTAGATACATGTACAAAAGAAACCTAACCTGGGGTTTACGCCCCAGACCCCCTTGCTTGTAGTGCAATCAGTAATTTTCGTCCAGATATTCACCTAACAAGTAGCGACCAACGATTTCGTCCAGACAGTCGTCTAACCAAGTAGCGACCAACGATTTCGTCCAGACAGTCGTCTAACCAAGTAGCGACCAATGGTTCCGTCCAGACAGTCGTCTAACCACGTAGCCACCAACGATTTCGTCCAGACAGTCGTCTAACCAAGTAGCGACCAATGGTTCCGTCCAGACAGTCGTCTAACCAAGTAGCGACCAATGGTTCCGTCCAGACAGTCATCTAACCAAGTAGCCACCAATGGTTCCGTCCAGACAGTCGTCTAACCAAGTAGCGACCAATGGTTCCGTCCAGACAGTCGTCTAACCAAGTAGCCACCAATCGTTCCGTCCAGACCAACGGTTTCGTCCAGACAGTCATTTAACCAAGTAGCGACCATGATTTCGTCTAGACCAATGGTTTTGTCCAGATAGCCATCTAACCAAGTAGCGATCAATGGTTTCGTCCAGACAGTCATCTAACCAAGTAGCGACCAATGATTCCGTCCAGACCAATGGTTTCGTCCAGACAGTCATCTAACCAAGTATCAATCAATGATTTCGTCTAAACCAATGGTTTCGTCCAGATAGCCATCTAACCAAGTAGCGACCAATGATTTCGTCAAGACAAATGGTTTTGTCCAGACAGCCGTCTAACCAAGTAGCGACGAATGGTTTCGTCCGTATCAGCCACAAATACGCCAGGTGACTCTGCTGGGCGCAACTTACAGGACAGATCATCCACATAAAGTTAAGGGCTGACCGCAGCGTACAAAATATGGGAAATATTCTTTAAACTAGCATCCCGACCCGGCTTCGCCCGGGAACAGTTATGAATGCATTACGTGAAAAGCGCTTTTTTCCAATGTCAATGAACAACGACCAATATTCATTTTACGTCTCGGCATGATGGGTTAAAATCACTGACTGGACTATTAATTATATTATCATGGAGATGCATGTGCAACAAATTCTTGTCAGACGTAATTTAAGAATGGCGAGGTGCATGAAACACAAATCCCCCTTCCGTCCAATCTTAACTTGACTGTGAATTTTGAGGAACGAAAAGTTCCCCGGCGAAATGAAGAAAAGCCGAGTTGCACTTCCAGGGAAACTCCAAACACAACCACTCTTCTCTAAAGTTTTTAACTCAACACGACTCGACAGTTTGCTGCTGACTGTATCTGGGGCAATAAGCGCGTCCGCTAGCTAAGCTGTAACTGGGGTGATAGACTCGCCCGTAGCTAGCTCGTAAACTGTCGCCTCAGTAACTGAATGGAGATTGTTGGAAGATATGAAAACGTAAAAACATTTAGTCTATAGTAGGCGATGTATTGAAGATAGAGATATGCTCTCCCGGGCTTTTTGTAGAACTTTTCATGCTGAACAATTCTTACACTCATAGTATATATATATATATTTTTACCGGTATGCCCAGCGTAAGCTTAAAAAGCGCACGGACGCCAGTTTTTTTCGACATATTCACTGAAATCGTTAGTGCTTGACTTCCTTTGGTCATAAATAAATTATTTTCTACAGAAACCTTCCTTGAGATATCCTTTACGGAATGGTGAAAACCGCATCAAAATCCATCCAGTGGTTCTCGAGTTTACCCGTAACTTCCAAGAATCGGGGACTTTGATTTATACTAATTCTTTCAATAAACGTGGTATTGATAGTTGGAACTCATTACCTACCAGTCTTGTACTACGATGTAATTAGAGCTGTCGATAGATTTAAAACTTTGATCGGTTAACCGAATGCCTTTAATCGGTTAATCGGTCGATTAATCAACCCTTAGTCGATTTCACACAGCATCAGTTCGAGAAAAAAAATGAATAATATATTTTAAAATGTTTACAATTCCTTTTGCTATGAGGAAGGTATAATTTTAAAATTTTAATTGTATTGGTGGTGTGCAAGTAAAAACATAAATTCAAATGCATTTAATTAGAAGAAAGCAATTTAGGAGATAATATCGCTTTTATCTTCCTGAAGGAATGGCATGAGCATCGGCTAACTTTAATGACCTGTCAATCTTACAATAGCTGATGCTAGCCAAATGGCAAATAATAATAAGGGGCGGATCTAGGGGAGGGCGAGGGGGGCCCCGCGCTATGGATTGTTTTAAATTTAATTGATAATTAATTATACTTTTCAAACTAATTTATAATTGATATTGTTTTTTCAGTGCAGCTATGACCTCCAGTGACCGTTTAGCAAGTTTAGATTTGAGTGAAATGATAGAAGACTTCAGCTGGGGAAAAAGTCGCAAAGTAATATTTTAATATTTCATAGTTTACATAATTGATGCAAACTGGTAGGTTGGACATGGAGATTGGCAGGAGGGTACAGCAGAGCAATGCATTCTATCAAAGTGTAAGAAAACTTGTTTGGGATAAGGAAGTACCAAGGAAAAGCAAAGAGGTAATGTATAAAGTGTACTATGTACGCATAAACTTATGCAGCTGAGAATTGGACCCTGACAAGCAGGCAAGAGAGTGAAATGAAATTCCTAAGAAGTATGATAGGAAAGACAGAATGAGGAATGAAGATGTTAGGAAGGAAGTTGGGATGGGAAAACTAAATAAGAGAATTGAGAAGGATAAACTATGGTGGTGTGAACATGTAAAGAGGATGGAGGAAAATAGAATACCAAGACAGATGCTGGAGGCGAAGTGCAAGGGTAAGAGAGCAAGCGGAAGACCTAGAACAAGGTGGATTGATTCACTGAAGAACAGCGTAAGAAAAATAAATCTGGACTGGGACAAGATCGTGGAAGAAGAATTGTGGAAGGAAAGAGGAAAATGGAGAAGTGCCATAAATACCCCGACCCAGCAGGGGCTGGATAAGGGGAAATGATGACGATGATGATGATGAGTTTACATAATCTTCTTCAAGGGGACTTAAAGGTTTCTTTCACATCTTTAAAACAAGAAGTTCCGTGACGAACTAAAGAGCCTACTTTTCTTAAAATTTAAGATTCATGCCAATTTTTTTAGCGCATGGCTTTTAGTGCCGGGAGTGTCCGAGGACATGTTCGGCTCGCCAGTTTTGTAACTGCTTCGAGACGGACATCCAATGGGTGAGCTACAAGTACCGTTGGAGAGGGAAGTTGGAATGTAGCGGCTGTGGCCTATAGTTAGGGACCAACCCCGGCATTTGCCTGGAAGGAAGATGGGAAACCACAGAAGACCATCTTCAAGGTTGCCGGCGGGGGGATTCGAACCTCCTCGCCTCCCGGATGTGAGCGACTGCCAGCAGTCATGCCGTAACGACCACGGCTAACACACCCGGTATTCATGCCAATGATTAATCTATATGGATCTATCTAGAATAATGACGAAATTAAGTTGGTAATATCGAACTTTCTAATTAGTTCGAAATACTGTATACCTGGCATAATGTAGCCTAATAGAGAACTACAGTTGACAGCCCTGGTGACTGAATATATTCTTAGTTCCATCTCTTAAGGTACAGAATACAAAATTTGGTGGAAGTCCAATGGATAGCATGGGCGTTACATGCAGTTAAACATTGGATTTAACAGCGCACGTAAAATCATGTTGGCAACAATGACATACATGTATTGGTCAGAAATAATCTGAAATAATATGATCTATTGTTGTGTCAATTTTGAATGAAATCCATTAGTTAGTATGGAAGTTACATGCATTTTAAAATTGGACCTATCAGCAGGCTTAGAATCATGTTGGCAGCACTGACGTATATTAGCTACACCAAATTAATCTAGAATGCCAGGTACTATACGTGTGCAAAGTTTAGAGCTATTGGCTTGCATACTTTCTGATATATTGATATTAGGGTAAAAAAATAGAGGCAGTATTTATTAACAGTTGGCAGCCCTGGTTACTCTTAAGAATCGGCATGGACATATCTATTATGGTACACATAGCACACACGAAATTTGATTGAAATCCAAATGATAGTATAGAAGTTACATGTATTTAAAGTTGGACCTCTCAGCATGCTTAGAATCATGTTGGTAGCACTGACGTATATAAGTTACTCCAAATTAATATAGAATGTCAGGTTCTATACGTGTGCATAGTTTAAAGCTGTCGGCTTGCATACTTTCTGATATATTGGTATTTGGATAACATAAATTGAGAGCATTTATTATTAGTTGGCAGCCCTGGTGGATCTTAAGAATATGTTCAGTCATATCTGTTTATGTACACAGAGCACATACGAAATTTGGTTGAAATCCAATTGATAGTGTAGAAGTTATATGCATTTAAAATTTGGACCTATCAGCAGGCTTATAATCATTTTGGCAACACTGCGATATATGGCCTCCTGGAAATTAAACTGCAATATTATTATCTGAACATGTGCCAATTTTGAAATAGCTCCCATTCATACCTTCCAAGATATCCATCATGGAGCTCAAATTTCAATTGCGATTTTTCAGCAGTTGGTAACACTAACATCATTTTCAAACATGGCCGTGAGATATTCAGGTATAGATCTTTACTCCTACCAAATTTTGTTTCGATTGATGCAGCCGTTTAGGAGTTAATAGGGGGACACACACACAGCCAGACAGACAGACAGACAGAAGGACAGACAGACAGACAGACACACATTTGCCCGATCTCATAAGTCTACTTTTTCCTCATTTTTGCAAAATGTGAAAAGTAGGATAAAAATGTACTGTAGTGTATTCAAAATATTGTAACCATTCTTTATTTTATTACAAGCTGTACCCGGCATGCGTTGCAATGCCAATCAAAGAAAGTGTTGGCGTTGAAATTCTGTTTCTTGAAGTGCTTTTGGATACACAACATGTTAACTGCCTCTAAGCTATCGAAAAATGGATTTTCTAATTTAGAACCATTCGTGGGAGCGTGCACAACAACTTTCAAAAGTTTCATCGCTGTCACTCATTTGTTGAATCTACTCGTACGCTACCTATTGTGAAATGGATTTACTAAGTCGAAACCCTTCCCTGGCGTGTACACAATAACTCATCAATGATTCATCGCAATCGTATGAATGGTATATGCACGTATAGGGGTTTTTGTTTAAACGATTCGTGCGCTGTCACTCATTTGTTGAATCTACTCGTGCGCTACCTATTGAGAAATGTATTACTAAGTCGAAGCCCTTCCCTGGCGTGTACACAATAACTCATCAAGGTTTCATCGCAATCGAAGAATGTTATATGAACGCAATAGGGGATTTTGTTGAAACGCTTCGCGCGTCGTCACCCATTTGTTGCATCTACTCTTGCGCTACTTATTGTGAAATGGATTTACTAAGTCCCCTTCCCTGGTGGGTACACAATAACTGATCAATGTTTCATCGCAATCGGATGAATAGTATATGAACGCATACCTGATTTTGTTTAAACGATTCGCGCTCCGTCACTCATTTGTTGAATCTACTCGTGCGCTACCTACTGTAAAATGTATTTACTAAGTTAGAAACCGTCACGTAAGTGTCCACAATATCTCACCCAAGTTTCATCGCTATCGGACTAATGGGATATGAAGACATAGGGGACTGTATTGAAACGCTCCGCGTGTCGTCGTTCATTTGTCGAATCTACTCGTGTGCTACCTACTGTGAAATGTATTTACTAAGCCAGAAACCTTTCTTGGAGTGTCCACCATATTTCACCCAAGTTTCACCGCTAACGGCAGAATGGTATATGACCTTATACAGGACTTTGTTGAAACGCTTCGCGCGTCGTCCCTCATTTGTTGAATCAACTTGTGCGCTGCATATTGTATAGGGGATTTACTAAGCCAGAAATTTTCCATGACGTGTACACAACATCTCACCCAAGTTTCATAGCTACGGACGAATGGTACATGTATGCATACGGGACTTGGTTGAAACGCTTCGCGTGTCGTCGCTCATTTGTTGATTCTACTCTTGCGCTACATATTGTAATATGGATGTACTCAGCCAGAAACCTTCCCTGGAGTGTACACAACATCTCACCCAAGTTTCATCGCAATCGGATGAATGGTATATGAACGTATACGGGACGTTGTTGAAACGCTTCGCGCGTAGTCACTCATTTGTTGAACATAAACGTGTGCTTCGTATTGTAAAATGGATTTACTTAGCCAGAAACCTTTCCTGGAGTGTACACAACAATTCACCAAACATTTATCACTATCAGACGACTGGTATATGACTTTATACGGGTTTTTGTTGAAACGCTTCGCGTGTCATCGCTCATTTGTTGAATCTACTGGTGCGATACCTATTGTAAAATGTATGTACTAAGCCAGAAACCTTCCCTGGAGTGTACACAACATCTCACCCAGTTTCATCGCTATCGGATGAATGGTATATGAAATTATATGGGACTTTGTTGAAACGCTTCGCGCGTCGTCGCTCATTTGTTAATTCTACTTGTGCTCTACCTATATTTAAAGGGATTTACTAAGCTAGAAACCTTCTCTGGAGTGCACACAAAATCTCAGCCTAGTTTCATCGCTATCGGACGAATGGTATATGAACGCAAACGTGACTTTGTTGAAATGCTTCGCGTGTCGTAGTTCATTTGTTGAATCTACTCGTGCGCTGCCTATTGTAAAGTGGATGTACTAAGCTAGAAAATTTCCCTGCAGTGTACACAACATTTTACGCAAGTTTCATAGCTATCGGACGAATGGTATATGAATGCATACGGGACTTTGTTGAAACGCTTTGCGTGTCGTCGCTCATTTGTTGAATCTACTCGTGCGCTATCTACTGTGAAATGTATTCACTAATTTTGAAATCTTCACGTAAGTCTACACAACATCTCACCCAAGTTTCATCGCTATCGGACGAATGGTATATGAACACATACGAGACTTTGTTGAAATGCTTCGCGCATCGTCGCTCATTTGTTGAATCTACGCGTGCGCTACCTATTGTAAAATGGATTTACTAAGTCAGAAACCTTCCTTGGAGTGTACTCAACATCTCACCCAAGTTTCATCGCAATCGGACGAATAGTATATGAACGCATAGGAGACATACCCATAGACAAACTATCACGTTACATCGATTTTTATATATATAGATTATTATTACAAACCTTTTTTCCATTTGAAATTTTAAAAATTTCCTATTGTTGTAGGCCCCACCTTATCATATCGCCCAGGGCCCCGCAAGGCGTGGATCCACCACTGAATACACTACACAGGTTTTGTGCTACGCAAAAAAAATACTTTTTCTACACCACACTACTGTTTTAATCGATTCGATTAATCGACTAAAGCATATTGATCGGTTAATTGGTCCGATTAATCGATTAAATCGACAGCTCTAATAATTACTATGGCTTCAAAATCTCGATATGTGCTGTTTGAGGTTATAAGTTGGTAATTTTCTGTAATTGTACAATTTGCCACCGGGGAATTACCCCCATTTGCAAATAAAGTAAATGTAAGAATGAATGAATGAATGAATGAATGAATGACGACAAATTCCCGAAACTATTAAATGTTATCAGGGGAATCGATATGGCAACATTTCAGTCGATCAACGCAACATTATAACCAACTAGTAGAAGTACCCGCTCTTCGAACGGTCTTCGGTATTAATAACCAGACGTTATCAATTGAGCTACTGTTGCAATGGTAAGGGGCTTGTCATTCCTTCATAAGTTTATCAGAACAAAGTTAGTTTTCTGGGTATATCGCAGACACTGTTAATTTAAGGGACATAAAATGTGGTTTTCGGAGACCCTTTATAGACTCCCTAGTTTTGTGTCCCACATTGAGAAGCGCAACATATGCTTTGGTCGTCCTTCTAGGATAATTTTTATTTTTCGCCTATTTTTGCATGTATTTTGAAACATTGTTCCTTATACCTACCCTTCTATGAGAAGTACGTTGAAGAGTTTTATAAATGATTGGTGTATTGACTCATTGTTAAAATACCTAATTTTACGATGCTCCAAGCACCCGATCATGAATTATAGGCGTACATAAATATAAAGATATATCAACCACACAGTGTCAAACAAAATCATCTTTACGATGAACCCGTTTGTCGACAAAAATATGATTAGTTAAAATGTGCTCTCAAACTAAATTCACCTAACGTGCACTTCCTGGCGTGAAAATAATATTGAAAACCTCCTAGACGAAACGCAATATATGTCAAATTAAAACTGACTCTCACCGTTGTGGAAAGTCCCCATCCCCAGGAAGAACCCTTTAATAAATTATAAAGGCTTGTGGTGCATGGAAATTCGGAATTTTTAGCCTCCAATGGCCCAAATTCCCAAAAAGCTGCAAAGACACTATTCCAATCCAGGAATTTTTGAAAATAATGTTGCTGTTTGGAGATATAATATACCTTCTGTACAACATATCGCATATCGCACGTGTAAGTCACGTGTAAAAATTCTAGGGTACCACTTGACTCCCTTAATCGCATTGTTGAATTTTACAGTCTATGTTTGATTCCACGATAACCTTATAGCCATTTGCAAACTTTCACAGAAATTTAATAAATTGAGTGGCATTGCTTCTTACAGAAATAGATGGAAAGTTGGATGTCACCTCTTGTGATATGCCTACTGTTGTCATGGTTACCGGCTTGCATTACTTCATTAGTTCCTTCTTGTTCTTCTTCTTTCGGATGGGCCAGCTAAGTACCACGACATTCAACTTTTCAGCTTGGCGAGGGACTTGATGTTTGCCCAATATTCGCGCATTCTCTGGCTATGTTTCTCCTTTCCCTCTTTTGTCCATATGATGCCGGTTTTCTTACAGGGTGGTCTGTCCTGAAAACTCTTCTGTTTAAGTATCTTTCTGAGATGTGAACGGCTTCTAATATCACTTTTCACTATCTTCAGTTCTTGGATATCCTTGTTAACTACTGTTAGCGACGGTGTCACGCTCTTTCTATTCCCCCAGTAGTTGAGATGCCGGTTGGTTAGTCTTGTTGGGTTCATCCATGAGGCATGTCCGTAGAAAGCCAGACGTCTCTTCCTGGCCACATCTGTGATTTTCTCAGTATATCTACATAGCTCCTGATTTGGTCTTCTTCTGAACTCGTCATCTATTTACTAGTTTATTAAATGAAATTAGTTTTCTGGGAATATCTCAGAAACGTGGTTTTAGAGCCTTAAAACATAGTAGCCTCTGAGCCACCGAGGGGCTGAAAATGAGTTTTGTCTCGTCCTTGTATGCCATATTATAATAATCAAAATAATAATTAAATTATATAGGGATAGGGATAGGGATATAATAGACCTTTCTACACCCGCCCGTGTAAATCACGTGAAAAACAAGTAGTTCCGTGAAGAACTGTAACGGCTACAAGGGCTTTAGGAATATCGTCCCATTGTTGGGCGTAATTTTTAACGGCTACAAGGGCTTTAGGAATATCGTCCCATCGTTGGGCGTCATTTGTAACGGCTAAATTCATCGTTGGATATCGCTCTACAAGTTGGGTGATCATTTATAACGTTTCTACAGATATTACACTCAAGACTCCTTAAAACCACCTCATCGTTCTTATTTAGCATTGGCCCGTCTAGACAGACGACATACACTTTATTAATTTACTTTTACTGGGCGCCAGTTATCGTAAAGATAACACATTAAAATTTTATTTAGCCACGGCCGCTCCCTTCCTTGAGCCAAGATCTATCATCGGAGCGTAGGGCAATAAACTTGCTCTATGAGATACTCTTTGCATTCCAACTATCCTATATATTCAACTCCCAATGAACAAGACATTTTAACTAATAATGGTTTATTTACAACAAAATTATTAATAAACATTTGATCTGAGGTTTCGAGCTGTGTACAATATGTGCATTAATATTCCCTAATTGCTGGGCAATATTGACTGTCTTCTCGCTAGCGCTGATCTTCTGTGTTGATAATAACTCGGTCCACATACCTGGTGCCTTGTGGTTCAAAGTCCATCTCGTTGGTCTGCTTGTAGGCTGATTTGAGATCTTACGCCAACACGCGTTTAGTGACCTTTGAAAACATATGTTTTCACTTTGCTAACTGTACTTCGTCTAGTTGTTGTTGTGGTTGTTGTTGTTGTTGCTGCTGCTTGTTTCTGTGTTTGATCACCATGGTAAGCAAATTTGAACAAACCAGGCTAATTGAATTCACTAAGTCCCATCTTACTGAGGGACTGACAGAGTCTACGATTCACAAAGTCAATGAGTGAGTGCGTGATCGAATAAGTGAATTACAGAATAGAATCAATAGAATTGAATAGCCAGTTCTGAAGTCGCGCTGGGCTTTTATACACTCTGAATGGTCCCGATGTTTCGCGGCATAAATTTGCCCGCGATCTATCAGACCAATTATAGCAAAGCATTCCTCAGTCCTCAAGCGTCGCGTTACTTCTCCGAGCGGAAATACAGGCCCGCGTACTTCAAATATTCCACTCAGTACCCGCTATTCCTCTCGTTGCGCATGTATATATTTCCGCCAAATCTTTCTCCAAGCCCTTGTCTCCTGTCAGCTTGGCTTCGTTCCAGAAATACATTTTCTTGCAATATGTTGCTTCACCGTCCGTAACTTCTTCCAACCATGCCCGTCCTGTCTTTACAATTTAACTAATAAAACAGCCCTAGACCTCTATAAAAACCCTGTTTCTAAATCTAAACACTTGACAGTATTATATATGATTATGGTAATGACGTGAATATGTTATGGCCCCTCCCTTGATATTAATGGGTGAATAAAACGATATAACTTTGATATTTCAATAATAATAATAATAATAATAATAATAATAATAATAATAATAATACGTAGAGCTGACTACGGCCGGACGGGTCCACAGGTGGCGGATAGTGGATCGCCCTCTAGATATGGAGGGTAGCTGCGACATAAGCAGGGCAACCTGACGAATAAGCAGTCCCGGACCAACAGCGGCATTGCTAACAGGATGTGGTGGGTCTGTGGATGGCACCACAGTCTCTATAAAATGCCACATATATCCAAAGACAGCAATGTGACAAGGCGAGTCAGTGCCGCCATAAGCACTAGCCAACAGCGTCTGTACTCCATGTTAGGGGCGGCTGTGAAAGGCGTCTGTACCCCATGTTAGGGGCGGCCTAAATAAAATCCTGGCAGTAGGTATAAAACGCAACCCATTGATAATGGAGAAAATGTCAAAGAATAAAGAGCCTCGGAAAAGGACGCTACCCGAGGTGCGTCGGGGCACGTTTGGAGCTGGTGCTGAACGTGACAGCAGGCGAACCACCAGTGACATGATGCTGAACAGGCGGGCACATGTCGGGTCACCCGAAAATTCTACAGCCGACAACGCAGATAGGAGAACCCAACAGCCGTCATCTCCCCCTGTCGAAAGTGTTTCAAACATTCAACTGACCACTAAGGCAGGCAAACTGAGGCAGCGCTTAAAATGGACTGATGAGATGAACAAATTCATAATGCGCTCCTACTTTATTGTTACAAACTTAGAGAGAGACCTCACAACATATAGGAAAGATTTGCACAAGTTGTTTGTGGAGAATTTTCCTGACTACTCTTTCGTTACAGAACAAAGAATTGCAGACCAAAGACGCGTAATAGTGAGGAACAATAGACTTCCTGCAATAATGATTCAAAGTCTTAAAGAGGAAGCAGCAACAATTCTAGCTTCAGAATCCAACAATGAAAGCAGATCCACATTATTGATTCAAGCTGTTCAGGAAGTAACCTGCAGAAATGACACAGGGGAAGAGGGAATTATTGAACCAACTATCCCTACTAATATCTCGAGTTCTGATGAAACAAGTTCTATTGAACATGTGTTTAAAGAGGCAATGACAGAATTCATGGGCCTTAAAGTAGACTATCGACCAAAGCTCCCCAAACTCCTAGAAACAGCAAAGAGTAAATCTCTTGTCAGTATGACAAATAACATCCTAAAACAGTATGTGGAAACATCCGATAATCTAGAAGAAACAAACTCTCTTGTATATTGCGCAGCAGTAACTGTGATAAGGCTGAACAACCAGAAACTAATACCTTTGTTTGGAAGCTCTCGTGGAAAAGGTGCAGATGCAGAATACATTCCACCCTGGCAGCGTCGATTAGAAAATGACATCAAGGAACTGAGGAAAACCATAGGCCAACTAACAGCATATTTAAACAATAAAACTAAACCCAAAACCAATCGAAAGCTGAGAAATATATTCAGAAAAATCAACAGCCATATAAAGGAATATGATCACACAGAAAAAATCAAGGAATACATTGACAACCAAAAGCTAAAATTATGCGCAAAAGCAGCGAGACTCAGGAGGTACAAGGAATCACGAGCGAGGAAAACACAAAACAAACTTTTCTCCAACAATGAAGGTCAGTTCTACAGAATGATCAAACGAAACAAACAATCCATGACAAAAGCAGAATCTCCTAGCACGCAAGAAACGGAAGATTTTTGGAGAAGTGTATGGGCTGCAAAGTCACCGCACAATGAAAATGCAAATTGGATCAACGAAGAACGAAATAGCAATAATGTATATGAAGAAATGGATTTTGATACCATTGAAGAACGGCATGTGTACGATGCTATAAGGAGAACTCAGAATTGGAAAGCGCCGGGCACAGATAAAATTCACAATTATTGGTACAAACATTTCACGTGCGTGCACCAGAAGATAGCCCAGCAATTTACTTACCTCATCCATCATCCTGAGGAATGTCCTGATTTCCTTACTGCTGGAATTACATATCTAATCTCAAAAGAAAGTGGAAATACTAAAGACCCATCAAACTACAGACCTATCACCTGTCTCCAAACACTTTACAAACTATTTACGTCCATAATTGCGGACGAAATATACAAGTTTCTCGACAAACATAACATTTTGGCTGAGGAACAGAAAGGATGCAAGAAGCTGTCGCAAGGATGCAAAGAGCAGATAGTTATTGATTCTGTGATAACACAACAGGCGATACATAATCAAAGGAATCTATATACGGCATACATAGATTACCAGAAAGCATTTGATTCAGTCCCGCATTCATGGCTGAAAGAAATCCTCCATATGTACAAGATTAACCCTGCTGTAATTCACTTCCTGGAGGTCACGATGGATAATTGGAAAACAGTACTGTATACTAAGACAGACAATGAATGTGTCACATCTGACACAATAAAAATTGAGCGTGGTATCTATCAAGGAGACTCGCTAAGCCCATTATGGTTTTGCTTAGCCATCAATCCTCTCTCTAAAATTCTAAAATCCACCGGTTTCGGATTTGACATCAAATACTACAATAGGAAATACAGAATATCTCATCTCCTTTATATGGATGACCTCAAAGTATATGCACACAGTGAGACTCAAATGAATGCCATGCTAAATATAATAGATTCATATTCATCCGATGTCCGAATGACGCTGGGAGTGAAGAAATGCAAGCGTCTGACAATTGAAAGAGGTAAATATGCAACTTCTGAACCACATGAGCTACGCAAAGGATCTCTAATTGAAGGAATGACTGAAATAGAAACCTACAAATATCTGGGATTTGCTCAAAATACAACTTTGGATCATAAAAGTATCAAAGATGAACTCATTGGAAAATATACCACAAGACTACATCAAGTGCTGCGAACCAGTCTATGTGCAAAGAACAAAATTAAAGCTATCAACACATACGCTATACCAACCCTAGTATATTCATTTGGGATTCTGAAATGGTCAGCAACAGAAATGGAAAGCCTGCAGAGGAAAACAAGGACCCTTCTCACTACTTACCGTTTACACCATCCAAACGCCTGTAAAGAAAGGGTCACTCTTCCACGAAAGATGGGAGGTCGAGGAGTACTGGATTTACAAATTTTGCTCCAGAACCAAATTAAAACCCTTAGAAGATATTTCTATCAAAGAAAGGAAAACAGCATTCTCCATAAAGCCATTGTACTAGCTGATAAACACACAGTATTGAACCTTCGTACATCCTCTGATGATCATATCAGCCAGCCACTACACTTACATGAAAAAGAAAAGGCATGGGGAGAAAAGACCCTCCATGGAAAATACCACAGCAACCTATCCCAACAGAGTATTGATAAAAACGCATCGTGTATGTGGTTACAAAGCGGTCGACTGTTTGGAGAAACAGAGGGATTTGCAATTGCCATCCAAGATCAAGTCATTGCTACAAAAAATTACAAGAAATACATCATCAAAGATACCAGTGTAATTTCAGACAAATGCAGGCGATGCGCCATTCATCTCGAGACCATTGACCATGTCACTGCAGGTTGCCCAATACTAGCATCAGTTGAATATACAAAGCAGCACAATCAGGTTGCAGGCATCATTCATCAAGCACTCGCACAGAAATATAAATTAACTGAGGAGTATATCCCTTACTACAAGTATCATCCACCATCCCTCCTCGAAAATGAACTGTGTAAAATATACTGGGACACTGGTATTGTGACAGATAAAACAATAGATCACAATCGACCAGACATCATAGTAGTAAATAAGGCTGATGGCACTACATTCATAATAGACATAGCAGTCCCCAACGACACCAACATCGAACGTAAACACAATGAAAAAATCTCCAAGTATAGACAGCTTGCAGAAGAAATCAAGAGGATATGGAAGATGAACTGCGTCCGGATAGTGCCTGTAATCTTGTCAGTCAACGGCCTCATACCTCACACACTCCACAAGAGTCTGAAAGAATTGGATCTTCCGCCGACCATCTACAAGAGTATGCAGCATTCGGTCCTATTGTCCACATGCAATATTGTGCGATCCTTCCTTGCTAATGAATGAGTGATAATGAACTCTTATATTTTGTATATACATGATATGTATTATAGTTTGTATTATAGTTTGTATGTATTGTTGTAAAGCACTTGGTTTAACCCGTGCTTTAGAGTAACCCATGTTTGTAATGGTGAATTGAATAAATAATAATAATAATAATAATAATAATAATAATAATAATAATAATAATAATAATTACACAATGACTTTAATAATAGTAATAATAATAATAATAATAATAATAATAATAATAATAATAATTTGTACCGTAATCAAGATTACGTTACAGAACTATACAGCCTATTTTCATATAACCTACTTATGTTAACTGCCACTATCAACATACAAAATATCAGTTTGATTGCTGTAATGCATTCGTAGATATTGAGAACCGACTAAATATTTCGGATGGTCGCCATGTTGGATTTTATATATGTAGGTCCAAGAGTTATGTACTGTTACATGAAGATTATTGTGTACGTGTAGCATTCAAACTACAATCGCATGATTAGGACACAAGAAGTAAAAACGAGATTTTAAAATTTCGCACAGCTGCCATCTTATGGTAATGGAAACATTTGAAATAAATTAGATGCCAGTGGATTAACATTCGTATAAGGATTTCACTGCACTCGGATGGTTAAATTGCGAGAAACGTCCATGTGAATATTTATTCTTCGGGTCGCCGCCATGTTGGATTTGTGATCACCAGGTTATTTAAAATCCTATAGGTTAACTTAAGTTCATAGCCCCTATGAACATAAAAAAATCAGTTTGATTGCAATAATAGATTCGTAGATATTCAGAGCCGTCTAAATATTTCGGATGGTCGCCATGTTGGATTGTTAATGTATAGGCCATAGAGTCATGTACCATTAAAGGAAAATTATTGCGTAGGTTCATTATTCAAACTTGCACTTCGATCGCATGATTACGACAGAAGAAATAAAAACTTATTTTTAAAATTCGCACAGCCGCCATCTTGAGGTTATGTAAACAATTGAACTAAATTAGATACCAGTGCATTGCAATGTGTATAGACATTTCCTGTACCAGATTTCATTGCGTTTGGAACATTAAATCGCGAGAAGAGTATATTTAAAATTTTCAAATTCGCTCGGCCGCCATGTTCCTTTTGTAGTTAACCGGTTTACAGATGAACTTCCAGTAGTGCCCTTTATCTCCGTACAAAATTTCAGGGTGATACCGCTAATAGTTTCCAAGATATAGAATGCCGGTGAAATATTTCGCACATCCGCCATCTTGTGGTTATGTAAACAATTCAACGAAGTTAGATGTCGGTGCATTACAATGTGTATAAACAGATACTGTACCAAGTTTTATTGCTTTTGGTTGTTTAAATCGCGAGAAACGTCTATTTAAATGTCTCAAATTCGCGTGGCCGCCATGTTGGTTTTGTAGTTATCAGTTTTTCAAAAGTCACATAGGTGAACTTCTAGTAGTTCCCTTTATCACCGTAAAAAAATCCAGGGTGATATCGGGAATAGTTTCGGAGATATTGAATGCTGGTGAAATAGTTCGCACAGCCGCCATGTTGGATTGGTGATACGTAACAAAATTTGAAGGGTTCGGTCGGGGTCGCCCGGAATAGTGCTATGACCTTACCGAGTTTCATTGAAACCGCTCTAGCGCTTTAGAAGTTATTAGGGACACACACACACACACACACGCACACACAGACACACGGACAAAAGGTGATCTCATAAGCCTTTTTTTTATTTTCAAAATTGAAAATAGGCTAAAATCAAAAGTACCCCTTGACCCCCTTAAGCGCATTATATACGTATTGATGAATTTTACAGCTTAAGTTGGTTCCGTGATAACCCTATAGCCATTTGCGAAAGTTCTCAGTAATGTAATAAATGGAATGGCATTGCGTCTTACTGAAATACAGTAGATGGACTTCTGAGATTGTGTTGCCATGGTTACCAGCTTGCATTCTTTCAATAGCTTAATAAATGAAATTAGTTTTCTGAGTATATCTCAAAAACTGTTGGTTTTAGGACCTTAAAATGTGGTTTTCGGGGCCCGTAGGGCTCCCGAGTTTTGTTTCTCACATTGAGACGCTGAAAATGAGCTTTGTCTCGTCTTTCTACGCCCATTTCAGCATGCATTTTAAGGGGATAGGCCCTCTTTTATGAGAGGTATGGAGAAGAGTTACATCAATGATTACTTTCGTGCCTCTGATGGACATCTGTACCAAATCTTACGTTGATCCACTCAGCCGTTCTCGAGTGAAACGCGTGCAAAGTTGTACACAGACAAACAGACAGCCAGCCAAAAAAGTTGTTTTAGCGCGCAACCGTCATAAACCAGTCTGAAACGCGTTAATAACTCAAATTTCCGTGGAAAATCAGAAAGAAAAAATACCAGACAAACTATAGAGATTACTGGGACAGTTTTGCCTGAATTATTTTGTATTTGTATTCAAAGTTACAATATCAACATTGTCAATAAGGCGACACTGAAAAATGGCTTCAAAGCTCTCTCTATTGTTACGTGCGACCCCCTAGTGGCACTTTTGTTAACTGGATTACGGTGGGTAGAAAGCACAACACAGATTGTTCCTTTAAAGAAATAATTAACTTTATTGCGGCCAGAAGGATACACCACTCTACAGCAAGTACAAGCATTAGAACCTTACTCCAGTTTCCCCAAGCCTCTTCCTTATGGAGCGCTCTAGCCCCTTTCACTTGTCAACAAACCACAGAAGTTAATCCGTCCTAATGAGTCCGGTGGCCTTGACAAAAACTACCTGCACCTCTTCCTTATTTACACAAACTACAGTTACTTACGATAACCTGCTACACGCTGCTTCGCCGTCCACAAGCTGGGAAACAATGTCACTGGATTTCGTAACTCGCACGGCACTTCGCCACAATACTTCTGTCGCTCAGTGAAATCACACTCGTTCAAAACACAGGCAGTCCCCTGTATGCTTCTCACTCCCTCGCTGTCAAGAGAATCGGCTTCACTAGGGGTTTCGCAAGTCGCGTCACCACACTTCTGTCGCTCAGGATAAACGCTCGCACTAGCTCGAAAAACACACGCACACTGCTTGACAGGTCGCTCTTATATAGCAGGCCGGTGACTCAATAAATGCTTCTAGACCCATCCAGGGTTCACGGCTTCTCGAGGTTTCCTTCACTGGCTGAGTCACGAATATTTTGGGCCATCCCTTTGTCCTAGTAGTCCTGTTGCATAAGGCGCTCGCAATACACTGAGGCAGAGCACAGCCCAGCCCGGGGGCAGTTGTAACTCATGCGGCGAGCGATGAGACAAACTCACAGCCGTAACACTACCCCCTTCCTAAAAGGCTGATCGTCCCGATCAATCATTGGTCCGTCTGTGTCCCTCCGTAGGCTGCCAGGCGATCTCGATGCACGATCTTCATCTTCGCTCTCGGGCTCCGCTGGATCCTGTAGACGACATCGTTGATCCGTTTCACGACTCGGTACGGGCCCTCCCAGGACTTCTGCAGTTTGGGTGACAGGCCTTTCTTCCGTAAATGGTTGAAGAGCCAGACCAGGTCGTCCTCGTGGAAACCGCTGGCATCCGTCTGTTGGTCGTATCGGGTCTTCATTCGGTCGGTCTCGATCCGCAGTTTCCTCCTCGCGAACGCGTGCACGTCCTCCAGTCGGTCAACCAGTTCTTGACAATACTGGCTTACCGGAACCGGATCATTCCCAGGTCGGCCGAAGGCAAGATCGACTGGTAGACGGAGCTCCCTCCCAAACATGGCCCGGGCTGGTGTGCACCCGGTGGCTTCATGCACGACGGCGCGGTAGGCCAGGAGAAATAGTGGAAGATGTTTGTCCCAAACCCTCTGGCGCTCGCTGACGACTATTCGGAGATGGTTCTCGATGGTGCGGTTGAATCGCTCTACCATCCCGTCGGATTGAGGGTGTAGCGGCGTTGTCCTTGTCTTCCGGATTCCCAGCAGCTGGCATAGGTTCTGGAACACCTGCGACTCGAAGTTCCTCCCTTGGTCGGAGTGCAGCTCCAGGGGTACTCCATACCGGCTGACGAATTCCTTCATCAGGGTCTCTGCGATCGTCGCGGCTTCTTGATTAGGGAGCGCATACGCCTCCGGCCATTTGGTGAAGTAGTCGCTAACGACCAATATGTAGCGGTTCCCTGCCTCGCTTAACGGGAATGGCCCAGCAACATCGATGGCCACTCTCTCGATGGGGCCGCCCACGTTGTAGGTCTTCAGTGGACCCCGTCGTCTTTGCCCTGGGCCCTTGCTGGCTGCGCAATCGTGGCACCTCGTGCAGTGGTTCTCCACGTCTGTTCGGCATCCGATCCAGTAGAACCGCTCTCTCAGCTTCTCCAGGGTCTTCTTTATCCCTAGGTGTCCACCAGATGATCCTCCATGAACTTCCTTCAGGACTTCCTCCGTCATAGCCTTTGGAACGACGACTTGTTCCCGAGATGTCTCCCCGTCGGTGCTCTCCCAGGTACGGCAGATGAGGCCATCCCTTACAATCAGCGAGTCCCACTGCGCCCAGTAGGACTTAAACTTTGGGCTGCAGTCACTCACAATGTTCCACCCGGGTCTGGGGACACAGACCCTCTTCCATTCGGCTATCAGTCCCAGGTCATCAACTTCTGCTTGTGCCCGCGTGAAAGATTCGCCGCTCCAGCTCCCCTGAAGTTCCACGGTAGTCCTTCGGCACTGTATCCCGGTGTTCTCCTCCCTCCTAGTACAGAAGGTGCAGTCTTCGGGGCACGGTCTTCGTGACAGGGCGTCGGCGTTAGAGTGCAGTTGGTCTTTCCTGTGCTGGATCTCAAAGTTCTACTGTTGAAGCCTCTCTATCCACCGCGCGAGTTGACCCTCGGGCTGTTTGAAGTTCAGGAGCCACCGCAGGGATGCGTGGTCGGTCGTGATGAGAAATTCTTGCCCGTACAGGTACTTGTGGAAGTGTTCGATGGTCTTCACGATGGCGAGCAGTTCCTTCCTGGTGACGCAGTAGTTCCTCTCTGGCTTTGACAAGGCTTTGCTGAAGTAGGCCACTACTCTCTCCTCGCCGTCCACTATTTGCGACAGAATTCCCCCTATACCAAAGTCGCTGGCATCGGTATCGACGATGAACCTCGTTCCAGGTCTGGGGTAGGCATGAATAGGTGCGGTGCACAGAGCCTGCTTGAGTTGTTCGAAGGCACTGTGGCATTCTGCTGTCCACGTGAAGAGTTGGTCCTTCTCAGTCAGTCGATGCAGTGGTTTGGCGATGTCGGCGAATCCTCTCACGAAGCGACGGTAATAAGTGCAGAGTCCCAGGAAGCTTCGTAGTTGGGACTTGTCCTTCGGAACTGGCCACTCCCTAACAGCTGCGGTCTTCTCTGGGTCAGTGCGCACCCCTTCCCCGGAGACGATATGCCCAAGGTACTGGACCTGCTTCTGGAAGAGCTGACAATTCTTGGGGCTCAACTTCAGCTGGGCAGCCCGTAGCTTCATCAATATCTCCTTCAGGTTGCTGTAGTGCTCCTCGAAGCTTCTTCCCAGAACGATGACGTCGTCTCGGTAGACCAGGCAGGTCTTCCAGTGTAGTCCCCTCAGAATGGACTCCATTAGCCTTTCGAGGGTCGCAGGGGCGTTGCACAGACCGAATGGCATGACGGTGAACTGCCAGAGTCCGCTGCCCACAGAGAACGCCGTTTTCTCGCGGTCCTTAGGGTGGACCTCCACCTGCCAGTAGCCACTCTTCAAATCCAAGGTGGAGAACCATCTTGATCCTGATATGGTGTCCAGCGTGTCGTCGATCCGGGGTAGAGGGTAGCTGTCCTTCTTCGTGACGTCGTTCACCCGCCTGTAGTCCACGCAGAACCTGGTGGAACCGTCCTTCTTCTTCACAAGCACGACCGGAGAACTCCAAGGACTATGTGATGGCTCGATCACCCCTTGCTCCTTCATCTCTTCTACCATCCGGTCGACTTCGGCTTGCTTGGCGAGCGGGATACGTCGGAATGGGGCCCTAATCGGTGCGCTGTCCCCAACGTCGATTCTGTGCTGGACCAAGCTTGTCCTGCCGAAGTCTTTGCTCGCCACGGAGAAGACGTCCTGGAATTCGCGTAGCAGGTCCTGAAGTTGGCGTGATTGTTCCTCGTCTAAATGGTCCTGGGATCCTTGGTACAGCTTCTGTAATTCTTCTGGCAGTGCGCGTCTTCTTCGGTTGTCCGTCTGCAGGTGTCCGTCAGTCGTATCTGTGATGCGGGCAATCCAGGTAACGGGCTCGCAGACTCCTAGGTTGGTGTCCCGGTGAACCGAAATGTCGTTGTCGTTCAGGTTGGACAGGCGGACGTACGGCCGAGACGTCGTGTTGATGAGGGTCTTGGCAACTAGCAATCCTTTTGTCTGGATGTCCTCATATTTTGGCTCGATGACAGCCGCCACTCCCTCAGCAGTTCCGTCGACAATTACGGCGGCGCTGACCTCCGTTCTGGCGGGAACGATGACGTCCTCTCTCAGCCTTACTCGTCGTGTGGTGACGGCCTTGTGTGCTGGTTGCAAAGCAAGTTCCTCACCTCCGAAGTGCAGAGTGTTGGTACTCAGGTCCAAGATGATGTTGTTCTGGTCCAGGAAGTCCAGTCCGATGATCACTTCGTTTGATACGTCAGCCACAAGCACTGGATGCTGCACCGCCCGTCGACGAATGACGAGCTCCAGTGATGCTTCGCCATGTACCGGTGCGGTCTCTCCGGTCGCGGTTATTAGCTGGAGGTTCCTTTGTGTGGGTTGCACTCACCACTTCGGGGACTGTGGGATTGAAGATGGTCCTCGACGCTCCCGTGTCGATCAGCATGGACCAGCTCACTCCGTTGACGACTCCGTCGACCATCAGGCTGCTATTGTCCCTCCGTAACTTCGTCACACGCACTTGGACTGTCGGGGCTTGACGACTGTCACAAGCCAACCTTTGCCCCCCAAGGTTGGCTAATACTCGTTTCCCTGGGCCGCGCGGTTTTCAGACGACTGATTTCCCGTCGGATACCCTCGGCGGCGGCGATCACCGCAGTCCTTGCTCAGGTGGTCTTTCTTACCGCAGGCCCAGCCGGTCGGTAGTCCTCTTCCGGGCCGCCTCTCCGGTTGTCTTCCAGCTGTGTCGTTGCTGGTAGTGCCGCGACTATCGAAGAAACGGCTTAGCGCCTCCATCAATTCGTCGGCCAGGGGCTTGGTCTCGTTGGTTTTTGCTGGTTCGTCGACGTCCACATGACGCACCCGCGCGTGCATTCTAAATGCCTGTTTTGCCGTCTCGAAGTCAAGTGCGTGGCTCAGCGCATCTGTTAGGGTCTTATTGCGCGCGAGTCACAGCGCCTGTTGAGTGTCCGATTCCCGTAGCCCGTCGGTGAAGGTCTGCGTCGCAATCTGTTCCAGAAGGTCGGCCGGCGCTGTTGGATAGGCGAGCCTTACGAGGCGTCCGATGTCCATCTCGAACTCCTGCAGGGTTTCCGCGTTCTTCTGTACCCGGGTCCGGAGCTGCATCTGGTAGGCCTGCTGAAGATGGCTATCTCCATATCGGGACTCCATATGGGCGATCAGTGAAGCGTAGTCCGCGATCCTGTCGGGATGGCCTGAAGGACGTTAAGGCCGTCACCTCTCAGCGCTATAATGAAAGCTGTAGCATTTTCTGTGTTGTTCCAGTTATTTATGGAACAGGCCGCCTCGAACTGACGTAAGTAGGTGCTCCACGGGACCTTTCCGTCGAAGGTTGGGGGCGTCACTCTGCTATGTCCCGTTCCTGATATTCCCGGTGTAACGGTGGGCGGGCGTTGGCGCAGCTCGGCAACTTCCTCCTTAGAGCGTTGAATTTCTCTTCCACTCCCGTCAGTGGGCGTTGGCGTAGCTCGGCAACTTCCTTTTGTAAGGCGTTGAATTTCTCCTCCACCCCCATTCGCGGGCGTTGGCGAAGCTCGTCAACTTCCACTTGTAAGGCGTCGAACTTCTTTTCCACTGCTGCGACTTCCTCACGTAGGCCCTGTTCTAATTTCCTTTGGCTCTCCCCTAATTTCGTCAGCATATACTCTTCCAGATTTTTCTGGCCATCCAGAAATTTGGCGGTTAGGTCCTCTGCTAACTTATTCTGGCCGTCCTTCAGGTCCTCTGCTAACTTCTTCTGGCCGTCCTCCATCTTCTTTTGTCCGTCCTCCATCTTCTTCTGGCCGTCTTCCATCTTGGCTTCCATGCCACTTAACTTTTCTAGCAATGCTGCAAATTGCGCTTCCATTTTGGTTGTTTGTCTTGTAAAGGGCATGCACTCACAGGAAAATTAGAGAGAAATGACCTGCTCGGGTTTTGAAACCAGGACCGTCAGGTGTTGTGCTTGTGCTTGAGTTCGTAATCCGGCTTCTGACACCAGTTGTTACGTGCCACCCCCCTAGTGGCACTTTTGTTAACTGGATTACGGTGGGTAGGAAACACAACACAGATTGTTCCTTTAAAGAAATAATTAACTTTATTGCGGCTAGAAAGATACACCACTCAACAGCAAGTACAAGCAATTAGAACCTTAGTCCAGTTTCCTCAAGCCTCTTCCTTATGGAGCGCTCTAGCCCCTTTCACTTGTCAACAAACCACAGAAGTTAATCCGTCCTAATGAGTCCGGTGGCCTTGACAAAAACTACCTGCACCTCTTCCTTATTTACACAAACTACAGTTACTTACGATAACCTGCTACACGCTGCTTCGCCGTCCACAAGCTGGGAAACAATGTCACTGGATTTCGTAACTCGCACGGCACTTCGCCACAATACTTCTGTCGCTCAGTGAAATCACACTCGCTCAAAACACAGGCAGTCCCCTGTATGCTTCTCACTCCCTCGCTGTCAAGAGAATCGGCTTCACTAGGGGTTTCGCAAGTCGCGTCACCACACTTCTCTCGCTCAGGATAAACGCTCGCAATTGCTCGAAAAACACACGCACACTGCTTGACAGGGCACTCTTTTATAGCAGGCCGGTGACTCAATAAATGCTTCTAGACCCATCCAGGGTTCACGGCTTCTCGAGGTTTCCTTCACTGGCTGAGTCACGAATATTCTGGACCATCCCTTTGTCCTAGTAGTCCTGTTGCATAAGGCGCACGCAATACACTGAGGCAGAGCACAGCCCAGCCCGGGGGCAGTTGTGACTCATGCAGCGAGCGATGAAACAAACTCACAGCCGTAACAATATCATAAGGCTGATAAAAATGTTTCTCCCCAGGGGCTCATAACTTGTGGGACGTGGGTTGGCAACCACGGGACCCCAGCTGAGTCCAGCATTGCTTTCACTTACTTGTGCCGGACTCCATTCAGTTATCTTTCATGTCGGCCTCCCTTGGCCAACACTTGTTGTCTTCCGACCCCGACGGTATTAGCACTGCCATCACGATGGCAGTGGTATTGGGGTGTCCGAAGCCTAGGGAGTTTTTCACTTTCCCGCCTTAATTGGCCCTTGCCTCATCTTTCCTGATATCCTAATTCTTCGAGGGGCCAGCCTTCTTTTCTTTTCATGATATCTCCTGTCTTCTGCTCAAGGCCCTCAAGGAGGCAGGGTGTATGTAGCCCCACCACGTCTGGTGCACCCTAGCTAGTGCTACACCCTCAAGGGCTCACGGCTGGTGAGTTCGGGAATTAGTGACCCCGAGGGGTTCCTGAGCTTGGTCCGGTTTTCCACCTTTTTCCACTAACTTTGAGGCGGGCCCTCTCCTCTTTCCCTTTCCTATCTGCCCTTCATGGCTCTCCTTCCTTCCAAGTTCCTCAATCCTCGAGGGTTGAGGGCATTTCTTGTTCTCCTGTCGTCTAGTTATCTTATTCTTCTTTTGTTTTCCATTTCTTCTTCTAGTAGACCTACATTTTAAGTTAGCAGTTAGTTTTAGTTACTTTTTACATTTCATTATCATCTTCACTATCACCCAAACCATTAGGGGCCGATAACCTCGATGTTAGGTCCCTTGAAACAACTATTATCATCATCATCATCTTCAAAATGTTTCCGTTCGTGGGCGTTGCTACAACGATACCCCGGGTGTTGAATGCCGAACAATAAGCACACCAGATGGCTGTTTGCCTGCATTGTTGCTGGTGCCACCTCTGGGAACCGGAATCGAAAGCGTCGACGATGCAATGGCGTGATCTATCGCTCCCCCGTCCCCGTCGGCGCACCAGAGAGCTGGTAGGAGTACATTCTAGATTCTAGACCATCCAGACAGCGCTCCGGCCGCGCTCTAAGCCAGTGCCCCGAGCGCTTTGGTGGAAGGTAATTTCAGAAGTAGTGGGAGGAGCTTGGCTGGCTGAGCGCGCTGAAGTGTCACTAGTCTAGTCCAATGCGCTTTGTTTAGAGCGTGTAAGTAAATCTCGCAGTAGTCATGAGTGAACAGCATACAAAAACAGGAGTGGTGAAGCAGCAGTCTTTAAAGCAGAATGGGAAATTTCATTTTTCTGTACAGCTTATAAAGGGCATGCCAAATGTTTAGTGTGCAACAGAGATGTAATATGTTAAAAAAGAACACAATTTGTTGTTGAATTTTCCTCTCTAATATGTTCACATTTCAGTTTGGAATAAATCATAATATTATTTACTTAACACTTGTGTTCGTATCTTGTATATTCCATACATCGGAGTACCATTCGATTTGTATATGCGGTATATTTGTTATGGCAAAACAGCCCTATTACTATGTCAACAATCCCACAAGAGCCGTCGGCCGCGCGACTGTACGTACGTATCTAGTCAGCGTGGTCCGAACTTCGTCCGTCTCCTCGCTGCCACAGTGTAGTGGTGGTAGGGGAAAGGGTGCTGGTCTGACTGTCCAGTGCTCCCCGAGCGCAATGACTGGATGGCCCTGTTCTAGACAATATACGCAAATTCATTCTCATATTGACATGGAGCATCTTGTCAAAACGTTTTAAATCAATACTTCATGGATAATTATTTTTATGTTTCGATGATAATAATAAAAATAATAATAATAATAATTATTATTATTATTATTTATTTATTTATTTATTTAGCGTGTGTCAATAACAAAACTGAATTACATCATAATAAGAATATAAAATTAATTTAACTAAGTCATTAATTTTATAATTTAATATCTAAATTCTCTATCCATTGAAGGGCTGCCTCTGTCACTTCATAGAAATCGTTAAGATTTCCTGGGAACGCTCGACGGCTGCAACTTGATATTATCTGTTGGAAGGTCTGATTTTCACTGCCACAATCAC
This sequence comes from Meconema thalassinum, assembly GCA_946902985.2. Classification (NCBI taxonomy): domain Eukaryota; kingdom Metazoa; phylum Arthropoda; class Insecta; order Orthoptera; family Tettigoniidae; genus Meconema; species Meconema thalassinum. The sequence continues at coordinate 86,647,839 of OX336393.1, forward strand.
ATTGGGGAGATGGGAGCTTTCCCCAGCGGTGAAGACTTTCTGCGCAGATGCCATGGCCTGTTCGAATCCTGTTAATTGTCTTCCATGCATGTCGCGGGAGTTCCATGCCTGGTGGCTTTGTGGTGGTTCTTATTAGAGTCTGATGTTCGACGTTATTAGTTCTACTCCACATTTCCGACCACTTCTTGTTCATGTTAAAGCCCATTTCTTGTAAAGATTCTGCCAATATTATGAATGGCCACCTAGATTTTAATCTACTCCTTTTAAGTATGGGAATGTCCGAGTGAATTGGGAGCTGTGGATTTTTAATCAATTTTTCATATTCCTTGAGAAGGGCATTCTGTCTTCGCAAATCTGGTGGAGCAATATGACTTAAAGGAGGTAGCCAGTGTAGAGGAGTAGATTTAATGCATCCTGTTATTGTCCTCATTGCTGTATGTAGTTGAACATCAAATTTCCTCACATGAGGGCTATTAAGCCACACTGGGGCGCAATACTCAGCAGCAGAGTAGACAAGACCTAAGGAAGAGCATCTTAAAGTTGTAGCTTTTGCACCCCATGAACTTCCACTCAACTTTTGTATGATGTTATTACGTGAGCTCAACTTTGCAGCGGTGTTTTCTATGTATTTCTTGTAGGACAAAGTTCTATCAAGAGTAACACCTAAATATTTTGGGTAGACTTGATGGTGAAGGACTTGACCGTTGAAGGTTACGTTGAGCTTTGCATTAGCCAGTCTATTGCTAAGATGAAAACAGCTAACTTCGGTCTTCGTTGGATTTGGTGTCAATCTCCATTTCTTGAAGTAATCATGCATAATATTTAGATCTGCAGTAAGTATCTCTTCACCAGCTTCAAGGCGTCTATGTTGTGTTAATAAAGCCAGATCGTCTGCATATATGCATTTCCTTGACTCTGTTGCAGGTAGGTCAGATGTATATAAGTTGAATAGAACTGGGGACAAAACTGAACTCTGAGGAAGACCATTGTTAAGTTTTTTCTGTGTGCTTAATTGATTGCCAAGAACCACTTGAAAATATATCTCAGATAACATGTTGTTTAGAAGCCTTAAAATGGTTTGACAAGGAATAATACTTGCAAATTTGTACAGTAGCCCTTCTTTCCATACCGTATCGTAGGCAGCTGTAAGGTCAACGAAAGCCGCAGATGTTTTAAGTCGTTGTTGGAACCCTGCTTCTACATATGTAGCTAAGCTAAGTACTTGATCTGTACAGCTTCTGTTAGGCCTGAAACCGGCTTGCTCAATTGGTGTAACTTCATGGATCTTTGGACCAATTCTATTAAGGATTAACCTTTCTAAAAGCTTATAACAGCAGCTCAGAAGGGCAATTGGGCGATAACTATCAGCTTTAATAATAATAATACATTACATTTTATGGCCACTTGCTAAGAATGAAACCCACACGATTGTCAAACCAGGTCTTTACCTATTTAAAAAATAAAAAGACCAAACCAGACTGGTTCGAAGAGGTGGAAAGTGACCTGCAAGAGATGGAGATTACCTGTGGAGATATTCAAGATCGCAATCCACTATGGAAGAAATTATACGAACACCAGGGTTTTCAAGAAAAAACGGAAGTAAGAAAAGAGCAACACTGGCAACGTAAGTTGGAGCATAGGGCAAAGATCAAAGCCCAGAGAAGAAAGTTGAAATGACGTGGTCCTTAGAAGGCCGATTCGATTAAAGAAAAATACTGCCCGGCTTCCTGGTGAAGTGGATATTTCATAGGCTGAAGCATTCGTTTTAAGGACATTGTCTGGGCTAACATAGAGTCAGGTAGCGTGTCTAAGGCCAAGCGGAAGAGCTTAATGAATTTTAGCAACTGTGAAGGTACTGTACTTGCAAAAAATATCAAGGTTTATGTGGTCTATATGCGGTAACCTAAGAGAAGGAGTGCTTTTGCAGTAGAGGCTTCGGTAGCGTAGTTGATAGCATGCTCAGCTTCTATGCCCAAGGTCACGGGTTCAAACCCGGCCGATGTTGTCGGATTTTTAAGAGCGTTAAAAATCCCTCAGTATGCCTTACTTCGAAGGGGAAAAAAGCCGGCGGTCCCATGTCATAGATTTATGGCATGTTAAAGAACCTTCCGCTAATTACACTTGGGTGAAGCTAAATTATAGCTTAGATTTGACTAACGCTCTTAGCTTCCAACGTTCGTCGCCAGGAGCTGGCTGCAGTGGCATCTATTAACAAAATTGAGAACTAGTTGTCGTTGGCGGTGGCGTTTGGTAGCAAAAGTAGGAATTACGTGAAAATTGAATGTCTGCAGTCCTTACATGAATATAAAACAGATAACACACACCAATACAGCCATCACAATTAATACCGGTTATCAGACAGATTCTACACACACCCAAAGTACACGGGGCTACATGACCGCGTTGTCGCAGCCCCTAAACTGAGGAACCAACCAGCAAAGGCAGTGTTATAGTTTCCAACACAAGAAAGCGTCGGTGTCACTATTCTTATCCCAGAGTCGTCTGTTGCTGTAGTATCAAGGGTTATGTTGCCACTAACGCCTTTGTATCCTGTTCTTTTAATTTAGTTAGTTATTGCTGTTGAAATATATTGGAATAAAGTATAGGGATAGGTGGGTGATCTAAAATCTATACAGAAACCAGACAGCAGTCATTCGAGCTGAAGGACATGAGAGAGAAGCTGGTATTCAGAAAGGTGTAAGGCAAGGCTGCAACTTATCACCCATACTTTTCAATCTTTACATTGAACAAGCAATGAAGGAAATTGTAGAAAATTTTAAAGTTGGAGTGAAGGTTCAAGGAGAAATAATTTCAACTCTGAGATTTGCCGATGACATCGTCATCTTGGCCGACACGCCTGAGGATTTGAATGAGTTTTTGAATGATATGGACTCCGTCTTACGGAAATAATACATGATGAAAATTAATAAATGTAAAACAAAAATCCTGGAATGCAGCCGAAATAAATCAGAAACCTCGATGGACATCAAATTAGCAGGTTAAAAGCTGAAGGAAGTAGAAGACTTCTGTTACTTAGGAAGCAAAATAACCAGTGATGGACGAAGCAAAGAGGATATAAAAAGTAGGTTGGCTCAGGCAAGGAAAGCATTTCTACAAAAAAGGAATCTGTTGACATCGAATATAGATTTAAGTATTAGGAAGTCATTTATGAAAGCCTTTGTCTGGAGCGTGGCACTGTATGGAAGTGAAACTTGGACTATTGGTGCAGCAGAAAAGAGGAGAATTGAAGCATTTGAAATGTGGTGTTACAGGAGAATGATGAAGATCAGATGGGTAGATAGGGTTACAAACGAAGAGGTATTAAGACGAGTGGGAGAGGAGAGATGTTTCTGGCGACTGCTAATGAAGAGAAGAGATAGGTTAGTAGGACACATACTAAGACACCCAGGAATAACAAGCTTAGTGATGGAAGGAAAGGTTGAGGACAAGAACTGTAGGGGTATACCAAGGTTAGAATAACATGTTAAACAGATTGCCTCGGATGTAAGGTGCGCTAGCTATGTAGAAATGAAACGATTAGCTCATGACAGAGCGCTGCATCAAACCTGTCAAAAGGATGAAGGAAGACTTAAACAATAATACGGAGCCTTGGGGCAAGGCACTATACGTTAGGCATGGTCTTCATGCATTGTACACGCCATTGTCTCTGGATAGAGCCGACCAACTCGTTATAGGCGATATGCTGATGTTTTCCAAGTTCTTTACGAGATTCTCTTCTGTTGGGGATCACAACATCAATCAAGGTGGCTTGCATTATCTTCTTGCTCACAACCACTACATCCGGTCTGTTGTAGTTTGTAACAACACAACTTATAATCAACGCTTCCAAGCCCACTCTAGGCTGATACTGGTATTAAAGAAACGTTCTTCCTCTCAGAACAGCAAGTTGTCAGCCAACTCCTAATGCAAGATTATCGTTATGATTACCAGTATTATTTATTAGCCAATTTTCATTTTTCACCTTTTGTCCGTGTGTCTGTCCGTGTGTGTGTGAGATGGTGTGTGTTCCCCCCTAATAACTTCTAAACGGCTGGACGGATTTCAATGAAACTCGGTAAGTTCATAGCACTATTCCGGATGACCTCGACCGTGCCCTTCAAATTTTGTTACGTTTCACCAATCCAACATGGCGGCTGTGCGAAATATTTCACTAGCATTCAATATCTCCGAAACTATTATCGATATCACCCTGGAATATTTTACGATGATAGAGGGAACTACTAGAAGTTCACCTATGTGACGTTTGAAAACCTGGTAACTACAAAACCAACATGGCGGCCAAGCGAATTGGCGACATTTAAATAGACGTTTCCCGCGATTTAAGCACCCAAACGCAATACAACTTGGAATGGTATATGTTTATACACATTGTAATGCACCGACATCTAATTTCGTTCAATTGTTTACATAACCTCAAGATAGCGGCTGTGCGTAATATTTCACCGGCATTCTATATCTCTGAAACTATTATCGATATCACCCTGAACTTTTGTACGGAGATAAAGGGCACTACTGGAAGTTCATCTATAAGACTTTCAAAAACCTGTTAACTACAAAACGAATATGGCGGCCAAGCGAATTTGAAAATTTTCAATAGACCTTCCTCGCGATTTAATGTTCCAAACGCAATGCAATTTGCTACAGCAAATGTTTATACACATTGTAATGCACTGGTATCTAATTTAGTTCAATTGTTTACATAACCTCAAGATGGCGGCTGTGCGAATTTTAAAATTAAGTTTTTATTTCTTTATTTCTTGTGTCGTAATCATACGATCGAAGTAAGAGTTTGAATAATGAACCTACGCAATAATTTTCCTCTAATGGTACATGACTCTATGGCCTAAACATTTAACAATCCAACATGGCGACCATCCGAAATATTTAGATGGATCTCAATATCTACGAATCTACTACAGCAATCAAACTGAATGTTTTAATGTTCATAGGGGCTATGAACATAAGTTCGCCTATAGGACTTTAAATAACCTGGTGATCGCAAATCCGACATGGCAGCAACGCGAAGTATAAATATTCACATGGTCGTTTCTCGCAATTTAACCATCCGAGTGCAGTGACACTTGGTACAGTAAATCCTGATATAAATGTTAATCGTCTGGCATCTAATTTTTCTCAATTGTTTCCATAACCACAAGATGGCAGCTTTGTGAAATTTTAAAATCTCGTTTTTACTTCTTGTGTCCTAATCATGCGATTGAAGTTTGAATACTACACATACACAATAATCTTCATGTAACAGTACATAACTGTAAGACCTACATATATAGAAATCCAACATGATGACCATCCACAATATTTAGTCGGTTCTCGATATCTACGAATCTATTACTGCAATCAAACTGAAATTTTGTATGTTGATAAAGGCAATTGACATAAGTAGGATATATGAAAATAGGCTGTATAGTTCTTCACGGAACTACTTGTTTTTACTTACCTAATTGCCTCCTGTTCTACCTTGCGGTGTTGAGGTTTTCACAAAGGATCGCCACCAGGTCCTATCTTTTGACAGCACAGTGGCTTGTCTCTTAAGGTACAGAATACAAAATGTGGTTGAAGTCCAATAGATAGCATGATGATAATTGTTGTTTTAAGGGGCCTAACAGCGCGCGTAAAATTATGTTGGCAACAATGACATACATGTATTGCTCAGAAATATTCTAAAATAATATAATCTATTGTTGTGTCAATTTTGAATGAAATCCATTAGTTAGTATAGAAGTTACATGCATTTTAAAATCGGACCTATCAGCAGGTTTAGAATCATGTTGGCAGCACTGGCGTAGGCCTATATTAGTTACTCCAAATTAATCTAGAATGCCAAGTTTAGAGCTATTGGCTTGCATACTTTCTGATATATTGATATTAGGGTAACAAAATGGAGACAGTATATATTAACAGTTGTCAGCCCTGCTTACTGTTAAGAAACGGCATAGTCATATCTGTTATGGTACACATAGCACACACGAAATTTGGTTGAAATCCAAATGATGGTATAGAAGTTACATGTATTTAAAGTTGGACCTCTCAGCAGGCTTAGAATCATGTTGGTGGCACTGAGTTATATAAGTTACTCCAAATTAATATAGAATGTCAGGTACTATACGTGTGCATAGTTTAAAGCTGTCGGCTTGGATACTTTCTGATATATGGGTATTTGGATTTTAAAAAAATTGAGAGCATTTGTTAACAGTTAGCAGCCCTGGTGGCTCTTAAGAATACACTCAATCATATCTGTTTATATACACATAGCACATACGAAATTTGGTTGAAATCCAATTGATAGTGTAGAAGTTATATGCATTTAAAATTTGGACCTATCAGCAGGCTTATAATCATTTTGGCAACACTGCCATCTATGGCCTCCTGGAAATTAAACTGGAATATTATTATCTACACGTGTGCCAATTTTGAAATAGCTCCCATTCATACCTTCCAAGATATCCAACATGGAGCTCAAATTTCAATTGCGATTTTGCAGCAGTTGGTAGCACTGACATCATTTTCAAATATGGCCGTGAGATATTCAGGAATAGATCTTTACTCCTACCAAATTTTGTTTCGATTGCTGCAGCCGTTTTGGAGTTGATAGGGGGACACACACAGACAGACAGACAGACAGACAGACAGAAGGACAGACAGACGGACAGATAGACAGACAGACAGACATTTGCCCGATCTCATAAGTCTACTTTTTCCTCATTTTTGTAAAATGTGAAAAGTAGGCTAAAAATGTCGAACCTACATGAATTAACGTAAACTAGAACGACGAAAATGATGATGTTATTGGATTTTATGTAGGGCTATTGGTTACTTCACAAACAACCTTCAAACTCGAGTTTGTTAAGTTCCGTCCGGCTTTCCTCTGTATTGTTCTTTAAATCAGGTGGGATTCGAGTGAGCGATGCGAGTATTTGGCTCGCAGCGCCCTGGCACAGAGGATGCGTTTCTACTCTTTCAGGAGCAATGGTATTTGAACCTTCTACTTCCTGAGACGAATTCTGTTCCTTCCATCAGGATCTGCAGCTGGCTTTGGGTTATACCACCCTAATGTATACTCGTCCTCAGCAGAACCCAGTCTTTTCTGAAGGAAAAAAGAAGCTTGTAGTTTAACGTGATCGTTAATCTGGAGATCATGAGCCACGGGACCTCTTTTTTACGTGGATTCCGAACCACAGGACATGGCATTTCACTTCGAAAATATCACATGCATTGACCGGGAATCGAACCCAGACCACCTTGGTGAGAGGCATACAGCTAGACCGCTGAGCCACCACGCCCCCTGACTTCTTCTCTGAAGAGACGTAGCCCGTCCTCCGGGACGTAGACCTGCCTGCTGAGATTGGTTAGTTGATTGATGTTTTATTTATTTAATCATTCATTTTTATTTGTTTATTTATTTATTTTTTATTATTTATTTACTTATTTATTGATTCATTGATTTGTTTAATTATTTTATTAATTTATTTATTACTTTAATTATTTATTTGTTCATTTGTTTGTTTATTTATTCATTTATTTGTTTATTTATTTATTTATTTATTTTATTTTACTATTAATTTACTTAATTATTTATCTATTTATCTATTTATCTATTTATTTATTTATTTATTTATTTATGGTACCGGTATTTATTTATCTATCTATCTATCTATCTATTTATTTATTTATTTATTTATTTATGGTACCGGTATTTATTTATTTATTTACTTATTTATTTAGGGTACTGGTGTTTATTTATTTATTTATTTATTTACGGTGCCGGTATTTATTTATTTATTTATTTATGTATTTATTTATTTATTTATTTATTTACGGTACCGGTATTTATTTATTTATTTATTTATTTATTTCAGGATTGCAATAAACTTTGGGTGTTTGAGAGGAAAGTAATACGGATAATTCATGGTGCTGTATTGGATAGAGAAGAATGGAAGATACAAACTAATAGGGAAATAGATGAAATCCTCAATAGCGAAGACATTGTTCGATATATAAAATAACAAAGCCTACGATGGCTGTGCGACATTGATAAGATGGAAGACAAAAGAACACCGAAGATTATATAAAGCCAGAATGGAAAGAACACGACATAGGCGAGGAGTTTGAAACTCAGCGGGAAAAATCAGCATAAAAAATAAGTAAATAGGTGTTTGACCGTTTTTTTATAAATCAAATTTAAGGGGCCCATGGGGAGGGGGGAAATTTGTGGGGGGGGGGGGGGGAGAGGAAAGAAAGTGTCCTAACTGATTGACTGACTAACTCACTCATCAAACTCAGGGGGAAAAACTGTTTAAAATAAGTAAATAGCTGTTCGACAGTTTTTTCATAAATCAAATTTAAGGGGTTCATGGGGAGGGGTGAAATTCTGAAAAAAAAAAGAAAATTGATAGAAAATGTCCTGACTCACTCACTCACTCATCATCGCCCAGACAAAATGGAATGAAATTTGGTATGCAGCTTCCTCAAGGGCCGCAAACGCCCACTAGGGAAGGGTTTTTGGATATTTATGTTCCAAAGGGGTTTTAAGGGGGTAGACCTGCATTTCATTGAATAACAATATCTCCCGATTGGTTCCATTGGGGGATGTGATACTCGGCATATAAACTCATCATTAAAAATAAGAAGACATGTGTCTGAGGGTTTTACGATGTGGTGTATATTATGAGGTGAAAAGTGGGGGTTGACGGATTCCTAACGGAGCGTGTATCTCTTAAACGACATAGGCGAGGAGTTTGAAACTCAGCGGAAAAAATCAGCATAAAAATAAGTGAATAGGTGTTTGACCGTTTTTCATAAATCCAATTTAAGGGGGCCATGGGGAGTGGAGAAATTTTGGGGGGAAAACAGGAAAGAAAGTGTCCTAACTGATTGACTCACTCACTCACTTATCAAACTCAGGGGAGGGGGGGACTGCTTAAAAATAAGTAAATAGCTGTTCGACATTTTTTTTTTCATAAATCAAATCTAAGGGACCCATGGGGAGGGATGAAATTCTGCAAAAAGAAAATTGAAAGAAAATGTCCTGACTCACTCACTCACTCACTCATCATCGCCCAGCCAAAATTATTGAAGTTAGAAACATGACAGTTTGTAGATATGTTCTTACTTACTTACTTACTCCATGGCGCTACAACCCAGGGTGGGTTTTGGCCTCTTGGACAACTGCTCTCCTTGTTGGTCTATCCATCGCCTTGCTCCTCCATCCTCTCACTCCCATTGCGACGAGGTCTGCAGTCAAACCATCCAACCATCTCTTCTTAGGACGTCCTTTCCTCCTCAACATCGTTCTTACATTCCACGTCGCAATATACAAATCTCTTTTCCGTAATCCAGACCGAGGTTGTCTTCTGTTAAATCCGTCCTTCCGAGGCAATTGTCCTTGTTTCGTAACAGGTTCTTTTTTTTATGTTGTGGGGTTGTTAGCCCCACGTCCAACCCCCAACCTGGAGGGCCAGAGTATCCCGTTTAGTCTGGGTCATCACCTTCGACCTGTCCGGCTTGGGAGACCCTACCAGTAGCTAAGCTACCGCCGGCATAGCTCTCAGGATCATTTGACCACGCAAGCTCCACCACCGCGTCAAGGTAAGGATACCATTGGTGGAGTGGAGATATGTGCGTTGTATGTCAAAACCGTCTACTAAGGGAGGATTTTCGGATATTCAGGTTTAAAGGGATCTTAAGGAGGTTAAACCTGCATTTCATTGAATAACAATATCTCACGAGTTGTTTCATTTGGGGATGTGACATTCGGCATATAAACTATTCATTAAAAATAAGCAGATATATGCCTAAGGGTTTATCGATATGGTGTATATTATGAGGTGAAAGGGGTGAAAATTGGGGGTTGTAGGATTCTTAACGGAGCATGGTATCTCTTATTCGACATAGGCGATAAGTTTGAAATTCAGCGGGAAAAAACAGCTTAAAAAAAGTAAATAGGTGTTCGACCGTTTTTTAATAAATCCAAATCAAGGGGTTCATGGGGAGGGGTGAAATTCTCAAAAATAAATGAAAGAAAATGTCCTGACTGACTCACTCACTCATCATCGCCCAGCTAAAATTATTGAAGTTAGAAACATAAAATTTTGGGGGTATGTTCGTTGTATGTCGAAAACGTCCACTAAGGAAAGAGTTTTGGATATTCAGGTTCTAAAGAGGTGTTAAGGGGGTAAACGTGCATTTCATTGAATAACAATATCTCACGAGTGGTTTCATTTGGGGATGTGATACTTGGCATATATACTAATCATTAAAAATAAGCTGACACATGCCTAATGGTTTTTCGATGTGGTGTATATTATGAAAGTGGGGGTTTAAAGATTCCTAACGGAGCGTGTATCTCTTAAACGACATAGCCGAGGAGTTTGAAACTCGGAGAAATCAATCAGCTTAAAAATAAATAAATAAATAAATAAATAAATAAATAGGTGTTCGACCGTTTTTTCATAAATCCAATTTAAGAGGCCTATGGGGAGGGGTGAATTTCTGGAAGAAAAACGTCCACTAAGGAAGGATTTTTTGATGTTCACTCTCATCGACCAACCAAAAATAATAAAATTAGAAGAATGATATTTTGGGGATATGTTTGTTGTGTGTCGAAAACATCTACTAAGGAGGGATTTTTGGATATTCAGTTTCTAGAGGGATGTTAACGGGGTTAAACCTGCATTTCATTGAATAACAATATGACACGACTATGACGCGAGCAAAGCCGCGGGTACCTCCGAGTATATTATAAAACCCCTATACGGCACATGGGCAAATTAATGAAACACTATGTTACAACATAAACATGTTTTCTATTAACAGTGGGCTACTTAAAAATTTATATAATGTGTTAATACAGGTTTTAATTGTCAGTTGGAATTGCTTTATACTTGCTTTCTCTTTTTTCCTTGAAGCTTCTTGTGTGTCTTTTTCTACGATGAGTCGCTTGCTGAATCTCTCGGTGAAGTGACCAGGAGTAGTCGCCCATCATGTTTGTGTTCCAGCGGCTCTGGGAGCGTTTTCCCATAACTTTAATGTCCTGGTGAAGACGCTCACTAACATCTCCCAAACAGTCCGGGAAGGTGGCTGTTCAGGCTCATCAAACATCCTAAATTTGTAAACTTCCTTTAACATGCTAGCTACAATTGAAACATATTCTGGATCTCTTTCATTTCCCGAGAACTTTCTAACGACTTGCTTGTGGATTCAAAGTTTGCGTCAAAATTCATTTTATAATTTCAAACGATCTTGTCGACTTCATCGTTATGCTTTGGTCTACCGTTATGCATTACGGTTACGGCGAGTATGACGTCATCATACTGTTCAGTGCATATGCACCGAGTCTGAGTTTACTCCTGGGGTCTGGCGTTATGCGATACGGAGACGGCGAGTGCGTGACGTCATGCAGCAGAGTGCACCTCCCGCTCTCCGTTCCCCGCGCGGAAAGCCTAAGTTAAAGGGCAATGGAGTCTGTTGAGTCTGAGTTTACTCCTGGGGTCTGGCGTTATGCGATACGGAGACGGTGAGTGCGTGACGTCATGCAGCAGAGTGCACCTCCCGCTCTCCGTTCCCCGCGCGGGAAGCCTAAGTTAATGGGTAATGGAGTCTGTTGAAAGAGTCCTGAGCCTTTCCAACATGTGTAGCATTTGTAGCATGCGTCATTTGAAATAATATAAAGTCTAGTCTCTCAGACTGACTATCTTTTTTCTAATGTCAGGTCCGATAAAGACACCCTCTTTTAGTTTAGCTTCTGAAAGGTGAGGAAATTGTTTGCAGAGATACTTGAAACACGGTCCATCTTTAGGCAAGGCCTTTACAAAGTTTCATGAGGCCTAACTTTATATGTAGAGGTGGTAGGAGCACGTTTTTTTTTAGATTTACGAGGTTTTTGCGCAGAATGTTCTTCTCACCAGGTTTTAAAGATGTCATCACAGGCCAGTTCTTTCTGCACCAACGTTGATCCCTAGCCCTACTGTCCCATTCACACAAGGAACATGGACATTTTGTAAGACTAGAATTAGGAATTAGGAAGGGTGGTGCAGGCAACCAGTGAAGCGACACCCAAGAAAAAACACCCGAGTCTCCCAGACAGCCACATACCATGCAGATGACAGACAGTTGCTACCAACCTCATAATACCCGTTACAGCTAGTTTTTATTAAAGATATGGGAACTATTTAAAAGTTGTTAAATTCTTTAAACATCGCTTACGGTAATTTATGAAATTGAACTGTAAAATGTAAAGAAATGTTTGGTGAAATAGCATTTTAAGTATTTGGATTCAGCACCCTAAAATACATAAAAATAAGGTATTTTCAGTAGAAGAGTTTTTTCATCGTTGGCCTGTGTAATTCAGGATATTATTTCAGGCACTAGGAGAATAATTGTAACTCCCCGGCCAAACTAGTTGGGTACAAGTGTAGACCGACTGAAAAGCTTCTACTAATAGATTACCTTGGTAGCACTGAAAAAGTGCTTCGAATATTTCAATAACTGCAATTGCATGCAATAAATGGACTTCCTTTTTTATCAACTGCTATTGGTGAGATATAATGGACTTAAAACTATTCATAAATCAACCCTTCAGCGACGGGTACAAGTTACTACCAGTTGTTAATGAAGACCCCCGGCGGATTGGGTCTTATAAGAACCAGGCCAAGAAATTAAGAGCATCATCTCCACTCCAGGGTGCAATGACAAGACATTTGAAGGTCAACCTCGAATTATTTGACTGCCAGATCAGTTTATCTACATATTGTAGAAAGCTATAAATCTGCCATATACACCACTTGGAGCCGGTTTCACCTGAACGCATCATAAATATTAAGTCAGGCTGGTAAAAAAAAGGGGCAGTTCACTCCAAATTACGTTCCACCTTGTTAGGGAATAAGGACAACACGATCATCAGGTACGCAAACCTTTGTTCATGTTGTGATCTGGTAAGCTGTGTTAATGTGGAGTTCGCTATAGCGTGCGTTCTGGTCAACACTTCTTACGACCTCATCTTCTGGAGTTTCAACCTTGGTTAAAATGGAAACATATGGTTGTTGTTATTGCTGTTTTATTTAGGAGCTATGGGCATCTTTGGTCATCATCAGTCACGTGCCCTTGGGTGTGTGTGAAAATATTTGACAACCTGTGTTATTGTGCTGCCTTTGTTTGGGATAGACGCCCTCCGGATTCGAGTTGAGGAACCATTTACCTGGAGTGAATGTGTAAAACACGTGGCCGCTATCAGCACGATGTTTAAACCCATATCTTACCGTCTGAGCTACTTCGGTCGCTATAAACAGGTTTTATTACACTTTTATTATTAGCCATTGGTAAATCCCATAAAGGGCAAAGGCCTCCTGCTAGCAGGGTAGCTCTGAGATATTTCAACAGATGAGCTAGGCTGATGAACATTTACCTTAATATTATAGTAACTTAATACTGATTGTCCTGACTATTTACACTCTTATTCATCTTCCTCACAAATTATCGTATTATGTTAAACATTTTCACTCCTAAAACTTCTGACCTAGTTCATATTATCCTGAAGATTTATCTAAGCTGACGATGAGTCTAGGGACGTTTCAAACAAACTGTTTCGACGATAGTCCTCCACGAATTCCGTTGACCTGCCGCTCTCATTCACTGCTTCCCCATCGTCGACTGGAACTCGTCTGACCATCTGGTCTTCGGACGGCCGAGTAGGCCCGCCCATGTCCACAAATCACCTCTTTATGTCTAGTTTTTACAATCAATAATTCTCTGTTTGATAGCTAATACGTTGCTGCATTGGGAAGTTTTATTGTATAGCACATTAGTTGTTTTAAGTCGCATGACATCAAGGCCATCTGTCATGAGACGTAAAATCAACATTCCAAACACAAATAGGTGCTATCTATGCGTTGTTCCAACATGAAAACAAGATTTCCAACTTAATTTTGCATACAATAACGCATAAATTATTACCTTCCCGGGGCAGGGATCAGTAAACAGTAGTGACGGAGGACGATTCATTACATGTAAGTGCGAAAGACAAAGGTGTACAACTCAGAGATAAGCTACAGTTACATTTTTTAGCCTACTTTTCACATTTTGCAAAAATGAGGAAAAAGTAGACTTATGAGATCGGGCAAATGTGTGTCTGTCTGTCTGGCTGTCCTTCTGTCTGTCGGTCTGTCTGGCTGTGTGTGTGTGTCCCTATCAACTCCTAAACGGCTGGAGCAATCGAAACAAAAATTGGCAGGAGTAAAGATCTATACCTGAATATCTCGCGGCCATATTTGAAAATGATGTCAGTGTTACCAACTGCTAAAAAATCGCAATTGAAATTTGAGCTCCATGTTGAATATCTTGGAAGGTATGAATGGGAGCTATTTCAAAATTGGCAAACGTATAGATAATAATATTGCAGTTTAATTTCCAGGAGGCCATACATGGCAGTGTTGCCAAAATGATTATAAGCCTGCTGATAGGTCCAATTTTTAAATGCATATAACTTCTACACTATCAATTGGAATTCAACCAAATTTCGTATGTTGTATGTGTACATAACCAGATATGACTGAGCGTATTCTTAAGACCCACCAGGGCTGCCAACTGTTATTAAATGCTCCTAATTTATTTTATCCAAATACCAATATATCAGAAAGTATGCAAGCCGACAGCTTTAAATTATGCACACGTATAGTACCCGACATTCTATATTAATTTGGAGTAAATTATATACGTCAGTGCTACCAACATGATTCTAAGCCTGCTGACAGGTCCAACTTTAAATACATGTAACTTCCATACTATCATTTGGATTTCAACCAAATTTCGTATGTGCTATGTGTACCATAGCAGATATGACTGTGCGTATTCTTAAGAGCAACCAGGGCTGCCAACTGTTAATATGTGCTGTCCCTATTTTTGTTTCCCTAATATCAATATATCAGAAAGTATGCAAGCCAATAGCTCTAAACTTTGCACACGTATAGTACCTGGCATTCTAGATGAATTTGGAGTAACTTATATACGTCAGGGCTGCCAACATGATTCTAAGCCTGCTGATAGGTCCAATTTTAAAATGCATGTAACTTCTATACTAACTAATGGATTTTATTCAAAATTGGCACAGCAATAGATCATATTATTTCAGATTATTTCTGACAAATACATGCATGACATTGTTGCCAACATGATTTTACGCGCGCTGTTAGATCCAATGTTTAACTGCATGTAACGTCCATGCTATTCATTGGACTTCAACCAAATTTTGTATTCTGTACCTTAAGAGATGGAACTAAGAATATATTCAGTCATCAGGGCTGCCAACTGTGGTGCTCTATTAGGCTACATTATGCCAAGTATACAGTATTTCGAACTAATTAGAAATTTCGATATTAGCAACCTAATTTCGTCATTATTCTAGATAGGTTCATATACTGTAGAATAATCATTGGCATGAAAAGCAGGCTCTTTAGTTCGTCACGGAACTTCTTGTTTTTACTGTAAAACAATTTAAATGACTCGCAGGTTACAATTATTGTTAGCGATCCATTTAATACTTATTTTCTCCATAAAGGCTAACAACCTTTACCACTGGTGATGTAGTGAAGTGGTGTTGGCTGGGCGCGTTTAAAGTAGCCTACTCTTTCTCAGGCTACTTTAGCACACCCAGACGCTAAAATGAAGTAATACTAATAATTTTAATAATATCGTATGGCCTCGGGTGCTGGGTGCAAGCTTTGTTATTTGACACCCAGAGGGTAGCTTGCATGTCGAATTTCGTTATTCCTTGAAGCACTATGAAAGTCAAGGAGGTTAGATATCTAAACTCCTTGAACACTGTAGTGCTTTCTAGTAGAGAAATGAGGAATTTTGTGTTGACGGAAACTCCCGAGATTAATTTTGCCATCATGAACACGGCCTACTGAATTCAAATGGGTTCTTTGACATGCCAACATCGTATGACATGCGTGTCGTATTTTTTCCGCCTTTCAAAAATCACTTACCACGGCCAGGAGCGAACCTGCAATCTTGGGGTTAGTAGACCGACACGCTATCCACTCACCCACCGTGGCAAGCTAAATGAAGTAATGAATCGCCCGTTAATATTGTAGGCGAATAAAAAACACTGATCTGGGATAAGGAAGCAAGCTAGAGAGATAAGGAAAGAAAGAAAGAAAGAAAACAATAATGATTAAAAAGAACGCCAACTTCCATTAGTTTAAAAGGGAAAACATAATCTTTAAAAACATAGTTTCACTGACAGTTTGTCTACTATTCAAGCAACGATATAAAACGAAAAATAAAACACGGAGCTACCGAAGACAAGCGCGTGAGAGATTGCCAAAATATCGTAGCCAACTACGTCAGCTAAATACGGTAGTGCACAGAGAGGCAGTGTATTGAAAATAGGCCAGTACGATGGTTGATATGTTGGTAAGATTATTCTGTGGGAGGACAATCTGATATTCAAATCGAGATGACCATGATTTGGCCGACAGACCTAATGGTCCACTGGTTTGCCACTAACTCCTTGTATCACCCTCCCGAGATACGCCCCTGCTGGCCCCTGCTGTACTTGAGGACTGCTTGTGCTTGTGTTGCAATAGTCCTGTTTGTTCTAATACTGTAGATTCCCACATTACAAATACTCCTCATTAACAATGTGTGAACCACAATGCATGTGATTTTATACGCACGTTGCAAGAACTCAATCACGGCTCTTATTGCGCACAATCGGCCGTTACATAGATCGTTCATTAACCCTTTGAGTGCCAGGGGGGCGATGTATCGGTCAATGGAGGTTTAGCTAAAATAATATGCTACGGGCTATCTATCGGCCCTGTTTTACTAAAATGTTTATTATGTTTCCAGCCACGCAGTACTGCCACTATTGAAACCAATATACTGCTGGAATCACTCTCCCTCTGGATATATCGATGTGTATAAGTTCCGTGAACATCTTGACACGGTGGGTGAGTGGTTATCGTGTCGGACTACCAACCCCAAGCTTGTAGGTTCGCTCCTGGCCGTGGTTAGTGTTTTTTTTGAAAGGCGAGAAGAATCACGGCACGCATGTCATACGGTGTTCGCATGTTAACGAACCCATTTGAATCAGCAGGCCGTGTTTATAATGGCAAAATTAATCTCGGGATTTTCCGCCAAAACAAAAGTTCCTCCTTTCTCTACTAGAAAGCGCTATAGTGTCAACGGGCTTATACAGGGAAATTATTTTGCTGGAGCGGGGCCGGCGGCCGGCTGCCTGGCGCGTGGGCCTTCCGCCAGCCAAACTAGCTCGGGCCGCAGATTGCCCGCAGGTGGAAACCGTAACAAAGTAAATTAATTAATGGTAATTTCACTAGCAAATCAGGATTAAAGAACTCACCTATCCACAGGAGATGCTGCGAGTGTTCTCTTTCACCTGGCAGACAGGCGTTGTGCCGTGTAAATAAATTAGCGTTTACACGTTGTGATTCCCTTCTGTTGTGAGGGATATCTGCTGCCGTATATTGTTCTCCAGCTCAACTAGAGTATGGGTATTTGATCTGTACACTTTGAATGGTAAATTACCCCACAATTAAACATCAAACGGGCTTAGGTCCGTGCTCCAATTAATTACAGTAAACACGCAGGATGGTACAGGAGTAGCTACATAATGTTACGATGTAACTTCCAAAGTTACTGTCTGTCACCTGAAGGAGAACATTTTCAGCATCTTCTGTGAAATGGTATGTTCTAACCTTTATCTGGTGACGTGAGGTCATTCAGACTCTCAAGAAATAAAAAGAACATCTGTGCTTCTTTAATTAAATCTTGCAGGAAGGTG
This sequence comes from Meconema thalassinum, assembly GCA_946902985.2. Classification (NCBI taxonomy): domain Eukaryota; kingdom Metazoa; phylum Arthropoda; class Insecta; order Orthoptera; family Tettigoniidae; genus Meconema; species Meconema thalassinum. The sequence goes on from OX336393.1 coordinate 86,665,675, forward strand.
TTATGTTACCTTCTTATCTGTGCGTTGACACTTTACACCCTCGTTGATGAAAGTTGAGTGACTGACTTGAATGACCCTGGTTAGCTCGCCTCCGCGCAACCCTACGGCCCGACCTAGTTTGGCGAAAGATGCGCGCGCCCGGCTGTCGGCCGCTGTCCCCGCTCCAGCAAAAGAATCGCACTGTATATATGACCTCCTTGACTTTCATAGTGCTCCAAGGAACTACACAATTCGACATGCAACCTGCCCTCTGGGCGTCAAATAACAAAGCTTGCACCCGGCATCCGAGGCCATACGATATTATTATTAGTTCCGTGAATAACTTCATTCATAATAAATACCGTATTCTTTGAATCAGCTGCAATCAGATGACTTCCCTCTCGTGCTATCTTTTGAAATACGAGTAGTAGTTGTTTACATTCATGCTCGGAGCTAATTAAGATGCGTGGAAATAAATATGTCTAGCCCTTTGAAGGAGGAGGAAATAGATAATATTTTAACACTTAGTAAAGTGTGTGAAAGTACATTTTCGACTAATGTCAACAACTTAGACAAAGATCCCATTTAAATCTGAAAAGAAAAAAAAAATTAAATAATATTTCATGAAAACAAGTAAAATTTAGCAACATGTACTTACCTGCTCCGGGACAGACTTGTAATTTCACTAAACATCAGCAATTCTTCTAGGTTTGTGCCGTGTCATGTGTGGGGTTTCGCCTAGGACACCAAGCTAGGCTCATCGGCGGGCTCTTGGTGTCCCCGCCCGGACCCCCACAGGAGTGACGAACTGCGCGCCACCTCCCTTTATATAAGGTGCAACTGCACCACTTGACTACGAGAACTAAAAGCTCAAGTAGCCTTAACCTCCCTATGAAGGCTTCCAAAAAGATGGTATATTGGCTTTCACGGCCGGTGAATTAAAACTCAGCAATTCTTCTAGGTTTGTGCCGTGTCATGTGTGGGGTTTCGCCTAGGACACCAAGCTAGGCTCATCGGCGGGCTCTTGGTGTCCCCGCCCGGACCCCCACAGGAGTGACGAACTGCGCGCCACCTCCCTTTATATAAGGTGCAACTGCACCACTTGACTACGAGAACTAAAAGCTCAAGTAGCCTTAACCTCCCTATGAAGGCTTCCAAAAAGATGGTATATTGGCTTTCACGGCCGGTGAATTAAAACTCAGCAATTCTTCTAGGTTTGTGCCGTGTCATGTGTGGGGTTTCGCCTAGGACACCAAGCTAGGCTCATCGGCGGGCTCTTGGTGTCCCCGCCCGGACCCCCACAGGAGTGACGAACTGCGCGCCACCTCCCTTTATATAAGGTGCAACTGCACCACTTGACTACGAGAACTAAAAGCTCAAGTAGCCTTAACCTCCCTATGAAGGCTTCCAAAAAGATGGTATTTTTAACATAACTATTCATCAAATGCTTGGCATGAGAAGAGTTAAACATGAAAAAGACACAGTTGTGCTGAGTAAATACCACACCTGGATATAAGTAGCTGATAATTATTGATGTTGGTCTAGAGAAATGAACTTTCAAATCTATAAAATATTCTTCTATGCCCAAGATCGCGGGTTCAAACCCGGCCGAAGTCGTCGGATTTTTTAAGAGCTTTAAAAATCCCTCAGTATGCCTTCCTTCGGAGGGGAAGTAAAGCCGGCGGGCCAATGTCATAGATTTATGGCATGTAAAAGAACCATCCACTAACTAAACTGTGTGAAGGAAAATTTGTAGGTTAGGTTTGATTAACACTCTTAAGTTTCAACGTTCGTCACCGGGCGCTGGTTGCGACGGGATGGTCGAACTCCGCTAATTAGGTTAAACCCAAAGAGACCTGTCAGCTCACGCTAATGGGTTTGGTAAGAGAGTGGGGGTAGGCAACCACCCCTGAAATGTTGGTTAAGGCATGAGTTGACTGAGAGCTATGTACACCTGGACCCCCTGGAGTTTCCCTAAATATAATCAGAACAGCAAACATGTCAAAGAGGTGGAGAATTGAGAATTATAGGAAACTATACATTTCATAAGAGTGAGTTGTCAAAACGGGGCCAAAAGTGGAGGTATTCAAACAAGGAATGTTCTGCCCATTTATTTACAAATGGTGGTAACATTCTGTTATGTGGGTCTCACAATCACGAACCATGTACCACGATTAATGTGCATGTTGATCTGTATAGTAACTCTGAAACACAAAGAAAATGATTGCACTTGAGCTTTAAAGGTAAACCTGGAATAACGCCTAAAATGTCTAATGAAAAATGAAAATCCACAGCCTGCTTCCAGTCTCCGACCGGGTCAGGAATGGAATGAATGAAGCCCCCATCTAGCGGCGAGGATATGGACTGTGCCGGCTGCCGAGGCCTGACTCACTCCTCTGGGGCAATGATTAAATGAATGACAGATGAAATGAAATGATAGTGGAGAGTGTTGCTGGAATGAAATTTTTGACAGGGAAAACCGGAGTATCCGGAGAAAAACCAGTCTGCCTCCGTTTTGTCCAGCACAGATCTCACATGGAGTGACCGGGATTTGAACCACGGACCCAGCGGTGAGAGGCCGGCGTGCTGCCGCCTAAGCCACGGAGGCTCTTTCAATAATAATAATAATAATTATAATAATCTAATCTTAAGCCTCCGTGGCTTAGGCGGCAGCACGCCGGCCTCTCACCGCTGGGTCCGTGGTTCAAATCCCGGTCACTCCATGTGAGATCTGTGCTGGACAAAACGGAGGCAGACAGGTTTTTCTCCGGGTACTCCGGTTTTCCCTGTCAAAATTTCATTTCAGCAACACTCTCCACTATCATTTCATTTCATCTGTCGTGCATTTAATCATTGCCCCAGAGGAGTGCGTCAGGCCTCGGCAGCCGGCACAGTTCATATCCTCGCCGCTAGATGGGGGCTTCATTCATTCCATTCCTGACCCGGTCGGAGACTGGAAGCAGGCTGTGGATTTTTTTTATAATAGTCTAATCTTAATAATAATAATAATAACTAGTTGAAACCCGTCAAAAATGACGGTCAATAGAAAAATATTTACTGAAGAATTTTCTTATGTAGGCCTACTGTATATTCTTTGTACGATGATTTTTTGGCTCTATTGAAACTATAAGGGCGTCAAAAGATTGCACTCTCAACATTGCAAAATACTGCTGGCCATGACTGAAAAATTGATGAGGCATATTGAGACCTATACGTTCCAGAGTTTTCCCTTGAGCTTCATTGATTGTGACAGAGTATGCCAAATAAATTGGAAAATATTGCCTCTTAAAACAAAATGATAGTGTTTTATCGGATGCTGTTAAATCAAGTAGAAGGATTAGACCTCTCTGCCTAATTTTAACTGCACTTATTATTTCCAAATCCAAGCAATATGGTTGCATTTAGGAGCCCTTGGGAAACGTTCAGATTTCTAAGCAGCATAACGGTTCAAGCGTTTGGAATATGTGGAGGCAAGTCATTTAGTTCCAAGGAATTCAAGAACTCTGAGGAGTCTAATAAAACTGGCCGCAAACCGTCACATATAATTTTGGAATATAACGAAGAAATGCGATGATGTGCACCTCCATACATCTTAAAACAATGTGGACCGTATGGGTGTGGCACAGTAACATTGGCACCAAATGAAACGAAGGACATAGCATTGTACTGCCGATTAGTCTCTCTGAAATTCCTTGAGATATCATCTCCAGTGAAAAATAATTGTTGCAGCATGTCAAATGTTTTATATTTAGTCAGATTAATTTTACATTACAACTGCAAAGGTCAAAGTAACCAAGTGAAGATTTCTCTCAAGAGAAATACAGTGCAGAACAATGTTTAAATTTGTTCGTCAAGGACCCTACACTGTAACGGTATAGTATCTGGAATTGTATCTGAAATGCCGTATTCATATTGGAGTTTAAAAGTGGCTTCGTATTTTTCTCCGATTTCCCACTTGTTTGCGGCTAATGTTCTATTTCGTAAAATGGGTTTATTTATAGCAGCATTTCTCCCCAAATTAACGTCATAGCTTATTAAATAACACTATAGTGGCCTGCATCAACGCAGCTGCCAAATATTAAATAGCAAATAATAACTTACTTCCATTGCCAAAATCAACTGCGTGGTTAGACTCATTGTTATGTACTCTAAAAAAATAATCAATAAACAACAATATTCACTTATACAACTAAGTTCAGAGACTTCCATTCTCAAGTTGGTTGCTGATGAGAATGCGATGAGACTGATCGCCAATAATAAAATCCTTGCAATTTTTGCAATTTGCTTGCAAACGCAACTCAGGATGACGAACTTCATTTTGAAATAAACAGAATGAAACTGCTCTAAATAATCAATTTCCATCACCTGTTGAAGGTACAATACTTTGCATTTCCATGACAGTAAATTATGCAAGGGAGCATAGAATCACTTCGCCACTACTGGAATGAGCATGGACTCACTTCGCCAGCCACCGTAATGGAGGGAGTTTTAGAATTATATGTTCAGTGTTTTTCAAAGATCGTATTAACACAGGGAAGCCCAGTCTTAAGGCTACATTCTGAGCTATCGCCCCAGATTCCAGGTTCGATCCCTGCTCTGCCAATAAATTTAATTCTGGTCTGAGGGCTGGAAAGGGGCGCACTCTTGAGGCAAACCTAAGAAGAGCAAAATTTGATTCCCATCTCAACAACCTTGGATGTGGTTTTCCGTGGTTTCCCACTTCCACTCCAGGCAAATACCGGGATAGTTCCTAACTTAAAGCCTCAGTCGTCAACTCTCCATTCCCCATACTAATTACAAATGCACACATCAATACAGCCATCACATTAACACAGGTTATCAGAGAAAGGTTTACACTCACACACCAAAGTAGACGGGGCTGAGTGACCACGATGTCTGAGTCCATCAAATGAATTATGTTCGACAATTTTCTCTCAAGGCGAAGCGATTGTGCCGATATTTATTTAATAATTTAAAAGTATCTGGGAACGTAAATAATGGAGAATTCCTTACCTTACGGGAATAATAAACGTAGCCTAACATATGTTTAGACAATGTAATACCAATTGCAAGAAAGAATAATTGGGAAATAGAATTACATGTCTGAGGTGGGAATCAAACTCCTTCGACGATGCATAATCAATTTCGTTGTCCACAATGTTAGCCGCTGAGCCACCCAGACAACGAAATCAGAGTGCAATATTAAGAGACGTAAACAACAAACGCACTTAACTGCCAGTTACAGTTCATCAATATTTCCCTTATTTCATGATTCTCAACTCCCTATTCCCCATACTAATTACAAATGCACACATCAATACAGCCATCACATTAACACAGGTTATCAGAGAAAGGTTTACACTCACACATGAAAGTAGACAGGGCTGAGTGACCACGATGTCTGAGTCCATCAAATGAATTATGTTCGACAATTTTCTCTCAAGGCGAAGCGATTGTGCCGATTTTCATTTTCAATTTAAAAGTATCTGGCAACGTAAATCATATAGAATTTCTTACCTTACGGGAATAATAAACGTAACATATGTTTAGACAATGTAATACCAAATGCAAGATAGAATAATTGGGAAATAAAATTACATGTCTGAGGTGGGAATCAAACTCCTTCGACGATGCATAATCAATTTCGTTGTCCACAATGTTAGCCGCTGAGCCACCCAGACAACGAAATTAGAGTGCAATATTAAGTGACGTAAACAACAAACGCACTCAACTGCCAGTTACAGTTCATCAATATTTCCCTTATTTCATGATTCTATTCAAGTATATATCTTGATACAACATAAGCGATATTTCCCTTTTCAATTCTCATAAACAAAGATCACACTACGATACGCCATTTCTCTCATGAAGAAACGCAATTGTGGCAACACGCAATTGCCACATATATTACCTTTTTCTTTAAACATATAAAAATATACCGTAACATATATTTTCCTTTTAAAGACACACTGCAAATCTGCATGCCAAGAGCTTTCGTTAGAATGCCATACGAAGCCAATCGGTTAAGTCGTTTTCAAAATCTCGTGTGTACAAAAAATACCTTAGTGTTTTAAATATATATGGCAACAGAGAATTCTTTACTTTACAGGAATGATAAAAGTGAAATATGTTTCTACACTGTAATACCAATCGTAGGAAGGAAGAAAACAAAAAAAAAAAACATATCCGAGGTGGGAATCGAACCCTCTCGACCATGCAAAGGATGGCAACAGAGAATTCGTTACTTTACGGGAATGAAAAAGTGAAATATATCTCTACAATGTAATACCAATCGTAGGAAGGAAGAAAATGAAAATTAAAAAAACGTATCCGAGGTGGGAATCGAACCCTCTCGACCATGCAAAGGATGGCAACAGAGAATTCGTTACTTTACGGGAATGATAAAAGTGAAATATGTTTCTACAATGTAATACCAATCGTAGGAAGGAAGAAAACGAAAATAAAATAAAACATAACCGAGGTGGGAATCGAACCCTCTCGATGGAAACAGAGAATTCGTTACTTGACGGGAATGATAAAAGTGAAATATGTTTCTACAATGCAATACCAATCGTAGGAAGGAAGAAAACGAAAATAAAAAACTTATCCGAAGTGGGATCGAACCCTCTCGATCATGCATAATACAAATTTCTGGCCAGTAACCTTATCCCCTTGGCCAACCAGACAACTATGTGACACTGCAGTATTAAGCTATCTAACCAGTATACACACTCAACCTGCACTTTATGTCCTTCAATTCGTGGTTTATTTAATATAATTCTATTTCAATGCATATTGTAAAAACATAACTAACATTATTGGAGACCCTTTTTAATTCTCATAAACAAAGATCTCAGTTAGACGCGACCGGAATCGCCATTTTCCTTGTTGAGAAAAGCCATTGTGCGCATGCGCGGCAAATATTACATATTTCTTTAACCATTTAAAAATATACCGTATATTTTCCTTTTAAAGAAACTCTGCAAATCTGCATGCCAAGAGCTTTCTACAATGCAATACCAATCGTAGGAAGGAAGAAAATGAAAATAAAAAAACATATCCGAGGTGGGAATCGAACCCTCTCGATTATGCATAATACAAATTTCAGGCCAGTAACCTTATCCCCTTGGCCAACCAGACAACTATGTGACACTGCAGTATTAAGCTATATAACCAGTATACACACTCAACCTGCAGTTTATGTCTTTCAATTCGTGGTTTATTTAATATAATTCTATTTCAATGCACATTGTAAAAACATAACTAACATTATTGGAAATCCTTTTTAGTTCTCATGAACAAAGATCTCAGTTAGACGCGACCGGAATCGCCATTTTGCTTGTTGAGAAAGGCCATTGTGCGCATGCGCGGGAGTGACAACTATTACATATTTCTTTAATCATTTAAAAATATACCGTAACATATATTTTCCTTTTAAAGAAACTCTGCAAATCTGCATGCCAAGAGCTTTCGTTAGAATGTCTTACGAAGCCAATCGGTTAAGTCGTTTTCACAATCTCGTGTGTACAAAAAACAGCTTAGTGTTTTAAATATATAGATAGAACTCCTACCTGAAATCTCAGGGAGACGCTACCAAGCTACTGAGTGTTCAGAAGATACTCACCTAAAATGTCTAATGAGTAGTATGAAATACGTGTTTGAGATAACAAGAGTAGATAGTGAAGATCAGCGCAGGTTGACGCATTCCGACAATATTTACTACCACGTCCACTTTGGAGTTGGGGAGCAGTGAAACACGCCTCAGGCAACTTCTCCTGTTAGGATTTTCCTAATTGACCCCCATGGAGAGAACTCATTAGCGGAGCTCGGTATCACCCAGTTGCGATGACATCTAGTAGTAGCAAAGTTCACAGCTAGGTATCGTTGACGGTAGCATTTGGTAGCGAAAGTAGGAACTAATTGAAATTATCGTCTGCAGTCCTTACTTGAATGTAAAACAGATAACGCACACTAATACAGTCATCACAATTAACACCGGTTATCAGACAGATTCTACACACACCCAAAGTACACGGGGCTACATGACCGCATTATCGCAGCCTCTAAACCAGTGTTTCTGAACCCGTAGAAGTCTGCGGACCACTCAGCGTGAAATTGAATCATGTACGGACCCCCCACTCCACCCCCTCCCCCGCAATACACCTTATCAGTCTTAACTCTTCCTCAATAACACTTATTTTAAAGATATTTCAATTCAAAACCTGATAGTCAACGCCGCGAATACATTCGGGCGATTCTCGTTCAACGCACATCGTTTTCGAAATCCCCATTTATTGGCCACTTTCTTATACGTGCCGGTGGACCCTTTTCTCCTGCGGACCACTCTCGAGGCACTCGTGGACCACCTGTGGTGCTAGACCACTGGTTAAGAACCATTGCTCTAAACTAAGGAACCAACCAAAAGATACTAAATATACTAAAAAGAAAGACCAAGTACGTTGTATATTAACCGAAACAGTACTTGGATTTGCTAGCACGATCTGTTGAGTCTTTGAGCTCGTATATTGTACATTCCAACCTTCATACAGCTTTCTAATGGATATTTTTAAATGAGTCTGATAATGCAAGAGACACCTCGGGGAGCAATTAGCTAGCTTGTCAAGAGGCTGTTTTGTTTTCCGTTGTGAAACTGGAATCTCCATCGGTTCATTAAGAAATCAAACGTGTCTGTAGACATTATCCCTTTCGGCGTCCTTCAGTTGCAACATGTTCACAAAGGATTCTTCGAAAGAGTTTTTAGTCAAGGTTTCTTGTGCTGCTGTAATATTCTCAATCGCGGGTACAAACCCGGCTGAAGTCGTCGGATTTTTTTAAGAGTGTTAAAAATCGCCCAGTATGCCTTCCTTCGGAGGGGAAGTAAAGCCAGCGGTCCCATGTCATAGATGTATGGCATGTTAAAGAACCTCCCGCTAATTACACCTGTGTGAAGCTAAATTAATTATAGGTTAAACAACGCTCTTAGAGTTCTTACGTTCGTCGCCAGGAACTGACTGCGGTGGCGTCTAGTAGCCAAGTTCCGAACTAGTAGTTGTTGACGGTGGCGTTTGGCGGCACAATTATGAACTACTTGAAATTCAATGTCTGCAGTCCTTACTTGAATTAAAAACAGATAACACACACTAATATAGACATCACAATTAACACCGGTTATCAGACAGATTCTACACACACCCAAAGTAGACGGGGCTACATGACCACGTTGTCGAAGCACCTAAACTAAGGAACCAACCAACCAATATTCTCAATGTTTGTTAGAAGAATCTAGAAAACCACGAAGCAAATACTGAGGCTATTAGAAGCGGTTCACAAGGTGGAATATAACTAACAAGAGGATTCAACTTGCATGGCCGCAGAGAGCGATCACGGGCCCTAGGACAGGGTCTTCCGGGTCCCTCAATTTTTGTTCAACCTGGGACATAATTTTGGAATTGCGGTATTAAGGTCGCAAATTTTGAACCCCGGCCCCCCAAAGAAAGCTTCATGAAATTTAGCTTGCGCAACTGAAATGTACGTTGTTTTCAGTTACTCAGCCACTCTCCTTGTATTTTTAGCCTACTTTCGATATTTGCAAAAAAAAAAATGAAAGTAGACTTATGAGATCTATACCGGGCCAAAAAAAAAACAAACAGCTTGCCACGGTGGGTGAGTGGTTAACGTGTCGGTCTACTAACCCCAAGCTTGCAGGTTCGCTCCTGGCCGTGGTAAGTGTTTTTTTTTTTGAAAGGCGGTAAAAATACGAGACGCATGTCATACGATGTTGGCATGTTAAAGAACTCATTTGAATTCAGTAGGCCGTGTAAAATGCGGCTTTTCACCGATATCTCAGTCTCACTCATGGCTGTGATTATGGAAGCTACTGAGGTATGGGTGGTGCTTAGTAATGCCATCCAGGGCACAGTCAGTGCCTGTGGATGCTGTGAAAGGTTCTACTTATAGGGTTAGTACTGCTGTTCGGACTCAGTGAGGAAAGCAATGACAAACTACCTCACTCATCATCTTGCCTAGTACGCCTCAATATATCACTGCCTAGGGTTTTTGTGGGTATATACCCTCATAACCTAACGGCGGTGCTTTATGAGGATCCAACCAGCCTTCGGGCTGACTACCTAACAGACAGACAGGCCGTGTTCATAATGTCAAAATGAATCTCGGGAGTTTCCGCCAACATAAAGTTCCTAATTTCTCTAATAGAAAGCGCTATAGTGTTCAAGGAGCTTAGATATCTAACCTTCTTGACTTTCATAGTGCTTCAAGGAAAAACGAAATTCGACATGCAAGCTATCCTCTGGGTGTCAAATAACAAAGCTTGCACCCGGCACCCGAGGCCATTCGATATTATTATTATTATTACTACTACTATTATTATTATTATTATTAGGGCCAAAAATTGTGTGTCTGTCTGTGTGTGAGTGTATGTGTGTGTGTGTGGGATTTGGTATGACTGTCCCCCACTATCAATTCAAACACGGTGAAACCGAATTGAACGCAATTTGGTACAGAGGTAGCACTAGCAAAGGGCACCTCAGTGTCATGTTTTATATCGCCACCATCTTGACGGAAACGTAATGGCGGCCACCCAAATGTTCAAAGCTTACATCAAATTACGACTAGCCTAATCATCTGATCTCTACCAAATTTTGCAACAACATACCTTCGTGTGGGAAGCGTCTTTTGACCAAACTACAAGGTCATCAACCCAATAGTTGGAAGATGGCGGCAGTGTATGTGTGCAAATAGCCCCCCCCCCCCTATCAATTCAAACACAATGAAACCAAATCGAACCACCTTTGGTACAGCGGGTTTTGTGGCATCATGGTCTTGTAGCCCCGTCTACTTGGGTGTGTGTAGAAGTTGTCTGATAACCTGTGTCACTGTAATGTCTGGAGGCTTACTACTGTGGGTACTTTTATATGAGGAAGGATTTGGGTAGGAAGCTGTTGTTATTGTTGTTTCATTTGAGATGCATGGACATAATTGTCATTTAACCCCGTGTACTTGGGTGAGTGTTGAATTTTGTTTCATAACCCGTGTTATTGTGATAGCTGTATTAGTGTGTATATATATATAATTCAGGCGAGGATTCAATCAATCAACGTATAATATATAATATACGTATAGCACACTACAATCAACATTCAATTATAGGCCTACTCATTAGTAGTGGTTTTTGGATGGTTCTAAATCCACCTCCACCTCCCCACCCCACAAGATGGCGGCGGCGCGATATCTCTCCAACGCATGGTCGGATTTTGACGAATGAGGTGTCATTGAACTCGGGCGGACACCCCCTTTCCATTGGACAACATATTTCCACCCCAAAGTAAAACCTACCCCTACTAGGGGGTGAAATTGTATTTTTTAGAGAATCTCGCTTTCCAAGTGCAACATGTGAGAGATTGAATGCCAATATGGAATTAAACGTTGTTCTACACAAGAGACATGTGTACGGTGGAAAGCCACTATGAATTAACATGCTTGTTTTTTTTGTTTTTACGCATGCCCACTCATAGCTTTTGTAAGAGGACGGGCTTTTTAAAGATGGTGGCTGTAGTGTAACCTAACCTAACCCATTCCACGAGGGGTGATCATAAAGTATTTCAAGCGGTGCTTGTCGATAGGCAAACCAATAATCAAAGAGGGGTATGTCAGACCTTGAGGCGATAACCCCTTTTGATTGATCCCTGTTGACTGGTCCCTTTTGATTGATCTCTGTTGATTTGTTTCTTTGGACTGGTCCCTGTTGACTAGCCCCTTTGGACGGGTCCTTTTGAAGGGGGTCCTTTATGACGGGTCATTGTTGACGGGTCATTGTTGACGAGTCATTGTTGACGAGTCCCTGTGGACGGGTTATTGTTGACAGGCCATTGTTGACGAGTCATTGCTGACGGGTCCTTGTTGACGAGTCCCTGTTGACGGGTCATTGTTGACAGGTCATTGTTGACGAGTCACTGTTGACGGGTCCCTCTGGATGGGTCCTTGTAGACGAGTCCCTGTTGACGAGTTCCTGTTGACGGGTCACTGTTGACGGGTCCTTGTTGATAGGTCCTTGTGGACGAGTCCTTTTTGACGGGTCTCTGTGGACGGGCCCCTTTGGACTGGTCATTGTTGACAGGTCCTTGTGGACGAGCCTCTGTGGACGGGTCCTTGTTGACGGGTCCTTTTTGACTAATTCCTTTAGACCGGTCCCTTTATCCTGGTCCCTATGGACCGGCCCATGAATTTATTCAAATTATGTCAAAGGGGGCCTAACTACATTTGTGTGTGTGTAAAGCAGTGTGTTGAACTGACGTTGTTCGCCAGTCCTTACTACTACAATCTCATAACGATATGAAAAGGAGAGTGATGAAATACATGTGAACACGTGCGAGATGACATTATTACCGCCTCCCTTGTGAAACAAGTCACATCCTGTTTGGTTTGTACAAGTGTGAAACTTGGTGGATAGACGGCATCCAAGGGGCTAAGTGCAAAACTTGGTGGATGAATATGTTCTAGTGCTAGGGTTAATGAACACACCCTAGTACACGGGGCACATGCAATTTGAGGACAAGCCAAGGGACATAATTTGGTGGATGGATGTGTCATATGTAGTTGAAAGAAAATAATGCACGTTCTTAAGATGTTAAAAAACGAGGAAATTGTACGTGCAGTAAGTCGACTTGTTATATCCTGTGTTATATTGCTGACATGGCAGAGAGCGCACAGTTCTGTTTCTATGACTAACGCTGCAGTAATTTGAAATCGCAGGTGTTCATCAAGACAATGGGTGATGATCATGCAAAGTCAGCAGTAATCTGATACCGCACAGGTGTTCCTAATGTTCATGAAGACAATGGGTGATGATCATGCAAAGTCAGCAGTAATCTGATACCGCACAGGTGTTCCTAGTGCACTTTGGACTGGCAGGTGTACAGGAAAGGAATTGTAATGATCAGCAAAAAACTGCTGACACGAGTGATGTAAGCCTATATAAGGGAGGTGTCATATATTTCCCTACTGTCTGTCTTTATTACTCGCTACAAGTAAACAGTGCTCTATTACTGCTCAACAGTTGCAAAAAAGCCCTTTTTGGTGGAAAATCATTAAATTATTTTGCAAGGTAAGTACTTATTATTAATGGATTGTAGTCTTTTATTACTAATCGATGTTCAAGTTATTGATTGGAATGTATTTATTGATTGATTGATTTATTTGTTTACAGATAATTGACGTACCTGTAGGTTAGCAGAGTCCTGTATCTAGTTCAGCAGTTGATAAATTATTGAAGGTAAGTACCCCCTCTAATAACTTTTAAACAGCTAGAGCGATATTTTCCAATGTTCACAGCTAGATGTCAATGACAATGGTTTATTTGAGAGTTAAAGTTGGAACTACTTGACTATGATGTGTGAAGCTAAATTTGTAGGTTAGATTTGATTAACACTCTGTTAAGTTCCAACGTTCGCTGCTAGGTGTCAGTGACAATAATATTTGTTAACCAATGTTGGAACTACTCATCAATTATGTGAAGCTGAATTTGTAGGTTAGATTTGATTAACACGTTATCAAGTTCCAAGTACACTACTAGGTGTCATGGTACCTGGTAACTTAAGTTGGAACTACTCGACAATGGTGTGAAGCTAAATTTGTAGGTTAGATTTGATAAACGCTTTATTAAGTTCCAACGTTCACTACTTGATGTCAGTGACAATGGTACCTGGTAACTAAAGTTGGAACTACTCAACAATGGTGTGAAGCTAAATTTGTAGGTTAGATTTGATTAACGCTCTATCAAGTTTCAATGTTCACTGTTAAGTGCCAGCAACAGTACCATATTTACTAACTAAAGTTGGAACTAGGCAATAATGGTGTGAAGCTAAATTTGTAGGTTAGATTTGATTAACGCTCAACTCCGAATGTTCACCGCTAGGTGACAGTGTTAGTGACATATCTGTTAATCAAACTTGAAACTACTTGACAATTGTATAAAGCTAGGTTTGTAGGTTAGATTTTATTAATGCTCTATCAAGTTCTAACATTCACCACTAGGTGTCAGTGACAATGATATCTATTAACCAAAGTTGGAACTGCTTGAAATTAGACTTGGTATGAGTTCACAAACGATTAAATGAAAATACCTTGCTAGGACCATTGACTGTAATTTAATTAAACTATTTTTATTTTACTTTATTTTATCTTTTATTAACATTGATGATTTTTTCTTTTATAGATAACTTGGAAAGTAATCATCATGTTCAAGTGTGGTGACTGTAAGAAACAGTTCTCAAGACCTGACAGCTTTCAACGTCATGCAAGTATAAAACATAATCAGAAAATGTTTGTAAGCAGTCATTATGCTACAACATTTAACAGATAGGATAATCTTACACGGCATGTAAATTTAAAACATGTCAGTACAGCACCATTTTCGTGTTCAGTTTGTGAACTTGTTTTTTCTGGTGTAAAGCGATATCAATCCCACATGGTAAAGTGCATGGTGAACAACAGGAATTAAAAACTGTAAAACCATCAACTAGTACGGAACCTTTAAACAAATGTGATTCTCGAAAGCGTAAACGTTCTAAAGATTGTAAAAATAGTTGTGCAACAAAAAGAATGAAGAATGGTGAACCTCCAATAACACATTGTAATGTATGCAATATTGATATACCTTCTTCATTGATGCAGGGACATTTGCGCAGTATTAATCATAAAAATAATGCTTGTCATGAAAACAATTCTGCGAATATTCAGAAAATTGGTAGTGCATTTAAAAGTCGAATTGCTAGTTATAGACTTTATAGTAAAGAAAAAACTCAAAGTATTGAATCATTTAAAAAAATGTACAACCTACTGTGTTTGGCTTGGTAGATAATGTTTTAGTAGAGCATAAAACAATTAAAATGAATTTCGAACTTTTTGGACTCTATGTAAAAACTGTGAGCGAAGGTGAAATTACGGATATCAAATCTTTTAATACAAAAAACATAATTGTTAGTGAATCAACTAATATTAGTGATATATATATATATACCAAGATATGTCTAGAGCTATCATTGTGAAGAGTGAAGAGTTCCAGGAAAGGTAGTCAGGCTGGGCGTTGGTTGAAGTACTTTATTTAGAAACCAACATGAATAAATATAACCCCCTTCGAGCAGCATCATATATTGATTTGCCAGCATGGATCAAACTTAAGCATGCTTGTGTAAACGTTATGAATAGAGACCATGCATGTTTTTGCGTGGGCTGTAAACTCAGCTCTCCATCCAGCAGTGGAGAATATGGATAGAACATCATCTTATCCTCACTATTCCTCAGTGTTAGATTTAGAAGAAATGGAATTTCCTATGGAGATAAAAGATATTAAACGTTTTGAAGAGCTGAACAATGTAAGTATTAATGTGTATGGAATTGAAAACAAGAGTATAGTTGGTCCTCTATATTATACTCAGGAAAAAAAGGATGCTCATGTAAATTTACTATACATAACCGAAGGTGAAAATGCTCACTATTGTTGGATAAAACATTTAAGTAGACTTGTTGGTAGTCAGCTGTCAAAACGTAATAATAGGAAGTGGTTGTGTGATGGCTGTTTGCTATATTTTAGAAAAGAGGATCAACTAACTCAACATCAAAAAGGGGGATGTAATCATGTTCGTACGGTATTACCTACTCCTGGAAATAATATTCTAAAATTTAAGGACTTTGAGAAGCAGCTTGGAGTACCTTTTGTTATATATGCTGACTTTGAGGCTTTGTTAAAGCCTTTTAATACATGTTCATCGAATCCATCTAAACCTTTTACCAACACTACTCACATTCATGAACCTTTTAGCTTTGCATATTATATTAAATGTAGTTACGATGACTCTTTAAATAAGTTTGAGCTCTATAGAGGACCTGATGCACCTAAAGTTTTTATGGAAAGGCTTGAAAAAGATGCAATCCGTATATCCTCTATTTTAAATACTATCATTCCAATGGTGCCACTAACATCAACAGAGCAAATGAGTTTTGAAACTGAAACTAATTGTTTTATATGTGGTGAATGTTTATATACAGATAGGGTTCGCGATCATGACCATTTAACAGGAAAATATCGTGGTGCTGCTCACCAAGAATGTAATTTAAAGTATAGAGTAACTAAATTCATTCCAGTCATTCTACATAACGGTAGCAAATACGATAACCACTTTATCGTTAAAGGATTTGGAGCTTCAGATGTAAAATCGATGTGATTCCAAATAATAAGGAGCAATACATATCGTTTACAAAATATATCAAAACTAGCAATAAAAAAACTATAAAACTAAGATTTTTAGATTCATTCCGCTTGATGTCAAGTAGTCTTGATAAGCTTGCTAGTAATTTAAAATCAGATCAGTTTCATGAAATTCAACGTGTCTTTCCTAAAGAAGATGATTTTAATTTGATTTGTCAAAAGGGTATATTTCCTTATGGATATAGTAACTCTATGGAACGTCTTGAGGAGTGTTCTTTACCACCAAAAGATGCATTTTACAGCTCTCTAAACACAAGTCATATCAGTGATCAGGAATATTTACATGCACAACGTGTATGGACACAGTTTGACATTCAAACTTTAGGTGCATTTTCAGACATATATTTAAAGACAGATGTGTTGTTATTAGCAGATGTTTTTGAAAATTTCCGGAATGTTTGTATGAAAACTTATGACCTTGATCCTTGTCAGTATTTTACTGCACCTGGGTTAAGTTTCAGTTCAATGTTGAAAAAAAACAAAAGTAAATTTAGAATTGATGACTGACATAGACATGATTAATTTTATAAAATCGTCAATTCGAGGTGGATTAAGCCAATGTAGTGGACGATATTCTAAAGCGAATAATAAATACATGCCTAGCTACAACCCTTGTGAAGAGTCAAAGTATATTGTCTACCTTGATGCAAATAACCAATACGGTTGGGCTATGAGTCAATATCTACGACTGAAAGATTTTCGCTGGCTGACACAACCTGAAATTGATGTCTTACATGTTAACACTCTAAATGATAACGATGATAAAGGATATATTTTAGAGGTAAATCTTGAGTACCCTAAAGTGCTACATGATGAACATAATGATTTACCATTTTGTCCTGAGAATATGAAATCCCCGTATATCACATCACAAACAAAAATGTTAATTGCTAATTTGAATGATAAATGCAAATATGTAATACATTATCAAAACTTGAAACAGTGTCTACAGCATGGATTGAAATTAACTAAAATTCATCGCGTATTACAATTTCATCAGTCAGCATGGCTCAAACCATATATTGATCTAAACAATAATTTAAGGACACAGTCAACAAACGCGTTTGAAAAGGATTTTTATAAACTCATGAATAATAGTGTTATTGGGAAGACTATGGAGAATGTTGATAAGCGAGTTGATGTAAAGCTGATAACAAAGTGGGAAAATGATGGTAAAAGGTATGGTGCTAGCAACTTAATAAGCATGCCTAACTTCCATAGCTGTTCAATTATTCATGAGGATTTAGTTGTAATACAAATTAATCGCCTTAAAGTAACTTACAACAAACCTATATATGTGGGTTACACCATTCTGGAATTATC
Source organism: Meconema thalassinum (assembly GCA_946902985.2). Classification (NCBI taxonomy): domain Eukaryota; kingdom Metazoa; phylum Arthropoda; class Insecta; order Orthoptera; family Tettigoniidae; genus Meconema; species Meconema thalassinum. The sequence continues at coordinate 86,683,259 of OX336393.1, forward strand.
AAAAACGCTTATGTATGAATTTCACTATGAATATGTTAAGAAAAATTATCATGATAATGCAAAATTACTCTACACAGACACAGATTCTTTTATTTATGAGTTTAAAATTGATGATTTTTATGAGGATATCAAAACTGAGCTAAATAGGTTTGATACAAGTGACTATCCCAAGGATAATATTTACCATTTACCTCTTGTAAACAAAAAGGTTCTTGGAAAATTTAAGGATGAATGTGCTGGATTAATAGGTACATCACCACGTTGCAAACGTTGATTCAGCTTTGTTCCTGGACCACAAAAAAGATATCCAGGAAGATAGATTTCAAAAGGTAAGTATTGAATGACTTTGTCAATGACGCCATGACCAGTACAAGTTTGACATATCCGTTTCCATAGGTGGAGAAAAGGTTTGATTTTCCTCTTCATCTGTAGACGTTGCTGATGATGTTGCTTTTTTCTCACCATCCCACCCGTGGAATGAGGAAACAAAGTCTTTATACTGACTTTTATGACCGTGATAGAGTTTGACCAGCTGGTAAGTAGCACACTGTCGCATAGAGGGTATTTTTACCATAGCCACTTGCTTATGGTGATCATAATCTGTACATGGTTGCAATTCACTTAACACAGGGTCTCGAGTCCATGATTTTGGTACATGTTGCCAGATTTCTTTCACTGCATTTGCTGCCACATAATAAATGAACGATTTTGGAAGAGCCAATAATTCTTCTTTGGTAAAACTGTCTAGTTTCTTTTTACACACACAAAAAACTTTCCAATCGCTTTATCGGTAGCATCCCCTTTCTCCATGGTATAATGTAGATGTTTACACGTCGCTTGTAGAAATCACACTGGTGTCATTCACAGGTAAACCTAGAGTTTTAATTTTATTTAACAACTCACAGCAGGCATTGGTGGTTAGCCAATGAAACAATTGCCACACCTGTGCCAAGGCTTTATGACTAATGTTGTCACAGGGGCAGCGGTCCATGAGTGTTTGCAGCGAGGGACAGCCAAAGTCCATTAAATCGATACATTGACAGTAAGACGCCAAGAATGGATGTAGCCATTGACGTTTTTCACTACCTTTCACAAATACCACATGGGCTGAAGACAAGTGGGCTTCATGACCATGTCCAGGTGCTTATATGAAATGGTTCCTTGCTTCCATTCTAATTGCATATGAGTTTCAATCCACTGGGTTTGTTTACGGTCTTTATCACACAATAAATCAAACGCATAGGGTGGTTTAAACACCAAATGGGTAGCTTGCGATATCCAAAAAGTGGAACAATCGATGATGGCCACTTCTTTAAATACAAATTTGTTATCTCCAATTTTAAACCCTTGACAGTCAACAATTAGTGTACACAACATGTTCACTCTTGTATGGATCAAGTCCAACTGACCACAGACTGACTTCGTCCAGTAAGGTGTACCCATGACATTTACTTACATTCCATTCTAGTAAAAGAAAAACACGGACTAGTCACTATTGAGGTTAGGGTATGACAGGGGGCATAAAATAATAATATAACAACAACAACCAATTTTTATTACATAATTTTATTGGCATAACAAGTTTTACATTCTTTTGTCATTCTAGGATAGGGGCGGTACCTACTCATACAACAAAAAAGTATTTTATGTTTATAGCGTCCATAACACCGATGATATCGCAATGTCTCTAAACTGGATGTTTTTAACTGTGAGCTGCTCACTGAAGCACTGTTGACACCATAAAGTCCACATGTATCATAACTTTTTCATCACTCAGAGGCGCGAGTGAGGGGTAACTTGAATGACAGGGTATATTACCCACATCCATTCTATACAGGTAGGGGCAGGCGGGTGACCAGCGCTGATGTTCTTCCATGGGTTGATCAGTTTCTTCCCATTGGTCTATGATGATGGGACAAAAGGCACATTTCACTTCATCTCTTGTTTTTAAATAATAGAATCCAGCGGCCGCCAAGGCTTGAGGGTTTATGAAAGGCACCGGCCACGTCGCAAAGGTCTTGAGACGTTGTTCCTCAGAGTTTAAATTCATGAATGTGACTTCTCTTGAGGCTTTAAAGCAAGACATGACTGAGCGGCTTGACGTAGGTTGACCTGTTATTTATACACTTGTCACTTGGTTGGACAGTGGATAATAGTTGACTTGTTTGTGATGAATGATCAAACAGTAGGCCGTCGTATTGGCTGGAACATTATCATGCATTTCAAAATCTAGTCGAATGTCAATATTGGATGGCTTGACAGACTCTTCCAAGCAGGAACAGTCGAAGACAATCAGTGGCGCCCTTGTCTTAAAAGCTTGGGGTGACAACATGGGTCAATTCTCTTTCTGATAATACGACCATCTAAATTTAGAAAACAAGTCGTACAGGGGACCAAACTTATTTTTTGAAAAATCCAAATCCAGTCCTTCATAGGGAAACACAGCACCGTTGAGGAAAAGACGTGCATTTCTTAATTGCAGGTGATCAAATTGTGTAGCATATTTGGTTTGTTGATACTTGCGATTTGTTTGAAAACCCACGATCATGTAGAGAGGTCTCTCTGTATAGCGAGCTGTTTTTACAGACCAACTGTGTGTGTTGGTGGTGGGCAATAGCGGGTACTCATGGAGTGCCCAGCTTCTAAATTCCATGGGTAGAGGCAGTTTTTTGCTATCGTCAAGGGTCACATGAGGCACTTTCCATAGCATGCGTTGTAATTGAATTTTTGAATCTATGGGGGCATTGTTGGCTCCCGTGAGTGCATTATTATCACTCCTGTCTCTCACCAAATAAAGCACTTGCCTTGCATTCACCACAATGCGCTGGTGATCTTCAGCAAAGACTAGAATCAGTTTAAGAGGTAAATATCCAGTAAAGGTGCCATCAGTGTGTACCATCCAGTCATTGGTCGAGTCACGACACCAACCCGCCATGCAAAGTGTTTTACCTTCTTCCTCACTATAAGAGGGGTATAGTTTCATGACACTGGAAATAGCCACATTTCGAGTGCTATCCACCACGATATCGTTAATGACATACCACAACTCAGAAAACAGAAAGGCAAAAGCATGGTTGGCCAACTTAGATGTGGTAGGTGTAGAGCCATCGGCTTTGGTGAGTCGACCTTCAATCTGAATGACACTTTCATGCGGTAGGGTGTAAATATCTTGGTTGTTGATAACAAATTGAATTTCATCATTGTTATTGAGTCCAGGTGTTTGAGCTTGATAGGAATGGAGATCAATTCTTACCACTCCTGGTTGCTCCTCGATGTGGTTCGCTACCTCTAGGATAGAATTCATCATGCGGGTTGACGTGGTAACCCAAATGTTGTAAAATCTGCCTGTCCTTAGATGTTAACGTGTATTCACGTGGCAAACAACTAACACCATTCCTAGTCGGTGTTGTTGCTTTATACACAAACTTCATAGTGGCTTTAGCACCATCTTGTAGGTCACTGGTGTGGTGGAATCTAGATCAATGAGTTGTTGATCTCTATTAATCAGTCTTAATGTTATATTACTAATGCCATCGACATCCACAGAATGAAAAAGCACCACTGGAGGGTTTTCACGAATAATATAGCCATTGGGCGATGTTACAATAAAGTCATGAAGCGAATGCGATGGTTCTTAATTGGTGTACACTTGGCTAATAATATTACACGTCACCGACACGTGATGGTCTTCAATGAATTTCACTTCATGGTCCGATTCATGTTTTTTGTTGGGCTCCAACACGCGTGGTTTAAATCCTAGTAATGTATTAATGGAATCAGGGTGTGTTTTAAAGTCAATTTTGAATGTGGAAAAAATACTACAGCGATGATTGTTGGTATTTCCTACAAGTTCAAACTTGTGCATTCCATCGAGAAATGACTTTAAACCATATTCATTGATCAACACCACATAAATGTGTTCATAAATGTCATCTATCGTATATCCACCAGAGTTCAGGGTGAGCACACAATCATCATAGTAAAACTTGTTGTCCACATTTTCACGTATGTTGTATATTCTATGGTACGTTTCAAGTGAAACAAGTCCTAAACCATAAGGTCTTTCACTCAATTCAATAGGCGGGTAAAAGTCTAGGCTGACTTCAGGTCCGCATCCATGCAGTGTAAACGTCTTACTTTCCACTGACATACTGTTGACGTTTTTGCTTATGCTGCGTCTTATATAAAAAAATTAAACACAAACGTCCACACTGTTGGCTGTTAAATGTTTGCTCACGTTTCACATTATAATATATCTTGATCCTGATTCGAAAATAGGTCACTAATTCCATGGGCGGGGGCAAGTTCCCAAAACTGTCAAAGTACCATATGTTGGATCCCTCTTTGACATAAGCTACATAATGTGTTCCTGGTCCTCGGTGATCATCCAAATTGGCAACAGCACATTCCTGTTTCCAGGGTCGTGGGGGGTAATTGGTTTCGCATAAACACACCTCGTAAATGAGAAAGCTTCAGTTGTTTAGCATAGCTTTCCACTTGCTGATGCGTCAGGGCATGTCTGGCTATGGCTGAGTTTAAAGATGTCTTTTATTTTATTTTTTTATTTCGAAATGGTGAAATTCAAAATCCTTGTTGATAAAAGGCTGGCTTTAAATTGGCATTTCTAGCCCCCATAGCAATGGCTTTCATCGTTTCATTGTGTCGCTGACTTTCTTTTAGTTGTTGCTTGCCCTGCTGTGCGGCTTTAATAGTTTTTGCCACCGCACTGACACCGCCCAAAAGTGAACCCAGAGCAGCCAGACCAGCGAATAATGCAGGAAAAAATCCAGCTCGTTTGGGGACGGGAATCCCTCGCCCTGGTTTTGAACCCTGTCGCTGACGTTTTGGAATAACATGTCTCTGTGCCGCTCGAAGAGCTCTCCTTATGGTCAACACATTATTTTTTCTTTTTTTCTTTCGCGAGGGCCTGTCCACGAATGCCTTAAGCCCATGCTTTGCCAATGAGAGGGTCTTATTTTTAGTCTTTTTATTCTTTCTTACCACATATCTTTGTTTCACCATGATGATGACCAACAACCTTTCACAAGAAAGTTTAAGTCACAACTAACGTCAGCTTGTTATTTCATGGCTGTATATTCCAATTCCACATAAAGCGGGAAATCGTTTATGTTTTTTCCAGCTTGCTTTTCATCCCATGTCAACATGAGGTGAAAGGATAATTCGTCACTTGCTTTGACCATTTCATGGTTACGGACCATCATCCTATGACCGTTTATCTCTACATGTAAATGGTTTTCATCAGGCATCGCGTATTTCATGTGAATGGTTCCCTCATAGTGTAATCGATAGTGGTTTAAACCCGAAGCAAGCACATAGGTCAGGTGCTGGTCATGGAATAGCGGTAAATGGTTCCTATCATTCACAGGTTTTTCATTTGTCAGATACACTAAAAATATAGATGGAATAAATTTATAAAGGCTTTTCATTTGGTAGGTGAGGTAGCGTTTGGTGCAGACACCATCATCTTCTTGCGGGTCTTCCACGTGAATAATACGATGGTGATTAGCTGTATAGCCATCCACAGTAAGCTGAGGCACTTTGTTATATAACTCATGCACCTTGTTATCCACATACTTTTTTTGTAGTAACGTCTGTAGACACTTGAGGATGTTTCACATGGGTTAACCGCTTTCCCTTAAAGTCATAATCTCCCTGTTTTGTGCGTGGCACTACAGACCTATCCATATAGTGTTTATTAGCAGGATCTGTGTCTTGTTTAGGATCATGTATTTGAACAGACCTAGCTTTGGCCATCAATGCACGTCCGAAGACATCCATCGTCAACCTGTAGTACGAGTCTACTGTTTCTATGACAAGGTTCGGTTCCATGTATATAGACCGCTTGCTAGCCTCTCTAAGCCTTAGTTGAAATGAAGATTATTAAGCAGCAAGAGTCATTCCCCGTGGGGGACATGGTTTCCCATCTCTGTCCCACATCACGTGAACAACGCCATGGTTCACTGTTTCCATCTTCCATTCGCTGCATCATTGTGGGACCTTCCGGCTGTGGAAAGACCAATCTTTTGCTGACGCTTATTACAGCACCCAATGGTCTGTGTTTTCAAAATATTAATATTTTTGCAAAATCTCTCTACCAACCCCTCTACGTGTTTCTGGATCAGGTCATGTCTGGATTACCAAATGAGAATATGGGTTATTTCACATTTTCCATGCAAGAAAATGTTATTTCACCGGATGAGGTAAAGCCTGATTCACTCATGATTTTCGATGATGTATCCACTGAACGACAAGGCATCATTCGAAGCTATTTCAGCATGGGTCGACATAAACATATCGATTGCTTCTATCTTGGACAAACGTATTCTAAAATGTCCAAACAGTTGATTCGTGACAATGCCAATGTCATTGTTTTATTTCGCCAGGACGAGAGGAACAGTCGTCACATTTATAATGAGCATGTAAATCCGGATATGACCTTTCAAATGTTTAATGAATTGTGTGCTAAGTGCTGGAACACTCAACGTCATGCCTGTTTAGTGATTGACAAACAAAGTGAACTCAACCAAGGGCGGTATCGCTTAGGGTTTGATCATTTTATTTCTTTTTAAGGCATTGTGTCATTCCCTCTCAAGTCATTTGTCAAGACACCATGGCGTTAGCAGAGAGTCAATTGAAAAAGCATATTATTAGAGCAAAAAATACTATTCGCCAAAAGTTTCGTCAATTGAAACGATCACGTGCGGATCATGCTTTGTTTATTCAACAACATTTAGCACCTCCGCTAAAAGCCATGTTGAAACCCTCTTTCAAGCCATTTGAAACGCTACCCACTGTTTCACAAGCTACGCAGACGCACCACAAGGACCCTGTGGAAGAGGAAGTGGAAGAGGAACAGGAAGATTTGACTAGTGTTAGCGAGGTTGAGGATGACGAGGAACAAGTGTTTACACCTCAAAAAAAGACCTCACCCCTCGCAGAGTTTTTATGAAAAAAGAAATCCTTGGCCATGGTCGAAACACCTTGCCCTTCCAGATCGTCGCCGTTTTCACAACTCTTGGCCACCCCTCAACATAAAGCTCAATTGAAAAATATTTTAATAAAATATTATGGATCAGCACTGGAACCCTATTTCACCGATTTATTTATTGGAAACACAGATACTAAATATGGTGTTCGCTATGAGGATGATAGTTTTAAAATTGGGGATTCATCGATTAAATTTGCTCGTGCTAAAGCTGTCATTAAAAAGATCAATTAAAAATTAACACCAGGACTGTTAAAGCTGCTATTCTCTCGGACCCCCTCTTCCCATGATTATACGCCAGAGGACCTTGCCAAATATAAATCCATTTTATTGGACACCCATGCCCACAAAAGACAGTATGATCCCTCTCAACAAGTGAATGCCAATATATCTCAAAATATAAAACCATCATTGCAAAAATGTTCCCCTCCAGTCAAAGTGGTCGTCGTAAAGTGTCCGCTTCGGGAGTGACATTTAAACCATTAAAACCCCTTGTGGATGTTACCTACTGGGACAATCCCAATGAGCTCGTCCAGCGACTACAGCTATTGCATGCTTCACGTCAAGCCGGCCATACTGGTCACGATTGGGAAATTCAAGAAATTGAAGAAGAACTTCGAAATGCCAAAATTATTGTTTAAGCCTTCGCCCATTAAAGTGGGCATCGCTCATGAGTTGCATCGTCCAGCTAGACGTCACTATCCACGACTCAAGGTGATTTCACGAGGTGTGGATGAACTTTGGCAAGCAGACTTGGTTGAAATGATTCCCTGTGCTAGTGTTAACGATGGTGTACGCTATATGTTAACGGTCATTGATGTGTATTCCAAAATGGCCTTTGTTGAACCTGTGCGTCGCAAGTCTGGTCCACTAATCACCAAGGCCTTTCAACATATTATTCAACAATCCAAACGTCAACCTCAGTTGCTACAAACCGATCAGGGAAAGGAATTCTTAAACAAGGATTTCTCCAGTTTTCTCAAATCTAAGGATATTCACCATTACACCACATACAGCAATCTCAAAGCCAGTGTGGTCGAGCGGTTTAACCGAACATTGAAAACCCATATGGGGAAAGCCTTTACCGATCAAGGCTCATATCGCTAGCTGGACTTATTACCTGAGCTAGTATCACGTTACAATGACACCAAACACAGAACCATTGGGACCAAGCCACGACTTGTAACCAAAAATATTCCGCGACTGGATAAACTGTTTAACCCCATAAAAACAGCAGACCCTAAACGTCATCGCCTTAACATCGGGGACTATGTTCGTGTGAGAAAATTTAAGTCTGTCTTCGACAAGGGTTACACACCAAATTGGGGGACTGAACTATTTCGAATTCGACAAGTCAACCTAAACAGTCCAGTCACCTATTTACTCGAGGACCTCAACCATCAACCCATAAAAGGCAGGTTTTATCTCCAAGAACTCCAAAAGACAGCATTTCCAAATCATTACCTGGTGGAAAATGTGTTGAAACAAAAAGGAAATAAACTATATGTAAAATGGTTGGGATTTAGCTCAAACTTTAATTCATGGATTAATAAATTACATGTTGTATGAAACTGTGCACCTTGTATTTATTTATTCACTCATGTTGTACTTAACCTATAGCCCTATGTGTGTACATTCCTCAGCTCCACATGTATTATTATAAGCAATACATATTTCTTTCTCTCTTCACCTGTGTTCTCTCTTACACCGACTCTCCCCCTCTCCTCCGCTTCACCTCCCACCAAACTCAAAACAGGATGTAACTTGTTAGCTCTTATCGCACACGTGCACAGCTAACGTTCAAGGTGAACACCTGTGTTTTAGGTCATATTACACATGAACTTGCATTTTCTCACGTATGAACCAAAACAGGATGTGACTTGTTTCACAAGGGAAGCGGTAATAATGTCATCTCGCACGTGTTCACATGTATTTCATCACTCTCCTTTTCATATCGTTATGAGATTGTAGTAGTAAGGACTGGCGAACAACGTCAGTTCAACACACTGCTTTACACACACACAAATGTAGTTAGGCCCCCTTTGACATAATTTGAATAAATTCATGGGCCGGTCCATAGGGACCAGGCCAAAGGGACCGGTCTAAAGGGATTAGTCAAAAAGGACCCGTCAACAAGGACCCGTCAACAGGGGCTCGTCCACAAGGACTCGTCCACAAGGACCTGTCAACAATGACCAGTCCAAAGGGGCCCGTCCACAGGGACCCGTCAACAAGGACTCGACCACAAGGACCTATCAACAGGGACCCGTCAACAATGACCCGTCAACAGGAACTCGTCAACAGGGACTCGTCAACAAGGACCCATCCAGAGGGACCCGTCAACAACGACTCGTCAACAATGACCTGTCAACAATGACCCGTCAACAGGGACTCGTCAACAAGGACCCGTCAGCAATGACTCGTCAACAATGACCTGTCAACAATAACCCGTCCACAGGGACTCGTCAGCAATGACACGTCAAAAATGACCCATCAACAGGGACCCGTCATAAAGGACCCCCTTCAAAAGGACCCGTCCAAAGGGGCTAGTCAACAGGGACCAGTCCAAAGAAACAAATCAACAGAGATCAATCAAAAGGGACCAGTCAACAGGGATCAATCAAAAGGGGTTATCGCCTCAAGGTCTGACATACCCCTCTTTGATTATTGGTTTGCCTATCGACAAGCACCGCTTGAAATACTTTATGATCACCCCTCGTGGAATGGGTTAGGTTAGGCTACACTACAGCCACCATCTTTAAAAAGCCCGTCCTCTTACAAAAGCTATGAGTGGGCATGCGTAAAAACAAAAAACAAGCATGTTAATTCATAGTGGCTTTCCACCGTACACATATCTCTTGTGTAGAACAACGTTTAATTCCATATTGGCATTCAAACTCTCACATGTTGCATTTGGAAAGCGAGATTCTCTAAAAAATACAATTTCACTACTAGGGGTAGTAGGGGTAGGTTTTATTTTGGGGTGGAAATATGTTATCCAATGGAAAGGGGGTGTCCGCCCGAGTTCAATGACACCTCATTCGTCAAAATCCGACCATGCGTTGGAGAGATATCGCGCCGCCGCCATCTTGTGAGGTGGGGAGGTGGAGGTGGAATTAGTACCATCCAAAAACCACTACTCTCATTGAAAAGGACAAAGAGTTATAACTAAACCCATGCATTTAGGAGAAAGTAGGCTATATGTTCTTTACTGAACATCCTTTTCTTTCTGTCATTGGTTGTTCTTTTACTTCAAGATTTTCATCACTGTGCATTAAAACTTTCCGTTGTATCTGAACGTGTTCAGGCACCACAACAATAAGCCATACTTCTTAAGGGGTGATGTAACCGATGAGGTATCAAAATATCAACATTTTGAAATATATGCCTTTTGTATGTATGGTCTCTTTTATACTTTGTTTAAAAATTTCAAGCTCATTATTCAACTGGAAGTATTTTTAAAATAAATTTATATCTGATGCTGCAAGTCTATAGACAAAGTTACTTAAATGTGAATAATATAACATATCCAACTTTCAAATGTTGTTTTCCCAATATCAATTTTCCACCACATAGGTACACTTTTCTCTGAAACTGAAATATCAGGGATTGTTTATTGAGTGATTATACACATATTTATGAAGGGCTATGCTTCTATGTAACCATGTGTAGAATTGGCATGCATTTACATTCATATTTTCACTGAGGTTTATAGAAACCAAAATACAAATGACTATAAATTTTAAAAACTCTTCGCGGTATTTGGATAATTCTTCATAAAGCTAGAGATACTAACATACATTTAAACTGGTTAAAAGCTCAGGCCAGGATCTTTTATAGTTATGTTGTAAAGTGTACCCAAATAAGAGGATGTAACGAACATTTTGCAGTGACTGTACTGGTGCCATTTTGCCATCCAAGATAGCTGTTGCTTGGCACGTAATAGATCAATCAGCATTAGACCACTGAACAAAGTTTCAGTGCTCTGTGTCTTACATTGTCAACTCAGTGAACTTTTAAAGCCAGCTATGCCTTTTCGGTTACATCCCCCCTTAAGAGTGCATTTTTTCTGAGATTGAATTAGAAACTATACTCGTATGCTCCACAAAGAGCTCCAGCTCGTTATATATAAATGGGCGTAGAATTGTTTGTATATATATACATACATATATATTGAACCCGAGGAGGTTATGCTGACTGGAATCGAACGTGGTTCTCAGAGACTGTGATCTCAGTATAAAGGTTCCACCAGGGAACGAACCCGAAGTCTGTGGAGGGAGTTTCATTGTAAAAACCCCTAGAGAGAAGTGTATATTAAATCACTGGTGTGATTTCAGTTGTAGTGACATTATTTATTAAAATAATGAAGGGAAATTGAGCAGAATACATTACTATTAGACTACTTGGTGTAGGCTATATGGGGCTTGGAACACTGCAAGTGCAGAGTGGACGTTTTACAAATTAGCCCAGAATTGTGGGAGGTGTTCAGTGGAGCCACGTCCATCTCTCTGACCTCATTCTGTCATCTGGAAGAGGGTGAGGGCCTGAATAATGACCCAGTTCTTCCCCGACGGAGAATGGATTTGAGAGTGGTGGGGAGAGATCACGAGGAAAATCACTGATTACTCGTGATTGGAGTAACGAAAAGATATGAGACTTGCCCACAGGTGAATCTTTAGACTGGAGGCTAATTTTAGAGCCGTTAATCTGCGAAATTGACGCATATTTAAGGAAGTGCGGAAGGACCGTAGAACTATCATTGTTCGCGGCGGGATTTGAGGAGGTCGCCAGGGAATCCCGGGAGATAGCGTTCCCACGCTATAGAGAAAGGAATTAATATTAATTAATTGGCCGAGCGATTCTTCAGCACGCAGCCAGTTCTGGGATCAGAGAAGAAAATGGAACCCAATGAACATGGTTTCGAGACCAGAATCATGCTGGGAGAGGAGCCAAGATCCCGCGGGAAGATTGCGCTCTACTTTCTGTGTGAATCCGATATAAGGGAGTCGACCCTTAGCAGAGCGTTCAGTTACAGTTCAGTTACCAGTCAGTTACAGGGCAGTCCTACTCAGTCTTCATTCTGTCTTAAAGAGTCTTACACGTGTTGGAGCCAGTCTCACACCAGTTTGTCACAGTTTGTCAAGAGAGGCGCAGGCAGTCGTCATGGCGGAACATATGTTGGTCCGGTGCATGAAAGGACGCCCGCACAAAGAGTTCTACATTTGAGTGAAGCATTTAATAAGCTTTTATTTTAATAATCGCGCTGCAGGTATACTCAGCAGTACGAACAATGGCTTGTTCACGTAGGAAGCATCGTGTAAGATGAGTGGTAGAACTATTGTAAATAATAATAATAATAATTTGTGTAAAGTTATGGACAGTGTTAAGCGCAATGTATCAAATATCGACTGATCATTCATGTCTAAATACGCTTGAATGCGCTGGGAGAACTTTACGAAGCATTTGGTAATGTTTTAAGGATACCAAATAATAACGCTCAGGACGGAAGTTAGCATATCTATGCGACGCAAGAAGCTTACCGTAGGAGTATGGATAAAAACTGTTGGTGAATTCCGAGGGCAGGTAAACCAGACTTTCAATCAGGAGTTGGTAGGAGCACGGGAGATGCCGTCGACACCTGCAATTTTGATATCTTTGCTAGGGAATTTCAAGCAATGAAAAGTGTACACAGTGACGTGTGTTGTGTATAAAGCATATGTAAAATATCTTTTAAAGTAGTGGTTTTATAAGTGTTATAAAGTGTCACATGTTTGGGAGCAATAGCTTCCCTATAGAAATGCAAAGTGCCGTATGGTTAACGGAAGTTGTGTGTCATAAAAAGTGTGTATTCAAGATGAATATGTCGCGTTAAACCTGCATATGGCAGGCGACTTGGAAGGATATGATTGGTTGAAGCCACCATGAGAAGCCGTGAGATATGTGAGTACCCCACAAATTATGGTTAATTAGAGAATAGAGGCCACTGCATGTGACGTGATTTCAGTAAAGATGTCAGTAAGAATGAGATTAGGAGGTAGACCCTCCAGGTTTAATCATTATTGTATTGATTTTTATACAGTTGAGATGTTAATGTGCATCAATAAGTGGATTAATCATTACCACTATTAATTAAAGATGGCAATCAGTTATGTAAATGTTACGAGCACAGTTGTTCGAGTTTTGAGATGATTGGTTGTGTCGGATTTTGGTAAAATATGTCAGAAATCATAATTATAATAAGGAATGATTTTGGTAAAATATGTCAGTGAGAATAATAATAATTATGAATATCAAAGGTATTAATGAACGCATCAGGAAATTATTGTAAACAGGAAATAATTACGCTATTTGCAAGACTTATTGATCCAAGCAGTAAGATTATACAGTAAGATTACATTACGGGATTAAAGAAACAGTTTGATATCAGAATATTGTATTAATGGGAATATAATTATGCCGGGAATGAAAGAGCTTTTAGTGAAGTGAATTTGCAGCTTATGTGAGAAGCTTATAGAGTAACTGATAGATTTCTCTTAATATTATAGGACGAAGTCGTAACATTAGGTAAGGAGCCAGGTGGTCTATTCTACGTATGAAATCTCCTATGCCGGGGGCATAGCGGAGATATACTTTGTGCCAGAGTTTTAGTGATGGACCCTAACTCTGATGAAGGATGGAATGTTCCGGGTTGGAATCCCGTGATTAGGTGCGAGGAAAACGAGGACACCTCGACACTCTAATGATTCCCCGAGAACTTATTATTGTGAGTGATTCGGCTTGTTGAAGCGAACCTCATACCGGCAGCATTGGGCTGACCGCATATTATTTAAGACACCTGTTGCCTATTAGACCAATGTTTTACGAAACCTCGTACCTTCATGTTGAATGGACCTGTTTGGTGCCAGTAATTACTTTATCCTCGGGGTAGGAATAAATATAAAGCTCATTCACTACCTGTGTGCATAATATTCAGTTAAAATCCATTGAGATATGTGTGCCATTGGGAGCACAGTATTGTCTTGTAAAATCTTACAATGCTTTGGAAGTAAGCCTTCAAACATAAAAGCGAGGGTCGAGCTAATTGGTGGAACCCCATTCCACATTCTATTGTATACCGACCGCTCGAGGAGAGGGTCTGGGGACGGTCAAGGCGAACCGTGAAAGCAAGTTGAAAGGAACAGATTTTAGACCCTGTTATGACATGAATGAAATATTGTTATGTTGAGTAATGAAGCCATGTGGTTTAAGAACACATTGATAATTATATATTATCCTGATGGTTCATGATTTTAGCTATCTAACGAATGGTTAGAAGTTGCATTTATACTGTCACTGACAACTTTTTCAGAAGTTGGTTACCAGATTCCACAGGCTACGCGCGCAAGGTAGTTTGATTATACCATCCGACACAACAACAACATAACGTTTTTATATGAAATCACAAAACGGCATGCAGTGGAACTATATAAATAGTGGAGTAGGGGTAGCTTACATGATTATGGAGTTGCACGTAGTTTACTGTGCAACACCAGAATAGGCTAATGCATGTAAAGCATTTGGTGGGAAAAGAAAGATCAAAACACACACGGTACACATAATTGTCAAATTAAGAAGGTTTTATGAATCAGTAATGTTGTGATATTAAAGAAGTCACATTGTATGACAGTAGTGTCAATGTACAGTTTGTTTTCTGATGTTGTACGTGTATCAGCGCACTAGAATATCTTTGTGATGTTCACATAAGGGTAAAGGTTTGTGGTATGATGTGATTTATTATGATTATGTTATATTCCTATTTGTGGATTGTGGAAAGTAATTTTTGTTTGCTTTTGTTTTATGGTTATGGGGATTGTTTTATTTGTTCAAAGCCATGATTTTATTTACTGAATTAAAGTTTTAGAATAGAGTTGTGCCTTATCAATGTAGAGTTGATACCTCTTAGCCTCAAATCCAAAGTATGCAACTGCTCAGTGGGAAGTCGGTACACCCTCGAGTCCTGAAGCTAGCTGGAGGCAGAAGCATATTTTCCATCGAGATTATACGCATGGGTACATGGAAAATGATGTCCTGTACAGTGATTTGAGCTATAGGTACAACTAAAGTCTGTCTATATCTAATGCACACAACTCTATTAAAGTAACAATTAACATGAAGTAGGGGAGGACCGCACCTAATTCTAGCTAAGCTCTGATACGCACAATATAAATTTTGATAATGCAATACGTCTAGTATGCATATATTTATCATGGCGCCCGTGATTGGGGCCTGTTGAAAATTACGGATCACCATAGGCGCATGAACATGATAGATATCATTCATTTATCATGGCGAGACCCAAGTGGGGCATTCGACAGCACAACCGAGACCTTGGAGGGTTGCTGCGATGTCTTAACGTGGACCACCTCCCATGACTATATTTATCATGGCCCAAGCAACGTGGAGCGGTATAAATTCATTGTGGAACCGCCTGCGTCAGTGCAATATGAGCGATCTTGGCATTGCACATGCATGGCATACTTGACGTCATTACATCTTTTAATTATCATGCCGCCCAACGTGGGGCCTGTTGAAAATTACGGTTCACCATAGGTGCATGAACATGATAGACATCATTCATTTATCATGGCCCAAGCAACGTGGAGCGGTATAAATTCATTGTGGAACCGCCTGCGTCAGTGCAATATGAGCGATCTTGGCATTGCACATGCATGGCATACTTGACATCATTACATCTTTTAATTATCATGGCGCCCAGATTGCGTGGAGCTTATGGGATTTAGGGAAAACCCATAGATTTTTATGGTATTTCATGGGGAAAACCATAGTAATTGTTTTTTTTTGCCTCAAACTGTGTTTGAGTGATTTTTAAGTTCAGTAGGCTTTTGATGTAACGCAGAATCTCTCTATTGAGAAGAGGATTACCAAAGGGTATGAGCGCTACATACCAGATCCACAATTTATCATAATATTATCAGGATTTGCACGACGTTACAATATGTGTACAGTGTTTGATGTTTCTTTTCAAAACATATCCACACATTTTTCCAGGAAGCCTGCCTGCATATTTAAGTGTATTATTGTGAAAATGTCAGGCACGGAGGAGATTTTGCAGGTTATTGCAGGGTTGAAACAGCATTTTGATGTTGTTAACGAGCAGAATAGGCTGGAAGCTAAGGCTTTCCAGGACAGAATAAACGCTCGGTTAGATGATAACCAGGTTGAAATAAACGCTCGTTTAGATGCCAATCAGGAGGCAATAAATGCAAATAAGGTTGAAATAAACAACAAGTTAGGTCAAATGCAAGAGGTAATTAAGACCGAAGTAACAGAAACTGTTGTAAGCATTGTATCGGAAATGCAGGTTAAAACAGATAAACGTTTCGAGGCCATAGAAGCAAAACTTGAAAGTAACTTACAAGCGTGTAAGCATGCTCAGGATGAAACCAACAGTAGGTTAGACGCGTTATCTAACGACATTAAGGATATTCAAATCCAAAACGAGGCGAATCTCGAACGCCAAGCGAAACTATTTTCAGAGTTTACTAGAACGGTAGACCAGAGATTGGAGGAGAACGTCTCTAAATGGGACCGGAAATTGAAAAGCTATGCTAGAGCAATTAACGGTGATCTCAAGAAACAGGACCAGAATATATTAGGTCAATGTCAAGAAATAGGTGAAATCAAGGCTGTCGTTAACGAGAGTAAAGAGCTGATAGGAAACATGAAGGGCCAGATAAGCAAAGTTCATCAAGAACTGGACCAAGTTCAGAATGACATTGTTGTAGTCAACAAAAGGCAAGAGGAGAATAGAGGTGAAATTATTAAGGTCCAGAAGGAAATGTCAAAGGTCAATGGACACATTCGAGAAGAAATCAAAGGATTGAGGGAAGAACTCGAAGTGAGAGAAGGCCAGAAAACAGAGGCAAGCGACAAGACCCTTGCTCAAATTAAGGAAAATGTAGAGGATGAAATCTCCCATATCAAACAAAGTCTGAAAGAAGACAAGAAGAAAATCTTTCAAGTAGCCGAGGAAAACCGAGATAGGCTTACAAGAATAGAGAAAGAAGTCATTACTCGTTTGGAAAGAGCAGAGATGCGCCACAATCAAATGGAGACTAGGATAATCGCACAGGAGGAAACATTTCTGAAAGATCCTAAGTCAAGTGAAGGCAGCATGGAAGATATGAGGAAAACAAGGTGGGCAGACTTAGAAACCCAACCTATAACAAGGAGTGCTACAGGCCCAGGCGAAAGTCCTTATATGACGCCAGGTGCACCAGTTGCGGCATCGACGCCACATGAAAATGCTATGCACACCCAGGTGATAAACGTCATAAGGGCAAGCGAAGAAAAACCAAGGAAATTCTCAGGTAGCCACTGTAATATGACACCAAAATATTGGTTGAAGGAAGTGACTGAATATCTGAATGATGCGCGAATACCACAGGAGCGCAGGCTACGAGCTATAGAGAAATTAACAGAGGGGGAGTGTGCATTATGGTTTCGCAGCTTCCGCTACACTTTCGATACTGTTGAGGAGTTTCGGGAGGCATTTTTGAAGAGATACTGGGACGCAGCGACCCAACAGAATTTACGGTTGGATTTATATGCAAAGAAATACAGTACCAACAACCAACGAAGTACGCCGAATTCTTCATATCGCAGATGTGTCGCTTCAAAGAACTGGATCAAAAACCGAACGAGCTGGAATTATGTATTGCTATCGCCAAGCAGCTTCCATACGAGATCCAAAGACTACTAATCTCGGCTAATGCGAAAACTGCTATAGAAATGGAGACAGTTCTTAGACAACTGGACCTCACAACAGCAAATACGATGCGTCAGAGTCGAACCGTGGAACAGGTACACGTGACCAACACGCAGACTGACCAACAGCAAGCTCCAAGGAACAATAAAGCTACGAGCACTGAAACATTAGATTCCTATGGACGGCAATGGGAACAGGAACCCAGAAGATGGCAGTCAAAGTACAAAGGGAATGCTAATAGAGGAGGAAGAGGTCGAAATTCATGGAATAAGCCGAATATCAGGGGTAAACCGTACCAAAACAATGGAGGTAACAATGGCCAAGAAGGCAACCATAGAAATTGGAGACCCCAAGAAAGAAGAAGTAACTTCGATGACGAGGTAGAAGAACGATATCACGCTTCTTTGCGGTACCTCGAGGAGAGGGGAGATGAGCCCCAGAAACAACAAGTCCGCTGGCAAGAAGTTATGCAGAACAGGACATCGCCAGACAGATATGGAGATGGAGCTAAGAGTTTGGAGCTACAACGCAGCGAACAGGAGAGAAGAAACTCCAAGGGGACGGGCGCTGAAGAAAAAAAAACGCCAAAATTAGAAGAGTTCGAGACTGAGGGATGGAAGTCTGTTAACATCATCAATTGGATAGCCAAACCGGAAGAGCTAATCGAGGATGCAGGAGGACCACAGGTCATGGTCAAGCGAGAATTGCCTATTATAATAGTAAGAGTGGCAGGATTAAAAATAAGAAGTTTGTTAGACACAGGGTCAACAGTAAGCCTTATGACACAAGCCTTATATGATGAAATAGCCCGGAGAGAGAATATTTTGAAAATACCGATCTCTAGTGTCAAGATAAAAGGGGTAATTCCAGACAGAACGATGATATGTAAATATCAGGTATTCCTAGATTTACAGATAGGAGGCTCTATTTTCTCACAGAGTTTTCTGTTAGTAAACAAATTGCCTTATAACCTACTTATTGGGGCAGAATTTATAAGGGAATACAGAGTGATAATCGACCTAGCACAGGACAGGGTTATGTTCCATGTGAATGAAGAAGCTGAAGGCTTGGAGGTCGCACTCAATGAGATTGAACCAGGGTCAAGTGAACAAGTATGGCATACATACAGAGACGTGGCTGGAGAAGAAGTGTTAGTTATTGAGCGGTTAGAAGAAGGGCTGAAAACACTAGCCACAGACCTGGAGAAAGATTTGGAACCCAAACTGGAAGAATATATTTCGGAAAAGCTAGAAGAAGCGAAAATTGGGCTAAAAGAGAAGGAAAATTTAAAGCAGTTATTACTGGAACAGAAGGAAGTCTTTGATTCGAGACCTGGTCGTATAAAGAACTTCACTTATGCTTTTCAAGTCAGTGATTGGACACCATTTAGGCAGAAACCCTACCCTATAGCCGAAAAGCATTATGCTAAAGTGAAAGAGGCAATTCAGGAGATGTTGGAGGCCGGTGTTATTGAGAAGACACCTACGCCTTATGTAAGTCCGTTGGTAATTGTACCAAAGACAGACGGAACTGTCAGAGTCTGCCTGGACCTGAGACATTTAAATTTGAAGATTATTCCAGAATTTGACCAAGTGCCACCTATTAAAGAGATCCTCAGGAAGTTCAAAGGGAAACCCGTATTCACAAATCTGGACATCACATCCAGTTTCCATCATCTTGAATTAGAGAAGAAAACTAGTCTGTTGACAGGATTTATGTTTGATCAACATACATACACATTTTTAAGGCTACCTTTTGGGTTGAAAACAGCTGGTTCAGCACTGATAAGAGCGTTAGATCGCAATCTATCAGATGAAGTGAAAGAGAGTACCATCAGATATGTAGACGACATTCTACTCACATCAGAATCTCTGGAGGAGCACATGAGAGACCTGAAGAAGTTGCTAGATGACCTTCGAGAAGCTAACTTTAAGGTTAATATCAAGAAATCGCACTTCTGTCAGAGGGAAGTCAAATTCCTAGGGCATGTTATTGATGCAAATGGAGTGAAGCCTAACCCAGATAAATTGGAGGTAATTCGAAATTTCCCTCGACCCACGAAAGTTAAACACGTCCGACAGTATTTGGGAGTAATTGGATTCTTTTCGAACCACTGCCCAAACTATACTACGACAGTAGCACCCCTGCAGGACCTATTGAAGAAAGGCGGCAGATGGAATTGGACGGAGCAATGCCAGGAAGCATTCGTGAGTTCAAAACAAATGCTTTTGGAATATGTGAAGCTGGGATACCCGGATTATACCCAGAAGTTCATCATACAGACGGATGCATCACTTATTGGGATCGGAGCGATGCTATTCCAGGAAAATGTGGACCAGCCTGAAAAGAAAGTTTTTATTGCCTTTATAAGCAGGAGACTGAAAGCCCATGAGAAAAATTACACGATCACAGAAATAGAGTTGCTCGCAATTTTGTACGCGTTGCAATCTTGGCATAAACTCGTGTATGGCTTCCAAATAGTCCTCAGAACAGACCATAAAGCTTTAACATTTTTGTTAAAAACAGACTTGTCTAGCCAGAGATTGACAAGATGGTCCCTGTATATTCAGCAATTTAATGTGGAAATAGAATACTGTCCAGGGAAAGAGAATGTAATACCGGACATATTAAGCCGTTACCCTAGAGAAGAGGAAGCGTTAGCTGTCCAGATTGAGAATCGAGATCAGAAGACGTTGGATGACTTAAGGAACCTTACCAACCTACAACGCGAAGACCCGTGGTTGAAGATGATGATCGATTACTTCGAGGGACGCTTAGCAAGGGGAACTGCAATATACGGAGAGGCAGAGGCATTGGCAACAGATTATATATGGTATAATCAGATATTACACAAGTGGGATGATGTAGTTCATACACGTCAAAGGATTGTGATTCCTGCATCTTTGCAGAGGAGATTGGTGTGGCTAGCACACAGAGCATTTGGACATCCTGGTATAGACAAAGTTTGTGCTCTGTTGAAGGAAGCATTTACTTGGCCAAAATTAAGAGAAACGGTGAGAAATGCTATTAGGACATGTGATCTATGCCAGAGGGTAAAGCCAAATCCCTTTTTAATGAGGCAACGACCTATCCCGTTGTTACCGGAGAAGCCAAGGCAGCTATTGAGCATAGACAACTTTGGACCATTGCCTAGAGCACGTAGAGGCAATAGACACATTTTTGTAGCCATGGATGTATTTTCGAAAATGGTGGTATTATGCCCCATACAGAAGACAAGTTCAAAGCAGGTCTTGAAACGCCTGAAAGAGAGAGTTATTCCGATTCTTGGGAAGCCGGATAACATTCTCTCGGACCACGGAAGTTGCTTTACGAGTGCGGAATTTCGTCGAGAACTGGAAACTCTAGGAATTAGGCAGATTTTATCTACCATTCGCCATCCTGAGGCAAGTCCAGTTGAAAGAGTAATGAGAGAGATCCAGAAATACATGAAGATCTACTGCTCTGAAGCAAATTGGCGTTGGATTGAATTCCTAGAAGTAATTGAATACTGTATAAATAATACGGTACATGAGGCGACAGGTCAGGTTCCCGTGACTCTACATCTGGATCAGAGACCGGAAAGACCGTGGACTGGTGTCATTCCATTACCAGTAGACGCACAGCCAGGTCGAGAATTGAGGATCCAACGAACCTTCGAATATCTCAAAGCACAGGCGGAGAGACGTCAGCGAAGAAACCGTGAGAAGAGGTATCATAGACCGCTTCTCGTCGGAGAGAAAGTTTTAATTAAAAAACCAGCCAGTTCAGATCCAGAGGCACGGAAGTATAAGAAGTTCATTTTTGCTTACCACGGCCCGTTCGAGGTGATAAGAGACCTACAGAACAATGCATACAGGTTAAAGCATTTAGAAACTGGAAACGAGGTCGTTATGAATGTAGCCAATTTAAAGGTTTATTATCCGCCAGAAGAATTCGACGAACAAGAAGAAGTATTAACAGCGCACACCCAACTCAACGTGGAGAGCGAAGTCAGCCAGGCAGTCAGAACTGAAAGTTCGAGCGGCAAGACGGAACGAGAAGCAGACAGTTTGCCCAGTGGAAGGGACGAACAACAAAGATGCCAGTGTCTGCGAGAATTCTATGAAGAAATGGTTGCAGCGGCGAGAGAGGTTGAGGCAATAAATACGACCCTCCGCCTGGAGAATGAACAGCTTAGAAAGAGCGCAGAGTGGAATGGGGAGCTGTACTAACCTACTCACAGCCAGACGAGGTGAAGGACCCCAGATGTAAACACAGAGAGTGATAGACAGTCAGCTGGTTACTTATAGAAAGCCACTTGCAATTGACTTTTATAAGTTTCGCAAGGGGAATATGAACCCGAGGAGGTTATGCTGACTGGAATCGAACGTGGTTCTCAGAGACTGTGATCTCAGTATAAAGGTTCCACCAGGGAACGAACCCGAAGTCTGTGGAGGGAGTTTCATTGTAAAAACCCCTAGAGAGAAGTGTATATTAAATCACTGGTGTGATTTCAGTTGTAGTGACATTATTTATTAAAATAATGAAGGGAAACTGAGCAGAATACAGTACTATTAGACTACTTGGTGTAGGCTATATGGGGCTTGGAACACTGCAAGTGCAGAGTGGACGTTTTACAAATTAGCCCAGAATTGTGGGAGGTGTTCAGTGGAGCCACGTCCATCTCTCTGACCTCATTCTGTCGTCTGGAAGAGGGTGAGGGCCTGAATAATGACCCAGTTCTTCCCCGACGGAGAATGGATTTGAGAGTGGTGGGGAGAGATCACGAGGAAAATCACTGATTACTCGTGATTGGAGTAACGAAATGATATGAGACTTGCCCACAGGTGAATCTTTAGACTGGAGGCTAATTTTAGAGCCGTTAATCTGCGAAATTGACGCATATTTAAGGAAGTGCGGAAGGACCGTAGAACTATCATTGTTCGCGGCGGGATTTGAGGAGGTCGCCAGGGAATCCCGGGAGATAGCGTTCCCACGCTATAGAGAAAGGAATTAATATTAATTAATTGGCCGAGCGATTCTTCAGCACGCAGCCAGTTCTGGGATCAGAGAAGAAAATGGAACCCAATGAACATGGTTTCGAGACCAGAATCATGCTGGGAGAGGAGCCAAGATCCCGCGGGAAGATTGCGCTCTACTTTCTGTGTGAATCCGATATAAGGGAGTCGACCCTTAGCAGAGCGTTCAGTTACAGTTCAGTTACCAGTCAGTTACAGGGCAGTCCTACTCAGTCTTCATTCTGTCTTAAAGAGTCTTACACGTGTTGGAGCCAGTCTCACACCAGTTTGTCACAGTTTGTCAAGAGAGGCGCAGGCAGTCGTCATGGCGGAACATATGTTGGTCCGGTGCATGAAAGGACGCCCGCACAAAGAGTTCTACATTTGAGTGAAGCATTTAATAAGCTTTTATTTTAATAATCGCGCTGCAGGTATACTCAGCAGTACGAACAATGGCTTGTTCACGTAGGAAGCATCGTGTAAGATGAGTGGTAGAACTATTGTAAATAATAATAATAATAATTTGTGTAAAGTTATGGACAGTGTTAAGCGCAATGTATCAAATATCGACTGATCATTCATGTCTAAATACGCTTGAATGCGCTGGGAGAACTTTACGAAGCATTTGGTAATGTTTTAAGGATACCAAATAATAACGCTCAGGACGGAAGTTAGCATATCTATGCGACGCAAAAAGCTTACCGTAGGAGTATGGATAAAAACTGTTGGTGAATTCCGAGGGCAGGTAAACCAGACTTTCAATCAGGAGTTGGTAGGAGCACGGGAGATGCCGTCGACACCTGCAATTTTGATATCTTTGCTAGGGAATTTCAAGCAATGAAAAGTATACACAGTGACGTGTGTTGTGTATAAAGCATATGTAAAATATCTTTTAAAGTAGTGGTTTTATAAGTGTTATAAAGTGTCACATGTTTGGGAGCTATAGCTTCCCTATAGAAATGCAAAGTGCCGTATTGTGCCCAACTCTAGGAATGGGTATTCCAAGTTTCAGACACCTAGATATCAAGGGAAAGGCTGTAGCAGCTTTTGAAAGTTCAGATATTTGAATATCGCGCTACATTGCTTCTCGAAGCCTCTCGAAGAAAATTACCGATAGTTGGATGGTAAATGACGTAGCGAGTCATAGTAGAGGTGGAGACTATTTAGTGATTAAATAGTTAACTATGGAGCAGAGACTTGAGACTGGGATCAGATTACTGGCACGGCCAAATGAAAGAGAATGCAATTAGTATCAAGTAAATCGGACCAGGGATTCAAGAGATATGAGGATTTCTAGATATCAGGCGATGACGCGTGACCCTGACCGTTTTTGTATAAAAGCAAGCTGGAGCAGGCCTAGGTAGCTCATTTCATCACAAGCACTTGGCGAGCAAGTTGCGTCTACGCTGAGCCAAGGCACATGGTTGCCGCCTCTACGAAGAAGTACTTTTCAAATCGTGATAGTCACGAGAAGTGCTGCGCAAACGAGTTGGAACTTAGTAAGTTTCTGGTGAGGAGAATCACTGAGGTGATTGTTTTTCTACAGACATTGGTGGAAATATTTATATTTCCTAAAGGACATATGCTAGACTTGGTCTAGAAAATAGTATTTGTCACAGTCCAATAGTAAATTAATACTTGGATGTTTAAATCCATTTGAAGTCAGTTTTCATATTTTGTAACTATTTAACCACTTCGATCCGTCAGTACATTGAAGAATAGTCTATAACGGTGGAGTTCATTAGTCTACGCAAGGGAAACTGCAGGTTGTCTAGCGCATGGCAGATGGTGATTTTAATAAACCATGCCCAGGGAACGATCTTCAGAACAGCCGTTAACTGCTTAGACTGTCAATGTTTTTCTTGTACTGATGAGATTACAGTGAGTTAGGTTACAACTGACACATTTAAGAAGAGATCGCTTAGATCTGACCCTTTTCAAACAAACTGTTATGGCTTTGATAGAAGCCCATATTATAATGGAACCACAGTAATTTAAAACGTTGAAGGATACTACCACTATGTCTGGCTAGACGATTTGTGGGTCTACAATGGCGGCCGATACAAGGATTATACGTGCTTGTCCGATAGGGCATGTTTACGGATAAATCTGGTATAGACCAGGTTTACTACACTTCAAGACCATCAAGAAATGTAAGCCACATTTGAATTATATTATGCTTAGCTAATTGGAACAAACTATTTTTCTTCAGATGACCAACACATTTTTTTTCGTCGTATTTAAAGCTTGTAATGATTTACGCAAGACTTGTTAGATTTATTCTGAGCATTTTCAGCACTCAGAACAGTTTAGGATCGATGACCGAGCATGACGAGCATTTATTTAAATTTTTCATATTTTTGGGAAATCACGGTAATCAGCCGATGTAACTGTAAAAGTTAAATTTATTTTTGTTGAGGAATGGATATTTTTTCCATATTCGAAGGTTCGAACATGTGGATTCTCACATAATGAGATGATAATTAAACATATTTGAAATAATAATAATAATAATAATAATAATCCACTAATAATAATAATAATAATTTTCATAATTTTTCTAAATAATTCTTGGATATTATATTTTATAATAATCATATGTATTGAGAAAATATTAGCAACGAAGAATTTCCGCATCCGCCACTACCAGCTGTGGATCCTGTACTTGGTCCAGTACCAGCCATCACGGTTGCCGAAGTGGAGACCGCTATGAAGAAAATGAAAAATGGAAAGGCAACTGGACCGGATGATCTCCCATCGGAGGTGTGGAAGATGCTTGGATCACAAGCAGCTCAGTTTCTAGCAGATCTCTTCAACAAGATCATCAATGAAAACGAAGCTCCTCTTACTTGGCTCAGCAGTGTAACAATACCAATATGGAAAGGTAAAGGAGATGTGCACAACTGCTCAAATTATCGACCGATTCGCCTGCTTTGCCACACTATGAAGATATTTGAGCGTATCGTGGATACACGCCTTCGTGACATAATCAAGATTGCCTCAAACCAGTGTGGTTTTATGAAAGGTACAGGGACAATCGATGCTATTCACGCCGCTCGTCTTTTGATGGAAAGGCACCTAGAAAAGCGGAAACCACTCCATATAGCCTTCTTGGATCTTGAAAAGGCCTTCGACAGGGTACCTCGTGATCTAATATGGTATGCACTACGACAGCATGGGGTACCAGAAGCATATGTTCAATGGGTTCAGCTTCTTTATCGGAATGTCACCAGCTATGTCCGATGTGCTTCAGGAAACTCCGCAACTTTTCCCATCCGAGTTGGTGTTCATCAGGGGTCAGCTTTGTCCCCGCTCCTGTTCATCATCTGTCTTGACACCATCGCAGCCGAACTTCTGCAACCACATCCCTGGACCTTGCTCTATGCTGACGATATCATTGTAGCCTGCAAGTCTCGCCAAGAATTGGAACAACATGTTCAATGTTGGAAAACTGCATTAGACACCCATGGCCTACGACTTAATATTGGGAAGACAGAGTATATGGAGTGTGGAGTACCAAGTGAAGGATCTATTCACATTGATGGCACTGAACTCCGAAAATCATCTGCATTCAAATACTTGGGTACGCTAATCTGTTCAGATGGCCGAACACTCCCAGATGTCCGAAACAGAGTCAACGCTGCATGGCTGAAATGGCGCCAAGTTACTGGAGTCCTTTTTGACCGGAATGTGCCACTATATCTGAAGTCGAAAATGTACAGAACCATCGTTCGACCAGTAGCACTGTACGGTACTGAATGCTGGCCAGTAACGAAGAGACATGAACAACAACTGCATGTCATGGAGATGAAGATGATTCGCTGGACACAGGGACTTACTAGACTGGACCACATCAGGAATGACAATGTTCGAGCTACATTTGGTGTGGCTCCAATCCATGAAAAAATGCGGGAGAGCCGTCTGCGTTGGTATGGCCATGTACTGCGTAGCAATCACTCTTCAGTCGCGAGAACTGCACTTGACATCAGTCCAGAAGGCCGACGACCACGAGGGCGACCGAGAAAGCGCTGGCTGGATACTATGCGGGAGGACATGCAACTAGTGAATGCCACAACTAGAGACGCTCAAGATCGAGCAGTATGGAAGAAAAAGTGCAGAAAAGCAGACCCTGCAATAAAGCGGGATTAATGCTACGAAGATGATGATATGTATTGAGAAAGAGCCTATGAAGTAGTTGAAACATTTCTAGTTTGGAACAGGAGATTTTACGAAGGAGAGTGGTTAGCGCAAGCCCGCATTCAACCAACATTTCAGTTCTGGTTGAATAGTTGATATTTGCTATGAGCAAAGTATATGTTTCATATAACACGGAGAGGCATGAAACGGGAAGCAATTGATATTTGTATCAAATAGGATATTGTTGTATTTATATAAAATCATGACGTAAATACACTTCGAAAGTGAAATGAAGCTTTTCATGAGTATGGTAAATTCACGGGTTGAACTGAATGGTAAAATAAAATAAACTTGTCAGTTTATTAATCTTCCAGTGTTGATAACAAGCAGAGGCTTGATTTATTGTATAAATTTTGGGAAGAAAATTTATGTGTGTGGAGTAGTTGAAATGCCATTCCCAGGTGCGCATGTTAAGTCGCAGGAATGAAGGTTTTTTCGAGCATCAATCAAATAGCAGGTTCGATGGCTCAGGTTTATAGTAGGAGTATTGGAGCCACACATTTAGTCGTATGAATAACCCGAAGGTTATTTCTTTGAAACCATCAGTTCTTATTTCAACCTTGTTTACGAATTCCATTTAGACTTTGATTTTGCTAGAACCCGGATTTGTCATGATAGTAGTCTATTCTTCTTCAGAGGAAGACCTTTGCCGTTGTTGTTGTTGTTATAATATTGTGTTCTTACACAAATAGCAGAATGGGCCACTGCCAATTTTAAAATAATTCTTTAACCACGAATAATTTGAAGGATATTTTCAATCCTAGTGCCATGAACTAAATGAATTCATTATAAGACTACAATTCTAATTTCCGCATTCTGTCGAAGAATTGCAAGTTGTGAAAGTTGCTAGAAATGGCCATAAATATAAATATTTTTATAATATTGTTCCCAAGTGGAAAATCTAATAGTTGAATGGTTCAACCATTTATTGATCAAGTTAATGATTCAGAAATCATATATTTTGTTTGGAACTTGAAGTTCATAATCGAGTCACTTCTCGAATGTTTAATGTCAGAAGAACAATTAATTGTTGTTGTGCTTCGCACAGTTCTTCGATGCTATGCTCAATGGTCAAATACTTTTCAGATGTTGTTAATATGTGTTAATAATTTGTGTTGCTACGATGATAATAATAGTTTCAACGATATATTTTGGAAAACTGGAAAACAAGTGAAAGTTTAAGAAATTCTATAAACATTTATTCTACGAGTGTTAATATCATGTAAATAGTCAAACAGTGATCTACGTTATTTCCAGTATGAACAATTAATTTTGAGCTGGAATAATATTAATAATTTTGGAACACAGTCCACAGGACTGACAATCGGACTTGTGTTTTCAAAAAGATTGTCAAATGTGTTTGGAAGATTTCTGTATATTGTGTGTAAATAAGAGTGTGGATCGCCACACGTGGATGCTGCTGCTTTGAGCATTATTCTTGCAGTCAGATTTTAACTTTAAATAAACTGAGATAATTTTACCAGATGTGTTTCACCCAATTAAATCTCCTTCTATCCTTATTGTTGCATTGAGCCAAAAATCAGTAAAGCATTTTTATAAATTTGATGTCGTTTTTGCGATTTGCTTTAACCCATCTGGCGCTCCGGGATATTTTGATTCTCGTGCTGACTGATTATTGGTAAAATGCATATGTGGTCGTGCGGACTCCGGTCTAAACGGGCACATAAAATAAGATAGAGAGAGAAATGGCTTCGAACGTGGGTCCCGATTTAGACATGGTCAATCGCATGCCGATTTGAAATTGTGATAATTTTATAGAAATATTTTGGGAGTTGAGAGATGTCTGGTTTGGATGAATAAATTAGTAGGAAACCCAATTAGTGGGAAAATTAAAAATTTAACTTGGTTAATAATTAGAATGGGTTTGATTATTTTGATAATGGCTTAACCATTAGGGCGTCAAGTAAATTCAGTAGTAAACGTTCGATGACTGGAGATACACATTATTAGAATCCAGGTGGAGGATATTTGAGAACTTGCATATTTTCTTGTGATATTATGGTAAATGTAATTCGTAAATGTAGAGAATTTTGTTTTTCCATCACGTCGATATTAGGACAAATCTCATTTTATTATAGTGTTCCAATTAGCTATTCATATTTCTTGTTCTAGTTATAAGCTTGTGTTTGTCACTGTTGTATACCCCTAAGTTTTGAATATTAATTGAAATTATGGAAGAAATGATGAGAATGATGAGGAGTTTGGAGGAGAGTTCGAAGGAGGCTGGACTGCGTGTAGCAGCCATTATGAAAGAAAATACTGAGGCTTTAGAAAAGAAACTTAAAGAAAATTCTGATTCTTTAGAAAATAAACTTAAAGAAAGTTTAAACGATAAACTTAAAGAAAATTCTGATAATTTGAAAGAAAGTTTAGATGATAAACTTAAAGAAAATTCTGATTCTTTAGAGAATAAACTTAGAGAAAATTTGAATGATAAACTTAAAGAAAATTCTGATTCTTTAGAAAATAAACTTAAAGAAAATTCTGAGTCTTTGGAAAATAAACTTAAAGAAAGTTCTGATAAACTCAAAGAAAATTCCGACTTGTTAGAAAGCAGGTTAAAAGATAACTTAAAGGAAAATTTAAACAGTAAATTTAATTCAATGGAAAGTAAATTTAAAGAGAATTCTGAAATTTTGAAAATGACACTTGAAAGTAAAATGAATAAATTATGCGATAAAGCACATGAACTCGAAACTTCATTAGCTACTAACGCAAGTTTAATGGACGATAAATTTCGCGATGCCGATCTTCGATCCCAAAGCTTAGCTGATAGGATAGAACATGGTCTTAGGAAAGTTGGTGAAGACATGGTCAACCTGGAAGTCCGAGTGAAGAAGGAGAGTAACGAGATGGGAATTCTGGTTGTTCAGCGTTTAACGGAACAATTCAAGGAACTTGTCATGGGAGAAATAAGAGAAGGAGTGATTCATGAATTGCAAACTGAGATTAAAACCACAGTTGTCAATGAAATTAAAGACACACTCAAGCTGGAGAATCAAGAGGGAATCAAGGAGATTAGGGAATCTTTGTCATCCCACATTGAAGTAATTGCCAAGGATATCCAAGCAACTCAGAAGGACATATCAGATATGACAGGGTCATTGAAAAGTCATGAGGCTGTTATGAACCAGATATCCATTGATGTTAAAGACAATTGTAAAGAGACTGAAGCAATCAAGAAGATGGCAGAAGAAAACCAGAAGGAACTTGAGGCTATGAAAACTCAAATAAAGGATGAGAAACAGTCTGATCATCTTTTGAAAATGCCGAATGTAAAAGGAAAGGAACAGATACAGATAAATCTAGGAGGAGCTAGAGAGACTGAAAGACAGGATGAGGTTAGGACAGTATTTCAATCCAACCCCATAACTGTATTTAAGAATATAGAAGACAAGCCTTCTAAATTTTCAGGGCGAGATTCTGTAACACCCGTGGAATTTCTGAGAGAAGCAGGTGATTACCTGAAAGATTCTAAGATCCCTAAAGAAAGACAGATCAGGGTAATAGGGAAGTTCTTGGAAGGTCCCGCACTTTTGTGGTTTAGAGCATTTAGATCCACTCTAAATACTTTTGAGGAGTTTTCTCGTGGGTTATTGAAGAAGTTTTGGTCCCCTGAAACCCAACAGCAAGTTAGAGCAGAGTTGTATTCGAAGAGATTCTCGACGTCACAACCTACTCGATACTCTACATACTTTTCTGGACAGCTGTCTAAACTCCAACATTTAGATCCGCCAATGCCAGATAACGAGTTGATTACTGCTTTGATACGACAATTTCCAGCAGACGTCCAGAGGACTTTGATCGCTGCTGACATCTACAATATGGAACAGTTTGATGAAGTATTGCAAAAGCTGGATCATACAAACGCTCAATTCTTTCATCAGAAGGGAGTAAAGAGTAACAACGCTGTGTATGCTGTTATGGCTGACAGTTATTCTCAGACACCTCGAGAGATTCGAGAGGAGCGAGAAGAGAAATCGCCGAGGGAAGATTCCAATACGAGAGGATGGAACCAATACCGTAACAGATACAGTTACAAACCATATGCAAGACCGGATGGTGGTAATCGATACAACACTCGATGGAGAAGACCACGCGATACTCAAGGAAGGTACCAGGAAAGGAGATCCTATGGTAGAAACTACAATAACAGAGGGAATGTAGATACTCGTCAGTCCAATGAAGAGTTTAACAAGGAGACGAGGAAAAATTTGGAAGCAAGACACCAAGATAACTTGCAATTTGTGGAGCAGAGGCCCAATGATCCAGGTCCATCGGGAACACAACAATCCCGGGGGAATGGTAATGAAAAAAAAAAAACTTCGAATTCACAGTAGAAGATAGAATTTTGAATACTTTCACTTCCAGAATAATTAAATGGCAAGCAGAGGATGATGATTTAATTCAACAGAATGACGAACGAAAAGAAATGGGTACCAGAATTAGAATGCCAATCATTTCGTGCGAAGTATTTGGTATGCCTTTCGATACTTTGATCGATACTGGGGCTATGCTTTGTCTGGTGAGTGAGAAGCTTTATATACTGTGGAAACTCAAAGAGAACTTAGAGGAAATTCCAGTATCAGGAATTAAGATCCAAGGAATAATACCCAATAAAATATCTCTGTGTAAAACACAATTATACTTATGTATTAAGATTGGAGGACATGATTTCCGACATGTATTTGTTGTAATGAAGGACATGGCTTTTGACATGATATTGGGAGCAGATTTCATTCAGAAATATCAAGCAGTGATAGATATGAAGACAGAGACGATTAGATTTAAGAATACCGAAGAGATAAACTTCGAGGGAAAAGAAGAGGAAGACATCGAGGGAGATGCTCAATGGTCTCTGATTTTTCATGAAGCCGAAGGAAGAGAAGTCTACACTGAGAAGGAGTCCCCAGAGTTAGGGAAGATTTTGGAAGAGTATCAAGATATTTTTGACATTAAACCTGGTGAAATTAAGGATTTTGAATATCATATTCGTGTAAATGATGATGCACCTTTTCATGCTAAATTATATCCAGTAGCAGAAAAGCATCGAGAAAGAGTAAAAGTGCTTATCAAGGAAATGGAAAGCAACAATGTGATTGAAAAGTATACTACATCTTATGTCAATCCATTAGCAGTAGTGTCTAAGCAAGATGGAAGTCTGAGGCTATGTTTAGACGCGCGAAATTTGAATTCAAGATTATTGCCAGAGTATGACAGACCACCAATCATTAGGGAACTGTTGAGGAAATTCCAAGGCAAGGTCTGGTTCTCTAATATTGATCTCACTTCGTCCTACCATCATATTAGGCTTAGTGAAGATTCTAAGAAGTTTACACGATTTATGTTTGACCAGCAGACATATATATTCCGCCGTCTACCATTTGGAGTTAAAACATCTGGATCCGTTTTGATCAGAGCCCTAGAACAAAATCTGAGTCCTGAAGTAAAAGAGATAGCAATTCGTTATATTGATGATATCTTAATTGCATCTGAGACTAAGGAGGAACATTTGCTACATCTTCAAATGTTATTCGCAGATTTGAGAAAAGCGAACTTCAAAGTAAACCTTCGAAAATGTCAGTTCTTTCGAAAGGAAATAAAATTTTTGGGTCACATTTTGGATGGAGAAGGATACCGTCCCAATGAGACGAAGATACAAGCAATTGCAAATTTCCCTAGACCTACTAGAGTGAAGAATGTTCGCAGTTTTCTCGGGACATGCCAATTCTTTGCAGGGCATTGTCCGAACTTCACAAAGACAGTTGCGCCATTGCAGGAATTGTTAAAGAAAGGAAATAAATGGAAATGGGATAAAGATTGTGAACAATCATTTCAAGATGCCAAGAGGTTATTGGTAAACAGTGTGAAATTGGAGTATCCTGACTTTACCAAGAATTTCATCATAGAATCTGATGCATCCACCGTAGGGATTGGAGCTATTCTACTTCAAGAGGATGAAGACCACAAGAGACATTACCTGGCGTTCATTAGCAGGAAACTTCGTCCATCAGAGAGGAATTATTACACCACAGAGTTAGAAGCACTTGCTGTAATATTCGCTTTGGAGTCGTGGAAGAAAATGTTAATTGGACATTCAGTCATTGTGAGGACTGATCACCACGCATTGGAGTTCATTTTGAGAACAAACTTTGCCAGCGATAGAATAACTAGATGGTCACTTTTTATTCAGCAATTCAACCTAGTTATTGAACACACTCCTGGAAAGTTGAATGTGGGAGCTGATTTGTTGAGTAGAGCAGTGGAGTCTACATCTAAGGTTTTTCAAGTTAACCTGACACAAGAGGATGAAGATACCTTGAGAAGGTTAAGGTTATTGCATTTATCCCAGAGGAGAGACCGACGTCTTAGGAACATTTTTCGTTTTCTACAGGGAAACATGGATCCCAATGATGATGATTTTGTGGAAACTGAAAGAATTTCAAGAGAGTTTATGATGTTAGATGGTTTAATCTACAAGTTTGCAGATCCCGACCATACGAAGTTGAGAGTAGTGATACCTCCACGATTGCAAAAACCCATTATTTGGATGGCACATAGAATCGCAGGTCATGCTGGAGTAGATAAGACAGTCAACATGATTCAAGAGAAATTTTCGTGGGAGCGAATGCGACAAACTGTCAGAAACACTACTCGAGAATGCGACTTATGCCAAAGGAGTAAACATAATTCTAGATTATTGAGAGAATTACCAAGGCCTATTATTCCTTCTAAGCCTTGCGAAATCTTCGCGACTGATTTATATGGTCCTCTCCCAAAGTCTAAAAGAGGTAACCGATATATTTTGGTGACTATGGATGTTTTCAGCAAATACACCATGTTACATCCAATTCAGAAGGCAAACGCAAAGTATTGTGCGAAGAGAATTAGAGACAGCGTGATTCCGGAAGCAGGCAAACCGGAATTCCTTTTATCAGATCGTGGACCTCAATTCACATCTTTGGAATTTCGAACCATCATGAATAATCTTGGGATTAGACAATTGTTTTGTTCTATTAGACATCCAGAGAGCAATCCAGCGGAACGCGTGATGGCTGAGATAGCAAAATTTTGCCGCCTCTATTGTCCAAATGAGCATTGGAAATGGATGGATGTTCTTTCTTTAGCATCCGAATCCATCAACTCAACTATTCATGAGAGTACTGGACAGATTCCTATGTTGCTACATCATGGAATTAAACCAACACGATTATGGGATCGAATCATCTCTATTCCACCTGAGATTGAACCAAGTCGTCAGATGAGGGAAACTCTAGCTTTAGACAAGTTAAGGAGTCAAGCTGAGAAGAGAGAGCGCAGAGTGAGAGGAAAGCGTTTTCGCAGACCCTTGCGCGTAGGAACTCTTGTTTTAGTGAGAAGACCTACACCCTCTGACGTGCAAAATCGAGTGTACTCGAAATTTGCAAGCCTTTACGCTGGACCCTACCGTATTGTGGAAGTAAACAATAATGGAAGCTATGAAGTAGCTAATACACGAACTGGTAACATCGTGGGAACTTATAATGCATCGAATTTGAAGATCTATTATTCAAGAACCAGATAATTTAATGTGTAGATAGGAAAAATAAAAATTTTTTCAATTTTTATTTTTTGCTAGGTGTGCCCAACTCTAGGAATGGGTATTCCAAGTTTCAGACACCTAGATATCAAGGGAAAGGCTGTAGCAGCTTTTGAAAGTTCAGATATTTGAATATCGCGCTACATTGCTTCTCGAAGCCTCTCGAAGAAAATTACCGATAGTTGGATGGTAAATGACGTAGCGAGTCATAGCAGAGGTGGAGACTATTTAGTGATTAAATAGTTAACTATGGAGCAGAGACTTGAGACTGGGATCAGATTACTGGCACGGCCAAATGAAAGAGAATGCAATTAGTATCAAGTAAATCGGACCAGGGATTCAAGAGATATGAGGATTTCTAGATATCAGGCGATGACGCGTGACCCTGACCGTTTTTGTATAAAAGCAAGCTGGAGCAGGCCTAGGTAGCTCAATTCATCACAAGCACTTGGCGAGCAAGTTGCGTCTACGCTGAGCCAAGGCACATGGTTGCCGCCTCTACGAAGAAGTACTTTTCAAATCGTGATAGTCACGAGAAGTGCTGCGCAAACGAGTTGGAACTTAGTAAGTTTCTGGTGAGGAGAATCACTGAGGTGATTGTTTTTCTACAGACATTGGTGGAAATATTTATATTTCCTAAAGGACATATGCTAGACTTGGTCTAGAAAATAGTATTTGTCACAGTCCAATAGTAAATTAATACTTGGATGTTTAAATCCATTTGAAGTCAGTTTTCATATTTTGTAACTATTTAACCACTTCGATCCGTCAGTACATTGAAGAATAGTCTATAACGGTGGAGTTCATTAGTCTACGCAAGGGAAACTGCAGGTTGTCTAGCGCATGGCAGATGGTGATTTTAATAAACCATGCCCAGGGAACGATCTTCAGAACAGCCGTTAACTGCTTAGACTGTCAATGTTTTTCTTGTACTGATGAGATTACAGTGAGTTAGGTTACAACTGACACATTTAAGAAGAGATCGCTTAGATCTGACCCTTTTCAAACAAACTGTTATGGCTTTGATAGAAGCCCATATTATAATGGAACCACAGTCATTTAAAACGTTGAAGGATACTACCACTATGTCTGGCTAGACGATTTGTGGGTCTACAATGGAGGCCGATACAAGGATTATACGTGCTTGTCCGATAGGGCATGTTTACGGATAAATCTGGTATAGACCAGGTTTACTACACTTCAAGACCATCAAGAAATGTAAGCCACATTTGAATTATATTATGCTTAGCTAATTGGAACAAACTATTTTTCTGCAGATGACCAACACATTTTTTTTCGTCGTATTTAAAGCTTGTAATGATTTACGCAAGACTTGTTAGATTTATTCTGAGCATTTTCAGCACTCAGAACAGTTTAGGATCGATGACCGAGCATGACGAGCATTTATTTAAATTTTTCATATTTTTGGGAAATCACGGTAATCAGCCGATGTAACTGTAAAAGTTAAATTTATTTTTGTTGAGGAATGGATATTTTTTCCATATTCGAAGGTTCGAACATGTGGATTCTCACATAATGAGATGATAATTAAACATATTTGAAATAATAATAATAATAATAATAATAATAATAATCCACTAATAATAATAATAATAATTTTCATAATTTTTCTAAATAATTCTTGGATATTATATTTTATAATAATCATATGTATTGAGAAAGAGCCTATGAAGTAGTTGAAACATTTCTAGTTTGGAACAGGAGATTTTACGAAGGAGAGTGGTTAGCGCAAGCCCGCATTCAACCAACATTTCAGTTCTGGTTGAATAGTTGATATTTGCTATGAGCAAAGTATATGTTTCATATAACACGGAGAGGCATGAAACGGGAAGCAATTGATATTTGTATCAAATAGGATATTGTTGTATTTATATAAAATCATGACGTAAATACACTTCGAAAGTGAAATGAAGCTTTTCATGAGTATGGTAAATTCACGGGTTGAACTGAATGGTAAAATAAAATAAACTTGTCAGTTTATTAATCTTCCAGTGTTGATAACAAGCAGAGGCTTGATTTATTGTATAAATTTTGGGAAGAAAATTTATGTGTGTGGAGTAGTTGAAATGCCATTCCCAGGTGCGCATGTTAAGTCGCAGGAATGAAGGTTTTTTCGAGCATCAATCAAATAGCAGGTTCGATGGCTCAGGTTTATAGTAGGAGTATTGGAGCCACACATTTCGTCGTATGAATAACCCGAAGGTTATTTCTTTGAAACCATCAGTTCTTATTTCAACCTTGTTTACGAATTCCATTTAGACTTTGATTTTGCTAGAACCCGGATTTGTCATGATAGTAGTCTATTCTTCTTCAGAGGAATACCTTTGCCGTTGTTGTTGTTGTTATAATATTGTGTTCTTACACAAATAGCAGAATAGGCCACTGCCAATTTTAAAATAATTCTTTAACCACGAATAATTTGAAGGATATTTTCAATCCTAGTGCCATGAACTAAATGAATTCATTATAAGACTACAATTCTAATTTCCGCATTCTGTCGAAGAATTGCAAGTTGTGAAAGTTGCTAGAAATGGCCATAAATATAAATATTTTTATAATATTGTTCCCAAGTGGAAAATCTAATAGTTGAATGGTTCAACCATTTATTGATCAAGTTAATGATTCAGAAATCATATATTTTGTTTGGAACTTGAAGTTCATAATCGAGTCACTTCTCGAATGTTTAATGTCAGAAGAACAATTAATTGTTGTTGTGCTTCGCACAGTTCTTCGATGCTATGCTCAATGGTCAAATACTTTTCAGATGTTGTTAATATGTGTTAATAATTTGTGTTGCTACGATGATAATAATAGTTTCAACGATATATTTTGGAAAACTGGAAAACAAGTGAAAGTTTAAGAAATTCTATAAACATTTATTCTACGAGTGTTAATATCATGTAAATAGTCAAACAGTGATCTACGTTATTTCCAGTATGAACAATTAATTTTGAGCTGGAATAATATTAATAATTTTGGAACACAGTCCACAGGACTGACAATCGGACTTGTGTTTTCAAAAAGATTGTCAAATGTGTTTGGAAGATTTCTGTATATTGTGTGTAAATAAGAGTGTGGATCGCCACACGTGGATGATGCTGCTTTGAGCATTATTCTTGCAGTCAGATTTTAACTTTAAATAAACTGAGATAATTTTACCAGATGTGTTTCACCCAATTAAATCTCCTTCTATCCTTATTGTTGCATTGAGCCAAAAATCAGTAAAGCATTTTTATAAATTTGATGTCGTTTTTGCGATTTGCTTTAACCCATCTGGCGCTCCGGGATATTTTGATTCTCGTGCTGACTGATTATTGGTAAAATGCATATGTGGTCGTGCGGACTCCGGTCTAAACGGGCACAGTATGGTTAACGGAAGTTGTGTGTCATAAAATGTGTGTATTCAAGATGAATATGTTGCGTTAAACCTGCATATGGCAGGCGACTTGGAAGGATATGATTGGTTGAAGCCACCATGAGAAGCCGTGAGATATGTGAGTACCCCACAAATTATGGTTAATTAGAGAATAGAGGCCACTGCATGTGACGTGATTTCAGTAAAGATGTCAGTAAGAATGAGATTAGGAGGTAGACCCTCCAGGTTTAATCATTATTGTATTGATTTTTATACAGTTGAGATGTTAATGTGCATCAATAAGTGGATTAATCATTACCACTATTAATTAAAGATGGCAATCAGTTATGTAAATGTTACGAGCACAGTTGTTCGAGGTTTGAGATGATTGGTTGTGTCGGATTTTGGTAAAATATGTCAGAAATCATAATAATAATAAGGAATGATTTTGGTAAAATATGTCAGTGAGAATAATAATAATTATGAATATCAAAGGTATTAATGAACGCATCAGGAAATTATTGTAAACAGGAAATAATTACGCTATTTGCAAGACTTATTGATCCAAGCAATAAGATTATACAGTAAGATTACATTACGGGATTAAAGAAACAGTTTGATATCAGAATATTGTATTAATGGGAATATAATTATGCCGGGAATGGAAGAGCTTTTAGTGAAGTGAATTTGCAGCTTATGTGAGAAGCTTATAGAGTAATTGATAGATTTCTCTTAATATTATAGGACGAAGTCGTAACATTAGGTAAGGAGCCAGGTGGTCTATTCTACGTATGAAATCTCCTATGCCGGGGGCATAGCGGAGATATACTTTGTGCCAGAGTTTTAGTGATGGACCCTAACTCTGATGAAGGATGGAATGTTCCGGGTTGGAATCCCGTGAATAGGTGCGAGGAAAACGAGGACACCTCGACACTCTAATGATTCCCCGAGAACTTGATATTGTGAGTGATTCGGCTTGTTGAAGCGAACCTCATGCCGGCAGCATTGGGCTGACCGCATATTATTTAAGACACCGGTTGCCTATGAGACCAATGTGTTACGAATCTTGTACCTTCATGTTGAATGGACCTGTTTGGTGCCAGTAATTATTTTATCCTCGGGGTAGGAATAAATATAAAGCTCATTCACTACCTGTGTGCATAATATTCAGTTAAAATCCATTGAGATATGTGTGCCATTGGGAGCACAGTATTGTCTTGTAAAATCTTACAATGCTTTGGAAGTAAGCCTTCAAACATAAAAGCGAGGGTCGAGCTAATTGGTGGAACCCCATTCCACATTCTATTGTATACCGACCGCTCGAGGAGAGGGTCTGGGGACGGTCAAGGCGGACCGTGAAAGCAAGTTGAAAGGAACAGATTTTAGACCCTGTTATGACATGAATGAAATATTGTTATGTTGAGTAATGAAGCCATGTGGTTTAAGAACACATTGATAATTATATATTATCCTGATGGTTCATGATTTTAGCTATCTAACGAATGGTTAGACGTTGCATTTATACTGTCACTGACAACTTTTTCAGAAGTTGGTTACCAGATTCCACAGGCTACGCGCGCAAGGTAGTTTGATTATACCATCCGACACAACAACAACATAACGTTTTTATATGAAATCACAAAACGGCATGCAGTGGAACTATATATAAATAGTGGAGTAGGGGTAGCTTACATGATTATGGAGTTGCACGTAGTTTGTTGTGCAACACCAGAATAGGCTAATGCATGTAAAGCATTTGGTGGGAAAAGAAAGATCAAAACACACACGGTACACATAATTGTCAAATTAAGAAGGTTTTATGAATCAGTAATGTTGTGATATTAAAGAAGTCACATTGTATGACAGTAGTGTCAATGTACAGTTTGTTTCTGAAGTTGTCCGTGCATCAGCGCACTAGAATATCTTTGTGATGTTCACATAAGGGTAAAGGTTTGTGGTATGATATGATTTATTACGATTATATTATATTCCTATTTGTGGATTGTGGAAAGTAAATTTGTGTTTGCTTTGTTTTATGGTTATGGGGATTGTTTTATTGTTCAAAGCCATGATTTTATTTACTGAATTAAAGTTTTAGAATAGAGTTATGCCTTATCATTGTAGAGTTGATACCTCTTAGCCTCAAATCCAAAGTATGCAACTGCTCAGTGGGAGGACGGTACACCCTCGAGTCCTGAAGCTAGCTGGAGGCAGAAGCATATTTTCCATCGAGATTATACGCATGGGTACAATATATATATATATATATATATATATATATATATATATATATATATATGTATGTATATATTCATCCTACTCATATGCAGAAACCGCATTCTGCCAAACTTGACCCAGTGGTGCACGTGATATTTCGTTTCGGTTTTAAAAGTGACGCGAGTGATCAGCCGAGATAGAACAGTCCCACTCCTTTCACTATTTGGTGGCCACGCCTCCCCGGTCATGTCGCGAGAGTGACTGGTGTGCCGAGTTCTACCTTCCACTCTTCTGGCTCATACAGCAATACCGATTTTATATTACTTTGGAAAATGCGGAGTTTAGTCGTGACGGATATTCTACCGGGTGAAGTCTTACAAAAGCGGTGTTCGCTTTCCTTCATTGTACTGAATCATATATTTTCGACTGTTGTGTATATGGATACAATAAGACAACAATAAAGGCCAATGTGGTGTTACAGGAGAATGATAAGGATCAGATGCGTAGATCGAGTTACATATGAAGAGGTATTAAGACGATTGGGAGAAGAGAGATGTTTGTGGCGACTGCTAATGAAGAGAAGAGATAGGTTGGTAGGACACATACTAAAACACCCAGGAATAGCAAACTGAGTTGTGGAAGGAAGGGTCGAGGATAAGAACTGTAGGGGTAGACCAGGGGTATAATATGCTAAACAGATTGCGTTAGGATGTGGTAGCTATGTAGAGATGACACGATTAGCTCAGGACAGCGAAGTATGGAGAGCTGCAACAAACCAGTCAAAAGACTGAAGACTCAAACAACAACAACAAAGGGCAA
Organism: Meconema thalassinum; assembly: GCA_946902985.2. Lineage (NCBI taxonomy): Eukaryota > Metazoa > Arthropoda > Insecta > Orthoptera > Tettigoniidae > Meconema > Meconema thalassinum. Next base: position 86,724,239 of record OX336393.1, read on the forward strand.
TGAACTACTCCGGCTATCTTCAAAGGTAGGAAGTGATCCGAGGAGAAGAATGTGTGCGATAAAAACCAACAGGAAAGATTGCGTGTTGTTGACAGCGTTAATCTCTGCTATGCATTTATAGCCTATTTTCATTGTAAGAGTCAGCAAGTAGGATGGGATCGGATATTCTAGGGGTTAGTGAAGTTAACATAAAGGGAGACAGAGAGGAGGAAGTAGAAGATTGCAAGGTATACATGTCGGGTGTAAAACGATGCAAGGGAAAGTGGGGAGTAGGGTTTATGTCAAGAGAACCTTAGAGCGTAACATAGTTTCTGTTAGGTACGGTATGTAAATGAACGATTAATGTGGATAGATTTGGAAATGTCGGGAAATCGGGTCGGGATTGTCTCAATGTACGCTCCATGTGGAGGGGCCTATCAGGACGAAGTAGAGAGATTTTATGAGGCACGGAATGATGTGGTAGTTGGTAGTTGGTTGGTTGGTTCCTTAGTTTAGGGGCTGCGACAAAGGGGTCATATAGTCCCGTGTACTTTGGGTGTGTGTAGAATTTGTCTGATAACCGGTGTCAATTGCGATGGCTGTATTAATGTGTGTTATCTGTGATTCAGGTAAGGACTGCAGACGATCAATTTTCAAGTAGTTCCTACTTTTGCTACCAAATGCTACCGTCCACGACACCTAGCTGTGGACTTGGCTATTAGATGCCATCGCAGCCAGTACCTGGCGACAAACGTTGGATCTAATATAGCGTTATCAAACTAACATAACAAATAACTCCTGACACTACTGCCCATGAAGGGCCTAGGCCTACCAAGCGACCGCTGCCCAGCCATTTGGCCTGCAGATATTGGGGTGACGCGTGGTCAGCGCATCGGGTCCCCTTGGCCGTTAATCTTGGTTTTCGTGACCGGGGCGCTGCCTCACTGTCAGACAGCTACTCAATTGTCCTCACGAGGCTGAGTGCACCCCGTACCAGCCCTCACGGAGCCAAGTCCGGCAACAGTTTGGGCGGTTTCATTCTTTATATCATTAACTTTGCAATTATGAGGATAACTTTTTCAAGTTCTTCAAAAAGTCTAAAATATTTTTCAATGAGCTACTACAGGAAATTAAACCAATTATTTCAAGGACAGATACTGTGATGAGGAAGAAAGCCAGCTCCATCATGATTACGATTACTGATAGTGGGAACTTGCCACGATGTGGCTAACATGTCGTCGTGTGAAAGGAAAGCGCTGCAGTCGGGATATGGTCAGTGGACGGGATCGGCTACAGCTGGCGACAGTGGTCGGGAAAGTGTTCGTCTGTAAGGGGAAATATTTCCCTCATTGCATTATATGGTAACGGCACGGCGGCGACAAGCGACCACACATGAACCACTTTTCGCAGTCGACAACGACGACGGAAAAACGCTCGAGTGTAAGGACCCTTAAGTTGCAGGATGAAACGCTACAGGAGTTCTGTTATAGTTATTGTTGTTTTGAGGGGCGAAACAACGCAGTCATATGTCCCAAGATCTGTTGTGGCTTACGTACACATTTCGGATAGTTTCGTACTCCATACTGTTGTGGCAATGGTAGAACCGAGGAAGACAGATAAGCAGGTGATTACTTAATAAGTGGTGAGATATTGGTTACGTGTTGTCGAGGTTAAAGGAAAACCACATTGTCAACATGTGTAGCCTATCTACACCAAAGACCTGCGCGGCGCGGATATAGTTAGCATGGCTGTGCGGATAGCGGATAAGCTGCGGATAATGTTTGGAGAAAATTTGCGAATAGTTTTTAGAATACAATCCGAACATTTTTAACACCTTTATTAGAACCCGGATGTTTATGACTTATGACATATCATATTTCTCCGTTTTTTTATGACAAATGTATGATGATTTAAGCTAATCTTATTCAAATTATGTCATTAAGCATTATTAACGCTCCGAACAGGAAAGGGTTACAATTCTGGCTTTATAACATTCATTTTCAACATAGCACATGACATACAACGCCTAAGGGAACGAATTTTTCCTAAAATGTCTACATAATTATGTTGTTATAATTGAAAATATTATTGTAATGCCCGTAGTTTCGGATAACAAACGTGGAATTGCGGATAAATGTCGTGTGGATGCGGATAACGTTTTGTTTATCCGTGCAGGGCTCTACCTATAGTCGCTGACTACCCGTCACCCAGAAAAGGAAAATAACAGCAGAGGGTACTGGACCACACTACCCAGACGGATCTCCCTCGCCCCAGAGAGTCAATTAGTTTTTCTAACGTTTTATTTATTTCACTACTTCCACTGGAGTGGAGTTGGGTGGTTGTAGGTTAAAAGACTACTACTAATTCAAATCGCCAGACAGGTGTATTCTTACATAGAGCTGGTTATCTTCCGCCTGGAACACTAGAGAAACTTTTCGAGTGTTTTATCCATTTCAATCCATATTCTAGTTTCGACAAATATTCCAACTTCGTCAGTTGGGCTGCAACAACGCGGTCATCTAGCCCCATGTACTTTGGGTGTGTGTAGAATCTGTCTGATAACCGGTGTTAATTGTGATGACTGTATTAGTGTGTGTTATCTGTTTTTAATTCAAGTGAGGACTGCAGACGATATTTTTAAGTATTTCCTACTTTCGCTACCAAATGCTACCGTCGTCGACACCTAGCTTCTTGTACCCAGGCTGTTGTTGACTTCTTGTTCCACAGGAATATGAAGATCAGCTTGGTTAAGCTACTGTCATCCATCCTGTGCAAATGTCCAAAAAATAGCAATCTCCTCTTCCGTATTGTTTCTGATATCTTTTCTATTTTTCGATATATTTCATAATTACTTCTTAATTTCCAGAATTCTGCAGTTTTTAAAGGACCGAGTATTTTGCGCATAATTCTTCTTTCTACTACTTCTAATTTATCCAATTTTGTTATTATTATTTTACTGAAAAATCTGGTCGCTATGCAACACTTCATCCTTATTACTGGTCACTGGTTAAAACTTTTATTAGCCTACTTCGTGAGGTATTCAAATTATCCGCAATATACAGTATTTGGGAATTGGGGACTCCGAGAGAGAGAACAACATAGCAGCTTATCAGCAAAATGCATTCGTAGCCGGGTGACTCATTGCTACGCTGCTCAGTTGTTACACTCATTTGTTAACTTAACATGAGGAATTGAATACCGTAGGTCGGTTAAGTATATTTTCTTTTAGTAGTTAAAATTGTTGACAATCACGGTGTTCACAACTAGGCTGTAACTGGGGTGATAAACCGTCGAATTTTTTAAGAGCGTTAAAAATCCCTCAGTACGCCTCTACCGACTGCGGTGGCTAAGTTCTGAACTAGGCCTAGTAGTCGTTGACGGTGGTGTTTGGCGGCAAAAGTAGGAACTATTTGAAAAATTCAAAGTTGCAGTCCATACTTGAATTTAAAAAACAGATACACACACTAATACAGTCATCACAATTAACACCGGTTATCAGACAGATACCGGGTGAGTTAGCCGTGGTCGTTACGGCATGACTGCTGGCAGTCGCTCACATCCGGGAGGCGAGGAGGTTCGAATCCCCCCGCCGGCAACCTTGAAGATGGTCTTCTGTGGTTTCCCATTTTCCTTCCAGGAAAATGCCGGGGTTGGTCACTAACTATAGGTCACAGCCGCTACCTTCCAACTCCTCGTCCTTACATTCAAACTTTCCTCCCCAAACAACACTCCACACGCGACTGTACTTGTAGCTCACCCATTGGGTGTCCGCCTCGAAGCAGCTACAAAACTGGCGAGCCGAACATGTCCTCGGACACTCCCGGCACTAAAAGCCATACACTAAAAAATAAATATAAAAAAACAGACAGATTCTACACACACCCAAAGTACACGGGGCTACATGACCACGTTGTCGCAGCCCCTAAACTAAGGAACCAACCAACCAACCTCCCCCTAGCTACCTGGTAAACTGTCGTCTCAGTAATTGAATGGAGATTGTTGTAGGAAATTAAAACGTAAAATCACTTATAGTGGGCGATGTATTAAAGATATATGCTCTCACGGACTTTTTGTAGAACTTTTCAAGCTGAGCCTTTCTTACACTCATAGTATATATTCTATATTGATATTTTTAACTGTTTGCCCAGCGTAAGCTTAAAAAGCGCACGTACGCCAGGTTTGTTTTCGACTTTTTCACTGATCATAAATAAATTATTTTCTACAGAAACCTTCCTCGAGATATCCTTTACAGAATGGTGAAAACCGCATCAAAATCCCTCCAGTGGTTCTCGAGATTACCCGTGACATCCAAGAATCGGAGACTTAGTTTTATACTAAGAAGAGATATTCGTTCTATATCACTTTCAAATGTAATACGCATTCAAGTCTAAAACCTGTATTGTAAGTTATCACCACAGAAAGGAAAGTAAAAAGCTTGGTCGACTTGCATTGCTGACATTAAAGATGCTTGACCAGTTTTGATAATTTACGCACCTTATTTTAAGTAACGATTTACCGACAAGTTTATGTTAAAACACTTAAAAATGTGTAGTAAAAATAAAGATACACCACAACTTATATTTCTGAATTATAACCTTGCAGCATGAATGTTACAGTAGACTAACGCACAGTTGTCATAACAGTAAATTTATTGGAGGGGAATACAAAATCCTCTCTGTAGATATTCGGATGAATTTCTTATCCCTGGTAAATTATTATCTGGCTGTTTATAAACTTAACGTTAGTTATGCTTGTAATGCCATGGCAGAGAGCTACCGTTTGTGAGCTGGAGACGCGTGCTGAGACTCCAGTCAAATGGATCCTAGACTCATTCCTGGCTCTGCCAAGAAATAATAATTCTTTCCACAGGGTTGGAATGGGGACCACTCAGCCTCGTGAGAGAAAACCAAGAGGAAATGAGTTGGATTCCCACCTTATTCATCCTAGTCGGGGTTTACCATTGTTTACCACTTTTAGTCCAGGCAAATAAAATGGGATGGTTCCTACCTTAAGACCACGGCTACTCCTTCCCAGTGCTAGTCTAAATTACAAATTCCACAATAAAACAGGTTATTAAACTAATTCCAATCGCCAGACAGGTGAACTCTTACATAGAGCTGGTTATCTTCCAATCTGGAACACTTCTCGCGTGTTCTATCCCCTTTCCATCCATATTCTAGTTCCGCCAAATATTCCAACTTCTATAAAATAATATATTGTTGTTGTTTCATTTGAGGGTCTAGACCGTCGTGGTCATTTAACCCCTTGTACTTGGCTGTGTGTGTACAATTTGTCTGGCAACCTGTGTTATTATGGTATCTGTGGTAGTGGGGTATTTTGTAAGTCAGTGAAAGATTAGGACGGAGGCGGCCGTGACCTTACGTTAAGAATCAACCCGGCATTTGCCTGGAGTAGAAGTGGGAAACCACGGAAAACCATTTCCAGGATGGCTGAGGTAGGAATCGAACCCATCTCGTCTAAGTTTTGTTTCACGAGACTGAGTGTACTCCGTTCTAGCCCTCAGACCAGAATTACATTTCTTGGCTGAGCCCGGAATTGAACCCAAATCTCCAGGATGACAGTCAATAAAGCTAGCCACTGTGCCACGAGATGGTCGTAAAATATGATAATACTGTCACGAGCGATGTAGGCAGGGCCGGATGTAGATTGCATGCGCTCCTAGGCCCGTGGGTTTTTGTCGCCCCCTCTTCATATCATAGTGAGGGAGGGAGAAAGTTATTTGTGAAGGTAATTTGTATTTTATTCTAATGTATCGGGAAGTAATATCAATTAAATAAATTGAAATAATGAGGGAATCAACTGTTTCTAAATTTGTATGTATAAACTATAAATTAATAGGCCAACGAGATATAAAAATAAGTTTAAAACATTTAAGACTCATTATACACTTACAGATATTCAGATATACACTATATCATACAACCTACAACTATGCAAAATGAATTATTAAAATTAAACTGACTAGCGGACCCGTGCGAGAAATCTCGTATGTTTATTAACCACATTTTCCCCAATTGGTTTTGCAAATCAAACACTTCTTACAAAAATTGATATTTAAGAAATTAGAATGCGATTTGTCACTGATAATGTCATTTGTGTGCTGAGTGTGCTGTAACAATCACCGGTTATTCGATATTTATGAAATTATACGATTTGAGTACTCATTCCTTTGATTTACTGTTTCTGAAATCCATGCAAAATTATAAAGGAAAGACCTCACAATGTTAAATTACATGAAATGGGCGTCACAGAGACCAAAATGTGAAGTGGACAGCAATTATGGAGCGTATTTTCATACATCAACAGTATCTGCCAATCGCTCACTTCGTACATTTTTAAGTCATTTTTTAAGGAAATTATTGATATTTATGGAAATAGAGAGCAATTCGTCACTGCTAATGTCTATTCTCTTTCATTTGAATGCTCGTTTTCACGATTGGTCGCTTGTGAGTGCCGCAGGAGGGATCTATACTACTGAAATAATATATATGATGATATTAAAGTTCAAGACTTAAATTCTCTCCTAATAAATCATGAAACATTCCTGTTCTAAAGCTGAAGTCCAAAAATCTGCTGTTGCAAAACATTTGTTGGAAAATGATAGCCACAGCCAGCAGAGACACACTGACAGCCAAGGGTAAGATTCGCCCGTCCAGCGTCATCTATACGAGGCATGCGAACGTGACTCGTGGAGAGCATGTAGATGTATTGTAGTCTATAACATTTTATTGAAATTTTCTGACCAAAAAAAATTGCAGATTAATTTCGCGCCCCTCAGGATGGTGCGCCCCTAGGTCGGGGGCTATGGGGCCTATTGGTAAATCCAGCCATGGATGTAGGAGAATATAGCAAGATTTGATTGTTTGTCAAACTATAGTAGGCTATATGAATTCCGGATTGGTTGGCGATGACCTCATGATTTCCTCTTTCTCTCTCCTTTAAGGGGCTCCAGAATGCTAGTAGTGTGTTTGTAACAGTTCTATACCCACCGCCACCGCGCCACCGCTGGAATACTAAAATGGCAATATCTCGCGAACCAATCAGGCTAGAGACTTGTACGACGTGTCATTGAACTCGAGCTAACACCCCCTTTCCAATGGACAACATATTTCAACCCCAAAATAAAACCTACCCCTACTAGGGGGCGAAATTGTATTTTTTTTAGAGAATCTCTCTTTCCAATTGCAACATGTGAGAGTTTGCTAATATGGAATGAAACGTTGTTCTACACAAGAGACATGTATACGGTGGATAGTCACTATGAATTAACATGCTTGTTTTTTGTTTTGTTACGAATGCCCACTCATGGCCTTTGTAAGAGGGTGGGGGAGCGGATCCCTGTGGACGGGTCATTGTTGACAGGTCCCTGTGGACGGGTCATTGTTGCCGGGTCATTGTTGACGAGTCCTTGTTGACAGGTCCTTGTTGATGAGTCCCTTTGGACTGATCCCTTTGGACCGGTTCCTACGGACTGTCCCATGAATTTATTTAAATTATGTCAAAGGGCCTAACTACATTTTGCGTGTGTTGAACTGACGTTGTTCCCCAGTCTCCACTACTATAATGGGATAACGATATGAAAGGAAAGTGGCGAAATACATGTGAACATACAAGAGATCTAACTTGGTGGATGGATGTGTCATTTGTAGTTGAAAGAGAATAATTCATGTTCTTGAGATGTTAAAACTGTGGAGATGGCACGTGCAGTAAGACGTCTTGTTACTTCCTGTGTCATATTACAGACATGACAGAGAGCGCGCAGATCTGTTACTATGACTAACGCTGCAGTAATTTGAAACCGCAAGTGTTCATGAAGACAATGGGTGATGATCATGCAAAGTTAGCAGTTATTGGATATTACACAGGTGTTCCTTCCGGTGTCATGTTGCTGACATGACAGAGAGCGCGCACTGCTGTTGCTATGACTGACGCTGCAGTAATTTGAAACCCCAAGTGTTGATCAAGACAATGGATGATGATCATACAAAGTCAACAGTCATTGAATACCACACAGGTGTTCCTAGTGTACTTTGGACTCTCAGCTGTATTGGGAAAGGAATTGCAATGATCTGCAAAAAACGGCTGACACGAGCGATGAGAGTTTATATAAGAGAGGTGTTATATATTTCCCTACTGTCAGTCTTTATTACTCGCTTTGAGTGAACAGTGCTCTATTACTGCTCAAGAGTTGAAAAAAAGCCTTTTTGTTAGAAAATCATTAAATTATTTTGCAAGGTAAGTACTTATTATTAATGGATTGTAGTCTTTTATTACTAATTGATGATGAAGTTATTGATTGGAATGTATATATTGATTGATTGATTGATTTGTTTACAGATAATTGGGTACCTGTAGGTTGCCAGATTCCTACAATCTGTTCATTCAGTGGCAGCAGTTGATAAATTATAAAAAGGTAAGTGCCCCTCTAATAACTTTTAAACAGTTAGAGTGATATTTTCCAATGTTCACCACTACATGTCAGTGAAAATGGTATATTTAGCAGTCAAAAGTTGGAACTACTTGACCATGGTGTGTAAAGCTTATTTTGTAGGTAAGATTTTGATTACCGCTCTATTAAGTCTAAATTTTCATTGCTAGGTGTCAGTGACATAGGGAATATTTAAAGACTCAACCTCAGTTCACCTATCATAACCTAACTTTACCTAACTTAACCTTGTCACGTGACATGTTTTACAATTTTAAACTTGCTTTAGGACTGACTATGATGTCACACTTAGCTCACTTAACTGGTGGCTGCTAGTTTCTATCACGTGACATGTTCTACAAGTTTAGACTTGTTTTAAGACTGGCTATGACGTCACACTTAGCTCAGTTAACTGGAGATCGTTGGTTTCTATCACGTGACATGTTCTACAAGTTTAGACTTGCTTTAAGACTGGTTATGACGTCACACTTAGCTCACTTAACTGGTGACCGCTGGTTTCTACCACTCTATCAAGTTCCAATTGTCATCGCTAGGTGTCAGTGACAGTGGTATATAGTAATCCCCAGTTAGAACTACATGAAGTTAGGCTTGCTAGGAGTTCACAGATGATCGATTTAAATACCCTGCTATAACCATTGACTGGAATGTAATTAAACTATTTATATTTTACTTTGTTTTATCATTTATTAACATTTTTGATTTCTTTCTTTTATAGGAAAATTTGAAAGTGATCATCATGTTCAAGTGTGGCGAATGTAAGAAACAGTTCTCAAGACCTGACAGCCTTCAACGTCATGCACGTACAAAACATAATCAGAAAATGTTTGTATGCAGTCATTGTGCTACAACATTTAACAGACAGGATAGTCTTGGACGGCATGTAAATCTAAAGCATGTCAGTACTGCACCATTTTCGTGTTCAGTTTGTGAACTTGGTTTTTCTGCTGTAAAGCGATATCAATTCCACATGGTTGAAGTGCATGGAGAACAACAGGAATTGAAATCTGTAAAACCATCAACTAGCACGGAACCTTTAAATGAATGTGATGCTCAAAAGCGTAAACGTTCTCAAGATTGTGAAAATAGTTGTGCAACAAAAAGAAAGAAGAATGGTGAACCTTCGATAACACATTGTGATGTATGTAATATTGATATACCTTCTTCAATCATTCATGGACATTTACGCAATATTCATCATAAAAATAACGCTTGCCATGAAATAAATTCTGGAAATGTACAACAAATTGGTAGTGCATTTAAAAGTCGAATTGTTAGTTATAGACTTTATAGTAAAGAAAAAACTCAAAGTATTGAAACATTAAAAAAAAAATGTTCAACCTACTGTGTTTGGCTTAGTAGAAAATGTTTTAGTAGAGCATAAAACAATTAAAATGAATTTTGAACTTTTTGGACTCCATGTAAAAACTGGGAGTGAAGGTGAAATTACGGATATCAAATCTTTCAATACAAAAAACATAATTGTTAGCGAATCAACTAATATTAGTGATATATACCAAAATATTTCAAGTGCTATCATTGTAAAGAGTGAAGAGTTCCAGGAAAGGGAGTTGGGCTGGGCATTGGTTGAAGTACTTTATTTAGAAACCAACCTGAATAAATATAACCCCCTTCGAGCATCATCATACATTGATTTGCCAGAATGGATCAAACGAAAGAAAGCTGTTGTGAACGTTTTGTATAATGATGACGCATGTTTTGCGTGGGCTGTAACCTCAGCTCTCCATCCAGCAGTGGAGCATATGGATCGATCATCATCTTATCCTCACTATTCTTCAGTGTTAGATTTAAAAGAAATAGAATTTCCTATGGCGATAAAAGACATTCAACGTTTTGAAAAGCTGAACAATGTAAGTATTAATGTGTATGAAATTGAAAATAAGAGTATAGTTGGTCCTCTATATTATACTCAGGAAAAAAAGGATGCCCATGTAAATTTACTGTACATAACCGAAGGTGAAAATGATCACTATTGCTGGATAAAACATTTCAGTAGACTTGTTAGTAGTCAGCTATCAAAATGCGATGGTAAAAAGTGGTTGTGTGATGGCTGTTTGCTATATTTCAGAAAAGAGGATCAACTAACTCAACATCAAAAATGGGGATGTAATCATGTGTGTACGGTATTACCTACTCCTAAAAATAACATTTTAAAATTTAAGGATTATGAGAAACTGCTTCGAGTACCATTTGTTATATATGCTGACTTTGAAGCTTTGCTAAAACCATTTAATACATGTTCATCGAATCCAGCCCAACCTTTTACCAACACTACTCACATTCATGAACCTTTTAGCTTTGCATATTATATTAAATGTAGTTACGATGACTCTTTAAATAAGTTTGAGCTCTATAGAGGACCTGATGCACCTAAAGTTTTTATGGAAAGACTTGAAAAAGATGCCATCCGTATATCCTCTATTTTAAATACGATCATTCCAATGGAGCCACTAACTTCATCAGAGCAAATGAATTTTGAAACTGAAACTAATTGTTTTATATGTGGTGAATGTTTATATACAGACAGGGTTCGCGATCATGACCATTTAACAGGAAAACCTCGTGGTGCTGCTCACCAAGAATGTAATTTAAATTATAGAGTAAGTAAATTCATTCCGGTCATTCTACATAACGGTAGCAAATACGATAACCACTTTATCGTTAAAGAATTTGGAGCTTCAGATGTGAAAATTGATGTGATTGCAATTAATAAGGAACAATACTTATCGTTCACAAAATACATTAAAACTAGAAATAAAAAACCATTAAACTGCGATTTTTAGATTCATTCCACTTTATGCCGAGTAGTCTTGATAAGCTGGCTAGTAATTTAAAATCAGATCAGTTTCATGAAATTCAACGTGTCTTTCCTAAAGAAGATGACTTTAATTTGATTCGTCAAAAGGGTATATACCGTTATGAATATATTACTTGTGTGGAACGTCTTGAGGAGTGTTCTTTACCGTCGAAAGATGCATTTTACAGTTCCTTAAACACAAGTCATATCAGTGATCAGGAATATTTACATGCACAACGTGTATGGACACAGTTCCACATTCAAACTTTAGGAGAATTTTCAGACATATATTTGAAGACCGATGTGTTATTATTAGCAGATGTTTTTGAAAATTTTCGGAATGTTTGTATGAAAACTTATGACCTTGATCCTTGTCAGTATTTCACTGCTCCTGGGTTAAGTTTCAGTTCAATGTTGAAAAAAAAAACGAAAGCAAATTTTGAATTAATGACTGATATAGACATGATCAATTTGATAAAATCATCAATTCGAGGTGGATTAAGCCAATGTAGTGGACGGTACTCTTAAGCAAATAATAAATACATGCCTAGCTACAACCCTTGTCAAAGTATATTGTCTACCTCGATGCAAATAACCAATATGGTTGGGTATGAGTCAATATCTACCACTGAAAGATTTTCGCTGGCTGACACAACCCGAAATTGATGGCTTACAAGTTGACACTCTTAATGATAACGATGATAAAGGATATATTTTAGAGGTAAATCTTGAGTACCGTAAAGAGTTACATGATGATCATAATGATTTACTATTTTGTCCTGAGAATATGAAATCTCCATACATCACATCACGAACAAAAATGTTAATTGCTAATGTAAATGATAAATGTAAATATGTAATACATTATCAAAACATGAAACAGTGTCTACAGCATGGATTGAAATTAACTAAAATTCATCGCGTATTGCAATTTCATCAGTCAGCATGGCTCAAACCGTATATTGATCTAAACAATAATATAAAAACACAGTCAACAAACGCGTTTGAAAAAGATTTTTATAAACTCATGAATAATAGTGTTTTTGGAAAGACTATGGAGAATGTTGATAAACGAGTATGTAAAGCTGATAACAAAGTGGGAGAATGATGGTAAAAGGTATGGTGGGAGCAACTTAATAAGCAAGCCTAACTTTCATAGCTGTTCAATTATTCATGAGGATTTAGTTGTAATACAAATGAATCGTCTTAAAGTAACTTACAACAAACCCATATATGTGGGTTACACCATTCTGGAATTATCAAAAACACTTATGTATGAATTTCACTATGATTATGTAAATAAAAACTATCTTGATAATGCTAAATTACTCTACACAGACACAGATTCTTTTATTTATGAGTTTAAAACTGATGATTTTTACGAGGATATCAAAACTGAGCTAAATAGGTTTGATACAAGTGACTACCCCAAGGATAATATTTACCATTTACCTCTAGTAAACAAAAAGTTTCTTGGGAAATTTAAGGATGAATGTGCTGGTGTTATTATATACACCTTTGTAGGTACAAAATCTAAATCATACAGCTATATGACAATTAATAATGTAGTAGTAAAAAAATTAAAAGGAGTGAAAAAGAATGTTGTTAGTGAAGAGTTAGATATAAGTGATTATAAAAACTGTATAGTTAGTAACCCACCTGTATTATATAAGAAAATGTGTGTATTTAGAAGTAAAAATCATCAGCTACATACCAATTTGCTGAACAAAGTTGCTTTAAGTAATGAAGACAACAAACGATTCATTATACCCAACACATTTGATACTCTTGCTTGGGGAAACAGTCGCATTGACGACTATTACTTTACTTAAGTCTAATGATCACTATATTGTAATATTTGTAGTGTGTTTTATATTGTAATATTTTTTGTAAAAACTGTAAGTAGAATGTATAATGTTAGGCTACAGTAGTTTAGTAAAAATAAGATAAGTAATACATTTTAGTGTAAAATGTTTGCTTTTGTATATTACGAAAAAGATTTTAAAAAATTTACAGAATGTGTGAACTAAACAAGGGGAATGTAAAAAATGTAAAGTGGAAATTGTAAATATCCATGTGTGAAACAGTGAAATGGCTATCACCGTTTTAAACTTAAAAAGACATTGTGATCTGGTAAACCTTGTTTTTATTTCACAACAACAAAAATGTACAGAATGTGTAAACTAAACAAGGGAATGTAAAAAATTAAAAGTGGAAATTGTAAATATTCATGAGGGAAAAAATGTAATGGCTATCACCATTTTAAAAATTAAAAGATATAGTGATTTGATGAACCTTATTTATATTTCACAAAAAAAATTACAGAATGAGTGAACTAAACAAGGGGAATGTAAAAATGTAAACTGGAAATTGTAAATATTCATGTGTGAAAAAAAATGAAAATTAAGAAATGGCTATCAACATTTTAGCCTACTTTCGATTTTTGCAAAAAATGAAAGTAGACTTATGAGATCAACACAGGGCGAAAAAAGTGTGTCTGTCTGTGTGTGTGTATGTGTGTGTGTGAGTCTGTGTGTGTGTGTGTATGTGTGTGTGTGTCTGTGTGTGTGTGTCTGTGTGTGTGTGAGTGTGTGTACTCTGAATGTCGGTCCCCCCCCTATCAATTCGAATACGGTGAATGCGAATTGAACGAAATTTGGTACAAAGGTAGCACTAGCAAAGGACACCTCAGTGTCATGTTTTATATCGCCGCCATCTTGACGGAAACGTAATGGCGGCCACACAAATGTTCAAAGTTTAAATCAAATTACGACTAACCTAATCATCCGATCTCTACCAAATTTTGCAACAACATACCCTTATGGGGGGAGCATCCTTTGACCAAACCAATAGGTCATCAGCGTAATAGTTTGTGGACGGTGGCCATCTTTGTGTGAAAATCGATTCCCCCTATTAATTCGAACACGGTGCAACCGAATGGAACGAAATTTGGTACAGAGGTAGTACTAATAAAAGGCACCTCAGTGTCATGTTTTATATCGCCGCCATCTTGACCGAAACGTAATGGCGGCCACACAAATGTTCAAAGCTTAATTCAAATTACGATTACCCTAATCATCCGATCTCTCCCAAATTTTGCAACAACATACCCTTATAGCGGATGCATCCTTTGACCAAATGAATAAGTCATTAGCCTAATAGTTTACGGATGGCGGCCATCTTTGTGTGAAAATCAATTCCCCCTATTAATTCAAACACGGTGAAACCGAATGGAACGTAATTTGGTACAGAGGTAGCACTAGCAAAGGGCATCTCACTGTCATGTTTTATATCGCCGCCATATTGACAGAAACGTAATGGCGGCCACACAAATGTTCAAAGCTTAAATCAAATTACGACTAACCTAATCATCCGATCTCTACCTAATATTGCAACAACATACCTTTATCGGGGGAGCATCCTTTGACCAAACTAATAGGTCATCAGCATAATAGTTTGCGGATGGCGGCCATCTGTGTGTGAAAATCGATTCCCCCTATTAATTCGAACACGGTGCAACCGAATGGAACGAAATTTGGTACAGAGGTAGTACTAACAAAAGTCACCTGAGTGTCATGTTTCATATCGCCACCATCTTGACGGAAACGTAATGGTGGCCACACAAATGTTCAAAGCTTAAATCAAATTACGATTAACCTAATCATTCGATCTCTACCAAATTTTGCAACAACATACCCTTATAGAGGAAGCATCCTTTGACCAAATGAATAGGTCATTAGCCTAATAGTTTGCGGATGGCAGCCATCTTTGTGTGAAAATCAATTCCCCCTATTAATTCAAACACGGTGAAACCGAATGGAACGAAATTTGGTACAGAGGTAGCACCAGCAAAGGGCATCTCAGTGTCATGTTTTATATCGCCGCCACATTGACAGAAACGTAATGGCGGCCACACAAATGTTCAAAGCTTAAGTTAAATTACGACTAACATAACCATCCGATCTCTACCAAACTTTGCAACAACATACCTTTATGGAGGGAGCATCCTTTGACCAATCTAATAGGTCATTAGCCTAATAGTTTGTGGATGGCGGCCATCTTTATGTCAAAATTGATTCCCCCTATTAATTCGAACACGGTGGAACCGAATGGAACGAAATTTGGTACAGAGGTAGCACTAGGAAAGGGCACCTCAGTGTCATGTTTTATATCGCCGCCATCTTGACTGAAACGTAATGGCGGCCACACGAATGTTCAAAGCTTAAATCAAATTACGATTAACCTAATCATCCGATCACTACCAAATTTTGCAACTACGTACCTTTATGGAGGGAGCTTCCTTTGACCAATCTAATAGGTCATTCGCCTAATAGTTTGCGGATGGCGGCCATCTTTATGTCAAAATTGATTCCCCCTATTAATTCGAACACGGTGGAACCGAATGAACGAAATTTGGTACAGAGGTAGCACTAGGAAAGGGCACCTCAGTGTCATGTTTTATATCGCCGCCATCTTGACTGAAACGTAATGGCGGCCACACGAATGTTCAAATCTTAAATCAAATTACGATTATCCTAATCATCCGATCTCTACCAAATTTTGCAACTACATACCTTTATTGAGGGAGCATCCTTTGACCAATCTAATAGGTCATTCGCCCAATAGTTTGCGGATGGCGGCCATCTTTGTGTCAGAATCGATTCCCCCTATTAATTCAAACACGGTGAAACCGAATGGAACGAAATTTGGTACAGAGATAGCACTAGCAAAGGGCATCTCAATGTCATGATTAATATCGCCGCCATATTGACAGAAACGTAATGGCGGCCACACAAATGTTTAAAGCTTAAATCAAATTACGACTAACATAACCATCCGATCTCTACCAAACTTTGCAACAACATACCTTTATAGAGGGAGCTACCTTTGACCAATCTAATAGGTCATTAGCCTAATAGTTTGCGGATGGCGGCCATCTTTATGTCAAAAATGATTCCCCCTATTAATTCGAACACGGTGGAAAAGGAATGAACGAAATTTGGTACAGAGGTAGCACTAGCAAATGGCACCTCAGTGTCATGTTTTATATCAGAGCTATCTTGACGGAAACGTAATTGCGGCCACCCAAATGTTAAAAGCCAAAATGTAATTACGACCAACCTAATAATCTAGTCTCTACCAAATTTTGCAACACCATATCTTTATGTGGGAAACATATTCTGACCAAACTGCAAGAACATCAGCCCAATAGTTTGCAGATGGTGGCCAAGTATGTGTGCAAATCGATTTCCCCTATCAATTCAACCACGGTGAAACCGAATTGAACGAAATTTGGTACAGAGGTAGCACTAGCAAAGGGCACCTCATATTCATGTTTAATATCCCTATAGCACGTTGTATTTAAACAAGCTACTACAACCAACATTCAATCATTCTCCTTGAAAAGGACAAAGAGTTATAACAATACCCATGCATTTAGGAGAAAGTAGGCTATATGTTCTTTACTGAACATCTTGTTTAGAATTAAAAGATATAGTGATCTGGTGAACCTTATTTTTTATTTCACAACAAAAAATGTACAGTATGTGTGAACTCAACAAGGGGAATGTAAAAAAAGGGGAAGTGGAAATTGTAAATATTCATGTAAGAAAAAATGAAAATGAAGAAATGGCTATCACCATTTAAAAAAATTAAAAGACATTGTGATCTTGTAAACCTTGTTTTTATTTCACACCAAATAGAGCTTTACAAAAATAGAATACAAAGAAATACAAATTCCTCAATCCTTTTCAATGTTCATGTCCACTTATCATTAACTTTCCTTATATAGCACTAATCACAATGAGGGCTGCCAACCTCTCTCCCACTGAGACATCACATGATGTCAAACGTTGTTTAGCTTTTCAACGATACTTTATCCGCTACACATCTTAATGCAGGATGACTGTGGTGATAAGAAAGGTGCATGGTCGATCCAAAGGATTAATAGGTATATCACCACGCTGCAAAAGGTTCTTCAAGGTAAGTTCCAGGACCACACAAATAATAACCAGGTAGGTAGATTTCGAAAGTCAAGTATTGAATTACTTTGTTAATGACGCCATTGCCAGTACAGGTCTGGCATATCCTTTTCCATCGATGGTAAAAAGGTTTGATCTTCCTCCTCCTCTGTGGATGATGTTTGTTGTTGCTGCTTTTTTTCTCCATTACACCCGTGGAATGAGGAAACAAAGTCTTTACACTGACTTTTATGACCGTGATACAGTTTGACCAGCTGGCAAGTAGCACACTGTCGCATAGAGGGTATTTTTGCCATAGCCACTTGCTTATGGTGATCATAATCCGTACATGGTTGCAATTCACTTAACACAGGGTCTCGAGTCCATGATTTTGGTACATGTTGCCAGATTTCTTTCGCTGCATTTGCTGCGACGTAATAAATGAATGATTTTGGAAGAGCCAATAATTCTTCTTTGCTAAAACTGTCTAGTTTCTTTTTGCACACGAAGAACTTTCCAATCGCTTTATCGGTAGCATCCCCTTTCTCCATGGTATCACGTTGATGTTTACACGTCGCTTGTAGAAATCTCACTGGTGTCATCCACAGGTAAACCTTTAGTTTTAATTTTATTTAACAACTCCCAGCATGCATTGGTGGTTAGCCAATGAAACAATTGCCACACCTGTGCCAAGGCTTTATGGGTAATATTGTCACAGGGGCAGTGGCCCATGAGTGTTTGCAGCGAGGGACAGCCCATGTCCATTAAATCGATACATTGACTGTAAGACGCTAAAAATGGTTGTAGCCATTGACGTTTTTCACTACCTTTCACAAATACTACATGGGCAGAAGACAAGTGGGCTTTCATGACCACGTCCATGTGCTTACATGAAATGGTTCCTTGCTTCCAGTCTAGTTGCATATGAGTTTCAATCCACTGGGTTTGTTTACGGTCTTTATCACACAACAAATCAAACGCATAAGGTGGTTTAAACACCAAATGGGTAGCTTGCGATATCCAAAAAGTGGAACAATCGATAATGGCCACTTCTTTAAATATAAATTTGTTATCTCCAATTTTAAACCCTTGACAGTCGACAATCAGTGTACGCAACATGTTCACTCTTGTCTGGATCAAGTCCAACTGACCACAGACTAACAATTGTTCAGTAAGGTGTACCCATGTCATTTACGGACATTCCATTCTAGTAAAATAAAATAAAAACATCGAGTAGTCACTATAGAGGTAAGGATATGACAGGGGGGGCATAAGAAATAATAATATAACAACAACAACCAATTTTTTATTACATTATTTTATTAGCATAACAAGTTTTACATTCTTTTTTCATTCTAGGATAGAGGCGGTACCAACTCAAACAACAAAAAAGTCTTTTGTGTTTATAGTGTCCATAACACCGATGATATCCCAATGTCTCTAAACTGGATGTTTTTAACTGTGAGCTGCTCACTGAAGCACTGTTGACACCATAAAGTCCACACGTATCATAACTTTTTTCATCACTTAGAGGCACGAGTGAGGGGTAACTTGAATGACAGGGTATATTACCCACCTCCATTCTGCATAGGTAGGGGCAGGCAGGTGACCAACGCTGATGTTCCTGCATGGGTTCATCGCTCTCTTGCCATTGGCCTAAGATGATGGGACAAAACACATATTTCACTTCATCTCTTCTTTTTAAATAGTAGAATCCAGCGGCTGCTAAGGCTTGAGGGTTTATAAAAGGCACCGGCCACGTCGCAAAGGTCTTGAAACGTTGTTCCTCAGATTTTAAATTCATGGATGTAACTTCTCTTGAGGCTTGAAAGCAAAACATGACTGAGCGGTTTGATGTGTGTTGACCTGCTATTTATACACTTGTCACTTGGTTGGACAGTGGATAATAGTTGACTTGTTTGTGATGAATAATCAAACAGTAGGCCGTGGTATTGGCTGGAACATTGTCATGCGTTTCAAAATCTAGTCGAATGTCAATATTGGATGGTTTGACAGACTCTTCCAAGTAGGAACAGTCAAAGACAATCAGTGGCGCCCTTGTCTTAAAAGCTTGGGGTGACAGCATTGGACAATTCTCTTTTTGATAATACGACCATCTAAATTTAGAAAACAAGTCGTACAGGGGGCAAACTTATTTTTTGAAAAATCTAAATCCAGCCCTTCATAGGGAAACACAGCACCGTTGAGGAAAAGACGTGCATTTCTCAATTGCAGGTGATCAAATTGCGTGACATCTTTGGTTTGTTGATACTTGCGATTCGTTTGAAAACCCACAATCATGTAGAGAGGTCTCTCTGTATAGCGGGTTGTTTTTATAGACCAACTGTGTGTGTTGGTGGTGGGCAATAACGGGTACTCATGGAGTGCCCAGCTTCTAAATTCCATGGGTAGAGGTATATCTCTCTTTACCATTTTGAGTATGTCCAGTTTTTTGCTATCGTTAAGGGTCACATGAGGCACTTTCCATAGCAAGCGTTGTAGTTGAATTTTTGAATCAATGGGGGCATAGTCGGCTCCCTTGAGTGCATTATTATCACTCCTGTCTCTCACCAGATAAAGCACTTGCCTTGCGTTGACCACAATGCGCTGCTGATCTTCAGCAAAGACTAAAATCAGTTTAAGAAGTAAATATCCAGTAAAGGTGCCATCGGTGTGTATCATCCAGTCATTGATCGAGTCAGGGCACCAACCCGCCATGCAAAGTGTTTTAGCTTCTTCCTCACTATAAGAGGGATATAGTTTCATGACACTGGAAATACCCTTATTTCGAGTGCTATCCACCACGATATCGTTAATCACATAACGCACTTCAGAAAACAGGAAGGCGAAAGCATGGTTGGCTAACTTGGATGTAGTGGGTGTAGAGCCATCGGCTTTGGTGAGCCGACCTTCAATCTGAATAACACTTTCATGCGGTAGAGTGTAAATATCTTGGTTGTTGATAACAAATTGAATTTCATCATTGTTATTGAGTCGAGGTGTTTGAGCTTGATAAGAAGGCAGATCAATTCTTACCACTCCTGGTTGCTCCTCGATGTGGTTCGCTACCTCTAGGATAGAATTCATCGCGGGGGTTGATGTGGTAACCCAAATGCTGTAAAATCTGCTTGTTCTGAGATGTTAACGTGTATTCACGTGGTAAACAACTAACACCATTCCTAGACGGTGCTGTTGCTTTATATACAAACTTCATAGTGGTTTTAGCACCAACTTGTAAGTCACTGGTGTGTAGAATCTAGATCAATGAGTTGTTGCTCTCTATTGATCAGTCTTAATGTTATATTACTTATACCATCGACAGCCACAGAATGAAAAAGCACCACTGGAGGGTTTTCACGAATAATATACCCATTGGGCGATGTTACAATCAAGTCATAAAGCGAATGCGATGGTTCTTGATTGGTGTACACTTGACTAATAATATTACACGTCACCGACACATGATGGTCCTCAATGAATTTCACTTCATGGTCTGATTCATGTTTTTTGTTGGGCTCCAACACGCGTGGTTTAAATCCTAGAAATGGACCAATGGAATCGGGGTGTGTTTTAAAGTCAATTTTGAATGTAGAAAAAATACTGCAGCGATGAGTGTTGGTATTTCCTACAAGTTCAAACTTGCGCGTTCCCTCGAGAAATGACTTTAAACCATATTCATTGATCAACACCACATAAATGTGTTCATAAATGTCATCTATCGTGTATCCACCAGAGTTCAGGGTGAGCACAGAATCATCATAGTGAAACTTATTGTTCACATTTTCACGTATGTTGTATATTCTATTGTACGTTTCAGGAGAAACAAGAGTTTAGTGCTTTTCAGTCGGTCAACACGAATGTACCCAAAAGAGATGGGTTATGCCCTAATCCTGAAATAAATTACATGAGATTAATAAAACACTAGGATGGCCAGTTTCGATCGTCAAGCGATCATCATCAGATCCAAGTCCTAAACCATAGGATTTTTCACTCAATGCGATAGGTGGGTAAAAGTCTAGACTCACTTCAGGTCCACGCCCATGCAGTGTAAATGTCTTACTTTCCACCGACATACTGTTGACGTTTTTGCTTATGTTGCGCCTTATATTTAAAAAAAATAAACACAAACGTCCTCACTGTTGGCTGTTAAACGTTTGCTCACGTTTCACATTATAATATATCTTGATCCGGTTTCCAAAATAGGCCACTAGTTCCATGGGCGGGGGCAAATTCCCAAAACTGTCAAAGTACCAT
Organism: Meconema thalassinum; assembly: GCA_946902985.2. NCBI lineage: Eukaryota > Metazoa > Arthropoda > Insecta > Orthoptera > Tettigoniidae > Meconema > Meconema thalassinum. Next base: position 86,745,714 of record OX336393.1, read on the forward strand.
ACAGTGGATCCCTCTTTGACATAAGCTACATAATGTGTTCCAGGTCCTCGATGATCATCCAAATTGACAACAGCACATTCATGTTTCCAGGGTTGTGAGGGTAATTGGTTTCGCATAAACACACCTCGAAAATGAGAAAGCTTCAGTTGTTTAGCATAGCTTTCCACTTGCTGATGCGTCAGAGCATGTCTTGCTATGGCTGAGGTTAAAGATGTTTTATTTTTATTTCGAAAAGGTGAAATTCCAAATCCTTGTTGATAAAAGGCTGGCTTCAAATTGACATTTCTAGCCCCCATAGCAATGGCTTCCATTGTTTCATTGTGTCGCTGACTTTCTTTGAGTTGTTGTTTGCCCTGTTGTGCGGCTTTAATAGTTTTTGTCACTGCACTGGCGCCACCTAAAACTGAACCTAGAGCAGCCAGACCAGCGAATAATGCAGGTAAAAACCCCGCTCGTTTGGGAACGGGAATCACTCGCCCTTGTTTTGAACCCTGTCGCTGACGTTTTGGAATAACATGCCTCTGTGCTGCTCGAAGAGCTTTCCTTATGGTCAACACATTATTTTTTATTTTTTCTTTCGCAAGGGCTTGTCCACGAACGTCATAAGCCCAGGCTTTGCCAAGGACAGGGTCATATTTTTAGTCTTTCTCACTACATATCTTTGTTTCACCAAGATGATGATGACCAACAACCTTTCACAAGAAAGTTTAAGTCACAACTAACGTCAGATTGTTATTTCATGGCTGTATATTCCAATTCTACATAAAGTGGGAAATCGTTTATGGTTTTTCCAGCTTGCTTTTCATTCCATGTCAACATGAGATGAAAGGATAATTCGTCTCCTGCATTGACCATTTCATGGTTATGGACCAACATCCTATGACCATTTATCTCTATTTGTAAATGGTTCTCATCAGGTATGACCTATTTGATGTGAATGGTTCCATCATAGTGTACTCGATAGTGGCTTAAACCCGAAGCAAGCACATAGGTCAAGGGCTGGTCATGAACTAGCGGTATATGGTTTCTCTCATTCACAGGTTTTACATTTGTCAGATGCACTAAAAATACAGATGGGATAAATTTATAAACCCTTTTCATTTCATAGGTCACGTATCGCTTGGTACAGACATCATCATCTTCTTGTGGGTCTTCCACGTGAATAATGCGGTGATGATTAGCGCTATAGCCATTCACTGTAAGCTGAGGCACTTTATCATAAAACTCATACACCTTGTTATCCACATACTTTTTTGTAGCAACGTCTGTTGACACTTGAGGATGTTTTACATGAGTTAACCGCTTTCCTTTAAAGTCATAATCTCCTTGTTTTTTGCGTGGCACTACTGACCTATCCACATAGTGTTTATTAGCAGGATCTGTTTCTTGTTTAGGATCATGTATGGGAACAGACCGAGCTTTGACCATCAACGCACGTCCAAAGACATCCATCGTCAACCTGTAGTACGAGTCTACTGTTCTATGACAAGGCTCGGTGCGATGTATATAGACAGCCTGCTAGCCTCTCTAAGCCTTAGTTGAAATGAAGCTAATTAAGCAGCAAGAGTCATTCCCCGTGAGGGACATGGTTTCCCATCTCTGCCCCACATCACGTGAACAACGCCATGGTTCACTGTTTCCATCTTCCATTCGCTGCATCATTGTCGGACCTTCCGGCTGTGGAAAGACCAATCTTTTGCTGACGCTTATTACAGCACCCAATGGTCTGTGTTTTCAAAATATTTATATTTTCGCAAAATCTCTCTACCAACCCCTCTACGTGTTTCTGGATCAGGTCATGTCTGGATTACCAAATGAGAATATTGGTTATTTTACATTTTCCATGCAAGAAAATGTTATTTCACCGGATGAGGTAAAGCCTGATTCACTCATGATTTTCGATGATGTATCCACTGAACGACAAGGCATCATTCAAAGCTATTTCAGCATGGGTCGACACAAACATATCGATTGCTTCTATCTCGGGCAAACGTATTCTAAAATGTCCAAACAGTTGATTCGTGACAATGCCAATGTCATTGTTTTATTTCGCCAGGACGAAAGGAACAGTCGTCACATTTATAATGAACATGTGAATCCGGATATGACCTTTCAAATGTTTACAGAATTGTGTGGCAAGTGCTGGAACACACAACGTCATGCCTGTTTAGTGATTGATAAACAAAGTGAACTCAACCATGGGCGGTATCGCTTAGGGTTTGATCATTTTATTGCTATTTAAGGCACTGTATCATTCCCTCTCAAGTCATTTGTCACGACACCATGGCGTTAGCAGAGAGTCAATTGAAAAAGCATATTATTAGAGCAAAAAATACTATTCGCCAAAAGTTTCGTCAATTGAAACGATCACGTGCGGATCATGCTTTGTTTATTCAACAACATTTAGCCCCTCCGCTAAAAGCTATGTTGAAACCCTCTTTCAAGCCATCTGAAACGCTACCCTTTGTTTCACAAGCCACTCAGACGCACCACGAGGACCCTGAGGAACAGGAAGAGGAACAGGAAGTTGAGGATATTGAGGAACAAGTGTTTACGCCTCAAAAAAAGGCATCACCCCTTGCAGAGTTTTTAAGAAAAAAAGAAATCCTTGGCCATGGTCGAAACACCTTGCCCTTCCAGATCATCTCCATTTTCACAACTCTTGGCCACCCCTCAACATAAAGCTCAACTGAAATACATTTTAATAAAATATTATGGATCAACACTGGAACCCTATTTCACCAATCTATTTATTGGAAACACAGATACTAAATATGGTGTTCGCTATGAGGATGATAGTTTTAAAATTGGGGATTCATCGATTAAATTTGCTCGTGCTAAAGCTGTCATTAAAAAGCTCAATTATAAATTAACAACAGGACTGTTAAAGCTGCTATTCTCTCGGACCCCCTCTTCCCATGATTATACGCCAGAGGACCTTGCCAAATATAAATCCATTTTATTGGACACCCATGCCCACAAAAGACAGTATGATCCCACTCAACAAGTGAATGCCAATATATCTCAAAAATATAAAACCATCATTGCAAAAATGTTCCCCTCCAGTCAAAGTGGTCGTCGTAAAGTGTCCGCTTCGGGAGTGACATTTAAACCATTAAAACCCCTTGTGGATGTTACCTACTGGCACAATCCCAATAAACTCGTCCAGCGACTACAGCTGTTGCATGCTTCACGTCAAGCCGGCCATACTGGTCACGATTGGGAAATTCAAGAAATTGAAGAAGAACTTCGAAATGCCAAAATTATTGTTTAAACCCTCACCCATTAAAATGGGTATTGCTCACGAGTTGCATCGTCCAGCTAGACGTCACTATCAGCGACTCAAGGTGATTTCACAGGGTGTGGATGAACTTTGGCAAGCAGACTTGGTTGAAATGATTCCCTATGCTAGCGTTAACGATGGTGTACGCTATATGTTGACGGTCATTGATGTTTATTCCAAAATGGCGTTTGTTGAACCTGTGCTACGCAAGTCTGGTCCACTAGTCACTAAGGCCTTTCAACATATTATTCAACAATCCAAACGTCAACCTCAGCTGCTATAAACCGATCAGGGAAAAGAATTTTTCAACAAGGATTTCTCCAGTTTTCTCAAATCTAAGGATATTCACCATTACACCACGTACAGCAATCTCAAATCGAGCGTGGTCGAGCGGTTCAACCGAACATTGAAAACCCATATGTAGAAAGCGTTTACCGCTCAGGGCACTTATCGCTGGTTGGACTTGTTACCTGAGCTAGTGTCACGTTACAATGACACCAAACACAGAACCATTGGGACCAAGCCACGACTTGTGACCAAAAATATTCCACAACTGGATAAACTGTTTAACCCCATAAAAACAGCAGACCCTAAACGTTATCGCCTTAACATTGGGGACCATGTTCGTGTGAGCAAATTCAAGGGCTTCACACCAAATTGGGGACTGAACTATTTCGAATTCGTCAAGTCAACCTGAACAGTCCAGTCACCTATTTACTCGAGGACCTCAACCATCAACCCATGAAAGGCAGGTTTTATCTCCAAGAACTCCAAAAGACGGCGTTTCCTAAACATTACCTTGTGGAAAAAGTGTTGAAACAAAAAGGAAATAAACTATATGTAAAATGGTTGGGATTTAGCTCAGCCTTTAATTCTTGGATTAATAAATTACATGTTGTGTGAACCTGTGTGCCTTGTATTTATTTATTCACTCATGTTGTACTTAACTTACAGTCCTATGTACAGTCCTCAGCTCCACATGTATTATGAGCAATACATATTTCTTTCTCTCTTCACCTGTGTTCTCTCTTACACTGACCCTCCCCCTCTCCTCCCCTTTACCTCCCACCACTGTCAAAACAGGTTGTGACTTGTTAGATCTTATCGTGCACGTGCACAGGTGAACACCTGTGTGTTAGGTCATATTACACATGAACTTGCATTTTCTCACGTATGAACCAAAACAGGATATGACTTGTTTCACAAGGAGAATGCTAATAATGACATCTCACACGTGTTCACATGTATTTCGCCACTTTCCTTTCATATCGTTATCCCATTATAGTAGTGGAGACTGGGGAACAACGTCAGTTCAACACACGCAAAATGTAGTTAGGCCCTTTGACATAATTTAAATAAATTCATGAGCCAGTCTGTAGGAACCAGTCCAAAGGGATCAGTCCAAAGGGACTCATCAACAAGGACTCGTCCACAAGGACTCGTCCACAAGGACTTGTCCACAAAGACCTGTCAACAAGGACTTGTCCACAAGGACTCGTCCACAGGGACTCGTCAACAATGACCCGTCCACAGGGACCTGTCAACAATGACCCGTCCACAGGGATCCGCTCCCCCACCCTCTTACAAAAGCCATGAGTGGGCATGTGTAAAAAAACAAAAAAACAAGCATGTTAATTCGTAGCGGCTTTCCACCGAACACATGTCTCTTGTGTAGAACAACGTTTCATTCCATATTGGCATTCAAACTCTCACATGTTGCAATTGGAAAGAGAAATTCTCTAAAAAAATACAATTTCACCCCCTAGTAGGGGTAGGTTTTATTTTGGGGTGGAAATATGTTGTCCATTGGAAAGGGGGTGTTAGCCTGAGTTCAATGACACGTCGTACAAGTCTCTAGCCTGATTGGTTCGCGAGATATTACCATTTTAGTATTCCAGCGGTGGAGCGGTGGCGGTGGGTATATAACTGTTACAAACACACTACTAATGCTCAATATACTCAAAATTGTTAAAATTGAATTTTTAACTCATATTAAGCTACGGGCACTTTGGCTTCTAACGGAACAAAACTGGCTCATTTTTGATACGACCGTACGTCCTATTAGTAAACCCACAATTTTTATTTTTAGCCAATTTTCATTTATGAAAAAATAGACTTATGAGATCTCCTCTTGTGTGTGTGTATATATGTGTGCGTCCGTGTGTCCCCACCTAATAACTTCTTAACGGCTGGAGCGATTTCAATGAAACTCGGTTAGGTCATAGTACTATTTCGGCCGACCCTGACTATGACCTTCACATTTTATTACGTCTCACCAATCCAACATGTGGGCTGTGCGAATTACTTCACCGGCATTCTATATCTCCGAAATTATTACTCATATCACCCTACAATTTTGAACGGCGATAAAGGGCACTACTAGACTTTCACCCATGTGACTTTCAAAAACCTGTTAACTACAAAACGAACATGGCGGCCAAGCGAAATTGAAACATTTAAATAGACTTTTCTCGCGATTTAACCATCCGAACGCAGTGAAACATGGTGCAGCAAATGACTATACAAATTGCAATGCACTGACATCTAATTTAGTTCAATTGTTTACATAACCTCAAGATGGTGGCTGTGCAAAATTTTAAAAGTTTGAATAAAACACATACACAATAATCTTAATGTAATAGTACATAACTCTAGGGCCTACATATAAAACTCCAACATGGTGACCATCCGAAATATTTAAACGGATCTCAATATCTACGAATCTATTACAGCAATCAAACTGAAAATTTGTATGTAGATAGAGGAAATGAATATAAGTAGGATACATGATAATATGCTATTTAGTTCTTCACGGAACTACTTGTTCTCTCTATTTTTTTCACTAGATTCTTAGTTCTCTCTCTACTAAACAATAGACATTTAAATGAACCTCTATAAGAAATCAAAAGGGATGTTGCGAATTGGAACATACCTCGTCCTAAAACCAAAACTCTCGCGGTTTCCTCACCTAGCGAAAAATCTTAGATTTTTCTTGCTAAAATACATTTCTTAATATAAAAAAAATCATTTTCCCCGCAACTTTTCATGATGAAGAGCTGAAATTTGTACAAGTAATTCCTCCTTATATGTGTTATATTTTAACACAGCTGTTTTTCAAAATTTACTTTAATTTTTGCCTCATGGAAATGTTTATGAAAATAATGTTAAAATTACTCAAGGTAAGACGGTAGGCTGAAAGTTTTTGTTTTGTTTTGCGCAATTAGATATTGAATGGGTGTTTGTGACCTGGAAAAAGCGTATGGCAGTGTGCCCAGGAAGATATTATGGCAAGCTCTAAGAGAAGCACCAATATGTGAAGACGTCATTAACATACTACGATCAATGTATTCGGAAAATAAGTGCCGGATTAAAGTTGGAAGTTAGGTATCCAGGGAAATATATACAACCAAGGGTCTATTACAAGGATGCTGTTTAACACCGTTGCTGTTCAAGTTTTATTTAGACGTCCGTTTAAGAAAATGGTCCAGGGAATATTGTACAATGTGATTACAGATGAACCAGTAGTATTACTTACATCATGTTCTTTTTGCTGATGACCAGGTGATATTGACTCAAGATATAGACGATGCCTCTTATATGATGAGGAAATTAATTGAGGAATATCAAATGTGGGGACTAAATATCAATTATAACAAAATGGAATACCTTACATTAGAGAATAATGGTGGTGAGAAACTACAGATCAGAAATGCAGAAATTCAAACAGTTACTACATATAAATATTTGGGTTCAATAATAGTAGCTGGGGGAACAAGTTCATCTGAAATTGAGAAAAGAGTAAGTGAGGCTCGGAGAATAATTGGGGCATCAAATTCGGTTTTATGGAGCAGAAATATTTTAAACAACACTAAGAAACTTATTTACAGTTTATTGGTAGAAAGTATTTTCTTATATGGAGCAGAAACTTGAACATAAAACAAATTATTAGTAACAGAGATGGATTCTTGGAGGTTGTTGTTGTTGTTGTTGTTTGAGTCTTCAGTCTTTTGACTGGTGTGATGCAGCTTTCCACGCCTCCTTGTCCTGAGCTAATCGTTCCATCTCTACATAGCTACCACACCCTACTTTCGAGGCAATCTGTTTAACATAGTCTAACCTTGGTCTACCCCTACAGTTCTTGTCCTCAACCCTTCCTTCCATAACTAAGCTTGCTATACCTGGGTGTCTTAGTATGTGTCCTACCAACCTATCTCTTCTCTTCATTAGCAGTCACCAGAAACATCTCTCCTCTCCCACTAGTCATAATACCTCTTCGTTTGTAACCCTATCTACCCATCTGATCTTCATCATTCTCCTGTAACACCACATTTCAAACGCTTCAATTCTCCTCTTTTCTGATGCTCCAATAATCCAAGTTTCACTTCCATAGAGCACCACGCTCCAGACAAAGGCTTTCAAAAATGACGTCCTAATACCTAAATCTATATTCCATGTCAACAGATTCCTTTTCTGTAGAAAGGCTTTCCTTGCCTGAGCTAATCTACTATTTATATCCTCTTTACTTCGTCCATCACTGGTTATTTTGCTTCCTAAGTAACAGACGTCCCCTACTTCCTTAAGTTTTTCACCCGCAAATTTGATATCCATAGAGGTTTCTGATTTAGTTCGGCTGCATTCCAATATTTTTGTTTTACATTTATTAATGTTCATCATGAATTCTTTCCTCAAGACGGAGTCCATGTATGTCTACACCCCCCCCCCCTTATTATTCCCGTTTTTCCAACGGGGTCGGGGATGAGATGCGATGGAAGTCTTTGTGGCGACCTCATGAGAGGAGTTAATGAGAGATGAAATGAATGATGGTGAATGAAACTGGGCAAGGATGTGGAAGGAAGCGGCCGTGGCCTGCCAGAAGGGACTGTTTCAGCATTTGCCTGGTGTTAAAATGGGAAACCACGGAAAACCATTTCAAGGACGGCCGACGGTGGGGCTTGAACCCACGCGTCTACCGAGTCAGCAGAGAGCTTGGCCCCATGACCTAATGCTGCGCTTTAGCCAGCGTAGCCACTACTGTCGGTAGTCCATACCATTCAAAAATTCATTCAAATCCTCAGACGTGTCGGCCAAGATGACGATGTCATCGGCAAATCTCAGAATTGAAATTATATCTCCTTGAATCTTCACTCCCACTTCAAATTTTTCTCCAATTTCCTTGATTGCTTGTTCGATGTAAAGATTGAAAAGTATGGGTGATAAGTTGCAGCCTTGCCTTACACCTTGCACCGCTTTGTGCTTTTACGTTAAACAAAATAGCAGAGGTATGAGGAATACAGTGGAAGCAAAAACAACAAAAACTAAACAGGATCACGTAGGGAACGAGGAAGGAATACTTCTTTCGATGCGTGCTGGGCCCAAGATTCCGAATCGAAAGAAAGATGACTTCCACAGAAAGTAAGCCAGAACAAATGTTTAAGATAAAATCAAAAGGAAAAATTAAACTTAAGTAATAGAGCAAGGGTCCCAGAGACCGTGTTAGTCGTAACTTCGCTACAGTGCGATGCCAAGACTAAGTCGAATCGAAAGACAAACGAGGAACTCAAATACGAGAAATCATAAGACAGAAGCAAATATTGTACTTACTGAATAGAAATATATTAATAATAAAATAAACACCTGTGTACTGATTGCAAATGAGAAATGAAAATAAAACACGAGCAACTTAAATGTAAAATAAAAGGAATCTAGAAATAAATACAAATCATAAAGCAACTAATTGGAAACGCGATTCAATAATAAAACTTAAAAAAGATGAACCAAAATTAAAGAAATTCGTGGGATAGATTACAAGAACAACTACTTACAGAGGTGACATGATCTTCACTGCCAGCATAAAAACAGAACTACGGCGTTTATGATGTTGTGAAATCATGGGGTAGGGGTAAAAGAGTGGGGAGTGGAGGTGTGCGTATGTAGGGAATCGGGGGGGGGGGGGGGGGGATGACACTGAGTTAGGTAATATAACGAAGTCAGAGGGAGTAACACAAAATTAACACATAAAAACAAACGAAATGAAAATTACATTAAATTAATTGACATTACCGGGAGAGGAAATAAAAGAAAAAAATCAATCAGCTAAGAAATATGCTTCGTAAGAAGATGTAGGCTTACGCAGAGGTAGAAATGCCGAATCACAACGACATACGATGAAACAAAGAAAGTAATGTGGCGCATGGACAGCGATTAGCACGATGACCATCGCTCACATACATTTCAATAAAACAGAGGGAGGAGATGGCTGAAGACGTGAGACTCAGCTCCGTAACTTCGCCGATTCCATCCACATAAAACAAGGCTCTGATGCGACTATCCAACGGAGGTCGTCTTAAAAGAACGCAGAACCAGGTGGTGACGCAATACAGAGCATAATTAAGCTTCGTTGAAAAATAGCAGATATTTCAGACCTGAGAGATTTACGTAAAAATAAAACCGATTACATGAAAGGGAGGGATGACAAATAAACACAGAGACTTCGCTAAACTAACGTAAACAAAGGCGAAAGGACTAGGGTTCGTGGATCGAATTCACATCATCATAAGAATCATCATAAGTGAATCAAAGGAGACACAAAATGAAAAAAATATGGAGAAACAGAAATTTAAAATGACCTCAAGTTAGATAAATTCAATGACTGAATCGTACTTACATTTAGTTGCTTTCTGGGTGCGGGCAAAAGCCCGACACGTGCACACACGTGTGTCTCACATGACGGCCCCTATTGGAAGGGAGAAACCTTCTCTTAAAGAACGCAGTAACGCGTCCGAGAAAAATAAGTCGTAGATACGACAAACATCCCCTCTCCGTATACATGGGTGGAGGGGGTCCAATAGCGAAGGCAAAGCCTGGCAACAAGTAGTGCTTCAACCAATGGTAAAATTGTACATAAAGTGAGTTAGCAGAAGACACTTATGTTACAATAATGCGACATGAAGGAAGATAATAATAATAATAATAATAATAATAATAATAATAATAATAATAATAATAACAATAATAATAATAATAATAATAATATGACAAAAAATAATGAACCTGATAAAAACGGTTCAACTTTCTGAATGCCAGCTTCTCTCTCATGTCCTTCAGCTCGAATAACTGCTTTCTGGTTTCTGTAGAGATTGTAGATCACCCTCCTATCCCTGTACTTTATTCGAATCGCTTTCAAAAAGGTCAAACAATTTAGTCCAATCAACGTTATCAAAAGCCTTTTCTATGTCTACAAATGCCATGAACGTTCTCTTATTTTTCCATATTTTACCTTCCAAAATCAGCCTAAGACTTAGTACAGCTTCTCTTGTTCCTACATTTCTCCTGAAACCAAACTGGTCTTCACCCAACTCCGCTTCTATCTGGCTTTCCATCCTCTTGTAAATTATTCTAGACAGGATCTTTGAAGCATGATTGTACGGTAATCTTCACATTTGTCAGCTCCCACTTGGATGTCTTGGAGGAAGGCGGCAAAAAAATCAAGATTGAATAAAATTAGAAGTAGGCTACGATAATCCGAGAAATTATGCAGGTAAAAAGAAATGTACTGGAAGTGGTTGAAGAAAGATGATTACAATGGTTTGGAGATGTGAAAAGGATGTAGAATAGTAGAATTCCAAATTTAATGTTACACTGGCAAGCTGAAGGCAAACGGAAACGGGGTAAACCAAGAGAACAATGGATGGATGGTGTAAAGAGGAGCATGGCTACCAGAGGCTTGACCGAGGAAGATGCTGAAGATCGAAATTTGTGGAGGACTAGAGTATTTTGGGTTGGATGGAAACTACTGTGTTGAAGAATATTCCTAACAAAGAAGAAGATCCTATGTTCTTTTCTGAGCATTTATAATAAGTATTATGTATTACTGTCCTCCAGTTATAACTGCATTATTAATATTTTTTTAAATATTTATGACATCTGTCACTCTATAGTAATTTTCCGCCCCTTTTCGTAAAAGTCTTATATCTCCGGCTCTTTTATAATTAGAGAGTTAGTTTTATTTTTGTGTTTTGTAGAGAAATTTGTGGTTCATATGTTGGTGAACCTGCTACATAGCAATTCGACAGTCGAATGTTTGCAGGTGCGCAAAGTTTTAAACAAAATTTGTTTCTCCAAGCATATAAATGTTGTAAAATTTTGTCTCACTTTCTCAAAACCATACATTCTGAAACATTTGTCGCGTTTTCTCAGAAACTATACGAGAAGTTTCAATGAACATTTCACAGTGTTTAGACACCACTGTATTGCTGCTGTGGATCCTCCTCAGTTATGTTGATTGCACCAGAAATTCTGCAGTAATATATTGTTACGTGCCACCCCCCTAGTGGCACTTTTTGTTAACTGGATTACGGTGGGTTGAAGAGCACAAACACAGGTTGTTCCTTTAAATAATTAACTTTATTGCGGCCAGAAAGATACAGCCACTCATCAGCAAATGCAAACAATTAGAACCTTACTCCAGTTTCCTCAAGTCTCTTCCTTGAGCGCTCTTGGTCCTTTCACTTGTCAACAAACCACAGAAGTTAAACCGTCTTGATGAGTACGGTGGCCTTGACAGAAACTACCTGCTCCTCTTCCTCATGTACAACAAATCACAGTTACTTACGATAATCCGCTACCCGCTGTTTCGCTGTCCACAAGCTGGGGAAACAATGTCACTGGATTTCGTAACTCACACGGCACTTCGTCACCACACTTCTGTCGCACTCTCTCACAAACACACACCCACAGAAAACTCGGTCCCCTCACTGTTGAAGCCGCTTATATAGCAGGCTGGTGACTCAATGAATTCTAGAATCGTCCAGGGCACACGGCTTCTCGACATTTCCTTCACTGGTTCAGTCACGAATATTCTGGATCATCCCTTTGTCCTAGTAGCCCTGTTGCAAAAGGCGCACGCAATACATGAGGCAGGGCACAGCCCAGCCCTGGGGCAGTTGTGACTCATGCGGCGAGCGATGACACAAACTCACAGCCGTAACACCACCCCCTTCCTAAAAAGGCTGATCGTCCCGATCAATCATTGGTCCGTCTGTGTCCCTCCGTAGGCTGCCAGGCGATCTCGATGCACGATCTTCATCTTCGCTCTCGGGCTCCGCTGGATCCTGTAGACGACATCGTTGATCCGTTTCACGACTCGGTACGGGCCCTCCCAGGACTTCTGCAGTTTGGGTGACAGGCCTTTCTTCCGTAATGGGTTGAAGAGCCAGACCAGGTCGTCCTCGTGGAATCCGCCGACATCCGTCTGTTGGTCGTATCGGGTCTTCATTCGGTCGGTCTCGATCCGCAGTTTCCTCCTCGCGAACGAGTGCACGTCCTCCAGTTGGTCGACCAGTTCTTGACAATACTGGCTTACCGGGATCGGATCATTCCCAGGTCGGCCGAAGGCAAGATCGACAGGTAGACGGAGCTCCCTCCCAAACATGGCCCGGGCTGGTGTGCACCCGGTGGCTTCATACACGGCGGCGGGGTAGGCCAGGAGAAATAGTGGAAGATGTTTGTCCCAATCCCTCTGGTGCTCGCTGACGACTACTCGGAGATGGTTCTCGATGGTGCGATTGAATCGCTCTACCATCCCGTCGGACTGAGGGTGTAGCGGCGTTGTCCTTGTCTTCCGGATTCCCAGCAGCTGGCATAGGTTCTGGAACACCTGCGACTCGAAGTTCCTCCCTTGGTCGGAGTGCAGCTCCAGGGGTACTCCGTACCGGCTGACGAATTCCTTCACCAGGGTCTCTGCAATTGTCGAGGCTTCTTGGTTAGTGAGCGCATACGTCTCCGGCCATTTGGTAAAGTAGTCGCTGACGACTAATATGTAGCGGTTCCCTGCCTCGCTTAACGGGAATGGCCCAGCAACATCGATGGCCACTCTCTCCATGGGGCCGCCCACGTTGTAGGTCTTCAGTGGACCCCGTCGTCTTCGTCCTGGGCCCTTGCTGGCTGCGCAATCGTGGCACCTCGCGCAGTGGTTCTCCACGTCAGTTTGGCATCCGGTCCAGTAGAACTGCTCTCTCAGCTTCTCCAGGGTCTTCTTTATCCCCAGGTGTCCACCAGATGATCCTCCATGGACTTCCTTCAGGACTTCCTCCGTCATAGCCTTTGGAACGACGACTTGTTCCCGAGATGTCTTCCCGTCGGTGCTCTCCCAGGTACGGCAGATGAGGCCATCCCTCACAACCAGCGAGTCCCACTGCGCCCAGTAAGACTTAAACTTTGGGCTGCAGTCACTCACAATGTTCCACCCGGGTCTGGGGACACAGGCCCTCTTCCATTCGGCTATCAGTCCCAGGTCATCACCTTCTGCTTGTGCCTCCGTGAAAGACTCGCGGCTCCAGCTCCCTTGAAGTTCCACAGTAGTCCGTAGGCACTGTATCCCGGTGTTCTCCTCCCTCCTAGTACAGAAGGTGCAGTCTTCGGGGCACGGTCTTCGTGACAGGGCGTCGGCATTAGAATGCAACTGGCCTTTCCTGTGCTGGATCTCGAAGTTGTACTGTTGAAGCCTCTCTAACCACCGCGCGAGTTGACCCTCGGGCTGCTTGAAGTTCAGGAGCCACCGCAGGGATGCATGGTCGGTCCTGATGAGAAATTCTTGCCCGTACAGGTACTTGTGGAAGTGTTCAATGGTCTTCACGATGGCGAGCAGCTCCTTCCTGGTGACGCAGTAGTTCCTTTCTGGCTTTGACAAGGCCTTGCTGAAGTAGGCCACTACTTTCTCCTCGCCGTCCACTATTTGCGAAAGGATTCCCCATTTACCAAAGTCACTGGCATCGGTATCGACGATGAACCTTGTTCCAGGTCTGGGGTAGGCCAGAATAGGCGCGGTGCACAGAGCCTGCTTGAGTTGTTCGAAGGCACTGTGGCATTCTGCTGTCCACGTGAAGAGTTGGTCCTTCTCAGTCAGTCGATGTAAAGGTTGGGCGATGTCGGCGAATCCTTTCACGAAGCGACGGTAATAAGTGCAGAGTCCCAGGAAGCTTCGTAGTTGGGACTTGTCCTTCGGAACTGGCCACTCCCTCACAGCTGCGGTCTTTTCTGGGTCGGTGCGCACCCATTCCTCGGAGACAATATGCCCAAGGTACTGGACCCGCTTCTGGAAGAGCTGACACTTCTTGGGGCTCAACTTCAGCTGGGCAGCCCGTAGCTTCAACAAGATTTCCTTCAGGTTGCTGTAGTGCTCCTCGAAGCTTCTCCCTAGAACGATGACGTCGTCTAGGTAGACCAGGCAGGTCTTCCAGTGTAGACCCCTCAGAATGGACTCCATTAGCCTTTCGAAGGTCGCAGGGGCGTTGCACAGACCGAATGGCATGACGGTGAACTGCCAGAGCCCGCTGCCCACAGAGAACGCAGTTTTCTCGTGGTCCTTAGGGTGGACCTCCACCTGCCAGTAGCCACTCTTCAAATCCAAGGTGGAGAACCATCTCGACCCTGATATGGTGTCCAGGGTGTCGTCGATCCGGGGTAGAGGGTAGTTGTCCTTCTTCGTGACGTCATTCACCCGCCTGTAATCCACGCAGAACCTGGTGGAACCGTCCTTCTTCTTCACTAGCACGACCGGAGAACTCCAAGGACTATGTGATGGCTCGATCACCCCTTGCTCCTTCATCTCTTCTACCATCCGGTCGACTTCGGCTTGCTTGGCGAGCGAGACACGTCGGAATGGGGCCCTAATCGGTGCACTGTCCCCAACGTCGATTCTGTGCTGGACCAAGCTTGTCCTGCCGAAGTCTTTGCTCCCCACGGAGAAGACGTCCTGGAATTCGCGTAGCAGGTCCTGAAGTTGGCGTGATTGTTCCTCGTCTAAATGGTCCTCGGCTAAACTTTTCTGGCTGTCTTCCATCTTCTTCAGGTCCTCCGCTAACTTATTTTGACCGTCTTCCATCTTCTTCTGGCCGTCTTCTAGCTTCTTCTGGCCGTCTTCTAATTTGGCAGTTAGGTCCTTGGTTAAATTCTTCTGGCCATCTTCTAATTTAGCAGTTAGGTCCTCGGCTAACTTCTTCTGGCCGTCCTCCATCTTCTTCTGGCCGTCTTCCATCTTCTTCAGGTCATCCTTCAGGTCCTTGGATAATTTCTTCTGGCCGTCTTCCATGCCACTTAACTTTTCTAGCAATGCTGCCAATTGCGCCTCCATTTTAGTTGTTTGTCTTGTAAAGGGCATGCACTCCCAGGAAAATTAGAGAAAATGACCTGCTCGGGTTTTGAAACCAGGACCGTCAGGTGTTGTGCTTGTGCTTGAGTTCGTAATCCGGCTTCTGACACCAGTTGTTACGTGCCACCCCCCTAGTTGCACTTTTTGTTAACTGGATTACGGTGGGTTGAAGAGCACAAACACAGGTTGTTCCTTTAAATAATTAACTTTATTGCGGCCAGAAAGATACAGCCACTCATCAGCAAATGCAAACAATTAGAACCTTACTCCAGTTTCCTCAAGTCTCTTCCTTGAGCGCTCTGGCCCTTTCACTTGTCAACAAACCACAGAAGTTAAACCGTCTTAATTAGTACGATGGCCTTGACAGAAACTACCTGCTCCTCTTCCTCATGTACAACAAATCACAGTTACTTACGATAATCCGCTACCCGCTGTTTCGCTGTCCACAAGCTGGGGAAACAATGGCACTGGATTTCGTAACTCGCACGGCACTTCGTCACCACACTTCTGTCGCACTCGCTCACAAACACACACCCACAGAAAACTCGGTCCCCTCACTGTTGAAGCCGCTTATATAGCAGGCTGGTGACTCAATGAATTCTAGAATCGTCCAGGGCACACGGCTTCTCGACATTTCCTTCACTGGTTCAGTCACGAATATTCTGGATCATCCCTTTGTCCTAGTAGCCCTGTTGCATAAGGCGCACGCAATACATGAGGCAGGGCACAGCCCAGCCCTGGGGCAGTTGTGACTCATGCGGTGAGCGATGACACAAACTCACAGCCGTAACAATATATATACAGGGTGTTCGCAGCAAGCCCTACTTTGTGCTGTAACTCGTTTGTTTTTCAAGATATTTTAATTTTGACACTTGCTTTGGAAAGTACTTTTCATGCTCTAAAACTTTTGTATCGTTGGGTTTTGTGTGAAGTTCGCGCATAACGCGCAAATCAACATTTTATGGCACGGTGTTGGCACTTTATTGCCCAAATCGCTTTTTTGACATCACCTATCGAAAGAGCGACTTCGAATTAGTCGAATTAGCCACTAAAATTTCAGTTTTTGCCCAAATCAAACTCGCAAATTGCGAGTTTGTGTTTAGGTTTCGTCCGCTTATAGCACGCGACCTGCCTCTGCTCGGCCCTGTCGAACCAATCTAAACACAAACTCGCATTTTGCGAGTTTGATTTGGGCAAAAACTGATATTGTGGTGGGTAATTCGGCTAATTCGATGTCGCCCTTTCGATAGGTGATGTCAAAAACCGATTTGGGCAATAAAGTGCCAACACCATGCCACAAAAAGTTGATTTGCGCGTTATGCGTGAACTTCACACAAAAATCAACGAAACAAAAGTTTTAGAGCATGAAAAGTAGTTTCCAAAGCAAGTGTCAAAATTAAAATATCTTGAAAAACAAACGAGTTACAGCACAAAGTAGGGCTTGCTGCGAACTCCCTGTATATATATATATATATATATATATATATATATATATATATATATATATTCACAAACAAATTGGATTGGATGGAAATCAATGTATAAATATCTTTTGAATCGCAATGCCACAGCCATTTAGTATCGGTAAGTTGTACAGATATATTTTAATTTGCAGTGAAAATTTCATACAAATCTGTTCGATAGTTTCTGAGAAAACAGGGCTGAATTTGTCTGTGTAAGGTCTACCGTCTTACCTTAAAAAAACCTTGGATACGGTATTTCATTCTTACGTAATCTGAGAACTTCTTATGAGATAAGGTGACATTTCACCTCGAAAATAATAGGCCTACCGGGAATCTAATCCAGTTCACCTTGCTTAGAGGCAAGTCGTTTGACCGTGACGCCATTACACCCTTCTGCGACCCCGATCAAAGTTTCTGGCCGAACCTGGTGTACACCCCTGGAAATATTAAGACTACAGCACTGTTGGCAAGGTGAAATATTTAAGGAGTTGTCACGTTACGACCCGGTATTAGCCTTTCATGATATGACTCGCTAAACGTGGCTGCGCCAGCGTTTGTTGTTTATATCAGCTGGAGCCTTGCCGAACGACCGGGGGGGGGGGGGGGGGGGGGAGTTAATTCGATTAATCAATTAACTGATAATAGATTAATCGTCTAACCGAATAATTGATGAAGTAATCACGAGATAAGAAAATAAGTTTAAATGAGTGGTCATCGCTTAAGTTGAGTTACGCTTATTTTCATCACCGTTTGTCCGTGTGTGTCTCCCGCTAATAAAATCTAAACGGCTGGAGCGCTTCAATGAAGCTCGGTAAGAACATAGTACTATTTTGTCCGACCCCGACCGTGCCCTTCAAATTTTAATACGTCTCACCAATCCAACATGGCGGCTGTGCGAAATATTTCATCGGCATTCTATATCTCCGAAACTACTACTGATATCACCCTGAAGTTTTGTTTATTTATAAAGGGCACTACCATAAGTTCACCCATGCAACATTTAGAAAACTGTTAAGTACAAAACGAACATGGCGGCCAAGCTAAGTTTAAAGATTTAAATAGACGTTTCTCGCGATTTAACCAACCGAGCGCAGTGAAACGTGGTACAGAAAATGTTTATACACATTGTAATGCACTTACATTTAATTTAGTTCAATTGTGTTCATAATATCAAGATGGCGGCTGTGCGAAATTTTAACATTAAGTTTTTATTTCTTGTGTCCTAATTATGCGATCGAAGTCAACGTTTGAATAATGAACCTACGCAATAATCGTCATCTAACAGTACATAACTCTATGGCTTGTATATATAAAAATGCAACATGGCGACCACCGAAGTATTTAGACGGTTCTCAATATCTACTAATCTATGACAGCAATCAAACTGAAATTTTTGAATGTTGATAAAGGCTATTAACATTAGTTCACCAATGGGACTTTCAATATCTTGTTGAGCACAATTCCAACATGGAGTCGACGCGAAACTTATTAATTTAAATGGACGTTTCTCGCGATTTAACCATTCGAGCTCAGTAAAACTTGTGGGCGCAGTCAAATTGGGCCAGCTAATTACACTGATAAAATCGGACAGACTTTTCTGGCCACCATGATCTGCCCCTTTGATAAGACATAGTCCAATTTGGCCAGTGATAGCTCATTAGCCAACTCCCTTCTCTTCCCCCACTCTGCAGCCAACACATACCATACTGTTCACATGTTCCAACATCTCGTCATTAAACTGTTGGAGGGGAGGTGGCTCTGTTTGACGGTCCCAGGGGTGTCAATTACTATAAATTCACATACTCTATGTATGACCTAGCGTTCAGGATATGGTGACAACTATTGTATGTGGAGGAGCTTTATTCAAGGAATACGATATGTCCTCAATAGTTTCACAAATATGGACATCCATGAGATTGTGTTCGATAAACTGACAGCGTTAATATAACCTAAGTGCAAGCTCTAATATTTTACCCGATCTTCATTGCATACACTAATGAATGAACAATTTTTTTTTTAATAAACCAAGTGAACAATTTTCCTTGAATAGCCTAATCTATTAGATGAAATTAAAAAATACTTAATACCAGTACCGTAATTAATAGTTGGAGATTCATTTTAAGGGCTGGGGTAGCTTGTCAATCAGCCCCGTGTACTGAATTTTTAATTGGTGTAAATTATATTTATATACTTATCAAGGGTCGCAATATTATTTAGCAATTATATTTCGACCACGCAGCCAGACTGAAATGGTTTTCCGTGCTTTCCTATTTTCAACTCTATACAAATTAAGGAACTGACCCTTCCAATAGGCCACGGCTGCTTCCTTCCAACTCCTTACTTAGGTTCATTAATTTCTTCTCTCAGTAGTTCATGTTGTGAGGTCGGCTCCAGGAAAGGCATCCGGCCGTCAAAGAAACCACCACGTTCATGGCACCTAATTCCCGGCGAGAAAAGAGTAGATATCCCAAGTAAATTCTACCTTATAAATTCTCTTAGTGATGACTAGAGGGCAGATGCTGTTGAAATGTCATATGTTTCCTTTTCAAATTACAGTAATACGAAGCCCATTGCCGTAGAAATACTTTCTACGCAGTAGCGAAGGGGAATAACACACGGTCAATTCAACATTATTTTATATTTTTGCCATTTTTTGATTCATGCATTTTAGACAATTTTACGACAATATTTACCAATATGATATTCTTTTACATAATTTTAATGCATCGTATATTTTTTCTTATACGATGAAAAATGTTAAAATTCTCGTCATAGGCTAGTAAATGTAGTTAGTTTTGTAAATGATTAGAAAAAAGAATCCTACGACTGACACGAGTAAACGAGTTGTTTTAAGTTAAATGAGAAAAGTGTTCTACATAATTTAAATTAATTCCAAAGTATTGCTGTATTAAATTACTCCAGCTAATCGTTTTTTTCTTTTTGTCTATCCGGGAAGTTGGTTTTAGAGATTTTAATTAATATGGTTCAAAGAAACACTAAGATTAAGAATGACATTTTAACTGCCATTTCCTTGTTAAATTCAAGTATATTTTAATGAGAGTAGGTAATTGAGTAGTTAATAAAACAGGATTGCTTCTATGAATCATACTAATATATAACAAGATGTTCAGTAAAGAACATATAGCCTACTTTCTCCTAAATGTATGGGTATTGTTATAACTCTTTGTCCTTTTCAAGGAGTATGATTGAATGTTGGTTGTAGGAGCTTGTTGAAATACAACGTGCTATAGGGATATTAAACATGAATATGAGGTGCCCTTTGCTAGTGCTACCTCTGTACCAAATTTCGTTCAATTCGGTTTCACCGCGTTTGAATTGATAGGGGGAATCGATTTGCACACATACTTGGCCACCATCTGCAAACTATTGGGCTGATGTTCTTGCAGTTTGGTCAGAATATGTTTCCCACATAAAGATATGGTGTTGCAAAATTAGGTAGAGACTAGATTATTAGGTTGGTCGTAATTACATTTTAGCTTTTAACATTTGGGTGGCCGCGATTACGTTTCCATCAAGATAGCGGTGATATAAAACATGACACTGAGGTGCCCTTTGATAGTGCTACCTCTATACCAAATTTCGTTCCATTTGGTTTCAGCATGTTTGAATTAATAGGGGGAATCGATTCTGACACAAAGATGGCCGCCATCCGCAAACTATTAGGCGAATGACCTATTAGATTGGTCAAAGGATGCTCCCTCCATAAAGGTATGTAGTTGCAAAATTTGGTAGAGATCGGATGATTAGGTTAATCGTAATTTGATTTAAGCTTTGAACATTCGTGTGGCCGCCATTACGTTTCAGTCAAGATGGCGGCGATATAAAACATGACACTGAGGTGCCCTTTGCTAGTACTACCTCTGTACCAAATTTCGTTCCATTCGGTTCCACCGTGTTCGAATTAATAGGGGGAATCAATTTTGACATAAAGATGGCCTCCATCCGCAAACTATTAGGTGAATGACCTATTAGATTGGTCAAAGGATGCTCCCTCCATAAAGGTATGTAGTTGCAAAATTTGATAGAGATCGGATGATTAGGTTAATCGTAATTTGATTTAAGCTTTGAACATTCGTGTGGCCGCCATTACGTTTCAGTCAAGATGGCGGCGATATAAAACATGACACTGAGGTGCCCTTTGCTAGTGCTACCTCTGTACCAAATTTCGTTCCATTCGGTTCCACCGTGTTCGAATTAATAGGGGGAATCAATTTTGACATAAAGACGGCCGCCATCCGCAAACTATCAGATGAATGACCTATTAGATTGGTCAAAGGATGCTGCCTCCATAAAGGTATGTAGTTGCAAAATTTGGTAGAGATCGGATGATTAGGTTAATCGTAATTTGATTTAAGCTTTGAACATTTGTGTGGCCGCCATTACGTTTCCGTCAAGATGGCGGCGATATAAAACATGACACTGAGGTGCCTTTTGTTAGTACTAGCTCTGTACCAAATTTCGTTCCATTCGGTTGCACCGTGTTCGAATTAATAGGGGGAATCGATTTTCACACAAAGATGGCCGCCATCCGCAAACTATTACGCTGATGACCTATTGGTTTGGTCAAAGGATGCTCCCCCCATAAAGGTATGTCGTTGCAAAATTTGGTAGAGACCGGATGATTAGGTTAGTCGTAATTTGATTTAAGCTTTGAACATTTGTGCGGCCGCCATTACGTTTCCGTCAAGATGGCGGCGATATAAAACATGACACTGAGGTGTCCTTTGCTAGTGCTACCTTTGTACCAAATTTCGTTCAATTCGCATTCACCGTGTTCGAATTGATAGGGGGGGACAGACATTCAGAGTACACACACTCACACACACACCGACACACAGACACACACACACACAGACTCACACACACACATACACACACACAGACAGACACACTTTTTTCGCCCAGTGTTGATCTCATAAGTCTACTTTCATTTTTTGCAAAAATCGAAAGTAGGCTAAAAATGAGATGGTGTGTGTGCGTCTGTCTGTCTGTCTGTCTGTCTGTTACTCAATAACTCAGGAACCACCGGTCCGATTTAAATGAAATTTTGCATGGATGTAGCTGATTTACCAGGTTTACATATAGGTTACTTTTGATTTCGAAATTTTTAACTATTAAACAAGATGTTCAGTAAAGAACATATAGCCTACTTTCTCCTAAATGCATGGGTATTGTTATAACTCTTTGTCCTTTTCAAGGAGTATGATTGAATGTTGGTTGTAGGAGCTTGTTGAAATACAACGTGCTATAGGGATATTAAACATGAATATGAGGTGCCCTTTGCTAGTGCTACCTCTGTACCAAATTTCGTTCAATTCGGTTTCACCGTGTTTGAATTGATAGGGGGAATCTATTTGCACACATACTTGGCCACCATCTGCAAACTATTGGGCTGATGTTCTTGCAGTTTGGTCAGAATATGTTTCCCACATAAAGATATGGTGTTGCAAAATTAGGTAGAGACTAGATTATTAGGTTGGTCGTAATTACATTTTAGCTTTTAACATTTGGGTGGCCGCGATTACGTTTCCATCAAGATAGCTGTGATATAAAACATGACACTGAGGTGCCCTTTGCTAGTGCTACCTCTATACCAAATTTCGTTCCATTTGTTTTCAGCGTGTTTGAATTAATAGGGGGAATCGATTCTGACACAAAGATGGCCGCCATCCGCAAACTATTAGGCGAATGACCTATTAGATTGGTCAAAGGATGCTCCCTCCATAAAGGTATGTAGTTGCAAAATTTGGTAGAGATCGGATGATTAGGTTAATCGTAATTTGATTTAAGCTTTGAACATTCGTGTGGCCGCCATTACGTTTCAGTCAAGATGGCGGCGATATAAAACATGACACTGAGGTGCCCTTTGCTAGTACTACCTCTGTACCAAATTTCGTTCCATTCGGTTCCACCGTGTTCGAATTAATAGGGGGAATCAATTTTGACATAAAGATGGCCTCCATCCGCGAACTATTAGGTGAATGACCTATTAGATTGGTCAAAGGATGCTCCCTCCATAAAGGTATGTAGTTGCAAAAGATGGTAGAGATCGGATGATTAGGTTAATCGTAATTTGATTTAAGCTTTGAACATTCGTGTGGCTGCCATTACGTTTCAGTCAAGATGGCGACGATATAAAACATGACACTGAGGTGCCCTTTGCTAATGCTACCTCTGTACCAAATTTCGTTCCATTCGGTTCCACCGTGTTCGAATTAATAGGGGGAATCAATTTTGACATAAAGATGGCCGCCATCCGCAAACTATCAGGTGAATGACCTATTAGATTGGTCAAAGGATGCTCCCTCCATAAAGGTATGTAGTTGCAAAATTTGGTAGAGATCGGATGATTAAGTTAATCGTAATTTGATTTAAGCTTTGAACATTTGTGTTGCCGCCATTACGTTTCCGTCAAGATGGCGGCGATATAAAACATGACACTGAGGTGCCTTTTGTTAGTACTACCTCTGTACCAAATTTCGTTCCATTCGGTTGCACCGTGTTCGAATTAATAGGGGGAATCGATTTTCACACAAAGATGGCCGCCATCCGCAAACTATTACGCTGATGACCTATTGGTTTGGTCAAAGGATGCTCCCCCCATAAAGGTATGTTGTTGCAAAATTTGGTAGAGATCGGATGATTAGGTTAATCGTAATTTGATTTAAGCTTTGAACATTTGTGTGGCCGCCATTACGTTTCCGTCAAGATGGCGGCGATATAAAACATGACACTGAGGTGCCTTTTGTTAGTACTACCTCTGTACCAAATTTCGTTCCATTCGTTTGCACCGTGTTCAAATTAATAGGGGGGAATCGATTTTCACACAAAGATGGCCGCCATCCGCAAACTATTACGCTGATGACCTATTGGTTTGGTCAAAGGGTGCTCCCCCCATAAAGGTATGTCGTTGCAAAATTTGGTAGAGATCGGATGATTAGGTTAGTCGTAATTTGATTTAAGCTTTGAACATTTGTGTGGCCGCCATTACGTTTCCGTCAAGATGGCGGCGATATAAAACATGACACTGAGGTGTCCTTTGCTAGTGCTACCTTTGTACCAAATTTCGTTCAATTCGCATTCACCGTGTTCGAATTGATAGGGGGGGACAGACATTCAGAGTACACACACTCACACACACACAGACACACAGACACACACACACACAGACTCACACACACACATACACACACACAGACAGACACACTTTTTTTCGCCCTGTGTTGATCTCATAAGTCTACTTTCATTTTTTGCAAAAATCGAAAGTAGGCTAAAAAATGGCGACCATTTTAGTGACGTCATTAGACCCTTTGGATTCAAAATTTCATATTTCCATATCAAATAAAAAGAGAACGGTAGGAAATAGCAAACTTTTGATGGCACGTACGAGCTTTGAAATTTAATTTCCTATCCGAGAGGTCCTTATCACTTTTCGTGTATCTCCAACAGTTAGCGAGTAAAACCGACATATGTGACGTCACTACACCCTATGGTTTCAAAATTTCATATTTCCTTTTCAAATAAAAAGAGAACGCTAAGAAATAGCAAACCTTTGATGGTATACATGAGCTTTAACATTTAATTTTCTATCCGAAAGGTCCTTATCACTTTTCGTATATGTCCAACGGTTAGCGAGTAAAACGAAGATATGTGCAATAAAACACGGTCAACACCGAGCGGTGCAGTATATCTCTCTATATATAAAAATGGAAATGTTTGTGTTTTTCTCTGAATTTCTACGGAAATTTGAGTTGTTTACACGTTTCAGACTGTTTTATGATGGATGCGCGCGAAAATAATTTTTTTTGTCTGTCTGTCTGTTTGTTTGTCTGTGGACAAATTTGTTCCCTTATAACTCGAGAACGTCGATGTTTTGTGAATTCAAATTAATCTATTAAAAGTAGCAGCCCAAGTTTGAACAGCTTAATAGGAGCTCATGTCACCACAGAGAATAATCCGATGAGTAGTATCCTACCCGCGCGACTGTACCTGTCAACTAAGCAAGCTGACAGCACGACACAAGTAAACAAAGAGTAGATTCCACCTCGGCTATCGGCAACGTATCTTGAAGTAGGGCCACGTAGAGTCAAGAACAAGGCTGCCCTTGGTCAGACTGCTATCCTGACCCTTGCCACACAACAAACTAGATAAGTGGAACAATAGAATCACTTACGTAAGTAATGGAAGTATACACATTAGCATGGCGAGGCTAATAGTACTCCTCGTTCACTATCAGGAAAGTTGTCACTTTGCTGCCCAAGCACTAACAAGGCAGCAAGTAATCTACCCATTATGACAGCACCTGCATCATACAGCAATAATGGCGTATGACAGGTCCGACGCAGTCTTTCAATTTGACGCCCGTGGCTGCTTGGGGGCCGTGAAATGAATGGACTGGGGTTGACGTCACAAGCACCCAGTCTCTGAGTCAGGATAATCAACTGAAGGAGATTAAATTTCCCCTGCTTGTCCGGGAATGGGACTCAGTACCTGTAAACCTTTATAGGGCAAAACTATCTTCTTCTAATTGTTACTTTAATGTTTTTAATTTAACTTTTTATTCCAGCTCTAATTTTTATTTTTATTTTACGTATTCAAAAAAAATTAAATACATTTTAAAAATTCTCTATTTATTTGTTATTTTTAATTGTATAATCTTAATTTTATTTTAAATTTTTGTGTGTTTTATTTTAATTTGTATATTTATGTATTAATTAATTGTTTAATTTTAATATTTTTGATTATATTTACGAGTTGAAATTTTATCCAGCATCATAAACCAAGACAGATATAATATTTGCCTTTCATAAATATTACTCTACAAGAAATGTTGTTGTAATTAGGCTGAAAGTGTCAACTATTGGCACCTTTGATAATAGCCTACAAACTCTTTTTATAGCAGGTGGTTAATATACCGCATAGAGCATAAGGGGTTAAATTTAAAGCCTAGTGTGCTAACCACTCAGCCTCGGGGAAGGACACTTGTTTAATTAACTAGCAGTGTTTCCCACAATGGTGTAATCGTAAGTTTTCTAGAGGGTATTCGCTACTGTAGTTTCCTCTAAAACCCAAAACCCTGACATTCCTCGTACATGTACATTTTCTTCAGTTTGCCTGTCGTATCTCCTTTAAATAACCCCTGGCACGAAAGCCCATGAAGGGCCTAGGCCTACCAACTGACCGCCCAGCCACTTGGCCTGCAGATATTGGGGTGATGCGTGATCAGCGCATCAGGTCCCCTCGGCCGTTCATCTTGGTTTTCGTGATCGGGGCGCTGCCTCACTGTCAGACAGCTTTTCAATTGTCCTCAAGAGGCTGAATGCACCCCGTTCCAGCCCTCACGTCAGTTTCTAAAATCGCTGACGGAACGGGGAATCGAACCCGGGGCCTCCAAGTGAGAGGCAGGCGCGCTACCCCAACACCACGGGGCCGGCTTCTTATTTCCTTTGGTCAACTATTTTCTCCAGATCTCAGTGGTGTGAAGGCATTTGAAGCCTGGGAAATATTTCATTTTCCCGTATTTCATAGTCCTTCACTTCCTTTTCCCAATACCTTGATTCTCGGAGAAGTCGGAACTATTCCTCGATCACCAAAAATAAAAATAAAAACAATAATATTATTCTGGTCTGAGGGTTAGAACGGGGCTCACTCAGCCTCGTGCTGCAAAACTGAAATGTGATGGGGTTTGATTCCCACCTCAGCCATCCTAGAAGTGGCTTTCTGTGGTTTACCACTTCCACTCCTGGCACATACCGGGATGGTTCGGAATTTAGGACCATGGGCAAATCCTTCCAAACCTAACCTCATTACAAATACACACACTCTTAAAACCATCACTATGTCACAGGCAGATTCCCTGCACGGGAGTACAATGTACCACAATGTCGCAAACTCCCTAAATGAACCAACAACAACATCCTCGGCCAACGCTAATCGTCTAAGCCAGGGCTTCTCAACCTTTTAGACACTGTGACCCCCTTTTTACGCTGAGTATTTTGATGTCTCTCCCCCTCCCAGTTCTAACGTTAGAGATTTCAAGTGACCAGCCAGTGAAACTAACTTTTAACAATAAATAATAATAATAGCCCCTGGCACTACAGCCCATGAGGGGCCTAGGCCTACCAAGCGACCGCTGCCCGGCCATTTGGCCTGCAGATATTGGGGTGAAGCGTGGTCAGCGCATCGGGTCCCCTAGGTCGTTAATCTTGGTTTTCGTGATCGGGGTGCTGCCTCACTATCAGACAGCTATTCAATTGTCCTCAAGAGGCTAAGTGCACCCCGTTCCAGCCCTCACGTCAGTTTCTAAAATCCCTGATGGAGTCGCGAATCGAACCCTAGGCCGCCGGGTGAGAGGCAGGCGCGCTACCCCAACACCACGGGGCCGGCAACTTTTAACAATGCTTGTGCCGACAAATTTTGGAAAGTACTAAAAAGGAATACCCAGAACTGTCCACAGCAGCGTTAAAAACGTTGATGCCATCTTACAACTGTGAACAAGGATTCTCCACAGCCTAATGGTGAATTTAAAAACCAAATTAAGAAATCGTTCGACACTGTAAAAAGACATTGTTTTATGTGTTACAAAAATCATTCCAGACATTCAAAATTTGATTAATTCCAAACAAGCTCAAATTTCACATTAATAGAATAAAAGAACGTAAAAGTTAAGTACAATGTGACTGTATTCTTTTTTTTTTAATAACAAACTACAGCAATAACTAATTTTTTAAAACCTTTTCTCCGTACCTCATGACCCCCCAAGACACATCCTGCGACCCCCCCCCCCCGTTGAGAACCCCTGGTCTAAGCATTAGCGTCGGCTCACTAGGGTGAAGGAGACACCGCAACTGTGGAGAAATCGCATACCGACCGGTCGTCGCCTACAGCATCTGTGTGGCTTTAGCAATAAATATCTCTCGCAGGTCTTGGCCAAGGTTAATATCTCGCTCCCGTGCTCAAATCCTTTACGGGCGAGCGCATTGCAAATCACTAATACACATAACCTCGATGTTATGTCTCTTTAAACACCCCCCCCCCCCCCCAGGGGCTCACATCTAGTGGGACGTGGGTTAGTGACCACGGGTCCCCCCCAGCTGAGTCCGGTGTTGCTTTCACTTACTTGTGCCGGGCTCCTCTCCGTCTTCTTTCTTATCGACCTCTCTTGGTCAACACTTGTTCTCTTCCGACCCCGACGGTATTAGGGTATCCGAGGCATAGGGAGTCTTTCACTTTCCCGCCTTAATTGGTCCTTGTCTCAACTTTCCTGATACCCTCATTTTTCGAGGGGTCAGCCTTGTTTTTCATTTCATGATATCTCCTGTCTTCTGCCCAAGGCCTTCAAGGAGGCAGAGTGTGTGTAGCCCCACCACTTCTGGTGCACGCTGGTTAGTGCTACACCCTCAGGGGCTCACGGCTGGTGAGTTTGGGGGTTGGCGACCCCGAGGGTTTCCTGCTCTGTGTCCGGTTTTTCCCCTTTTTCCACTGACTTTGAGGCGGGGCCTCTCCTCTTTACCTTTCCTGTCTGCCTTTCCTGTCTCTCCTTCCTTCCATGTCCCTCAATCCTTGAGGGTAGAGGGCATTTCTTTTTATCCTGTCGTTTATTTACCTTATTCTTCTTTTGTTTTCCATTTCTTCTTTTAGTCTGTGGGTGTATAGTTAGTTTTAGTTATAGTTTACTTTATATCATTATCACAATCAACCAAACCATTAGGGGCCGATAACCTCGATGTTAGACCCCTTAAAACAACAATTATCATCATCATCATCATCATCATCATCCTTAAACACGTCTGAATCATCTGGACTAAATCTAAAATGTCTCAAGAAATTGTTTGTAATCATACACAGTCTACGTTGACAATGTTACTGTACTTTCAGACACTCCACTGATCTATAGGACTCCATGCTTCTATACAGTTTTATATTGTTTTCCAATACAAGAGATGGAGCAACATAATGATGTTTATTCCATAATAGAGGGTCTTTTTTTTTTGCTTGCCAAGGGGATTCCACTCAACCTTGGCCGCCGGTCCCCGGCCAATAGCCGGCTGTTATAGGTTGGCGCGCACGGTCTCTGGGCGTATTCCCACGCTCTTGCTGCGGTAGGCGTGTGAGCTCATAGCTAATTGGGTATTTTAATAAAGCTTCGGTGCACTATATATCAAATTGTACAGTGTTTTATTGAGAGTGATATAATGCCTCATGTGAAATATTCGTTACGTTAACATGTATATCTGCACAATACATACACAAAGTGCAGGAAATCGTGCACTAGAACAAGAAAAAAGTTTCGAGTGAAATTTCCAGGGAGACCCATTCCTATAAATCGGACAATAATACAACTGGCTATGAGATTCAAATGTACAGGTTCAGTAAACAATGAAAATAGACGTAAATATCGTTATTTCCTTACTGAAGCTAAATTAACTGGGGTAACCGGAAACTTCATAAGAAGATGCCGATTATGTTTGGCAGCGGATGGGGAACATTTTCAGCATCTACTGTTAACATGGTGAGCAAAGATGCATGATACTGATTTAAAGCGCCGTACTCTGCCGTACATATGCGCGCACGACAGCCGGCTACTGAGCCGTCACTGGCGGAGCGCGTGAGCGAGAATGTCCTTGTCAAGCAAATATAAAGACCCTGTATAAAGCAAATTGAGTCAAATTTATTGTTTTAGAAAAGGAACAAAATAAAATTGTCAGATGTCATACATAACCATACCTGAAAGTAAGATTGCCCCCGGCCACCGATCGTTAACGCACTAACTCGTGCTTCGCTGCCACCAGGAGAGCGTGGGTTTGAATCCTGCGTCGGCCGTCCTGA
Organism: Meconema thalassinum; assembly: GCA_946902985.2. Lineage (NCBI taxonomy): Eukaryota > Metazoa > Arthropoda > Insecta > Orthoptera > Tettigoniidae > Meconema > Meconema thalassinum. The sequence goes on from OX336393.1 coordinate 86,775,457, forward strand.
AAATGGTTTTCATGGTTTCCCATTTTAACCACCAGGAAAATGCCGGGACATTTCCTTTCAATAGGTCCACAGCCGATGTCCTTCCAAAATCCCTTCTTTGGCCTGTCCGAAAAGAGTATACATGGCCCGTGCACTTGGGTGTGTATGGCGGTTTGTCTGATAACCTGTGTTATTGTGTTGGCTGTAGTAGTGTGTGCATTTGCACAATTTATTGTGAATTGAGAAGGAGGCGGCCGTGGCCTTAAGTTAGGAATCAGCCCGGCATTTGCCTGAAATAGAAGTGGGGAAACCACTTCCAGGATCACATTTCAGTTTTGCTTCACGATGCTGAGTGTACCCAGTTCCAGCCCTCAGACCAAAATTAAATGTCTTGGCAGAGTCGGGAATCGAACTCGGATCTCAGGGTGACAGCCAAGAACGCTAGCCACTACACCATGAGGTGTACAACCGAATGCCTCAGATCAGAGCTGATGATATTTTATAGTGGCATACTACAAGCCTATACACTGATACGCGCATACAGTATGTTTTTTACTACTAGCACCCTGTTGTCGCGCTCATAAATAACGAGATAGTGGCACAGCAGCAATCATCTTTTTTGTAAATAGGCTATGTTGTTAGTATTGCCACTGCACAGTCCAACGTATATATCAAATTATTTTAAACTAGCCTATTTAAAATATTTGGGACAGTCGGGAACCGAATTCGTAATCATCGTGATAGAAGCCAGTAATGCTAACCCCCAGACCACAGCAGGCTTCAGTACACTCATAGGCGTTTTGTCCCAGATAACAAACACGATTAATCTTACAAGTCTGGACATATAAATAGCGTTCTCAGTAACCCATCTCAAGCTTATTATGGAGAAAGGTGCATAACACGGATCGATTTTATGTAACACTGTACAAGCCACTTCACTGGAACAAGTTAAACACTTCTCAGAAGCTCGACGTGGGTAGTCTGTTATATAAGTATATTTTATGTTGTTTCATACAGTATATCGTGGTCATTTAGCCCCGTGTACTTAGGTGAGTATAGAATGTTGTCTGATAACCTGTGTTATTCGGATGGTGGTATTAGTGTGTTTATTTGTAATTCAGGTGAGGATTAGGAAGGAAGGGCCATGGCCTTGAGTTAGGAACCATCCCGGCATTTGCCTGGATTAGAAGTGGGATACCTCGGTAAACCTCTTCCAGGATGGTTGAGGTGGGAATCGAATCCACCTATTCTACGTATTCCTTACGAGGCTGCGTGGACTCCGTTACAGCCCTCTGACCAGAATTAAATGCCTTGGCAGAGCAGGGAATCGAATCCGGACCTTGTGGGCGACAGCCAAGAATGGTAGCCGCTACACCCAGAAGTGGACTATACCTATTAGAGCATCCGGCGTTTCGAAAAGACTATGGGTCTTATGGGCTTTTACTTTTAACGGAACACCCTCCTACACTGGGTTTGTTGCCTCACCTTTTATCATGGAGGAACTCTGAACATATATATTTTTCGTCATAATAGCTTCCTACAATTATCTGCCAATTGATTACCTTTGTTATTGCATACAAGTATCGTTTATATTACGTCTTAGTAGTTTAAACATTTTCGAGGTTTGCACGCTGGAATGAAGAGCCTCTTCCTGTGCTTAATGCTCGCACGGAGTGGATCACGTGCTCAGTTCCGCCGACAACATATTATGTTCTGAAGCACTATCCGTCATTGGTGTTGCTGTTGTGTGTCTGTGTTATTTTCTGTTCGATAGAATCAGGGCTGCCGACAGTTGGGTTCGAACCCATTATCTCCCGAATACAAGTCTCACAGCTCCGCACCCCTAACTCCACGGCTAACTCACTACAATATTACAAATATTAATCTAAACAAAAGAACAAGAATAAAATTGAAAGAAACTAAATTATAGCCTAACTAACAACAAGAAAGGTAACAGACGTAAAAATTATTAACATCGCCAGCATACAGTACGTCCGAGAAGGAAGGAAGGGTTGTGTTCTCGACATCTGTCAATCAGTAATGCGTCATATCACCACGAAATGAATGTCGTTATTGGTTCTCTTCGCGTACGGTATCCTTAATACTGGTCCAATCCGTTAACACCTGCAAAACTGCTCCTTCCTGGGCGTGTCCTATTTCAGGTAGCTGCTGGGGTTGTGTTGTCTCGCTAACTTATGAAAGGGCAATACTCGAAGCGGGTCAGATTAACGTATGACGTCAGCGCCAACACCACCTAGAGAGAAAGCCTTGCGATATGGAATTGACGTGTGAGTGACGTCACGGAGGACCGGCCATGAAAATTGAGACAAAACATTCGAGTTATGGAGGTTATGGTGTCGTTTCCGCATGTTGTGTTTCGTGTTTACAGTTTCAGGTACTGATTTTCTGCGAATTCCTACCCGGTTATACTTAATGGTTATCAGTGTAGTGTAAAATTATGCCTTATAAGTGCAGTGTACCAAATTGTATATGCAAATATGCCAATGGACCGAAAGTAAACGTTTTCTCTTTCCCTAATGATGAAGGTAGAGACGAAATTGATTCGAGCCATTCACCGCAAGGATTCCTACGAAATATTCCATGGTACGTGTTACATCTATTATGCTCCAATTCTCAAAAGTTTAGTATAATGGGAGGAAGGAACCTTGTAACAAGTCTCTTTTCTTGTAGGTGTGTGGGCTCCATTTCAAGCCACATAAGATTGAATGGAGCACTAGTATGTATGATGAAAAGAATGCAAAGCTAGTTACTGCACCGTTGTATAAATCGAGACTTATTAAATGTTAGTAAGCAGATAGTCCTACCTTTAAATTTTAGCATAGGCTAGCTCCTCTGTTCGAAAATTCATTTAGATGTAGAAATCAGAATATTCTAACCTAAATTATGTGCTACAGGCTACTGTCATAGGTTAGGTTTATTTGTTTTATGGGGGCTATCAATTTCAAGTGGGAGGTGTAAGTGGATAGTATCTCATTTCTATTGGAGTTTAAATTGCAAGAACTGCACGAGGTTAGAGACCGATAACCTGTAGCAGGTCCTGATTAATCTATTTTTTATCTATTGCAGTAATCTCATTCATTAGATTTCTTATTGGGATGGGGAAAGTGGTGTGTGTGAGTCAGGTTGGTGATTGAATACATTTAGAATAAGTACCGGTAGTGTAATTAATGTAATGCAAGGTGATCAAATGATTGTATCGCAACTTAAACGCCTTAGGAGTCCTCTTCAGGAACCAATAACGACCACCTCGCCTCATAGTTTTTAACGACAGTTATACATCCGCCTTAGTCAATACATAAACGAAAGAAAATATAAGTTAATTAGATTTGCTCCTGGTACATGTTTCAGGGATTAATTGCTTTTATCCCCTTCATCAGCCAATATTAATACCTGAAGAAAATTATAAAATAGCATAGCACTCAAAAAAACAAATGGCTATTAGACTTAATATGGTGCACCATATAAGTAGGCCTAGGTCACAGAAAAATATTTTAAAGCATAGAGCAAAACTAAAAAAAATATGAGACGGTGATGATATTCAGCCATCAAACACAAGCTAACATATACGTAGAGAACCAGTGGACAGTTCATTCACATATCCGCTCCAAAACACAAGTCAACTTGACTTGGCTAGATAGGTGGAAAACAATCGACGGTAACAGTGAATGAAGGTAGAACGCGCGATAAAACTCTCCACAATACTTGAATTAGCCAAAATACCTTATGAAACGCTGGGAAATAAACCAGGGAACGATGTTTTAGTAGATATTCCCTCCTCCGATGTCTGTGACCCACCCAGCCATCCCAAATAGGTACATGTCTTACATAGCGAAAATTGCAGCTGTCAGCGCCATTATTCTCATCGATCGTTATCAAAACAGTACCATGACAGTACTGCCAACCTCGCGCTTACGGTAGTATGAAAAACAAAGAAGGGCCCAATTCAGTCGCTAGTGCGCATCATTCGTGCGCACCACTCAATTCATAGATAGTGCGCCCAATTGAATTGTTTATTGATCATGGATTGTGGAAATTGCCTCCCAAAGGCCGCACCTGCTCCCGACCTTCTAACCTTCGTTTTGTCCAATCCAATGGTTTTTGACAATGTTTACAGCCTAACGCGCCCAGATCAATGGTTTTGAGTCCACCGTGCCCTGCCAGCTGCGCGCTGCCACACCTACCCCCGACCTTCTAACCTTCGTTTTGTCCAATCAAATGGTCTTTGACAATGGTTACAGCCTAGCGTGCCGAGATCAATGAGTTTTGAGTTAGTCGTGCCCCGCCAGCTGCGCGCGGTCACACCTACCCCCGACCTTCTAATCTTCGTTTTGTCCAATCCAATGGTTTTTGACAATGATTACAGCCTAACGCGCCCAGATCAATGAGTTTTGAGTCAACCGTGACACTACATCAGTGGTTATTGCTCGTATGTTTTTTTTAAAGTGAACTGTTTAGTCGGTGGTTGGCACACACTTGAACACTTTTACCAACCATGTTCAATAATATGTACTTACAGTGCTCATAGTCGATGATGAAAATGTCCTCCCTCTCTTGTAACGCACAACTGACATCTTCTGATGAAAGAATGGACAACAATCTCATCTAAAAAGATGGTATATGGGCTTTTACAGCCAGTGAATTAAAACTCAGCAGTTCTTCTAGGTTTGTGCCGTGTCTTGTGTGGTGTTTCGCCAAGGACACCAAGCTGGCTCATCAGCAGGCTCTTGGTGTCCCCGTTCTGTAAGAACACAGCGTTGTCTGTTAAAATGCTTATTATTTACAGAGCCAGTTTTTTTAATCGTTTAGCGAGCCTCCTAATTGCACTGGCATTAGGCACAGGTCTTCCTGGAAACTTGATTCGAAATTTTCATCCTGTTTCACAACAAGACTTTCTGCTTTTCATTTACGAATTATGGATATACACACTTTCGTGCAATGTGAATTGGTGTCTAGGCATGACCAACAATCACAGTAATCACAATACTAACGTCTAAACTTTGCAGATACACATCCATATGAATGACAAAACATGTGTGAACTAACGATATGAGTCAGCGGAGCGGGGTATTGCGAGGTCCACTCGCTCCGTACCTGACCAGCCAAATGACACCACAGTTTGTCGCGATTTTCGGGGCGCACCAAGATAATGACCATGTAGTTCAATTAATATTGTGTTACTTGATCCAATTCTGTGCATGGCTAATTACTAATCTATGAGTATAGCAGTGGCGACTGGCAGATAATTGTTATGGGTTTTGTCCTTTTTCATTGGGAGGGGGGGGGGGGGGGGGAAGACTGCTTGATATCAAAGAAAACTGTATTCAATTGCGCGGTAAAACGGATGTACCTCATTCATCCCGATTGCCGCAGTTCAGAGAACATCACATTGTCACTGAATCACCGGATTAAATAGTTAGGCTACATGAAAACCTTTACAAGAACAAAACAACATAAGTGACGGGACGTGTTTGCTGTAACCATTGTAAAAAACCATTGATCTGGATGCGTTAGGCTATAACCATTGTCAAAAACCATTGGATTAGACAAAAGGAAGGTTAGAATGGTCGGGTGTAGGTTCGGCCTAGGCGCGTGCAGCTATCGGGGCACGGTCGATACAAAACCAATTGATCTGGCTGTGTTAGGCTGTAAACATTTTCAAAACCACAGTTATGCAGGGGGAAAAACCAAATATTTATCACAGTTGATCATAGAACCGTCGATTGAAATTACAGATCGTTATGAGCCAATTTCCGCAATCCATGGTGAAGAAACGATTCGATTCGGTGCACGATGTAATGAACTGAGTGGTGCGCACGAATGATGTGCACTAGAGACAACTGGGCGCTTCTTTGCTTTTCATTGTACTATAAGAGCGAGGTTGGCAGAACTGTCATTTATTTATTGATTGGTGCCTTTATTGTGGCGAAGTTAGGGCTCTAGACCCTCTCTTACACTTAACCACACACAGTGCAACTTACATGAATACTCAAATATGATATACTTAACCTACCAAACTTAAATACTAGGAAAACTTAAATACTAGAATTAAATTAAATTAAATTGGTGACTGCGTGATATTAACATTTAAATGACATACATTTTTAACAAAATTATACTATGGTCATTCACTCACACATTCATACACAAATTGTTCTAGTTGGCCTACGGATTCAAGAGGAAATCTTTACGTGCACGTTTTGAAAGTTGTTAGGGATGTACAATTTCTAACGTCACGAGGACAATTATTCCAAATTCTAGTTCCCGACATGAGGAAAGAGTTACTGAAGGCAGATGAATGATGTAGAGGAATTGCAATTATAGATCCAGATCGTGTGTGACGATCATGAAAGGAAGAAAGAAAACTAAAATTACAAGAGAGATAGTGAGGTGTACTTTCATTGAGAAGTCGATAGATGAGGGTACATATGTGCAGGTTTATTTGTTGTTCTACTTTTAGCCAGGAAAGTAAATCATAAAAAGGAGACACGTGTGAGGAAAATTTAAAGGAGAAAATAAACCTAATGCAGGAATTTAAAGCTCTGTTTTGATGACGATTGATTTGAACAATAGCGCTGACAGCAGTAATTTTCGCCATATAAGTCGTGGACCTATTTGGGATGGCTGGGTGGATCACAGACAGTGGAGGAAGAAATATCTACTAAAACATCGCTCCCTGATTTATTTCTCATCGTTTCATAAGGTATTTTGGCTGATTCATGTATTGTAGAGAATTTCATCGTTCGTTCTATCTTCATTCAGAGCTACCGTTGATTTCAATTTGAATCGTCACTACTGAACCTCATATGCGTGCTCAAGTTTGTAAATATGTGTTTTTATTTATTGCTACTGTATTTTAAAAACGGCTGCCATGTTTCGACAGCGCTTGCATCTCGTTCAACTGTCATCAAGGCTAACTCTTGCGGTACGCACCGGGGTGCACATATTGTTCCCAACGTGTGAGATCTAAAATCACTGTTGAAAAAAAAAGTGGGATACAATATCACTGTTGATCAAAACAAAATCATCGGGACGCGTTAGGCTGTAACCATGGTCAAAAAACATTGGATTGGAAAAAACGAAGGTTAGAGTGGTCGCGTGCAGCTAGCGGGGCACGGTTCACACAAAACCATTGATCTGGACGCGTTAGGCTGTAACCATTGTCTTGAACCATTGGATTGGACAAAACGAAGGTTAGAAGGTAGGGTGTAGGTGCGGCCTTGGCAGCGCGCGGTTTACACAAAACCATCGATCTGGACGCGTTAGGCTGTAACCATTGTCAAAACCATTGGATAGGACAAAACGAAGGTTAGAATGGTCGGGGATAGGTGCGGCCTTGGCCGAGCGCAGCCAGTGGGGTACGGTTGACAAAAACCATTGATCTGGACGCGTCAAAAACCATTGGATTGGACAAATCGAAGGGTGTTGGTGCGGCATTGTACCATAAGGGCGAGGTTGGCAATACCGGTTTGATGATGATTGATGTGGACAATGGTGGCCACAACTGGAATTTTGCCTATATAAGTCGTGATCCTTTTTGGGATGGCTGGGTGGGTCACAGACAGTGGAGGAGGAAACATATTTTAAAACATAATTCCCTGATTTATTTCTCATAGTTTGATAAGGTATTTTGGCTAATTCATGTACTATAGAAAATGTTATCGCTCGTTCTACTTTCATTCAGTGCTACCAATATAATAGGGAATACAACAATTTTGTGTTGGAAAGTGGAAAGGATCTTTTGAAAAGGCTATATTTATTTAACTAGTGATAGGCTGTAACCATTGTCAAAAAACATTGGATTGGACAAAACAAAGGTTAGAGTGGTCATTATTATTTTTTTTTTTTTTTACAAAACAGCACAGTTTGTGTAACGTAGAAAATATGAGAACAACATGTTTTTGCAGATGACTCACTGTATTCTGTTCAAAACAAACTGGGAATTAGCATGTTTTATGTATTGTCGGGTATGCCATGCTTGATATTATAAATATTGCAATATGAAAACTACTCTAGGGTTACTCTATATCAAGTGTTTGTTACTAAATAATTACCACATCATCATGCCCCTATATGAATCATCAACAACAACAAGTTTCCTCTTTTGTAAATGTTTTCATGGCTCATGACTTCTGCTCTGTTCCATTTCAGTGGGTAACCTTTTCTGTCATAGGCATGCCATTACTAGCCTGTTTTCTTATCACGGATGAAAACTTTCTGTGGCTAGTTGTTGTTGTTGTTGTTGTTGTTGTTTTGTTAGTGGGTTAGGACATCACTGTCATCAGCCATGTGTACTTGGATATGGGTAGAATTTGTATGTGTGTATTGTTATGCTAGAATTGGGAAGGTCAGGTACCGGTATTGTAGTTTTAAGGGGAGGAACTACGAGGTCATCTGCCCTTGGGAAGGAGGTGACCATGGTCTTCTGCTAGGAACAATCCCAGCATTTACCTGGAGGAGAAAGGAGAAATCGAACCCACTTCTTCTCAGTTCAGTTTTAACTCATGAGGCTGAGTGAATTTCGTTTCACACTAAAATCAGAATTGTATTTTTAGGGGCAGATGAACTCGTAATTTCGCCCCTTAAAACAACAATAATCAACAATAACTAACTAGAATTATATTTCTCGGCAGAGACGGGAATCAAACCTAGACCTTTGGACAGATATGATTGACTATACTGTAGATATTAATTTCCGTTTTAACTGTTACAAATTAATTAGTTATTTGTTGTTGTGTAGTCGACATCTCACGTTAAAATGGGGTGAATATTTTTCAAGTTTTCTATTGAATTCTTCTATATATCGCATTTATTGAGACATCAGTGTTTTCGGTCAAGTTCACACTCGCATGGTTCGAAATGCATACTTATCGATTATGATCGAAAACGTCGATTTATTAGCTAGAGTAATGTATCGATCGCATCAACTTCTGACCATATGTTTCATTTATGGTTACGTTATTTATTTATTCGCGTCTGTAGAACGTAATTTGACACATAAACACTCAGCCGCGTTTCCTCACAGGTTGTTCATAGCAGCCGTGCTGGGTAGCGCGCTCACTGACGGCCGGAAGGCTATGACGTCATAAATTGTATCGCAAGGCTTTCTCTCTAGGTGGTGTTGTCAGCGCTATCTCTGCGTAGAGTTAGCAACACTGTCGCCTAAGGCTCCACGGTCTTTTCTAAAGGCTGAATGCTCTTATAGTATACAGTGTTTTAAGTGGCATCACCTTCGTAGCGTAGCGGTCAGCATGGTTAGCTGCCGCCCCGGAGGTCCTGGGTTCGATTCCCGGCTCTGCCACGAAATTTGAAAAGTGGTACGAGGACTGGAACGGGGTCTACTCAGCCTCGGGTGGTCCAAATGACTAGAGGGGGTTCGATTCCCACCTCAGCCATCCTCGAAGTGGTTTTCCGTGGTTTCCCACTTCGTCTTCGGGCAAATGCCGGGATGGTACTGTCCCCGATAATCCGGATAGTAGGCTGTCAGAAATCCGCCCCCTCAATCGGATTGCCAATAATCGATTGCACCGGCACAGCTACATCAATGAAAATGGCACTGACAGATACTACCGAGATTAGAGCACAGTAGTTATCATGAAATTATTGTGGAACACACCAAAATATACGGGGGTCCATACTTACCTTTTACTTACCTATTCAATTTAATCTCGGGTCTGGGTTTTCAACTGGATCACTTAATAGTATGCCCTCACAATAACCTCCACCACGATATTTAAAATGAACCAAGTCGGAGACCAGGAAATTTAAACTGCACAATAATTTATTTCACATAAAGAAAAAAAAAAATAACAAAATTTAACAACAAAATATACGTGGCAATCAGAAGCCATCAATGATGCAATCATGTCCTCCTGTAGGACTGTAGTAATCAAATACAAAAATTCCTGCTTTCTAGCTTCAAAAACGTAAGAATAACAACACTGCAAATTGGAGTGGATAAGGGATTTGGGATGAGACATATACACACATCAAAAAAAGTTTTGCATCACCTCGGTTCCAAGAGTTCCGGAACCGTTAAATACAAAGGGAATAGAGATCAACACAAACAACATTTCAGCTCGTTTTATTGCTCATGAGACCCACACATTGCATGTTGTACCATCATACAGCTAGACTTTCAGCATTTGTGGTCCAGATTGCAGTACACACCACTACCTCTAATACCCAGTAGCACGTCCTCTTGCATTGATGCATGCCTGTATTCGCCGTGGCATACTATCCACAAGTTCATCAAGACACTGTTGGTCCAAATTGTCCCACTCCTCAACGACAATTCGGCGTAAATCTCTCAGAGTGGTTGGTGGGTCAAGACGTCCATAAACAGCCCTTTTCAACATATCCCAGGCATGTTCGATAGGGTTCATGTCTGGCGAACATGCTGGCCACTGTAGTCGAGCGATGTCGTTATCTTGAAGGAACGCATTCACAAGATGTGCACGATGAGGTCGAGAATTGTCGTCCATGAAGACAAATGCCTCTCCAATATTCTGCCGATATGGTTGCACTATGGGTCGGAGGATGTCATTCAGGTATCGTAAAGCCGTTTCGGAGCCTTCCATGACCACCAGTGGCGTACGTCGGCCCCACATAATGCCACCCCAAAACATCAGGGAACCACCACCTTGCTGCACTCGCTGGACAGTGTGTCTAAGACGTTCAGCCTGACCAGGGTGCCTCCAAACACGTCTCCGACGATTGTCTGGTTGAAGGCATATGCGACACTCATCGGTGAAGAGAACGTGATGCCAATTCCGTGGGGTCCATTCAGCATGTTGTTGGGCCCATCTGTACCGCGCTGCATGGTGTCGGGGTTGCAAAGCTGGACCTCGCCATGGACGTCGGGAGTGAAGTTGCGCATCATGCAGCCTATTGCGCACAGTTTGAGTTGAAACACGACGTCCTGTGGCTGAACGAAACGCATTATTCAACATGGTGGCATTGCTGTCAGGGTTCCTCCGAGCGGCAATCCGTAAGTAGCGGTCATCCACTACAGTAGTAGCCCTTGGGCGGCCTGAGCGAGGCCTGTCATCGACAGTTCCTGTATCTCTGTACCTCCTCCATGTCCGAACAACATCGCTTTGGTTCACTCTGAGACGCCTGGAAACTTCCCTTGTTGAGAGCCCTTCTTGACACAAAGTAACAATGCGGACGCGATCGAACTGCGGTATTGACCTTCTAGGCATGGTAGAACTACAGACAACATGAGCAGCGTACCTTCGTCATGGTGGAATGACTGGAACTGATCGGCTGTCGTACCCCCTCCGTCTAATAGGCCCTGCTCATGCATGGTTGTTTACATCTTTGAGCAGTTTTAGTGACATCTATGAACAGTCAAAGGGACTGTATCTTGGATACAATATACACAGTCAACGTCTATATGCCGGAGATCTGGGAACCGAGGTGATGCAAAACTTTTTTTGATGTGTGTAGCATTTGTTTCCTTATTATGAACTTCACATTTAGTTCATTGACACACATTTATTAATAACCGCAAGGCTGCTATGTAGATGACCTTGGCCTCTACCATTCAGTTATCTGGCCACCTGCATTACACCCTGCACCGTGTCGCATGCTTGCTTCGTCAAATGGACGCACCTGTCCAATCAATGTTAGCATATGCTAGTTACCTCAGAGCCTAGCTCCTTTTCAAAACACTTTAAATGTTCACATCTCAACTCAAATATTATCACGCAAATCTTTTAAATGCTCCGTTCAAATATCAATGGATTACTCTAATAATCCCAAATCTTATTTAAATGTTTAATCCAATTGTTGAAATAGCGTTGTTTAGAGTATAATAACGAAAACGCTTAATGTTTATAACAAAATGTTCATTAATTATTTATAACATTTTAAATTGTTTATAACATTGTCAAACGACAATTGAAAAATTTATACACGCCTCTATTAATCCCGTTCGTTTCAAATTATTATTAAAGATATTTACATAGTTATTTACATTATTTATATTTTATTTATATTTGAAATACATTAACCACACGTTTATCCGGTTGATAATTACTTAAATCGTGGTGATATAATCGACCAATGAAGGTTAGTTATATTTAAATTTTATATTCAGGTTTAATAAGTTTAATAATTATTATCTGTGACGGTAACCTCCATTCAAAATCGTTATCTCAAATTATTTAAACGCTCTTGTTAATTTTAACAGTAACTTCACATGAATAATATTCAAAGGACCTGAACAATACACTCAGCGGAAAAATACCTCGCTCAAAACGCACAAAATTGCACAAAAATTGGCCCATAATTCATCATATATCTCATTATATATGGCATCAAAATCTTCCACAATACACACAAAAACCTTCACTTATAAATTCATCATCATCATCAATATTACTGTGGGAACCTCCTTCACTTATTAAAGGGCATTATTCATCAGCGACTTTTACACGTCCACTGAACTAACGATTATACATCCATAGTTCCTCTTTAAAAATTCTTATATTCATCAATTGTATAGAAAACTGTTATTATATTTAACCTTCGTGGGTTTCATTCATGAAGCGATATGAAGTAAAAATTTGCCAGTCACAAATAAATTTAATAGCAAATACGATTAGACACGCCTCCCTGGTCTATCAAAATGAATTAATCTCATCATAATTATCGCAGTATAAAATACTATATTCAAGCAAAATTCATTTAACTGCAGAAATAGCCGAATAGAATACAATTAGACTAGAAAATGCAAACATTATTGTTTCAATCTAGAATTGAGAAAAACTCCTATCAAATGTTCATTACTATAGTGTACTCAATAAATCGTACTCAAAGTTCATATTTCATAAAATTGTCTATAATGCAATGGTATTTCAGAATTGACTAAAAATGTCTGTGTTTCAATCATGTTCATAAAACGACTAGTATTTCCAAGATCGTCGATAAAGTAGTAGATTTTAACGCTCTAAAATCTTTTAATCATTCTTCTTTCTTGAGGATGACAGAAAATTGGTCAAAGTAATTTACTGAATAGAATTACTTTAATAAAATGACACGCTGTCTGAATTCAAATTTGCCATAGAAAATCGTTAACTTTACAGTCAAATCGTGACTACAAAAAAAAATTCAAATTCTCGAAAGAATATTTAACTTCAGTATAAACTGATCCACAATGTTTAAATATGCAAATGACATAATAATATCTCAATAAATCGTAGAAAAAGGCATAAATCAGCAAAGTGTACAGAGTACAGAAATATCAAGCAAGAATATGGGGCAAAATATATGGGACAGAAAATATGGGGAAAATGGTTGCTCAGATATCGCTAAATGGCTCAAATAAATCAAGAAACGTTCACGACTACCTTATCTGTTGATTGAAGTTCTAGAGGAAAATTTCCAAAGAAGACTGCTGTTGGTTCCATTTCACCACCGTAAAGATGTGCTCCGACCTCGAACCTGGAACCTGCGCCCTCGGAGAATAGAACAGCTTCCTCCTCCGGAAATCGCACTGCTCCGTGTAGACGATAGACATCCTTCTGGCAAAACTCTTCTGTGTGAGCCGGGTCCACCCTGGCCTCTCTTGAAAGTTCCCTGAAGTTCTGGTAGAAATTCGCCATGAAGTTCATTGCAATTATTTGCGCAGAAATGTTCATAATTGTGGAGTATGAAGATATTTCCACTGCCATTTGATGTAATTCAGCGATGGATTACGATGCATGAGTGTAGTTGGATGTTCACTACATGCTCGCTTTTGTAGAATGACGATTAACGAAGCTCCATGTTGCCATTTCACTCCATTGATGTATGTCCCAATTGCATCTCCACTTCCGTTATAATAATAGTCGAAAGTACTGCCAGATTATATAGTTCCATTATAGAATGTAGCGTTGTATCACCAAATGTATTCTTCAGTATCACGGTTGCAATACATGTGTCAGCCGTAGCGTAGAATGTGGTATTATAAAAGTGCTTCTCAGGTGTCGAGAAAATCACTCTTGTCTGCAGTCTTAAAATGCGAATATCTTCCAAAGTATAATAGTGAAAATGTTCAACTTTCGCACACGCCTCAATATTGTAATGCACAATTGAATTAGCATAAATGCAGTAGCTAATTCTTGATAGATAAACTTGTAGAATCGTTTATGTGTGCGCTCCAACTTCGCCTAGTTTTAGTAACAGTAAAATTGCACTGCTGGATACCCAATACTGTTCGATGCGGTGGGCTCTGCCACGCTTGCTTATGACGATATGCTTGTTCTATCAGAACACGAAGTCAGACTATCAAGTCAGAATAAAACCACGAAGTGAGAAGCTCCTCTCTGCTGTGCAAGGCCTTTTATCAACTTTGAAGGGGCGTATCCATCCCTACCATAGCTTCTTCTTCCATCATTACTCGAAGTTCCAACTTTGGCTATACTTGACGGATTTTCAAATTTCAAAAACATATAATTAATTTCTTCAAAATTCCAAATCAATGCCATGACTGAAAATAGTTTTCCACAATTCTGCATGCCAAATGTTATTAAATATGGTAGTTTCAGTAATCTCCGTCTCCCTCCAAGCTATCATTCATTGGTTCGAGCCTCTCCTCCAATAGCGTAACTTCTTCCTCAGCACGTTTACTTGCTTCCCTGCGACTGCGTCGTAAATCTAAGATCCTTCTCGAACAAAATCGTGACGTCACCATGAATCTCAGCTCATCCAGCCAACTTGCATGAAGTCTGCGTCATCCGTGCTTACGTCATGAATATACACGTCACAACTATGACGGCCATAACTTTATTCACATATGCCAATACAGCCACCGTGGTCTCAGTATAATTCAATTTACGGGGGCATTCTCCCTTCACCACGTTTTAAAAACAGTTGCAAATTGTTTTTAAACACTCTGTTACAAGTATCTGAATTCACTTGAACACGAAATTGAATTATAATTCTACTCTTGTATGATATTTCCTCTATGTTCCTTAATCATAAGTCTCTTCTTCTCTGGGTTGTGTGTGGCTAATGCATTCTCTCCTCTCTACTTTCTCTTCTGTCCTGTATTCCTGTTTTCCAAATTCTGCTGGCTTGTAGAAGGACCAGGATCGATCACTACATCCTGTCTTTTCTTCTGGTTTTCAGCTTCCTTCTCTTTTAACTCCTTCAAATACTGCTGACTTTCTTTCTCTCTCTCTTGATACTTGTCCGGTGTTATAACCTGACCTTGAGAATTTTGATTCCGATTCTGGTACTGGTTATTTCTGTTGTAATTCCTATTGTACCCATTGTTATTATAATATCTACCTCTTCCGTTATTATAGTTCCCTCTATTGTTATTCCAACCTCGTCTTTGCTGATATGGACGGTAACCTTGTGATCTGTTGTTGTGAAAATAATTGTTCCTGTGAGGACCTACATTTTCAGTTTTCTCTTCAGCAGGCGCATCAGTTTACTGAACTTGATCCATGTAGACTGTATTAATGTATTTGAATTCGTGCCTCTGACCTTTTTGAAACAAACTTGGCACCGGACTCGTGTAATCAAACCTTCTCAATAGTTCGTCCATACTGGTCAAATCCCTTATATTTGACGATATAATAAGCCTTCTTACCTCCACAGGTAGCATACGAGAAATAGCATCTATCAACTGCTCTGTAGACAATGGGGGTTGTAAAAATCTTAAGCGCGATAACTGGCTCGTGAAGAAATCAGCGTACCGTGTTGGAAGATTACCCGAATACTTCCTCGAGTATACCTCAGCTCTTAGTGAATTTTTTGCTTCGATGGACCAGAATCGTTTTATGAGTGCCTCTGCGAATTCATCGAAATTACTAAAAGTGTACTGAAATGCTCTGAACCACTCAAGAGGTCCTCCAGCTAGAAATCTTTCTACGATTCACATTTCTCTTTCTCTAGGAATATGGGCTTCAATAAAATAGTCTTTCAGGTTTCTGATATACTCTATCGGTGTTAGACTATCTGTATTGCTAAATTTCTGAGGCTTGTCCTCAAAGTTTCGGATGACTGTCACATTTCTTGGATATGAATCCATGTAATTCTTCCCACTATCACGATATTTCCATTCAGGTTCAATATTCCTATCTTCTTCTTCTTCCCGGAATCTGAATATACGTTCCTCAGGACTAATATCTCTCTCTTCAGTAGCGAGGTTACATCTTCTCACGTAATTCCTATTATCTTCGAAAGTCAACCCTTCTGGATCCTTATCTGTGATTTCCGTGATGACTTTCCTAATCAACTCTTCTTTATACGTTTCCATCATGCTAGCTTCTCCTAGGTTCAAATTCTGAAGTTTGCTCGACGTTTCATTGACATCAGAGACAATCTTATGAATTTGTTCCTCTAACGCGGATTTTAATGCTTGCACGTCCTGAGTTATTTGAGTTCTATCCTCTACCTGCTTTTCGGATAGCGAATCCATCCATATATTCAAGTCCTTTCTAATTTGAACTACCTCATTATTTATATCTACCTGTGTACTGGCAAGTTTTCGTTCAATTCGTTCCTGAATCTGATTGACATGTTCCCCACTTGACTTGTTCCATTCATCTTTCCAAACCGTTACATTTGCAGTTAACATTTCAGCAATATCTACTTCAATGTCTTCCTTAAGTAAACGATTATGATCTAAGACTTGGGTCCTCATGACCTCTACATCATGTTTTAATCCAGCTAGTGAAGCTGTTGTCCTAACAGACTCGTCAACCAATCTAGTTGTTAAAGCACTAATGTTACGAGTACAAAGCGTTTTTGAAGTTTCAATCTCTTCTCTAACCTTATTAACATCAGTTTGAACTTTGGCAATGTCTACAAAAACTGTATTAACTTCTATTTGCACCTTATTGATATCGCTTTGCATATCATTAACATCAGACTGCATATTATTTATGTCTACTTGAACGTTTGACACATCGGTTCGAACATTTCTAATCTCTCTTTGAACTTCTTCTACCTTGTCTTGTACAGTAGCAACATCATTCCTAACAACGATTACTTCTGCTCTAGCACATGAAATATCACCCCGGACATTAGCAACATCAAGATTCAACATATTAAGGTCCTTATGTACATTGGAAACATCAATCTTAACATCTGAGACATCTTTATGCACATTGGATAAATCTTTATGGACATTGGACACGTCTGTGCGCATGTCACTTACAGCATACTCGATTCCCTGGGTACTGTGTGTAAACGCGACACATTATTTTCCAAGTTTGCAGAACTGGTCTGAAGAACTTTCAAACTTTCATCCAGCCTAATAGACAAATTACTAGCATTCTCCTCCATCCTCTGCTTCATACTGTTATTCATGCTAGCTTTCAAACTGTTGGACATCTCCTCCAACATCTTTCTCATACTCTCATCTGCCATCTCATAAATATTTCAATAATAGACTGCGTTAGGGACATACATCAAATAGAGCAAGATAACAACATCTGAGCAACGCCCTTCACCATATATAAAGTTTGAGCAATTTTCTGTCTTAAATCTAACATATAATTAGCTTATACTAACTTCATAAACACCCTATGTTGAAATAAACTCAAGCACATGTTCAAATTTCTTTGGTTCATTTTAAATATCCTAACACAAATAATTTACATTTACAATCCAAATAGTTTAATTTTATCTTTAATATGACTAAACATGTCATAAGCCGGTCAAATAAAATAAGACTCCAGATCATAGGCGATTTTTCTAAGTTTACAGCCTATTTAACCTCTCTCAGGTTGTATAAGATCTGAT
The DNA here is from genome assembly GCA_946902985.2 of Meconema thalassinum. Classification (NCBI taxonomy): domain Eukaryota; kingdom Metazoa; phylum Arthropoda; class Insecta; order Orthoptera; family Tettigoniidae; genus Meconema; species Meconema thalassinum. Next base: position 86,793,199 of record OX336393.1, read on the forward strand.
CTTTTCTGAGTGTAATTTTCCTAATACAACACAACATTTAATCCCTATATAATCACACTCTCAAATTCTACAATTGGCCAAGACATCTAACAAAGAATCAACCTCTTTATTTGAGTCTCCACAATCCCATTGACATCGATAACTTGGTAATCCAATGTTATTCGAGCCATCCGAGCTTCGAGTCAATCGAGCCAATCAATCCCCACGGATTAGGGTCGCCAATCCTACTGGCGTTCAACCTGGTAATCCAGTTTTGCAGAGCCCCACGAAATTGCGCCGCCAATCCTACTGTCCCCGATAATCCGGATAGTAGGCTGTCAGAAATCCGCCCCCTCAATCGGATTGCCAATAATCGATTGCACCGGCACAGCTACATCAATGAAAATGGCAATGACAGATACTACCGAGATTAGAGCACAGTAGTTAACATGAAATTATTGTGGAACACACCAAAATATACGGGGGTTCATACTTACCTTTTACTTACCTATTCAATTTAATCTCGGGTCTGGGTTTTCAACTGGATCACTTAATAGTATGCCCTCACAATAACCTCCACCACGATATTTAAAATGAACCAAGTCGGAGACCAGAAAATTTAAACTGCACAATAATTTATTTCACATAAAGAAAAAAAAATATTTAACAAAATTTAACAACAAAATATACGTGGCAATCAGAAGCCATCAATGATGCAATCATGTCCTCCTGTAGGACTGTAGTAATCAAATACAAAAATTCCTGCTTTCTAGCTTCAAAAACGTAAGAATAACAACACTGCAAATTGGAGTGGATAAGGGATTTGGGATGAGACATATAGCATTTGTTTCCTTATTATGAACTTCACATTTAGTTCATTGACACACATTTATTAATAACCGCAAGGCTGCTATGTAGATGACCTTGGCCTCTACCATTCAGTTATCTGGCCACCTGCAATACACCCTGCACCGTGTCGCATGCTTGCTTCGTCAAATGGACGCACCTGTCCAATCAATGTTAGCATATGCTAGTTACCTCAGAGCCTAGCTCCTTTTCAAAACACTTTAAATGTTCACATCTCAACTCAAATATTATCACGCAAATCTTTTAAATGCTCCGTTCAAATATCAATGGATTACTCTAATAATCCCAAATCTTATTTAAATGTTTATTCCAATTGTTGAACTAGCGTTGTTTAGAGTATAATAACGAAAACGCTTAATGTTTATAACAAAATGTTCATTAATTATTTATAACATTTTAAATTGTTTATAACATTGTCAAACGACAATTGAAAAATTTATACACGCCTCTATTAATCCCGTTCGTTTCAAATTATTATTAAAGATATTTACATAGTTATTTACATTATTTATATTTTATTTATATTTGAAATACATTAACCACACGTTTATCCGGTTGATAATTACTTAAATCGTGGTGATATAATCGACCAATGAAGGTTAGTTATATTTAAATTTTATATTCAGGTTTAATAAGTTTAATAATTATTATCTGTGACGGTAACCTCCATTCAAAATCGTTATCTCAAATTATTTAAACACTCTTGTTAATTTTAACAGTAACTTCACATGCATAATATTCAATGGACCTGAACAATACACTCAGCGGAAAAATACCTCGCTCAAAACGCACAAAATTGCACAAAAATTGGCCCATAATTCATCATATATCTCATTATATATGGCATCAAAATCTTCCACAATACACACAAAAACTTCCACTTATAAATTCATCATCATCATCAATATTACTGTGGGAACCTCCTTCACTTATTAAAGGGCATTATTCATCAGCGACTTTTACACGTCCACTGAACTAACGATTATACATCCATAGTTCCTCTTTAAAAATTCTTATATTCATCAATTGTATCGAAAACTGTTATTATATTTAACCTTCGTGGGTTTCATTCATGAAGCGATATGAAGTAAAAATTTGCCAGTCACAAATAAATTTAATAGAAAATACGATTAGACACGCCTCCCTGGTCTATCAAAATGAATTAATCTCATCATAATTATCGCAGTATAAAATACTATATTCAAGCAAAATCATTTAACTGCAGAAATAGTCGAATAGAATACAATTAGACTAGAAAATGCAAACATTATTGTTTCAATCTAGAATTGAGAAAAACTCCTATCAAATGTTCATTACTATAGTGTACTCAATAAATCGTACTCAAAGTTCATATTTCATAAAATTGTCTATAATGCAATGGTATTTCAGAATTGACTAAAAATGTCTGTGTTTCAATCATGTTCATAAAACGACTAGTATTTCCAAGATCGTCGATAAAGTAGTAGATTTTAACGCTCTAAAATCTTTTAATCATTCTTCTTTCTTGAGGATGACAGAAAATTGGTCAAAGTAATTTACTGAATAGAATTACTTTAATAAAATGACACGCTGTCTGAATTCAAATTTGCCATAGAAAATCGTTAACTTTACAGTCAAATCGTGACTACAAAAAAAAATCAAATTCTCGAAAGAATATTTAACTTCAGTATAAACTGATCCACAATGTTTAAATATGCAAATGACATAATAATGTCTCAATAAATCGTAGAAAAAGGCATAAATCAGCAAAGTGTACAGAGTACAGAAATATCAAGCAAGAATATGGGGCAAAATATATGGGACAGAAAATATGGGAAAAATGGTTGCTCAGATATCGCTAAATGGCTCAAATAAATCAAGAAACGTTCACGACTACCTTATCTGTTGATTGAAGTTCTAGAGGAAAATTTCCAAAGAAGACTGCTGTTGGTTCCATTTCACCACCGTAAAGATGTGCTCCGACCTCGAACCTGGAACCTGCGCCCTCGGAGAATAGAACAGCTTCCTCCTCCGGAAATCGCACTGCTCCGTGTAGACGATAGACATCCTTCTGGCAAAACTCTTCTGTGTGAGCCGGGTCCACCCTGGCCTCTCTTGAAAGTTCCCTGAAGTTCTGGTAGAAATTCGCCATGAAGTTCTTTGCAATTATTTGCGCAGAAATGTTCATAATTGTGGAGTATGAAGATATTTCCACTGCCATTTGATGTAATTCAGCGATGGATTACGATGCATGAGTGTAGTTGGATGTTCACTACATGCTCGCTTTTGTAGAATGACGATTAACGAAGCTCCATGTTGCCATTTCACTCCATTGATGTATGTCCCAATTGCATCTCCACTTCCGTTATAATAATAGTCGAAAGTACTGCCAGATTACATAGTTCCATTGTAGAATGTAGCGTTGTATCACCAAATGTATTCTTCAGTATCACGGTTGCAATACATGTGTCAGCCGTAGCGTAGAATGTGGTATTATAAAAGTGCTTCTCAGGTGTCGAGAAAATCACTTTTGTCTGCAGTCTTAAAATGCAAATATCTTCCAAAGTATAATAGTGAAAATGTTCAACTTTCGCACACGCCTCAATATTGTAATGCACAATTGAATTAGCATAAATGCAGTAGCTAATTCTTGATAGATAAACTTGTAGAATCGTTTATGTGTGCGCTCCAACTTCGCCTAGTTTTAGTAACAGTAAAATTGCACTGCTGGATACCCAATACTGTTCGATGCGGTGGGCTCTGCCACGCTTGCTTATGACGATATGCTTGTTCTATCAGAACACGAAGTCAGACTATCAAGTCAGAATAAAACCACGAAGTGAGAAGCTCCTCTCTGCTGTGCAAGGCCTTTTATCAACTTTGAAGGGGCGTATCCATCCCTACCATAGCTTCTTCTTCCATCATTACTCGAAGTTCCAACTTTGGCTATACTTGACGGATTTTCAAATTTCAAAAACATATAATTAATTTCTTCAAAATTCCAAATCAATGCCATAACTGAAAATAGTTTTCCACAATTCTGCATGCCAAATGTTATTAAATATGGTAGTTTCAGTAATCTCCGTCTCCCTCCAAGCTATCATTCATTGGTTCGAGCCTCTCCTCCAATAGCGTAACTTCTTCCTCAGCACGTTTATTTGCTTCCCTGCGACTGCGTCGTAAATCTAAGATCCTTCTCGAACAAAATCGTGACGTCACCATGAATCTCAGCTCATCCAGCCTACTTGCATGAAGTCTGCGTCATCCGTGCTTACGTCATGAATATACACGTCACAACTATGACGGCCATAACTTTATTCACATATGCCAATACAGCCACCGTGGTCTCAGTATAATTCAATTTACGGGGGAAGTACCTGACCATCAATTACCTTCCCTCGTGAGGCCCCTGTTCGCTTTGCAGGTGAGGCCGCCTGGGCGAGGTACCAATCACACCTCACAAGTTGTATCCACTCCGATTAGATGTTCCCAGCTCTAGGACACTGCCCGTAGAGGCGGTAGTGGTGAGTTCCCTCGCTGAGTCCGTGGGTTCCACCAACCTGGAGGGTAAACGACTAAGAAAAGAGAAGAAGAAGAAGAAAAATTTTAAGTGACCAACTAATATTGATAATGCATATTGGAATGATTAAACTTCTACACCTGTTTCTTCTGCTGTGTCATCTTGGACAATAGGGCTCTCACGGGGGTGGGATGACTGGGGTGGTTTCTCCGGGTGCAATGGATTAAGGGGCACTACGATACGTCTCAAATGCATGATAGGTTGGACAATGCATTAAATTTTGAAATGCGACTTTATGAGGAAAACTACCTTACCCCTCGCCTTGCCTAGAATACCTCACTATAGCGCTGCCATGACTTCTGGGGTGTTTCTCCCGCCGTAAACTTTGGAGATGTTTTTGGCCTATTTCCCTTTATGAAAAATAGGCTTATGAGATCACATTTTGTCCGTCTGTGTGTGTGTGTCCCCACCCTAATAAAATCTAAACGGATGGAGCGATTTCAATGAAACTCGTAAAGGTCATAGTTTTATTTCGGCCAACCCCGGCCGTGTCTTTCAAATTTTAATACCCCTCAATCCAATATGGCGGCTGTGCGAGATACTTCACCGGCATGCAATATCTCCGAAACTATTACTGATATCACCCTGAAATTGTGCACGGTGATAAAGGGCACTACTAGAAGTTCACCTATGAGACTTTCAAAAACCTGTTAAGTACTGTTCAAATCGAACATGGCGGCCAAGAGAAGTTGAAACATTTAAATAGGCTGTTCTCGCGATTTAACCATCCGAACGCAGTGAAGCTTGATACAGCAAATGTTTATATACATTGTAATGCACTGTCACCTAATTTAGTTCAATTGTTTACATAACCTCAAGATGGCGGCTGTACGAAATTTTAAAATTAAGTTTTTATTTCTTGTGTACTAATCATGTGATCGAAGTCAACGTATGAATGATGAATCTACGCAATAATCATCATCTAATAGTACATAACTCTATGGCCTACATACAGTATATAAAAATCCAACATGGCGACCATCCGAAATCTTTAGACGGTTCTCAATGTCTACTAATCAATGACAGCAGTCAAACTGAAATTTTTATGTTGGTAAAGGCTATAATTACAAATTCACCAATGGGACTTTCAATAACCTGGTGAGCACAAATCCAACATGGCGATGACGTGCAATTTAATTTTTTTGAATGGACGTTTCTCGCGATTTAACCACTTGAGAGTAGTGAAACTTGGTACGGTAAACGCTTATACACATTTTAATCCACTGACATCTAATTTATTTCAATTGTTTTTATAACCACAAGATGGCGGTTGTGCGAAATTCTAAAATCTCGTTTTGATTTAATGTGTCCTAATCATGCGATCGAAGTCAGCGTTTGAATAATACACCTACGTAATGATCTTCATGTATAATGGTTCATAACGCCATGACGTACATATATAAAATCTAACATGGCGACCATTCGAAATATTTAGACGATTCTCAATATCTACGAATCTATTACAGAATTCAAACTGAAATTTTGTATGTTGATAGTGGCAATTATCGTAAGTAGAATAGATGAAAATAGGTAATTTAGTTCTTCGCAGAACTACTTTGTTTTGAGCATCAAACCAGCCTTAGGAAAGATAACTTGAAATACAAAATGCTTTAAAATACAAACCAATTCTCAAACTTTACATTGAAAATTTATTTTATTTATCGTATGGCTTTTAGTTCCGGGAGTATCCGAGGTCATGTTCGACTCGCTAAAAGCTGTAGCTACTTACAGCGGACACTTATGGCGTGAGCTACAAGTTCCGTTCAATTTCATGTAGTTCTAACTTTCGATACCAGGTGTCACTGACATCTAGTGGTGAACGTTGGAACTTTGATAGAGCGATTCATCGAAATCTAACCTAGAAATTTAGCTTCACACTAGTTTAGTTAGTGGAAGGATATTTCACATGCCATAAATCTATGACATGGGACCACCGACTTTACTTCCACAGCAGTTCAGCATGCTGTCACCGAAGCCACCGGTGACCCGAATGATTGAGTCAAAGCAATGGCATTTAAAAAAAGAACACACCCCCCAAAACTTCCGATCTGAACCATAATCCATGGATTAAACGTCTCATCGAAACGTTTCTGCACTCGGCATCTTGTATAATTTGAAATCAGGTAAAATTGCGAATTGTCAGACCAATCTATGCTGTTTCGCTCTATATAAACGTGGATGAAGTGTTGGAGTTTAGTAGTTATGAATGTTCGAATGGCTTAGCACCGAAACGTGAGTCTGATGGTGGAGACTGCAGAGCCTCCAGCTGGAAACGATTCTCATGTCAACACATATTTCATTTCAAACTAACGTTTCTATACTTAGCTTTAAGGCCAGAGTTATTTCTTCATCCAGTCAAGAATTTCGATCTGAACCACTTTGCTGCGGTGACATTTAACCCACTTGTCACCCATCATCATCTTCATTAGCGGCTACGGTGGCGTAGTTGGTAGCATGCTGAACTGCTGTGCCCAAGATCGCTGGTTCAATCCGGCCGAAGTCGTCGGATTTTTTAAGAGCGTTAAAATCCTTCAGTAGGCCTATGCCTTCGTTCGGAGGGGAAGTAACGCCGGTGGTCCCATGTCATAGATTTATGGCACCGGCATTTAAAAGATCCTTCCACTAACTAAACGTGTGTGAAGCTAAATTTCTAGGTTAGATTACGTTGAAACGCTCTATCAAAGTTCCAACGTTCACCACTAGGTGTCAGTGACATCTGGTAGCGAAAGTTGGAACTACTTGAAAATGAACGGAACTTGTAGCTCACCCCATGGGTGTCCGCTTGAAGCAGCTACAGCCTCTGACGGGTCGAACATGTCCTCGGACACTCCCGGCACTAAAAGCCATACCCTAAATAAATAAATAAATAAATAAATAAATAAATAAATAAATAAATCATCTTCATTATTATATAATATGAAATTTACATAAAAATACAAAACCATCACCACCGGAGTCCTTGCGAGACAAAGACATTGATGATAGCACTGGATCTCAAGATGTTCAGAGCAAGTCACTGAAGAGACAAAACCTTACGTACTATAGGACTACTTGCAGTACAAAGGAGGGCAGTCTAATGTGGTTCCTCTTCAAGCAAAGGTTCTCCTTTGCATTATCCCAGTCCCCTGTGACTAAACCACTCACAGAGTCAACAACTGGAACAGCAACATGGACGATGTGATTATCACAAGGTCTGGCCTGTTTGCTTCTACAAAACGATCAGTTATTAACGTGGAATCCCATAAGATCTTGGCTTTGTCATTGTTCAGAAGTACCCGTTCTACGAACGGTGTTCGGTATTAACACCAGACCTTATCAATTGAGCTACTGTTGCAATGGTTAGCGGTTTGTCATTCCTTTATAAGTTTATCAGAACGAAGTTAGTTTTCTGGGAAAATCACACACACTGTTAATGTAAGGGCCTTAAAATGTGGTTTTCGGTGACCCTTTATAGACTCCCGAATTTTGTGCCGCACATTGAGAACGTAACTTATGCTTTGGTGGTCCTTCTAGGATAATTTTTATATTTCGCCTATTTTAGCATGTATTTTGAGAAGTTTTTCCCTATATTCACCCTTCAGCTGTACTGTATGAAAAGTACGGTGAAGAGTTTTATAAATAATGATTGGTGTAATGACTCTTATGGTTACCATACCTAATTTCACTATGCACCAAGCATCCGAACACGAGTTATAGGCGTACATAAAGATACACAGAAAGACAGACAGACAATTCTATTGTCTACAACATATCACCCAGATATCCAAATATGGGTATATCTACCACACAGTATCAAACAAAATCATCCTTACGATGGACCTGTATGTCGAAAAAAAAAAGTTAAAATGTGCTCTCAAACTAAATTCACCAAACGTGTACTTCCTGACGTGAAATAGATTGAAAGCCTCGTAGACGAAACGCAATACACGTCACATAAAAACTGACCCTCTACGTTGTGTTAGGTCCCCATACACAGGAAGACCTCTTTCATAAATTATAAAGGCTTGTGGTGCATAAAAATTCAGGTTCTTTAGCCTCAAACGGCCCAAATTCCTAAAAGCCGCAAAAAATGCTGATTCAATTCAGGAATTTTTGAAAATAATGTAGTAGTTTGGAGATATAATAGACCTTCTGTACTATATGTCGCACGTGAAAATTGCATTAAAAAATTCTAGGTTACCCTTTGACCCCCTTAATTGCATTGATGAATTATACAGTCTACTTTCACAGAAATGTAATAAATGGAGTGACATTGCTTCTTACAGAAATAGATGGAAAGTTGGATGTCACCCCTTGAGATAATGTTGTCATGGTTACCGATTTGCATTCCTTCATTAGTTTGTTACATTAAATTAAATTAGTTTTCTGGGAATATATCAAAAACTGTTGGTTTTAGAGCCTTATAATGTAGTTTTCGAGGACCCTTTAGGGCCGCCGAGTTTTATTTCTGGCACCGAGGGGCTTTGTCTCGTCGTTGTACGCCATAAAATAATAATTAGTTAGTTAGTTAGTTATTGTTGTTTTAAGGGGGCGGAACTATCAGGTCATCTGCTCCCACCATAATATAATACTAATAATAATATTATAATATAATATAGGGACCTGCCGTAAATCGCGTGAAAACATTCTAGAGTACCCCTTGACCCCCTTAAGCGCATTATACGTATTGATGAATTGTACAGCTTAATTTGGTTCCATGATAACCTTTTAGCCGTTCGCAAACTTTCACACTAATATAATTAATGGAATTACATTGCGTCTTACAGCAATAGATGGACCTCTGAGAATCTGTTGCCATGGTTACCGGCTTGCATTCGTTCATTAGTTTATTAAATGGAATTAGTTGTCTGGGAATATCTCAAAAACGGTTGGTTTTAGGGCCTTAAAATGTGGTTTTCGGGGACCCTTTAGGCCCCCGAGTTTTGTCTCTGACATTGAGGGGCTGAAAATGAGCTTTGTCTCGTCCTCCTACGCCTATTTCAGCATGTATTTTAAGGGGTAAGCCCCCTTTTATGAGAGGTACGGAGAAGAGTTATATCAATGATTAGTTTCGTGCATCTGATGAATATCTGTACCAAATTTTACGTTGATACACCCAGCCGTTCTCGAGTTATAAAGGGAACAAAGTTGTCAACAGACAAACAAACACACAGACAAAAACAATATTTTCGCGCGCATCCATCATAAACAGTCTGAAACGCGTAAATAACTAAAATTTCCGTGGAAATTCAGAAAAACAGACAAACTTTCATTTTTATATAGTATGTAGAGATACTGCACCGTTCGGTATTGACCGTGTTTTATTGCACAAATTTAGGTTTTACTCGCTAACCGTTAGAGATACATGAAAAGTGATAAGGACCTTTTGGATAGAAAATTAAATGTTAAAGCTCGTGTATGCCATCAAAAGTTTTCTATTTTTTAGCGTTCTCTTTTTAATTGAAATGGAAGCATAAAATTTTGAAACCAAAGGGTGTAGTGACATCACAAATGTGGGTTTTACTCGCTAACCGTTGGAGATACACGAAAAGTGATAAGGACCTTTCGGATAGGAAATTAAATTTTAAAGCTCATATGTGCCATCAAAAGTTTGCTATTCCTTTAGGCCCCCGAGTTTTGTCTCTGACATTCTCTTTTGATTTGAAATGGAATATGAAATTTTGAAACCAAAGGGTGTAGTGACGTCACTAAAATGGTCGCCATATTTTAATAGTGCAAAATATCGAAATCAAAAGTATCGTATATGTAAACCTGGTAAATCAGCTACATCCATGCAACATTTCATTAAAATCGAACCAGTGGTTCTTGCGTTATTGAGTAACACACAGACAGACAGACAGACACCATCTCATTTTTATATACACACATCAAAAAAAGTTTTGCATCACCTCGGTTCCCAGATCTCCGGCATATAGACGTTGACTGTGTATATTGTATCCAAGATACAGTCCCTTTGACTGTTCATAGATGTCACTAAAACTGCTCAAAGATGTAAACAACCATGCATGAGCAGGGCCTATTAGACGGAGGGGGTACGACAGCCAATCAGTTCCAGTCATTCCACCAGGACGAAGGTACGCTGCTCATGTTGTCTGTAGTTCTACCATGCCTAGAAGGTCAATACCGCAGTTCGATCGCGTCCGCATTGTTACTTTGTGTCAAGAAGGGCTCTCAACAAGGGAAGTTTCCAGGCGTCTCAGAGTGAACCAAAGCGATGTTGTTCGGACATGGAGGAGGTACAGAGATACAGGAACTGTCGATGACAGGCCTCGCTCAGGCCGCCCAAGGGCTACTACTGTAGTGGATGACCGCTACTTACGGATTGCCGCTCGGAGGAACCCTGACAGCAATGCCACCATGTTGAATAATGCGTTTCGTTCAGCCACAGGACGTCGTGTTTCAACTCAAACTGTGCGCAATAGGCTGCATGATGCGCAACTTCACTCCCGACGTCCATGGCGAGGTCCAGCTTTGCAACCCCGACACCATGCAGCGCGGTACAGATGGGCCCAACAACATGCTGAATGGACCCCACGGAATTGGCATCACGTTCTCTTCACCGATGAGTGTCGCATATGCCTTCAACCAGACAAATGTCGGAGACGTGTTTGGAGGCACCCTGGTCAGGCTGAACGTCTTAGACACACTGTCCAGCGAGTGCAGCAAGGTGGTGGTTCCCTGATGTTTTGGGGTGGCATTATGTGAGGCCGACGTACGCCACTGGTGGTCATGGAAGGCTCCGAAACGGCTTTACGATACCTGAATGACATCCTCCGACCCATAGTGCAACCATATCGGCAGAATATTGGAGAGGCATTTGTCTTCATGGACGACAATTCTCGACCTCATCGTGCACATCTTGTGAATGCGTTCCTTCAAGATAACGACATCGCTCGACTACAGTGGCCAGCATGTTCGCCAGACATGAACCCTATCGAACATGCCTGGGATATGTTGAAAAGGGCTGTTTATGGACGTCTTGACCCACCAACCACTCTGAGAGATTTACGCCGAATTGTCGTTGAGGAGTGGGACAATTTGGACCAACAGTGTCTTGATGAACTTGTGGATAGTATGCCACGGCGAATACAGGCATGCATCAATGCAAGAGGACGTGCTACTGGGTATTAGAGGTAGTGGTGTGTACTGCAATCTGGACCACAAATGCTGAAAGTCTAGCTGTATGATAGTACAACATGCAATGTGTGGGTCTCATGAGCAATAAAACGAGCTGAAATGTTGTTTGTGTTGATCTCTATTCCCTTTGTATTTAACGGTTCCGGAACTCTTGGAACCGAGGTGATGCAAAACTTTTTTTGATGTGTGTATTAGTATATCATAAGAATTACGTTCACTAGTGGTTGATATTGGAGACGAATGACCCGAACAAGCAGGATGGAAAGAAATACAAATGAGCTTGTTCTGAACCAAATTCAGGAGAATCGATGGCTGTTGAACACCATCAAGAAAAGGAAAGCAAAATTCATGGGACACATACTCAGACATGACACTCTCCTCCAGGTCATTTTTGAAGGAAAAATTTTGGGGAAGAAACCAAGGGGACGACCAAGACAATCGTATCTCAAGAACATTGTCAAGGAAATGGAATGTGACTCTTATGCCAATATGAAGAGATCTGCTGAAGAATGCAAGAAATGGCTGCAACGACAAAACGTTTAGCCTTTAGAAGCTGATGAGTGGTTGATATTGAGTTTCATCAACCCATTGATAACTACATTCAATTTGTGGCGTTTTCACCTCTATTTCTTCTGTTGTCTGATTCCCCATGAACAGCCGAACAATTCTGCACGTAAAAAGGATAGCTGTCTTTTGAATTACTGTAGTTTGTAAAGATCAGAGTCGAGCTTCTGTTCTCGAAGACTGTTCTGTAGCGATAATGAAATTGCACCAGTACTGGAGATGATAATAGGCACTGTTCTTATATGCCCCTTTGTAATATTTTGTTCATAGAAACAATTTCTTATTTCAAAAAGATGGTATATTGGCTTTCACGGCCAGTAAATTAAAATTCAGTAATTTTTCTAGGTTTGTGCCGTGTCTTGTGTGGGGTTTCATCTAGGACACCAAGCTAGCTCATCAGCGGGCTCTCGGTGTCCCCGCCCGGACCCCCACAGAAGTAGCGAACTGCGCACTACCTCCCTTTTTATGAAGCGCGCGTGTGCCTCTTTACTGCAGGAACTACAAGGTCAAGAAGCCATATTCTATCTATGACGGCTTCCAAAAAAGATGGTATATTGGCTTTCACGGCCAGTGAATTAAAACTCATCATTTTTTCTAGGTTTGTTGGGGTCCGGGCAGGGTCAGTAAGAACCCGCTGATGAGCCAGCTTGGTGTCCTAGGCAAAACCTTAACAAGACACGACACAAACCTAAAAAATGCTAAGTTTTAAATTTCTTATTTCACCAATTAATTGAAATGGAGATACTATAATATGGGTTGTATATAAATTCAAAACAAAAGGGTATTCATATGTAAAGGCCTATGTATTACTATATTATTTATTTGACTTCGCGTTATTTAGAAAATCATACAAACAAAGTAGATAGACTATAATTCGTAGGCCCGTTCTTATAATCTCCTGTTAAATCTTTACTGGCACTTTTACGACACATTTACTGGAACTTGAGTCTTACAATGCCCGATTAGCGACAAACTGACATTAAAATAAGCCTTAACCGACAGTAAACTTTACGGGAGGAGAATCCTCCCGTAAACTGCTTTACAGCCAGCTGATACTTACATCGTGAATATGCCTAGAATCATCCCTAATTTCATGGGTTTCGAAAAATGTTGTTGCTGTTGAAAGAAGGGGGCGGAAAGTATAGTCTATAACAAGGGTTCTGAACCTTTTAGACACTGCGACCCCCTTTTACGCTGAGTATTTTGCCTAACCCCCTCCCAAGTTTTAACGTTAGAGATTTCAAGTTATCAGTCAGTGAAACTAACTTTTAACAATGCTTGTGTCGACAAATTTTGGATAAGTATTAAAAAAGGAATACCCAGAACTGTCCACAACAGCGTTAAAAACGTTGATGCCATTTTCTACATCTTACAACTGTGAACAAGGATTCTCCATAATGATGATTTTAAAAACCAAATCAAGAAATCGTTTGACACTGGGAAATAACATTGTTTTGTGTGTTACAAAAATCATTCCAGACATTCAAAATTTGTTAATTCCAAACAAGCTCGCGTTTTTCATTAAAAGAATAAAAAAAGCTTAAAAGTTAAGTACAATGTGAGTGTATTCTTTTTAAATAAAAACTACAGCATAACTTTTTTCTTTTTAACTTTTTCTCCGTATCTCGCGACCCTCTAAACACATCCTGCGTCCCCCCAGGGAGTCGCGACCCACCGGTTGACAACCCCTGGTCTATAAGAATCGAAGTGATTATTATGAGGAGTTAGATGAACAAGACGTTTTTAGACGATTCCGTTTGACGAAGCCTTCAGTTCGGCTATTTTGATAGTCAACCCAAGACCTATTTGATGTTTTGGTCTGTGCAGAGACTAACGCGCCAGGAAATAGTTCCAACTTTTTCTTGCTTGTTGGAGAACAAGATTTTCCAGCACCTCTTGCTGTGTTTCCATAAGGTGGCTGGATTACTTTTCAGAATTCCCTTTGTATTAGTTTATAATAGTCGCCTCCGTGGTGTAGTGGTCAGCGTGCTTAGCTGCGGCCCCGGAGGTCCGAAGTTCGAATCCCGGCTCTGCCACGAAATTTGAAAAGCGGTATGAGGACTGAAACGGGGTCTACTCAGCCTCGGGTGGTCCAAATGAGTAGAGGAGGTTCGATTCTCACCTCAGCCATCCTCGAAGTGGTTTTCCGTAGTTTCCCACTTCGCCATCGGGCAAATGCCGCGATGGTATCTACCGTCAGGCCACGGCCGCCTCCTTCCCTCCTCCTTGTCTATCCCTCCCATTTTTCCCATCCCCTGTTCGCTTTGCAGGTGAGACTGCCTGGGCGAGGTGCTAGTCCCGCCTCCCCAGTTGTATCCCCCGATCCGAAGTCAAGCTCCAGGACACTGCCCGTAGAGGCAGTAAAGATGAGATCTCTCGCTGAATCCGTGTGAAAAGCCTCTGGAAGGTAAATTCACTACAAAAAAAAAAGTGTTATTTGGGAGCAAAGAAAATTCGTTTTTAATAATCTCATCTCGTTGGGTTTTGACGGGAGTGATCCACACATGATGGGGACATATATTTAGTTCAGTGAATATTCCGTAGATAAATTCGTAATTGAAGTGAAATAAAGGTTCGCACGCTAATACAAATCGGTTGTGGTAGCTTCAAATACTCAATCAGCTGCGCTCCATGCCAGAAACACAACGAAGTTATGGGCGGAGGGATATTTTCCTGACGTCTGGTCTAATACTTGGTCGTACAAATGCAGATAATCGTCATAGAACCGAAAGGTAGATTCAAAGCTACTGTAGGCCATATTTATTTATACATTATAGTCACTAAAATGCCATACTGTTCTGTTTATGCAATATTAAACAATTTATAAATCACACATTCCAACCTTTTCCCCCCTCCAGAAATAATGCTGTGTTACCAATGTACCAACTTCTACTTAGATGGAAATTAATTTCTGTAAGGTAGAGAGTTAGATTTATTTCAAGATCCTCATTCATACTTCAGAATTTGTTCAATAATCTGACGTACATGGAGAAATGAAACTTCCCGGAAAGTAATTAGAGAGGACTCGCCTTCTGGACATTCCTCATTTCGATGGGAAGAAGCGTCCCCCAACCCTCAAGAGGAAAATTGCATGGACCTTTCACCACGATGACAAGCTGCGATAAGAACCATATTTATTAATAGCTATGATGTTATGGACTACCCCAATACTCATCTACGAATAAAAATTATTTATATATACGACACTTGTATCTTGGAGGAGTGAGGGATGATATTCTGCCGATACGTGAATCTGATTGGTGTCTGTATTTGAGAAGAGGAAGAATGGCGATACGACATTGTACTCGTATATCGGCGAGGAGATAAAGAAACAATATTTAAGCTTATTTTAATTTATGGAATATAGGCTAACTAGCAGTAGTACCCGGCTTCGCCCGGTGGAATGATGATAATGTATCAAAGTCTCCTTAGAAATATAATGGACATAAAATCTAGGTCATTTGCCCCCCCCCCCCCCCAAAAAAAAGACAATGAGGGCGTAATATCTAGGTCATTTGCCCTTTTGATAAGGATGATAATGAAAACTACTGTTGAATTGACACGTCAAACTTACAAACTGCCTTAATAGAAATACATATTTCAAACTTCACAGGCGAGGAAGACGTATTGTGCGTGGTGATTAATGGTGTAATGGGCGTAACATCTAGGTCATTTGCCCTTATGATGAGGATGATGAGGGAAACTACTACCTGTATTGAATTGACACTTCAACTTATAATGTACACAATGTACTGTAATAAAAATAAATATGTTAAAAATCACAGTCGAGAAAGAGTTTATGCGGCGGTGATTAGTGGAATGATGCGCGTAACATCTAGGTCATTTGCACTTATGATGATGATAATAATAAGGTAATGAAAAAATGACTACTAAACGAACATGGTGTAATTTACAACTGATATAGGTAATTCAGATGTCTAGCTTCGATGTCTTCCAAAGTCTCAACCTTATTTTCTGGCTTAGGCCTGTACTCGATGCGTCTAGTGAAAGAGCTTATGGCGTACTGCTCGGCAAAGAAAATGGGTCAAAGCTGCACGAACCTGAGATGATCGTAGATGATGACGAAATATGATGACACACGTTCGGGGTTCCCCGTCGTATTTAGATTGGCCGGGGAATCACGCACTCTTTCGCAACACCACAGTGGCTTGAGCAACGGCCCTGTGCTGGCATCAGTATAGACAGCTCTGGAAAGTCCTCTCATGTCACCTCGTGATGAATCAGCAAGCTATTCTCACAAATGCCCCCCCCCCAGAGTCTCGCAACTTGTGGGACGTGGGTTGGCGACCACCGGACCCCAGCTGAGTCTGACATCGCTTCTACTTCCTGGTGCCAGGCTCCTTTCAGTTCTCTTTCCTGTCGGCCTCCCTTGGTCAACTATTGTTCTCTTCCGAGCCCGACTGCATTAGGGCATCCGAGGGCTAGGGAGTCTTTCAATTTCCCGGTTAAATGGCCGTTGTCACATCTTTCCTGATGCCCTCATTCTTCGAGGGGTCTGCCTTCTATTCCGTTTCATTATATCTCCTGTCTTCTCCTCAAGGCCCTCAAAGAGGCAGGGTGTGTGTAGCACCACCATTTCTGGTACACCCTCAAGGGCTCATGGCGGGTGAGATAGGAAGCTGGCAACCCCGAGGGATTCCTGAGCTAAATGCAGGGAATGGAGAGGTATGTCAGAAATTTAAAGTGGACAGTGATAATCGTTGGGTTCCAAAGAGTAAGTATACAAATTTTGATCCAGATTGGTGAAACGATGTAGATTTGTGACAAAGGGTCTAAATACAGGGAATGGAGTGCTCTGTCCGAAAGTTCAAGCAGACAGTGTTACTGGTCGGGTTCCAAAGGGTAAGTAACTTACATAAAGATTGGTTGAGATGGGTGAAACTATGTAGATTTTTGCCAAAGGGCCTAAAAGCGGTAAATGGAATGGTCTATCCGAAATTTCATGTAGAAAGTGTTACACGTCGGGTTCCAAAGGGTGAGTATGTAAAATTTGGCTCAGATCGGTGAAACAGGGTAGATTTTGCCAAAGGGCCTAAATGAGGAAATGGAGTTGTCTGTCCAAAGTTTTAAGTGGACAGTGTTACTCGTCGGGTTCCAAAGGGTAAGTATACAAATTGAGGTTCAGATCGGTGAAACGATGTAGATATGTGCAAAAGGGCCTAAATGTAGGGAATGGAGTGGTCTGTCCGAAATTCCAAGGGGACAGTGTTAGTCATCGGGTTCCAAAGGGTAAGTATACACGTTTTGTTTTCGATCGGTGAACGATGTAGATTTGTGCCAAAGGGCCTAAATGCGGGGAATGGAGTGGTCTGTCCGAAATTTCAAGTGGACAGTGATACTCGTCAAGTTGCAAAGGGTAATTATTTGAGATCGGTGAAACGGTGTAGTTTTGTGCCAAAGGGCCAAAAAGCAGGGAATAGTGTGGTCTGTCCGAAATTTAAAGTGAACATTGTTACTTGTCGGGTTCCAAGGGGTAAGTATGTAAAATTTGGGTCAGATCGGTGAAACGGTGTAGATTTGTGACAAACTGCCTAAATGCAGGGGTTGGAGTGGCCTCCCCGCAATTTCAAGCAGACTGTGTTAGTCGCAGTGTTCCAAAGCGTAAATATACAAATTTTGGTTGAGATCGGTGAAACGGTGTAGATTTGGGCCAAAGGGCCTAAATGCAGGGAATGGAGTGGTCTGTCCGCAATATCAAGCAGACAATGTTACACGCAGGGTTCCAAAGGGTAAGTATACAGATTTTGGTTCTGATCGGTGAAACGGTGTAGATTTGTGCCAAAGGGCCTAAATGCAGGGAATGGAGTGGTTTGTCCGCAATTTCAAGCAGACAGTATTACTCGTAGGGTACCAAAGGATAAGTATCCGAATGTTGGTTCTGATCGGTGAAACGGTGTAGATTTGTGCCAAAGGACCTGAATGCAAGGAATGGGGTGGTCTGTCCGAAATTTTAAGTGGACAATGTTACTCGCAGGGTTCCAAAGGGGTAAGTATACAAATTTTGGTTCAGATCGGTGAAACGGTGTAGATTTGTTCCAAAGGGCCTAAATGCAGGGAATGGAGTGGTCTGTTCGCAATTTCAAGCAGACAGTGTTTCTCGCAGGGTACCAAAGGGTAAGTATCCGAATGTTGGTTCTGATCGGTGAAACGGTGTAGAATTGGACCAAAGGGCCTGAATGCAGGAAATGGGGTGGTCTATCTGAAATGTTAAGTGGACAGTGTTACTCGCACGGTTCCAAAGGGTAAGTATACAAATTTTGGTTCAGATCGATGAAATGGTGTAGATTTGTGCCAAAGGGCCTACATGCAGGGAATGGAGTGGTCTGTCCTCAATTTCAAGCAGACAGTGTTTCTCGCAGGGTACCAAAGGGTAAGAATACGAATTTTGGTTCTGATCGGTGAAACGGTGTAGATTTGGACCAAAGGGCCTGAATGCAGGAAATGGGGTGGTCTGTCCGAAATTTTAAGTGGACAGTGGTACTCGCAGGGTTCCAAAGGGTAAGTATACACATTTTGGTTCAGATCGATGAAACGGTGTAGATTTGTGCCAAAGGGCCTAAATGCAGGGGATGGAGTAGCCTCTCCGCAATTTAAAGCAAACTGTGTTAGTCGCAGTGTTCCAAAGGGTAAATATACAGTGAAACGGTGTAGATCTGTTCCAAAGGGCCTAAATGCAGGGAATGGAGTTGTCTGTCGGCAATTTCAAGCAGACAGTGATTCTCGCAGGGTACCAAAGGGTAAGAATATGAATTTTGGTTCTGATCGGTGAAACGGTGTAGATTTGGACCAAAGGGCATGAATGCAGGAAATGGGGTGGTCTGTCCGAAATTTTAAGTGGACAGTGTTACTCGCAGGGTTCTAAAGGGTAAGTATACACATTTTGGTTCAGATCGATGAAACGGTGTAGATTTGTGCCAAAGGGCCTAAATGCAGGGGATGGTGTTGCCTCTCCGCAATTTAAAGCAGACAGTGTTAGTCGCAGTGTTCCAAAGGGTAAATATAATTTTTTTTGTTGAGATCGGTGAAACGGTTTAGATTTGGACCAAAGGGCCTAAATGCAGGGAATGGAATGGTCTGTCCGCAATTTCAAGTAGACAGTGTTACTTGCAGGGTTCCAAAGGGTAAGTATACAAATTTTGATCCAGATTGGTGAAACGATGTAGATTTGTGACAAAGGGTCTAAATACAGGGAATGGAGTGCTCTGTCCGAAAGTTCAAGCAGACAGTGTTACTGGTCGGGTTCCAAAGGGTAAGTAACTTACATAAAGATTGGTTGAGATGGGTGAAACTATGTAGATTTTTGCCAAAGGGCCTAAAAGCGGTAAATGGAATGGTCTATCCGAAATTTCATGTAGAAAGTGTTACACGTCGGGTTCCAAAGGGTGAGTATGTAAAATTTGGCTTAGATCGGTGAAACAGGGTAGATTTTGCCAAAGGGCCTAAATGAGGAAATGGAGTTGTCTGTCCAAAGTTTTAAGTGGACAGTGTTACTCGTCGGGTTCCAAAGGGTAAGTATACAAATTTAGGTTCAGATCGGTGAAACGATGTAGATATGTGCAAAAGGGCCTAAATGTAGGGAATGGAGTGGTCTGTCCGAAATTCCAAGGGGACAGTGTTAGTCATCGGGTTCCAAAGGGTAAGTATACACGTTTTGTTTTCGATCGGTGAACGATGTAGATTTGTGCCAAAGGGCCTAAATGCGGGGAATGGAGTGGTCTGTCCGAAATTTCAAGTGGACAGTGATACTCGTCGAGTTGCAAAGGGTAATTATTTGAGATCGGTGAAACGGTGTAGTTTTGTGCCAAAGGGCCAAAAAGCAGGGAATAGTGTGGTCTGTCCGAAATTTAAAGTGAACATTGTTACTTGTCGGGTTCCAAGGGGTAAGTATGTAAAATTTGGGTCAGATCGGTGAAACGGTGTAGATTTGTGACAAACTGCCTAAATGCAGGGGTTGGAGTGGCCTCCCCGCAATTTCAAGCAGACTGTGTTAGTCGCAGTGTTCCAAAGCGTAAATATACAAATTTTGGTTGAGATCGGTGAAACGGTGTAGATTTGGGCCAAAGGGCCTAAATGCAGGGAATGGAGTGGTCTGTCCGCAATATCAAGCAGACAATGTTACACGCAGGGTTCCAAAGGGTAAGTATACAGATTTTGGTTCTGATCGGTGAAACGATGTAGATTTGTGCCAAAGGGCCTAAATGCAGGGAATGGAGTGGTTTGTCCGCAATTTCAAGCAGACAGTATTACTCGTAGGGTACCAAAGGATAAGTATCCGAATGTTGGTTCTGATCGGTGAAACGGTGTAGATTTGTGCCAAAGGACCTGAATGCAGGGAATGGGGTGGTCTGTCCGAAATTTTAAGTGGACAATGTTACTCGCAGGGTTCCAAAGGGGTAAGTATACACATTTTGGTTCAGATCGGTGAAACGGTGTAGATTTGTTCCAAAGGGCCTAAATGCAGGGAATGGAGTGGTCTGTTCGCAATTTCAAGCAGACAGTGTTTCTCGCAGGGTACCAAAGGGTAAGAATACGAATTTTGGTTCTGATCGGTGAAACGGTGTAGAATTGGACCAAAGGGCCTGAATGCAGGAAATGGGGTGGTCTATCTGAAATGTTAAGTGGACAGTGTTACTCGCACGGTTCCAAAGGGTAAGTATACAAATTTTGGTTCAGATCGATGAAATGGTGTAGATTTGTGCCAAAGGGCCTACATGCAGGGAATGGAGTGGTCTGTCCTCAATTTCAAATAGACAGTGTTTCTCGCAGGGTACCAAAGGGTAAGAATACGAATTTTGGTTCTGATCGGTGAAACGGTGTAGATTTGGACCAAAGGGCCTGAATGCAGGAAATGGGGTGGTCTGTCCGAAATTTTAAGTGGACAGTGGTACTCGCAGGGTTCCAAAGGGTAAGTATACAAATTTTGGTTCAGATCGATGAAACGGTGTAGATTTGTGCCAAAGGGCCTAAATGCAGGGGATGGAGTAGCCTCTCCGCAATTTAAAGCAAACTGTGTTAGTCGCAGTGTTCCAAAGGGTAAATATACAGTGAAACGGTGTAGATCTGTTCCAAAGGGCCTAAATGCAGGGAATGGAGTTGTCTGTCGGCAATTTCAAGCAGACAGTGATTCTCGCAGGGTACCAAAGGGTAAGAATATGAATTTTGGTTCTGATCGGTGAAACGGTGTAGATTTGGACCAAAGGGCATGAATGCAGGAAATGGGGTGGTCTGTCCGAAATTTTAAGTGGACAGTGTTACTCGCAGGGTTCTAAAGGGTAAGTATACACATTTTGGTTCAGATCGATGAAACGGTGTAGATTTGTGCCAAAGGGCCTAAATGCAGGGGATGGTGTTGCCTCTCCGCAATTTAAAGCAGACAGTGTTAGTCGCAGTGTTCCAAAGGGTAAATATAAAAATTTTTGTTGAGATCGGTGAAACGGTTTAGATTTGGACCAAAGGGCCTAAATGCAGGGAATGGAATGGTCTGTCCGCAATTTCAAGCAGACAGTGT
Source organism: Meconema thalassinum (assembly GCA_946902985.2). Classification (NCBI taxonomy): domain Eukaryota; kingdom Metazoa; phylum Arthropoda; class Insecta; order Orthoptera; family Tettigoniidae; genus Meconema; species Meconema thalassinum. The sequence continues at coordinate 86,814,834 of OX336393.1, forward strand.
TACTTGCAGGGTTCCAAAGGGTAAGTATAAAAATTTTGGTTCAAATCGGTGAAACGGTGTAGATTTGGACCAAAGGGCCTAAATACAGGGAATGGGGTGGTCTGTCCGAAATTTTAAGTAGACAGTGTTACTCGCAGTGTTCCAAAGGGTAGGTATACAAATTTTGGTGCAGATCGGTGAAACGGTGTAGATTTGTGCAAAAGGGCCTAAATGCAGGGAATGGGGTGGTCTGTCCGAAATTTAAAGTTGACAGGGTTACCCGCAGGGTTCCAAAGAGTAAGTATATAAAGTTTGGTTCAGATCGGTGAAACGGTGTAGATTTGTATACATAACAGACAGACAGACAGACAGACAGACAGACAAACTTTGTGCTTTATATATATAGATAATAGATAATCTTCATGCATTTCTGAAAGATGTATGGCTTATTCTCATGGTGACCGAAAACGTTGGTTGGTTGGTTCTTAAGTTTAGGGGCTGCAACAACGCGGTCATGTAGCCCCGTGTATTTTGGGTGTGTGTAGAATCTGTCTGATAACCGGTGTTAATTGTGATGACTGTATTAGTATGTGTTATCTGTTTTTTAATTTAAGTACAGACTGCAACTTAGAATTTTTCAAATAGTTCCTACTTTTGCCGCCAAGCGCCACCGTCAACGACTACTAGGCCAAGTTCAGAACTTAGATACTAGACGCCACTGCAGTCGGTTCTTGGCAACGAACGTAGAAACCTAAGAGTGTTGTTTACATTCTTAACCTATCCAATTTAGCTTCACACAGGTGTAATTAGTGGAAGGTTCTTTAACATGCCATAAATCAATGACATGGGACTGCCGGATTTACTTCCCCTCCGAAGGAAGGCATACTGAGGAATTTTTAACGCTCTTAAAAAATCCGACGGCTTCGGCCGGGTTGGAACTCGCTATCTTGGGCATCGAAGCTCAGCATGCTACCGACTACGCCACCGAAGCCGCTTGTTCGAAAACGGTCAGAAGCAATGAAAATTAAATTTTTAGTGCATGATGATCAACATCTTAAAGAGAAAGGAACACGCAATGCAACCAGGTTAACTGATATTCAATATGAACATGCTAAATTCCAAGGAGTTTCTTAAGGATTCAAAGAAAACCAGCTCACTACTTCCAAAATAACGTCTCAGGCTGAACAAAAATGGAGGGTCCCTGAAAACTCCGCCCTAGGGCCCGTGATCGCTCTCCACGGCCCTGCCCTGGAGAGCTGTGGTGGGAATCAAACGTGCCTCTGCTCAGTTTTACCTCACGAGGCTGAGTGTACCCCGTTCCAGCCCTAAAACCAGAATTACATTTCTTGTCAGAGTCAGGAATCGAACCCGGCACCCTGGGGTCGATAGCCAAGAGTGCTACCGGCTACGCCACGAGGTCTGTGTATGACAAAGGCATAGAAGAGGGAATTTCACTTCTAAAATAAAAATCCACGCTCAACTTATTTTACTGGGCGTTGCCTTCTCGTCAGCAGAGGTTTACCTTGGCTCTGCTCTAACTCGTGAGTTACCATGCGGCTATCTCGCACGCGCCATGGACCTTCCACTTGATACGGAATTTATAACGGTTGTTGATTAATCTCCGGCTGAGCATCACTTGGCTTCTGTCTGAAGGACGCGATAAGACGCACGCACACGCACATGCGCACTCACACAAAATATTTTCGTACGGTTGTATCTACCCATTTAACATTTGATTGCCGCTGAGCGTGGCTGCGCCAGTGTTTGTTGAATATTGTAGCAGGAGCCCCGCGGGTACAGCGGAGGACACAGTGATGACAGAATGAGGTCTGCACATAAGTCAAACAGCATTGCGTCTGATAAGCGTCACAGAAGCTCATGTCACCTCGGACAGTTGTTAAACGATGACCAGGGTACTGGATCTGAGTCATATCCTACTCGCGCAACTCCACCTGTCAACGAAGCAGGCTGACGTGCAGGGACGGATCTAGGGGAGGGCGAGGAGGGCGACCGCCCAGGGCCCCGCGCTATGGATTTTTTTAAATTTAATTAATTTATTAATTATACTTTTCAAACTAATTTATAATTCATATTCCTTTTTTCAATGCAGCTATGACCTCTCTTGATCGTTTAGCAAGTATAGATTTCAGTGAAATAATAGAAGACTTCAGCCGGGAAAAAAGTCGCAAAGCAATATTTTAATATTTCATAGTTTACATAATCTTCTTCAAGGGGACTTAAAGGTTTCTTTCATATTATTTAAAAACAGTACTGTAGTGTATTCAAAATATTGTAACTATTCTTTATTTTATTATTATTATTACAAAACGTTTTTCTATTTGATTTGATTTTTTTTAATTTCCTATTGTTGTAGGCCCCACCTTATCTTATCGTCCAGGGCCCCGTAAGGCCTGTATCCGCCACTGCTGACGTGACACAAGTAAATAAAGAATAGTTCCCATTTCGACCGCCGGCAATCAATTCGTGAACGGGTGGAGAGTGACGCAAAATTACACTCCAGAGAGAAACTACCTCAGATCTAATACCCTACTTACATTATTCAATTGATGGTTAATACTAATAATAGCCTACGTTAAATTTACGTACATTACGAACTTTGTGCTAAGGCACCAATTAGTTAAATGGTTGAAATTAATATATATTTTGTATGTAACACTATTTATATACACTGAATCCTCTGAGGTCTTTGAAGCTTAATACGCTAAGTTCCATCATAAATACAACAAATACAGAAGCCGTTTACTTTGACTTAAATAGCAGTAAGTAATCTCTCCAGCCTCTTATACTTTCTCCGGTTTTTATGAGGTTGTTAAGAGAAGCCCATATGTTGTTAAATTCAAGCATAGTTTCCAGGCAATTCTTTGCCGCATGATTATACCTCTAGAGCCTGCCACGGTGGGTGAGTGGATAGCGTGTCGGTCTACTAACCCCAAGATTGCAGGTTCGTTACTCACCGTGGTAAGTGATTTTTGAAAGGCGGTAAAAACTACGACACGCATGTCATACGATGTTGGCATGACAAAGGACCCATTTGAATTCAGTAGGCCGTGTGCATAATGGCAAAATTAATCTCGGGAGTTTCCGCCAACACAAAGTTCCTCATTTCTCTACTAGAAAGCGCTATAGTCTTCAAGGAGCTTAGATATCTAACCTCTTTGACTTTCATAGTGATTCAAGGAACAACGAAATTCGACATGCAACCTACCCTCTGGGTGTCAAATTACAAAGCTTGCACCCGGCAACCGAGGCCATACGATATTATTATTACTATTATTATTATTATTATTATTATGCCTCTAGAAGTGATTGGCATTAATAACAAAAGCGTTGACGGTGGCGTATGGCGGCAAAAGTAGGAACTATTTGAAAAAGTCTTCAGTCCTTACTTGAATTAAAACAAAATGTTCAGTAAAGAACATGTAGCCTACTTTCTCCTAAATGCATGGGTATTGTTATAACTCTTTGTCCTTTTCAAGGAATATAATTGAAAGATGGTTGTAGTAGCTTGTTGAAATACAACATGTTATACGGATATTAAACATGAATATGAGGTACCCTTTGCTAGTGATATCTCTGTAAAATATGTCATTCAATTCGGTTCCACCGTGTTTGAATTGATATGGGAAATCGATTTGCACACATACATGGCCGCTATCTGCAAACGATTGGGCTGATGACCTTGTAGTTCAGTCAAAAGATACTTCCCACAAAAAGGTATGTTGCTGCAAAATTTGGTAGAGATCAAATGATTAGGTTGATCAAAATTAGATTTAAGATTTTAACATTTGGGTGGCCGCCATTCCGTTTCCGTCAAGATGGCGGCGATATAAAACATGAAACTGAGGTGCCCTTTACTGATGCTACCTCTGTACCAAATTTCGTTCAATTCGGTTTCACCGTGTTGAATTGATAGGGGATAGATTTGCATACATACATGGCCGCCATATGCAAACTATTGGACTGATGACCTTGTAGCTTGGTCAAAGAACGCTTCTTACATAAAAGTATGTTGTTGCAAAATTTGGTAGAGATCAGATGATTAGTTTGGTCTTAATTTAAACTTTGAGCACTTAGGTGGCCGCCATTACGTTTCGGTCAAGATGGTGGCAATATAAAACCTGACACTGAGGTACGCATTGGTAGTGCTACCTCTGTATCAAATTTCGTTCGATTCGGTTTCACCGTGTTTGAAAAGGTAGGGGGAATCGATTTGCACACATACATGGCCGCCATCCGCAAATTATTGGGCCGATGACCTTGTTGTTTGGTCAACAGATTCTTAATACATAAAGGTATAATATTACAAAATTTGGTAGAGATAAGATGATTTGGTTGGTCGTAATTTGACTTAAGCTTTTAACATTTGGGTGGCCGCCATTACGTTTTCGTCAAGATGGCGGCGATATAAAACATGACACTGAGGTGCCCTTTCCTAGTTCTACCTCTGTACCGAATTTCGTTCAATTAGGTTTCACCGTGTTCGAATTGATAGGGGGGGGACAGACATTCAGAGTCCACACACTCACACACACTCACACACAGACAGACTCACAATTTTGGTCCTGTGTAGATCTCATAAGTCTACTTTCATTTTTTGCAAAAATCGAAAGTAGGCTAAAAACAGATAACACACACTAATACAGCCATCACAATTAACACCGGTCATCAGACAGATTATACCGCATTGTGGCAGCCCCTAAACTTAAACAAGATGTTCAGTAAAGAACATACAGCCTACTTTCTCCTAAATGCATGGTATTGTAATAACTCTTTGTCCTTTTCAAGGAGTATAATTGAATGTTGGTTGTAGTAGCTTGTTGAAATACAACGTGCTATAGGGATATTAAACAAGAATATGAGGTGCCCTTTGCTAGTGCTACCTCTGTAAAAAAATTCATTCAATTCGGTTTCACCGTGTTTGAATTGATATGGGGAATGGATTTGCACACATACATGGCCGCTATTTGCAAACTATTGGGCTGATGACCTTGTAGTCAGTCATAAGATGCTTTCCACAAAAGGGCATGTTGTTGCAAAATCTGGTAGAGATCAAATTATTAGGATGGTCGTAATTTGATTTAAGCTTTTAATATTTGGGTGGCCGTCATTCCGTTTCCGTCAAGATGGCGGCGATATAAAACATGACACTGAGGTGCCCTTTGTTAGTGCTACCTCTGTACCAAATGTCGTTCAATTCGGTTTCACCGTGTTTGAATTGATAGGGGGAATCGATTTCCACACATACTTGGCCACTATCTGCAAACTATTGGGCTGATGATCTTGCAGTTTGGTCAGAATATGCTTCGCACATAAAGATTTGTTGTTGCAAAATGTGGTAGAGTTCGGATGATTAGGTTAATCGTAATTTGATTTAAGCTTTGGACATTTGTGTGGCCGCCATTACGTTTCCGTCAAGATGGCGGCGATATCAAACATGACACTGAGGTGCCCTTTGCTAGTGCTACCTCTGTACCAAATTTCGTTCCATTCGGTTTCACCGTGTTTGAATTAATAGGGGGAGTCGATTTTGACACAAAGATGGCCGCCATCCGCAAACTATTAGGGTAATGACCCATTAATTTGGTCAAAGGATGCTTCCTCCATAAAGGTATGTTGTTGCAAAATTTTGTAGAGATCGGATGATTAGGTTAGTCGTAATTTGATTTAAGCTTTGAACATTTGTGTGGCCGCCATTACGTTTCCGTCAAGATGGCGGCGATATAAAACATGAAACTGAGGTGTCCTTTGCTAGTGCTACCTTTGTACCAAATTTCTTTTCGCCCTGTGTTGATCTCATGAGTCTACTTTCATTTTTTTTGCAAAAATCGAAAGTAGGCTAAAAACAACCAACCAACCAACGACATCATCACCATATGGTGTATTCTTTGAATACACGGTACCTGAGATATAATTTGTATTGCTCTTTGCATGTTCATTTCTTCCTTCTTCTTTGTCAAACACCAACAGTGATCATCTGTTTTCTCCTTGTTGGGCATATCTCTTATGTCTTCATAAGTATGTTTCAGATATATAACTTCTGTGACCCACCTAGCGTCACCTCGCAGCGAATCTCTGAAGCTCCTCAACTCTTCCTGGTGCTAGAGGACTTACTTATCCATTTGGCCACCAGATCCTGTTACCTTCGTCAGCTATTTTCTCTTGGAGCAAGAGGACTACGTCCACTTCTTTACTCACCATGCTGCGCTAGTATCAACTGTTATCAACTCTTAGAAGACCGGCTCAGCAAGAGAAGATACATTTTTTGTTTTCAAGTTGGCAATGTTTATATGTTCTCCTTTTGTCTCCTACCCCCCACTCTTTCCCCCTTTCTTGGTCCCTCCGTGCTCCGTTGAGCTGCTCCCACTTCTCCGTCTGCAGTTGACTCGTTCAGTCAAAGCTCAGCTCGAGCTTGCCTCCTCAAACCAAGAGGCTCACCCTCTTCTACGCCATGTTGGCTAAGTAATCTTCAACAGAAACTTCGACTTCAACATGAAATCAAGATAAGTACCATCTTAAAAGTTTTAACCTCATCTTCATGGTTTTAACTTCCACGTGCTTTTAATTATAATTTATAGACAGTGTGAAATCATTTACTTTGGGGCAATAATCATTCTTCGTGGGATTTGCCATGTTGAGCTTTTGCTTGTATAAGCCAACCTTACTAAAAAGAGCTTTTCTTAAGCTATTTAAACGAGAAACCCTCTCGCTACGTGGGATATTATCTAATACCCGCTGTCTATAATTATAAAGCTAGTTCCTCCGTTGGATTTTCTCAACCCCATTTTCTGCTAAGGTCGTTCTGAAACCTTCGAGATCTTGTTCTCTATCTGCGCGTCTTGCCGTCAAGTATTGTTCACGCACTTGTGAAAATGCTAGTTAAAATGAGGAATCTTCCTTACAAATTTTTGCAATAGCTAACTTTCCTCCACCGCTGGAACCTCTGGAACATTCTATGGCGCATTTAATTGTAAATCACAACTTTTTCAAGAAATAGACTCTCACCTATATAGTGCAATCAGTTATTTCCATAATTGCAATAACTTTCTTTTTCATGAACTTTAGTGTTTCTATAGTGAACTTTGCATCCATCTTCATAGACTATAGTGATAAACAGTGCTTGCTCCACGTTTCTACCGCGTCGCGATCGTCCGGTTATATTAAATACGGCCATGAACATTGATCCTATATCCCAATGATCTTTCCTCAACCTTCTACTAACCATCATTATTAATAAAATTGTAACTTTCTATAAGGTGTCACTCACAAGGTGCCCTTCCCTCTTTGCTAGTTTAACATTAATTAAATTCTGCATAATTGCTTGTGTGATACAAGTTTTAAATTTACTTTGTTCCTTTCCCATAATCAGGGAAAACAATTCTCTAAACTCTTGAGCGAGTCATGTTCAGGTTTCACGAAATGGAAACTGTCCCATTTGGCGAGTGATTCCTGCTCAACCTTGGGAAGTCCAGAACTTTCCCTTTCACTTTCTTCAGGTTTCACAGTAAGTGACCTGCCCTCTTTGTATAATTCTCATATATTAATTCTGTATAAATATAAGAAGTTGTAGGAACTTCTATCTTATTTTTCATGTTGTTATTATTGTTATTTTCAAAGTTGTCACTTTCTCTAGAACATTCTCTCCTGAATTTCTTAAGGTGCACTTTTTGTACTCCAATTCACGTTTAAGCTTTAATTATTTCATTGCTCATTTGTTTAAATCTTATAAAGATTTTAGAAACATGTAAGGTTTGAAACCTTGTAAATTGTCAGTTGCCTGGAGCAACCGTTTAATGTTGAGAGGTCTGCGACCCTATTTGTTAAAAAGTTCAAATGAACTATGTTTATTAAAATTATATTGCATAATTGTTAATTTCCTCAAACTTTTTCTAATTGTAAAATAAACAAATCTTTTCCCTTCGCTTTTTCATTTACGAATATAAAGTTTAGGCAAAATCCTGTCTTCCTTGACTCTCCTCACTTAATGATATTAAAATCATTAATAGAGCTTTCACCATTTGTTGCATTTGAGCAAGAACTCTTAATTTTCACCTCACTAAAGTTCTTCTTAGCGTTAATAGCTAATTCTAATTGGCCAGTAAGGCAAGTAAAGCTCGCTAAGCCAGCTACCTGCTTGTGGAGACCCTCTCCGAAAACTTATGGTCAATTTTCCAAAAAATAAGTGTTTCTTTTTGTCTAAACTTTTAGCCGGCTCCTCGCTGAGTAAAAGCTTAGCCATTTTCCAATGCAACCATTGGTTCATTTACCAAGATTACCCAATAAGGCATAATCTTTTATCATTTTCCTTTTTAGAGACACTTGGTCGCCCTTACAGGAACTCCATAATTTTGGAAATTGAAAATACCAAGCTTGAGTTAAATCATTGGCATTCTTCGAATTACTTTGTAAAACCTAATTTCTTTGAGAAGACATACAGTAAATTTGTTCCTCTCAGTCTTGCCAGACCAGCACTCTTCCCCATAGTAGTTTTATATATGCTTGAGAGGGATTATACGAAAGCCACTCTCTTGCAAACAGCCCAAGTTCTATCTGTGTTTCTCGTCAGCTTAGACCAAGTCCTTACTCATTTTAGGTATCCGAAAGAGGATTTTCGGTGGCAACCACCTTTAAGTGTGTTTAACACTAAATTTATTGATTTTGTGGGACTCTCCTCCTATTTTTCTATCCTTCTTTTCCAATCCAAACTCTACTTCCTTCTCTTAATCATCTTCCCTTGGTGGGTGGGTTATTCCTCAGCCAATAAACTACCCACCATAGACCAGTAGAAGCACTGCTGGAAGATAGTAAGGTGGGAACAGATATAGAGGGAATTCTAAGCAGTTAAATTATTCATACACGTAAATTTTACGTATGTTAGTATTGTAGGGCTAATGCCGTCTTCCATTGATTAGGTTGTTGTTATTGCTTCATTTGGGGCAGGAGTCGACACTGTGAGCACCACCTCATACTATACAAAGTATCCGAGCACCATTAAATCCAATATAATATATTATTAATTTCAATTTATGTATTTATTAAATACTATTGATATTAAATTTGTGAAAAGCAGGGCCAGGATAATTATGTGCTTTATTTTTCAGAAATATGTATTTATGTGGTTAACAGTGGAAAATATGTGATTTAGTTCCCAAAGTATGTTCTTAAATTTGTACCATATTTATGTCCCACCGCTACTCGAAATATAGTTGAAACGTCCAGCTGCTTGAATAATCCACAATCCCGCTTACAGTACAAATGTTCCCGCTTGATGTGCAGTTTTCGAAATTCATTCTAAACAACAGAAGAAGAGGTCATTTCATAAACTTTCATAGCACTCTGTCAATACTCACAAGTTTCGCAGAGGACTGTAATTTCAAGTAAAAATTTCTGTCTAGGTAAGGGATATTGAAGGCTTTATTTGGGTCGAAAATGTAGTCATGCAAAAAGTACAAGATACCACCAAATATAGGAAATATGTGCTTATGAATAAATTCGCCAGAATATCGTATGTATTTATTTATAAAAACGGCAAAAATATCCAAATAAATAGAAAATATTCAGTTAAATAATGAATATTCAATCACACAACTATCCGGGTCTTAGTGTTATGTCTCACGAATCTAACGGCAAATACTCTATATCCTGTATGTGAGACATATTAATTATTATTTACAACACACTAGTATATTGTTACGGCTGTGAGTTCGTTTCATCGCTCGCCGCATGAGTCACAACTGCCCCAGGGCTGGGCTGCTCTGCCTCAGTGTATTGCGTGTGCCTTATGCAACAGGACTACTAGGACAAAGGGATGGTCCAGAATATTCGTGACTCGGCCAGTGAAGGAAGCCTCGAGAAGCCGTGAACCCTGGATGGGTCTAGAAGCATTTATTGAGTCACCGGCCTGCTATATAAGAGCGATCTCTCAACCAGTGAGCGAGTGTTTTTCGAGCTAGTGCGAGCGTTTACCCTGAGCGACAGAAGTGTGGTGACGTAACTTGCGAAACCCCTAGTGAAGCTGATTCTCTTGCCAGTGAAGGAGTGTGAATCATACGGAGAGGCTGGGTATTGAAGAGTGTGTGCTTACCTAGTGCGACAGACTTAGTGCAGCTATTTCCAGCCAGCGTACGGGATCGGACTCATTAGGAGGGATTAACTTCTGTGGCCCATTGACAAGTGAAAGGGTGAGTCAAGCCCCATGCTGAGGGAGCTTCTGTAAGACAGCTAATTGTTTCTACCTGCTTATTGTACGGTGTATATTTCTTACCTGCAAGCAATAAAGCTAATTTCTCTTTAAAGCAGTAATTGGTGTTGTGCTTTCTACCCACCGTAATCCAGTTAACAAAAGTGCCACAAGGGGGTGGCACGGAACAACTGGTGTCAGAAGCGGGATTACGAACTCAAGCACTACACCTGACGGTCCTGGTTTCAAAACCCGAGCAGGTCATTTTTCTCTAATTTTCCTGTGAGTGCATGCCCTTAACAAGACAAACAACTAAAATGGAGGCGCAATTGGCAGCATTGCTAGAAAAGTTAAGTGGCATGGAAGCCAGGATGGAAGACGGCCAGAAGAAGATGGAGGACGGCCAGAAGAAGATGGAGCACGGCCAGAAGAAGATGGAGGACGGCCAGAAGAAATTAGCCAAGGACCTGAAGGATGACCTGAAGAAGATGGAAGACGGCCAGAAGAAGATGGAGGATGGCCAGAAGAAGTTAGCAGAGGACCTGAAGGACGGCCAGAATAAGTTAGCAGAGGACTTAACCGCCAAATTTCTGGATGGCCAGAAAAATCTGGAAGAGTGTCTGCTGACGAAATTAGAGGAGAGCAAAGGAAATTACAACAGGGCCTACATGAGGAAGTCGCAGCAGTGGAAAAGAAGTTCGACGCCTTACAAGTGGAAGTTGCCGAGCTGCACCAACGCCCGCTGATGGGGGTGGAGAGAAATTCAACGCCTTACAAGTGGAAGTTGCCGAGCTATGCCAACGCCCGCTGATGGGGGTGGAGGAGAAATTCAACGCCTTACAAAAGGAAGTTGCCGAGCTGCACCAACGCCCACTGACGGGGGTAGAAGAGAAATTCAACGCTCTGCAAGAGGAAGTTGCCGAGCTGCGCCAACGCCCGCCCACCGTTACGCCGGGAATATCAGGAACGGGACATAGCAGAGTGACGCCCCCAACCTTCGATAGAAAGGTCCCGTGGAGCACCTACTTACGTCAGTTCGAGGCGGCCTGTTCCATAAATAACTGGAACAACACAGAAAAGGCTACAGCTCTCATTGTAGCGCTAAGAGGTGACGCCCTTAACGTCCTTCAGGCCATCCCGACTGGATCCCAAGACTACGCTTCACTGATCGCCCATATGGAGTCCCGATATGGAGATAGCCATCTTCAGCAGGCCTACCAGATGCAGCTCCGGACCCGGGTACAGAAGAACGCGGAAACCCTGCAGGAGTTCGAGATGGACATCGCACGCCTGGTAAGGCTCGCCTATCCAACAGCTCCGGCCGACTTTCTGGAACAGATTGCGACGCAGACCTTCACCGACGGGCTACGGGACTCGGACACTCAACAGGCGCTGCGACTCGCGCGCAATAAGACCCTGGCAGATGCGCTGAGCCACGCACTTGAGTTCGAGACGGCAAAGCAGGTATCTAGAATGCACGCGCGGGTGCGTCAGGTGGACGTCGACGAACCAGCCAAAGCCGACAAGACCAAGCCCCTGGCCGATGAACTGATGGAGGCGCTAGGCCGGTTCTTCAAGAGTCGCAGCACCACCAACAAAAACGTAGCCGAAGAACATCCGGAGAGGCGGCCCGGAAGAGGACTACCAACCTGCTGGACCTGCCGTAAGAGAGGCCACCTGAGCAAGGACTGCGGTGATCGCCGCCGCCAAGGGTTTCCGTCGGGACAGTCAGTCGTAGGGAAACCACGCGGCCCAGGAAAGCAAGTATCAGCCAGCCTTGAGGGGCAAAGGTTGGCTTGTGACAGTCGTCAAGCCCCGGCAGTCCAAGTTCGTGTGACGCAGTTACGGAGGGATAACAGCAGCCTGATGGTCGACGGAGTCGTCAACGGAGAGAGCTGGCCCATGCTTATCGACACGGGAGCATCGAGGCCCATCGTCAGTCCCACCGTGATCCCGAAGTGGAGAGTGCAACCCACACAAAGGAACCTCCAGCTAATAACCGCGACCGGAGAGACCGCACCGGTACATGGCGAAGCATCACTGGAGTTCGTCATTGGTCGACGGGCGATAAAGCATCCAGTGCTTGTGGCAGACGTATAAAATGAGGTGATCATCGGACTGGACTTCCTGGACCAGAACAACATCATCTTGGACCTGAGTACCAACACTCTGCACTTCGGAGGTGAGGAACTTGCTTTGCAACCAGCACACGAGGCCGTCACCGCACGACGAGAAAGGCTGAGAGAGGACGTCATCGTTCCCGCCAGGACGGAGGTTAGCGCCGCCGTAATTGGCGACGGAACTGCTGAGGGAGTGGCGGCTGTCATCGAGCCAAAATATGAGGACATCCAGACAAAAAGATTGCTAGTTGCCAAGACCCTCATCAACACGACGTCTCGGCCGTACGTCCGCCTGTCCAACCTGAACGACTACGACATTACGGTTCACCGGGACACAACCTAGGAGTCTGCGAGCCCGTTATCTGGATTGCCCGCATCACAGATAAGACGGACGGACACCTGCAGACAGACAACCGAAGAAGACGCGCACTGCCAGAAGAACTACAGAAGCTGTACCAAGAATCCCAACACCATTTAGACAAGGAACAATAACGCCAACTTCAGGACCTGCTACGCGAATTCCAGGACGTCTTCTCCGTGGGGAGCAAAGACTTCGGCAGGACAAGCTTGGTTCAGCACAGAATCGACGTTGGGGACAGCGCACCGATTAGGGCCCCATTCCGACGTGTCCCGCTCGACAAGCAAGCCGAAGTCGACCGGATGGTAGAAGAGATGAAGGAGCAAGGGGTGATCGAGCCATCACATAGTCCTTAGAGTTCTCCGGTCGTGCTTGTGAAGAAGAAGGACGGTTCCACCAGGTTCTGCGTGGACTACAGGCGGGTGAACAACGTCACGAAGAAGGACAGCTACCCTCTACCCCGGATCGACGACACGCTGGACACCATATCAGGGTCAAGATGGTTCTCCACCTTGGATTTGAAGAGTGGCTACTGGCAGGTGGAGGTCCACCCTAAGGACCGCGAGAAAACGGCGTTCTCCGTGGGCAGCAGGCTCTGGCAGTTCACCGTCATGCCATTCGTTCTGTGCAACGCCCCTGCGACCTTCGAAAGGCTAATGGAGTCCATTCTGAGGGGTCTACACTGGAAGACCTGCCTGGTCTACCTAGACGACGTCATCGTTCTGGGGAGAAGCTTCGAGGAGCACTACAGCAACCTGAAGGAGATCTTGATGAAGCTACGGGCTACCCAGCTGAAGTTGAGCCCCAAGAAGTGTCAGCTCTTCCAGAAGCAGGTCCAGTACCTTGGGCATATCGTCTCCGAGGAGGGGGTGCGCAACGACCCAGAGAAGACCGCAGCTGTGAGGGAGTGGCCAGTTCCGAAGGACAAGTCCCAACTACGAAGCTTCCTGGGACTCTGCACTTATTACCGTCGCTTCGTGAAAGGATTCTCCATCGCCAAACCTTTACATCGACTGACTGAGAAGGACCAACTCTTCACGTGGACAGCAGAATGCCACAGTGCCTTCGAACAACTCAAGCAGGCTCTGTGCACCGCGCCTATTCTGGCCTACCCCAGACCTGGAACAAGGTTCATCGTCGATACCGATGCCAGCGACTTTGGCATAGGGGGAATCCTGTCGCAAATAGTGGACGGCGAGGAGAGAGTAGTGGCCTACTTCAGCAAGGCCTTGTCAAAGCCAGAAAGGAACTACTGCGTCACCAGGAAGGAGCTGCTCGCCATCGTGAAGACCATTGAACACTTCCACAAGTACCTGTACGGGCAAGAATTTCTCATCAGGACCGACCATGCATCCCTGCGGTGGCTCCTGAACTTCAAGCAGCCCGAGGGTCAACTCGCACGGTGGTTAGAGAGGCTTCAACAGTACAACTTTGAGATTCAGCACAGGAAAGGCCAACTGCATTCTAACGCCGACGCCCTGTCACGAAGACCGTGCCCCGAAGACTGCACCTTCTGTGCCCGATGGGAGGAGAACACCGGGATGCAGTGCCGAAGGACTACCGTGGAACTTCAAGGAAGCTGGAGCCGCGAATCTTTCATGCGGGCACAAGCACCTGGGACTGATAGCCGAATGGAAGAGGGCCTGTGTCCCCAGATCCGGGTGGAACATTGTGAGTGACTGCAGCCCAAAGTTTAAGACCTACTGGGCGCAGTGGGACTCGCTGATTGTAAGGGATGGCCTCATCTGCCGCGCCTGGGAGATCACCGACGGGAAGACATCTCGGGAACAAGTCGTCGTTCCAAAGGCTATGACGGAGGAAGTCCTGAAGGAAGTTCATGGAGGATCATCTGGTGGACACCTAGGGATAAAGAAGACCCTGGAGAAGCTGAGAGAGCGGTTCTACTGGATCGGATGCCGAACTGACGTGGAGAACCACTGCGCGAGGTGCCACGATTGCGCAGCCAGCAAGGGCCCAGGACGAAGACGACGGGGTCCACTGAAGACCTACAACGTGGGCGGCCCCATGGAGAGAGTGGCCATCGATGTTGCTGGGCCATTCCCGTTAAGCGAGGCAGGGAAACGCTACATATTGGTCGTCCGCGACTACTTCACCAAATGGCCGGAGGCGTATGCGCTCCCTAACCAAGAAGCCGCGACGATCGCAGAGATCCTGGTGAAGGAATTCGTCAGCCGGTACGGAGTACCCCTGGAGCTGCACTCCGACCAAGGGAGGAACTTCGAGTCGCAGGTGTTCCAGAACCAATGCCAGCTGCTGGGAAACCGGAAGACAAGGACAACGCCGTTACACCCTCAGTCCGACGGGATGGTAGAGCGATTCAATCGCACCATCGAGAACATCTCCGAATAGTCGTCAGCGAGCACCAGAGGGATTGGGACAAACATCTTCCACTATTTCTCCTGGCCTACCGCGCCGCCGTGCATGAAGCCACCGGGTGCACACCAGCCCGGGCCATGTTTGGGAGGGAGCTCCGTCTACCTGTCGATCTTGCCTTCAGCCGACGTGGGAATGATCTGGTCCCGGTAAGCCAGTATTGTCAAGAACTGGTCGACCAGCTGGAGGACGTGCACGCGTTCGCGAGGAGGAAACTGCGGATCGAGACCGACCGAATGAAGACCCGATACGACCAACAGACGGATGCCGGCGGATTCCACGAGGACGACCTGGTCTGAGTCTTCAACCCATTACGGAAGAAAGGCCTGTCACCCAAAACTGCAGAAGTCCTGGGAGGGCCCGTACTGAGTCGTGAAACGGATCAACGATGTCGTCTACAGGATCCAGATTACCCCGAGGGCGAAGATGAAGATCGTACATCGAGATCGCCTGGCAGCCTACGGAGGGACACTGACGGACCAATGATTGATCGGGACGATCAGCCATTTAGGAAGGGGGTGGTGTTACGGCTGTGAGTTCGTTTCATCGCTCGCCGCATGAGTCACAACTGCCCCAGGGCTGGGCTGCTCTGCCTCAGTGTATTGCGTGTGCCTTATGCAACAGGACTACTAGGACAAAGGGATGGTCCAGAATATTCGTGACTCGGCCAGTGAAGGAAGCCTCGAGAAGCCGTGAACCCTGGATGGGTCTAGAAACATTTATTGAGTCACCGGCCTGCTATATAAGAGCGACCTCTCAACCAGTGAGCGAGTGTTTTTCGAGCTAGTGAGAGCGTTTACCCTGAGCGACAGAAGTGTGGTGACGTAACTTGCGAAACCCCTAGTGAAGCTGATTCTCTTGCCAGTGAAGGAGTGTGAATCATACGGAGAGGCTGGGTATTGAAGAGTGTGTGCTTACCTAGTGCGACAGACTTAGTGCAGCTATTTCCAGCCAGCGTACGGGATCGGACTCATTAGGAGGGATTAACTTCTGTGGCCCATTGACAAGTGAAAGGGTGAGTCAAGCCCCATGCTGAGGGAGCTTCTGTAAGACAGCTAATTGTTTCTACCTGCTTATTGTACGGTGTATATTTCTGACCTGCATGCAATAAAGCTAATTTCTCTTTAAAGCAGTAATTGGTGTTGTGCTTTCTACCCACCGTAATCCAGTTAACAAAAGTGCCACAAGGGGGTGGCACGTAACAATATATAGATTGTATTTCAATACAAGGGTGCATGCAAAAGAGATGTTACTTTTATATTTTTCTAAATTATTTTTTTCATTATTTATATTTATTTTTTTAATTTTCTTTTATCTCTACTTAGTATAAAACAAAGTCCCCGATTCTTTGATGTATTATGGTGAAAAGAAGCCGAGCAATAACGATGTCACTGAATCGAGTCCAAGAAAAACCTGCCATCCGTACGCCTTTTAAGTTTACGCTGGGTAAACCGTTAAGAATTTCTATATACTATGAGTGTAAGAATAATTGTTCAGCATGAAAAGTTCTACGAAATGCCCGCGACAGCATATCTCCATCTTTAATACATCGCCAACTATACGTGTTTTTATGTTTTCATTTCTTCCAACAATCTCCATTCAGTGGAAATTTAAATTACTATCTTCAAAGCGAGTTTACGAGCTAGCGAGCGAGCCTATCACCCCATCATCGGCCAACATCAAACTGTCGAGTCATGTCGAGTTAAGACTTCAGAAGAGAGTATACAGTAATGTGTTTGGAGTTTCGCTGTTTACCTCGCATTTTCTGAATCGCATCTGGGACCTGATGTCCGTGCGCTTTACAGCTTAGGCTACGCTAGGTAAACCGTTAAAGATACCGGGCGAAGCCGGGGCGGGTTACAATTGTATATATATAATTGATTTAACATATCAGGTGATAATGAGAATAATATTAATGTAAATAATTAAAAACACAAATAGTTTCACAATGTCAATAAGTGATCTAAGTATTACCTTGGCTCTTATATCACTATAGTAATAAGTTTTGACTATAAATGCATGTTTATTTGTCTCTCTGTTAGGTAGTCAGCCTGGAGGCTATTTGGATCCTCAAAAAGCACCGCCATAGTTTTTTTTAATGCGACGTATAGCTAGTTTTTGCTGTTCATGATATACAATTATCATTATTATTATTATTATTATTATTATTATTAATAATAATAATAATAATAATAATAATAATAATAATGGAACAAGCATGCGATCATTTTCCATTTCCTATCTCTTTCTCCCTCAGAAGTGCTGAAATAGCTAGGGGCTCACCAGGCATGCTGTGACTGCTTGCATGACTCATGCAGATAAGATACATTTACATGTGGACAGTTGAGTCGAATCAGCATCTTTCGTGTTGCTCGTAAAACAGGGATGATCAATTATTTTTACTGTAGATTAAAATATACTATTACATAAAATGATGAAATCTCTTACTGTCAAAACACTATTATTCCGGTTCGTGCAACAAAATTTGAATTAAAGAATGGATCTTGGGGGAGCTTGTTCTCGCGAGCACTCGCTGGCTCGTATGACGGGAGTACCAAATAACATTTAAAGAGCACCGTAGTGCTCACGAACACCAGATTGAGAAGGCCGTGTTAGGAGTTTGCTACATCATGACCTTGTAGCCCCGACAATTTGGGTTTGTGGGTTTCTTCTGATAACATGTGTTAATTTGATGGCTGTATTAATGTGTGTATTTGTATTTGAAACTGAGGTTGGGAAAGGTTGTTGTTGTTAACCCTCAGCAATTTGTATAGGTTTTTGTCGTGTCTTGTGTGTGGTTTCACCTAGGACACCAAGCTGGCTCATCAGCCGTCTCTTGGTCTTCAACCCCGCCCCCCCCCCCCCCCCTAGACCCCCACATGAGTAGCGAACTGCGCGCTGCCTCCCTTTTTATGAAGCGCACCTGCGACTCTTTACTGCGAAAACTAAATGCTCAAGCACTCCTCACCTCCCTATGAAGGCTTCCAAAGGACTGCTTGATCTTTTGGCTCTCGCAGTGAAGAGGCGCAGGTGAGCTTCATAAAAGGGAGGTAGTTCGCAGTTACCTACGCCTGTGGGGATCCGGGCGCAGACACCAAGAGCCCGCTGATGAGCCAACTTGGTGTCCTAGGTGAAACCCCACACAAGACACGGCACAAACCTAGAAAAATTGCTGAGTTTTAATTCACTGGTCTTGAAAGCCAATATACCATCGTTGTTGTTGTTTGTTTTAGGGGATTACGACTTCGTGGTGGTGTAGCCCCGAGTATGGGGTATAGGGTTGAGAAGGAGGCGATCGTGGCCACCCCTACATTTGCCTGGAGTACAAGTGGGGAAACCCAAGGAAAACCGTTTCCAGGATTGCTGAGGTAGAAATCAAACCATCCTCTTCTCAATTTTGTCTCACGAGGCTAAGTATACCCCGCCTCAGCCCTCACATCAGAATTAAAAGTTCGGAGCGACAGCCAAGAATGCTAGCCACTACACCAGAAAGTGGCCGTGTCTTTAAGTTAGGAACCATCCCGGCATTTGCCTGGAGCAGAAATGGGCAAACCCACGGAAAATCACCTCTAGGATGGCTGAGGTGGGAATCGAACCCACTTCTTCTTAGTTTTGCCTCATGAGGCTGAGTATACCCCAGGGGTGATGACCAGCAATGCTAGCCGCTAGCCGAGAATCAGGCACACTGATCGTTATACCAGGGCGGTGGCAGTGACCTCTCTAATTTGATTCAAAAGCTCTGTCTCGCTGTATCTCTTGTCAGTGGATCGATAACTTTGCCTGCGATCTGAATTGATTACAGAGGTCAGTATTGCCTTCAAAATGACTCTGACTTCTATTCCCGGTCAGGGAATTCGTATTTCCAAGGCACTCCAAGTCGTTCGAAATCACCTGGTTAAAATCCTCTCGAGACTACTTTATTTTCTGATTACAAGACAAGACTAAACCTTAGCGTTAGAGTTCCAGTTCTGCTAAAACGTAGTACAAAAGAGGGACATGGAAATTCGTGCCTAGCTCACCGAGTTAAAATAACATATATAATAACATAAATTATAGATGAGACTATGATTATTAATATTTGTTTATTCAGTCATTCCTTTATTTGTTTATATATTTATTTATTTATTTATTTATTTATTTATTTATTTTTATTTGTGTATTTATGTATTTACTAGCAACCCGTCCCTGCTTCGCCTGGGAGCAGTTATGAATACATTATGTGATAAGCACTTTTTTTTCTATGTCAATGAACTACAACCTATAACCGTTTTACGTCTCGGCATGACTGGCCTATTAATTATATTATCATGGAGATGCATGTGCAACGAATTCTTGTCAGACGTAATTTAAGAATGGCGAAGTGCATGAAACACAAATCTCTCTTCCGTCCAATCCTAACTTGACTGTGTATTTTGCGGAACGAAAAGTTCACAGGCGAAATGAAGAAAAGCCGAGTTGCACTTCCAGGGAAACTCCAAACACAACCATTCTTCTCTGAAGTCTTAACTCAACACGACTCGACAGTTTGCTGCTGGCTGTATATGGGGTAATAGGCTCGCCTGCTAGCTAGGCTGTAACTGGGGTGATAAGCTCGCCCCTAGCCACCTCGTAAACTGTCACCTCAGTAATTGAATGGAGATTGACGAAAGAAAAGAAAACGTAAAAACACTTATAGTGGGCGATGTATTGAAGACAGAGATAATATGCTCTCACGGACGTTTTTGTAGAACTTTTCATGCTGAACAATTCTTACACTCATAGTATATAGATATTTTCAACGGTTTGCCCAGCGTAAGCTTAGAAAGCGCACGGACGCCAGGTTTATTCTTCGACTTTTTCACTGAAATCGTTACAGCTTGGCTTCCTTTGATCCTAAATAAATTATTTTCTACAGAAACCTTCCTCGAGATATCATTTACAGAATGGTGAAAAACGCATCAAAATCCATCCAGTGGTTTTCGAGATTACTCGTGACATCCAAGAATCGGGGAATTCGTTTTATAGCCTACTAAGTAGAGATTTATTTATTTGTGTATTAATATATTTATTTATTACATTTTGTGTATTTATATATTGTTTTTTTTACATCGCTAAACCCTACTCAGGAGCACGGTTGAACCTGCTTAGCTCAAGTGTTGACCTCTTTTCCTCCCAAAAACTCCACATCCTCTCGCTGAGCATCTTCTGTCCAAGTTACAGCGACTCTGGTGTTGGGTTTGTCTCCAAAATAGTGATTGTCGATTTTGGTTTTGAATTTATATCTCTCCAGTACAATGTCTTCCGAGATGTGTGTTTAACAGATTGCCTCGGATGTAGGGTGTGATAGCTATTTATTTATTGCCTCCAACAGAATACAATTCCAATTAAGGAGACTGACCAATTTTACATATTATCACAGTCACATATTAAAGAAGAAAAAAAAACCACAAGCAATAATATTGTAATACAGTTCTCAGTGTACAATACTCAAGTTTAACTATTCTTAACACAAATATATGCTGAATACCAACTTGATAAAGTGAAAGTAAACTGTAATTAAATTAAGAATATTAGTAATGGGTGAATACAACAATAATTAATGTCTAGTGATTATTGTGAGATGGTCTAGATCTGACTAACAACAGGGTACAATCTACAGTTGCATAAAGTATGATGCATAGATTTTGACATTTTAACAGACATTTTCCAAGATTTATTTGTATTACTTATTTATGCAGGTACTGACTTAGTAGCCTATTTATTTTTAAACTGTTGCAAAGATAAAGTGAAATCAAACATTTCGAAATGCACACTGATGAGATTAGCTGTCCAGCACATTGTATGAAGTGGCGAGCTTTGTTGACAGCACTTTCTTGGTTTGGGGGCGACTAGCAAAGCACGTTGTCTGAGATTCATTCTCCGGGTATTAAAACTGATGTAATTTAGAAATTCGGTATTATCAATAATATTATTTATAAGCTCATAAAGAAATATTTGTTGGGATATTTCTCTTCTATTCGACAAGCTGTTGAAATTAAACTCATGAAGCACTTCAGTATAAGAGATTCCATATGATATTGCAAACGTCCATGTTTTCTATAATAGAGATACCTAATGAACTTCTTCAGAATTTTTTCAATATGATTCTTATAAGTATACTATTTAGGAAGAGATGAAACGATTAGCTCAGGACTGGGAGGCATGGAGTGTTGCATCAAACCAGTCAAAAGACTGAAGACTCAAACAACAACAACAACAACAACAACAACAACAACAACAACTAATGCAATGAAACAGAAAGTAGCCTGCTGATCCGTCGGGAACGTCTTGACTACAGAGTACCTGCTCAATTGCTCTTGGCTGAACTCACTTCCGCAAGGAAAGGTAATGGATGCGATAATGAAAGTGATGACAAGTTAGTGCACAAAAATGAGGTCGAGACGGAGCAGCTGAGAGAAACTCGACATATCGCCCAGGTATTAGGGGACATCTTGGTCATCAGCCCCGTGTAGTTGGGTGTATGCTGAACTTGTCTGATATCCTGTATTTATCTATGTGATGACTGTGAAAGTGTGTGTAATTGTATTAGGGACAGGGATGAGGTGGGTGCCCCAGGACTGGAAGTAAGGTACTATCCTAGCATTTGCCTCGAGGGAGTATGGGAAATCTTGGGGGAACACCACACTCAGGATACCCACTGTCAGCTCCCGGATTCGAACCTCCGATCTCCGTACTCGCTGCAACTGCCGCCGTGGTGCATAATTTAACACCGCGGGACTACACATACGTCTCCTTACCTTAATTTACCAGTCAAATCTCTAACAACCAGAGCATGTTTCTCTTCGCTAGGAGGGAATTATTTTCCAACATGTTTCCTCCAACGAAAAATTGTGCAATAGCTTGAATAATAAAATGAACGCAGTTTGCACTCAGACCAGTAACAGGGATTAATATTAATTTAATACCAGGCAGGGTTCAGACCATACAGATCAAGTACTGAACAAATTTTTAACCTCAAGTCCGCACTGAAACTTCGAGCCTTACGAAATCTCCCAACCATCTGCGTGTTTGTCGATGTTCAGAAAGCGTATGACTATACAGTACACGACGCCTCGTCCAACATACCCTATCTGAAACAACTTCCAAAGTCAAGTTCCTTGATGAAGTATCAGAACCTTTCATCATCGGGACAGGCGTATGGCAGGGTGATGGGCTCTCCCATCTAATATTTAATATCGTTTATGCTCGACGATATTGAAATGTTAACATTATGTGTCAGAAAACTGTATCATAATGAGGCTCATTATAACACTATTTTTCATTATGAAACACTTTCTCCCACCAATCAGAGCTCAAGAAACAGTTGTGTGACCAATTAGGTAAGGATACCTTCGTGCATGCGCTCAAAATCCAACATGTCTATATAAATTACCGAAAGTGCACCGTCCATATGTTCGCGTAAATAAACTGGCAAATATAATAATTTTATTAATGCAGCCAATGGCCATGTACTTTTCTTTTCAGGACTGGTCAGGGAAGGGATATTGGAGGGAAATCGGCCGCGGACCTATTGAAAGGAACCATCCCGGCATTTGTCTGGTGGTAAAAATGGGAAACCACGAAAACCATTTTCAGGACGGCCTAGGTGGGATTCGAACCCACGCTCTCCCGATACCGGCGAGGCACGTGGTAGCGCGTTAGTGCTCTCGGCCACCGCGGCCGGAGTCAAGAAATAGCACTGTACCTTAATATTCCCAAATCCAATTTCTACACAGCACATTGCTTTCAAACGACTTCGGCGACAGTTTTACTGAATACTGGTGCACAATCTGCGCATATGGCATTGAAGCACACAGAGCGCATGCGTCGATTGGTCAGAGAGCTTGGAAAACAGAGATATCCTTCCCAGCGCTGCACTCCGATCACAAAATTCGAGTGACTGAATCTCAACAGATATTTATGAATATTTATGTTCAAACATATACTAAAGTTATAATTATCGTCGAACATAAACAGTCGTATGCAACTCGCCTACAACGGTAATTAAGACACTTGTATGGAAATTATAAAAATCGTTTACGCTCGTAAACATACTCGCTTATAAACATACTCGTGTCTTAATTATTGCCATTATAGGCTCGTTGCATAATTTACTATTTAGAGAAGGTCATCAAAGAATGGAGAAACGAATTGAGGAGACTGAACGCCTGAAAGCCCGTCATGCTAGGAAGGCAAACGGATAATATCGACGTGACATGCTTCGCTTTCGTGGATGATCTTGCAATCCTCTCCGCAGATGAACGAACGGCATTTCTTATAGGATTGAGGTCTTAAAAGAATGTGCTGAAAAAGTCGGACTACAAATTTCCTTCACAAAAACCGAGTTTATGTCGACAAAAACACATTCAAGCACAAAATTTAATCACGGAGTACGGTACGATAAACAGGGTTAATCAATCGAAGTATTTGGGTGAAATTATTGAACCTACAGGTTCTTTTAAGAGTCTTCTTCTTAGCGTGAATCCCGCAATGGTGCAGGGTCCCCGTGATTGGTCGCCCTCATGTTGAGGGCATCTTTTCACTTCCATGTGCTGCCTGATTCTGTCCAGACAACATTTCTTCGGGCGGTCGCGGGGCCGCTTTCTTCCCGGATATAGCGGAGAGATGTTTGTGCTTCTAGTGATGTGTTCATACCATCATATCCGTGTTTGCCGCGTTTTGTCATTAACTGCTACAACTTCTATCTGTTTCCTTAAATGATAATCCTTGGCATGGTCAAGCCCTGTAAATCTCAAGGACCAACGCAACATTTTCATCCCCACTGCTTGGAGGCCTTCCTCGTACCAGCACTCTGAGCCAACAAGAGCCATTGGGCAAACCATAGATTTTAGCCAACTTTCGATTTTTGCAAAAAATGAAAGTAGACTTATGAGATCACCACAGGGCCAAAAAATGTGTGTCTGTGTGTGTGTGTGAGTCTGTGTGTGTGTGAGTGTGTGTACTCTGAATGCTTGTCCCCCACCCCATATCAATTCGAACACGGTGAAACCAAATTGAACGAAATTTGGTACAGAGGTAGAACAAGCAAAGGGCACCTCAGTGTCATGTTTTATATCGACGCCGTCTTGACGGAAACGTAATGGCGGCCACCCAAATATTCAAAGCTTAAATCAAATTACGACTAACCTAATCATCTGATATCTACCAAATTTTGCAACTACATATAGTCATATGGCGAGCGTCTTTTGAACAAACTAAAAGGTTATCAGCCCAATAGTTTTCAGATGGCGGCCAAGTGTGTGTGCAAATCGATTACCCTTATCAATTCAAACACGGTGGAACAGAATTGAACGAACTCTGGTACAGAGGTAGCACTAGCAAAGGGCACCTCAGGGACATGTTTTACATCGCCGCCATCTTGACGAAAACGTAATGGCGGCCACCCAAATGTTAAAAGCTTAAATGAAATTACGACCAACCTTATCATCTGATCTCTACTAAATTTTGTATCATTATACCGTTATGTATGAAAAATCTTCTGACTAAACTGCAAGGTCATCAGCCCTATAAATTTCGGATGGCGGCCATGTATGTGTGCAAATCGATTCCCCCTATTAATTCAAACACGGAGAAACCGAATCGAACAAAATTTGGTACAGAGGTAGCAGTAGCAACGGGCACCTCAGTGACATGTTTCATATCACCGCCATTTTGACGAAAACGTAATGGTGGCCACCCAAATATTAAAAGCTTAAATCAAATTACGACTAACCTAATCATCCGATATCTACCAAATTTTGCAAATACATATAGTCATATAGCGAGCGTCTTTTGACTAAACTACAAGGCTATCAGCCCAATAGTTTTCAGGTGAGGGCCATGTATGTGTGAAAATCGATTACCCTGATCAATTCAAACATGGTGAAACCGAATTGAACGAAACTTGGTACAGAGGTAGCACTTCTAAGGGCACCTCAGTGTCATGTTTTATATCGCCGCCATCTTGACGGAAACGTAATGGTGGCCACCCAAATGTAAAAAGCTAAAATCCAATTGGGACCAACCTAATCATCTGATCTCTACCACATTTTGCAACATCATACCGTTAAGTGAGAAGCGTACTTTGACCAAGCTACAAGGTCATCAGTCCAATAGTTTGCATATAGCGGCCATGTATGTGTACAAATCGATCCCCCTATCAATTCAAACACGGTAAAACCGAATTGAACGAAATTTGGTACAGAGGTAGCACTAGCAAAGAGCACCTCAGTGTCATGGTTTATATCGCCGCCATTTTGACGGAAACGTAATGGTGGCCACCCAAATATTAAAAGCTTAAATCAAATTACGACCAACCTAATCATTTGATCTCTACTAAATTTTGCAACATCATACCTTTTTGTGGGAAGCATCTTTTGACTGAACTACAAGGTCATCAGCCCAATAGTTTGCAGATAGCGGCCATGTATGTGTGCAAATCGATTCCCCATATCAATTCAAACACGGTGAAACTGAACTGAATGATTTTTTTACAGTGCTAGCACTAGCAAAAGGCACTTCATATTCATGTTTAATATCCGTATAGCACGTTGTATTTCAACAAACTACTACAACCAACATTCAATTATACTCCTTGAAAAGGACAAAGAGTTATAACAATACCCATGCTTTTAGGAGAAAGTAGGCTATATGTTCTTTACTGAACATCTTGTTTAAGTTTCTCTTTCAAATGGTCCGGTATTTCTTTGCCACACAACACTTCTGTGAATTGACGCCATTTTAGCCACCCAACATTAACTCTTACTCAAGCGTCCACAAGCGTCTGACCATCCGAAGGTATTACTTTAGTATTGTGCAGTTTTGGCTAGGTTTTCGCACTCTGTTGGTTGGTTGGTTCCTCAGTTTAGGGGCTGCGACAACGCGGCCATGTAGCCCCGTGTACTTTGGGTGTGTGTAGAATTTATCTGATAACCGGTGTTAATTGTGATGGCTGTATTAATGTGTGTTATCTGTGATTCAGGTAAGGACTGCAGACGATCAATTTTCAAGTAGTTCCAACTTTGCTACCAAATGCTACCATCCACGACACCTAGCTGCGGACTTGGCTACTAGATGCCATCGCTGCTAGCACCTGGCGGTTTCGCACTCTGTGTTGATGGTACCATCGATCGGTGCGCCACTTTGCAAATATTCCATTTTCTTGGGGTTCAGTCGCAGGCCATTCAAGCTTAATAGTTTGATCGATTGTCAAGAAACTCATCATCATAATTGTCAATGACTGATGTCAAATGTTACTGTATCCATGCACGTGGTGACTGCTGAGTTTTAGCCTATTTTCATTTATGAAAAAGTAGGCTTATGAGATCACCTTTTGTTCATGTGTCTGTCTGTGTGTGCGTGTGTGTGTGATGGTGTGTGTCCCCCCTAATAAGATCTAAACGGCTCGAGCGATTTCAATGAAATTCGGAAAGTTCTTAGCACTATTCCGGACCACCCCAACCGTATCCTTCAAATGTTGTTACGTCTCACCAATCCAACATGACGGCTGTGCGAAATATTTCACCAGCATTCAATATCTCCGAAACTATTACCGATATCACCCTGGAATTTTTTGCGGTGATAAGGGGAACTACTAGAAGTTCACCTATGTGACATTTGAAAACCTGGTAACTACAAAATCAACATGGTGGCCAAGCGAAGTTGCAACTTTTAAATAATCGTTTCTCGCGATTTAACCAACCAAACGCAATAAAACTCGGTACAGTATATGTTTATACACATTGTAATGTACCGACATCTAACTTCGTTCAAGGATGGTGGCTGTGCGAATTATTTCACCGGCATTCTATATCTCTGAAACTATTAGCGGTATCACCCTGAAATTTTGTACGGATATAAAGGACACTACTGGAAGTTCATCTACATTCTTTCAAAATACGGTTAACAACAAAACGAAAATGGCGGCCAAGCGAAGTTGAAAATTTTAAATAGACTTTTCTCGCGATTTAATGTTCCAAACGCAGCCAAACTTGGTACAGGAAATGTTTATACACATTGTAATGCACTGGTATCTAATTTAGTTCAATTGTTTACATAAACTCAAGATGGCGCCTGTGCGAATTTTAAAATTAAGTTTTAATTTCTTGTGTCGTAAGCATGCGATCGAAGTAAAAGTTTGCTGATGAACCTAGGCAATAATTTTTCTTGAATGGTACATAACTCTATGGCCTATACATATAACAATCCAAAATGGCGAGCATCCGAAATATTTAGACGGTTCTCAATATCTATGAATCTTTTACAGCAATCAAACTGAAATGTTTTATGTTCATAGAGGCTATGAACATATGTTCACCTATAGGACTTTCGGTAACCTGGTGAGCACAAATCCAACATTGCGGCGACGCGAAATATAAATATTTAAATGGTCGTTACTCGCGAATTAACTATCCGAGTGCAGTGAAACGTTGCACGTTAAATGCTTATACAAATGTTAATCCACTGGCATCTAATTTCTTTCAATTGTTTGCATAATCACAAGATGGCAGCTTTGCGAAATTTTAAAATCTCGTTTTTACTTCTTGTGTTCTAATCATGCGATTGAAGTTTGAATACCACACGTACACAAGAATCTTAATGTATTAGTACAAAAATAAAAATCCAACCCGGCGACCATCTGAAATATTTAGACGGTTCTCAATATCAACGAATCAATCACAACCTTCAAACTGAAATTTCGTATGTTGATAGAGGCAATTAACATGAGTAGGATATATGAAAATAGGCTGTTTAGTTCATCATGGAACTACTTGTTTTAATATGTAGGACGTACTCGGATAGGCTTAACTTAAGATAATTATTATAGCTGGGCGAAACTGAGATATTAGACTCAGTCTAATATGAATTATTCAGTCGCACAGCGCTATTACGAACACTTGACACAATACAATACAATGGAATACCACTCCAAAGATGTGCACACGCTGAAAACAGACTATCCATTCTGGTCGCGCGAAATCGTAACCAATAAGCCAGTGGTGTTGGTATAAATTCAACCAATAGTGAGACTTGAGGATCTCAGTCGACGTCCTCAGAGCGCCATTAAGTAGACCGAACCTGCCCCTTCCCCCTCAGGGGCTCACATACATTTCTAAAGCTATAAACACGTGCTTTGAGGATGCAATACTTCCTTTCTCAGCTTTCTACTCCGGGTGGTGAAGGTCACACTTCACCCATCTAGGGGTGAAATGTAGTACTAGTTACAAGTACTGACAGTGACAGTGAGACAGAGCTTATCGAGAGTGCACGGATGGTAGCCCAAATACTATTTTACAAAACAATCATTTTTTTTAACAGTTACAGCTGAGATCTGACTGTAGAATGATCCTCACGTCCTACATGGAGGAATCGTCACTGATCCATGCGCAAAACGAGAGCAGATCCTTGGTGGAATCGATTGGAAAAGGTAAATTCCAACTCGTGATGTTGCGGTACAGTATCTGAATACACCGCACGTACTGTCATCGCGGCAAGAGATGGCAGTTGAACACGCTGTGACGGGGTGCGGGGAGTCTTGCAGTACGCATGCGCGGTCAGCATATTCCAAACTTAAATATATCGGTTTCCCGAATACCAATGGTTATCATTGCGGCAGGCGACATCAGCCAGTGAAAGAAGGAATGCGCTGAGTGAGTGAAGCAAGTGGTGACCAATTGAATTTTTATGGAATGCGAGATACGCTGTGAGCGGGAAGACCTCTGAAGTTCAAACCCAACTGCCATCTCCTGGCGCGATATCAGTAGGCTTCTGGGACACCATGGTTACGTAGTGCTTTGAGTTCATGCGGTATTCTGTCGAAGGTTTTTGTAGGTCCAGAAATACCAAGTCCTCAGTTAGTGTTTTCGTGTTGCGTTAATTGCATCTATTGTGCTGAGTAGCGTGCTAAACCCACTGTTTAAAGAATAATTAATGAAATATTTATCATCAAGTAAATTGAATTGTATCCGTCAGTCAAATACAGGGTCATCGAAAAAATTGCAGCAATTTCAAAAAATCATATTTCAGGAACTACAGGGTCTTTATTTTGGCTTGGCAAGGATATTCTCGTTCACGTGCTCCGCGCAGAATACGGTGCTTAAAATAAATATCATGCATTTTTACTCACCATGCTTACAGTAGATGCTGAAAATGTTCCCCATCTGCTGCCAAACATAACCGGCATCTCATTATGAAGTTTCCGGTTACTCCGGTTAATTTAGCTTCAGTAAGGAAATAACGACATTTACGTCTATTTTTTATTGTTTACTGAACCTGTACGTTTGTCATTCGAAACTATTGTGTTGTTCTAGCGCACGATTGCCTGCACTTTATGTACGTATTTTGCAGATATACTCGTTCACGTAACGAATATTTCACGTAAGGCATTACAGCACTATACACAATCACAATAAAACACTATACAATACGATATACAGTGCCGGTACACAGTAGCTTTATAAAACACTGAAAGACTGAAACACCCAATTAGCTCGGAGCTCACACGTCTACAGAAGAGCGAGGGAATACCCGGAGAATACGGCTGGAGACCACGAGCCAACCTGAAACAGCCGGCTCTTGGCAGGGGACCGGCGGCCAAGGTCGAGCGAAGGTCTGCACAATACGTGCCGTACATAACGTGCGCTAGAACAAGACAAAAGTTTCGAATAGCATTTCCAGGGTGACCCATTCCTATAAATCACACAATAAATCAACTGGCCAAGAGATTCAAACGTACAGGTTCAGTAAACAATAAAAATAGACGTAAAGGTCGTTATTTTCTTACTGAAGCTTAATTAACCGGAGTAACCGGAAACTTCATAAGAAGATGCCGATTATGTTTGGCAGCGGATGGGAGACATTGTCAGCATCTACTGTAAGCATGGTGAGTAAAAATGCATGATACTTATTTTAAGCACCGTATTCTGCCGTACATATGCGCGCGCGGCAGCCGGCAACTGAGCCATCACTGGTGGAGCGCGTGAGCGAGAATGTCCTTGCCAAGCAAACATAAAGACCTTGTATTTGAGATATTAAAATGAGTATTTATTGTTAAATTCACCATCTCAAAATGTTTTTTTCAATCCATATAATGTTTCTATATGGGCTCGACTGTTCCGTCTCTCGTTCTAGGGCGTCCTGGGGACTACTTCACATCAACGCTGCCAGTTTCCTGAAACTGTTGATACCACCGTCTAATGCATGAGGGGGATCCCTACCAAAACCACGTCGGAAAGTGCGCTGAACGGTTATAACTGAGTTGAACTCCGCTAACCACAACACACACTGTGATTTCTGCTGAACTATCGCCATTGCAATCACACTCACTATAGGCCTACTCAAACAGTGGCGTGACAGCTTCCTGTCACGGCTGAAGGTCACGGGCGGAGTACAGTCACATCTAAAACTAAAACTCGATGAGTTCCTGATTAGTTTTCAGGTCGAATTATTAATTTTTCTCACTTACAACGGGAGATAGGATTTTTTGAAATTGCTGCAACCTTTTTCGAATGACCATGTACTTTAATATGTCAGAAACGTTGGAATATTTCAAACTTTTTAAAGTACTTCAACAGCAAATTAAATTAGTAGGCTATACCTTAAAACATAAACAATCCTTATAGTTAACTATACTCCATTCGCCGAGTCGAGACAGTGCAGATTAATACTTGCACGTGATCACCTGGCCGCCCGGACAGAGAAACACGCCCAGTTCACGTGATCGTTTCAGCCGGACAGGGCCCCGCCGGGGTCCTGCGGCTCCTCTGCCTCGTCTAAAAAATGTGCCCGAATTTCATTAAGGGGTCCGCGATGTCTTCTTGAGTTACGGTCGCCGTGGTGGCTGTCAAAACGTTCGATAAAGTGGAATCCATCCGAGAAGGCTCCGTCGTGGAGATGCTAGGCGTGGCGGCCGTTGACATTATGCCTGCTGTCCCTTTGGCAGACCATGGACCAGGCGCAGAGGAAATATGCATTCAACAGAGCCAACATCCTATACTTGGCCCTCACCCGAGTGTGGGGACAAGCAATACAACTGGACCAGGCCAACGGGGACGACCTTCTCACACTCCCGGAGGGATTTCAGCTCCAGACCACTCCTCGGCCGACAGCGGTCTCCCGCGCACGCGGAAGCCAAGATGATTCGAGATAGTTTGTCATGCCGTCGTAGCCCTAGAAAAGACAAGCGCTGTACTGTGACACTGTATTTAGCCAAGTATCATCTAAAAATTAGATTGTTCTCCCTTCTTGTGTCATTCGTCGTATTGTTTGCAAATACCTACGTCTCCATACAACTGTTTCGTCCCTCTTTATGAGCTTACTGTCTCGTACTCGTCGAACATGTTCGAAGTTTAGTTCCTTCAATAAACTATAAAATGTTGTTTGTCAAAAATACGGCAAATCTGTGTCTTCATTCACAGCGATAAGTGCTTTATCGATCGTAGGCATCTCAATGCGAAAAAATTGGTGGACCTTTCTTCTTATAGCATTCTTATCAAACTCACCAACTCTTTCCAACATTTTTGCCCTTGGTTTCTCTTTCTTGGGCGACTGTAAACTGTGGGTAGCTTTATATTCTCGAACTATTCGATACACAAAAATTTCACTAATACCCGTGGAGTGAGCTGCTTTCCTTACTATGGCAGAAATTAGTGCAGTGAAATGCATTTCTAACTCGGCCTTATATGTGTTTAGCACCATATGCTTTTTAGTACTTTTCCCTAAGCTGCTTCTTTGGTGGAGTGCAACACTCGCATTGTCTCCTGCTAAGTTTACGACGGAACATAACTGTATAAAATCCGCGTACACACGATCAAAAATAATTGTTGCCTACCGTAAGCAGTGTTAAGAACTAATTAATTAATTAAATATATAAACTAACAATAAATAATAAAATAATAAATACTAATAAAAATAGAAATCGCACTCGCCCACTTCACATGTAAGCGTACGTTCAACAGGCACAACTCTACGCACCCCTTGCAGGCAGTCCTGCAATCCCGCGCACAACTGTGTTTACTTCTACTGTCTCGAATCGGCGAACAGACATTTTTAGCCTATTTTCATTTATGAAAAAAAAAAAAGAATTATGAGATCACCTTTTGTCCGTGTGTCTGCCTGTGTGTGCGTGCGTGTGTGTTGTGTGTGTGAGGACTTTTGTGTGTTCCCCCTAATAACTTCTAAAAGGCTGGACCGATTTCAATGAAACTCGGTACGTTCATAGCACTATTCCGGGCGACCCGAACCGTGCCCTTCAAATTTTGTTACGTCTCACCAATCCAACATGGCGGCTGTGCGAAATATTTCGCCAGCATTCAATATCTACGAAACTATTACCGATATCACCCTGGAATTTTGTACGGTGATAAAGGGAGCTACTAAAAGTTCACCCATGTAACTTCAGAAAACCAGGTAACTACAAAACCAACATGGCGGCCAAGCGAATTTGCGACATTTATATAGAAGTTTCTCGCGATTTAACCAACCAAACACAATGAAACTTGGTACAGTATATGTTTATACATATTGTAATTCACCGACATCTAACTTCGTTCAATTGTTTACATAACCTCAAAATGGCGGCTGTGCGAAATATTTCACCGGCATTCTATATCTCTGAAACTATTACTGGTATCACCATGAAATTTTGTACGGAGATAAAGGGCACTACTGGAAGTTCGTCTATGAGACTTTCGAATACCGGTTAACTACAAAACAAGCATGGCGGCCAAGCGAAGTTGAAAGTTTTAAATAGACTTTTCTCGCGATTTAATGATCCAAACGCAATGAAACTTCGTACAGCAAATGTTTATACACATTGTAATGCACTGGTATCTAATTTAGTTCAATCATTTACGTAACCTCAAGATGGCGGTTGTGCAAATTTCAAAAATTGAGTTTTTATTTCTTGTGTTCTAATCATGCGATCGAAATCAACATTTGCATAATGAACGTACACAATAATCATCATCTAATAGTACATAACTCCATGGCCTACATATATTAAAATCCAACCTGGCAACCATCCGAAATATTTAGACGGTGCTCAATATCTATTAATCTAATACAGCAATCAAACTGAAATTTTGTAAGTGTATAGAGGCTATAAGCATAAGTTCACCTATGGACGTTGAATAACCTGGTGAGCACACATCCAACATGGCGGCCACGCGAAATTTAAATATTCAAATGGACGTTTCTTGCGTTTTAACCATCCGAGCGCAATGAAACTTGATACGGCATATGCTTATACAAATTTTAATCGACTGGCATCTAATTCATTTAAATTATTTAATTATTTTTCATAACCACAAGATGGCGGCTGAGCGAAATTTTTAAAATCCCGCTTTTATTTCTTTTGTCCTAATCATGCGATTGAAGTTTGAATAACACATCTACACAATAATCTTCATTTGTAATAGTACATAAATCTAAGGCCTATAATATAAAAATCCAAGATGGTGACCATCCAAAATATTTAGACGGTTCTCAATATCTACGAATCTATTACAGCAATCAAACTGGCAATTTATATGTTGATAGAGGCAATTAATATTAGTAGGATATATGAAAATAGGCTATTCAGTTCTTCACGGAACTACTTGTTGTAGTGCGGAATTTAGGAGTATGAAGGAAGAATAAATAACATCAGAAAATAGCGTATAATAACAAAGTTCAGATTTATTTATATCGTATGGCAAAACAAGGATACATTATAAATACATATACTGTATCTTACAATTATTTACAGGTCAACATTCAAAACTTATTGTCCAGACTTTTCAGCCAGTCCACTGCCTCTGTAGAGGCACTATGTAGTTCTTCAACAAAGTTTCAACAGAAGTACCTTTTAAAGATGACTATATGATACATCAAGTATAAAAGAACAATTAGATTAACTTTTGAAGATCATGCAATAAACCGAAGAAAACTAGATAGCAATAACTCTAAGTGGGATCTTGATTGACGAATACAATGAACACAAAAATATTAGGTTTTCTTCTTTCAACTTTATTTCATCTGTGAAAATTATTTTCCAGGTAATTGTTTCTAAACTGAGATGCATCTATTCCATTCGAGAAATTGGGCTGTAGCATTGTCGAGCTGTCGAGCGACGCACATCATACAGCGTGGTTCAAGCCAACTATACTAGAGGAGAAAGGAAAATGAACACAATGTTCCCACATGAATGCAGATTTATTCAAATATCATACAGGTTGATCATAATCACAGGGTCGTACACCTACGGGCATGTTATCTTGTATATCAATTCCAGTATATTGTGTAGTCTTCTTTTGCATTAATGGAATCGTACACAGATGTGTCGATTGTTATCTTGGAAGATAGTGTTCGGTCCTGATCAAGGGTTGTTGTACATAATGTTGACGGGGCCAGACGCCGCCCTATTATCTTCCACACATGTTCAACAGAGAACAGGTCTGGTGATCGTGCTGGCCAGCGGAGTTGTCAAACATTTTGAATAACGCGAAAAGTGTGTATGTACGGGCATTTTCCTGCTGAAAGAACTCATCTCCCTGGCGTGATAGGAACGGCAACAGAATGGACTTGATATTATTATTTATTGGTGCCTTTATTGTGGTGAAGTTCGTGCTCTTGGGCCTCTCTTACACTTAACCACACACAATGCAACTTTCATCAATACACATACACAAAAATAGCAAGGAAAACAAGTCGTTCCGTGAAGAACAATACAGCCTATTTTCATATATCCTACTTATTTTAATTGTCTCTATCAACATACAAAATTTCAGTTTGAATGCTGTAATAGAATCGTTATTGAGAACAGTATAAATATTTCGGTTGGTCGCCATGTTGGATTTTTATATATGTAGGCCATAGAGTTATGTACTGTTAGATGACGATTTTTGCGTAGGTTCATTATTCAAACGTTCACTTCAATCGCATGATTAATACACAAGAAATAAAATCTTAATTTTAAAATTGCGCACAGCCACCATCTTGAGGTTATGTGAACAATTGAACTAAATTAGATGCCAGTGCATTACAATGTGTATAAACATTTACTGTACCAAATTTCACTGCGCTCAGACGGTTAAATCGCGAGAAAAGTCGATTAAAATGTTTCCCTTCGCTTGGCCGCCATATTCGTTTTGTATTTTAAAAGTTTTTGGAAGTATCATAGCTGCACTTCTAGTAGAACCCGTTATCACCGTACAAAATTTCTGGGTGATATCAGTAATAGTTTCGGAGATATAGAATTATGGTAAAATATTTCTCACAGCCGCCATATTGAGGTTATGTAAACAATTGAACTAAATTAGATGCCAGTGCATTACCATGTGCATGAACATTTGCTGTACCAAGTTTCATTGCATTTGGATGATTAAATCGCGAGAAACGTCTATTTAAAAGTTTCAAATTCGCTTGTCTGCCATAAACGTTTTGTAGTTAACAGGTTTTTGAAAATCTCATAGGTAAACTTGTAGTAGTGCCCTTTATTACCGTACATAATTTCAGGGTGATATTAGTAATAGTTTCGGAGACATAGAATGCCAGTGAAATATTTCGCACAGCCGCCATGTTAGATTGGTGAGACGTAATAAAATTTGAAGGTCGGGGTCAGCCATAATAGTACTATGACCTTACCGAGTTTCATTGAAATCCCTCGAGCCGTTTAGACGTTATTAAGGAGAGACACACCCACATACGCACACACACACACACACACACGGACAAAAGGTGATCTCATAAGCCTATTTTTTCATAAAATGAAAATAGGCTAAAAATATGATATTACTAGTAATTACATAGAAATCCTAGCCCTATTAATAAAGCAACAAACCAACAGCAGTAGCTACGCTCGCTAAAGCGTTAGGTCATGGGACCAAGCTCTCTATGGACTTGGTAGACGTGGGTTCGAGCCCCACCGTCGGCCGTTCTTGAAATGGTTTTCCGTGGTTTCCCTTTTAACTCCAGATAAATCCTGGGATGGTACCTTCTGACAGGCCACGGCCGCTTTCTTCCACATCCTTGCCCAGTTTCATTCCCCATCATTCATTTCATCTCACATTAACTCCTCTCATAAGGTTGGCGTCAGGAAGGACGTCCGGCCGTAAAAGCAATCCGCCACAAATACTTTCATCATATCTCATCTCCGAACCCGCTGGAAAACGTGAGTAATAAATGGTAGACATAAAGTTAATGGTTGGTTGGTTCGTTCCTTAGTTTAGGGGCTGCGACAACGCGGTCATGTAGCCCCGTGTACTTTGGGTGTGTGTAGAATCTGTCTGATAACCGGTGTTAATTGTGATGGCTGTATTAGTGTGTGTTATCTGTTTTAATTCAAGTAAGGACTGCAGACAATAATTTCAAGAAGTTCCTTCTTTTGCTACCAACTGCTACCGTCCACGACACCTAGCTTGCGGACTTGGCTACTACTGTCGACCAAAGTATTATGTGCACTCGAGTTTGAAGGTTGTTTGTGAAGTAACCAATAGACCTACATAAAATCCAATCACATCATCATTTTCGTCGTTCTATTGCACGTTAGCTCATGTAGGTTTGGAATTTTTAATTTATATTTTAATATTTTTTGTCGCAGTTGGAGCACAAAAAGTGCACGTTTTTAAGCGTGTTTCAACCATGCATCACATTTAAGAATTATTATCTCAAAAACCCGTCATCAGATCGAATCCAAATTTTAACACAATATACATTGGAATGTTGTATAACTGGTTTATTAATTTCAAAATATTGCGTGTCCAAGAAAAAAAGTTGTTATCTTTTTTGTAAGGTAACTTTTTCTCGGCTCGGGGTGGTTGGAAAATGTAGTTCTTAGTTGCGATGTAATCCTTATACATCAAAAAGTTATGCTGTATGACTGTGAAATACGTAAATTAACTCACTTATTTTATATCGGTTTGTATTTGTAGGCGGAAATAACACATCGTTCACCACCTACCCGCTCCCGGAAAAGCTGTACAGCGTTGCCGAAATAGAGCCCATCACGCACACGGTCTACTCTAGATAGGTCGGAAGGCTGAGACTTGGCAACATGTTCATCAGTCATAGATGTCAGGCGGGAACACGAAGGGAACGTTCAGTCTGGCAGGTGTTCTTGTTTATCAAACAGCGTTATTTCCTTCTATATTTTGTTTGTTACGCTTTGTACGTTTATACGCTTTATAGTAGCGTTTATTCTACCCTTCCAGGTGAGTTTTTTAAAACTGTAATCCCTATTCGAGAACACACTGACGAGTGGGCTTTGTATCTGGCAAATACGGTACATGGAATTATCACATGTCGTTCTTCATGTTTTGAACTTTGATTTTCCAGGTATGTTTCGGCACCGTAACAATGCCAGATAAATGTTGTGTGCCCAACTGTAACGCAAATTATCCAAGTAAGGGAGGCTACACGCCAGTGTTTAGGTTCCCAAGTGACGAAAATCTGCGCCAGGCCTGGATTAGGAAAATTCCTCGAAAGGACTGGAAACCTTCGAAATGGTCTGTAGTTTGCATAAACCATTTTCACGAAGGTGATATTATTAAGGCAGAGAAATATAAAGACTCATCTGGAGAATGGAAGGAGCGCCCAATGGATAGATTGAAATTGGCATCGGGAGCCCTGCCTACAATTTTTCCAGATTTACCATCATACTTGTCTATACCTGAAACCAAGAAGCGAAGGGATCCTGAGGACAGAAGAGTCAAGCAGGGTGAAACTCTTCAATTGAGAGCACAAGAATTTTTGGTGAAGGACACTATTAGAGATTTTTCTTCATTTGCTGCTAGCATCCACAATAAACCACAGCTGTTCAAGGATTGGTGTATTTATACCGGTTGTGATAGTGTAGTAATTTATCAGTGCAACTTTCAGAAGATTCCACAAATAACAGTGAGTGTTAAGATACACAATGACATGACTTGTGAAGTATGTGTGAAGCAGAACATTTTATCCAGAAATG
Source organism: Meconema thalassinum (assembly GCA_946902985.2). Taxonomy (NCBI): domain Eukaryota; kingdom Metazoa; phylum Arthropoda; class Insecta; order Orthoptera; family Tettigoniidae; genus Meconema; species Meconema thalassinum. The sequence goes on from OX336393.1 coordinate 86,852,843, forward strand.
AACTGCATGAAACACTAACAGGGAACCTGAAACTCACCCGCTGGTCTCAGAGTGCATCTTGAAAAAGTATGGGTTTTATAATGAACACTATGTTACCCATCAAAGTGCTGAGTCTGTATTGTCGGACATTCAAGACAAGTTGAATGTTCTTCTTTCATTGTTCACAGAAAATAGTGATCCACAACTTAACATTGAGAGACAAATTAAATTCACCATTGAACATTTGAACTTAATTTTCAGCAAGGCTAGGCGATACTCAACAGAGTATATTTTGTGGGCATTCATGATGTATATGCACTCTCCAAATTGTTATGCTGCTATTCGAGCAACATCTTGGATAATTTTACCTCACATGAAATATCTGCAACACTTGACCTCCATATTTTCAGTGTCACCACAAACTGTGTGCAATAATGAACATTTTTTGAAGAATGTTATGAGAAAGTTGACAGAAAGAGAGCGCCTGGTTAGTCTACAGATTGATGAAATGTACATCAAGCCACATATTGATTATAAATCTGGGAATCTGTATGGCTGTGCTGAAAACCAACAAAACATTGAAGCTAAAACTGTCCAAGCATTTCTAGTTTCGTCATTGTTTGGTAGCTTCAGGGAAGTAGTTGCTCTTTACCCTGTGAAGAATTTGACTGGAGCTGATTTGTATACCTTGATCAAAGTAGTTATCGATTTGCTCAAAAAATGTGGCTGCCACATTATTACTATTGTTTCAGATAATCACAGGGTAAACAGAAGCATGTTTGAGCTGCTCCAGGGCAGCAGTCTGGATTATGCCACTGATAATGTTGATCCCCCTTATAAAACATTTTTAACATATGACTTTGTTCATATCTTAAAGAACATAAGAAACTGTTGGATCAATAAGAAGGATTCTTCCCAGTCATTGCATTTTCCAGATTTTGAGGAACCCAACACCCTTTTGATAGCAAAGTTTTCAGACTTAAAACAAATATACCTCCATGGTAAATTTGCCAGCCCACTGTTGAGACCAGCACATAAACTGAATCACAAAACGTTGTATCCGAGTAACTTAGAAAGACAGAAGGTTTCACTAGCATGTAATATTTTCCACGAGTCAACTTACAGTGCTTTAAGATCTGAATTTCAAAGTGGATCTGGAATTGTTTCGAGTGAAGGTACTTGTCAGTTTATTCTCATAATCCTTAAGTGGTGGACCATTGTAAATGTTAAATCGAAACTAATAGGTACTCTAAAAAGAAATGAATGGGCAAATCCCTTTTACACTGTTGAAGATGAACGCCTAGTATTCTTAAGGCAGTTTTTAATATGGCTGCAACACTGGGAATGCGTTAAGGAAGGTGGGTTAACCCGTGATACCCATAAGGCTTTGTTTCAGAGCACTTCAGTTTTAATTGAATTTATTGAGTACAGTTTGCAAACCCTTAAGGTAGAGTTTGTGCTGCCTGGCAAGTTACAAACGGACAATCTTGAGGAACGCTTCAGTTGCTACAGACAGTTATCGGGTGGAAACTACAATGTTTCATTTCTTCAAGTTTTAGAGGCAGAAAAAAAACTGCGATTGAAATCTCTCTTAGGCATAAAATCTGCCAAGTATGGTGTTCTGAAATGGTCCTTTGACACTTACAATGACTTACAAAATGTAAATACAGAAGGGACAGGTTCTGCAAATGTAGCCCCATTTTTAAGCGTTGTTCAGGAAACAAATATTTTTGACTTTCAAGTTGACGCTTCCTGTCTCCTGTATATATCAGGTTATGCTGCATTCCAGGTCTCCTCAAAGCTAGAATGTTCACTTTGTGTTGATTGTTTAGTAGGAAAAGAAGCCTCTACCAATGATCCTTACTTTGACACCCTTAACAGAGGTGGTCTCACTGTTCCATCAGATCTAGTGTACCACATTGCTGACACTGCTAGCTGTGTCCTAAGTGCATTGATCTCCAATGATGATAATGAAGACAGGTTCTTAAAGTGTCCAAATCAAAAGAGGGTGCTAGTAGTTGTGTCTAAAACAATTTTATTTGATGATACTGGTTTTCCAAATGATGTGTGCCTTTGTGGAGTGGAAATTAGTCTACTAAGTGAAAAAATACTTTCAGTCATTGCCAATGTATTGCTAAAGAATTATTCACAGGCAAGGAATGATGCTATTGATGTCAGCAAACTTGGTTATGGGAAGAGGAAGTTGCAGACACTTTAGGAAGGAAACAGAAGTAATCTGAAACATTTATGAAATACCAGCAGCAACAGAGTATTTCTATAATGGTAGTAAATTATCTACATACATGTGTGGCGGAATTGAGGGCTTATAGGCCTACAGTGTAAATATGTTATGGTAGATAGCCTACATTTTGGATCACATAACCCTCAATTGCATCTACTTACTCCATATTATTATTATTATTATAACACCGCCAATTTATTTTATTACCGTACTGCAGAGTAGTAAAATACGAAAAGAAGCCTAAAAGAATTTCCTTTATTTTGCTAAACACATTTATGTTGGTAAATTATTTCCGTTCATTCACGCCTAATATCAGCTGCCTGGCTCTTATAACAACTTTTAACGATCATATGCACGTTATTCACTTATTTCCGATTGTAACACTGGTCATCTCTATATGTAAATAAAAATAAACTGTTGTTTTCCTAAACATATTGTCCAATACTGTATTAATTCGGTAGTTTTTGTCGCTAGCAAACAGCTGTTCATGCGCTCGCGACGACATATGACTGACAACAACAGTAGCTACAGTGTTGTCAGGTCGAACCTTCCGACCTTTCTAGAGTAGACCCAAGACCGACTACAATAAATCAGACCATAATGCCACTATCGATATCGTAGAAAATGGCGGTAATCGTAGGGGATTGTTTACATTTGGTCAACGAACATTTAAGTGGGTCTGCTGCGAGAATTTCGTTCAAATGTCGCATATTTCAAGTGATTTCGAGCTGTTATATATTGTAATAGTGTACCTTAAGTAGTGAAGTGCACTGTGAATAATTATAAATGCCGAAGATACGTAATGTGAGAAGCATTGGCTGTTTATTGTCATTACTGTGTACCTGCCTGTAAATTTAATACTGCTGAAGATACTTCAACTTTTAAATTTTCTAAAGACAAATCTTTGAAAGAGAAGTGGATGAGAAATATTCACCGGGATCATTTTCGAAGTTAAAACAGTTGTATTTGTTAACTTAAACATTTCGAACCTAAATTTGTGGTTATGAAAATTGCCATACTAACCCCTGATACCATTTCGACAATTTTCCCAAATCAACCGTCCTACACAACTCCTGTTTGTTAAAGTAGATGATGGTAGTTTTAATGACATACCAGCAGTGTCAGTATCTTCTAAAGTGTCAAGTTCTTTAAGTGTACATATATTCTATAAGAATCATGAATCAATAATCTTTGTGTGCTTGTGGAAAAAATTCAAGTGGGTACTGTAATCTGATGGAAGCAGTGATTTTAAATGCAACAGGTATGTAAATAGAATTATGCTTCTGTTAGTATCATAAGCTAGGGGGCCTGGGGAGTTATCCCCAAATTAGGTTTGTTTTTGTATATACATTTATGTCTGTTACTAGGTTAGGTAGGCCTGCTGCCTGGCCGAAAATTACTGTTAGTAGGCTACCACAAGCAAGGGGGACTGGGGCGTTAGTTGCTGGTTAGGTTTGTTTTTGTATTAAAAACATTAATAAGATAGAATGTATGTCCGTTGGAATTCTATACACATCGAATTTGAAGAATGACAAGTTCATAATACAGTAAATTTTCATTTTAAAGAGTTTGTAACATCAATTGTGTGTTATTGGCAAATGCTATTTGAAATAAAGTACTAATGAGAGTACTTATGCGCCATCTGTTGGAGTTAGTTCAGGATGTCCCGATACAGATAGAAGCGAGTGCGATCTCACAGCTCTCTACGCTCAAAACAAACAACCTACGGCCGTGTTTACCTATACATAGGGTTGGCAATATCTTATTTGTCAAATAAGCCACGCCCACTGGCCGACACAACTGAAATTTCACTATATAGGCCTAAGTCGTGTTATAAATTGGGATGGTGGGTGGGTTATAGACAGCGGAGGAGACTACATCTATTAGCAGATCACTGTTGTTAAAAAAAAGGCAGTCATCGGAACGCGTTAGGCTATAACCATTGTCAAAAACCATTGTTCTGGATGCGTTAAGCTGTAACCATTGTAAAAAACCATTGGATTGGACAAATCGAAGGCTGCGGCTTTGATTGTGCGCAGCTATCGGGGCAGATTGATACAAAACCATTGATCTGGACGTGTTAGGCTGTAACCATTGGATTGGACAAAACGTAGGTTAGAATGGTCGAGTGTTGGTGCGGCTAGTACCGTAATGGTGAGGTTGGCAGTACTGTTCTGACGATGGTTGATGTGAATAATGGCATCCACAGCTGGAAATTCACCTATAGCCTATAATAATAAGGGGTTTATTGCAGCCAATGCCCATGCATATAATGAATAAAATCTAAAATCATACAGTAAACTAATTGTTATTCCCTAGGAATATCAAAGATTCATGTCTTAATGTGCAGAATATGGCATGGTATCTTCGGTTGAACTATACCTTCCGATACACCGGTATCTGGGGAATATTTAGGGAGATCAGTGACGTCACCGTGATCTCACGTTTGACGTATACGAACAAAAGGATGATGTACATATGTACGACGAGATACAAGTAAAAGAGGTACTTTTGAACATTTAGGCGAATGGTAAACTAAACTGAACTTACGCCGAAATACATATTTCAAAATATCATAGTAATTTGATACTTAAAATGGCTAGGAATATATGCCAACATTAAATATTATATTGCAGCCTGATTGTTCATCATTTTATCCTTCGATCAAAGGCAGCATACACAATAACTAAGTTATAGGCCTACTGGCAAAAAATACAAGTCGTACATACATTAAAATAAAATAAAAATAAGGTTAGGCTGGTAATGACTAACAATAAAGAAGAAAAAGTATGTTAATTGGTATTCAACATTCATATGTGTGTGAATATGCATAAGCCTATAACTAAACAATTAAATAGATGCTTGGTGAACAAAAATACATAGCCTGCTTTATTTATACAAAACAACCACATGTTCAATATTCTTCAAAGCAATGGGGCATGGTGGCGCAGTGGTCAAGCTATTCACCTCTCACCAAGGTGGACCAGGTTTGATTCACGGTCATTGCAAGTGAGATTTTGGAAGTGAAATGCCATGTCCTGTGGTTCGGATTCCACGTAAAATGGAGGTCCCTTGGCTCATGATCACAAGATTAACGGTCACGTAAAAACTACAAGCTTCTTTTTCTTCAAAGCAGGTCGAAACTTCGACCTCACATAAGTCATACAGCAAACGAACAGGTCCTGCAGGGAAGATCCCTTAAGCCGAATTATTTTTATCGTCTCCAAGACTGACATCATAAAAGTATACTGGAAAATGTGAAATTTTATGCCTATGCTGATGAAGAAAGTAACAGTAAATATTAGGCTACTTGTCGTTCAATAACTCTCGGTCTTTTCTTGGGTGGCTGAAGCCGATGCTGTGGGAAATTGCAATTTGCAGGTACCGCATCATCTTTAAGCAGTGGTTTGTTTCTATTTGAATGAAACAAGTAGCATGTTTATAAAAGTTTTCACAGCTATAACCCATTTCTTTAATAGGCCTACATCTGGGCGTTTCCATGGAAATCTGTAATATAAGCTAGACGTAGGTTATAATTCTGTGACTAACTTAATAACTTATAACCTACAATAGGGCCTACGTGTATTTGTCATACGTGCTATTTAGGCCTATGTCAAAATTTGATGTAAGACATATCCATAAACGCAGAATAGGCTACTTCGAAATAAAGTAGACCGTAAACCTACCGTATTATTGGAAAATACCATACATATAACGTTGCACAGAGGTACGTACGTTCAAATATATGAAAAGAATCACGACATATCAGCTGACATGCAACCTAGAGTTAAATGGTATGACAGTTTTTGGTGCGACTAGTTACGCCTGGCAGTGCACCAGGAAGCAGTTTTCAGCGAGGGTTACCATGGGAGGAGTTGTTCCAATAGTACCGACAGTTCAATGGTCTCAGCTCGCACCCCCCCTCCCACTCTTCCAATCGTCAAAAATCATAGTGTCCGTGGCGCAAAAATCCTACCAATGTTCTTTGGCTCTAGTGTGTCCATGAGTTTTACATATCCTGGAGTAGAAGGTAGCAGCATTTGAAGTCTGAGTTCTTCTACATTATAAACCTCGCGAGTCACCTCTTACACCGGTCTTGAAGGTGTATACTTTGATAAACCCAAGGCCTTCTTTATGTAAGTCGCCTTCAGTTTCTCCATATTGTTCCAAATACTTCATATTTAAATGTGTCCAAATGCTCTCCAGTCCATAAGTCACAATACGGGTAACATTTAACCGCAAAAGTTTTAAGGCTGTTTTTATAGATAGCTTAGTCAAATGTTTTATGTCGTTGAAGGCTTTGGTAGTGACGCTGGGTCTATCCTTGATTTGCAGTGTGAAAACATTATCAGTTGACTAATGTAGGACCTAAGTAGGACTACTTGTAATGTGGTACACCCTCAAGCGGTTTTCCTGCAATGTGGAAAATTGCTGGCTTTCCCCCTTTCCTAAAGGTCATAGATTTAGTCTTGTTTCTGTTTAACCTAAGGTCATTGTGTAACACCCATAATTCAAAGGGGTCGAGAGCAGATTGCAATTCGACCTGTGAACTTGAAGCGAGCACCATGTCATCTGCGTATATAAATGAGATTACCCGCTCTGATAATATATCTGTGATATTATCTGCCATAGCAGTGATAAATAACACGAGGGCTTAATGGGTCTCCTTGTAGCAGCATGCCTGTAGTCTGCTCAATTGGGCTTGATGTTGTAATGCCATCGTTAATGACTATATTGTTAGAGCCTAAAATACTTTTGACAAGATGTTTAGTGTAGCTGTTACCTCTCAATAGTCTGTCTAGTTTTTCCAATATTTTCTTCCTGCTAATCGAGTCAAAAGCTTTAGAGAAGTCAATGAATATGGATTGTAACTTTCCCTTCGGTACTGACAGGGTAGACGCAATCTCAGTTTGAAGACTTCGAATTGCCTGGATTGTGCATCTTTCTCTCCTAAAGCCAAATTGTGAGTCACAATGCTATTTGGGATGGCTGGGTGGGTCACATACAGCGGAGGAGGAAGCATCTTTTAAAACATCATTCCCTGATTTATTTCTCGTTGTTTGATAAGGTATTTTGGCTAATTAATGTACTATAGAGAATAATATCGCTCGTTCTACTTTCGTTCAGTGGTACCATTCTGTTTTAGACCACCTCGTTGTGTAGTGCCTAGCATTCTTGGCTGTCGTCCCGGAGGTCCGGGTTTGATTCTCCGGCTCTGCCAAGAAATTTAATTCTCATGTGAGGGCTGGGATGGGGTGCACTCAGCCTCATGAAGCAACTTAGTAGAGGAGGGTTCAATTCCCACCTCAGTCATCCTGGAAGTGGTTTTCCATGGTTTCCCCACTTCTAATCCAGGCGAATGCCAGGATGGTTCCTAACTTAAGGCCATGGCCGCTTCCTTCCCACTACAATACCCAATTTACAAACACACTAGTTCAGCCATAACAATAACACAGGTTATCACACAAATTCCACACACAAATACATGGGGCTACAAGACCACGATGTCGTAGCCCCTAATATAAGCAACAACCATTTATATTTGCATTTTATATTTGCCTAGGCCCTTCATGGGCTGTATAGTGTCAGGGGTTGACTTTGTTGTTGGTTGACTATTCTTGTAGTTCCATTTAGAAATATTTGCATTTTTTAACATAATGTCTTACCTCTGCTTTATTTATGTCTGTATTTTTAGCTACTGTCTGTTCTCGTTGCTTGTAGCGAAATACGTCAGGGTTTCATATTGAATTTGTGCCTTATTACATAAAAACCTGTAATTTCTGGCGGAATTTAATCAAATATGCGAATGTTTGTCTTCGAATTTGCCGCTATTTCGATGGCGCCATGCCCGCCAGTTGCTACAGCTGTTCCCCTACGATTTCCGCCATCTTGGTTTTGATGTTACGGTCTGAGATATTGTAGTCGGTCTTGGTAGACCGTGATCACGCATCATGGCGTGCCTCGCTCGGAAGTGATGGGCTCCATCACAGCAACGCTGTACAGCTTTCCCGGTGCGGGTAGGTGGTGAACGATGTGTTATTTCCGCCTACAAATACAAACCGATATAAAATAAGTGAGTTAATTTACGTATTCCACAGTCATACAGCATAACCTTTTGGTGTATAAGGATTACATCGCAACTAAGAACTACATTTTCCAACCACCCCGAGCCGAGAAAAAGTTACCTTACAAAAATGATAACAACTTTTTTTCTTGGACACACAACATTTTGAAATTAATAAACCAGTTATACAACATTCGAATGTATATTGTGTTAAAATTTGGATTCGATCTGATGACGGGTTTTTGAGATAATAATTCTTAAATGTGACGCATGGTTGAAACACGCTTAAAAACGTGCAATTTTTGTGTTCCAACTGCGACAAAAAAAATATTAAAATATAAATTAAAAATTCCAAACCTACATGAGCTAACGTAAAATAGAACGACGAAAATGATGATGTTATTGGATTTTATGTAGGTCTATTGGTTACTTCACAAACAACCTTCAAACTCGAGTACACATAATAGTTTGGTCGACAGTAGATGGCATTGCAGTCAGCACCTGGCGGCGAACGTTGGAACTAATAGAGCATTATGAATTCTAACCTACAAATTTTGGCTCCACAAAAGTGTAGTTAGTGGAAGGTCCTTTTTCATGCCATAAATCTATGACATGGGACCGCCGGCTTTACTTCCCCTCCGAAGGAAGGCATACTGAGGGATATTTAACGCTCTTAAAATATCCGACGACTTTGGCCGGGTTTGAACCCGCGACCTTGGGCATAGAAACTAAGCATGCTACCAAGCATACAGTTAATAAGGCATCACTGAAAAATAGTCCGGCTCCGTGGCTAAATGGTTAGCAAGCTAGGCTTTGGCCCTAAGTGTCCCGGGTTTGATTCCCGGCCGAGCCATCAGGGATTTTAATCTCCTGGGGTTAATTCCCGTGGCTCAGGGACAGGGTGTATGTGACATCTTCATCATCACTTCATCCTCATTGCGGCGCGCAGGTCGCCCACGGGTGTCCGCTAGAAAGACCTGCACTAGGCCTCTCCGGAGGCCACACGAAAAAAACCTGAAAAATAGCTTCAAAACTATCTTTACTCTGGTAGTAGTCACTCTCCTGGCCAACGTCGACGGTTTTTGATGGTGACTTTGTGGATGGAGCATCGGTCCTAATTTGGTCGCTGTGCGATCAGCAATGGCTGTTCTTCTTACACGGCGCGGCGGTCCAGACGTGAATCTGTATGCAGCTGCCGTCCGGAACCAGATTGACGAGCCTGTGGACCACCAGCACCGACATTAATACACAATACATGTTGGGCAATTGGCAGTGGCGTACTGACGAGGAGAGAGGGGGGGGGGTAAGGTTTAACCCCTCCCCCCAGAGACACTTCTTTACTTGAATCTTTATATTGTCCCATCTATCACCTGTTTTACCCTGCCGCTAGTGAGGCTTCTTAACTCCAGTATATATTTTAAAAGTGATCATGTTCGTCACTTGGGAAAATGACCTGCACTCTACTCGCAGCGAGACTCCTCCTTTATCCTTGAAGCTAGCCATGGATCGGTTCTATTGTTGAAGTGTGCGATCGGTAACCTTATTCACGTCGTTTCGGGTTGCTGTAATTTTGTGTGCGTTTCGTTGAAGATAATTCAGAACACGAGGAGTATCTGCAATTTATTCCAATTAATCGGTACGCTTCGGTGGCGTAGTCGGTAGCATGCTGAGCTTCTGTGCCCAAGATAGCGGGTTCAAACCCGACCGAAGTCGTCGGATTTTTTAAGAGCGTTAAAAAAATCCTTCAGTATGCCTTCCTTCGGAGGGGAAGTAAAGCCGGCGGTCCCATGTCATAGATTTATGGCATGCAAAAGATCCTTTCACAACTTGTGTAAAGCAAAATTTGTTAGGTTAGATTTCGTCAGAACGCTCTATCAAAGTTCCAACGTTCGCCACTAGGTATCATTGATATCTGGTGACGAAAGTTGGAACTACTTGAAATTGAACGGAACTTGTAGCTCACCCTTTACGGTGTCCGCTGGAAGCAGCTACAGCCTCAGGCGAGCCGAACATGTCCTCGGACACTCCCGGCACTAAAAGCCATACGATAAATAAATAAAATTCCAATTAATGATACAGATCAAGTCATCAAGATGGCAGATTTTGAGAGTCAATAGTAATGGCAGCAGGAACACGGAGAGCAAAACATTATTTTTCTCTCACATAATATCAGTATTATAAGCAACCACGTGACTATTGTCATGATGGTACCACTGCATCATTACAGTTTTAATATTTAGTTACTATTTTCCATATTTTGTAAATTTGTTTTCATTATTTTCTTGTGTCAAATAGTAATGAGGTTTAAAATAGTTTCCATGCAAAGAGAACGTTATTTAATTATTGTTTCTTACGAATAGTAATAGAAATATTTTAACTATAATGATGACTGTCGTTTTAAGGGGCGGAACAGCAAAGTTAGTTTAATGTATATTTTCTACATTTTTAGTGCATAATTGCATCCATATTTTGATCGTATTCAGTGCATAAATGGCCGGTCCCTAGTGATAACTGTAGTAGTGTGCCTAGTCTCACAGTGATGAGGTAGGCGACCCGGGACTTGAAATAAGGTACTGTCCCGGTATTTCCTTGGAGCGAGTGTGGTAAAACCTGGGGATAAACCACACTCAGGATAGCCTTCGTCAGTGTCGTGATTCAAACCTGCAAACTCTAGACTTGCTGCAGCTGCCGCGCGGTCGTGGCGCACGCAAAACTTCTTCAGAGGTGTTCACTTTTCAATCGCCACTAGTGTGTAAAGCAGAGCTCTCCAAACTTCTTCAGAGGTGTTCACTTTTCAATTGCCACTAGTGTATAAAGCAGAGCTCTCCAAACTTCTTCTCGTGGCGACACATAATTATTTTCCGTGGTACTCATTTAATTACTTTAGTTATAAACATAGACTCTTTTAACAAAGGAGATTCATTTTAAAGATTTTTTTTTACTATAAATCTTATATGATTTCCAAGTATAATGGGTTATATTAAACATCTTTCTCTCCAATTCAATGACTGCTGTAGTCTTGGTGATCATTACAAATCTGCTTTATATATCGGGTCACACGCATTTCCTCATCTAACATTCTCAAACTTACACGTTTAACAGTTCTTGTATTATCCATAACATAAACGCAATTTCACAAGAATATGTCGTAGAAAAGTGCAATAAATCGATGAGGGCTCTTTTACTCAGGTGAGGAAAGTCTTTTTGAATAGAAACCCAGAAGCTGTCAATTTCTGGCTCTTGGTACTTAAGTCATAAAGTCCGGTTGTTTACAAGTTCCGCCAGTTCCTCCTCTTCGATAAGTTGAAGATCGCAAGAACTGGAGGGTGCAAAAGGATTTCTTCTACAGTCATATTGGTTTACATTATTTTAGTGTTGAAAAATATCCATCCAGGATAATACGCCTAACGAGGGGAGGCAAGTTTATTATTTTCTCACAGGTTCTTTATTAGTTTTCCATCCTGAATTTATAAATACGACGAGTCTCACGACACCCTTGATGGTAGCGCGCGACACCCTGTTTGTAAAGCACTGGTATAAAGTGTAACCTTGCCATGAACAGGAGTAAGCCATTGCGAAGCTTTACCGCGAGAGCAATGAAAACTGAACAGAAATCTCATTAAAAAGAAACAAAAGCGCAAGTTGTTATTTGAAACGTAATTAATTGATTCTTGTTGATTCCTTTAGTAGCTGCGATATCGCGGTCATATAGCCCCGTGTATTTTTTGCGTGTGTGCGTGGAATTTGTGTGATAACCTGTGTTATTGTTATGGCTGTACTATTGCATATATTTTGTAAATTGGGGGTATGTTTGGGAAGGAGGCGACCGTGGCCTTAAGTTAAGAACCATACCCGCATTTGCCTGTAGCCTAGTAGAAGAGGGGAAAGCCACGGAAAACCCCTTCTAGAATGGCTGAGGTGGGAATAGAACCCTGCTCTTCTCAGATTTGTCTCGCGATGCCGAGTATACCCCGCTCCAGCCTTCACACTAGAATTAAAATTTCTTGACAGAGCCGGTAATCCAACGCCGATCTCCGGGGAGACAGCCAAGAACCCTATCCACTACATCACGAGCCCACAGCAGAGCATAATTACAGTAGATCGTCGATAATGCACATGCACATGTATTAGTTAATGTGAACATTAACTAATACATGTACTTTTTTGCTGGACTGAATTTATATATTAGCGTACTTTCGATTTTTGCAAAAAAATGAAAGTAGATTTGTGAGATCTACACAGGGCGAAAAATTGTGTGTGTGTGTGTTTGTGTGGGATTTGGTATGTCTGTCGCCCACTATCAAATCAAACATGACGAAACCGAATTGAACGAAATTTGGTACAGAGGTAGCACTAGCAAAGGGCACCTCAGTGTCATGTTTTATATCACCGCCATCTTTACCAAAACTCAATGGCGGCCACTCAAACGTTCAAAACGTAAAATCAAATAACGACTAAACTAATCATCCGTCCTCTACCAAATTTGGTAATAATAAACCTTCATATAGGACGCGTCTTGTTCCCAAACTACACGGTCATCCGCCGTACCGTTTCATGATAGTGGCCGTGTGAATTATGCAAACTTTATAATCCATAACATGAGACCCACCAGTTCTGATTATCCAACTGAGAATCGTTTAAACTGTTCTAAAGGACGTGGTCCGTTCCAATTAAAAGTTTGTAATATTATAGTGCAGAAGTGACTTTAAAAAGCTGAGCCGTCTCAGTTAGAAGACAAGATGGTAGCTAATATCTTGTGCCAGACATATATTTCACTAGTTTGAGTATTGCATGCAATATAGCCTATTGATAGAAATGACATAATCTTTGTATGAAATGCTTTATATATAAAAAGTATACTCCACTGAAGAAATCGTTAATTCTAAATCATTATTTGCTAAGACGTTGTATGTAATTCAACTAATATCGATAAACATTGGTTGACTTGTTTGGCTGCGTGGTAAACCGTTCGTCTCCTACCCATATGACTGGGGTTCGAATCCTACCATAGTTTCTTTTCTTGTTTTTTATATTTATTGTTTTTTAATTACTCAGACGTTTTAAAATTGAGCGTTATATTGTGCATATTACAATGGAAAATATATATTTAATTAAAATAAGATTCGCCAGCGGATCTGCAAGAGACGTCTAACAGCAACCAGGAGAACTAGCATGGCCAACTTATTGCACAACGGCCCACAGATTACCTTTCAGCTTTAATTGAAAAGTTTCTTTTTATGGCCGCTAGAATGCACTCGCCTTATTAGGATTATATTCGACTGATGTCATGACTGTTCAACGTGGGACTCCTCTGGTTGGCATTCTATACGCATCGAATTTGAAGAATGAAAGTTGATAATACGAGTACAATACATTTTTATTTTAAAGCGTTTGTAACAGCCTAAAGACAACACGATCTCACATAGTGCCTGTGCTCTATCTGTTGATGCTAGTTCAGGATATTAATTAATCATTTTATTGCAGCCAAATAGCAATCGAAAATAAAGAATGAACAAGTACACTAAAATTGCGCTCTGGGGATTTGAATTGCATAGATTTGATTGATTGTTTCCTATAGTACATAGCTCTACAGTAAGTGGCAGCGTTCACATCCTTATCCACATAGTCGGCACACACGCGTCTCTGTAGGGTCATGGAAAGATTTGTTAATGCAATTAAGGTGGTGAAAACCATGGACAGCCAGACGTGTAAACACATGCTGTAGCGGTTTCTTTTGCTCCACGTTGAGCGTACAAGTGTAACGGTTCTCTACGTTGGGATGACAAGTGTAATGTTTACTCTGACTAAGATACGTTGTATTAATGGGCGCCAAGACCTCAACGCTATGTTGAAATCTAAATTTATATTTAACAACACCTAGCTCTGGTAGAACACCTTTAAGAATCTTCACACTCAGATCGTGGTATGATTTGATCATTAACCCAACTAACAATTGTATCAGGAGAAGGAATTTGGTCTATATCTATTGCTACCTACTGGAAGCAAAGATTGCATAGTATAAGAAATGAATTTATTATATAAACAAGAAGTTCCGTGAAGAACTATACAGCCTACTTTTCATGCCAATGATTATTCTACAGAATATGAATCTATCTAGAATAAAGACGAAATTAAGTTGGTAATATCGAAATATCTAATTAGTTCAAAATATACCTGGTATAATGTAGCCTAATAGAGCACTACAGTTGGCAGCCCTGGTGACTGAATATATTCTTAGTTCCATCTCTTAAGGTACAGAATACAAAATTTGGTTGAAGTCCAATGGACGTTACATGCAGTTAGACATTGGGTCTATCAGCAGGCGTAAACGCATGTTGCCAACAATGTCATGCGTGTGCTGGTCAGAAATAATCTGAAATATTATGATATCTTGTTGTGCCAATTTTGGATGAAATACATTTGTTAGTATAGAAGATACATGTATTTTAAAATTGGACATATCAGCAGGCATAGAATCATGTTGGCAGCACTGCCTGGTGTATTCTTGGAATACACGGTAAGAGAGAATATAATTTTTAATGCTTTTGCATGTTCATTCCTTCCTCTTTATCAAACACCAACAGTGATCTTCTATTTTCTCTTTGATGGTCATGTCTCTTATGTCATTGTGAGTCTGTTCTAGATATATATCTTCCATGACCCACCTAGCGTCAACTAGCAGCGAATCTCTGAAGCTCCTCAATTCTTCCTGGTGCAAGAGGACTTCCTTTTCCATCTGGCCACCAGATCTCGTTGCCATCGCCAGCTATTATCTCCGTGATCAAGAGAACTTCGTCTACTTTTACACCCACCAGGCTGTGCTAGTATCGCCTGCTATCAACTCTTTGAAGACCATTTCCTCAAGAGAATTTAAGTTTACAATATTGGTCATGCTTATATGTTTTCCTTTTGTCTCCTACCTCCACTCTTTTCCCTTCCTTGGACCCTCCGCGCTTCGCTGAGTGGGTCTCACTTGTAAGTCGGCAGTTGACTTGGTCAGTCAAGGCTCAACCAGAGCCAGTCTCCTCAAACCAAGAGGCACTCTCTACATTCTACGCCATGTTGGCACATTAGGTATCCGTCAAAGGGAACTTCACCTTCGCCATGCAACAAAGATAAGTACAGACTTAAGGTTTTAACCTCATCTTCATCGGTTTTAATTCTACATACTTCAATGATCATTTTATAGGCAGTGTGAGAGTACTTATTTGGGGCAAAAATCATCCTTCGCGGGATTTGCTATGTTGGGCTTTTGTCTGTCTAAGCCAACCTTAATAAAAAGTAGCTTTTCTTAAGCTATTTAAATGAGAAATCTTCTCACCACGTGGGATATTATCTAATACCCGCTGTCTATAAAATACCAAGCTAGTTCCTCCGCTGGATTAACTTTGGCTCCATTCTTCTATTAGGATCGTTCTGGAACCTTCCAGATCCTGTACTTTATCTACAAGTCTTGCCGTCATGTACCTTTCACTCACTTGTGAGAATACTATTGAAAATTGAAGAATCTTCCTTCTGAATTAAAGCTCAATAGCTAATTTTCTTCCACCGTTGGAATGTTCTATGGCGCATTTAATTGTAATACACAACTTTCTCAAGCAATAGACTTTCGCCTATCTAGTGCTACCAGTTATTTTTCATAATTGCAATAACTTTCTTTGCCATAAACTTGCGTGTTACTACAGTGAACTTTTCATCCATTTAACAGACTATAGTGATAACTAGTGCTTGTTCAACTTTTCTACCGCGTCGCGATCGTCCGTTTACCTTAAATAAGGCCATGGACATTGATCCTAAATCCCAATTGATCTTTCCTAAACCTTCTACTAACAAACTATATTAATAAAATTGTAACTCTAGATCATTTTCAATGAGGTGTCACTGTAACGAAGTGCCCTTCCATCTTGCTTGTTTATCATCAATTAATTTCTGCATAACCACGTGTTTTATACACGGTTCAAGCATATATTGTTTCTCCCTTATAATCAGGGAAGACAATTCCTTCAACTCATGAGTGAGTTATTTCTAGGTCTAACGAAGGGGAAACTGCCCCATTTGTCTCGTGATTCCTACTTGAACATAGGAAGTCTAGAACCTTCCTTTTGACTTTCTCTTTAGGTTTCACAGTAAGTGACCTGCCCTCTTTTGTATAATTGTTATAAAAGTAATTCTGCACAAATATAAGAAGTTATAGGAACTTCTATCTTATTCTTCATGTTTTTTTCTTATTGTTATTTTCGAAGTGGTTACTTTCTCTAGAATGTTTTCTCAGAAATTTCTTATAGAACACACCTTGTACTCTATTTATTGTTAAACTTTAATCACCTTAATTGTCTTTAAATTTTGAATTTTTATCTTCACTATTTTAAATCCTTGCTAGGATTTTATAAAGGTTTGAAACCTAATAAATTGTTAATTGCCTGGAGCAAACTTTAAATATTAGGAGGTCTGCGACCCCAAATTGTTACTAAAAATTGAAACTATATACTTGTCAAATTTATTAGACTTTTTTGCATTGTTAAATAAATTCAAACTTTCCTTTTCGACTCATCATTTCTCTAATACAACGGTTAGGCAAGATCCTGTCTTCCTTGGCTCTTCCTACTCAATGCCATTAAATCTATTGATAGGGCTTTCACCACTCGTTGCATTTGAGCAAGAACTCTTAGTGGTAATCTCGTTAAAGTTTCTCTTAGCTTGAATAGCTAATTCTAACTGGCCAGTAAGGCAAGTACAGCTCGCTACGTCAGCTACCTGCTTGTGGAGATCCTCTCCGAAAACTTATGGTTGGTTTTCCAAAAGATAAGTGTTTCTCTTTGTCTAAACTTTTAGCCGGCTCCTTGCTGAGTAAAAGCTTAGCCATTTCCAAATGCAACTATTGGTTCACTTACCAAAATTACTCCCCAAGGTATATTTTTTATCACAATCCTTCTGGAAGCACTTGGTCGCTTTTTAGGAACTCCACAACTTCGAAAACTGGAAATATCAAAATCGATGCAAATTATTGGCATTCTTCGAATTACTTGGTCAAAAAAAATCCTTTGAACAGATCTACAATAAGTCTGTTACTATCTGTCTTGCCAGACCATCACCCTTCCCCATAGTACGCATATGCATGCTTGAGAGGGAATACTCTAAAGCCATTCTCTTGCAAACCGCCCAAGTCCTAGCTGCGGTTCCCGTTAGCCTCGACCAGGTCCTTACCCATTTTAGGTATCAGAGAGCGGATTTGCGGTGGCAACCGCCCTTGAGTGTATTTAAGGTTAAATTTACAACTTTTGTGGGACTCTCCTCCTATCTTTCTATCCTTTTTCTCCAGTCCGAAACCCACCTCCTTTTCTTTATCATCTTCCCTTGGTGGTTAGGTTATTCCTCAGCCAATAATCTACCAACTGCCTTGTATTAATTACTCCAAATTAATCTAGAATGTCAGGTGCTATACGTGTTCAAAGTATAGAGCTGTTGGCTTGCTTACTTTCTGATATATTGATATTAGGGTAAAACATATAGACAGCATTTATTAACAGTTGGCAGCCCTGATTGCTCTCAACAATACTAATAGTAATATCTGTTATGGTACACATAGCACATACGAAATTTGGTTGAAATCCAACTGATAGTATAGAAGTTACATGTATTTAAAAATTGGTACTATCAGCAGGTTTATAATCATGTTGGTAGAACTGACGTATATAAGTTACTCCAAATTAAACTAAAATGTCAGAATATACGTGTGCATAGTTTAAAGCTGTTGGCTTGCATACTTTCTGATATATAGGTATTTGAATGAAAAAAATAGAGAGAGCAATTATTAACAGTTGGCAGCCCTGGTGGCCTTAAGAATACGCTCAGTCATATCTGTTTATATACATATATTACATACAAAATTTGGTTGAAATCCAATTGATAGTGTAGAAGTTATATGCATTTAAACATTAAACCTATCAGAAGGCTTAACATTATTTTGGCAACACTGTCATGGTTGGCCTCCTGGAAATTAAATTGAAATAGCCTTATATACATGTGTGCCAATTTTGGAATAGCTCCGATGAATATCTTGCAAGATATCCAACATGGAGCTCAAATTTCTAGTGAGTTTTTTCAGCAGTTGGTAGCACTGACATCATTTTCAAATATGGACGTGAGATATTCCGGTGCACATCATTACTCATACTAAATTTGGTTTTGATTGCTGCAGCCGTTTAGGAGTTGATAGGGGGGACACACACACAGACAGACAGACAGACAGACACACATTTCCCCGGATCGATCTCATAAGTCTACTTTTTCCTCATTTTTGCAAAATGTGAAAAGTAGGCTAAACACAAGTAGTGGCAATTTTAATAATAATAATAATAATAATAATAATAAATTTAAATTGGAGCGTAACGATTTGAATTTACCACTGGAGAATTATGTGAAAACGGAGTCGGATGAATTACTGATTTTACTATTATTCCCAAGCTAAGAAGTTACTGAAATACTGAATATGAAACAAAGAAACGAGAGATTATGTAGTTCTGAATCTTTCGCGCTTACCATTGGAAATTGCCGTGGCATTTCCCTCGTACTTGATGCTGAAGAGAGCTTCCCACAGCCTTCTGGACGTCGCCATCTTCTTCGTCAGTTGTGGAGATTGTTGTAGAAATGTAAAGTTATGGTCCGATGACACCGGAACCAACCAAACAAGCAACCACCTCGGTCAAGTTTTACAATGATAATCGTCCTCCCTTTTTTTCGGGGGGGGGGGGGGGGGCGAAAGAGTACCCGCACCCCCCGCGTGGCACCCGACCTTACTACTGGTGCCTCCGACATGCAGTTAATCTACGATAGTAGAAGAGAAAGCATAGGGGATTGGATAGAAAGGAATGTCTTTTAGGACTTAGTGCCTGTCCCATCGCGGTCGCGATCTACCAGGCATAATTAATAGATATTAACATGGGTATATATTATATATGTGCACATATAAATATGTACTGTGCCCAGTGAGACACGGCTGATTGGCATCGAACTCGGGCCTTATCAAAGAAGACCAGGCCCATGATTCTGCCCAGAATCGAAAAATTGATCTCTCAGGGGAAACGGACACAGTGAACCTGAAGAACAGTGAGTTATATCTGCATATAAGTATAATAGTAGGATTTCACGGCTAGAACGGGAATATCATAGCTTTTAAGGTGGATTATTGCGGAAATATACCAGCCTATGTACGTTTTAGAAGCCAGAATGCAAGAAAGCGAACCAGCTTGACAGGTGACAAATCGTAGTTAGCGAAGGGGCGTTCCTAGGTGACGCCAAGGGACTAATTTTTGTCTGCACTGGAGGAGTAGCCAAAGATTAATGGCTCTGGGATCCTCAGTCTCACAAGGCATAGAAGTGGAGTGGGGGCAGATACCCACAGAAATTAATTGATTACAGCCAATTGGAGCAATGAATTGAAATGAAACTTACACCCAGATGCATGTATTCTAGGAGAGATAATTTAGGAGTGTTTTCACGCCTAAATTAAAGCCTGCATCTATAAAGGAACCTCTGCACAGAGATCATCCGCTGCGGAGGAAGGATTTGTGTAGAAGCCGAGGGGGAATTACCAGAGTAGCGTCATGACGCCATGGAAGAAGGCAATTAATTATAATTAATTGGCGGAAGCGATCGCTTGCACGCGAGTGATTTTGGGACCTCCACACTTAGACAAACGAGGACCATACTTCACTTTGTCTGGAAATGTATTATATCAAGAAGGGAGTCGGTCCTGGTCATCCAGTGGACTATGTTTCTCAAGGGAGCTTTATATAGGGGAAGCTTCGCAGGAAGTTCAGTTCGTCTTGACTCAACCCGTGAACTGGCACGCTGCCGGGTCACGTAAGAAAGTGCGTGAATTTATAAAGTATTAACGCTCAAATGTATTAGCGGGGAACAATGGAAAGTGCATCTTGTAGCTTCAAAACAGTAATTATGCATTGTATAAGATTTAGTCTACAGCAGACGTTTAAGCAATAACATACGCGAGTATAGATGCAGTACAGCGTAGAGATAATTTAGGATGTTTATTGACAATGAACATAACTAGGAGGTGTTGTCATAGGTAAAATGACATATGATTGTAATGATTACTACAGTTACGGGAGCCTGGAAGGCGTCACAAGTAGTCGTGACATAGGATTGGACAGATTTGCAGTAGAGGAGATATAAACTGTAGGTGACAGGAGTCGAACACACACACACGCAAGATAGACTTTCATGGAGACCAGCGGTTGTCAGGAGTTAGCTGCATCGCATCTCTGAGGTCAGGCGATAGTGGGAGTCCAATCAAGGATCCATGTGTGAGAATATAGTGCGAGAATTGTGTATAAAGTTATATTACAGTGATTTTTAAAAGTGTTTATGTGTATATGGTAAAATAATATGTATTGTGTCAAAGTGAAAAAGCCAGTGATGAAAAATATAATCACCATGTGTAAAGTTGATACAATGTGTCGTGTGAATAATATCATGATGGCTTAAGTCAAGCATCATGGCAGGTGCGAGGCTGGTGTGCTGGACCAACCCAGCAAAAATGAAAGTGAGTACAACTTTAATATGTTGATATGATTAAATAGCTCACCATACAACGAAGCATCACTCTAAGGTTAAGAATTAACAGTCATTTATGTACGAGTTCACACCTCTCGTATTTTGGTAAAATATGGCTTGGAGGGTGATTTGTTTACTGCCATTTAGGCATAAGACATTGATGAAAGTAACGGTAACGTTAAATAATAATAATAATAATAATAATAATAATAATAATAATCTGGGGTCGGTAACGATAATGAATAAATGGGCATGCCAGGCCTATAGTACGTGCAAAGTGTGTCATGTCTAGCGTAAGAATACTGTGTTATTGTAAACAGTAAGAAAGAAACTTAAAATATCGAGATAAAAGAGAGTTTTTCAGTGTCATTGAATTGTTGAATGAATGTTTATTATGGTATATTCTACAGTGTCGTATTTGAGAGCCACTAAGATAGTTAAATGTAAGCCAGTAAATGTATACTTGTTTGGAGCTACGTAAAACTTTGGCTTATGAGTAATTGCAGAGAGGACGTGAGTGATTTAAGAATTGAGTCATATGTAAGAGATATTGTTTGAGCCGCGTACAGCGAGCATGTAACGTAGAATCAAGAGATTTACGTCAATAAGTTGCGGGGATCGTCCGAAAATAGCTTGCGCGTTAGTCGAATCTAGTCGGCTAATCTTCTACGAGATAGTATCGCCTTAGAGCATATTTGTGTTATTCGCAACAGAGCTGGGACAGAGTCTGTCTGTATCCACTGTTCGCAGAATTTTGCCACTAGGGATAACTGTTCGAGACCCTATGTGTGCCCATATATTAATTGATCTGCCCTTAGAGGTAAGACTAATGGTTCTTCGTATAGGAAACGTCGATTTCCTCTTGATATGCTGCTGCACCAGTGAGAGAACTTTGATACTCACTTGAGATGCGCGCAAAAGCCACTAATGTCGGCCACAGAACGGCAAAGCTATTTCGTGATCCATCCCTTGCCATGAATTTTAATTAGGAGCCGAGATGAGCCCATTATACTCTAAATGTAGGTATTATATAATTAGATTGACTCAATTACTAAGGACACGATCCACTCTGGGTACCTCCAGCATAACTGCACCAGTAAATGAACTTGACCTTGCGGGAAGCCAGATGGGGTGGCAGGGAGGCCACTAAACCGGCGGCCATCTTGCTGAGGCAGCCGTGGCTAATTCACTGTCCGCTTGGAAAGGAAGTCTATAGACCCGATCCTTTTATTTTAAAAGTGTAGTGGGACATTGAAGAATCTCGATATTTCGAAAAGTAATTAAGATATGCTTGATGTGATGATGTCAATTGAATTAAATGTATTATTTCCATACACATACCATGTTGGAATGTAATAATCGCATAACATTTGGCCCAGTTATTCTCTGAGGAGGAATACTGCACCAAATAAATAAAGGCATCTTTGTAAAGTGTATTGGCCCAGTTCACACTAATTTATTCATACGGGTAGCGTAATTTGAATGACATGACACGTTTGTAACGATAATGTTTTGACCAGACCCAGAAAATCGTTGTATGGTGAAGCTATAAAACATCTCAATCCATGTGTATTTTGGAAGGGAAAGTGTACCACTTCAGCGTTTCACATTGATGGGAAGAAGAATACGATTCGCACGACACAACACTTATTAATCAAGGCATAAGATAATGAATTAATGTTACTGAAAGTAAATGCCCCGTGTAAAACGGATAAATGTCTAATAATTGCAGATTTAATGTCATTTAAATATAATTTGTGTTTATTGTGTTGTGATATTCCAATGTGTGTCATATTGTGCCACGTGAAGAACACTATGGACACTCGCAAATGTCGAAGAGTATCAATAATAGGATATTTTGAATAGACTTGAGTGCGGTGAAGCACTAATTTTGAGGAGAAGAGACTCACAGATAACTTTGATTTTTGTTGTGGGAAGTAAATGCAAAGTATCTTTTTTGTGTTTTATGTTGTATTGCCATGATTTTCTATCATTAAATGTTATACTTAGGAATATGTTGTTTCTTTCAAGTAGAGTAGTCACCTGACAGACTCAAATCCTGAGCATGTGATCGTATGGTGGGTTGAACGCCCCATACCTCGAAAGACCGTGAGTTAGCTGGGATACGAACACATGTTCCATATGATGACGATTGGGTACAGTACACATATATAAGGGTAAGTTTGTAGGGCCAGGGAAAACCGCATAGGCAGAAAGGAAAGATTGCCTACACGTAAAACCTGGCGGCTTGGTTATTGCCACATGCAAGGATAATGTGGGTATGGAAATGAGTAGGTATGTTAGTTGGGAGAAGGTATCATGCACCAGATCCATGTCCGTCTTCTCGCCAGTTCGTCTCCGGGGAATCCGTTAGAACTCGGCACTGCTGGGATGAGCGCGGGCCTTGCCGGCTACCGAGCAATGGTACAAGTATCTGGAGAACCTGCGCCACTACCCGATCTCCATGGGGTCCCTGGTACCGAGCCTCCGTCACCGGAGAGTGGAGGGGGGCCTCGCCTGCCGAAGCAGGGGCCTAGTAGGCGGTCCATGGGAACGAGCCACCTTCCTCTCTGCTCTTGCCATGGACCTGTAGACAGGGCAACTGCGATGGGATGACGGATGGTCACCCATGCAGTTGGCGCACACTGGCGCGTCCCGCGGCACCGTGCAGCCGGTGTAGTGGTGGCCACCTGAGCACCGGTTACAACGGACTGGAGAGCCGCAGGATCCCTGGAAGTGGCCCCATCTCAGACAGCGCAAACACTGTAAAAGCTGAGCTGAGCGGGGCCTCATATTACCTGGCTGTAGCGGCTGTCCCTGGCTGCGGCTGGTGGCCTCGCGGCGTCCTGGCTCCCCCTCCTGGGGGCGCTGCGGGTGACGGTCCTCTGGGCTGCTGCGGTTGACCTTCCGCTGCTTTGGGGCCGTCCTGGTGGCCCCGGCCGTCTCTGGTGTCCCCTTCCTGGCGGTGGTGGCGGGCGCGAGTTGCCTCGCTAAAGGCCCCATCTGGGGCTCTGGTAGTCGCTCCTCCTCCTGGTTGGCGGGCGCGAGTTGCCCCGCTGAAGGCACCGCCTGAGGTGCTGGTTGAGGCGCCTGAGTCCTCTTGGAGAAGGTCAGGGGGCCCGCCTGGGTCCCGATCTCTGCATGCGTCGTGACGTCCTTCTTGGTTGTAGAATGCTCCGCACCGTCCACCGCGTAGCGGAGGATCTGCGGAGGGGCACCTGGCCCGTAGGCTGGTACCACAGCGACCTGCCAGATCTCGGCCATTGCTGTGAGGTAAGTCTGGACGACGTCCTGCAGATAGGGCTTGGCCAAGGCCCCAGTGGGGAGGAAGGCTTCGATGTCCTCGCGGACACGTTCAGCTCCTCCCGTCGTGACCAAGTGGGCCTGGTCCAGGTAAGCCCTGATGACTTCCCTCTCTTCGTCCTGGTTGATGCCTGGCCTGTAATAAACAAAGAAGGCCCAGGAGCTGGGGTCGTAGCCACTTGCTCGCTCGGAGCCTGGGGAAGTGGCCCCAGGGTGCCCATGAACGGTGTCCGATCTCACATCGCTCGCCCAGCTGAACCTGGCGTCTGGGCTGCTGCTGCTTTCCTGTCGCGGGGAGCTAGCCGGTCCTGGCGTCCAACTCTTCTCGGACTCGGCTAGCTCAGAGGGCCCAGGGGAGGCATCGGTTGGCTCGGACCGCAGGCACACCTGCGTTATGTCCGGGCTACCTGTGCTCCCCGGGCCGGGAGCTACTCCAGCGTTGAGTGCGCCAGCCGGGATGTGAGGCACCCCTACCTCTTCAACGGCTGACGGCTTCTGCGCCGCTGGCGTCTTCTCACCAAGGGCCTGCTGGCGTGCCCGCGTGACCGGAGGAGAGGGCCCTGTGCAGGTTAACTCCCCACCCAAGGAGCCTGCCGATCGTGGCCCTCTACCTCTCCGGGCGCGGTTGCGCCTGCTCTGGCCCCCTGGCTTGCTCGCCGGTCCTCAGCTGCTTCCTCCACTCGATGGTCCCGCTGCTCGTAGTCTCCATCCTGGTGAGCTGTTAGAACAACTTTGCTGGTCTGCTGCTGCTACTGACAAGGTGTCCTTCCTCTTACGAGTCTGAGACGAACTTTCCGTCCTCCCTTCTCGGCGCGCAAACAATATATGCACTCGCCGAACCCCCCCCCCCCCCCCCCTCTCCGGAGCCGTCTCCTACTCGCCCGGTATCCACTGATTGGCTGAGCCACCACGCGATACTCCCGACCTCAGGGTCAATATACTCGGCGCGACGATGTCGATTACCGGTCCAGGCCATTTCGCCTTTTCTTGATGCAGCCAGCTGGAAGTGCCCCACGCTTCTCGACAAGAATATACCTGTAGCTGAATTCCCATTGAATCATCTCTCTCTCAATAAACTCTAACTGACAAAAATCCGTAAAATTCCGTAATCATATAATTTTCCGCGATAATGTTGTTCGTAATAATTCGCTTGATAATGTTTTCTATAACATCGAAAACCTATCTGTATACTTATAATCTTATAAACAAGATGTTCAGTAAAGAACATATAGCCTACTTTCTCCTAAATGTATGAGTATAGTTATAACTCGTTGTTATTATCAAAGAGTATAATAGAATCATTTCTTGGTTGAAGACCTTAGAAACTATTTACCTCTACCAAACGCCACAACCTAGAAAAAAACTACTACCATCATTGAAGAAAGATAGATAAGAAGTATCTCAAGAATGTTATGGATTTGGAGACATAATCGACCGGACTGGCTGCGTGGCTCTGCGGTAACGTTCTCGCTTGCTGGGCCCTAGGTTGCAGGTTCGTATCCTGGCGCAGTCAGCTGGCATTTGAGGGTGCACAAATGCGAGGGAGCCAAAATTCTGGCACCCCGGCGTATCTAAAAGCAGCAGTAGTTAAAAGGGTCGTAAAACAAATAACATTATTATTATTGTTATTATTACATAATCGACCTGCCGTGGGCAACATCCAACTTTGAGTTGAGGCTTGTCTTTACACGTCTGGTTGTGCATGGCTTTCACAACCCTAATTGAATTAACAAATCTTTCCGTGTCCCTACAGAGACGTGTGTATACAAACTATGTGGATATTTTCGATTGCTATTTGCCTGAAATAAAAGTATTAATAACCTGAACTAGTACCAGCGGCTAGAATTCAGTTACTATGTGAAATCGTTTTGTTCTTTACTTCAAATAACATTTTCAAATAACATTTTCAAATAACGCACAATAGGCTGTAACAAACCCTTTAAAATAAGAAGTAAAAATGTATCATAGTATCATCCTGTCATTATTCAAATTCGATGCGCATAGAATGCCAATGGTATACTATCAATGGAGTCCCATGTAGACCAGTCGTGAAATCTAGGGGAGAAATATCGAACAATATAATCCTAACAGGGCGAGTGCATTCTAGCGGCCATAAGAAGAAACTTTTCAATAAAATCTGGAAGTTAATAAGTAGGCCGGCGTGCAGTTACCTTTTTGGCTGCTAGATGTCTCGAGCAAATCTGCTGGCGAATTATGTTTTAATTAAATATATGTTTTGCACCGTAATATGCACAATATAAGGCTTAATTTTAAAATGTCTGAGTCATTACAAAGCAACAAATATGTAAAATTGCAAGCAAAAAACCAAACTCTGATGGGGTTTGAACCATAGGCATATGAATGACAGACTAACGCTTTACCACGGAGCCATTTGTGCCAACGAACATTGATCTATATAAAATGACTTACATAGAACTTGTTAGCAAATAATGATTTAGACCTAACGATTTCATCAGTGGAGTATATTATTTATGTATAAAGCATTTCATACTAAGTTTATTTATTTTGTATCAGTACGCTATATTGCATGCAATACTCAAATTAGTGAAATATAAGTCAGGCATAAGATATCCGCTGCCATCTTGTCTTCTTACCGAGACGGCTCAGCTCAGCTTTTTAAAATCACTTCTGCACTATATTATTACAAAATAAACTTTTAATTTCGAACGTGCCTCTTCCTTTAGAACAGTTAAATCGATTCTCGGCTCGATAATCGGAACTGGTGGGTCCCATGATATGGATTATAAAGTTTGCATAATTCGCACGGCCGCCATCCTGAAATAGTAGTTTGGTCACAAGACGCGTCCTATATGAAGGTATATTATTACCAAATTTGGTAGAGATCGGATAATTTGGTTAGTCGCTATTTGATTTTACGTTTTGAACGTTTGAGTGGCCGCCATTCAGATTTGGTAAATATGGCGGCGATATAAAACATGACACTGAGGTGCCCTTTGCTTGTTCTACCTCTGTACCAAATTTCGTTCAATTCGGTTTCACCGTGTTCGAATTGATAGTGGGGGGACAGACATTCAGAGTACACACACTCACACACACACACACAGACTCACACACACACAGACAGAGACACAATTTTTGGCCCTGTAGTGATCTCATAAGTCTACTTTCATTTTTTGCAAAAATCGAAAGTAGGCTAAAAACGCTACAAAACAATACCTTAATAATAATAATAAGTTACATGAAACATATCTTGGCTAAACAAGTTGCCGCGTAAATAAACATTGAATGGCTTCCTACTGACTTATGTCAGTGGCGTAAAATACCCTCGAAAAACACGTTACAATGCCTCAACTCAACGTCCGGTCGATTAGCCTATGTCTCCAGTTCCATAAAATTCTTGAGACATGTCTTCTCTTTCTTTCTTCAATGGTGGTAGCAGTTTTTCCGAGGTTCTGGTGTTCGGTAGAGGTAAATAGTTTCTAAGGTCTTCAACCAAGAAATGATTCTATTATACTCTTTGATAAAGACAAAGAGTTACAACTATACTCATACATTTAGGAGAAAGTAGGCTATATGTTCTTTACTGAACATCTTGTTTATATTTATATTAGACTCAATCGTATTGATCGACTGAAAAAGTACAAAAGTCAATTTGTAAAGGCAACACTGAAAACTAAAAGAATGGTTTCAAATCTCTACATTGTCATAAACATGTTGGTTGGTTCCTTAGTTTAGGGGTTGTGACAACGCGGTGTACTTTGGGTGTGTGTAGAATCTGTCTGATAACCGGTGTTAATTGTGATGGCTGTATTAGTGTGTGTTATCTGTTTTAATTCAAGTAAGGACTGCAGACAATAATTTCAAGTAGTTCCTACTTTTGCTACCAAATGCTACCGTCCACTACACCTAGCTTGTGGACCTGGCTACTACTAGATGCGATCGCAACCAGCGCCTGATGACGAACGTTGGAACTGAGCATTAATCAAACCTAACCTACACATGTTTGCTTCACACAAGTTTAGTTAGTGGAAGGTTCTTATTCATGCCATAAATCAGTGACATGGGCACGCCGGCTTTGCTTCTCCTCCGAAGGAAGGCATAATGAGGGATTTTTAATGCTCTTAAAAAATCCGACGACTTCGGCCGGGTTTGAACCCGCGACCTTGGGCATAGAAGCTCAGCATGCTATCAACTACGCCACCGAAGCCGCCCAGTGTGTGAGTTCATTAGAAGTAGTTGTAGCGGCAGCAGTAGGTTCATTTCATTCTCATATTTTCGCCTTCATATCATTAGGGGCCGATAACCCAGATGTTAGGTCCCTTAAAACAACAATAATCATCATCATTTTTATTTCTTCACAGAATAAATTGTCTTGGTTTAAAGCATGTTTGCATCAGAGAACAAAGTTCTTTTTCTAACTGGAAATTGATTGAAAGTTGACGCCTCGAGGTTTCGCCCCAAGCCCAGTATGTCTTTCAATTATTAATAATGATAGGCTATATCCAACAGATTTGAAAATACGGTACGGTAGCCTACTTCCTTTCTCATGCATGCTACACTGATAAATCGGCATTGCATACTTTCTCCTTTCACCTTAAGTCGCATGCAAGCACGTAGAGTACATGCCTTCAATGAATATACTCATACACTTTATAAATGTGATCTAAAGGAGTTCTTCTCAATCCTGATTATCCGGGGTCCGGTAACTTCATTTTGAAAACCTGTGGGATCCAGGCGCGTATTCAAGGGGGAGAGGGTGTCACGGGGGTCATGACCCCCCCCCCACCCACCCACCCACCCACCCCAAACGGAGGCCAATTTTTTTTTCAAGCTCAAAAAACGAAAATACAATAACCAGATAAAGAAAACTTAACGAATTTTAACTGAAAAACAGTTTTTATTTTATTTTATTCAAAACTGAAAATATCTTTATTGAAATTATTATGTTTTGTTACAACTGTACATATTTACAACTTCATACCCGTTATATAAAAACTATTATTTATATAACAAAATCAACTCGTTTATTTTGTTTAGCAAAACTTGTGATTACCGAATCGATGTCTATAGTGATGTCACAATGAATGTGCAGCAATGCACGGATAGGAATTTGGGTCTTTTTTCGCACCAAAAATTTTGCCGACGTCCAAACTGCAAGCTTGGTTGGCAATTTAAGCTGTGACTTTCTCCCTTTGTCGGTACCAACTCGACTTGCCGAAACTGTAACGTACCTTGATACTTTTCTCGGATATCGATGTTCAAGTCGCAAAACACGCCGTTGCAATTTGTACGAATATTTTTGGTGCGCTAAACGCATCAAATTTCTATCCATGTAGCTTGCAAAAAAAAATTGGTCTGGTTTTGTACGTTTGGTTATTTTGTGATTGCGTTGTTAGTGATACCATTTTTTCAATTCTGTGACTTCCCCCCCCCCTCCCCCCTCCCCCCCTCCCCCCACAAAAGCCAAACTCTAGATCCGCGCCTGGTGGGATCCATCCTTGGTAGAAACTTGGCATGCTGTGCTTAATTCCGCAACATCGGTTTCCTTATCTCTTAATCAACGTTTGCACAATTTAGGCGTGAAATGTTCTAAGTTGCAACACCACAAAGGAATAAGGCGTTTGTGTTAATTTCCAAGATGTGTTGTAATGACACTAC
This sequence comes from Meconema thalassinum, assembly GCA_946902985.2. Classification (NCBI taxonomy): domain Eukaryota; kingdom Metazoa; phylum Arthropoda; class Insecta; order Orthoptera; family Tettigoniidae; genus Meconema; species Meconema thalassinum. Next base: position 86,882,644 of record OX336393.1, read on the forward strand.
GTACAGGGGACCAAATTATTATGGCAAAGCTCAATAGAACCAAATTCTTTATTGCAAATTAAGATACAGTGCATTAGAATGGAAGATTTTATTTGAGTCCAAGTCTGCGTTGCAGGACATTTCTTAGTTGTATTTGTCATAATATTGCCCCAAATGTGCTATAGGAAATCTTTTAAGAACCACAATCATATGAATTCACGTACTTTTTACGAATGTAACGTTAAAGCCCATTCATATTATTTTATTTTCAAATGAACAATAGACATTTAGGTCTAACCTCTAAGAAAGCAAAATGTTGTGCTGTCGGAACTAAAATAACTCTGTCGTCGTTTCTTCTTTTGTTACGAATAATGTAGAGCAGGGGTCTCCAAACCTTTCTGCCTACGGGCCACACTGACTCCTTCACAAAGTCCCAAGGGACAAACTCATCATACCAACATACTGTAGTTTTGAATTACGTGCAAAGTTTCGTGTCGGGACTAGCCGGCGAGTGAGATCTATGGCGCAGGGTGCGGGGATGATTTGCAGGGTAGCGATATTTTAAAAGAAATATATTGAAAGTCATCATTACTGGAATTGTATAAGAGTCTTCCACACACAGTTTGATTAGTTGCATAAATATGCTCTCGACATTACTTACTTTTCTGTGTGAAAAAGATCCAAATTAATTGATGAGCATTTGATGTAGCTGCTGATAATTTCCAATAGTGAACTTGTTCCAAAACTGCAAAAGATTGTCAGTGGAAAGTTACAGCTGCATAAATCGCATTAACCATAGTAATCTAATAATAATAGCAGGCTAATAATCATCATTTATTGCATTGAACGGGCCTTTGAGGCCTTCAGCAGAAGGACAATAGGAAAATAAAAATATTACAAATATTACAAAAACCAAAAAATATTAAAAAGGAAAAATATTACAAAACACAAAAAAAAAGATCCAAAAAAGAAAAGTCAGTCAATCACAAGAAGAGGTATTTGCTGCAGATGGCGGCTAGTAATAATAATGAATAATTTAATTATGTGAATTAGGGCCTACCAATATATTTCACATACAGAGGTGTGCAAATTATTAGACTCGACGCGAGTATTCCGAAATTTCATTTACACTTTTCAGCACTTAATGCTCTAAATATGTTTGCAAGGCGCTAACATTATTTCAACTGTTTAGCCAATCAATTAGTCTTAATCGCATTTTCCTGTAAGAAACTGTCAGTAAAATGATGTAGATTTTCCACTAAAAGAGGAGCCCTGCTAATGCAAAATGTAACACGTTTGGTTTTGATTACTTTATCCTACTCTTCGTGTTAATTCAGAGCAGGGAATTTGCAGTCATTTTTACTAATGCTCCGCTGTTGAACTATTCAAAGATTCGTGAACCATGGATTGAAATCACCAGACTTAGAGGGTACATTCCAAAGTCAATGGAAAAAGAGAAAGCGGATCCAGCACAGGTATCCCTTAAACTCCCCAATTATGAACATTTCCAGATGCAATTCCTTATGGGAAAATGTGTGAGATCGCAGGAGAGAAATCATTAGTAACTAAGGCAATAACAGATGTCAGCAGTTGGACAATAAAATGATTTTGAATTATTTAAAAAAATTATTCTAATAATTTATTTGCACACCTCTGTCAATAATTACAGTTAAAATGGCCAGTTATTGTATTGTGTTTCTTAATTGGTCGTTAAATAAAAACATCTGGTTATAATTTGTATGGTTTAAATTTTAAATGTAAATTTTACAATGTAGCCTAATCAAAATAGGCTATGGTGGGCCGGACTGGCCCGCGGGCCGTAGTTTGGAGACTCCTGGTGTATTGTACCCATGTGAGTAATCTCGATGGTAAATATGCAGCTGCCTCCAGCTAGCATCAGGTCTCAGGCGCGTGCCGTTCCCCCAAATGAGCACTGCATATTTTGGATTTGAGGCTATAAGGTAACAACTCTACAATAACAAGGCACAACTCTATTCTAAAACTTTAATTCAGTAAATGAAAATCATGGCTTCAAACACAAAAACAATCCCAAAACCATAAAAAAACAAAGCAAACAAAAATCTACTTCCACAAACAAACAAAATTGAAATCATAATAAAGTCATATTAAACCATAAAGCTGTAACCTTATGTGAACTACATAAAGATATTCTGGTGCGCTGATGCACCTACGACTTCAATACAAACTGTACATTAACATAACAGTCATACAATGTGACTTCTTTAATATCACAAATTAATTATTCCTTGAACCTCTTGGTTTTAACAATTATGTGTGCCGTGCGTGTTTTGATTTTTCTCTTCTCACCAAACAAATGCTTTCATGCATTACCTATTCGGACGTTGCACCGCAATCAACGTGCAACTCCATAATTATGTAAGCTACCCCTCCACTTCCTCTATTTATATGGTTCCATTGCATGCTGTAAGTGATTCCTACATAAAACGTTACGTTATAGCTGGTGTCGGATGGTACAATAGATTACCTCGCTCTCGTGGCGATTGGCATCTGGTAACTAACTTCAAAACTTGGTTTCAGTGACAGTACAAATACATCATCTAACTATTCGTCAGATAGCTAAAATAATGAACCATCAGGATAATCTATAATTATCCATGTGTTCCTAAACCACATGGCTACATTACTCAACATAACAATCTTTCATCATATGTCATTTACCAGGGTCTAAAATCTGTCCCTTTCAACTCGCCTTGACGGTTCGAGTTTAGACTGCAGACCCTCGGCTAGGGGAGTCCGCACACAATAGAAAGTGGGATGGGTGTTCCACCAATTACCTCGACCCTCCTAAAAGGTTTTGAATGCTTTCCTCTCTAAGCAGTAAAGATTTACAAGACAAATACTGTTGTCTGACCGACACATATATCCCAAAGGATCTTACTTGACTATTATGCAAGCAGGTATTGAATGAGCTTTTTAATTACTCCTACACAGAGGATATAATAATAATTACTGGCCTCACACGGGTCCATTCAACATGAAGGTTCGGGGTTCGTAATGCATTAGTCTAACGGGTGACCGATGTCTCAAGTAAAATATAGGCGCTCACTGCAGCTGTCGCCATGAGTTTCGCTACCACGAGCGGAAATAACTCATTAATAAGTTCTCGGGAGACCATAGAGTATCGAGGTGTCCTCGTTTCCCTCGTCTCTATTACAGGATCCCAACCCGGAACACTTTCATATCCTTCCTCAGAGCTAGGGTACACACTACAACTCTGGCATAAAATTATATCTCCACTTATGCCCATGACATAGGAGATTTCATACGTAGAATAGACCATCTGGCCCCTAACTCAATGCAACGACCTCCGACCTATATTTTAAGAGAAATCTAACAATTTACTCTATAAGCTTCTCATATAATCTGCAAATTCAATTCACTAAAAGCTCTTTCATTACTGGCATCATTATTGAATATATGCAATATTCTGATATAAAACTTCTTTCCTTAATTACTGTAATGTAATCTTACTGTATCATCTTACTGCTTAGATTGATAAGTCTTGCAATTAGCGTAAATCTCTCGCTTACAACATTTATTTGTTTCCTGATGTGTTCATTCATACTTTTAATATTCATTATTATTATTACCATTAATCTCACTGACATAAATGACCAAAATCATTACTTTATTATTCTTATTAATCTCACTGACATAAATGACCAAAAATCATTACTTTATTATTCTTATTAATCTCACTGACATAAATGACCAAAAATCATTACTTATTATTATTCTCACATAGCTTTACCAAAAATATCCGACATAGCTAAACGTCTTAAAATCCGAACAATAGTGCTCGTCACATTTACATAATTGATTGCCATTCTTAATTCATAGTGGGAATGATTACTCCACTTAATGATGCAAATTAACATCTCAACTCTATAAAAATCAACACAATAATGCTCAAACATGGAGGATCTGCCTCCTAAACTGATTCTTACTGGCATCTTTACGGAATCACAACATGCAATGGCCCATATTTCTACATAATCATAACTTGTGGGGTACTTACATTTTTATAGGCGTCTTATGGTGGCTCCAACCAATCATATTTCTCCATGTCGCCCGCCATTAGCAGGTTTAACGCGACATATTCATCTTGCAAACACACATTTTATAACACATAATTTTCATCAACAACACGACACGTTGCATAACTCTCAGGAAGCTATCGCTCCCAAACATGTGAAACACTTATCTAATCACTATTTTAAATGATATTTTTACATATGTTGTACACTTAACACACGTCACTTTATACACTTTTCAATGCTGAAATTTCCTAGCAAAGATCGAAATTGCAGGTGTTGACGGCATCTCTCGTGCTCCTATCAATTCCTGATTGAAAGTCTGGTATACCTGCTTTCGGAATTCACCAACAGTTTTTATATTTCCTACTCCTACGGTAAGCGTCCTGCGCTGCATAAATATGCTAGCTCTCGTCTTGAGTTTTATCATCTGGTACTCTCACGACATTACCAAGCACGTCATAGAGTTTCATTTAGCGCATACCATCGTAATTACACACATACGATCAGTCAATACTATACACATTGCGCTCAACACTGTCCAATACTTTACACAAATAATTATTTACAATAGTTCTGCCATTAGCCTACACGGTGCTTCATAAGTGAACACGGCATAGTTCGTACTGCTGATTATGCCTATAGCACGACTATTATTCATACAAGCTTATAAAATGCTTCATTAACATGTACCAGTCTTTGTCCGGCGTCTATTATGAGTAGAACCGCCATGCGTTCTGCCTTGACGAACTTGCTTCAAAGTGGCTGTACCTGACTGAAGATTCACTTGAAGACTGCTCGTACCTTACTTGAAGACTGCTGTATACTGCTTACATACTGTCTCGTACTGCTGCGTACTTGCTGCATACTGATTGCAACTTACTGCAATTGTGCTGCAACTGGGTAACTTCTAACGTCGTGAAGACTGCATAAGACTGCAACTGGGTGCAAACTGCACGTGAACTGCGCGTGGACTGAGCTTCAACTGAGAGAGACTGGGCTGAGACTGAGTGTAACTGGTCGCTCCTCCAAGGGTCTACTCCCTTATATCAGATTCCCACTGAAAGTAGGGCGAAATCTTCCCGCGAAATCTTGGCTCCTCTCACAGCGTGAATCTGGTCTCCAAACCATGATCATTGGGTTCCTCTTTCTTCACAGATTCCAAAACTATCTGCGTGCAAAGGAATCGCTCGTCCAATTAATTAATATTAATTCCTTTCTCCATAGCGTGGGACGCTATCTTACGGGTATTCCCCGGCAACATTCTCAAATCTATCCGCGCACAATGGTAGCTTTACAGTCCTTCCGCACTTCGTTAAATATGCCCCAATTTCGCAGGTAAAAGGCTCTAAAATTAGCCTCCTGCCAAAAGATTCATCTGTGAGCAACTCTCATCTCAATTCGTTGCTCCAATCACGAGTAATCAATGATTTTCCTGGGCATCTCTCCTCCCACTCCTCAAATCTATTCTCCGTCGGGGAATAACTGGGTCATTATTCAGGCCTCCCCCTTGCTCCAGACGACAGAATGGGGTCACAGAGATGGACATGGCTCCACTGGGCCCCACCCACAATTCTGGGCTAATTTGTAAAATGTCAACTCTGCCCTCTTCGTGCTTCAAGCCTCGTATAGCCTACACCAAGTAGTCTAATAATGCTGTAATCTGCTCATTATTCCCTGCATTATTTTAATAAATAATGTCATTGCACCAAAAATCACACCAGTGATTAAATATACACTTCTTTCGAGGTTTTTTTTTACCATGAAACTGCCTCTTACAGATCTCTGGTTCGTTCCCCGGTGGAACCTTCATACTGAGATCACAGTCTCTGAGAACCACGTTCGATTCCAGTCAGCATAACCTCCTCGGGTTCAGTATGGCATACGAATATATTAAATAGAAGGAATTGGAGAAGGTGGATGGAAAACCAAACAAGTCCAGTTTAGACCATAAATGAGTTGAAACCGGAATAGAGTTCTTTAGGCAGCGACGCATTATGTACAGTGCAAAACAACATTAGTTCATATGAAGAAGTCCTTATAATTATTGTAGGAAAGAGATTAAGGCAGTTGCAAAACATCACCTGTTCTAGACCTGTGATGTTTTGCTACTGACAAAGCACGCCGTATCTAAGTGAGGACAGTAGCAGAAGAGCACAAGGTAATGCGTAATCGTCATGTTCTTCAGCAAATGCTACGTAGGTTGACGTTAATCAAATTATGATCAAGGATTACAAAACGTACCTTGGAAAAAAATTACAGTCAGTCTGAATGACTAGACGTTATATCATTTCAAATTACGCATGCTACAAATGCTACACATGTTAGAAAGGCTCAGGAGGGCTTTCGCTCGAAGCCCCAGGACTCTTTCAACAGACTCCATTACCCATTAACTTAGGCTTCCCGCGCGGGAATCTCTTTAAGGGTCACCCTGTATTTGAGTCTGACATCTTTTACAACTCTTTAAGGGTCACCCATTATTTGAATCTAATATCTTGCAAACCTCGTTAGGGGTCACACTGTATTTGAATTGAATCTAACATACTGTACACCTCGTTAAGTGTCACCCTGTATTTTGCTCTGACATCCTGCACACCTCTTTAGGAGGCACCCTGTATTCTTATCTGGCATTTTGTATATCTCTTTAGAAGTCACCCTGTATTCTTGTGTGACATCTTGTACACCTCTTTAGGAGTCACCCTGTATTCTTGTCTGACATCTTGTGCACCTCTTTAGGAGTCACCCTGTATACTTCTCTGCCTTCTTGTACACCTCTTTAAGAGTCACCTTGTATTCTTATCTGGCATCTTGTATATCTCTTTAGGGGTCACCCTTTATTCTTCTCTGCCATCTTTTACACCTCTTTAAGAATCACCTTGTATTCTTATCTGGCATCTTGTATATCTCTTTAGGAGTCACCCTGTATTCTTATCTGGCATCTTGTACTGTATTTTGCTCTGAAAACCTGCACACCTCTTTAGGAGGCACCTGTATTCTTATATGGCATCTTGTATATCTCTTTAGAAGTCACCCTGTATTCTTGTGTGACATCTTGTACACCTCTTTAGGAGTCACCCTGTATTCTTGTCTGACATCTTGTGCACCTCTTAAGGAGCCCCCCTGTATTCTTCTCAGCCATCTTGTACACCTATTTAAGAGTCACCTTGTATTCTTATCTGGCATCTTGTATATCTCTTTAGGAGTCACCCTGTATTCTTATCTGGCATCTTGCACTGTATTTTGCTCTGACATCCTGCACACCTCTTTAGGAGGCACCCTGTATTCTTATATGGCATATTGTATATCTCTTTAGAAGTCACCCTGTATTCTTGTGTGACATCTTGTACTCCTCTTTAGGAGTCACCCTGTTTTGTTATCTGGCATATTGTACAGTATTTTGCTCTGCCATCCTGCACACCTCTTTAGGAGGCACCCTGTATTCTTTTATGGCATCTTGTATATCTCTTTAGAAGTCACCTTGTATTCTTGTGTGACATCTTGTACACCTCTTTAGGAGTCACCCTGTATTCTTATCTGGCATCTTGCACTGTATTTTGCTCTGACATCCTGCACACCTCTTTAGGAGGCACCCTGTATTCTTATATGGCATATTGTATATATCTTTAGAAGTCACCCTGTATTCTTGTGTGACATCTTGTACACCTCTTTAGGAGTCACCCTGTTTTGTTATCTGGCATATTGTACAGTATTTTGCTCTGCCATCCTGCACACCTCTTTAGGAGGCACCCTGTATTCTTTTATGGCATCTTGTATATCTCTTTAGAAGTCACCTTGTATTCTTGTGTGACATCTTGTACACCTCTTTAGGAGTCACCCTGTATTCTTATCTGGCATCTTGCACTGTATTTTGCTCTGACAACCTGCACACCTCTTTAGGAGGCACCTGTATTCTTATCTGGCATTTTGTATATCTCTTTAGAAGTCACCCTGTATTCTTGTGTGACATCTTGTACACCTCTTTAGGAGTCACCCTGTATTCTTGTCTGACATTTTGTGCACCTCTTTAGGAAACACCCTGTATTCTCCTCTGCCATCTTGTATACCTCTTTAAAAGTCACCTTGTATTCTTATCTGGCGTCTTGTATATCTCTTTAGGAGTCATCCTGTATTCTTGTGTGACATGTTGTACACCTATTTAGGAGTCACCCTGTATTATTTTCGCTTCGCCCGAAGCCCCAGGTCGCTCGACGCCCCAGGACTCTTTCAACAGACTCCATTAACCAATAACTTAGGCTACCCGCGTGGCTGCATGACGTCACGCACTTGCCGTCCATTACCCATTAACTTAGGCTTCCCGCGCGACTGCATGACGTCACAGTCTCCGTCTCCGTCTCGCATAACGTTAGACCCAAGCATAACGATGAAGTCGACAAGATCATTTGAAATGATAAAATAGATCCCAAACCTGTTGACACAAGTTTCAATGACAGAAAAAAGTGGGCTGTAACTGCTTACAAAATAATAGAAAATACAGGTACTGTTGTCATTAGGCTACTGGCCATCAATATAGGCTACTCACCCAAGTTTTCAAGTACAGGAACATTGAACTTTCTAAGAACGGCCTTAATAATGCCTATAAGGAAGAAATACCACTGAAAGTGTCAAAAGCAAGAGACATAATGAAGTACCGTATATAGACAGTATCCATACTTTAAGTTATCGTATCGACAGCTGGTTAAGAAGTACGGAAACCAAACTAGTGATAATACAGAAAGTGACAGTGAACTTTGGGACATTAACAGTGAATAGAAGTTCATCATCATCATCTTCTTCTTCTTCATTTCCCCTTTTCCAGTTGCCATTGGGTGGGGGCAAATATGGTTCCTCTCCACTTTGTTCTGTCGTTCCACCATTCCTCTTCCGACACAGTGTTCCAATCCAGGTTCCGTCTTCTAATGCTATTCTCCACCGAGTCCATCCAACACATTCTTGATCTTCCTCGTCCTCTCTTCCCTGTCATCCGTCGTTCCAGTGTTCGTCTTGGTAGCCTTACTTCATTCATCCGTTTGACATGTCCAAACCATCTCAATCTGTTTTGCTCCAGTTTGTCATTTAGTTTCTGTACTCCCTGTTCTCTCCGTATATCTTCATTTCTCAGTCTGTCCCTCCTCGTTTTCTGGACCATACTTCTCAGGAATCTCATCTCTGCTGCTTGTACTCTGCTCTCATCCCTCTTAGTCATTGCCCAAGTTTCTGCTGCATAAGTCATTATAGGAACATGATATGCTTTGGACATAACTTCTTTAGCCTTAATTGGTATATCCTTGTTCCATACTAGTTCCCGTACCTGTTGGTAGAAAGCACTCCCGAGTTGTATTCTTCTGCTAATTTCCAAATCTAGTCTTCCATCTTCAGTCAGTTCACTTCCCAAGTATTTGAAGTGTTTCACTACTTCCAATTCCTTATCTCCTACTTTGATTACTCCTTTTCCTTCTTTCTTATCTCTACTCATCACCACTATTTTACTCATCTCCACATTTATCTTCAATCCCCATTGCTCAATCTTTTCATTTATTACGTCTAACTGTTCTTGTACCTCCATCTCATCCTCGCCCCAGATCACAACGTCGTCGGCAAACAACATGGGCAGTTAGGAAGATGAAGATGGGGAAAGCTGTGGGAATCGACGAAGTGGCAATAGAAATGATCAAGGCGACAGGACCAGTGGGACTGCAGTGGACATACAGACTTCTCAGGGGTGTGTTGAGAGAGAAGAAAGTACCTGAAGTCTGGAAAAAGGGAATAATATTGCCAATTTTCAAGAAAGGAGACAGGAAGGTGTGTGGTAACTACCGAGGAATCACCATCATCTCGCATGTTGCCAAAGTAATGGAAAGAATCATAGAAAGAAGAATTAGAGTAAAGGTAAAAGAGAAATAGAGGAAGAGCAGTTTGGATTTAGAGGGGCAGGTCAACAGTGGAACCCATTTTCATTCTGAGACAGAACATTGAAAAGAGTTGGGAATATGGGAAGGATATGGTAATGACTTTTATTGATCTAGTAAAGGCCTATGATAGCATCCCTAGAACAAAAGTTTGGGAAAGCTTAACAAATAGAGGGATAGGCAAGGAACTGAGAGACATGATAAAAGGAATGTGCATGGAGTGCTACAGTAGTGTGAAGACTAGAGTCGGGACATCGGAATGGTTTAAAATTGACACTGGACTAAAGCAAGGAAGTGTGTTGTCACCATTAGTGTTCGTAATGGTGATGGATGACATCATGAAGGCAGCTATGATAGAATATAGTAGGGCAAAGATGAAGGTAATAGAAGTTCATAAATAACAATATTTTTGGAAGATTGTAGTATTACGTGACCGTTAATCTTGAGATCATCAGCCACGGGACCTACTTTTTACGTGGAATCCGAAACACAGGACATAGCATTTCACTTTTAAAATCTCACATGCATTGCATGGGAGCGTGGTGGCTCAGCGGTATGCTCTTGGCCTCTCACCACTGAGGACCGGGTTCGATTCCCGGTCAATGCATCAGCGATTTTCAAAGTGAAATGTCATGTCCTGTGTTTCGGATTCCACGTAAAAGGGAGGTCCCGTGGCTCATGATCTCGAAATTAACGGTCACATATAAGTAGGAACAGGATACAGGCAATCTATACATTGTTGAAAATTATGTGAAGCAACCACCTCCTGTCTTCTTTATTTTAATCATGTGGCCAACTTGTTTTTCATTTGTCATTCCTTGTTATTACAAAAGATCATTATATTTTCTTAATAGATATAGAGTCCAAGTACTTTATATATTGTTTTAGAAGAAGTCATTAGACATACAAAACCAATATCCTCACACAACCTATCTGGGAGTCATTTCTAGCACTGGCCAAAAAATATCACAAGTCTGTTTACATTTAACAATGAAATAACTTTAAAAAACTATTTTCTCAAAACTGTGTTTGGTGGACTTGTGTTGTTTTTTATATGACTTCTTCAATATTATAAGGTGCGTTCAAAAAGTAACGAGCCGGAGGCATAATTACAGAAACCAGTATCTGTATGATAGAAGTATTGGCCCTGGCTGTTGAGGCACTTGTCCCACTGTGACACGAGGCGCTGAATGGCTGTCTCATAAAATTCCCTGGGCTGCGATGTGAACCAGTTCCGAACGTACAGCTGGACGTCGGCGTCCGAGGTGAATCGTTGGCCCTTTTCAGGGGACCAAACATGGCGTAATCACAGGGAGAGAGGTTTGGACTGTATGGAGGGTGGCCGAGAACCTCCCATTTGAATTTCTGCATGAGTGCCGCGACTGTGTTGGCCTATGAGGTCGTGCATTGTCGTGGAGCGACCACGGCGGCTATGGCGTTCACTGGCACTCGGCGGTCCTGGGTAATGAGTGCATCAACCAGCTGGACGTTGTCATCGGTAATGCAGGGGGTGCCCCAGACCGGGCATCATCGTCTAACGACACCCGTCCTTCCCTGAAGCGCTTGACCCTTGCAAGGGACATGCAGTGTTCGCAGTACACTTGTGACATTCGGCGATGAATGTCCGTTCCCCCTACTCCTTCCGCTGTCAGAAACAGAACAACACCTCTTTGCTCTTCGGTTGACGCCTCCATGCCACTGTTTGAAATGCGACTGGCAGCGTTGGACGATTGATGCATGCTGCTGCTCGCTTTGTATCGTCACGTGACGTACACGGGTGCCCTCTAGCGACGGGCTGTAACCTTCCACACTCTGGTCGGAACCACATCTCATCACACACGCCACGATTAGCCGATGCAGTCACCGGTTTGCGCATTCGAGCCTTTGGCTCGTTACTTTTTGAACACACCTTGGAGAAAGTTCTGCCCTAAAACTTCCCCATACGGGAGAACGCGAAGTAGGTTTAAGCTTAACCAAAATAGCTACTGTTAAACAGCGAAAAGACTGAAGCGGTGCGGTGCAATGGGCATAAAAGTACATTACCAGAAAACAAAAGTTTAGTTAACAAGATATAAATAATATTTATTGAAACAACAATTTTCTTTAAATAACATTAAAATGCACAATAAATGCACACAACTGGGATATGCAGAGAATAATTAGTGTTAAATCTTAACAAATGAAGAGGGTCTGGCGACAGTACCCTGATTAATGATGGAAAAACCAATGTTAAGGATTGCCTAGATTTGAGAGAAATTGGAATTGAAATATAATATGCATATTAATAAAAGAACCATAAAAAAGATGAAATGTATGATGAGAGTAAGAAATTCAATTCTTTATCAAGTTTGAACTTATCTTCCAAATTGTTGAGCCAGCTCCATAAAAGTTCCAGTTAGCCTAAAACTGTTTTAAAAGTCCTCCACGGTTTCTTCGGGGGGGGGGGGGGGGGGAGGCGCTCATGGCCTCAAGATGCATATTCCGAAAAGATGAATATTCAACTCATCTTTTCCCTTCTGGTGACGGTTTGACACTGGTAGTGTCCAGGCGGTGACTGAGTATAAGTCGACATTGGGTGCGGCCAGGAAGACTGCTGCTTCCTCGAAGTTTAAAGTGAGATGCACCATCTAAGGTGAAACTTGCAGTGTGCTGCGGCTGGCAAACATTCCTGTCCTCTTGAGCGATGTATCAGAGTAGAGGCCTCGTGACGTAGCAGCGAGGTGAAGCAGCGACTGGCAATAGTGCCATGCGGTGTGGCAGCGTTGATCTGAATGACGATGTGATCAGAATGATGATTGATCAGAAGTGGTGGAGAACGCCAGCAGGTGGCGTCTTAAATAGTGATCATGGAACAATCTCGAAGGCTGGAGATTGCCCGACCAGACAAAGACCTGCCATTGGTCGAACGAAAGTCAGGGTGACGTCAGTCGACCCTGCTCAGCAGACAGCAGATGAGCCAGTAGATGCCGTGTATGCCGGGAGTGAGGAAGCTTGAGGTAGCGAGCGACTGGAACACTCAAGGTGAGAGCTATGATATCTATGAATAGGTGCTTGATAACAAGACTATGCATTTGGTTTAAGCAATTAATACATTTACAAAGAAATAATTACCATTCGGGGATCTCGGTAACAAGAAACAAAATTTGACCGACAAATGGGCCAAGCTAAACATTGAAAGCATCACGAAAGTGATCATGCTCCGAGAACTCCGAATGAAAACAAACAAAAGAATCAGTCAAAGCAAAACATGGATAACAGACGAGGAGAAACTAAGACTCGAAAGGCAAAACAGAGATAGCAGAGATGGGTCTAGTATAAAGACCTTTACCAGTTAAAGCATCAACAACTCTGACGCGTTTATCACGGCCAAAGTGGCAGTGAATAACTCTGCCTAGGTTCCATACGAGAGGCGGAGATGGGTCTCGAAGAAGAACCATGTCCCCCACTCGTACATCGGGTTGAGGAAGCTGCCATTTCTCACGCCTATTTTGCAAACTGAGATATTCTAACTTCCATCGGCGCCAAAAAGAACAGCGCAAAGATTCTACTTTTCTCCAAAAGATAGGTAGGTTAGGATCACAGCGTCGAACCAGCAAAGGCGGAGTAGCAGCAAGCGAAAAGCCAATCAGGAAGTGACTGGGTGTTAAAGGTAAAAGATCCTTAGGATCGTTTGAAAGAGGAGTCAGAGGTCTGGAATTTACAATACCTTCAACTTGAATAATTAAAGAGTTGAATTCCTCATAAGAAAGTATGGTAGGACCAAGAGTTTTCTTAAGCTGTCTTTTAGTAAGTTTGATGCAGGACTCCCATCGGCCCCCATGATGGGGAGCATAAGGCGGGGTGAAATGCCATTTGAAACCTTTAGAATAGGAAAAGTTGGAAATTTTTTCTTTAGCAGAAGGGGAACTTAACACTTTTTTCCAGAGATCAGAAGCGCTTACAAAAATGTTTGCATTATCTGAAAAGACTTCAGATGGGACACCCCTTCTAGCAGCAAATCTAGAAAAGGCGGCCAAAAAGTAGGATACCGAAGCGTTCGTAACCAACTCAAGGTGGATAGCTCCCGTCACCATACATACAAATAACGAGATGTAAAGTTTACCTAAAATTTTGCGCTTAGATGAAGAGGGATTGGTCTGATATACGTAAGGACCAGCGTAATCGATCCCAGTAAGAGCGAAGGGCTTACTAGGTTCTGAACGAAATGGAGGTAAATTGCCCATAATCTGCGTGGCGGGCCGTGGTTTAACCTTAAAGCAAGGTATACACTTTTTGACAACAGAAGAAACCTCATGAACGCCATTGATTATCCAGTAGAGTTCACGAATTAGGCAGAGCAAGGTGCGAGTGCCAGCATGAAGGTGTTTATAATGAAACTTTTTTATTATAAGGGTGGTGATAGGATGCTTTGAAGGAAGGATGATGGGATGCTTTTTCCCATCCTCACAACTAGACATAGCTAATCTTCCACCCACACGTATTATGCCGTCCTGGTCAAGAAAAGGAGTAAGTGGTAAAAGCCTGCTAGACTTGGCCAAATCTTTACCACTTATAAGAGCTTGCCTTTCAGGAGCAAATACTTCCTGCTGAACAAGTAACAAAATCTTGCAAGTAGCGAATTCTAACTCTACTCTGGTGAGAAAGGGTTGAGGCTTCAATGGTTGATCAATTACTAAATATCTCCATCGGAAGATATAAGACACTACACGAATCAATTTATCAAATGAAGAGTATCTATGAAAAAGACTAGTAGAAGTAGAAGTAAGATGCGACGTGACAGGATCATTACGGGCATCGGGTATTTCTTCTGCAAATTGATTAGCTAAGCGAGGCCAGCAAGATGATTCCTGACTTAGCCAAGGAGGACCATTCCATTACAGGTCTGAGGAAATCAATTTTTAGGCGTGAAACCACGTGATATTATATCCGCGGGGTTTTCACGGCTAGGAACATGTCTCCATTGTTCAGAATGAGAGACTTCATGAATCTTAGAAACGCGATTTGCCACAAAGGTATTCCAATGAGAGGAAGGCTTGGAAATCCAAGCTAATACAATAGAAGAATCGCTCCAAAAAATGTGCGGGAAAATTTTAACTTTAAACTGACATTTAGTTTAGTAGCTAATTCTGTTGCCATTAAAGCAGAGCATAATTCTAATCTCGGCAATTATACCGTTTTAAGTGGAGCAACTTTTGATTTAGCGCACACTAAATTAGAAAATCCAGGGAAAGTGGCTGAGGAACGTCCTACTATATATGCACAACAGCCATAAGCCCGTTCTGAACTATCAGAAAATACATGCAGGTCATACTGCAGGTATAAGGGATTAGAAATTAAAAGGCGGGGTATAGAAACCTTGGAGAGATCCAGCAAACTGCTGCGATACTCTAACCATTCTTCTACAAAAGGAAGGGGGAGATTTTCATCCCAGTCTGATTTTAATGACCAAAGCTTTTGCAAGAACATTTTTGCAACAATAACTATAGGAGCAATATATTGCAAAGGATCAAAGATCTTTGCGATTTCTGACAGAACTTGTCTCTTAGTTACAGGGGGAGATTCTGAGAAATGTACCTGATAAGAGAAGGTATCAGAAGAAGGACACCAAAAAACACCCAATGCTTTTACGGCTGCTTCATCAGTAGGAATAGCAACAAATTCATCAACTGGGACCTCTGATGAAAATTTTGATATAAATTCAGTAGAATTTGAAGTCCATTTATGGAGCGGAAAACCACCTCCTAGGAGCAGGGATTTCAAATCTTCGCACACAAGGAGTGCTTCAGAAATATTAGGGAAAGAGCACAAGAAATCGTCAACATAAAATGCAGTTTTTAATGACACAGAGGCCAAAGGATGATACAGATGACCATCTTGCTCGGCTAACATGTGGAGAGACCGAATCGCAAGAAAGGCAGAAGGCTTCAGGCCATATGTCACAGTCTTCAATCTAAATATCTTTATGGGTTTGGAACTCTCATCGCGCCACAATATTCTTTGCAGATCTTGCTGCTCGGAATTTACGAGAATCTGCCGGTACATCTGCTTAATATCTGAGATTACAGCAATAGGAAACCGTCGAAAATTAAGCAAAACAGAGGTGAGATCTGTTTGAATCGCGGGACCACATTGCAAGGTATCATTTAAAGAGACTCCATTGGAATCTGATGACGAGCCATTGAAAACTACTCTTATATTGTCTTGTGTTAAGGAATTTTTCCATACCGGGTGATGATTTAGATAAACTATTTCATTTAAAGGACGGTCAATTTCTTCTGATTTAGGAATTACCTCCATGTGATTGGATGATTCGTATTCCTCCATAAAGGAAGCATACTGAGTTTTAACAGAAGCATCTTGTTTGAACCGATTTTCAATAGCAAATAGTGACCTAAGTGCTCTGGAATACGAGCCCGTAATGGCGGGAGGATTAGGAATACGTGGAAGAGTTACTATAAATCTGCCTTCAGCAGTACGGACAGTGGTTTCCTTGTATAACTTTTCACAAATTTCGTTAGAAGAAGAAGCAGTAGCCTGAACATTTACAAGATCCCAGAACTTTGTTAGCTCTTGACTCAAATCGGTACCAACAAAATAACAATTCGATACAGTTTGAATAGGATTACGGTATATTTGGCCAGTAGCGATCCAACCAAAATCAGTTTCGCGGAAGAAAACATTAGGAGCAATTTTTACTTTATTGGAATGAAGACTTTGCCAAAATACACTTGAGCTGAAAATAAGCTCTACGGGCGAAGCTCTGTTGAAATGAGGGTCAGCTAGCTGGACAAAATTCGGGATATTCCAACTTTTAATAGGATAAGAAGTGCCAGGAATATTGTTGCCTATAGACTTGATAATCAAACAATCTAATTGCAACTGCGTACCAAGATTATTAGAGTCCTTCAAATCCACTTTAGCAAAGCTTAAGGATTGCGATTTAGAGCAGTTTATTCCTGTGACCTCTATTGAGGTAGGATGTTTTGGGAGGCCTAACTTTTGTACCAAAGATTCATTAATAAAATTGTTGGTAGCGGCATTGTCTAATAATCCCCTGCCAGATACCCATTTCCCGTGAGAATTTTTCAATAGAACCTGCACGGTAGATAATAAAACCTGGACTTTGCCAAGCGAGGTAGAACTTTGAGCATACGACAGCGCACTATTTTGAGAAGTCTCAGAATTAGACTTGGTATTGGAACTGCTTGGTCCTGATAACCGTGATCTTTCATGTCTGTGCAAAAGGGAATGGTGTCTAGCCTTACAATGAAAGCATAAACGTTGTGAACGGCAATTGTTTAACATATGCGTTCCTGACAAACAGTTGAAACAATGTTTTTTGTTCGTAATGAACTTTCGTCTTTCATCTACTGATAAAGATTTAAATTCATCACAATTGTATAAATTTTGCGATTGCTGACACAGACCGCACGTTTGCATTTGGTTAGGTGACCGAGCATCAACAGGAAGAGCCTGTGATCTTAAAATTCTTTGATTAGAACTGCTAACCTTATCTTTTGAGAAGGCTTTTGAATCTGAACTACTAGTTTTTTGATTAGCTATGGCGGAAAAGACTTGGCTTCTAGCCTTCAAAAAGTTGATAATCGCCTCATAAGTGCATTGCAAATTCTGGGAAAGTTCTGTTTCCCAGGCTTTTAATGTATTTGCATCCAATCTTGCAGAAATGAGGTGAACTAGAAATAAATCCCAGTGATTTACAGGTTGGTTTAAATTGGACAATGCTCTGACGTGTAGCTCTGCAGTATCAATCAGCTTACGAAGTGATAAACTGTTATCTGCTTGCACGTTAGGTAACTCGAATAAGCTTTGTATATGGCGTTGAATAGATAAACGAATATTCCCATATCTATCCTTAAGAAGATTCAGAGCAACTTCATAATTATCACTGGTCAAAGAAAGTGCTTGAATCAGGTTAAGTGCGTTGCCTTGAACTGCCAGACGCAGGTAGTGAAATTTTTGAATTACTGGTATAGAAGTATTCTCATGTACTAAAGAATTGAATAATTCAAAAAGTGACTCCCATTCTATGTCCTTACCAGTGAATTTGGGTAGTTCTAATTTGGGTAATATAATGCGAGAGGAAGATGTAGAAGATGCTGCAGAAATTTGATCTTCTTGTTTTTCTTTTAAAGTTAAAGCCCTAATAAGCTGTTTAGCTTCAGCAAATCCCTGATAGTATAATTTTTCAACTTCCAACCTATCACTTTGCTGGTCCGGATGCTGAGTTTCTATACTGCATTGTATCTCATCATATTTCTCAAAGGCTTGTTCATAATTCTTAAGCCTCTGCGAAATTATGTCAAGATTACGCTCTTGGGGTTCAAGCTCCGTTAAGAAAGTACGGAACCGTGTGAGCTTGCCCGTACAAGAGGCTCTGGCGTTGCTGAGTTTTTCATCAAGATTAGGCATGTTAAAAGTTGTTTGTTACTCACGTCAATATTGTGACTTCTAGTACTGGAAGCCAGAGGATGACAGCTTGCTAGGTAGTAAGGTTTAGTCTGATG
Organism: Meconema thalassinum; assembly: GCA_946902985.2. Classification (NCBI taxonomy): domain Eukaryota; kingdom Metazoa; phylum Arthropoda; class Insecta; order Orthoptera; family Tettigoniidae; genus Meconema; species Meconema thalassinum. The sequence continues at coordinate 86,901,130 of OX336393.1, forward strand.
CGGAAGAAACCGGCTTAGCTCACGTTTCTTTCCTCCTCTGCTGAACATGCGCCTCAGGCTGAAACTTACAATGTGAATTAGTGTTGAAACACAATGAACAAAAATTGTTAATGTGAAATTCAAGATATGAAACTTGTAATATTCCCAGGGTGCAACAGATATGTTTATCGGGGGTGAGGCACCAAAAATATGGAGAAAGTTCTGCCCTAAACCTTCCCCATACGGGAGAACACGAAGTAGGTTTAAGCTTAACCAAAATAGCTACTGTTAAACAGCGAAAAGACTGAAGCGGTGCGGTGCAATGGGCATAAAAGTACATTACCAGAAAACAAAAGTTTAGTTAACAAGATATAAATAATATTTATTGAAACAACAAATTTCTTTAAATAACATTAAACTGCACAATAAATGCACACAACTGGGATATGCAGAGAATAATTAGTGTTAAATCTTAACAAATGAAGAGGGTCTGGCGACAGTACCCTGATTAATGATGGAAAAACCAATGTTAAGGATTGCCTAGATTTGAGAGAAATTGGAATTGAAATATAATATGCATATTAATAAAAGAACCATAAAAAAGATGAAATGTATGATGAGAGTAAGAAATTCAATTCTTTATCAAGTTTGAACTTATCTTCCAAATTGTTGAGCCAGCTCCATAAAAGTTCCAGTTAGCCTAAAACTGTTTTAAAAGTCCTCCACGGTTTCTTCGGGGGGGGGGGGGGGGGGAGGCGCTCATGGCCTCAAGATGCATATTCCGAAAAGATGAATATTCAACTCTTCTTTACCCTTCTGGTGACGGTTTGACACTGGTAGTGTCCAGGCGGTGACTGAGTATAAGTCGACATTGGGTGCGGCCAGGAAGACTGCTGCTTCCTCAAAGTTTAAAGTGAGATGCACCATCTAAGGTGAAACTTGCAGTGTGCTGCGGCTGGCAAACATTCCTGTCCTCTTGAGCGATGTATCAGAGTAGAGGCCTCGTGACGTAGCAGCGAGGTGAAGCAGCGACTGGCAATAGTGCCATGCGGTGTGGCAGCGTTGATCTGAATGACGATGTGATCAGAATGATGATTGATCAGAAGTGGTGGAGAACGCCAGCAGGTGGCGTCTTAAATAGTGATCATGGAACAATCTCGAAGGCTGGAGATTGCCCGACCATACAAAGACCTGCCATTGGTCGAACGAAAGTCAGGGTGACGTCAGTCGACCCTGCTCAGCAGACAGCAGATGAGCCAGTAGATGCCGTGTATGCCAGGAGTGAGGAAGCTTGAGGTAGCGAGCGACTGGAACACTCAAGGTGAGAGCTATGATATCTATGAATAGGTGCTTGATAACAAGATTATGCATTTGGTTTAAGCAATTAATACATTTACAAAGAAATAATTACCATTCGGGGATCTCGGTAACAAGAAACAAAATTTGACCGACAAATGGGCCAAGCTAAACATTGAAAGCATCACGAAAGTGATCACACATTATATTTCACAGCAAATCATCGATTGTACTAAAGGAATGGTGTATAAGTCAGTAGTGGGATCTGCAATGATTTATGGATCAGAGACATGGGCTCCAACTAAGGCACATTGTAAGGCAATGCATGTGGCTGAAATGAAAATGTTAAGAAGAATTTGTGGCGTCATCAGAGCCGATAGGATTAGAAATGTGAGACTAAGAGGCAGTGTTCAAGTGACGGAGATATCAAAGATGGTTCAAGAGAGAAGATACAGTGGTATGGTCATGTCATGAGAAGGGACTACACTTATGTTGGCAAGAGAATGACAGAAATGGTAGTGGAAGGGGAAAACCAAGGAGAAGATGGAGGGACTGTATACGAGATGACTTGAGGGAGAAACATCTAAGGGAAGAGGACGCATGGGACCGAGGGAAATGGAGAAGACTTGCCAGGAACGTCGACCCCACTTGAGTGGGAAAAGACGAAGGAAAAGAAGAAGAAGAAATCATCGATTGGAAATCATTAATTTAACTATCTAACTAACTAACTAACCGCGTTACCTCAATGGCGGCAAAGACTGATCTGGTTAGGATGCTTCAAAACACATTCCCTTCATCAGGATACAGGAAATATATACATTGTTGAAAATTATGTGAACCAATTAACAATTAAGAATTTGGCTCTATTGAGCTTTGGTTGGTTGGTTCTTAAGTTTAGGGGCTGCGACAACGCGGCCATGTAGCCCCGTGTACTTTGGGTGTGTGTAGAATCTATCTGATAACCGGTGTTAATTGTGATGACTGTATTAGTGTGTGTTATCTATTAGGTAGATTTCATTAGAAAGCTAACTATTGCAATGGGTACCATGTTTCGACTTCCGGAAAATTTCGACATATCTTCGCGTTTCACACCCCCCAGACCCCAAAACCACCGTCAGTTCAAAAGTTTATAAATAATTTATGTATATATGTATCTATCTATCTATCTATCTATATATATATATATCAGTTTCTTGTGGACACGATAACTGCCGTAATTTTGTACCAATCACTTTGAATTTTTTACATAATATGTATCCCTATAAAATCTCGGTCGAGTTCGTTAATGGGCAAAATCGGTCGAAGGGAGTGAAAATGGGGGGCTTTTTTCGAAAAAGTGAAATTACGCTATAACTCTCTTAATACGTGAAATATCGAATCCATTCAAAGTTCATAATATGTGTCGGATAAGTGCAAAAAATTTACGTCAAATAAGTTTTTTGATAGCACCAACCATTGACCAAAGGGGTGGAAAAAAGTGTTTTTTTCGGGAAACATTAATCATATCTCTCTCAATAGGCACAATATCAAAACCGTACAAAATGGAAAATATTCCTCTAATAATTACCTAAAACTTTTGTCTGAAAGAATTTTTGATATGACCCACCATTACGCCAAGGGATGAGAAAAATGATTTCGGAATTTTAAAAATGCCAAGTGCCATCAAAGGTTACCATAACAACGCTTTTAAATTGATAAGGGATGATCTATCAGAGGTTGCCAAGACAACGCCATTGACGAGATCACATTCATTTTTAGCCTATTTTCAATTTTGAAAAAATAGGCTTATGAGATCACCTTTTGTCCGTGTGTGTGTGCGTGTGTGTGTGTGTGTGTGTGTGTGTGTGTGATTCGTGTGTGTGTCCCCCCCTAATAAAATCTAAATGGCTGGAGCGATTTCAATGAAACTCGGTATGTTCATAGCACTATTCCCGGCGACCTCGACCGTGCCCTTCAAATTTTGTTACGTCTCACCAATCCAACATGGCGGCTGTGCGAAATATTTCACTAGCATTCAATATCTCCGAAACTATTACCGATATCGCCCTGAAATTGTGTACGGTGATAAAGGGTACTACTAGAAGTTCACCTATGAGACTTTCAAAAACCTGGAGACTACAAAACCAACATGGCGGTCAAGCGAAGTTGAGACTTTTAAATAGACTTTTCTCGCGATTTAACTATCCACACGTAATGAAACTTGGTACAGCAAATGTTTATACACATTGTAATGCACTGGAGTCTAATTTAGTTCAATTGTTTACATAACTTCAAAATGGCGGCTGTGCAAAATATTTCACTGACATTCTATATCTCCGAAACTATTACAGATATCACCCTGCAATTTAGTACGGTGATAAAGGGTACAGATACAAGTTTACCTATGTATATTTCATAAACTTGTAAATTAGAAAACGAACATGGCGACCAAGCGAAGTTGAGACTTTTAAATAGACTTTTCTCACGATTTAACCATCCAAACGTAATGAAACTAGGTACAGCAAGTGTTTATACACATAGTAATGCACTGGAGTCTAATTTAGTTCAATTGTTTACATAACTTCAAAATGGCGTCTGTGCAAAATATTTCACTGACATTCTATATCTCCGAAACTATTACAGATATCACCCTGCAATTTAGTACGGTGATAAAGGGTACTGATACAAGTTTACCTATGTATATTTCATAAACTTGTAAAGTAGAAAACGAACATGGCGACCAAGCGAAGTTGAGACTTTTAAATAGACTTTTCTCACGATTTAACCATCCAAACGTAATGAAACTAGGTACAGCAAGTGTTTATACACATAGTAATGCACTAGGGTCTAATTTAGTTCAATTGTTTACATAACCTCAAAATGGCGGCTGTGCGAAATATTTCACTGACATTCTATATTTCCGAAACTATTACAGATATTACCCTGCATTTTGTACGGTGATAACGGGTACTGGTACAAGTTTATCTATGTATATTTCATAAACTTGTAAAGTAAAAAACGAACATGGCGACCAAGCGAATTTGAAATATTTTAATAGACTTTTCTCGTGATTTAACTCTCTGAGCGCAGTGAAATGTGGAACAGTAAATGATTTTGCAGATTGTAATGCACTGCCATCTAATTTAAATCAATTGTTTACATAACCTCAATATGGCGGCTGTGCGAAATTTTAAAATTAAGTTTTTATTTATTGTGTCGTAATCATGCGATCGAAGTGAAAGTTTGAATAATGAACCTAGGCAATAATTGTCCTTGAATGGTACATAATTCTATGGCCTACACTTATAACAATCCTAAATGGCGAGCTTGCGAAATATTTAGACGGTTCTCAATATCTATGAATCTTTTACAGCAACCAAACTGATTTTTTTAATGTTCATAGAGACTATGAACATATGTTCACCTATAGGACTTTCATTAACCTGGTGAGCACTAATCCAACATGGCGGCGACGCGAAGTATAAATATTTAAATGGACGATTCTCGCGAATTAACTATCCGAGTGCTGTGAAACGTTGCACGTTAAATGCTTATACAAATGTTGATCCACTGGCATCTAATTTATTTCAATTGTTTGCATAATCACAAGATGGCTGCTGTGCGTAATTTTAAAATCTCGTTTTTACTTCTTGTGTTCTAATCATGCGATTGAAGTTTGAATACCACACGTACACAATAATCTTAATGTAATAGTACAAAAATAAAAATCCAACCTAGCGACAATCTGAAATATTTAGACGGTTCTCAATATCTACGAATCTGTTACAGCAATTAAACTGAAATTTTGTATGTTGTTAGAAGAAATTAACATGAGCAGGATATATGAAAATAGGCTGTATAGTTCTTTACGGAACTACTTGTTAGCCTACTTTTCACACTTTTCAAAAATGAGGAAAAAGTCGACTTATGAGATCGATCCGGGAAAATGTGTCTGTCCTTCTGTCTGTCTGTCAGTCCTTCTGTCTGTCTGGCTGTGTGTGTGTTCCCCCCCTATCAACTCCTAAACGGCTGCAGCAATCGAAACCAAATTTAGTATGAGTAAAGTTGTATACCGGAATATCTCAGGCCCATATTTGAAAAAGATGCCAGTGCTACCAACTGCTAAAAAAACGCACTAGAAATTTGAGCTCCATGTTGGATATCTTGGAAGGTATACATGGGAGCTATTATAAAATTGGCACACATGTAGATAATACTATTTCAGTTTAATTTCCAGGTGGCCATACATGACAGCGTTGCTAAAATATTTTTAAGCCTTCTGATAAGTCCAATATTTAAATGCATATAACTTCTACACTATCAATTGGATTTCAACCAAATTGTGTATGTAATATGTGTACATAAACAGGTATGACTGAGTGTATTCTTAAGAGCCACCAGGGCTGCCAACTGTCAATAAATGTTATCTCTATTATTTTATCCAAATACCAATATATTGTGACCGTCAGCCCAGTGGCAACGGCACATATTTGTGAGTGACCTTCAGAAGTCCTCCAGTAAAGCTGTCGGGATAGCCAACAACCGCGATGACTCTCCTAACATCTCCCCCGTCGGACCTTTAAAAGTTTGCCGTGAGGATCAGGTGAACTTCCTAACAATAGGCCAATGCGGCACGAGGTTCCATAGTCCACGGGGAGCGTGGTACATGGTTGCGATGGTCAAAGACGGCCTAAGGAAAGGTTCACCTCAAAAATTAGACTGTGAAATTAAACATCCAGGCTTATGTAAAACACCGTGAAAATTTATTGTAGATTTCCACAAACCCCTATCCTAGTTCGGAGGGTTATATTCGGCTAATCCGCAAGCTAAAAGTTAATGATAATAAAAGTTCAAGTCCCTAACAATGAAGTTACATTAACCCTCGCGAAAGATCTAATACACAATAAGTAAGCAACAGCAACAACGCTGGGTAAATGGTACGACGCAAAATCCCTAATACAAGTTACATGATCAAGCTAATATGAAGTTACATTTAAGTGAAGGAGCAAAGCAAAGCTAAGTTATGGTGGTACCATTTCCACATTTACATTTAACTTTTCTAGCTAAGTCCTATCAGTTAACATTCAAAGTTACGGCGGTGACGTCCGTAATAGCAAAACAGTTACAATACAAAGCTAAATGTACAGCCATTTAAAAACAATTAATCTAATCAACAATCATGTGCTAAATAGAACGCAATAAAGGTAACATGGGGAAAAATACAGTTTCATGACATCAATAATTATAGTACAACACAGTTTTTATTATAATGCCTTCCTGCCCCATGGTTAACTCTTTGTAAACCATTGTCATCTAGCTTGATAGTAATGTCGGTGATAGCGTAGTTAAAACCACGTCTGACAATCACATGGCCTGCGCTCCACACACTATGAACTAATGGTTCATGTGTGCGCCAGGTCATAACAAAAATGTCTACAGTCTTCGTCGTTTCCAATAAAGGAAATCCCTTCATCTGCACGGCCATGTCAGCAGGTTCAAATGTAAGAATGTCAAAGTTTAAATGGAAATAATATGTTAGTTAGATCTTGTTTAAAACAATTATGCGGGTGATGTTTATTATGTCGGTTTATGTTCCTTCCGTAGGTTTATGGCGTATTCTGACAAAGGCCTGACAAGGAGTAGTCTTCTAAAGATCATTCTCCCGCAGCAAAACATCGACTCAATAGTCGGAAAACTCAACGAGCTAACTCGGCTCGGACTCACAATAACACGAGTTATCAGCGGTAAATACCTCGCTTTCAACAACTCTCATAATAATGCCTTATAACAACAACAGATGCGCGACTTACAACAATGGCACGTCTTACTCACACAAGGCACATAATATCATGGGTTACCTGCGGCGAAAAACCTCGCATTTAATAACCAAATTGCCTTCATTATAATTTGCCTCTCTCAAGAGGATCGCCAACAATGAATAAAGAAACCTGACAACCCTGGACATGTCGAAATGACATTCCTCGCAGCAAAATATCTAACTAACAGTATGAAAATCCAAGAAAAACAAATGAACAAAAAATACAGTAAGAAACACTGGGTTTCATGAGCAATAGCTGCATTGAAAGAAAGAGATGAATGAAATCAACATTCTGTCCTATGTTATCGTATTTCCGTCTCGCTTTCAATCATTTGTTTTCAAGGTTACTGGGTCAACAAACCAGCTTATTGGTGACAACTTCACAAATTGCAGTCCTTCACTGACCACATTTTTCAACAGGCAAGGCCGGCTAGTTTTAACATTATATAATACCGTAATATTTGGCCTTGTCATTCTTAGCATATGCTTGGTTCAAAAACCTTATAGAATCCGTGTGCTAAACACGTTACAATTTAACTGTACAATAAAGTATCGCAGTCCTTCATTTCAAAGAATAGTAAATCACAGACATAATAGCATGTCTCACGAGCTTCTTTGCTCATCAAAGATATAACACTTATTAAGTTCTCAGTATAACATTAACACCTGTGTCCTCATGACAGAAACAAAGTAGTAACAAATTGATAAATATGGCACAGATCTGCAACTCTAGACCTGCATAATGATGCGATAGTGCACTTAGTTCGATGCTTGACATCTACACTTTCTCCAAAATAATAAATCTGTCAGTATATGACTATAAATTGGCTTCTGAGCGCTTTCAAAAATGAAAATACAGCATATTTTTATAAAACTGGAAACTACAGTTGGTTTCCTAACGATACGACCTATCTAACGAGGTCATAAGTATCAACAGACTGGTTGCAAAGATTGCAGTTAAATAAAGTGACGATGACATCTGAATGAAACCACGGATAAATATCCTACACATGGCTGAGCAAAATAGCTGCAAATGATTACAGTCATGTTTGGCAGTGGGTCGGCTATAACGTGGTACGACGTCCGTCAGGACGGCACCAGGGTTAACCAAAACTGGTCTACCCCACAGGGTGACTCACAATGACTGAAATAAACAACAATTATACTAATTACAGCCCTACCTAGCAAATGGCTGACACATAAGTGCGGTTGATTCACAACAACAAAAAACTACGATATCTAAATATACCACCGCGGACTATTACAAAAGAAAGGGTGCCCAAACTCACAACTATTGGTAGCTCTCACATCGGCTCAGACATTCATCGACCAGGGTCGCGAAAAACTCTGCTTGGCTCTCCAGCATGGTCCTGTCCTCCACGGATTCACCAATCTGGACCTCCCAAGCAACCAGGGTTCGTTCGCCTCCGGATGATGGTCTCCCAAAAAGGTCTGGAATGTGCCTGGAAGTCGGCATCCACGTTCCTTCGTCTGCGTCCTCGGCATCTTGACGTTCCATCAAGCTGGTGGTCTCCATCACGACGTCTCCCTCATACCGGAATGGTATTAGCCCATAATCGTCTTCTTCACCATGGCGTGGAAAAGTTCAATGTCTTGCTTGATGTCGAAAATGTCGAAATATCTCGTTCCTCTCGGCGTTTTGGCGTGATTATTGTGGACGATGCAAATAATAGTGTTCTCCACAGTATTTTGTAGTTTTCAGCCTGTTGATCCTCAAGATTCAACACGATGCGATGCTTTGCTTGTTAGCACGTGCAATTGTATCACGTTTTATCAATCACGTGGCATCCGCGATAAAATTGATATTTTCAATTCAGAATTTCCGTAGCAATAATGTTGTGATCGTTGGCAGTAATAATCACGTCGTCTTGGCACAATTATCAGACGATAACTCTTATATTTTCGGCGTGGCACTTTGCCCTTCCACTTACACGTGGGAAAAATATCTGGCGTATGGCACCAATTACAGTTTGTAGAGAATATTGCCTAATATGGCCTTTCGTAGAACAATAATATGTCCACAATGTGTGACAACGTTAGTATAGTTATTTTCAACACACGATGCAGTCGGATGCTCACTTGAGCACAAAAATATTTATAATGTCCACGTCGCGACGGACGGATACTCGAAACACGCCTGTCTGGCGTCAGATCTCCAGATGTAGAGTCGTCACTGACTTTCACTCGGAAGTAGGTCGCCAAAACGAAGTCATTGAGCGACTACTTTCATAGCTCCTTGCGCATCTGCATGTGTTATACCTTACCAAAAACGTAATAATCATTCACCAAAATGATTCAATAATACAGAATGACGAATTAGAATATTCTGAGTCTTATAAAAGGATAAAAGTGATTAACAAGACCTCCAAAGTCAAAAATGAAATTGAGCGCTACTTCAAAGAGTATAGCATGAGCTCTCTGCTCCACGTGGTATTCTGGGTATGTTCAAGAGTACTACATCCCATAATAATTCCGTCACAAAAATATCACATGAACCATAGCTCAGCGGGTTCAATATCTGAAAGTATGCAAGCCGACAGGTTTAAACTATGCACACGTAAATTACCTAACATTTTACATTAATTTGGAGTAACTTATATACGTCAGTTCTACCAACATGATTCTAAGCCTGCTGATAGGACCCATTTTTAGCCTACTTTCGATTTTTGCAAAAAATGAAAGTAGACTTATGAGATCAACACAGGGCGAAAAAAGTGTGTCTGTCTGTGTGTGTGTATGTGTGTGTGTGAGTCTGTGTGTGTGTGTATGTGTGTGTGTGAGTCTGTGTGTGTGTGTGTGTGTGTGTGTGTGTCTGTGTGTGTGTGTGTGTGAGTGTGTGTACTCTGAATGTCTGTCCCCCCCTATCAATTCGAACACGGTGAATGCGAATTGAACGAAATTTGGTACAAAGGTAGCACTAGCAAAGGACACCTCAGTGTCATGTTTTATATCGCCGCCATCTTGACGGAAACGTAATGGCGGCCACTCAAACGTTCAAAACGTAAAATCAAATAACGACTAACCAAATCATCCGATCTCTACCAAATTTGGTAACAACATACCTTCGTATAGGATGCGTCTTGTAACCAAACTACAAGGTCGTCCGCCATACCATTTCAGGATGGCGGCCGTGCGAATTATGCAAACTTTATAATCCATATCAGGGGACCCACCAGTTCCGATTATCGAGCCGAGAATCGTTTTAACTGTTCTAAAGGAAGAGGCACGTTCGAAATTAAAAGTTTATTTTGTAATACTATAGTGCAGACGTGATTTTAAAAAGCTGAGCTGATTCAGTAATAAGACAAGATGGCAGCGGATATCTTGTGCCTGACTTATATTTCACTAATTTGAGTATTGCATGCAATATAGCGTACTGATACAAAATAAATAAACTTTGTATGAAATGCTTTATATATAAATAATATACTCCAGTGATGAAATCGTTTAGTATAAATCATTATTTGCTAACAAGTTCTATGTAAGTCATTTTATATAGAACGATATTCGTTGACACAATTAGCTCAGTGGTAGAGCGTTAGCCTATCGCTCAAATGCCTATGGTTCAAACCCGATCAGAGCTAGGTTTTTTGCTTGAAATGTTATATGTTTATTGTTTTGTAATGACTCAGATGTTTTAAAATTAAGCGTTATATTGTGCATATTATGGTGTAAAATATATATTTAATTAAAACATAATTCGCCAGCAGATTTACTCGAGACATCTAGCTGCCAAAAAGGTAACTGCACGCTGACCTACTTATTAACTTCCAGATTTTATTGAAAAGTTTCTTCTTCTGGCCGCTAGAATGCACTCGCTCTGTTAGGACACGGCCGACTGAATGCGCTCGTATTCAGTCGGCCGTGGTTAGGATTATATTGTTCGATATTTCACCACTAGATATCACGACTAGTCTACGTGGGGCTCCATTGATTACTATACCATTGTCATTCTATGCGCATCGAATTTGAAGAATGACAAGATGATACTACGATACATTTTTACTTTTTATTTTAAAGGGTTTGTAACAGCCTATTTTGCGTAACTTGAAAATGTTATTTGAAGTAAAGAACAAAACGATTTCACATAGTAACTGAATTCAAGCCGTTGGTGTTATAATATTAGTTCAGGTTATTAATTACTACTTTTATTTCAGGCAAATAGCAATCGAAAATATCCACATAGTTTGTATACACACGTCTCTGTAGGGTCATGGAAAGATTTGTTAATTCAATTAGGGTTTTCGATTCCCGGTCAATGCATGTGAGATTTTCGAAGTGAAATGCCATGTCCTGTGGTTCGGATTCCACGTAAAATGGAGGTCCCGTGGCTCATAATCACAAGATTCACGGTCACGTAAAACTACAATCTTCCTTCCTTTTTTTTCAATTAGGGTTGTGAAAGCCATGCACAACCAGACGTGTAAAGACATGCCTCAACTCAAAGTTGGATGTTGCCCACGGCAGGTCGTATATGTAATAATAATAATAATAATAATAATAATAATAATAATGTTATTGGTTTTACATCCCTTTTAACTACTGCTGTTTTTAGAGACACCGGGGTGCCGGAATTTTGGCCCGAAGGGGATCTTTAACGTGCCAGTAAATGTACTGACACGGCTCCCTCGCATTTGTGCACCCTCAAATGCCAGCTGACTGCGCCAGGATACGAACCTGCAACCTAGGGCCCAGCAAGCGAGAACGTTACCGCTGAGCCACGCAGCCAGTCCGGTCGATTATGTCTCCAGATCCATAACATTCTTGATATACTTCTTATCTTTCTTTCTTCAATGATGGTAGCAGTTTTTATCTAGGTTGTGGCGTTTGGTAGAGGTAAATCGTTTCTAAGGTCTTCAACAAAGAATAGTTCTATTATACTCTTTGATAATAACAACGAGTTATAACTATACTCATACATTTAGGAGAAAGTAGGCTATATGTTTTTTACTGAACATCTTGTTAAATACATGTAACTTCTATACCAACAAATGGATTTCATCCAAAATTGGTACAAAAAGATATAATATTGCAGATTATTTCTGACCAGCACTCGCATGACATTGTTGCCAACATGCTTTTACGTGTACTAATAGATCCAATGTCTAAATCCATGTAACGTCCTTTGAACTTCAACCACATTTTGTATTCTGTACCTTAGGAGATGGAAGTAAGAATATATTCATTCACCGGAGCTGCCAACTGTATTGCTCTATTAGGCTACATTATGCCTAGTATACCTAATTTCGAACTAATTAAGACATTACGATATTACCCACTTAATTTCGTCATTATTCTAGATAGGTTCATATACTGTAGATTAATCTATGGCATGAATCTTAATTTTAAGAAAAGTAGGCTCTTTAGTTCGTCACGGAACTTCTTGTTCCATCTGACTATTAGGGAAGCGGCTAACTGGTAGCATGCTGAACTTCTATGCCTAAGGTCGCTGGTTCAAAGCCGGCCAAAGTCGCCTGATTTTCTAAGAGCGCTAAAAGTCCGTCAGCATGCTTTCCTTCGGAGGGGAAGTTACAACGTTCGTTCCAAGTTGCTGGTTGCGGTGGCATCTAGCAGCCAATTTCACAGCTAGGTGTCGTTGACGTTAGCATTTGGTACAAAATTAGGTACTACTACTTAAAATTGACCGTCTGCAGACCTTACCTGAATTACAGACTAATACAGTCATCACAAATAACACCGTTTATCAGACAGATTCTACACACAGCCAATGTACACGGGGTTACATGACCACCTTGTCGCAGTCCCTAAACTGAGGAACTAACCAACATCTCTGCGGGAGATAAAATTTTGCGTGAAGAAGTAACAGACTGTTAGATAGTTACACATTAGTTCCAAACCTTGCATAAGGACAGTGTGATCACAAGTATAAAAATGAACCCCAAATGACAAGAAGGTTACCATCCCCATAAGACAGTAAAATGTTAAAAATATGCATAGAAAGACGACAAAATGTTAACTAACCTCCAATTGTAAAATACTTTCTCGCAATAAATGAGGTCTCATCCTCCTACGAAAACCTGCATATTTTGCTTATTATAGCCTATCCCCTAGTTTGCCCGGTGAAATCTACCTCCGCCTTCCGGCGTGCCGAGAGGATTTTTTTTTATTTATTTAAGTACAGACTGCAACTTAGAATTTTTCAAATAGTTCCTACTTTTGCCACCAAGCGCCACCGTCAACGACTACTAGGCCAAGTTCAGTACCTGAGAGCGTTGTTTACATTCTTAACCTATCCAATTTAGCTTCACACAGGTGTAATTAGTGGAAGGTTCTTTAACATGCCATAAATCTATGACATGGGACCGCCGGCTTTACTTCCCCTCCGAAGGAAGTCATACTGAGGGATTTTTAACGCTCTTAAAAAATCCGATGGCTTCGGCCGGGTTTGAACCTATTGAGCTTTACCATAATAATTTGGCCACTTGTGTAGGTAACATCGTCAGGCTCGTTGGATTGCTTATACAGGCCAACCCTCATGATAGGAACCACCTCCTGTATACGGACCATAGTTAAGCCCTGCGCGGATGCGGACATAGTTTGCATGGCTGTGCGGATAGCGGATAAGCTGCGGATAGGTTTTAGAATACAATCCGAACTTGTTTAATTTCATTACTAGGACCCGGGTGTTTATGAGTGACATATCATATGTTTTCCGTTATGTTCTTTCATGACAAATGTAAGATGGTTTTTTAAGCTAATCTCATTCAAATTATGTCATTAAGCATAATTAACATTCCGAACTGAAAGGGGTTGCAATTCTGGCTGTGTAACATTCATTTTAAACATAGCACTTGGCATAGAAAGCCTAAAGGAACGACTTTCTCCTCAAATGTGTAAATGTGTTGCATTAATGCTTTATGCTCTATATAATTAAAAATATTATTGTGATGCCAGTAGATTCGGATAACAAACTTGCGGATGCAGGGCGAATGCGGATAACAGTCGTGTGGATGCGGGGCGAATGCGGATAACAGTCGTGTGGATGCGGGGCGAATGCGGATAACAGTCGTGTGGATGCGGGGCGAATGCGGATAACAGTCCTGTGGATGCGGGGCGAATGCGGATAACAGTCGTGTGGATGCGGGGCGAATGCGGATAATAGTCGTGTGGATGCGGGGCGAATGCGGATAACAGTCGTGTGGATGCGGGGCGAATGCGGGTAACAGTCGTGTGGATGCGGGGCGGATGCGGATAACAGTCGTGTGGATGCGGGGCGAATGCGGATAACAGTCGTGTGGATGCGGGGCGGATGCGGATAACAGTCGTGTGGATGCGGGGCGAATGCGGATACCGTTTTGTTTATCCGCGCAGGGCTGTAACCATAGTGTAGCATAGTTGACTTGCAGCCTGTGGAGTGAAGTGGTCGTCGTCAAACATGACTTAGCGTTAGAGAAGAAAACGCTATAAAAATTGCTGTTTTATAGAGTTCGGATAATTAGTTTGTGTGATAGTGGGTAATTTCTACGGACTGTAGCTGCATGTGTTTCAGATAGGTGCTTTATAGCATAACGGATATGTCAGCAGTGATAAGACAGGCCAACCTCGACGGATAACAGTGAGGGAGGATCCTCACATTATGCTGAGCCTCTATGCCCAAGATCATGGGTTCAAACACGGCCGAAGTCGTCAGATATTTTAAGAGCGTTAAAAGTCCCCCAGTATGCCTTCCTTCGAAGGGAAAGTAAACCCGGCGGGCCCATGTCACAGATTTATGGCATGTAAAATAACGTTCCACTAACTACAATTGTGTGAAGCTAAATTTGTAGGTTAGATTTGATTAACGCTCTATTAAGTTCCAACGTTCGCTGCCACGTGCCGGTTGCAGTGGCATCTATTTTCCATGTTCAAAGCTAGGTGTCGTTGACGATAGCATTTGGTAGCAAAAGTAGGAAATACAGTACTTGTAATTGATCGTCTGCAGTCTGCGCCCAGTCTAGAAACTGTCTTCGTTGTACATATAAAACAAACCTAACCTGGGGCTTACACCTCAGACCCCCTTGATTGTAGTGTAATCAGTAATTTTTATCCAGACATTCATCTAACCAAGAAGCGACCAATGATTTCGTCCAGACCAATGGTTTAGTCCAGACAGTCGTCTAACCAAGTAGCGACCAATGGTTTCGTCTAGACAGGCATCTAAAGAAGTAGCGACCAATAATTTCGTCAAGACCAATGGTTTCGTCCAGATAGCCATCTAACAAAGTAGCGACCAATGGTTTCGTCCGTATCAGCCACAAATACTCCAGGTAGAGACCGTATCGGGCGCGATTTACAGGACACCGCAGGGGCATATCGAACTTCCTGATAACAACGCTATTGGTCTCCATAAGACAATATTAGGGGCAGCTGATTCACCTGGTATATTCACTATAGAATTAAATAAATACAATGCTTTATTTCACCTATTTTTTATTATTAAAGTTTTCTTTGTACGAACGGAAAATAAAAACCAGTAAAGATCGTTTTAGAACAGATTAGTCTGCAACGCTTACTGGCGTGGAATCTCTCCCCTCTTGGGACATCACGGAAAATATGTATCGAATGTACTTGCATGAGGAAGATTTTGTAAATAACAGCTTTCACTCCAGGAAATTCCTGAGTGTTATCGTACTTCCTTCAACACAGGAAACTTTCAAACTTTCGTAAGTGGCAATCAATTGAAGGCATTGCTCACCTAGCTACAAACTCCTCGTCAATTAGAATGTATCTTTCCATATTCTCAAACATACTAACAGCTGTAGTTATGCTAGGCCATGGGGCCAAGCTATCTGCGGAACCGGTAGACGCAGCTTTGAAGCCCACCATCCGCCATCCTTGAAAGACTTTTCCTTGGTTATCCATTTTCAGCTCCAGGCAAATACCACGACAGTACTTTTTAAAGGCCACGGGCGTCTCCTTCCACCTCCTAGCCCAGTTTCTTTCACCTTCATTCATTTCATCTCTCATTACAACCTTTCATGAGGTTGGTGCCAGGAAGGGCACCCGGCCGTAAACACCACCCACCACATAGAACTTCTTCATATCTCATTCCATTGTCGCTTTATATGCTCTCGGGGTGTGTATTGATACTCTGAATCCAGAGGTCCTGGGTTCGATTCCCGGTTTTGCCAAGAAATTAATTCTGGTCAGAGGGCTACAATCAACCTCGTGAGGTAAA
Source organism: Meconema thalassinum (assembly GCA_946902985.2). Classification (NCBI taxonomy): domain Eukaryota; kingdom Metazoa; phylum Arthropoda; class Insecta; order Orthoptera; family Tettigoniidae; genus Meconema; species Meconema thalassinum. The sequence goes on from OX336393.1 coordinate 86,917,401, forward strand.
ACTGAGAAGAGGTAGATTCCATTCGTACCTGAGCCATTCTGGAAGTGGTTTTCCGTGGTTTACCACTTCTACTCCAGGCAAATGCCTGGATGGTTCTTAAATTAAGACCATGGCCACCTCCTTCCAAATCCTAGCCTCAATTGCAAACACACACTAGTACATTCATCACAATGACAAAGGTCATCATATAGATTCCACAAACACGCCCAAGTACATGATGCTGATGATCACGACGTCTAAACTCCTAAATGAAACAACAGACAGATAAAGTAAACCCACTTGAAAATGAAAATCCACAGCCTGCTTCCAGTCTCCGACCGGGTCTGGAACGGAATGAATGAAGCCTCCATCTAGCTCCTCTGGGGCAATGATTAAATGAATGACAGATGAAATTAAATGATAGTGGAGAGTGTTGCTGGAATGAAATGTTGACAGGGAAAACCGGAGTACCCGGAGAAAAACCTGTCTGCCTCCGTTTTGTCCAGCACAGATCTCACATGGAGTGACCAGGATTTGAACCACGGACCCAGCGGTGAGAGGCCGGCGTGCTGCCGCCTAAGCCACGGAAAAGCAAAACCACTTAAATGTGACAAAAATCGGCAAATGTATTTCGTAGTTGCGATGGTTTTACATAGACTCTGCCTGGAGTATGTACAGTATGTCTACCCCTTATTATTCCCCGGGCCGGGGATGAGATGGGATGAAATGCTATGGATTTTATGGCCGGATGCCCTTCCTGACGCCAATATCATGAGAGGAGTTAATGAGAGATGTGGAAATTTGAAGCCATTCTTTTTTCAGTGTTGCCAATTCATCGGGCACAATCGTGTTGACCGACTGAAAAGCAGCAACAGACAAGTTTATGAGAGATGAAATGAATGAAACTGGGCAAGGATGTGGAAGGAAGCGGCCGTGGCCTGTCAGAAGGTACCGTCCCAGCACTTGCCTGGAGATGAACATGGGGAAACCACGGAAAACCCTTTGGAAGACGGCCGAGTCAGCAGAGATCTTGACCCCATGGCCTAACGCTGCGCTAACTGTCGGTTAGACCCTGCCTGGAGTAGAAGTGGGAAACCACGGAGAACCATTTCTAAGATGCTTAAATTGGAGAACGAATCCCCTTCTTCTCAGTTTTGCCTCACGACGCTTAGTGTAGAGTCCAACACACCAGTCTCTGCCGCGACGCAGTAACGCATTTTAGTTCCTTCACGCCTCCTCTGAAACAAGCGACACGTGCTGACTCCCAGAGTCCTAATGTAGCAACATCGTTCATTTTCTGCTTGGACTTCAACGTGGGAACATAATGCTAACGCAAACTAGGGAGAGCTTCGCTCCCCACCTCGTCGACTTGACAACATCGCATTGCCTCGAGCACTCTGCAGCAGCTAGGGGCGAGTGATTAATGATCGATGAGTAGTGTCCTCATTCAAATAATTTTAAAATAACATAAAAAATAAACTACTGGACGTAGAATTGTGATTCATATTTCTATATATTCAGGAAAATGCTGCCATTCATCCTACTCATATGTAGAAACCGCATTCTGCCAAACTTGACCCAGCGGCGCACGTGATATTTCGTTTCGGTTTTAAAAGTGACGCGAGTGATCAGCCGAGCTAGAACGGCCCCACCCCTCCCATTGTTCGATGGCCAGGCCTCCCCGGTCATGTCTCGGGAGAGACCCTGTTCCAACCCTCAGCACGAACCACGTAACTGACACCTACGCTCAACCCACACATCACACCACAAGTAGGCTACACCAGTCCAAGGGCCGTTTGATACGCCTCCCAGGCCTGTAGGCCACCATCAATACGTCAATGACTCTTCTGTCGACCAAAATATTACAGCATGTGTACTCGAGTTCGAAAGTTGTTTGTGAAGTAACCAATAGGCCTACATAAAATCCAATGACATCATCATTTTCGTCGTTATATTTTACATTAGTTCATGTAGGTTTATCGCAGTCGGAACACAAAAAGTGCCCGTTTTTAAGCGTGTTTCAACCATGCGTTACTTTTAAGAATTAGTTTCTCAAAAACCCGTGATCAGATCAAATCCAAATTTTAACACAATATACATTGAAATGTTTTATAACTGGTTTATTAATTTCAAAAGTTTGTATGTCCAGAAAACAAAGTTGTTATCATTCTTGAAATGTAACTTTTTCTCGGCTCGGGGTGGTTGGAAAATGTAGTACTTGGTCGCGCTGTAATCCTTATATATCAAAAGGTTATTCTGGTTAGTTAGTTAGTTAGTTAGTTAGTTATTGTTGTTTTAAGGTTCAGAACTACGAGGTCATCTGCCCCTAAAAGGTTATGCTGTATGACTGTGAAATACGTAAATGAAATCACTTATTTCATATCGGTTTGTATTTGTACGGGATAAAATGACATGGTCCAGCAGCTAGCCGATAGGGGAAAGCTGTACAGCGTTGCCGAGATGGAGTACAACCGCGCGTCACGGCGCACCTCGCTCGGAATTGCATGGACAGCTTCCTTCGCTATTTAAAATTAACTTGTGATTAACTTCATTAATTCAAGCAAATGGTATTAAGAGGACGTGAGAAACATTTCCCATCAGCTTTTCTCATGAGGGCTTTGGACCACCAATAGCAGCTCTATTGTTTTTAATTTTTAGATTATTGTTAGGTTGTAATTGTTACAGATTTTCCTGGTGGCTAGCTGCTTAATGCAGTCGAGTTTTGCTCTGAATATTATCGCTCAGTTAACGCATCTGTAAGTTATGCTTTGAGAAACGATTAAGACCATTTAAATCCATAACATGGCTATTAGGTCGAGATGTTTAAAGCTACTGTTGACTAATACAGTATATTATGTGCACTAGAGTTTGGAAGTTGTTTATAAGAAGAAGAAAGATTGCAGTTTTACGTGACCGTGAATCTTGTGATTACGAGCAACGAGACCTCCCTTTTACGTGGAATCCGAACCACAGGACATGGCATTTCACTTCGAAAATCTCACTTGCATTGACCGGAAATCAGCTGTTCGTTGATAAATAGGGAACCGTTTAATTTTTACTCTAGAGGCCGAGATGATAGATGAAAAACGGTTCTTATTTATCAGTATATGCAGGACTTGGAGGACTCCTGCAGGAATCTGTACTTACAACAGTAAACAAGACTGAACTGATCTGATAAGAAGACGGAAAATTTGTTTTTATTTGAACTCGCCACATCGGAATTCCATTGACTTATATGAGGAAAGGCCAGTAGGTTGCAGGGGTGAGGTCAGGCTCGGAAGTAAACATGAAGCAGTGCATGTGCCACGACCTACCACAACATCCTCCTAATACCGTCTGAATAAAAACTGATATCCTCATATGAGTCAATGGAGTTCAAATAAAAACAAATTTTCCGTTTTCTTATCAAATCAAATCAGTTCAGACTTCTTTAGTGCTGTAAGTACAGCAACGAACAGCTGATTGTCTTGGAATATCACTTCGGTCTGTAAAACATGCAATGAAGAAGAATAAATAAAATGACATCAAAAAGACATAAGAATCTCCTGCGGCAAAGAAGAGACGAATGTCAGGACGACCTCGCATTGTAATCGATCAATTTACTATTGGAGTTATTAGACGTAACATTCACAGAGATGTACACGATGTCAGATAAGAATACAGGGTGACCCTTAATGAGGTGTACAAGAAGGTATTCCCAACAATTTCACCCTGTATTTTGCTCTGACATCCTGCACACCAAGCAGCCTCCGTGGCTTAGGCGGCAGCACGCCGGCCTCTCACCGCTGGGTCCGTGGTTCAAATCCCGGTCGCTCCATGTGAGATTTGTGCTGGACAAAGCAGAGGCAGACAGGTTTTTCTCCGGGTACTCCGGTTTTCCCTGTCACAATTTCATTCCAGCAACACTCTCCACTATCATTTCATCTCATCTGTCATTCATTTAATCATTGCCCCAGGGGAGTGCGACAAGCTTCGGCAGCCGGCACAGTTCATATCCTCGCCGCTAGATGGGGGCTTCATTCATTCCATTTCCTGACCCGGTCGGCCGACTGGAAGCAGGCTGTGGATTTTCATTTCATCCTGCACACATCTTTAGGAGGCACCCTGTGTTCTTATCTGGCATCTTGTATATCTCTTTAGAAGTCACCCTGTATTCTTGTCTGACTTCTTGTACACCTCATTAAGGGTCACCCTGTATTCTTATCTGACATCTTTTGCACCTCTTTAAGAGTCACCCTGCATTCTTCTCTGCCATCTTGTACTCCTCTTTAGGAGTCACCCTGTATTCTTATCTGACGTTTTGTATATCTCTTTAGGAGTCACCCTGTATTCTTATCTGCCATCTTGTACACCTCTTTAGGAGTCACCCTGTATTCTTCTCTGCCATCTTGTACACCTCTTTAGGAGTCACTCTGTATTATTGTCTGTCATCTTGTATATCTCTTTAGGAGTCACCCTGTATTATTGTCTGTCTTCTTGTACACCTCATTAAGGGTCACCCTGTATTCTTATCTGACATCGTGTACATCTCTTTAGGAGTCACCCTGTAATCCTGTCTGACGTCACGTACTCGCCGTCTCCCAGGAGTAAACTCAGACTCGGTGCATATGCACTGAACAACATGATGACGTCATACTCGCCGTCTCCGTAACGTATAACGGTAGACCCAAAGCATAACGACGAAGTCGACAAGATCATTTGAAATGATAAAACCTACTTGGCACTATAGACCATTAAGGGCCTAGGCCTACCAAGCGCCCGCTGCCCAGCCATTCGGCCTGAGAAATAGGGGGTGACGCATGGTCAGCGCGTCGGGTCCCCTCAGCCATTAATCCTGGTTTCCGTGACCCCGCTGCCGCACTCTCAGACAGCTACTCAATTGTCCTCACGAGGATGAGTGCAGCCCATTCCAGCCCTCGCGTCAGTTTCTGAAATCTCTGACGGAGCCGGGAACCGTACTCGGGGCCTCCGGGTGCGAGACAGACGCGCTACCCCAACACCACAGGGCCGGCACTGTAGCTTCTAGAGACGCAGGGTTGCCTGAATTTTTCCCCGAAGGGAATCTTTAACGTGTCATTAAATCTGGCACGGCTTCGTCTTATTTAATCACCCTAAAATGCCAACTGACTGCGCTAGGATTCGATCCTGCAACCTTGGGCACAGCAGGCGAGTAAGTTTGTTAGGTAATAAATGTTTGGATATCAGTTTTTATTCGGAAGATGTTGTGGTAGGTCGTGGCCCATGCACTGCTTCATGTTTACTTCCGAGCCTGACCTCACCCCTGCAACCTACTGGCCTTTCCTCATATGAGTCAATGGAATTCCAATGTGGCAAGTTCAAATAAAAACAAATTTTCCGTCTTCTTATCAGAACAGTTCAGTCTTGTTTAGTGTTGTAAGTACAGATTCCTGCAAGATGCCTCCAAGTCCTGCATAACAGGGGCGTATATACAGTTTTATTTCGGGGGGTGCCCAACCGGGGGTTAGGGGGCATGGTATAGACCCAAAGAATAGGGGGTCCGGGATTCTCCCCGGGAAACTTTTGTATAATTTAGTGCAAAATGATGAGTTTTAAGGCTATCTGACATCACTTTATCAACCAGTTTATTGTGATGTTTTATGTTTGGTTAATGTCAAAAACAACTAAGACCAATTTATGATGCTTTTTTGAATACAATCATCTCGCTCACTTGATAATATTTACGTGGAATGAATTAATGTTACTGTTTTGATTTACAACTTACACTATAATATAAAGTCAAGGTTTCTTGCCAAATCGGTTCATAACTTCATCGTCAGTGAGATGTAGCCTATGTCTCTGTGAATAGATGGCAATACTAGACCGTTGAGACTGTTTTCAGAAGTAGAATTTCTTAAGTATGTTTTCAACCAACTCAAACTCCGTTCGGCAGTACCAGTAGCTACAGAGAGAAGCAAATTTGCCAAAAGTTTCATAAGGGTATAAAAATTAGGGGAAAAACTTTTGTCACATGCTTAAAGGGCACTTGTTGCTGTTCTTGGTTCGTTCATAAGAGCGAAGGCACTCGAGAGTAACAAGAGGTTATGTTGTTAGCCTACTTTCGATTTTTGCAAAAAATGAAAGTAGACTTATGAGATCAACACAGGGCGAAAAAAGTGTGTCTGTCTGTGTGTGTGTATGTGTGTGTGTGAGTCTGTGTGTGTGTGTGTGTGTATGTGTGTGTGTGTGTGAGTCTGTGTGTGTGTGTGTGCGTGTGTGTGTCTGTGTGTGTGTGAGTGTGTGTACTCTGAATGTCTGTCCCCCCCTATCAATTCGAACACGGTGAATGCGAATTGAACGACATTTGGTACAAAGGTAGCACTAGCAAAGGACACCTCAGTGTCATGTTTTATATCGCCGCCATCTTTACTAAAACTGAATGGCGGCCACTCAAACGTTCAAAACGTAAAATCAAATAACGACTAACCAAATCATCCGATCTCTACCAAATTTGGTAACAACATACCTTCGTATAGGATGCGTCTTGTGACCAAACTGCAAGGTCGTCCGCCATACCATTTCAGGATGGCGGCCGTGCAAATAATGCAAACTTTATAATCCATATCATGGGACCCACCAGTTCCGATTATCGAGCCGAGAATCGTTTTAACTGTTCTAAAGGAAGAGGCACGTTCGAAATTAAAAGTTTATTTTGTAATACTATAGTGCAGACGTGATTTTAAAAAGCTGAACTGATTCAGTAATAAGACAAGATGGCAGCGGATATCTTGTGCCTGACTTATATTTCACTAATTTGAGTATTGCATCCAATATAGCGTACTGATACAAAATAAATAAACTTTGTATGATATGCTTTATATATAAATAATATACTCCAGTGATGAAATCGTTTAGTATAAATCATTATTTGCTAACAAGTTCTATGTAAGTCATTTTAAATAGAACGATATTCGTTGACACAATTAGCTCAGTGGTAGAGCATTAGAATATCGCTCAAATGCCTATGGTTCAAACCCGATCAGAGCTAGGTTTTTTGCTTGAAATGTTATATGTTTATTGTTTTGTAATGACTCAGATGTTTTAAAATTAAGCGTTATATTATGCACATTATGGTGTAAAATATATATTTAATTAAAACATAATTCGCCAGCAGATTTACTCGAGACATCTAGCTGCCAAAAAGGTAACTTCCAGATTTTATTGAAAAGTTTCTTCTTCTGGCCGCTAGAATACACTCGCTCTGTTAGGATTATATTGTTCGATATTTCACCACTAGATGTCCCGACTAGTCTACGTGGGGCTCCATTGATTACTATACCATTATCATTCTATGCGCATCGAATTTGAAGAATGACAAGATGATACTACGATACATTTTAACTTTTTATTTTAAAGGGTTTGTAACAGCCTATTTTGCGTTACTTGAAAGTGTTATTAAGCGTTATATTGTGCACATTATGGTGTAAAATATATATTTAATTAAAACATAATTCGCCAGCAGATTTACTCGAGACATCTAGCTGCCAAAAAGGGAACTTCCAGATTTTATTGAAAGGTTTCTTCTTCTGGCCGCTAGAATGCACTCGCTCTGTTAGGATTACATTATCGAAAATATCCACATAGTTTGTATGCACACGTCTCTGTAGGGTCATGGAAAGATTTGTTAATTCAATTAGGGTTGTGAAAGCCATGCACAACCAGACGTGTAAAGACATGCCTCAACTCAAAGTTGGATGTTGCCCACGGCAGGTCGTAATAATAATAATAATAATAATAATGTTATTGGTTTTACATCCCTTTTAACTACTGCTGCTTTTAGAGACACCGGGGTGCCGGAATTTTGGCCCGAAGGGGATCTTTAACGTGCCAGTAAATGTACTGACACGGCTCCCTCGCATTTGTGCACCCTCAAATGCCAGCTGACTGCGCCAGGATACGAACCTGCAACCTAGGGCCCAGCAAGCGAGAACGTTACCGCTGAGCCACGCAGCCAGTCCGGTCGATTATGTCTCCAGATCCATAACATTCTTGATATACTTCTTATCTTTCTTTCTTCAATGATGGTAGCAGTTTTTATCTAGGTTGTGGCGTTTGGTAGAGGTAAATCGTTTCTAAGGTCTTCAACAAAGAATAGTTCTATTATACTCTTTGATAATAACAACGAGTTATAACTATACTCATACATTTAGGAGAAAGTAGGCTATATGTTCTTTACTGAACATCTTGTTACACATAAGATCAGAGCAAACTGATTTCCGCACTGTTTACATCGCTCCACCTTCGCCTTGCTTTGCAACGTTGCCATACATCACTTAGTAACAATAGTACCTTGCTTTGCAACGTTGCCATACATCACTTAGTAACAATAGTACATGGATCATATCGGGTTTTATTATAATATTTTAATGCATAAACAAATAATATATGTGACAAAAATTTCGGCGGGGGGGGGGGGGGGGGGGGGGGGGGCGCCCTCCCTCTTATATACGCCCCTGTTGCATAATATACTGTATGTGAGCTTCAGATGATCGTGAGTGCCGTTTGTTTTTTTACTCTAGAGGCTGAGAAGCTAGATGAAAAGCGGTTTCCTTTTTATCACTGTTTGTCTTGGAATATCACTTCGGTCTGTAAAACATGCAATGAAGAAGAATAAATAAAATGACATCAAAAAGACATAAGAATCTCCTGCGGCAAAGAAGAGACGACTGTCAGGACGACCTCGCATTGTAATCGCTCAATATACTATTGGAGTTATTAGACGTAACATTCACAGCTTATTTTTGGAGAAGGTATTCCCAACAATTTCAAAATTAAGAGAGAGACTCGAGCATTCAATGACACTTTCCAAAAATGTCCAAAACTTTGGAAAATTGTCTACAGCATCGGATTTCGATTTGAAAAACTGAATAAGAAACCTGTTCTTATGGAATCGTTATCGATCGCAGCCTCAGGACACGTGTTAAATTGTAAGGTGACTTAAATCAATGTGTGAGAGTATGTCTACCCCTTATTATTCCCGTTTTCATCGGGGTTGGGGATGAGATGCGATGAAAGGCTATGTGGCGGGTGGTTTTTACGGCCGGATGCCCTTCCTAACGCCAATCTCATGAGAGCAGTAATTGAGAGATGAAATGAATGAAGATTAATGACACTGGGCAACGATGTGGAAGGAAGTGGCCGTGGCCTATTATAAGGTACTATCGCAGCATTTGCCTGGAGTTGAAAATGGGGAAACCACGGAAAATCATTTCAAGGACGGCCGACGGTGGGGCTCAAACCAAAGTCTACTGAGTCCGCTGATAGCTTATCCCCATGGTCTAGTGCTGCGCGTTAGCGAATGTAGCTAACGCTGTTGGCGACTTACACCAATGTAGACTATATATTGTAAATATTTAAACGCAAATAAAAATAACATTAAAAACTTAACAATAATCTAAAAATGAAAAACAAATGATTGCTGCCTTGGAAATCCAGAGTCCTCATGAGAAAAGCTGATGGGAAATGTTTTACACGTCCTCTTAATACCATTTGCATGAATTAATGAAGTTAATCACAAGTTAATTTTAAGGAAGCAGCCCATGCAATTCCGAGCGAGGCGCGCCATGACGCATGGTTGTGCTCCATCTCGGCAACACTGTACAGCTTTCCCCGTATCGGCTAGCTGCTGAACCATGTCATTTTATCCCGTACAAATACAAACCGATATAAAATAAGTGAAATCATTTACGTATTTCACAGTCATACAGTATAACCTTTTGATATAAAGTATAAGGATTACAACGCGACCAAGAACGCATTTATTTCATAAATGAAAATAGGCAAAAATAGGCTTACGAGATCACCTTTTGTCCGTGTGTGTGTGTGTGTGTGTGTGTGTGGGTGTGCGTGCGTGTGTGCCCCCTCCCCCTAATAACGTCTAAATGGACGAAGAGATTTCAATGAATCTCGGCTAGGACATAGTACAATTTTGGCCGACCCCGACCGTGCCTTTAAATTGTATTACGTTTCACCAATCCAACATGGCGGCTGTGCAAAATATTTCACCTATATGACTTTCAAAAACCTGTTAACTACAAAACAAACATGGCGGCCAAATGAAGTTGAAACACTTAAATAGACTTTTCTCGGGATTTAACCATCCGAACGCAGTGAAACTTCGTACAGCAAATGACTATACAAATTGCAATGCACTGATATCTAATTTAGTTCAATTGTTTACATAACCTCAAGATGGCGGCTGTGTGAAATTTTAAAATTACAGTAAGTTTTCATTTCTTGTGTTCTAATCATGCGATCTAAATCAACGTTTGAATAATGAACGTACACAATAATCCTCATCTAATAGTGCATACAGTAACTCTATGGCCTACATATATTAAAATCCAACATGGCAACCATCCGAAATATTTAGACGGTTCTCAATATCTACGAATCCATTACAACAATCGAACTTATATTTTGTATATCGATAGAGGCAATTAACATAAGTAGGATATATGAAAATAGGCTATATATAGTTCTTCACGGAACTACTTGTTTTTAAATAGAACTGTGAATTATATCGTATGGTAACGATATAGGCAGTTTTTAGGATTTTAAAAGTGAAATAGACAAAAATAGGTGCTAACGTCAAAATAGACCATTTTAGTTTATATAAATTATTAACGGCTTATTAACCATTTTAAAAGACCAGATCCCCTGAGATCTCCGCTCATAAGAATTGTTGTTGTTTGAGCCTCCAGTCTTTTGACTGGGTTGATGCAGCCCTCCATGCTTCCCTGTCCTGAGTTAATCGTTTCATCTCTACATAGCTACCACATCCGAGGCAATTTGTTTAAAATATTCAAAACCTTGGTCTACCCCTACAGTTCTTATCCTCGACCCTTCCTTCAATAACAAACTTTGCTATTCCTGGGTGTCTTAGTATGTGTCCTACCAACCTATCTCTTCTCTTTACTAGCAGCCACCAGAAACATCTCTCCTCCCCCAATCGCCTTAATACCTCTTCATTCGTAACTCATCTAAATGGTGAAAATGGGAAACAAAGAAAACCATTTTCAGGACAGCCGAGGTGGGTTTTGAAATCACGCTCTCCCGATGCCAGAGATGCACGAGGTAGTGCGTTAGCACTCTTGGGCACCGGGGTCGGTATCTCCGTACTTAAGCAACATTGGGGTGTGGTCAGAACTTGGATGGGTGACCGGATCTGGGGGACCACGTGCTGATGGTGAGGGAAGTATTATCGGAAAGAAACTGGCCACTCTAGCGCATGTAAACTCCGACTAAGGACCGGCTCTGTGTAGGTGCAAACCAGTCTTCGGGCTGACAACCATTCTTCTAAAGTCTATTCGCCGAGTCGAGACAGTGACCCTGGCTCCCCGGACAGGGAAACACGCCCAGTTCACGTCATCGGCCCTGCCGGACAGGGGTAGCCAAGAAGCTCCGAGATCATTAGTAATGCTGTAGCCCTAGAAAAGACAAGACTTGCTGCACTTAGTGCTGTGCTACACTGTATACTGTTGCCTGTCATAAACAGTTAAGAAATAATTAATTAATTCATTAATTAATTAATTAAATAAATAAATAAATAAATACATAAACGAACAATCAATAAACTGCGATGTAGCATGTAACCGATAAGTCAGCCCGCTTCACATGTGGGCTATACACAGCACTGTACAGGCGCCCCTTGCGGGCAGCCCTGCAATCATGTGTATATATTTAGAACATCATTACTTTCGACTTGACGTTTAAGTGCTTCGCTAATGCTACCTAGCGGTCATATCGATATATGACGACTAATCGAGCATCGTTCATGATGTTGCCATATCGATATGAACGGCTGCCTGTGATTAACTAGTTACAGTGATTTTACTTCTGACCGCTAGGTAGCACTAGCCTAGTACTTCATACGTCAAGTCGGAAGTAATGATGCCCCAAGTATAACTGTGTTTACTGCAGTGATGCCAACCCGTGGGATTTGTCCTAAATTGTGGGGCATTTAGACAAATATTTTTAGGAAAGTGATAAAGGGATTTTTTGTGCAAAAAGTGAGGTGAATTTGGGATATTTAGGCGATATCATATATCACCAGCTGAGTTGCCATTAATACATAAAAGCTTCGTTTGCACAGAAAACGTGCACAATAGGTACGATTTATACATGCTGGTAGTATAAAAATAAACCTTTCACGGAAGTACATTACGATCGCCTACTGCTGCTTGTGCGACAACAGACAGTTTTGGAGATTAAAACATATGTGTTGTGTTTTTCTAAAATCTTCATACTATAACAAATTCAAAGACTTATACAGGGAAAGAGCCGGCCCCGTGGTGTTGGGGTAGCGCGCCTGGCTCTCACCCAGAGGCCCCGGGTTCGATTCCCGGCTCCGTCAGGGATTTCAGAAACTGACGTGGAACGGGGAACGCTGGAACGGGGTGCACTCAGCCTCGTGAGGACAAATGAGTAGCTGCCTGACAGTGAGGCAGCGCCCTGGTCACGAAAACCAAGATTAACGGCCGAGGTGACCCGACGCGCTGACCACGCGTCACCCCAATATCTGCAGGCCAAATGGCTGGGCAGCGGTCGATTGGTAGGCATAGGCCCTCACGGGCTGTAGTGCCAGGGGTTATTTTTTTTATTTTTATACAGGGAAAGATAAACATCTCAATCTTTAAATGAATAAAAACGTGCATTAAGTGAATGTGTATGTGTTCGATAATGATAGTTTACAAGACAGTTTTATAGTTTCGTTAAAATCAATTTTAGCGCAATTAGAAACACATTATCGAGACTGTGGAGCACATGGAGTTACATTTGTTTCGAACAAAATAAATTTTTACGTGGAATATATTCTAGTGAAAAGGAACATTCTGAATGGGAAGTTGGGATTTTCAGGTTTGAGAGGTTGGCAACTCTGGTTTACTGCCACTATCTTGACTCGGCGAACAGTCTTTAGTTAAGTATTGCTCGGCAAGTTCAACAGAAACCCTGAATGAGGGCGCGGTCGGCGCGAGCGAGGGAGAGCACGTGGTGGACCGATGCCAAATCAACAATTAACAACATCGATTGTGTCCGTATCAGATAGTGTGTGTCGTTTGAAATAATAACACATACCTAATAAGATAGTTGTTGGCAGGGCCGTAGAGAGCAACCGCGGGCCCCAGGACTAGAACTTCGAGTCCCTTATTAGCCTACTTTCGATTTTTGCAAAAAATGAAAGTAGACTTATGAGATCAACACAGGGCGAAAAAAAGTGTGTCTGTCTGTGTGTGTATGTGTGTGTGTGAGTCTGTGTGTGTGTGTGTGTATGTGTGTGTGAGTCTGTGTGTGTGTGTGTGGCTGTGTGTGTGTGTGTGTGTGTGTGAGTGTGTGTACTCTGAATGTCTGTCCCCCGCAGTGTCATGTTTTATATCGCCGCCATCTTGACGGAAACGTAATGGCGGCCACACGAATGTTCAAAGCTTAAATCAAATTACGATTAACCTAATCATACGATCTCTACCAAATTTTGCAACTACATACCTTTATGGAGGGAGCATCCTTTGACCAATCTAATAGGTCATTCGCCTAATAGTTTGCGGATGGCGGCCATCTTTATGTCAAAATTGATTCCCCCTATTAATTCGAACACGGTGGAACCGAATGGAACGAAATTTGGTACAGAGGTAGCACTAGCAAAGGGTACCTCAGTGTCATGTTTTATATCGCCGCCATCTTGACGGAAACGTAATGGCGGCCACACGAATGTTCAAAGCTTAAATCAAATTACGATTAACTTAATCATCCGATCTCTATCAAATTTTGCAACTACATACCTTTATGGAGGGAGCATCCTTTGACCAATCTAATAGGTCATTCGCCTAATAGTTTGCGGATGGCGGCCATCTTTGTGTCAGAATCGATTCCCCCTATTAATTCAAACACGGTGGAACCGAATGGAACGAAATTTGGTACAGAGATAGCACTAGCAAAGGGCATCTCAGTGTCATTATTAATATCGCCGCCATATTGACATAAACGTAATGGCGGCCACACAAATGTTTAAAGCTTAAATCAAATTACGACTAACTTAACCATCCGATCTCTACCAAACTTTGCAACAACATACCTTTATGGAGGGAGCATCCTTTGACCAATCTAATAGGTCGTTAGCCTAATAGTTTGCGGATGGCGGAGATCTTTATGTCAAAATTGATTCCCCCTATTAATTCGAACACGGTGGAACCGAATGAACGAAATTTGGTACAGAGGTAGCACTAGCAAAGGGCACCTCAGTGTCATGTTTTATATCACCGCTATCTTGACGGAAACGTAATCGCGGCCTCCCAAATGTTAAAAGCTAAAATGTAATTACGACCAACCTAATAATCTAGTCTCTACCAAATTTTGCAACACCATATCTTTATGTGGGAAACATATTCTGACCAAACTGCAAGAACATCAGCCCAATAGTTTGCAGATAGTGGCCAAGTATGTGTGCAAATCGATTCCCCCTATCAATTCAAACACGGTGAAACCGAATTGAACGAAATTTTTTACAGAGGTAGCACTAGCAAAGGGCACCTCATATTCATGTTCAATATCCCTATAGCACGTTGCATTTCAACAAGCTACTACAACCAACATTCAATCATACTCCTTGAAAAGGACAAAGAGTTATAACAATACCCATGCATTCATGAGAAAGCTGGCTATATGTTCTTTACTGAACATCTTGTTTTTAATTCGTCCCAAGACATTAATCAAAAAAACTCTGTGTAATTTAGTATAGCCTATCTAATTAAATGTGAGTTTTCTTGTTCTTCCGTTATTTAGAGCTCTATTATTGTCTCCCATTCATTGTTTCATTTTATTTTATTTCTTGCTTTTGATCAATGTGAATTTCAATATTTTTCTTTGTGTGTATGACTGATTATGATCACCGCAAGGACAAGCAAACAGCTTTTCAGGACCATGTTAAGTAAATCGATTTTTAGCCTACTTTCGATTTTTGCAAAAAATGAAAGTAGACTTATGAGATCACTACAGGGCGAAAAAAAGTGTGTCTGTCTGTGTGAGTGTATGTGTGTGTGTGAGTCTGTGTGTGTGTGTGTGTGTGAGTGTGTACTCTGAATGTCTGTCCCCCCCCCCCCTATCAATTCGAACACGGTGAGCGCAAATTGAACGAAATTTGGTACTAAGGTAGCACTAGCAAAGGACACCTCAGTGTCATGTTTTATATCACCGCCATCTTGACGGAAACGTAATGGCGGCCACACAAATGTTCAAAGCTTAAATCAAATTACGACTAACCTAATCATCCGATCTCTACCAAACTTTGCAACTACATACCTTTATGGAGGGAGCATCCTTTGACAAATCTAGTAGGTCATTAGCCTAATAGTTTGCGGATGGCGGTCATCTTTGTGTCAAAATCGATTACCCCTATTAATTCGAACACGGTGAAACCGAATGGAATGAAATTTGGTACAGAGGTAGCACTAGCAAAGGGCACCCCAGTGTCATGTTTTATATCGCCGCCATCTTGACGGAAACGTAATGGCGGCCACCCAAATGTTCAAAGCTTAAATCAAATTACGACTAACCTAATCATCCGATCTCTACCAAATTTTGCAACAACATACCTTTATGAAGGGAGCATCCTTTGACAAATCTAATAGGTCATTAGCCTAATAGTTTGCGGATGGCGGCCATCTTTGTGTCAAAATCGATTCCCCCTATTAATTCGAACACGGTGAAACCGAATTGAATGAAATTTGGTACAGAGGTAGCACTAGCAGTGTCATGTTTTATATCACTGCCATCTTGACGGAAACGTAATGGCGGCCACACAAATGTTCAAAGCTTAAATCAAATTACGACTAACCTAATCATCCGATCTCTACCAAACTTTGCAACAACATACCTTTATGGCGGAAGCATCCTTTGACAAATCTAATAGGTCATTAGCCTAATAGTTTGCGGATGGCGGCCATCTTTGTGTCAAAATCGATTACCCCTATTAATTCGAACACGGTGAAACCGAATGGAATGAAATTTGGTACAGAGGTAGCACTAGCAAAGGGCACCTCAGTGTCATGTTTTATATCGCCGCCATCTTGACGGAAACGTAATGGCGGCCACACAAATATTCAAAGCTTAAATCAAATTACGATTAACCTAATCATCCGATCTCTACCAAATTTTGCATCAACATACCATTATGGAGGGAGCATCCTTTGACCAAACTAATAGGTCATTAGCCTAATATTTTGCGGATGGCGGCCATCTTTGTGTGAAAATCGATTTCCCCTATTAATTCGAACACGGTGAAACCGAATGGAACGAAATTTGGTACAGAGGTAACACTAGAAAAGGCCACCTCAGTGTCATGTTTTATATCACCGCCATCTTGACGGAAACGTAATCACGGCCACCCAAACGTTAAAGGCTAAAATGTAATTACGACCAACCTAATAATCTAGTCTCTACTAAATTTTGCAACAACAAATCTTTATGTGGGAAGCATATTCTGACCAAACTGCTAGATCATCAGCCCAATAGTTTGCAGATGGTGGCCAAGTATGTGTGCAAATCGATTCCCCCTATCAATTCAAACACGGTGAAACCGAATTGAACGAAATTTGGTACTGAGGTAGCACTAGCAAAAGGCACCTCAGTGTCATGTTTTACATCGCCGCCATCTTGACGGAAACGGAATGACAGCCACCCAAATGTTAAGAGCTTAAATCAAATTTCGACCATCCTAATAATTTGATCTCTACCGGATTTTGCAACAACATGCCTTTTTGTGGAAAGCATCTTATGACTGACTACAAGGTCATCAGCCCAATAGTTTGCAAATAGCGGCCATGTATGTGTGCAAATCCATTCCCCAGATCAATTCAAACACGGTGAAACCGAATTGAATGAAATTTTTTACAGAGGTAGCACTAGCAAAGGGCACCTCATATTCATGTTTAATATCCCTATAGCACGTTGTATTTCAATAAGCTACTACAACCAACATTCAATTATACTCCTTGAAAAGGACAAAGAGTTATAACAATACCCATGCATTTAGGAGAAAGTAGGCTATATGTTCTTTACTGAACATCTTGTTATAATATTTATTTCGAATTTTTTCACCCAATATGAACTCTTTAATTTCACTGTCATAATAATAACTCTGGATACTTTGCCATTTCCCTGGAAGAGAAGCTAAATACATCATAGTTAACATTCATTTTATGTTCTCTTTATGAGGATTTCCTCACTTGGGGTTGCCAGACGTTCCGTTTTACCTGAAAAAATTCCGTATTTTCTTGTTTTGTTCCGCGTTCCGTTTCAATCTTTAACGGAACGCCAAATATTCTGTTTATTTGGTTAATTCGATAATATATTTAATTTCGCCCCAATTTTCAAATGTCCCGCTTCAGAATTGATTATAATACCTAGCTTGTTTTCTGGCGATAAAGGTGCAAGTTTAAAAGAGAAAATGATTTCTATGTCTGTGTCAGATGGAAGGGTACATGTTATAGATTTATTAGGGGCAACAAAATAAAGGAATATCTCAGTGCTTGTGAAGTTAATACTCAGCATTTTCCCCTCCAATGCTTTTACGGAGAGAGTTTTTTTACATGGAGAGATGACAGAAACAGAAGCTCCATTAGTTTGATAAAACAAGATTTGTTCATATATTTTGATTATGACAAAAATTGTAGTGAATTTTATCAGAAGGCGCTTACAAATAAAAAAAACCTTGCAAAGGGTCGTTCAAATGAAAAGCATTTGTAAGCTGCAGGAGTCATAATCCTATATGATATGTCAGCAATATCTAGTTTTAATTTTGTGTATTTGATTGTGTAATGATTATTTAATACATATGTGTATTATTTATTACAACATTTAACATTTATTGATTTAAAAAACAATGTTTTGGGACGTGTTCCGTTCTTCCATTCTTGAAATCTGGCAACCCTATCCACACTATACACTAGTTGCTGTTACATTAAATAATATAGCCTTGCCAGAAGAATTCAAAAATATTTAGAAATTACGTCCAGGAAATTGTCCATTTGGGCTCTTCTGCCCTCAGCAGGTCCAGGTCCCAGGGATGCAGCCCTGTTTTCACCACCCTCTCGTCGGCCCTGGTTGCTGGTATATGTTACAATTATTATTGGACATAAAACAATAGCAGTGTAGTTCGAAATTAACACAAAATATTGTTCATTTGGCAAAACAAGTTAATATTAAAAATGCCTCTCTTGGAATTGTAAAATTCAACGTTATAAAACAGTAGTCTAACCTTCAGCCTTTTATGCAGCAGAGACACTTAATCTACAACATAAAACACTGAGAAATCAATTGGAGATTAAGGAACGCAAAATCATGCGAAAAATGTTGGAACCAACAATCAAAGATAGAATTCACCTTACAAAAACTAATGCTGACGTCTATTAGAAAATTACTAAAATCACAGACACAATCCGTATGAGATTCATGGGACATTTGGATAGAATTGACCCAACTAGTTTACCACATAAAATCTATACGTGTTTGCAGAAAAAGGCCACAAGGACCAATTGGTACAAACAGGTGGAAAAGGACTTGACTGAATTAGGTTTTCCCAATCTCAAGGATCGAGGGGAAATTAGGAAAAGTACTAATACACGGGGTTTTGAGGGAGAAGAGGGAAGACCTACCAGACACGTCTGGTCGCAGCAACGAAGACTCGCTCAATCGTTGCGCATGAAGAGTTATTGGGCAAACATCAAGGCCAATAAGTGTTGATTCCCCGTGATCCTAGGAGACCCATTCGCGCAAAAGAAGAAATTATAATCCTGCGAAATGGAAAATAATGATAACCTACGCCTACGACACATATTTAAACCAGTATCAGAAGTTTTAAATGAATAAATCTTATATATAAAAATGAAATTCTGTTCGTTAGTCTCGCTAAAACTCGAGAACGGCTGGACCGATTTGGCTAATTTTGGTCTTGAATTATTTGTGGAAGTCCAGAGAAGGTTTAAAAGGTGAATAAATATGAAAGTTGTAGCGCACGAGTAGATTCAACAAATGAGTGACGGCACGCGAATCGCTTAAACAAAGTCCCGTATGCGTTCATATACCATTCGTCCGATAGCGATGAAACTTGGGTATGAGGTTGAGTACACTACAGGCAAGGTTTCTGGCTTAGTAAATCCGTGTCATAAGGGGTAGCGCACGAGTAAATTCAACAAATGAATGACGGCACGCGAATCGCTTAAACAAAGTCCCGTATGCGTTCATATACCATTCATCCGATTGCTATGAAACTTTGGTTGTATTGTTGTGCACACTCCAGGAAAGGTTTCTGACTTAGTAAATCCTTTTTACAATAGGTAGCGCACGAGTAGATTCAACAAATGAGCGACGACGGCCGAAGCGTTTCAACAAAGTCCTGTATGCGTTCACATACCATTCGTCCAATAGCGATGAAACTTGGGTGAGAGGTTGTGTATACTACAGGCAAGGTTTCTGGCTTAGTAAATAGTAGTGTGTTTGTGTGAGTTTTAATGCCTCCACCTCCACATTCCTCCACACAAGATGGCGGCGACACGATATCTCTCGAACGCATGGTTGGATTTTAACGAATGAGGTGTCGTTGAACTCGGGCTGACACCCCCTTTCCAATGGACACCATATTTCAACCCCAAAATAAAACTGGTGAAATTGTATTTTTTTAGAGAATCTCGCTTTCCAAGTGCAACATGTGAGAGTATGAATGCCAATATGATATTAAACGTTGTTCTACACAAGAGATATGTGTACGGTGGATAGCCACTATGAATTAGCATGCTTGTTTTCTGTTTTTTACGCATGCCCACTCATGGCTTTTGTAAGAGGGTGGGGGTGGAGGAGTGGATCCCTGTGGACGGGTCATTGTTGACAGGTCATTGTTGGCGGGTCCTTGTTGACAGGTCCTTGTGGACAAGTCCTTGTTGACAGGTCCTTGTGGACGAGTCCTTGTTGACAGGTCCTTGTGGACGAGTCCTTGTGGATGAGTCCTTGTGATGAGTCCCTTTGGACTGATCCCTTTGGACCGGTCTCTTTGGTCTGGTTCCTACGGACTGGCCCATGAATTTATTTAAATTATGTCTAAGGGCCTAACTACATTTTTCGTGTAAAGCAGTGTGTTGAACTGACGTTGTTCACCAGTCCCCCACTACTATAATGTGATAACGATATGAAAGGAAAGTGACGAAATACATGTGAACACGTGTGAGATGTCATTATTACCATCCTCTTTGTGAAACAAGTCACATTCTGTTTTGGTTCATACGTGAGAAAATGCGAGTTCATGTGTAATATGACCTAACACACAGGTGTTCACCTGTATACGTGCACGATAAGAGCCAACAAGTCACAACCTGTTTTGACAGTGGTGGGAGGTGAAGGGAAAGAGAGGGGGAGAGTCGGTGTAAGAGAGAACACAGGTGAAGAGAGAAAGAAATATGTATTGCTCATAATACATGTGGAGCTGAGGACTGTACATAGGACTGTAGGTTAAGTACAACATGAGTGAATAAATAAATGCAAGGCACACAGGTTCACACAACATGTAATTTATTAATCCAAGAATTAAAGGCTGAGCTAAATCCCAACCATTTTACATATAGTTTATTTCCTTTTTGTTTCAACACATTTTCCATAAGGTAATGTTTAGGGAACGCTGTCTTTTGGAGTTCTTGGAGATAAAACCTGCCTTTTATGGGTTGATAGTTGAGGTCCTCGAGTAAATAGGTGACTGGACTGTTCAGGTTGACTTGACGAATTCGGAATAGTTCAGTCCCCCAATTTGGTGTGTAGCCCTTGTCGAAGACGGACTTGAATTTGCTCACACGAACATGGTCCCCGATGTTAAGGCGATGACGTTTAGGGTCTGCTGTTTTATGGGGTTAAACAGTTTATCCAGTTATGGAATATTTTTGGTCACAAGTCGTGGCTTGGTCCCAATGGTTCTGTGTTTGGTGTCATTGTAACGTGACACTAGCTCAGGTAACAAGTCCAACCAGCGATAAGTGCCCTGAGCAGTAAACGCTTTCCACATATGGGTTTTCAATGTTCGGTTGAACCGCTCGACCACGCTGGCTTTGAGATTGCTGTACGTGGTGTAATGGTGAATATCCTTAGATTTGAGAAAACTGGAGAAATCCTTGTTGAAAAATTCTTTTCCCTGATCGGTTTGTAGCAGCTGAGGTTGACGTTTGGATTGTCGAATTATATGTTGAAAGGCCTTGGTGACTAGTGGACCAGACTTGCGTCGCACAGGTTCAACAAACGCCATTTTGGAATAAACATCAATGACCGTCAACATATAGCGTACACCATCGTTAACGCTAGCATAGGGAATCATTTCAACCAAGTCTGCTTGCCAAAGTTCATCCACACCCTGTGAACTCACCTTGAGTCGTTGATAGTGACGTCTAGCTGGACGATGCAACTCGTGAGCAATACCCATTTTAATGGGTGAGGGCTTAAACAATATTTTTGGCATTTCGAAGTTCTTCCTCAATTTCTTGAATTTCCCAATCGTGACCAGTATGGGCCGGCTTGACGTGAAGCATGCAACAGCTGTAGTCGCTGGACGAGTTTATTGGGATTGTGCCAGTAGGTAACATCCACAAGGGGTTTTAATGGCTTAAATGTCACCCCTGAAGCGGACACATTACGACGACCACTTTGACTAGTGGGGAACATTTTTGCAATGATGGTTTTATATTTTTGAGATATATTGGCATTCACTTGTTGAGTGGAATCATACTGTCTGTTGTGGGCATGGGTGTCCAATAAAATGGATTTATATTTATCAAGGTCCTCTAGCGTATAATCCTGGGATGAGGAAGTCCGAGAGAATAGTAGATTTAACAGTCCTGGTGTTAATTTATAGTTGATATTTTTAATGACAGCTTTAGTACGACTAAATTTAATCGATGAATCACCAATTTTAAAACTATCATCCTCATAGCGAACACCATACGTGGTATCTGTGTTTCCAATAAATAGATTGGTGAAATAGGGTTCCAGTGTTGATCCATTATATTTTATTAAAATGTTTTTCAGTTGAGCTTTATGTTGAGGGGTGGCCAAGAGTTGTGAAAATGGAGACGATCTGGAAGGGCAAGGTGTTTCGACCATGACCAAGGATTTCTTTTTTCTTAAAAACTCTGCAGGGGGTGATGCCTTTTTTTGAGGCGTAAACACTTGTTCCTCATTATCCTCAACTTTGCTAACACTAGTTAAATCTTCCTGTTCCTGTTCCTCTTCCTCTTCCTCAGGGTCCTCGTGGTGCGTCGAGTGGCTTGTGAAACGGTGGGTAGCGTTTCAGATGGCTTGAAAGAGGGTTTCAACATAACTTTTAGCAGAGGGGCTAAATGTTGTTGAATAAACAAAGCATGATCCGCACGTGATCGTTTCAGTTGACGGAACTTTTGGCGAATAGTATTTTTTGCTCTAATAATATGCTTTTTCAATTGACTCTCTGCTAACGCCATGGTGTCGTGGCAAATGACTTGAGAGGGAATGATACAGTGCCTTAAATAGCAATAAAATGTTCAAACCCTAAGCGATACCGCCCTTGGTTGAGTTCACTTTGTTTATCAATCACTAAACAGGCATGACGTTGTGTGTTCCAGCATTTGCCACACAATTCTCTAAACATTTGAAAGGTCATATCCGGATTCACATGTTCATTATAAATGTGACGACTGTTCCTCTCGTCCTGGCGAAATAAAACAATGACATTGGCATTGTCACGAATCAACTGTTTGGACATTTTAGAATACGTTTGTCCAAGATAGAAGCAATCGGTATGTTTGTGTCGACCCATGCTGAAATAGCTTTGAATGATGCCTTGTCGTTCAGTGGATGCATCATCGAAAATCATGAGTGAATAGGCTTTACCTCATCCGGTGAAATAATATTTTCTTGCGTGGAAAATGTAAAATACCCCATATTCTCATTTTGTAATCCAGACATGACTTGATCCAGAAACACGTAGAGGGGTTGGTAGAGAGATTTTGCGAAAATATAAATATTTTAAAAACACAGACCATTGGGCGCTGTAATAAGTGTCAGCAAAAGACTGGTCTTTCCACGGCCGGAAGGTCCCACAATGATGCAGCGAATGGAAGATGGACACAGTGAACCATGGCGTTGTTCACGTGATGTGGGGCAGAGATGGGAAACCATGTCCCTCACGGGGAATGACTTGCTGCTTAATTATCTTCATTTCAACTAAGGCTTAGAGAGGCTAGCAGGCTGTCTATATACATCGCACCGAGCCTTGTCATAGAAACAGTAGACTCGTACTACAGGTTGACGATGGATGTCTTTGGACGTGCGTTGATGGTCAAAGCTAGGTCTGTTCCCATACATGATCCTAAACAAGAAACAGATCCTGCTAATAAACACTATGTGGATAGGTCAGTAGTACCACGCACAAAACAAGGAGATTATGACTTTAAAGGAAAGCGGTTAACCCATGTAAAACATCCTCAAGTGTCTACAGACGTTACTACAAAAAAGTATGTGGATAACAAGGTGTATGAGTTTTATGATAAAGTGCCTCAGCTTACGATGGATGGCTATAGCGCTAATCACCATCGTATTATTCACGTGGAAGACCCGCATGACGAAGACGATGTCTGTACCAAGCGATACGTGAGCTATGAAATGAAAAGGCTTTATAAATGTATCCCATCTGTATTTTTAGTGTATCTGACAAATGTAAAACCTGTGAATGTAAGAAACCATATACCGCTAGTTCATGACCAGCACTTGACCTATGTGCTTGCTTCGGGTTTAAGCCACTATCGATTACACTATAATGGAACCATTCACATCAAATATGTCATACCTGATGAGAATCATTTACAAATAGATATAAATGGTCATAGGATGATGGTCCATAACCATGAAATGGTCAATGCAGGAGACGAATTATCCTTTCATCTCATGTTGACATGGGATGAAAAGCAAGCTGGAAAAACCATAAACGATTTCCTACTTTATGTGGAATTGGAATATACAGCCATGAAATAACAATCTGACGTTAGTTGTGACTTAAACTTTCTTGTGAAAGGTTGTTGGTAATCATCACCATGGTGAAACAAAGATATGTGGTGAGAAAGACTAAAAATATGACCCTGTCCTTGGCAAAGCCTGGGCTTAAGATATTCGTGGACAAGCCCTTGCGAAGGAAAAAAAGAAAAAATAATGTGTTGAGCATACGGAAAGCTCTTCGAGCAGAACAGAGACATGTTATTCCAAAACGTCAGCGACAGGATTCAAAACAAGGGCGAGTGATTCCCGTCCCCAAACAAGTGGGATTTTTACCTGCATTATTCGCTGGTCTGGCTGCTCTAGGTTCACTTTTAGGTGGCGCCAGTGCAGTGGCAAAAACTATTAAAGCCGCGCAACAGGGCAAGCAACAACTCAAAGAAAGTCAGCGACACAATGAAACGATGGAAGCCATTGCTATGGGAGCTAGAAATGCCAATTTGAAGCCAGCCTTTTATCAACAAGGATTTTTAATTTCACCTTTTCGAAATAAAATAAAAACATCCTTTAACCTCAGCCATAGCAAGCCATGCCCTGACCCATCAACAAGTGGAAAGCTATGCTAAACAACTAAAGCTTTCTCATTTTCGAGTTTTTTTTTTTTCGTGTGGCCTCCTGAGAGGCCGAGTGCAGGTCTTTCTAAGTGACGCCCGTGGGCGACCTGCGCGTCGGGATGAGAGATGGAATTGATGAAGGCGAATGAAACTGGGCAAGGATGTGGAAGGAAGCGGCCGTGGCCTGTCAATAGGTACCGTCCCAGCATTTGCCTTGTGTTGAAAATGGGAAACCACGGAAAACCATTTCAAGGACGGCCGACGGTGGGGCTCGAACCCACGCGTCTACCGAGTCAGCAGAGAGCTTGGCCCCATGACCTAACGCTGCGCTTTAGCGCGCGTAGCCACTACTGTCGGTATTTTCGAGGTGTGTTTGTGCGAAACCAATTACCCCCACAACCCTGGAAACAGGAATGTGCTGTTGTCAATTTGGATGATCACCGAGGACCAGGAACACATTATGTAGCTTATGTCAAAGAGGGATCCAACGTATGGTACTTTGATAGTTTTGGGAATTTGCCCCCGCCCATGGAACTAGTGACCTATTTTGGAAACAGGATCAAGATATATTATAATGTGAAACGTGAGCAAACGTTTAACAGCCAACAGTGTGGACGTTTATGTTTATTTTTTTAAATATAAAACGCAGCATAAACATAAACGTCAACAGTATGTCGGCAGAAAGTAAGACGTTTACACTGCAAGGACGTGGACCTGAAGTGAGCCTAGACTTTTACCCACCTATCGTATTGAGTGAAAAACCCTATGGTTTAGGACTTGTTTCACTTGAAACTTACCATAGAATATACAACATACGTGAAAATGTGAACAACAAGTTTTACTATGATGATTCTGTGCTCACCCTGAACTCTGGTGGATACACGATAGATGACATTTATGAACACATTTATGTGGTGTTAATCAATGAATATGGTTTAAAGTCATTTATCGATGGAACGCGCAAGTTTGAACTTGTAGGAAATACCAACACTCATCGCTGCAGTATTTTTTCTACATTCAAAATTGACTTTAAAACACACCCCGATTCCATTGGTCCATTACTAGGATTTAAGCCACGCGTGTTGGAGCCCAACAAAACACATGAATCAGACCATGAAGTGAAATTCATTGAGGACCATCGTGTGTCGGTGACGTGTAATATTATTAGCCAAGTGTACACCAATCAAGAACCATCGCATTCGCTTTATGACTTTATTGTAACATCGCCCAATGGCTATATTATTCGTGAAAACCCTCCAGTGGTGCTTTTTCATTCTGTGGCTGTCAATGGTATTAGTAATATAGCATTAAGACTGATCAATAGAGAGCAACAACTCATTGATCTAGATTCTACCACACCAGTGACTAACAATTTGGTGCTAAAGCCACTTTGAAGTTTGTATATAAAGCAACAGCACCATCTAGGAATGGTGTTAGTTGTTTACCACGTGAATACACGTTAACATCTCCGAACAAGCAGATTTTACAGCATTTGGGTTTCCACTTCAACCCCCGCGATGAATTCTATCCTAGAGGTAGCGAACCACATCGAGGAACAACCAGGGGTGGTAAGAATTGATCTCCATTCCTATCAAGCTCAAACACCTGGTCTCAATAACAATGATGAAATTCAATTTGTTATCAACAACCAAGATATTTACACTCTACTGCATGAAAGTGTTATTCAGACTGAAGGTCGGCTCACCAAAGTCGATGGCTCTACACCCACCACATCCAAGTTAGCCAACCATGATTTCGCCTTTCTGTTTTCTGAAGTGCGTTACGTGATTAACGATATCGTGGTGGATAGCACTCGAAACGAGGGTATTTCCAGTGTCATGAAACTATATCCCTCTTATAGTGAGGAAGAAGCTAAAACACTTTGCATGGCGGGTTGGTGCCCTGACTCGATCAATGACTGGATGGTACACACTGATGGCACCTTTACTGGATATTTACCTCTTAAACTGATTTTAGGCTTTGCTGAAGATCACCAGCGCATTGTGGTCAACGCAAGGCAAGTGCTTTATCTGGTGAGAGACAGGAGTGATAATAATGCACTCAAGGGAGCCGACAATGCCCCCATTGATTCAAAAATTCAACTACAACGCTTGCTGTGGAAAGTGCCTCATGTGACCCTTAACGATAGCAAAAAACTGGACATACTCAAGATGGTAAAGAGAGATATATCTCTACCCATGGAATTTAGAAGCTGGGCACTCCATGAGTATCCGCTGTTGCTCACCACCAACACACACAGTTGGTCTATAAAAACAGCCCGCTATACAGAGAGACCTCTCTACATGATTGTGCGTTTTCAAACGAATCGCAAGTATCAACAAAGCTGCCACGCAAATTGATCACCTGCAATTGAGAAATGCACGTCTTTTCCTCAACGGTGCTGTGTTTCCCTATGAAGGACTGGATTTAGGTTTTTCAAAAAAATAAGCTTTGCCCCCTGTACGACTTGTTTTCTAAATTTAGATGGTCGTATTATCAAAAATAGAATTGTCCAATGTTGTCACCCCAAGCTTTTAAGACAAGGGCGCCACTGATTGTCTTTGACTGTTCCTACTTGGAAGAGTCTGTCAAACCATCCAATATTGACATTCGACTAGATTTTTAAACGCATGACAATGTTCCAGCCAATACGACGGCCTACTGTTGATTATTCATCACAAACAAGTCAACTATTATCCACTGTCCAACCAAGTGACAAGTGTATAAATAGCAGGTCAACCCACATCAAACCACTCAGTCATGTCTTGCTTTCAAGCCTCAAGAGAAGTTACATCCATGAATTTAAAATCTGAGGAACAACGTTTCAAGACCTTTGCGACGTGGCCGGTGCCTTTTATAAACCCTCAAGCCTTAGCGGCCGCTGGATTCTACTATTTAAAAAGAAGAGATGAAGTGAAATGTGTGTTTTGTCCCATCATATTAGACCAATGGCAAGATAGTGATGAACCCATGCAGGAACATCAGCGCTGGTCACCTGCCTGCCCCTACCTGTGCAGAATGGAGGTGGGTAATATACCCTGTCATTCAAGTTACCCCTCACTCGTGCCTCTAAAAAAGTTATGATACATGTGGACTTTATGGTGTCAACAGTGCTTCAGTGAGCAGCTCACAGTCAAAAACACCCAGTTTAGAGACATTAGAATATCATCGGTGTTATGGACACTATAAACACAAAAGACTTTTTTGTTGTATGAGATGGTACCGCCTCTATCCTAGAATGGAAAAAGAATGTAAAACTTGTTATGCTAATAAAATAATGTAAAAAAATGGTTGTTGTTGGTATTATTATTTCTTATTCCCCCCTGTCATATCCTAACCTCTATAGTGACTACTCGATGTTTTTATTTTCATTTACTAGAATGGAATGTAAGTAAATGTCATGGGTACACTTTACTGAACAATCGTCAGTCTGTGGTCAGTTGGACTTGATCCAGACAAGAGTGAACATGTTGCGTACACTGATTGTCGACTGTCAAGGGTTTAAAATTGGAGATAACAAATTTATATTTAAAGAAGTGGCCATCATCGATTGTTCCACTTTTTGGATATCGCAAGCTACCCATTTGGTGTTTAAACCACCTTATACGTTTGATTTATTGTGTGATAAAGACCGTAAACAAACCCACTGGATTGAAACTCATATGCAACTAGACTGGAAGCAAGGAACCATTTCATATAAGCACTTGGACATGGTCATGAAAGCCCACTTGTCTTCTGCCTATGTAGTATTTGTGAAAGGTAGTGAAAAACGTCAATGGCTACAACCATTTTTGGCGTCTTACTGTCAATGTATCGATTTAATGGACATGGGCTGTCCCTCACTGCAAACACTCATGGACCGCTGCCCCTGTGACAATATTACCCATAAAGCTCTGGTACAGGTGTGGCAATTGTTTCATTGGCTAACCACCAATGCCTGCTGGGAGTTGTTAAATAAAATTAAAACTGAAGGTTTACCTGTGAATGCCACCAGTGAGATGTCTACAAGCGACGTGTAAACATCAACGTAATACCATGGAGAAAGGGGATGCTACCGATAAAGCGATTGGAAAATTCTTTGTGTGCAAAAAGAAACTAGACAGTTTTACCAAAGTAGAATTATTGGCTCTTCCAAAATCATTCATTTATTACGTCGCAGCAAATGCCGTGAAAGAAATCTGGCAACATGTACCAAAATCATGGACTCAAGACCCTGTGTTAAGTGAATTGCAACCATGTACGGATTATGATCACCATAAGCAAGTGGCTATGGCAAAAGTACCCTCTATGCGACAGTGTGCTACTTGTCAGCTGGTCAAACTGTATCACGGTAATAAAAGTCAGTGTAAAGACTTTGTTTCCTCATACGACAGGTGTGATGAAGAAAACAAGCAGCAACAACAAACATCATCCACAGAGGAGGAGGAAGATCAATACTGGCAATGGCGTCATTGACAAAGTAATTCAATACTTAACTTTCGAAATCTACCTACCTGGTTATTATTTGTGTGGTCCTGGAACTTATCTTGAAGAACCTTTGCAGCGTGGTGATATACCTAATAATCCTTTGGATCGAGCATGCACCTTTCTTATCACCACAGTCATCCTGCATTAAGACGTGTAGTGGATAAAGTATCGTTGAAAAGCTAAATAACGTTTGACATCCTGTGATGTCTCAGTGGGAGTGAGGTTGGCAGCCCTCATTGTGATTAGTGCTATATAAGGAAAGTTAATGATGAGTGGACATGAACATTGAAAAGGATTGAGGAATTGGTATTTCTTTGTATTCTATTTTTGTAAAGCTCAATTTGTTGTGAAATAAAAACAAGGTTTACAAGATCACAATGTCTTTTAATTTTAAAAATGGTGATAGCCATTTCTTCATTTTCATTTTTTTCACACATGAATATTTACAATTTCCACTTCCCCCTTTTTACATTCCCCTTGTTTAGTTCACACATTCTGTACATTTTTTGTTGTGAATAAAAATAAGGTTCACTAGAACACTGTATCTTTTAATTCTAAAAATGGTGATAGCCATTTCTTCATTTTCATTTTTTCACACATGAATATTTACAATTTCCACTTTACATTTTTCTACATTCCCCTTGCTTAGTTCACACATTCTGTAAATTTTTTGTTGTGAAATAAAAATAAGGTTCACCAGATCACTATATCTTTTAATTTTTTAAAATGGTGATAGCCATTTCATTGGATATTTACAATTTCCACTTTTCATTTTTTTACATTCCCTTGTTTAGTTTACACATTCTGTACATTTTTGTTGTTGTGAAATAAAAACAAGGTTTACCGGATCACATTGTCTTTTAATTTTAAAATGGTGATAGCCATTTCACTTTTTCACACATGGATATTTACAATTTCCACTTTACATTTTTTACATTCCCCTTGTTTAGTTCACACATTCTGTACATTTTTTAAAATCTTTTTCGTAATATACAAAAGCAAACATTTTACACTAAAATGTATTACTTATCTTATTTTTACTAAACTACAGTAGCCTAACATTATACATTCTACTTACAGTTTTTACAAACTTACTTACTTAATTCCTGCCGCTCCTTCCGGAGCATAGGGCCTTGGCGAAATTTCTCCACGCAGTACGGTTCCTGGCTATTCTCTTCACTTGACTCCAGTTCTTGTCCTCCTCTGCAATTTCATTTTCGATCGTCCTCTTCCAGGTCTTCTTAGGTCGACCTCGCTTCCTGGCACCTTGAGGATTCCAGTCTAGCGCCGCCCTCTCAACAGCTCCGTCCGGCTTCCTTAGTGTGTGACCGATCCAGCGCCATTTCCTCTCCTTGATCTGGATGCTAATCGGTTGTTGATTGGTGATGGTCCAAAGATCTTCGTTTGAGATTATGTCCGGCCACCTCACATTCATGATGCGACGCAGACATCTGTTAATGAACACCTGTAGCTGGTTGTTGATCGGTTTTGTGACTTTCCATGTTTCACAGCCATAGAGAAGAATCGACTTTACGTTGCTATTGAAAAGGCGGAGCTTGGTCTTCCTGGAAATGTTTCTATTTCTCCAGATGGGGTAGAGCTGGACAAAGGCACCATTTGCCTTCCTGATACGGCTTCGAACATCTTCCTCTGCTCCCCCATCATTTGTGACTATACTCCCAAGGTAGAGGAAGGACTCAACTCGCTCAATTTCCTTTCCGTTGACTGTCAAGCTAGTCGTGACGTCAGAATTTATCCTCATCTCTTTGGTCTTGTTGGTGTTGATCATCAGTCCTGCACGTTCTGCTTCTCTCTGCAACCTCCCCAGCTTATCTTCTATGTCTCGGTACCGTTGTGCCATAAGACAAATGTCGTCCGCGAAATCCAGATCTTCAAGCATGTCATTTATACCCCATTGAATACCCCTCTTCCGTCCTCCCATTACCTTCTTCACACACTATCCAGGACCAACAGGAACAAAGTGGGGGAAAGGACACACCCCTGTCTCACTCCGGAACTGACCTTTATCTTTTCTGTTAATTTGCCTTCGTGTAGAACCTGGCACTCATACCCTTCGTACATCTCTTCCATAATTCTGATGATCTTTGTTGGAATTTTATATTCCTCGAGGGTCTTCCACATGATTCTTTGATTTACGGAGTCGAAAGCTTTCTCGAAGTCAACAAATGTGAGGTAAAGGGTATTCCGCCACTCCACACTCTGCTCCAGGATGATTCGGAGGGTGTTGATGAGATCCACACAGCTGCGATGTTGTCGAAATCCAGCCTGTTCCTTCCGAAGCCTTTTTTCTACGCAGTCTTTTATACGATTCAGGATGACTCTCGCCAGTACTTTGCTTGGAATGGACAGCAAGGTGATTCCCCTCCAGTTATTACAGTTTGTGGTGTCCCCATTCTTCGGTAACTTGACGATCAACCCCTTCTTCCAGTCGGTTGGTATTTTCTCCTCCTTCCAGATCTTCTCCAACAGCGGGTGCAGCAGATTGATCGTGATATCCAGGTCTGCTTTCAATACTTCACAGTTTTTACAAACATATTACAATATAAAACACACTACAAATATTACAATATAGTGATCATTAGACTTAAGTAAAGTAATAGTCGTCAATGCGACTGTTTCCCCAAGCAAGAGTACCAAATGTGTTGGGTATAATGAATCGTTTGTTGTCTTCATTACTTAAAGCAACTTTGTTCAGCAAATTGATATGTAGTAGATGATTTTTACTTCTAAATACACACATTTTCTTATATAATACAGGTGGGTTACTAACTATACAGTTTTTATAATCACTTATATCTAACTCTTTACTAACAACATTCTTTTTCACTCCTTTTAATTTTTTTACTACTACATTATCAATTGTCATATAGCTGTATGATTTAGATTTTGTGCCTACAAAGGTGTCTATAATAACACCAGCACATTCATCCTTAAATTTCCCAAGAACCTTTTTGTTTACTAGAGGTAAATGGTAAATATTATCCTCGGGATAGTCACTTGTATCAAACCTATTTATCTCAGTTTTGATATCCTCATAAAAATCATCAGTTTTAAACTCATAAATAAAAGAATCTGTGTCTGTGTAGAGTAATTTAGCATTATCAAGATAGTTTTTCTTTACATAATCATAGTGAAATTCATACATAAGTGTTTTTGACAATTCCAGAATGGTGTAACCCACATATATGGGTTTGTTGTAAGTTATTTTAAGACGATTCATTTGTATTACAACTAAATCCTCATGAATAATTGAACAGCTATGAAAGTTAGGCTTGCTTATTAAGTTGCTCGCACCATACCTTTTACCATCATTCTCCCATTTTGTTATCAGCTTTACATCAACTCGTTTATCAACATTCTCCATAGTCTTTCCAAAAACACTATTATTCATGAGTTTATAAAAATCTTTTTCAAACGCGTTTGTTGACTGTGTTCTTAAATTATTGTTTAGATCAATATACGGTTTGAGCCATGCTGACTGATGAAATTGCAATACGCGATGAATTTTAGTTAATTTCAATCCATGCTGTAGACACTGTTTCAAGTTTTGATAATGTATTACATATTTACATTTATCATTTACATTAGCAATTAACTTTTTTGTTCGTGATGTGATGTATGGAGATTTCATATTCTCAGGACAAAATGGTAAATCATTATGATCATCATGTAACTCTTTAGGAAACTTTTTTAGCGTATGGCTTTTAGTGCCGGGAGTGTCCGAGGACATGTTCGGCTCGCCATTTTTGCAGCTGCTTCGAGACGGACACCCAATGGGTGAGCTATAAGTACCGTTGGGGAGGGAAGTTGGAATGTAAGGACGAGGAGTTGGAAGGTAGCGGCGGTGGCCTATAGTTAGGGACCAACCCCGGCATTTGCCTGGAAGGAAGATGGGAAACCACAGAAGACCATCTTCAAGGTTGCCGGCGGGGGGATTCGAACCTCCTCGCCTCCCGGATGTGAGCGACTGCCATCAGTCATGCCGTAACCACCACGGCTAACTCACCCGGTTTTAGGGTACTCAAGATTTACCTCTAAAATATATCCTTTATCATCGTTATCATTAAGAGTGTCAACATGTAAGACATCAATTTCAGGTTGTGTCAGCCAGCGAAAATCTTTCAGTGGTAGATATTGACTCATAGCCCAACCATATTGGTTATTTGCATCGAGGTAGACAATATACTTTGACTCTTCACAAGGGTTGTTGTTAGACATGTATTTATTATTCGCTTTAGAGTACCGTCCACTACATTGGCGTAATCCACCTCGAATTGATGATTTTATAAAATTGATCATGTCTATATCAGTCATTAATTCTAAATTTACTTTCGTTTTTTTTTCAACATTGAACTGAAACTTAACCCAGGAGCAGTAAAATACTGACAAGGATCAAGGTCATAAGTTTTCATACAAACATTCCGAAAATTTTCAAAAACATTTGCTAATAATAACACATCTGTCTTCAAATATATGTCTGAAAATTCTCCTAAAGTTTGAATGTGGAACTGTGTCCATACACGTTGTGCATGTAAATATTTCTGATCACTGATATGACTTGTGTTTAAGGAACTGTAAAATGCATCTTTCGGTGGTAAACAACACTCCTCAAGACGTTCCACACAGTTAATATATTCATAAGGGAATATACCCTTTTGACGAATCAAATTAAAATCATCTTCTTTAGGAAAGACACGTTGAATTTCATGAAACTGATCTGATTTTAAATTACTAACCAGCTTATCAAGACTACTCGGCATAAAGCGGAATGGATCTAAAAATCGCAGTTTAATGGTTTTTTATTGCTAGTTTTGATGTATTTTGTGAACGATATGTATTGTTCCTTATTATTTTCAATCACATCAATTTTCACATCTGAATCTCCAAATTCTTTAACAATTAAGTGGTTATCGTATTTGCTACCGTTATGTAGAATGACCGGAATTAATTTACTTACTCTATAATTTAAATTACATTCTTGGTGAGCAGCACCACGATATTTTCCTGTTAAATGGTCATGATCGCGAACCCTGTCTGTATATAAACATTCACCACATATAAAACAATTAGTTTCAGTTTCAAAATTCATTTGCTCTGATGAAGTTAGTGGCTCCATTGGAATGATCGTATTTAAAATAGAGGTTATACGGATGGCATCTTTCTCAAGCCTTTCCATAAAAACTTTAGGTGCATCAGGTCCTCTATAGAGCTCAAACATATTTAACGAGTCATCGTAACTACATTTAATATAATATGCAAAGCTAAAAGGTTCATGAATGTGAGTAGTGTTGGTGAAAGGTTGGGCTGGATTCGATGAACATGTATTAAATGATTTTAGCAAAGCCTCGAAGTCAGCATATATAACAAATGGTACTCGAAGCTGTTTCTCATAATCCTTAAATTTTAGAATGTTATTTTTAGGAGTCGGTAATACCGTACACACATGATTACATCCCCATTTTTGGTGTTGAATTAGTAGGTCCTCTTTCTGGAAATGTAGCAAACAACCATCACACAACCACTTTTTACCATTGTGTTTTGAAACCTGACTACTGACAAGTCTACTTATATGTTTTATCCAACAATAGTGGGCGTTTTCACCTTCAGTTATGTACATTAAATTTACATGAGCATCCTTTTTTCCTGAGTATAATATAGAGGACCTACTATACTCTTATTTTCAATTCCATAAACACTAATACTTACATTGTTCAGCTCTTCAAAACGTTGAATGTCTTTTATCGCCATAGGAAATTCCATTTCTTTTAAATCTAACACTGAAGAATAGTGAGGATATGATGATGTTCTCATCGTGTCCCTCACTGCTGGATGGAGAGCTGAGGTTACAGCCCATGCAAAGCATGCGTCATCATTATTCATGACGTTTACACAAGCGTGTTTACGTTTGATCCATCCTGGCAAATCAACGTATGATGATGCTCGAAGGGGGTTGTATTTATTCATGTTGGTTTCTAAATAAAGTACTTCAACCAACGCCCAGCCTGACTCCCTTTCCTGGAACTCTTCACTCTTCACGATGATGGCACTTGAAATATTTTGATATATATCACTAATATTAGTTGATTCTCTAACAATTATGTTTTTTGTATTAAAAGATTTGATATCCGTAATTTCACCTTCACTCCCAGTTTTTACCTCACTGCTGGATGGAGAGCTGAGGTTACAGCCCATGCAAAGCATGCGTCATCTTTATTCAAAACGTTCACAACAGCTTTCTTTCGTTTGATCCATCCTGGCAAATCAATGTATGATGATGCTCGAAGGGGGTTGTATTTATACTGGTTGGTTTCTAAATAAAGTATTTCAACCAACGCCCAACCTGACTCCCTTTCCAGGAACTCTTCACTCTTCACAATGATAGCACTTGAAATATTTTGATATATATCACTAATATTAGTTGATTCGCTAACAATTATGTTTTTTGTATTAAAGGATTTGATATCCGTAATTTCACCTTCGCTCCCAGTTTTTACATAGAGTCCAAAAAGTTCAAAATTCATTTTAATTGTTTTATGCTCTAATAAAACATTACCTAACAAGCCAAACACAGTAGGTTGAACATTTTTTTAAATGATTCATTACTTTGAGTTATTTCTTTACTATAAAGTCTATAACTAGCAATTCGACTTTTAAATGCACTACCAATTTGTTGAATATTTCCAGAATTTCTTTCATGGCAAGCGTTATTTTTATGATAAATACTGCGTAAATGTCCATGAATGATTGAAGAAGGTATATCAATATTACATACATCACAATGTGTTATCGAAGGTTCACCATTTTTCTTTCATTTTGTTGCACAACTATTTTCACAATCTTGAGATCGTTTACGCTTTTGAGCATCACATTCGTTTAAAGGTTCCATGCTAGTTGATGGTTTTACAGATTTCAACTCCTGTTGGTCTCCATGCACTTCAACCATGTGGGATTGATATCGCTTTACAGCAGAAAACCCAAGATCACAAACTGAACATGAGAAAGGTGATGAACGGACATGCTTTAAATTTACATGTCGTGTAAGACTATCTTGTCTGTTAAATGTGGTAGCACAATGACTGCACACAAACATTTTAATGTTATGTTTAGCATTTGCATGCCGTTGAAGGTTGTCAGGTCTTGAGAATTGTTTCCTACAATCACCACACTTGAACATGATGTTCACTTTCGAAATTACCTATAAAAGAAAGAAATCATAAATGTTAATAAAAGATAAAACAAAGTACAATATAAATAGTTTAATTACATTCCAGTCAATGGTCATAGCAGGATATTTAAATCGATCATCTGTGAACTCCTAGCAAGTCTAACTTCATGTAGTTCTAACTGGGGGTTACTATATATACCACTGTCACTGACACTTAGCGGTGAACATTGGAACTTGATAGAGTGGTAGAAACCAGCAGTCACCAGTTAAGTGAGCTAGGTGTGACGTCATAACTAGTCGTAAAGCAAGTCTAAACTTGTAAAACATGTCATGTGATAGAAACCAGCGATCGCCAGATAAGTGAGCTATGTGTGACGTCATAGCCAGTCTTAAAACAAGTCTAAACTTGTAGAACATGTCATGTGATAGAAACCAGCGGTCACCAGTGAAGTGAGCTACGTGTGACGTCATAGCCAGTCTTAAAGCAAGTCTAAACTTGCAGAACATGTCACGTGATAGAAACCAGCGATCGCCGGTTAAGTGAGCTAAGTGTGACGTCATAGCCAGTCTTAAAACACGTCTAAACTTGTAGAACATGTCACGTGATAGAAACCAGCGATCGCCGGTTAAGTGAGCTAAGTGTGACGTCATAGCCAGTCTTAAAACAAGTCTAAACTTGTAGAACATGTCACGTGATAGAAACCAGCGATCGCCAGTTAAGTGAGCTAAGTGTGACGTCATAGCCATTCTTAAAACAAGTCTAAACTTGTAGAACATGTCACGTGATAGAAACCAGCAGCCACCAGTTAAGTGAGCTAAGTGTGACGCCATAGTCAGTCATAAAGCAAGTCTAAACTTGTAAAACATGTTACGTGACAAGGTTAAGTTAGGTAAAGTTAGGTTATGTTATGTGAACTGAGGTTAAGTCTTTAAATAATCCCTATGTCACTGACACCTAGCAATGAACATTCAGACTTAATAGAGCGGTAATCAAAATCTAACCTACAAAATTAGCTTTACACACCATGGTCAAGTAGTTCCAACTTTTGACTGCTAACTATACCATTTTCACTGACATGTAGTGGTGAACATTGGAAAATATCACTCTAACTGTTTAAAAGTTATTTGAGGGGCGCTTACCTTTTTATAATTTATCAACTGCTGCCACTGAATGAACAGATTGTAGGAATCTGGTAACCTACAGGTACCCAATTATCTGTAAACAAATTAATCAATCAATCAATAAATAAATACATTCCAATCAATAACTTCAACATCAATTAGTAATAAAAGACTACAATCCATTAATAATAAGTACTTACCTTGCAAAATAATTTTGATTTTCTACCAAAAAGGCTTTTTTTACAACTCTTGAGCAGTAATAGAGCACTGCTCACTCAAAGCGAGTAATAAAGACTGACAGTAGGGAAATATTTGACACCTCTCTTATATAAACTCTCATCGCTCGTGTCAGCAGTTTTTTGCAGATCATTGCAATTCCTGTCCCAATACAGCTGAGAGTCCAAAGTACACTAGAAACACCTGTGTGGTATTCAATTACTGCTGACTTTGCATGATCATCACCCATTGTCTTCATGAACACTTGCGGTTTCAAATTACTGCAGCGTTAGTCATAGCAACAGATCTGCGCGCTCTCTGCCATGTCTGTAATATGACACAGGAAATAACAAGTTAGTTTACTGAACGTACCATCTCCACAGTTTTAACATCTTAAGAACATGTATTATTCTCTTTCAACTACCAAAGACTGGTTAGAACACATCCATCCACCAAGTTAGATCCCTTGTATGTTCACATGTATTTCGTCACTTTCCTTTCATATCGTTATCACATTATAGTAGTGGGGGACTGGTGAACAACGTCAGTTCAACACACTGCTTTACACGCAAAATGTAGTTAGGCCCTTTGACATAATTTAAATAAATTCATGGGCCAGTCCGTAGGAACCAGGCCAAAGGGACCGGTCCAAAGGGATCAGTCCAAAGGGGCTCATCAACAAGGACTCGTCCACAAGGACTCGTCCACAAGGACCTGTCAACAAGGACTTGTCCACAAGGACTCGTCCACAAGGACCTGTCAACAAGGACTCGTCCACAAGGACCTGTCAACAAGAACCCGCCAATAATAACCTGTCAACAATGACCCGTCCACAGGGATCCACTCCTCCACCCCCACCCTCTTACAAAAGCAATGAGTGAGCATGCGTAAAAAACAGAAAACAAGCATGTTAATTCATAGTGGCTATCCACCGTACACATGTCTCTTGTGTCGAACAACGTTTAATTTCATATTGGCATTCAAACTCTCACATGTTGCACTTGGAAAGCGAGATTCTCTAAAAATACAATTTCACCCTCTAGCAGCGGTAGGTTTCATTTTGGGGTTGAAATATGTTGTCCATTGGAAAGGGGGTGTCAGCCCGAGTTCAACGACACCTCATTTGTTAATATCCAACCATGCGTTCGAGAGATATCGCGTCGCCGCCATCTTATGTGGAGGAATGTGGAGGTGGAGGCATTAGAACTCTCACAAACACACTACTGTAAATCCATGTTATAATAGGTAGCGCACGAGTAGATTCAACAAATGAGCGACGATGCGCGAAGCGTTTCAACAAAGTCCCGTTTGCGTTCATATACTATTCGTCCGATAGCGATGAAACTTGGGTGAGAGGTTGTGTACACTACAGGCAAGGCGACTGGCTTAGTAAATCCATGTTATAATAGGTAGCGCACGAGTAGATTCAACAAATGAGCGACGACGAGCAAAGCGATTCAACAAAGTCCCGTATACCTTCATATACTATTCGTCTGATAGCGATGAAACTTGGGTGAGATGTTGTGTACACTACAGGCAAGGTTTCTGGCTTAGTAAATCCACTTAACAATAGGTAGCGCACGAGTAGATTCAACAAATGAGTGACGACGGGCGAAGCGTTTCAAATAAGTCCTGTATGCGTTCACATACCATTCGTCCGATAGCGATGAAACTTGGGTG
Source organism: Meconema thalassinum (assembly GCA_946902985.2). NCBI lineage: Eukaryota > Metazoa > Arthropoda > Insecta > Orthoptera > Tettigoniidae > Meconema > Meconema thalassinum. Next base: position 86,956,671 of record OX336393.1, read on the forward strand.
AGAGGTTGTGTACTCTACAGGCAAGGTTTCTATCTTAGTAAATCCGTGTCATGATAGGTAGCGCACGAGTAGATTCAACAAATGAGCGACGATGCGCGAAGCGTTTCAACAAAGTCCCGTTTGCGTTCATATACTATTCGTCCGATAGCGATGAAACTTGGGTGAGAGGTTGTGTACACTACAGGCAAGGCGACTGGCTTAGTAAATCCATGTTATAATAGGTAGCGCACGAGTAGATTCAACAAATGAGCGACGACGAGCAAAGCGATTCAACAAAGTCCCGTATACCTTCATATACTATTCGTCTGATAGCGATGAAACTTGGGTGAGATGTTGTGTACACTTCAGGGAAGGTTTCTGGGTTAGTAAATTCACTTTACAATAGGTATCGCACAAGTAGATTCAACAAATGTGCAACGACGGGCGAAGCGTTTCAACAAAGTCCTGTATGCGTTCAATACCATTCGTCCGATAGCGATGAAACTTGGGTGAGAGGTTGTGTACACTACAGGCAAGGCGACTGGCTTAGTAAATCCATATTATAATAGGTAGCGCACGAGTAGATTCAACAAATGAGCGACGACGAGCAAAGCGATTCAACAAAGTCCCGTATACCTTCATATACTATTCGTCTGATAGTGATGAAACCTGGGTGAGATATTGTGTACACCTCAGGGAAGGTTTCTGGTTTTGTAAATCGACTTAACAATAGCTAAAGCACGATTAGATTCAACAAATCAGCGACGACGGCCGAGGCGTTTCAACAAAGTTCTGTATGCGTTTACATACCAAACGTCCGATAGCGATGAAACTTGGGTGAGAGGTTGTTTACACTACAGGCAAGGTTTTTGGCTTAGTAAATCCATGTTATAATAGGTAGCGCACGAGTAGATTCAACAAATGAGCGACGACGAGCGAAGCTTTTCCACTAAGTCCCGTATGCGTTCATATACTATTCGTATGATAGTGATTAAACTTGGGTGAGATGTTGTGTACACTTCATGGAAGGTGTCTGGCTTAGTAAATCCAGTTAACAATAGGTAGCGCACGAGTAGATTCAACAGATGTGCGACGTCGGGCGAAGCGATTCAACAAAGTCCTGTATGCGTTCACTTACCATTCGTCCGATAGCGATGAAACTTGGGTGAGAGGTTGTGTACACTACGGGCAAGGTTTCCCTCTTAGTAAATCCATATTATAATAGGTTGCGCACGAGTAGATTCAACAAATGAACGACGACGAGCGAAGCGTTTTAACAAAGTCCCGCATGCGTTCATATACTATTCGTTTGATAGTGATTAAACTTGGGTGAGAAGTTGTGTACACTTCAGGGAAGGTGTCCAGCTTAGTAAATCCACTTAACAATAGGTAGCGCACGAGTAGATTCAACAAATGAGCGACGACGGGCGAAGCGTTTCAACAAAGTCCCGTATGCGTTCACATACCATTCGTCCGATAGCGATGAAACTTGGGTGAGAGGTTGTGTACACTTCAGGGAAGGTTTCTGGGTTAGTAAATTCACTTTATAATAGGTATCGCACAAGTAGATTAAACAAACGAGCGACGACGCGCGAAGTGTTTCAACATAGTCCCGTATACGTTCATATACCATTCGTCTGATCGCGACTAAACTTGGGTGAGTTGTTGTGTACACTCCAGGGAAAGTTTCAGGCTTAGTTAATCCATTTTACAATAGGTAGCGCTCAAGTGGATTCAACATATGAGCGAAGGCGTGCGATGCGTTTCAAAAAAGTCCCGTATGCGTTCATATACAATTTGTCCGAAAGCGATGAAACTTGGGTGAGATGTTGTGTACACTTCAGGGAAAGTTTCAGGCTTAGTTAATCCATTTTACAATAGGTAGCGCTCAAGTAGATTCAACATATGAGCGAAGGCGTGCGATGCGTTTCAACAAAGTCCCGTATGCGTTCATATACCATTTGTCCGAAAGCGATGAAACTTGGGTGAGATGTTGTGTACACTTCAGGGAAGGTTTCTGGCTTAGTACATCCACTTTACAATAGGTATCGCACAAGCAGATTCAACAAATGAGTAACGGCGTGCGTATGGTTTAAAAAAATACGTATGCGTTCATATAACATTCATGCGATTGCAATGAAATTTTGAGAAATGTTGTTTCCACTCCCTCCAAGATTTCTGATTTAGTGAATCCATTTTACAATTGGTAGCGCAAAATTAGATTCAATTAATGGGCGACAGCGCGTGAATCGTTTCCACCAAGCCCCGTATGCGTTCATATAACATTCATCCGATTATCATAAAACTTTGGGGAATTGAGCCCAGTCCTGCGAAGCTGTATGAATTAGTAAATCCGTTTTTCAATGGGTGGCGCACAAGTAGATTCAACAAATGAGTGTCGTCGCGCGAATCGTTTAAGCAAAAACCCGTATGCCTTTATATGCCATTCATCCGATTGCGATGAAACTTTCATGAGTTGTTGTGTACACGCCAGGTAAGGTTTTCACTTAGTAAATCCATTTTACAATAGATAGCGTGCGAGTATATTCAACAAATGGGCGACGGCGCTCGAATCGTTTCAACAAAGTCCCGTATGCGTTCATATACCATTCATTTCATTGCGATGAAAATTTGGTGAGTTGAGCACGCTCCCATGATTTTTTTTTGAGATAGTAAATCAATTTTACAATAGTTTAGAGGTGGTTAACGGAAAAAGAGAAACAATATTGGGAATCCAAAAGCACTTCAACATACAAAGTTACAATGCCTACACTTTCTTTGATTGGCATTGCAACGCATGCCGGGTACAGCTAGTAGATAGATAAATATTTAAATAAATAAATAAATAAATAAGTAAATAGATAAATTAGATAGATAAATAATTAAGTGGGTGCGCAACCCAGCTCCAGTGTATTTACAATGTTATGAAATCTTCAGCTACCTGCGATAAAGCCACAATGCTTGCCTTGTGCGCTAGCTGGCGACGGAATGATAATAATGAAATATTTGACAACCATGAATTAATTCTCTCCTTATTGGTTTCTGATGACGTAACTGTGCAAGTCATGCCTTTCTCGGTAGCAAATCGATCCTGTAACATAATATTCATAAGCTGCTGAGAAAGGGCCAGGGAAGAATTCCAAGAAAGATAGTAGTGGAGATAAGGGGTGGGGAATTCACGTCACACACTGCCGGACTCAGCGGCTAGAGTTTAGTTTATTTCAGTTGTCCAGTGCTGGCCTGAGATTCTATTTTTCAACCTTTGTTTAGAAAGGATGCTATATTTCCTCCCACCCCGGAAACAAAAAGTACCCCTCACAATACTTATTCTTGTGTTCGTACGCATTCTCTCAAACATAAGAATTGAATTTATTTAAATTTGCTATAATAAGGGCACGCTTAATTAATTATTGTACCACACTTTATTTTGCAAAAAATATAATGAATAAAATGAGAAATCTAATATTACATATTACACCTAATAGTATTACATAAGCAAGCCGGATTATTTAAAGGGTAATGTTGTACCTCACTCCATCTGACACAATATAGGCCTATTGAAGATTTTGAAAATCATAAAATCACAGGGGTGGCTTTTATCGACTTATCTGCTGCAAAATATGATACAGTTAATCATCGTATACTGTTGCGCAAATTATAAAACATGACAAAGAACTACAAGATGACTCAAGTCATTAGTGCGGCTTCGGTGGCGTAATTGGTAGCAATCTGAGCTTCTATGCCCAAGATCGCGGGTTCAAACCCGGCCGAAGCAGTCGGATTTTTAAGAGCGTTAAAAATCCCTCAGTATGCCTTCCTTCGGAGGGGAAGTAAAGCTGGCGGTCCCATGTCATAGATTTATGGCATGTTAAAGAACCTTCCACTAATTACACCTGTGTGAAGCTAAATTGGATAGGTTAAGAATGTAAACAACGCTCTTATGTTTCTACGTTCGTTGCCAAGAGCCGACTGCGGTGGCGTCTAGTAGCAAAGTTCTGAACTAGGCCTAGTAGTCGTTGACGGTGGAATTTGGCGGCAAAAGTAGGAACTATTTGGAAAATTCTAAGTTGCAGTCTAATACACTAATACACACTAATACAGCCATCACAATTAACACCGGTCATCAGACAGATTCTACACACACCCAAAGTGATGTATTCATTGGAATACACGGTAAGATAGAGTAAGCTTTTGCTTCTCTTTGCTTTTGTTCATCCCTTCCTTTTTTCGCTAACACCAACAGTGAACTCCTGATTTCTCTTTGTTGGTATATGTCTCTCACACTACCTGTAAGTCTGTTCTAGATATATATCTTCCATGACCCACCTAGCGTCATCTAGCAGCGAATCTCTGAAGTTCCTCAATTCTTCCCTGTACAAGAGGACTTCCTTACAAATTTGGCCACCAGATCTCGTCGCTATCGCCAGCTATCATCTCCGTGATCAAGAGAACTTCGTCTACTTTTTCACCCTCCAGGCTGCGCTAGTGATGCCTGCTATCAACTCTTTGAAGACCATTTCATCAAGAGAAATCATTATTTTTAAGTTGGCTATTCTTATATGTATTCCTTTTGTTTCCTACCCCCACTCTTTTCCCTTCCCTGGTCCCTCCGCGCTTCGTTGAGCTGGCCTCACTTGTGCGTTTGAAGTCAAACTAGTCAGTCGGAGCTTTACTAAAGCTCGTCTCCTCACCTCGAGAGACAAACTTTCAAATCTTCGTCATGTTGTGAATTCCTGACTAACGGTCGCCTAAGGATTCGCCGTTCATCAGAAATGAGCTAAGTACTACTTCAACGTTCTTCAACTTATTTTAATTGATTTTAAATAGCTACATGCTTTTAATGATCATTTTGTAGGCAGTGTGAGATTTCTTATGTGGGGCAATAATCATCCTTCGCGGGATTTTCTATGTTGGGCTTTTGTCTATCTAAGCCAATCTTAACATGAAGCAGCATTCCTTATGCTTATTAAATGAGAGATTTTCTCACAACGTGGGACACCATTAAATTACCCACTGTCTATAAAATACATAGCTCGTTCCACCGCTGGACTAACTTTTGCCCTATTCTTCAGTCATGATTGTTCTGGAATTTTCCATGCCGAACAATTTATCTACGAGTTAAACCTTCTGGTACTTTCCACTCACATATGGGAATACTTTTTCAAACTAAGGAATCTTCCTTATGAACTGCTAATCAATATCTAATTTTTCTTCCTTCGTTGGGATTTTTCTGGTGCATTCAACTATAACCTACGAGTTTTTCAAGCAATAGACTCTCGCAAATCTAGTGTAACTAGTTATTTTCCACCATTGCAATAACTTTCTTTGCCATCAACTTTTTGTGCTACTACAGTGAACTTTTCAACTATATCAACAAACTATAGTGATAACAGTGCCTGTTCAACTTTTCATCCGCGTCGCGCTCGTCCGAGTACAATAAATACGGCCATGAACACTCTTCCACAATCCCATTTGATCTTTCCCAAACCCTTTACTAACAAACTAAAATAAAAATTGTTACTTCAGGTCTTTTTTGAATGAGGTGTCACTCTCAATAAGTGCCCTCCCTTATTTGCTCCACGTACAACGAATTAATGTCTGTAAAACTTCGTGTCTAGTACACGCCTTAAAGTATATTGTATCTCCCTTCTAATTAGGAAATACAATTCTTTTTACTCAAAAGTGAGTTATCTCTAGGTTTCACGAAAGGGAAATTTGCCCCATTTTTCTCGTGATCCCTACTTAAACATAGGAGTTCTAGAAACTTCCTTTCAATTTTCCTCTTCAGGTTTCACAATAAGTGACCTGCCCTATTTGTATAATCTCCTATGTATAATCTACCCATGTAGTTCTGTATTAATGCAAGAAGTTATAGAAACTTCTATTTCATTTCTTCCTGTTTTTTGTTGTTGTTACTTTCGAAGTTGTTATTTGTTCATATTTCTAAGATACCTATCTAGAAATCCTTAAAGTACACACCTTGTACTTGATTTATTGTTTAACCTTAATTACTTTAATTATCTTAAAATTTTCCATTTATTCATCTTAGCAACATTTCAAAATCTTACGAAGATTTTAAAGCATATACAAGGTTTAAAACCGAAAGAATTGTCAATTGCCTGGCGCAAGCTTTAAATGTTTTCGGAGGTCTGCGACCCCAATTGTTTACAAAATCAAAATTATATATTTGTTACATAAACTACTTCTTTTTGCATTGTTAAATACATTAAGATTTGTTCTTTGCTTTATCATTTCTCTAACATAACGGTTAGGCAAGATCCTGTCTTCCTTGACTCTTCCTAGGTTTATGCCCTCTTTAAAAATAATAAATCCATTGATAGGGTTTTCACCACTTGTTGCATTTGAGCAAGAACTCTTAGTTATTAACTTAGTAAAGTCTCTCTTAGCTTTAATAGCTAATTCTAACTGGCCAGTAAGGCAAGCATAGCTCGCTACGCCAGTGTCCTGCTTGTGGAGATTCTCTCTACCACTTATGGTTGGTTTTTCAAAATTTAAGTGTTTCTCATTGTCTAAACTTTTAGTCGGCGCCTTGCTGGGTAAAAGCTTAGTCATTTCTAAATGCAACTATTGGTCCTCTTACCAAAATTATTCCCAAGGGTATAATTGCTTTATCCCTATCCTTCTTGGAAGCATTCGGTCGCTCTTTAGAAATTCTACAATTTCAAGAACTAAAATATCAAGGCTGATTCAAATTATTTGTATTCTTCAAAATACTTGTTTAGAAACAAACTCCTTTGAACAGATACACAATAAATCTGTTACTCTTTGTCTTGCCAGACCACCACCCTTCCCCATAGTAGGTATATTAATGCTTGAGAGGGAATACGCTATAGCAGCTTTCTTGCGAATAGCCCAATTTCCAGCTGCGTTTCCTGTTAGCTTCGCCCAGGTCCTTACCCACTTTAGGTATCGGAAAGTGGATTTGCAGTGGCAGATGCCTTTGAGTATACTTAAAGTTAAAAATATAACTTCTGTTGGACTCTCGTCCTATTTCCCCATCCTTTTTCTAGAGTCCGAAACCCACTTCTTTTTCTTCATCATCTTCCCTTGGGGGTTAGGTTATTCCCAAGCTAATAATCTACCCAAAATTTGGTCCCAGAAACCCGGGAGAGTCCATTTATGACACTTTACTTATCAGTCCTTATTTGTCAAGGGTTATTTGACAATATTTTGCAAATCATTAATATCTTCTTTGAATTTTTCAGCTATAGTTTCACCGTGCAAAGCCTGTGAAGGAGAAAGAGGCCGCTCCTGTCTCCTTTGGTGTGTCCCTTTCTTTCAACTTATTTGTTGCTGCCAGTCTGACAGCATTTCCAAGGTTCCACAGTTTCGTAAGTTATACTTTAATTTACCTATTTTGTCATGGCTCCTACAGAAAAAGATAAGGATGAAAAACTTACTTCTAAACGAGCATCCTATAAAGGGCAAATTACCCGATTTAGAAAAAACATCAAAGAGCTAGATCCCTCAGAAGCTCAGTTAGATTTGTTAAAATATCGTGTAAAGGATTTTGAACGTTCATATGAAAATTATTGTAACATCCAAACTGAAATCGAAACTTGTATGCTCAATCAAACTGATGATCGAGTCGAAGTAGAAAATCAATATTACGAAGGTATAGGTTCTGCTTTTAAAATAATACGCCAACTCGAAGAAGAACAGAAAAAAGATGGTTCTGTTCTTGGTTCCCTTCACGAACAACAGACCTCTTCTCGTGAGGGCACTCACAAGCCCTAACCAATCCTACCTAAGATTGATTTACCCCACTTCTCTGGAGACGAATCTACTTGGGATTCTTTCTATGAACTATTTTGTTCTCTTGTTCACGACAATGAAGACATTCAAGTCATCTACAAGTTTCATTATTTGAGATCTATCCTCCGAGGTCAAGCTCTGCAGTTAGTTGAAGCACTCCCATTAAGTGCCGAAAACTACCCCATTGCCTTTAACTTGTTGAAAGAAAGATACGGTAATTCACGGTTACGTATTCAACGCCATATGAAGGCTCTATTTAACTTACCTGCGTCACAGCACAATGACGTCTCTAGTTTGCGTACTCTCATTGATACAACACAACTTCACGTTAAAGCTCTATCCCAATTAGATCAACCCACTGAACACTGGGACACTTTCTTAATACACTTAGTGGTTTCTAAAGTCGATGTTGCTACCCTCAAAGCTTGGGAGGTTGAACTTTCCAGAGAAGACGATTACTCTTACGAGCATTTAGTCACTTTCATAAATGCTAGATGCCAACTCTTAACTGCTTTAGTTAATCAAAGTGAACCCTCATCCCCTAGTTCTAAATTTGAATCAATGTCTCTTAAACCTAAAAGCGAACGCTTAGCGTCTAGTACCCAAAAAACCTGGGTCCAGCTCATCTAAACTCAAGTCAAACGCCACTGGTTACCCAACTAGGTCTAGTGAACGCCGTATTGCTAGTTCTCTCGTTTTAAACACTCAAAGCGAACCCCGTAAGAGTTTAAATGAACCATTAAAGTGCATACTTTGTAAAGATTTCCACGCCTTACATCTATGTAAATCTTTTAAAGAACTGTCAGTCGACGACAGAAGAAAATTAGTTTCCCAGAATAAACATTGCTTCAACTGCCTAGCACCCACGCATTCTGCTTCAAATTGCAAGTCCACCAGACTTTGCTTCCATTGTGAAAAAGCTCATCACACTTTACTACATCGTCATGATCAAGCAAGTTCATCGACCGCATCTACTTCTCAGAAAAGTGACAATGCTAACAATTCCAATGCTTCATCTTACATTCAAAATGCCAAGTCCATACGTAGTGCCCAAGTACTATTGTCCACTGTCCAAATCGAAGTTCAGGATAACTTTGGCAACTGGGTCCGTGCACGCGGTCTTCTTGATTTGGCGGCAACCCACGATTTCATGTCTAATTCATTAATCAAAAAAAACTAGGCCTACCTGTAAACCCCACTTCTATCAATGCATCGGGCATTAACAGCTCAAAATCGCAAGCTTTACTGTTTTCAAAGCTAACCATAAGAGACATTTGTCACAGAAACAACTTTCTCAAACCGAATTGTCTCATTCTCAATAGCATAGGAGAAGACACTCCAATTCACTCTGTGGGTATTTCAGGTTTAAGCATTCCCTCGCATTTAAGGCTAGCCAATCCTCTGTTCAATGTACAAAACCCCATTGACATACTCTTTAGTGCCAATGTTTTCTGGAATTGCCTTCGTAAACAGGTTCGCAACTTATCCCCAAACGTGGTTGCCAGAGACACTAATTTTGGAAGGATCGTCACCGGTCAACTTCCTCATTATTACAGCAGTATACTGATTTCATGGATGAGTATGAAAGCTTGGATCATATGGAAGTTGTCAGCAAATCTGATGACGAATTGCACCCCCCCAATTGAAACGGTTTTCTTAAATCATCATCCCGTGTGGAAAAACCCTCTTGTAAAGGATAAAATCCGAGTCGTTTTCAATGGTTCATCACCCGACGTTCCCTTATTGAAATTCCCAGGAATTTAATTAACACTCATCCTAATGCATCTTTTTTCCTTCATGTGTTTGCGGACAGTTCCGAAAAAGCTTACGGTTGCTGTGCATATTTGGTTTATCGCGGTTCGTTAAATGGATCTTCAGTTTCCAACCTTGTTTGTGCCAAATCGAAGGTGGCTCCTCTTAAAACTATCACTTTGCCTAGGCTTGAATTGTGTGCTGCTCTCATGGCCGCAGAACTTGTTAAGAAATTACGGGAAGTCTTAAAAGTCGAATTTTCGCAAACCTATCTCTGGAGCGATTCCATGATCACCCTTTCTTGGATCGCCAAAAAACCCGCTCATTGGCAAACTTTTGTTGCAAACAGGGTTTCCAAAATTCAAACTCTTTCTTCGGGATGTCAATGGAGGCATGTGCCCAGCGCTGACAACCCCGCCGACAACATTTCTCGTGTATGTTTACCCTCTCAATTGGCAGCTTCTCAGTTGTACTGGCATGGGCCCTCGTGGTTAATCGAAGACTCTTCTTGTTGGCCTTCTAAACCTCCAGCTACAAACTCCAACTTGCCTGACGCTAAAGTATCTAAATCTACTGCTTCGTGTCTTGTCTCCAACGTTTCTCATCCCTTGTTGTCCCGCTATTCTTCCTTTCACAAATTAATTCGAATTGTTGCCTATCTTCTCAGATGGAAATATCTTGTGGTTGACCAACCTCTTCTCCCCAAACCACACCTTACCAATCATGAATTGAATCTCGCTACCATTAAGGTTTTGCAACTAACACAGCAAGAAGCCTTTTCTTCTGAATTGTCTTTACTTTCTTCTAAAAAGGATCTTCCCAAATCCAGTCGTCTTCGTGCCTTAGCCCCGTTCCTTGATGACAATAGTGTCATGTCCCGGTTTTGGTTTAGCCTTGAACCACACCGGACGTGCAACCCCGGTTCAATCCAGATCTTGAGAATCTGCAAGGAGGTGCTACGCAAGCACGCATGAGTTGCGATTTTTGTGCTTATAAGCTGCGACCTCAGATGTGGTGGGGGTCAGTCAGTGAGAGCACCGGGAGCAGACTGCGAGAGTGGAGGACTGTCCCTTAAGGCAGTGGAAACGAGAGCGACGTAAGTTTGACGATCGGGGATCGTGGAACTGTGGCCGGGCACTCGGCGACCTAGGGGACTGAGATCGAGCAGCGATTGAGCAGAGGCTGAGTCAAGGATCAGGTGAGATCAGACAGTGTCCATTTCTATTCAGTGTGACGAGATCTTATGAGACGGGCCTTGTACCTGCACGGTGGATTCCTTCGGATACCTAGAAGGAATAAATCGGCAGTACACCAGAGATCTCTTTTTATTGGGGGACAACCCCGTGTTCCCACTTCTCCCTCAGTTCCCCCTCTTTTAGCTTAAGGGTTTTGCTGTTAATCGTGGGTAAGACAATCGACAAGGACACGGTAACGACCCCGTTACCTGAGCAGGAAGAACCCCTCCCCCCCACTATAACGATCCAGGTAAGTAAAGGTAAAGAACCCCTGAGTGGCCTATGGCGTAAGTCCATGCACTCAGGCAGGGCCATTATAGGAGAGACGCAACATTGCTATCAAACTCAAGGTAGAGGCCGTATCAAAACAATGGTGGAGACGCTACGGTTACCGTGATTCATCCTCCGATGTTTATCTGCGATTTACAGCACACTCACGTCATTATAACCCACACCGCCCACCCTATAACTAACGTGCATGTGCATGCAGGATCTACTCACCTAGCGTTTAGCACTGGTTTTGGGTACCTTAAGGCTAGTGATAATAATAACTGTATACTGTAACATAGATTAAGAGTGTTCGTAACTGTGTTTATGTATGGAGTAGGGGGGCATGTATTTTAGTGTGGTATTTCGCGGTCTGATCTGAATGGTGAATTCTTTAAAGGAATGGGTAAGATCTATAACGGCTAATCCCAAGCCTATCAGACCTAAATTCATCGTGAGAAACCCGGAATACATCACTGATATCAACGTTGGGCACATCATATCTCAATTAGAGGATAAAATATTAACACTGAAAATCAACCACCCTAACGCGCGATTTAACCCTGGCCCACCCCAAACACGAGCTCGTGCCCAAGCTGAGGCTGACGAGGCGGATGCATGTTCCACTGATTCATGTGACGCGTGCTTCACCCATCAACACGTGCTCAAAACACAGGAGATCTACAGCAATCTCCAGGAACTTATCATTCAGTTAGACGCGCATATTCACGACGCGACTAATACTGAAAAGCCTGACGATTTGGTGGCAGACATCATAACAGTGAGTGCAACTCTGGGCGAAATCATTCGCATGACACTTGCGACATTTGAGCCCACAATTAGCGAAGTACTTACGCCACCAGCGATAGTTCCCAATAGGCACGTGGAAATGGCGCACCACATCCGGTACCCCCTCTTTCAACCGGACAAATTCTCGGGCACTCATAAGGAGGACCCAGAAGAATACCTTAGGGAATTCAATCGTATAGCGCAAATCAATGACTGGGCGGACGCAGAAAGAGTGCGACTATTCCCAGCATATCTTAAAGAGGCCGCACTTGTCTGGTACGATGTACATGAGCAACACGAACCACAATTAACGTGGAACAAGCTCCAGCAAGACTTCATAGCGGAATTCGCGCAGATCCAGGACAAAGACGAGTTGTACGACGCGCTGCGAAACAGGACACAAGGTCCTACGGAACCACACAACGTTTATATAAATTATAAACTGCAGTTGTGCAAACGCTTTAACCCTCTCATGACTGAAAGGGGATAAAATCCAATATATAATTAAGGGGATGAGGCCTGCCATCGCAGACAAAATACTCCAGATGAATCCCCACACTTTAGAGCAACTGCGGGCAAACGTGATCACGGCTGAGCAAAATCAACGACTGATAAGCAAAAATATCGAATCACGCCTGCATCAGGCTGACGTGACAAATCTGAAACAACAGGTAGATCAGATCACGCAGCAAATGGAGAAGATTAGCATAGCGCTTGTACAAAACCCGAGGCGCAGAAATGAATACCAAACGTCCAGGTATCAGAATCCACGGAGGGAATACCAGGCGCAGAGAGCCTCTAGGGCCACGCAAACCACGGCTACTCAAGGTAGGGCCCAATCGGGACCCCGAGTAGATCAAAACGATCCTAGGGACGGCCGATGCAATAACTGCCGCGCATGCTCTGCTTGTGGCTAACGAAGGATTTTTCGCCCATCGAAAAGTTCGAACTCAAATAACAGGGCGGAAAGCTAGGCACGGAGGTCCCACACACATTCACAATAAACTCGATTTTGGCCGGTGGAGACCTCCAACGAAATTACAATATAAGGGATGTCGCAAGAGATGGGAATTGTCTGTTTCGTGCGGTTAGTGCATTATTGTATGGCACGGAACAGGATCACCATGTGCTGCGCAAGAAGGCTGCGCAGTACATACATGACCATTGGATAGAATTTGCCAATTTTGCTACCGACAGCCGAGAAAATTTATTTCCAGATCCCGAGACATATGTGGCATACATGCTTCAAAATGGCATTTTTGGATCCTCAGCAGAGATACTAGCTTTATCCAGGGCCACAAAGTGTAATATACACGTACACGTGCTGGACTCTGATAAACCTAGATTACAGTGTACTGGGTTTCATGATGATATACATTTGCTTTTCACGGGGCCGCCTAATGCGGGGCACTACCGGGCACTGATCCCTAAGCCCATCGCGACACGCGGTACTAGCAGCATACAGCAGAAAGGAAATCCAGGGAACTCGGGTCACGAACCCACGACAGGCAGGGACAATGCTCGTTCCGACGGCTACAAGAAAGGGCCAAAGTTACGAGGTCAAACCTTTCGGCGGCAAAAGTACGCTATGGGCACGGACCTGACTTTCCACGTTAGCGAATCTCGGGAGAACATTCCCAGCGGAAATGGCATTTCCGAACAGGCAGCACTTCCTGTGCAAGCGGTGCATCCTGCCGACTACACAGCGGAAGATGACACCTCGAAACAATCAGCAGTTTGTCACACGACTCCCACACGCACGGATACGGCCAAGTTAGCTGACGCTCAGCACACGACTAGTGTCACTGCTTATCAGCACGACACGTGCGCAAGTCACACACCCGCAACAGATGTTTGCAATACAACACCGTCCACTCCACTTCAATGCCCACCTCTAGACAGTGACGTCAGACATGGCTTGCTCGGAGTAAACAACCCAGCTCAATATGCTAGGAGCTTACCGGTCAAGGTTCAGACCAGAATTAACGGCATAAAGACTGAAGCATTGATCGATACTGGCGCTGGGATTTCATGTATCTCGCACAGCCTGGTAGAAGACAAACACCTCCGTCCTATCACAGGAGGTATTCAACTCATTGCTGCCAACAATGAAATCTTGAATATTGCAGGGACCTCCTTTGTGAAAATCCAGTTTAAGAATTTTACCACTTCCTTCTCTATGCATGTAATCAAGGATCTCGCAGCGGCATGTCTCATAGGGACTGACTTCTTGGCGAAGTACAAAGTCAACATTAACTTCGCAGACGAGTCACTGCATCTCAACACAAAGAAGGGGACGATAAGTTGCCAATTCAAACAAACGAATCGGACAGGTGATACGGAAACGGACAGAGAGATCGCTAGGCTATCAAACATTAATACAGATTTTATTTTTTCACATAATATCCGAGTAGCCACCAGGGACCACATCTCCCTACCCCCAAAATCCATTTCTCAGGTAGCGATTACACTCTCATATAGGCCATCCATTCAGAAGCTATACACCTTCGTGAATAAATCTCCAATACAGCAGAATCCGCAAATTATTATACCGGCGGAAAAAGTCCACTCGCAGGCTACCAAGGTAACGTTAATGAATTGGGGTGACAATATTGTTCACATCCCTAACAATTCCACCATTGGATGGATTAATAATGTATCACAGGACACAATCCACGTTCCGGTACAGCAGGATAGCATTGCACCGCACGACCACGTGACATCATATAACATTAATGGCGATCTCACACCAGAGCAGAAACACGGTCTAGCTCAACTCCTAGACAAATACAGCGACATTTTCGCCACATCGATGAAACAGTTACGCGAAACGAACTTAATAGAGCATCGCGTACACCTCAAACATAATACCCCGTTACATCAAGCACCCTATAAGGTTAGCAAGCGTGAGAGACAGATAATTGACGAGCAGGTGAAAGAAATGCTTGATGCAGGGATTATTGAAAATAGTTCTAGCAACTATGCGGCACCGGTGGTCCTAACCAAAAAGAGAGATAAATCATATCGCTTTTGCACGGACTACCGCAGACTGAATAAAATCATTGAACCTGATAGCTACCCTTTGCCGCGCACTGATAGCTATTTGGACAGGCTCAGTGAGGCCAAATGGTTTAGTACCTTAGATGCGTTTTCAGGATTCTGGAGTATCCCAGTCCACGCGGAGGACAGACATAAGCTCGCGTTTGTCACTGAAAACGGTTTATATCAATACCGCCGACTTCCGATGGGGCTTATGAACGCATCTCAATGTTTTCAGCGTCTTATGGATAAGTTGTTGGCCAGAATTAAGTGGAACTCTGTGCTCACGTATATCGATGATTTGACAGTATTTTCCAAAACTTTCGAGGAACACTTGCGCCACCTCGAGGAGCTCTTCAAGCGATTGAGACAGGCCAACATCATGCTGAAGACTTCCAAATGTCATTTCGGGCACAATGAAATTAAAATCTTGGGCCACATCGTAACCCAGGAAGGTATTAGACCCGATGAGGACAAAATCCGGTGTGTGAAGGACATCCCGACGCCCACGACTTTAAAGCAACTTCGCAGTTTTCTTAGCCTCGCGGGATATTACCGCAAATTTCTGGCCCAATTCTCGAGCATAGCCAAACCTTTGACCGATCTCACGAAGGGAAAAGTTCGTTTTATTTTCACGAAGGAACACGAGCTGGCTTTTAATACGCTCAAACAGAAGTTGACAACACCACCCCTCCTTAGTCATTTCGATGAGACGAGGCCCACTTTTCTGCATGTGGACGCCAGTAAGCATGGCGCAGGAGCTGCATTACTGCAAGAAAATGAGCTCAAGGAAAGGAAACCGATCGCCTTCGCTAGCAGGAAGTTAACTGAGACTGAATCAAGGTATTCGACCACTGAGCGTGAAATGTTGGCATTCGCTTGGGCCATTAATCATTTCCGCACCTACCTCCATGGCGTGCATTTTACGGTCGTTACCGATCATGCGAGTCTCACATATTGGGGACAAATTCAAAAACCAGAATTCCCGTCTCAATAGATTCATATAGAAACTGGCTGATTTTGACTTTGAGGTCATTCACAAGAAAGGCGCCATGCACGGCGACGCAGACGCTCTCTCTCGCATGCCAGTGTTGGAGGCTACGGATGAAATAGCGAACGATTGTCTGGAGGTACCAACGTATGCTATTGTAAACAATTACATCATCCTACAAGAGCAGCTAAAGGACGCTCACTTACAGCAGATCATGCAAGCTATCAAGCAACCCGATACTGCACCAGTGGCGTACGCGCGTTTGGCCAGGCGTTATATCATTGATAAATCAGGCATCTTACGTATCAAACAACAGGGCAAAGCTGAAACTGACATGCCACTGTTGGTACCTGAGGCCCTGAAAGGTCCCATTATACAGGCGCACCATGATGACCCATTGGGGGGGTGCACATCAAGGAATCTATAAATGTTATCACAAAATAAAGGCCAAATATTTCTGGACAGGGTTGAAAGATGATGTATTTAAGTATATTAGGTCCTGTGACACATGTCAACGGCACAAGGAGCGCAAGCCGAAACGACATGGGCTTTTACAACCCATATCGCCGGGTCCTATATTTAATCGTATCGGCATCGATATCAAGGGGCCGATATGTAAATCCAAAACAGGGAATAAATACATCATAGTGGCAATTGAGTATCTTACACGCTACGTCATTGCCAAACCCGTGCCTAAAGCAAACGTTGAGGAAGTAGTTCAATTTTTACTAGAAATCATTTGCCGTTTTGGTATCTTTAGTGAGATACTCTCGGACCGAGGGACAGTCTTTATGTCCAAGGTCATCCAGCAGCTATTGACATTGTTAAAGGTGCAACCTATCAACACGACCAGCTTCGCCCCACAAACGAACGGATTGACAGAGGCGATGAATAAGATTATCGCCAAAATCATTGCCATGTTCACCAATGAAACAGGTACGGACTGGGATGAGTATATACCCTTTGCGGTGTTCTCCTATAACACATCGCAGGCGACTGCAACAGGTTATACCCCACATTACTTGCTCCACGGCTATGAGGCGCGATTGCCGCCCGACATCCGCTATCTACCGATAGACACGGATGCGGATAATGCCGAGCGTCTTCAGAAAATGCAGAAAGCTAGAGAATTGGCGAAGCAGGCCATTACTACTGCACAGGTGAAACAGAAGGCCTACTACGACAGGACCAGGACGGAGAAGGACTTTCAGCCTAATCAGCTCGTATTAGTTTGGACGCCTTCCCGTAAGAAGCACATTTCTGACTTCTTACGCCCGCAATGGAAGGGGCCATACAAGGTCATCCGGAAAGTGTCGGATGTTACTTACGTGGTGGAAATCACGATGAGGGGTAAACCCGCTCGTGACAAGGTGCACGTACGCAGGATTAAGCCTTATTACGTAAGATGAATACCGCCACATGCCCACGAGACTCACCTGTAAATTGGCTGTTTCAGATAAAGATAGTGCCTTTTGAATTTCCACAGTCTGCAACTGCCGAAGTTCACCAGGACACATGTCAGGACGGTTGCAGCGCGCATTCACAAGTGCAGTTCACAGGTAGCATTCATAATGTCAGGTAAGTACGGTCACATCCTAGGTTATTCAAACCGAGTATACTTTCTTATGTCGGTCAGTAGGATGGAGTCGCATCACTGTGCACAAACAGTCAACTTTGCACTGATTGACTTTTATTACACAGTGTCGATGGTTTGGAAGGCTGTAGGCACCCTCCTAAGCCACGACAGTAGTGTGTTTTGGATGGTTCAGATCCCACCACCACCGCTCCACCGCTGGAATACTAAAATCGTAATATCTCGCGAACCAATCAGGCTAGAGACTTGTACGAGGTGTCATTGAACTCGGGCTAACACTCCCTTTCCAATGGACAATATATTTCCACCCCAAAAGTAAAACCTACCCCTACTAGGGGGTGAAATTGTAATTTTTTAGAGAATCTCTCTTTCCAATTGCAACATGTGAGAGTTTGAATGCCGATATGGAATGAAACGTTGTTCTACATAAAGTGCATATGTGAGGTGGATAGCCACTATGAATTAACATGCTTGTTTTCTGTTTTTACGCATGCCCACTCATGGCTTTTGTAAGAGGGTGGGGGAGCGGTTCCCTATGGATGGGTTATTGTTGACGAGTCATTGTTGGCGGGGGTCATTGTTGTCGGGTCATTGTGGACGAGTCCTTGTGGACAAGTCCTTGTTGACAGGTCCTTGTGGACGAGTCCTTGTGGACTAGTCCTTGTGGACAAGTCCTTGTGGACGAGTCCTTGTGGACGAGTCCTTGTGGACGAGTCCTTGTCCCTTTGGACTGATCCCTTTGGACGGGTCCCTTTTGGACCGGTTCCTACGGACTGGCTCATGAAATTATTTAAATTATGTCAAAGGGCCTAACTACATTTCGCGTGTGTGTTGAACTGACGTTGTTCACCACTACTATAATGGGATAACGATATGAAAGGAAAGTGGTGAAATACATGTGAACACGTGTGAGATGTCATTATTAGCATTCTCCTTGTGAAACAAGTCACATTCTGTTTTGGTTCATACGTGAGAAAATGCAAGTTCATGTGTAATATGACCTAAAAACACAGGTGTTCACCTGTGCACGTGCACGATAAGAGCTAACAAGTCACAACCTGTTTTGACAGTGGTGAGAGGTGAAGGGGGGAGAGTCAGTGTAAGAGAGAACACAGGTGAAGAGAGAAAGAAAATATGTATTGCTCATAATACATGTGGAGCTGAGGACTGTACATAGGACTGTAGGTTAAGTACAACATGAGTGAATAAATAAATACAAGACACACAGGTTCACACAACATGTAATTTATTAATCCAAGAATTAAAGGCTGAGCTAAATCCCAACCATTTTAAATATAGTTTATTTCCTTTTTGTTTCAACACTTTTTCCACAAGGTAATGTTTAGGAAACGCTGTCTTTTGGAGTTCTTGAAGATAAAACCTGCCTTTTATGGGTTGATGGTTGAGGTCCTCGAGTAAATAGGTGACTGGACTGTTCAGGTTGACTTGACGAATTCGAAATAGTTCAGTCCCCTAATTTGGTGTGTAGCCCTTGTCGAAGACGGACTTGAATTTGCTCACACGAACATGGACCCCAATGTTAAGGCGATGGCGTTTAGGGTCTGCTGTTTTTATGGGGTTAAACAGTTTATCCAGTTGTGGAATATTTTTGGTCACAAGTCGTGGCTTGGTCCCAATGGTTCTGTGTTTGGTGTCATTGTAACGTGACACTAACTCAGGTAACAAGTCCAACCAGCGATAAGTGCCCTGAGCGGTAAACGCTTTCCACATATGGGTTTTCAATGTTCGGTTGAACCGCTCGACCACGCTGGCTTTGAGATTGCTGTGCGTGGTGAAATGGTGAATATCCTTAGATTTGAGAAAACTGGAGAAATCCTTGTTGAAAAATTCTTTTCCCTGGTCGGTTTGTAGCAGCTGAGGTTTAGATTGTTGAATAATATGTTGAAAGGCTTTGGTGACTAGTGGACTAGACTTGCGACGCACAGGTTCAACAAACGCCATTTTGGAATAAACATCAATGACCGTCAACATATAGCGTACACCATCGTTAACGTTAGCATAGGGATTCATTTCAACCAAGTATGCTTGCCAAAGTTCATCCACACCTTGTGAAATCACCTTGAGTCGCTGATAGTGACGTCTAGCTGGACGATGCAACTCGTGAGCAATACCCATTTTAATGGGTGAGGGCTTAAACAATAATTTTGGCATTTCGAAGTTCTTCCTCAATTTCTTGAATTTCCCAATCGTGACCAGTATGACCGGCTTGACGTGAAGCATGCAACAGCTGTAGTCGCTGGACGAGTTTATTTGGATAGTGCAAGTAGGTAACATCCACAAGGGGTTTTAATGGTTTAAATGTCACCCCTGAAGCGGACACTTTACGACGACCACTTTGACTAGTGGGGAACATTTTTGCAATGATGGTTTTATATTTTTGAGATATATTGGCATTCACTTGTTGAGTGGGATCATACTGTCTTTTGTGTGCATGGGTGTCCAATAAAATGGATTTATATTTACTAAGGTCCTCTGACGTATAATCTTGAGATGAGGGAGTCCGAGAGAATAGTAGCTTTAACAGTCCTGATGTTAATTTATAGTTGATCTTTTTAATGACAGCTTTAGTACGACTAAATTTAATCGATGAATCACCAATTTTAAAACTATCATTCTCATAGCGAACGCCATATGTGGTATCTGTGTTTCCAACAAATAGATTGGTGAAATAGGGTTCCAGTGTTGATCCATAATATTTTATTAAAATGTTTTTCAGTTGAGCTTTATGTTGAGGGGTGGCCAAGAGTTGTGAAAATGGAGACGATCTGGAAGGGCAAGGGGTTTCGACCATGGCTAAGGATTTCCTTTTTCTTAAAAACTCTGCAAGGGGTGATGCCTTTTTTTGAGGCGTAAACACTTGTTCCTCATTATCCTCAACTTCGCTAACACTAGTTAAATCTTCCTGTTCCTCTTCATTATCCTCTTTCTCTTCCTCAGAGTCCTCGTGATGCGTCTGACTGGCTTGTGAAACGGTAGGTAGCGTTTCAGATGGCTTGAAAGAGGGTTTCAACATAGCTTTTAGCGGAGGTGCTAAATGTTGTTGAATAAACAAAGCATGATCCGCACGCGATCGTTTCAATTGACGAAACTTTTGGCGAATAGTATTTTTTGCTCTAATAATATGCTTTTTCAATTGACTCTCTGCTAACGCCATGATGTCGCGACAAATGACTTGAGAGGGAATGATACAGTGCCTTAAATAGCAATAAAATGATCAAACCCTAAGCGATACCGCCCTTGGTTGAGTTCACTTTGTTTGTCAATCACTAAACAGGCATGACGTTGTGTGTTCCAGCACTTGCCACACAATTCTGTAAACATTTGAAAGGTCATATCCGGATTCACATGTTCATTATAAATGTAACGACTGTTCCTCTCGTCCTGGCGAAATAAAACAATGACATTGGCATTGTCACGAATCAACTGTTTGGACATTTTAGAATACGTTTGTCCAAGATAGAAGCAATCGGTATGTTTGTGTCGACCCATGCTGAAATAGCTTTGAATGATACCTTGTCGTTCAGTGGATACATCATCGAAAATCATGAGTGAATCAGGCTTTACCTCATCCGGTGAAATAATATTTTCTTGCGTGGAAAATGTAAAATACCCCATATTCTCATTTTGTAATCCAGACATGACTTGATCCAGAAACACGTAGAGGGGTTGGTAGAGAGATTTTGCGAAAATATAAATATTTTGAAAACACAGACCATTGGGCGCTGTAATAAGTGTCAGCAAAAGATTGGTCTTTCCACAGCCGGAAGGTCCCACAATGATGCAGCGAATGGAAGATGGAAACAGTGAACCATGGCGTTGTTCACGTGATGTGGGGTAGAGATGGGAAACCATGTCCCTCACGGGGAATGACTCTTGCTGCTTAATTAGCTTCATTTCAACTAAGGCTTAGAGAGGCTAGCAGGCTGTCTATATACATCGCACCGAGCCTTGTCATAGAAACAGTAGACTCGTACTACAGGTTGACGATGGATGTCTTTGGACGTGCGTTGATGGTCAAAGCTAGGTCTGTTCCCATACATGATCCTAAACAAGAAACAGATCCTGCTAATAAACACTATGTGGATAGGTCAGTAGTGCCACGCACAAAACAAGGAGATTATGACTTTAAAGGAAAGCGGTTAACTCATGTAAAACATCCTCAAGTGCCTACAGACGTTACTACAAAAAGGTATGTGGATAACAAGGTGTATGAGTTTTATGATAAAGTGCCTCAGCTTACGGTGGATGGCTATAGCGCTAATCATCACCGCATTATTCACGTGGAAGACCCACAAGAAGATGATGATGTCTGTACCAAGCGATACGTGACCTATGAAATGAAAAGGCTTTATACATTTATCCCATCTGTATTTTTAGTGCATCTGACAAATGTAAAACCTGCGAATGAGAGAAACCATATACCGCTAGTTCATGACCAGCACTTGACCTATGTGCTTGCTTCGGGTTTAAGCCACTATCGACTACACTATAATGGAACCATTCACATCAAATATGCCATACCTGATGAGAACCATTTACAAATAGAGATAAATGGTCATAGGATGATGGTCCATAACCATGAAATGGTCAATGCAGGAGACGAATTATCCTTTCATCTCCTGTTGACATGGAATTAAAAGCAAGCTGGAAAAACCATAAATGATTTCCCTCTTTATGTAGAATTGGAATATACAGCCATGAAATAACAATCTAATGTTAGTTGTGACTTAAACTTTCTTGTGAAAGGTTGTTGGTCATCATCATCATGGTGAAACAAAGATATGTGGTGAGAAAGACAAAAAATATGAGCCTGTCCTTGGAAAAGCCTGGGCTTATGACATTCGTGGACAAGCCCTTACGAAAGAAAAAAAGAAAAAATAATGTGTTGACCATAAGGAAAGCTCTTCGAGTAGCACAGAGACATGTCATTCCAAAACGTCAGCGACAGGGTTCAAAACAAGGGCGAGTGATCCCCGTCCCCAAAAGAGCGGGATTTTTACCTGCATTATTCGCCGGTCTAGCTGCTCTAGGTTCACTTTTAGGCGGCGCCAGTGCAGTGGCAAAAACCATTAAAGCCGTGCAACAGGGCAAGCAACAACTCAATGAAAGTCAGCGACATAATGAAACAATGGAGACCATTGCTATGGGGGCTAGAAATGTCAATTTGAAGCCAGCCTTTTATCAACAAGGATTTGGAATTTCACCTTTTCGAAATAAATAAAAAACATCTTTAACCTCAACCATAGCAAGACATGTCCTGACGCATCAGCAAGTGGAAAGCTATGCTAAACAACTGAAGCTTTCTCATTTTCGAGGTGTGTTTATGCGAAACCAATTACCCTCACAACCCGGGAAACATGAATGTGCTGTTGTCAATTTGGATGATCACCGAGGACCTGGAACACATTATGTAGCTTATGTCAAAGAGGGATCTACTGTATGGTACTTTGACAGTTTTGGGAATTTGCCCCCGCCCATGGAACTAGTGACCTATTTTGGAAACAGGATCAAAATATATTATAATGTGAAACGTGAGCAAACGTTTAACAGCCAACAGTGTGGACGTTTGTGTTTAATTTTTTTATATAAGACGCAACATAAGCAAAAACGTCAACAGTATGTCGGCGGAAAGTAAGACGTTTACACTGCATGGACGTGGACCTGAAGTGAGTCTAGACTTTTACCCACCTATCGAATTGAGTGAAAAACCTTATGGTTTAGGACTTGTTTCTCTTGAAACGTACAATCGAATATACAACATACGTGAAAATGTGAACAACAAGTTTTACTATGATGATTCTGTGCTCACCCTGAACTCTGGTAGATACACGATAGATGACATTTATGAACACATTTATGTGGTGTTAATCAATGAATATGGTTTAAAGTCATTTATCGATGGAACGCGCAAGTTTGAACTTGTAGGAAATACCAACACTCATCGCTGCAGTATTTTTTCTACATTCAAAATTGACTTTAAAACACACCCCGATTCCATTGGTCCATTACTAGGATTTAAGCCACGCGTGTTGGAGCCCAACAAAAAACATGAATCAGACCATGAAGTGAAATTCATTGAGGACCATCATGTGTCGGTGACGTGTAATATTATTAGCCAAGTGTACACCAATCAAGAACCATCGCATTCGCTTTATGACTTTATTGTAACATCGCCCAATGGCTATATTATTCGTGAAAACCCTCCAGTGGTGCTTTTTCATTCTGTGGCTGTCGATGGTATTAGTAATATAACATTAAGACTGATCAATAGAGAGCAACAACTCATTGATCTAGATTCTACCACACCAGTGACTTACAAGTTGGTGCTAAAACCACTATGAAGTTTGTATATAAAGCAACAGCACCGTCTAGGAATGGTGTTAGTTGTTTACCACGTGAATACACGTTAACATCTCCGAACAAGCAGATTTTACAGCATTTGGGTTACCACATTAACCCCAGCGATGAATTCTATTCTAGAGGTAGCGAACCACATCGAGGAGCAATCAGGCGTGGTAAGAATTGATCTGCATTCTTATCAAGCTCAAACACCTGGACTCAATAACAATCATGAAATTCAATTTTTTATCAACAACCAAGATATTTACACCCTACCGCATGAAAGTGTTATTCAGATTGAAGGTCGACTCACCAAAGCCGATGGTTCTACACCCACTACATCCAAGTTAGCCAACCATGCTTTCGCCTTCCTGTTTTCTGAAGTACGATATGTCATTAACGATATCGTGGTGGATAGCACTCGAAATGTGGGTATTTCCAGTGTCATGAAACTATATCCCTCTTATAGTGAGGAAGAAGCTAAAACACTTTGCATGGCGGGTTGGTGCCCTGACTCGACCAATGACTGGATGGTACACACCGATGGCACCTTCACTGGATATTTACCTCTTAAACTGATTTTAGGCTTTGCTGAAGATCACCAGCGCATTGTGGACAACGCAAGGCAAGTGCTTTATCTAGTGAGAGACAGGAGTGATAATAATGCACTCAAGGGAGTCAACAATGCCCTCATTGATTCAAAAATTCAACTACAACGCCTGCTATGGAAAGTGCCTCATGTGACCCTTAACGATAGCAAAAAACTGGACATACTCAAAATGGTACAGAGAGATATACCTCTACCCATGGAATTTAGAAGCTGGGCACTCCATGAGTACCCGTTATTGCCCACCACCAACACACACAGTTGGTCTATAAAAACAGCCCGCTATACAGAGAGACCTCTCTACATGATTGTGGGTTTTCAAACGAATCGCAAGTATCAACAAACCAAAGATGTCACGCAATTTGATCACCTGCAATTGAGAAATGCACGTCTTTTCCTCA
Organism: Meconema thalassinum; assembly: GCA_946902985.2. Lineage (NCBI taxonomy): Eukaryota > Metazoa > Arthropoda > Insecta > Orthoptera > Tettigoniidae > Meconema > Meconema thalassinum. The sequence continues at coordinate 86,981,461 of OX336393.1, forward strand.
ACGGTGCTGTGTTTCCCTATGAAGGGCTGGATTTAGATTTTTCAAAAAATAAGTTTGCCCCCCTGTACGACTTGTTTTCTAAATTTAGTTGGTCGTATTATCAAAAAGAGAATTGTCCAATGTTGTCACCCCAAGCTTTTAAGACAAGGGCGCCACTGATTGTCTTTGACTGTTCCTACTTGGAAGAGTCTGTCAAACCATCCAATATTGACAATCGACTAGATTTTGAAACGCATGATAATGTTCCAGCCAATACCACGGCCTACTGTTCGATTATTCATCACAAACAAGTCAACTATTATCCACTGTCCAACCAAGTGACAAGTGTATAAATAGCAGGTCAACACACATCAAACCACTCAGTCATGTCTTGCTTTCAAGCCTCAAGAGAAGTTACATCCATGAATTTAAAATCTGAGGAACAACGTTTCAAGACCTTTGCGACGTGGTCGGTGCCTTTTATAAACCCTCAAGCCTTAGCAGCCGCTGGATTCTACTATTTAAAAAGAAGAGATGAAGTGAAATGTGTGTTTTGTCCCATCATCTTAGACCAATGGCAAGAAAGCGATGAACCCATATAGGAACATCAGCGCTGGTCACCTGCCTGCCCCTACCTGTGCAGAATGGAGGTGGGTAATATACCCTGTCATTCAAGTTACCCCTCACTCATGCCTCTGAGTGATGAAAAAAGTTATGATACGTGTGGACTTTATGGTGCCGGCAGTGCTTCAGTGAGCAGCTCACAGTCAAAAACATCCAGTTTAGAGACATTGGGATATCATCGGTGTTATGGACACTATAAACACAAAAGACTTTTTTGTTGTATGAGATGGTACCGCCTCTATCCTAGAATGAAAAAAGAATGTAAAACTTGTTATGCTAATAAAATGATGAAATAAAAAAAAATTGGTTGTTGTTGTTATATTATTATTTCTTATGCCCCCCTGTCATATCCTATCCTCTATAGTGACTACTCGATGTTTTTCTTTTCTTTTACTAGAATGGAATGTAAGTAAATGACATGGGTACACCTTACTGAACAATTGTCAGTCTGTAGTCAGTTGGACTTGATCCAGACAAGAGTGAACATGTTGCGTACACTGATTGTCGACTGTCAAGGGTTTAAAATTGGAGATAACAAATTTATATTTAAAGAAGTGGCCATCATCGATTGTTCCACTTTTTGGATATCACAAGCTACTCATTTGGTGTTTAAACCACCTTATGCGTTTGATTTGTTGTGTGATAAAGACCGTAAACAAACCCAGTGGATTGAAACTCATATGCAACTAGACTGGAAGCAAGGAACCATTTCATATAAGCACCTGGACATGGTCATGAAAGCCCACTTGTCTTCTGCCCATGTAATATTTGTGAAAGGTAGTGAAAAACGTCAATGGCTACAACCATTTTTAGCGTCTTACTGTCAATGTATCGATTTAATGGACATGGGCTGTCCATCGCTGCAAACACTCATGGATCACATGGTGTGGCACAGGTGTGGCAATTGTTTCATTGGCTATCCACCAATGCCTGCTGGGAGTTGTTAAATAAAATTAAAACTAAAGGTTTACCTGTGGATGACACCAGTGAGATTTCTACAAGCGACGTGTAAACATCAACGTGATACCATGGAGAAAGGGGATGCTACCGATAAAGCGATTGGAAAGTTCTTTGTGTGTAAAAAGAAACTAGACAGTTTTACTAAAGAAGAATTATTGGCTCTTCCAAAATCATTCATTTATTATGTCGCAGCAAATGCAGTGAAAGAAATCTGGCAACATGTACCAAAATCATGGACTCAAGACCCTGTGTTAAGTGAATTGCAACCGTGTACGGATTATGATCACCATAAGCAAGTGGCTATGGCAAAAATACCCTCTATGCGACAGTGTGCTACTTGTCAGCTAGTCAAACTGTATCATGGTCATAAAAGTCAGTGTAAAGACTTTGTTTCCTCATACCACGGGAGTAATGAAGAAAAAAGCAACAACAACAAACATCATCCACAGAGGAGGAGGAAGATCAAACCTTTTTACCATCGATGGAAAAGGATATGCCAGACCTGTACTGGCAATGGCGTCATTAACAAAGTAATTCAATACTTGACTTTCGAAATCTACCTACCTGATTATTATTTGTGTAATCCTGGAACTTATCTTGAAGAACCTTTGCAGCATAGTGATATACCTATTAATCCTTTGGATCAAGCATGCACCTTTCTTATCACCACAGTCATTCTGCATTAAGACGTGTAGCGGATAAAGTATCGTTGAAAAGCTAAACAACTTTTGACATTCTGTGATGTCTCAGTGGGAGAGAGGTTGGCAGTCGTCATTGTGATTAGTGTTATAAAATGAAAGTTAATAATGAGTGGACATGGACATTGAAAAGGATTGAGGAATTGGTATTTCTTTGTATTCTATTTTTGTAAAGCTCTATTTGTTGTGAAATAAAAACAAGGTTTACAAGATCACAATGTCTTTTATTTTAAAAAATGGTGATAGCCATTTCATTTTTTCACACATGAATATTTACAATTTCCACTTTACATTTTTTTACATTCCCCTTGTTTAGTTTAAACATTCTGTACATTTTTGTTGTTGTGAAATAAAAACAAGGTTTACCAGATCACAATGTCTTTTAATTCTAAAAATGGTGATAGTCATTTTCTTCATTTTCATTTTTTTTCACACATGAATATTTACAATTTCCACTTTACATTTTTACATTCCCCTTGTTTAGTTCACACATTCCGTACATTTTTTTTGTGAAATATAAATAAGGTTCACTAAATCACTATATCTTTTAATTTTTAAAAATGGTGATAGCCATTTCATTTTTTCACACATGAATATTTACAATTTCCACTTTTCATTTTCTACATTCCCTTGTTTAGTTTACACATTCTGTACATTTTTGTTGTTGTGAAATAAAAAACAAGGTTTACCAGATTACAATGTCTTTTTAATTTTAAATTGGTGGTAGTCATTTCACTTTTTCACACATGGATATTTACAATTTCCACTTTACATTTTTTACATTCCCCTTGTTTAGTTCACACATTCAGTAAATTTTTTAAAATCTTTTTCGTAATATACAAAAGCAAACATTTTACACTAAAATGTATTACTTATCTTATTTTTACTAAACTACTGTAGCCTAACATTATACATTCTACTTACAGTTTTTACAAAAAATATTACAATATAAAACACACTACAAATATTACAATATAGTGATCATTAGACTTAAGTAAAGTAATAGTCGTCAATACGACTGTTTCCCCAAGCAAGAGTATTAAATGTGTTGGGTATAATGAATCGTTTGTTGTCTTCATTACTTAAAGCAACTTTGTTCAACAAATTGGTATGTAGCTGATGATTTTTACTTCTAAATACACACATTTTCTTATATAATACAGGTGGGTTACTAACTATACAGTTTTTATAATCACTTATATCTAACTCTTTACTAACAACATTCTTTTTCACTCCTTTTAATTTTTTTACTACTACATCATCAATTGTCATATAGCTGTATGATTTAGATTTTGTGCCTACAAAGGTGTCTATAATAACACCAGCACATTCATCCTTAAATTTCCCAAGAACCTTTTTGTTTACTAGAGGTAAATGGTAAATATTATCCTTGGGGTAGTCACTTGTATCCAAACCTATTAAGCTCAGTTTTGATATCCTCGTAAAAATCATCAGTTTTAAACTCATAAATAAAAGAATCTGTGTCTGTGTAGAGTAATTTAGAATTATCAAGATAGTTTTTCTTTATATAATCATAGTGAAATTCATACATAAGTGTTTTTGATAATTCCAGAATGGTGTAACCCACATATATGGGTTTGTTGTAAGTTACTTTAAGACGATTCATTTGTATTACAACTAAATCCTCATGAATAATTGAACAGCTATGAAAGTTAGGCTTGCTTGTTAAGTTGCTCGCACCATACCTTTTACCATCATTCTCCCACTTTGTTATCAGCTTTACATCAACTCGTTTATCAACATTCTCCATAGTCTTTCCAAAAACACTATTATTCATGAGTTTATAAAAATCTTTTTCAAACGCGTTTGTTGACTGCGTTCTTAAATTATTGTTTAGATCAATATACGGTTTGAGCCATGCTGACTGATGAAATTGCAATACGCGATGAATTTTAGTTAATTTCAATCCATGCTGTAGACACTGTTTCAAGTTTTGATAATGTATTACATATTTACATTTATCATTTACATTAGCAATTAACATTTTTATTCGTGATGTAATGTATGGAGATTTCATATTCTCAGGACAAAATGGTAAATCATTATGATCATCGTGTAACTCTTTAGGATACTCAAGATTTACCTCTAAAATATATCCTTTATCATCGTTATCATTAAGAGTGTCAACATGTAAGACATCAATTTCAGATTGTGTCAGCCAGCGAAAATCTTTCAGTGGTAGATATTGACTCATAGCCCAACCATATTGGTTATTTGCATCGAGGTAGACAATATACTCTGACTCTTCACAAGGGTTGTAGCTAGGCATGTATTTATTATTCGCTTTAGAGTACCGTCCACTACATTGACTTAATCCACCTCGAATTGATGATTTTATAAAATTGATCATGTCTATATCAGTCATTAATTCTAAATTTACTTTCGTTTTTTTCAACATTGAACTGAAACTTAACCCAGGAGCTGTGAAATACTGACAAGGATCAAGGTCATAAGTTTTCATACAAACATTCCGAAAATTTTCAAAAACATCTGCTAATAACAACACATCTGTCTTCAAATATATGTCTGAAAATTCTCCTAAAGTTTGAATGTGGAACTGTGCCCATACGCGTTGTGCATGTAAATATTCCTGATCACTGATATGACTTGTGTTTAAGGAACTGTAAAATGCATCTTTCGGTGGTAAACAACACTCCTCAAGACGTTCCACACAGTTAATATATTCATAAGGGAATATACCCTTTTGACGAATCAAATTAAAATCATCTTCTTTAGGAAAGACACGTTGAATTTCATGAAACTGATCTGATTTTAAATTACTAGCCAGCTTATCAAGACTACTCGACATAAAGCGGAATGAATCTAAAAATCGTAGTTTAATGGTTTTTTATTGCTAGTTTTGATGTATTTTGTGAACGATATGTATTGTTCCTTATTATTTGCAATAACATCAATTTTCACATCTGAAGCTCCAAATTCTTTAACGATAAAGTGGTTATCGTATTTGCTACCGTTGTGTAGAATGACCGGAATGAATTTACTTACTCTATAATTTAAATTACATTCTTGGTGAGCAGCACCACGATATTTTCCTGTTAAATGGTCATGATCGCGAACCCTGTCTGTACATAAACATTCACCACATATAAAACAATTAGTTTCAGTTTCAAAATTCATTTGCTCTAATGAAGTTAGTGGTTCCATTGGGATGATCGTATTTAAAATAGAGGATATACGGACGGCATCTTTCTCAAGCCTTTCCATAAAAACTTTAGGTGCATCAGGTCCTCTATAGAGCTCAAACTTATTTAAAGAGTCATCATAACTACATTTAATATAATATGCAAAGCTAAAAGGTTCATGAATGTGAGTAGTGTTGGTGAAAGGTTGGGCTGGATTCGATGAACATGTATTAAATGATTTTAGCAAAGCCTCGAAGTCAGCATATATAACAAATGGTACTCGAAGCTGTTTCTCATAATCCTTAAATTTTAGAATGTTATTTTTAGGAGTCGGTAATACCGTACACACATGATTACACCCCCATTTTTGATGTTGAGTTAGTTGATCCTCTTTCTGGAAATGTAGCAAACAGCCATCACACAACCACTTCTTAGATTTATCTTTTGATATCTGACTACCGACAAGTCTACTTAAATGTTTTATCCAACAATAGTGGGCGTTTTCACCTTTAGTTATGTACAGTAAATTTACATGAGCATCCTTTTTTTCCTGAGTATAATATAGAGGACCAACTATACTCTTATTTTCAATTCCATAAACATTAATACTTACATTGTTCAGCTCTTCAAAACGTTGAATGTCTTTTATCGCCATAGGAAATTCCATTTCTTTTAAATCTAACACTGAAGAATAGTGAGGATATGATGATGTTCTCATCGTGTCCCTCACTGCTGGATGGAGAGCTGAGGTTACAGCCCATGCAAAGCATGCGTCATCATTATTCATGACGTTTACACAAGCGTGTTTACGTTTGATCCATCCTGGCAAATCAACGTATGATGATGCTCGAAGGGGGTTGTATTTATTCATGTTGGTTTCTAAATAAAGTACTTCAACCAACGCCCAGCCTGACTCCCTTTCCTGGAACTCTTCACTCTTCACGATGATGGCACTTGAGATATTTTGATATATATCACTAATATTAGTTGATTCTCTAACAATTATGTTTTTTGTATTAAAAGATTTGATATCCGTAATTTCACCTTCACTCCCAGTTTTTACATAGAGTCCAAAAAGTTCAAAATTCATTTTAATTGTTTTATGCTCTAATAAAACATTTTCTACTAAGCCAAACACAGTTGGTTGAACATTTTTTAAAAATGATTCAATACTTTGAGTTTTTTCTTTACTATAAAGTCTATAACTAGCAATTCGACTTTTAAACGCACTACCAATTTGTTGAATATTTCCAGAATTTCTTTCATGGCAAGCGTTATTTTTATGTTGAATACTGCGTAAATGTCCATGAATGATTGAAGAAGGTATATCAATATTACATACATTACAATGGGTTATCGAAGGTTCACCATTCTTTTTTCTTTTTGTTGCACAACTATTTTCACAATCTTGAGAACGTTTACGCTTTTGAGCATCACTTTCGTTTAAAGATTCCGTGCTAGTTGTTGGTTTTACAGATTTCAATTCTTGTTGTTCCCCATGCACTTCAACCATGTGGGATTGATATTGCTTTACAGCAGAAAAACCAAGTTCACAAACTGAACATGAAAATGGTGCTGAACTAACATGCTTTAAATTTACATGACGTGTAAGATTATCTTGTCTGTTAAATGTGGTAGCACAATGACTGCACACAAACATTTTAATGTTATGTTTAACATTTGCATGTCGTTGAAGGTTGTTAGGTCTTGAGAACTGTTTCTTACAGTCACCACACTTGAACATGATGATCCCTTTCGAAATTACCTATAAAAGATAAGAAATCATAAATGTTAATAAATGATAAAAACAAAGTACAATATAAATAGTTTAATTATATTCCAGTCAATGGTTATAGCAGGGTATTTAAATCGATCATCTGTGAACTCCTAGCTAGTCTAACTTCATGTAGTTCTAACTGGGGGTTACTATATACCACTGTCACTGACACCTAGCGGTGAACATAGGAACTTGATGGAGTGATAGAAACCAGCGGTCGCCAGTTAAGTGAGCTACGTGGCCGACGAGAAAGACAGGCCATGGCGCGGATCTGTGACGTCAGAGGAGTGGTGTCGCTCGCTCGCCTCGCCGCATTGATTGCACCAAGGTATTCTCATCTGTAGAAGCCTACCAATAGCCGAGTAATTTGTTAGTGTGAATTTAAGGATACTCAAAAATAAAGTTAAAAGCTGTGGAAGAAATCCACCCCTATCACTAGCTCAAAACCTTAGAGCAGTAGAATATTAAGCAGTGTAATACAAACGTTGAATGGATGTTCCAGTTTATGCAGATATACAAAACTGTACATATTATCCTCTTATCTTCGTTCATCAATAAGTTGTTTCCATACCAGTTTACATGTAAGTTTAACTTTAAAAGCAGCTGGAATTAAAAAAAAAGAAGAAGAAACAACCAAGCATTGCATTAGGAGAAAGTATCCAGTGCTTCATTTATTGCAAGGGAAGGGTCATTCATGCCCCAAAATAATAAAAATGAATATAAGAAATTTGAGCCAACACTCGTGGTTTTTAGCATTTTGCTTTTTTGAGTAGGCCTACCAAAAGACAATCATTTTCAACAACAAAAATTTAATGCATAGGACTACTTCAGATACATATATGAATTGCTGAGATTATACTTACCTCCTTTAGCAGAGAGCCTTTTATCTGACACCAATCCCCTACAGTGCCAGGTTTACTTCTTGTGGCAACTACTATCATGATGGACATGTTTAACGGTTCTCTCCCGTTCCCAGTTAGGCTTAGGTCAAATTTATGGTTTTATGGGCTCAAGATTTTTATAACGAAGTATATTACTACAAGTGAAGGACCTTGGAAACTTATTCATTGTGAGTTAATTCAGTGGATTGAAATGTCGTGGATATCAGCCCCATGCACTTATGTGTGTACTGTACTTGTATTAGAAAAGGATGTGGTAGTCGTTTTCAGTTAGCTTTTATTTACAGTTGAGTTGGGAAGACACTTCCAGGATGCAAGGAGTGGGATTCAAATCATTCTGTCAACAGCCTTTGTGCGAAGCTTTGAAGAATAAATCCTATATCAGGTTTCAAATAATCCTTCGCAAAGCAGGTCACCTGGACAAGAAGCCACTTTACTTACCCCTACTCTATTTAGGTGGAACTGTTCCATTTATTAAAATTAAAGAAAGACCATACTTGACATTGTAATTTGGATCTATGCTGGCTACACGGACATGGTATCTCCCTCCCAATAAGATGTCCAAGATCTCCACCAAACGTCAAACGAGACCCTTCAAATTATTCAAATGAAAGCATTCCTCAACTTTTAATTATTTTTTCTTATTTTTTGTTTCACCCTGGTGGTCTGGGGATGAAGAATTTTATAACATACCCAGTCCCCCCCTACCCCTTCTTCCCATAAAATATCGTATACTCCTCACCACATCCATTCCCCCTGAAAAAGAACATGGGCATCCTTGCAGGCCACATGGAAAATAAGCAGTTAACAGTACTACACACTGGGTAAATCGGTTTGAAATGGGTAAATCTAGAGCTTTAACAGAGAATTCTGGATGTGGTGATTGGTAGGGCCCTGGAGTACAAAACTATACTTGTATCTTCAAGAACACTAGCAAATTGCAAGTAATCTTCATCCAATGACACAGTAATGTTTACACTTAATTATAATAAGCACACACAAAATGTATTACAGACATTATTTTATTTAGGACATTGGTTATAAATATAAGCATCTCAAGCACATTAACACATTGTCTGGAAGAATCTTAGAATGTAGAAAATGAAGTTTGCAGGTTTCACCAAGTAGACTATAAAGGTGATATCTTGCTGATCTTGGATATATTACTGGCGATTATTAGGATCTAATATCCTCCAGCTATTAATATTCTCAAAAAATCCTGCACTGCACATAGGGCCTACAGCCATTATACCCTGCTGATGATTCATGATCTCTTCAGGATTTTAAATTTTTCTGACACCATTTCCCAATCTCACTGGAGCTTAGTGGGTTACAAATTCATCGTTACAAAGATGCATGAACACAATTTGAGGACTGGACATGTCTAACTTGCTTCCAGCTGCCTTGCTACTGTTTCCTTATGCAGTACAAAATCACTATCAATTACATTGGTATCTTGCAGCCTTGGCAACGATAGAGTCTTCTATTAACTCTTGTACTATTTTCATCTCTAATTTATCTCAACAAAACAAGCCTGCCAACTTGTGTCAATAGCTTTAATGTGGACATGGAATGGAATTTACACTTACAAAATTCCCCTAGACACAAAATGGCATCATCCATGACAACGTGGACAACACTTAGGGTTTAAACGCTGCATACATGTTAAATTCTATGTGTTATACTCTGATTTACAAAAGATGAACGGTGCAAGCTGCCATCCGCTTGAATGGTGAGGTGAGGAGTGGAGACAAGAGGGGTAACGGTGTCCATAGCAACAGCGAGCAGTGTTGCAATGAATGCCGACACAGCAGTGAGCACATGGTTTGACGCAGTGTTCTACTGTGAACTAACTCGTCACTGCCATTAGTAATATCCCGAGTATATATTGAAGTGCATTTGCTTATTCTTTCATAGGCTACAGTAAGCGTTATCGTTCTGTTTTTGTTGGAAGCGTGTGTATATACAGATTTTGAGTTTATTTCTTTTATTTGCATCATCGTGTCTATTTTCGTTGTGTAAAAATGGCATCGGTACATGCTCGCGGAAGGCCCAGGATCCATTCTCTGCGACAGAACAACTTCAGGCCGTAGTGTGACTCTCCATAGCCAAGTAAAGGAGATGGTATGTGCGGTGAAGAATTTTATGGAGGAAGAAGAGGAAAATATGCGCTTACGGGAGGAACCTCTGATTCCATTTGTTCAGGTGCGGAAAAGAACTGCCAAGACTCTTGGTGTGAGTGAAATCACTGCATACCGAGTGACGGAAGGGAAGTTCCTGTCTGATGATGCTGGCCCGTCTAAACTATCAACTCCAGGGAAGAAGAGGCATAGAGAAGGGGTGGTCACTAATTTAGATGGCTTTCAACAAGATGCTGTTAGACGGCATATTTATAGCTATTATTTTAGGAAAGAAATTCCAACATGTCGCAAACTTCTTGTTTTTGCTCAGAGAGGCACAATTATTTCAAGGAAGCCTTTCTTCACTGAAAGTGTTGCACGATCTGGGATTTAAATATAAGAAAATTAATGGGGGGAAGGTGATCATGGAGAGGCCAGATATTGTGGCTTTGAGGTGTCAGTTCCTACATGAAATGGGGAGACCCTACTGAGTTGTAGGCCAAAAATTACAAACAAAAAACCAAAATCTGGTTTCATGTCCTAGAAGTTACCTATCACTTGGGGCACTTAAATATACATTTGTTTTTTAAGTACGGCCATTTTTAAATACCTTACGGGGGCTTTTAAAGAACACGTGCTTAGGTCTTGAAATGGGCAACGCCTACTTCCTAGAACCAAAAACCCCTCAATTTTGTTGTAATTTCATACTCTTGGCCAATATTATCATGCCAATCATCTGAATACAAGCTTATGGTGCCATCTGTTGGTAAATTTATCAGTTATGAGTAGCCTAGGCAATGTTTGTCAAGTGTGAAACTTTTCTTAGAGCATTATTCTTACTTTTCTTACCGTACATGTTATTTTCTTATCCCATATAATTTTTAACTGTATGGCATTCACTAAAAGAATATCATTACTATACACATGCACATATTTAACATCGAACAGAAGTATTTTGGTTTGTAGTAAAGTATAGGCCATTTTGGATACATGGTGGAACCATGCGTCTTTGTTTATTTTGATGGTCAGTGGCTTTAGTGAAGTTTATTCGCAAGAATTATATTTTTATTGGTTTACTGTGAGTGGTGGAACTTGTGTAAGTTAATGGTATTTTAGAGATTTGTGTGCAGTTTATTAGATGTATTCTGTATCTAGTCGATGGCGTAAACCGAAAGTCCGTGAAACAAAGAAATGGAATAGTGCTATTTAGAATGTTGACAAACAGTGGGGTGATATTACATGTGAAGTTAAGTAATGCAAGTTCAACAGCTGCAACTACTTCTTCTGCCAGTGTCAGAAAACTGGAATAGGCCTATTTTAGTGAGGAGAATACTGTTTGACCTAGTGTTAATGACAAGCACATTCTCATTCATATATGGGTGCCCTCCAAAATTTGTTTACAGACCTGTGTGGTGAATGTGGCAGTAAATCTTCGTGTCAACATCAGGGAGAAAGATGGGTTTAGTAATAAGTTACCTCTGAAGTGTGGGAAAAGTGATTTGTAAACTCAGGGAAGTCTTGATGCAGGAAATTCCACTAAAATACTGTATTTTTTAATAAAGTTAGCTTTTTCTCAATACCATATTTTTCAGCATTTTAAATGTTCCAGTTGCCTGCGTTTTGATCCCATTACCTTCAAACTTGGTTTTCACATACAACTTTGTGGTCTTAATAATGTGTGGAATTCATTTAGAAAAATATTAATAACTTTCAGAAATATTTAGGTTCAAATTTGAAAAAAATGACATATTTTAACAGAACAACAGGTCATTCTAAAAAAAAACATTTTAATAATAAACCATTTGCACTGATTTTAAAAGTAATACCAATTTTTATTTGTAGACCATTGATGATCATTCCATACAAGTTTTAGATTGATAACTTTAAATTTGATGTACCTGGGACATTTTCAAAATTTGCATATTTATTACATAAAATGTTATAATTTCTAAATGACTGAACCAAATAGCTCCAAAGTTTAGAATTCCCTTAATTATGCTCACTTTAAAGAACCTACAAAATTTGGTGAAAATTGGGTGAAAATAGGCTACTGGAAAATTCAAAACTTAAGTTAATAGGGCAAAAATGTTATGGATATTGTGTGGTTAGGTGAAATGTGGGTCAATGCTGGTCACACAGTGTCTAAGGGTTGGAGTGACAACTCAGTTCAGGGGACAAGGAAGGGCCGTCAGGCAGAGGGGGTCGATTTATTATTCTACATGCCGGGCAATCACACGGCTTTGTTAACAATACACTTTTGCTCTTTAGGTCGAAAAGAACTGGTGATTTCCATGAAGACATGGACTACAACTAGTTTTTAAAATGGTTCCAGGAACAATTGTTACCCAACATCCCTGAACACAGTGTTATTGTAATGGACAATGCTTCGTACCACATAGTACAGATAGAATAAGCTCCAACAACTTCAAGTACGAAGCCGCGAATGTTGGAATGGCTCGACCGCCATCATGTAGCCTACCATGCGACAGCTCTCGGACAAAAGGAATCCTTCTCGGTAGTGCTGAATAAACATAGAACGAGCGATAACACTCTATATAATACATGAATTAGCCAAAATACCCTATAAAAGGATGAGAAATAAATCAGGAAGCAATGTTTTAATAGATGTTTCCTCCTCCGCTGTCGGTGACCCACCCAGCCATTCCAAATATAGCGAAAATTACAGCAGTGAGCGGCATTGTTCAAATCAATCATCAAAAAAAGTACCACAACAGTACTGCCAACCTCGCCCTTACGGTACTATGTGAAACAAAAAAGTGCCCAATTCAGTCTCTAGTGGGCATCATTTGTTCGCAACACTCAGTTCACGACTCTAATTATGCTAGTGTGTGCAATATTTCGCATCTCTGTACGGCTGAAATGAGTGTTTTTTGTTATCTGCTCAGTAATAACTATGCAGTATATCGCTCTCCTGTAATATGTATGTCTATTTTTTTCCGCACAACTGTGGTTTTGACAAAGGTTACAGCCTAACGTGCCCAGATCAATGGTTTTGTGTCAACCATGCCCCGCTAGCAGCGCGCGGCCAAGGCTGCACCTACACCTGACCATTCTTACCTTCACTTTGTCCAATCCAATGGTTTTTGACAATGGTTACAGCCTAACGCACCCAGATCAATGAGTTTTCGCAATGGCTACTGCCTAACGTGTCCCGATGATTCTTTTTTTATCAACAGTGATTTTGCATCCCACTTCTTTTTATCAACAGTGATTTTGTATCTCACATGTGTGCCTCGATGCGTGCTGCTAGAGTGAGCCTTGATGACGGTTAAAAGAGATCAAGTGCTATCGAAGCATGGCAGCTGTTTTTAAAATAGCAAAAAATAAAAACACATATTTACGTACTTTAGCACATATATGAGGTTCAGTAGTAAGTTTTAATTAGGGTTCCTAATTTCAATACGTAATATTGCCCAAAAAATGAAACAAGGACACAAGGAATGTAAAAGTACATTCATGTCTGCTACAAGTGTATAAGCCGCGTTCCACTTTCATTCAGAATTAATATCCTTCTCAACCTTATACAGCAGCGCAAGCCTAAATCCATGTAGGCTACCACGTGGATGAACTGGCGAGAAAGCATGGCCATGAGATCATCACGCTGCCCCATATCATTGCCACTTCAATCCTATAGAAATTATATGGGGTCAAGTGAAGGGTTATCTAGCACGGCATAATAAGAATTTCACACTCCGTGAGGTTGAGAAGCTTACCGTTTAGGCTATTAGGGAAGTGACTTCATAAAACTGGAAGCGTTTTGTGTTAATAGTGCAACGAGAACTGGATGAGGCTACGAAACGTGAATGTATACTCGATGATGGGGTAGATTGGTTCATCGTTTCCCTGGAAAGCAATTCCAGATCCAATTCAGACACAAGTGACGAAGAGGGGGCTATGAAAGGAATAGACCCATAATTAAGTTAGTAGCAGCTAGAGCGATTAGGCAACTAAAAATTCCCCTAAACTCGCGTGCATCGCAATGTTTAATTGACCCTTCACACGAATATGGCTGACACACCACAGATCCCAGTATTTGTGTCTTCCTGGAAGCTTCTTGGAATGTTATGAGTCATGATCTGCCTCAGTGGCAACGCAGCATTTCCTCACGTGTTAGCTTTGACAGCTGCCAGCGCTCATTATTGGTACCGGCAATACAGAGTATTCTTTGCGTACAAACACAAACCTAACCCCAGACCTCCTTGCTTGTACTACTAACAATAATTTTGGTCCAGATAGTCGCCTAACCAAGTAGCGACCAATGGCTTTGTCTCGCCATGGCTTTAGAAGAGTACAGTTCAACTTTTCCATTAAAATGAACTACGGTAAAAGTAATTTATGAACATTCATGATCTTTCAAGAAATTATTCTTCTTTAGACTGAGATAGGCTACTCAATACTCCCAATAATGTCAAAAGTACTCAAATCAAACTTACCAAGCAACTTTTGAAGATTCGATGGATGAGGCAGATAAATATGACCACTCCGATGTAACTTTTTGTACACTGATGACAAGTGAACATATTATATGGAAGCTGCCAAGAGTAACGTGTCTCCACTGTACCTACGATTGTTTGCCTAACATCTAAAAAATTAACTTGCTCTATTAAAGACTATAATGGTGTGCAATCATCACTCGAAAAACTTCTCTGTAGGATGTTCACAGGAGCATTCACTGCTGACAACTTTCTTCCATTTTCATCGCACTCAGAATTTTCAATGAAATGAAGTAGGCTAGTTCATCAAATGAATTTTTATCAGTAATGCAAAGAAAGTTTTGTGGAACTTAATGTTTGGGAATCTGCAACCCATTGACAGCCAGCTCAATGCTGAGGTTATTTAGAATACACACAGAACCTGTAATTATGGGCACTGCATCACTCAAATTCTTCAAGCACTTCACCAACTTGTCTTCTGTCTTGATATGTGTCCATTCCTGCTTAAATTTATTCCTGTTGGAGGAGAAGTGTTCAGATATATCCGATAGACTGTGCACAGAATTCTCTTCTTCGTAGTGGCTGAAGTCTTCCAAGCTCGCTTCTATGGCTTTATCCGAGATTTTCTACCTCTGCATCACACAGTCTTCTAGAAGAAGGCCCAGGAGTGGATAGCTATCCTGGCAAATTCGAAAATATTGAAGATACTGCATCAGGTTTCAACTTCGGATAACTCCTAGCAAATGTCTTTATTTCCCCATCAACTTGCTCTGTCCTGATAACAGAGCTATCAGGAAAATGTTTTATACAAATTATAGGCTTGCTCACTTTAGAGAAGTCAGTGGGAATTTTTCTAGGCCATATATTTCCTAATTTTTCGTCCTTTGGGAGAGAAAATGTAGAAACATTTTCATGCTGAGATCTGTAATTGTTCTTACAGCCAGCCACATTACAGCATCTCGGCATTTTGATTTCCTGTAAAGAGACACATTCATTAAATATCTAACTTTAACTCAGATAATTAACTTAGCATGCATTCTAATAGTCCTTAACATCCACAATATTAGGCTAACGAAGTTCGTACATAACCTGCACCACACGTGCGTTTGATTAACCTGTATCATTAATGAGAAATAAAGTGTTAACACTTACCCTGTAGGCTACGTGATTATTGCAGCTACATGATGCACCACAACACAAGTTGGATGTAAAGTTGGACATTACACTTTATAAAACACTAACTATTCTCACACTGCTATTCACAAGTCGACTCAACCAGGGTCACTACATCGCCTACGTCACAGACAAGATGGCTGTTCGCACTGGGGCCAGTATCTTTCGTCGGCCACGAGTGAGCTAGGTGTGACGTCATAGCCAGTCTTAAAGCAAGTCTAAACTTGTAGAAAATGTCACGTGATAGAAACCAGCGTTCACCAGTTAAGTGAGCTAATTGTGATGTCATAGCCAGTCTTAAAACAAGTCTAAACTTGTAGAACATGTTACGTGATAGAAACCAGCAACCACCAGTTAAGTGAGTTAAGTGTGACGTCATAGCCAGTCTTAAAACAAGTCTAAACTTGTAGAACATGTCACGTGATAGAAACCAGCAGCCACCAGTTAAGTGAGCTAAGTGTGACGTCATAGTCAGTTATAAAGCAAGTCTAAACTTGTAAAATATGTCAAGTGATAAGGTTAAGTTAGGTAAAGTTAGGTTATGTTATGTGAACTGAGGTTAAGTCTTTAAATAATCCCTATGTCACTGACACCTAGCAATGAACATTCAGACTTAATAGAGCGGTAATCAAAATCTAACCTACAAAATTAGCTTTACACACCATGGTCAAGTAGTTCCAACTTTTGACTGCTAACTATACCATTTTCACTGACATGTAGTGGTGAACATTGGAAAATATCACTCTAACTGTTTAAAAGTTATTTGAGGGGCACTTACCTTTTTATAATTTATCAACTGCTGCCACTGAATGAACAGATTGTAGGAATCTGGTAACCTACAGGTACCCAATTATCTGTAAACAAAACAATCAATCAATCAATCAATAAATACATTCCAATCAATAACTTCAACATCAATTAGTAATAAAAGACTACAATCCATTAATAATAATAAGTACTTACCTTGCAAAATAATTTAATGATTTTCTACCAAAACGGCTTTTTTTACAACTCTTGAGCAGTAATAGAGCACTGTTCACTCAAAGCGAGTAATAAAGACTGACAGTAGGGAGATATATGACACCTCTCTTATATAAACTCTCATCGCTCGTGTCAGCAGTTTTTTTCAGATCATTGCAATTCCTTTCCCAATACAGCTGAGAGTCCAAAGTACACTAGGAACACCTGTGTGGTATCCAATGACTGCTGACTTTGCATGATCATCACCCATTGTCTTAATCAACATATGGGGTTTCAAATTACTGCAGCGTCAGTCATAGCAACAGCAGTGTGCACTCTCTGGTATGTCAGCAACATGACACCGGAAGGAACACCTGTGTAATATCCAATAACTGTTAACTTTGCATGATCATCATCCATTGTCTTAATGAACACTTGCGGTTTCAAATTACTGCAGTGTTAGTCATAGCAACAGATCTGTGCGCTCTCTGTCATGTCTGTAATATGACACAGGAAGTAACAAGACGTCTTACTGCACGTACCATCTCTTCAGTTTTAACATCTTAAGAACATGTATTATTCTCTTTCAACTGCAAATGACTCGTTAGGACACATCCATCCACCAAGTTAGATCCCTTGTATGTTCACATGTATTTCGTCAATTTCCTTTCATATCGTTATTTCATTATAGTAGTGGTGAACAACGTCAATTCAACACACACAAATGTAGTTAGGCCCTTTGAGATAATTTAAATAAATTCATGAGCCAGTCCGTAGGAAGCGGTCCAAAAGGGACCCGTCCAAAGGGATCAGTCCAAAGGGACAAGGACTCGTCCACAAGGACTCGTCCTCAAGGACTTGTCCACAAGGACTAGTCCACAAGGACTCGTCCACAAGGACCTGTCAACAAGGACTTGTCCACAAGGACTCGTCCACAATGACCCGACAACAATGACCCCCGCCAGCAATGACTCGTCAACAATAACCCATCCATAGGGATCCGCTCCCCCACCCTCTTACAAAAGCCATGAGTGGGCATGCGTAAAAACAGAAAACAAGCATGTTAATTCATAGTGGCTATCCACCGCACATATGCACTTTATGTAGAACAACGTTTCATTCCATATCGGCATTCAAACTCTCACATGTTGCAATTGGAAAGAGAGATTCTCTAAAAAATTACAATTTCACCCCCTAGTAGGGGTAGGTTTTACTTTTGGGGTGGAAATATATTGTCCATTGGAAAGGAAGTGTTAGCCCGAGTTCAATGATGATGATGATGATGATGATAATTGTTGTTTTAAGGGGCCTAACATCGAGGTTATCGGCCCCTGAAACGAGTTCAATGACACCTCGTACAAGTCTCTAGCCTGATTGGTTCGCGAGATATTACGATTTTAGTATTCCAGCGGTGGAGCGGTGGTGGTGGGATCTGAACCATCCAAAACACACTACTCACGACATCTATCGCTTCAATACATCCCACATAACGTTCGAGCATCATTCTTTCTGTCTACAGAAGTACCATCTCATACATATGAGAGTAGTTATTTGGTCCCCCCTATGTTCACAGACACGCCCCTAGCAGGCAGACGAAATCGGGAAGGTGAGACAGTCTTCACAAGTGGAAAGACGGACGACTCAATACAGCGCCTGCAAGAAGCAACACAACGTCTTGGTTCGAAAAAAAAGAAAAAAAAACAATGTTTAAATAGTTATTATGCATACTGTCCACATTGTAATATATTAATGTTTTATTGTTGTGGACACTACGAGGTCCAATTGTATATAGTACTCAAATGAGAGTACTCACACTTACTTTTGTTAGGCTTAGGTAGGTTAGTTATAAGATGGCCATCTTAGATAGTAAAGCTTATTAGCGTAAACATCTTAGAAAGTAAAGCTTACTAGCGTAAACACTCTTGTCACATCTTAGGCTTCCGATCTTAAAAGTCAGATCTTCATAAGAAATTACATGTTACTAGATTAAGAGCAATATCTTTATAAGAATATCGATAGGAGGTACTTGCATCACAGTCCTCGCATATCTGTAAATGGTTCCTTGTGCAATTAATTAATTCATTCATTCATTATGTTTCATAACCCTTATGCATGTGCTATGCACTGTCAATCAGAGGGAGGCATG
Organism: Meconema thalassinum; assembly: GCA_946902985.2. NCBI lineage: Eukaryota > Metazoa > Arthropoda > Insecta > Orthoptera > Tettigoniidae > Meconema > Meconema thalassinum. Next base: position 87,000,415 of record OX336393.1, read on the forward strand.
CAGGTACAAGGCTATACCGCAGTGTTATTGAAAATATCATTCTTGACGGTTATTCACGCGTACTCGGTTAATGCCGAGAACTCCGTTTTTTTTTCTCTCTTTCACACTCACCACTGATCTCAGCTACGTCTTGCTCATTATTGTTTGCTCCACGCCGGTCTCACTAGGGTCACGGGTAAGGTCAACAGTGGAGCTTGGCTCCAATTCGAGTGTTGATGAAGAGATTCGGGGTGGCTAGGTGGTTAGCTACGCCCAGACAGTGAGGCCACTGTCCAGTTGAACTGGGGGAGGTATTGTCATGTCCCGGTTTTGGTTTTGCCTTGAACCACACCGGACGTGCAACCCCGGTTCAATCCAGATCTTTAGAATCTGCAAGGAGGTGCTACGCAAGCACGCATGAGTTGCGATTTTTGTGCTTATAAGCTGCGACCTCAGATGTGGTGGGGGGTCAGTCAGTGAGAGCACCGGGAGCAGACTGCGAGAGTGGAGGACTGTCCCTTAAGGCAGTGGAAACGAGAGCGACGTAAGTTTGACGATCGGGGATCGTGGAACTGTGGCCGGGCACTCGGCGACCTAGGGGACTGAGATCGAGCAGCGATTGAGCAGAGGCTGAGTGAAGGATCAGGTGAGATCAGACAGTGTCCATTTCTATTCAGTGTGACGAGATCTTATGAGACGGGCCTTGTACCTGCACGGTGGATTCCTTCGGATACCTACAAGGAATAAATCGGCAGTACACCAGAGATCTCTTTTTATTGGGGGACAACCCCGTGTTCCCACTTCTCCCTCAGTTCCCCCTCTTTTAGCTTAAGGGTTTTGCTGTTAATCGTGGGTAAGACAATCGACAAGGACACGGTAACGACCCCGTTACCTGAGCAGGAAGAAACCCCCCCCCCCCACTATAACGATCCAGGTAAGTAAAGGTAAAGAACCCCTGAGTGGCCTATGGCGTAAGTCCATGCACTCAGGCAGGGCCATTATAGGAGAGACGCAACATTGCTATCAAACTCAAGGTAGAGGCCGTATCAAAACAATAGGTTACTCAGGGTAGGTGGTAGGCTCTCGCAATCTTTTCTTTCTGAGGACAAAAGGCATCCTGTTATTTTGCCTTCTAAACATCACGTAACTTCTTTAATCATACGTGACTTTCATTATCGTAATCTGCATGTTGGTACACACACACTGCTTTGCCTCTTAAGGGAAAAGTACTGGATTATAAATGGAATTCATGAAGTTTCCTCTGTAATTCACAAATGCTTTCCTTGCTTCAAAGCTAAAACTAAAGTCAATACTCAATTAATGAGCGATCTGCCCTCTTTTCGCTCTTCTCCTTTACGTCCATTTGCTCTAATTGGTGTGGACTATATGGGTCCGTTCCAATATCAACGCAATTCCCCTGAAGCTAAACGCAAATTGTTTGGTAAGCTCTATGTTTCTCTCTTTGTTTGCATGGTTACTGGCGCGATCCATTTGGAATTAGTAACGAATGCCTCTACTTCTTACTTTTTATCAGCTGTCTCTCGCTTCGCTGCTAGGCGTGGTGTTCCTTCGGAGATGTTCTCTGATAACGCTTCCACTTTCCAAGGCTCAGCTTCCTTGTGGAAGAAAGCTCTCACATCTTCTCCTGCCATGGAACAGATTTCTAATTTTTCCTACTCAAAGGGTTTCAAATGGCGTTTTATACCTCCCTACGCTCCTCATCACGGTGGTAGGTGGGAATACTGCTTAAAGCTCACTAAACGTCACTTAAGAAAGGTTTTAGGTTATCGCATTCTGACTTATGAAGAATTTAATTCGCTGTCTGTTCTGATTGAAGGTGTTGTCAATTCTCGCCCTTTAACTCCGCTTTCCAATGACCCTGATGACCTGCTTCCTCTCACACCAGGTCACTTCCTTATTGGCACTTCTCTTTCTGTCCCTCCTCCCCTTCCCAACCCTTACAGAGATTCTAATTTACCTATTGTTTGGCGTAAACTTGAAGCCCTCCGTAATTCTTTCTGGAAGAGGTGGAATTTGGAATACTTAACTTCCTTGCAACAGAGACAGAAGTGGTTTCTTTCCAATCCCGACATTAAAGTGGGGGACTTGGTCCTGGTTAGCGATGTTTCTCCTCCCTTGGTCTGGATTTCTGGTAGAGTGACCGAGTGTTACCCTGGAAGGGATGGGAGAGTTAGGGTAGCCAAGATCTTGACCAAGACCATTGTCTTTAATTGCTCCTTTACCTTTAAGATCTTAATTTCTTGTCTTTGTTCTCTGTTGGTGTTTTTCCTTCCCAGCTTGGTGTATTCTTTGGAATACACGGTGAGATAGAGTAAGCTTTTGCTTCTCTTTGCTTTAGTTCATCCCTTCCTTTTTTCGCAAACACCAACAGTGATCTCCTGATTTCTCTTTGTTGGTATATGTCTCTCACACTACCTGTAAGTCTGTTCTAGATATATATCTTCCATGACCCACCTAGCGTCATCTAGCAGCGAATCTCTGAAGTTCCTCAATTCTTCCCTGTACAAGAGGACTTCCTTACCAATCTAGCCACCAGATCTCGTCGCTATCGCCAGCTATCATCTCCGTGATCAAGAGAACTTCGTCTACTTTTTCACCCTCCAGGCTGCGCTAGTGATGCCTGCTATCAACTCTTTGAAGACCATTTCATCAAGAGAAATCATTATTTTTAATTTGGCTATTCTTATATGTATTCCTTTTGATTCCTACCCCCACTCTTTTCCCTTCCCCGGTCCCACCGCGCTTCGTTGAGCTGGCCTCACTTGTGCGTTTGAAGTCAAACTAGTCCGTCGGAGCTTTACTAATGCTCGTCTCCTCACCTCGAGAGACAAACTTTCAAATCTTCGCTATGTTGTGAATTCCTGACTAACGGTCACCTAAGGATTCGCCGTTCATCAGAAATGAGCTAAGTACTACTTCAACGTTCTTCAACTTATTTTAATTGATTTTAAATAGCTACATGCTTTTAATGATCATTTTATTGGCAGTGTGAGATTTCTTATGTGGGGCAATAATCATCCTTCGCGGGATTTTCTATGTTGGGCTTTTGTCTATCTAAGCCAATCTTAACATGAAGCAGCATTCCTTATGCTTATTAAATGAGAGATTTTCTCACAACGTGGGACACCATTAAATTACCCACTGTCTATAAAATACATAGCTCGTTCCACCGCTGGACTAACTTTTGCCCTATTCTTCAGTCATGATTGTTCTGGAATTTTCCATGCCGAACAATTTATCTACGAGTTAAACCTTCTGGTACTTTCCACTCACATATGGGAATACTTTTTCAAACTAAGGAATCTTCCTTATGAACTGCTAATCAATATCTAATTTTTCTTCCTTCGTTGGGATTTTTCTGGTGCATTCAACTATAACCTACGAGTTTTTCAAGCAATAGACTCTCGCAAATCTAGTGTAACTAGTTATTTTCCACCATTGCAATAACTTTCTTTGCCATCAACTTTTTGTGCTACTACAGTGAACTTTTCAACTATATCAACAAACTATAGTGATAACAGTGCCTGTTCAACTTTTCATCCGCGTCGCGCTCGTCCGAGTACAATAAATACGGCCATGAACACTCTTCCACAATCCCATTTGATCTTTCCCAAACCCTTTACTATCAAACTAAAATAAAAATTGTTACTTCAGGTCTTTTTTGAATGAGGTGTCACTCTCAATAAGTGCCCTCCCTTATTTGCTCCACGTACAACGAATTAATGTCTGTAAAACTTCGTGTCTAGTACACGCCTTAAAGTATATTGTATCTCCCTTCTAATTAGGAAATACAATTCTTTTTACTCAAAAGTGAGTTATCTCTAGGTTTCACGAAAGGGAAATTTGCCCCATTTTTCTCGTGATCCCTACTTAAACATAGGAGTTCTAGAAACTTCCTTTCAATTTTCCTCTTCAGGTTTCACAATAAGTGACCTGCCCTATTTGTATAATCTCCTATGTATAATCTACCCATGTAGTTCTGTATTAATGCAAGAAGTTATAGAAACTTCTATTTCATTTCTTCCTGTTTTTTGTTGTTGTTACTTTCGAAGTTGTTATTTGTTCATATTTCTAAGATACCTATCTAGAAATCCTTAAAGTACACACCTTGTACTTGATTTATTGTTTAACCTTAATTACTTTAATTATCTTAAAATTTTCCATTTATTCATCTTAGCAACATTTCAAAATCTTACGAAGATTTTAAAGCATATAAAAGGTTTAAAACCGAAAGAATTGTCAATTGCCTGGCGCAAGCTTTAAATGTTTTCGGAGGTCTGCGACCCCAATTGTTTACAAAATCAAAATTATATATTTGTTACATAAACTACTTCTTTTTGCATTGTTAAATACATTAAGATTTGTTCTTTGCTTTATCATTTCTCTAACATAACGGTTAGGCAAGATCCTGTCTTCCTTGACTCTTCCTAGGTTTATGCCCTCTTTAAAAATAATAAATCCATTGATAGGGTTTTCACCACTTGTTGCATTTGAGCAAGAACTCTTAGTTATTAACTTAGTAAAGTCTCTCTTAGCTTTAATAGCTAATTCTAACTGGCCAGTAAGGCAAGCATAGCTCGCTACGGCAGCTTCCTGCTTGTGGAGATTCTCTCTACCACTTATGGTTGGTTTTTCAAAATTTAAGTGTTTCTCATTGTCTAAACTTTTAGTCGGCGCCTTGCTGGGTAAAAGCTTAGTCATTTCTAAATGCAACTATTGGTCCTCTTACCAAAATTATTCCCAAGGGTATAATTGCTTTATCCCTATCCTTCTTGGAAGCATTCGGTCGCTCTTTAGAAATTCTACAATTTCAAGAACTAAAATATCAAGGCTGATTCAAATTATTTGTATTCTTCAAAATACTTGTTTAGAAACAAACTCCTTTGAACAGATACACAATAAATCCGTTACGCTTTGTCTTGCCAGACCACCACCCTTCCCCATAGTAGGTATATTTATGCTTGAGAGGGAATACGCTATAGAAGCTTTCTTGCGAATAGCCCAAGTTCCAGCTGCGTTTCCTGTTAGCTTCGCCCAGGTCCTTACCCACTTTAGGTATCGGAAAGCGGATTTGCAGTGGCAGATGCCTTTGAGTATACTTAAAATTAAAATTATAACTTCTGTTGGACTCTCGTCCTATTTCCCCATCCGTTTTCTCCAGTCCGAAACCCACTTCTTTTTCTTCATCATCTTCCCTTGGGGGTTAGGTTATTCCTAAGCAAATAATCTACTCACAATGTACACGGGGCTACATGAAAGCGTTATTGCAGCCCCTAAACTGAGGAACCAACCACCAACCAAGTCATTAGTAATCTTCTTCAAAATCGTAGATTCTTTGTCGAATATCAAGATCAGAATAGTCGATGGAGGAAACAAAAGAATGGCTTGCCACGAGGCAGTGTTCTTGTCCCAATACTCTTCAATATTGATACGAATGACCAACCTCTTCCAGTTAATACCAAAAGCTTCATATACGCGGATGGTCGAGCTATTGCTATTCAAGCAAACAGCTTTGAGACTATTGAAGGTAAGCTATCAGAGGCTCTTTCTGAAACCCGCGATCTTGGGCCTGCATAAGTTTCTGTCGTGTGTTAACTGTAATAAGGTACTATCCGCGCATTTGCCTGGAGGGAGTATGGAAAAGCTGTGCAAGACCACACTCAGGATAGCCACTATCAGCACATCGAGGCCGAAATTAAATTTCTTGGCAGAGACGGGAATCGAACCCGGGCCTCCGCGGTGACAGCCAAGAATGCTAGCCCCTGCGCGACGAGGTGGACATGTTGTTTTCATTCGTGGATGTGAACACGGATACAGATGTAAAACGAGACGTGTGGTCACTCTGGATATCGGACAATTATTCAAAAGGTTTGAGTCAGTATATTGCGAACATCGAAGTGGTTTTCCATGGTTTCCCACTTCGTCTTCGGGCAAATGCTGGGATGGTATCTACCGTAAGGCCACGGCCGCCTCTTTCCCTCTTCCTTGCCTAACCCTCCCACTCTTCCCATCCCTTCATCAGGCCTCTGTTCGCTTTGCAGGTGAGGCCACCTGGGCGTAGTGCTGGTCACACTCCCCAGTTGTATCACCGACTTAGAGTCTTAAGCTCCAGGACACTGCCCTCAGTGGCGGTAGAGGTGGGATCCCACGCTTAGTCCGTGCGAAAAGGCAACCCTGGAGGGTAAATAAAACTATAATGAAAAAACAAAAAAACGCGCACATTTTTGAGAATTTTGTGATGACTAGAAGTGTTCTTGTCCACCCAAAATAGGCTCGCCGCTGAATGTGTTAAGCACTACATTGACACGCCTCACTCAGTTGTGTCTGTCTGCTCCAGTATCCTGTTCGTGTTGGGAAACCTCTCGCTCTCATGCGGGATTGCGGGCTCTTACGCAGCTTGACTGCACGAGAAAGTTGTGGCCTCGTTTCCATGCTCTGTATTGCTGCTCTGATGCAGGTCTACGTTTCCATAACACTTCCTACACTGCTTGCTGTTTCATTTGGAGGAGAGACCATCGTGGTCATCAGTATCTTTAGGTTAAAACATATTCTTTTCCTGAGTTCATAGTTGCAGATACATTTGTACAGCGCGACAAGTTTATCTGAAACCCCGGAAAATATGCGAACTACTAGTAGTAGGCTTCCTCTTGCCCCTCTAGTCAATAGCTTGGAAAATCCGTTTAATGTAGGCCTACCTGTGTTTGTGTTGAACAAATACTGTCATATAAACTGTTTTGAATTACCGTATGTTTCACATGCGATCTTTTTTCTTTTTACAGTAAGACAGAATATGTAATCTATACTCATTCATCTTCATTTCCCCTTTTCTAACTGACACTGGGTGGGGGCAAATATGGTTCCTCTCCATTTTGTTCTGTCGTTCCACCATTCCTCTTCCGACACGGTGTTCCAATCCAGGTTCCGTTTTCTAATGCTATTCTCCACCGAGTCCATCCAACGCATTCTTGGTCTTCCTCGTCCTCTCTTCCCTGTCATCCGTCGTTGCAGTGCTCGTCTTGGTAGCCTTTCTTCATTCATTCGTTTGACATGCCCAAACCATCTCAATCTGTTTTGCTCCAGTTTGTCATTTAGTTTCTGTACTCCCAGTTCTTTCCGTATATCTTCATTTCTCACTCTATCTCTCCTCGTTTTCTGGACCATACTTCTCAGGAATCTCATCTCAGCTGCCTGTACTCTGCTCTCATCCCTCTTAGTCATTGTCCAAGTTTCTGCTGCATATGTCATTATAGAAACATAATATGCTTTGTACATAACTTCTTTAGCCTTAATTGGTATATCCTTGTTCCATACTAGTCCCCGTACCTGTTGGTAGAAAGCACTCCCGAGTTGTATTCTTCTACTAATTTCCAAATTTAGTCTTCCATCTTCAGTCAGTTCACTTCCCAAGTATTTGAAGTGTTTCACCACTTCCAATTCCTTATCTTCGACTTTGATTACTCCTTTTCCTTCTTTATTAGTTCTACTCATCACCACTGGTTTACTCTTCTCCATATTTATCTTCAATGCCCATTGTTCAATCTTTTCATTTATTACTTCTAACTGTTCTTGTACCTCCATGTCATCCTCGCCCTAGATCACAACATCTATACTACGGTATACTAATCTATACTAATATATAAAAATGAGATGGTGTGTGTCTGTGTATTACTCAATCACGCAAGAACCACTGGACTTATTTACATATTTACATGAAATTTTGCATGTATGTAGCTGATTCCAGGTTAACATACAGGCAACTTTTGATTTCGATACTTTGCACTATTTAAAGCTGGCCACCATTTTAGTGACGTCACTACACCCTTTGGTTTCAAACTTTCATATTTCCATTTCAAATAAAAAGAGAACGCTAAGAAATAGCAAACATTTGATGGCATATACGAGGTTTAAAATTTAATTTTCTATCCTAAAGGTCCTTATCACTTTTCGTGTATCTCCAACGGTTAGCGAATGAAACCTAAATTTGTGCTATAAAACACGGTGAAAGCCGAGTGGTGTAGTCCCGTAGCGAAGCACGGGCACTTCAGCTAGTTTTACATAAAAATAAAGTATGTAAACAATATGTTATTATGATCAAATTTGTAAAATAAAGAGACAGAATATGTATTTTTGCATTTAAAAGATAAAAATATGTAAAACCCGTTATCTCCAGGCCCTTTCTCAGCAGCTTATGAATTGCTTGGAAAATCCGTTTCATGTACCTGAGTTTCTAGTGAAAAAATATTGTCACACAAACTGTTCTAAATTACCGTCTATTTCACTTGCGAAAACAATACTTCTGTATACAGAAAGGGACAGAATATGTAATTTAACATAAAAAGTAAAAGTAAAGGCAATTGAAATATATTAGATGCCAGTGCATTACGATGTGTATAAACATTTACTGTACCGTATTTCACTGTGCTCGGATTGTTAAATTGCGAGAAAAGTCTATTGAATTGTTTCAACTTCGCTCGGCCGCCATGTTCGTCTTGTAGTTAACAGGTTTTCGGAAGTTACATAGGTGAACGTTTAGTCAGGGTTATATGAGTAATAGTTGCGTAGATATAGAATGTCGGTGAAATATTTCGCACAGCCACCATGTTGGATTGGTGAGACGTAATAAAATTTGAAGGGCATGGTCGGGGTCGGCAAAATGGGGCTATGGCCTCATCGAGTTTCATTGAAATCGCTTCAGCCGTTTAGAAGTTATTAGGGGGACACACACACACACACACACACACACGAACAAAAGGTGATCTCATAAGCCTATTTTTCCGTACATGAAAATAGGGTAATAATTGACATTCTTATCAAATATGTTAAATATGAAACAATGAAATGTAATTTTATTATAGCTAACATTCTATAGTACGATACATTAATTCATGGACATTTATCATTGTAGTTATGTGTAAGCAAAGGGGAAGAATATGATTGTATTTACATAAACATCCTAGCTCTGGTTATCAGACAAATTGAGCACCAATCAAATACTCGGAGCTGATGAGCAAGAAGGCTCAAGGCCCTGAAACAATACATCGTCTTCCTCAGGGCTCAGCTGTTTGTTAGACCGAGGACAGGGGTCATTAGTGTCCATCTTTGACGTCATCTCAACTCACCAGGAACTGCAGTTACTACTCAAATAGAATTTGAAAGGTCCTCGGTTTTCCCGCTGAATCATGTGACTAAACTTGTGTGACTTGGAACTCGGTAAGCATGGTTCTTGAGGAAGCGTGGGCGAGGCTATGCACCAAGGTTAAGTGGTGCCTCGTATCTGGAACCAAGCTGGAGGCGGCCTGAGACAGTTTGTTCAGCTGACTTGCAGACTCAACAAGTGGGTGGAAGCACAGCTGGGAAAGCATGCATACCATTTCAGTTCCGTTTGCAAAGGAACGAACCGAAATGCTTTATTTTTCTCCAAGATAACGTCACTTCGAACCAGGGGCGTATATACATTTGTTCTTTTCAGGAGAGGCTGACTATCCTGGAAAATTGTGAGAATTCTCAGGGGATTGTCACCGCAAAATACCCAGAAATACCCAAATAACTTTGTGTAATTATTTTAGATAAGAGTAAATTGTAAAATTCTAAGTTTGTATAGCCTACAATTAAGAAGTTGTAAAATACAACACAACACACCACACAAATAAAATGTTATACAATCAATTTTCTATTATGGCCTATGGAGTATGAATGGCAAATATCTAAACAGGACCATACTGTGGAATTCTCAGTTTTGCCTCACAAGGCTGAGTGTTCCCCGTTCCAGCCTTCAGACCACAGAATTAAATTTCTTGGCAGAGCCGGGAATCGAATTCGGACCGCCGGGGCGTCAGCCAAGAATGCTAGTCACTACACCAAGAGGTAGTCTAATTTCAATCTTAATATTGCTTTCAGGCGGCTTCTGTGGCGTAGTTGGTAGCATGCTGAGCTTCTATTCCCAAGATCGCGGTTCAAATCCGGCCGAAGTCGTCGGATTTTTAAGAGCATTAAAAATCCCTCAGTATGCCTTCCTTCGGAGGGGAAGTAAAGCCGGCGGTCCCATGTCATAGATTTATGGCATGTTAAAGAACCTTCCACTAATTACACCTGTGTGAAGCTAAATTGTATAGGTTAAGAATGTAAACAACGCTCTTAGGTTCCTACGTTCGTTGCCAAGAGCCGACTGCGGTGGCGTCTGGTAGCTAAGTTCTGAACTAGTAGTCATTCACGGTGGCGTTTGGTGGCAAAAGTAGGAACTATTTGAAAAATTCAAAAGTCTGCAGTCCTTACTTGAATTAAAAAACAGATAACACTCACTAATACAGTCATCACAATTAACACCGGTTATCAGACAGATTCTACACAGACCCAAAGTACACGGGGCTACAAGACCGCGTTGTCGCAGCCCTTGAACTTAAGAACCAACCAACCAATATTGTTTATAACTTAGCCAAATTTACAATTATTTTATGCTCTTACCAAAGCAACACTTTCTTAATTTTATTGACTTTTCTCCCCCACAGCTCCCCCTTTCATACGCCCCTGCTCCGAACAGTTTTATTTGTTGCTGTTGTTGTTTCGTTTGAGGGGCTTGAACATCTTGGTCATTTAGCCCTCTGTACTTTGGGGTGTTTCTTTCACTGAAGCTTAGATCTTGTTGGCTCAAAACACACTCTTTCATTGTACAAGGGAAGTTCCGAAAGTAAGTTTCGTCAATTGCACGAGTAGATAGTACACCAGGTGACACACCTATAGCTGGTTCAACGATGGAAGGAGCGTCAGCGGAGGGGAAATGACTACATGGTGATGATGATAATTGTTGTTTTAAGGGACTGAATGGTTTGGGTGATAGTGAAAATCAAATGAGACTAAAACTAACTACTCTCTTACAAACTAGAAGAGGAAACGGGAAACAAAAAGGAGAAGCGTGTACAAGAAAAAACAGGAGGAAAGGAAATGCCCTCAACCCTCGAAGAATGAGAATTGAGGGACTTGGAAGGAAGGAGCCAAGAAAGGCAGAGAGGAAAGAGGAGAGGGCTCACCCCAAAGGCAATGGAAGAAGGAGAAAAAACGGACCCAGCTCAGGAATCCCTCGGGGTCACCAATGCCCGAACTCACCAGCCGTGAGCCCTTGAGTGTGTAGCACTATCCAGGGCGCACCATACGTGATGGGGCTACATACACCCTGCCGCCCTGAGGGCCTTGAGCACAAGGCAGGAGATACAATGAAAAGAAAACAAGATGTCCGACCCTTCGAAGAATGAGGGATCAGGAAAGATGAGACAAGAGCCAATTAAGGCGGGAAAGTGAAAGAATACCCCAATACCGTCGGGGTCGGAAAAGAACAAGAGTTGACCAAGGGAGGTCGAGAGGAGAGATAACAGAGAGGAGCCCGGCACAAGTAAGTGGAAGCAATGCCGGACTCAGCTGGGGTCCCGTGGTCGCCAAACCACGTGCCACAAGTTGTGAGCCCCTGGAGGGATGACTACATGACTCAATGTGACTACAGACTATTACGCAGGAAAAATAATAGTGTTCAGTATCGTTTGCAGGAAATGCTTGCAGTGCAATAGTACAGGCCGGACGTTTGTTTTAGACGATTGCCCTTGACCTTGAAGCCTGCGGGTGAGCCTACACACACTCACTCTCTCACCCTATCGCTTCACACTTGTTACCACCGATCTGATGTAATGGAATTCAGACTTGAGCAGACAGTACAGTCCACGTCGAAGTATTATGTGACGCGAAAGTACACGTTACGTAGTTACGAACAGAACGTCATTATATTTGCCAATGACTGTACTTCAGCAAAAGTGTGAAACAGCTTTGTCAATCATCGGACTGCTTGGGGCAGGTGATAACAACACAGGTACTGCAGTAACTCGCCTCCAGGCTTCCATTAAGATTTTTCACTCGTCTAAAACAAACGTCCGGCCTGTACCATACGGGATGCAAGCAGAGAAATATCGACCTTCCTGGCAACACGCGTTAGTTGGGTTGCATAAAACAATATTATTAGGGGCAGCTGATTCAACTGCAATAGTACACAGGGCAAAGACCACGATGTCCACAACTGATGAATTAATTAAATAAACAATAAGAACCGAATACCTGAAGTGTATACGTGTCTAATCAATGGCTTCCATGCTGAGCAAGAGAGGGAGAGATATTACCGACAAATTTTAACATTCAGGAATATAAAATTGAACTAAGAGGAGTACTGCACATTTTATCGGAATGTGGGGTAGAGACACTATAATTGCCTCGCCTGGATAATGTGGTTTTCCAAGAACATGGATTCTAGTTGAAAGATGTTTCAATTTTTGTAGAGTTCATTTACCTTGGAGGGCCATGTGATCCCAGTAGAAAGCAAGCAGGATCAGGAAAATTTGAATAATTGATTCACATTAGGATTTTGTCACATGTTTGTCACTCTAACGCGCACGAGATGTCGTATCGACACATATAGCATTATCTCGCAGCTGCGTCTTAGCCATATGAAGTAAGGAACAAGGTAATAGCTAGGTACTACCATTGTTTGCTGAAAAGCAAACAAACAGACATTATGGTATTCACGGCCAATGAATTAAAACTCAGCAATTCTTCTAGGTTTGTGCCATGTCTTGTGTGGGGTTTCGCCCAGGCCACCGAGCTGGCTACGTCCCTTTATGTAAAGTGCAACTGCACCTTTTTATTGCGAGAACTAAAAGCTCAAGCAGCCCTAACCTCCCTATGAAGGCTTCCAAAAGATGGTTGCTCAGAAAGTTGCTTACAAGGGATGTCCAACACGGAGGCGAAACCTATTTTGATGTTTTAAATTATACTTAATATGTTACAATATGCTGTTATGTTCAAAATATGCACCAAAAAAATGAACCCTCAAAATATGCATTTGCGTCCGGTGGCTGTGGAGGGTAGAAGTCTCAATTCCCTGTATCAGTGTTTACAAGTTCAACACAATCCCTCGCCACATTTTCTAATGTTCGGTAAAAAGAGATATTTATGTATTTTGGAACTTTAATTTTAATTCAAATTTCTTGTAAGGATATCCATTTTTATTTTTAATGTTAAACGCTATTTTGAACACTGAAGAAAATATCATTGTATATTGTAACATGTTCGTTTAAATAATAATAATAATAATAATAATAATAATAACCGAACAATAATCACTAATCTCCAGAAGGCCTAAAGGCTAACGTGGGCCATTTACAACAAGAAATGCATTTCGACGAACGCCAAATTACGACATTATAAAACAGTTATTCTTCCAGAAGCAACAAATGCCGCTGAAACAATAGTAATCGAGGGTCATTCCAAGATTATGGAACTGGAAAAACGGAAGATCTACGGAGCAATCAACAGAAACGGCATTTGGATGAAGAGACCTAGTACAGAACTCTATCAAAAGACCAATACGATAACGGACGAAATTAGAAAACGCAGAGCCAAATTTTACACTCACATAAACAGGATGGTCACCTCCAGATTGCAAAAAAAAAACAAAAAACTTCTTGGTATCATAACACAGAGTAAATGCGGCACAGAATGGCTTAAAGAGGTACAGAGAGACTTACAAGTAATCAGTATAGAAAATTTCGAAAACCGAACTGAGTGCCAGAAGAAAATCGCGAATGTTAAGTTTGAACCAAGATCATTACGACAACCTGGGAAAAAGTAGACGGATGAGAGAAAGAGGGAACATTCCACGAGAATGAAGAGATTTGGGAGAAGCGGAGGAGACCCGCCTCCAAATGACATCATGTGATCAAGTTGAATCGCTCTCCTGTAGGGGAATGTTCGCTTAAATAAATTTAAAAATACTACATATTTAAGGACTGGCAAGGCGCATTTTAGTCTACGTGTAGCCTATAACAAATTATTTCTCTCTCATTCAAATAGAATAGGTATATTCCTAAAGGACCGGATTTAAATGGCACATTCTATCGGAACAGAAGCACAACGTCACAGTATTTAGTAACATAGTAGGAGTGGCATTCCTATCTATGCCAAGGCTATACGGGCAGCCAAGTATCGCACGCCACAGGTTGGGCTTGCGCTAGGAGAAAGGGACATACCGCCTGGAGGCCAGCAACCAGACACACAGAACTGAGGAAACTATTGCATAAGAATGGGCTGCACCGTACGGTACAATGCACACAGTCTTAGTCATGAACTCGTGTGGCCCACTAGCCTGATGAAAGTCTTCGAAAATGACCCTAATTGGGGAACTTGCATGTTAACAATACTGTTTACCAGAATTACATTCTTATTAGAGCTGGGAATCGAACTTGGGCCTCAGGGGTGGCCACTACTCGACGATGCGTACATAGGAGTTGATAGACAAAGTTCATTGTTTCTGTGGTAGTAATCTCTTAGATTATATCAGATGGATTTAGTTTGTCTGGCAGGATTAAATCCAGTGTGCCCTTCTTTCCCGTGTGCACAGTTAAATGAATCAGCATACATAAGTGGCATTTTATATAATAATAATAATAATAATAATAATAATAATAATAATAATAATAATAACAAGTAGTTCCGTGAAGAACTAAATGGCCTATTTTCATATATCCTACTAATATTAATTGCCTCTATCAACATACAAATTGTCAGTTTGATTGCTGTAATAGATTCGTAGATATTGAGAACGGTCTAAATATTTTGGAAGGTCGCCATGTTGGATTTTTATATTATAGGCCTTTGATTTATGTACTATTACATGAAGATTATTGTGTAGGTGTTTTTTTTCAAACTGCAATCGCATGATTGGGACACAAGAAATAAAAGCGGGATTTTAAAATTTCGCTCAGCCGCCATCTTGTGGTTATGAAAATAATTTAAGTGAATTGGATGCCAGTCGATTAAAATTTGTATAAGCATATACCCTATCAAGTTTCACTGCGCTCGGATGGTTAAAACGCAAGAAACGTCCATTTGAATATTTAAATTTGGCGTCGCCGCCACGTTGGATTTGTGCTTGCCAGGTTATTGAACGTCAGAATAGGTGAACTTATGCTTACAGCCTCTATACACTTACAACATTTCAGTTTGATTGCTGTAGTAGATTAATAGATATTGAGAACCGTCTAAATATTTCGGATGGTCGCCATGTTGTATTTTAATATATGTAGCCCATAGAGTTATGTACAATTAGATGATGATTATTGTGTACGTTCATTATGCAAATGTTTATTTCGATCGCATGATTAGAACACAAGAAATAAAAACTTAATTTTCGAAATTCGCACTGCCTCCATCTTGGGGTTACGTAAACAACTGAACGAAATTATATACTAGTGCTTTAAAATGTGTATAAACATTAGCTGTACGAAGTTTCATTGCGTTTGGATCATTAAATTGCGAGAAAAGTCTATTTAAAACTTTCAACTTCGCCTGGCCGCCATGTTGGTTTTGTAGTTACCAGGTTTTCAAAATTTACATAGGTGAACTTCTAGTAGTTCCCTTTATC
Organism: Meconema thalassinum; assembly: GCA_946902985.2. Taxonomy (NCBI): domain Eukaryota; kingdom Metazoa; phylum Arthropoda; class Insecta; order Orthoptera; family Tettigoniidae; genus Meconema; species Meconema thalassinum. The sequence goes on from OX336393.1 coordinate 87,015,869, forward strand.
ATCTTACAAAATTCCAGGGTGATATCGGTAATAGTTTCGGAGATATTGAAAGCTGGTGAAATATTTCGCACAGCCGCCATGTTGGATTGGTGAGACGTAACAAAATTTAAAGGACACGGTTGGAGTCGCCCGGAATAGTGCTATAAATGTACCGAGTTTCATTGAACTCGCTCCAGCCGTTTAGAAGTTATTAGGGGGGATACACAAAAAACCCTCGCACACACACACACGCACACACAGACAGACACACGGACAAAAGGTGATCCCATAAGCCTATTTTTTTTTCATAAATGAAAATAGGCTAAAAATAATAATCTTGGACACAGTCAAGGAAAACGGTGATTACAGACGGAGACACAACCATGAACTCTACACACACGTTACCAAAACCTGTGATGTGATGAGAAAGAGGGGGATTGTGTTCTATGGCCATTTAACAAGACTGAGCCCAATGCGATTGTCAAATAAAATCTTTACTTACTTTCTGGGTAAGAAAGCCAAGGGAGCGTGGATCACAGAGGTAGAAAAGGATTTAAAAGAAGTGGGAATTGCATAGGCCTACAACGATATTCAGATGCGTACGCCTCTTAAGATGAAACTAAAAGAACACCTGAGTTTCCAGGAAAAGCCTAAAAACAACAGGCAAGACGTGGACTGGAGCCAGGGAACAGCAGCACCGAGAACACATGAGATGTTACTGGGTGAATGTGAGAGCTCGAGGGAGAGGGCAGCAGTGGCCCATAGCTGGCCGAAACGTCAATATTAATAATAATGTGTTTACTTATTTATCGTATGGCTTTTAGTACCGGGAGTGTCCGAGGACATGTTCGGCTCGCCTGAGTCTGTAGCTGCTTCTAGCGGACAACTTTCGCTACCAGATATCAATGATACCTAGCGGTGAACGTTGGAACTTTGATAGAGCATTCCAACGAAATCCAACCAAACAATTTAGCTTCACACAAGTTTAATCTGTGGAACGATCTTTTACATGCCGTAAATGTATGACATGGGACCGCCGGCTTTACTTCCCCTCCGAAGGAACACATACTGAAGGATTTTTAACGCTATTAAAAAATCTGACGACTTCGGCCGGATTTGAACCCGCTATCTTGGGCACAGCAGTTCAGCATGCTACCAACTACGCCACCGAAGCCGCTAATAATAATAATAATAATAATAATAATAATAATAACGCGATACGTGGAAGGATCTCCTCAATACTTAGACAAACACTTCTGATTACTAAACTTGGAAAACTCCCTCGGGTAAATAATTCAAATTCATAGGGGTGATCATACAACCATTTGGATAGAATCGTGAAGCAAAGAGAGAATCTCTAAATTGAAAAGAGCCTATAGAATCGCCTGGAACAGATACAACAACAAAAAGCAATATCTCGGAATGCAAAATTACAACACTATAGCACGGTAATTCAATCTGTAGCAATATACGTATCAGGAACCCTATTGGAGGAAGGATTTAGAAATACAAGATAGGGAAATTCTTAGGAAAATCTTTGGCACAGGGTCTCGCCAGTTATACCAACATTCCGAGAAAAAGACGATTAAAATGTTATGGGGATAATCAAAGAATGGACAATGAAATACTTACTAATCACGCTCCTCATTAAACGCCAAGAATAACTGGGTAATAGAAATTGAAAATTATCTTCAAGAAATCAACGTAAAGACGACATTTCATGGGACAGACCTAGCTTCAGATCGCTGGTGAACAAACATCATTTTGCTGCTAAACGTGTGTTGTCAGGAAGGTCGATATTTCTCTGCTTGCAACTAATATAGTACTAATGCACTGCAAGGATATCCCGCAAACAATACTGAACACTATTAGTTTTCCTGCGTTATACAGTAGTCTGTAGACACATCGAGGTACTGCTCGGGTCCAAGCTCCGTGAACCTGAGAGGAAAGTGGATCGCGGACGACGACGATATATGATGACTGACATGCTGGGTTTCCGGTCCGAGGGTAGTAACAGAACCAAAGACATTGGTTGGTGACTCACTCACACATTCGCAACACCACAGTGGTTTGAGCAACGGCCCTATGTTAGCAGTATTGGAATAGACAGGTCTTCTCTTCTCGCCAGCCCCTTCCCTGCCCCTTCACTCACCCCGCAAGTTCACAGAGCTTGGACCCGAGCAGTTATACTGTATACAAGCCGGACATTTGTTTTAGACGATTGCCCTTGACCTTGAAGCTTGCGGGTGAGCCTGTACACAGTCACTCTCTAGCCCTCTCGCTCCACAACTGTCACCAACGGTCTGATGTAATGGAATCCATACTTGAGCACGTGACGACACCACCATGCAGACAGTACAGTCTACGTCGAAGTATTGTGTGACGCGGAGGTACACGTTACATAGTTACGAACAGAACTCCATTATATTTGCCAATGACTGTACTTCAGCAGTAGCATGAAGCTGGTTTGTCAATCATGGGCAGCTGACAAGAACACAGGTGTTAGCCCAATTCGGTGAAAAAAAATCAAAAATCAAAATTTGTGTGTTGTGTGTCCCTTATAACCTCACTTACGTGTCCAAAGCAAAATTTTACTTCTAACGACCTTCCTAGTAGTTTAATTAGACGTTTAATAAGCATGCTGCATTATATGCCACACCCCCTTTTTCTTTCGCTCGTCAGTTATCTTTTATAATTCTGAAATGCTTCATGCTTTCGAGTTGAGAGACATTAATATTGAGAAGCTTGAATGTGTAGGACACGTTCAAAGGAGATGGGTGCCCGCCTGAGAAAACTGAGAAAGGATATGAAAGGCAATAAACTTGAAGATGGGCATGTTTTATCAGGAAGGGGTGGACTGAATGACAGAGAAATTGGCATTCTTCAAAGTTACTATGGCTCGGCAATCAGAAATAATGTGGATTCCTTGGAAAATACGAGGCACGCTGTGTGGGCTAAATATTTCCAAAAAATTCCAACTGACAGTCACCCACAGCATTATCTCTGTCCGAACAGCGAATCATCGTAGTGTAAATATAACAAGTCACAAGTTACTGCAGATCAATACAGGCATGAACATTCACTTCCTGTGGCAGTTGGAGATATCATAAAACCAGTTAAATGTCTCTTTCTGATCCAAAGAAATGTTTGCAAGGCAAGACGCAAATCCCCAACGAGTCTTTCAAAAATGTTGTGTGGACTCGATTCCCTAAGAATGTGTTTGTTGCCTTGGAAACTCAGTGCATTGGTGTATTTGATGCTGTATTAACCTTTAATTATGGTAATTATGGAAAGATATGTGTTTTGAAACATTTAAACGTTGAACCCGGTAAAAAAAAATAGAGCGCTTAAAGAAATTGATAGATTTCGAGTCAAAAGAGCTGATAAGGATATGGAAACTATATTAAGGAAGCTAGGAAGAGGGGCAGATGACCTCGTAGTTCCGCCCCTTACATTGACAATAACTTACTAACTACGCTAGGAAGCACAAGAAGAAAAGTAGAAAGACTGAGGATGACGATGATGGCAACCCGGAGTATGGTGCAGGGATGTACTGATACATGTTGAAACTTTAAGTTCGTTTATCTCAAAACTTTTTTTTTTTATAAATGACCCTTTTTTTTTTTTTTTCAGAAACTTGTGAACATAGAAAGAAGATGGTATATTGGCTTTCAAGGCCGGTGAATTAAAACTCAGCAATTCTTCTAGGTTTGTGCCGTGTCTTGTGTGGGGTTTCGCCTAGGACACCAAGCTAGGCTCATCGGCGGGCTCTTGGTGTCCCCGCCCGGACCCCCACAGGAGTGACGAACTGCGCGCCACCTCCCTTTATATAAGGTGCAACTGCACCACTTGACTACGAGAACTAAAAGCTCAAGCAGCCTTAACCTCCCTATGAAGGCTTCCAAAAAGATGGTATATTGGCTTTCACGGCCGGTGAATTAAAACTCAGCAATTCTTCTAGGTTTGTGCCGTGTCTTGTGTGGGGTTTCGCCTAGGACACCAAGCTAGGCTCATCGGCGGGCTCTTGGTGTCCCCGCCCGGACCCCCACAGGAGTGACGAACTGCGCGCCACCTCCCTTTATATAAGGTGCAACTGCACCACTTGACTACGAGAACTAAAAGCTCAAGCAGCCTTAACCTCCCTATGAAGGCTTCCAAAAAGATGGTATATTGGCTTTCACGGCCGGTGAATTAAAACTCAGCAATTCTTCTAGGTTTGTGCCGTGTCTTGTGTGGGGTTTCGCCTAGGACACCAAGCTAGGCTCATCGGCGGGCTCTTGGTGTCCCCGCCCGGACCCCCACAGGAGTGACGAACTGCGCGCCACCTCCCTTTATATAAGGTGCAACTGCACCACTTGACTACGAGAACTAAAAGCTCAAGCAGCCTTAACCTCCCTATGAAGGCTTCCAAAAAGATGGTATATTGGCTTTCAAGGCCGGTGAATTAAAACTCAGCAATTCTTCTAGGTTTGTGCCGTGTCTTGTGTGGGGTTTCGTCTAGGACACCAAGCTAGGCTCATCGGCGGGCTCTTGGTGTCCCCGCCCGGACCCCCACAGGAGTGACGAACTGCGCGCCACTCCCTTTATATAAGGTGCAACTCCACCACTTGACTACGAGAACTAAAAGCTCAAGCAGCCTTAACCTCCCTATGAAGGCTTCCAAAAAGATGGTATATTGGCTTTCACGGCCGGTGAATTAAAACTCAGCAATTCTTCTAGGTTTGTGCCGTGTCTTGTGTGGGGTTTCGCCTAGGACACCAAGCTAGGCTCATCGGCGGGCTCTTGGTGTCCCCGCCCGGACCCCCACAGGAGTGACGAACTGCGCGCCACCTCCCTTTATATAAGGTGCAACTGCACCACATGACTACGAGAACTAAAAGCTCAAGCAGCCTTAACCTCCCTATGAAGGCTTCCAAAAAGATGGTATATTGGCTTTCACGGCCGGTGAATTAAAACTCAGCAATTCTTCTAGGTTTGTGCCGTGTCTTGTGTGGGGTTTCGCCTAGGACACCAAGCTAGGCTCATCGGCGGGCTCTTGGTGTCCCCGCCCGGACCGGGCTTGAGCTTTTAGTTCTCGTAGTCAAGTGGTGCAGTTGCACCTTATATAAAGGGAGGTGGCGCGCAGTTCGTCACTCCTGTGGGGGTCCGGGCGGGGACACCAAGAGCCCGCCGATGAGCCTAGCTTGGTGTCCTAGGCGAAACCCCACACAAGACACGGCACAAACCTAGAAGAATTGCTGAGTTTTAATTCACCGGCCGTGAAAGCCAATATACCATCTTTTTGGAAGCCTTCATAGGGAGGTTAAGGCTGCTTGAGCTTTTAGTTCTCGTAGTCAAGTGGTGCAGTTGCACCTTATATAAAGGGAGGTGGCGCGCAGTTCGTCACTCCTGTGGGGGTCCGGGCGGGGACACCAAGAGCCCGCCGATGAGCCTAGCTTGGTGTCCTAGGCGAAACCCCACACAAGACACGGCACAAACCTAGAAGAATTGCTGAGTTTTAATTCACCGGCCGTGAAAGCCAATATACCATCTTTTTGGAAGCCTTCATAGGGAGGTTAAGGCTGCTTGAGCTTTTAGTTCTCGTAGTCAAGTGGTGCAGTTGCACCTTATATAAAGGGAGGTGGCGCGCAGTTCGTCACTCCTGTGGGGGTCCGGGCGGGGACACCAAGAGCCCGCCGATGAGCCTAGCTTGGTGTCCTAGGCGAAACCCCACACAAGACACGGCACAAACCTAGAAGAATTACTGAGTTTTAATTCACCGGCCGTGAAAGCCAATATACCATCTTTTTGGAAGCCTTCATAGGGAGGTTAAGGCTGCTTGAGCTTTTAGTTCTCGTAGTCAAGTGGTGCAGTTGCACCTTATATAAAGGGAGGTGGCGCGCAGTTCGTCACTCCTGTGGGGGTCCGGGCGGGGACACCAAGAGCCCGCCGATGAGCCTAGCTTGGTGTCCTAGGCGAAACCCCACACAAGACACGGCACAAACCTAGAAGAATTGCTGAGTTTTAATTCACCGGCCGTGAAAGCCAATATACCATCTTTTTGGAAGCCTTCATAGGGAGGTTAAGGCTGCTTGAGCTTTTAGTTCTCGTAGTCAAGTGGTGCAGTTGCACCTTATATAAAGGGAGGTGGCGCGCAGTTCGTCACTCCTGTGGGGGTCCGGGCGGGGACACCAAGAGCCCGCCGATGAGCCTAGCTTGGTGTCCTAGGCGAAACCCCACACAAGACACGGCACAAACCTAGAAGAATTGCTGAGTTTTAATAGAAAAATGAATTTTTGTAAATATATAATGACTAGCAGGTACCCGCGGCTTCGCTCGCGTCATAGTCGTGTCATATTGTTATTCAATGAAATGCAGGTGTACCCCCTTAACACCCCTTTAGAAACTGAATATCCAAAAACCCTTCCTTAGTGGGCGTTTTCGACTTACAACGAACATATTCCCAAAATTTCATGTTTCTAACTTTAATAGTTTTGGCTGGCCGATGATGAGTCAGTCAGTCAGTCAGTCAGTCAGTCAGGACACCTGTTTTATATAAGAGATAAGCAACGGTCCTAGTGGAAAATAATTCAATCACCTGAAACCAAAAATGCATGGGACGAAAAAAAAACATCAAAATATCATGTTGGTTCCGGACCCTAAAAGACGTGAAAAATATAATAAAAGTATTAAAAAAACTATTTTTCGAAATTTCATTCGAATCAATTTTTATGTCATTCCTGGGTCTTAGAAAATTCCGGCCAAAAAGTACAAAATCATTAATAACTCCCTAAGTATTCGTCGTATGATGAAATAGCAAGAGACAAAAAAGATGTAATGTGTTATTGTCTACAACATAGGCCATGTATAACTTTACAATCAGACATATTACGTTTCCTCCCCCCTCCCCATATTTTCACCCCTCCCCATGGGCCCCTTATATTGGATTTATGAAAAAACGGTCAAACACCTATTTTGTTATTTTTTATGCTGATTTTTTTCCGCTGAGGTCCAAACTCCTCGCCTATGTCGTTTAAGAGATACACGCTCGGTTAGGAAACCTTCAACCCCCACTTTTCACCCCTTTCACCTCAAAATATACACCACATCGAAAAACCCTCAGACACGTATCTTCTTATTTTTAATGATGAGTTTATATGCCGAGTATCAAATCCCCCAATGAAAGCAATCTGGAGATATTGTTATTCAATGAAATGCAGGTGTACCCCCTTAACACCCCTTTAGAAACTGAATATCCAAAAACCCTTCCTTAGTGGGCGTTTTCGACTTACAACGAACATATTCCCAAAATTTCATGTTTCTAACTTTAATAGTTTTGGCTGGCCGATGATGAGTCAGTCAGTCAGTCAGTCAGTCAGGACACTTGTTTTTATATAAGAGACTAGCAAGTACCCGCGGCTTCGCTCGCGTCATAGCCGGGTCATATTGTTATTCAATGAAATGCAGGTTTAACCCCGTTACACCCCTTTAGAACATGAATATCCTAAAATCCCTCCTTAGTAGACGTTTTCGACACACAACAAACATATCCCCAAAATATAATTCCTCTAACTTTAATAGTTTTGGTTGGTCGATGAGAGTGAATATCCAAAAATCCTTCCTTAGTGGACGTTTTTTCTTCCAGAATTTCACCCCTCCCCATGGGCCCCTTAAATTGGATTTATGAAAAAAGGTCGAACACCTATTTATTTATGTGTTTTTAAGATGATTGTTTTCCGCTGAGTTTCAAACTACTCGCGATGTCGTTTAAAAGGTACACGCTCCGTTAGGAAACTTTCAACCCCCACTTTTCATCCCTTTCACCTCATAATATACACAACATCGAAAAACCAAAAAACATGTGTCAGCTTAGTTTTAATGAATAGTTTATATGCCAAGTATCACATCCACAAATGAAACCACTCGTGAGATATTGTTATTCACTGAAATGCACGTTTACCCCCTTAACACCCCTTTAGAACCTGAATATCCAAAAATCTTTCCTTAGTGGTCGTTTTCGACATACAACGAACATATCCCTAAAATTTCATGTCTCTAACTTCAATAATTTTGGCTGGGCAATGATGAGTGAGTCAGTCAGTCAGGACATTTTCTTTCATTTATTTTTGAGAATTTCATCCCTTCCCATGAACCCTTAAATTGAATTTATGAAAAAAAAAACGGTCGAACACCTATTTACTTATTTTTAAGCTGTTTTTCCCCCTGAGATTGATGAGCGAGGAAGGTAGTCAATCAGTTAGGACACTTTCTTTCCTGCCTTTCCCCCAGAATTTCACCCCTCCCCGTGGGCCCCTTAAATGGATATATGAAAAAACAAAACGATCCAACACCTATTTATTATATTTAAGCTGTTCTTCCCCCCTGAGTTTGATGAGTGAGTGTATTAATCAGTTAGAACACTTTCTTTCCTGTTTTTCCCCCAGATACTCACCCCTCTCCAAGGGCCCCTTAAATTGGATTTATGAAAAAAAACGGTCGAACACCTATTTACTTATATTGTAAGCTGTTTTTTTCCGCTGAATTTCAAACTTCTCGCCTATATCGTTTAAGAGATACACGCTCCGTTAAGAATCCTTCAACCCCCAATTTTCACCCCTTTCACCTCATAATATACACCACATCGATAAACCTTTAGACATATGTCTGCTTATTTTTAATGATTAGTTTATATGCCGAATATCACATCCCCAAAGAAACAACTCATGAGATATCGTTATTCAATGACATGCAGGTTTACCCCCCTTGACACCTCTTTAGAACCCGAACAAACAAAAATCCTTCCTTAGTTAACATTTTCGACATACAGCGAACATATTCCCAGAATTTCATGTTTCCAACTTCAATAGTTTTCGCTGGGCGATGATGAGTGAGTGAGTCAGTCAAGACATTTCCTTTCAACAATTTTTACCAGTATTTCACCCCTTCCCATGGGCCCCTTAAATTGGATTTATGAAAAAATGCTCGAACACCTATTAAGTTATTTTTTTATGATGTCTCTTTCCCCTGAGTTTGATGAGTGAGTGAGTTAGTCAGTCAGTTAGGACACTTTCTCTCCTTTTCTTTTCCAGAATTTCACCCCAACTCATTGGCCCCTTAAATTGAATATATGAAAAAACGATCGTACACCGATTTACTTATTTTTATAGCTGTTTTTTTCCTCTGAATTTCAAACTTCTCGCCTATGTCGTTTAAGAGATACACGCTCTGTTAGGAATGCTTCAATCCCCACTTTTCACCCCTTTCACCTTATAATATACACCACATCGAAAAACCCTTAGACACATGTCTGCTAATTTTTAATGATAAGTTTATATGCCGAGTATCGCATCCACAAATGAAACCACTCTTGAGAAATTGTTATTCAATAAGATCCCTTTAGAACCTGAATATCCGAAAATCCTCCCTTAGTGTACGGTTTTGACATACAACGAACATATCCCCAAAATGTTATGTTTCTAACTTCAATAATTTTGGCTGGGCGATGATGAGTGAGTGAGCCAGGACATTTTCAGTCAATTTTTTTTTCTCCAGATTTTCACCCCTCTCCATGAACCTCTTAAATTTGATTTATGATAAAAAAAACTGTCGAACATTTATTTACTTATTTTTAAGCAGTTTTCCCCCCTTAGTTTGAAGAGTGAGTGAGTCAATCAGTTATAACTCTTTCTTTCCTCCCTCCCCCCCCCCTTAATTTCAACCCTCCACATGGGCCCCTTAAATTGGATTTATGAAAAAAAAAACGATCGAACACCTATTTACTTATTTTTTTAGCCAATATTTTCCGGTGAGTTTCAAATTTCCCGCCTATGTCTTTTAAGAGATAGACGCTCCGTTAGGAATTCTTCAACCCCCCTTTTCACCCCTTTCACCACATAATACACACCACATCGAAAAACCTTCAGACACGTGTCTTCTTATTTTTAATGATGAGTTTATATGCCGAGTATCACATCCCCCAATGAAGCCAATCGGGAGATATTGTAATCCAATGAAATGCAGGTTTAACCCCCCCTTAAGACCCCTTTAGAACCTGAATATCCGAAAATCCACCTTTAGTGGACGATTTTGACATACAATGAACATATCCGCAAAATGGCTGGGCAATGATGAGTGAGTAAGTGAGTCAGGACATTTTCTTTCAAATTGTTTTTTTCAGAATTTCACCCCTCCCCATGAACTCCTTAAATGTGATTTATGAAAAAAAACTATCGAACACCTATTTACTTATTTTTAAGCAGTTTTCTCCCCTTGAGTTTGATGGGTGAGTCAGTCAGTCAATCAGTTAGAACATTCTCATTCCTGATTTTATCCCCCCCTGAATTTCACCCCTCCCCATGGACCCCTTAAATTGGATTTATGAAAAAACGCTCAAACACCTATTTACTAATTTTTTAAGCTGATTATTTTCCGCTGAGTTTCAAATTTCTCGCCTTTGTCGTTTAAGAGATACACGGTCCGTTAGGAAACCTTCAACCCCCACTTTTCACCCCTTTCACCTCATAATATACACCACATCGAAAAACCCTCAGACACGTATCTTCTTATATTTAATGATGAGTTTATATGCCGAGTATCACATCCCTCAATGAAACCAATCCGGAGATATTGTAATTCAATGAAATGCAGGTGTACCCCCTTAACACCCCTTTAGAACCTGAATATCCAAAAATCCTTCCTTAGTGGGCGTTTTTGACTTACAACGAACATATCCCCAAAATTTCATGTTTCTAACTTTAATAGTTTTGGCTGGGCGATGATGAGTCAGTCAGTCAGTCAGTCAGTCAGTCAGTCAGGACACTTAGTTTTATATAATAGATACTAATGATAAATCTACTGAGTTACTCCTAACTCCCATCTTGCTGTTGTATGGTTTTTACAGATACATTTTCGATGAAAAATGTACTAAAAATTGTGTACTATAGAAAAATATCCCTTAAAAGTTCATATTCAGTAAGAACTTCTTGAAACAACCTCAGTGTACATACAAGGTATCACCATAAGAGCATACCAAATTTCGTACATGTGGGGCTAACGGTTCCAGAGAAAACGGGTCACAACGTTGCCAATTTAACATTGTTAGTATAGGGGCTAACACCTCCCCTTAGTTTTTTCACTCGTCTAAAACAAACGTCTGGCCTTTACCACGTGAATCAGTTGCCCCTAATAATATTGTTTTATGCAGCCCAACTAGCTTTGTTGTCAGAAAGCTCAATATTGCTCTGCTTGCAGGCTGCATCCCGAATGGTACTATTATAATGCACTGCAGGCTTATCCTGAAAACAATACTGAACACTATTATGTTTCCCTCGTATTAGTCTGTAGTCACATCGATGGAAACATAATAGTGCTCAGTATCGTTTGCACGATATACTCGCAGTGCATTAGTACGAAGGTGGATCAAAACGTTGGTTGCACTAACGTGCTGCAGCAGCGCGCTGTTTGTCGCACACGTGGGCACAGCGGAGAAAGGGACAGACACTGCCCACACGTCTGTTAGGCAGGTTGCTGTGGTGTCTCGTCTTGTATGGTGTGAATAGCGGCCAAATGCAATGGCGCGTCGACTGGACGTTCACTCCAAAGTTGGGTCCCACGTCTTCTCACCGATGATCACAAGGGACAACGTTACCAATCCTCCCTGGCATTTTTGCAACGCTTTGCCGCAAACGGCAGACCACTTCACCCCCGAAACGAAGAGAACTTCAATGGAATGGGTGCACCCCTCATCACCACAACGAAAGAAGGCCAAGGCTCAACCTTCAGCCGATAAGGTTATGGCGGCAATGTTCTTTGACATGGGGGGTTTGCTGCACGTGGAAATCATGCCGAAAGGAACTACGATCAACGCGGCGTCGTATTTTCAAACGTTGCACTGGTTGCGTAAAGCGATTAAAGAGAAGCGCCGGGGGAAATTGAGCGCCGGTATGATTTTGTTGCACGATAACGCAACACCTCACAAGACCCGCCAAACGAGTGAACTGCTGCAGCGTTTCAAGTGGGAGGTCTGGCAACATCCACCCTACAATCCCGACCTAGCGCCATCTGCCTTTCATCTGTTCGGTAAGCTCAAATCGGGGCTCGGTGGTCGACGTTTCCAGACCGATGAGGAGGTGAAGGCCGCTGTCTCCGTGTGGTTGCAGAACGCTGAAGGAACTTTCTATGCATCCAACATCGACAAGTTGCTTATGCGTTCGCAGAAATGTTTGGAGTCTCTTGGAAACTATGTGCAAAAGTGACGTTACATTGTATGTCGTTATAGGCGTGTTGCTGTTGTATAGGTGGTGTAATAAATGGCCACAACTGGGAAGTGCAACTTATTTTTTGATCTGCCCTCTGCAGCAGAGAAATATCGACCTTCCTGATAACAACGCTAGTTGGGCTGCATAAAACAATATTATCAGGGGCACCTGATTCACCTGGTATATAAATCTTAATCACATGAAATTTATTTCAGTTCTTTTCACATATTCCGAAAATTGCAATGATTTTTGTGTTGACCAACTGAAAGCTACAATATTCATTGTTAATATGGCAACACTGAGCAATGGCTTCCAAGCGATCTTTACGGAATTAGATTGTCACGACAGCAATAACATGAATAAAAGCTCACATGTTGATTTTTATTCCATTGTAAGTATTAATGAATGCACGTGCTAGACAATGGCAGTGCTCCAGACTGCAGATAATATAAAATGATACGAAAGTTCTTCCCTCCAAGGCCAAGACCTCGAACCTTTCTACAAGATTTTGACGGGTCATGGTCCCAGCAAGGTCGACACCAGTCTTCACTGAAATTGCGGCACTTTGCACAGTTTGCTCAGAGCAGCTGGTGGTGTAATGGCTACAAGAGTTGATGGTTGCTATCCTTGAGGTCTGAGAACTAGAACGGGGGCCATTCAGTCTCGTGAGGATGACTCAATAGAGTGTGGGTTCAATTCCTACCTCAGCCATTTTAGAAGTGATTTTCTGTCGTTTCGTCTTTCTACCCAGCCCGTATGATTCCTAACTTAAGACCACGGCCGTATCCGTCCAAATTCTAGCCTCAATTACAAGAACACGCATTACTACAGACACCTATATAACACAGGTTATCAGATAAACAAATTTCACAATCTAATACACGGGGCAGATTGTCGCTATATTCACATGCTACCTCAGACGTAATCTCACCACACTAGCAGTTTTTCTTCTGAAGAAGAAACTACTAGGCTTGCCAGATGTTTAAACTGAAATTCCTCAGGGGCTCACAACTAGTGGGATGTGCGTTGATGACCACGGGACCCCAGCTGAGTCCGGTATTGCTTCAGGGAGTCTTTCACATTTCCGTCTTAATTGGCCCTTGTCTCATCTTTCCTGATACTCTCATTCTTCCAGGTATTAAACCTCTTTTTTTCTATTCATGATATCTCTTGCCTTCTGCGCAAGGCCCTAAAGGAGGCAGGGTGTGTGTAGCCCCACCACTTATCGTGCACCCTGGATAGTGCTACACCCACAAGGGCTGACGGCTGGTGAGCTCGGGAGGTGTCGACACCGAGGGATTCCTGAGCTGGGTCCGTTTTCCCCTTCTTCCTTTGACTTTGGAGCGGACTCTCACCTCTTTTCCTTCCCTAGCAGTCTTGTATGGCTCTACTTCTTTCCAAGTCCTTCATTTCTCATTCCTCGAGGTTGAGGGCATTTATTCTCCGTGTCGTTTATTTTTTATACCCTTTTCCCCTCTATCTTTTGTACAAAAGTTCGTAATTAGACCAAAGTTAGTTCTATTTGTAGTTTTTTCATTTCACCACTATTTTTCACGATCAGCCTAACCATTAGGTGCCGATAACCTCGGTGTTAAAAAATGGAAGGAAGCTTGTAGTTTTACGTGACAATTAATCGTGCGATCATGAGCCACAGAACTTCCTTTTGACGTGGAATCCGAACCACAAGACATAGCATTTCACTTGCATGCATTGACCGGGAATCGAACCCGGTCCACCTTGGTGAGAGGCAAACAGCTTGACCGCTGCGCCACCAACCTCGTAAAGCAATTGTCATCATCATCTAAACTGAAAAGGCGTGGTCATGTTGTTGTTATGGTGTCTATAGTAGGCTAGCATGAGTATTTGTATTTGGGGCTAGGGTGGCTGTGACCTTAAGTTAGGAACCTAGAATAGAAGTGGGAAAACCAAGGAAATCCACTTATTTGAAGGCTGAGTCAGGAATTGAATCCAACAGCCAAGTACGCTAGCCACTACACCACGAGCGGTCACATGCCGGTTTTGTTAAATATATTTCGAATGCCATGAAACAATGAAACATGTTTGACACATTCTCAAAACTTGTATAGCCTACTGTATCTATTTTGCTGGCCCCAACGTATTGGGGTAGCGTGCCTACCTCTCACCTGAAGGCCTCGGGTTCGATTCCTGGCTCCGTCCGGTCATTTAGAAACTGACGTGAGGGCTGTAACGGCGTGCGCTCAGTCGTTACGACAATTGAGTAACTTGATTATGATAATTGTTGTTTTAAGGGGCCTAACATCTAGGGTATCGGCCCATAATGGGCTGTGTGATAGAGAATCTGACATTGAAAATGAAAACCGGAACGAAAATTAAGTGAGACGGAAAATACTTACAAAAGAGAACCTAGATTGAAACTACTCACAAAATGGAGAGCGGGAATACTTACAAAAGGGAATTTAGAACGAAAATACTCACAAAAGGAATAGATTGAAAAAAATACGCACAAAATACAACTGAAATTCGAAATACTTACAAAATGCAAATGAGATTGAAAATACGTACAAAATGCTATTGAAATTGAAAATGCGTACAAAATGCACGGTAGATTCAAACTACTCATTTGGATTGACAATACTTACAAAATGCAATTTTGATTGAAAATTCTTACAAAATGTAATTTAGATTAAAAAATACCCACAAAATGCAATTGAGAATCAAAATACTTGCAAAATGCCCACCATACAAAATGCAATTTAGATTTAAAATGCTTGCGAAATGCGGTTTAGGTTGAAAAAACTTACAAAATGCAATTTAAATTCAAAATACTCACTAAAATGTCCTGCTCCTACATTGAAAGACTTACTAAAATGCAATTTAGATTGTCAATCTTTACAAAATGCAATTGAGGTTGAAAACACTCGCAAAATGCAATTCAGATCCATAAAACGTACAAAACGGAACGTAGAGTGAAAATACCTACAAAATGGAGTGTAGATGCGAAAAAAAATTGCTAAGGGGAATTTAGAAACACGGGGAGCCAATTAACAAAAACAGTGTGGGAATCTTAAAGAGAAAAGGAAATATAATGAGTAGGGCCACCCATTTTATTTGTACCCGACTGTACATGTTAAAATAATTAATATCTCTCTAACGCATGGTCCGATTTTGACAAATAAGGTGTCATTGGACTCGAGCTAACGTCGTCTTTCCTAAGGACCACTCGTTATATTTTTCAAAAAGAAATTGAAAATTTTTGTTTTCGAAAGTAGGTGATAGTTTGAAAACCAAACATGGCAGTACGTTGTGCCATGGTTCAAACTAAAGGTCTCTATGTCCTTTATTTTCCATAATAAAACTTTTTTATTTTTATGCTTTTTTGAAAACAGTCCAATTTTGAAATTCCTATATTTTGGAAACCAGAAATTTTACGAAAAGGTTTATTTGACGTACATCAATGGTCCCTACCCCCTCTAGCCCCAAAATAAATTTCAAGTCTCTAGGATAAAAACCTGACAGTAGTGTGGTAGGGGGGAAGCTGCCCACTAACTTATTGAACCCTCCTCATACTTGCCCTGAACCTGATATCTCGCTAACCAATCATGGGATTTGAACATACAGGGTGTCCTAGCACTCGTAGTGATTCCCCCTACTTTCCTATAGGCTCTTTATTTAAATAAAAGACCAAAACTAATAGGTCATTCGCTTTTAATATTTCCTAAACCCATGGTTGGATTTGAGCATATGGGGTGTCCTAGGAATCGTGGTGAAACCCCCTTTCGTATTGACGTTTTATTTCCACTCTAAAATAGTGCTAGGTTGTAGGTTCTGCTCTACTTAGGAAGTTGTGAGCCCCTGCGACCTTGGAATGGAAGGAGTCATGCTAGGAGGGCGTGCTTGGATTCGTTTTTTTTTTTGTCTCGTTGCGCTCTTTACGGGAATGTAGGTGTCGAAAAGGTGAAATGCTGGAAACATTTTTTTTTTTTGGTAAAACCGTGATTTTAGACTTTTTGCTATATCTCGCGAACCAATCATGCTAGAGGCGTGTACGAGGGGTCCAAGGACTCGGGATAACGCCCCCTGTTTGAAACTATGTTTGAAATTTTGACAAAGGGCCTAACGACACTTTTGTTGAAAAAAATATTATTATTTTCTTACCTGTTTAAAATGTTCATGAAGCGTGGTGGTTGAGAGAGACGATACTGCTGGGTGTGTGTTTCAACGAACCTGTCGCTAACCACAAGGACCATGCTTAATAGAACAACCGCTATTTCGGCGGGTCGGTGTATGACAAAGCGAGGGTTCGTTTCTTCTGACAGTTTACCCCGGAAGAGAGCCTTTAACGTGTAAACGGTGATGAGAACTTGGTTCTATGTTGGTCGAAGCGAGTACAGAAAACAAACTTGCCGAGGAGCAGACGAGCAGGAGGTGAATGTCATTTGAGCTTATTGGAATGCGCTGATCAGACTTGACAACAGGTGCAATGGAAAATGACAAAGACGCTTGAAGGTGAAATAATCTGACCATCGTGGTGGCAGGGAAGAGCGAAATGTATGCATACACGTGTGAGATGACATGTGAAACCACATCCTGTTTGCTTCGTACGTGACAAAATGCAAGTTCAGGTGAAATTTGATCTCGCACAGGTGTTCACCTTGGGTGTTAGCTGTCCACGTGCACGATAAATGTTAACAAGTCACATCCTGTTTTGCTTCGTACGTGACAAAATGTAAGTTGACGTGTAATATGATCCAACACAGGTGTTCACCTTGGACGTTATCTGTCTACGTGTCCGATAACAGAATGTTCAAAGCGTGGGAATCGCTGAATCAGTAAAAAGTATGATGCTACTTGTGGGAATGATGTCACAACCAATAGATAGGCAAGAGCTGCGAACAGCAGTGGTGGGAGGTCGAGGGGGGGGGGAGGGGGAGGGGTAATGTAAGAGAGAACACAGGTGGAAAGGGAAAGACAAACATGTATGAACATGCTGGAAGCGCGGAGCGCTGTACACACAGAGCTATAGGTGGTGTACAACATGTGTGAATAAATAAAAATTGCACAGGTTCACACAACATGTAATTAATTGATCCAAGAATTAAACATAGAGTTAAATCCTAACCATTTGACATATAGTTTATTTCCTTTTTGTTTCAACACTTTTTCCACAAGATAATGCTTAGGAAATGCTGTTTTCTGAAGTTCATGGAGATAAAATCTACCTTTTATGGGTTGATGGTTGAGGTCCTCGAGTAAATAGGTGACTGGAGTGTCCAAGTTGACTTGACGAATTCGAAATAGTTCAGTCCTCCACTGAGGCGTGTAGCCCTTATTGAAGGCAGACTTAAATTTGCTCACACGAACAAAATCCCCAATTTTCAGTCGGTGACGTTTAGGATCGGCTGTTTTTATGGGGTTAAACAGTTTATCCAGTCGCTGAATATTTTTAGTCACAAGGCGTGGCTTGGTCCAATCGTTCTATGTTTTGTGTCATTGTAACGTGATACTAGCTCTGGTAACATGTCCAACCAGCGATATGTGCCCTGAACGGTAAACGCTTTCCACATATGGGTTTTCAATGTTCGGTTGAACCGCTCGACCACACTGGCTTTGAGATTGCTGTACGTGGTGTAATGGTGAATATCCTTAGATTTGAGAAAACTGGAGAAATCTTTGTTGAAAAATTCTTTCCCCGGGTCAGTTTGTAGTAACTGAGGTTTGCGTTTGGAGTGTTGAATAATATGTTGAAAGGCCTTGGTAACTAGTGGACCAGACTTGCGACGCACAGGTTCAACAAAGGCCATTTTTGAATAGACATCAATGACGGTCAACATATAGCGTACACCGTCGTTAACGCCAGCATAGGGTATCATTTCAACCAAATCAGCCTGCCAACGTTCATCCACACCTCGTGAAATCACCTTGGGTCGTGGATAGTGACGCCTAGCTGGGCGATGCAACTCGTGAGCAATACCCATTTTAATGGGTGAGGGCTTAAACAATAATTTTGGCATTTCGAAGTTCTTGTTCAATTTCTTGAATTTCCTAATCGTGACTGGTATGGCCAGCTTGACGTGAGGCATGCAATAACTGTAGCCGCTGGACGAGCTTATTGGTATTGTGCCAGTAGGTAACATCCACAAGGAGTTTTAATGGTTTAAATGTCACTCCCGAAGCGGATGCTTTACGACGAGTACTTTGACTGGTGGGAAATATTTTTGCAATGATAGTTTTATATTTTTGAGATATATTGGCATTTACTTGTTGCGTGGGATCATACTGTCTTTTGTAGGCATGGGTGTCCAATAAAATGGATTTATATTTGTCAAGATCCTCTGGTGTATAATCATGGGAAGAGGGAGTCCGAAAAAAGAGCAGCTTTAACAGTCCTGGCGTTAATTTATAGTTGATGTTTTTAATGACAGCTTTAGTGCGAGCAAATTTAATGGATGAATCGCCAATTTTAAAACTATCATACTCATAGCGAACACCATACGTGGTATCAGTGTTTCCAATAAATAGATCGGTGAAATAGAGTTCCAATGTTGATCCATAATATTTTGTTAAAATGGTTTTCAGTTGAGCTTTATGTTGAGGGGTGGCCAAGAGTTGTGAAAACGGAGACGCTCTGGAAGGGCAAGGTGTTTCGACCATGGCCAAGGATTTCTTTTTTCTCAAAAACTCTGCAAGGGGTGCGGCCTTTTTTTTGCGGCGTAAACACATGTTCCTCGTCATCCTCAACTCGCTAACACTAGTCAAATCTTCCTGTTCCTGTTCCTCTTCCTCTTCCTCAGGGTCCTCGTGCAGCGTCTGCGTGGCTTGTGAAACGGTGGGTAGCGTTTCAGATGACTTGAAAGAGGGTTTCAACATGGCTTTTAGCGGAGGTGCTAAATGTTGTTGAATAAACAAAGCATGATCGGCACGCGATCGTTTCAATTGACGAAACTTTTGGCGAATAGTATTTTTTGCTCTAATAATGTGCTTTTTCAATTGACTCTCTGCTAACGCCATGGTGTCTTGACAAATGACTTGAGAGGGAATGAGACAGGGCCTTAAATAGCAATAAAACGATCAAACCCTAAGCGATACCGTCCTTGGTTGAGTTCACTTTGTTTGTCAATCACTAAACAGGCATGACGTTGAGTGTTCCAGCACTTGGCACACAATTTGAAAGGTCATATCCGGATTCACATGTTCATTATAAATGTGACGACTGTTCCTCTCGTCCTGGCGAAATAAAACAATGACATTGTCACGAATCAACTGTTTGGACATTTTTGAATACGTTTGTCCAAGATAGAAGCAATCGATATGTTTGTGACGACCCATGCTGAAATAGCTTTGAATGATACCTGGACGTTCAGTGGATACATCATCGAAAATCATGAGTGAATCGGGCTTTACCTCATCCGGTGAAATCACATTTTCTTGCATGGAAAATGTGAAATAACCCATATTCTCTTTTTGTAATCCAGACATGCCTTGATCCAGAAACACGTAGAGGGGTTGGTAGAGAGATTTTGCAAAAATATAAATATTTTGAAAACGCAGACCATTGGGCGCTGTGATAAGCGTCAGCAAAAGATTAGTCTTTCCACAGCCGGAAGGCCCCACAATAATGCAGCGAATGGAAGATGGAAACAGTGAACCATGGCGTTGTTCACGTAATGTGGGACAGAGATCGGAAACCATGTCCCCCACGGGGAATGACTCTTGCTGCTTAATAATCTTCATTTCAACTAAGGCTTAGCCAGGCTAGCAGGCTGTCTATATACAGGACACCGAGCCTTGTCATAGAAATAGTAGACTCATACTAGAAGTTGACGATGGATGTCTTTGGACGTGCGTTCATAGCCAAAGCTAGGTCTGTCCCCATACATGATCCTAAACAAGAAACAGATCCTGCTAATAAACACTATGTGGATAGGTCAGTAGTGCCACGCACTAAACAGGGAGATTATGACTTTAAGGGAAAGCGGCTAACCCATGTAAAACATCCTCAAGTGTCTACAGACGTTACTACAAAAAATTATGTGGATAACATAGTGTATGAGTTTTATGACAAAGTGCCCCAGCTTACGATGAATGGCTATAGCGCTAATCACCATCGGATTATTCACGTGGAAGACCCGCAAGACGAAGACGATGTCTGCACCAAGCGTTACGTGACCTATGAAATGAAAAGGCTTTATAAAATTATCCCATCTGTATTTTTAGTGTATCTGACAAATGAAAAACCTGTGAATGACAGAAACCATTTACCGCTAGTCCATGATCAGCACTTGACCTATGTGCTTGCTTCGGGTTTAAGCCACTATCGATTGCATTATGATGGAACCATTCACATTAAATATGCCATACCTGATGAGAACCATTTACAAATAAAGATAAATGGTCATAGGATGTTGGTCCATAACCATGAAATGGTCAATGCAGGTGACGAATTATCCTTTCATCTCATGTTGACATGGGATGAAAAGCAAGCGGGAAAAACCATAAACGATTTCCCACTTTATGTGGAATTGGAATATACAGCCATGAAATAACAATCTGACGTTAGTTGTGATTTAAACTTTCTTGTGAAAGGTTGTTGGTCATTATCATCATGGTGAAACAAAGATATGTGGTGAGAAAGACTAAAAAAAGGACTTTGTCCTTGGCAAAGCCTGGGCTTAAGACATTCGTGGACAAGCCCTTGCGAAAGAAAAAAGGAAAAATAATGTATTGACCATAAGGAAAGCCCTTCGAGCAGCCCAGAGAAATGTTATTCCAAAAGGTGAACGACAAGGTTCAAACCAAGGGCGAGTGATTCCCGTTCCCAAACGAGCGAGATTTTTACCTACATTATTTGCTGGTTTGGCTGCTCTGGGTTCACTTTTGGGCGGTGCCAGTGCGGTGGCAAAAACCATTAAAGTCGCGCAGCAGGGCAAGCAACAACTCAAAGAAAGTCAGCGACACAATGAAACGATGGAAGCGATTGCTATGGGGGCTAGAAATGCCAATTTAAAGCCAGCCTTTTATCAACAAGGATTTGGGATTTCACCATTTCGAAATATTAAAAAAAATTAACCTCAGCCATAGCGAGACATGCCCTGACGCTTCAACAAGTGGAAAGCTATGCTAAACAACTAAAGCTTTCTCATTTTCGAGGTGTGTTTATGCGAAACCAATTACCCCCACGACCCTGGAAACAAGAATGTGCTGTTGTCAATTTGGATGATCACCGAGGACCAGGAACACATTATGTAGCTTATGTCAAAGAGGGATCCATCGTATGGTACATTGACAGTTTTGGGAATTTGCCCCCGTCCATGGAACTAGTGACCTATTTTGGAAACAGGATCAAGATATATTATAATGTGAAACGTGAGCAAACGTTTAACAGCCAACAGTGTAGACGTTTGTGTTTAATTTTTTATATAAGACGCAGCATAAGCTAAAACGCCACCAGTATGTCGGCAGAAAGTAAAACGTTTACACTGCATGGACGTGGACCTGAAGTCAGCCTGGACTTTTACCCGCCTATCGAATTGAGTGAAAACCCCTATGGTTTAGTACTTGTTTCTCTTGAAACGTACAATCGAATAAACAACATACGTGAAAATGTGAAAAACAAGTTTTACTATGCTGATTCTGTGCTCACCCTGAACTCTGGTGGATACACGATCGATGATATTTATGAACACATTTATGTGGTGTTGATCAATGAATATGGTTTAAAGACATTTCTCGATGGAACGCGCGAGTTTGAACTTGTAGCCAATACCAACACTCATCGCTGCAGTATTTTCTCCACATTCAACATCGACTTTAAAACACACCCCTATTCCATTGGTCCATTACTAGGATTTAAACCACGTGTGTTGGAGCCCAACAAAAAACATGATTCGGACCATGAAGTAAAATTCATTGAGGACCATCATGTGTCGGTGACGTGTAATATTATTAGCCAAGTGTACACCAATCAAGAACCATCGCATTCGCTTTATGACTTTATTGTGACATCACCCAATGGGTATATTATTCGTGAAAACCCTCCAGTGGTGCTTTTTCATTCTGTGGCTGTCGATAGTATTAGTAATATAACATTAAGACTGATCAATAGAGATCAACAACTCATTGATCTAGGTTCTACCACACCAGTGACTTACAAGTTGGGGCTAAAGCCACTATGAAGTTTGTGTATAACGCAACAACACTGTCTAGGAATGGTGTTAGTTGTTTGCCACGTGAATACACGTTAACATCTCAGGACGATCAGATTTTACATCATTTGGGTTACCACGTCAACCCCCATGATGAATTCTATCCTAGAGGTAGCGAACCGCATCGAGGAGCAACCAGGAGTGGTAAGAATTGATCTCCATTCCTATCAAGCTCAAACACCTGGTCTCAATAACAATGATGAAATTCAATTTGCTATCAACAACCAAGATATTTACACCCTACCGCATGAAAGTGTCATTCAGATTGGAGGTCGGCTCACCAAAGCCGATGGCTCTACACCCACCACATCCAAGTTGGCCAACCATGGTTTGGCCTTTCTGTTTTCTGAAGTACGTTACGTGATTAACGATATCGTGGTGGATAACACTCGAAATGTGGGCATTTCCAGTGTCATGAAACTATACCCCTCTTATAGTGAGGAAGAAGGTAAAACACTTTGCATGGCAGGTTGGTGTCCTGACTCGACCAATGACTGGATGGTACACACCGATGGGACCTTTACTGGATATTTACCTCTTAAACTGATTTTAGGCTTTGCCGAAGATTACCAACGCATTGTGGTCAACGCTAGGCAAGTGCTTTATCTAGTGAGAGACAGGAGTGATAATAATGCACTCAAGGGATCCGACAATGCCCCCATAGATTCAAAAATTCAACTACAACGCTTGCTATGGAAAGTGCCCCATGTGACCCTTGACGATAGCAAAAAACTGGACATACTCAAAATGGTAAAGAGAGATATGCCTCTACCCATGGAATTTAGAAGCTGGGCACTCCATGAGTATCCGCTATTGCCCACCACCAACACACACAGTTGGTCTGTAAAAACACCTCGCTATACAGAGATACCTCTCTACCTGATCGTGGGTTTTCAAACGAATCGCAAGTATCAACAAACCAAAGATGTCACGCAATTTGATCACCTGCAATTGAGAAATGCACGTCTTTTCCTCAACGGAGCCGTGTTTCCCTATGAAGGACTGGATTTTGATTTTTCAAAAAATAAGTTTGGCCCCCTGTACGACTTGTTTTCTAAATTTCGATGGTCGTATTATCAAAAAGAGAACGGCCCCATGCTGCTACCCCAAGCGTTTAAGGCAAGAGCACCACTGATTGACTTTGGCTGTTCTTACCTGGAAGAGTCTGTCAAGCCATCCAATATTGACATTCGACTAGATTTTGAAACGCATGACAATGTACCAGCCAATACGACGGCCTACTGTTTGATTATTCATCACAAACAAGTCAACTATTATCCACTGTCCAACTAAGTGACGAGTGTATAAATAACAGGTTAACCCACGTCAAGCCGCTCAGTCATGTCTTGCTTTAAAGCCTCAAGAGACGTCACATCCATGAATTTAAACTCTGAGGAACAACGTTTCAAGACTTTTGCCACATGGCCAGTGCCTTTCATAAACCCTCAAGACTTGGCGGCCGCTGGATTCTACTATTTAAAAACAAGAGATGAAGTGAAATGTGCCTTTTGTCCCATCATCATAGACCAATGGCAGGAGGGCGATGAACCCATGCAGGAACATCAGCGCTGGTCACCCGTCTGCCCCTACCTGTGGAGAATGGAAGTGGGAAATATACCCTGTCATTCAAGCTATCCCTCACTTGTGTCTCTGAGTGATGAAAAAACAAGTTACGATACGTGTGGACCGTATGGTGTCCATGGTGCTTCGGTGAGCAGCTCACCACCAAAAACGCCTAGTTTAGAAACTTTGTAACATCATCGGTGTTATGGACGTTACAAACACAAGAGACTATATTGTTGTATCAGTTGGTATCGTCCTTATCCAAAAATGACAAATGCCTGTAAGACGTGTTATGATAATAAAATGATGTAATTCTTAAATTCTTATTTCTTCATGTCCTACTGTCCTACCCTAACCTCAATTTTTTTTTCAATCTAACATGGTAGTTAAGTCCATGTCATGATCACACCTTAGTCATTGATCGTCAGTCAGTCGTCAGTTGAACTTAGTCCAGGCAAGCGTCAACATGTTGCGCACACTCATTGTGGATTGCCAAGGGTTTAAAATTGGTGACAACAAATTTATATTTAAACAAGTGGCCATTATCGATTGTACCACGTTTTGGATATCGCAAGCTACGCATTTGCTATTTAAATCACCCCATGCTTTTGATTTGTTGTGTGAAAAAGACCGTAAACAAACCCAGTGAATTGAAAATCATAGGCAACTAGACTGGAATCAAGGAACCATTTCCTATAAATATTTGGACGTGGTCATGAAAGCACACTTGTCCTCGGCCAATGTGGTATTTGTGAAAGGTAATGAAAACGTCAATGGTTGCAACCATTTTTGGCGTCTTACTGTCAATGCATCGACCTCATGGATTTGGGCAGCCCCTCCCTGAAAACGCTCATGGATACTTGTTCCTGTGGCAACATTACCCATACAGCCCTATCGCATGCGTGGCATTTCTTTCATTGGTTAACCACCCATGCCTGCTGGGAGTTGTTGAACAAAATTATAACTCAAGAGTTACCTGCGAATGACGCCTGTGAGATTTCTACAAGTAACGTGCAAACATCTACAGCACGTGATACCATGGAGAAAGGCAATGCTACGGACAAAGCCATCGGCAAGTTCTTTGTGTGCAAAAAAGGAACTAGACAGTTTTACCAAAGAGGAACTCTTGGCGCTGCCCAAGTCGTTCATTTATTATGTGGCCGCCAACGCGGTGAAAGAAATCTGGCAACATGTACCAAAATCATGGACTCAAGACCCTGTGTTGAGTGAATTGCAATCCTGTACGGATTACGATCACCATAAGCAAGTGGTCATGGCAAAAATACCGTCTATGCGTTAGTGTGCGACTTGCCAGCTAGTGAAACTGTATCACGGTCATAAAAGTCCGTGTAAAGACTTTGTTGAATCATTCCACGAGTGTTATGGCGAGAAAAAGCAACAACAACAACAAACACAAACATCGTCCACAGAAGAGGAGGAGGACCAAACCTTTTTACCATCAATGGAAAAGGATATGCCAGACCTGTACTGGCAATGGCGTCATTGACAAAATGATTCAATACTTACCTTTTGAAATCCATCTTCCAGGTTATCGTTTTTGTGGCCCTGGAACTCGTATCGAAAAGCGTTTTCAGCGTGGTGATGTACCCATTAATCTTTTGGATCAAGCATGCAAAGAATATGACCTTTCTTATCGCCATAGTTATCCTGGTTTAAGACATGTGGCAGATAAATTGTTATTGAAAAAAGCTAAACAACGTTTCACATCCTGTGATGCCTCAGTGGGTGAAAGGATGGCAGCCCTGATTGTTATGTGTGCTATGAAAGGAAAGTTGATGATGCATGGACATAAACAATGAGAAATGGAGGAGTGAGGAATTGGGATTTGTTTGTATTCTCTTTCTTTTGTCAATTCACAATGACTATGAAATAAAAACAAAGGTTTACCAGAGCACGTTGTTTTTTTTATTTTTTTATTTTTTTGAAATCATGATGTTGATGGCTGATTTTTCATTTTCACATTTCACACATGATGAATTCACACACTGCCATTTTGTCAATTTGCAATTTACAGTTTTAAAAAATATTCGTTTCAAGTTTAACGTTTTTGATGATATGAATTTTTCCATTTTGCTGATGACACTTTTTAAACAATGTCCGTTTGAAGTTTTTGAATTTTCATATTTCACACATGGCCATTTCCAGTTATTTTAAATGTCCGTTTTAAGTTTTACTGTTTTTGGTGATATGGAAACAAAGATTTTCCATTTTGCTGTTTTGACATTTTTCCATTTGGTGTATGTTGAAAGTTGAGATTTGACAAGTTGAGATTTGATGTTGATGCAAGTGCATGACCATGGCGATGCTGCAGTGAGTTTATGGGATTGCGGAAACGTCAAGGTCTACGACTACTGCAGGTAAGACTGTTTTTACAAAAATAATGTCTATTGTCTGCCACATTTTAAAGAAAACAAAACTATTGAAAACAAAATGAGTATATAAGTGACCATTTACCCCCTCCCACCCATCCTACCTCACCGTGTTTGCTCTGGTCATACATACACACCAGCTTTCTCTCTCTCTCTCTCTCTCTCTACTCATACTTTCACACCTGTCTTTGGGGACAAACACAAACACTTTATTTATTCCCAAAAGCACATTCTCGACATGCACACTCATCCCAAAATAACTTTTTTTAGTTTACCATTTTACCATTTCAAAAAAAAAGAAAAAAAAGTTACTAAAATTCTTACTTATTTCATATTTAGAAAAAAACTACAACTTTGTACAGCTTTAAAAGAATCAAACTATTTACCAGTCACATTTTTTTAAAATAAGGTTGCACACAACTTTTTAAAGAGCAAAAGGTCCAAGTGGGTTGCCACTATTTTACAAAATCTACTATTTACAATGACCAAAAAAAAATATCTACAAAATACTAAATCTACGAGTTACAAAAAGCCATGTCCCTAAACGAACAAAGTGTGAAATCACACCTCCTCCTCCTCCTTACGGTCATAATCCCAGGGCAGGCTGGTGAGCAGGTCATCAGCCCACACACGTTTGTTATCCATGGAAGCGAGGGTGCGTTTTCTCTGTTCCACAAGATACACATGATGGTTGCTGGATTGTATCCTGCACTGTGTATGAGACATAGCTTTGCCAGTGCGTAAAACCGGCAGGTAATCGTCTACACGTAGCGATTTTACCACTGCCCTACCTACACCTTTTGCTCTTTTGGCTTCCTTATAGTCTAGTGTCCGATAAGCATACATTTTCGAAGCCAAACCTACGAATTCCGTCATAATGGAATCACCACATTCATCTTTTAAATCGCCCATTACCTTCTTGTTTTTTATGGGCAGCTGAAACATGTTGTCAGCGCTATAGGAAGAGGTGTCGAACCAGTCACTATGCTGCCTCATGACGTCATAGGGGTTGCAGTGGCGAATGTGGTAAATGAATGAGTCCGTATCCATATACAAAAGAGAGACGTCCTCAAAATGGCGTTTGGCAAACTCATAGTGGAAACGATACATGACCGATTTGGAAAAGTCTAAAATGACTTGGCCCAAGTAAATGGGCTTATCCATGGTCTCGCTTGTCTTACTCATTTCAATAGTGGCCAACTCCTCATCGATAATGTTGATTGATTTGAAATTTGGCTTGACAATGTACCGCCGGGCACCCCAACGCCCCTCCCAGACATTGACCAATTTAATGTCACGGTATTTGCGGACATTCTCCATGGACTTTCCATAGATGCAGTTGTTCATTAATTTTAAAAAATTAATTTCAAACTGCTGTGTTGCCATTTGTCGGTGCTCTGTGTTGAGTTGCATGTATGGCTCAAGCCATGGTTTTTGAGCAAAGGAAATACCTCTATGGATTTTCTTTAACACCAAGCCTTGGGCGAGGAATTACACCAACATTTGGATATGCAGCAAATACCGAATTTTTTTTGTAAAGTGTGCCCATGAGTTTTTCAATTTTCACTTTACTGTCAGGGGGAACCATTTGCTCAAGGCAGAATGGGAAATCGGCATGTTCATCATACAAGGATGAGGGATATTCAATATCCACTTCTAAGACATATCCACGGCCTGTTTCTTGGCTAGCCATGTTCACGTCAAATTCTGACACTTGTTTGTCTGTCAGCCAAGCAAACTTACCATAGGGCAAAGGCTGACTCATGGCGTAACCGTACAAATTATTCACGTCATAGTACATTAAGTACGATTCTGGTTTGTCTGGTGTCTGGCTGCGTGGCTCAGGGGTAACGTTCTCGCTTGCTGAGCCCGAGGTTGCAGGTTCGAAACCTGGCGCAGTCAGCTGGCATTTGAGGGTGCGCAAATGCGAGGGAGCCGTGTCAGTAGATTTACTGGCACGTTAAAGATCCCCTTCGGGGAAAAATTCCGGCACCCCGGTGTCTCTAAAAGCCAGTGTAGTTAAAAGGGACGTAAAACCAATAACATTATTATTAGGTTTGTCTGGTGTATAATCAGGCATGCAGACATTGTTCGCTTCGGCATGGCGCTGGTTAAGCGACACAAAGCCGCCACGAATGCCCTTTTCAAAAAATAGAACCATGTCTACATCAGTGAGTAAATCCAATTCCACTTGAGTGTATTTCAAAGCGGCATCAAACGAGAGCCCAGGACTCGTATAATAGTGAGCCGGGTCAAGACCGTAAATGTGTTGACACAACTCGCTGAATTTTTCAAACACTTCGGTGAGCAGCAATACATCCAGTTTTAGGTAAAGCATAGCATATTCACTTAGCGTCTTCATGCCAAACACTCGCCAAACTTGACATGCATGTGCATAGTCTTCATCGGAAACGGTACTGCGTGTTAGTTTTGAGTAAAATTTATCTTGTGGTGGGAGTTTTCTTTGCTTTAACACGTCCCAGCTGTTGCAGAAATCATACGGGAATATACCTTTCCGAATGCACAATTGAAATTGCTCAGGATCATTGAAATGCATTCTAGTATTTTTTAATTCCTCCTCATTCAAGCCATTCACAAGACTATCTAGCGAGTATGCCATAAACTTAAAGGAATCCAAAAATCGAATGCTAAAGTTGCTCAACTGCCATGTCAGGGCTTTTAAACGCTCATGGTTTTGGGGGATAATGGTAAAAGAGCCCTTGTTGACATGACCCAATTCACGAATCAAAAACTGAATGTCATAATTTGCCAGATTGTGGAAAAAGACATTGATGAAGCGAGGAGCTGGAAAGTTCAAGTTGCATTTGCTGTGCGCAGCTCCACGATACTCCCCCGTAAAGTGCGAGTGGTCTCTGACTTTTTCCTCTCTATTTAAAATAGGCTTTTCGCAAATATGGCATGTCGTGGCATGCTCATACTGCTGCTGCTGTTCTGGAGATAGGCTCATGGATACTGGGTGGTCCAGTAAGCCCTGTACATCATGAGCCAACTTGACAAGTTCATCCAAGAACCATTTGGCACAATCTGGCCCCTCACGATATTTGTAAACGGATTGTGTGGGGTCATAGGCACACACCACATTAAATCCGATGGCAAAGGGTTCATGTTTTTGAATGGGTGTGGTTGAGCTGATGGTGGGATCTGGTTCACATCCCGCCATGGGTGTAGTGAGAGTTTCGAAATCTGCATACACCACATAGGGGACAGTGTCACGCTTGTGAATGTCCTTAAACTTTAACACAGACTTGTCCCCTTGTGGCAATATCAATCTCACCGCTTCCTGAGAAACACAATCTACCGTATGACGTTCTAAAAGCGTAGGGGTTGTAAAATATTGCAAGCAACGATCACAAATATGTTTTGCACGCACATGTTTGGACATTTGACTGCTTAGCAATCTACTCAGGCTTTTAATGAGGCAATAGTGATTCACCTCTCCTACAGATAAATATAAAAGATGAATGTGATGTCGTTTCGGTTCTTTTGTGGCGTAAAGAGGACCCACAATCTCATCACCATCAAGGCCATAGACCATGAACGAAAAGTCTTGGTTATCTTGTTCAAACCTATGGATCTCGGTTAAGTCCATAGGGAACGACACTCGAGTTAAATTTAACGTTTGTTTCAATTCATCAAACTTGGCCTTGTACTTTCCTGGTCTGTAACAATGCTGTTGTACTGGCTGCAAATACACAGCCACAGCCCACAGAAAGCAATCATTGTCATGGTTCTCAATATTTACCACTGCCTTTTTCGAAGCTATTGCTTGTGGTGTTTCAATAAAGCTAGACCTAGCATTCAACGGGTTGAATTGACAAATGTTGATTTGCAAATGATGAATTTTGTCTAACGCTAAACCACTGGGTCCTTGTTGCAATTTATCAAATTTTGATAGCAAGGCATTCACCACGTGGGTTTCATACCACTGTTCCAAATTATGGGCTATGAATAGCTCTTGCATTTTACTGCAAATATAAAATGTCTCTTTGTGTTCCACGTCCTTCTTTTTATATATGAAATCGCACACCAGTTCTGTATTCACCTTTAAAGCCGTACGCAACCTTTGTGCTGTACAAATTTCAATTTTAAAAATTTCAAAACAAGATTCTAAAAATTCGTTGGGAATCAAACTTTCTCTAACATTGACAACGCAACCAGAGCACACACGTGATTTGAAACAAGACTGAAGGGACTCCCAAGTTAACGTATCCGCAGCAGTAAAAGACATTATTTTGAAAGATCACTCTCACCTGAGTTTTCAGCTATAGACTGTCTGACAATGGTCGCACACTAGAGCCTCTTGGATTTTAGCTGTATTTGCTCTAGTGGTAAAGCTTTTTTCCAAATATCTAAAAACAAATAAAATAAACCACCATAAGTATATCAATTCCATATGATTTATGATTTTCATAAACAAAACAAAATCAAACAGGTTATATAAAAAAATAAATCTCACTTTGACTTGTAATGCTTTGCTATATTCCCGTCTTGTGGGCTAGTCTGGTAATGGTTTCCATCTCTAGCAGTCTGTCGTTCTCTCTTTCTTTAATATCGTTCCCACACACACTCACACAACAGGTAGGCTATACCGGTTATCTGCAAACAAATAAATAAATAAATAAATAAATAAACATTTATTTATAACTTTAACAATCATTAAATAATTGCATGTAAGTATATATAAATCAATAAATATATAAATGAATAAATATATAAATAAATACCTACCCCACAACAAGGTTAAGTATTTTCCATCAAAACCAAAACTGTTCAACAAGACCAGGTGTTTCACGCAACGCAGTGTGTTCAAAGGTAGTCACGTAAGTGAGAGTGGAAATGATAACGACATGTCTTTATATATGTTACGGTGCATGTATAATCATTTTTTCCCACGCTTTGAACATTCTGTTATCAGGCACGTGGACAGCCAACGCCCGAGGTGAACACCTGTGCTGGGTCAAATTTCACCTGAACTTGCATTTTGTCACGTACGAAGCAAACAGGATGTAACTTGTTTAGCCTACATGTGGTTTCACATGTGTTCACATGCATTTCGCTCTTCCCTGCCACCACGATTGTCAGATTATTTCACCTTCAAGCGTCTTTGTCATTTTCCATTGCACCTGTTGTCAAGTCAGATCAGCGCCTTCCAATAAGCTCAGATGACATTCGCCTCCTGCTCGTCTGCTCCTCTGCAAGTTTGTTTTCTGTACTCGCTTCGACCAACATAGAACCAAGTTCTCATCACCGTGTACACGTTAAAGATCATCTTCGGGGGTAAAATATCAGAAAAAAGCACCCTCGCTCTGTCATAAACCGACCCGTCGAAATAGCGATTGATCTATTGAGCACAGCCACTGTGGTCAGCGACAGGTTCGTTGAAACACACACCCAGCAGTATCGTCTCTCTCAACCACCACGCTTCATGTACATTATACACAGGTAAAGAATTGTTTTTCAACATGTATGGCGTTAGGCCCTTTGTGAATTGTTTTTTGGAAAGAATATCTATCACATTCGAAAGGGGGCGTTAGCCAGATTCCTAGGACATCTCGTACACGTCACTAGCGTTATTGGTTCGTGAGATATCGGCAAAAATCACAAAAACACGTGTTTACCCCAAAATCGAGTTTCCAAATTTTTTAAATTATAACGAGCGGTCCATAGCAAAGAGGACGTCGCCCCGAGTCCTTGGACCCGTCGTACACGCCTCTAGCATGATTGGTTCGCGAGATATAGCAAAAAGTTCAAAATCACTGTTTTACCCCTCCCCCCCCCCCCCCCAAAAAAAAAACATGTTTCCAGATTTTCACATTTTCGACACCTACATTCCCGTAAAGAGCACAACGAGACAAAAAAAACGAATCCAAGCACGCCCTCCTAGCATGACTCCTTCCATTCCAAGGTCGCAGGGGCTCACAACTTCCTAAGTGTAGCAGCTCCCCCTTACCACACTACTACAGGTTTTTATCCTAGAGACTTGACATTTATTTTGGGGCTAAAGGGGGTAGGGACCTTTCATTTATGTCAAACAAACTTTTTTGTAAACTTCCTAGTCTCCAAAATATAGGATTTTCAAAATTCGAGGGTTTTCAAAAAAACATAAAAAATAAAGAAGTTTTATTAAAAAAAATAAAGGTCATAAAGACCCTTCGTTTGAGCCATGGCACAACGTTCTACCATGTTTGGTTTTCAAACTATCACCAACTTTCGAAAACAAGAAATTTCATTTTTTTTTTTAATATAACGAGTAGTCCATAGGAAAGAGGACGTCAGCTCGAGTCCAATGACACCTCATTTGTAAAAATCGGACCATGCGTTCGAGAGATATTAATTATTTTAACATGTACAGTCGGGTACAAATAAAATGGGTGGCTTAGAACCATTACTACCCTCCTACTATAATGAAAAGAAAACAAGAGGTCTGACCCCTCGAAGAAGGAGGGATCAGGAAAGATGAGACAAGGGGCAATTAAGGCGGGAAAGTGAAATACTCCCTAGGCCTCGGATACCCTAATACCGCTGGGGTCAGAAAAGAACAAGAGTTGACCAAGTGAGGTCGACAGGAAAGAAGACGGAGAGGAGCCCGGCACAAGTAAGTGGAAGCAATGCCGGACTCAGCTGGGGCCCCATGGTCGCCAACCCACGTCCCACTAGATGTGAGCCCCTGGGGGGATTTGAGTAACTGCCTGATCAGAGAGACAGCGCCCTGGTCAAGGAAAAGTAAGATTAATGGCCGAGGGAACCCGACGTGCTAACCACGCACCACCCCACAGTCTGTAGGACAACAGAGCTGGGCAGCGGTCGCTTGGTAAGCCAAGGCCCTTCGGGTCTACGTGCCACGGTTAAAATAGATCTATTTTACTACTATAGGCCTACATACTGTAGATCTACTGTCAAGCTTCCCCTTGTAGACGTGGAGCGTGACTTACCACACTCGGCAGCGCTGCTCGATAGAGATAGCGATCGGAACTCTGGTGCTAGCAAATGTTAGCAGGTGGACTTCCTCAAGAGCAATGTAATGAACAAGGTGAGCGACACATAACCTCAGATCACCGTTATTCGTAGTGAATACATCCGCGTTAGATCTTAGTTTCCCTTTATATCAGAGGCGGTTGACCGAAGCAACTGCGCTAAAATACTCACATAATTAGCAATTTACTAGTAGCACATTCACCAGAGGATATGAAAGAGTTTTTAAATGGTATGGACTCCGTCTTTTGGAAAACATTCCCGATGAAAATCAATAAATTTTAAACAAGCAAGCGGCTTCAGTGGCGTAGTCGGTAGCATGCTGAGCTTCTATGCACAAGATCGCTGGTTCAAACCCGGCCGATGTCGTCGGAATTTTTTAAGAGCGTTAAAATCCTTCGGTATGCCTTCCTTCGGAGGGGAAGTAAAGCCGGCGGTCCCATGTCAAAGATTCATGGCGTTTAAAAGTACCTTCCACTAATTAAACTTGTGTGTAGCTAAATTTGCAGGTTAGATTTCGTGAAACGCTCTATGAAAATTCCAACGTTCATCACTAGGTGTCAGTGACATCTGGTAGTGAAAGTTAGAACTACTTGAAATTGAACGGAACTTGAAGCTCACCCTATGGGAGTCCGCTTGAAGCAGGTACAGCCTCTGGCGAGCCAAACATGTCCTCGGACACTCCCGACACTAAAAGCCAAACGCTAAATAAATAAATAAATAAATAAATAAATAAATAAATAAATAAATAAATAAATAAATGTATTGCAGCTGAAAGAAACCAAAAATCCCTTTGAGGTCAAATGGCAGGTGAAAAACGAAAGGAAGCAGGATACTTCTGTTACTTAGGAAGCAAAGTAACCAGTGATGGACGAAGCAAGGAGGATATAAAAAGTAGGTTAGCACAGGCAAGAAAAGCATTTCTACAGAAAATAAATCTGCTGACATCGAAAATAGATTAAGGTATTAGAAAGTAATTATTGAAAGCCTTTGTCTTGAGCGTGGCGCTCTATGGAAGTGAAACTTGGACAGTAGGCGCAGCATAAAAGAGGAGAATTGAAGCGTTTGAAATGTGGTGTTACAGGAGAATGATGAAGATCAGATGGGTAGATAGGGTTACAAACAAAGAGGCATTGAGACGATTGGGAGAAGAGAGATGTTTGTGGCGACTGCTAATGAAGAGAAGAGATAGGTTGGTAGGACACATACTAAGGAATAGCAAACTTAGTTATGGAAGGAAGGGTCGAGGATAAGAACTGTAGGGGTAGACCTAGGTTAGAATATGTTAAACAGATTGCCTCGGATGTAGGGTGTGGTATAGAGCATCCAGCGTTTAGAAAAGACTGTGGAGCCTTATGGCGACAGTGTTGCTAACTCTAGGCAGAGGTAGCGCTGACGTCATACGTTATGTTCACCCGCTTCGAGTACTGCGCTTTCATAAGTTAGCGAGACAACCACAACCCCAGCAGCTAACTGAAATAGAACACGCCCAGGAAGGAGCAGTTTTGCAGGTGTTAACGGATTGGACCCGTATTAAGGATACTGTATGCGAAGAGAACCAATAACGACATTCATTTCGTTGTGATATGATGCATTACTGATTGACAGAAGTCGAGAGCACAACCCTTCCTTCTCGGATGTATGCAGACGATCTTAACAATTTTTATGTCAGCAATACTGTTGATCATCACCTCGTTAGTTATTAGTTAGGCTGTAATTTAGTTTCTTTCATTTTATTCTTGTTGTTTTGTTTAGATTAATATTTGTAATATTGTAGTGAGTTAGCCATGTGGTTAGGGGCGCGCAGCTGTGAGCCTGCATTCGGGAGACAGTGGGTTGGAACCCAACGGTTGGCAGCCATGATTTGATCGAACAGAATATAAAACAGACACACAACAGTAACACCAATGACGGATAGTGCTTCAGAACTTATGTTGTCGGCGGAACTGAGCACGTGCTCCACTCCGGGCAAGCATGCAGCACAGGACGAGGCTCTTCTTTCCAGAGTGCTAACCGCGAAAATTTTTAAATTACTAAGACGTAATATAAACGATACGTGTATGCAATAACAAAGGTATACAATTGGCAGATAATTGTAGGAAGCTATTATGACGAAAAATATATATGTTCAGAGTTCCTCCATGATAAAAGGTGAGGCAACAAACCCAGTGTAGGGGGGATTTCCGTTAAATGTAAAAGCCCATACGACCCACAGTCTTTTCTAAACGCTGGATGCTCTATAGCTATGTAGAGATGAAATGATTAGCTAAGGGCAGGGAGTCATGGAGAGCTGTATCAAACCAGTGAAAAGTCTGAAGGGCGGCTTCGGTGGCGTAGTCGGTAGCATGCTGAGCTTCTATGCCCAAAATCGCGGGTTCAAATCCGGCCGAAGTCGTCGGATTTTTAAGAGCGTTAAAAATCCCTCAGAGTGCCTTCCTTCGGAGGGGAAGTAAAGCCGGCGGTCCCATGTCATAGATTTATGGCATGTTAAAGAACTTTCCACTAATTACATATGTGTGAAGCTAAATTGTATAGCTTAAGAATGTAAACAACGCTCTTAGGTTCCTACGTTCGTTCCCAAGAGCCGACTGCGGTGGCGTCTGGCAGCTAAGTTCTGAACTAGTAATCGTGGACGGTAGCGTTTGGCGGCAAAAGTAGAAACTATTTGACAAATTCGAAAGTCTGCAGTCCTTACTTGAATTAAAAAACAGATAACACACACTAATACAGACATCACAATTAACACCGGTTATCAGACAGATTCTACACACACACAAAATACACGGGGCTATATGACCGCGTTGTCGCAGCCCCTAAACTTAAGAACCAACCAACCAACCAACAAACCAAAAATCTGAGGACTCAAATAACAAGTACTGCCATGCCGTATGTTTATAAGGGTGTGATATCATTATCACTATACTGTATCTAGCGTTATGTTTTGACAAGTAGCTGAAATAGATGTGAGCCACCGTTACTTTTGTTGCTACTTCATAAGCCACGGGATCTTTGTGCAATCCGCACCACCGAACGTGCTATTTCTCCTTGAAAATCTCACCTTGGTGGGAGGCGAGCTGCTTCATCACGTCCCTTTTATTGACAGACATCTAGCGCAAGACGCACACAGACGCCGTCCATGAGCCTAACATCACGTGTTACCAGTACAACATCGGGCCAGAGCGACAGATTTCGATGACGACCATGAGACAATGGGTTCATTGGCCGTACACCATTATGGGTGCCCCTATTAATCCCAGGTCATCACAAGCTGCGCCTCCCAAAGGTCAAGAAGGGGCATCAATAAACCTTGGAAACATGGAGAACGGACGTCTGAAGTGACGATCCCGCTTCGTGTTAAACGATACGGATGAATGGGTCCACATCGGGAGAAAACGACATGGCTAGGATTTGACTGGTCTAAGCCAGGGGTTCTGAAACTTTTTTTGTTGCGCCCCCCCTCCCCCCCCCCCCCCCCCCCCCCCCACCTCTCATAGGCTACTTCGCACATTTTCTTTTAGTACTTGCTCATGACTCTTAAAACATGCTATAGATTTACTTAGTTGGTTGGTTCCTTAGTTTAGGGGCTGCGACAACGCGGTCATGTAGCCCCGTGTACTTTGGGTGTGTGTACAATCTGTCTGATAACCGGTGTTAATTGTGATGTCTGTATTAGTGTGTGTTATCTGTTTTAATTTAAGTATGGACTGCAGACATTCGATTTTCAAGTAGGCCTAGTTCCAACTTTTGTTACCAAACGCCACCGTCAAAGACAACTAGTTCTGAACTTGGTTACTAGATACCACAGCAGTTGGCTCCTGGTGAAGAGCGTTAGTCAAATCTAACCTATAATTTATCTTCACACAAGTGTAGTTAGTCGAAGGTTTTTGATCATGCCATAAATCTATGACATGGGACCGCCGGCTTTACTTCCCCTCCGAAGGAAGGCATAGACTACTGAGGGATTTTAACGGTCTCAAAAAATCCGACGACTTCGGCCGGGTTTGAACCCGCGACCTTGGGCATAGAATAGGTTTACTTACACAGTTTGGATGTTTAGTCTGTAAATGTCTCTTATGTCACACGGGCTTCAAACTGTTGTTTGCTAAAGTCTCCAAACAAAGAACGCATTGAGCAGAAGTAGACGCGCAAGATCAATGGACTTTGTTTAAATTCGAATCTTGGTCTTTATTAGGACTGAGCATTTCCGAAAGAGGGCGAACACTATCACTTTCATGGGGTCTCATTTTACCACTGCTAATAAGCCACTTACCCATGGGTAATGGCGTCACTTGTATCAGTTTATTGTAAATCGGGCAAACCACTTTCACTGAACACGCACTAGAATTCACATGTTCATTCACTTTCTTTAAACTGACTGCAAAGGCCTGGCAGATTTCGAGTCGACGATGGCAGAAATAGCAGAATGCATTCTTGCAAGGAAGTGGCGGTCACATTGTCAATCGGCTTATTGCCGTTAGTGGTTGTTAGGTGTTAGGTAAGGAGATATCGCTTGGGTGGCGGGTGAAAGGGAGCTGTGTGGAAATGTTACTCTACACCTGCTGGCAGGATCTACTGGTCAGTTCTTGTGAAATATGACAGCAAAAGTACGAGTTTATTAGTCTTGATTGGTCGTGAGAGCTTCCTGCCTATGATAGGTTCATGGATATGAGGATAGCAATATTAGTTACAGAATATGAAATATAAATATTTCAATCAGAGCCGGCGCCCCCTTTATCAGTCTCTGCGCCCCCTTCAGGGGGTGCACCCCCCACTTTGAGGATATCTGGTCGAAGATGGCGGTGTTATAGTCGGCTTGCACCACAGGATCTTTTAACTGACCATCTGTAGCCATTTCTCTAGAATTTATTCCCCGACCACGGTTGTCGCCTCACCGTTTCAATAGACACAACGTATTGTTACGTGCCACCCCCCTAGTGGCACTTTTGTTAACTGGATTACGGTGGGTAGGAAGCACAACACCAATTACTGCTTAAAGAAACAATTAACTTTATTGTGGCCAGAAAATTACACTAATCAGCAAATACAAGCAATTAGGAGCCTTCCTACAGTTTCCTCAAGTCTCTTCCTTGAGCGCTCTTGGCCCTTCCACTTGTCAACAGATCACAGAAGTTA
Organism: Meconema thalassinum; assembly: GCA_946902985.2. Classification (NCBI taxonomy): domain Eukaryota; kingdom Metazoa; phylum Arthropoda; class Insecta; order Orthoptera; family Tettigoniidae; genus Meconema; species Meconema thalassinum. Next base: position 87,054,347 of record OX336393.1, read on the forward strand.
ATCCGTCCTAATGAGTACGGTGGCCTTGACAGAAACTACCTGCTCCTCTCCTTTATGTTCACCGACCACAATTACTTACGATCACTTGCTGCGGGCTATTTCGCTGTCCACAAGCTGGAGAAACAATGTCACTGGATTTCGTAACTCGCACAGCACTTCGTCACCACACTTCTGTCGCACAAGATAATCGCTCGCACTAGCTCGTAAAACACAACAACAGAAAAACTCGGTCCCCTCACTGTTGAAGCTGCTTATATAGCAGGCTGGTGACTCAATAAATTCTAGAATCGTCCAGGACACACGGCTTCTCGACATTTCCTTCGCTGGTGGTGTCACGAAGATTCTGGACCATCCTTTTCACTTCGCAGTCCGTTGCGTAACGCGCATGCAATACACCGAGGGAGAGCAGTCCAGCCCTGGGGCAGTTTTGACTCATGCGGCGAGCGATGAAACGAACTCACAGGCGTAACACCACCCCCTTCCTAAAAAGGCTGATCGTCCCGATCAATCATTGATCCGTCTGTGTCCCTCCGTAGGCTGCCAGGCGATCTCGATGCACGATCTTCATCTTCGCCCTCTGGCTCCGCTGGATCCTGTAGACGACATCGTTGATCCGTTTCACGACTCGGTACGGGCCCTCCCAGGACTTCTGCAGTTTGGGTGACAGGCCTTCCTTCCATAATGGGTTGAAGAGCCAGACCAGGTCGTCCTCGTGGAATCCGCCGGCATCCGTCTGCTGGTCGTATCGGGTCTTCATTCGGTCGGTCTCAATCCGCAGTTTCCTCCTCGCGAACGCGTGCACGTCCTCCAGTTGGTCGACCAGTTCTTGACAATACTGGCTTACCAGGATCGGATCATTCCCAGGTCGGCCAAAGGCAAGATCAACAGGTAGACGGAGCTCCCTCCCAAACATGGCCCGGGCTGGTGTGCACCCGGTGGCTTCATGCACGGCGGCGCGGTAGGCCAGGAGAAATAGTGGAAGATGTTTGTCCCAATCCCTCTGGTGCTCGCTGACGACTATTCGAAGATGGTTCTCGATGGTGCGATTGAATCGCTCTACCATCCCGTCGGACTGAGGGTGTAGTGGCGTTGTCCTTGTCTTCCGGATTCCCAGCAGCTGGCATAGGTTCTGGAACACCTGCGACTCGAAGTTCCTCCCTTGGTCGGAGTGCAGCTCCAGGGGTACTCCGTACCGGCTGACGAATTCCTTCACCAGGGTCTCTGCAATCGTCGCGGCTTCTTGGTTAGGGAGCGCATACGCCTCCGGCCATTTGGTAAAGTAGTCGCTGACGACTAATATGTAGCGGTTCCTTGCCTCGCTTAACGGGAATGGCCCAGCAACATCGATGGCCACTCTCTCCATGGGGCCGCCCACGTTGTAGGTCTTCAGTGGACCCCGTCGTCTTCGTCCTGGGCCCTTGCTGGCTGCGCAATCGTGGCACCTCGCGCAGTGGTTCTCCACGTCTGTTCGGCATCCGATCCAGTAGAACCGCTCTCTCAGCTTCTCCAGGGTCTTCTTTATCCCTAGGTGTCCACCAGATGATCCTCCATGAACTTCCTTCAGGATTTCCTCCGTCATAGCCTTTGGAACGACGACTTGTTCCCGAGATGTCTTCCCGTCGGTGCTCTCCCAGGTACGGCAGATGAGGCCATCCCTTACAATCAGCGAGTCCCACTGCGCCCAGTAGGACTTAAACTTTGGGCTGCAGTCACTCACAATGTTCCACCCGGGTCTGGGGACACAGGCCCTCTTCCATTCGGCTATCAGTCCAAGGTCATCATCTTCTGCTTGCGCCCGCGTGAAAGATTCGGGGCTCCAGCTCCCTTGAAGTTCCACGGTAGTCCTTCGGCACTGTATCCTGGTGTTCTCCTCCCTTCGGGCACAGAAGGTGCAGTGTTCGGGGCACGGTCTTCGTGACAGGGCGTCGGCGTTAGAATGCAGTTGGCCTTTCCTGTGCTGAATCTCAAAGTTGTACTGTTGAAGCCTCTCTAACCACCGCGCGAGTTGACCCTCGGGCTGCTTGAAGTTCAGGAGCCACCACAGGGATGCATGGTCGGTCCTGATGAGAAATTCTTGCCCGTACAGATACTTGTGGAAGTGTTCAATGGTCTTCACGATGGCGAGCAGCTCCTTCCTGGTGACGCAGTAGTTCCTTTCTGGCTTTGACAAGGCCTTGCTGAAGTAGGCCATTACTCTCTCCTCGCCGTCCACTACTTGCGACAGGATCCCCCCTATGCCAAAGTCGCTGGCATCGGTATCGACGATGAACCTTGTTCCAGGTCTGGGGTAGGCCAGAATAGGCGCGGTGCAAAGAGCCTGCTTGAGTTGTTCGAAGGCACTGTGGCATTCTGCTGTCCACGTGAAGAGTTGGTCCTTCTCAGTCAGTCGATGTAAAGGTTTGGCGATGTCGGCGAATCCTTTCACGAAGCGACGGTAATAAGTGCAGAGTCCCAGGAAGCTTCGTAGTTGGGACTTGTCCTTCGGAACTGGCCACTCCCTCACAGCTGCGGTCTTCTCTGGGTCGGTGCGCACCCCTTCCTCGGAGACGATATGCCCAAGGTACTGGACCCGCTTCTGGAAGAGCTGACACTTCTTGGGGCTCAACTTCAGCTGGGCAGCCCTAGCTTCAACAAGATCTCCTTCAGGTTGCTGTAGTGCTCCTCGAAGCTTCTCCCCAGAACGATGACGTCGTCTAGGTAGACCAGGCAGGTCTTCCAGTGTAGTCCCCTCAGAATGGACTCCATTAGCCTTTCGAAGGTCGCAGGGGCGTTGCACAGACCGAATGGCATGACGGTGAACTGCCAGAGCCCGCTGCCCACAGAGAACGCAGTTTTCTCGCGGTCCTTAGGGTGGACCTCCACCTGCCAGTAGCCACTCTTCAAATCCAAGTTGGAGAACCATCTCGACCCTGATATGGTGTCCAGGGTGTCGTCGATCCGGGGTAGAGGGTAGCTGTCCTTCTTCGTGACGTCATTCACCCGCCTGTAATCCACGCAGAACCTGGTGGAACCGTCTTTCTTCTTCACTAGCCAGACCGGAGAACTCCAAGGACTATGTGATGGCTCGATCACCCCTTGCTCCTTCATCTCTTCTACCATCCTGTCGACTTCGGCTTGCTTGGCGAGCGGGACACGTCGGAATGGGGCCCTAATCGGTGCGCTGTCCCCAACGTCGATTCTGTGCTGAACCAAGCTTGTCCTGCCGAAGTCTTTGCTCCCCACGGAGAAGACGTCCTGGAATTCGCGTAGCAGGTCCTGAAGTTGGCGTGATTGTTCCTCGTCTAAATGGCCCTGGGATCCTTGGTACAGTTTCTGTAGTTCCTCTGGCAGTGTGCGTCTTCTTTGGTTGTCCGTCTGCAGGTGTCCGTCTGTCGTATCTGTGATGCGGGCAATCCAGGTAACGGGTTCCCAGACTCCTAGGTTGGTGTCCCGGTGAATCGTAATGTCGTAGTCGTTCAGGTTGGACAGGCGGACGTACGGCCGAGACGTCGTGTTGATGAGAGTATTGGCAACTAGTAATCCTTTTGTCTGGATGTCCTCATATTTTGGCTCGATGACAGCCGCCACTCCCTCAGCAGTTCCGTCGACAATTACGGCAGCTGACCTCCGTCCTGGCGGGAACGATGACGTCTTCTCTCATCCTTACTCGTCGTGCGGTGATGGACTCGTGCGCAGGTTGCAAATCAAGTTCCTCACCTCCGAAGTGCAGAGTGTTGGTACTCAGGTCCAAGATGATGTTGTTCTGGTCCAGGAAGTCCAGTCCGATGATCATTTCATTTGATACGTCAGCCACAAGCACTGGATGCTTTATCGCCCGTCGACCAATGACGAACTCCAGTGATGCTTCGCCATGTATCGGTGTGGTCTCTCCGGTCGCGGTTATTAGCTGGAGGTTCCTTTGTGTGGGTTGCACTCTCCACTTCGGGATCACGGTGGGACTGACGATGGTCCTCGATGCTCCCGTGTCGATTAGCATGGGCCAGCTCTCTCCGTTGACGACTCCGTCGACCATCAGGCTGCTATTGTCCCTCCGTAACTTCGTCACACGAACCTGGACTGCCGGGACTTGACGACTGTCACAAGCCAACCTTTGCCCCCCAAGGCTCGCTAATACTCGTTTCCCTGGGTCGCGCGGTTTTCAGACGACTGATTTCCCGTCGGATACCCCCCGGCGGCGGCGATCACCGCAGTCCTTGCTCAGGTGGCCTTTCTTACCGCAGGTCCAGCAAGTCGGTAGTCCTCTTCCGGGCCGCCTCTCCGGTTGCCTTCCGGCTGTTTCGTTGCTGGTGGTGCCGCGACTATCGAAGAAACGGCTTAGCGCCTCCATTAATTCGTCGGCCAGGGGCTTGGTCTCGTTGGTTTTTACTGGTTCGTCGACGTCCACTTGACGCACCCGCGCGTGCATTCTGGATGCTTGTTTTGCCGTCTCGAACTCAAGTGCGTGGCCCAGCGCATCTGCCAGGGTCTTATTGCGCGCGAGACGCAGCGCCTATTGAGTGTCCGAGTCCCGTAGCCCGTCGGTGAAAGTCTGCGTCGCTATCTGCTCCAGAAAGTCGGCCGGCGCTGTTGGGTAGGCGAGCCTTACGAGGCGTGCGATGTCCATCTCGAACTCCTGCAGGGTTTCCGCGTTCTTCTGTACCCGGGTCCGGAGCTGCATCTGGTAGGCCTGCTGAAGATGGCTATCTCCATATCGGGACTCCATATGGGCGATTAGTGAAGCGTAGTCCTGGGATCCAGTCGGGATGGCCTGAAGGACGTTAAGGGCGTCCCCTCTCAGCGCTACAATGAGGGCTGTAGCCTTTTCCGTGCTGTTCCAGTTGTTTATTGAACAGGCTGCCTCGAACTGACGTAAATAGGTGCTCCACGGGACCTTTCCGTCGAAGGTTGTGGGCGTCACTCTGCTCTGTCCCGTTCCTGATATTCCCGGTGTACCTGTGGGCGGGCGTCGGCGCAGCTCGGCAACTTCCTCTTGAAGAGCGTTGAATCTCGCTTCCATCCCCGTCAGTGGGCGTTGGCGCAGTTCGGCAACTTCCTCTTGTAAGGCGTCGAACTTCTTTTCTACTGCTGTGACTTCCTCACGTAGGCCCTGGCAGACGGTGTTGACTTCTTGACGCAGACCCTGTTCCAATTTCTTTTGACTTTCCTGTAATTTCGTCAGCAGACACTCTTCCAGATTTTTCTGGCCATCCAGAAATTTGGCGGTTAGGTCCTCTGCTAGCTTATTCTGACCGTCTTCTAATTTGGAAGTTAGGTCCTCGGCTAAACTTTTCTGGCTGTCTTCCATCTTTTTCAGGTCCTCCGCTAACTTATTTTGACCGTCTTCCATCTTCTTCTGGCCGTCTTCTAGCTTCTTCTGGCCGTCTTCTAATTTGGCAGTTAGGTCCTTGGTTAAATTCTTCTGGCCGTCTTCTATGCCATTTAACTTTTCTAGCAATGCTGCCAATTGCGCCTCCATTTTAGTTGTTTGCCTTGTAAAGGGCATGCACTCACAGGACAATTAGAGAAAATGACCTGCTCGGGTTTTGAAACCAGGACCGTCAGGTGTTGTGCTTGAGTTCGTAATCCGGCTTCTGACACCAGTTGTTACAAGCCACCCCCCCTAGTGGCACTTTTGTTAACTGGATTACGGTGGGTAGGAAGCACAACACCAATTACTGCTTAAAGAAACAATTAACTTTATTGTGGCCAGAAAATTACACTAATCAGCAAATACAAGCAATTAGGAGCCTTCCTACAGTTTCCTCAAGTCTCTTCCTTGAGTGCTCTTGGCCCTTCCACTTGTCAACAGATCACAGAAGTTAATCCGTCCTAATGAGTACGGTGGCCTTGACAGAAACTACCTGCTCCTCTCCTTTATGTTCACCGACCACAATTACTTACGATCACTTGCTGCAGGCTATTTCACTGTCCACAAGCTGGAGAAACAATGTCACTGGATTTCGTAACTCGCACAGCACTTCGTCACCACACTTCTGTCGCACAAGATAATCGCTCGCACTAGCTCGTAAAACACAACAACAGAAAAACTCGGTCCCCTCACTGTTGAAGCTGCTTATATAGCAGGCTGGTGACTCAATAAATTCTAGAATCGTCCAGGACACACGGCTTCTCGACATTTCCTTCGCTGGTGGTGTCACGAAGATTCTGGACCATCCCTTTCACTTCGCAGTCCGTTGCGTAACGCGCATGCAATACACCGAGGGAGAGCAGTCCAGCCCTGGGGCAGTTTTGACTCCTGCGGCGAGCGATGAAACGAACTCACAGCCGTAACAGTATTATGTAGGGATTCGGGAAACATGTCAAAGTGTTCTTCCAACTCCCATGGCCCCCAAACTCTCCGGACTGTAACCCTATTGTATTTCTCGGGGCATGCTGGAACGGGCTGTGAAGCACCTTCTACTCTACCCCTAAATGTGCCCCAAATCACAAAGGTGACGCATTAGGGAGGATCGAGTTGCATGTGGATAATATATGCCTGTTGTGAAATCCCTTCTCTGATGTCTGAAAGTCGTGGTTACCCAAACAATTGACCAGCCAGTCAATAGGTAGATATCTTAATTCAGTGATTGTTCAGTGTATGTATTAATAGGTTAGATTGCGACGGCCAATAAGCGGTAGTCGGTTTGTCTGTTGAAAACAATCCTATTAGCAATTGGTCCAAATACCATTATCGTTATACCTGGATGGAAGCAACATCACATAGCACTCAGCAGCGACGTCCGATTTCACTATAGTATTGAACCATATTGAAGAAATATAATATAGGCTGTCCTTTAGCCGACAATTTGGATTCAACTGAAACGTGTTTAAAGGTTAGAGGACTTTGTCAGTCAAAAATTGTTACACATTTCAGCACTTGTTTATACATGGAAACAACATATGTTTGCACATAACAGGAGGTCCGATTCATTATAGTATTGAAGTGTAATATAGACTAGACGGTCTATTAAGGTAGATTTATATTAACTTTCATGTTGTTTCTTTTATGTATCTTCTAATTTTGTGTGACCTTTCATTTTATTTAAATTCTAATGTTTCTTTTTTTAATAAGAACTAGCATTACCCGTCGCGGCTTCGCCCGCGAATATTCTAGTTGTAAAGAATACACTTAGCAAAATGTCAATCATGAATGCTATGACTGATTTATCCTTGGTATGAATAATCAGACTTTATCAATTCAGCTGAAGCCTCCGTGGCTTAGGCGGCAGCACGCCGGCCTCTCACCACTGGGTCCGTGGTTCAAATCCCGGTCACTCCATGTGAGATCTGTGCTGGACAAAACGGAGGCAGACAGGTTTTTCTCCGGGTACTCCGGTTTTCCCTGTCACAATTTCATTCCAGCAACACTCTCCACTATCATTTCATTTCATCTGTCATTCATTTAATCATTGCCCCAGGGGAGTGCGTCAGGCCTCGGCAGCCGGCACAGTTCATATCCTCGCCGCTAGATGGGGGCTTCATTCATTCCATTCCTGACCCGGTCGGAGACTGGAAGCAGGCTGTGGATTTTCATTTTCATCAATTCAGCTACTGGTGCAGTGGTTAGGGGTTTGTCATTCCTTCATATGTATATCAGAGCGAAGTTAGTTTTCTGGGAATATCACAGACACTGTTAATTTAAGGGCCTTTAAATGTGGTTTTCGGAGACCCTTTATAGTCGGTGAAAAAGACCTTTCGTACCACACTCACACGTGAAAATTGCGTGAAAAAAATTCTCGAGTGCCCCTTGACCCCCTTAAGCGCATTATATGTATGTATTGATGAATTTTACAGCTTAATTTGGTTCAGTGATAACCTTATAACCGTCTAGAAACTTTTACAGTAATGTAATAATTGGAATTGCATTGCGTCTTACAGAAATAGATGGACCTGTGAGATTCTGTTACCATGGTTACCGTGTTGCATTCTTTCATTATTTCATTGTAAATAGACATGTTTTAAGGTATTTATTTAATTGTGAGGGATTTATAGATTAAGTGAGTGCGTTTCGCTTACGCATTGGGTTATGCTGAACCTGTAGGTACCCCATATGTTTAAGTTGGTGTTAATGGGACCTTATTTTCGGTACAAAACTGGAATGGGACCTTAGCAGAATAATATAGGGCGGGATATCCATTATCTCTTTGGTATTTGTTAACATAGTTTTAATATTCTTTTTACTATTCAATCTACACTGACGAAGGTATCATTGTATACCGAAACATGTAGGTTTTAATTTAATCATTGAACTTCTTAGTGTTTGACAAGGCGAATTTTATAATTTGAGATTAATATCAGTCAACACGGATAATATTTAATACCATTTTTATAATGGTTAATGTCTATGTATTTTTGTGATTATAAATATGTATATCTGTTATGGACGACAGAAGAGAGAGAAGACATGTTTTGCTCAGTGTTGCCAATTTGGTGTTTTTAGCACCAGATCTGGTGTTCATGAAATTCGTCTGGTGCCAGAAATGTTCCAATAGCGCCATAGCAAAATACTGGTGTTATTTCAATAAAACTAGTGCCAAATCTGGTGATTAACGGATTCTTCTATGAAATTGTCTCCCATGACAAATAAGTAAATGCTGGAAGCCATGTAGGCCTAATAGTTTTAATAAAGTTTCAATAAATTAAGATAGGCAATGTTCAGCCTTGCACTTGTCAAGGTCAGCACCGATGCAAGTAAAAAGGGGCATACCACAAGGAACAGTCTTAGGAACACTATTTTTTATTATATACATTAATGACATAGAAAAATAAATAAATAATCAAAAAATAGTTAAATCATCACTTATGCAGATGACACCGCTATATTTGTTGAAGGGAATACATGGGAAATAGTCAGGCAAGAAGCAACCGAAGCTTTAAAAGGGATTAAACTATGGCTGGAAAATAATGAATTGTTTCTGAATGTAAATAAATCAAAATTTATTATTTTCACATTAAAAAGCAATCAAAATTGCTTCAACGAGCTTACAGTACATCGGGAAAACTCTAATACAAGCTGCAACTGCATAAAAATCAACCGCACACAAAAAATAAAATACCTAGGAAATTATTTTGATGAAGACATGAAGTGGAGATCGCACATTAATTTCATCACAAAGAAAATAAGGAGGACAGTTTATGTATTTCATTGTCTGAAACACATTTTCAATATTAAACTACTGAGAGATATCTACTTTGCACTTATTCAGTCTACTCTCACGTATGGAATAATTGCATGGGGAGGAGCTTATCAAACTATTGTAAAAAAAGCTCAAGTAATGCAAAACTTGGTTTTGCGTATCATGTATAAAAAGGAAAGGTTATATCCTACGAATGAATTGTATGCGGAAGCAAAAGTCATGAATATAGGACAACTTTACGTGACGGAAGTCTATAAATATATCTATAAAAATAAAAATTCAGTCATAAACATGAGCCACACCTACCAAACAAGAGGTAGAACAGGAAATATGTCTGTCCTCTTCAAACCAAATCTATCTATTGCAAAGCGTAATTTTCAATACTTTATTCCTAAATTTTACAATATCCTTCCTAATCCCATAAAAGACCAGTTACATAAATCTACAAAGTTTATACGTAACGCAAAGATATTTGTTCGAGAAAATAAAAATGTCATTCAAGATATATTAAAGTAGCTTAATCTATAAATTAGCATTACCATTGCTACCTAGCTGTTTCACAACGCATATTTTAATATATACAGTATATGTAATATATTTTTTAACATGAACACTTAACGTTATAATTAGGTAAGTAGACCTAATATGCCACCCACAAGGCCTTGCCTTACGTGGTATAGCTTACATGTATTCTTCCCTAACTCGGCTGAATTTGATATTCATCACATAGATCTCAGAATGTACATTTTTAGACCAATACGTTTACTTAGATAATAATCAGAAATAGACTAAAGTTACGATATGATGAAGATTGTACATATTTAATATAACGGGACTCCAGTGATCAAGAGAACAAGTGACTTATACAATGGTGTAGTGCAAAGGACAATGTGTATATAGCACACGCGATTTCTTGAACAATGTACGGACGTATGTCCTAATACTTAAAAAGCTATGTGTGTATATTGTTACGGCTGTGAGTTTGTGTCATCACTCGCCGCATGAGTCACAACTGCCCCAGGGCTGGGCTATGCCCTGCCTCCCGTATTGCGTGCGCCTTATGCAACAGGGCTACTAGGACAAAGGGGTAGTCCAGAATATTCGTGACTGGACCAGCGATGGAAACCTCAAGAAGCCGTGAACCCTGGATGGATCTAGAAGCATTTATTGAGTCACCGGCTTGCTATATAAGAGCGACCTGTCAGCTGCAGTTGTTGTGTTTTACGAGCTAGTGTGAGCGATTATTCTGAGCGACAGAAGTGTGGTGACTTGCGAAACCTCTAGTGGAGCGGGGAAGTGAGACTCCTACAGAGGAACTGTGTCTTGAGCGAGTGTGTTTATTTCCAGTGCGACAGAAGTGATTGTGCTACATTGTGAAACAGTGTGTAGTCGGTGTACATGCTTGAGAGGAGCAGGTAGTTTCTGTCAAGGCCACCGTACTCATTAGGACGGATTAACTTCTGTGGTCTGTTGACAAGTGAAAGGGGAAGTGTTCTCGCCGTAAGGAAACTGGAGTAAGGTAATAATTGATTGTATGTACTGAAGAGTGCTGTATCCTTCTGGCCGCAATAAAGTTAATTATTTCTTTAAGCAGTAATTGGTGTTGTGCTTCCTACCCACCGTAATCCAGTTAACAAAGGTGCCACTAGGGGTGGCACGTAACAACTGGTGTCAGAAGTGGGATTACGAACTCAAGCACAACACCTGACGGTCCTGGTTTCAAAACCCGAGCAGGTCATTTTCTATAATTTTCCTGTGAGTGCATGCCCTTTACAAGGCAAACAACTAAAATGGAGGCGCAATTGGCAGCATTGCTAGAAAAGTTAAATGGCATAGAAGACGGCCAGAAGAATTTAACCAAGGAGCTAACTGCCAAATTGGAAGGCAGCCAGAAAAGTTTAGCCGAGGACCTAACTTCCAAATTAGAAGAAGGTCAGAATAAGCTAGCAGAGGACCTGAAGGACGGCCAAAATAAGTTAGCGGAGGACCTGAAGAAGATGGAGGACGGCCAGAAGAAGATGGAGGACGGCCAGAAGAAGTTAGCCGAGGACCTAACTGCCAAACTAGAAGACGGTCAGAAGAAGATGGAAGACGGTCAAAATAAGCTAGCGGAGGACCTGAAGAGGATAGAGGACGGCCAGAAGAAGATGGAAGACGGTCAGAATAAGTTGACACAGGACCTGAAGAAATTAGAACTGGGTCTGCGTGAGGAAGTCACGGAAGTGGAAAAGAAGTTCGACGCCTTACAAGTGGAAGTTGCCGAGCTGCGCCAACGCCCGCTGATGGGGGTGGAGGAGAAATTCAACGCCTTACAAGTGGAAGTTGCCGAGCTGTGCCAACGCCCGCTGATGGGGGTGGAGGAGAAATTCAACGCCTTACAAATGGAAGTTGCCGAGCTGCGCCAACGCCCACTGACGGGGATGGAGGAGAAATTCAACGCTCTACGAGAGGAAGTTGCCGAGCTGCGCCAACGCCCGCCCACCGTTACACCGGGAATATCAGGAACGGGACATAGCAAAGTGACGCCCCCTACCTTCGACGGAAAGGTCCCGTGGAGCACCTACTTACGTCAGTTGGAGGCGGCCTGTTCCATTAATAACTGGAACAACACAGAAAAGGCTACAGCTCTCATTGTAGCGCTGAGAGGTGACGCCCTTAACGTCCTTCAGGCCATCGCGACTGGATCCCAGGACTACGCTTCCCTGATCGCCCATATGGAGTCCCGATATGGAGATAGCCATCTTCAGCAGGCCTATCAGATGCAGCTCCGGACCCGGGTACAGAAGAACGCGGAAACCCTGCAGGAGTTCGAGATGGACATCGCACGCCTCGTAAGGCTCGCCTACCCAACAGCGCCGGCCGACTTTCTGGAGCAGATAGCGACGCAGACTTTCACCGACGGGCTACGGGACTCGGACACTCAATAGGCGCTGCGTCTCGCGCGCAATAAGACCCTGGCAGATGCGCTGGGCCACGCACTTGAGTTCGAGACGGCAAAACAAGCATCCAGAATGCACGCGCGGGTGCGTCAAGTGGACGTCGACGAACCAGTAAAAACCAACGAGACCAAGCCCATGGCCGACGAATTAATGGAGGCGCTAAGCCGTTTCTTCGATAGTCGCGGTACCACCAGCAAAAACGTAGCCGAAGGACATCCGGAGAGGCGGCCCGGAAGAGGACTACCGACCTGCTGGACCTGCCGTAAGAGAGGCCACCTGAGCAAGGACTGCGGTGATCGCCGCCGCCAAGGGTTTCCGTTGGGACAGTCAGTCGTAGGGAAACCGCGCGGCCCAGGAAAGCAAGTATCAGCCAGCCTAGGGGGGCAAAGGTTGGCTTGTGGCAGTCGTCAAGTCCCGGCAGTCCAAGTTCGTGTGACGCAGTTACTGAGGGATAATAGCAGCCTGATGATCGACGGAGTCGTCAACGGAGAGAGCTGGCCCATGCTAATCGACACGGGAGCATCGAGGACCATCGTCAGCCCCACAGTGATGCCGAAGTGGAGAGTTCAACCCACACAAAGGAACCTCCTGCTAATAACCGTGACCGGAGAGACCGCACCGGTACATGGCGAAGCATCACTGGAGTTCGTCATTGGTCGACGGGCGATAAAGCATCCAGTGCTTGTGGCCGACGTATCAAATGAAGTGATCATTGGACTGGACTTCCTGTACCAGAACAACATCATCTTGGATCTGAGTACCAACACTCTGCACTTAGGAGGTGAGGAACTTGATTTGCAACCAGCACACGAGGCCGTCACCGCACGACGAGTAAGGCTGAGAGAGGACGTCATCGTTCCTGCCAGGACGGAGGTCAGCGCCGCCGTAATTGTCGACGGAACTGCTGAGGGAGTGGCGGCTGTCATCGAGCCAAAATATGAGGACATCCAGACAAAAGGATTGCTAGTTTCCAAGACTCTCATCAACACGACGTCTCGGCCGTACGTCCGCCTGTCCAACCTGAACGACTACGACATTACGGTTCACCGGGTCACCAACCTAGGAGTCTGCGAGCCCGTTACCTGGATTGCCCGCATCACAGATACGACGGACGGACACCTGCAGACGGACAACAGAAGAAGACGCACACTGCCAGAAGAACTACAGAAGCTGTACCAAGGATCCCAGGACCATTTAGACGAGGAACAATCACGCCAACTTCAGGATCTGCTACGCGAATTCCAGGATGTCTTCTCCGTGGGGAGCAAAGACTTCGGCAGGACAAGCTTGGTCCAGCACAGAATCGACGTTGGGGACAGCGCACCGATTAGGGCCCCATTCCGACGTGTCCCGCTCGCCAAGCAAGCCGAAGTCGGCCGGATGGTAGAAGAGATGAAGGAGCAAGGGGTGATCGAGCCATCACATAGTCCTTGGAGTTCTCTGGTCGTGCTTGTGAGGAAGAAGGACGGTTCCACCAGGTTCTGCGTGGACTACAGGCGGGTGAACGACGTCACGAAGAAGGACAGCTACCCTCTACCCCGGATCGACGACACGCTGGACACCATATCAGGGTCAAGATGGTTCTCCACCTTGGATTTGAAGAGTGGCTACTGGCAGGTGGAGGTCCACCCTAAGGACCGCGAGAAAACGGCGTTCTCTGTGGGCAGCGGGCTCTGGCAGTTCACCGTCATGCCATTCGGTCTGTGCAACGCCCCTGCGACCTTCGAAAGGCTAATGGAGTCCATTCTGAGGGGACTACACTGGAAGACCTGCCTGGTCTACCTAGACGACGTCATCGTTCTGGGGAGGAACTTCGAGGAGCACTACAGCAACCTGAAGGAGATCTTGTTGAAGCTACGGGCTGCCCAGCTGAAGTTGAGCCCCAAGAAGTGTCAGCTCTTCCAGAAGCGGGTCCAGTACCTTGGGCATATCGTCTCCGAGGAAGGGGTGCGCACCGACCCAGAGAAGACTGCAGCTGTGAGGGAGTGGCCAGTTCCGAAGGACAAGTCCCAACTACGAAGCTTCCTGGGACTCTGCACTTATTACCGTCGCTTCGTGAGAGGATTCGCCGACATCGCCAAACCTTTACATCGACTGACTGAGAAGGACCAACTCTTCACGTGGACAGCAGAATGCCACAGTGCCTTCGAACAACTCAAGCAGGCTCTGTGCACCGCGCCTATTCTGGCCTACCCCAGACCTGGAACAAGGTTCATCGTCGATACCGATGCCAGCAACTTTGGCATAGGGGGGATCCTGTCGCAAGTAGTGGATGGCGAGGAGAGAGTAGTGGCCTACTTCAGCAAGGCCTTGTCAAAGCCAGAAAGGAACTACTGCGTCACCAGGAAGGAGCTGCTCGCCATCGTGAAGACCATTGAACACTTCCACAAGTACCTGTACGGGCAAGAATTTCTCATCAGGACCGACCATGCATCCCTGCGGTGGCTCCTGAACTTCAAGCAGCCCGAGGGTCAACTCGCGCGGTGGTTAGAGAGGCTTCAACAGTACAACTTTGAGATTCAGCTCAGGAAAGGCCAGCTGCATTCTAACGCCGACGAACTGTCACGAAGACCGTGCCCCAAAGACTGCACCTTCTGTGCCCGAAGGGAGGAGAACACCGGGATACAGTGCCGAAGGACTACCGTGGAACTTCAAGGGAGCTGGAGCCGCGAATCTTTCACGCGGGCACAAGCAGAAGATGATGACCTGGGACTGATAGCCGAATGGAAGGGGGCCTGTGTCCCCAGACCCGGGTGGAACATTGTGAGTGACTGCAGCCCAAAGTTTAAGTCCTACTGGGCGCAGTGGGACTCGCTGATTGTAAGGGATGGCCTCATCTGCCGCGCCTGGGAGAGCACCGACGGGAAGACAAATCGGGAACAAGTCGTCGTTCCAAAGGCTATGATGGAGGAAGTCCTGAAGGAAGTTCATGGAGGATCATCTGGTGGACACCTAGGGATAAAGAAAACCCTGCAGAAGCTGAGAGAGCGGTTCTACTGGATCGGATGCCGAACAGACGTGGAGAACCACTGCGCGAGGTGCCACGATTGCGCAGCCAGCAAGGGCCCAGGACGAAGACGACGGGGTCCATTGAAGACCTACAACGTGGGTGGCCCCATGGAGAGAGTGGCGATCGATGTTGCTGGGCCATTCCCGTTAAGCGAGGCAGGGAACCGCTACATATTAGTCGTCAGCGACTACTTTACCAAATGGCCGGAGGCGTATGCGCTCCCTAACCAAGAAGCCGCGACGATCGCAGAGACCCTGGTGAAGGAATTCGTCAGCCGGTACGGAGTACCCCTGGAGCTGCACTCCGACCAAGGGAGGAACTTCGAGTCGCAGGTGTTCCAGAACCTATGCCAGCTGCTGGGAATCCGGAAGACAAGGACAACGCCGCTACACCCTCAGTCCGACGGGATGGTAGAGCGATTCAATCGCACCATCGAGAACCATCTCCCAATAGTTGTCAGCGAGCACCAGAGGGATTGGGACAAGCATCTTCCACTATTTCTCCTGGCCTACCGCGCCGCCGTGCATGAAGCCACCGGGTGCACACCAGCCCGGGCCATGTTTGGGAGGGAGCTCCGTCTACCTGTCGATCTTGCCTTCGGCCGACCTGGGAATGTTCCGATCCCGGTAAGCCAGTATTGTCAAGAACTGGTCGACCAACTGGAGGACGTGCACGCGTTCGCGAGGAGGAAACTGCGGATCGAGACCGACCGAATGAAGACCCGATACGACCAGCAGACGGATGCCGGAGGATTCCACGAGGACGACCTGGTCTGGCTCTTCAACCCATTACGGAAGAAAGGCCTGTCACCCAAACTGCAGAAGTCCTGGGAGGGCCCGTACCGAGTCGTGAAACGGATCAACGATGTCGTCTACAGGATCCAGCGGAGCCCGAGGGCGAAGATGAAGATCGTGCATCCAGATCGCCTGGCAGCCTACGGAGGGACACAGACGGACCAATGATTGATTGGGACGATCAGCCTTTTTAGGAAGGGGGTGGTGTTACTGCTGTGAGTTTGTGTCATCACTCGCCGCATGAGTCACAACTGCCCCAGGGCTGGGCTATGCCCTGCCTCCCGTATTGCGTGCGCCTTATGCAACAGGGCTACTAGGACAAAGGGGTAGTCCAGAATATTCGTGACTGGACCAGCGATGGAAACCTCGAGAAGCCGTGAACCCTGGATGGATTTAGAAGCATTTATTGAGTCACCGGCTTGCTATATAAGAGCGACCTGTCAAGCAGCAGTTGTTGTGTTTTACGAGCTAGTGTGAGCGATTATTCTGAGCGACAGAAATGTGGTGATTTGCGAAACCTCTAGTGGAGCGGGGAAGTGAGACTCCTACAGAGGAACTGTGTCTTGAGCGAGTGTGTTTATTTCCAGTGCGACAGAAGTGATTGTGCTACATTGTGAAACAGTGTGTAGTCGGTGTACATGCTTGAGAGGAGCAGGTAGTTTCTGTCAAGGCCACCGTACTCATTAGGACGGATTAACTTCTGTGGTCTGTTGACAATTGAAAGGGGAAGTGTTCTCGCCGTAAGGAAACTGGAGTAAGGTAATAATTGCTTGTATTTACTGAAGAGTGCTGTATCCTTCTGGCCGCAATAAAGTTAATTATTTATTTAAGCAGTAATTGGTGTTGTGCTTCCTACCCACCGTAATCCAGTTAACAAAGGTGCCACTAGGGGTGGCACGTAACAATATATTTTCTTGTATTACTGGATGTAATATTGATTATTCTTAATAATAATAATAATAATAATAATAATAATAATAATAATAATAATAATAATAGGCTCGTTGCATAATGTACTATTGTTAGCATTATAACTACAACGGTTGATCCAATATAGGCTACATTGTCAACTTTCAAATCATGTAATTCACGTCCGACATGTTGGATTTTGAGTGCATGTGCGAAGCTATCCTTTCCTGATTGGTCAATGAATGAAAATATTGAGCTCTGATTGGTTGGATAAACTGTATCATAATGAAAAGTAGTACCTTAATGACCCTCATTATGATACAGTTTCCTGACAACAATATTTACATTTCGACATCGTCGAACACAAATAAAGTGATGATACAGTAGTCAGTACATCTTCGTTAAGGCAAACCTAAAAGCAATGTCACTAGTGTTCAAAGAAATAGTTTTATTTTTAAATTGATTTAAGGGGAAGAACAGCGAGGTCATCTGCCCTTCACCCAAGAACGAAAAAAACATATCTTCATAATAATACTATCGTGTGGTCATGCGAACCATTTCATGTTAATGTCGAACGGTTTCGGACCTTCACAGTCTACTGTAAACCTATCTCCCATCCTAACACGCCTAAGGCCAAAGGACCAAAATAAGCCAACAACCGGACTCAAAGGACTTTCTCGTGGCCTTGCACTCCATCAACATGGGTCTGATGATGCTCCTGGACGAGCGAAACATGTTATCCTATAATTTTCTCCCTCTTCTGTAATCCATAACAAAACAAAATTTTAATGACATGTAATTTCTTTCAGGTTATTTCTTCACTTATCCCAGTAATTGGGATTATATTGTATTGAATGATTGAAATGTTGCAATATCAAGTTACTTGTCTCTCATCCAGGCGGATCGAGTTCGATTCCTAGTTAATTAATGCACGTTCAGTGGTTCGGATTTCACGCTAAGAAAAGGAGGTCGTGTGGTTTTATGACCGTCAAGTTAAGGGGCATGTAAAACTACAATCTTGCCTCTTATAAGTTTTGTACGGAGTATCCTAATCTCGTGATGCCATACGTCAGGCCTGTCCAGCCATGCCACTGGTGGCTGTGGCGCCACGGCTTGCTGGAGACTTGCTCTGTGGCAGACTAGGACCCGCTCTTCCCCGCTCCACCACAACATCCACCATCCCCTCTCACTACCTCATCTTGCTAGAGAAGAGAAGACGGACTTGTGCACCCCCCCCCCCCCCCCCCACCTTCCCCCTCTCCGCCGCCACACTCCTGTTTTAAACACACTACGCTGTAGTGGAATGGGTCATCATAAGCCAAGTGTCAAGCAAGGCAAGAAGGAGATTCTGATTTCCGCTTCTTAAATAGAACAGTACATCAGTTGTAGAGAAGTTGCGAATGGCAAAAAGGCATTCAACATCAGAGGTGGGTGGCGGAAGCAACCCTCCCTAGGAATGTAATTATTTAGTGGGGGCTTCGTTCATTCCATTCCCTGACCTGGTCAGTCGACTGGAAGCAGGCTGTGGATATTCATTTTCAGTAGTACCCGCCCCAGCGCCAGCGGATATGTGTTTGATATGTCACACTTTTTTAAGAATAAAAAATAAAACTCAGGCAGTATGATTCAAAGGATTTGTTATAGCTACTGATTATTGGTTACTAATGTAACGTCACGCACAACGTTGCCCGTCCTTCCGCCAGCTCGCTACCTCCACTACTGCAACCAAGGATCATGTAAGTATAAGAGAATCGTCACTTTTGGTTATAGAATTTCCGAGAGAGAACACCGCCTGGGGCTATTGATCGTACTTGCAAGTCTGGCAACATAAAACGTAAAAAGCCATATGAATGTAGCCTTTGTTACACGTTATTGAACAGTATGTTCTGCGATGAGTTATTGATTATTGATGAAAATAACACAAACATAACTGCGCCTTTCGCTAGGCACTGAAATATACGTCGAGATAGGAAAATAATACCTTTTGATAATATAGATCAATGTTGGCAATAGATTTGTCACGAAGGACACAGGTCACACAGGTATGCCGTTCTAGAGCTTAATTCACCTTTAGGCTAATTAAAAATGCTCTCCTACTCTACAGAATTGTTGGGATATTCGATGAATACAAAGAAAACTGTCCAAATGCACACTCTATATTGCCATAACCTCACTTTTTGCCTAGCATGCCGGCTGCCACCCACCCCTCCCCGTAGCCCTAAACCACAAATTGTATTGCAATGCAAAGGAGAATGGGTAAGAAAACAAACAAGAGATGAAATGCACACATTTATTCTCTATATATTTTTATTCGAGAGTAGTCCATATTGCCCACTAGGTTTACACATGGTCAACACCAGGCAGATGAAAATTGCCGTATTTTTCTTTCTATCAGTATAATTCTTACATCCCGGTGCTTGGCAATTTTTCCTCCCTTGCAGTGGCATGATTGACTCTCAATTCAATTCAAATAAATAATAAAAATACTGAACAAATCAAAACAACCAACAACACCAGGAGGAAAATCAATCAAAACAGACTATTCCCGCTTTCGCCAGTCGGTTTGATGTTAGCGTTCATGAGTTCCAACTACGGAACCTTAGTGCTAAAATTAATTCTTCATTGGTTGGCAAAACATCCAGAGCAGAGCTTTACCGCGACCCACGCGCTCCCTATGATCTGTCATCCCCCTGACTGCAGCATCTTCCTCGCTTGCAGCCATGCCTCGACCCCCATCTTCCCCACACAACCCCGGATTCACGACTGCCACCGTGGCATTTTCCCTGGACAGGCCTGCCAGATGGGAGCTTATCTGTGCTCTGGTATGAAGAGTAGCAGAAATACATTGCCCACCCTACATGACCATGATGCCCCTAAATCAATCAACAGCAACTGCATTCTACCATTCCAGGAATGGTTGTCATTGCAGTATTATACCCCTAAAATCCACGACTAGTTTGAGTGGTTTCAGACCTAAACATTGGAACAACCACCTTCGTGCATCTCAATGGGGAATTGGCATGAGGCTTTCAGCAGCGTGTCTCAATTCTGCCTCCATGTGTGTAGGCCTTTACGTGCAAGAAATCAGCACTTTTCAAAAATAAAGAAATAATAAGTAAATAACATGTACCCTACTATTTTGTTTCTCTCCTACTCCTGAATCCTTCACTGAACATTCATATTAAAAATAGAACGGTTTTTGGACCAATTTTAAAAATATAGCCAGTAAGAAGAAAAGCAGATGTTCATCTATTGCTCCCCGGCAAAACTGGAAATATCCTTATGTAATTATTAATGTTTCTGTACTTATGCATTGTATATGTTGGTTTAAAAGGCAATCTAGAAAGGCTAACTTAAAAGTTAACTTTAACATCACTACCATAATACTGCCTAAGACTTAGACTGTTGAGGACTGGTGACCAAGATGTCCCTAACTTCAGCAAGGACAACTTGATGTAAAGTGCATTTTCGTGAGAAGGTCTTTGTTTAGTTTGGATCATTTGAGATACGTGTTATATGGATGTGGGTGGTGACGTTTTGGTGTTAAATTATGTAAGTTGGCAACACCGAATGTGGTGACCATGTTGCTTTTAGTAACTTATTTAAGGAGGTTTTCCCTGTCATCATTTCATTCCAGCAACGCTCTTCACTATCATTTCATTTCATCTGCCATTCATTTAATCATTGCCTCAGAGGAGTGCGACAGGCTTCAGCAGCCGGCACAGTTCATATCCTCGCCGCTAGATGGGGGCTTCATTCATTCCATCCCTGACCCAGTCGGTCGACTGGAAGCAGGCTATGGATTTTTGCATTTAAGGTGGTTTTGACTACCTCTAACCGAGTTCTTTGTGGTGGGTCTTCCTGAGGATACAAGCAGTTTCTACGCAGACATACAATGACAGACAACATATGAGCGCACGTTCCTACTCCCATGACCTCCCTCCTCCCACTGTCCGGGACTTTCTCGTGACCTTGCACTCCATCGACATGGATTAGAGTCCATATCACGTGTCGTGAATGGAAAGTGGTTAACCTTCAAGACAATACAACAGTTCCCATTGGCATGCAGCACGACTAATTACATTTCAGCCCGGATGTGGGGGGAAGCTTGACAATAATGCTGCATTGATTACCACAAATCTCTGAACAAAAATCAGTGACGCTATTTACTGAAAGAATATTAAGTGTACCGTATTAATCTGCCTCCAAAGTAATGCCTGTTAAATCACGTGGCAATGCTCGGTAAGGAATCTTTAGAAGGGAGTTTCAAGCATTTCAATTTGGTTGGTTGGTTCCTCAGTTTAGGGGCTGTGACAACGCGGTCATGTAGCCCCGTGTACTTGGGGTGAGTGAAGAATCTGTCTGATAACCTGGCTGTATTAGTGTCTGTTATCTGTAATTCAGGTAAGGACTGCAGACGATCAATTTCACGTAGTTCCTACTTTTGCTACCAAGTGCTACCGTCAACTTGGCAACTAGATGCCACCGCAACCGGCACCAGGCAACGAACGTTGGAACTAATAGACCGTTCATCAAAAACTACAAACTTAGCTTCACACAATTGTAGATAGAGGAAGGTTCTTTTAAATGCCATAAATCTATGGCATGGGCCCGCCGTCTTTTCTTCCCCTCCGAAGGAAGGCATACTGAGGGATTTTAACGCTCTAATATAATCTGTTGACTTCGGCCGGGTTTGAACCCACGATCTTGCGCATAGAAGCTCAGCTTGCTACCAACTACGCCACCGAAGCCGCCTGCATTTCAATTTGATCTCAGTTAAATAAGTGTATATTCGATTAATGGGGCTCACGAATGTGGACGTCAGAAGGCAAATGTAAGTCGCACGAATTAAACAAAAGATGCGAGAAGCACGCCCAATGTTGTGAAAAAACGATGGCAATTAAAAAGCAAGGAGTTTGTTGTCTAATGTTGTTAGGGTAATTGAGACATCTTGGTCACCAGGCACTTGTACTTGTATGTGTAAGGAGTTAGTCTGATAACCTAGGCAGATTCGGTGGCGAAGTTGGTAGCATGCTAGCTTCTATGCCCAAGATTGCCGGTTCAAACCCAGCCGAAGTTGTCAGATTTTACGACCGTTAAAAATCCCTCAGTATGCCTTCCTTCGGAGGGGAAGTAAAGCCGGTGGCCCCATGTCATAGATTTATGGCATGTAAAAGAACCTTCGACTAATTACACTTGTGTGAAGCTAAATTATAGGTTAGAATTGACTTACGTTCTTAGGCTCCAACGTTCGTAGCCAGGAGCCGACTACAGTGGTATCTAGTAACCGAGTTCAGAACTATTTGTCGTTGACAGTGGCGTTTGGTAGCAAAAGTAGGAATTACTTGAAAATTGAATGTCTGCAGTCCTTACTTGAATTACAAACAGATAACACACCCTAATACAGCCATCACAACGGTTATCAGACAGTACATGGGGCTACATTACCGCGTTGTCACAGCCCCTAAACTGAGGAACGAACCAGTCTGATAACCTGTGTTAATTGTGATGGCTGTAGTAGAGTGTGTAACTATAAATATTAGGGTTGAGGATGGGGGTAGGGTCACCAGAACTTCATTAACGCACCAATCTACCATTTGCTTTGATTGGTCGTGGGAAATGACGGGAAAACACACTATGAAAGACCGCTGCCTAAGCTGGGTTTGCAACCTTCCATCTCCGAACGCCAGCCCTGTCGAATTGTGCAACGTAACTTGGAACGCTACCCTCGCAGGATACCGACCTGGTGTCTCCTAATGTCAGTAGTATTAACAAGGTATCATCATCATATTTCATGAAAATAAATACAAATACAGTATACCGTCAGTTCGGGCCACCTTGGGGATTGCAGGGGGTGGGGTGAAATTTGCGAAGATGTTTCCTATCGGACGGGTGCTCAGCTTCAACACATTGCTTTAACCTAGTATCCTGTTCCGACGTGGGTGGCCGTTCATTACCCAATTTAGTATTACAAGAAAAGCCTCCGTGGCTTAGGCGGCAGCACGCCGGTCTCTCACCGCTGGGTCCGTGGTTCAAATCCCGGTGACTCCATGTGAGATTTGTGCGGGACAAAGCGGGGGCAGACAGGTTTTTCTCCGGATACTCCGGTTTTCCCTGTCATAATTTCATTCCAGCAACAGTATCCAATATCATTTCATTTCATCTGTCATTTATTTAATCATTGCCCCAAGGGAGTGCGACAGGTTTCGGCAGCCGGCACAGTTCATTCCCTGACCCGGTCGGTCGACTGGAAGCAGGCTGTAGATTTTCTTTTCAGTATTACAAGAAATGGTGGAGGGAGATGGAGGCAGGCGGCAACTATATTCGAATAGAGAAAAATACGATATGATTGTAGTCGTGAAGCAGCTCGCCAGTACTGACTTCGCGTCACCCACTCAACCATAGGCCCCGCAGTCTCTCGCGATAGCGTCTGAGCCACAGTGACAGTCTTGGAAACGAAAGGATAGTAAACACCAAGGCACAGGGACCAGAGATAGAGGAATGAGCGAGCAAGAACTCCTCGCGGCTCTATTGCAGGTGGTAGGCAACCCACATGCCTGTTGTGAATTCAAGTGAATCACGCTGTACATATTTCGGTGTTCAATGACACCCTCGTCAGCGTAAATTGAATTACTGTAAAATAATCTCAAAACTAAGTTTACAGAGATAAAAGAGAAAATGGATATCCTTTACAAAACACTATTAGAAATGTAAATAAAAAGAAAGCTCACAAAAAGAATTACAAAACATATGAATAAATAAGAATAGCTTGCCACAGTGGGTGAGTGGATAGCGTGTCGGACTACCAACCCCCAAGCTTGCAGGTTCGCTCCTGGCCGTGGTAAATGATTTTTGAAAGGCAGCAAAAATTACGACACCATGTCATACGATGATGGCATGTCAAAGAACCCATTTGAATTCAGTAGGCCGTGTTCATAATGGCAAAATTAATCTCGGGTGTTTCCGCCAACACAAAGTTCCTCATTTCTCTACTAGGAAGCGCTCTATAGTGTTCAAGGAGCTTAGATATCTAACCTCCTTGACTTTCATAGTGTTTTAAGGAACAACGAAATTCGACATGCAAGCTACCCTTTGGGTGTCAAATAACAAAGCTTGCACCTGGCACCGAGGCCATACGATATTATTGTTATTATTATTATTATTATTATTATTATTATTATTATTATTATTATTATTATTATTATTATTATTATTATTATTATTATTATTATTATTATTATAAGAATAGAATGAATATAAATGTACCTTCAAGGACTGCTTGTTAATAAATATGGTTCGATTATAGTGAATCGGACCTCGCTGCTATATGACATATCTTCCAGCTATATCACAATCCTTCAGTGTGGTGTAATATTATCGGACGTAATATGACTACAAATCAACCTTAATGGATAAATGTTTGCCATCCAATAACCCCCCTCCCATTTGTTGTATTCACAGACAGAAAAGCAATTTTATTAATAGATTACTAAGATAACACTGAAAACTGGCCTCTAATATTTTAATAAAATATTCATCTGTAATTTAAATTTTGAATTGCTCATAGGAAGATTTGAATTCGCCATGTCCTAATAAACACTGCGTTAGGACAAAGTTCGTTACTAATGCTTTACTTCTATGCCCAAGGTCGCGGGTTAGAAACCGGCCAGAGTTAACGGATTTTTTAAGAGCGTTAAAAATGTTAAGGCATGTAAAAGAACCTTCCTCTATCTACAATTTATTGTGTAAAGCTAAATTTGTAGTTTAAATTTGATTAACGCTCTATTAGTTCCAACGTTCGTCGCCAGATGCCGGTTTCGGTGGCTTCTAGTAGCCAAGTTCACAGCTAGGTGTCGTTGACTGTAGCATTTGGTAGCAAAAGTAGGAACTACGTGAAATTGATCGTCTGCTGTCCTTACCCGAATCACATATCGTCGTCGGCTGTAACTCGATTCCGAGTAAACTTACTTCTTCCTGCATAGAGCTTTTCAGACCAGCTTGTGAATGTGCTTCTGATGACTAAACAGGCCAATCCTGGCATAATACATGCGCCCACATAAATTGCACTCAATGGTCGGGGGAGGGCAGGGTTGCAATTGACGAAGCGTTCTTGCTTGTCGCTTGGCCTCTTCATGTCTACGACGTTCTTCCTCAAAGAAGTTGACAGCCGTCGATGTAGTGTTCCGCCACAGTAAACGGTCCGCAGCAGATGTTTCCCATGAGTGGATGTCTATACCAGTTGTCGTCATGATGTGTTTTAACTGGTCTTTAAAACGCTTCAAAGGGGCCCCATGAGGTCTAGTGCCGGAGCAAAGTTCACCATAAAGGAACTGACGTGGAAGCCTGGTATCACTCATACGGTGAACATGGCCTAACCATCTCAGTTGATGAGCGATGATAGTTGTCTCAATGCTATTGAGATGCGCTCCCTCGAGAACTGCAGTGTTGGTCACGTAGTCCTCCCACTTGATATTCAAGATGTATCTCATCTTTTGTTGGTGGAAACGCTCAAGTTTCTTGATATCACGGCGATAGAGTGTCCAAGTTTCACAGCCATACAGTAGCGTTGAGATGACGACGGCTTTGTACACCATGAGTTTGGTATGCATCTTTAGGTCTTTATTCATGAAGACTCTGTGCATTAAACGGCCAAATGCTGCATGGGCAGCCCCAATTCTTTTGTCAACATCCTGTTCGCAAGCAGGGCCGGATTTACCCAAAGTTACACTATAGGCACCTTTCCATTGAGTGCCCCTCCTCACTTGCCCCCCCCCCCCCCCCGAGTTTTATGATAAGGCATAGCCACTCGCATGAGGTAAGGTTCGGAAAAGAGAATAAACAGATATATTATGGCTGACAGCATAAGTTTATGCTTGAATTTTTACGCAGGGAAAACATAGTCAATTCAATACAAATAACAGCTTGGAGTAAAACAACATGAACAGTTTAACTTTTATGCAACCAAAGCACTTTATGAATACCCTTTCCAAAAATAATGTCTAGCCTTAATTCATACAACAAAAGTGAAGACTAGCCTCAAAAATAAAAACATTATTTACTGCTGTAACTGAATGAACTGCGGTAGCACGAAATATAGTAAAAAAAATTGTAGAACACACACTAATTTTAAAACGCATTAAGAGCAGTGGTACGAACGACATTTTAAATTGAACAAAGCGCCTCTAAAATACAAATAAGGCCAACTGCATATCTTCCTGCAATATCTTTTAGAGAAATTAAAGTCCAGATTAAAAACATGAATGAAGACATAACGGGGCCTGCCTCAAGCACAACGAGAACTACTTCAAAAGTTTCCTTCTTGCCTTCTTTTCGGCAAATTCATTAATTAAGGCATCGCAGTTCAAGTTTTTCGTCGTATATTTTTCAATCGCTAGGAGTGCAATAGAGTTTAACCTTTCTTCTTTAGAGACTGACCGAAAATAGTTCTTGACGCGATTCAGTGCCGAAAATGATCTTTCTCCAGAACAATTGGTCACTGGAATGGTGAGAAGTATCTGTAAAGCAATGTTTACGCACGGGTACATATCGTGTAAATCTTTTTCATGAAGGAAAGTGCTGAGCTCAGAGGCTGACTTACCTTTAAAATCTGCAATTTTTAAATGCTCCTTTAAATGCAAGCACTCGTCAGTCAGTGCACTTTCTAAGTCATCCACATACATTTCTGCGAGATCGTCAGCGATTTTTTTAAATCATTGGTCCATTTAGGTCTAACAGGTTTTCTAGAAAATAAAATCTCTTATGGAGGACTTTGTAAGCGTAACTTCGCCTCTTCAGCTCAGCACTTAGTACATCCAGAATTACATAAAATACATTGACGCGAACATTTTCTGAGCCCTCTGACGGTACATATTCTCCTTGCTTTGTCTCATCATTCCTAGTCTTTCGTTCCGGTCTTCTATTTAGATCGTAGGAATATTATCACCCATACTTTTCAGTCTTTGCATTGAACAAGCAATGAAGGAAATTAGAGAGAAATTTAAAGTGGGAGTGAAGATTCAAGGAGAAATAATTTCAACTCTGAGATTTGCTGATGACATCGTCATCTTGCCCGACACGCCTGAGGATTTGAATGAGTTTTTGAATGGTATGGACTCCGTCTTGAGGAAAGAATTCATGATGAAAATTAATAAATGTAAAACAAAAATATTGGAATGCAGCCGCAATAAATCAGAAATCTCTATGGACATCAAATTTGCAGGGGAAAAACTAAAGGAAGTAGGAGACTTCTGTTACATAGGAAGCAAAATAACCAGGGATGGACGAAGCAAAGAGGATATAAAAAGTAGGTTGGCTCAGGCAATGAAAGCATTTCTACAGAAACGGAATCTGTTGACATCGAATATAGATTTAGGTATTAGGAAGATATTTTTGAAAATCTTAGTCTGGAGAGTCGCACTCTATGGAAGTGAAACTTGGACTATTGGTGCAGCAGAAAAGAGGAGAATTGAAGCGTGTGAAATGTGGTGTTACAGGAGAAAGATGAAGATCAGATGGGTAGACAGGGTTACAAACGAAGAGGTATTAAGACGAGTGGGAGAGGAGATATGTTTCTGGCAACTGCTAATGAAGAGAAGAGATAGTTGGTAGGACACATACTAAGACACCCTGGAATAGCAAGCTTAGTTATGGAAGGAAAGGTCGAGGACAAGAACTGTAGGGGTAGACCAAGGTTAGAGTATGTTAAACAGATTGACTCGGATGTAGGGTGTGGTAGCTATGTAGAGATGAAACGATTAGCTCAGGACAGGGAGATATGGAGGACTGCATCAAACCAGTCAAAAGACTGAAGACCTAAACAACAACATATTGAGCAATACCGCTTAATTGTTTGGCTTCTTTCTCATAGACATCAAAATTATCTCCTAAACTTTGAACAAATTCCGCTAACGAAGCGTAACATTCTACCACAGTGCTCAAATTAGTGCTAACTTTTTGGAGCTTCTGGCTGACAGTATTAAATCTTTTTATAATGGTACTCCATAAAACAACTAGGAAAGCAGTTTCTAATTGTAGGATATTGCTGAAGATGCATTTGGCTTCACTACGAGTGTTTGCCTTTTGATTTTTGTCTTCGTGTAGGCTATACTCTCAAGAACTGCCACGATGCCACACCAGCCTTCCCTCAGAGCTTGACAGGCGTCATATCGTGCCGACCAACGAGTTACTAACAGGCTTTTTAGCACGCGCGCAATAAAGTTCTTTAAAATTTCGATCACAGGCCTCGAAACCAGTCTGAGTTTTTACGTATGTCACTTTGTGCAACAGTGTATCAAGGAATCGCCTATAGGGAAAGGCATACTTTGCGTAAAGTAATTCGTGTACGGTAGCTTACCTCAAGTTGCTGAACACCATCGCAGTCAATGTCGTGAACCGCAGAGCAAGAATTGTTATTGTTATCCGAATTTGTCGCTGGAGGTGTAGGATTCACACGCGCACTAAACATTTCATTTATTTTCCGACATTTTGATTGTGTAACCTCGGCTTTCTTATCCTTTTCAACTTTGCGGACACGGTTTTGGTAACCAGACAACCTTTAACTGCCCATAGTTTAAAACATTTACTTGCAGATCACAACACAACAAAACAACACAACGCAAGCTCGAACTCGCACATAGGACAGGCAAGGTGGGTGGGGAGCGGGGCACTTCGATGGTACTACAATGCAAGCAAACACAGCTACCGCAACAACAGCGCGCGCAGCACAGCTGCGCCTCCCCTCTCACACTTGTCGGGACACGAAAGGGTGTCGAGCGGCATAACGAAGAGCGAAGTGGAAGGGCATGGCGGGCATGCGACAAAGACAAGATATTATTTCTAAATGTCTCTGCTCATTTTTCAAATATTTATTTTAGCATATATACTGCTATAATCCTAACTTAGCACATTTAAAGCCCTAGCAAAGAGGGCGACTGACGGCGGTGCCCTTCGGGGCGCCTCCAGAACAGATCATTGCCAGTTGCCAAACCGAAGGGGCGCCTTGTGGCGCCCCTTGGACTGCGGCGCCCCTAGGCACGTACCTATTTTGCCTTATGGTAAATCCGGCCCTGTTCGCAAGTGCACCGTTTAGACAAGATGCTACCAAGATATGAAAAATGATCAACCTGCTCCAGTGTTGAGTCTAAGATGGAGATATTGAACTCAGGAAGAGGTAATCCTGGGACAGGTTGTGCAAGCACCTTTGTTTTCTTTGCATTGATGGTGAGACCAAAGAGATCACACGCAGTGCTAAAGCGATTGACCGATTGTTGAAGCTCTGCAGCTGTCGGAGCAGGAGATGCGGTGTCATCGGCATACTGCAGTTCTGTCACCCGAGTAACTTGGGTATGTCTCTGTGAACGAAGTCTTGCCAGACTGAAAAGACCTCCATTGGAGCGAAACTTAATCTCTATGCCTGGGTTGTTGGAAGATGATTCATACATCACGGCAGCCATGTACAATGCAAAGAGTGTTGGAGCAAGCACACAGCCTTGTTTCAAACCGTGAGTGATTGGAAAAGGATCGGATACAGAGTTACCGTGAAGAATCTTCCCAGACATTCCATCATGAAGAGCTTTAACTAATTCCACATAGTGATCTGGACATCCAAAGTGCGTTAATACCTTCAACATCGCAGGTCTTGGTACTGAATCAAAGGCTTTTTCCAGGTCATAGAAAACTAAATACATGGGCTCCTGTTGCTCTCTGCACTTTTCTTGGAGTTGTCTGGCACAGAATATCATGTCTGTTGTGCCCCTGGAGGTTCGGAAACCACATTGAGACTCGGGCAAAATCCTCTCCGAGATACTTTGGAGCCGGTTTAGGAGAATTCTTGCGAGAACTTTACCTGCAATGTATAATAGCGATATACCACGGTAGTTCCCACACACGCTACGATCGCCTTTCTTGAAGATAGTTATGATGGCAGCATTCTACAAGTCGTCAGGTACTTCTCGAGTTTCCCAAATTAACAGGATAATTGTAAAAAGTCGAGTCTTCAAGGCCATACTGAACCCATGTGGATTGGTTCAAGTGTCGAATCCATACCTTTATATGTAAAAAAAAAGAGAAGAAATAATGCAGTCTTTAGAAGGGATTTTTAAAGAATTTTAAAGGGTTAATAAGAAGTTGGGCTGTTACAAGGTGACGCAACCGCGAGTGACCACTAGTCATGCGAGCATGAGATCACGGATGACGTGGCGATAAGAGGCTAGCGCATGATTATTAATAGAGCTGGTATTTTTCCGTTGTGAGTGACAGAGAAGAAGTTTCGGAAAAAGACCTTACTCAGCGATAAAACGCCAACGTCGCAATGACGCAAGAAGAGAAATAATTAAAATTAAGCCATTTGCAAGCATTTAATTAATAAAATGAATCCGTCACTGTTGATCATCCTGGGAAAGAGACTCTTATGTGTTGAAAAAGTTTATAATAATTGCACAGGAAAGAACTTCACACGCGGCATGACGTCGATAGTTATTCCCCGAGCCCAAAGCTAGCAGAGAGGGAAAATAAAACCACAATACCCACGCATCTTAGGAGCCCATTTATTTAATATCTTGGAATTGTGTGATCAATTTTCGTGATTAAAAGAACCCTTTTTACGTTTAAAACGAGAGCTTCTTGGAGACATATTTTTCAAAATTATACGACAATTATTTCAGAAGTTAGTGTTGGAGAAGAAACAAATCTAATCTTTTTGTGGCAGATTTGAATATAAACCCTGGACGTGCCAGGAAGAGTATGCAGTATTCACCAGACCGTGATAAGTCGTGTTACATACGGGGTGTATGGGAGTCGCCGTTTAAGTATCGTCAATAGTATCGCCGTGAGAAGAAGCATCAGACTCCTTGTTATAGGAAATACAGCATCAAGCTTCGGGCTTTATAAATTTCACCAGTACAGTCAAAGTCTTCGACTGTGGACTTAAGCAATTACTGGCGATAGGTACTCGAATCTAAATAGTTTCAGTTAAAGGACCGCAGCATCATAGGATTTCGAAGTACCCAAGAACAGTGAACGATACAATTCTATCTCTACGTTAAATAACCAGATCAGGGTAAAACGTGACAGTAACGCCTAGTGTTCCTGAACTGAGGAGACTAGAGCGGAGTGCGATAGAATTTAGGAATCGAGATTCCAGGCTTTGTCCATGTGTAGACAAATGAACAGAAAGGCATTGGAATTACTCCAATAGTTTATGAACCGCAGAATCAGAAAGTAAAATCCACGTGTGGATTACCAGACAAGGAAATTACTTGGTCGCCGTTATACTAGTTCGAGCGATTCTAGAAGTAAAACGTCAATGATAGACTTATATTAAACGAACAATTTAGCGTCAAGCAAGATACGATATCGTGCATTAAAATCATTAAGCCCATAGTCAAACCCGGAATAAGAGAATCAACCGTTCCAGTGAGGGTAGTTCGATCGAGACTTTCAATCATCCCAGTGGATTAGGAAGCCAACGTAAATAAAGTGCAACCCTTGGAAACGGGAAAGAATAAGGAAATCACGTGTGTTAAGGCAAATAATTAATGCCAAAGTGATAAAATTTTATGTAATTCAAGTTTAGTGAATATTTTGGGTGTAATATATATATATTTTTAGTGAATTTGTATCTGCTTTAAGTGAAAATGAATCTCAAAATGGTATTCTTTAGATTAAATGCGATCAGTGTATATGTTTTATGTGATGTTAAAAAAGTGTTACCAAGTGTTGATATGTTCATGAATATTACTTAAGAAGCAGTAAGTGGGTGTAATGTTTCATCGATGGAGAACTCGGTCTCTGACCGGAAAATCATGTGAGTACTAATTTCAGTAGTATGTGGTTTGGGAAGATTTGCGTAACATCCTCAGAAGTGTAAGTAGGGATGTTTGAAAACATGTGAAATATAGGTTGCGCGATCTGAACGATTAATTTGATTGAAATATAAGTAATTTGAAATATTAATGAATCCCTTGTGGAAAATATTCAGTGGAATATCAGTAATATGGTAAATAATATAATTATGGTAAAGCAAGCGCGATAATAATAATAATAATTTAATTAATTAATTATGAGATGAATATTATATTGAATAAGTGGTAGCTGCAAGAGCTCCTTAAATGAATTTTTAATATGTTGTGGAACCAATAATGTTCTTAATGTTATAAATAATTATTGCTGATGGAGGCTAAGGCTGAATATATTATTTTCGAGACGAAGATCAAATTTTGATTTGAATTCATTTATTTCTTTCTTTCTTTCTTTCTTTCTTTGAAAGGCAACTTGGCTATTTTATGTAATGAACGCCATGTCGCGCAATTGAAATAATTTGTCACGCTAGGAACGCGTTGAAATGCTCGGTAATAGTGATTATGGGGGACAGTTAGTAGCGGTAATGAGTTATGTTGAATTGTGGTACTATGCAATAATGAAAAGGGTGCAATTTATGTTGAATTATGAGCGCTGGTTGCGTATTATACCTTCCCTAAGTCGCTAATGTTGTAAGTCCTCAAAGTTGGGATGCGGTTCCCGAGGCAGTTTTAAGGAATTGAACTCAGAGTCTCCCACGTCGAAGCCCCTTATATATTTGTTGTTTTATGGATTCTCTTACCCGCTAATGAGGACAATTCATAATTATACTTTACCGAAGCTAAGAGAATAGGTCTGTAGAACCTAAAAATGTATTGTTGTTAATTTGTATTATAAGCCTTGTCTTTCAAAAGAAACGCATTAAAGCAGCTGGTAGTAAACGCTGTATAGCCCGTCTCTCGAGGGAACGAGACGTTGGGTCCCCCTCCTTCCAAAGCCATAAATCAGCCAAGTATTGAGACAGACCCTTACAAACTCTCTTGTAGAGAAAGGTCAAGAACGAGCTGTCTGGTTCACGTTACACGGATGTGTTTAAGATTGTTTTAACGACCCAGTATTTGAACTGAGGTCCTTTTACGTTCATTATTATCACTTGCAGAGTTCAGATCGTTGCTTCCTTAAGATATAAAGGTCTTTGAAGACAATATAATAAAATCCCTAACTTTATTATTAAATGATTCAGTTGATTCACGAGTTCTGATGAAAATGGTGGAGATTTTGGGAGTAATCTTAAGTTGACTTGGTCAGTAGTTTTCTATAACTCGGGGATGCGCAATTTTTTCCAATCACGGTAGTGAGTTGGTAGCTTGAGAAGAGAGATGGTAACAAATGAACATTGTGGGAGCCCAAAATAATTAATAAGTAGCCATACTATAATATTGTAATTAAAGCTAGATATACTCATGTGAAAACTAAATGGTGTGTGTTTAATTGTTAACACGATGCTTGTAAGCTTTACCGAGCCATTTGGAGCTCGTTTTTAAGGAATTAGGATTTTTGCTATATGGGAGTGAAACTCAGGTGAAGTTTTTGTTTGGTTTTTGGATAACCATTATTTATTATTTTGTGAATAATTAATTTGAATTCCTTGTTCATCTTTGGACAAGTGTGAAGTGTAGTGTCAGTGTTTTATGTTTATTTTGTAGTGCCATATTTTGAATAATTAAATGTTTAGGTAGTAGGATTGGATTTTGTTTATTTTTGGAAGTGTATCCTATGCTTAATCCAGAGTGTGTAAGTCACAGAGTGGGAGAACATACCATGAACCCCGATACTCCCGATTGAGCATTGCTGGCGAACTGTGATTTGCATATTTCATTGTTGAAATGGGCACATGGGGGAATAGGAGTAATGTGCTTGGATTAATGCTTTTAGGAACACTAAAGACGGTCATGTCACGTAAAGGTAAAATAGTGATAGGATTAGCTACAAAGTATAAATTTAACTGACCGCAATGGGACCCTGGAAACTCACACCGAGCAGCCCTAGATAACCCCCAAAACAACTTTCATGGTCTGGTCCCAACGTGGGGCTTGACTAGGCTATATAAACAACTTTCATGGCACCCAGTACGTAGGGATGAGTTTTCCGAGGGAAAACCCGAGTTTTATTTGAAAAATCAAAATTTTCATTTTTTGAAAAATATGGTTTTTCAAAATTTTTGAATTTTAAGAGAATCACTTCCATAATAGAGTTGATATTGTAATGAGTTATTATACCATACGGGTACGTTTTAGTAAACACCCGTACTGAGGTTGAATTTTGGAAATTGGGACACAAGAGTTCAGAGTACCATCTCTCATGCATGAACCAATGATGGGACAGAGTAGCCCACTGTATTCTCATAATTATTTTGTTGATAAGATGTGTACGATGATGGAGCTAAAGGAGTGCTTGGAGGAGCACTTCAATAAGAATAGAGAGGAGATTATAAAAATAAATGCGGAAAGTATTAAAGCCCTTAAGGCGGACAATAACGAAAAGTTGGAGGCCATTAAGGCGGATAGTAAAGATAGATTCAAATCTATAAACAATAAATTGGACCTCCAACAGGATGAAAATAAGAAAGATTTAGAATCCATAAATGAGAATTTAGAATCTCTTAGAATTGATAGTGTTAATATGGATGGTAAATTTCAAGCTTTCAAGGATAACAACACGAAAGAATTCGCAAGTATGGGGAGTAAATTAGATACTATCAAAGCCGACAGTATAAACATGAACAGTGAACTGAAGGCTGAGATAGAACAGAAATTAGAAATCATAAAAACAGAGAATTCGAATAATTTTGCAGCACAATCCAAGGATTTGGAAGATATACTAGGAATCATGGAAGGTAAATTTGAAAATAGATTACATTCGTTTCAGGAGAAAATGATAACTGATAATTCTCTGAAAAGTCAAGCCATGGAAACTGAATTGAAGGCCATGGAGACTAAAATGCAAAGTAATATAAATAAGAAAATAGAAGAGACAATGGATTCACGGTTTCAGACATTTGATACGGAGATTGGGAGTAAATTAAATAAATTTCAAGAGGAAAATACAGGATTTAACGCAGGTGTCAAAGTTCAAATAGAGACTTTAAATAAAAATAATGAGACAACCCATACTGAATGTCGAAAAAAATTTGAAAGCCTAAATAATAAATTTGGTTCTATGGAAATTACATTAAGTAAAATGCAACAAAATTGTGAAGAGAATATAGAGAACAGTGGAGGTAGACTTGTAACCCAGATCCAAGGGGTGCAGAAAGAGTTAAAAGATCAGATAGGGTCAAATATGGAATTTTATCAGAAATCACGGGATGAAATCAAGAAAGATCTCAGAGACTTAGGTAATAGGTTTAGGGGGGTCGAAAATAAGGTGGAAAACCTAGAGGGAAAATTCGGGACAGTTAAAGATGAAATTGAAGGAATTAAACAGCAAAATCAAGCTGATACCGACAGCATGAACAAGAAATTCTATCATTTCACCGGCCAGGTAGATGATAGCTTGAGGGAGCACGAGAAAAAAATAACCCAGACGTTAGTCCAATATGAAACGAGTCTTAAGGTAGAGAGTGAGCAGCGAAAAACAGATATGGATGAACAAACTCTGAAAATAGAGAAAATTAATCAAGGAATTACCGGGGTTCAAGAAACCGTAGGTGCGTTAAAAACAGATGGGAAGAACAAATGGAGATATAGATAAGGTTATGACTGACATAACAATCATATATGATGAACAAGGTAAATCCCGAGTAGATATAAACGAGATCAAGGAAAGAATCCACAAAGGTCAGGTAGACATGAATAAAAAGATAAATGAGATCCGAGAAGACCTAGATACCAAAGGTGATGTAAAGCCAGAAATTATAGAAAGACAGGTCCTGGTTATAAAGAAAGAGGTTGAAGAAATATTAGATGAGAAATTAGCTCAAATCCAGGAGAGTTTCAAAGAAGAAAATATAATGATCAAAAAGGAGGCAGAAAGAAGTAGGGAAAAACAGGAGATGTTCGAACACAAATTTGGTTCACGGCTGGAGAGGACTAAACACGAGAACAGTCAAATGGAGGTTCAGCTCATGTCACAAGAAGCAAGTGCCCTAAGAGAAAGGAAATTAGAATTTGAAGGTCAAAATGATTTCCAGAAAACCATATGGGTGGATTCTGATATCCAAGGCACAAATCAAGATGGGAACTTAGGAGGGGAGAGCCCTTAAAAGAACCTAGGATATCATATGGCAATGTCAACTCCATATGGTAATCAAACAAATGGACAGATCATAAATATTATAAAATCAAATGAGGATAGACCGGTTAAAGTTACGGGTAATAATATGTCAATTACTCCTGAATACTGGTTAAAAGAAGTAGCAGAATACCTCAATGAAATGAAAGTTCCTCAGGATCGAAGAATGAGAGCAATTGAAAAACTGCTGGCAGGTGATTGTCTCACGTGGTTCAGAAGTTTTAGATACACTTTTGACACAGTGGAAGGGTTTAAGGAAGCATTCCTGAAACGATACTGGGCGTCAGACGTGCAAGAAAATCTAAAACTAGATCTGTACGCCAGAAAATACAGTACTAATGCACCTACTAAGTACTCGGAATTTTTCACTGCTCAGCTGTGTAAATTCAGGGAGCTGGATATCGCTCCAGCTGAAAATGATCTATGTTCTGCCATTGCAAGACAATTTCCATATGAGATACAAAGGTTATTGATCTCATCTAATGCAAAATCTGCTGTGCAAGTGGAGAGTGTGTTGCGTCAATTGGATATGACCACCGCACATGTGACTCCAAGGCAACAGAGACAAGCGGAGCAAGTACATTTTATGGCTAGCAGCCATGATGACAGGGAGAAGCCCTCTACCAAGAACAAGTCATCCAGTACAGACACTCATGGACTTGGTCGCGAGTACGGACACAATGAACCTAGGGGAATCCAATCTCATACTAGGGGAGGCTATAGAGGAAGGAATAATAGACATACGGGTTATAGAAGGCAAGAAAACAAACCGTATTACAATAACTACAGACAGGATAATAGAGAAAATGGGGAAAATTATCCTAGAAGGAATGTAAGGCCGGAAGATAGAAGTGAGGAATACCGAGCCGAAATCGAAGAAAGATACCAGGAAAGTCGACGCTATATGGATGAGCGGATGGACGAACCTGAAGGACAAAAGGGAAAGTGGAGTGAAGCAATGAAAAATCATAAA
This sequence comes from Meconema thalassinum, assembly GCA_946902985.2. NCBI lineage: Eukaryota > Metazoa > Arthropoda > Insecta > Orthoptera > Tettigoniidae > Meconema > Meconema thalassinum. The sequence continues at coordinate 87,091,177 of OX336393.1, forward strand.
TCACCCGACCAACTTGAGGGAGCTCAGAGTTTAGAGTTACAGTCACAATTAAGGATTGAGGGGAAAAAAAGACCCCAAGGATAAAAAACATCCAAATTTAGATTGGCAAAAGTGGAAACATACCTGGAGCTGGGAGGAAATTGAAATTGTAAATTGGATAGCTAGACCAGATGAATTGATAAATGAAGAAATTGAAGGGATAACACCCATAAGAAGGGAACTGCCTATTAAAATGTTACGGGTAGAAGGGTTACTGGCCAGAGCATTAATTGATACAGAATCAACTGTAAGTCTTATCACACAGAGCCTACTTAACGAATTGGAATCTAGAGGTCGTGTGTTGAAAATTCCCACGTCAAGTGTAAAGATTAAAGGAATTATCCCTGAGAAATCGTTGACATAAAACTGTCAAGTGTACATTGATAACATCATCGGAGGTACTGAAATTTCACAATGCTTTTTGCTGGTGAGTCAGTTACCATACAATATTATATTTGGGTATTGACTTTATCCGTGAGAACAGGGTCATAATAGACCTAGCGCAAAATTGCATAAGAATTCAAAAAGAGGACGTGGACGAGCAAAACATAAATTTACAGGAACAAAATACAAGATTTGATGAACAGGTATGGCATGTGGGAGAAGTAACCGGAGAAGGTTATATGGCCACAGAAGAGGCACTGGAAGTCTTTAATATAGAACTAGAAGATGGTGTAGAAACCGAGTTTGAAGCCACCCTGTTAGGAAAAATAGAAGAAGCCAAGATCAAGTTGGAAGATAAAGAGATATTAAAGGAATTATTATTGGAATATAGGGCTGTATTTGATTCCAAACCAGGAAAGATCCAAAATTTTAAATACGCTTTTCAAGTGAAGGATTGGGCACCGTTTAGACAAAAACCATACCCGGTTGCAGAAAAACATTACACACAAACTAAGAAAACACTGCAGGAAATGAAAGATGCAGGTGTTATAGAAAAAATGGCAACGCCTTACGTTAGTCCATTAGTGATTGTGAGTAAATCGGATGGCTCAGTGAGGGTGTGTTTAGATGCCAGGAACTTGAATGCCAAAATCATCCCCGAAAATGATTCGGCACCACCCACAAAAGAAATACTGAGAAAATTTAAGGGCATGAATTTTTTTACAAATATAGATATGACACCTTCATACCATCATCTCGAACTTGAAGAGAAAACCAGCCTGTTAACTGGATTTCAGTTCGATCAGCAGACATATTGCTTTAAGAGATGTCCATTTGGATTAAATACAGCGGGGTCAGCACTTATAAGAGCACTTGATCGCAACTTGTCAGAAGTGGTAAAGGACTGTACTATTCGTTATGTTGATGACATACTGCTCACCTCGGAGAATGTTGAGGAACATATGGAAATTTTAATGAAATTACATGAAGATTTAAGGAAAGCTAACTTCAAGATTAACTTTAAAAAATCAAACTTTTGTCAACGACAAGTTACGTTTTTGGGACACGTAATTGACAAAGATGGTGTCAAACTGAACCCATGTAAACTTGAATCTATAAGAAACTTTCCAAGGCCGATGAAAGTGAAGAATGTTCGCCAATTTTTGGGATTAATAGGTTTCTTCTCAGGACATTGCCCGTCATACACTAGAACAGTTGCACCGTTGCAAGATCTTCTGAAGAAGAACGGTAAATGGAAATGGACGAAGGAAGCTGAGAAAGCGTTTGTTGAGGCCAAGGAAATGCTCTTAAATTACGTGAAGTTGGGATATCCTGATTTTAATCAGAGATTTATCTTCCAGACAGATGCATCCCAAGTCGGCATTGGAGCGATGCTATATCAGGAAGACCCGGAAAATCCTGAAAGAAAGAATTATTTAGCTTTCTCTAATAGAAGACTGAAACCACACGAGAAAAATTATACAATCAGCGAGATCGAGCTGTTAGCAATATTGCATGCTTTACAATATTGGCGTAAAATTGTATATGGGTTTCCAGTCACGCTCCGAACGAATCATAAAGCCTTAACCTTTTTGATGAAGACGGACTTGTCCAGTCAAAGGCTGATGCGTTGGGCTTTATATATTCAGCAGTTTGATGTCATTATAGAATATTGCCCAGGGAAGGAAAACTTCGTTCCAGACTACTTAAGTAGACAGCCAGAGTCCACAGAAGAGGAAGTAATGGCTATAGATTTGGAAAATAGAGATCAACGCACTTTGAATGAATTAGGGAACATTAGTCAACAACAACGCGAAGATCCATGGATAAACCTGCTCACATCTTTCTTTGAAGGAAAGTTAACTAGAGGAACACCAGTATATATTGAAGCTAGTAAGATAGCTAGAGATTATAGTTTTTATAATGGGATGTTACATAAGTTTGAGGACTCTGACCATACTCGATTGAGAATCGTTATACCTGCCTGTTTGCAGAGGAAAACGGTATGGTTAGCCCATAGATCCTTTGGACACATGGGAGTCGATAAAACAGTCTCGATGTTGAAAGAAATATTTATATGGCCGAGACTGAGGGAGACTGTACAGGATACGTTGAAGACATGTGATCCTTGTCAAAGAATTAAACCAAATGCGTTTTTGATGAGACAAACGCCGATACCATTGATACCTGAGAGGCTATGTCAGATCATCTCGATTGACAACTTTGGACCATTGCCTAAGGCTAGGAGAGGAAATCGACATATTATGGTGGCTATGGATGTCTTTACAAATATGGTTGTTCTTTCTCCCATACATATGACTAGTACCAAACAAGTATTAAAGCGGCTAAAAGAAAAAGTGTTACCTATTCTGGGTAAACCAGAGAATCTGTTATCAAATCACGGTAGTTGCTTTACCAGCGTGGAATTTAGACAGGAATTAGAGAGACTTGGAATACGCCAAATACTGTCAAGTATTCGCCATCCTGAGGCAAACCCTGTTGAAAGAGTGATGAGAGAAACGGCATAGTATTGCATGATATACTGTGCCGAGGAAAATTGGAAGTGGATAGATATTTCGGATATAATTGAGTTTTGCATCAACAACACGATACATGAGGCTACTGGAGAGATACCTATAACGTTGCATCGGAATGAGCAACCAGAGATACCTTGGAGTCAGGTCATACCTATACCGACGGACGCTCAGCCTGGGAGAGAAGTCCGTATAAGAAGAGCGTTTGAGCATTTGCAAGCCCAAGCTGAAAGAAGGCAGCGAAGAAATAGGCATAAAAGATACCATTGACCATTATTGGTAGGAGAAATGGTGTTAGTGAAAAGACCAGCCATTTCTGATCCTGGGAACCGCGTGTACAAGAAGTTTCAGAAAATGTACCACGGCCCATATAGAGTAATAAGGGATCTAAGAAACAATGCATATAGAATTCAGCATTGTGAAACGAATCACGAAGTAACCATGAATTCGGCAAATTTGAAAGTATATTATCCTCCCGAAGACTTCAATGAAGCAAATGAACAAGCCCTGGTTATGGAACAAATTAAAGATGATGAATACATTTTAAGAGGAAATAGGAGTATGTTGAGACATGATCCAGAGAGGGAACGTGAAAGGCAAGCAGCAAATTGTGAATGTGAACTGGAACAAACTTATTTTGAGTTAAAGAGATAACTGAATTAATTGAAGAAGAAAATTTCAATTTAAGGAAAGAAAATTAGGAAAGAAAGAAACGGGTAGGGATAGACCACACCCGTAACGAAAGATGAAGTTCTGTAGACTTTTAGTTCAGAAAATAAAGGAAGGAAGAACGGGTAGGGACAGAGCGTGCCCGGCCTACACCATTACCGGATATAACTTTAAATTAGAAAACCCGAATCATCGTGGGATTCTATGAGAGAATAAAATTAGGGGTGCTGCGAGATGTTATGATGGCTTCGACACTGAAAGGATGAAATTTTCTATGAAAAACATTAAATAAATTTCCTCAGATTTCAAAGATTTATTTATCTAAGGAGGGGAGATTTGAGCCCATGTGGATTGGTTCAAGTGCCGAATCCATACCTTTATATGTAAAAATGATAAGAAATAATGCAGTCTTTAGAAGGGATTTTTAAAGAATTTTAAAGGGTTAATAAGAAGTTGGGCTGTTACAAGGTGACGCAACCGCGAGTGACCACTAGTCACGCGAGCATGAGATCACGGATGACGTGGCGATAAGAGGCTAGCGCATGATTATTAATAGAGCTGGTATTTTTCCGTTGTGAGTGACAGAGAAGAAGTTTCGGGAAAAGATCTTACTCAGCGATAAAACGCCAACGCGCAATGACGCAAGAAGAGAAGTAATTAAAATTAAGCCATTTGCAAGCATTTAATTAATAAAATGAATCCGTCACTGTTGATCATCCTGGGAAAGAGACTTTTATGTGTGGAAAAGGTTTATAATAATTGCACAGGAAAGAACTTCACCCGCGGCATGACGTCGATAGTTATTCCCCGAGCCCAAAGCTAGCAGAGAGGGAAAATAAAACCACAATACCCACGCATCTTAGGAGCCCATTTATTTAATATCTTGGAATTGTGTGATCGATTTTCGTGATTAAAAGAACCCTTTTTACGTTTAAAACGAGAGCTTCTTGGAGACATACTTTTCAAAATTATACGACAATTATTTTAGAATTTAGTGTTGGAGAAGAAACAAATCTGATCTTTTTGTGGCAGATTTGAATATAAACCCTGGACTTGCCAGGAAGAGTATGCAGTATTCACCAGACCGTGATAGGTCGTGTTACTCTGTATCGCAGACGAGCACCCCGTATGGGAGTCGCCGTTTAAGTATCGTCAATAGTATCGCCGTGAGAAGAAGCATCACAATCCTTGTTATAGGAAATACAGCATCAAGCTTCGGACTTTATAAATTTCACCAGTACAGTCAAAGTCTTAGACTGTGGACTTAAGCAATTACCGGTGATAGGTACTCGAATCTAAATAGTTTCAGTTAAAGAACCGCAGCATCATAGGATTTCGGAGCACCCAAGAACAGTGAACTATACAATTCTATCTCTACGTTAAATAACCAGATCAGGGTAAAACGTGATAGTACCGCCTAGTGTTCCTGAACTTAGGAGACTAGAGCGGAGTGCGATAGAATTTAGGAATCGAGATTTCAGGCTTTGTCTATGTGTAGACAAATGAACAGAAAGGCATTGGAATTACTCCAATAGTTCAAGATCCGCAGAATCAGAAAGTAAAATCTACGTGTGGATTACCAGACAAGGAAATTACTAGGTCGCCGTTATACTAGTTCAAGCGATTCTAGAAGTAAAACGTCAAGCAAGCAAGCTTGTAGTTTAACGTGACCGTTAACCTCGAGATCATGAGCCACTGGACCTCCTTTTTACGTGGAATCCGAACCACAGGACATGGCATTTCACTTCAAAAATCTCACATGCATTGACCGGGAATCGAACCCGGACCGCCTTGGTGAGAGGCATACAGCTAGACCGCAGAGCCACCACGCCCCAAGTAAAACGTCAGTGATAGACTTATATTAAACGAACAATTTAGCGTCAAGCAAGATACGATATCGTGCATTAAAATCATTAAGCCGATAGTCAAACCCGGAATAAGAGAATCAACCGTTCCAGTGAGGGTAGTTCGATCGAGACTTTCAATCATCCCAGTGGATTAGGAAGCCAACGTAAATAAAGTGCAACCCTTGGAAACGGGAAAGAATAAGGAAATCACGTGTGTTAAGGCAAATAATTAATGCCAAAGTGATAAAATTTTATGTAATTCAAGTTTAGTGAAAATTTTGGGTGTAATATATATATATTTTTAGTGAATTTGTATCTGTTTTAAGTGAAAATGAATCTCAAAATGGTATTCTTTAGATTAAATGTGATCAGTGTATATGTTTTATGTGATGTTAAAAAAGTGTTACCAAGTGTAGATATGATCATGAATATGGCTTAAGAAGCAGTAAGTGGGTGAAATGTTTCATCGATGGAGAACTCGGTCTCTGACCGGAAAATCATGTGAGTATTAATTTCAGTATTATGTGTTTTGGGAAGATTTGCGCAAAATCCTCAGAAGTGGAAGTAGGGATGTTTGAAAGCATGTGAAATATAGGTTGCGCGATCTGAACGATTAATTTGATTGAAATATAAGTAATTTGAAATATTAATGAATCCCTTGTGGAAAATATTCAGTGGAATATCAGTAATATGGTAAATAATATAATTATGGTAAAGCAAGCGCGTTAATAATAATAATAATTTAATTAATTAATTATGAGATGAATATTATATTGAATAAGTGGTAGCTGCAAGAGCTCCTTAAATGAATTTTTAATATGTTGTGGAACCAATAATGTTCTTAATGTTATAAATAATTATTGCTGATGGAGGCTAAGGCTGAATATATTATTTTCGAGACGAAGATCAAATTTTGATTTGAATTCATTTATTTCTTTCTTTGGAAGGCAACTTGGCTATTTTATGTAATGAACGCCATGTCGCGCAATTGAAATAATTTGTCACACTAGGAACGCGTTGAAATGCTCGGTAATAGTGATTATTGGGGACAGTTAGTAGCGGTAATGAGTTATGTTGAATTGTGGTACTATGCAATAATGAAAAGGGTGCAATTTATGTTGAATTATGAGCGCTGGTTGCGTATTATACCTTCCCTAAGTCGCTAATGTTGTAAGTCCTCAAAGTTGGGATACGGTTCCCGAGGCAGTTTTAAGGGATTGAACTCAGAGTCTCCCACGTCGAAGCCCTATATATATTTGTTGTTTTATGGATTCTCTTATCCGCTAATGTGGACACTTCATAATTATACTTTACCGAAGCTAAGAGAATAGGTATGTAGAAGCTAAAAATGTATTGTTGTTAATTTGTATTATAAGCCTTGTCTTTCAAAAGAAACGCATTAAAGCAGCTGGTAGTAAACGCTGTATAGCCCGTCTCTCGAGGGAACGAGACGTTGGGTCCCCCTCCTTCCAAAGCCATAAATCAGCCAAGTATTGAGACAGACCCTTACAAACTCTCTTGTAGAGAAAGGTCAAGAACGAGCTGTCTGGTTCACGTTACACGGATGTGTTTAAGATTGTTTTAACGACCCAGTATTTGACCTGAGGTGCTTTTACGTTCATTATTATGGCTTGCAGAGTTCAGATCGTTGCTTCCTTAAGATATAATGGTCTTTGAAGACAATATAATAAAATCCCGAACTTCATTATTAAATGATTCAGTTGATTCACGAGTTCTGATGAAAATGTTGAGATTTTGGGAGTAATCTTAAGTTGACTTGGTCAGTAGTTTTCTATAACTCGGGGATGCGCAAATTTTTCCAATCACGGTAGTGAGTTGGTAGCTTGAGAAGAGAGATGGTAACAAATGAACATTGTGGGAGCCTAAAAATAATTAATAAGTAGCCATACTATAATATTGTAATTAAAGCTAGATATACTCATGTGAAAACTAAATGGTGTGTGTTAATTGTTAACACGATGCATGTAAGCTTTACCGAGCCATTTGGAGCTCGTTTTTAAGGAATTAGGATTTGTGCCACATGGGAGTGAAACTCAGATGAAGTTTTTGTTTGTTTTTTGGATAACCATTAATTATTATTTTGTGAATAATTAATTTGAATTCCTTGTTCATCTTTGGACAAGTGTGAAGTGTAGTGTCAGTGTTTTATATTTATTTTGTAGCGCCATATTTTGAATAATTAAATGTTTTGATAGTAGGATTGGATTTTGTTTATTTTAGGAAGTGTATCCTATGCTTAATCCAGAGTGTGTAAGTCACAGAGTGGGAGAACATACCATGAACCCCGATACTCCCGATTGAGCATTGCTGGCGAAATGTGATTTGCATATTTCATTGTTGAAATGGGCACAATACCTCCACTTTGTAACAACTCCAGAGGAATGTTATTAGGACCAGGAGCCTTTCTCGGCTTTAGTTGATTGAGCGCTTTGCTGAAATCTCGGAATATCGGCGGAACCGCCTTCCATGGTTGTTGGGGCTGCTGAGAGACGTTTCGAAGTAAGTCCTCGGCAACATTGGAGGCACGATTTAGAAGTGCGGAGAAATGTTCCTTCCAACGCTCCAAAATTTGTACTTGTTCAGTTAAAATGGCGGAATTGTCAGCAGTTTTCAATGTACCTGATGATGATCGGATTGGGCCGTATGCCTCCTTTATGCCTGCATAGAATTTTCGCAGGTCACGGGCATCAGATAGTCTTTGCAGTCCTTCAGCTTTTCGCTGCCACCAGTTGTTCTTTATTTCCCTGATTTGTGCCTGACTTTTCCCCCTAAGTTGCACGAATTGTGATTTTTTCACACTGGAAGACGGATCTTGAAGAAAGGATAGATGGGCTTCCCGTTTGGCATTGATGAGACACATAATTTCATCATTATTTTCATCAAACCAGTCTTGTCTTTTGTTCTTCACAAAACCAATTGTTTCCTCTGCTGACTCAGTAATGACCTTCTGAAGCGTTGTCCATTCCTGTACTACACTATTTGTGCTAACAGCATCCAGCTTATTTGCGATTTCATTTCTGTAATCTGTAGCAATTGATTTTACTTGGAGTTTAGAAGTGTCAAATTTCCGTCCTGACAGGTTGTGGATGGATCGTTTCGGTTTGCGGCAGATTGAGATCCTCAACCGGCAAAAAAGGAGCTTATGATCTGTCCAACAGTCATCGACACTTCTTGCGGTCCCGGTGACAAGGATGTCCTTTGTATCACATTGCCTGTTAATGATATAGTCAAGGATGTGCCAGTGCTTCGAGCGAGGATGCATCCAAGTGGTTTTGTAGCGATTCGGCAGGCGGAACTGAGTGTTGGTAATAAAGAGTTCATGTTCAGCACATAGACTAAGGAGTAATAGGCCTTTGGCATTGCAGTTGCCAAGTCCTTGTTTTCCCATCACATTGTTCCATAATTGATGATCTTTACCAACTCTGGCGTTGAAATCGCCAAGCATTAGGAGTTTGTCTCTAGATGGTACTTTGGTGATGATTGTGCTCAGCAGGTTGTAGAATTGATCTTTAACTTCTATATCAGCATCCAAGGTGGGAGCATATGCAGAGATAAGAGTCATAAAGTGACCCCCGGAGAGTGGGATTCGGAGAGTCATAATTCTTTCACTGACAGCAGTTGGAGTTAGCTGGTGACCATTCACCAGTGTGGTCTTTATAGCGAAACCAACACCATGAATACGGCGCTCTCCCTCATCTTTTCCCTTCCAGAATATGGTGTAACCTGAACTGAACTCTGTAATTTTACCTTCGTTGGACAATCTGGTTTCACTTAAGGCAGCAATATCTATGTTCATTCGACCAAGCGATGTTCTTCGCTCATGCCTGTTATTGTCCTTCAAATCGAGTAACTTTCGAACATTCCAGGATCCTATCATTAATGTTTGGATATTCTTTGTTTTCGTTTTTCGACCGCAAAAGGGGTGACCCGCTGGGTGCGGCCTCCCAGCCGGCTGAAGGTGTGACTACCGATGTTTAGCCCACATTTTCTAGGGCCTTCCCCATTCGGGGTGGGCAGCGGTGATCCTAAAGAGGCCTGCCCAAACACAGATGCAGGACCGAACTCCTGAGTAGTCACGAGGTCTCAGAAAGACGACCATCACACATCTGCTGCCAACATGCAGGTCCGAACTAGAGGCTTCCAGTTTCAACCCAAAAACCTGCCTCCACCATCCTTATCCCATCGCCGCTGGACTTGTGTTGAAAGATGTGACAGCAGGAAAAAGGTGCCACCAGCGAGATTTTGTTTAAGGTGGATCACAGCTTGCAAGGAAGTGACCCACACACTATGATCTCGGAACTATACCCTGCGGCACAAAAGAAATGAGACGTGCAGGTTCTAGCACCGTGACTGCAATGGACTGCCGCAGACTCTAAATACCATTGAGTTGCGCCTTCACAGCCAGTCCATCTGGCATGACCTCATCCGCCTCCACGACCGTTGAGAACCACAAGGGAAGTTCCTCCTCCGTCCGTTTTGCCGTTGGGCCAATATATACGTAATGGGTTTAAGTGTCATTTCCTACACTGAGGGGACCATCACCCCACCTAAAGGGGCTCATCCGCCAGAAGCCGTTGGCCCCTTCAGGGGGTCGAGTTATTTACCGCCGCCCAACATTCGGCGTTAGCTGTTTTTACAGCTGGTTGCCAAACCAGCTAACCCTCCTCCTTTCGCATTCCGGACTTGGGACCGGACAAAGGCGGAGTTCCGAATCACATATAACACACACTAATACAGCCATCACAATTAACACCGGTTATCTGACAGATTCTACACACACCCAAAGTACACGGAGCTACATGACCGCGTTGTCGCAACCCCAAAACTGAGGAACCAACCAACCAACTGATGCTTTAATCTGAGACGATGTTGAACTTGTAATACTTTAGGCTACATCCTTTACCATGTCGTGTTGTAGTGACTGTCATCTCTGAGGTCCGGGTTCGATTGCCGGCTCTGCCAAGAAATTTAATTATGGTATGAGGGTTGAAGCGGGGTACATTCAGCCTATGGAGGCAGAAACGAGAAGAGATGGGTTCAATTCCCACCTCAGCCATTTAATAGGTGGGTTTTCTGCGACTTCCCACTTCTACTCCAAGCAAATTCTAGTCTCATATACAAATACGCAAACTGCTATTCTCACTACAATAACACAGGTTATCGGACAATTACCTCCCACGCCCAAGTACACGGGGATAAATGACCGCGATGCCGCAAGCCCCTAAATGAACTAAGGTTGGTTGGTTGACTCCTTAGTTTAGTGGCTGCAACAATGCAGCCATGTAGCCCCGTGTACTTTGGGTGTGTGTAGAATTTGTCTGATAACCGGTGTTAATTGTGATGGCTGTATTAATGTGTGTTATCTGTGATTCAAGTAGAAGGACTGCAGACGATTAATTTTTTCAAGTAGTTCCTACTTTTGCTACCAAATGCTACCGTCCACGACACCTAGCTGCGGACATGGCTAATAAATGCCATCACAGTTAGCACCTGGTGGCGAATGTTGGAACTAATATAGCGTTATCAAACTGACCTACAAATTTTAGCTTCCACAAGTGTAGTTAGTGGAAGGTTCTTTTTCATGCCATAAATCTATGTCATGGGACCGCCGGCTTTAATTCCCCTCCGAAGGAAGGCATACTGAAGGATTTTTAACGCTCTCAAAAATTCGGTGACTTCGGTCGGGTTTCAAACCGTGGTCTTGGGCATAGAAGCTAGTATGCTACCAACTACGCCACCGAAGCCGCTTAAATGAAGGAACAACAACGCTTGATCTTGTTTAGTTGATGTAGTATAGACTTATGTCTCTTATTGTCAAATTCACGTAAACAGCGCTTACACACTAAGTTACATGGGTGCTTGAAATAACACTCATTTAATGGAAATGCACATCTACTGATAACACTGCGTGACAATCATTTGTGACGCAGTCTAGCTCAAGCATCTCATTGAACTTTGCCTTACAAGATACGGCAGATCATTAGCGAACACAGCCCCAGACAAAACGGGGTAACACCACAAGCAAACATAATTATTATGACGTAAAGAATAACTTTGAGATGATGCAAATAATAGTCTATCTCATAATACGATCTTAGTGTGTCCATATCTTCAAGACCTTGACTGACTAAAAAGGTCTCACCTCTTTCATCATGAAGTCAGTGACTCCATTATCATCTATTCGTTACCATAAAACATTCAGATCACAAACAATGTGATAAGATGTGCTGGTCAATGCGTGGCTGACTAACCACGTGCTGTAGAATTGTGCGATCTTCTCCAAGCACCAGTCTGCTTGCACCGGCTACAGCTACATGTCCCGATGTTGTTAACTATTGACTAGCTGCTAGCAACTAGGTTATGTGCTATGTGCTATGCACTACGGAGATTTGGGACATGACTGATTGATTCATGGCTTCCTTCACAGACTTGTGTTCAGCAACGCATTGGGCTTTCATGCTAATACCTACAATTTCTATAACTTCCTTGACGTAGTCGACAATCTAGCATGCACTTTCGTTCACTAGCTACTACAGACAGAGGCGGATCCAGGCCTTGCGGGGCCCTGGGCGATATGATAAGTTGGGGCCCACAACAATAGAAAATAAAAAATAAAAATAAAAATCAAATGGAAAATAGTTTGGTAATAATAATAAAATAAAGAATAGTTACAATATTTTGAATACACTACAGTTCATTTTTTTTAATAATACGAAAGAAACCTTTAAGTCCCCTTGAAGAAGATTATGTAAACTATGAAATATTAAAATATTACTTTGCGAATTGTTTCCCGGCTGAAGTCTTCCATCATTTCACTTATTTATTTATTTAACGTATGATGAAAACAACCTACATACATGTACTATTTACATATCAGTGGAAGATAAGCACGGAGTAAATACAAATTAACATGTATATACAAAGCAATTTACGAAGCTTGAGAGAAAAAATAACAGGAATAAAACAATATATGTATACATCACTATCTACCTGACAACTTCGACAGTTCAATTGTAAACATTGAGTGTGAGTGATGTACGTCTCACTAAATGTGAATTTCACTGAAACCTAAACTTGCTAAACGGTCACGGGAGGTCACAGCTGCATTGAAAAAAGAATATGAATTATAAATTAGTTTTAAAAGTTTGAAAAGTATGATTAATTAATCAATTAAATTTAAAACAATCCATGGCGCGAGGCCCCCTGGACCGCGGGACCCTGGGCGGTCGCCCTCCTCGCCCTCCCCTAGATCCGCCCCTGACTACAGACTTGATTGCTATGTGCTAAGCAGTATTGGATCACAACCTCTGACGTCACATCCCATGACGACATTGGCTAAGTCAGTGTACTATCGCGTGCATTAATAACGGGCCGCATTACCGAGCGGGAGTTGAGTTTTCGAGCCATCAGGTTGCCATCACTTGGTGTGTCCTCGGGAGGAGAATGCTGAGAGCCGTTATTGGGCACCTCTCCTTGTAGGCAAGGGGGGAGAGGAGGGGGACAGATCGAGGAGCGCAGCGACAACTTTGATTTTCTTTAGTTTCGCGCTTGGAAGATTGTTACAGATAACGAGACGGTTTTAATAAATCTAAATTGAAACGCCAAGTAATCCATTAATTGTTAAATCTCGTTAGAAATGCACTGTTGAGTTTTACTGGGTATGAATTCTTTTGAGAATCGTGTTTTCGCAGTTAGGGACTAAACACAGTTTAATAAGAAGAAAAAGAAGGAAATCGCAAACGTCCTAAACTAATTATATTTTTAAGCAATTTTCTTAATAAAAATAACTGATAAGAAAAAGACAAACTAAAGAGCATCATAAAAACCTTTGTAATTATAAAAGCACTCACGTTAACAGGAGGTTTGTTAGATCAAATAATAGAACTTGAAGCGATGCTTGTGTAGCAGAGAATTTTTTTTTATGATTCAACATACCGTAAGCTTCTGATTCGTTTTTCATGGATAAAATCAGAGGAGGCAAAATCTTTTTTATTATTCAACATCAACAAAATATTAAGCAACAGAAAAAACAGCTCATTAACTTTATTCCCACATCAGTTTTTATAATTAATAATGACAAATCCCAACCTAAATCAACCGAAACCACAGCCTCACTCTCATTTTTCGGTGTCTTGAACTAAGACACTTTCTTTGTCACTTCATAAGATGCTTTTTAGTGTCTCAAAATCTTAAATCTTAAGTTAAATATCTTAAAAGTAAGACAGAATTTCAATATATGTCTGAAATCATTTTTATCAAGACACTAAAAAGCACCTTGGGCGAAGCGACAAAGAAAGTGTCTTAATTTAGCCACCAAGAAATGAGAGTGCTTTGTAGAAAATAGACGTCTATTCGTCTTATAGACGTCAAAGTTTTACATTTTCAGCAAAAATTAAGTATATTAATCATGTTTGAAAAAATAAATATTTAATAGCCTAGGTTGTAAGGCAAACTAGCTTATTTTAACCTTCGAAATATCTACCCTGCAAAATGGCACTGGATTACCCTTATGAAGCGAGTTATGACACGTCATTCTGCTAGGTGAAGACTTTTGAATACGCTAAACGTTTACGTCAAGTTGTCCTATAACCGAGGCTAAGTTTAGTTATTTTCTGCAGTTGTGAAAAACTATTGCTACTTTGCCAGAAACGTAAAATTTAGCCGTCTATTAGACGTTTATTTTCTTAGGAAATTTAGTGACAAAACCTAACACTGTTCATAGCAGGCAATCACAGATTAAACTTATGTCAGGCAACAACAAAATTAATTTAATTTCTTTTTACTGAGTAAATTACTTCAACCAAACATGTCAGTCAAATATAAACTTCAAGCTTCTTTCAATGAGTAAATTATTTCAACCAAAAATGTCAGTCAAATTTAAACTTAAAGCGTTTTTTCAATGAGTACCGTAAATTATTTCAATCGAAAATGTCAGTCAAATTTAAACTTAAAGCTTTTTTCCACTGACAAGTGAGTAAATTATTGCAACCAAAAATGTCAGTCTCTTGTGATTAACAGGTGACACCACACTCCCCCCCCCCCCCCCCTTACCCCCTCCCTCCCTTGCCTACAAGGACAGGTGCCCAATCACGGCTCTCAGCATTCTCCTCCCGAGAACACACCAAGTGACGGCAACCTGATGGCTCGAAAACTCAACTCCCGCTCGGCAATGCGGCCCGTTATTTATGCACGCGATAGTACAGTACATATCTCTGTTGGCAGCATTGTCCCGTCCGATAAATTTTCTTCAAAGAATAAATAACTTCTATTTAACGGTTCAAGTAAGATGACGCAGACGTGACGACATTCTCCACAGGTGTACGAGTCTCTCCCATCTTTGCCAACATGAACGGAATTGTGAAACTTTCATAAAAAGCGAGGACTCAAAGTCAAAGACTGTTCACCAAGTCACTGCTTCGCCCGATAACAGTTATGAATGCTAGGTGATAGACTACTTTTAACCGAGGTCTAATAAGATTTCCTTGTATACGACATTAGTCCTTTTCCCTCCAGCAGTGAACACGAAAAGATTTCGGTTTGATGTAACACGCGATAGAGCCACGTAAAGCTGTCCATGAGAAAAACATTCTCCACTGAGATCAACTCCAGTCACGCTAAGTGTCTGGCCCTGTGATTTGTTTATAGTCATGCCAAAGTAGACTCTTACTGGGAATTGTACTCGTTTGTAATGATAAGGCAGATCTGAAGGAACCATAGGGATTCTGGGTACTAAGACCGTTTCTCCTGTACCACAGCTAGTTAAGATAGTTGCTTCAATGGAACAGTTTTTCAAAGTTTTCACTACCAATCGCGTCCCATTGCATAACTTTAGAAGGTGTAAATTACGTAGCAATATAATAGGCAATACCACTTTTAAAATAAGCTTGTGTGGTGGCAAGCCAGAAAGAAGTAAAGAATTTAGGAATTCTGTAGGGTAATGAACAGCTTCTTCACTATCGACAACTGCAACTACTGAGTAATATACCTAGGTACTGTACTTGAGCCTGGGCAGTGAATTTGGAGAACACCAAGTCATTAATTTTCACAACTTGAACGTTTGTTGGCGATGATATTGATCTTTCTTTAAACCATGAATGAGACTTGTTCGATAGGTCATGGATTTGAGGATAAACGCTATCAATCAATTCTTGAATGCTGCTTACTAAAACTCAGAAATCGTGACTGAGGGTAATTTTCCCGTCAATGACCGGTAAATCTCCATTTCCGACTCTAAGTAACAAATTTGCAAACATCTTCTGAAGATTAGAGTACTCTCGTGTTAGTTTTGAGTGCCAATTTTTTATATCCGGTCAGATTTAATATCTTTTTAATGGAGCGTTCACCTCGTCTGCTCTCGTTCCTCTGGTAACAACTGGTAAGATTTGACGAAAATCTTCGGCGAACAAAACTGTGCAGCCACCCATAGGTGTGTTCCGATTCCCTATATCACGCAAGGTCCTGTCTACAGCTCCAACGGAAGTTTTGTGCGACATTGTAGCCTCATCCCATAAAACTAAAGAACAATTTTGGATTAAAGTGGCAGTGTTACTTTGTTTTGAAATATTACATATCGGTACGCTTCCATCATTACTGCTAACTTTCAAGGGAAGTGTAAATGTTGCATGTGCTGTTCTTACCCCTTCCAAAAGAGTGGCTGCAATTCCAGATAATGCGACGGCAAGAGCAATATTACCACCAAGCCCCACTTTGGCGATCAACAAATTAATCAAGAACGTTTTGCCAGTGCCTCCAGGGGCATCGTGTCATAAGCTTGTTTCTGATCGTGGTTCAGATGGTGTTCTTCTTGAGCAGGGGTCTCCAAACTACGGCCCGGGGGCCACATCCGGCCCACGGACAGATTTTGTCCGGCCCGCGGAGAGCTAGCATACTTGAAAACTCCTTTTAGAGAACATATTTTTTTTATAGCAAATTAAATTTAGTTTACTGAAGTATTCTAATTTTATGTTGAATAATTATTAATATGACATCTACATTGATATGGTCATGGGCTAACTACTCATAACATTGTTGTAGGCTTATTGTTATTGTTTTTGTGATAAGTTGGATAAAGAAACACAGAATTGTAATGAGTAAAGACATGTATAACATGCAGACATATGAAATACTAATGAGATTTATGTAATTGAGATTTTCCACTGACAATAGTTTGTAGTTGTGGACTAATTTTACTTGTACCAATTATTAAAAGAGATTTAAGATGCTCATCAGTTAATTTAGATCTGTAAACATTTTTTGTGTACTTCATTTTGGAGAAGGTCTTCTCACACAAATAAGTAGTACCAAAAACAGAAAACAGCCCACGAGCAAATTTATGCAAATTATCAAATTGTGTCAGTGGAAGACTCTTATAAAATTCCAACAAAGATGAGTTTTGATATTTGTTCTTAATTATATCACTGCACTGTAGTTCAATCATTTCCATTTGAAGTTCCGAGGCTAGGGTTTCAATGTCAGTATCAAAAGGATCCTGAAAAATCTTAATTTGATTCGCAAAGGCATCGAAGTCCGAGAAACGAGTATCAAAATTTATTTTCAAAGCACTCAAAGTTTCGATTGAAAAATCGATAGGAAACTCAGTCTCAGTGGTGTGGCTGAATATTTCACATGTTTTAAAATGTGAAAAACATTTACTTCGTAGTTGTGATTGAAAGAGTATCAATTTCTTCCGGAATGATTTGATATTAGTGTATAAATCAGGAAGATGCTGGTTTTCTCCTTGCAATCTCAAATTCAGTTCGTTCACATGTTTTGTCAAATCAACATAGAATGCTAACTTCCACAGTCATGCGTTGTTTTGTAATTCAGTAAGAGGGCGATGCTTCTCATTCAAAAAAATTTCGATCACTGCTCGAAGTTCAAAAAAGCGCTGAAGGACTTTCCCACAACTAAGCCAACGTACGGCAGTATGATAAGGTAAGTCATTTTCTCCAATCTCTTCAATAAATTGTCGGAATTGTCGGTGATTCAGCCCAAAAGATCTCATAAAATTAACAGTTGATATGACTGGTTTCAGAACTTCAGACATATCCAAACATTTTCCGCACAAAGACTGTTGATGAATGATACAATGTAAGACTAATGGTTTTGAACCACCGTCATTTTCTACAGCCTTTGACACAAGAGCGACCACTCCTTTATCTTTCCCACTCATGTTTTTGCCTCCATCAGTTGTAATACATTTCAAGTTTTTCCATCGAAGGTTCTTTTGATTAATGGCCATTTCAACTCCTTTAAAAAGATCTGTACCAGTAGTTGTGCCATGAATACTATACATATCAAGAAGTTCTTCATGCACTTCATAGCTTTTATCTACTCCTCGAATATAAATCAACACCTGAGCAGTATCTGACACATCCGTTGACTCATCCAAGGCCAAAGAAAACCACTCAACATCTCCATTTTTGTCGAACAGTTGAGAGGATATATTTTCAGCGATGTTTTCTACCCTTCGAGCCACAGTGTTTGCTGACATACTGACAGTTTTTAATAAATTTACCTTTTCAGGGCACATTTCTTCGGCTGCTGCAATTATGCATTCTTTGATCATTTCTCCATCGGTGAATGGTTTTCCACGTTTTGCAATTTCAAGAGCCACACGAAAGCTGGCACGAGTTGCAGCCTCTTGTTCGGTTTTGAGTTTTGTAAATGAAGATTGCTGCGATTTCAATCCGCGCTTCATAGCTTCGAATTTTTCTGTCCGCAAACTTCCTGTATATTTTGAGTAATTTTGAAAATGTTTTGTTTCATAATGACGTTTAATGTTATATTCCTTGAGAACGGCTATGCTTTCATTGCAAATCAAACATAGCGCCTTGTTACTGGACTCAATTACGAAATACTGAATGTTCCACTCATCTTTGAATTTTCTGCATTCACTATCAATTTTTCGCTTCTTTTCCATACTACTAAATCACACACAAAAGCAACAATTCAAATCAAAATACTGTTACAAAGATGTCTTAAACTTAAGCACGCACAAACACGTTTTAAGGAGGTACGCACTATTTTATTTCACAGCAGTGTTATAGGAACTGACTTGTGGTTGCGCAACTAGCCTTCTTATATATTCCAATTACTGCCATCTAGAAGTGAGTGGAAGACACCAGAACTCTCTCGAACCAACGAGATTACTCTGTACGTGCTATTAGCTCCATCTGTTAGCGATAGAAGGTACTACCTATTTCCGCTTGTGTCCACCAGATGTCGTGTCACGTTACTCCTCATGGCTCGTACTCTACGACTAATCTAGAAATTACAGATAATGACAGGAAAATTAATAATATGCAGTGTTGCCGTTTTGCGTACTTTAGTCCGATTTGCAGCCTTTTTTCAACGTTGCGTACTTTTTCGGACTTTTTTTCATCAGTGGACTATTTCACTTTTTACCACCGGCAACAATGATAATATGGTTTTGGCCCTCGGTACTTACTGGAGTAATCAGTATGGCCCTAAGGCTGGAAAGTTTGGAGACTCCTGTTCTTGAGCAACGGTTTAAATGAGCCGAGGACGAAGTCTTTCTTTCTCGTGACAATCGAGAAAGTATTTGTTGCTCTGTTTCATTGTTACGTGGTAAGCGCTTTTTTTTCCGATGTCAATCTCGGCATGATGGCTTAAAATCACTGACTGGACTATTAATTATAATGCATTCTTGTCAGACGTAATTTAAGAATGGCGAGGTTCATGAAACACAAATCCCCCTTCCGTCCAATTTTAAATTGACTATGTATTTTGCGGAACGAAAAGTTCACAGGCGAAATTAAGAAAAGCCGAGTTGCACTTCCAGGTGAATGGCGAGGTGCATGAAACACAAATCCCCCTTCCGTCCTATCTTAAATTGACTGTGTATTTTGCGGAACGGAAAGTTCACAGGCGAAATGAAGTTGCACTTCCAGGGAATGGCGAGGTGTATGAAACAAAAATCTCCCTTCAGTCCAATCTTAACTTGACTGTGTATTTTGCGGAACGAAAAGTTCACAGGCGAAATGAAGAAAAGCCGAGTTGCACTTCCAAGGAATGGCAAGGTGCATGAAATACAAATCCCCCATCCGTCCAATCTTAACTTGACTGTGTATTTTGCGGAACGGAAAGTTCACAGGTGAAATGAAGAAAAGCCAAGTTGCACCTCCAGGGAAACTACAAACACAAGCAACCTTCTCCGAAGTCTTAACTCAACCCGACTCGACGGTTTGCTGCTGGCTGTGTCTGGGGTAACAGGTTCGCCCGCTAGTTAGGCTGTAACAGGGGTTATAGACTCACCCTTAGCTAGCTCGTCAACTGTCGCCTCAGTATTTAAGTGGACATGTTTGGAAGAAATGAAAACGTAAAAACACTTATAGTGGGCGATGTATTGAAGATAGAGATATGCTCTCGCGGCCTTTTTTGTTGAACTTTTCATGCTGAACAATTCTTACACTCATAGTATTTAGTTATTGTTAACGGTTTGCCCAGCGTAAGCTTACAAAGCGCTCAGACGCCAGGTTTTTTTTTTTCGACTTCTTCACTGAAATCGTTACTGCTCGGCTTCCTTCGATCATGATTTTTTTTCTTCTACAGAAATCATCCTCGAGATATCCTTTACAGAATGGTGAAAACCGCATCGAGATTACCCGTCACATCCAAGAATCGGGGACTTTGTTTTATACTAAGTAGAGATATATAGTCTAGTCTATCTTTCACAAAACGCAAACTCTTAAATCAGACTGACTTGGAAGTCATGGATTGTGCCAAAATATTCCTAATCGTCTCAATAGTACAGGAAAAATCTTGCATTTCTTGAAAAGACAACGTAAATATGTGTATTTGTTTAAAAAGTGCTTTTAAACAAATAAATAAGACGATTGTCCCTGGCAGAACTGTGTTGCGTCTAGCCCGTATAACAATAAAGCCGGACGGGTGATCTGCACCCATGGGGCGCTTACAAATAACCGATTATGCATTCAAATGAAACACTTACCCGCAACAGTAACGAATTAATTGCACTCTGATTTTATAAAAATCGACAACTTGTAAGTTATTTATTCATTGAAGAAAACGTCGTAAATTGATATTTGTATTATTACTCACCCAAAATGTACTAGAATATGTCTTGCTACGTGTTTAATGCGTCAGTGCAGTGCCCTTGTAATATCACTCTCAAATTGTAGCTGCTCAAGCTGCTAAGATTTTTTAAAACATGAATATGCTTTTGGGCTGGGGGTCAAGCCAACATTTGTTGTTGTTTGAGTCTTCAATATTTTGACTGGTTAGATGCAGCTCACCATGCGTCCCTGTCCTGAGCTAATAACTACCACAACCTATATCCGAAGCAATCTGTTTAAATATTCTAACCTTGGTCTACCCCCAAAGTTCTTGTCCTCGACCCTTCCATAACTAAGTTTGCTATTCCTGGGTGTCTTAGTATGTGTCTTACCAAGGAATAGCAAGCTTAGTTATGGAAGGAAGGGTCGAGGACAAGAAAGCCAACATTTAAGTGATACAGATTGAAAGTGTGATGGTCTACCGCACACCTTGCCCATAAGCGGGCGCGCGCAGATACTACCCACATCTCATTCCTACCTCTGCCAGGCGAGCAAAAGAATGCGATCGACACAATTTCTATCTCGGAGGTGATCTAAATATCGATCTGAAAAGTACTCCATGCAAAAAGTTCCTCTCGTTTATGCGTGATGCGTGTAATCTTGAAATGGATAATATTCCAGCCATTTCGATGACAAGAAATATAGCACATGAGTCGACGCCATGTTTAGCTGATTTCTTAACCATTTGACGACTCGAGAGCATATTTCATACTTCTCTCATCATCGTCCTTTACTCAGGATCGTGCCCCATCTGGTCTTTTCTTGTTCTGGATTTGCACTTGTCCCCACAACTTCAATGAACTTTGTGTATTAACAACGTTATAAACTGGTTTACAGACACATCCTCATGCAAATTGCGAGTATTGTAAACACTTGCTCGCCTGCAATATAACCTTGTTGGAAAGGTTAACAGGTATTCATCATCTAGATCTGACAAATATATCCATGATTCCATGTTCCTCAGGGTAGCGGAGGAGCTTCCTTTCTTTTATTTTTGATGTGTAACATCTTTCCACCCGGTTGCTGGATATTTTTGTAGGAGTTATTTTGAAAAATGGGACGGAAGTGTGTAAGACGCACTGCCAGCTGGATCGATCCGATCCACCTGGCAGTGGTACCATGTGGAATGTACAGTATATAACATACGGATTACTTCAAGGTTTGGAGGCGCCATTTCAGATATTTCTACAATGAATCATCATCAAGTTGTCGTTCTTTGGTGTAAAAATATTCATTAAATCATATTTGCTGAAAACAATTATGATTTATTAAGAGTATGTTTTTCAATCTCTGGATAAAAGTGATGGGCATCCACTCGCCGAGTGACTTTCCTCAACACTTTCATACTGAACGGTAAACTTTCATGCGAACTCTGGTGTCAACTCATTGAAACACAAACCACATGTCTTCGTATCAGTATTTAAATGATGATATGCTTTTATATGGAACACCATATAGTCGGCAAAGCCAGTATTATGTTTCTGCACAATGGCTATTCAGATATTAACCCACATTGCGATAATGCAGTGACCAATGTAATATATATCGATGATTTTATACGGGAACTGGGCTAGCCTTTCATAGACCACTATAGGAATTCCCTTTGCTGTCAAGTAGGCGCATTCATAACTAATTTAAAACTCAATTCAACATTATCGAAAAAAAAAGGAAAATATTAATGGAGCATAAAAAATACTTGCATATTATTACCGGTACGTGAAAATTAGTACCTGTCTTGTACTCCAAATGTGTGGTTGTAATAGCTGCGTGGATAACACCTTGGTCTGCGAATCATGAGGTCTCAGGTTCGAACCCCAGTCCCAGCAATTATTTTTGCTACCGGATTATCGATTTAAACGATATATATCATAACATTATGCGTCATTTTAACAGAATCTACATGAAATTACGATTTATCTAATTTTAATTACAATAGTTGCTCCAAGCAGGAGTTGGGAAATTTGATTGTATTGAACATTATTTCTAGTAGCCTATAGATAGGCTAGAGACTATGGTTTCATTCCTCCTCTTAATTTACAATATAATATGTGATGTTTATTCAAACAAGTGTGACAGTAGCATATCTCCAATTCAATCTATACATTCATCATAGTACCAGTATGAAAACGGAGCGTAAATTAACATTTTAAGAATATCCAAGCCGTGCAGTATACGAGTAGGATAACATGTCAGATGACTTCACATACATTTCATCTCAATTTCATAGTAGGATAACATGTCAGATGTTACACATGATATGCGACTACTGTAAGGCTCGTATCTTTTTTCTATCATTGTTCTATGATAGATATTCAAACATTTGAGGCCAGATAACGATGTGCCTACAATTCAAACTCACAATGTGTGTGAGAAGATTTGAATTCGCAATCAATACACACATTTAAATTTTAATGTTTCCCGAACGACGGGAAAGCTCTTTAGCAGATATCTCGAAAGAGGTATGTTCTAGGGTCTTATAACGTGTTTTACGGGTCCCTTCGGCGGAACGTAACGAGTTTTGTTTCTTGCATTGCGAGACTTAAAATGTGCCTAGTTTGGTCCTTCTACGACATATTCGATATTTCGCCTATGTGCCAAAGGGTCTAAATCTAGGGAATGGAGAGCGCTGTCGTAAAGCCGGTATCCCTCTATGCGTCAGAATGCCTTATCCTTTCTCAGAAATATGCGCTTGCTAAGTTAGAGCAAAAAGAAAGATTCTCCACAACATACTTGGCCCAAACTACAAAAACGGAATCTACGTAAGAAAATATATTCTAAGATAGAGAAGATCACGGACACAATGCGTAAACGCAGGGCTTGCTCCTACGGTCACTTGCGACGGATGGACGACTCTAGATGGATAAAACGTATATTTAATAATTTCGACTCAAAACCAAAAACAACAGTTCCCTGGTACGTTAACGTCAAGAAAGATCTCCAATAAATGGGCCTACGACCTGATGACGCGCACAAACGAGACCTTTTCCGAGAAAGCATCGTGACTTTTGGGACCTTCCGAGATGAGAAATGAATAACCGGTGCAAAGTGGTCGGATAAACGCCGTGCTCGACACAGCAAGTTAATTAAAACCTACTGGATCAATCGCAAATTGAATAGACGCCAGAATGTATAGTGGAACTTATCGTGGTCCATAGTTAGCCGATTAGTGAATAATAAATAAATAAATAAATAAATAAATAATAATGTTATTAAGGAAGAAATCCCTGCAGAATGGACCACTGCTCTAATCCACCCTCTGCATAAGAAGGGGCATAGAGATGATGTTAACAATTATAGAGGCATTTCCCTTCTCTCGGTAACATATAACTTTCTCTCTGAGATCCTACTCAAGAGATAACATTATGCGTCATTTTAACAGAATCTACATGAAATTACGATTTATCTAATTTTAATTACAATAGTTGCTCCAAGCAGGAGTTGGGAAATTTGATTGTATTTCTCAGCTAGATACAGAAACTGGAGAGTACCAAGCAGGTTTCCGGAAGGGCAGATCATGTATTGAACAAATACACAACCTTAAATCCATCATTATGCAGACTAAGAAACAGTATAAAACTTTCGTGATCAGCCTGATCACATTTATTGACTTTGAAAAGCAATATGACTCTGTTGATAGAACAGTTTTGTTCAATATCCTGCAAGAATTCGGACTTGATCGTAAAACAGTGAACATCGTCAAATGTATACTAACAAACACCGTATCTAAAGTGAAGTTTAAAGGGAAAATCTCTGACCCTTTTGAGAATAGAACAGGAGTAAGGCAGGGAGATGGAATCTCGCCCATATTATTAAACTGTGTTTTAGAGAAAATATCCGAGAATGGAGAAAAACACTCCCCGAAACAGATCTAAGAGTAATAAAGAGGAAACTCAAAATCAATACCCGAGTGGACTGTATCGCTTTTGCAGATGATGTAGCTATGCTAGCAGATTCGGTTGAAACTGCAAAGACCAGATCAATATTCTCCAATATATAGCCTCCAAGACTGGTCTTCAGATGTCTTACGAGAAAACAGTGTTCATGACAAATGACAAATCTGCACCAGAATACCTTTTTCCCAACAACAGGATCCGTAAAATCAGAGATTTTAAATATTTGGGGGAATGGATCAGTGAAGACCTCAAGAACAATAAAGCTTTTGAAGAAAGGATTCTGAAACTGAATATTGCATACAATCGATGCAGAAACGTTTACCAGAAGAAATCCATATCCATCAATGCGAAATTAAGGCACTATGACGCTGTAACCATCAAAGGGGGCGAAACTGATACAGAAACTAGAGGTCAAGGAAAGAATTATCTTGAGGAAGTAGTTAATTATTATTGTTTTAAGGGGCGGAACTACGACGTCATCTGCCCCTATATATCTCGAGGAAGGTCTTAGGCCCAAGGATCATAAATGGAGAAAGGTATCACAGGCCCAACGATGATCTATACCTAAAGGAAGAACCTCTAATGGACACAATCATCAAGAGACGCCTCCAATTCTACGGACACCTTGAGAGAAGAACGAGTCAAGATTGACCAATGTAATCCACAGAGCCAGCCAGCTCCGGTAAGAAATCAACATCACTGTGGTACCAGCAAGTTAAACAAGATCTGCAAAGCTTTAACATCTCTGAATCTGTTATACAATACAGACAAGCTTTCCGGAAAATGTTAAAAGAAGACCCACAGATTAAACTAAAGAAAGGGCAGAGACCAAAGAGGCCAGAAGCAGCTAAACAACTACAAAGTCAGAAGATGAAGGACATATGGGCTAGGAAGAAGACTCCTAGGAACGTGAAACCAATCCCAACTCATCAAGCTGAAAACCATTTTGGTTAACCTACGTAGTATATAGTTGGCTCATTCGAAGAAAGAAGAAGGTTGGTTGGTGGTTCCTTAGTTTAGGGGCTGCGACAACGCAGTCATGTAGCCCCGTGTACTTTGGGTGTGTGCAGAATTTGTCTGATAATCGGTGTTCATTGTGATGGCTGTATTACTGTCGACCAAAGTATTATGTGTACTCGAGTTTGAAGGTTGTTTGTGAAGTAACCAATAGACCTACATAAAATCAAATAACATCATCATTTTCGTCGTTCTATTTTACGTTAGCTCATGTAGGTTTGGAATTTTTAATTTATATTTTAATATTTTTTGTTGCAGTTGGAACACAAAAAGTGTACGTTGTTAAGCGTGTTTCAACCATGCGTCACATTTAAGAATTATTATCTCAAAAACCCGTCATCAGAGCGAATTCATATTTTAACACAATATACATTGGAATGTTGTATAACTGGTTTATTAATTTCAAAATTTTGCGTGTCCAAGAAAAAAAAAGTTGTTATCATTTTTGTAAGGTAACTTTTTCTCGGCTCGGGGTGGTTAGAAAATATAGTTCTTGGTCGCGATGTAATCCTTATACATCAAAAAGTTATGCTGTATGACTGTGAAATACGTAAATTAACTCACTTATTTTATATCGGTTTGTATTTGTAGGCGGAAATAACACATTCACCAGCTAACCGATCTAGGAAAAGCTGTACAGCGTTGCTGTGATGGAGCCCATCACTTCCGAGCGAGGCACCGCATGATGCGTGTTGGGCTCCATTTCGGCAACGCTGTACAGCTTTTCCTGGAGCGGGTAGCTGGTGAACGATGTGTTATTTCCGCCTACAAATACAAACCGATATAAAATAAGTGAGTTAATTTACGTATTTCACAGTCACACAGCATAACTTTTTGATGTATAAGGATTACATCGCGACCAAGAACTACATTTTCCAACCACCCCGAGCCGAGAAAAAGTCACCTTACAAAAATGATAACAACTTTTTATCTTGGACACGCAAAATTTTGAAATTAATAAACCAGGTATACAACATCCCAATGTATATTGTGTTAAAATTTGGATTCGATCTGATGACGGGTTTTTGAGATAATAATTCTTAAATGTGACGCATGGTTGAAACACGCTTAAAAACATGCACTTTTTGTGTTCCAACTGCGACAAAAAATATTAAAATATAAATTAAAAATTCCAAAGCTGCATGAACTAACGTAAAATAGAACGACGAAAATGATGATGTTATTGGATTTTATGTAGGTCTATTGGTTACTTCACAAACAACCTTCAAACTCGAGTGCACATAATACTTTGGTCGACAGTAGTGTGTGTTATCTGTGATTCAGGTAGAAGGACTGCAGATCACAGATTACCTACTACTACAGATAGCCGACAGCCATGCTAATTCTTGGCACCTAAGACTTCAGCGCTGTCTGGTGTATGACCGCGGTACTAGTTGAGCACGGCCGTGCGGGTAGCCTACCCCACCCCTTCCCCTCGTTCCGCTAAATATTCTCGTCCTAACTGCTCTGCCCACCTCAATGTTCCGAAAATCACAATCTTCCCAATACTTATAGCACACGTTTTTAAGTGTGGAGATAATAATATGATCTACACGAGATAAATCACATTCAAAATAGCAATAACAGTTTTTTTTAATAATACCAAAGTGGGAAATTGTGAATTCCGGAACTCTGAAATGAGCAATCACAGCATTTAGGACATGACCTCATCAATAATTTACATGTTTACATTTCTTTCAGTTGCAATTGGAGCATATTGCATTGACAGGAATTAGGCTACTATAAGGTCTGCAGCATATTATTACTCAATTTTAAAAAAATGGTCCCTTCCAATTAACCACCGTAGGCCCAATTATAACCGATTAGTTCCGAGATAAAACTAGAAAGTAAAAGTACTGGGAAGGGAGAATATTCATATCTTAAAATGCTTGATGCTGTTCGCAATAACAGGAAAATTTTAAGAGAGAATACTAAGGAAATAGGTGGTGTAACCTGATCCTCATCACACTAAAATTGTTAGTGTAATTCATTAGTTTCAGAAAAATAATTGGATATCACAAAATGTATATACAGTAGTTCATTTGATATTCCCTTTAAAATATATCCAGTCCACCAATTTTGAAGGGTGAAATACAGTAAGTACATGTACATAAACAAATTTCATGGCACACTAATACAGTAAATTCTATGACATGCTGTGAAGGGGAAAGGAGAAATAGGACTTTCAATGAAAAACAAGAAACACACTCAATACTGCTAGAAATCATCGTTTTATTTAAAAAGTTTGTCACGAAGAAAAAATAACAGAGAGAGACAAAATCAAACTTAGCAAAAATACAGTAATCAAATCTGGTCCTTTTAAAAGTATGTGTTGAGGCATGTTCTTCTTTCTTGCCAAGGTATAACGGTAGGCTACAGCACATGATAATGGACCTATTACCTCCTTGACGCCATGGCTGACACCGATGAACCGCAAATTCCTACAACACATGCAAGTTTGTATGTTGAAACAGTTAACTTAATAAATGTGTAATGCTTGAAATGGAGAACTTGAATTTGCTGTTATGTGTATGTTTGCACCTACTATAACTATATTTTAAAAGAATCTCTTATTGTAGAATCATTGTGTTTTTGATATTAATTTTAGGGCTTTTGATAACATATTCATTTAGCCCCATATATTTGGAAGTGTATAGGATTTATATGATAATCTCTGTTATTGTGGTATCTGTAGTAGTGTGTAGGCTATACTTTCTGTAATTCAGATGAGGACTGGAAAGGTGGCAGCCATAGTTAGGGACATTTATTTTTAAGAATTTTTAATAATATGTACTAAAATGAAATTGAAATACCAACAGGAACAGTTACAAATTCCCTGTCCACTCAGCCAAGATATTCTGCAGATCTCTCCTGTGGGCCTCAACATTATTTTATTTTATTCCTTTCCTGATGGAAATCCGGTAGTACCTTATTTCAACTCCTGGGGCACCTCCCCAAGCCTGTCCCTTATAAAGCTACACACACTACTACAGTCATCACATTATCGGAGCAATTCTACCCACACCCAACTACATGGGGCTGATGACCAAGATGTCCCAAGCCCATAAAATGAATTAACAGCAGACAAAATCAAGTCATTATGTTATTTTGTGTTGTGTTGGATTCTGACACATGTATGCGTTTGACAGAGTGCCATTTAAGCTCATGAATAGGAATGAATGAATACGACTACCCTACTTGTTTCACGACAGCCTAGAATAAATACACACGAAACACGACAATAGAGCACTTTAGAACAGTAACGAGAGCGAACTTTCAGTGGAGATGTTGGCAACCATGTGAATACAAACAATTTATGACCAGAACGTAAAACTATGCCAACGCTCAGAGCATGTTAAAACAATTGGGATCAGTTCAGTCGTTTGCAAACGACTTGTTTATGTTACGGTGAGTAGTCGTTGAATTCATTCGACTGTTTTCTAAAAGCAGTCAAACAAGTCGATGGTTTTAACTTTTGTCAGTCGACTGCTGATGCCCATCTCTACAAACCAATTGACAACCAGAATCAATTTGAGCGTACACACCCTCCGACTTGCTAAAATGCTATTAATATTGGATCCCAATATAAAATATTTTCTGATTTAATTTTCCTGGAAAATCTATTCTATGTTTGCATCGATCATTACCATCACGCTATGGGGAGAATTTCATAATAATTTTCTTGTAATTCATTTATCACGCGGTAGAATAAATGAATGAAATTCAATCATAAAATAAATAGAACTCTAAGCCATAATTGGTAAGCCCATGTTCAAGTTGTGTAATAATTCAAGAATGCACCCAATTCTCATTAAAAGTGTATAGACTGTGTTAAGGAGTTCCAATGAAATGACATACATATATATTTGGACAACTGGACGTAGGCTATTTCATTGAAAGAATCTACGAACAAGAAACTGTATAAAACTATAGGCACCTACAGCCGTCAAGCTGTCCTCACAGTACCCGCTGGAGATTTCCATCACCACTCTATCTGTACGGTACCTCGTGATAAGCCTAAGTGCGCCAACTGTGAGGAAACACATAAACTCTTCCATCCCTGCCCTCATGTCTTTGCCACTAACCCCCCCTCCCACACAGCACGCCACTGCTCTGACACAGTTGTTAGGCCTGCTACAACAACTCTCAGCCATAACCCTGTAAACTACAGCTAAACCAAACCCAGAACCCCCTAATACACTTCATTTGCAGAGCAATAAAATCCATAAAACAACTCCGCAACGAGCTTCACAAAACCTAAATTATAAACGAAAAGACTACTCCACAAACACCAAAATCAGTAAACCTCCCTCATTTCAGCCACACTACACCTTAAACAGACATAGAAAGCATAGTCATGACCCCTTCATGGAGTAGGCTATTGTCTAAACACGATCATGTCTCCTTCAACTTTACTGAGACTTTATTAAATTCTATTAAAAATTCATAAACTCATTCCACAAATCTTAAAATCAGTATACATCCCTCATTTCCATTACTCTATTCAATAAACAAACATAGAAGGCGTAGCCATGACCCCTTCATGGAGTAGGCTATTGTCTAAATCTGACCACGCATACTACAACCTTACTCTAATTCAAAATTACAGCCAAATGATCCATCTGACTGGGAGGCTTGCCTGGGATGATGGGCCAGAAAACCGGGAGTTCAAGCATAACCTAAATATTGAATGCTTAACATTTCCAATAACTTCGACAACTGGATTTAGGCTATTTCATTGAAAGAATCAACGAACTGTATAAAACTATAGGCACCTACAGGTATACTTAACTTATTAATTAAAGCTCTACAATAAACATACAGCACAATGAATTGTAGCATGAAGTTATCCTGAAGAAGTCGTTTGATTAGAACGACTACTTAAATTCGAATGATTCCATTCGCTTGGAATTAGTCGTTTGCCAACGACTTGTTTCATTCCAATGATTTCCAACGATTGCTTTGGGATCAGTCGTTTACAACGACTCCTTCAATTCGAATGATTCCATTCGCTTGGAATTAGTCGTTTGCCAACGACTTGTTTCATTCCAATGATTTCCAACGATTGTTTTGAGATCAGTCGTTTGCAAACGACTTGTTTATGATACGGTGAGTAGTCGTTGAATTCATTCGACTGTTTTTTAAAAGCAGTTGTTTTAACTATCGACTAATTCCACTGTTTTCAGTCGACTGCTGCCCATCTCTACACACAACTAATTTTCTACACCAGCCGCTACTGAGCACGAGCTGTGACTGGCTTAGACATTAGCATCCTACGTGTTGAAAAATATTGTAAGTAACGTGTAGGAATAAAATACTACCAATAGGTATGTCAACCATTAAATTGGCATATAATAAATGAATTATATTTATCTTGTATCTATCTATCCCACGATATAACATAATACAAGGTGAAGAGTCCTTTAAAACAAATTGTTTACTGTGATACTGGAAGAAACAATACAACACAGTGGTAATAGTTCTAGCCTGCACCTATTAGTTAATAAAATTTCATGTGATTTCACTCAGATCTCTGTTGTAGTGGCTTATTATATGTGCACCTTGTAACTTAATAGTACATTATGCAACGAGCCTATAATGACAATAATTAAGACACAATTTTTATAATTTCCAAACGAGTGTCTTAATTACAATTATAGACGAGTTGCATACGACTGTTTATGTTCGACGATAATTATAACTATTTTATGTTCGAACATAAATATTCATAAATATCTGTCGAGATTTCACCAGTTTTATATACTGAACAGAGCACATGGGATGCAGAGAATACCTTGTATTTGACCATGGCCTCCAAGTTGATTTTGCGGAAAACGCTTCTTTGACCGCACAGAATCAAATACAAAGTGAGCATTGGAGAGAACGCCATGTCACTGTTTTTACTTGTGTTATATGGTCCACAAGTAAAACTGAATCGCTTGTAATAATTAGTGACAACCTAGACCATAGTAAATATGCAGTGTGGACATTTTTGAAACTCATAGGCAATTTCATTAAAGAAGAATTTCCACAAGTTGACCATCTAATTATATTCTCAGACAATGCTGCAAGTCAATTTCGGAGCAAGTATACAGTCTCAAACCTTTGCAAACTAGAGGACGATCTCAACTGTCAGTTCGTCGAATGGACAACTTTTGCTGCATCTCATGGCAAAGGTGCTGTAGATGGCGTCGGAGCCGTAGTTAAGAATCTACTTTGGCACAAGATTAAAGCGGAAAACCTCAATATTAATTCTGCGAAAGAGTATTATGAACTTGCCACAATGACCTGCAAGAAAACCCACGTTTTCTTTGTTCCAAAAGAAGACATCAAACAAAATGAAGACCTGCTTAACACTCGATGGAAAAAAGCAAGAAAAGTACAGTACAAGCTAAAACAGAAGAGCAAGAAGGAAAAAGTAATTGGTCTCAATTCACTGCATTATATTGAGAAGCATGATGACAGCCATGTTCTTGCTGGTATCACAGCAAAGTCTAAACTAAAGAAAATTAAGGTTTTAGACTCAGATACCGACACAGAACAAGAAGGAGAATACTTACAGGAGAGTCAACATCAAAGGATTAAATATGCTGATGTATTTCCATCAGACAGTGAGGAGGAGACCAAAGCTGAACCAGGTACATCATCATCAGTTCAACCAAACAGATATGAACTTACGGCAAAAAACATCACGTGTGGTACCTATGTTCTTGTGGAAATAAAAGGTCAAGTAAAAAATAATGTCTATAATTATGTGGCTGTTTGCCAAAGTTGTGTCTGTGAAGAAGAAGGGGAGGTTCAAGTAATGTTCATGAGAACGTGCGACAGTTTCAAGAAAGTATTTCGAACGGATGAAAATGACATTAAATTTATTCAGTTTGAACAAATCAAAACAATATTGAAAACTCCAGAAGTAAAGATAAGTGGTCTTAATCGTGTCCAGTATGTTTTTCATGAGTCTATCGGAGATGTGTGGGAGGCTTAACGATTTCTGGGTCAGACATTGCATCGTACCATTGGGACTATTGATAGATAGGCTAACTGTTTACTTTCAACATGTTTTATTTCTTAAAACTATTTGAAATTTCTTTATTAAGATATTGTAATAGTTTTCTCTCAAATAATATAATTTTCAGTATTATTTTCAACATTAAAGACAAGATACTGTAAGGTAGCCTAGTAGTAATTAGGCTAATTGTTTAAAACTATTAAATATATGTTTCTTCCATCAAAACTAAATTGCATTTCTTTATGATCCTAGCAATTTCATTTCCTATTACACTTTATAAAAATTACTCTAATCTGAGCCATAAACAGCCAGAAACCACATCGTGAAATGCACATGTAACTTCCGTTACTCAGGCTGTAACCTCCATTACTTTTTGTAAAATAGTTAATATTAATTTCCATACATTATTTTTCATGGGAGTACTGCAAATAAATAGCCCAACTTTTTAAGAATTTGATTAATTTAAAATATTTTTTTTACCATTATTATTCACAGAAAATTTAAGAAATAGTTAAGAAGTCACGACTTAGCCATATGTATGAGTAACCTCCGTTACCCTCTTTTAAAGGTGATATTTTGGATGTTACTTGATGAATGGAAATTGATTTATGCTTGAACCTTAATAAAAACAAAACTTATACTTGCAACATATTTGGTTTCAGAATATATAATTTTTAACATTAATTTTTTAAACAATATAGTTGTACGCTTGTAACCTCCATTACTTTGGAATGGCTGTGCAAGAACTGATCTCCTCAAGAACTTGAGTACACATATGCAATAGGCTCATGATACTGTATGTATCTCTGCAAGATGTATCAAGTTGAAAACATTACGGTAACATGGACTCTTACCTGGGTCATTTCTCAGGAGAGTAGGCCAAATTGCCACATTCATCTGCTATTTCGAGAACAGCAATTTACGATTTGTTTGTTCACAGAATTTGGTAGGCCTACCTGTGGAATAAATAATAGTGAAAGTTAATTAATATATCAAGTAGAATATCACCTGTACACTGCGTCTAATATCAATTCAAAACTAGGCTACCGGTACGATATATTTTTCACAGGCACTACCGAAACAAGTTTTCACTTAAACTCTTAAAATAAGCGTACTTACTTGGCGTATCAGAAGAAGAACTGTTCACTTCTCATTACCAAGAAGACGATTTGATGAAAGAAAGATGAGAAAGAACACAACATTAGCTTATTATAAAATATTAATATACGGCCAATATTGTTTACATCAAATACGACATAAACAGAGCATCCATGTTGGTCAATGCCGCCAACCCAGTAGAAATAATGTTTATTTAATGATAAGTGACGTAATTATCGTCGGTGAGCAAGATAATTGCAAGGAAATGTCAATTAGGAATTATGTGTATATTTATTGACTAAATATAGGGATATATTTGCAATTCAATTAAAACGTGTATCATGCATATGTTGGCAAGACGATATACAGCGCTTAATCCGCTCCTTACGTCTGGCCGCGCTACTACACCGATGGTACCAAATAATCCCTATCTGGTTGACACCCCCTGCTGCAGATGATTAGTTTTTTCAAGTAGTTCCTACTTTTGCCACCAAATGCTACCATCCACGACATCTAGCTGCCGACGTAGCTACTAAATGCCATCGCATTCAGCACCCGGTGGCGAACGTTGGATCTGATAGAGCGTAAGCAAACTAACCTGCAAATGTTTGCTTCCACAAGTGTAATTAGTGGAAGGTTCTTTTACATGCCATAAATCTATGACATGGGACCGCCAGCTTTACTTCCCCTCCGAAGGAAAGCATACTGAGGGATTTTTAACGCTCTTAAAGAATACGACGACTTCGGCCAGATTTGAACCCGCGATCTTGGGCACAGAAGCTCAGCATGCTACCAACTACGCCACCGAAGCTGCCAGAAAGAAGGAGAATAATGTTATTGTATATTGGCTTTCACGGCCAGTGTTTTAAAACTCAGCATTTTTTCTACGTTTGTGCCGTGTCTTGTGTGGGGTTTCGTCTAGGACAGCAAGACACCCTGTGGGGGTCCGAGCGGGGACACCAAGAGCCCGCTGATGAGCCAGCTTGGTGTCCAAGGCGAAACCCCACACAAGACACAGCACAAACCTTTAAGAAAGAATGCTGAGTTTTAATTCACTGGCCGTGAGAGCCAATATACGATCATTTTGGAAGCCTTCATAGGGAGGTTATGGCTGCTTGAGCTATTAGTTCTCGCAGTGAAGAGGCGCAGGTACGCTTCATAAAAAGGGAGGTAGCGGCAGTTCGCTACTCCTGAGGGAGTCCGGGCGGGGACACCAACATCCCGCTGATAAGCCAGCTTGGTGTCCTAGGCGAAACCCCACACAAGACACGGCAGAAATCTAGAAATAAATTGCCGAGTTTTAATAATGTTATTGTTTTTACGTCCTTTTAACTACTGCGGCTTTTAGAGACAAGGGGGTGGCCAGAATTTTGCCTCGAAGGGGATCTATAACGTGCCAGTAAATCTACTGACACGGCTCCTTCGCATTTTCTCCTCCTCAAATACCAGCTGATAGGATTCGATCCAGCAACCATGGATACAGCAGGCGAGAACGTTACCGTACCGCTGAGCCACGCAGCCAGTCTGTCCAAATTTCAAGTAGACAGTGTTACCTGCTGACTTCCAAAAGGTACGTACGGAAAATTTGGTTCAATTCGGAGATGTGTATAAATAACAAATAACTTTCTGTAGTCTACGTTCTTTTTTATATCCCGGTACTCAAATGGCAACGCTGTCTCTCTACCTCACGAGGAATGTCAGAGCCGGAGATTCGGTGACTGGACTCTAAATTAAACAAGGAAGTATGCGCTGCCGCAGCTTTGGCTGGCTGACTACATCTATACAATACAAAAGACTGATGACCACGACATCCTAGCGCCTAAACCAAGGCAGAACTTTCACCGTTGACAATATAGAAATTGCGCAGATGTTTAGCGACACACACAACTCTGCCAGTGAAAGTGATAAGACGGCGTGTAGCCAAGAAAAAAGGAAAGTGGAAGATGTGTTGCTGAGTGTAAGTACACCAGACTTATGGAATGCGACAAGTTATAGCTATAAAAAATATAATAAATACCTACCCTTCTGATGCCAAGCATTTGATGAAAGGTTACATTAAAAAGTTTAGTGAAATTACAAGTCTTTGCCGGAGCAGGTAAATATATTTTAGTTAGTTATTTTTGTTTTAAGGGGCGGAACTGCGAGGTCATCTGCCCCTTAAATATATATTTTTACGTCCTATTAGTTGGTAAATTCTATTTGTTTTCAGTAAAAATAATTTAAAAACTATGTTTCTTTTCAGATTTAAATGTTTTTTTGTTTTTTCTAAGTCGTTATCTTAGTCGACAATGTACTCTCACACACTTGACTAAACGTTAAAAACATATATTTCCTCTTCCTTTAAAGAACTAGACATTTGTATTTCCACTTACGGTATCTTAATTAGCTCAGAGCACGAACGTAAGCAAATACTACTTCCAATGATAACACATACGGGAAGTCACCTGATTCAAATACGGTATACTTATTATGAAACCAGTTATTCAGAGAACGTACAACATATCGATATCCAGAGAGAGAACGATTCCCGCGTTGTCACAATACTGCGTGTTTGAGAATAATAACAAATGTATATAATAACAAATTTATTACGCACAATGTGCAAAATACACTGTATAACAAACAAACAGACAAAAACGACGCACCATGAAGGAATTGTCCGATGGCGATAAAACTCGGTGGATGTGAGGAACAGACATAGAATAACAAACAAACGCTCAAAAGTGCAGAACAATCGAATGATTTATTGCAGAGTTAGAGCGTTACAAAGTGAGGACGTCAATAAGGTGTTGGTCCACCCCTGGCCTGGAATGCAAGCTGTCACTCGACGTGGCATGGCCTGATTAAGTCCCCGGATGGTGTCCTGCGGAATTTCGTGCCAAATGGTCTCCAACTGTCGGGCTAAATCGGCGACATTTCGGGATGTTCACAATCGCCTTCCCATGACGTCCCAAATGTGCTCTATGGGAGAGAGATCAGGTGACCGAGCTGGCCAAGGAAGGATACGGCAAGCTTGAATTTAGTCCATAGCAAAACGTGCCGTGTGCGGCCGGGCATTATCCTGTCGGAAAGTAAGGCCTGGATGTCGCTGAAGGAACGGTAACACAACCGGCCGTAGAATGTCATCAACATACCGCTGTGCTGTCAGTGTGCCAGGAATGACTACCAGAGGGGTCCAGCTATCAAAGGAGATGGCACCCCAGACCATCGCCCCCTGTTGTGGGGCTGTGTGGCGTGCGATAGCCAAGGCAGGATCCCCACGCTGCTGGCCTGGACGTCTCCAAACTCGTCTGCGGTTGTCGTCAGGGCACCGTTGGAAACGGGACTCGTCACTAAAGACTATACGTCCCTTGTCAGCGCAGTTCCACGTTGCTCGAGCGTGGCACCACTGTAATCTGACTTGACGGTGAACAGGAGTGAGTCAAGACCAAGACCAAGACCTTAATGTAGGAAAAACATGGCGGCGATGGTTGCCCTACCAATAAGTTATCTAAGATCATGTCATCGGGCTTGTCACAGTTCGTGTAAATTATTATTTTTACTCACCTAAGAGCATAAAATATATCACAAGACGAGACTAGGTACCGAAGAAATATGCATCAATAATTTAGACTTACCTGAATTAATTTATCTATATATGGGTTTCTTTGTCTTCACTCAAGGGACAGCTACAATAGTCTCACTGTTTCTGTGGTTGAATAAGAAGCTTTTTGGCGACTTATCACGATTTGTATTTAAGTTCAGTAATTATAGAATAATATTATTAGCAAAAAATCAAACAAATTCTGAAGTAGGAGAGAAGAAAATACCCGGTTACTGAAGTGCTGTCCCAGCACATGTAGAGTATTTGTGTACACAATCGGAATGAGACTAGTTGCCTGAAATAATCGAACCAACGCCATAGAGATACAATTCAATTAAGACCTCTCGTGGAATGCCTACTTCTTCTTCCTCTTCGGCTTTTCCCAATTAATTGGGGTCACCGGAGCCAACCAGGCTCATTTTGGTTTTGGCCTTCCTGACGCCTCGTGATTTTCCAGGTGAAAATTTCACCCCGCTGTCACCGGGATTCGAACCCCGGTCGTCCGGGTGAAAGGCGAGTAGCTAAGCCACTGCGCCATCACGCTCCCCCTCTCGTGGAATGCCTACAATCTCGGGTAAAACATCACACCGAATTAGTTGATTGAAATATGCAAAGAAGTCGTCGTGTGGATATCAGAACATAATTATGGAGAATACTACACACAAGGGACACGTTAATGTGTTACCATCTAACCTATTAAACATTCGCTGTTACCGTTTGGAATAGTTGTACGCTGGAAATAGTTGATTTAGTAAAGTACTACGGTATAGGTTGGAGAGCACCATCTCCCTCTTACGGAATTATCGCGGCACACCATCTCGCAATATAAGTACATAATTGGCAAGGTACTCACAACACTTTATTACACACGTCATAATAAAACATAACTTGCAATCTGTAAGAATCACAAAAGTATGAATACTGACGGAACACAATGAGTTCACTGTTTGGCGCAGGGGGAACATCTTCCTTAATCAATAAAACAGAAGTTCACTGTATTATTTGGCGTGTATACAAGGCAGTGTAGAACATCTGCCAGACTGGTAATGATTTACGGAGGTACATATTGCTGAGCGTTCAAGATAACGTCAACAGTTTGGTCTAGCCTTAGATGCTTATTGCGTTTTCCCTTTACGTACTAGGGGCCGATAACCTCGATGTTAGGCCCCTTAAAACAACAATTATCATCATCATCACCTTTACGTACTTAAGTTCGACACTACTGACGTGTACTAAGCTATTATTATATTGTCACTAACTAGCAAATCATTGCGGTGTATATTCTTGAGTAGGCTTGCCATATTTTTGGTGAGTGAAACCGGGACACATTAATATGGGATGACCTTAGCGAGGGGTCTGGGGGGTATGGAATTACCCCCAGTAGAGCTGGGGGTCCGGGGCTCCTCCCCCGGGCAATTTTTAAAAAAATAGAAGGAAAATGGTGTTTTGAGCCTTATTTTAAGCCTCGCAAGTGACGGGAGCGGGGAATCTGGCACCCTAAATTGTTTGTTCTACACACCCTTTAAAAATAAAAAAGGAATTTTTGCTACATAAAAATATATTTTTCCCCCTTTTTAATGATAATTTTTTTCTGGTCTACCATCTAGAAAGAAGTGTTAATAAAATACAATTTAAAATACTTCATAAAGTTGTTTGATTGAACAATACTAAGCCTTATTATATTTTGCAAAACTACAACTTTTTGTCTAACTACAAAAACAATCTTACCAAAAAAACTCTTTTTGTCAAACTAAAAAAAAAAATTAAAATATGAGTTAACAATGTTAATAATTGCTTTCTAACCACTCATATTTTTGACTTGTTTGCTCACAGATTACACTACCCTCGCAACGCGCTGAATTAGCAGTTTGGGCTATGGTTTTGTGTCATTCGTTTGAATACTTCTGACCTCTTTGACGCTATGGGCGATAGTCAACGATGTTGATTGTAACCTTTTCATAAAAGATTCTTAAGCACATGAATTCATTACTTTTTACATCTTACTGCCATTTTCCGGGACATTGATAAAACCGGGCGGGACACCGGGACAAGAGCAAAATACCGGGACTGTCCCGGTCAAACCGGGACGTCTGGCAAGCCTATTCTTGAGACACTTCTATTATGCTTTAGTCTTAGGTACTTCAACATCCGAAGTAAATGACACAATGCCATCGGTTGACTGGACAATCATCACACAAACGAACCAGTCCATATTAAGCGTGTTATCACATATTTACATACGATTGCAGTACATTAACGCCAACTGGACTTTACAGACATACAGAAGACACTAAAAATTACAGATGAGCGACAGTTTATCCCAACTTTCATCAAACGAAGCTAATCAAAGCTAAATAGTGTATCCCGGCAACGAATGTAAACAAACAATATGCCGGGGCTTCAGCATACGCCATTTTCACACTTTCGAGACCTGCATTATGGTCTGAGGGTCTGAGTATTGTAGTTGGTCTTGAGCGAGTGCTAAGCGGCGTAACGGGCGGCACGAGCGCAAATTCTTATCGCTCAGGCGTCTGTTGATGGTCATGGTGGACACGTGTG
This sequence comes from Meconema thalassinum, assembly GCA_946902985.2. Taxonomy (NCBI): domain Eukaryota; kingdom Metazoa; phylum Arthropoda; class Insecta; order Orthoptera; family Tettigoniidae; genus Meconema; species Meconema thalassinum. Next base: position 87,130,928 of record OX336393.1, read on the forward strand.
CGGGGTCACACGCTGGATCCTTGATAACGACGACTTCGGTGCTGTGACAGCTGTTCTGCCAATCGCTCTGTCTTCCCGTGCTGTTGTGGCCCTCGGTCGACCACTGCCGTCCTGACGCTGATGCCTGCCGTTGCTGACCCACGCTTGCCAGCATCGTCTGATCGCCGCATCACTTCGACCCAAATGTCCAGCGACAGCTCGATTCGACCAACCAGCTTCTTTCAATCAGATCGCACGACCTCTTTCAAACTCTGACATCTGCTCGTAATGAGCACGAATCCTTCGGCGCGGCATTCTTACAGCCGACGTTCAGATATCGCAGTCAAATGCAACAGCTACTTTGAGCATACGCTTCAGAATCGCGCCTTATATACACCTGATGCATACCCAGTTCGGATGCGCGCGAGCTCACGCTATTAATTCATTGGACACAAAGCTTTAATCAGTTGCATGTTAGGTCCGAATGTCTTCGCATAAGTAATTTCCTTACAATCGGACGCCTTCCCGGTGCGTCGTTTTTTGTTTGTTTTTTATACAGTGTATATACATTAAATAAGGCTCAAGAATCAGAGCAAAATTCAGTCAGAGAAACCGCTCTCTTCTTGCACTCCCATTACGTGATATGTAGTATCACACTGTTCTCCACACAAAACACATGTACTCATGGCTAGCCTGGTGAAAGGATTTCCTGGCAGAAACCGTGCACCGCAAAGCGCGTCATTAGGAGTCTCAGCTCGTATTCTTCTTTCATCCAATCTTTGTTGGTCATTGCGTCTGTCGTGTAGCAGATTTCTTCGATCGAGTCCCTTTTTCCTTGTAGCTCTTGTAATAGTTCTTTGTATTCTCGACAGAAGCGTGCTGCAGATGCATTTGCAGTCTTAGGTCTTCAATGAAAAAGGTTTCCCGGGCTAAGAATAACAGGTATCGAGATCCAGCAAATTTAGATACCCCTTGAACCCTTTTGAAGTACCTCGGTTTCATGCTTTCCAGTTCTTTCAGCTGTATACATGACAGGAATTGCCAAATGAATACCAATCCGTATGAGAGTGTTGGTAGCACTTCGACTTGGGAAGAGTTCCATGGCCGTCTTCAGTGACATTCTTTGTAGGCTATGTGTCTGATGTCACTTCTAAATGCAGCAGTTATCTTTTCTTTATATGCACCGAGAAAGTCGTCCCAGTTACAAATTCATTTAAACAGGGCTGATAATTTAGCCCGTAGCATTTTGAGCAAAACCTCCCTCGGCCATTATATCGGCCCCCTGACACAAAGAGGGTTAAGCTGCATAAAATGAAGGACTCCCTCAGTGCCAGTTGTCACTATAGAGTACATTTAGTAACCTTTCGACTCGACAATTCCCTCAGCTCCCCTCACGTACTTTCCCCATGTAATAATGTTTTGCTCACTGCTGAAGTAAATGTTGTACTGCGTAATTGAATAATTCGCTACGCGAGATTTTCAACATAGAACTATTATTTTAAAAGGTATGTACCGTCATATTAAAATGAAATGTAAAGAGTTCAGAATCCTCGCAAAGTCACTAAAATGTGCGTCCATACGCTATATTACACGCGTTTCAAGAAATCTTGGCAACACTGGTTTTGTGTGACTTCGCCCAGGCTCGTCATGACTACAAATCGCAGTGCAAACGGGGGCTATTCTTGATCATAAAAAACAACTCCCAATATACAAGCTGTGTTCGCGGCTCATACAAATGACAGCTAAACAACCGTCCATGCTAAATACGTCAAGCTCAGCTTTGAACTTCATTTGCGTCATTTCCGGTCATGGGTTAATTCAACACGTCCATCACATCATACCGCTTACGCCTGTATAAACGCAGCTGGGCTTAAATCACGTCCATTGACCAAGTGTAGTGGAGTCATTTCCTGTTATCTCACGAAACGTTTCTACTATAATGATGTAACCAATTATGAACTTTGAGTCCACCAATTAACTTCTTTGATTAGTTAGGCCTACATCGGTATTTTAATACGAACGACGTTTATTTTTAGCTTACTTTCGATTTTGCAAAAAATGAAAGTAGGCTTGATGAGTAGGGACCGGACATTTATGCACTAAAAACGATTGAAATATGCATGCAATTATGCACTAGAAATTTAGAAAATATGCATTAGAAATTTAAAAAATATGCACTTAACAATAATCTTTCCTTCCTTTGCCGTAATATGTGGAGTCATTTTTGCATGCAGGTCAACTTGAAATTTCTTTGCACATTTCACTTCCTTTGAGCATACTTGACAATAGACGACTACGCCATCAGTTTTCATTATTACCCGTCACCCTCTGATTTAATAAATACTTTCTGCTGCTATTCTCTCTAAGGCCGGTATTACACTATCAAATAAATTTGTCAAAGAAATTTTATCAAATATTTTATAAAACTAAACTTTTATAAAAGTTATACAAAGCAATAATCACACCATTACACTACATCAAATATTTTATCATAGTTCAGCAAAATGGATGAAGGACAGTTCCTTCTTCACTTTACTGTATTACGGTAGTTGGCATTCTGTGGTGGCAATACCGGTATGGAAATGAAACGGAAAGATAAAGGGAACATCTATGGGTTAATAAACCATGGGTCGCCCACGTTAACGTGTATTACGAGTAAAATCTTGGTTAACAAGCTGCAGTACGAGCACTTGAAAAAATTACATTAATATTTAATTATTTATAATTATGATGACATGAATTATGGTGACGTTCGAAAAAACCACTGCCCGAGCAAATAAAATTGAAACATAGGAAGTAAAATATCACGCCTTGAGTGGGATTCGATCCCGGGTCCCCACGAACCAGAGTCGAGCGCTCTACTCATTGCGCTAACTAGACACTGCCATGTTGTGGTTGGTTAGATGCATTACGTACTGGTAAGGATAAAGTGCTTATTTACACTCGTTTGTAATATCATAAGTGTAATTGAAAAATTATAATACAAATATTATAACATAAAGTGCACTACTAATCATGGCTTATTTCAGCCTATTTAACTATTTCATTCCTCTTTATATCCTGAAATGCGCGTCCATTGTGCACAATGGATATAGCCTCGGCTATTTTTACCCACAGTTTCTATCTGTTATTCATGTTTTACATCGTATACCATTCATTATGTAACATATTATGTAACATTTCATGCATTTCACACTCTGATATGAGCATATTATTTGTTGTGGTAATATTCCAGCTGTTATGATCCGCCATTTTGGTTTGAATCTTTTATCAAAGATACCATGATGCTCATACATTTTATAAAAGAAATTTTATAAAACCACCTTTTATAAAAGATTTTCCCATTACACTGTCATATCTTTTATAAAAGATATTTTATCAAAGAACTTTGACAAATTTCTTTGATAGTGTAATACCGGCCTAAGCATTTTGAGGCAGCATGCTTGCATAAAATACTGTTATCTCGTTATCTTTTGCTCAGAAAGTTGCTTACAAGGGATGATCAACATGCAGGCGAAACCAATTTTGTTCAAGATGTTTTATATCACCGGTATACTCAATATCAAATGTATATGCTAAAATATGCTGTTATGTTCAGAATATGCAATAAATCCAATAAACCTGCAAAATATGCATTTTCAAAAAATCTGGATCCTGCTTATGAGATCTGCATGGGCCAAACGTCTGTGTGTGTTTGTATGTCTTTCCTCTCCCCCCCATCAAGGGGAACCTGCGTCATATTATATATAGCTGCCATCATAACCAAAACATAATGGCGGCCACCCAAAGCTTAAATCAAATTACGACTAAACTACTGTCGGGGAAATAAGTATAGATACTCGAGTTTAGAGGCCAATAAAACCTTTACCCTTAGTCTTACATAAGAACAACCTACACCAAAATTTTCCTTGTTTTATTTGTCGTTTAACGATATAGAGTAAATATTTGCATTGTATCTCGTTAAAATTTAAAAACAGATTGAACAAAAAAAGTACCGGTTTTTCTTACCAAGTTTACGGAGCGCTCAATTAGAAAGATCATTACGTTAAAAGTATTGATCTGATCGTAACGAAACTTTAATACTTCTTAAAGGAACTTATTGTTTACGCGTATATGAAGTTTTAATCTGGTATGACGTTTCTTAAAATAGTTGTTGTGAATTTTGTAAAACAACTTTTTCTCGGGCCTGGGTGGTCATAGCAGTATGAAATATGGCTTGTTATGAGGCTCATAGCAATGCAAGGCTTAACATAAAACTACATTTTATCTACTTGTGATTATCGATTTTATATGGATTGATATTTAATCGGACCATTGAGGGCAGCGATAGTACCGCAGGAGCCTGGCAATGTTGCCAGTTGCTGCGCGCTCGTTCCTACGCACACCAAACTCTGACCTTTGTTCATCGTTGAGTCATTAGCAACAAGCAGCAACTATCACTGTCTGTATTGTTTGCACATTGATCAAGATGCCAGCTAATCCACAGTTAACGGAGGAAGAATTTGCCATGATTATAAGTGCAATATGTTATTTTTAGATGCGAGAGAGAAAGTAATAATGATAAGAGGGTTTAGCAAATAGTATCCAAGTGTATTGGAAGGTCGATAGCCACGGTGAAGGGATGTGCCGCTGCAATGAATGATATTCCTCTTCCTCCCAGAATCCAAAAGTATGAAAGTATGACGAAAGCAGAGCTAATTGTTCACGCCAAACCTCACTTCAGGGCACCTAAAATGAAGCTGGAACAGATAATCAAGAATGTTCGTCCTGACGTCGAACTCGTCTGGTTGCCAGTTGCTCATTGTGAGCTCAACCCCATAGAGCTGGTTTGGTCCCACGTGAAAAATAAAATAGCTAAAGTGAATATGAGTAACCAGGCGGAGAGAGGAAGATCAATGGAGGTGATGCGAGATCTCTGTAAAGAAGTCTTGAGGTCTGTAACACCGGAGCTATGGAAAAAATGCATCGAACACACCAAAAAAATAGAGAAACATTACTGGGAAAAGGATTGGCTAACAGAAGACGTCCCCGTTGTTGAGCCACTTGTTATAAACTTAAATGACAGTTCATCTGATTCATCGGGCAGTGATTTTTCAGACAGTTAATAAGGGAGCAGTTTATAATCTTATAATCTCAAAGTGTAAATTACTTCAAACAATTAATCTTATAATAATAGCTTTTCAGCTGACACACCATTTTTAAACCTGCCAATGGAGGTCCAAAGCCCTCATTAAAAAAGGTGTTGGGAAATGTTTAACTTCTTGCGAAAATGAAATATAAGACACGTTTCTCTAACTTGTAGGTAAAATTAGCAGAGGCTATTAGCGCTGTACATAAGGGACGCATATTTCAGGATATAAAGAAGAATTAAATAGTTAAGTTAAATAGACGTGAATGATAGTGGTTTTTTTTTCTTAATCGTATTACCCTCCAGGGTTGGCTATTCCCTCGGACTAAGCGATGGATCCCACATTTACCGCCTCCATTTTGAAACTTCGGGATCGGGTATACAACTGGGGTGTGTAACCAGCACTTCGCCCAGGTTGCCTCACCTGCAAAGCGAACAGGGATCTTATGAGGGATGGAAAGATTGGGAGGGATAGGCAAGGAAGAGGGAATGAGGCGGCCGTGGCCTTACGTTAGGTATCATCCCGGCATTTGCCTGGAGACGAAGTGGGAAACCACGAAAACCACTTCAAGGATGGCTGAGGTGGGAATCGAACCCCCCCCCTCTACTCATTTGGAGCACCCGAGGCTGAGTTGACCCCGTTCCAATCCTCATACCAATTTTGAAATTTCGTGGCAGAGCCGGGAATCGAACCACGGACCTCCTGGGTGGCAGCTAAGCACTCTGACCACTACACCACGGAGGCGAATATATATAATAATTTTTGTATTATAATTCGTCAATTTCACGTATGGTTTTTAATTTATTTTAATTAATGTCATTTTTCAAGTCCTCGTACTGCAGCTCCTTCACCAAGATTTTACTCGTATAAAAAAATATCTTCCTTGTCACGTGAGCGACCCATGGCTTAACCCAAAGACATTCGCTTTATCTTTCCGTTTCTTTTATATACCGGTATTGCCACCACAGAATTTCAACTACCATAATATAGTTAAGTGAACACGGAACTGTCCTTCTTCCATTTTGCTGAATTATGATAAAATATTTGATGTAGTGTAATGGTGTGATAATTGCTTTGTATAACTTTGATAAAAGTTCAGTTTTATAAAATATTTGATAACATTTATTTGACACATTTCTTTAGCAGTGTAATACCGGCCTAACACAAATTCCAATACAACAACAGAAATTCACCGACCTTACGGCTTGGAACGCGCGCGTATTGGGCAACGTCGCAAGAGTGTCCTCGACCGAGCGCATCGTTCCCGTCGCTTGCTACGATACATTCTTCTCACATAACCACCCGATTAAATATCAATCGATATAAAAGCAATTATCAAAAGTAGATAAAATGTAGTTTTACGTTAAGCCTTGCATTGCTATGAGCCTCATAACAAGCCATATTTCATACTGCTATGACCACCCAGGCCCGAGAAAAAGATGTTTTACAAAATTCACAACAACTACTTAAAGAAACGTCCGATCAGATTAAAACTTCATATACGCATTAACAATAAGTTCCTTTAAGACGTATTAGAGTTTCATTACGATCTGATTAATACTTTTAACGTAATGATCCTTCTAAGTGACCGCTCCGTGAACTTGGTAAGAAAAACCGGTACTTTTTTTGTTCAATCTGCTATAAAATTTTAACGAGCTACAATGCAAATATTTACTCTATATCGTTAAACGACAAATAAAACAAGGAAAATTTTGGTGTAGGTTGTTCTTATGTAAGACTAAGGGTAAAGGTTTTATTGACCTCTAAACTCGAGTATCTATACTTATTTCCCCGACAGTAATCACCTGATCTCTGTCAAATTTTTTAACATGCCTTCATGTAGGGAGCATCTTGCATCCAAACTACAAGCCATCAATCAGATCATCTCAAGATGGTGGCCGTGCGAATCATGCATTTTAATCCATAACTTATGATCCAATGAATCAATGTTCACAGTACTTGGCATTCAGAGAGTTTTATGAGGACCCTCTACTACTAGTGTTGTGAATATGAGAGGAACATTATGTGCAGCCACCATCTTTAAATTATAATATATATATAATATATTGGAGGCTGGATTTAGACAGCTCCTTAACCCGGTCCATGAGTCAATCCTAATTGGCTACATGGATAATTCTTGCCAGGCGCGTCCACGTCGCGGGGGTGGGCAACGGTACTGTAATATACCATGGAACTACAGTACCGGCTAAGTTCTGGTGAGGACCCAGTCCTATGGGGTATAACATAGGCCCCGTGCACAGGGTTACGTGCGAAGACCTCAACGGAATCTGCAGCGGAGAAGATGGACTTCGGAACGGTGGAGATTGCGGAAGAGGCAACCCAGTACTCGGGGAATAGTATGAGTACAGCATCAATCGGCAGCGTCTGTTTCCCATGTTAGGGGCGGCTGCAAGGGCGTCTGTTCTCCATGTTAGGGGCGGCCTGAATAATAGCTGGCAGTAGCTTCATAAAATGCCTTTGGGAGTGGCGACCCCATCGTAATAATAGCCTAAAATGGAAATGGCACTTCCAATGATTCGGAAAAGGTTAGGGCGTACCCTGCAGGCGACGCGCAGTTCCTTTGGTACTGGGGGAACTGTGAGAAATGGGCGACCAGTAACCGAAATGAAAGTGGGAATCATGAATGTCATGACCCTGACAGGCAAGGTGGAGGAGGTGGTAGACTTCATGGAGAGGGAGAAGGTTGGAATGATGGGGCTGAGTGAAGTGAAATGGAAAGGTAAAGGAAGGAAGAAATTGAGGAAAGGATATACATTATACTGGAGTGGTGGCCAAGAGGCAAAAAATGGCGTGGGACTGATAACCTCGAAACAACTGGAGGAGTATGTTGAAGTGGTAGAGTGTGTGAGTGACAGAATAATGAAAATTAGAATGAAGATGAAGAATGACGTGATGGACTTCATACAAGTGTATGCACCACAGACTGGAAACAGAGAAGAAGATATTGAAGTATTCCTGGAGGATGTAGAAAGAGTAATCTCAGATGTAGAAGTGGTGATCATGGGAGATATGAATGCACAAGTCGGAAATGAGAGACAAGGAAAGGAAGAAGTCGTTGGACCATATGGATATGGGAAAAAGAACCGGGAAGGAGAGGAACTTGTAAACTTTTGTGAAAGGAATGGACTGATAGTGGGTAATTCATGGTTTCGGAAGAAAAACAGCAGGAAAATTACGAGATATGGGTGGGGTGATAGAAGAACAAAATCAGTAATTGACTACTTCCTGGTGGAAAGGACAAATCGCAGAAAGCTGATGGATGTGACAGCTTTACCAGGAGAAGCATTTGATGGGGACCATAGAACTGTGGTGGCAAAATTTAGATGGGGAAAATTGGAAAACCTAAAGGAGATCAGAGAAAGTAAAATAAAAGTATGGAAATTGAAAGACAAAGCTGTACAGGAAGATTTTCAGGAGAGATTGAAGCAACAAATCCCAGTTACTGAAGTGGAAAATGTAGAAGAGGAATGGTCCCACTTTAAAAAGGCATTTGCTGGTGCAGCAGAGAGTGCTTGTGGTAGGACGTCAACAAGAGTGAAAGAGAAGGAGACACCGTGGTGGAATGAGGAAGTGAGGAAAGCAGTGAAAGAAAAGAAGTCTGCATGGAAAGAATGGTACCGAGATCAAACAGAAGAAAGCAACAGGAAGTATCACGACAGCAAACGGAGGTGTAAGAAAGTGGTAGGAGAAGAAAAGAAGAAAAGTTGGGAAGAATTTACACGAAGAATGGAAACAGATGTAAGTGGCAGTAAAAGGATGCTGTATGGGCTTCTAAGAAGTAAGAGGAAAGAAAGGGTTACTACAAAGCTGGTGAAAAAGGAAGATGGAGAGTTGTTAACACACCCGGAAGAGATAAAGGGACGATGGAAGGAGTATTTCGATAAGCTATTGAACGTGAGCAATTGTACTGGTGAAATCGAAGTGACACAGCCTGACGACTCTATAACGGAAGATGATATAACAATGCTGGAGGTAGAATTAGCAGTACAGAAGATGAAGATGGGAAAAGCAACAGGGGTGGATGAGATCAGTGTAGAAATGATAAAGGCTGCTGGACCTGTTGGTATGCAATGGCTGTATCGACTGCTAAAGTGTGTGTGGAAACGGAAATGTGTACCAGAAGACTGGGAGAAAGGGCTAATAATACCAGTGTTTAAGAAAGGGGACAAGAAAGTGTGTGATAACTATAGAGGGATCACCCTCATATCACAGATAGTAAAAATACTGGAAAGGATATTAGAAAGAAGAATGAGAAGAAAGGTGGAAGGAGAGTTGCAAGAAGAACAGTATGGCTTCAGGAGTGGAAGATCCACAGTGGACCCAATCTTTAGCTTGAGGCAGGTGATGGAAAAGAACTGGGAATATGGAGAGGATTTGATCATGACTTTCATAGATCTAGAAAAGGCATATGATAGTGTCCCCAGAGAGAAGGTATGGGAAACCATGGTTAAGAAGAGACTGGGAAGAGAAATGTTGGAAATGGTGCAAGCAATGTACAACAACTGTGTTAGCAGGGTTCTGACCCCAGTTGGAAAGACAGATTGGTTTAGGAACAAGACTGGACTAAGACAGGGGAGTGTGCTGTCACCTCTTTTGTTCATAATGGTAATGGATGAAATTGTAAAGGAAACAAAGGAAGCATATGGACATAAAGAAATGAAGTTACTATTATTTGCAGACGATATTGTGGTCTGGGGAAGGAACACCGAAGAAGTGCAAAAACAACTAGATGCACTGAACGAAAATATTCAGAAGTATGGCCTGAAAATCAGTATAGAGAAAAGCAAGACCATGGTGATGACAAGAGGGGAAAGACAAAGAAAGGGCATTGTGAAAATTGGAAGTCAGAGTTTGGAAATTGTGGACACGTTCGAATACCTAGGAAGTGAATTGATGCAAACTGGTAGGTTGGACATGGAGATTGGCAGGAGGGTACAGCAGAGCAATGCATTCTATCAAAGTGTAAGAAAACTTGTTTGGGATAAGGAAGTACCAAGGAAAAGCAAGGAGGTAATGTATAAAATGTACTATGTACCCATATTAACGTATGCAGCTGAGACTTGGACCCTGACGAGCAGGCAAGAGAGTAGAATCCAAGCCAGTGAAATGAAATTCCTAAGAAGTATGATAGGTAAGACAAGGAAAGACAGAGTGAGGAATGAAGATGTTAGGAAGGAAGTTGGGATGGGAAAACTAAATGAGAGAATTGAGAAGAATAAACTAAGGTGGTTTGGACATGTAAAGAGGATGGAGGAAAATAGAATACCAAGACAGATGCTGGAGGCGAAGTGCAAGGGTAAGAGAGCAAGGGGAAGACCTAGAACAAGGTGGATTGATTCAGTGAAGAACAGCGTGAGAAAAAGAAATCTGGACTGGGACAAGATCGTGGAAGAAGAATGGTGGAAGGAAAGAGGAAAGTGGAGAAGTGCCATTAATACCCCGACCCGGCAGGAGCTGGATAAGGGGAAATGATGATGATGATGATATAGAAATAAATGATCCTCAACACTGAAGAGATACAGAATCGAAAATGAGTGACCAGGTAGGACTGTGTATGTGTCCTTGTATAGCCGAGGCAAAATAAATATTAGAACATTAGTATCGACAACTCAGAATGGAATTGGGTATTCAAGATGAATCTTGCCAAGAGGTGAGTACCATACAAGAGCACTCACTTGCCTTAGTTAAAATATTAAGACAATGAATATAGCTTGCAGCAGCCATCCTGAAATTTTACAATTTAAAAATAAATAACATTCCGGTACAATATCAAAAATTAGTAATAAGTTAGATACCTGAAGTATATGGAGTAATGTATGTCCAAAGCAAAACAACAGTGACTATAAATTGTAAAGATGGTGGCTGGGAATATTATTAAATCGTCATAGCAAATCATTCAGAATGATAATATCATCTCATCTTCACAACTTCCCATATCGCAGATGATTGACCCAAGATAAGACAAAGGAATAAACGACCTATGCTCCTTTATCAAATATCAGGAGTTTGGGCTGGCAGAGATTGTCAAACCCATACAATAGAATAGCATCCTTCACTTTTGTCAGTAGGATAGAAAGTTCACCTTCACTGCTGGCTAGAAGCACAATGCCATCGGCAAATCGGAAGTTATTGATAGTTTGTCCAACAATTGACAAACAGCCGTAATAGTTTGAAATTAGATAGCCAGGCACATGAATGGTGTCACAAGTGTGGTTTGACTAGAGTAACCATACTAGTTGGTAAGGTGATAGGGTGGGTCAGAAGATTGGGTGGTGGGATGATCAGTAAGTTGGGAAAGTGATTATGAGGATTTTGAATGACAGATTCACTTATTAGTAATATACTTTTATTGTACGACTGTATCTGAATGACAATGATGTCAATATTCATTCTTTTAATTGTTAGCATGAATTAGTACGTAATAAAACCATAACAAAAATTTAGATTTTAAGTTTGAAAACATTCATTTTGGTTCCATATTGATATACTAATTATGTTTTTTAATGGGCTAGGGTTCCGCCTGAATCAATACTTTTATTGAAAATGATCACTTAGTTGGTCATTAGAAATGGTACATGTTTCGAGGACTAATAGACATTTTTTGTCCCCCTTATCAGGCAATATTAAGCACTAAATGAGAAAATTATTTGATTAGCGGAGCACTAAAATGTCAATAGCCACTGAACCTCATATGGTGACCCTATAGATCGATAGGATATTTGAAATGAATAAGGCACAATATACGAAAAAACACTTAACTGGGTCAGTTCAATTCAATGTAGTTATCGACGTGACATCTAAGAAAAGAATATGCAGATTGCTTCTTTATGGTCCGCAAACGTCATTGAAGACGTATGAGTATTCAGTTGTCGATGCAATCACAGTTCTGTTATGAATCAATACGTAATGTGACGGAAATATTAACATGGTATTTCAATACATCACCATTGTGTAGAAAACCAATGAAGATGCTTTGCTGAAGTGATGTGAATGCCAATATCAAGTTCGGCAGAATACGAAGCAGTAGAAGTGGGTCTCCAATCAGCCTAAAGAGAAACTGAAATATGAGGAAATTTAAATATGAATAAGGGGGAATTTAGAGAATTGATAACTTACATGAGGTTAGATCGAATGTTTAAGTTGGGTTTGATTTGACTTTTATTTAATATTACTGCCAATATTGTGCGGCTTCGGTGGCATAGTTGGTAGCATGCTGAACTACTGTTCCCAAAACAGCGGGTTCAAACCCGGCTGAAGTCGTCGGATTTTTTAAAAGCGTTAAAAATCCTTCAGTATGCCTTCCTTCGGAGGGGAAGTAAAGTTGGCGGTTCCATGTCATAGATTTATGGCATGTAAAAGATCCTTCCACAGACTAAACTTGTGTGAAGCTAAATTGTTAGGTTAGATTTCGTCGGAAAGCTCTATCAAAGTTCCAACGTTTACCACTAGGTATCATTGATATCCGGTAGCAAAAGTTGGAACTACTTGAAATTGAACGGAACTTGTAGCTCACCCTAAGGGTGTCCGCTGAAAGCAGCTACAGACTCGGGCGAGCCAAACGTGTCCTCGGACACTCCCTGCACTAAAAAAGCCATACGATAAATTACAAAAATTACCAAGATTGATGGGCGCAGCAGAGTTCAATGCTCAAATACATAGTATCATTGAACTAAAATCGTGGTAGTTCTGAATTAAAAAAAAAAATAAAAAAAAAATGTGTGTATATATATATATCTTAAATGCCATTTAATAAAATTATTTCATCATACACATTTTATAACTTTTACAGCAACACACCTTCCACTCATACTGTACACGAACACACCCCTCCATTGCCCTATTCGATGATATTTTAAATATATTGCCAAACTAATTTCCACTTTACACATATTCTTCCTCTTATAGAATCTCTTACTTACAGTAGCACACACCTCCTACTTCACGACTTTATCCAGAAATAGCACTGCCATGAAATTCGTTTAATAATACTATATACAGTATTTAAGTATTGAACTCTGCTGCGCCCATAAATCTTGGCAATAATATTAAATAAAAGACAAATCATATCCGACTTAAACCTTCGATCTAACCTCATGTAAGTTATCAACTTATTAAATTATATTCATAAATGTTACTCAAACCAGGTTATATTTTTAAACTTTATAGATTTGCCAATGTATTTCATTCTCTAAATTCCCCCTTGTTCAAATTTAAATTTCCTCTTATTTCCTTTTCTCTTTAGGCTGATTGGAGACCCACTCCTACTGCTTCGTATATCTTTTACTTCTGCCGAACTTGATATTGGCATTGACATCACTTCAGCAAAGCATCTTCATTGGTTTTCTACACAATGGTTATGTATTGAAATACTATGTCAATTTTTCAGTCACATTCTTATTGATTCATAACAGAACTGTGATTGCATCGACAACTGAATACCAAGTCTTCAATGATGTTTGCAGACCATAAAGAAGCATTCCGCATATTCTTTTCGTAGATGTCACGTCGATAACTACATTGAATTGAACTGACCCAGTTAAAAGTGTTTTTTTCGTGTATTGTGCCTTAATCATTTCAAATATCCTATCTATCTGTAGGGTCACCATATGAGGTTCAGTGGCTATTGACATTTTAGTGCTCCGCTAATCAAATAATTTTCTCATTCAGTGCTTAATATTGGCTGATAAAGGGGACAAAAATGTCTTAGTCCTGGAAACATGCACTATTTCTAATGACCACGTAAGTGATCATTTTCAATAAAAGTATATATTCAGGTGGAACCCTAGCTCATTAAAAAAACAAAAAATTAGAGTTGCCTGCATATTTAGATGTAAATTTATAAGTGGATTGTTATTCAATAATGTTCACAATTCTGTGTGGCCTACAAGATGGTTTGATGCAGGTCTTCCGAGTTGACGATTGTAGGCGACCAACAAGTATGAGGAGGATGAAATTAATTATGTACGAACACCTAGTCAACAAGCCAGGTGAATTAACCATTGCAGATTAAAATTCCAAAAGCTGGCCAAGAGTAGAATCTGAGACCCTTTGGGCCAAAGTCTGTCATCTAACCACTTACTCTATTGAGAAGTGGAAGTACTGTATTTGGAACAATGAGACTTGTCAGAAATTTTATAGTTTTGGAAAAAATAGTTGTATTAAGGGTCATAATCATCCTCCTCAAGGTCAGATGAGCCCACATTTTTGCCCCTTAAAACAACAATCACCACCACCCCCACCACCTTGGGAGAGGAGAAGGAACTAGGAGTGGGTCCAAATGGGTCTCTTGGACTGATGGCTACGAAAAGCTTATGATGCCACTGAAGCACATTATAATTCGGTAGAATACAGTTCATGAATTCTGCTCAGTTAAATCAACTCTCAGCAAAAAATTAAGAACTACAGTTGGCAAAAACATTTGCTTAGGAACATTTATGTTGAGAAAATTATATTTGAATACAGTCAAGCACAACACATTACAATGTTTATATACACACTACATACACATCATTTTAAACTAAGATTTGAATGCTTCACATTAAGAAGTCACATTCACGTCTGGAAAAATGACAAACCCGACATTTATACAAAATACAGCATATTAGGATTAATACCAGCATTTGATGTAGAACACAAATTATTGTCTAATAAAAGAATAAAATTTCTTTTTTACAACAGCTAAAAGTCTAAACTGAACTTGCCTGCAAAAAATTTTAAAAATCAGTACTAAGAAGGCCATACTGAAAGTCATGAGCAATATTTTTTCTTTAATCGCAATCCTTTAATATAGAATAACCAAGCACATAAGTGCATTTTCAGACTTTCTGGAAAACATGCTGGAACTCCCACAGCAAGGAGTTACAAAATGGCTGACATTGAAGTTTTGTTCCATCAGCATGCTGTGATAGAATTCCTTGTTAAAGAAGAAATTCCTGATGCTGAAATTCACCAGAAACATCAGCGTGCTTATGGACATGTGTGTATGGGCACTAGCAGTGTTCATAGATGGGTGAATATTTTAAAGATGGAAACGCGAGCATTCAAGATCAGTGGCATATGGGCGCCCTCGAACTGCCTCCACAGAGTGCAAGATGACACACGTTGATGACATAATTAAAGAAGACAGACGCTTCACCGTTGCTGAAATTGCGGCAAGACTTGCAATAGGACACAGTGCAGTGCAGGAAATCATTCGTGAGTTAGACTATCGAAAAGTGTGTTCCCGCTGGGTCCCACAGTTACTCATCAAACGCTCAAAGACAAACCATCACTCAGAACCTTCTTCAGAGACATAGAAAGGAGGGGAATTATTTTATTTTACTGGGGATGAGAGCTAGATCCACCATTACGAACCTCAAACAAAACAACGCAGCATCGAATGATGCCGTTGGGATTCACCGACAAAATTAAAATTAAAAAAGAAAAAGCAAAGGCAATGAATGCAGTCTGCTGGGAAAAATATGGGCACAGTCTTCTGGGATGCAAAGGTTGTCATTTTGGATGAATTTCTTGAATATGGGCACAGACCATAATGCTGCCCGTTACGTTGAAATGCTTCTCAAGCTCCATCGTGCATTACGTGATAAACAACCTGAAAAGAACATCATCCTGCAACACAATAATGCACACCCCGACAGTGCTCGTTTCACGAGCGAGAACATTCAATACCTAGGATGGGAAGTTATGCTGCTTCCTCCGATTACCATTTTTTAATCTCGAGAAGGAGCAGATGAGAGGCCAGGGCTACGAAACGAACGAGGATGAGAAGGGAGCTGTGCGTCAGTGCCTTCGGAGTGCCAGGATGTACTTCAAATGCCAAGGGATTTTCAAACTTCCACAATGGTGGGAATTTATGTGAGGGAGACTATGTTGAAAAATAGACAAAAGTTTAGTTTGAAATATTATGTGATCAGTGTATCGTAATTTAATAAACACATTTCCATTTTAAAAATATTTGAAAATGTTGCTCATTACTTTCAGTATGGCCCTCTTTTAATTCAAAATGAAAATTTACTTTCAAACGCATACTTGGTCTGATCTCCCCAAAGGAGGAGCATATCCTCCCTTTATTATGTTAATACAATATTCTTAGGCCATCCAATTCTTGTATTACAATACATACATTTAAAAAAATCTAAAGTAAGAACAATATGCAATGTGACAACCAGACAAATATCCATGCACAAACACAAATTTTAAAAATTATCCACAATGTTTTCAAAAGCAACAGTAAATGAAATACAACCCTCCTGCGTGTGGCAGGGTAGCCTTCTAACGTAAGAATGCAATCAATAAGGTGTGAAAATAAACAAAATCACACATGCAATCATTAAATAGTCAGCTACCTTCATTGCTGAATACCTTCATTGCTGAATATGTCCCCCTACCTGACAACAGTGTAGAGAAACACAAGAGGCTCTCTTGCCATAACATACCATAGTCCAAGTCATCAAATAAAAAGTTACTAAGAAAAAACCTTAACATTTGCTCCTGCTGTTAGGTTGATCATTGATCTGTATAACATGAATTGCTGATAGACCAGCTAACTTTACACCAAAGAGAGAAGGTAACCAAGTAGCAAAAGATGGTGGGTGGAACACAGTTTCGACCACACTTTGACTGTCCACTTGCATTGGATTAGTTTCTGTTAAATCATAGCATTGGCATAATTTCAGAACCAAGATGTGATGCTATTCCTCCAATTTCTACCTGGCTCTCTTTCGAAATTCTGATCCACAGTGGCAAAATGACTAAGACATTGGAATCCTAGTTTGGAGTAGGCCTACCTGGTTTGATCCCAAGTGACAGAGGTTTTAGGATTTACATTAATTATATTTTATCTTCTATTACTTTCTCAACCAATACAAGTCATATTTATATTATAATAATAATGTTATTGGTTTTATACCCCTTTAACGACTGTGGCTTTTAGACACGCCGATGTGCCAGAAGTTTTCCCTGAAGGACATCTTAAATGTATCAGTAAATCTGACATGGCTCCCTCGCATTTGCACACTTTCAAATGCTAACTGACTGTGCCAGGATTCGATCCTGTAAATTTGGGAACAGCAGGCGAGGACGTTACAGCTGTGCCATATTTATATTTTAATTGGATCTGTAGATAACAGCAGCAGTAGAAGAATTGACATGCTCACCACCAAAGAGCACATCTCAGTAGGATACAAATGTCTGCTTCGAGAGCTAAAGCCAATGTCAACGTAGAACCTACAATCCCTTATTACCAGATGATTTACAAATTTAACAAAATTAGTCATTGGTTTGATGGTGGGAGCACGCGGAATTATCCGGCGATACCTTGTCGAATTCTGGACACCCTTCTCCCTTAACTCAGCAGTCCTAAAGGTGCTAAAAGGATCCATCTCCATCTTCCATAACCACCACCACTGAAGAGAACAGTACATCCCTAAATTCTCATTTTGCAAACTCTTTGTTTGGTATTCGCGAACTCAAGCGACGGTGCTGCCGTTACCTGGAACTAGCATAAGGGTGATGGAAACGTAACCAGATGCTATATTGAGTTGATGGGTGTGCTCTTCTCGTTTTTTTTTAGTTATTTTCATAATTGAGGCTAAAAGATGACTTATATTTGCTCAGTTCCACTGTGCTCTTCAAATTCAACAATTGTGATATCAATGCATTACTTTCACAAAAAGAACGCTTTTCAGACTGGATGGAGTCGATTAGTTCGCGTCGCAAAGCCGATTTCGAAGTATATGATCGTATGCGGCTGGCATTTTACAAAGGAGAATTAGTTATTAATAATTAATAACTAATGAATTTCTTAGTGCCCTACTTTCTCCCCTGCACTACAAACTAGGCGACTTAGCACGGTCGATTTGACAGCTGTTCTTCCCATGTGCCAAACATTACTTCTAGGGGTCGCTTTATCGTAGGCCTACATGTGGTTGTCTTTCTTTAACTCGCCCCATTACTCCTTCAAATCTGTGATGCTCAGCTAAGTTTTCAATTATGTGCTTATTAAAAAAAAAATTAAATCTTTATAGTCAACTTGTACAGTCATTGATTTATCGACGTCAACAGTACCGCATTAGGCTATATCTTCCAAATTTATATGTATCTACTTACTAAAGTATGCAAAGCAATGTACCAACTATACACATACGGTTATCACATATTCCTGAACAAATTATTCTTTTCTCGGCAACTGGTGACCGAATTTCATTTTGAATCTGGGGAGGTACTGGAAATTACTAAATTACAAAATTACTAGTTTGTAAGCATGAAGCTTCAAGTCTCATAAAATCTTCTGTTTCTAGCACTTTCCCACACATAATTATGTGTTCCGACATCTAAAATTGCCTGTCCTTCAACGAGAGGCTGCCTAGACTTGTCAACAACATTCAATACATTCTGAATTCTATCACCCTTGCATCCACCATTATGTCGCGATCGACCTGCCACCTACATTCGATTGAGTTCGCGAATACTTAGTCTTTCAGGCAACCCACACATCTGGGAAGTAGAGGGTCATTATATTGCCGCACAATTTTTTTCAATATTGGTGCCTCAGACTTGTCCCATGTCTGCTGCCATGAAATAATGTTTAAAATTAGAGTGCAGCTGTTGCTTTGAATTAGTTATTGTATCATTCAAGTGACTAGAGAAATCATTTGATAACTTGTGTATAGTAGAACCATCCTTACTTCCGACTTGAAGTGTCAGTGCTACGCTGCAGCTATCTAGCGGTCAGAAGTGTATTCACTTTAAGTAGCCGATCACAGGCAACCATTCAAATCAATATATCATGAAAAACCGAGTATTGTTAACTAAATCACAACATCGTGAACAAAACTCAATTTTTTTGTGACATATCGATTTGAACGGCTGCCTGTGATTGGCTAGTTAAAGTGATTTCAGTTATCACCACTAGATAGCTGTAGCATAGCACTGAAAGTTTAAGTCTGAAGTAATGATAGCTCTACTATAGTCACTGTATAGGTAATGTACAGTAGTAAATTAGCAATTGCAATTATTTGGGTCTAGGATAGGACTGATATAGGTTACCCAGTATTTGGCAAGAATAGTATCATCACTTCATTTTGATGGTGAGAGGAAAGGGAAGGCCTGAGGGAATACCATGTTCAGAATGGCCACTGTCGCTACCAGGGTTTGAGTTACCTGTCTGCCGCTTTTTATCACATGCTCCTTGGTCTTAGTTAAATTAGTACCAGTTAAGCATTTTTAAATTATAATACGAGTAAACAAACAATGGTCACCAATATAAACCCCTCAAATTTGTAGTGGAAATATTTTCTAAAGATTAATGATTGTAGAAATAAGTTCTATTCTCTTGTACATTGTACTTTTATGTTGTACTAATGTGTTCCTGGTGACTTCCCAATCCTTCACTTGTTTCAAACCACATAATAGACCAAGCAAGTGGCCTTTAAGAAGTGACCGGAGTATAATGAATACATCACTTCATTAACTCACTTTTCAGCTGGTACTGTACATGCATCTGAAAGTGAGATACCGGTATAATTGTTTTTTTAAATAAAGACAAATACCATTTAAGTCATGGATCCATACAGTGATATTTAAAATCTAAAAAACTTCTATCCTTTAACACCAAAGCTATTTTGTAGCAACTGTTTTTATCTGACAGTTAATCCTTTCTAGTAATTTTTACATTTTGATAATCTGTTATAGCTGAAGGACAACAGATTGTCTGATACATGTACTGAGTTTTGCTAAAAATAGTTTGGTACTGAAAGGTGGAAGGATTTTATATTATACAGTGTTTAGTTAATTGTTCTTTATGTTTTCATGATACCTATACACTGAACTATACATTTATAATAGTTCTGTAAACACCTTTAATTAAATTATGAGGCTATTTACATTGTCTTAGCATAGGCTTGATCCCAGGATGGGCACAATTATGTGGCAAAATAAGCATTCAACTCAGCATTATTTGGAAGGGGAAAAAACAACATTATTCAGAGTGACAAGCAACTACAGTGTTCTCACTCTCACTACCTGACTGCAATGTGCTCTTAAAACTATCTTCCGCATTTGTCTGCACAACATTGCTAGCAATTTATCTTCTTATCATCTCACACTATTAATAACAACATAGAAAAAAGTGGCAAGCACTGGTATCTTTCAGCAGTCACCTGCCACTGGCTGGGGTTATGTGGTGTACCAATGCAAATTCATGACCAGGGGCATTCCCAACTGGTGACTGCTTTCAGCACGTTTCAGCGATCCATGTTATACAGATCAGAGGGTTGCCTTCACTATTACCACTCATATTTACAAGCTCCCATTAAACTGTCAGTTATAATGCAACTTAAAAGTTGGCAGCAATTGCTGATAGTTTCTTCTTTATCACATGGTCAATGGTCACCACTGCACACTCCCTTCAAGATATTGCTGCACTGAAATGGAATATTCCATTACACATGCTATATATTAATTAAAGGACCTCCAGTAAGGAAGGAGGATGCATGTACATGGCTTATAATGTCCCTCACAGGAGTCTAGCATTCACAACTTTAGAAGAAATAAACTGTACATAGTTAGGTGCGAACCATTAGAAGTGTTTAACTGGGAAATTTTCATACAGTATATTTGATTAATGTTTTCAGGGTTTTAAACATTTAATAGGATTGACCTTGATATTTCAAGCTTGAACCACTGTCCTGAAATTACTTTTCGTATTCATCTTTCGTTAGTAAAAAAAAAATCTTGACATAGCCTGTAATGCAACTGTAGAACACTGAACAATTTTGATATCATCTAGACTACAGTACATAATGCACCCAGTATGTATTATTGAGATTTGATTGGTACACAATTATTTCGTCGATCTACTGCACTTAATTAAAATGTGAATTTCCAATTGCCGCTAAAGTATAAACCTAGATTGGCAGTATAGTAGAGGCCAACATTCAGTATTTATTTCTAGAAATAAATAATTGACTATCTGGTGTTTAATCTTTAACTATAACAATGATGATAGAGTTAAAAAGAGTAGGGTAAAGGGATGCCTCAAAAGACTGGTTTTAAAAATGTTATCAAGAAACATGAAGACAATACAATTTTCTTGTGTATAGTTTGTTCCAAAACATATTAAAAATTACACAAAGTCTGATAACTATTAAAATTTGCAAAATGCATTTATTGTTTGAAAGCAAAATACAAATTCCATTTCCTTTTCATCTTAACCTGAAGAAAGAAAAAAAAAAGGGAAAGAAAGAAAGAAAATAAGAAAACACATTTTCAATTTTATTTGCCATTATGGAGCCATGGCATTATTTTTCTTGAATTTGGAACATTGCAACAAATTTCCTCAACAGTTACATAACCTGATGCATTAGCAGCAATAAATCCAATGAAAATACTGCTTCTGTACGGTAACGTCAATCTGTTATCAAGGTATCACTCAAATGAACTACTCATCTCAAAATATATTAAATCCACAAAATTCTACCAAAACATTTTAAGATGTTACAAATAATACTTATAATCACAGAGAAACAAGAAGAAGCAACATATCACCCGACAACTGTAAATTCTCAAAATATTATAATTCTTTGCAAGGCAAACGAGCAATCACTGCCTATTCAACCATCTAACATCTGTTATAAAATCCCTATACAAAATACTATAGACACTGTACTTTTAGCAATTTCTCTTTGTTCTTGGGGATCCATCCATCACCATGACACAACGCACACTTTCCTTGATGTCTGGACCACATAAAAAGGAAAATAGGGCATAAACAGTAGAAATGTGGAATTAAACAGTAAACAGGCAGACAAAATTAAACAAAATTTAACACACTTAGAAACTGGTAACTGTTTGCCATCAAAGTCAAAATGCAGAGTGTGTACAAACCAATTCCTTTTAACTTTCAGGATCAGTAGTAACCCCTAGAATGGATCACATTACCGACCATTTCTCCATAGGTTATGAGGAACAGTATTACTAGTGAATGGGAAATGATTGGATTCACGGCGAATCCATGGCTTCGTCCTGTAGGGAGGGTCCTCCCTGTATTTCTGCTACTAAGACCATGAGAATCTTCCACCTAATGAGGGAAATCCTTCAAATGGGAAACACTTTTCAGTGTAATATGACCGACAAAATTGTGATATTAGTTTAAAGAGTCATCATCACCTAGTTCATAGCGTCTACCCACAATTCTTGATTCAAAGTAAAAGTCTGTTTGAAAATTTCTCACTTGCCATCACTAAATTTCTACTGAAGAGAAATTCAGTGTATGTGGGTGCCAGGATGTGAACTGAAGTAAATATGCTACAAAGACACAAATGAATACCAGGAAAAAACTTACAGTACATCATAACAAACAATTTGGAGTTAGAACCTTTCTAATTGTTCAAGCAGATTTAGTATCTTCAGTATCTCAAACAATTCATAAAAAAACACTGGTGATTTCCTATATGTAAGACAGTTTTCCAGCAGCTGTATTATACAAAGATACTGGTAATTTTGCATACTCATTTGCATCCAGCAGAACACTACCAAGAGAAATATTAGGTAAGTAGCTGAAGCACTTAACAGTTTAACCCCTCAATGACTGAGGCCATTTCAATGACTCATTACACAGCGGACGGAGGTGAATTGGGTGCGAGCGCTACAAAAATGCGACACCTCTTTAAAAATTCACTTGCCATATACCTCAGATTTGCAAACTTTTAAAATCCAGACTCAGTAGAATATAGGGTATATACATTAATTTTATATTGTTTTCTTTATTATTGTAATTGAGAAAAGAACTGCTATATTTTTCACAGAATATTAGTGGCATATTTTTTGCAAGAGTTGTTTCAGCATGCAATAAAAACTAGTGTTATCGTTGCCTTGGAAACTACGTAAGCAAAAGTTGGAGATAAATGTTGAATGATTCTTTTAGTGCATACTCTTGAGTTGATTAGTTTATAAGAAAGAGGCAATTTATTTGGATGCATACCACCTTCTGCCATATCGCCATGCACATAGCGAGAACTCAAATTCCATCTGCCACATGTCAGGTCTCTACATGCCTTACTTTCACACCCTGAATAAAGTCAAAATATCTATCGATTGAAAGGTTACAGATGATACTATTTATATACCTAGTCTTACCATAAATACTGTCCCAACTTTTGAGTGTGGCTGTACTTCCGCCCGAACGAGGGAGCGGCTACAAAACCGGTATCATGAGGTGCGAGTCATTGTTCGTTGAGCTGCAGAAGTGTACAGTTGACAGTTTGAATTTAAACCCTTTGGACTACATATTGTGGTCCAAGCTTCAGGAGATGGATTGCAAGAAAAGACATTCCAATATTGAAAGCTTAAATCAGTCTCTTCGGAAGGCAGTTGCAGATTTTCCAGTTGATGTGTTGCATAATTCCATTGATGAGTGGCCACAAAGACTTAAGGACTGTGTGCGTGCAAATGGTGGCCATTTTGAATAATTATTTGTGGTTATGGTTCATAATGCATCTATAGAACACTTATTAGGATATTAAAATATCTCTAACTATTTTGTGTCAATTTACTTAAACGTTTGGGACAGTATTTATCGTAAGACTAGGTACAGTTGAACTTCAATATCTCAAACCTAACGGTCACGCAATACTACAATCTTCCTTCTTCAATATCTCAACGTGCTTTTCAGAGATAGTAATTCCATGATTTCTCTACCACCACAACAGCATACAGAAGATTGTTATCAGTGAGTTGCTTTCCCTCCGATCCAACGGTTTTCAATAGTCGTTGGACACATTTCTTCCTGTAGTGGTGATAAAGTTCTTTACGACACGTTGATCCAGAGGCTGCAACTTGGTCATCATGTTTGGTGGTAAAATAAAAACAATTCAAAAAGCTTCAAAGTTTCTTGTGAGCTTAGGATAGGATGAGCAGGACAATTCTCTCTAAACAGAATCCATGTCTCCCATGCAAACTTCTTATCAAGTTAACTTAGCCAGGATTCATAAATTTTGCTTGTCATCCATGCTTCTTTTCTTTTTCGATAGTCCTTGACTAATGATTTCACACCTGAAAAGCACCTTGGTTTTGCATATTTACAGATTACCAAGAGCTTTAATTTCTCAGAACCAGTCATATTTGCTGCATCCATTACTGTCACTCTTTCCTTGCATCTTTACCCACCATGACACTTTTTTAAATGCCAGGATGCTTACTGGCAAACATTTAGAAAACAGACCAGTTTCATCGGCAATGAAAACATCACGGGTGTCAATCTGCCAGAATGGCTAATAGAACATCTTTTCAATAGTCTTCGCAGTCAGCCATGGAAACGCAATCACTTTCAACCAACAGAACTTTCTGTAGGATTCAGTTACATTGTTCTAATTTATCAAGCCATCCTGTACTCGCATGAAATGATTCAACTCTTCACCAAATTGTTCACTCTAGTTGGTGCGGGCTGCTTTCAAAGCCATTATTAGCTGGCGTTACCCACTTACTTTCATTGTCTGAGGTGCACATTGACCTCAACCAGTCTTCCAGCCTTAAATAGCATAATAAGCTACTGACAGAAATACAAGGTCCAGGTACTTACACAACTGAATCCACATTGTAATTTCCTTGTCATTCCTATAGAACGTAATTCTACTGAATTTTGACCTCAACTTCGAAATAAAGACACACATTATGTCTGGGGAACGAAATATCATTCGAGTTACCGAAATATTCAAGTAATAGAACTTTGAAGTATAGAAGAAACACAAAAAAAAATTGTGTAGAGCTTCGCCAGGATAACAAAATTACTTTGAGATATCGAAAATACAGGATAAAGAAGTTCAACTGTATTTGACATTGTAAGTTATTCATCAGACGTTTACTAGAGTGCAGCAGAAATTTAAGGCCATGCACGCTTCAGTGGTGATAGACACTTCTTCAAACACGATAAAAGTAAAACAAACACTCACCGGATCACGTCAGCAAGTGTATCGTTGGTAAGATAACCGTTCATATTATTGCTCCACATCCAGAAGCACCGAATAGTGTGCCATAGATACACTAGGAAGCAGAAGAAACGACCGAGCACACTCAAGCGGAATGAAACCGCCCTATATCAATCACAATAAAAAGAAAACAAAACATTGATAAGGGATCATTCGTACATAGGAAGAACCCAACGTTCATAAGCTTCAAAGATATACCACTTCACTTTCAAGCTAAAACAATGTAAAGTCCGGCCTACACAGGTCTATATCGTGTATGGATGTCGGCAGCGTGATGCAGAAGGGGTCTATGTGGTATGGAGGTCGTCATCAAGGGGTTAAAAACACTGGACTAATGAGTAGAATTGAAATTAATGATTTCTACTGTTCACACACCATGTGATACCTGATAAAACAAACCAAATAGTTATTAACAATCTTCATTTTAAACCAGACATACAAAAGATGGCAATGGAAATCCCAACACACAAAATATGCATTATATATCCCACCTCTATGTGAAAATCCATGATACCTTTCATCTGAATATAAGGCCAACCTTATCATGAAAAATGAAGATGAAGATATACATAAAATATGAAATCATCAAATGAAGTAATGATATGAACTGTGCTTTGAACACTGTAATAATACATTTGGTGCATTTTAAGAACAAGAGAGATTTGCCTTATATTCTTCTGTATGATCCTTTATCAGTCTTTAGAAATTGAAGTACAACAAAAACGATTGAGTTATCTTCAAAACAGTTTTAATTAAATGCCTTGGTTTTGGAACATTTAAGTAGAAAGAGTATAGGCATCTGAATCACAGTACATGAGTAACCCATTCCTTTATACGAGATAATGCAACACATATGCCTTTTTAAATGTGGAAATAGTCTGAATGTTAGATTTTGATCTCGTTCACAAAACACATTTACAACACTAACCACGTAATGTATTTTTGCGTAACATTCGGGTTGGAAGATGTGTTAACTGTCCGCGGAAAGGTTTCTTCAAAACAACTGGTTTTTTCTTCATACCTACAAGACAAAAAAGAAAGAAATTGAATATGAACTGAGTGACTTACAGCACACAAACACATACAAATAGTACACTGGTTCTGGAACATAAAGCAAGGACAAACAGATGAGAGAAAATTATAACAACCTTTAAATGCTTTAATCTAAACCAAACATGTTGCAAGCAATCATACAAAGGTTAAATGCACAATGATCAATTAAAAGCCTTCACATGAAAGAATTACGATGATGCCATTAAAAAGCAACTATTAACCTTGACAAATAGAACCACTTCACAAAGGCAATCTGTGGTACCTGACATTATCGCATGGAAAGAAAGGTGTATGAATTATCACACACAGGCACTGTCAAAATTTCTTACAAATTCGCTCACGAACCCCTGTAGCGTTCATTATGATGTCTGAACACGAAGACAAAGAGATTTCTCTCATCAATTTTGAAAAGACTGGAGACAAGTCCTCCCGAGTGGCTGAATCATGGGATTATTTTCTAGCCAGAACCCTGGGAGTTTGATTGTTGTTGCTTACAAGACATGCTCAATCTTTGGTGAAAACTTGCAGTCTAAATGTTCTTGAAAGTGTTATAAAAGTCTGCATGGCTAAATAGTAATTTAAATAAAACCATTTTGACTAGTCAGTCCCATGTGAATTAATCAGAACAAGGTATTTTTAAAATTTTCCCAATGGTTGGCAACAGTGTGTTACACATTGTTTATTCTTAGCTCTCTCTGCATTTTTTAGACCAT
This sequence comes from Meconema thalassinum, assembly GCA_946902985.2. NCBI lineage: Eukaryota > Metazoa > Arthropoda > Insecta > Orthoptera > Tettigoniidae > Meconema > Meconema thalassinum. The sequence goes on from OX336393.1 coordinate 87,157,805, forward strand.
TATTCATTGGTAATTTAGGTTTTAGGTTGAAAGCGTTTTTTTTTTGTGTGTGTGTGTACCACGAGGAATTTGGAGATTTCCTTTGTGTGATAATCCGATAATACTCGTGTTGTCAATGGATATGACTCTCGGGAAGCTTAGTGAGATTGTAACATTATGTCACAATACTTCCACGACACAAAGAAGAGTTAGCTACTAAATTTGATATTTGTACAGGCATTAAACATCGAATTATTCAGTAGCAGAAAGAGAATAATAAAAAATGATATTAGTTTTACATCCCCCGAAGAGGATCTTTAACATGCCAGCAAATCAACTGACACGGCTCTCTCAAATGGCAACTACGCCAGGATTCGATTCTGCAACCATGGGCACAGCAGGTAAAAAGGGAAAACTATGCCAACTGATAAAGATTTCTGTTCTCGACTCACTTACGGTAGTCAGTTATTGAGGTTTTAAGGGGCGGAACTACAAGTTCATCTGCCCCCCTTGATTAAAGTATACAAATTTTGAATGGATTTAAAAATTTAGAGGTGGACACCTAAATAAGAAAAGACCGAAAAAGAATAAAACAACTTAAATAAAACTAATAAATCTCTACTTAGTATAAAACAAAGTCCTCGATTCAAGGATGTCACGGGTAATCACAAGAACCACTGGATGGATTTTGATGCGGTTTTCACCATCCTGTAAGGGATACTTCGAGGAAGGTTTCTGTAGAAAATAATTTATTTATGATCAAAGGAAGCCAAGCAGTAACGATTTGTGATAATATCGAAGAAAAAAACCTGACATCCGTGCACTTCTTAAGCTTACGCTGGGCAAACCTTTAAAAATATCTAAATACCATGAGTGTAAGAATTGTTCAGCATGAAAAGTTCTACAAAAAAGTCCGTGAGAGCATATCCCTATCTTGAATACATCGCTCACTATAAGTGTTTTTACGTTTTCATTTCTTCCAACTATCTCCATTCAATTACTGAGGCGACAGTTTACGACCTAGCCAGGGGCGAGCGTATAACCCGTTACAGCCTAGCTAGCGGGCGAGCCTTTTACCCCAGATACAGCCAGCATCAAACTGTTGAGTCGTGTTGAGATAAGACTTCAGAGAAGAGTGGTTGTGTTTGGAGTTTCCCTGGAAGTGCAACTCTGCTTTTCTTCATTTCGCCTGTCAACTTCTCGTCCCGCAAAATACAGTCAAGTTAAGATTGGACGGAAGGGAGATTTGTGTTTCATGCACCTCACCATTCTTAAATTACGTCTGCAAAGAATTCGTTGCATGTGCATCTCCATGATATTATAATTAATAGTCCAGTCAGTGATTTGAACCCATCATGCCGAGACGTAAAACGGATATAGGTCGTAGTTCATTGACATCGAAAGAAAAAAAAAACCAACAACGCATATCATGTTAACAATGCATTCATAACTGTTCCTGGGCCAAGCTGGAGCGGGTTGCTAGTATAATATAAACAAAAAATTATCTATTTCAACAAAATTCAGAATTCAAAAATGAACAAGGTCTTTGAGTCAATTATCACTTGAAAGTTTAGATTGCTGGCCCTAACCCACTCTGACTTATAAAGCAGATGATGAGATCAGCAGCCACCATGTCATCAGCTAATATAAGTTTGAGTGTCATCTCAAAACCAAGGTTTCTTCGTAAGTCAGCAAGATCCACACGCTCGGTTAAAATGTGGGCCACGGTGAATACAGCTCCACAGGAACAAATTGGCGGGGTCTTCCCTTCTTATTAGGTACGAGTGGGTGGATCTTGCATGGCCTATCCTTAGACTACACAAAATGATGGACTCCCTCCGTGACCGGAAAGAGCTCCACCACAATTTATATAGTAGGGGTACTGTACACAGTGTATATAGTAGTGGTACTGTACACAGTGTATATAGTAGTGGTACTGTACACAGTGTATATAGTAGTGGTAATGTACACAGTGTATATAGTAGGGGCACTGTACACACGCAAGTAGTTCCCTTGATAGCTTTCAGCTTACTAGGCATTGTGTCAGCTAGCCACCGACTCTCCCAAAATGCCAGAACATGGCGGCGTGACAGCGAATATCTCTAGCAGGTACCTCCATTGGTAGAGGTGGTAGTGATACCGCCTCTTTTGCAGCTTGATCCGCTAACTCATTTATGATAAGAGTTTTGCACCAGTGTGGTCATACAGCCCCGCACACTTGGGTGTGTGTCTGTGGAATCTGTCTCATAACTTGTGACATTATAATGGTTGTATTAAGTTTATTTATTATTGGGGGTAGGATTCGATAGGAGCAGCTGTGGCCTTGGATACCCTCCCAGCATTTGCCTGTAGTAAAAGTGGGGTAAACCATGGAAAACCACTTCAAGAATGGCTCAAGTGAGAATCGAATCCACATCAACAAATTTATGTCCCTGGATGTACCCTGTTCCAGCCCTCAGACCAATATTACATTTCTTGGTAGAGCCGGGAATCAAACTCGAACCTCAGGGGTGTCGGCCAAGAATTCTAGCCACTACACCATGAGGTGGTTCAAATGTTTTCTCCTCAGAAGAAGCTAATCAAAGCCCAGGCTCAGTACTGTGGACTTTGCTTGCAAACTGGTAGCTGGAAGGATTGCCTGAAAACTTAAAGAAAAAAAGAAAAAAATACTAACAAGAGAAATATGCAGGAAACATCTCTTTAGGGCACATAGTTATCGGGATTGTACAATGGAACACTAAAAGAAAGTTCTCCTCTGATGAGAGTCGCTTTGAAGTGCAGGGGCAAACGGTTCAATATGTGCAAAGAGTGAAGACCGTAAAACTCTCTATGAAGATGTTTTGGGTGTGTTTTGTGAATGAAGGACAGGGATCATTAGTACTAGTCAATGAGATGATGAAATCTGACCAGTACATTCAAATACAGGACAGGAGTTGTTAGTTAGCTGCAGGAGTAGTTTCCGGATGATAACATTTTTCAACAGGATTTGGTTCTTTGCCATACTTCAAAGAAAGTGAAGACATTCTTCCTTGAGAACAATATTTGTGTCCTAAGTGTGGCCAGGGAATTCCTCTGGCAAAATCCAATAAAAACTTATTGACTAATCACAAAAGGACTCACAAAACTTGACTGTTCCACAAAAATATGCATAATAAAGAGTATCTTGTTAATGCGTGGTTTCATGATCAATTAGGCAATACTGAAATTGACTCCAAAGCTTTCTATATTCATGATGAACTTAACAGTATGTGTTCTAAGCTTGTGGAATTTATGTCAAATCTGGTAAAGAAATTTAAGAACCAGAAAATCTCTCGTAGTTTGCTGCTAATTTGCTAATCCTGAATGAATTTTATTTGGGGCCTTTCGACACCATGGTCATCAGTCCCATGTACTGGTACTTATGAGAGTGATCTGATAATTGTGTTGTGGTACACATACAACTAAGGCTAGAATTAGGGAGGAGATAGACTTTTGGTTGAAATGGAAATCACAGATCACTTCTCGGATAGATGAGAGAATAATTCAAAGCAACTAAATTGTCCTCATGAGGCTAAACACACCCTGTTCCAATCCTCATATCCGAAACTATGAAACTCACCTGAACTGAAGTAACAAATGTGTGCACAAAGCTTGGACAAGTTTCAAGATTGATCCCTCCAAACATACCTACCTAGTGTTATTTATAGTTTCGTCAAAATTTTGCAAAAAAAAAAAACAACAACAACAACTCAAACTATGGCTAAATTTCTCATAATTTCATATTGGCAAATTGCACATAATTTCTCTCTATACAGTACACAGCACCAATCAGTTCTGAAATATGTACCATAGAAGGCATATCTTCTACAATGAGGCATTCGATCAAGCACTCCTTTTATATTGTGTGTTTCTTCTTTTCATGCAGCATTGCTCTATTTATGCCTGTGTAATATTCAATGAATCATTTACATACTGAAAGATCAAAAAAAAAGTTCATTAATTTCTTCTTCTCGATGTCCCGGTTCCAGTGATCTGGGTCGGGCCATGAATCAAGGACCTCCATCCGAGGCCTCGACTCACACACTACCATATTTAGGCTATTTGTACAAGGGTTCGCCACACCCAAAGGTAGAAAGATCAATAATATGCATTTAAAATAAAAAATCACAACCACAAATTACTAACAACAAAATTTATTGCTCTCTTTTTGTACAACAGTTCTACAAATATACTGCAAAACATAATATCATCACTAGTAGCCAGAGTATATAAACAAACACTTGATGTTAAGTTTTATTCTGTATAAAATAATAGTGACAATATTTGAACAAGTATAAATGGATGATTTTGATGTAATGGTACAAACCATAGCAAAAATTGTTGCTTAGGATACTCTGGATTTCCAGGGGTGACATAAAACTTAACAAAAGAATACTACAGTCAGTATGAACTACAAAGATGGGAAAAAATGAATATTGTGCAGGCAAGAACTATAGATTTACTGTCAGTCAGGAAGAACCCCACAGATAATTGTCTTTTGCAAGTGTTGAAAATTTATGATCTTCATGGATGTTGATGCATTCTTTTATACTGGTACGTATTAATACTGCAGGCATGCAAATTCACTTCTCACCTCCTCTCCAACATAACCCTCATCTATTACTAGAGTTTGTTTACTTAAGTTTGCACTTTTTTTACTGTTCTCGCGGGAACAATTACGGTAGTCCTACTGGACAGATAAATCCGCCGCTGCCACGTGCATTGCAGCCAATGAGCCATCACCCACATGGCAGCCAGCAATGGCCCCGTGTATTCCGTCAAGGGGTGAACAGCTGTTATGAGTTGCCTAAACCTACATTCATCTAGCAATATCAATTCATTACCCTTTTTAAAGGAAACTTGCATTTCTTTGTGGCATTTATCAAATAATCCTTCCAACAGCACACCTGAAACCCACTGACGGCTTGCTGACAGAATGTTACATCATTGGGAGCGCCATGACACAGTAACTGATAACTTAAATGTTACAAGAGTGGAATTATTTTTAGGCTCATCACTTCACAGCTTCAGGAAAATGCTTACTAAGGTATGGTGTAAGATGTCCTTAAGATGACCATATCATTACTTGAATTGTTGGCTTGGTATTAAAATAAAACTTATGAAAAATTTCACCATAGGCCTACTCAGGCTACATATTTACTCAACATTTAAGATAACCACTATACATTTATCTGAAAAGTGAACACACGTTCGAATTGAAATAATACTTTGCGCAATATTAGCAATTATAATTATTATAATTTAATTTGGACAGGTGAATGAACACGGTAATGCGTCCATTACCAACCGCACACCCATGCTACGGGCATGAGGTTCTTCAGTTTGATAAGGCAACCTTTCAGTCCGGCCGACAGAATATCTTCCTAATTACTGGGACAAGTGAAAAAATAACCTGTAAAAACTTAAATGTGATTGAAACGTGTATATATTTGTTATGGACTACAGGTTATAAATTGAGTCTTTCCTTATGAAAGATGGCAACCCAAGCTGTCAAAAAAGTGCAAAGTTACAGTAAACAAACTTTAGTATTGGGCTAAGAATTCAGACTGAGTAGTCTATGCCTCCTTATCATAAAACATTCATTTGATAATCAGGCTTAAAGTGGAAGAACAACCGTTATGGTTAATATATTTTGGTTGGTTCCTTAGTTTAGGGCTGCGACAACGGTCATGTAGCCCCGTGTACATTAGGTGTGTGTAGAATCTGTCTGATAACCGGTGTTAAATGTGATGGCTGTATTAGTGTGTGTTATCTGTTTTAATTCAAGTAAGGACTGCAGACAATAATTTCAAGTAGTTCCTACTTTTGCTACCAAATGCTAACGTCCACGACACCTGGCTTGCGGACTTAGCTACTAGATGGCATCGCAGTCAGCACCTGGCGGCGAACATTGGAACTAAGAGCGTTATCAATTCTAACCTATCAATTTTGGCTTCACACAAGTGTAGTTAGTGGAAGGTTCTTTTACATGCCATAAATCTATGACATGGGTCAGCCGGCTTTACTTCCCCTCCAAAGAAAAGCATACTGAGGGATTTTTTACACTATTAAAAATAATCGGACTACATTGGCCGGGTGTTAATGTTTTTCCTTACTAGAATGACCACACCAAAGTCCAGTGAAAATATTCTCAGATGAGAGTCAAAACACTAAATCATGGTCTACCAAATCAGAATCCACATTGGATATAGATTTTTTTTTTTTTTTGTCGTGTAGCCTCCTGAGAGGCCGAGTGCAGGTCTTTCTAGTCGACGCCCGTGGGCGACCTGCGCGTCGGGGTGAGAGATGGAATGGATGAAGATGAATGAAACTGGGCAAGGATGTGGAAGGAAGCGGCCGTGGCCTGTCAGAAGGTACTGTCCCAGCATTTGCCTGGTGTTGAAAATGGGAAACCACGGAAAACCATTTCAAGGACAGCCGACGGTGGGGCTCGAACCCACGCATCTACCGAGTCAGCAGAGAGCTTGGCCCCTTGACCTAACGGAGCGCTTTTAGCCCGCGTAGCCACTACTGTCGGTATTGGATATAGATAAACATATAGGCATGAAAATAACCATGTTTTATGCTTAATGGTTTCAGAGTGAAACAATATATGTGGTATGGATCACCCTCATCGATACATTAAAAAGAAGTAAAAGATGCTCGAGTGAAGCAGATATATCCAACTGCCTCTTAAATTTCTAGATATTGTTATATCTCTAGTCCTTGTATAATTTCATGGAATTAAGTGTGGTGCATTACTAATGGCATCTACAAACAGTGCGCTGAGAAAGTAATTAATACCCACCTGTATGGCCCATATTTGTAAATGAGCAAGGATTGGAAATCTAACACACTACATATATTTGCATAGTAATACAGTGGAACTTCGTTAGTAAGTTATCGAAGGGACTGAAATAATCGGACGTCAAAAGCGGGTAAAAATAATTTTTAAAAAGCGCACCATAGATGCGCACGTTAAACTGCCGACCTTAAGAATTAGTTAATTAACCACTACAGTCACAACATAAACACAGGGTTGTCAGTAACTAACAGGGGGAAAAAATAACAACGTAAAAAAACTCGCCACCACGTGCATCTTGCACCCCGTTTTTAAATTGGAAATTGCAGGAAAAAGTATTCCTCGCATTAATTTCTGACACCGTCATAAAGATCATCATACGGTAGTAATTTTAAAACACGTCTAGCCCGCGATATTATTCGTTTTTGCGGCAGTGATATCCTTTCTTTCACGGGGTTTGTTGTCCATCTGTTGCATTGTCGACAAGTAGGCCTACCAGTATTGTCTTTACGTTCCATTTTTGTTTCTCAGTTAAGTGTGATTGTTTTCTTGTGGAAATCGATCTTTTAGTTATGTAAAAACGCGGAAGTTATATGGCTGGATTTAAACTCAAAGTGATCAGATACGCAGATGACGATGGTAATAGAGGTGCCGGTCGAGAATTCATTGTGAATGAATTTGATATTCGCTACTGGCGTCAACAGAAAGACGTGTTAGAAACCAATAACCAAACATGTAAGGTGTTTTCAAATGTGACGACGCAGTAAAACAACAACACGGAGTGCGATCGTCATCTGTTTTGTTGGTGCTCCACATGCTACATAAGCAATCGTTAGGTTAGAAAACACCGAGATCTGGTACTGTTAGTCACGATAAGCTAACGACAGAAGACAAAATAAACAAGGCCACCTGTTGAACTCTGGCATGATTGGATATAATATGGGTTATGGTGGAAGCACACTCCCTGCTAAACTGAGCTGAGCTCTTGACCGCGCTCGCACGTTAGCACGGGAAGCACACTTGCTGCCAAGCACCTCGTAACGCCATTATACGAAGCTCGGCATTACAAGGCACTCTCGGAAACGGCAGATCCACACAAGTTACACCCCACTGCTAAACTGAGCTGAGCTCTCGACCGCTACCATGCCAAACTTACCCAATCACTTAACCTTGGCCGAAGTCTAACTGGACTGACAAATACGCAAGGGCTGGCCAAAATATTGAACGGAAGAAAGTCAAGATTTGAATGTAGTAAGCGGGTGCGGTAAAACGTGCTAAAGCAATATTTTACATACAATTTAGTGCTTTGGGCCCGGAACTTCTATAATTCGACGTGGTATGCGTGAGAACGCGTTAGTGAGGAACATACTAACGGGATTCCACTGTATATTGAATATATATGCTGATTTTGTGGCTTACACAGTAAAAGAGTTTTACACAAGTTGTGTTATCATTGTAACTGCTATATATGGTACATAACCGATTTTAACACAGTATCTTTTAAAGATGGTTTGTCCACCTAGTGTAGCGGCTAGCCTGCTTAGCTGTCACCCCGGAAATTTGGGTGCAATTCCCGACTCTACCTAGAAATTCAATTCCAAGGGCTGGGAAGGGGTACACTCCGCCTCTTGAGTCAGAACTGAGAAGAGATGGGTTCGATTCCCACCTCAGCCATCCTGGAAGTGGTTTTCCAAGGTTTCCCAATTCTGCTCCAGGCAAATGCCGGGATGGTTCCTAACTTGAGACCACAGCCGCTTACTTCCCAATCCATATTGAATTACAAATACATGACAACACAATAACACAGGTTATCAGCCTTTTTAAATCTTTATATATACAGAGGTCGAGTCAAGTCATGGCAACTATTTTTTTTCTCGAGAACAGGAGACAATACGGAAAATCTACGATATGCATTTGGTAACGTACTGTATATACTTGCATAGGATGCCACTAGATGTGTATGTAAACAACAGTGTGGGTCTGAGCATGCCCCCAAGTTCAGTGTGTGAGTGAGAGCGTCACGCAATGGAAATCAACAAGCGCCTTATTCGCCTGATCTGAGTCCATGTGACTATGATCTAATCCCCAAAGTCAAGAAGCCACTACGTGGACGACGGTTTGCTAACGAAGAAGACATTGTAACAGCATTTCAGAGGGAGGTGTTACACGTTAGCGATACACATGCAGCGAATGGTATTCAGCACATGCCCCACCACTGGCAAATCACAGTCGACACCTTGGGTGAATATTTCGAAGGTCTGTAACCAGTGGAGACCTGTCCTTTGTACTTAGACTTGAGTATTTGCAGTCAATACCATAATAAAACAATGTTTACCAATGGCCTGTGTTCTGTCACTTGTATTTACTCGCATATAAGGCCGCCTCGCATATAGTATCCCCCCTTAATTTTAGAGAGCCAAAAATAAAAAATTCTTGGACATCGCGTATAGTACCCCCCCCTACTCTCCGTTAATTATTTAGAGTCATTGTCTACTAACGAGCGCGGCGCTCGGGCGGGCGGGTAGGCTACGGCCGGCAGTTGGTCAGGCAAAACAATCGCAGAGGTGGTTGGCAATAATCATGGACAATATAAGTTACTTGTCTTTGTTTAACAGATGTTGGTTCATTGTTGGCTACTTGGGTCATAGCATTCACGTCCGGTCTTTATCCGAGATACGTTGTGTGAAGATTTGTGAAATGAGTACCGGTAATCGCAGAATGACTTTTACAGCCTCGTTTAACTTAAGTGCTGTCGAGTTTGCATTGAAAAACGGCGTAAAAATGGCATTTATATGAAAGCACCGTCACGCGTCCACTCGGCTGTTGCCCGTGTATCAGCCGACCTTGGATGACGTAATTCCCCATGTTATCTCTATGCGCACTCGTCTCGTCAGCTGCATCTGTCACCGCGCGACAATTACGGCAGTTACATCAGCTGAGGCATGCCGATACTCTAGCAACTCGGGCAGAGTGGATGCGCCAGGTGCTGATATTACCGGTATTATTTTCCCTTTGTTAGGCCTAAATATTTTTTTGTGAAGCATGAACATACAGTACACCAATATTAAAAACAATGATTTTCGTGTTATAGGTAGCGATTTTGTATTCAGAGTGCATGTTCTACTGGCCACGCCCATCTTCAGTCTTTGCGAAACTCGCTGCGCGGATGTTGTGGTGTATTATTGCTGATGAAAGATGTAAACTTTGTTTATTTTGATTAACCCTTTGGCTTTCAAGGTAACGATCTATCGGTACCCACGGGTCCTGCGAAAACTGACAGGGTAACGATCCGCAATCACCCGTCTTTTTTATTATTAGTTCATTATTTACGCGCCAGATAGCAGCATTTTTGCATGGAATAAGAAGAGTATAGTTGTATCTCACGTTATACTCCGCGGGAACTTCCGGCTATCCATATTTATCGATAATCTTGGGAGTCTGAAACATGTGCTCACTGGAGTTCCGAATCTTGTTTACATCATGGTTGCCGGCAAACTTCCGTTCATTTCTCTTGTGTTTTCGTACGTGATTATATAGTAAAAGAAAGTTATATCGTAGGCAATATATTTATTTAACGTGTTAGTTCATTATTTAAATAGTTTTCTTATGTAATTAGGTGCATAGTGATAGTGAAGTGTTAGATATAGTTCAGTTAGATTAGGCCTAGTTATTTGCCGTGTGTGACATTGCGGAAAGACTTCATTTAGCTGAAGATGATATCACTGAATATCTTGATAATTAATCAAGTGTTGATGTAGTTACTCTGTCCGAATCGGAAAGTGTAGAGGATAATGATGATCCAGTAATATCTTCATAGGTGAGTGCTACATATTATTTATAAGAAATCTGTGTTTTATGCAAAAATGGCTGACATTTTTCAGTGTTACATCATTTTAACATTTTAATTTATCCTTGGATCTAATGCACATAGAATCTTGATATTTACTATGCTAGTAAACAATATTATAGCCTTCCTACTGGCATGAATAACAAACTTGGGCTGTAAATACCATTTTCTAGAATTACTTCCAAACTTTCAAAATCTGAAACTTGTAATTTTGATTTCACATTTCTTATTTTTTTTAACATTAAACCCTTTTGGTTTAGAGACATGACTTACTTACAGTAATAATAAGTGATATATACTCCATAAGTTTACCAACTTTCATGTTGATATCTTCATTGGTATGCCTTCCATGTAATTTGAAAAGAAGTGTGTGCATAGTGTGGTAAATATGGCTGTCAGTTTTGACACATCCATCAGCCGAGAGCTTGAAAGCAAAAGGGTTAAATATATCATACTATGTACCATCAGCTTATTTTTACTGAGTCCCTTTCCCAAAATAATGGATTTTTGCATAGTTCGTGACCCCCCCAATTTCGGAACTAAAAATTTAGGGAAAAAGGGGGGGGTCTTATATGCGAGTAAATACGGTACCTACGAGCATCTCCTGACGTCAGAATTTATCTTCAGGCACTATGCATACGTACATGCCCTATATTTCCAAATGCATATCGTAGATTTTCCGTGTTGTCTCCTGTTCGAGAAAAAAAATAGTTGCCATGACTTATGACTCGACCCTCGTATATACAGTATATAATAAGAGATACACACACCCAAGTACATATGGCTAAGCCCCTCAATTGAAACAACTACTTCAAAAATGGCCATCAGTTTGATATTCTTGGCCGATGTATATCACATGTGATATTACAACTTTTCAGTCGGTCAACACAAAGTATTCCCAATTACTGGGAGATGAAAGAAAACAATCCAAAAAATTACATATGATTAAAAATGTAAACATATATATACACATACATACAGGGTGTTCGTAAAGTCACCAGACTCTTTAACTTTGAAAAATCGTAGCTCACTTATCTGACGGAGTAAGTAGGTAAGCTTGGCTACGAGATGTTACCAGATATGGTAGAATCAGTTGTAGTCGTGTCAGAAAAGTGTGGCTGTTGCAATGCGGAGAGCGAGTCTTACGAAGTCAAGAGGGTGACAATGCATTTTACGCACGCACAACGGGTCGCTTTATTTTGAGTGCAAAATTTATGAGCGATGTGTGGAAAAATGGGGACATCAATTTCCTGATGAACCCTTACCAGGCAAATCTTTGTATGGTCTTGTACGGAGGTCTTGTGACACAAGACTTCGTGGGTGATAAGAGAACAATGTGGGAGACCTAAATTAATTATCGACACTTTCCTTTGCGATGTTCATCTGCTCATTGAGAGATCTCCGCGGAAATCTGCAAGATGATGTCAGAAGAACAATACAACATGTTCCTTACTAGAACTCAAAGAAGCAATTTCTAAATTGGAGAAATAACACTAACAACTTTGAAAAAAGTGTCGCAAAACATGTGTAAGCTTGTAAATTTGTGCCTGCACTTTACGTGTGCAATAAATCAGGAGAGAAAAAAACACACGAAATATTGAGTCCGGTGACTTTAGGAACACCTGGCACATCATTCTTACATAATCTGAAAAGTTTTCAATATCAACTAGACTACTCTTATAAAAGCTCCGAAAATTACAAATATTAACTATTTGTGAGTGACTCTACGTACAGTTTTTCTTTACATCAGTAAAGTGGTTATCAGAGCAGCTTGTAGACATTCTACAAGTTCAGATAAGTCTACATATCAGATCATTCAACATATTAGTAGGCTAACACTGTTTTTGTATATTGCAGTCCTAGTTTTGCCATCATCTCAGCACAGTACACTTCTGCATTAATTTACAATTCAAGAGTAGTTTAAGGCATATTACTTAAGTATATCACAGTAATAGTAGCTATACCTTCATAGATTAGTTGGAGTAAGACGTTTGTTGATGGGATTGACATTTCTCAGTCTTGCAAAATAGTACATACAGAATATAAATAGTTATTTTTCGGATGCTTAATGCTTTAGTATTTTACCAGTAATAATTGCCACAATTTTTGGAGGGAAGTGACCATTTGTTGGTGTCATAGTAGGTTTGGCAGTGTTTAGTACAGCTATTTAGTCTTGTATACTAGGATATGATGATGCTCGCTCGACGAGCAAAACATGTCATCCGAGTTTTCTCCCTCTTCTGTAGTCCATAACAAATTTTTTCTTCTTAGTCGTTTTACCATCCAGGGTAGGCATTTGCATCGGACTCAGTGAGGGATCCCACCTTTACCGCCTCCAGGGCAGTGTCCTGGAGCTTGAAACTTTGAGTTTCAATTGGGGAGGTGGGACAAGCACCTCACCCAGGCGGCCTCACCTGCAAAGCGAACAGGGGCCTTATGACGGATGGGAAGGGAGGGGAAGATTGTGAGCGATAGGCAAGAAAGTGGGAAGGAGGTAGCCGTGGCCTTAAGTTAGGTATCATCCCCGCATTTGCCTGGACACGAAGTGGGAAACCACGGTAAACCACTTCGAGGATGGCTGACGTAGGAATCAAACCCCCCCTCTACTCATTTGGACCATCCGAGGCTGAGTAGACCCCGTTCCAGTCCTCAAACCACTTTTCAAATTTCGTTGCAGAACAGGGAATCGAACCTCGGACCTCTGGGATGGCAGCTAAGCACGCTGACCACTACACCACAGAGGCGACCCATAACAAATATATATGCTATATACATGTAATTTTCCTCCCATTATTTTGTCAGATGTCCCAGTAATTGGGATTATTGTGTGTTGACCAACTGAAAAGTTGTAATCAATTGTTAATAAGGCAACACTGAAAAAATGGCTTCAAAGCTATCTATAGATCACATGTGTCAATTTTCATTTCATGCAAACTTCAAAAGTAGGTTAAAAATAATGTGAAATGAATTTTAGCTTGAAAATGAAATGAAACATTTTGAAATGTATTGACGAAGCTGATCCTTAACTCTCATATTTTCATTTATATTGTTTAAAAGGGTGAAGCATGAAGGTCATCTGCCCCATATTACAATAGATAGCAGAAATAATGAAGAAAGGCAAGAGTAGCCAATCTGTATAGCAGGCGAAATGAACTGTAGTTGTTAAACAGGGAGAGTAGATCAATGGCACTTTTTATGGATGTGTCAGTATATATAGTAACTTATTATCTAATTTATTGTAGATCCTAGTATTCTGTTTTCACTCAGATGAATGGTAATAAGATGCAATGTTTTCTGTGGAGAGGTTCTGAGGCAACAATACCAATTTTATGGAAATTAATTAATTTTTACTGTCAGCATAACAGTTTTAGTAAAATTCAGAGGTTTAATTTGTTCATATGTCACATGAAGGCTTTTAGAGAAAAAGAGAACTTCAGCTTTGAGGTACAGTCACATTTGTTTGTAATTTTGGCACTATTTCCTTGAGACTTTAAAATTCGGGTGCATACCAAGAAATCGTGGTGCATATAAAGATGTTTTTACACACAGGAAAAATTCTTAATGCACTACGAAAATTATTACTAGCGTAGATGCACTTCCACAGCTGGTTTGTACAATATGTGCTGTGGTTGAGGTTGTAATAATAATAATTAAGACTCAACAATTTTTCTAGGTTTATGCCATGTCTTGTGTGAGGTTTCACCCAGGAACACCCAGCTGGCTCATCAGCGGGCTCTTGGTGTCCGCGTCCGGAACCCCACAGGAGAAGCGAACTTTGCACTACCTCCTTTCTTAAGAAGCGAGCGCACGTGTGCCCCTTAACTGGGAGAGCTAAAAACTCAAGCAGCCTTTCACTTCCGTGAAAGCCAATATACCATCCTTTTGGCAACCAAAGTCAAAAGTAGTGGGTTTGATTTGCACCCAGCAACATGAACTTAAACTCTTGACTTTCTTTATGGCTTGTATTTAATGTACACAACATGACTTAAACTTTTCAAAGCTTCCTTGGTCAGCAACACTTGTGAAAAATAAATATTTTTTTACAAATAGATATTCCTGTTTAACAAGGTCTTGTCCACCAATTCGATGCATTTTTATTCTGAGTCTTCAAGCATTACTAGAGATAACAAGTTCCAGGATACTTAAGTCCAAGATGTGCACATTTGCGAGAAATTAATGGGTTAGAATTAACAGCACAATGAAGAACTAAGGTGTAAAAAGGTTGATCAATACACTAAATTATCCACACTGAAGACTACATCTACTTCTGGATGCTGAACATCAATTCCATACAGTGAAACCTCATGAATTAGTTTTATTATTGCCTTTCACTTCAAAATGTTCAAGCCCCAATTCCTATTGTATTCAATTTATATAAAATCACATTTGTCACGCCAGGAAGAAATTTTACTATTTGTGTTTAATACGATTGCATTTTACCCAGACCTGAAAGCCTTCTCTGTCCATCCCTTGTGATGTGTGGGCCTTCTCATGGACCACATTCCTTGTTCTTGGCATTGAACGGTTGAAAGTTGCAAGCCAACAGGTAGCTTGAATTCTTCAACCTCACAGGTTTTAACAAAAATCTGTCATTTGCATTATAGAGCCGATAATTTAGGAAACATCACAATTTCAAGTCATAAAATTGCACAACATTATTTATTTCGCAAATTAATAGTTTTGAATAATTATTCAAGAAATAACACCGAAATATATACCGTATTTGTCAATTTTCCCATCTCGTAAGTCAGTGACATTCTTCAAACAATGTATAGTAAAACCTGGTTATTTCAAAAACCTATATAATTCACAATTCGAAAGAAAATGTACCTTCGTGATCATTCATAATATTCGATACCTACATCAAATGACATCCTCCAACTGCCAGCCAACCGCATGACTTGCTTACATGAATCTAATCAGATGGACCAAAATCGGCACCGGTTGCGTAAAATCATATTTTCCCGTGATCAATTGTGAACGAGTGACCATGAGGACAATGTTGTTATACGAGAATGGGAGTTGATCACGATTGTAACTCTTCGACATGAGGCACCGTAAACTTCAAAATATACAGAGCGAGACGTGTGTCAACCCATATTGACCCCACTCATCAAGTCATCATGACACTGAAATTGGAATTCGACAGCTAGAAGTTGAAATTATTGTTTAAGAAGCGCAGAGTCAAGATCGACCTGCTGTAACTTAGTTACTAGATGCCACCGCAACCGGTACCTGGCGACGAATGTCGGAACTTATAGAGCATTATCAAATCTAACCTACAAACTTGGCTCTACACAAGTGTAGTTAATGGAAGGTTCTTTTACATGCCATAAATCTATGACATGGGCCTTCCGGCTTTACTTACCTTCCGAAGGAAGGCATACCAAGGGATTTTTAATGCTCTCAAAAAATCCAACGACTTCGGCCGGTTTTGAACCCGCGATCTTGGCCATATCAAGAAGATGCAAACAGTGAACGTGTGAATATTATTACTATTTGTGTTGTATGGAGAAAGAAGTGATTTCCAACTGTTCATCATTGTTAGGTTTAAAATAAATTTTAAATAGTACATTTCCTTATTTAACCCTTCTTTATTCTTGCCCCCAGCAGAAACATGTTAATGAGGTTTCACTAATACAAAAACAAACAAAATTCTTCACATCAATCTTCCCACTCACCTATATCAGAGAAGAGCTCGTCATCATCGCAGTACATACCCAAAGTACATGACCTAGTTCGAGCGCGAAGGGACCTTCGACAAGCCGGTCGGCACTTTATGCCTGATCGAGTAGTGCGCAAGCACTCCCTTTCTTGCAACATCCAATTAGTTGCCAATAAATCCCTTTCTTGTTGCATAAGCTCTTCTCGTCTTCGGATTACTTGTTCCATAG
This sequence comes from Meconema thalassinum, assembly GCA_946902985.2. Taxonomy (NCBI): domain Eukaryota; kingdom Metazoa; phylum Arthropoda; class Insecta; order Orthoptera; family Tettigoniidae; genus Meconema; species Meconema thalassinum. Next base: position 87,174,345 of record OX336393.1, read on the forward strand.
CTGGTGTTGGGATGTATGGGTAAGGGCCCTCTTGCGTAGGACTACTACATCGACTGTGAAAAATAAAGACAAAGAAACATTATCAATAGTGAATAAGTTATAAAGCAGCGTTGAGACGCACACATTAACTGAACACAAATATTACAATGAATTGAAGTTATTAATTGACAATAATTATAATATTACCAAATTTAAACAGTTTAGTATTGTTCGCTTTTGCGAACAGCTTTATGTTTGAAGATTCATTCCCTTCTGGTTTGAATCTAGTTAAATGCACCTCACATGTATCTCTGCGACAATATCACGGTAGTTTAAATTGTTTGTATTAATTATATTTACAGTATATCATGATTGACCACCTCGTGGCGCAGTGGCCAGCATTGTTGGCTGTCACCCCCGAGGTATCGGCAAGAATTTAAAAGTCTTGGTATGGTCTGGTACGGGGTCTACCAGCCTCGTGATGCAAAATGGGAACCTGTCGGAAGCTATGGCAGGAGGAGGAGTGGAAAGGAACTGGCCACCCTATCACACGCAAACTCCGGTTTGGGATGCCTGGTTAATGATCCCTCGACAAAGTCAAGGGCTCTAATTCAGGTCGCCTACGTCCCTGGAAGGGATAAGGCACTAATTAATTAATATCATGATTGGTTGGCCGTCTCTTGATCATGTGCTGATCGCTCAACCTTGATGTCAGTTTGGGCTATATCTACCTCGCTCTCAAGGTACTCACTGCATTCGCTCCCTTACTCGCCAAGGAGGCACTCGCCAACAGCATTCTTTGCCCGAGCACTCTTCAAGCTATCCCCAACAGGCGCTGACTATTCGCCAATACCAGGCACTTCGCAACTTGCTCCATCAGCTGTACCACATTGGGAACCAAACGCTGATGTTAGGCGTACTACTCACTGACGCTATTGGGCGTCACTCAACATGCAACTCTGCTCTTCGGACTACACCAGCGGACCACCACGCCAGGGTTGTTGGTCTCATCTATTCTTTCGAACGGGATATTCTCGCATGGTTCTTCTGTCAACTGGTGCAAGATAATCTACAAGTTTTGTATGAGGTAGCAAGTTCTTCGCTATTCTCAACATCTACTCGGAACTTCTAACCATTGTCAACGTCTTCACACTAAAAGATAAGTGTTGCTCTTCTATTCAAGCACATTAAATGTTTAACATGGCTTGAAAACAAACTTTCATAATCAAATTAACTTCTTTCTTAATACTTATGGTCAATCATTTCTTTGGAACCTTTCCATGTTTAACTTCTCTTTTCAAGGGATTCTGCATTGCCAGACACTATCAAATTGCAATTGTATCATTACGTCATTACTGGTTAACCGTTACAAATTTCTTAATATTAGTGCTTTAGCACTTTGAACTTTTTTCATGGCCATCTGATGCCTTTTATGAAAGACTTTATTATTAATTCAATAACAGACACCAGTGGCTACGCTAGCTAAAGTGCAGTGTTAGGTCATGAGGGCAAGCTTTCTGCTGACTCGGTAGACGAGGGGTTCGAGCCCCACCGTCAGCCGTCCCTGAATTGGTTTTCCATGGTTTCCCAACACCAGGCAAATGCTGGGACGGTACCTACTGACAGGCCACAGCCCCTTCCTTCCACATCCTTGCCCACTTTCATTCACATTCATTCGTTCCATCTCTCGCCCACGGGCGTCACTAGAAAGACCTGCACTCTGCCTTTGAGCAGGCCACACGAAAAAAAGAAGAAGAAGAAAAAAAAAACACATTCAATTCAAGCTAAATCTTTCATTTCAGCCTCCATACATTTATTGTCACTTTATAGCTCAATTAAACTTCAAGTTGTTTTATAGCATTCACATCATCTGCACCCATATTTTTATTTAAATCAAATCTATATTACTTGTTACAATTTGAAATATTTACATGATGATTATAATTAAATATTGCAGTAAAATCAAATGTATATTTATAATTTTATTTAACGGTATTGCATAAATTTAGATTTATGATTTTTCATTATTGTTCATATTGGTGCGCTTTCCTTTCTTTGTATATTCTTTTCGCAGATCGTCACATATTTCTAAGGTACTAGACTAGTATTTGAAATTTATATTGGTGGCAGCCCCGTACTATAGAACTACTACTTTAGTCCCAAAATTAATGTTAAGGTAAAGGCAAAAATTACAAAGCCTCTAGGATTGCACAGTGGCAATTTATTTTTTACAATTGACAGCACAGCTGCCGACTCTGTCGAGAGACTAGGCTTGTAGGGTGCTCTTGAAAAGTGTGAACGATTTCGCTGACTAGTTTTATAAACAATTAACAGATAAGAATAACAATCCATTTTGATATAACAAACGTATTGCAAAAATATCCTTAGTTTTAAGTAATTTGCTACAAAATGCAGTTTTGTTTGAGTGACTTGGACAACGTGGTCATTCTCAGTTTTGTGTGACGAAGTAAGTGTACCCCATTCCAGCCCTCAAAACTAGAATTATAATTTTTTGGACTCAGCCTGGAATCAAAACCAGACCTCCGGGGCCAGCAGCCAAGAATGCTAGCCACTTCAGATGGTGGTATATTGAAAAGTCTTAGAACCTATGAAACACTAAATTAAGAATTCAAACCGCAAAATAATGGATTCTTAAATGGAAAAATCCACTAACTAGCAATTGTACTATACTAAACAAAACAATGTATCTGTGTTGCCTGACATGCTGTCAAAGTTTTCAGCCTCTTCGTCAAACTTAACAGTAAAGTTACTAATGAGAACAAAGTACTCACTTTTCTTCTAGGTTAGGTTTGAACTAACAAACAACACAAGTTTAGAAGAAACACACCGTCAAGGTCCCATAAATGGATAAACATGCACCAGTCTGTCATCGCTCACTCACTGTTCCCACTCCCCTTACCTCAGAGCTGGTGAGGAGACAGTAACTGAAGGATTCCCCTTAGTCACTACACAAGGTTTTCAGTGGCAGAAGACAGAAGAACTGGTTGCTGCCTGGTCTAATGTTGAGACTGAGAGGCCAAACAAGCTTATCAGATGCTATAGAATTGAAGAGTTATGGATAGAACATGAACGCCCACCTTTGAAGACTGTGGCAAGAGTGATTTGTTTTGCGCACAGCTGCCTGTCATTGTGTTGCCCCATATACATGTTTCTATCCCTTTCCTGTCTATTAGTTGTACGTAACAAAGCTTGAACCCGGCACCCGAGGCCATACGATATTATTATTATTATTATTAGTTGCATGTCCACCTCTTTATGTGTTCCTATATAGATTTGCATCATATTTAAAAGCTTCTCATACCTGTTCCTTCTCGAAAGAACAGCTGGCTGGCAGGAAGATCTGCATCTGATACGGGCCATGACCTCCAACATAGCTGGTGTAGGCTTTCCAGGATCTTCTTCAACAGGAACAAATGGTAAGCTTGGAACTTCTGGTTGCTTTGCCCGAGGCAATTCTACCTTTGCTGTATTACGTTGCACAGGACGCTTCTTGTGACGTTCATGAATTGCCGAGTGAACTTTCTCAGGATGTGAGAAGAGAATTTTCTCAGGATCAGATGAAAGAATTTTCTCCCAGCTGAATTGCTGACGAGACCGCAGAACGGGGAGGGTATGCGAGTTGCGAGTCATTCTATGATAACAAGACCACAAAACAATTTAGAGCTCAGATATTCACTAAAAACAACATTTTTAAAAGGCAGAATACAAGCATTATCAAGCTGGAAAATGAAAACTAGAGTGACCGAAGGACTTATTGGGGGCAAGTAAACAATAAAAATATGCACTGTTGCAGAGGATTGTACTAGAATCCTCATTACGTTCTAAAGAAAAAATCTATCATGTACTATCCTCAGCAAGACGCCCATCTCTGTAAATCAACCCCTTATTACTAAACTTTCCATGTGATGAATGACTTTTGGTATTGTAACATTTCAGTCTGTCAACACAATATAATCCCAATTACTGGGAAATGCAAAAAACACCTAGCTGATAAAAATAACATGTGATTAAAGAATGTTTAGTAAGGACCACAAGAGGGTGAAACTTAAGGATGATATGTTTCATTCATCAAGTGAGCATCATCAGATATCCTAGTTCAAATCTCCAATCCAAAATAGCTCTACAAGACACTACTCAATCCTATGTCAACCATGAAACTAAAAAACAGTCCTCAAACACAAACCCTAATAGGATCAACAGAATCTTAAAAAGTACAGCTATTACAGTTGTAAAAAAAACTTAGTGTTAAGACCCTGTAAAATGAGAAATTTGATTATTATTTACAAGGCTGCTAAGCTACAAATCACTTGTAAACGGTCACCCTCTCTGCTCCAAACTAACCCACGAAGGCTTGGCTAGTATGTACTGCTGAGAATACTTAAAGCAATAAGTCCCCCCAAAAAATTGCAACTCTGAGTAAGTTGATATATGGTAATTTTATCTGAATGTGTTATGCTAATCCATAAAAAATATTATTTAACCACATGTATTTCTTTAGTTTTTTAATAGTTTTTTTTCCGCATTTCACAGTGCAATAATTGGGATTATATAGCGCTGACCAAATGAAAATATAAAATAAAACAATATCAATTGAAGAGTCCAGGGGAATCAAGATGAGGGTCCAGAAAACAAAAGTTTTGAGAAAACAGGGGTTTTAAATTTAAAACGAAATACCTAAATCCTAAACGAAGGAACAAGAGTTATGTTGATGTTACACTGATGAATAACATATCTGGTACATAGTTATTATGTAGATAGACTTTTTGCACTTATGCAGTATGATAAAAATAACATTATAATTGATTCATGTCACAAAAATCTAGGCAAAAATGATGAATGTCCATTGATTTGTAGTGAAATCTATGAATATATTGTTTGTGTGGTAGCTTTTGTAACACTAAAAACGTCACTTGTTTATTGGCCTACATCATTACCTGAAACTAATAATAGGCTCCTTAAATACACAGTATACTTCACAAGTGAGGGAGTGATGCAATAAATATTTGGGCTTTGACAGAACATACTTTTCAGGTGCTGAAGGTCATCAAACTTTGCTTTTGGGACAGGTATAGGTCCATCATATGCTAGTTCTGGAAGGTGAAAGCAACGTTCTGGTAGAGATAAGAGTTTCCTCTTTGGTTTGGTGACATCACCTTCATCATCCATGCCATTGTAAAATCATTCTAGGATGGTGACGGAAGATCTTCAGCTTCCTCACTGGACGTGTTTTAAAGGGACATTGTTTTACATATAGTGGGGAAAGAAGGGTGGTCCACAATCTGAATATTTCTGGATTGTCACAAGAAATTACTTTAAATTGTCTTGGTTTGTTTCTCGAGTTTTGGAGAACTTCCTTCCTCTCAGACGTAAGTTCAACCACAGGCTTCTGGTCAACAAAACCCATCTTGTTATCGCCTACATAAGTTTTGAAGCTTCTTTCTGAGTAGTAGTAGGCAGACTTAGTTTTGTATGAACAGATTCTGTTTTCACAGTAAATTCGTCACAGGTGCTACAGGTGTCAGACCTTTTATAGCCAAAGGTCAAATTATATTTAGTGTTAAATATTTCTCTGTACTATTCCAGTGATATTTTATTGTATGGGAAAGCCTTTTTATAGGGACAAAACATTTTACTCACATTAAGTTCCTCTGGTAGCGTTTTTAAGACTTAGCTAAACCATAGTGCGACTTTCTGCTTTTAAAGGACTGAATGTGTTCAAATACAGAATTTACATCATCAGGAAGCTTGTTAGGCCTGGAGCTGTGCTTTCCTTGCATATCACATTGTGGTAAACCTGTTGTTTTAAGACTTGTAAATGTTACAGTCTTTTAGCTGTAATGCCATGGAGTGATACAAATGATTTGTAGCATACAGGGATTTCACAAACCTGTTCATTCCTTATTACTCTTACTTTATAAGAACATGGCCGGCCCCGTGGTGTTGGGGTAGCGTGCCTGCCTCTCACCCGGAGGCCCCGGGTTCGATTCCCGGCTCCATCAGGGATTTTAGAGACTGACGTGAGGACTGGAACGGGGTGCACTCAGCCTCAAGGACAATTGAGTAGCTGCCCTGTTCCGAGGAGACCCGATGCGCTGATCACGCGTCACCCCAATATCTGCATGCCAATTGGCTGGGCAGTGGTCGCTTGGTAGGCCTAGGTTCTTCACGGGCTGTAGTGCCAGGGGTTATTTATAAGAATATGAATATGTGTGAAAATCAGCCTCACATTGTGGTTTCCTAGGCCGATGGTGAGTGACAGGAGAGCACTGTATTAATCCACAAAGATACATCGACTGTTTTTCATGTGATTCAATCTGATTAAAATTCGAAATAATATCACTTCGTTCACTTGCACTTATGTTTTTAAAACACTCTAGTCTTAATCACTTACAGTCTGGTCCTGTGTCAATAAACCAACACTGGGGTAACACTCTTTAACAGTTAACACAACATCAAGCCATCAACAGCTGGGTGAACTAAAAGCAGAGCACTCTGCACTGCCAACTAAGTGGACCCTCATCCTTGTAGCTCACATACAATGGCACCCTCATCTTTCTTGCCTACACTAGATATTTTTGTTGGATGTGTATCCGTAGACATTCATCTTTTGTGCCTTCTAGGAGTAGTTTAACATATTCTTTTGGGGTTAAACTATACAAATTCACTGAAAGCTCATTTTTCATAAAAAGTGGACCCTCATCTTTATTCCCCTGGACTCTTCAATTGTCATTAAGGCAACACTGAAAAATGGCTTCAAAGTTCTCTATAGATGACTTTTACATCAGCTGTCCTTTGATACCAAACATGTCAGAGGAGTTAATGAAAAATGAAATAATATTAGATTAATTAAAACTGGAAGTTGAAAGGAAGCGACCAATTCCTAATAGAAGGTACCTCCTGGCATTTGCATGGAGTTATAACAAGAAACCACAGAAAATCATTTAATAGGCAGCCAAAGGTGAAGTTCAAACCCATTCATCCTTTTAGTCCAGAGAGCACCTGGTCCCAGGGCATGCAGAACTACCCTCCACCGGTGGTCCGTCCTCCTATTAAGATTTTAATTATAAACATAGGGAACATTTAGTATTAACAAGGGTCCACAAATTTTACACCTTCAACTGAGGAAAACACTTAACGATTAAAGGTTAGTGAGCCATTTATTGACCTGTCTCAATACACTAAATTCCTATGTCAATTACTGAATGGAAACTAATTCTATATTTAAGGTGTGCGCTCTTGTTCAAGCGGTTCGACCGCTGGGTCACATAGGGCACCAGTCTTCAGTAACTTCATGAATGTGTTTAAAGACATTGCCGTCAGAGTGCAGTCCGCAAGCTTCTTATTCTTTGGACATCTTCAAAGTGTTTTTACACGACGATTACTCTACGTATAATACAAATGAAATATCTTATAAACCGTCAAAACACAATTGTTAGAGTTGTGCGGATCAGTTAATATATGCATTGTCGTTTTGGAGGCATTAATTGCGATTGCCTATGCTAGTTATAGAGGGCCATGCGCAAAATGAACTGTCTTCTGTTTTTCTGCCATCTTGGAAAAAGAGACTTCTGATATTATTGGAAGAAGACAGTCGTAACTGGATATAGTCTTCTGGGCAAGGGATTTTTCCCTCGCCCAAGAATCTTGAATTTTTACAATGTAATTAACAGGAAACTGAAGAGCCTAGATTTGGCATCAATCTGAGCTATGTGATTTCAGAATTAAGTATGTGGATACGAAGAAAATTGGATATATATGTGTCAAGGTAGTCTGTTGGAATGTAGCTGCCATGCTTTATAGGCGATCGTGAATTAGTTTAATTTATTTCTCCAAACACAAACCTACACATGGGGTCCCCTGTTAAACCGGGCAACCCAGTGGAAGGTTGGGTAACCAATCCCAGCGGGAAACTGGGTCGGTGAGCAGATTGTGTTTGGGGGGCTGGGGAAATTTCCTCAGTTCGTTTAGGTAGCAGTGAACGGCTTCGAAGGCGGATGAGGAACAAGTGTCCCAACGGCAGAGAAGGCGGAGAAACTGTCACCAGCAGCGTCTGTACTCCAGGGGAGCGGCTGCAAAAGGCGTCTGTTCCCCATGTTAGGGGCGGTCTTAATTGAAAACCTGGCAGTAGGTGTAAAATGCCTTTGGGTGAGGCGAACCCATCGTACAAACAGCCTAAAATATGAAAGTGTGCGAGTCGAGGCCTCGGAAACAGCTAGGGCGTCCCCTGGAGGAGACACACAGCTCCTGCTGTCCTGGCGGAGCTGTGAGAAGTGGGCTACCAGAGACTATTAAGAACATCGTGAAGATTGCGACCATAAATATCTTGACCCTCAATGGTAAGACAGAAGAACTTATCGATTATATGGAAAAGAAAGATATTGCTCTGATGGGACTCAGTGAAAAGAAGTGGAGAGGAAAGGGACAGAAGAAACTGAGAAAGGGGTTTAAATTGTATTGGAGTGGAGGTGACAACAGTAAAAATGGTGTAGCAATGACTTTAAGGGAAGATCTAGTTCAGTATGTAGAGGAAGTTGTCCAGGTAAATGACAGACTAATAAAAATTAGACTCGGCCTAGAAAGTGGGGTTAAAGATTTAATTCAGGTATATGCACCTCAGACAGGCAATGTGGAAGAAAGTCTAGAGGAGTTCTTGGAAGAGCTGGAGAGGTACATCGAAGAGAAAGAAGTGGTGATTATAGGAGACATGAATGCCCAACGGCAGAGAAGGCGGAGAAACTGTCACCAGCAGCGTCTTTACTCCAGGGGAACGGCTGACATTCTACGGATCGGAGCGTGGAATGTTAGAAGTCTGCTAGGAAGTGGAAGGTTAGAAAACTTAGAAAGGGAAATGGATATGTTGAGGTTGGATTTGGTTGGGATTAGTGAAATGCGCTGGCAGGAAACTTGGACAGCGGGTGGAATATTATGAGCAATATAGTGAACGGATTATTGTAGCAAAAATCAATACTAAACCTACCTGCACCACAGTGGGACAAGTCTATATGCCTAACAGTCAAGCTGATGATGAGGTTGTTGAAAAGGTATACGAAGAAATAGACAAAATTCTGAGGTATATCAAGGGTGATGAAAATATTATAGTAATGGGAGATGGGAATGCTGTGGTAGGAAAAGAGAGAGAAGGGAAGATAGTAGGAGATTTCGGATTAGGTGAAAGGAATGATCGAGGAAGCAGGCTGATGGAATTCTGCACCGAGCATGAGTTGGTCATAGCTAACATCTTATTCAATAACCACAATAGAAGAATATACACATGGATGAGACCAGGAGATACAGGGCGTTACCAAATCGACTTCATTATGGTCAAGCAGAGGTTTTGAAACCAGATTTTGGATTGTAAAACATATCCTGGTGCTGACATAAACTCTGACCACAATCTGGTTGTAATGAAATGCAGATTAAAGTTGAAGAAACTGAAGAAAAGTCAAAAGCCAAAAAGGTGGGCAATAGACAGACTGAAAGAGAAGGATGTTAACGAAAGATTCAATAAGAGTATAAAGGAAGGACTAATTAAATTCCCTAAAGAAACTTCAATTGCAGACGAATGGGCACTTTTGAAGAATGAAATAACAAAATCCGCAGAAGAAAACATTGGTAGGAAAGAAAGAATAGGTAGAAAACCGTGGATCACTCAGGATATACTAGAATTGATGGATGAAAGGCGGAAACACAAGAATGTAAGAGATGAAAAGGGGAGAGCAGAATACAGACGTCTGAGAAATGAGGTTAACAAGAAGTGCAAGGAAGCGAAAGAAGAATGGTTGAAAGAGAAATGTGCAGGTATAGAAAATTGTCTGAAATTAGGAAAAGTAGACACAGCTTATCGAAGGATTAAGAATACTTTTGGGGAAAAGAAGACTAAATGCTGTAATATTAAGGACACAAATGGAAAGCCTCGAACAGGGAAGAAAAGGTTGATAGATGGAAAGCTTACATAGAGAGTTTGTATAAGGGAAAGGAGATTGAGAATCATGTAATGGAAAGAGAGGAGGAAATTGATGAGAATGCGAAAGGAGATTTAATATTGAGATCAGAATTTGGAAGACTTAAGCAGGAACCAAGCACCAGGAATAGATGATATACCGATTGAGTTGCTACGCTCCATAGGAGATGAAGGAATGATCAGGTTATTTCACTTGGTGTGTAGGATTTATGAGACAGGTGAGGTACCCCCTGATTTCAAGAAGAATGTAATCATCCCTATACCAAAGAAAGTGGGAACTGACAGATGTGAAGATTACCGTACAATCAGCTTGATTACTCATGCTTCAAAGATCCTGTCTAGAATAATTTACAAGAGGATTGAAAGCCAGATAGAAACGGAGTTGGGTGAAGACCAGTTTGGTTTCAGGAGAAATGTAGGAACAAGGGAAGCTGTACTAAGTCTTAGGCTGATTTTGGAAGGTAGAATAAGGAAAGATAAGAGAACGTTCATGGCATTTGTAGACTTAGAAAAGGCTTTTGATAACGTTGATTGGACCAAATTGTTTGACATTTTGAAATCTATTGGAATAAAGTATAGGGATAGGAGGGTAATCTACAATCTATACAGAAACCAGACAGCAGTCATTCGAGCTGAAGGACATGAGAGAGAAGCTGATATTCAGAAAGGTGTTAGGCAAGGCTGCAACTTATCACCCATACTTTTCAATCTTTACATTGAACAAGAAATTAGAGAAAAATTTAAAGTGGGAGTGAAGATTCAAGGAGAAATAATTTCAACTCTTGAGATTTGCTGATGACATTGTAATCTTGGCCGACAAGCCTGAGGATTTGAATGAGTTTTTGGAATGGTATGGACTCCGTCTTACGGAGAATTCATGATGAAAATTAATAAATGTAAAACAAAAATACTAGAATGCAGCCGAAATAAATCAGAAACCTCTATGGAAATCAAATTGGCAGGTGAAAAGCTGAAGGAAGTAGGAGACTTCTGTTACTTAGGAAGCAGAATAACCAGTGATGAACGAAGCAAAGAGGATATAAAAAGTAGGTTGGCTCAGGCAAGGAAAGCATTTCTACAAAAAAGGAATCTGTTGACATCGAATATAGATTTAGGAAGTCATTTTTGAAAGCCTTTGTCTGGAGCGTGGCGCTCTATGGAAGTGAAACTTCCGACTATTGGTGCAACAGAAAAGATGAGAATTGAAGCATTTGAAATGTGGTGTTACAGGAGAATGATGAAGATCAGATGGGTAGATAGGGTTACAAACGAAGAGGTATCAAGACTAGTGGGAGAGGAGAGATGTTTCTGGTGACTGCTAATGAAGAGAAGAGATAGGTTAGTAGGACACATACTAAGACACCCAGGAATAGCAAGCTTAGTTATGGAAGGAAGGGTCGAGGACAAGAACTAGAGGTTTAGACCAAGGTTAGAATATGTTTAACAGATTGCCTCGGATGTAGGGTGTGGTAGCTACGTAGAAATGAAACGATTAGCTTAGGACAGGGAGGCATGGAGGGCTGCATCAAACCAGTCAAAAGACTGAAGACTCAAACAACAACGAATGCCCACATAGGAACAGACAGGCATGGAAAGGAAGACATAATTGATCCTTTCAGCTATGGGAGCAAAAATGCTGAAGGAGACCTTTTGATGGACTTCTGTGAGAGGAATGGATTAATAGTAGGCAATACCTGGTTCAGAAAGAAGAATAGCCAGAAAATAACTAGGTATGGATGGGGAGAAAGGAAAACTAAAACCATAATAGACTTTATTTTAGTCGAAAGAGAGAACCGTAGACAACTAGAAGATGTCACAGCTATGCCCAGAGAGGATTTTGAAGGGGATCAGAAAATTGTTGTAGCTAAATTAAGGTTGGGCAAAATAGTCAAGTTAAAGGAGACAAGAGAAAGAAAAATAAAAGTATGGCAATTAAAGGAAAAGGAAGTACAGGAAAAGTTCCAAGAAGATCTGAAAGAACTGATCCCTAAAGAAGAGGTAGGAAGTGTGGAAGAGGAATGGGCAAAGTTCAAAGAAAGAATTGTAAAATGTGCAGAAGATATATGTGGTAGAATGTCGGGTATAAAGAAGGAAAAGGAGACACCTTGGTGGAATAACAGAGTAAAAGAGGCAGTGAAAGAAAAACAAAAAGCCTGGAGGAAGTGGATAGTAGGCAAAAATGTACAGAAAAGGCAAAAGTATAAAGAAGCAAAGAAAGAATGCCACAAGATTGTACAGGAAGAGAAAAAGAAGTGCTGGGATGATTTTACAGAAAGTCTGCAGGAAGATGTTAAAGGAAGTAAGAAGATGTTATATGGATTGGTTAGAAACAAAGTAAAAAGCATAGAAGATACAAAATTTGTAAAGACAGAGACAGGACAGATTTTGACACAAAGAGAAGACATGCTCCAGCGATGGGAAGAATATTTTGATAAATTACTGAACATCAAATTCAAAGAATTAGTGGAAGTTGAAGAAGGTAAAGAAATGACTGAAGAAACCCAAGAAGATACACACATCAAAAAAAGTTTTGCATCACCTCGGTTCCAAGAGTTCCGGAACCGTTAAATACAAAGGGAATAGAGATCAACACAAACAACATTTCAGCTCGTTTTATTGCTCATGAGACCCACACATTGCATGTTGTACCATCATACAGCTAGACTTTCAGCATTTGTGGTCCAGATTGCAGTACACACCACTACCTCTAATACACAGTAGCACGTCCTCTTGCATTGATGCATGCCTGTATTCGCCGTGGCATACTATCCACAAGTTCATCAAGACACTGTTGGTCCAAATTGTCCCACTCCTCAACGACAATTCGGCGTAAATCTCTCAGAGTGGTTGGTGGGTCAAGACGTCCATAAACAGCCCTTTTCAACATATCCCAGGCATGTTCGATAGGGTTCATGTCTGGCGAACATGCTGGCCACTGTAGTCGAGCGATGTCGTTATCTTGAAGGAACGCATTCACAAGATGTGTACGATGAGGTCGAGAATTGTCGTCCATGAAGACAAATGCCTCTCCAATATTCTGCCGATATGGTTGCACTATGGGTCGGAGGATGTCATTCAGGTATCGTAAAGCCGTTTCGGAGCCTTCCATGACCACCAGTGGCGTACGTCGGCCCCACATAATGCCACCCCAAAACATCAGGGAACCACCACCTTGCTGCACTCGCTGGACAGTGTGTCTAAGACGTTCAGCCTGACCAGGGTGCCTCCAAACACGTCTCCGACGATTGTCTGGTTGAAGGCATATGCGACACTCATCGGTGAAGAGAACGTGATGCCAATTCCGTGGGGTCCATTCAGCATGTTGTTGGGCCCATCTGTACCGCGCTGCATGGTGTCGGGGTTGCAAAGCTGGACCTCGCCATGGACGTCGGGAGTGAAGTTGCGCATCATGCAGCCTATTGCGCACAGTTTGAGTTGAAACACGACGTCCTGTGGCTGAACGAAACGCATTATTCAACATGGTGGCATTGCTGTCAGGGTTCCTCCGAGCGGCAATCCGTAAGTAGCGGTCATCCACTACAGTAGTAGCCCTTGGGCGGCCTGAGCGAGGCCTGTCATCGACAGTTCCTGTATCTCTGTACCTCCTCCATGTCCGAACAACATCGCTTTGGTTCACTCTGAGACGCCTGGAAACTTCCCTTGTTGAGAGCCCTTCTTGACACAAAGTAACAATGCGGACGCGATCGAACTGCGGTATTGACCTTCTAGGCATGGTAGAACTACAGACAACATGAGCAGCGTACCTTCGTCCTGGTGGAATGACTGGAACTGATCGGCTGTCGTACCCCCTCCGTCTAATAGGCCCTGCTCATGCATGGTTGTTTACATCTTTGAGCAGTTTTAGTGACATCTATGAACAGTCAAAGGGACTGTATCTTGGATACAATATACACAGTCAACGTCTATATGCCGGAGATCTGGGAACCGAGGTGATGCAAAACTTTTTTTGATGTGTGTATAACAATGTTAGAAATAGAAAGAGCCATAAAGAAGATGAAGAGTGGTAAAGCAACAGGAGTGGATGAGGTAGCTGTGGAGATGATAAAAACAGCAGGACCAGTAGGGATGCAGTGGTTGTACTGACTATTTCGAGTGATATGGAAGAACAAGGAAGTACCAGAAGACTGGGGTAAAGGGCTAATAATTCCAGCATTCAAGATTGGAGATAAGAAAGAACTAGATTAAACCCGTCAAAACATGACGGGCAATGGAAAACAAAATTACTGAAGAAGCTCCTTATATAAGTTACATTCTTAATGCGATTACTTTTTAGCACTATTGCAACTTTAAGGGCGTCAAAAGATAGCCACTCTCAGCATTGCAACATATTGCTGGTCATGACTGAAAACGTGATGAGGTCTCCATCATCTTGCACAGTTTCCAGCCACTGACCGGGTCTGTTTGGAACACAAGCCTCTCCAACGTCTTCTGTCTTCCCACCATCTCTCAGCCTCCACCCTTGTCCAGTCTTCTCCTCTCTTACTCACGCTTTCTTCCACCCCCGTCAGCCACCTGTCTCTCTGTCTTCCTCTCGGTCTCTTTCCTTCCCACTTCGTCTCGTGTATCCTCCTGGGTATCCTCTTCTCCTCCATTTGTTTTAAATGTCCATACCATCTAAGTCTAGATTTCTCTATACCATCCTGTAATGGTTCCCCCTTCATTAATTCTCTGGTCCTCTCATTTCTTATTCGGTCCCTCTTTGTAGCTCCAATACTGCTTCTCAAGAACCTCATCTCACTGGCCTGTATTTTGCTCTTCTCCCTTCCTTTCATAACCCAGGTCTCCGAGGCATACGTCAGGATAGGGACATAGTACGTCCGATATATGATCTTTTTGCTGTTCTGAGGGACATCCTTGCTCCATAACATGCTTCTCACACTCCTCCGGAATGCTTCTGCCTGTCTCCCCCGCTCATTTATTTCTCTATCGTTTCTTCCATTCTCTTGTATCAGGCTTCCCAGATACTTGAAACTCTCCACTTTCTTCAGCTGTTCCCCACCAATTGTTATTCCTGTTGTGGTTCTTTCCTTCTTCCTTGTTGTGATCACCATCTCACTCTTATTTATGCTAAATTTCATCCCATATCCTTGTATTATTCCTTCCCACATGTCCAACTGTTCCCGTACCTCCTCCTCTTTGTTTCCCCAAATCATCAAATCATCTGCAAGCACCATTGCTTTCATCTTTCCTTCCCCAATTACTTGTGCCACTCGGGTCATTATGTCATCCATCACCACAATGAAAAGTAACGGTGACAGTGCACTTCCTTGTTTCAGGCCGTTTCTCTGTTCCAACCAGTCCGATCTCTCTCCTCCCACTTTCACACAGCTCACGCTTCCCTTGTACATCTCCTTTATCCTCCTTATAGTCCATTTTTCTATTCCTCTATCCTCCAGGGACTTCCATACTTTGTTTCTGCATACACTGTCATATGCTTACTCAATGTCCAGGAAGGCCATCAGTAGATCTGTTCCATACTCATAGTGCTGTTCTTGTAACTGCCTTACAGCAAAAATCAAATCCACTGTGGACCTTCCTGCTCTGAAGCCATGTTGTTCTTCCCTCATCCCTCCTTCTATCCTTGTCCTAATTCTCCTTTCCAAAACTTTCACAAACATCTTTGCACAATGACTCATGATAGTTTCTGCATTCTGTTCTACTACCTTTCTTGAAGATCGGGATAATTATTCCCTTTTTCCAGTCCTCTGGGGTCTTCCTTTCCTTCCACGCTGTCTTCATCACTCGGTACAACCATTATATCCCCACCTCTCCTGCTGCTCTCACCATCTCCACACTCAACTCATCCACACCCGGTGCCTTCCCTCCTTTCATCTTCCTCACTGCATCTTCCACTTCTTTCCATGTTAAGTCCTTTTCTGTTTGCAGTTCATCTACTGTACCTCTTCCCCGATTTCTTCCTCCTCGCCGTGGTTTCCATTTGGGTTCAGGAGTTCTTCAAAATATTCTTTCCACATTTTCTTCAGTTCTTCCCTATTTTCTATCTCTTGTCCCCTTTTGTTCACCATTCTAACATAATCCGTAGGATCCTTCCGCCTCTTATTCTTTACCATCCCATACAGGACCTTTTTTGTACCTCCACTATCCTGCTGGTCAGGACTGAAAACGTGATGAGGTAAATAGCCCAATATGTTCAAGAGTTTCTCCTTGAGCTTGATTGATTGTGATAAAGTAGGCCGAGCGAATAGGACATAGTTGCCTATTAAAAGAAAATGTACTGTACCTGGAAGTGTTTTATCGGAAGGTGTTAAATCAAGTCGTAGGATTTGAGCTCTCTGCCTAATATTACTGCACCTATTATATCCGAATCCAAGCAATTTCTTACATATTTCTTACAATTAATATATTACCATATACAGTGGAATCTTGTTAGCACGTTCTCGGTTACGATGTTTTCCCGCTTAGCGCGATGATTTTCTCAAGTCCCAGTCCCAATTCTACAAAATACATGTTGATATATCCCCTTAATACGTTCTCTATTCCCGCTTACGAAGATCAAATTTCCGTTGTACTATTTGTAAGCGAACCGGATTTTATTCTTATTTTATTATAAAATTCGGCTTATGGAAAACACCACGCGATATTGACTCATATTCTCTGATAGTTATTGACAGTGTAGATGATTTCATTGTGTTTGACGGCGTAGAAGTGGCTATAGCTATGACGCAACACAGGTGACGTGCCTCTCTCCCGCTGCCCTTTCTCTCCTTTCTCAAGTCCCAGCCCCTATCCTACTAAATTCATGTTGATATATCCCCTTAATACGTTCTCTAATCCCGCTTACAACGATCAAATTTCCGTTGAACTATTTGTTAGTGAACCGGATTTTATTCTTATTTCATTATAAAATTCGGCTTATGGAAAACACGACGCGATAGTTATTGACAGTGTAGATGATCTTATTGTGTTTGACGGCGTATAAGTGGCTATAGCTATGACGCAACACAGGTGACGTGTCTCTCTCCCGCTGCCTGTCACCCCCTTCCCTGTGTTTATTTCTCACGTAGGCGCATTATTGTCTTCGTGTTCCGCACTATTGTCTTCTAGTTCTTAGTGTTCACGTGCAGTTACGACCTATTTTATTGCGTTTTTCATAATGGATAAGAAGAAAGTACGTCAGATAACTAATGATGAGAAGATGAAATACATTCGAGACGTGGACTGCAATCCTCACATGAAGCGTGTGGATATAGCGCGAAAGTGGAACATTCCTCCGTCTACACTGAACACTATTCTCGGCAAAAGGAAGGAAACCGAACGTGCATTTGAAGAAGGGGTGAGTGGCAAAAAGAAACGTGTGCGAGAGGGACAGTTTCCTGAACTACAAAGCGCTTTACTGAAGTGGTTCAAGCAAGCCCGTGCTTCAAACATACCAATCGACGGGACCATAGTTCGAGCACAGGCCTGTCATTTAGCAACGCAGATGGGCATCACTGATTTCAAAGCTTCTAATGGGTGGATCGAAAGATTCAAGAATCGGCACCAACTGGTGTACAAATGTGTGCGAGGCGAGGCTGCTAGCGTCAATACCGACACAGTAGAAGCTTGGAAAAGTAAGACACTTCCTCAGCTTCTCGAAAAGTACAGTCCTCGTGATGTATTCAACACGGACGAAACAGGCTTGTTTTTTCATCTCTTACCTGACAAAACCCTTGCATTTAAAGGCGAAAAATGTCATGGGGGAAAGTTGAACAAAGAGAGACTGACAGTCCTGTTGAGCTGCAATGAAAGTGGAACAGAAAAGTTGGTTCCACTGGTAATAGGAAAAGCGAGGAGTCCACGCTGCTTTAAAAATGTGCGAACATTTCCTTGTAAGTACACATCGAATGCGAACGCCTGGGTAACTACAACAATATTTGAACAATATTTACGCGCGCTGGATGCAAAAATGGGTGCTCAGAACAGGAAAATCTTGTTGTTCATTGACCAATGTGCAGCACATCCCATTGACACGACTTATCTCCGGAACGTGAAAGTTGTTTTCTTCCCGGCTAACTGCACTAGTCACCTGCAGCCGCTTGATCAGGGCATCATCAGATGCGTGAAACAAAAATACAGGAAGCGGCTCGTTCAGAAGCGGTTGGCTTCACTTCAAACCACGAGGAAAATAACAGTACTGGAAGCAATGCATTTTGTGAAGTCTGCTTGGGATTCAGTTGAACCGAACACCATCAAGCATTGTTTTAACACGGCTGGTTTCTGTCGTGTTGTTGCAGATGACGTCACGCCTGTGGATGGAAACCCCACGACGACTGATGAATGGCGACAGTTAGCGGGCGAAGACGACAACGTAAGCTTCGGTGCTTACATAGACTGTGATGAAAGTGTTGTAGTATGTCAGTCTATGACGATTGATGAAATTCTTCAGCAGCAGACAGCAGATGAAAGACGAGAAGAAAGTGAAGAAGAGGACGAACCAGAGCCCACACCAGTGCCTACACTTTCAAAAGCTCTAGAAGCAATGGACACAGTGCGATCATATGTCACAAGTTTTGTTGTTGATGATGACATGGCTTTAATGACGAAAATGGATTCGGTACTATGTAAACTTGGACAAAAGAAAAAGCAGTCCACTCTGGATAGGTTTTTCGAAGCTCTGTAATGTGTGATGTTTGGAATATACAGTACAGGGTCTTTTTTTTTTTGCTCGACAAGACAATTCCGCTCGATCTTGGCCGTCGGTTGGCGCGTGTGGTCCCCGGCTGTATGCCCACGCTCTTGCGGCGGTAGACGAGAGCTCCGATCTAATTGGGTGTTTTATAAAGCTAGTGTGTACTGTATATCATATTGTATAGTGTACAGGTTCAGTAAACAATAAAAATAGACGTAAAAGTATTTATTTCCTTACTGAAGTTACATTAACCGGAAACTTCACAAGGATATGCCGATTGTGTTTGTAAGCGGATGGGTAAATTTTCAGCATCTACTGTAAATCATGGCCAGTAACACTGCATGGTAGGCAACTGATTTTAAGCACTCGTATTCCGCCGTAGGCCTACGTAAGCGTGCGCGGTCGCCGGCAACAGAGTCGTCACTGGCGGAGCGCGAGAATGTCCTTGCTGATCAAAAATAAAGACCCTGTATTACTGTATGTGTGTTTGGAAGCAGATGGGGAACATTTTCAGCATCTACTGTAAATCACGGCCAGTAAAACTGCACGGTAGGCTACAGATTTTAATAACTGTATTCTGCCGTAGGCCTATATATGCGTGCGCGGTCGCCGGCAACAGGGCCGTCACTGGCGGAGCGCGAGAGCGAGAATGTCCTTGCTGATCAAATATAAAGACCCTGTATTATACTGTAGTGTAGAGGTACAGTAATTCATTTTTATGTTATTTATTCCCTGTGTTACTGATAACCTATGTTTATGTCGTGACTGTAGTAGTGCATATAATCACTTACTAAGGGCGGCGATTTAGCGTCCATATATACGCTGCGTTCTTTCTTATACGTTGTAAATGCAGTATGGCGTTTTTCGGTAGTACGTTTTTCCGCATATGACGTCCAAATTTTTCAGTCCCTTGAAAAACGTACTAACGAGATTCCACTGTATTAGTCCTTGGGAAACGTTCAGATTTCTAAGGAGCATAACTATGGCTCAAACGTTCGGAGTACGTAAAGGAGAATTACTTAATTCAAAGGATTTGAAAAATTCAATAATAGGGAAATGAAATAGCTGGCTTTCATCTTCAGTATCCAATCTGTTAACGCTGATGTATGTGTTTGAACTACTGGATATAGGTTCAATGACTTTTAAATTAATATCATTACATTGTTGCAGCTTGGCAAATATTTTATATTCCAGCAGATCAATTTTACCCTCACAACAGTAAAGACCAAAGTAACCACGCATAGATTGTACGCAAGAGAAATACAATGTAGAACAATGTTTACATTTGATCGTCAAAGACCTTACAGTACACTGTACTGCATAAAATCTGGAATTGTTTCTGAAATGGCCTATTTATATTGGATTTTAAATGTGGCTTCGTATTATTCGATCACACTATAGTGTCCTGCAATAACGGAGCCGCTAAATATTAAATGGCAAATAATACTTCCATTGCCGAAATCAACTGCGTAGTTAGACTCAGTACTCTAAACAAATAATCATTAAACAATTGTCTTATACAATGAAGTTCAACATGACCGTCCAGAGACTTTCATACTCAAGTTGGTTGGTGAGGAGAATGCGATGAGACTGATCGCTTAAAATGAATTCCTTATAATTGTTCCAGCCAGCGATTTTTTTTGCAATAGCTTGAAAACGCAGCTCAGAATGACGTTCTTCATTTTGTTATAAACAGTACGAAACTGCTCTAAATAAGCAATTTCCATCACCTGTTATAGGTTATGGCAGTACATTTTGCAGGGGAACATAGAATCACTTCGCCAACTACTGGAATGACCATAGGCCTATACTCAATACTCACTTCGGCAGTCACCCTAATGGAGGCAGTTTTTGAATTCTATGTCCCATGCATGTCAAAAATCGAATTAACAAATGGAGGCCCACCTATTCTTGTCTATCGCCCCGGAGACCCGGGTTACATTTCCTGCTCTGCCAAGAAATGTAATTCTGGTCTGAGGGCAAAAACGGGGCACATTCAGTCTCTTGAGGTATAACTAAGAAGAGGAAGGTTTAATTCCCACCTCGACAATCTTGGATGTGGTTTTCCGTGGTTTCCCACTTCCACTTAAGGCAAATACCGGGACGGTTCCTAACTTAAGGCCTTGGCCGTCTCCTTGCCATTTACCACCTTAATTACAAATACACACAGTAATGCAGCCATCACAATAACACAGGTTATCAGAGAAAATTTCACACGTACACACCCAAGTGCACGGGGATGAGTGACCACGATGTCGGAGCCCTTCAAACGAATTATGTTTGCCAAGTTCTCTCATGGCGAAAACAATTATGGACACGCGCGAGTGCCTGGAAAACTACTTTTTCCTTTAATAATTTAAGAGTATATCGACGATGCACAATTATAACTTTTAGTCTAGGACGCTAATAACTTTACCACCGAAGCATTGGGAAGAAATTGCAATATTAAGGTACATAAACAACATAGCCTACACATTCAACTGTCGGTTAATGTTCCTCAACATTTCCCTTCTTAAATATTCCCCTCCTTTATAATTCTCCATCACGTGAAAACGTGCCATGACTTGTGTTTTAAATATATCGATGCAATGGTGCTGCCATCTGCTGTCAGTTACTGGAACTATATGGGCGATGTACTGCCATCCGTTGTCAGTTATAGGAACTGATTGCAGATATTTAAACAGCGTACTCATGTGGGCGTACTGAGGACAACAGTTTGCTCTTTTGATCACATGCTGTAATGCAATGGTAAAACGGAAATTAAACGTATTGAGAGGGAATGTAGAAATATGTATCTTTAACAGACATAAAACCTTACTAATACTCCTTGATTAAACAATATTTCAGTGGTAAAAAAAAAAAAATTGGCGAGGTCTGGGATCGAACCGGTACACCTTAGAACGACAGTCGCCTTAACCACATAGCTACTCGCGCACTCTTGATCAGCAGCAGACGCAGCCATTCATTATCTTCAAAAGCCGCTGTTTGAAGGAAATAATCTATTTCATTATCCAAATAAATCAATGTTGCACATTCTTATACATTCATACTGTTATTATATTTTACTAGCTGAAGTACCCGTGCTTCGCTACGCGTCATAATTAAATTAAAATGTGAAGGTGACAGTGTTAAAACAGGGAATAGGCGAGGTGCTGCGCAGAGGGAGATTAAGGATGGAACATTTTGTCCAACTACACCACTCGGCGTTGACCGTTTTATAGCACAAATTTAGGTTGTACTCGCTAACCGTTGGAGATACCTTTCGGATAGAAAATGTAATTTTAAACCTCGTATATCCCATCAAAAGTTTGCTATTTCTTAGCGTTCTCTTTTTATTTGAAATGGAAATATGAAAGTTTTAAACCATAGGGTGTAGAGACGTCACTAAAATGGTCGCCATATTTAAATAGGGCAAAATATTGAAATCAAAAGAAACCCATATGTTAACCAGGTAAATCAGCTACTTCCATGTAAAATTCATGTAAATCGGACCAGTGGTACTTGCGTGATTGAGTAATACACAGACACACTCCATCTCATTTTTTGCCTCGCTTCGCTCGCGTCATAGTTGTGTCCTATTGTTATTCAATGAAATGCAGGTTTAACCCCGTTACCACCACTTTAGAACCTGAATATCCAATAATCCCTCCTTAGTAGACTTTTTCGACACACAACAAACATATCCACAAAATATCATTCTTCTAACTGTAATAGTTTGGGTTGGTCGATGAGAGTGAACATCCAAAAATCCTTCCTTAGTGGACGTTTTTCTTTCAGAATTTCACCCCTCCCCATAGGCCCCTTAAATTGGATTTATGAAAAAACGGTCGAACACCTATTTATTTTATTTATTTATTTATTTTTAATCTGAATGATTTCCTCCGAGTTTCAAACTCCTCGCCTATGTCGTTTAAGAGATACACGCTCCGTTAAGAATCTTTCAACCCCCACTTTTCATCCCTTTCACCTCATAATATACACTACATCGAAAAACCATTAGACATGTGTCAGCTTATTTTTAATGATTAGTATATATGCCAAGTATCACATCCCCAAATGAAACCACTCGTGAGATATTGTTATTCAATGAAATGCACGTTTACCCCCTTAACACCTATTTAGAACCTGAATATTCAAAACTCTTTCCTTAGTGGACGTTTTCGACATACAACGAACATATCCCCTAAATTTCATGTTTCTAACTTCAATAAGTTTGGCTGGGCGATGATGAGCGAGTGAGTCAGTCAGGACATTTTCTTTAATTTATTTTTGATAACATCACCCCTCCCCATGAACCCCTTAAATTGGATTTATGAAACAAACGGTCGAACATCTACTTACTTATTTAAAACTGTTCTCCCCCTGAGTTTGATGAGTGAGTAAGTGAGTCAATCAATTAGCACACTTTCTTTCCTGTTTTTCCCCCAGAATTTCACCCCACTCCAAGGGCCCCTTAAATTGGATTTATGAAAAAACGGTCGAACACCAATTTAATTGTATTTTAAGCTGTTTTTCTCGCCGAATTTCAAACTTCTCGCCTATGTCGTTTAAGAGATACATGCTCCGTTAAGAATCCCTCAACCCCCAAGATTCACCCCTTTCATCTCTTAATATACACCACATCGATAAACCCTTAGACATATGTCTGATTATTTTTAATGATTAGTTTATATATCGAATATTACATCCCCAAAGAAACAACTCATGAGATACCGTATCGTAATTCAATGAAATGCACGTTCACCCCCTTAACATCTCTTTAAAACCCGAATAAACAAAAATCATTCCTTAGTTGACGTTTTCGACGTACAGCGAACATATTCCCAAAATGTAATGTTTCCAACTTTAATAGTTTTCGCTGGGCGTGATGAGTGAGTCAGACAGGACATTATCTTTCAATTATTTTTACCACAAATTCACCCCTCCCCATGGGCCCCTTAAATTGGATTGATGAAAAAACGCTTTAACACCTATTAACTTATTTTTAAGCTGTCTTTTTCCCCTGAGTTTGATGAGTGAGTGAGTTAGTCAGTCAGTTAGGACATTTTCACTCCTTTCTTCCCCCAGAAGTTCACCCCACCCCATGGGCCCCTTAAATTAATTTATGAGAAAGCGGTCGAACACCGATTTACTTATTTTTTTAGCCGATTTTTTTCCCGCCGAGTTTTAAATTTCTCGCCTATGTCGTTTAAGAGATAGGCCAACAAGCTCTGTTAGAAATCCTTCAACCCCCTACTTTTCACCCCTTTCACCTCATAATAATACACCACATCGAAAAACCCTTAGACACATGTCTGCTTATTTTTAACGATTAGTTTATATGCCGAGTATCACATCCACAAATGAAACCACTCGTGAGATATTGTTATTCAATAAAATGCAGGTTTAACCCCCTTAAGATCCCTTTAGAACCAGAATATCCAAAAATCCTCCCTCAGTGTACGGTTTTGACATACAACGAACATATCCCCAAAATGCCATGTTTCCAACTTCAATGTTTTTGGCTGGGCGATGATGAGTGAGTGAATGAGTCAGGACATTTTCTTTGATTTTTCTTCTTCAGAATTTCACCCCTCCCGATGAACCCCTTCAATTTGATTGATCAAAACAAACCTGTCGAACAGCTATTTACTTACTTTAAAGCAGTTTTTCCCCCTGAGTTTGATGAGTGAGTGAGTCAGACAATCAGTTAGGACACTTTCTTTCCTGGTTCCCCCCCCCCCCCCCTCCCTCCCCCGAATTTCACCCCTCCCCATGGGCCCCTTAAATTGGATTTATGAAAAAAAACGGTCAAACACATATTTACTTATTTTTATGCTGATTTTTTTCCGCTGAGTTCCAAACTCCTCGCCTATGTCGTTTAAGAGATACACGCTCCATTAGGAATCTTTCAATCCCTACTTTTCTCCCCTTTCACCTCATAATAAACACCACAACGAAAAACCCTCAGACACATGTCTTCTTACTTTTTAGTGATGAGTTTATATGCCGTGTATCACATCCCCCAATGAAGCCAATCGGGAGATCTTGTTATTCAATGAAATGCAGGTTTAACCCCCATAAGACCCCTTTAGAACCTGAATATCCGAAAATCCTCCCTTAGTAGACGGTTTTGACAATCAATGAACATATCCCCAAACTGTCATGTTTCTAACTTCAATAATTTTGGCTGGGCGATGATGAGTGAGTGAATGAGTGAGTGAGTCAGGACATTTTCTTTCAATTTTCTTTTTTCAGAATTTCACCGCTCCCCATGATCCCCTTAAATTTGATATATGAAAAAAACTGTCGAACAGCTATTTACTTACTTTAAAGCAGTTTTCCCCCTGAGTTTGATGAGTGAGTCAGTCAGTCAGTCAGTCAATCAGTTAGGACACTTTCTTTCCTGTTTCCCCCACCAGAATTTCACCCCTCCCCATGGGCCCTTAAATTGGATTTATGAAAAAACGGTCAAACACATTTACTTATTTTTTATGCTGAGTTTCAAACTCCTCGCCTATGTCGTTTAAGAGATACACGCTCCGTTAGGAATCTTTCAATCCCCACTCTTCACCCCTTTCACCTCATAATATACACCACATCGACAAACCCTCAGACCCGTGTCTTCTTATTTTTAATGATGAGTTTATATGCCGAGTATCACATCCCCCAATGAAACCAATCGGGAGATATTGCTATTCAATGAAATGCAGGTCTACTGCCTTAACACCCCTTTAGAACCTGAATATGCAAAAATCCTCTCTTAATGGGTATTTGCAGCCCTTGAGGAAGCTGCATACCAAATTTCATTCCAATCCGTTCGGTGGTTTCTGAGATTTCGTGATGAATGAATGAATGAATGAATGAATGAATGAATGAATGAGTGAGTGAGTGAGTGGTATTTGACAAATATATAGTAGAAGATGGTGTCAAGTCTTTGTTATGCTAAACTCGGTTGACAGTGCTGTGTGAGTAGTTGAGTAACTAACGGGATTTCAAGTAAAGATCCTCATTTTCTATACCGGTAGTGCAGAGCGCAAATGGCATCCAGTCGGCCGTGTCTCGACTTGAGCTATGTTGCCATGGAAACTATCTGCCTTGCCATTCCTTCACGAGTATATTTTATGATTTGATTAGCCTGTGCTTGAGTGCAAAAGGGCTGAAATCAGAATAATGAGAAAGACTATCGAAACTTCATGTAGCCAGCGGTTCCTTCTGGATCCTAAACTATGTGTATGCAAAATTTGGTTGAGATTGGTGGAACGGTGTAGATTTGTATACGGAACAGATCCACATACATACATACATACATACAGACTTTCACTTTTATATATAAGATTGTCAGAACTTGGTTAATATATGTTTTCAATTACATGGAAGCTTATTAAATAACTTACATTTTAATGGACTTCTCACTGCCATTTTGTCATGACCCCAGGCGGATTGTGCGCATGCATGAGGGGCAAGAATTCTGCTATTTTCTATATTAATTCAAAAATATACCGTAATATATTTGTTTATTTTAGAGACAGCAAATCTAGAGGCCAAGAGCTTTCGTTAGAGTGCTCTACGAAGTAAATCGGTTCTGTCGTTCTCTCAATCTCGTGGTAACAAAAATCACCTTACTGTTAGGTAGATTTCATTAGAAATCGATCCGAAGTGATGGGCTCCATATCAGCAACGCTGTATAGCATTTCCCGGAGCGGCTAGCTGGTGAACCATGTCTTAATTCTCCGTACAAATACAAACCGATATAAAATAAGTGAATTAATTTACCTATTTCACAGTCATACAGCATAACTTTGTGATGTATAAGGATTACAACGCAACCAAGAACTACATTTTCCAACGACCCCGAGCCGAGAAAGAGTTACCTTACAAAAATGATAACATTCGTTCTTGAACACACAAAATTTTGAAATTAATAAACCAGTTATACAACATTCCAATGCATATTGTGTTAAAATTTGGATTCGATCTGGTGACGGGTTTGTGAGATAATAATTCTTAAATGTGACGCATGGTTGAAACACGCTTAAAAAGGGGCACTTTTTGTGTTTCAACTGCGATAAAAATATTAAAATATAAATTAAAAATTCCAAACCTACATGAACTATAACGTAAAATCGAACGACGAAAATGATGATGTCATTGGATTTTATGAAGGTCTATTGGTTACTTCACAAACAACCTTCAAACTCGAGTGCACATAATATTTCGGTCGACAGTAAGCTTGCTATTCCTGGGTGTCATAATATGTGACCTACCCTCCTATCTCTTCTCTTCATTAGCAGTCGCCAGAAACATCTCTCCTCTCCCACTCGTCTTAATACCTCTTCATTTGTTACCCTATCTACCCATCTGATCATCATTCTCCTGTATCACCACATTTCAAAAGCTCCAATTCTCCTCTTTTCTGCTGCACCATTAGTCCATTAGTACAACTCAGCAACTTTTCTAGGTTTAAGCCGTGCCTTGTGCGGGGATTCAATGGCCATGAAAGACAAAATAACAACTTTATTGAAATAAGTTTGCCCAATTCCTCAGTAAGAGTAATTAAGAAACAATAATAATTAACGTGACAGCCGGTAGAATACGACACATTCGACTATGAATATACGTTGCAGATCATGGTTAAGAACGAAAAAGAGCAGATCAAAATTGGCAAACAAATATATTCAGTTAAGAAAAAATAAATTTATAAAGAAAATGAAAGCATACCGTGCAAAATAGAAAGTATCTTAACATTGTAAATTCGAGTAAACTTCTGAAAGCTCGCTTACAACAACCAGCTGAAAGAGTATAAAATTAGACTCAAAATCACGATCGTATCCGAGCCCCAAAAGCAACCTCTATATATAAAATATATCTCCGAAGGAAAGCAAACTCAGGCTTTTTAGCGCTCTTAGTAAATCCGACGACTTCAGCCGGGTTTGAACCCGCGACCTTGGGCATAGAAGTTCAGCATGCTACCAGTTCCTCAGACAGATGGAAAACTGAATGTTATCTCGTGCAGTGGCGTTGTTATAGCAACTGCTGATGGCTCATCCCTTATCAATTAAAAGTAAAGTTGTCAAGGCAACCTCTCTTGGCACTTGGCATTTTCTTATAATTTAAATCATTTTGCTCACCCTGTGGCGTAATGGTGGGTCATATCAAAAATTCTTTCAGACAAAAGTTTTAGGTAATTATTGGAGGAATATTGTCCATTTTGTACGGTTTTGATATTGTGCCTATTAACAGAGATATGATTAATGTTTCCCGAAAAACCCACTTTTTCCCACCCCTTTGGTCAATGGTTGGTGCTATCAAAAAACTTTTCAAACATAAATTTTAGGGTCTTGTCCGACACATAGTATGAACTTTGAATGGATTCAATATTTCAGATATTAAGAGAGTTATAGCGATATTTCACTTTTTCGAAAAAAGCCTCCCATTTTCACCCCCTTCGACCGCTTTTGCCCATTAACGAACTCGACCGAGATTTTAAGTGTATACATATTATGTAAAAAATTCAAAGTGATTGGTGCAAAATTACGGCAGTTATCATGTCCACAAGAAACTGATATACATATATATATATATATATATGTACATACATATATATATATATATATATATAAACTTTTGAACTGACTGTGGTTTTGGGGTCTGGGGGATGTGAAACGCGAAGATATGTCGAAATTTTCCGGAAGTCGAAACATGGGACCCATGAAATCCATAAGCGAGTGAAATAGAAAATGGGAAGTAAAGAGACTAAGGCCTTACTCTTTGCTGATGACATAGTAATATGGGGAGAAGATGAAACATAAGTACAGGAACAAGTCGATGTATGGAACCAGGAGATAGAAGAGTATGGAATGAAAATAAGTGTGGAGAAGAGTAAGACAGTAGTGATGATGAGAAATAAGAGAGATGGTAGGGGGAATATTGAAGTAAATGGGAAAACATTAGAAGTTGTGAAAAGTTTTAAATATTTAGGGAGTACAATCACAGAAGATGGAAAGATAAGTGAGGAAATTGGTAAGAGAATCCAGCAAGCAAATGGGTTTTACCAGTGTGTGATAGGTATGGTGTGGAACCAGGATGTTCCAGAGAAATGTAAGAAAGTCATATACTCAACATATTACACACCTATATTGACATATGCAGCAGGCACATGGACAACAACAAAACGGGATAAAGCAGAGTCCAGGCAGCCGAGGTTAAGTTTCTTAGAGGAATAATTGGAAAGACACGAAGAGACAAAAGCAAGAACACAGAAATTAGGGAAAGAACTGGATTCCCAAAGCTACAAGACAAGATAGAGATCAGTAAGCTGAAATTGTAAGGACACATGATGCGAATGGGTGAAAACAGAGTCCCAAAGCGAGTATTTACAGAGAAAGTAACACGAAAGAGGTAACGGGGAAGGCCTAGGAAGAGGTGGATGGATACAGTGAGGGAGAGCATAGAGAAGAGAGGGGTAAAAGTAGAAGATATACTAGAAGAAGGAAGAGAGTGGTGGAGAGACAGAAAATTATGGAGGTCCTTGATTCACACCCCGACCCAGAACACTGGAAACGGGAAATGAAGAAGAAGAAGATTTGGTGTTTTAAATAATTTTGTTGTGCCCCCGAAGGAAAGTTAAGGGGAAAAGATAATCCACAGCCTGCTTCCAGTCTCCGACCGGGTCAGGAATGGAATGAATGAAGCCCCCATCTAGCGGCGAGGATATGAACTGTGCCGGCTGCCGAGGCCTGACGCACTCCTCTGGGGCAAGGATTAAATGAATGACAGATGAAATGAAATGATAGTGGAGAGTGTTGCTGAAATGAATATTGACAGGGAAAACCGGAGTACCCGGCGGAAAAACCTGTCTGCCTCCGTTTTGTTCAGCACAGATCTCATAGGGAGTGACCGGGATTTGAACCACGGACCCAGCGGTGAGAGGCCGGCGTGCTGCCGCCGAAGCCACGGAGGCTCGAATGTTAAGGTAAATGTATTAAATTTTATTATTTAATTTCAGTCTATATTTTGTACTTTGTTAATGAAGATGGTCTCTCTTTGCTACCTAATGTAGTCTTAGGTAGTTAGGTTTTGAAAGCTCATACAGTGGAACCTCGTTAGTACGTTTTTCAAGGGACCGAAAAATTTGAACGTAAAAAGCGGGCAAACGTACTAATGAAAAATGATAATTAAACATCATTAACTTGTTTCAGTGAGGGAAAAGTAAAAAACGTGATAATCGTAAGTACGTACTATCGAATATACAATTTTAAACAGCCTACAGAATTATTGCATTACAGAACTAGTTTATACAGCACAGAGAAACGAGAGCAATGAAAACAAGAGAATAATGTACTACCATATACCGGTACCGTACTCGTAATTGAAGTACTGGAGTACGAGTTGAAGTATTTAGTTTTCTATAATTGATTTCGGCTTAAATACATGTTTTTCTTGATATTCTGTGGAAAAGAAGTGCCGTATTCTTTGGCTTGAACGATTGGATATAACCGAAGTTTTCTTTGAGGTTAGATATGCTCGCGCGTGTACAGAAAAAAAAAACTACATCCACGCACTTAAGGTGTGGATTATACAAAGGTTCTCCTATTTTGGAGCGCCACCTCCATTATTTCAATGACGCAACAAAATTATCACTAGGTTTCACCACTTCTTCGGCAATGTAAAGCGTATTTGCGGGAATCAGATTGTATTGAGTTTCAAGGTCTATACGGTAAAATTGTGGGATCGGATCGTATCCAAACTGGTGTTCAGGAACATATAAACGCATATCGTATTGAAAGCGATTCTGCACGCTGACAAAAATGCGATCGTACTAAAGCGATGCGCCACAAAATATGCAACTTGACCTTGTTTAAAGGTTCTGTGCTCACGGGCTATATAACTCACGCTACGCGACAGATGACGGGGCGGCCGGTCGTCAAACGCACGCTGCCGCATTCACGGAAGGACGAGACACTAGTGGTCGGCCGGCATACGCACGCCAATCTGTGGCCTGTGGTTTATTTCGAAACAAAGAACGTGTTACAGGTGGCATGTTCTACTGGCGCGAGAGAGACACGTCGGCTATCTTCCGTGTTGCGTCATAGCTTTCAAGCCTCTTCTACACCGTCAGCTATCTTCTGTGTTGCGTCATACCTCAAGCCACTTCCACACCGTCAAAACACACTAATCGCCTACACTGTCAATAACTATCAGAGAATAGGAAGCAATATTGCATCGTGTTTTCAAGATGCCGAATTTTATAATAAAATAAGAATAAAATCCGGTTCCCTAACAAATAGTACAACGGAAATTTGATCGCCGTAAGCGGGAATAGAAAACGTATTAACCGAAATGAAAGTGGGAATCATGAATGTCATGACCCTGACAGGCAAGGTGGAGGAGGTGGTAGACTTCATGGAGAGGGAGAATGTTGGATTGATGGGGCTGAGTGAAGTGAAATGGAAAGGTAAAGGAAGGAAGAAATTGAGGAAAGGATATACATTATACTGGAGTGGTGGCCAAGAGGCCAAAAATGGCGTGGGACTGATAACCTCGAAACAACTGGAGGAGTATGTTGAAGTGGTCGAGTGTGTGAGTGACAGAATAATGAAAATTAGAATGAAGATGAAAAATGACGTGATGGACTTCATACAAGTGTATGCACCACAGACTGGAAACAGAGAAGAAGATATTGAAGTATTCCTGGAGGATGTAGAAAGAGTAATTTCAGATGTAGAAGTGGTGATCATGGGAGATATGAATGCACAAGTCGGAAACGAGAGACAAGGAAAGGAAGAAGTCATTGGACCATATGGATATGGGGAAAAAGAACCGGGAAGGAGAGGAACTTGTAAACTTTTGTGAAAGGAATGGACTGATAGTGGGTAATTCATGGTTTCGGAAGAAAAACAGCAGGAAAATTACGAGATATGGTTGGGGCGATAGAAGAACAAAATCAGTAATTGACTACTTTCTGGTGGAAAGGACTAATCGCAGAAAGCTGATAGATGTGACAGCTTTACCAGGAGAAGCATTTGATGGGGACCATAGAGTTGTGGTGGCAAAATTTAGATGGGAAAAATTGGAAAACCTAAAGGAGGTCAGAGAAAGTAAAATAAAAGTATGGAAATTGAAAGACAAAACCGTACAGGAAAATTTTCAGGAGAGATTGAAGCAACAAATCCCAGTTACTGAAGTGGAAAACATAGAAGAGGAATGGTCTCACTTTAAAAAGGCATTTGTTGGTGCAGCAGAGAGTGCTTGTGGTAGGACGTCAACAAGAGTGAAAGAGAAGGAGACACCATGGTGGAATGAGGAAGTGAGGAAAGCAGTGAAAGAAAAGAAGTCTGCATGGAAAGAATGGAACCGAGATCAAACAGAAGAAAGCAAAAGGAAGTATCACGACAGCAAACGGAGGTGTAAGAAAGTGGTAGGAGAAGAAAAGAAGAAAAGTTGGGAAGAATTTACACGAAGAATGGAAACAGATGTAAGTGGCAGTAAAAGGATGCTGTATGGGCTTCTAAGAAGTAAGAGGAAAGAAAGAGTTACTACAAAGCTAGTGAAAAAGGAAGATGGAGAGTTGTTAACACACCCAGAAGAGATAAAGGGACGATGGAAGGAGTATTTCGATAAGCTTTTGAATGTGAGCAATGGTACTGGTGAGATGGAAGTGACACAACCTGACGACTCTATAACAGAAGATGATATAACAATGCTGGAGGTGGAATTAGCAGTACAGAAAATGAAGATGGGAAAAGCAACAGGGGTGGATGAAGTCAGTGTAGAAATGATAAAGGCTGCTGGACCTGTTGGTATGCAATGGCTGTATCGACTGCTAAAGTGTGTGTGGAAATGGAAATGTGTACCAGAAGACTGGAAGAAAGGGCTAATAATACCAGTGTTTAAGAAGGGGGACAAGAAGGTGTGTGATAACTATAGAGGGATCACCCTCATATCACAGATAGTAAAAATACTGGAAAGGATATTAGAAAGAAGAATGAGAAGAAAGGTGGAAGGAGAGTTGCAAGAGGAACAGTATGGCTTCAGGAGTGGAAGATCCACAGTGGACCCAATCTTTAGCTTGAGGCAGGTGATGGAAAAGAACTGGGAATATGGAGAGGATTTGATCATGACTTTCATAGATCTAGAAAAGGCATATGATAGTGTCCCCAGAGAGAAGGTATGGGAAACCATGGTTAAGAAGAGACTGGGAAGAGAAATGTTGGAAATGGTGCAAGCAATGTACAACTGTGTTAGCAGGGTACTGACCCCAGTTGGAAAGACAGATTGGTTTACGAACAAGACTGGACTAAGACAGGGGAGTGTGCTGTCACCTCTCTTGTTCATAATGGTGATGGATGAAATAGTAAAGGAAACAAAGGAAGCATATGAACATAAAGAAATGAAGTTACTGTTATTTGCAGATGATATTGTGGTCTGGGGAAGGAACACCGAAGAAGTGCAAAAACAACTAGATGCACTGAACGAAAATATTCAGAAGTATGGCCTGAAAATCAGTATAGAGAAAAGCAAGACCATGGTGATGACAAGAGGGGAAAGACAAGGAAAGGGCACTGTGAAAATTGGAAGTCAGAGTTTGGAAATTGTGGACACGTTCAAATACCTAGGAAGTGAATTGATGCAAACTGGTAGGTTGGACATGGAGATTGGCAGGAGGGTACAGCAGAGCAATGCATTCTATCAAAGTGTAAGAAAACTTGTTTGGGATAAGGAAGTACCAAGGAAAAGCAAGGAGGTAATGTATAAAGTGTATTATGTACCCATATTAACTTATGCAGCTGAGACTTGGACCCTGACAAGCAGGCAAGAGAGTAGAATCCAAGCCAGTGAAATGAAATTCCTAAGAAGTATGATAGGAAAGACAAGGAAAGACAGAGTGAGGAATGAAGATGTTAGGAAGGAAGTTGGGATGGGAAAACTAAATGAGAGAATTGAGAAGAATAAACTAAGGTGGTTTGGACATGTAAAGAGGATGGAGGAAAATAGAATACCAAGACAGATGCTGGAGGCGAAGTGCAAGGGTAAGAGACCAAGAGGAAGACCTAGAACAAGGTGGATGGATTCAGTGAAGAACGGCGTAAGAAAAAGAAATCTGGACTGGGACAAGATCGTGGAAGAAGAATGGTGGAAGGAAAGAGGAAAGTGGAGAAGTGCCATAAATACCCCGACCCGGCAGGAGCTGGATAAGGGGAAATGATGATGATGATGATCAACATGTAATTAGTAGGAATGGGGCTGGGACTTGAGAAAATCGTGTTAAACGGGAAAACGTCTATATCGAGAACGTGCTAACGAGATTCCACTGGATTATATTTTTCTCTATTTTTAAATATACCTCCCTCTGCTTATGGGGATGGCTAGTCGATAGTACTTTGTCATATTTCAGTTATTCTGGACACCATTTACCTTATTCTAGTTTATTTTGTTTATTTCGATAGATGTGACGTATTTTATATGAGCCTAAGGAAACATTTGTTGTTCTACCTATCTTCAAATTGTATTAATTTTATATTTTGGTTCACTATCTCACCGAGGATTTAATATGTTACTCTAAATAACGTTTTGGTAAACCATTATTTGGGATCTGCGACATCACAGACATCAAGGTTATACCATCGGAGAACCTGGATATCGACCATCGATTGCTGGTAATGAACCTGAGAGGGAGTAAGGAGAAGAAAGGGACTGAGAACCAGGAAAGACGTATAAGGATATGGAAACTGAAAGAAGGGGATAGAAGGGTCGAGTACCTCAAAATGGTAAAGGAAGGAATTCCAACAGACGAAGAAAGAGGTGAGGAAGAGGAATGGGCTAGATTTAAGAAGACACTATTAGGTGCAGAAGAAGCAGTATGTGGGAGAACAAGAAGTAAGAAGAGGTGGAAGGAAACACCATGGTGGAATGAGAAGACAAAAGATATAGTAAGGGAAAAGAATAGAGCCTTTAGGATGTGGTATCAAAATAGGACGGTAGAGACAAGGGAAGAGTACCAGGAAAGAAAGAAGGAGGCGAAGAGAGTAGTGACTGAGGAGAGAAGAAAGTGGATGGAAGAGTGGACAAAGATGATGAAGGAGGATAGTGAAGGTACAAAAAAAGGTCCTGTATGGGATGGTAAAAAATAAGAGGCGGAAGGATCCTATGGATTATGTTAGAATGGTGAACAAAAGGGGACAAGATATCGAAAATAGGGAAGAACTGAAGAAAATGTGGAAAGAATATTTTGAAGAACTTCTGAACCCAAATGGAAATGATGGTGAGGAGGAAGAAATCGAGGAAGATGAACTGCAAACAGAAAAGGACTTAACATGGAAAGAAGTGGAAGATGCAGTGAAAAAGATGAAAGGAGGGAAGGCACCGGGTATGGACGAGTTGAGTGTGGAGATGGTGAGAGCAGCAGGAGAGGTGGGGATACAATGGTTGTACCGAGTGAGGACAGCATGGAAGGAAAGGAAGACCCCAGAGGACTGGAAAAAAAGGAATAATTGTCCCGATCTTCAAGAAAGGTAGTAGAACAGATTGCAGAAACTATCGGGGAATAACACTGATGAGTCACTGTGCAAAGATCTTCGAGAAAGTTTTGGAAAGGAGAATTAGGACAAGGATAGAAGGAGGGATGAGGGAAGAACAACATGGCTTCAGAGCAGGAAGGTCCACAGTGGATTTGATTTTTGCTATAAGGCAGTTACAAGAACAGCAATGTGAGTATGGAACATATCTACTGATGGCCTTCCTAGACATTGAGAAAGCATATGACAGTGTATGCAGAAACAAAATGTGGAAGTCTCTGGAGGATAGAGGAGTAGAGAAATGGACTATAAAGAGGATAAAGGAGATGTACAAGGGAAGCGTGAGCTGTGTGAAAGTGGGAGGAGAGAGAGTGGACTGGTTGGAACAGAGAAACGGCCTGAAACAAGGAAGTGCACTGTCACCGTTACTTCCCATTGTGGTGATGGATGACAATGACCCGAGTGGCACAAGTAATTGGGGAAGGAAAGATGAAAGCAATGGTGTTTGCAGATGATTTGATGATTAGGGGAAACAAGGAGCAGGAGGTACAGGAACAGTTGGACGTGTGGGAAGGAGTAATACAAGGATATGGGATGAAATTTAGCATAAATAAGAGTGAGATGGTGATCACAACAAGGAAGAAGGAAAGAACCACAACGGGAATAACAATTGGTGGGGAACAGCTGAAGAAAGTTTCAAGTATCTGGGAAGCCTGATACAAGATAATGGAAGAAACGATAGAGAAATAACTGAGCGGGGGAGGCAGGCAGAAGCATTTCGGAGGAGTGTGAGAAGCATGTTATGGAGCGAGGATGTCCCTCAGAACAGCAAAAAGATCATATATCGGACGTAATATGTCCCTATCCTGACGTATGCCTCGGAGACCTGGGTTATGAAAGGAAGGGAGAAGAGCAAAATACAGGCCAGTGAGATGAGGTTCTTGAGAAGCAGTATTGGAGCTACAAAGATGGACAGAATAAGAAATGAGAGGACCAGAGATTTAATGAAGGAGGAACCATTACAGGATGGTATAGAGAAATCTAGACTTAGATGGTATGGACATGTAAAGCGAATGGAGGAGAAGAAGATACCCAGGAAGATACACGAGACGAAGTGGGAAGGAAAGAGACCGAGAGGAAGACCGAGAGACAGGTGGCTGAAGGGGGTGGAAGAAAGCGTGAAGAAGAGAGGAGAAGATTGGACAAGGGTGGAAGCTGAGAGATGGTGGGAAGACAGAAGACGGAGGAGCTTGTGTTCCAAACATACCCGGCCAGTGGCTGGAAACTGTGCAAGATGATGATGACATCAAATATTCATTTGTTCTTTTGGCCATTGTTAATTGTTTTTCTGTGAGGCATTGTGGTTAGTAATTTTTTGTGTCGAATATGGCCAGGTAAGAGTGTGGATGTGTTTACTCTTGTTCTAAGGTTGTAAATTTTTGTAAGTGAGTCACCTTTTTTGGTTTTCATTTAGTGAAAGATATTATTTGGAGTAACTTGCGAAGTACCGTATTTCCTCGCATAATCGTCGCCACCGCGTAATCGTCGCACCCCACTTTTCAAACACTAAAATAGGTTTATAAAATTTCATCGCATAATCGTCGCATAGCATGTTCGTATTTGTGCGCCAGTCAGTTGCACACGCTGCCGCGACTTTATAACCTGGCGCGACTTTGTCAGACGAAAAATATCTCTTCTTTATTCTTGCGGGCAATGAACTGTGACGCGAGCGGCAAGCTTCGTCACTTAGCACATTCCGCGAGCGTATAATCTGGCTTGATCTTGTCAGGAGAAAGTAATCTTGTCTTTATGGCTGCGACTATGAACCGCGACTCAAACGGCCAGCGCACATTCCGCGAGCGTATAGGCCTAATCTGGCGTGGTCTTGTCAGGAGAAAGTATCCTCATCTTTAAGCCTGCCGGCTATGAACCGCGACGCGAATGGCCAACGCACATTCCGCGAGCTTATAGGCCTAATCTGGCATGATCATGTCAGCAAAAAGTAATCTCATCTTTAGACCTGCGGCCAATGAACTGTGACGCGAGCGGCCAGCGCACATTCCACGAGCGTATAGGCCAAATCTGGCGTGATCTTGTCAGGAGAAAGTAATATCGTATTTATGCCTGCGGGCTATGAACCACGACGCGAATGGTCAGCGCACATTTCGCGAGCTTATTGGCCTAATCTGGCGTGATCTTGTCAGCAGAAAGCACTCTAGTCTTTATACCTGCTGGCTATGAACAGTGACGCGAACGACCAGTGCACATTCCGCGAGCTTATAGGCCTAATTTGGCGTGATCCTGCCAGGAGAAAGTAATATCGTCTTTATGCCTGCCGGCTATGAACCGCGACGCGAACGGCCAGCGCACATTCCGCGAGTTTATAGGCCTAATCTGGCGTGATCTTGACAGCAGAAAGTAATTCGTCTTTATGCCTGCGGGCTATAAACTGTGACGCACTCGGCCAGCGCACATTCCGCGAGTTTATAGGCCTAATCTGGCGTGATCTTGTCAGGAGAAAGTAATCTCGTCTTTATGCCTGCGGGCTATGAACCACG
Organism: Meconema thalassinum; assembly: GCA_946902985.2. Classification (NCBI taxonomy): domain Eukaryota; kingdom Metazoa; phylum Arthropoda; class Insecta; order Orthoptera; family Tettigoniidae; genus Meconema; species Meconema thalassinum. The sequence goes on from OX336393.1 coordinate 87,212,010, forward strand.
ACGCGAATGGCCAGCTTCGTCAGCACATTCCGCGAGCGTTAACCTGTCGTGACCTTGTTAGAAGAAAGAACCCTGTCTCTGACTGCGGGCTATGACTCACGCGAATGACTGGCCCATGCAGCAAATAATGATACAGTATATTCTTTGAAATTAAATATTCTTCGCATAATCGTCGCACCCTGCTTTTTTTCACGAAATTTTGGCAAAAAAAGTGCGACGATTATGCGAGGAAATACGGTATTTTGTTTTAAATTTATTTCTCATAAATAGTCTAGCAACCTTAGTAAACTTTTTTAAAAAATTTATGTCCGATCATCAACAGGGTTCTCTTCTGATCATCCTTATTTATAATTGATATTTAACATAAATTTAGTGTTTTTTCATCCTTCGGGATTTGTTCCAAATTTCCTGTCCCATCAGGTTTGGTATGTAATTTGAACTGTAATTAAGTGGGTGCTCGCAAAAACGGGCTAATCATCATTTTTTCAGAAATTGAGTTAATTTGTGCAATCGATGGAGAAAAGTGGTAACTATTTTCTCTGAAACGGGCTAATATCAGAGAAGCTTATTTAAGGAAGTACATGACTCAGAAGTTTATGCTATTTTGAAAGTTTCAACACATAGGTGAACTTCCTAGTAATGCCCTTTATCATCGTACAAAATTTCAGGGTGATATCGGTAATAGTTTCGGAGATGTAGAATGCCAGTGAAATATTTCTTTTATCTTACCCAAACGTAAATGTCCTATTTTCTCAGCTTTAGCAAAATGATAGTTAGCCCGTTTTTGCAAGCACCCACTCAATTGCTAGGATAAGTTTATTCAGTGCAATTTCGTTTGATTGTTTCAATGGATGCATTTCCTTATTCCTCATTTTTATTAATGTAATTGTTAGGATTTTTAATTAAATTATTTTTCTCTTTCAATTAACACATTTGTCCTCATTTCGCTAGTCAGAGCTCATGCGGGGTACGGGGGATTGACTATAGCTAAACCTGTGGGTCCCTCGTGCCCTTCTTCCATCTCTCGGTACTAACAGAACGGGGAACGAGTGATTGCAGGCACGGACTTCTGAAGAACCGGTAAGGTGGACCAACGCGCATTCCATCCTACATCTATTTTTAGGTAGATTTCATTAGAAAGCTAACTATTGCAATGGGTACCATGTTTCGACTTCCGGAAAATTTCGACATATCTTCGCGTTAAACATCCCCCAGACCCCAAAACCACCGTCAGTTCAAAAGTTTATATATAATTTATGTATATATATATATATATATATATATATCAGTTTCTTGTGGACACGATAACTGCCGTAATTTTGCACCAATCACTTTGAATTTTTTACATAATATGTATCCCTATAAAATCTCGGTCGAGTTCGTTAATGGGCAAAATCGGTCGAAGGGGGTGAAAATGGGGGACTTTTTTCAAAAAAGTGAAATTTCGCTATAACTCTCTTAATACGTGAAATATCGAATCCATTCAAAGTTCATAATATGTGTCGGATAAGTGCCAAAAATTTATGTCAAATAAGTTTTTTGATAGCACCAACCATTGACCAAAGGGGTGGAAAAAAGTGGGTTTTTCGGGAAACATTAATCATATCTCTCTTAATAGGCACAATATCAAAACCGTACAAAATGGAAAATATTCCCCTAATAATTACCTAAAACTTTTGTCTGAAAGAATTTTTGATATGACCCACCATTACGCCAAGGGATGAGAAAAATAATTTCGGAATTTTAAAAAATGCCAAGTGCCATCAGAGGTTACCATAACAACGCTTTTAAATTGATAAGGGATGATCTATCAGAGGTTGCCAAGACAACGCCATTGACGAGATCACATTCATTTTTAGCCTACTTTTCACATTTTGCAAAAATGAGGAAAAAGTAGACTTATGAGATCGATACGGGAAAATGTGTGTCTGTCTGTCTGTCCTTCTGTCTGTCTGGCTGTGTGCCCCCCCCCTATCAACTCCTAAACAGCTGCAGCAATCAAAACCAAATTTAGTATGAGTAAAGATATGCACCGGAATATCTCACGTCGATATTTGAAAATGATGTCAGTGCTACCAACTGCTGAAAATACGCACTAGAAATTTGAGCTCCATGTTGGATATCTTGCAAGGTATGCATGGGAGCTATTCCAAAATTGGCACACATGTAGATAAGACTATTTCAGTTTAATTTCCAGGAGGCCAACCATGACAGTGTTGCCAAAATAATGTTAAGCCTTCTGATAGGTTCAATGTTTAAATGCATATAACTTCTACACTATCAATTGGATTTCAACCAAATTTTGTGTGTAATATCTGTACATAAACAGATATGACTGAGCGTATTCTTAAGGCCATCAGGGCTGCCAACTGTTAATAATTGCTCTCTCTATTTTTTCATCCAAATACCTATATATCAGAAGGTATGCAAGCCAACAGCTTTAAACTATGCACACGAATATTCTGACATTTTAGATTAATTTGGAGTAACTTATATATGTCAGTTCTACCAACATGATTATAAACCTGCTGATAGTACCAATTTTTAAATACATGTAACTTCTATACTATCAGTTGGATTTCAACCAAATTTCGTATGTGCTATGTGTACCATAACAGATATTACTATTAGTATTGTTAAGAACAATCAGGGCTGCCAACTGTTAATAAATGCTGTCTATATTTTTTTACCCTAATATCAATATATCAGAAAGTATGCAAGCCAACAGCTCTATACTTTGCACACGTATAGCACCTGACATTCTAGATTAATTTGGAGTAATTAATACAAGACAGTGCTGCCAACATGATTCTATGCCTGCTGATATGTCAAATTTTAAAATACTAGTAACTTCTATACTAACAAATGTATTTCATCCAAAATTGGCACAAAAAGATATCATAATAATTCAGATTATTTCTGACCAGCACACGCATGACATTATTGCCAACATGCTTTTACGCGTGCTGATAGATCCAGTGTCTAACTGCATGTAACGTCCATTGGACTTCAACCAAATTTTGTATTCTGTACCTTAAGAGATGGAACTAAGAATATATTCAGTCACCAGGGCTGCCAACTGAAGTGCTCTATTAGGCTACATTATACCAGGTATATTTTGAACTAATTAGATATTTCGATATTACCAACTTAATTTCGTCATTATTCTAGATAGGTTCATATACTGTAGAATAATCATTGGCATGAAAAGTAGGCTGTATAGTTCTTCACGGAACTTCTTGTTAGCCTACGTTTCACACTTTTCAAAAATGAGGAAAAAGTAGACTTATAAGATATATCCGGGAAAATGTGTCTGTCCTTCTGTCTGTCTGTCTGTCCTTCTGTCTATCTGGCTGTGTGTGTGTGTCCCCCCCCCCCCCCTATCAACTCCTAAACGGCTGCAGCAATCGAAACCAAATTTAGTATGAGTAAAGATGTATACCGGAATATCTCAGGCCCATATTTGAAAAAGATGCCAGTGCTACCAACTGCTAAAAAAACGCACTAGAAATTTGACCTCCATGTTGGATATCTTGGATGGTATACATGGGAGCTATTCTAAAATTGGCACACATGTAGATAATACTATTTCAGTTTAATTTCCAGGTGGCCATACATGACAGCGTTGCCAAAATAATTTTAAGCCTTCTGATAAGTCCAATTTTAAAAGCATATAACTTCTATACTATCAATTGGATTTCAACCAAATTTTGTATGTAATATGTGTAGGCCTACATAAACATATGACTGAGTGTATTCTTAAGAGCCACCAGGGCTGCCAACTGTTAATAATTTCTCTCTATTTTGTATCCAAATATATCAGAAAGTATGCAAGCCGACAGCTTTAAACTATGCACACGTAAATTACCCGACATTTTACATTAATTTGGAGTAACTTATATACGTCAGTTCTACCAACATGATTCTAAGCCTGCTGATAGGACCAATTTTTAAATACATGTAACTTCTATACCAACAAATGGATTTCTTCCAAAATTGGCACAAAAATGTATAATATTTCAGATTATTTCTGACCAGCACTCGCATGACATTGTTGCCAACATGCTTTTACGTGTACTAATAGATCCAATGTCTAAATCCATGTAACGTCCTTTGGACTTCAACCACATTTTGTATTCTGTACCTTAGGAGATGGAAGTAAGAATATATTCAGTCACCAGAGCTGCCAACTGTATTGCTCTATTAGGCTACATTATGCCTAGTATACCTTATTTCGAACTAATTAAGACATTTCGATATTACCCACTTAATTTCGTCATTATTCCAGATAGGTTCATATACTGTAGATTAATCTATGGCATGAATCTTAATTTTAAGAAAAGTAGGCTCTTTAGTTCGTCACGGAACTTCTTGTTCCATCTGACTATGAGGGAAGCGGCTAACTGGTAGCATGCTGAACTTCTATGCCCAAGGTGCTGGTTCAAAGCCGGACAAAGTCGCCGGATTTTCTAAGAGCGCTAAAAATCCGTCAGCCTGCTTTCCTTCGGAGGGGAAGTTACAACGTTCGTTGCAAGTTGCTGGTTGCGGTGGCATCTAGCAGCCAAGTTCACAGCTAGGTGTCGTTGACGTTAGTATTTGTTACAAAATTAGGTACTACTTCTTAAAATTGACAGTCTGCAGACCTTACCTGAATTACAGACTAATACAGTCATCACAAATAACACAGTTTATCTGACAGATTCTACACACACCCAATGTACACGGGGTTACATGACCACCTTGTCGCAGCCCCTAAACTGAGGAACCAACCAACATCTCTGCGTGTGATAAAATTTTGCGTGAAGAAGTAACAGACTGTTAGATAGTTACACATTAATTCCAAACCTTGCATAAGGACAGTGTGATCACAAGTATAAAAATTAACCCCAAATGACAAGAAGGTTACCATCCCCATAAGACAGTAAAATGTTAAAAGTATGCATAGAAAGACGAAAAAATGTTAACTAACCTCCAATTGTAAAATACTTTCTCGCAATAAATGAGGTCTGATCCTCCTACGAAAACCTGCATATTTTGCCTATTATAGCCTATCCCCTAGTTTGCCCGGTGAAATCTACCTCCGCCTTCCGGCGTGCCGAGAGGATTTTTTTTATTTATAGGTGGTGCTAGAAGCAGTACCGTTACCCCTCCCCCCGTGTCTCAGATAAATCTAAGGAAGGAAGCTTGTAGTTTTACGTGGCCGTTATTCTTGCGATCATGAGCCATGGGACCGCCATTTTGCGTGGAATACGAACCACAGGACATGGCTAGAAAAATCTGTAGGAAAACCACTGTTAGGCAACAGATCACTAAATAGTAGTTCGAGAAGAGTAATAGATCAGATCTTTAACTCACCTATTAAAATTCTGAGCCACACACGGCTGTCGATGAGAACTGCGAAAGATCTTCTTCGGTTTTAGCTCTGCTATATTCTCGGGTTCCTCCATTGCAATTCTCTTGCCTACTCTCTGTAATAATAAAGGAGACAATAATTATATGCAATGACAACAAAATAAATTCAAATTACTTTTGCATATCCTTGAACCCTTACCCCTCGAATTAAAATTCTCTTAGCTATCCCTACAGCTCGTATTTAATTTATGAACTTATTCGGCGGGATCTTGTCGAAATAGTGGGTAACCGGAGGGAGTAGCTAATCTAATCTCTTCGAAAACGTGTATATTCGGCAGGAGCAGCCACCGAAGCCCATTGAAAAGGCTGAGTTATCGGTGGGAGCAACCAACTCATCGAAAAGTTGGTTAACCGGCGGGAACAGCCTTCTCCTCACCTTCCATAACATGTATTTATTGAGCTCTGCTTTAAAACTATAACTAGCTCCTAAATTATACACACACAGTAAAACTTCTTTTATACGTTTCACACTTATAAGTTTTCTTTCAGCGGTCCCAGCAAAATCCTATAATGTATTGTGCCCTTATAAGGCGGAGTGCAGATACTGGCGTGATGCAGTATTTTAATTGAGCGCGCTGAGGCGAGACCAAGGTCGCGACAAGCTGTCGACTCGCCATGTTTTGAAGTGAGCGTGTGGACCAAGTACCGCCAGCGAATGACTGAGCACAACATACTTGTTTGTACTTAGATAAGGAAGAGTTCGGAATTCTATTTGGAATTATTCTCCTGTTTAATTTATGAAGTTTCAATTGATATAAGAAACCTTCTAATATATTCCACCGTGGGAACCAATGGGAGCGAATGCATACATTACGTATTGCAACTACAAGTATCAATATTTGACCTTGTTGTAGTATAAAAGCCAGCTCTTGGAAGGCCAAGGTATCATTGTTGATCAGCTTTGATCAGTGGTGCTCACCTGTTATGGTTCGTGTGACGATCCGCCGTTGTAATACTGCGGAAATACTCCGTGAGGCCAGGCCTCTATTATAAAATGCTTAATGCAAGAACTCCATGTTACTCTGCTCGTATGTCGGAAGACATAGTTTCATTTTTATACCAGCGAGTGGAATGTCAAGTGCCGTTGTGCCTCACCTCAACTTATTATTATTATTCATGTGCTTGTGAAAATTCATCATTACGGGAATATTGGAAGAATTAAAGGTATGTGGATATGGGCTTGTTTACATGCAACTGACTGATAATTTGACTGTCTGTTAACTTCCACCCAATGAGTGATATTTATGAACTGGAATTATGTCAAATTTATGAACTAGAATTATGTCAAACTGTTAAGCGATTATGAGCGACCATAAGAACTTATTCAATGTCATATTGTGGAAAACTTCATGCTTGAAACAGAACAGGCATATCTGAGATATTACCGTATTTGCTCGCGTATATCTCGCCCCCGCGTATATCTCGAACCCCATTTTTTTAGTTGAAATTTCAGGGGGAAAAAAAGTACTCGCATATATCTCGCATTCATTTTTGACGCAGTCATATAAATGACCGTAATAACCTTGAGGTATAAACACGTTCGATATAGCGCGCCACAAGTCGTCATTGAAAAAGACGTTATAAGCTCGTTAAGGATGATTCAAGGCAGAAAAGGAACTCCAGCATTTATATTGGATACGATCGATCATCTCCCATATCGATTCCTCACTACATGTACGAGCGAGCTCGATCTTACCCGACCGCGGCTGAAGACACAATGTAGGCCTAAAGCGTGCTAACAGTCACGCCGGCGCCGCATCGCATGCTTGCGCGAGGTCTGTCTGAGTTTGTACGTCCGTAGCGGCACTACAGTATAGCGTCAGTTTACGCAAGTTTGCATCAGTTCCTGTGTTATGGTTATGCGACATTAAGAACCTATGAAAAAGACGTCATGAGCTCGTTAAGGATGATTCAAGGCAGAATTTAGAGCGCAGACGCGTAGCGATCGATACGATCGATATCTTCCATATCGATTCCTCGCTACATGCCCGAGCGAGCTCGAACTTAGCCGAGCGTGGCTGAAGTGTGCTAACACCCACACGGCGGGGTTTTACATGCTTGCATACGGCCGAGCTCTGAAGCAACGCAATACGTAAAGACGAAATCATTGAGATTCGAGAAGCCTGAACTGCGTTTCTCTGCGAAGTAACAGTAGGCCTACTTGCGCAATCTTCGAAACATACGAGCATATTGGTGCGAGTGGTATAGCACAGATTTCCTTATCTTCAAAGCTCAAACAATACAAGAGGAATACGGAAATTCCCCGCTTATATCTCGCACCGACAAATTTCACTCGTATTTTCGGCTCACGTATATCTCGCACCCCGTTTTTTTAGTTGAAATTTCAGGAAAAAAGGTGCGAGATATACGCGAGCAAATACGGTATATCACATAAGTCACGTAATATTTCACTGGTTATAATTGAGACAGAATAATTGGATATTCAAAAACTGTGGACTACAATGTCGAAATGCCGAGTGTGCGTTTGTGGAGGAGTCTAGGACGACCCCATAGGATTATTACGTCACTACCCAACTGTTCCAACATGATGGTCGGCTAGAAGAGGCACTAGGTGAGGCGAGCTATACCAGTATTGCTGGCTGGGGTTCCAGAAGTGATGCCTGTTATGGGCATATTCCTGTGGATGTGAAGGCAGCATGAGGCAAATGCGCGGGATAAGACTCTTCCCTAGCGTGGAGCCATCACGGGTCCGTGGTGCCAGGTTCTGACCCGCACCGAGGGATGATCCTCGGCCACAGAACATCTAAGGTAGAAGCCTTCCGACTCATGTGAATTTTGTTTTTGGGCCATGAATTTCCATAATTTCTGTTATAATCCGTTAACTTCCCTAGTCATCATTGATCTTAGTTATATTATATTAGTTGCATATTATGCCAGGCAAATACTTTGATTTATTAATTAGACTTGTAAGTGAGGTGGATCCTCAAAATTTCATTCTTTATTATTATTAATCTTGATTGGTCACATTGGACCACTTGAGTCGTTCCACAATCACTTCTTCTTTGAAGGTAGAACTGCTTGGTTCTTGTGCTGTTTCCAGTACTTTATCATTCTTTCAGATCGGGATTTTCTCAACTCATCCGAAATCTCCATAGGCTTTCTATGTGTCATTTCTGCAGAAAATTTGTGAGTTTTAAGAATGGTGTTAATTTTATTTTTCTCCTCGGCGTCTGTTATCTTGAGTCCAACTGCTTTGAGATCTTGTTGGATTTCTTGGATCCATTTTCCTCCAGTTTTCTTTCCTAGATTTCTCATCACCAGTTGGCATACAATTCTGTTTTCTGGAAGCCGTAAGATGTGAAAAAAATATGAAATTCTTTTCTTCTTCATTGTGCTGGTGATTGGATCAATCTCACGATAGACAGTTTCATTTGTGAGAATCCTCCAGACTCCCTCAACCTGATACTTTTTACTTATGCACGTTCTAACGATTCTTCTTTCAGTTTTGAGGAGCTGATCAGTTCTTTGTTCATTTTTAATTTGGAACAGTGTTTCACAAGTATAAGTGGCTTCTGGGAGAGTTACAGTTTTATAATGTTGGATCTTAGTAGCTATTGATAGGCATTTTTTATTATATGTTGACCAGGTTAGAGATTGTGACTTTTTCATTTTATTTCTCCTATTTATCCAAGTTACTTTTTCGTTTAAGTTATGTGTTATAATTTCTCCAAGATACTTAAATTGAGGAACTAGGTTAATTTCATGATCATTTATATAGACTTCATTTATATCTAAGGGTTTCATAGGCATATTTCATTATTTAATAATAATAATAATAATAATAATAATAATAATATGGGATGTCCTACTCCATTTGCATAAAAGGCAGCAGACTTATGACACATTAAAAGCATTTACACTATTTTTGAACACGTCATGATGATCATAAAATATTTTCTAATTCCATTATAATAATAATAAAATCTCTACAAATTTATGTTGGAGGAACACTGAAGTTCAATAAATAATAATGAGTGTAATATTCCATGAGGAAAATTATAATTATTGATAAATGATCAAAAATGACAAATTATGATATGATTATAAACCAATTGAGTCGTCTAGTATCAAAATCAGCCAAGTCACAAAATTTACGAAAATGAGTTAAAGTTATTAATTTGAACTAGAAGTATAGCACTATCGGGCAAAACAAGAATATGCTTCAAAATCGTCCATGTCTTCACGTTACAGAGCACTGAATTCTTGGTAGTGCAACAAAATGGGCCAAATCATGCAGGCACTGCTTTCATAACCGGCCATGTCAAAGAACGAGTAGCAATCTTCATGTCGCAGGATTATTGTCTGGAATCTTGCGTTGTTAGATTACGCAAGAATGTGATAATATCAGTAGGTAACATTGTTCCTTACATTGTATACTCTTCGAAGTCATAATAATTTGTATTTTGTTCGTTAGCAACACTGACTTCCGTATTGGCGGGCTTCTTACCGCATTGGCGCGAAAGCAATCGTATTTCCTGTGTGCTTGTATTTTGTCATTGTTGTGTAGTGTAACGTGTATATTGTTCCTATTTTAATAATGATTCTATTAACAGAAGTGACTCTTTACTGTGTTCAAGATCTAAGTGAACTACTAACTTTTAATGATATAATACCTATTTTGTATTCTCCTCAGCCTCCTGATGTTCATCTTCATATATTACTATCCAATTTAAGCAGAATGCTTTAGTTTTTATTGCAATAAAGACAGGTAATTAAAATGTCAATTTATTTTAATTTAATTGCCTTTTTCACTAGAGTTTGGAATTTAAGAAGAAACATTTTACCAAAAAAAAGACTAAAATTATACCAAATTGCAACAAAAACGGCCAAGTCAAATTTAATATTAGCAAAAAAGATGGGTTCATTATGAATCAGATTTCTCAAAATAGCAGAACTTAAATATTAAACCATTACGGATATAACTATGCAATAAAATCTTTTGTGACCACCATTGCTTTGTCTCTCGAGGTTTTTCATCCATACTGAAAAATATGCCTTCAGTGACTTGGCCGGATTTGATACTAGACTCAATTGTTTAATGGTTCAAGAGTATGGGATCTCATGATCTTTAGATAGTATTGGTCATTCTTGAAACGAAGCCTAATGATTCTACTTCTAAGTGGAAAAGTGTTGGTATTGGGATACTTGTCTTGTCCCCGATTAACTATGTGTTTTCTGAGTTTAGCTCAGGTGGTTTGAGGCTTGGGTCCTCTGATGAATGGGATGCATGCGGGAGTGATATCCTGTCCCATAATGGTACTAATTGCTTCGATAATAAAATGGGATTTATGCGGGAGTGATATCCTGTCCAATAATGGTATTAATTGCTTCAAATGTCAGTCCAATAACATAGAATTCCCATAAGATAAATTAATATTGGTCATTGGTTTGTTTAAGAATATAATGACGTCACGTCAAATGTAATGCCGATTCTTGTGACGGCTTGTGTTCAGTGTTATCTATCTTTTAATTAAAGCATGGAATTATGAAAAGTACAACCAGATATTACATGCCACAATAGGCGAAGCCTACAGATTATCAATATTATTGTCACATTGAAATATATATATATATATATATAAAAATCATTTAGTAATGTCAAGTGTCAAGTTCATGCAATCCGATATGCTGTGACGTTAAGTGCTATTCTAAATGGTGTTTTCCAAACCCATAATAATTAAGTCATAAAAGAACAGTGAAATGCGTGTGTGAAATATCATCGAAATTCTGTGAATAATAAATGTAAGTAATATATATTTGAGTATAGGACGGTAACTGCATCATTTAAGTGAGGTTTAGATATTTTTGTGTCTGGTATGGGAGGTTATGCAAACTCGCTTGTATAAGGTAAACATGATTGTTATAAATCAACCATAGTCAAACCCATGAACTATATCGAGAAGAGACTAAGTTTTTTCTAAGTTTGAGATGCATAATCGAATGCTAATTGCTGGTACCGCTGTGCAGTTATTTAGTCATCAAGGGAAGTGATAATTATTGCTTTCTTTTCTCTTGTTGCCATCAGGCAGTTTCTTTTGAAATAAAATTTGGTGAATTGGTTTTATCTTAATATCTGTGTTCTCACTTTGTGTTGTGCGTTGTTCCTCATCCATTACAGGGAGCATGGGTGCAGAGTGTAGTAAATACCTAGCCCAGCCCAGGTCGCCCTGAGATCAGATCTCGTGCCCACACTGTGCTCATGTTGCCTTGCATGTGGTCGCCTGTCCATCCCAGGTGGACAGACGGGCACAGTATTATGGCAAATTATTTAGTTTATACGACTTTCATTTATACAATATTTACACTTATGCGATCATATCTTACGTCCCCGAGAGCAAAATGCGTCGTTTATACGTTTACAACGGTTTACCTACTTAAAATCTCTAAAACTTATGACACGCACTGTACATTTCTCTGAAACCATACCTCGCACAGGGTTATCTGTGGTGGTGAGAGTGACCTTGAAGCTATTTTCAGCCAAAGTTGCATGTTAATTAACAAATTTACAAAGAAATTTGATACAATGGTCCGGCTAGCTCAGAACAGTTGCCAGCATTTCGCCCCAGTGTACCAATGGGCTCTTCAGTTGGTTATGGTACACCTCACCAAGACGCGTGGCTAGTACATACGGTGAAGGCCGCTGGCAACTGTTTTGAGCTAGCCGGACCATTGTATCAAATTTTGTTGAAAATTTGTTAATGTACATAGCTCAATCGGACATTTTTACATCCTGTTTCCTCTGGGAACAGATATTTCCAAAGTTGCATGTGTTGTGAAATACCACACCACTTGCTTCAGTCCTTGTTTTGCCTTGTTCGGTGCTTCAGTTGTGGTTAACCTCGAGTGCAGTGAACATGGGTGAAAGGAAGAGGAAGTGCATTACGACTGCTGAAAAATTATGCAATTTGAATGTAGTGAAGGAAAGTGGCAACATGAAATGCACTGAAATCACTAAGAAATTGGGGAATGCTCTGTCCACCTTAAACACAATTGAGCTAAGGCAGCGGCAATTGAAGAAGGCACGCGTGTTTTAGGTATTTCTACAAATAAGCAAACTCGCATTCAGGGCAGAAAATACGAATGTTCGGAAGATTGTTACAGTGGTTCAGGCAACATAGGGCAGAAGGCATTCCAATCAGCGGACCAATACTTTGCGAAAAGGCAAGTGAACTGGTAATCAGACTTGCTGTAGATTTTAGTGCTTCATCAGGCTGGCTACACAAATTTAAGGATAGGCACAGCATCAGCAGTCACAATGTATGTGCGGAGAGCAGGAGTGTTGATGCTGAGACTGTACAAGATTGGAAAGAAAACCATTTGAAAGAACTGACAACTCGATTGGTTCCTCAGGACATTTTCAACGGAGACGAAACAGGCCTCTCTTTTAATTTACAGCCTGATCGAACAATGGCATTGAAAGGGGAAAACTGTCACGGCGGAAAACAAAGCAAACAACGTGCAACAGTACTATTGTGCGCCAACAGTGACGGATCTGAAAAGCCACCTCCACTGAAAATCGGCAAATTTTCAAAGCCGCCTTGTTTTAAAAACGCTGCTAGACTCCCCACAAAATACACCAACAACAATAAATCTTGGCACGACGAAAGTTTTTGAAGACTGGCTTCGAAATGTAGACTCCGAAATGGAAGCGATAGGTCGTAAGATCTTATTATTCGTGGACCGATGCCCTGCTCATCCTCCGATCGATTACTTCTAATTTGAGGAACATGACTGGGGAATTTTTACCAACAAACTGCACGAGCGAGCTGCAGCCGCTCAAGTTGCATTGTTGTAAGATGCTGATGCAACACGCTATCAGATGTGTAGACATCGGCGAAATGAAAATCAACTTGTTACAGGTAAAATTTCTAGTACTGTATTTATTTCCTCTTTTATAATTTTTATTAGTGTTTTCTTTCACAGGACTTCTCGTCAAAACCATTAAAAATACGCGATTGATTCTGTTTTATAATAATTTTGCGTCTTCAGACAAATTAAAATCCATAAATTCATTTACACTAATTTATTTTTTTCTAGCAGGCAATTTGACACACCAAATAGGAATGCATCGATCATCAGATTATAATAAAGTAAGATGATTTGCAGTAATCGATATCATTACAAATTCAAATGGGTTTTGGGTTCATTTTATAATACAAGCCCTATTTTTCATTTTAGATGTTTCCAACTATAAAGCAGTAAGACACCCAGTTTTATTGAAGAAGAATTCTGCACACTACCAATTACAGTTTCCATCTTATCAAAACAATAAAAAGGAATATTTGCAAATTTTAGCAGTTTTTAAATCAACAAGAAAGAGGTGCCTTAGAGCACTGTAGATCAACAGACATGAATCAATGGACAAATGGATCAAAGTTTTTAAGTGTATACATGTACCGTTTCCATTGCCAAGGTCGTTTTTCAATTGAATCCATCCGGCTTTTCTTTGTCCTTTAGTTCTGTAACAATTGATTTTTTTACGGGGTATGGTTGTTAACCCCAAGATAATTTTAACTATGTTAATTAAACTTGTCTGATTTTTTCTTAAATCCTAATTTGTAATTCTCTATCTTCCTTAATTTCCATAAACCATCTAATAGTACTCCTCCCACCGGTACTGCCACGTTGAAAAATCAATCTGGTGTTGCCAGGAGACCATTGGAGGCTTGCGTGCTCAAATGATCTTTTAGAGCTATGCCAGCGGGAGCTTAGTCTCCTGGTAGGGCCACCCAAGCTGGACAGGTCTAAAGTAATGAGCCAGACTAAGAGCAGTACCCTGGTCCTCCAGGTTGGGGGGTTGGGCGAGGGGTTAACAACCCTACCCCGTAAAAAAAAGTCAATTGTTACAGAACTAAAGGACAAAGAAAAGCCGGATGGATTCAATTGAAAAACGACCTTGGCAACGGAAACGGTACATGTATCTAGCTACTTGGAATGTGAGAACACTGGGTAAGCCCGGAACATTACAGAACTTGAAACAGGAACTGACTAAATATAAGGTAACCAGTTCCTGTTTCAAGTTCTGTAATGGACCAGTGAATGATAGTGGATTTTGGCGAATCAGAAACAATGGAGAGATCAGAGAACTATATGGAAAACCGGATTTAGTAGCCGAAATAAAATGCAATAGACTGAGATGGCTAAGGAATGTTGAAAGAATGGCAGAGAAGAGGATGTCAAAGAAAGTCTTTGAAGGTAAACCTGGAGGGCGTCGAATGAGGGGTAGACCAAGGATAAGATGATTGGATGACGTAGAGGATGACTTGAGGAAAATGGGAGTAAAAAGATGGGGAACCAAGGCAGTGATCAGAGAGGAGTGGGCGAAGATTGTCCGAGAGGCCAAGGGCCTACATGGGCTGTAGCGCCAAGGAGTAAGTAAGTATCTAATAGTACACTTACTGTTTCATTACTTTCCGATTATTCTCCTACTGATTCTGCTTTCCAGTGAGCTAATTAAATATCCCAGTAATTATAAGAGGTTTTTCCCATTTGTGCTTATTACTTATTCCATCTCCTTGTAGAATATACTGAATGATAGTCATACTATCTCCTGTAAAATAGCTAAAAAGGACTATGCAACATTATTCTGTGGAGGTATTGAACTATCAAACCATCTTCCACACAAGGAAAGTGCATACTAATTATTTTCCAATGCTAAGAAGTGTTTTTGCAAACCTGTACTTGACTAATTAGAAATGGCCATTGAACAGCTGCTGTGAGCCTTATCATGATAGGGGGAAAAGAAAAACAGAACTAGAACTTTTTTGTGCAGAAGAATAATTACAAAGTAATCAGTGAAATATGCTGTACCTTTTTAACACTATTGCTCTTCAATTTCACATTTTTAAGTGAAAATTCGAGCTTTCCATCATCTACAAAACCAGACTTAACCACTCCATCATGGAACAATTTTCTACAATACTCATAATCAGGACGGGTATGGAAGTCCAGACTAGCCACATACTTCAGGTATTCACTCAGCGCAACTGCAACAAAAACATACAAATATACACACTATTACAATAAAAGGGCAGAACACAGGCAACATTATCAAGCAGCAGAAAAGATTAGAAAGAAAGAATGACTGACTGGTCAATTAGACAATGAGCACACACATCATAGATCAGCATGTCACAAGAGAGCAGGGAGTCTATAGTAGAAGTGCAGCCAGTGCAGAAGTAGGATATTGAATTGTAGAGGATATACATATGGGGTAATAAAACTACATGTCACCTGGAAGCTCCGAGTTAGGGAAGCAGTGCCTCATCAGCTGCGGAATGTTCGCCATGTAAGTCTTCTTTTGTTCATGAATTACCTCTCCGTCAGGGAGGCTGTCTTCCCACGGTAATTTTGTACAAAGCCACTGAAGCATGTTGTAACCTAGGATTTCCAAATCTCCACGTCGAGAGTGAGCTGAAATAAATTACAGGATATTAATACATATGTGACAAAGATTCTGAAACAATAGTGTCACCAAGGAACAACATGTTAGTAGCTGTTTTAAGGGGTGGAACAGCGAGGTCATCTGAACCTGGTAATACAGATAAAATAATACAAATTTAGTAAAGTTAAAATTTAGAGGTGTTATTGTTTTAAGGGACGGAACTATGAGGAAAATTAGAGGTGGTTGCCTAAATATGAATTAAACTAATACAAAAAAGAACAGAAATTCGACTAGTTCCGTGAAGAACTAAATAGTCCATTTTCATATATCCCACGTGTCTTTTCCATTAAAACACTCCCGTCTATTAAAAGGATTTTCCTCGTGATATACTTAATAGCTTTTGGTTAGACTACCATTTTCTTCACCAATACCATTACAATGAGGAGTTGTATATGAGAATATATAGCTTTCAATATCAGTTAAGACTCCTGTAACGAACCACTGGAATTAAGTTTTAGAAAAGTAAAAACTACGGCTTTATTATTTACGAAAAGTAGCCTAGAGAATTTAGTGCCATTAGATAATGATTGTTATTATAGCCCATCATGCAAATCATCTTTTCAATCGCCTGTATAAGATACGAAAAATAAGGCCTTAAACTTTCGAACTGATGCCATCTTGAATGTTTGAAAATAATTGAACATCATTGGATGTCTCTATGCTAAACTCTGAATAAAAACTCGCTATGCCGCGTTTCATTGCACTCGGGTGATTAGATCACCAGAAAAGTTATTAATATTTGAAAATCACTAAGCCGCCATGATGTTTGGGTGTTGCTCAGGATTTGGAAAGTCACATGTAGGTACTTAACAGTCCTCTAACGCCATACTAAACATCAGCTTCATTGCTTGAATAATTCTGGAGATATTGAGAATCGGTGAAACGTAGTGTATGGACGCCATGTTGGATTGTTTTATATATATGTATGCTATAGAATTATATGCCTGCAAATGAATATTATAACCTTGGCTCATTGTACCAACCTGCATTTCAATTGCCTGTTTAGGACACGAATATATATGTGATTTTTAACATTTCGCACAGCCGCCATTCTTAAAGGAGACCAAAACACAAAAGTCAACTTGCCTCAAAATCAAAGTATGTATCAAGCAGTGTTCAACTATACATTTGCTTTTGCTCTATGCCGTTCCGCAGGCCGGTAAACGAAGGAAACACGAGTAGCAGTGACGTCACTGCGCCATAAGTGGTGAGTGAGCTATCCGCTCCATTCAGTTGATTATTGCAATACGAGCGCTGCCACTCTTCCGTTGATTAGTGTTGTTTACGGTATTATAATCGAGTGTGATAGCTAGTTGGCAAAATGCCTTCGTATAGTGTATACGGTTGTAACAACAGAACGAGTAAAAACCTGAACTGTAGAGAAAAAGAAGTACATTTCCATAGATTTCCAAATCGAAGTAATTCGCCACGTATTCTCAACCGATGGAAGGAAAGAAACCGGAAGGAAATTTCTGAATAGCATCAGCATTATTGTTGTCAGGCATACTGTTTGAACCCTTTCGGTCATTCTGCAAGTCCATTAATTTACATATGTTGTCACGAACTGTATATGATAGAATTATTCATAGAGTAACTGGTCCTATATTGGAGGATACTTGGAATCAAGAAAGAACTAAGGTTATTGATTGTTTGAAAAACAGTGCCAAACCCATTTGGTTAGCCGGAGATGGCCAGTACGACTCTCCCGGCTTTTCAGCCAAATATTTAGTGTATTCGCGCATGGATATAAGTACAGGCCGTACAGTTAGTTTCAAACTTGTTCAGAAAGTGATGGTGAAAGGTGATTTTGAAAGGGCTGCGTGTGAAACCGTGTTAACAAAGATTGTACCGGAAGAAAATTGTAATATAGAACTCTTTCTTTCCGATAGACACAAAGAAGTAAGGTATTTACTGAGAACGCAGTATCCCGATATCGAACATGAATTTGGCGTTAGGCACATATCAAAAAGTTTAATGAAGAAGATGAGAGCTCTCGATAAAAAGCATACAGAAGTTCAGGCGTGGAAGGCCAGTATAAATAATCATTTATGGTGGGCAGCACAAACATGTAATGGGAACAGATCTGAGTTAATTGCTAAATTTACGTCAATTTTGTACCATGTAAAAAATGAGCATATGGTGAATGGAAATCCTGTGAGCACGATTCATTAACAGATGAAGAAGAGAGAAAGAAAATGTGGATTAATGGAATTTCAAGTTCATATGAAGCCTTGAAGAAAATAATTACAGATAAATCTTTCTTAAAAGATGTGGAACATATAAAACACTATGTTCACTCCGGAAACCTAGGAAGTTATCACAATCTTTGTTTGAAATACTCTCCTAAAAGAGTTCATTTCTCGTACAGCGGCTTAAAGCTCAGGTCAATGATTGCTGCACTGGACTATAATTGGAACATCAATAAATTGAAAGTCGGTACCAAAACTCAGTACTCAAAATCAACAGGAGCCTGGGTGATAAAACAGAAATACGAAGCGTCAAACAATGGATGGAAGAAGGCAATAATGAACAAAATTAACCTCTTACAAACTGACTATAGTAGAGCTTCACCTGAAGCTGAAGCAATGGATCTGTCACTGCCTAAGAACATCGCTCCAATACCTCGACCTTCTAAGGACGATCTGATGGAGAAGTACTTCTCACGATTTCACATGTAACAATAAATGATGTACCGTACTGCATATCAAAATAATATGTCTATATACATCGTAAATTAAACAATCTTAGAACACTCTTACATAATTCTACAATTCTAATTTATGGTGGCCATGGTGGCGCAGCGGTGAAGCTGTTGGCCTCTCACCAAGGTGGTCTGGGTTTCATCCCCGGTCAATGCATGTGAGATTTTCGAAGTGAAATGCCATGTCCCATGGCTCATAATCACACGAACTACAATCTACCTTCCTTTGTTTGAATTTACAGCTTGAAGCCCACATAGGTGCCACTGGGGTCCGGAAATGTGTTTCTTATGATGTTGACAACACATGATGGCACGACAATTCTGTTATTTTTACCAATCGCAGTCCATGAATTTACCCAGGAAGTGAACTGCTTGTAACAAATAAATCGCCAAGTTCTATTTGTTGGATTTAAAGCTGTCAGTAAACTTTTCTTTGCCCTGTTCATTGTTTTTAAGCTCATGTTATGCCTTGCCATTGTCAACACTTCGCGGTCTAAAATAAGCCTTGAAAACTAGGGATTTCTTGTTATACACATAAATTCTTCCGATTTCACTGCTTTTACATTGTCTAATTCACAACAGCAAACACTTTCTTCATTCGTATCCATGATGGTACACTCATTACACTTACACCAATTTCGCATGCCAACTCGGCCTGTAGTGTTTACTAAATCCATTTCATGATCGCTATCTGAATGGACATCAGCAAATGTCGTTCGTTCTGGCTCAAAGTGATACGGACGAATGTTATTTACACCCATTATAAGTCTTTTGACTAACACTAACAATGGCAACAGAAGAACACGGCAGCAGCAGATGGAGTGCGGGAAAAGACTGCCCGAGCTTATGCACAGCAACAAGGCTGCTATGTAGACTCTAGAGCGCAGTGACGTCACGAGCAGTTACTAGTTTCGCACATAACTTGAGAACGGTTGGACAGAGGGGCACCGGATTAACGGCATTGTCATTACATTTCCATGTTGCATATTTAGCAATAAATAACGAAATATGTGTTTTTGTGTTGTGATCTCCTTTAAGTTTTCATAGAAATTGGACTAAATTAGATGCCAATATATTAAGCCTTGTATGAAGAATTACTGCGCGAAGTTTCATTGCACTCTGAGATAATTATGCCACGAGAAAAAATCCTTATAAATACCGTATATGAATTTCAAGTTAGATTTGTGTTCAGGTTATTGAAAGTCCTATTGATGAACTTATGTTTATAGCCCCTATCAACATACAAAATTTCAGTTTGATTGCTGCAATAGATAAGCAAATATTGAAACGCATCTAAATATTTTGGATGGTGGCCATGTTGGTTCGTTCTATATTGTAACTGTACATTTGGATATAAAATGGCTGCCTATTGTGGTGAATCAACTATGGGTAGCAGGGGGCTTTGGTTATGGAAGTACTTTTTAAGAAATTTTAATTTGGGTCTGAGGGATGGAACAAGGCGAGGCAAAACTGAGAAGAGGAGGGTTCGATTCCCAACATAGCCATCTTGGAAGTGGCTTCCGCACTTCTACTCCAGGCAAATGCCGGGATGGTTCCTAATTTAAGGCCATGGCCGCCTCGTTCCCAGTCCTCATCTGAATAATACAGCCATCACAATAACACAGGTTATCAGACAAATTCGACAAGCCCAAGTACAGATCTACATGACCATGATGTCGCAAAACCCCAAAATCAACCAACAACTGCTGATTTCTACCATTCCAAGAAGAAATCTTGAGTTGTCATTCCAGTCTTATGCCCCTAAAATCCACGACTAGTTCGAATGGTTTTAGGCCGAAGCATTGGATCAACCATCTTCTTGCATCTCAATAGGGATTTGCCAATAGGTTTTCAACAGCTCGTCTCAATTCTGCCTCCATATATGTAGGCCTATACATGCAAGAAATGAGTACGGTACTTTTCAAAAATAAAGAAATAAGCTAATATGTACCGTACTATTCTATTTCTCTCCTATTCCTAAATCCTTCACTGAACACTCATCTTAAAACAGAATGGTCTGCATTTTTGGACTAATGATAAAAATGTAGCCTATAAGAAGAAATGAACATGCTCATCTTAAGCTCCCGGCGAAACTGGAAAAAAACCTTCAGTAAGTATTAATGTTTCTGTTCTTATGCATTTTATATGATGCGTTAAAAATCAATCTAGAAGAGATACCGTATATACTCGAATTCCACCCGCACATTTTTAAACAAATTCGGACGTGAAAAATTGGGGTGCGGGTCTTATTTGAGTCATCCAAATTTGAAAGATCTAAATTGCCCGCCACGCGCGATATCGGGTGTTGCGAGTATCCGCTAGATGGTGCTAGCCTTCTTCCGGCTACAACTTTGTTTTACCGAAAGCACGCAGCGACATACAGTCACGCGCACGTTCTCCGAGTGTAAACATGAATGCTACCAAACGTTTGCAGTCATTTACTGTGAGTGAGAAAATGAAAGTTGTCAGGGAAGTTGAAGTTATTGGAAATCGTGCCCGGTAGGAAATATGATATTGACGAGTCATGTATTCGTGATTGAGCGGGACGACGTCCATGGTGCAACCACGGGATGTCTGCGTGAACCGCCCGTTCAAAGCAGCCTTGAAACAGCTGTATACGGAGCAGATGGCGGCCGATAAGTACACACTGACTCCACCTGGTTGTATTCAGCGCCCGGAAGTTCAGCTGCTGTGTTCGTGGATTTTGACGGCATGGAATCGTATCTCTGGAGATCTCATACGGAAGAGCTTCGAGAAATGTAGTATTTCGAATGCTATGGATGTCAGTGATGACTACATTTAGTGGGAAAGTGATGGTGATAAAAGTTCCGAAGTTGGTACTTCTGATGACTATGAATGAAGTGTTTGTGTACTTTTATTTGTATTTTCAATCGTTTGATGTGTGTTATTTTACGACGACTTCAAAACTGTTGGAAACAATTTTGGATAAATGCTATTCTCTTTATTTAGTCAAGATTGTAAATAATGTTGAGTAAAAAATTATTTTTTTAAAATGTTGTTCTTCAAAATCAGGGTGCGGGTCTTATTCGGGGGCGGGTCGAATTCGAGTAAATACGGTAATTTAACCTCACTACCATAATACAGCTTAAGGCTGGTATTACACTATCAAAGAAATTTGTCAAAGATCTTTGATAAAATATCTTTTATAAAAGATATGACAGTGTAATGGGGAAATCTTTTATAAAAGGTGGTTTTATAAAATTTCTTTTATAAAAAGTATGAGCATCATGGTAAAAGATTTAAACCAAAATGGCAGATCATAACAGCTGGGATATTACCACAACAAAGATGCTCATATCAGAGTGTGAAATGCATTAAATGTTACATAATACCGTATTTACTCGAATACGACCCGCCCTTGAATAAGACCCGCACCCTGATTTTGAAGAACAATAAAAAATACTCAAAACTATTTACAATCTTTACTAAATAAACAAAATAGCATTTCTACAAAATAGTTTCCAACAGTTCTGAAGTCGTCCTAAAATAACACAGAAACAATTAAAAATACAAATAAAAGACACAAACACTTCATTCATCGTCAACAGAAGTACCAACTTCGGAACTTTTTTCACCATCACTTTCCCACAAAATGTCGTCATCACTGCCATCCATAGCATTGGAAATACTACATTTCTTGAAGCTCTTCCGTATGAGATCTCCCGAGATACGATTCCATGCCGTCAAAATCCACGAACAGAGCAGCTGAACTTCCGGGCGCTGAATACGACCAGTTGGGGTCAGTGTGTGCTTATCGGCCGCCATCCACTCCGTATACAGCTGTTTCAAGGCTGCTTTGAACGGTCGGTTCACGCTGACATCCAGTGGCTGTAGCATAGACGTCAACCCACCCGGGATGATTGCTAGGTCGGTTTTCCCATCCTTGACGAATTTCTTCACAGCGTCTGTTGTATGGCCGCGGTAACTGTCCAGAACAAGCAAGCTCTTTCGTCGTAATAAAGCACCAGGGCGACGTTGCCAAACACACTTGAACCAGTCTTCCACCAGTGAACTGTCCATCCAACCAGAGTCCTGAGTTCTAACGATAACACCAGCGGGTATATTTTTTGGAAGAGTCTTTCGCTTGAAAACAACGTACGGCGGAAGTTTGGTTCCGTCAGCGAGTATACACAACATTACCGTGCACCGTTGTTTCTCATTACCACCTGTTCTGAATAGTCACACTTTTAGATCCCTTAACATTCACAGTACTGTCCAGTGGCATTTCAAAGTAGACTGGCGTCTGATCTGCATTACCAATTTGGGAAAGCAAATATGAATTTTCCTTCCGCAACTTAATTATGTGACGCTGAAAGGAAAGTAACTTTTCTTCATAGGCACCAGGAAGACGCTGCGAAATTGAGGTATGCCTTCGTATGCTCAACCCATTTCTTTTATAAAAATTTTGAATCCATCCTCGGCTTGCTTTAAACCCTACCGTAGAAAGTTCCTTCGCGATCTGTAATGCCTTTAATCGACACATTTCGGTCGACACCCAATTTCCCAATTCCCGCCTTTCTGTTACGTATTTATAAAGTTGTTTTTCAATTTCCGGAAACTGTACACTCAGTCCGCGGAAAGCTCTACGAGCACCACTACTTGTTAGCAACACGTTTTTCTTCTTTCTCCAATCTCGAATACATGACTCGTCAATATCATATTTCCTACCGGCGGCACGATTTCCAATAATTTCAGCTTCCCTCACAACTTTCAGCTTCTCACTCACAGTAAACGACCGCAAACGCTTCGTAGAACTCATGTTTACACTCGGAAAACGTGCGCTAGACAGTATGACGCCGCCTGCTTACGAAAAAACAAAGTGATAGCCGGAAGAAGGCTAGCACCATCTAGCGGATACTCGCAACACCCGATATCGCGTATGGCGGGCAATTTCAATCTTTAAAATCAGGATGACTCAAATAAGATCCGCACCCCAATTTTTCACGTCCGATTTTGTTTAAAAATGTGCGGGTGGTATTCGAGTATATACGGTATGTTACATAATGAAAGGTACACAATGTAAGACATAAATAACATATAGAAAGTGTAGGTAAAAATAGCCATAACTATACGCGCTGCACATAGAGAGTGCACATTTCAGGACATAAGAGGAATTAAATAGTTAAATAGGCTGAAATAATACGTGAATAGTAGTGTGTTTTATGTTATAATACAATTCGTTAATTTCACTTATGGTATTACAAGCGAATGTAAATAAGCACTTTATCTTTACTAGTACGTAATGCATGTAACCAACTTCCGTGAGCATATGCCTAGCTGGCTGAACGAGTAGAGCGCTCGACTCCGGATGGAAAGGAACTGGGATCGAATCGCACCTAATCCATAGTTTTTTGCTTGGTATGTTTCAATTTTATTTGCTCAGGCAGTGGTTGTTTCGAACGTCACAATCATTAATTTAATCATAATTATTAATAATTAAATAATAATGCAATTTTTCATGTCTTCATACTGCAGCTCGTTCACCAAGATTTTACTCGTATAAATATCTTTCCTGTCACATGGCGACCCACGGTTTAGCCCATAGACTTTTAGTTATCTTTCCGTTTCTTTTACATAACGGTATTGCCACTACAGAATTTCAACTACCGTAAAACAGTCAAGTAAACAAGGAACTGTCCTTCATCCATTTTGCTGAACTATGATAAAATATTTGATGTAGTGTAATGGTGTGATTTTTACTTTGTATAACTTTTATAAAAGTTCAGTTTCATAAAATATTTTATAAAATTTCTTTGACAAACTTCTTTGATAGTGTAACACCGGCCTAAGAGTTAGACTGTTGAGGACTGGTGACCAAGATGTTCCTAACTTGAGCGAAGATGCTTCACAATTTTATGTAAAATGTATTTTTGTAAAAGAACCTTTACTTAGTTTGGATCATTTGCGATACATGTTACATGCATGGTGGCCACTCAAATCGGACAACAATTTTCCAGGAGTTTTCCAGGAATTTTCCAGGAGTAATTCTAATTTTTTCAGACTTAAAAATAAGCGCGAGTCCCGGGGGGGCTTTATCGGTTGCCTACTTCAAGACCAAAATAAAGCAGTTGTGTTTGGTTCACTTATAAAGATGTTGATAAAAATTAGTGGCGATTGCGTTATTGATACGCAAGCCTACACACAAACGATTTCATCGTTGTTTTAAAAAAGCCTTTGAGACAAATATCCTCTTAAAAGAAGAGAGAAAAGAATGCCGCCTGCAATTTTATTGCGGTGAAGTTGTCTATACTCAATATGCTTTACAAAAATACTATTGCGTGTTCTCCCACACAGAAACAGGTAGCCTAATTTCTTTCGTTAACGATCGAGTGCTCACCCAAAACCGCAGCGGGAGTATGATTTAAGATGGAAAGATTCTTATAATTAATTAACTGTGGCTATTTTCCAGGAGTTTTCAAATTTTTCATCATTTTTCAGGGGTTTTCCAGACCTAATAAAAATCCAGGAGTTTTCCAGGATTTCCAGGAGTAGTGGCCACCATGTACATGGATGTGTGTGCTGACATTTTGGTGTTAAATGATGTAAGTTGGCAACACCAAATGTGGCCACCATTTTGGTTTTCTAGTAACTTATTTAAGGTGGCCCGGACTATACCAAGCGACCCCTATATATCAACTACCCCATGAGAAACGTTACAATACGTAAGCCATAGAGCTATGCACCATAAGATAAAGATTATTTCGTAGGTTCATTATTCGAACGTTTATTTCCATCGTATCATAAGGACACAGAAAATAAAAACTAGGAGATAATACAATACCGGTGAAATATTTTGCATGCCCACCATGTTGGATTGGTTCCCTAGTTTAGAGGATGCAACACCTAGCTGTGAACTGTGTGGGGCTGGAAACTGTACAAGATGAATGATGAACAACGCTGTCACGTAGCCCCGTGTACTTTGGGTGTGTGTAGAATCTGTCTGGGAAGAAACAGTGGGAGAGTACGGATGGAAGTTCAACATCAGTAAATGTGAGATCCTGTTAACGACCAGGAAAAAGGACAGACCAATGAGTGGGATAACACTTGGAGGTGGACAACTGAAGACGGTGGAAAGTCTCAAGTACTTGGGAAGTATAGTGGAGGAAACTGGGAGAAATGACAAAGAGATTACGGAACGTGGCAGACAGGCAGAAGCATTTCTGAGAAGCATTAGGAGCTTAGTGTGGAATAAAGATGTCCCACAAAACAGCAAGGAAATGTTATACAGAAGCTACTATATCCCGATACTGGCCTATGCTTCAGAAACGTGGACAATGAAGAAAAGAGACATAAGCAGAATACAGGCAGGTGAAATGAAGTTCCTGCGAAGTATGATCGGAGTAACAAGAAGAGACAGGGTGAGGAATGAAAAGGTCAGGGAAATGGTGAAAGAGGAGTCCTTGCAAGGTAGGATTGAGACATCAAGACTGAGGTGGTATGGACACTTAAAGAGAATGGATGAGAAGAAGATTCCCAAGAGGATACATGAGATGCAGATGCAGAAGAAACGACCAAGGGGAAGACCAAGAGATAGATGGCTGAAAGGAGTGGAGGAATGTATTAGAAATATTATTCATTTCAGGTTCCGTATTGACAGTAATCATGAAGAATAAAACTTACAATTTTCCGCCTAGTCAATACTATAATTATAGTATAGTATTATAGTATAGTATAATTATAGTATTGACTAGGCGGAAAATTGTAAGTTTTATTCTTCGTGGAGGAATGTGTCAAGAAGAGAGGCGAGGACTGGACCAGAGTGACACTAAGTGGCGAGGCTTATGTTCCAAACTGACCCAGCCTGGGGCTGGAAACTGTACAAGATGTATGATGAACAACGCTGTCACGTAGCCCCGTGTACTTTGGGTGTGTGTAGAATCTGTCTGATAACCGGTGTTAATTGTGATTACTGTATTAGTGTGTGTTATCTGGTTTCTTTTTAATTCAAGTAGGACTGCAGACGATAATTTCAAGTAGTACCTACTTTTGCTACAAAATGCTACCATCCACAACACCTAGCTGTGAACTTGGCTACTAATCATCATCATCATCGGCTTTAACTTGAATCCGAGTATAAATCTTCTTCCTTCAGTCCAGTTTGTGGATGTGTTTACGGTGACTAAAGAGTCCAATCCTGGCATGGAACAAGCGTCCACACAAGTCACATAGTATTGCTGGAGGAGGACGTGGTTGGGCTGCTAGAAGTTTCCTAGCTTGACGCTTGGCCTCTTCATGTGTGCGTAGGTTTCTTTCAAACGTTTTTCCAGTATCCAAGATGGTACGGCACCAATTTGAGCGGTCTTCAGCCAGCAAGTCCCAGGTTTGTGAATCAAGACCTGTCAATTTCAGGGTCTGCTTAAATTGGTCCTTGTAGTGAGGTCTGGTGCCACAGCATAGCTCACCATATAGCATTTGACAAGGTACTCTCACATCATCCATCCGATGGACATGACCAATCCATCTAAATTGGTGACCTATTATGGATGATTCTATGCTGTTGATTTGAGTCTTTTCAAGAACAGCAATATTGGTATTGCGGTCTTCCCATTTAATCCTCAGGATTGATCAAAGTTTTTGTAGGTGGAAGCGCTCAAGCTTCCTAAGATCACGTCGGTAAAGGATCCACGTTTCACAGCCATACAACAATGTAGAAATGACTACTGCTTTGTACACCATAAGCTTTGCACTCGTGTACAGATCTTTATTCAAGAAGACCCGGTGCGCTAATCGTCCATATGCTGCGCCAATTCTCTTATCCACTTCCTGCTCACTGAAATGGTACTGCCCAGGTGCGAGAAGTGGTCTACCTGTTCTAATGGCAAATTTGAAATGGAGATATTGACCTGAGGAAGAGGTGTGCCTGGTGAAGGTTGTGCCAAGACTTGAGTCTTATTGACATTTATGGTAAGACCAAAGCGATCACATTCACTTTTGTAACAACTAACTGACTCTTGCTGCTCTTCTGGTGTGAGAGTTGGCGACGCAGCATCATCTGCATACAACATATTAGTAACATTAGTGACCTGAGTTTTCCTCAAGGAGCGGAGACGAGTTAGTCTGAAAAGGTCTCCATCAAAACGATACTTGACCTCCACACCTGGGGTGTTTGTGGGTGAATCATAAAGCATTGCGCCAAGTACAGCGCAAAAAGCGTTGGAGCCAGTACACATCCTACTACTAGATGCTATTGCAACCAGCGCATGGTTACGAATGTTGGAACTTAAGAGCATTAATCAAACCTAATCTACAAATTTTTGCTTCACACAAGTTTAGTTAGTGGAAGGTTCTTTTACGTGCCATAAATCTATGACATGGGCATACCAATTTTCCTTCCCCTCCAAAGTAAGGCATACTGAGGGATTAAATTTGAAAGGCACAGTCAGGGTCGGACGAAATAGTACTATGCCTGTTCAGATTTGATATATTCATTTTACTGCCCCCTCTGTGGATTATGTATATTTATGCCACTGGGCCATTGTTTATTCTGCTCCCTTGGTGTTGTAAGGGATTTTCATCTCAGGTGTAACTCTAATCGGCTCTTTATCCACTCTTCAACTAGATGGCAGCACACTTCTTGTGTCCGACTAGTGTCTATAGGAGGCAGTGGAGAGTAAGGCCGTGGAGATGTTTTGCTGCTTGGTATTCCGTGAGAATAGAAGTGAATTGTTGCAGTAGATTGGTTCTGAAGGCAAGATGATGAAAGCTGTACAAGAGAACTGCTAACGTACACAGTAAATTGCTACCGTTCAAACTTATGGCTAGCACAACATATTATGATCCAGACGCACTAAGGCTTTACATAATATAAAATCTTGTCCTTTTGAAGAAGTATGACAAGCTTCTAGTGGGACCTAGAAGCCACTAATAAAATGTTCCAGGTACAGTTTTAGATGTATGAACGTGTTCATAGGAATAATAAAGGAGTGTTATTTCTAGTCATTCTACATACTAGATATACATACTACTCACAATCTATTCATTTAGTAATTAAGAAATGCTAATCATAAAACCGACCAACCCGTACAGTCCACTTATGAAGTAATTATAACAAAGTTATTGAACCAGAGAAGTTTGGAAGGAAGGTCACTGAAACACAGCTGAGCCTAACCACACAATGCCCTAACCGAGTTTCATTGAAATCACTCAAGCCATTTAGGTTTTATTAGGGGGACACACACACAAAAGGTGATCTCATAAATCTTCTTTCATATAGAGAAAATAGGCTAAAAAGAACAAATTCTTTGCATAAATAAACACTTGATAATTTAGATTGATGGCTCTAACTCACTGTCACTTATAAAGCGGATGACGAGATCAGCAGCCACCACGACATCTGCTAATATAAGACCGAGTGTATTCTGCAGGCCAAAGTTTGTATATAGATCAGCAAGATCCAGTCACTCGGTTACAATGTGTGCCATGGTGAATAAAGTGCCATAGGTACAAAGTCGGGGCTCTTCCCTCCTCATTAAGTATAAGTGGGTGGATCTTCCATGACCTATCTTTAGCCTAAACAAAATTACGGACTCCCTCTATGACAGGAAAGAGTTCTGCCACATGTGAGTAGTTCCCTTTATGGCTCTCAGTTTAATGGGTCTTGGGTCAGCTAGCCACTGACCCTTCCTCCGAGTTTCTCGGCGTAGTAGAGCGAACATCCTTAGCTGGTACCTCCATTAGGCGAGGTTGTAGTGATCGGGTGGGTGAAACTGTATAGGGAGTTTTGAAGCCCACTCTAGCTTGCTTGCCTTCCTTTAGTTCCGACAGACAGTGTTCAAAGGCGCTAGCAGTCATTTCAGGTCACCATTTAGTTCCGTTTGTAACCAATAGATGGCGGGATAATATTCGATTTTAATGAAACCCGTAGTTTATCCATCTAATTCAAAAAAGGAAGGAAGGAAGCTTGTAGTTTAACGTGACCGTTAATCTGTAGATTATGAGCCACGGGACCTCCTTTTTACGTGGAACCCGAACCACAGGACATGGCATTTCACTTCGAAAATCTCACATGCATTGACCGGGAATCGAACCCGGACCGCCTTGGTGAGAGGCATACAGCTAGACCCATCTAATTCAACATGTATTCCTATTTTGTAAGTAATATGACCGTTTCCTATCATGGGAATGCAGGGAAAACGTCTCGTTTTCTTTCTATTGCATGAAAAATGTGGATGTGTAATGATCGATACTCTTTAATTCAGGTCTATCGATACAAGCGAATTCTATCGATTAAGTATGTATTGCATTTAAAAGTGTGTTTATTTACATTCATTCAGAATGTTTATTTGGTAATATTTGCGTTGCATACTTAGAAAAAATCTGCATTTTTAACCAGCGACGTTATTATGCTTGCGTACCGTGAATAGTGACGATTTCTGGTTCTAATTATGATTCAAGCCAGTAACAACAATGAGGAGTGTTAATTGGCAATGTTAAACTAGTAGGTTATGAGGCCTTTGACAAGCGAAGCAACATATCTATAGAGCATCCACCGTTTAGAAAAGACTGTGGGTCTTATGGGCTTTTACTTTTAACGGACCCCCCCCCCATCTGGTTTTGTTACCCCACCTTTTATCATGAAGGAACTCTGAACAAATATATTTTTCGTCATAATAGCTTCATACAATTATCTGCCAATTGATTACCTTTGTTATTGCATACAAGTATCGTTTGTATTACGTCTTAGTAATTTTAAAATTTGCGGGGTAAGCACGCTGGAAAGAAGAGCCTCGTCCTGTGCTGCATGCTCGCCCGGAGTGGTGCACGTGCCCAGTTTCGCCGACAACATAAGTTTTGAAGCACTATCCGTCATTGGTGTTATTGTTGTGTGTCTGTTTTATTTTCTGTTCGATCGAATCAAGGCTGCCGACAGTTGGGTTCGAACCCACTCTCTCCCGAATGCAAGCTCACAGCTGCGTGCTAACTCACCGCACGGCTAACTCACTACAATATTAAAAATATTAATCTAAACAAAACAATAAGAATAAAATTGAAAGAAACTAAATTACAGCCTAACTAATAATTGAAGAGGTGATGATCAACAGTAGTGCTGACGTAAAAATTGTTAGCATCGTCAGCATACATCCGAGAAGGAAGTAGGGTTGTGCTCTCGACATTTGTCAATCAGTAATGCGTTATATCACAACGAAATGAATGTCGTTATTGGTTCTCTTCGCGTACGGTATCCTTAATACTGGTCCAATCCGTTAATGCCTGCAAAACTGCTCCTTCCTGCGCGTGTTCTATTTCAGGTAGCTGCTAGGGTTGTGTTGTCTCGCTAACTTATGAAAGCGCAGTACTCGAGCGGGTGAACATAACGTATGACGTCAGTGCTACCTCTGCCTAGAGTTAGCAACACTGTCGCCATAAGGCTCCACAGTCTTTTCTAAACGCTGGATGCTCTATAGACAAGAAATATTTGGATTTTCGGTCAAGATGAAACACGAGTCTTGAGTGGAGGTCTTTCACGGTATAGTTTACACAGTTACAACACATCATGATAATACCAAGCACACTCACTGTACCAAGACCCTTTATGGTTAATAATAGCTTTTGTGATAACACAAAAGTAATGTTAAGATAGAGATATATTTATCACTCAGCATTCGTTAGGCTACTGGATGACAGATGGTAATATTTGCAACAGTATGGCGGGAAACAATAGAAACAACAAGAAAATAATGGTAATAGAAGTAATGGAAACAAAAATATTAAAACTCAATGCTAAAAGTAAACTAAACAATGACAATGAAAGGAACTCTGACACAGACGGTTAACAAGAGACTGAATTAACACGCACTGAGAACGTGTTGTACTAGCTGTCAAACTCCGGTAAATAGGAGCCCGTGGTGGCCATTTTATATCATTCCTGCCAAATGCTTCAGATTCTTTCTTTCGAAACACAGTAAAGGGTATGGAGGTATAGGCCTACAGCCCTTGCATACAGGATAAAGAAAAGTTTGAAGGCATACCAGCACTGGATACAATCCAACAGTCTTGTAGTCTTACGTGGCTGTTAATTTCGCAATCATGAGCCATGGGACCTCCATTTTATGTGGAATCCAAACCACATGACATGACATGACATTTCACTTTGAAAATCTCACCTACATTGCCCAAAAATCGAACCTGGTCTGCCTTGGTGACAGGCAAACAATTTGAAATCATAAGACAAGTATACATTTTTCAACTGCGTAACGAATCCATCAAATTTCTTACCCATGAAGGTATGAACCAGTGGAAATTTTGTGGAGATTGACAACACAGTTTAGTGAATAAACAATGCCAAGGCCTTGTGTGTTTGCTTGACAAAGCTCAAGAAAGGCTGTGAATGGGTTGAAATTTAAGGCCAAGATCATCGTCCTCGGGAAAGCATTATAGTACTGAACATTAGCACCATTAATGATCTTTCTGAAGATGACCAAAGTTGATGGTTTCCAAAACTGCTTTTCAGGTCGCTACAAGTTACTGTAGCCATGAACTTACTATCGCAAAGGATCTAGACTTCCCTCAAGGTGTGCCTGCTGGGGCCCCTTTGCCTTTGATTGCACTACTAATGTTGGCATGTTTGGAGGTCTGCGAGAGGCTCTCGGCAAGGTTTGTACAGTGAGGAACCTCCCTATAGAACCGTGACTCGCATATGCCGCCTGGCGGCCGGGGCAACGTAGCTAGCTGCGTGTTGAGCAAGGCACTAGCAGCAGCATAACGCCCAACTAGTTTAACACATTTACACTTCTTAATGTATTTAATAATCATGATTACTCCACGAATATCATAGTAGTTGCTGGAAATACTGTCCTTCAATTTCTAAACACACATTGCACCAACATAGGAAGTTTAGGTACACTCACTGTAATTCATCCACGCTGATATTTCGCATCAGCACAGTTATTTCGTTCTCACGAGCCTCCAGAGTACGCAGATTGTTTCTGTATACCTTTTGTTTGAGGTTCCTCCAGTAGTAAAAATCGCACGGTGCTGAAACTTACTAACAAATTTATTGCACACTTCTTCTTGAGAAGATAAGTTTCAACTAGGAATATTCGATGTAGTGTTTTATACCCAACCATGTTCACAAGATACGAGGTAGATCACAGTACTTCACAGCAAGTCTTAATTATCACAACTAAGGTATCTTGCCAGCTGTGTATGCAATAAATGCTATTTATTTATTATTTATTTATTTAGTGTAAGGCTATTAGCCGGGAGTGTCAGTGGACAAGTTCGGCTCGCCAGAGGCTGTAGCTGCTTCAAGCTGACACCAATGGGCTTCAGGCCGCGCTGTTGTAATCGGCACATGCTATAAATGTCACGGCGAGTCATTGTGACGTGTCCACATCAAGGCTATTGGAAAGCCCCATTCTATAGGGATGGTCCTCACTGTAGAAGTGGATGAATCTTTCAAATACACCATAACCTGTGATGAAACATGGAAAGGGAAGAAAAGGAAGGAAGGAAGGAAGGTCGCTTGTGATTTCCCAAGAACGTTAATCTTAAAATCACGAGCCACGTTACCTCCATTGTTTACATGGAATCCAAACCATAGGATGTGATATTTCACTTCAAAAATCTCGCATGCATTGACCGGGAATCGAACCCGGTCTGCCTTGGTGAGTGGCAAGCAGTTTGACCTCGGCACCATCATGCCCTCAATGAAACATATAGAGCATCCAGCATTTAGAAAAGACTGTGGAGCCTTATGGCGACAGTGTTGCTAACTCTAGGCATACGTCATACGTTATGTTCACTCGCTTCGAGTACTGCGCTTTCATAAGTTAGCGAGACAACCACAACCCCAGCAGCTACCTGAAATAGAACACCCCCAGGAAGGGGCAGTTTTGCAGGGGTTAACGGATTGGACCAGTATTAAGGATACTGTATGCGAAGAGAACCAATAACGACATTCATTTCGTTGTGATATGACGCCTTACTGATTGACAGATGTCGAGAGCCCAACCCTTCCTTCCTTCTCGGATGTATGCAGACGATGTTAACAATTTTTATGTCAGCAATACTGTTGATCATCACCTCTTTAGTTATTAGTTAGGCTGCAATTTAGTTTCTTTCAATTTTATTCTTGTTGTTTTGTTTAGATTAATATTTGTAATATTGCAGTGAGTTAGCCGTACGGTTAGGGGCGCGCAGCTGTGAGCTTGCATTCGGGAGATAGTGGGTTGGAACCCAACTGTCGGCAGCCATGATTCGATCGAACAGAATATAAAACAGACACACAACAGTAACACCAATGACGGATAGTGCTTCAGAACTTATGTTGTTGGCGGAACTGAGCACGTGCTCCACTCCGGGCGAGCTTGCAGCACAGGACGAGGCTCTTCTTTCCAGCGTGCTAACCTCGAAATTTTTTAAATTACTGAGACGTTATATAAGCGATACTTGTACGCAATAACAAAGGTAATCAATTGGCAGATAATTGTAGCAAGCTATGACGAAAAATATATATGTTCCGAGTTCCTTCATGATTAAATGTGAGGCAACAAAACCATTGTAGGGGGGATTTCCGTTAAAAGTAAAAGCCCATAAGACCCACAGTATTTTCTAAACGCTGGATGCTCTATAGGTATATCACTACAGGTCCAGGTCAGAACAAGCCAGTATGAAGTGGCAAAGGAAGGGTGAAGGGTGAAGCAGCCCCAGTCAAAGCCACAACTACCCTGCAGGTTAACAAGGTGCCAGAAACTGTATTTTGATCAGCAAGGTACGAAGGTGAAATTAGTGCTGTGTATGGGGGGGAGCGGGCCATTTCCCGGCAAGTGGTGTCAGCAATTCGAAGCCGGACGCACGGATATCACGGACAAATATAGCGATGGCAGACCCGCAACGTCCAGGACCCGAGCAAATGTCAACAGCGTGAATGCGATCATTAGACAGAACCGACGCATTCAACTGAGAGAAATAGAGACGCGGCTGAACATGTCGTATGGCAGTGTGTTCTCCATTGTTCTCGAGGACCTTGGATATCGCAAGCTGTGTCAAAGATGGGTCCCACTTCTTCTCACTGATGATCACAAGGGACAACGTTTCCAATCCTCCCTAGCATTTTTACAACGCTATGCCGCGGACGGCAACTGGTTTCTGCGGCGAATCGTCACAGGCGATGAAACATGGGTCCACCACTTCACCCCCGAAACGAAGAGAACATCAATGGAATGGGTGCACCCCTCATCACAACAAAAGAAGGCCAAGGTTCAACCTTCAGCCGGTAAGGTTATGGCGACAATGTTCTTTGACATGGAGGGTTTGCTGCACGTGGAATTCATGCCGAAAGGAACGACGATCAATGCGTCGTCGTATTGTCAAACGTTGCACCCGGTTGCGTAGAGAGATTAAAGAGAAGCGCCGGAGGAAACTGAGCACCGGTGTGATTTTGTTGCACAATAACGCAACACCTCACAAGGCCCGCTAAACGATCGAACTGCTGCAGCGTTTCAAGTGGGAGGTCTGGCAACATCCACCCTACAGTCCCGACCTAGCGCCATGTGACTTTCATCTGTTCGGTAAGATCAAAACGGAGCTCGGTGGTCGACGTTTCCAGACCGATGAGGAGGTGAAGGCCGCTGTCTCCGTGTGGTTGTAGAACGCTGGAGGAACTTTCTATGCATCCGGCTTCAACAAGTTGGTTGTGCATTCGGAGAAATGTTTGGAGTCTCTTAGAAACTATGTGGAAAAGTGACGTTACATTGTATGTCGTTATAGGCGTGTTGCTGTTGTATAGGTGGTGTAATAAATGGCCATAACTGTGAAGTGCAACTGATTTTTTGATCTGCCCTCGTATATTCATTTTTTGTAGAAACTTCACACAACAAAGTGGCATATTACTGCAATCATTTGAGTTAGGTTAGGCTTGCTTATAACTAAAAGAAGTGATTCTCCGTCATGACTATGCCAGAGCCCCTACTCTAGCTATCCCTCGCGAATGATTGGAGATGGACATCACTCTACTACCCTCCCTAACAGCCCTGTAATTTTCATTAAGCGAAATATTAAGCGAATGACTCGAGGATAACGTGAACGACTACGTGCTCAAATGGCTGATGTAATGTTATGGGTTTTACGTCCCTTTTAACTATTGCGACATTGAGAGATGCCAGGGTGCCGGAATTTCGTCCTGAAGGGGATCTTTAACTTGGCAGTAAATCTACTGACATGGCTCCCTCACATTAAAGCACCCTCAAATGCCAACTGACTGTGACGGGATTAGATCCCACTATCTTGGGCTCAGAAGGCGAAAAAGTTACCGCTGAACCATGCAGCCAGTCAATTGGTTGATGACATAACACCTCCCCTTTTACAATGAGGGCACCAAAAAGATTCTTATATGATGTGTTAAGTGCATTTCTAAAGCAAAAGCCACATGCATCGACTGGGCAATATATAATTTGTAACAATTTTTTTTTACAAAGGTTTTGGGTATATATGTAATCCACTACCTAGTAATGTGTGTATTGCAGTGTTGAGGAACATGGTACTGCTCGGGTCCAAGCTCTGTGAACTTGCGGGGCAAAGGGAAGGGTCTGTCAACAGCCCGCTGTGTTATATGGTATTCCTTTCTATTCCAATACTGCTGACATAGGGCCGTTGCTCAAACCACTATGGAGTTGTGAATGAGTGAGCGAGTCACCGACCAATGTATTTGATTCTCTTACTACGCACGTACCGGGAAACCTCATTACTTGCGGCCATCCCTACTCATAGTCTGCGATCCATATTCCTCTCAGGTTCACGCAGCTTGGACCCGAGCAGTAGTGTGTACTACAGTACAGTTCCTAGTACAGTAAAATAACAGTATAACGAAATTTTGGGGACCTCAGAAATTAATTTGTTATACCGAAATAAGTAAATTCGCAAGAATTCACCTGGTGTTATATTTCTTGCAGGATCTATATTACTTCAACATGCCTTTATTCATGAAAAGGCTCAATATCTATTTGATGAGAAGAAAATTATGTTATTTGTATGTAGCCTAAACTTCGTACAAATGCTGCGATTTACACAACCATCAAAATGCCCACTACTATAACCTCACTTATCCACCACTATTCCCTACTATCCCTTGCTAAGCAAACATCTTAGTATCAAAGAAATAGAAAGGAATGGGCAAAGGGGAATAAGATATGGAAAGGCAAACTTTATTTTTATTTGAACATAGGGAGGGAGAATGCATCAATTAGGGAATGAGTGATTATGCTGAACGATCACATCTTATTAACATTTGTCAACACAACCGAGCACGTATTATTCACATAGTTCACATTAATATTCCAATAACGTGTCACACCAACGCCAACGGTTCTTGCAATAAATAAAATGTGTTTAAAATGAAACAGAGAATAAGACTGCCGCAAACACCACTTCGAAGTGCAATACAAAGAATGCAAAACAAAACTGACTAGATGAGATATGAAACCATAACTTTCATTGGCAGATTTTAAACTTGGAGCTTCTACTCGGCCATAGTGTGACGTCTTACATTGGTTGATAGGCAAAGCCTATTCCTTACACCAAGCTAATAAACCCTAGCGTTCATTGGTGGATTGCAAACTTGGCACTCCTACTCAGTGAATAGAGTGACGACATACATTGGATGACGGGCGAAGCATATTGGTTACAC
The DNA here is from genome assembly GCA_946902985.2 of Meconema thalassinum. Taxonomy (NCBI): domain Eukaryota; kingdom Metazoa; phylum Arthropoda; class Insecta; order Orthoptera; family Tettigoniidae; genus Meconema; species Meconema thalassinum. The sequence goes on from OX336393.1 coordinate 87,249,234, forward strand.
AAAAGCGATTGCCATCTCTATAGCGTACGGTGCATATATGGAAGATGGCAATCATATCGTATGAATAAAGAAACAATGTAACAAGACCTGTTAGTTTTAATTTGAGAAAATATGGTCAAATTGGTTTTAAAAAAAGCTCAATTTTAATTCGTTAAAATGAAATATTGTAACAAAAAAAAAAAAAATAGGAAAAAGGGAAGGGATAAAAAATAAAAACCACGTTATGCTGAAAATTTCGTTATACTGGTATTCGTTACAGCGGAATTTTACTGTAATGTGTGTATTGGAGTGTTGTGAGGGACATCGTAGTGCGTACTACAGTACAACTCCTAGTAGTGTATGTACTACAATGGTGCGACCTGTTGGCAAGTATCAGGCAGTGAGTAATAACCAGATTCTCTACAGGGGTCATCGGCTTCGGACGGATGAGCCCCGTAGGCGGGAAACGGACCCACAGTAGAGGAAATGCTACTGAAATCCCATTGCCTGTGACATCTGTACTCCAGAGGAGAACAAGGAAAACCCTGAGTACGGTGGATGGATTTGGTGAAGGGCTGTATGAGAGAACGAATCCTGGAATAGAGTTCAGTGGTTGAGGAAGAATGGTGGACAGACAGAGTAAAGTGGAGCGGTGTCATATTTACTGCGACCCGCATTAGGCTGGAAAACTGAATTTGATGATGATGAATTGCATTTTCAAATATCATTTGCAATTAATAATTTTCCTCTTCAAATTAATACACCTATCAATACAATTAAGAGTAAAAATAACTGCACTGTAAATTAATTCTTCACATGATTCTTGTATGTCTTCACCAAAAAACCTATATTTATCCACTGCCTTTCTTGACCTAAAGGAATTTATGGCATCCTTTTTTGTTTCCTCTTCCATAACTGGTTCCAGGATCTGATCAGTGTTGGAATCTTCTCCAGACTTCGTCTTATCGACATGTATAATCTCTATGGTAGAGTATTTCATAACCTGTACCCTGTTGGGTGGCAATACTATTTTTTTTGTTTGCTTTAGGGCCAGGAATTTGTCTTTCTCTGCATCTTCTGCTGTCCTCTTTGCCTGTTGTTCTATGTTGTTTGTTTCCATTTTACCTTTAACATCTGCTTGTATTTGTATTGTACTTCTCTTTTGCTGATATTTTCAGAGATTTTTAGGAGTTCTTGTTACCTGTGCTTCATGCAGCACGCTAAACTCTTCCCTTATATCTTCATAACAATCCGGATCGAACCATGGGTTTCATGGTTTACAGCATATAATGGAATCTGCTATTGCTCTGGTAAAGGTCTGCTCCAGTACTTCAACTTCCCTGTTGGTCTCCTATAGGTCTGCCATCAAATTTCTTGTTGTTAGCTTAAGATTGCCTATATTTAATTTTCTTGTCCCCTTTTTCTATAGACATTATGGGTGTTGCTTTTAATTGATCTGTCACCCATAAAAGTCTTAGTTTCGCTATAATACGGATGTGTTTTCTTATCAGCGTTGTGCTCTAATTCCATACTCCTTGACCGATCGGTGTAATACCTTTCCCTCTGTAGAACATTAGATCTATCGTGCTCATTCCGTTGTGTCCAATGTACACTATGTGACAAGACTTGTTTCATCATCATCATCATCATAACCCCTTATCCAGCTCCTGCCGGGTCGGGGTATTTATGGCACTTCTCCACTTTCCTCTTTCCTTCCACAATTCTTCTTCCACGATCTTGTCCCAGTCCAGATTCCTTTTTCTCACGCTGTTCTTCACTGAATCGATCCACCTTGTTCTAGGTCTTCCCCTTGCTCTCTTACCCTTGCACTTGGCCTCCAGCATCTGTCTTGGTATTCTATTTTCCTCCATCCTCTTTACATGTCCAAACCACCTTAGTTTATTCTTCTCAATTCTCTCATTTAGTTTTCCCATCCCAACTTCCTTCCTAACATCTTCATTCCTCACTCTGTCTTTCCTTGTCTTACCTATCATACTTCTTAGGAATTTCATTTCACAGGATTGGATTCTACTCTCTTGCCTGCTCGTCAGGGTCCAAGTCTCAGCTGCATAAGTTAATATGGGTACATAGTACATTTTATACATTACCTCCTTGCTTTTCCTTGGTACTTCCTTATCCCAAACAAGTTTTCTTACACTTTGATAGAATGCATTGCTCTGCTGTACCCTCCTGCCAATCTCCATGTCCAACCTACCAGTTTGCATCAATTCACTTCCTAGGTATTTGAACGTGTCCACAATTTCCAAACTCCGACTTCCAATTTTCACAGTGCCCTTTCCATGTCTTTCCCCTCTTGTCATCACCATGGTCTTGCTTTTCTCTATACTGATTTTCAGGCCATACTTCTGAATATTTTCGTACAGTGCATCTAGTTGTTTTTGCACTTCTTCGGTGTTCCTTCCCCAGACCACAATATCGTCTGCAAATAATAGTAACTTCATTTCTTTATGTCCATATGCTTCCTTTGTTTCCTTTACAATTTCATCCATTACCATTATGAACAAGAGAGGTGACAGCACACTCCCCTGTCTTAGTCCAGTCTTGTTCCTAAACCAATCTGTCTTTCCAACTGGGGTCAGTACCCTGCTAACACAGTTGTTGTACATTGCTTGCACCATTTCCAACATTTCTCTTCCCAGTCTCTTCTTAACCATGGTTTCCCATACCTTCTCTCTGGGGACACTATCATATGCCTTTTCTAGATCTATGAAAGTCATGATCAAATCCTCTCCATATTCCCAGTTCTTTTCCATCACCTGCCTCAAGCTAAAGATTGGGTCCACTGTGGATCTTCCACTCCTGAAGCCATACTGTTCCTCTTGCAACTCTCCTTCCACCTTTCTTCTCATTCTTCTTTCTAATATCCTTTCCAGTATTTTTACTATCTGTGATATGAGGGTGATCCCTCTATAGTTATCACACACTTTCTTGTCCCCTTTCTTAAACACTGGTATTATTAGCCCTTTCTCCCAGTCTTCTGGTACACACAAGACTTGTTTATGAGATGAAATTTAGCACTGTTTTAGCTTTAATGTCAGGTTTGCAGAAAGAGCTGCAGTGCCTGTGCAACTTAATGAGGCCATTTCTGTTAGTAAAGAAAGCAGCTTGATATGAAGGCTTTGAGTAATCTTGTAGGCAGCAGTGTGATACACAAACAGCACATCTTCTCAAAATGTTAATTACAGAAGTCTGTGCTGGCAGAATACTGGCACTTGTCGACAATGCAACAGACTAACAAGTACAGTGAAAGAAAGGAATGCAACCACCACCGCCAAAATGAACAAAAATATAGCAGACAAGACATGTGGTGTCCAATGGGTGGGGGCTCGAACATAAATGACTACCATCATCTGTACGTCAGCACCAGAAACTAATGCAAGACATGTGCAAGGATTTCTTCCCCTGCAATTTCAAATTTAAAAAAAGGGGTGCATGATTTACTTGATGGCGAGTTATATGCGAATAAGTATGGTACATACTGTGCCCGTTTCCCAGACCTCACGTCGGCCCGGAAATCAAACGTGATGTCCAAGAAATGGTACATGGTCGTAACAAAACAAATTAGGAGTCCCTGAAATATATATCCGGAAAAACTACAAAAAACATCAACTGAGAACACGGGCAGGCAAGAGATCTAATGTCTCGGGTCGTTTAACGAGATAGGTGAGATAGGTTGCCTCAGATATATATCTCTCCAAATAAAATAGGATAGTATCATTCAGTCGGGAAAGGGAACAAGCTGCAGGAATAATTTAAGATGACTACGATAAAAGCTCTCTCTTTATTTAAGAGCAGACGAACACGAATAAATATACCCTCCTAAAAATCGAATTGGTTCAATCTTATGTCTTAAGTCCTAAACTGCCAATTCGACTTTCCTATTGCACTTGGGGTAATGTGATATGAAATAAAGTTCCAGTGTTCGTTGGTTTAGCTGAATGGTAAATAAAATAAAATCGTTGCACTTCACTGTCACTGTTTCAGCTTGGAATAAATTGAAATAAGTTGTAAATTGTGACTTCACATTCCCCTCAAAAAAATCTAACTTATAACACATTGAAACTAACATATTTTAAGGAAAATAACTTGATCAATTACGAGAATATTATCTAACAAGGATATAAATCGTGATTTAATTTAAATTGCAAAAAAATAAATTAGCAAATATTATTTACATTGAGCATTCGACATTAGTGTGGAATACTGTTCAAAAATGTCCAGTATCTTCGAAGTAGTAACTAATGTTCATTAATAATAATTATTCCAATCTCCGATTATATTACAACAACCTGCTAATTGTTGTTAAATTCCACAATTCGGTTTCAATAAATTAGAATCCATAAATTCTTATAATATCTTCCATTTATTATTATTATGAGGGTGATGCATTGATTAATTAATATGGCAAAATTCATTCATTAATAGGTTATAGATTACTTCATTTAAATGTTTTCCTTTCGAAGAGAAGATCGAATAAAGAAGATTCATATTTATTGTTAATATCTCTATAAGCTCTTATATCAATATCCATTATTTTACAGCCTTTAATAAATAGTATTATTATTATTATTCATCGCATTCATTAAACATGCTTATCGCAATAATAATCATCTCAGGATCGTGTTCCCAGACACCTCCTAGAGTTCTTCTAATCACAAAAATCAATCGTGAAATACATATTTCACTGCCTACAAATGTGAAGTATTTCTACCATAATCATTGAATGGGCCAACTGACTCGCATTCAAGTGTTGCCACTGTAGGACCACCTACTAGAAGAGTCCACAACATAAATCAAACAACATGCATACATGTATAAATAGGCTGCTGCGTAAAAATATAGTTAGTTATTGTTGTTTCAAGGGGCGGAACTGCGAGGTCATCTGCCCCTCTTAACACAGATTAAAGAATACAAAATTTGAATTGAATTTAAAATTTTGAGGTGGACATCTAAATTTAAAAAGACCAAATATTAATAAAACAAAAACAAACAATTAAATAAAAAATAAAAATTATAAAAATAAACAAAAATTACGGAAAAAACAAAACATTATCATTCAAAAACGAACAAGTCGTTGAGTCAAAGTTCACTGGAAAATTTAGATTGCTGGCCCTAACCCACTCTCACTTATAAAGCGGATAACGCGATCAGCAGCCACCGCGTCATCGGCTAATATAAGTTTGAGTGTCGTCTGCAAACCAAGGTTTCTTCGTAAGTCAGCAAGATCCACACACTCGGTGAAAATGTGGGCCACGGTAAATACGGCTCCACAGGTACAAAGTGGGGGTCTTCCCTTCTCATTAGGTACGAGTGGGTGGATCTTGTATGACCTATCCTTAGCCTACACAAAATAACTGACTCTCTCCGGGCCCAGAAGGAGCTCCGCCACACGCGAGTAGTTCCCTTGATCGCTCTCAGTTTACTGGGCAGTGGGTCAGCTAGCCACTGACTCTCCCAAAAAGCCAGAACTTGTAGGCGTAACTGAGAGCGAATATCTCTAGCGGGTACCTCCATTGGTCGAGGTGGTAGTGATACCGCCTCCTTTGCAGCTTGATCTGCTAACTCATTTCCCGCAATTCCCATGTGGCTTGGAAGCCACAGAAAGGTGATTCGAGTGTCAGCGTGGCAGAGCCCGGCTAGTAGGTCGTGGATTCGCTGCACTAGGGGGTGTTGCGGGAAACATGTAGCAATTGACTGCAACGAACTCAAAGAGTCGGTACACACGAGAAAGTGGATTCGAGCATCCTGCAGTGCAAACTACAGAGCTTCATAGATGGCAACGAGCTCTGCAGTAAACACACTACAGGCCTCAGGTAAAGAGATCTTGGTATTTGCACCATCAATAACGTAAGCACAACCCACCTTCTCGTCCACCTTCGAACCATCCGTGTATAGAATGCCAGCGTCCGGAAATTGGTGAACTATGCTGTGGAACTGCCTCCGGTAAACGGAGGCATCCGTGTTCACCTTAGGACCTCGGTGCAGATCTAACCGAATTTCCGGACGCGGGACTTGCCACGAAGGCACCTCGCTAGATGTCCGGATCATACAGGGACCTACAGCCACTCCTATTTCAGTACACGAGCTATCAAGTCTAATACCAACCGGCCGAGTGGCACGAGGCCGGTTGGCGTACCCCTGGTGGTTTTGTGTACCGAAGAGAGCTTGATAGGTCGGATGTTGCGGCATTTGACGCACATTGGCAGCATATGCTAAAAGCATATGTTGGCGTCTATAATTTAAAGGTGGAACACCCGATTCGGCGAGTAGGCTGGGTATCGGGCTGGTCCGGAAGGCACCGGTAGCCAGCCTAACGCCACTATGGTGGATACTGTCCAGCATTTTCAAGGTTGCCGGCCTTGCTGAACCGTATGCCGCAGAACCATAGTCTAGCCGGGACAGGACGAGGGCTTGGTAGAACCGTAGCAGCACCGCACGGTCAGCCCCCCACGTAGTGCCACTGAGAAACCTGAGCATGTTCAGTTTCCTGAGACATGTCATTTTCAATTGCCGTATATGGTGCTGCCACGTTAACTTGCTGTCAAAATGGAGCCCCAGGAAGCGATAAGTGTCAACCAACGGCAACGCAGCATCCCTGAGATGTAGTTCAGGGTGTAAATGTAGCCTCCGTAGCCGACAAAAATGGACGACGGAGGTTTTCGCTGCTGAAAAACGAAAACCCCGGTCGTGAGCCCACCTGTCGACCCGGTTGATAGCTAGCTGCAATTGCCGTTCCACGACTGCCATACTTCCAGAGCTGTAATGCAGAGCTAAATCGTCTACATACAGCGATGGAACTACCGCGGACCCGGCGGCGGCAACAATGCCATTAATGGCAATCGCGAACAAGGTGACACTCAGCACTGAACCCTGAGGAACTCCATTTTCTTAGGTAGAGTATTGCGATAATGTCCTAACGACCCTTACACGGAAGAGTCGGACGGACATGAAATTCGCAATGAAAGTCGGTAAGTTACCATGGAGTCCCCACTTGTGAAGGGTGGAAAGGATCCCGTAGCGCCATGTGGTGTCGTAGGCTTTCTCGAGGTCAAAGAAAACCGTGACTAGGTGCTGCTTTCGGAAAAAAAGCCTCCTGTATGGCGCTCTCAAGTCGCACCAGATGGTCAGTGGTGGACCTATGAGAGCGAAATCCACATTGGTACTCAGACAGGAGACCGTTATCCTCCAAGAACCACACCAGTCGACGGTTCACCATCTTTTCGAGCAGCTTACATAGGCTATTTGTCAAACAAATGGGCCTATAGCTGCTTACAAACTTGGGATCCTTTCCAGCCTTAGGAATCGGTATCACGATCCCCTCTCGCCATTGAGATGGAAACTCCCCTTCAATCCATATACGATTGAAGAGGATCAACAGTTTTTTTATACTGGATTCGCACAGATGTTTTAACATTTGATTATGTATGTTATCCGGTCCAGGAGCCGTATCCCTGCACAGTGCAAGCGCACTGCGCAGTTCCCATTCAGAGAATGGTACATTATAGGACTCCGAAGCAGCAGTGGCAAAGGACAAGGGGTGAGTCTTTGCCTCCCGCTTCAGAGAAAGAAATGTAGGATCGTAACTCCCGGAGCAGGATACATCGGAGAAGTGCGAGCCAATGCTGTTGGCAATGGCGAGATGGTCCGTGATGATGTCTCCATTGATGGACACTCCAGGTATTGACAGTGATGTCGGGAGTCCGGAGATCCGACGAAGCTTAGTCCACACTTGAGATGAAGGAGTATGCGCCGTCATGGACGACACATACTTTTCCCACGTCGTTTTCTTACTCTCCCGAATCAGATATCGGGCTCTAGCACGCATCCTTCTGAAGGTGATAAGGTTGGCCATAGTGTTTTGCCTCCGATAGCATTTGAAAGCACGTCGACGATCTTTAATGGCTGCTGCAATCTCGGCTGTCCACCAAGGGACAAGCTTCCGGCGTGAGTTTCCGGATGAGGAAGGTATTGTTTCCTCAGCAGCAGCCAAAATACCATTCGTTATATGAATGGTATGATCGTCGACACTCTCAAAGGTATCTTCGGCAAACACCGCACGTGCCGTGAATGTTGGCCGATCAGCCCGACGGAGAAGCCATCGACTTGGTAACTCGATGGCTCTCTGGTTCGGAAGAGTAACGATAATTGGAAAATGGTCACTATTACAAAGGTCATCGTGTACACCCCACTGTAGCAGGGGAACCAGCACACGACTGCACAGGGTAATATCGATACTTGAATAAGTACCGTGTGCAATAGAGAAGTGCGTAGGCTCCCCTGTGTTCAACAGACACAGGTCCAGCCGCCTGATCAGCCTCTCAAAATCTCTCCCTTTACCGCTAGTGGTAGCGGAGCCCCAGATGGTGTTGTGGGCATTAACATCTCCCAGAAGGAGGAAAGGAGGGGGGAGCTGAGACACTAGATCCACCAGCTGGTCGTAATCCAGCTGAGAATCAGGCGGGATGTACACGTTACATACTGTTGCCATTACTGGCAACGAAGTACGAACTGCAACTGCCTCTAGCTGAGTACGCAACGGCACCTCTTCACTAAAGAGGCTAGAGTGGACGAGAGTGCAGACGCCACCAGCGGCCACAGCTCCGTCCACCCGGTCTTTAGAGAAGAGTTTGAAGTGACGCATTGTTGTCTCATGTCCAGGACGAAACCTGGATTCCTGAAGACAGACAATGGTTGCCAAAAACGAAGATATTAATTATCGTAACTCAGCGAGATGAACAGAATAGCTATTACAGTTCCATTGTAATAGTGCCTGCGTTAAAAAAAAAAAAAAAAAAAAAATCATAGGAGAATTAGCTTGTTATAACATAAAAAAAAAAATCGAATCATTAATTCAGAATCTTCCAATGCTCAGTTAATCAAATAGGAAATCAATAAATTATTATCTGCAATTATTCTTCAAATTGCTGTCATAAATTGCCACACAAATGTGATTATTATCATAGATAATTAACCCTTAATTAATAAATATGAATGTCACCTTTACTTAAATAAATTAGATTATTATTATTATTATTCATAATGAATCCAATTATTAACTTTATCAACTATCGCTGTCAAAGATCTGGAAATGTCGCTGACAATCGCATTCGAAAGATGGTGGGAAAATATTCTTAAATAAAAAGAATTATTATTACAAAAAAAAATTAAATTAATTTAATTTATCAAAGAATTAAATAATTATTAAGTTATTGTCTCTATAAGAAAAAAATTATGAAATACTAATAGCAATGACTAACTCCTAAGGTAGCTCTTTTATGTTTGAAAAATCAGGAATAAATATAACAGTCATCAGGAAATAAAATCAATCATGTTTCATGGTTTTGGTTGTCATGGTGTATTATGGATGTAATGTTTCACTGCCCTTGCACATGGAGTGAAGTCCACCGATGACGTAAGATTTCTTGAACTTGTTAGACCTCCGTTTAATGAAATTGGTAAACCCCAACATCATCGTGATGACTGTAAGTTGGTGCGTCTGCTGATCTCGGTGTTAATCAAAGCCCGTAAGTTTCCCCTCAAATTGTCTAAGCTGAACTCATCTTGATAGTGTAAAAGCTATCATAAGATCCCACGAAGGAAAGTTTATTGTGTATAAAGAGCATTCTGGATAATTCAGGTTCCTCAAATACAATTTGAGTGTTTGCCACTGCTATCTGAATAATGCACATCTTAAAGAGTCTTGAAATTCAATTTATATTAATAGTGTTCTGGTCCTCAATGTTTATTTGAATGTGAATATTGCAGCAATAACTTCTTAATGTGTCATAGGACTTCACCTAGTATGAGTGCGTTTGCATGTATTGATTTGCAGTGTTCATGGCGAGTTCATCATGAAGCTGTAATCGTTCCTCGTGTAGTGTGATAATGTAAGAAATGGTTCTACTCACAGAAATCTCCGATGCACTCACACGAATATCACTGAATTTATCGCTAGTTTCAAACACTAGACCGTTTGAGCGTTTATTTCAATCGAACACATGTTCACATAAGCTATCTGATGCCGTGCGATTTGGAAAACTCATAAACCTCGGTTTAAAATAGGCTATGTGTTTTTCAGCGTGAACTCTCTCCGAATGAATGCTCGCGATGGGTTGCAAGGAACAGGTCACGATCTCCCCCTCCTATAATCACGTGGTGTAGTCCTGGAGAATCGGACCTCCCTTACCAGTGACGTATTACTACGTAACTCAAAGTGCAGTATAACACAGGTGATATTTAAATAATATTCAGCCGTTGGTCGATTGGAATCTTCTATTATACATATTCTGCCAAAGCATGAAGGTAAAGCTGAAATCAATGAAGCGTTGTAATAAGATTATATTCCATATGTTTGAAAGACCGGTGTCACCTTGCAGTATCCAGCCAGGCTGAAGCTAGGCTATAAGACTCGCTCTAATGTTCATTATGCACTCGTCCAGTCACGAGCCTATGATCCCGCTGGTCTGACGTATTAATGAGCGTAACTCAAAATGCGATTTCGGTCACAATACATACATACATACATACAAACAAACAAACAAACAAACCACACTTATAGGTCTGAAGTTTGTTTTTGGCCAGTGGCCGTGAAATCCACGCATCCACAGTGCTAACCGTTCAATCTCCTTCCTTCTTTCATTCGGTCCTTCTGATCGTGCATGCATGCAGTTGTCACTGCACATGCTCACAATATGAAGGCTTCCTTGCTGGTCAGAGACCTCTACGCAACAAGCAAGCACTGGCCAAAAACAAACGTCAGGCATGTACATACAATTTTAAATATATCTTAATGCAGTCTTACAATGGTAGGAGCAAAGAGAAAAAGAAAAATATCCTTCCATTGAAAGACCAAGGAACGGTGCTAGAATGACTTATAGACTATCACAAGTAGCAATTATTATTTTTAATTACCTCCAATGTGTGCATCTCTGCTAGTGTACTCTAAAGTTCCATTATGAGCTTTACGTTCATCGCAATGGTATTCCTTGTGCAAACCATTGCGTTCCACATAGCGGCATGCCAAACCAAAATCTAATAGGTGTATCTGATCAGAAGTGCCGGCCCAATTTCCCCTCAACAGGTTAGAGCCTTTGATATCTCCATGTATGTATCCACGACTATGAATATATTCTAATACATTTAGCTGAAAAAGAACATAATGACCATTAGAATTTCTTCCAAAACCAATTTCATTGAAATAAAATAGATTCATTTAACAAAGAACAACACGGAAAAATGTGTTGCCTGATTTGTGGATTAGAGCTTTTCAAGTTATTAGTCCAACAAACAAAGGCACATAAATCACTTACAAATTTCATATGAAAAAGCAGAAATAATTGCAACCTTCAAAGTTAGAGCAGCTATTCTATTAAACAATAGCAAACAAATTAAAATTGAAAATAAATTTTAATATCTTGTTGAAATTCGCACTTGGAACTCCAATGAAAAATCGTCAATAGAAAGTAGAAAATTTAAATTTAAAAAAAAATACAAGAAATATTTTTCAATAAATGCTAAATTTCAACATTAATGTTCCATTGTTAATGCTGAAGTGGCTTACACTTGTGAAACACTATTTAAATTAAAACAACAAATCAACAACAGACCAACTGCAGAAGGTTGACAGAAGGATAATCTGAACAATCATTAATAAAAATAAAAAACACCAGGTAGATGGAAAGTGGAGATCATTGCCTAATACAGTAGTCTACCAGGAAAGTGATTCAATAATAGACACTGAGAAAAAGTCAAGCTAGAGAGTCTACAGACACTTATCTCTTATATAGAAAATGGGTCATTAAAATAGTTTGCTTTACACATTAAAAAACAGTTTGTTTTACTACACTAAAAGAGTTCCATGAATCTTCCTTAAAATCTTTAAGATATTCATTATTTATTGAATGATTGTGACTTTAATCACATGTAAAAAGAATATAAAACATAAAAGAATATGACTGGCTTGTAAAATTTTGCTGGATAGTTGATCCTTGAGAACACTGGGTTCACTTGTCCTGATGGAAGACAAATCCATGTCCAACTAGTTGCTTACCAGATGGCATTGCACACCTTGAGAGTATGCTGTGGTAGCCTTGCCGATTTAAGATTCCATTCTCCAGTTCCAATGAAAGAAAAACATCCTCAGACCATTACTGAGTAACCTCCATGCTTGATTGTCGGAGCGATACAAACAGGATGGCAAGGCAATGTCCATTTTTTCCTTCAAGGCCCGAAGTTTGGCGTGCCACCCCCACCCCCCTCTGAGGCTGTGTGGGTGAAATTCATGTGTGCAACAATACATTTCTTATAGGCTATGTTTACCGAGCTCAAAATTCAACGCGGCACATCAATGTTTGGAGTCCCTCCATCGAGTACAATACAGCCAGCACGAATACAAGGCCAATTACATAACTGGTGAATTTAATTTAGAAATAAACTGGCAAAATTTTCCTCCCACTCCCCGAAGATCCCATAGCTAATGAGTGACCTGTACCACATTCTAAGACTTATTCCTTGACCAATTAATAACCTTAGCAACTCGCATCACACAAAAACACACTCCACAATAGACCTATTCCTCACAAGCCTTCCTTCCTCCGTACAGAAAGGTGAAGTCATCCCCGGTTGCATTACAATAAACCAATCAGCAAAAGCACAGTGAGGACAGTATACAATTACAGAAAGGCAGACTGGAAACTGTTATCTTTATTCCTCAAACACCTTCCCACCTCATGTATTCTCGACACCAGTGACAATAACTCAGTGTGGCACTCCTGTCGAAATTGCTTCTTTAAATGTGAGGATATGACTATACCGTAAGTAACCATTACTGGCAAGAAAAATTCTCCTTGGGTAATGAAAGAAGTAATTAAAATGATTAGGAAAAGAAACCTTTCATACAAGAAATGGAAAAGTTGCTCAACTGACATCCTGTGGGAGAAATACAAGAATATGAGGAACCAAACAAAGAAATTAATTCGTGAAAGGTACGACAATTATATTTCTAAAATAAGCAACACCAGTGAGATGTGGAAATTCTTGTCCAGAAGGCGTGGCACCACAGCCAGCCTCGATTTACTGTAATGGTAATTCCTCAGTACACCCCAAGACATTGCAATAGCCTTCAGTGACAGTTTCAAGCAGAACTATTCCAAGCCGGATACGACCGTGAACCTACATCTGCCATGGTCATCATTTCCACCCCTCCCATTCGCAAACCTGTACTTGACAACATCTGAGGTTAAAACTCAGCAACACTTCTAGGTTTGTGCCGTGTCTTGTGTGGGGTTTCGCCTAGGACACCAAGCTGGCTCATCGGCGGGCTCTTGGTGTCCCCGCCCAGACCCCCACAGGAGTGACGAACTGCGCGCCACCTCCCTTTATATTAGGTGCAACTGCACCACTTGACTGCGAGAACTAAAAGCTCAAGCAGCCATAACCTCCCTATGAAGGCTTCCAAAAAGATTGTACAGTATATTGGCTTTCACGGTTTTCTTCCAGGTCGTTCTTACACTACTCTATTGACAAAAGTCATTGATGAGTTCAGTTCTAGTTGAATCACCCAGAAGCAAAACAAGTAGACTGTATCGCACTGATTTGGGCTAAGGTCTTCAAGTGTCTCATGAAATACTTTTGTTAAAGGTACAGCAGCTTATATAGCTTATTGGCATGGGTGAGATCATTCCTGAAGGTCGAACACAGTGTGTGGTGTAAAGAGCAGCTCGATCACAGGCTGCTGAAGTTACTTCAGGAGTGATTCAGGGTCACTACATATGTGCTCGATCTTCCTGGCTGTGTCACCTCATCAATGTCACTATATGCAGATGACACTGTGCTAAACAGGTGCATTAAAAGTAGAAGCTTCCCTCTCTCTGAAATCAGATCTACATAACTTATCACTGTCTTGTTCTGTGAATAGTTTCTTCTCCTTCTTTTGAGACCACAAAGGATCACTTTACCCAACCATTAGTTCGTCGACTTGTAGGAACTGTACGAGCCTTGCGGTCCTCCCAGTACTTCTTCATGCGTATTGATCAAGAAGATTAACTGGAGGGTTATCCATTTTTTAGGTCCGTATTGACGCTTACAATCAAATATATTGAGTAAAAAGTTTCCGCCCAATCAATACTTTTTCTGAAAAATTTTTTACTTCTTTCTCACATTAGGGACATGTTTCGAACAAATAATTTGTTCTTCTTCAGCCTATACATATATCAACTTCGTAATTATCTTAGACATTTGCATAATAAAATACATGCACATTAGACAATTCATTAAGAGTATACAATTACATTCATTAAGAAACATACAATTATAAAAACGCAATGTTAAAATACTTGATAACACATTAAAATATTTGGAAAATTTCTTGTTCCCATTTATACTGGATGGCCTTGTTGTGAAGGCTTATTAAACGGTTATAGGCAGCAGTTCAATAAAGGCTCAGAGTCATCCCTCTGGTTTATTCTTGCCGGTGATGTATTGATGGGTTTACATGGCTTTTGGTTGATTTTCTTTAATATCTGCGTCATACGGATTGTTGGTTTTTTGTTGGTAAGGCGATCCTGCCGTGAGTTGTTTATTGTGGAGTAAACTGTAAAGATACGAAATTTAATTAAACCGAAAAATGCGTCTGAGAAGAAGAATGGATATGTTTGAAGGGGCTAATCTGTAACTTACTGGGTACGTCTTGAATGTGACTGACGGGTTTAACTGAGTGAAATCTTCTTGCCTGGTGCTGTAATGATCCAAAGGACTAGTATCAGTAAGCGTGTGTAAAACGGAAACAGTTATCGCATGAAGTTGCATTGAACGGCTTACCTGTCTTGCCTGTGAGATGTGTAGCGTGGAGCCGTGTTACACAGACTGAACTGCTATGCGCTGGCTGAGGCAAGTGTTTACGTAGTGTGTGGCGGGGAGGGGAGGGTAAGGAGAGGTGAACTTGTCTTGGCTGCGTGGAAACAGGTGTGTGGGTGTGACGCGTGACGTCATCTGTTTTGATTATTAGCTTCATGGGGGGTGCAGGGTTAGCGTTGATGTGGGAGGGAGAATGGTTTGATTGTTATTCGAAAACGTTTGTTTATACTGTTTGGAGTCTGGAAAAAATTTATTGATATTCTCATATAGAATGTTTACTTCGAAGTTGATTTCGTTGAGATTGTGTGTTGGGTTGTTGCGCTGCGCATTATCAATTTCTATTTGTTCAAGCACGTTCATTATTGCTCCCTTCTTGGCATAGTGGATGATCTCCATATCATTCTGGATATTTGTAAATTTATGTTTGGTGTCCTGCATGTGTTGTCCCATGGCCGAAAATTTTCTGTGTTTTATGGCGTTAACATGTTCGTAATATCTTGTTGTGAAGCTACGTCCGGTCTGTCCTAGATAATCTGCTTTACATTGTTGGCATTTCAGTTTATAAATGCCTGACGAATGATATTTGTTTGAATCGTTTACTTTCTTGGAGTTAAATATTAATTTGTGGTTGTTATTATTGGTTCTAAAGGCGATTTTTGTGTTGAATTTCTTGAGAATACTTGTTACGTCGTAGGTGTGTTGGTTGATATAAGTGAAGACGGCGAAATGTGTTTTCTCTTTCCTTAAGGGGGTGAGCTGAGATTGAGGTTTGTTTTTGATTTTGTTAATGATTTTTACTATGTCTGGTTGAGTGTAACCATTGGCTTCAGCGACTTGAAAGATTGTGGCTATTTCTTGCTGGTAATCTTGTTCTGACATGGGAATGCTGATTGCTCTGTTGATGTAGCTGACAAACGCCGCCCTTTTGTGACCTTGGGGGTGGTTGGAATTCTTTCTGATTACAGTGCTAGTTTGTGTTGGCTTTCTATATATGCTGTATTGTATTTTTTCATTCTTAGTGGTTATCTTGAGATCTAGGTAATTGATTGAGTTGTTGACTGTGGGGTCACCTGTAAACTTAATGTTAACATCAATGCTATTCAGTTTGTTGAGTAATTGTTCGAAATTGATGGTATTTGCATCCAGAATTACAAAGATGTCATCCACATATCTCCCCCAAAAAAGAATGCCCTCTATTTTATTAATGATGTCATTGGCTTCAAGATGGTCGATGTAAATGTTGGCAAGGATGCCTGAGGCTGGGGAGCCCATCGCCAATCCTTGGTTTTGTTGATATATTTTATCGTTAAACTTGAAATAGTTATTGTTAAGAGTGAAGCTAAGGATCTCCATGAATTCATCTATTTCTACTTTCGATAGTTTCTCATTGTCTAGAAGGTTCTTTTTGATTATTTTAATTGTTGTTTTAACCGGTATGTTAGTATACATGTCCTTAATGTCTATGGTGTGAATGGAGTGTGTGGGCTTGATGTTTAGATTCTTGGTTCTCTCGCAGAATTGGAGGGAGTTCTTGAAAGATTGATTAGCTTTAAAGGCATAGTTAGTACGAAGGAATTTCTGTATAAATTGAGACGTTCTGTAGATTGGACTGTTCCTGTAGTTGACTATTGGTCTAATTGGAATGTTGTCCTTGTGGATTTTGGGGAGTGATCTTAGGGTGGGAATGCTGGGGTTCATGTTAATCAAACTGTTACCTTGTTTTTCGTTCATTATGAAAGATGTGTCTTTGATTATTTGTTTCAGCTTTCTTTGGGTGGTTGCTGTTGGATCTTTGTTTAGTTTAGTAAAGTTTTTGTTGTTGAAAAATTCTTCAGTTTTCTTAATATAGTCCTCTTTGTTAATAATGACGGTGGTGTTGCCTTTGTCTGCTTTTGTAATGATTAGATTATTTTCTTTTACCTTTTTATTGAGCTGTGAAATTTCTGACCTAATTGTTGTGTTGTTAATGGTTTTATTGCGTTCTAAAACTTTATTTATTCTTTTGTTTACTTCGTGACGTGCTCCGTTTTGTTCGTCAAAGGGTAACTTCTTAATCGCGACCTCCGCTTCTGCGATGAGTAATGTGCTGTTTTTTCTGTTGTGTCTAGCTTCCCAGTTGAACTGGGGACCTTTCTCAAGGATTTGTAGCTCTGTTTTTGTGAACTCGGTTTGGGACAGGTTTATTGTGGGTTCTTGAAACTTGTGGATTTGTGGTGTCGGAACCTGCTCTGTTGTGCTGTTATCTAAATTCGTGAGGCGGGTGAGTTTATTGTTCAAAGATTCTCTTTTTTTGTTTATTACGTTCTCAATAATGTTATGAGTGTAGGTGAGGAACTCGTTCCACTCTTTTGTTCCGGAGTTATTGGCAGCTTCCAGGTGGGTGATGTATAACTTATTGTTAATGTGATTTTTCTTCATGTAAAGGAATTTAAGTTCTCTTTGTAGCAACTTTCTATTGATTATTTCTTGGGTCCTCTTCTCATACGCTGTTTGGATCTTTTTCTTTTGCATGAATTGAATGTGTTTAGGAACGAGTTTAAGGCTCCTGCATTTCTTAATGAATTCTATGTCTTTGATAATTGTTGATAATTTAACTTTGAGATTTTTGTATTTATATCGCAACCTTTTGGCCTGGCTCGCCTTATCATGAAGATTAACTGGAGGGTTGTCCATTTTTTAGGTCCGTATTGACGCTTACAATCAAATATATTGAGTAAAAAGTTTCCGCCCAATCAATACTTTTTCTGAAAAATTTTTTACTTCTTTCTCACATTAGGGACATGTTTCGAACAAATAATTTGTTCTTCTTCAGCCTATACATATATCAACTTCGTAATTATCTTAGACATTTGCATAATAAAATACATGCACATTAGACAATTCATTAAGAGTATACAATTACATTCATTAAGAAACATACAATTATAAAAACGCAATGTTAAAATACTTGATAACACATTAAAATATTTGGAAAATTTCTTGTTCCCATTTATACTGGATGGCCTTGTTGTGAAGGCTTATTAAACGGTTATAGGCAGCAGTTCAATAAAGGCTCAGAGTCATCCCTCTGGTTTATTCTTGCCGGTGATGTATTGATGGGTTTACATGGCTTTTGGTTGATTTTCTTTAATATCTGCGTCATAAGCCTTCACAACAAGGCCATCCAGTATAAATGGGAACAAGAAATTTTCCAAATATTTTAATGTGTTATCAAGTATTTTAACATTGCGTTTTTATAATTGTATGTTTCTTAATGAATGTAATTGTATACTCTTAATGAATTGTCTAATGTGCATGTATTTTATTATGCAAATGTCTAAGATAATTACGAAGTTGATATATGTATAGGCTGAAGAAGAACAAATTATTTGTTCGAAACATGTCCCTAATGTGAGAAAGAAGTAAAAAATTTTTCAGAAAAAGTATTGATTGGGCGGAAACTTTTTACTCAATATATTTGAGTGCGTATTGATCGTCTTGCCCGTTCTTCAGCGGAAAATATTCTTGTAGGAATTTTCTTCTTTGTGAGTGGAAAATTAAACGTCATATTTTTAAGTGCTGTAGTTAAACTTTTCTTATTTGCAGCATCTTCTGTTGTTAGGCCAATTTCTTTTAAGTCCTCTCTGATTTCTTTTAACCATCGGCATCCAGTTGTGTTTTTTGAAGCAAGATTGTACTGCACTAGTTGTTTTAGAAGACGTGAATCTGGCATTCTCATGATGTGCCCAAAGAATCCTAGTCTTTTCTTTCGCATGGTATCAGTAATGGGTTCTAGGTTGTTATAGACCATATTGTTAGGTATTATTCGCCATTGCCCAACTTTTTTATATCCTTTATTGATACAAGTTCTTCCAATTCGCCTTTCGATCTTCTGTAATCTGTCGGTTTTAGAATGTTCATTTAGATGGAATAATGTTTCTGCTGCATATGTGGCTTCCGGTTTTATGACTGTATTGTAATGTTTAATTTTTGCATTAATTGATAAGCATTTCTTTTTGTAAGTTTCCCATGTTAATTTTTGTGCCCTAGATAACTTGTTGGTTCTTATTTGAATTGATGCTTTCTCATTTAAATTGTTTGTTATTAGCTCTCCTAGATATTTGAATCGTGTTACAATTTTAATTTTTGTATCATTAATTTGTATTTCCTTTAATGGTGTTGGTTTTTGTGGCATGATTTCTGTTTTTTCGAATGATATCTTAAGGCCAATTTTATTTGCAATTGTCTGAAGCTCTGATATCTGTGTTTTGGCTTCCTCTAAATCTTTCGCCAATAATGCCATGTCGTCTGCAAAACCAAGACAGTTTGTTTGAATTTTTCTCCCTATTTTTATATTTGGAGGGCATTTCTTAGACCATTCTCGCATTACCATTTCCAATGCACAATAAAATAGTAATGCTGATAAGCCATCGTAAACCGGTTGTGACCTCAAATGGGTCAGAGAATTCACCTCTGAATTTAACTTTTGATTTGGTGCCTGTAAGAGTTAGTTTTATGAGATTTGTCAATTTGGGGTGTAATCCCATGTGTCTTAGAATTTTTAATAAAGATTCTCTATGAATACAATCGTATGCTTTTTTTAAGTCGATAAATGTTATCACCATATCTCTATTCCTTTTTCTATTATAATCCATTATCAATTTTAGGCTCATAATTTGATCTGGGCAACTCCTCCAGGGCCTGAAACCTCCTTGATATTCTCCTAATTAATTTTCAAGTTGTACTTCAATTCTATTGAGAAGAATTCGAGAAAATTTTTTATAGGTAACATCCAGGAGTGAAATCCCTCGGTAATTGTTAGAGTCTGTCTTATCCCCTTTTTTTATGTAGTGGATGGATGATAGCTGATCTCCAATGTTCAGGGAATTTTCCTGTAATCCAGATGTTGACTAGTTGTTGGTGAAGAGCGATTTTTGCCGAATTTCCAGCATACTTCCAAATCTCTGCAAAAGTCTGGTCTTCTCCAGGGGCTTTGAAATTCTTCATCTCATTCAGTGCTATGTAAACGTCTTCTAATGTGGGCAGGTTAATGTTCTCCGGTGGTGTTGTTATTGGAGTGTCAACATCCAATTGGAAAAATTCTATGGGTTCTTCACAGTTTAGGAGTGTCTTAAAATATTTAGCCATAATTTGTGCATTATCCTGGTTGTTGTGGGCCAATTTACCATTTTCATCTTTTAACAATAAGGTAGGTGCTTCATATTTTTTCAGATGTTGTTTAAAGATTTTGTAATAATTCCACGATTGTGAAATTTTGAATTCCTCTTCAATTGTTTGTAGGGTGTCAGTATGATATTGCCGTTTTATTCTTCTTAAAGTTAAAGTTGTTTCTTTTCGTTGTGTAACTAAATTTTGAAAAGATGTTTCAGATTTTTGGGATTGGTGTAATAACCACGCTCGGTGTCGTTTTTCAATCATCTCATCACATTCATTATTCCACCATTGATGTTTTTTCCGCGGTTTAATTGGAGCCAGGTCTTCTGCTATTCGTTGTAGGTTGTGAACCAAGTTTTCGAGTTTATCAGTTATTTTAATGTTTCCAGTTGCTTTTTGGTACTGTTCACTGTTGATTAACTGGATAGGATCTATTGTTCGTTTAGTTTTGGGGGTTTTCCTTTGTTGTCTCTTCTGGGGCGTGAGTTTAATTTTAATTTTGACTACGTAGTGATCAGAACCTGTGTCAATTCCGCGGAGGACTTTGACGTTATAGATCTCTTTATGGTGGTGTTTATCCATGCACACGTGGTCCAGTTGCCATTCTCCCTTAGTGTAATCAGGGTGTTTCCATGTTTTAAGGTTTTGAGGTTTTCGTTTAAAAAATGTAGATTTTGAGATTAAGTTATGGTTTCAACACAGGTCAACTAGTCGCTCTCCATTTTTATTTGTTCTATTGTGTGCTGGCCATTTTCCGATGATGTCACGGTATTTTCTTTCTCTACCTAGCTGAGCGTTAAAGTCGCCAATTAATAATTTAACATGGTGTTTGGAGATGTTATCTATGGTTTGATCCAGTAGGTCCCAAAATTCTTCTGTTTCTTCACGGTCTTTGGGGGAAGTGTTTTTATCATTAGTGGGAGCATGGGCATTTGTGATAGTATAAATCTTATTAGATGTGTTAAAGGTGAGTGTTGAGATTCGAGGAGATGGTGAGCGGAATTCTTGAACTGAATTTATAATTTTAAGGTTGATCAGAAATCCTGTTCCAAATTGTGGAACATTCTTCATGACTCTCTTCCCCGGTATACCCTTATATAGTCGATACCCTTGAGATTCCAAAGCATCCTGGTCAGTGTTCCTCAATTCCTGTAATCCCATGATAAGAATTTTGTGCTGATCCATTATGTCAGCGATCACCTTGAGCTTACCAGTTTGCATGAGGGAGTTCACATTATGTGTAGAGAAGTAAGTTATCTGCATTGGTTTGATTCTTGATCTCGTCTTATTCGCGTTTGTTGTACTGGGATGTTTCCGTGCCTCCGACATCACGGTATCGCGTAGGTTGCAGCCCACCGGATCCGAATGCTGCTTTCTCTGAACTCTAGGTTCAGCCGTGGAGTATTCCTTGAAAGACTTTCCATGGTTGACTGTCACGGTAACACCAATGAGGGACTAGGTCCCGAGTTACAACTCTGGATGTGAGCCAGAGAGGTGATAATAAGGCCGCTCCTCAGGAGTAAAGACGCCTTGCGCAGCCGCCCCTAACCTGGAGAACAGACGCTGCATTTTCTACGCCGTTGACCACAAGTGGTTCATCCGCCTTTAGGGGAAGTTTCCCACCCCAAGGGCAAGAGAGTGCCCCAACCTCCACCAGTTCATCCGCCTTCCTAGAGAGCCGTTGACCGGGTAGAGGTGGACTCTTTATCCCGGGAGTCACTCGGTCGTCAGAGCCTCGTCAGTCTAAAGCAGGGTGCACCACATGCAGGTGAGGATGACTTTTGGGTAGGTTTATAATAAAAATGTAAAAAGTGTAAATAAATAAGAATAACTAGGTCAAAAAAAACATTAACGAATACAAAATTGTGAACAGTGTCATCCCACAGTACACAAACTTAAAGTTATTAAGGGTAACAATCTCAAGACTCCCTAAATTGGGACATGCAAAGTGAAAAGGCAAGATGTAAGGCCACCCAAGTTCTGGGTTTCTTGTACATAACTCTGAGAGGTTGTAAACCCAGAGCTCAAAGGACGGTCTACCTATGCATGGTCCGTCTGATATTAATGTATGGCTTACCTGCTTGGCATCCCACTACAACAGAAAACATGAACAAGCGCCGCGCTGAGAGGCTAATAGCTAGTCATTTCCCTTCCCGTTTGTCAAAATTCCCATCACTAGATGGAGCAGCCAAACAACCTCATTTGATCTTCCTAAAAAAGACCCTCACAGGTTCCATTGCTATTGACCCCTATTGCCGACTGTCATTGGCATATCGCTTAGTTCAGAGAGGACGAGGTGTAACTCGGTTCCACCGTGCGCTTGTAGCAATGCCTACCTGACAGGTTTCCACAGTTGCTCTGCGCGGATATGGAACGCACTGACAAGGGATGCTAAGATCTTGCCTCTTCGGAAATTCAGGCCATACATTAAAAGTGCATTGTACATTGTGTAAAGAAACTTCTGTATGAGTGGTTGATTGTCTCGCTGAACGAATATCTGAATGAAATGAATGAATGGAGTGATTGTGGTTATGAAAGAGCATGCGAGACAGAGTCAACAGGAAAATGTTACTATGTCAATATTCTAAATATGTAAATAAGGCAAATACCTTTGTAAACATGTTAATATTGTAAAAACAAATCATCATCATCATCATCATCATCATCATCAAGTTTCCACTCCAGTTTCCCGGGTGTGGTTTACGAGCTCTCTCCATTTTAGTCAATTCATGTACATCAGCTCCTTCAAGATTTCATCCCAGTTGATTCCCTTGGATGTGATATCTTCCTTCACTTGGTCCAGCCATCTCCTCCTAGGTCTTCCAACAGGTCTCTTTCCAGTATTCTCAGTACGTAATCATTGTTCACCAATTCTTCCCCCTGTCATACGTTTGAAGTGACCAAACCATCGCAAACATGCCCTAGTCTCCTTCAGGGACTGATTTATTCCAGCTTGTTCTCTTATTTTCTCATTTCTTACTTTGTCCTTCCTAGTTTTTTGAAGCATGCTTCTTAGAAACTTCATTTCTGAATCCTGAAGTCTGCTGTCATCTTTTTTTGGTAGTTGTGCATGTTTCCAACCCATAAGTCAATATAGGAACACAGTATGTTCGAAACAGAGTTTGTTTTGATCTTAGTGGCACTTGCTTATTACAGAGTCGATATCGAACTTGCTGATAAAATTGACTTTATTTCTAAATACGGTTATTTAATTCAAGCTATGTTCTGTTGTCACTTGATATTATGATATTAAGCATCCAAGGTACTGATACTGGTTTAGTGTTTCCAATTGTACACCCTCCAGCATTATATTATCTTTACTTCTCTGTCTGTTAACAGACATTGCAGCAGTTTTTGTAACACTTACTTTCAGTCCATATTTTGTCAAATGATCATACCAGACATTCAGCCTTTCCTGGACTTTCAGCTCCCACATTACTATATCATCTGCAAAAGCAAATGCTTTAAGATCCATATTGGTGTTCTGTTTCACTTCCTTTATGATTTCATCCATGATGGTGATGAATAGTAATGGTGAAAGTGCACTGCCTTGTTGCACTCTAGATGTCTGGAACCAATCTGAATATCCATTTCCTACTTGACCACAGCTGTAGCAGTCATCGTAAAACATTTTTACTCTCTGAATGAGTTCCATAGACACATTCTTCTTTTTAAGACAAATCTAGATGTAAATTGTGCCAGTGAAGCATGAAATATGTAGGGCTAGCCCACTGTGGACCGGGTTTGATTCCCGGTCAATGTATGCGAGATTTTCAAAGTGAAATGCCATGTCCTGTGGTTCGAATTCCACGTAAAAAGGAGGTCCCGTGGATTATGATCGTCACGTAAAACTACAAGCTTCCTTTTCTTTTTTTCACTAGTCCTTCCATACTTCCAGTATGATTTGTGGAAAATAAATAGTAACATTTCGATTCATATATCCATACCACATATTTTTAGTCACATACTCCACATTTAGCATGCAAAGGCCCAATTCATGTTTTCCCCCAGCAAATGCTTTAACAACAATCCTGCCTATTAAGTTAGCCCACTGGAGACATTTCTTGACAGTTGTGAGACAAATTTCTTTGCTATGACCGTTACTGAATTCCGCTGTGGTGCAAAACGTTTTCTATTTCTCTTATTATTGTCAATGTAATCGATTCTCAGCATTAGTAATGTTATGGGGCCTACCAGTTCATTCTCGGCATTTGTTTAAACCTGTTTTCTGCCATATTAAATGTTGTCAAGGATGGTGGAGCAAATACTTTTAGCCTAGAGACTTGTATAGTTCATCTACCGTAAGTTTGCACTTTTCTGACAGTTCTCGCGGGAACAAACACTCCTACAGAACAAATCAATCCGAGTCTACCACGTGCATTCTAGCCAATGAGCTATCACCCACATAGCAGCCAGCAATGGCCGCTGTATTCCGTCAAGGTGTCAACAGCTGTTATGAGTTGCCTAAACCTACATTCATCTCGCAACATCAATTCATTGCCTTTTTAAAGGAAACTTTTATTTCTTTGTGACATTTATCAAATAATCGTTCTAACAGCACACCTAAAACCCATTGACGACTTGCTGACAGAATGTTACATCATTGGACGTGCTATGACCAAGACCTTGGCTATGAGACAGCAGCTGATTACTTAAATGTGAGAGTGGAATTATTTTAGGCCCATCATTTCACATCTCGAGGAAAATGCTTACTAAGGTATGGTGTACGATGTCCTTAAGACGATACGATTATTACTTCACCAGTAGGATTGGTATTAAAATAAAACGTACGAAACATTGCATGTTAACTTTCAGGCCTAGGCTACACAACAACTCATATTTTAAGCCTACTTTTTGGCACAAATCATGCCATACGAAAATTATTCACCAGGCCAATGTCCTTGGGGAAATCAATATTTCTGCTGCCGTTTCTTTTACCTTCATAAAGAGAAATAAAATAAATATCTTGAACAAGAAATTCCGTATCTGCTTCCGACTCGATATTCAAAACAAAGATGTCCGACCTGGAGACATCTCAGGCTACATATTTACTCAACATTTAAGATAACCACTATAGTCTATATTTATCTGAAAAGTGAACACGCGTCAATATCACTTTCAGACTGCTTGGCTCAATATTATCAATTATAATTATTATTATTTAATATAATTAACACGTTATTTTCTCAGGCGGATGAACACAATAAAGTGTCCATTACCAACCGCACGCCCATCCCATGAGCACGTGGTAGTTCAGTTTGATAATGCAACTTTTCAGTCTGGCCGACAGAATATGTTGCCAATATATTCACAATAAACAGGAACATGCGAAAAATTAACCTGAAAATCTTACATGTGAATAAAACATGTATATATTTGTTATGGACTACAGTTTATAAATTGAGTCTTTCCTTATGAAGGTTGGCAACCCTAGCTGTCAAAAAAGTGCAAACTTACAGTAGATGAACTATAGCATCAGCCTTTGTTACACAGTGTACTGACAGCTGAGTACTCTTCTGCACTTAAAGTAAGCCCCGGCCTTTTCTGCGGTAAATGCATGGTGTCAAGTGGTGACCCATTTTTAAATTCCTGTATATTCCCCATATTTCCTGAACAAAAATCGACCAAATTCCCGTATATTTTAGATCTCTCGGAAATTAGAGTTTGCATTTCGAATGGGTGAAAAATGAATCTTAAAGTGCGAACCTGGTATTCCTAGCGTATGCGTAACTGCATAGCGTCAGTATGTTGTTTCATGATGAGACATGCAAACACGTACTGGAGACACTCTCCACATTCAACCATGCCCGACCGCGAACTCTGCACCTTCCACTTGGCTAGGCCAACGGGAATCTCGTGAAACGGCCAAGAGCGGGTCAATAAAGTAAATAGCATCATTTCTCCGTGTCTGTCCACGAGAACCGAGACCTCGTCAAACGAACGGTGAGCTAGGCGTCGATTGCGCAACACCATATTTATTCATACCCTATCAAAAGAACGGGAATCTCGTCTAACGGACGGCGAGTGGTATGGTTGCATAACACCTTAATATTTCAGTCTCGAGGAGGCCGCGAGGATAACGGGAATCTCGTCAAACGGCAGAGAGCGGTGTCGATTGAGTAACATCGTGAATTTATCTGTGCCCGACTGCGAGAACAAGGGGAGTCTTGTCAAACAGACCGCGAGCGGCGCCGATACATAACATCGCAATATTTCTATGTGTCGGACCGCGAGAACCACGGGAATCTCGTCAAACGGACCACGGCCGGCGCCGATTGCGTAACATTGCAATATTTATCGATATTCGACCGCGAGGATAAAGTGAAACCTGTCAAATAGCCGAGAGCTGTGTTGATTGTGTAACATCGCAATACAGTACCTTCCCGCATTGTTCCTCAGTACCGAGACTCCACCTCGAAGCCGTACAAACAGCAGAAACCTCATTAAAGTGATGGATCGCGACGTGGGCAGTAGACAGTAAAACAGTATGGTTTGAAATTTAATGGGGACGATGACAAATAGGGGAAGAGGAACAACAGATATAGTGATAGGAGGAAGTAAATAAGAAGGTGGATAGTTTCAAGAATAGAGGGAGTGTAATATAAGTAAGTGGTAGAAATGACAAGAAGATCAGTGAGAGAGGAAGGCAAGCCCATGGATTCCTGCAGAGCGTGAGAGGTCTGGTATGGAACAGTGACATACTTCAGAGGAGCAAAAGGGTATTGTGTCGAACGTACAGTATTATGGCACAATACTGACCTACGCATCGGAAATGTGGATTATGAAGAAGAGACAACTGAGTAGGATCCAGGCTTGCGAAATGAAATTTCAAAGAAGAAGATTAGGAATAACAAGAAGGGATAGAGTAAGAAATGAGAGAGAGAGATAGAGAGATTGTGGAAGAGAAACCCATACAAGAGATCATAGAGAAGTCAAGAATGAGTTGGTATGGGCATGTTAGGAGAATGCAGGATGGCAGGATACCAAGGAGGATGATGAATGAGATGGAAACTGAAGGCAAGAGACCAAGACATAGGTGGATTGTGGGTGTGAAGGAAGGAGTGCAGGAAAGAAAAGAGTGGGACAGAGTTAAGAGTAAAAGGTGGTGGGAGGATAGAAAACGATGGAGGCTTATGTTCCAACAGACCCAGCCGGGGCTGGAAACTGTAGAAGATGATGGTGTATGGTACTATCATACCTGCCAACTTTCAAAAATAGAAATCCAGAAAATCCCA
The DNA here is from genome assembly GCA_946902985.2 of Meconema thalassinum. Taxonomy (NCBI): domain Eukaryota; kingdom Metazoa; phylum Arthropoda; class Insecta; order Orthoptera; family Tettigoniidae; genus Meconema; species Meconema thalassinum. Next base: position 87,276,476 of record OX336393.1, read on the forward strand.
AAGCGCAAAAAATTTAACGCGTCCATGCGTTGTAAGGTCTTAAAAATAGCGAGCAAAGACTACAGGGAAAGAGATTACAAACTCTTGGTGATGTGAGACTATCTAATTCATTGTCAGGGTGTCTACTGTAAGGATGAAGTAAAAATTAGTTACTTTTTAGGTACCTTTTAGTTAATTTTAGTTACCTTTGAATTCAAGATACGTCTGCAGTCTGCAAGCATAGGCGCTCATCACGCGGTGAAGAAAATCAACAATGAACTGTTTTTAAAGAGGTTTTTTATTTATCGTATGGCTTTTAGTTCCGGGAGTGTCCGAGGACATGTTCAGCTTGCCTAAGTCTGTAGCTGCTTCCAGCGGACACCCTTAGGGTGAGCCACAAGTTCCGTTCAACTTTAAGTTGCTACCAGATATCAATGATACCTAGTGGTGAACGTTGGAACTTTGATAGAGCGTTCCGACGAAATCTAACCTAATAATTTAGCTTCACACAAGTTAAGTCTGTGGAAGGATATACTTCCCCTCCGAAGGAAGGCATACTGAAGGATATTTAACGCTTTTAAAAAATCCGACGACTTCGGCCGGGTTTGAACCCGCTATCTTGGGCACAGCAGATCAGCATGCTACCAACTACGCCACCGAAACCGCTTTAAATGAAATTCACATGATGTAACAAAAATAAAAAAAATAAAAAATATATACTAGATATTTAATATCCAATGAGTTGTTTCAGCTAATATGTCGTCTTGTGCACAATATATTGTTATAATTACGGTACCAAGAGGTTGCTCTGCTCTTGACCATTTGGCGAGATTTCCTTCGACCCCGCGGTAGGTCGCGAAGAAATGTATACGATATTCCGCGATCGTCACCGAATTCTGTCTTCGCAGAAAAATACGCAGAAATATCGAGATGTTACACGATCGGCGCTGGTCTCAGTTGTTTGATGAGCTTCCCGTAGTTTTCACGATAGAACACTGAGGAAAATCGCGATTTAGATAATCAGTATCACTTTTAGTCATTCGACGAGATTTCCATTGTCCTTGAGATCGGGCACAAGAAAATACAGCATTATTACGCAATCGGCGCCACTTGCTGTCCGTTTGACAAGAATACAGTTGTCCTCGTCATTGAATGCGGAGAAATATCGCGATGTATCGCAATCGCTGCCGCTCTTGGCCGTTTTACGTTGTCCTCGAGATATTATGCAATTGGCGCCACACCCGGCCGTTCAACGATTGTCTGCCTATCTGTCCTGACAGAATGGCGGAGGCAAGCTCAAGGTTGGGCATGGTTACAATTCACGAGTAGTTATGAACATGTTGTTCGTTCGGCGCCATGATTCACTTTGTCCCTATGCTGTAGTTGGGACTTCATCAGTTCAGGGTGGATCACGAGGAGGATTTAGTATTTCGATGCTACGTAAGCTGTCATTTTTAAGTGGGTTGATGCACTTCTCGCTCCCTGCACGCTTTTATGCATACGGTCATGGGAAAAGTGGCAAGTAGGTTTCGTGATGGATGCCCAATCACCTTTGACAGGATTCCCGCAGTCCTCGTGGTCACAAGTTCACGATAGGGGACGGGTTTTATGATTTTACGCAACTGACGTCGATCTCGATCCGTTTGACGAGATTCCCGCAGGCAAGTCGTGCGGTCAGCGGGCCGTCTTGAGGATGCGATTTTGAAGGATGAACGTTCGAAGTAGGTACGGTATCGAATATTACGAATTATTCTGAGAGGATTGCACGAATAATACGACAAGAAGGCAAGCTTTATCTTGACTGAGAACCACGAATTATCGGTCAGATTATATATCCGATGGAACGAAAGTTCAAAGGAAAAATCGACTTATAACGGAATTTTGAATTAACCATACTGGGTGCCGCAAATTTACTAGACATTTTTTAAAAATAAGTTATATGTATTCCGAAGATTTTTCGCAATTTTTTTCGAAACGGTAACATTTCGCAAGATTGAGACATTAAATTGTTTCGCGTTATTTCTGGACTTCAATTTGACATAGTTTCCAAATAACAGAAATGATAGATTTCTTTTTAGTTTCGGAAGTATTCGCGAATAAACGTCTCACGAAAAGTCAGGTTTCCTAATATAGTAACACAGAAAAATATTTCACACGAAACTTAAGTCTGATTGATGCCGAAAATATACTTTGAACCGATGTATACCACTCAAGGTATCCTCAGTATGTATTTCCTGAGGTCGGGCACGGGGAAATATAGCTTAGTACTATGTAAAAGGCACGGCGCCGCTTGCGTGAAACTCGCTCCATCGAAATCTCTGAGCCTAGCGGCGCGAGTTTAAATGATTCAACCCGCCTTCAGAAAATTTCCGTTACCTGTTTGTAAAATTCGTTACTTTTTCGTTACTTTCGTTACCCATTTGTAAAATTCGTTACTTTTTCATTACTTTCGTTACCGGTAGACACCCTGATTGTGCCAGTTTCCAAAAATTCTGAAGAATATGCCTCCCTGAAAGACTGATGATATCGTTTCTTACTTGAATTCATCACGAAAACACTAAATCTCACAAAAATTGTCACACAATTGCCGAATACCAGAACTACAGCAAGCACCGCTTAAAACCAAGCTTTCCCACTTACAAACAGTCGAAGCACAAAGTGTAATATAAATGTAGCGATAATCTGAGAGATGGGATTATTGTCAAACTTTACAGGGTGTCTACTGTACGGATGAAGTAAAAATTAGTTACTTTTTAGCTACCTTTTAGTTAATTTTAGTTACCTTTTAATTCAAGATACGTCTGCGGTCGGCAACCATAGAAGCTCATCGCACGGTGAAGGACAACAATAATGAAGTGTGTTTAAAGCAGTGAATAAGATTCACTTATGGTGTCATAATAATTTAGATAAAAATAAATAATGGATATTTAATATCAAATGAGTTGATTCAGCAAATATGCCGTCTTGTGTACAAGAAGTTATGATTAACAAGAAGTTGCTCTGATCTTGGCCGTTTGGAGAGATTTCCTTTGTCCCCGCGGTACACCACGAAGAAATATATGCGACGTTACGTGACCGTCACCAAATTGTCTTCGCAGTCAGGTACGGAGGAATATCGAGACGTTACACTATCGGCGCTGGTCTCGGCCATTTGACGCGATTCGTAATTTTTAGATAGAACACTGAGAAAAATCGCTATTACATAATCGGTGTCACTTTTAGTCGTTCGACGAGTTTTCTATTGTACTTGAGGTCGGGCACGGAAAAATATGGTAAGTTATTATTATGCAATCGGCACCGGCATATGACAAGAATCCAGTTGCACTAGTCATCGAATGCGGAGAAATATCGCGATGTATCACAATCGCTCCCGCTCTCGGCCGTTTTACGAGATTCACGTGGTCCTCGCGGTTGCACAATGAGAACGCGATATCATGCAATCGGCACCGCATCCAGCCATTCAACGATTGTCTGTCTTGGCAGAATGGTGGAGGCGAGCTCGAGGTTGGGCATAGTTAAAATTCACGAGCAGTTATGGACATGTTGTATGATAAGCGCCGTGATTCTCGCAGTCCTAGAGGACACAAGTTCGCGGCCGGGCACGGGTTTTATAATTGTACGCAACTGGAGTCGATCGTGGTCCGTTTGACGAAACTCCTGCAGGCAAGTCCTGCTGTCAGCCAGCCGCCTGGAGGATGAACGTTCGAAGTAGGTATCGATCATTATGAATCATTCAGAGAGGATTGCACGAATATTCCGACAAGAGGGCACATTTTCTTTCGAATTCAAATTATACAATTTTTCGAGATAACCGGTTTGATTATATATCCAATGGAATCATTGTTCGAAGGAAAAATAGACATATAACGGAGTTTCGAATTAACCCCACTTGATGTCGCAAATTCACTGATGGATAGATTTTTAAAATATAGTCTATGTATTTCGAAGCATTTTTGCGATTATTTTTTGTAACGGTATAATTTCGCAAGATTGCGGCAATAAATTATTTCGCGTTTTGGACTTCAATTTGAGATATACAAATTTAGAAGCCAATATCAAAAATGAGAGGTTTCTGTTGAGTTTCGGAAGTTATCGCGCATAAACGTCTCGCATAAAGTCAGGTTTCCGATTAATACAGAAAAACACACGGATAGTCAGTCTGAAAGACTGAACTTCATATCATTTTAAATGCTAGCAGCCGAGTACCAAGAAGGCAGTGCGAGAACAGAGTTTCAAGATTCCATTTTGTTTCTTCACTACCTACTTGATTGTTCTCGCACTGCCTTCTTGGTACTCGGCTGCTAGATCGTACTATGACGTCACACACCTCAGTGCATTCTCTGTACATTTCGTCCCATCACCGTAACGTAACGCCAGACCCCAGATAAAGTCGACAATCATTATAAATGATAAAATATTTCACACAAAACTAAACTCTTCTTGATGCCGAAAATAAACGTTGAACCGATGTATACAGTACCACTGAAGGTATCCTCAGTATGCATTTCCTTGAGGTTGTGCAAGGGGAAATATAGCTTAAGCAATCGGCGCGACTTGTGTGAAACTCGCTTCATCGCATCTGCGAGCCTAGGGGTGCGGGTTTAAATGATTTTAACAGACCTCGGCGAATTTTCGTTACCTGCAACTATCCAGACATAAGAATTAGCTACTGTTCGTTACCTTTATAAAATTAGCTTCGTTTTCGTTACTTTTCGTTACCGGTAGGAACCCTAAGTCTTATCAGTCAAATTTAAACACTCGCATCTCAGAATAGCAGCTATTATCGAAAATCAAAACTGAAATGCGATTTGGATGCAGAGAACGGAAAAAGCTAGGGAGTTGAAAATCCGGGAAAAAACTATGTTAATCCGGACAACCGGAAAACACCCCAAAAATCCGGAAACCTTCCGGAAAAAACGGAAAACTTGGCAGGTATGTACTATACTACACCCATCATTACTTGACCTTTCAGTGCTTGGCTAGAGTTTCGTTCGATAAATCGTGACCAAAACTCAATTTGTAGTGATACATCGATTTGAATGGCTGCCTATGATTGTCAGGTTAAAGTGATTTTCCTTCTGACCGCTAGATAACTCTGGGGTAACACTGAAACATCAAGTCGGAAGTAATGATGGCTTTACTATAGTCTCGGAATTTCATGATCGCACTTCGTATTCTCCCCATTTCCATTCCATCTTTATACACATCCATATACAAATGTTTTAAAAGCAATGAATATCACTAAATTCAAACTGGCATTAACAATTCTTTAGACCTTCTAGCTTCACTTCCCGACATATTCGCTGCCTACTCTGGCAAGATAAAATATTTGTACTTGAATCCTTTATAAAATCCTCTACTAGCTACATGTGGAGGTGAAACAAACCCGAGTACCAAATGATCTCATTAAAAACAGAAAACAACAATAACAAGATACTTACAATTTGTATACCTAAGTAGAATACAGTTTTTGTATGGAATCTTCGGCCATTCTGGAGGAAAAGCTTATTGAGATCCTGCCCATAACGATCCAAAACCAAGAATCTGTACCTCTCCTCCTTGTATACATGGGAGCCTGATCCATAGTAACAAGAAATCCCCAGGTGTTTCAGTCGCTTCTTCCTCTTCCATTCAGAAACTGAAAATAAAGATTGTGATGATGACCACAAAATAAATTGCATAATGGAATGAAGGGATCTCCTACCCATACCCAAACAGCAGACATGGTTATGTGGGTGAGAAGATCCTTTCTCTGATTTAATTGAGTTTGTAAAAACATTCTAAAAAGGAAAAGAAAATATAGCATTTCTTTATCATCAAACTGACTATAGTATGTATTTTTCAGGTTTGGGGAGTAACGAGTTACTTGAAACGCCGTTACTAGAGTTCGTTTACTCTAACTTACTTTTTTTTACAGATCTCGCGGGAACAAATAGTCCTACAGAACATATCAATCCGCCACTACCACGTGCATTCCAGCCGATGAGCCAGGCGGCCGCTGTATTCCGTCAAGGGGTGAACAGCCGTTATGAGTTGCCTAAACCTACATTCATCTCGCAATATCAATTCATTGCCCTTTTAACGGAAACTTGTATTTTTTTGTGGCATTTATCAAATAATCGTTCTAACAGCTCACCTAAAACCCAGAGATGGCTCGCTGACAGAATGTTACATCATTGGGCGCGGCTGCTGTGGTGTCACTGTCCCCTCTGCAATGCAATTCAACTGACGGAACCTCCCGGGCGCGCGCTCCTTTTATAGGTTAAAGGAGTCTCGCGTGTACTCTGCTATGACACAGCAGCTGATAAATTAAATGTTAGAGTGGAATTATTTTTAGGCTCATCATTACACAGCTCAAGGAAAATGCTCACTAAGGTATGGGGTAAGATGTCCTCAAGACGATAAGATCATTACTTGACTTGTTGGATTGATATTAAAATGTACGAAAAATTTTAGGCCTACACAACAACTCATATTTTAGACCTAATTTTTTGCACAAATCATACCATATGAAAATTATTCAACAGGCCAATGTACTTGGGGAAATCAATAGTTCTGTTGCCTTTTCTTTTGCCTTCAAAAAGAGAGAAATAAAATAAAGATCTTGAACAAGAAATTCCGTATCTGCTTCCGACTCTATAGTCAAAACAAAGATGTCCGACCTGGAGACCTCTCAGGCTACATATTTACTCAACATTTAAGAGAACCCCTATATATTTATCTGAAAAGCGAACACGCGTTCAAAGGGAAATAATAGTTTCAGACAACTTTGCACAATATTATGAATTATAATTATCACTTTTTTGCACAGGCGGACGAACACTGTAAAGCATCCATTAGCAACCGCACACCCATACACGAGCACATGGTAGTTCAGTTTGATAATGCACCTTTTCAGTCTGGTCGACAGAATATGTTGCCAATATACAGAGTTTTTGCTCGTGTATATCTCGCACTTTTTTGACCGAAAATATGTCTGAATATTTTCGGTGGGAGATATACACGGGGAATGACCGTATTCCCGAAAAAACACAAAATTTGCATTATTGAAACAAGGCAACTGGCATACGGTACTCGCCCTATTCATTGTCACTGCCGTCACTGCAGCCAATCTCCGAGATACTCTCGCGTGCATCATTCTGGTCATCATCCCATACTGCTTCATCCTGACTTCCGTCCAATGCATTTGCGATGCCCGTCTTCAAGAAGCTCTTCACAACAATGTCCGTCAACGCCATTTATTTCTATTCGTTATGGTTATGCAACATTAAGAACCTAGGAAAAAGACGTCAAATGCTAGTTAAGGATGATTCAAGGCAGAAAAGGAATTTAGAGCGCAGACGCTTAGCGATCGATACGATCGATCATCTTCCATATCAATTCCTCGCTACATGCACGAGCGAGCTCGAATTTAGCCAACCACGACCGAACACGCGGTGAACGATGAACAGCGTGCTTAACACTCACGCTGCGCCGTTTGCTTGCACGCGGCCGAGCTCTGATGCGACGCAATGCGTAAAGGCTAAATCATTGAGAAACGAGAAGACTGAACTGAGTTTCTCTGCGATGTAACAGTAGGCCTACTTCCGCAACTGTTGTGGTGTGCTAATTGCTAATTTGAACGTGTCTCAAGGCGGCGAATTTAGCCAACCACGGCCGAAGACGCAGCGAACGATGTACAGTGTGCCAACACTCACGCTGCACCATATGCTTTTACGCGGCCGAGCTCTGAAGTGACGCAATGCGTAAAAACGAAATCATTGAGAAACGAGAAGACTGAACTGCGTTTCTATGCGATGTAACAGTAGGCCTACTTGCGCAACTGTTGTGGAGCACTAATCGCTAATTCGAACGTATCTCAAGGCGGCGAATTTAGCCAACCGCGGCTGAAGACTAACGATGTACAGCGTGCCAACACTCACGCTGCACCGTATGCTTGCACGCGGCGCCTTGATCCCTAATCGGCTCTTATCGAAGTTCGGAACAACTCGTTGTTGCTCGCTCTTCCTGTTAATATCGCTTCGGGTAAGTTCCTGGACAATGATGACTATTGTGGCGCGCTAAATCGAACGTGTTTCTACCTCAAGGTTATTACGGTCATTTATATGACGGTGCCCGTAATGAATGCGAGATATATGCGAGTACTTCTTTTCCCCTGAAATTTCAAATTAAAAAAATGGGGTGCAAGATATACGCGAGCAAATACGGTATTCACAATTACTGGGACAAGCGAAAAAATAACCTGCAAAAACTTGTGTGATTAAAACAAATATTTGTTATGGACTACAGGTTATAAAGTAAGTCTTTCCTTATGAAAGTTGGCAACCCTTGCTGTAAAGAAAGTGCAAAGTTACAGTAAACAAACTCTAGTAACCATTACTTTTATTGGAAACAAGAGTGTAACATTACTTTTTTAAATAAAACTGAAGATTCTGCTCTCATTTTCATTTCTGGGTCAATTGTGAACCAGAGTTCCAACTAGCCTATCACACCCATTCTTGGGCCAATTCTAAATTAGTCCTTAATTAATCAAGCTCAGTCCCCTCCATATCCAAGGACCACAACTTACCTGTGGTAAGCACAGCATCAATTTTGTAATGTTGATTACACTCATTGAGCAGAATTCTTACATAACCAATAAATTAAGTCAATGGAATAGCATAATGTGAATATATTTAAATTGATATCTATCAAAGCAGCCCCTTATACAAATATATACTGTTCCAGCAATCAGAACCAAACTTTGAATACCATACTTACGTTTTAGGACTCGGCAGATACTTAGTTATTGTTGATTTAAAGGGAGGAACAGCAAGGTCATCTGCCCCTAGAACTGAGCAGGTAATACTGGCTACAGTACTTGAAATTTGGATGTGTATACCCTCAGAATTATGACCTCTGGCAAATTAACATAGGCAATATATTATAGTTGTCACAGAAAGACAGTATGTAAACTTCTAGCCCCTAATATCTACCGTAGAAAATAAAAGTAACATGAGGCTGATCCGTGCACATAACTTTTTTCATCAGGGTGAAACCAAGGTGAAGAACTACCCTTGCAATCAAACATTCAACATTTAGAAACTGGTTGGGAAGTTGATCACAAGAATGTGTGGGAAAAATAAGAAGCATAGTCCATTCATTCTATTTTAGGTCAAGTGAAGTCCATTAAATAAATAAAAAAAACAAAGCTTTAACAATACTGGAAGTACTGAAATTTTGGCTACTGGTAAAATAACTATATTGAGTTGAAAAGAATTAGCTCTCAATATGATTGGAGGAATTCTTACATCAAACTTGAGCTTAGTTGTAAATTGTGCAGGATGACTTGGGATGTAGCCCTGTCAGAATATTTAGCCTGCAAGTTTGCTGCAAAAATAACCATTTAAGATAATTTTCTTGCAGCTATATTAAGTACTATTTACAAAGGAGGGTGTAAATAGAGCTTTCAATCATGTTCTAGAATGGTTCCTCATACAGAAGTTATGAACTCATTAGAAGTGATTCCATTTTGCAACAGGTTTTCAGTGCACATTATGTTCCGGTCCCATAAAATCTTACAAGGACCTCTTTAAATGTCACTAAGGTGTCCGTCTGTAGCCTGTTGTCACTGAGCCTGTGAAGTAAAAATGCTGCATTGATCTATATATCACACGGGCATCATGGTGTATTAATATGGAAAATATAATTGGCCCCAAAATCGTCTACTCCACATTGCCAGCGACCTGTGGTTTTCCTATCACAAAAACGAATTAGTTAATTAATACAGATTTCCAAAGGAATGATTGGAACTGGGTTAATATTGTAGTACAGTTTTTCAGACATTCAGGAATACTGAACCCTGGCCTTCCAAAAAGTATGGATACAATCAAATGTTCACTGGACTGGTGCATCGTTAATTCATTTAGGGGCTTTGTTTTAACTGTTGTGCCCTAAAACCTGTAACTGCAACCTACTTTAAAATATGCTTAAAACAGTTCTTTTCAAATGGGAAAAACTACACGCAATACTTTTAATGAACCACCCAAGGTAACTATGTAAGCTACATTGAGATGCAGCAAGGCAATGGAGTCAGACCATCTCCATACTCGGGAGACTAGTGGGATCGATTCCCGTCGTCTGTACTTGAAATGTTTACCGTGGTTTCCCAATATTAAAGACTGAAGCCACCTGGCGAATGTGAATGCACACATCCCATGTATCTTTGTTACATACGATATCTCCTGGGCAAAGCAGGGCAAAATAGGATGTACATAATAATAATAATAATATCGTATGGCCTCGGGTGCCTGGTGCAAGCTTTGTTAATTGACACCCAGAGGGTAGCTTGCATGTCGAATTTCGTCGTTCCTTTGAACGCTATGAAAGTCAAGGAGGTTAGATATCTAAACTCCTTGACACTACAGCGCTTTCAAGTAGAGAATGGAGGAACTTTGTGTTGGCGGAAAATCCCGAGATTAATTTTGCCATTGAACACGGTCTACTGAATTCAAATGGGTTCTTTAACATGCCAACAACGTATGACATGAGTATCGTGATTTTTGTCGCCTTCAAAAATCACTTACCATGGCCAGGGGCGAACCTGCAATCTTGGAGTTGGTAGTCCGACACTATAACCACTCACTCACCGTGGCAAGCTATAGGAAGTACAAATATAAAATGACAAACATGGTCAATTAAATAGTAATGTGTTGTCATCATTAAGGTTAATGCATTTGCTAAGTGAACATTCATATCCAGTGTATTGCATTCCTCGTTCTTAACTACTATGGCTTTAAGAGACAACAAGCTGCTGGAATTTTGCGCTAGAATAGTTTGGTAGTGGAATTTCCGGCCAAATGTCAATCCCTTTATGCAAGCGCCCAGAGTATAGGCGTCTCGTATCCCGTCATTATTAAATACATTAAAAAGTGTAAATGTGTTAAACTAGTTGGATGCTATGCTGCTGCTACCGCCAGTGTCTTGCTTGACGCGTGGTCACCGCAAATCTCCGTTCGTTTGGTAGTGATGGAGATTGATGTGTTAAGGGTCAAATTGTCACTTATGACAATGGCTTTTTAGGGCGACATCTATACAAGATGCTCCCGTAATAATGATGCAGACTTTCAGGGATGCTGGCAAAAGGCACAACGATTAATTCAAGATTGTCCAGAAACACCTCCATTTTCTGACAGTAGCACAAATGGGTATGGAAAACAACACCGTATGAATCTGTGTGCATTCACCAGCATTACACCCCCAAGCGGCAAAGAAGTTTACAAACTGTTCAAACTGGCATACAATACAATTCCCAATTGGAAAGTTGCATTGCTCGCTAGCATGATGAGTTTACCGTCAATAAGCCTGTGGTCTGTAGCATATACAATGAGTGGTGCGGACACCATACATTGCCGTAGTGTATGAACGTACTGTAGGTAAATACTATTACAGTAAATTTCTAGCTGAAACCTAAAAGCAAAAGAAAAAGAAATTATATACTTACTTATTTCAGACTTTCCATTCCTAATATAGAAACTTCTTTCCACAAACAACGGACCATTTTCATAAGGTTCTACCTTTATTACATACTGGGCATCAGGACCTACATTCTTCGTTAAGTCTGCAGAAGCTATATGGGAAAAAATCAAGGCAAAAACAACTTATTAACTCTCTTTCAAAAATAGAAGTCAAGTATTGGAATCAGTTTTCTTGTAGACATATTTTCTGTGAAATACAACAGATTGTAACACAATCTGGTTCATATTACAACCAGTTACAACTGACAATTTTACAAGTTTTGTAAATGTTCAAGGTAATTAAGCATGTGCTGAATATATCACAGTAAATAAACAAGGTATAGCTGCAAACAGTGTATGATTTGCCTGCAAATGAAAATTCTAATAATCTCGCTCTATTTTCAAGTAAGGCTGTACACTTACTCTTTAGTTGTAGGGTACCAAATTCTTGGAGCAACTAGCATCAAAAAATGTAACTGGATTATCAAAAGCAACACACTTCCTAAGAATAACATATCACCAATAAAAATACTTAAACAGATGGAAGACCTAAGCAATATGAAGCCAGAAAACTTATTAACACAGTGCAAAACTCTCACCGAATGAACAAACCACAGTTGTAGATGAAGACAGATTGCACAGAAATAAAACAAAAAGGAAAAATGGGCTGGAAGACATTACTTCATATTTTGCATGTTTAATCATGAAAAATACTTACAACCATTGGATATCCAAGTTACAAAGAAAATGATAAACCCTTCAAACAGTGATAATGTTAACTATAATACAGTACTTATCTCACCCAGAATCTGCACTATTGAAAGCTGAAACTAAACCCTAGTTTGTAATAAGCTCCACTTCTCAACTCCAGATCCAGACTAAAGGTCTATTATATAGCAAGTGAACAATGTAAAGCAATGCAAAGAAGAAGAACGAAACAAAATTTTGGAGATGCAACACAAGTTATTAAAAAAAAAAAAACACGTGAAAAATGTGTCCAAGACGACACCTGTGTACGGTATATCCTATCAACGTGAGGAGGTTGGAGATTAAACGTCCTTCGCCACCCCCTGCAACTTCTGCTCCCAAGAATCAGCAGGTGAACAACCAATCTTGTCAGGTAGATTTCACTTTCAAATTGCAGCTTATCCTCCTTCAACATTTGTCTCCACTGATGATGCAGCAGGATGCCTGGTCATATGAATTCCAAGCAACTGTCATTCGCAGTCAACACTGTGCTTTCAAACCAATAATTTGCTTTCTATATACCTGTAATGATACTTGACAGGTGACAGCAATAATATGCTCATTTAGTTTTCCAGCCACTAAGCTGCTCCATTTATCGGTCCATTTAACCAATGCATTGCCATCAGTTAACAGCATTCTGCCAGATGAACAAGAAACAGTTGCCACATAAAATAATCCTTCAGCTTTGTATACATATGACACAACCTTAAAAATTAGCATTGTTCTGTGTTCAAACAACTGTACATATTATATACCTGGAATTCTGTATGCATAGTTTGCACCAATGAGATCTAGAGAAGCAAGGCAACAGCAAAGCCAAAAAGACAAGAGCAAATACTTAAGGTAGTATGTTTTTAAACAAAGTCTATTTAATATAAACAGCACCACATTCTATTTCTAGGTTATCTATAGAAATGACAAATACCTAAATTTGCTAATGCTATTCCAATTCTTTGCCTGCAAGAAAAATGTTTCAATCACAAATCCACAACCCTTACAACCATACAAAATATATAACTCAAATGATTAACCATAATTGTTTTACAAGTTTTCCACTTTTCAAAACTTATCTTTATTAAGAACTTACGTTCCTTATATTACCTCCCCAAGCAATATAAAACCTATTCTAAGAACTAGAAGTTGTGTTTCTCCCACCAAGTCCAAATCAATAAGTAGAAAAAGAGAGGGGTCACAACATATCTTTATTAAGGAACATAAGTTCTTAATAAAGATAGGGATAAGGAACATAAGTTCTTAATAAAGATATGTTGGTTTGAAAAGTGGAAAACTTGTAAAACAATTGTAAATCTTAATACAGATAAATTACAGTAATAAAAGATATTCATAACCATGTTGAGTAATCAAAACTCAAAAGATAATTTACAGAAATCCAGTGATTTTTCATGTTATCAGAACCTCAAATGAAGTGAAATTCACTATGAAGAACAAAATGAAAGACATTCATATGAAAAAAATATTTTAAGCAAGACATTCGAACTACAACCCTTGTCCTATCATGATGCTAGAAATATGAACTGCAGTTCTTAAGTTGTTAGCTGAAAATTATCTCCCCAAGCAATACAAAACCTATTCTAAGAAATAAAAGTTATGCATCGCCCACCAAGTCCTAATCAATAAGAGGAGAAAGAGAGGGGTCACCTGTCCTATCCATTCACAATTTTGCAAATAAACCATATTCACTGGAAATAATAGAGGAAATCACAATACCATTTATTTTTTCACAGACAAGAGCTTTGTTGGGAAGAAATATTTCATGAACATACCACCCATGCAGGTAATTCAATTAACCTGTTCTTGGGCCTTCAAAAACTGAAAAGGGATAGGAAGAGTAACGGATCATGTTGTGGCAGCTCTGTTGGGACTCGGGAAATCTGTATGCGAGAGATTAAAAATGAGTCATACATACTGTATAAGCCATTACCTCACCAAGTACCACTTGCTAAGACACGAATAAAACAATGGAACAACACACGACTATCATACAAGTCAATTCAGAAACTAGTTGTGTAAACAATAGTTATGTACAAAGCTGGGGGAGAGGTGTAATATGAAAGGAAAAGGGGCAATGTTATTTGTTGAAATTGCCAACAGGATATTTAAGATAAATTTCAGAAGAGCAGTGCAAAAGATCACGAAGTATTTATTTGGTGAGGGGTAGTATGGAATAAGAATTTCTTAAATTACTGGAATGTTTATAAATAAAAACTCTACAAAAAATACGTTTTTAGAGTTTATTTATTGGCAGTAATCAATACATCTTTGTAATTGATCTTTACACAGAATTATCATAAATGGGTCACTTACATAATAATTCACAATGTGTGTAATTTCAAATCCATTCAACTTTTCTAGATATAAATATACTGGTCCCAACGATTTCCTCCAGATATTTTTTCATGGCTTAAATAGTTTAAAATCAACACTAAAAATTTACCTGGAACTCTGTAAGTACAAATTCCTTTGGATGTGAAAACTAAACACTTCCTCCAATAAAATACTGAGTAAAACTTCCAAATACAACAGTCTTACATTCGTCTTATGAATAAGTTTTCTAAACATACGTTTAAGAACAAGAATTGTAAAAATCTGGTATTTTAGTGCATTATGTGAATGATCATACTTTCCGGCCACCAGATAGAATAATCCCACACACAATCAACTTTGAATCAGAAAGTCAAACAAGCGTTAAACTTACAAACAAGTCATACCTAAAACATTCTTCTATTACACACACACATTCTGGTTAAAAACAAGGTGCCTGCAATTGATGTTAGTCTCAGCTATGAGTTTACGACGATAGAAATGTGCAGTAGCCTACGGATACCTATTTTATACAGCCTATCACGTTATTTTTCCATGCCATTTTGGATTATAACATTAATATAGCATGGAGACCTGGTGAAACAAAGTGAATAAAAGGTTTCAAATACATCACAAAAAATTGATGCCAGCTGAAATTCTTTCCACTAATTCTCAGGGTACTGAATAGAAAAACCTAGCCTTCACATCAACCAAAGACAGATCAATTAAATCACAATGAAAGCAAAATGGGTCTTGGATTGAACAATCATTTAAGGACCAAGTTGGACAGTTGAAAGCATTGTTTTGGATGACACCCTAACACCTGGTACTTCTGAAGTGTGAGAGCTTCTGATTCAAAAAAGTTATACTTATTCTACCACTGGGTAAGAATGGTCTTTAGAGCATTTCCTTTATGGAAAGTACACCAATTTTTAAGACACAAATCTGGTTTAGCATGCCCAATGAAATCCCAAAACAATGAGTCAAGCTTTTTGGCAGCCAGATAATGCAAAATGCACCTACCCCTTGCATAGTTTAAAAACAAACAAGCCCCATGACTACCTTACAGTAAGTCTAAATTAAGACAACTGACAAAAAAAAAGTTTTCCGGGCAACTGTATGACTATTCCAAGTTCAGCTAAAGTCCCAATAGTTTTGTTGGAATGAGGTAGGAACCTGATCTTCAGCAGGAGGCCAACACCTGAGAACTTATTAGAAATTACATATCCTAACAGAAAATGTGCACTAGCAAATTTATTTAAGATAGATTATATAAATAAAGATTGGCTGAAAATGTACTTCCACAAATGAATGAAAAAAGCAAAAATTACAAAATGGGAAACCTAGCAGCAATATACATTACCTGCTTCCTGTGCAGTCAGTCACTCAGAATAG
Organism: Meconema thalassinum; assembly: GCA_946902985.2. Classification (NCBI taxonomy): domain Eukaryota; kingdom Metazoa; phylum Arthropoda; class Insecta; order Orthoptera; family Tettigoniidae; genus Meconema; species Meconema thalassinum. The sequence goes on from OX336393.1 coordinate 87,292,414, forward strand.
GAGAAAACTGCTAATCTACAACAATTCCTACATCATATCTCACAAAGCAACCTTCAGTGTAAAATGAACTGGGAATCTAGGAACTGGCTGGACTGCTCCTGATCAATTACAGTTTAAAAGCTGTACTTCCATCATAGTTCTTAGCCTTTCTAACTTGGCAGTCAAACCAGTTTCTATTCAGGCAAAATATGCAAAGCATTTATTTTTTATTTATTTCTTATTTTCAAAACTTACCCAAATATATCTCACCAAAACCTCCAACCCCTATAGACTTGCCAAGTCTCCACTTTGTACCAGTTACATCAGTGAATATTTCTCCTTCACGGATTGGATCAGGAAGTTTATTGCCATTGGGAGCAATTCGTTTCTTGGGAAAATCACCCTCTGCCATGCCAAGCGTATCAGACATTCGGCGAGGCATTGTAGGAAGATTTGGATTTCACCGAACACCTACAGGAAGAAAGAAAAAAAAGAACACTATGAACCCCAATAAAGCTTAACAAGGTACAGAAACTTGTCTCCTGAAGCCAAGTCTGGTCGCTATTCAGTAGTTTTGTAATCAAAACAAGTTTGCATTTGAAATTTCATTCCACTGATCCAAGTCTTAGTGTAAAAATTTCTAAGAAAATGAAATACTTTAGAAAAATTAATCCAGCTTGTTCAAACCAATTTGCCAGCATTTCGCCTCATCAGTACTGGCTGCGATGGCATCTAGTAGCTACACCTCACCAAAGATGGTGGCTAGCACATACTCTGAAGGCCATTTCAAGGCTGCTATGAACCACGAGCAGTGCGAAAGTACTTTGAGAGCTGTGCTCCCTTAAAATTCAAAAATTACCCGCCTAAAATGTTCACATTGAAATGAAACCGTTTCCCGAAGGATCCAGGACGTATGTACTCTGAATGAACTTAATGACAGCACATGAAATTGTTAAGAAAATTAAATGCATTGGAAAATTAATCCAGATAGTTCAAACTGGATTGCCATAGGTTTGCTCATCAGTTGGAATGGTACACATCACCATAGTGTAAGACACAATAACACCTGCCATACAATAAAACTTGACAAAACTAAAACAATAATTATATCACCACCAACTTGTTTGTTGGAGAGTTGTTCACTGCTAAATAGTCCTTGACCGTACCATAAATTAAGCCTTATCACAAACTACGTGAACATTAGTAGTGTCATGATACAGTGAGTGTGCTTGTAGCTAACATGGCATGTTGCTTCTGCGTTAACTGTGATTAACCAATCTTTCAAACTTGAATGACCATCAGTAAGTCTAGTACTCATATTGCATGGGGGGGTTACTTTGCATTACCTAAAGTTTGCCCTTTTTCATATGTATTTAATACCATGATAAAGGTGCACAATTGATGTAGCTTTGGCATGTGGGGGAATGCACTCGACGACACAATATCAATACCGTACAATATTTGCATTTTATATTGTAGACAGAATGTCCCAAGTGTAGTCTTTGGTGGTGTTATTGGAATCAGCTGATTAAAAATTCGGGAACGCACCACAGCTGCTCCAAGCTCCCACCATATCAGTCACGTTCTCTCTTTCGAAATACAGTGTAATGATGGTGGCAGCCAGCATGTGTTTCTCACAAAATGAGGCAAGTCCTGTACAATAAGTGTTGCAATATCCACTTTGGTTTGCTAGAGTTGGAATTATTAAGGAAACTAACTGGGTTTGGTAGAGATTAGGGCACCCTGTGCTCCCTCAGCACAAGTCATTTAGTCTCAAAACCACCCAAAACTATCTGTGAATAAGTCACTCCGATTCGTACTTCCCATATTTTGAAGAACTAAAAGTAATTTGTCATATATTTGATTCGAAGTGTACAGGGTCTCCCAGATAAAGCCAGACAGTCGGGCGGCGTTTTCACTCTACGCTGCGGCAGCTTCCCCAGCCGAGCTTATGTCGCACATTTACAATCTTACTTACGGTTCTTACTGAAACTGAGCTACCGTAGATTATTCAAGTGTACGAAACAATACATGTCACCGAATAACTATTTCAACGCCAAAACAAAAGTTCACATTGTTGTCATGAAGTGATTTCTCTTACAGGCTGGGGTAGCTGCCTTAGCGAAGAGTAAAAATGCCGCCTGACGGTCTGACTTTACCTGGGAGACCCTGTGTTTCATCCTTGTCTAATGGAAGGATTTATAATGCAAGTAGCAAAGTTTGCTTCAGGGTCTCGAAACGGGTTTATATACTAAATGACTCAATATCAAGCTGCTATTCATTCAAGCGGCTTGCAACATTATGCTCATCAGCCCTAAACACATGGAATTGGTGTGATATCCTGCGTTTGGGACCAAGGGCTGGTGCACAATCGCCCTGAAATAGGAAAAAGAACAGGAAGTTGAAATGCATGCCACCAAGTGTCTCTTCACTCTTATATGTAATATAATGTTTGAAATTATATAACATTTACCGCCTAGTCAATGCTTTCAAATTACTTGTACTCAAAGAATCAGTACATGTTTCGGGGCCTAATCGTATTTTTGGCACCCTTCATCAGCCTTACACACAAAAACTAGCATAAAAAACAATGACATTGCATAAAATAGTATCTTTAATAAAATGTTGGTTGAAGGATAACACAAAACTCACAATTTTAAAATATGAGTCAGAAATTAACATAAAACATATGAAGAAGACATTAAAAATCACTGACACTTAAAATATGGTTACGGATTAACACATTTAGTATGAATAAAACATGTTGCACTTGTTTAATCTTTATGTGGCTTATAGTTCATTATATGGACCAAATATTCTTGATTTAAAATATTCCCAATTTCATTGATGGGCTTTTTAAGGTGACGAAATGTTAGTTATGTTTCTTTTGAATGGCTGACGAAGAATCAAGATACTGACTCTGGTTTTTCGTAAGTAGGAGTTAACGAGACTTCTTGAGCAAAGGTCAAATAATTGAACAATATTTTATACGGTCCAATAAGTATCCATTTGGAAACTTCAGGAGACGAAGTGGTCAAGATACAGTTTAAATTCAAGTGGATACAGTGCCATGGACCACGTCAAGAACGAAGTTCTTAACCCCCTTAGCGTGTACGGCGCAACGGTGCGCCCACTAGCCTGCTACGTTCACAGCGTGCCGTCGAATTTGAAACGCCCGCTACGTGGACTTCATAATAGTAATTTATTTGGTCGTAAGATGGCAGGAAGAGGCAACTTTTGGCTACACTTCGAGCTACTTATTATTGCCAGGAGGTGTCGCATATCTTCACAGTCATTTATTTTTCAGATCTCTGCACTCGTGTTCCCGCTTTTGCGGACCGTGAGTTTGCTTGTAAACATGGCAGGTCGTGGCACAGTTATTGATGACAAAGAAATAGCTAATTTGCTCGATATTAGTGCCAACGAAAGTGATTCAGAGTGTGACAGCGATATAGAGGATGAGTTCGCTATAACTTCCAGTGAAGATAGTGACGCTGACGATGTAATTCGTGATAGAACGCCAAGAAATACGAACACATTAGGCGACTGTGATATTGTCCCAGTATTGACGTGCCGCTGACCAGGGATAACCAGGTTATAAATAGTTTAGAATATTATGTTATATGTTGTTCTTATTGTGTGTGTTTTTTGAAAACTTTTGCCAGTGGGTTTGGAAATTATAGCGAAATGCATATGACACCGCGCTTACCATTGGGAGTAGGCTAGAAATAATGCACGTTGTGGGTGCAGCCCAGAGTTTCACAATATCACGCTTGAGGGGTTAATACAGATGAGTAAACCGAATGAACTGGATCCTATATTCCTCCATCTGTCAGTTAAAAACCCGTGCTTCACAATCACTCTCCATGAACAAAAAGACGAGTTGCCCAGGAAGGCCAGTGGGAAACATAGGAGAATGAGATTACATTGGTCCTATTTTTATTGTGAAACCTATCATTGCCATTACACATGTATTATTGAAGCCACTAAGCTTACACCATTGAAATAATAATATTCTGTAGTCATCAATTTCAGTTTTCCAGCTTGGGCCAGGTCGGAGCAAATATGACACCCCTCCACTTTACTCTGTCCACCATCCTTCCTCAACCACTGAACTCCACTCCAGGATTCGTTCTCTCACAGTCATTCATCAATGTGCGAGAATGAAACATGGAGTGGAGTTCTGTGGAGTCCAAATGAAGACTGCGCTCACATTCACTTATATTTTGACGGGTCATATGCCAAGCAGTCGTCAATTAGGTCTACCTCGTACTAATGACAATACTAGAGTTGATCAATTTAGTAATTTATAAATATACTTACATGGAAAGAATCATTAATGTTTTAACATGCGATGATTTAACAGTATCGGTCAAAAATAACCTAACCTCCTTTATAAAACAAAGCAGTTTGGTATAAGTTACAAAAACAATTCCAAGGCAATGAAAAACAAGCAGTATTCAACATAATTTCTTCTATTCCCATAGGAGGAAAAAATACTCATTTTGGGGCAATATCAAACTTCATTCTCCTTCCCATTTCAATTGTTAACTAGAGACCCGACAAGCTTCCCGTTTTCGTCCCCATTTCCAGGCCAATTGTAAACCGACCTCGGGATTAGGAAGGAGGTGGTCATACGTTAAGTACCACCCCAGCATTCACTCAGAATAGAAGTAGGAAAAAAAACTGAAAACCACCCCTAAGATAGCAGAGGTGGGAATCAAACCCACCTTTTCTCAGTTTTGCCTCACAATGTTGAGTGTATTCCATACCAGCCCTCAGACTGGAAATTCTTGGCAGAGTTAAGAATCAAACCCAGGCCCATCAGAATATGCGTTTCAATGCATGTCCCTGGCCATAGAACGCATCTTAAATCATGCACGTTAGCATATAAACTTTCCACCTAATCCTCCAAGAGCAACAATGCAACCTTAATATTGCTGCTATCAACATCATCTTTGATCATGAGGAAATTTGATTCTGAGCTCACATGAATTACCACCCCGTTGATATGAGGTCCATCTTATACAAAATAGTATGGAATTCACGCAAGAGACACAAAAGTTAACCCTACAGAATTGGCACCAACTTCAAACTGAACTTCTAAAATGGCTGAAAAAATTCCACCTCTAACCAGGATACAGAAACATGCCGTGTGGACTGATGAGTGACTACCTCATAAACCTAAGACATCAAGCATGGCTGAACTGGATGTGCAACAGAATCAAAGGATGTTACAATATCTTCAAGACGTTAGAAAAAAGAAACGAAAATGCTAAGAGCGATTCGTAAAAAACATGAGAACACTAACATACAAGATATAGAAGAGGACTTCAAGAAACATCATTCTAGAATTTACTAAAGAACATTCAAGCAGAAATTAACTAAATATTCCCCTCCCCTATCCCTCCAGTTTCAAAAAACCCTGGGAACATCGCCCACTCCAACTCTGAAAATTGTGCACTTCTTGAGGATTATTTCGGTAAACTACTCAACAGGTCATATCTTGCACAGTTTCCAGCCACTGGCCGGGTCTGTTTGGAACACAAGCCCCTCCAACGTCTTCTGTCTTCCCACCATCTCTCAGCCTCCACCCTTGTCCAGTCTTCTCCTCTCTTCTTCACGCTTTCTTCCACCCCCTTCAGCCACCTGTCTCTCGGTCTTCCTCTCGGTCTCTTTCCTTCCCACTTCGTCTCGTGTAATCTCCTGGGTATCCTCTTCTACTCCATTCGCTTTACATGTCCATACCATCTAAGTCTATAGATTTCTCTATACCATCCTGTAATGGTTCCTCCTTCATTAATTCTCTGGTCCTCTCATTTCTTATTTTGTCCATCTTTGTAGCTCCAATACTGCTTCTCAAGAACCTCATCTCACTGGCCTGTATTTTGCTCTTCTCCCTTCCTTTCATAACCCAGGTCTCCGAGGCATACGTCAGGATAGGGACATAGTACGTCCGATATATGATCTTTTTGCTGTTCTGAGGGACATCCTTGCTCCATAACATGCTTCTCACACTCCTCCGAAATGCTTCTGCCTGCCTGCCTCCCACCCCCGCTCATTTATTTCTCTATCATTTCTTCCATTATCTTGTATCAGGCTTCCCAGATACTTGAAATTCTCCACTTTCTTCAGCTGTTCCCCACCAATTGTTATTCCCGTTGTGGTTCTTTCCTTCTTCCTTGTTGTGATCACCATCTCACTCTTATTTATGCTAAATTTCATCCCATATCCCTGTATTATTCCTTCCCACACATCCAACTGTTCCCGTACCTCCTCCTTGTTTCCCCAAATCATCAAATCATCTGCAAACACCATTGCTTTCATCTTTCCTTCCCCAATTACTTGTGCCACTCGGGTCATTATGTCATCCATCACCACAATGAAAGTAACGGTGACAGTGCACTTCCTTGTTTCAGGCCGTTTCTCTGTTCCAGCCAGTCCGATCTCTCTCCTCCCACTTTCACACAGCTCACGCTTCCCTTGTACATCTCCTTTATCCTCTTTATAGTCCATTTCTCTACTCCTCTATCCTCCAGGGACTTCCATACTTTGTTTCTGCATACACTGTCATATGCTTTCTCAATGTCCAGGAAGGCCATCAGTAGATCTGTTCCATACTCATAGTGCTGTTCTTGTAACTGCCTTACAGCAAAAATCAAATCCACTGCGACCTTCCTGCTCTGAAGCCATGTTGTTCTTCCCTCATCCCTCCTTCTATCCTTGTCCTAATTCTCCTTTCCAAAACTTTCTCAAAGATCTTTGCACAATGACTCATAAGTGTTATTCCCCGATAGTTTCTGCAATCTGTTCTACTACCTTTCTTGAAGATCGGGACAATTATTCCTTTTTTCCAGTCCTCTGGGGTCTTCCTTTACTTCCATGCTGTCCTCATCACTCGGTACAACCATTGTATCCCCACCTCTCCTGCTGCTCTCAACATCTCCATGTAGGGGCGTGGTGGCTCAGCGGTCTAGCTGTATGCCTTTCACCTAGGCGGTCCGGGTTCGATTCCCGGTCAATGCATGTGAGATTTTCGATGTGAAATGCCATGTCCTGTGGTTCGGATTCCACGTAAAAAGGAGGTCCCGTGGCTCATGATCTCAAGATTAACGGTCACGTTAAACTACAAGCTTCCTTCCTTTTTTCAACATCTCCACACTCAACTCATCCACACCCGGTGCCTTCCCTTCTTTCATCTTTTTCACTGCATCTTCCACTTCTTTCCATGTTAAGTCCTTTTCTGTTTGCAGTTCATCTTCCTCTTCCCCGATTTCTTCCTCCTCACCATCATTTCCATTTAGGTTCAGAAGTTCTTCAAAATATTCTTTCCACATTTTCTTCACTTCTTCCCTATTTTCGATATCTTGTCCCCTTTTGTTCACCATTCTAACATAATCCGTAGGATCCTTCCGCCTCTTATTTTTTACCATCCCACACAGGACCTTTTTTGTACCTTCACTATCCGCCTTCATCATCTTTGTCCACTCTTCCATCCACTTTCTTCTCTCCCCAGCCACTACTCTCTTCGCCTCCTTCTTTCTTTCCTGGTACTCTTCCCTTGTCTCTACCGTCCTATTTTGATACCACCTCCTAAAGGCTCTATTCTTTTCCCTTACTATATCTTTTGTCTTCTCATTCCACCATGGTGTTTCCTTCCACCTCTTCTTACCACTTGTCCTCCCACATACTGCTTCTGCTGCACCTACTAGTGTCTTCTTAAATCTAGCCCATTCCTCTTCCACCCCTCTTTCTTCATCTGTTGGAATTCCTTCCTTTACCATTTTGAGGTACTCGACCCTTCTATCCCCTTCTTTCAGTTTCCATATCCTTATTCGTCTTTCCTGGTTCTCAGTCCCCTTCTTCTCCTTACTCCCTCTCAGGTTCATTACCAGCAATCGATGGTCGATATCCAGGTTCTCCGATGGTATAACCTTGATGTCCGTGATGTTCTTATTTAGTTCTTTCTCATACAGTATATATTCGACCACCGACATCCTGATCAAGTCATCACTGTACCATGTGATTGTGTGTCTCTCTCTTTTCTTAAACCAGGAATTCCCAACTAGCAGGCTGTTCCTCTGGCAGAAGTCCAACAGTCTCTTTCCTTCCTCATTTCTTCCACCCCAACCCTCTGGTCCTAGAACACACTCATAACCTTGTCTTTCTCTTCCTACATGGGCATTCAGGTCCCCCATAACAATCATATTTCTTCCTACCAGCTGCTTCTGCAATTCCTCTTCAAACTCCTCCTTCTCATCACAGGCGCAGCCTACTTGTGGAGCATACGCTTGCACTATTTCTACGGTCTCTCCCCTCAGTGCTACTTTCACTTTCATCATCCTATCACTTATTCTCCTCACTTCTTCTTTTAAACCATCTCTTACTACTACTCCCACTCCATTCCTCTTTCCCTCTTCGTTCCCACTCCAGTACAGTCTATAGCCTTTTCTCAGTTCTCTCCTTCCTTCCCCTTTCCACTTTGTTTCTGCCAATCCCAATAAATTCAACTTCCTTCTTTCCATCATATCCACTACCTCCTCCACCTTCCCCGTCAGCGTTCTTAGGTTTAAAGTTCCAAATCTTAGTCCGTGTGTACAGCCGTGTCGTCGTCTATTAAATCCATCATGTCCGAGGCTCGTTCCATTTTTGAAAGCATTTGGTTTCATCCACTACTGGCGTGCTGGACCAATTGTAGCTTCACCAGAGCTCCGTTAGCCGTCACTTTTCAGGGTTCCTGTAGGACCTTCACAGCTACCGTAACGGTCCCGGGGCACACGAAGTCCCCACTGTACTTCGCCCCTACAGGCGATCCCGTACTTTGTGCCGTTGCCCGTCTCCCACGATGTGGACAGGGGGTTGGACTTACTCAACAGGTAACATTTCAATTTAGTCATACCCAACGGAATCCTGACTCGGAACCACTGAACCTCCAGGAAATTTGGGAACTAATCCATCCATGAAAAACAACAAAGCGTCAGGAGAGGACCAGATCGTTGCAGAACTATGGAAAAATGTAGGTGAAAACCTCATCATCAAACTCAAAGAAATTATTGATGAAATCTGGCAAACTGGAAAAATTCCTCCAGATTGGAAGATGGTGATCATCTATCCAGTATACAAGGTAGCAAAACAAATCCAAATTATTACCGAGAGATCTCATTACTCTCAGTAACTTACATAATTTAGTCCAAAGCCCTTTTGAACCGTGCCTATCTTCAACTGGATCCAGATTGGTGGATACCAAGGTGGGTCCACAAAGGCCGATCGTGTACAGAGCAAATATCAATTTGGAAAACTCAATGTCTACTTCCATAAAATGTCAAACAAAAATTATGTTATCGCATTCGTGCCGCTATCGCAAATGTTACGCCTACAATGCTGCAGAACACTCTGAGAAAAGTGGAATACAGATTAGATGTCTGTCGCGCCACTAATGGTGCGCATATCCAGATGTGTTAGGTACACAAAAAGCATTTTGAGTTACCCTATTCCTAGAAACAAACCGCCAATAAATATCTCCACTACTTAAATTTTATATTATTATACCTTTAACCCGGGAAGCCTCCGTGGCTTAGGCGGTATCTCGCCGGCCTCTCACCGCTGGGTCCGTGGTTCAAATCCCGGTCACTCCATGTAAGATCTGTGCTGGACAAAACGGAGGCAGACAGGTTTTTCTCCGGGTACTCCGGTTTTCCCTGTCAAAATTTCATTCCAGCAACACTCTCCACTATCATTTCATTTGTCATTCATTTCATCATTGCCCCAGAGTGCGTCAGGCCTCGGCAGCCGGCACAGTTCATATCCTCGCCGCTAGATGGGGGCTTCATTCATTCCATTCCTGACCCGGTCGGAGACTGGAAGCAGGCTGTGGATTTTCATTCATACCTTTAACCCGGACACCTTGTATGTGTACACTTTGTGAAAACTGTGCAAATTCCAATACTGACACAATTTTAAAAAATTAGTTTCACAATTGTTTATGTGGCCAGGTCATATAATTTTTAAATTGTGACCAGATTATAAGAGGGCAGACTTCAAACCAAGGACCCCAGGTGAGTGTGATTTACTGTGGGTCATTGCAAGACTATTGGTAATTCACGTGTATAATTTTATTTCATTTCAATATTATGTGCAAGAGTTTATACCCATGTGCACAGTACTTCATATTCTAAAATAATAGGGTGATTTCTGGGGATATCATGTCTGGAAATGCAACATGGAAAGGGTTAAATCTGCACCAATAAAGACTATTATAACTTCTCACAGATCTATATGAAAGCTCAAGATTCCTATTTTTTTCTTTGCTTTAAAGCCTAAACCCAAAAGATTACAATGCGAGATGATTAGTATTATGATCTATGAAAGTCTCAATGGAATAATTTCATTAGAACAGACACTTTTGCAGCTAGCACACTGTTTAAAGTGCCAAAATTCAGAATATAATCTAACGATAAATAGGAACAAAATTGGAAGTTATGCACATTAATTCTGAATGAAGTATCACTTTTCTTTTTCGCTTTCATTTTAATATAAGAATTTCATACTTCATCCTCTGCGGGGAACATTATCAAATTGTAATTACTAGTCTTGGTCACTTCGGCACCGGATATATGTGCTAAATTACATAAATATGCGTTTTTATTGCTCGTTTAACAACGGCAGCCATGTTCGTCAGCGTAGTTAGTATGTTAAACTGCCGCCAAAGGCCCACACATTGATGTCACTAGTAACAAACCTGTGGGATACAAAATACACCACAACTACCCCACTTTACGTGACTAAAACCAGGGGCGTATATATGGCTAACGCGGCCCGCATGCCAAAACCATTGTCAAAACTCATTGGATTGGACAAAACGAAGGTTAGAATAGTCGGGTTGAGGTGCCGTTTAGGCCGCGGGAAGCCGGGAGGGGAGGGGGGCACTGTTGACAATACGACTGTAACCATTGTCAAAACCAATTGGTCTGGATTCAACAAATTTTACTATTCGATAGGGTTGGCAATACTGTACTTGACAGTAATCACGTGCGTAATGGTGGACACAGCTGGATTTTTACTATTTAAATCGTTTGGTTTCAAATATTCCCATAAGAAATATGATGATGGTTTCTTGGTGAGGAGTACCATAAGAAATAACGAGCCCATTGGTACAATGGGGCGGAACGCTAGTCGGACCATTTTATCATATTATTTGATAATACATCTGCTCAAATGGAAACTATCATCATATTTCCTTCGGGAATATTTGAAACCAAATTGGATTACCAAGGTGAGGTTAATTGTTTTTGTGAGAGGGAGTTTGACTCCAGTAGCACATTGGCATTACTCGTGACGTCAATACTACATGTATTTTGTGTCTTGTAATGGCCTTCCCAGTAAGTCTTGGTGATGTGTGCCATATCAACTGACGAGCCCAATGATACACTGGGGCAAAGGGCTGGCAATTTATATTTGAGCTAGCTAGACCATTTTGTCATATTTTTTGATAATATAAGTGGTGATCAAAATAAGGGGAGGCGGGTGGTTATGGACTGCAGAGGAGTTAACATTTATCACATCATTCCCTGATTTCTTCTTCAGAAATGGTATTCTGGCTAATTTCAGTACTGTAGAAAATTTTATCAACATGGGATACTTCATTCAGTATTACCGTCAAGCATCCCTTTGAACTGCAGCTTTTAGGGATGCCAGGGTGTCAGAATTTTGCCACAAAGGGAATATTTAACATGCCAGTAAATTTACTGACATGACTCCCTTGCATTTACATACACTCAAATGCCAACTGTCTGCACCAGGATTTGATCAGGCAACCTTGAGCACAGCACAACATTAGCCAATCGCAGCAGCACACAGCCAGTCTCTTTCTAGAACGACCCTGCAATACTGAAGAGCTATGTTAACGCTATATCAACATTCATCTACAGTGAGAGCTTTCTTTATAGAATGGAGTCTGCCGGGGCTGTGTGACGGGTGGAGCAAGTTGAGTCAGCGCCAGTTGACTAGGACCTACTGTTACACAACAGCGTATCGGGAAGCCCCTGATGCAGTCGTAGCTTCACTACATTCCCAGCAGGCAAGTTACCTTAGTTGAGAGAGTCAAGACTTGTGAAGTACTGTAGCCTATCTCGTATCCTGTGAACAGGGTTAGGTATAGAACAAAACATCGAATTTTCCTAGTGAAAACGTATCTTCTCAAGAAGTAGTTTCCAGTAAATGTGTTTGTATGTTTCAGAGCCATGCGATTTTTACTTGTAATAATAAATAATGTTATTTGTTTTACGTCCCTATTAACTACTGCGGCTTTTAGAGATGACAGAATTTTTCCCCAAAGAGGATCTTTAATGTGCCAGTAAATAGACTCAAATGTAACTGACTGCACCTGAATTAGATCCTGCAACCTTGGACACAGCAAGCGAGAACAATACAGTAGCACTGAATGAGATACAAACGAATTATAAAATTTTCTATAGTACATGAATTAGCCAAAATATCTTGTCAAACTATAAGAAATAAATCAGGAAATGATGATGTAATAGATGTTTACTCCCCCACTGTCTGTAATCCACCCAGCCATCCCAAATAAGATCACGACTTATATAGGCAAAAAGTTCTAGCTGTGTCCGCCATTGTACAAGTGAATTATCGTCAACACAGTATTGCCAACCCCGCCGTTACGATACCACTATATAAAACAAAGAAGTGCCAATCTAATGGTTTTGACACTGGTTACAAGCTAACATGTCCAGATCAACGGTTTTTGACAATGGTTACAGCCTAACATGTCCAGATGAATGATTGTCAACTGTGCCCCAAGGCCACATCTCAACCCGACCATGCTAACCTCCGTATTGTCCAAATCCAATGGTTTTTGACAATGGTTACAGCCTAACGCGTCCAGATCGATTTTTTCTTCAACAGTGATTTTGTATCTCATATGTTGGCAACAATGTGTGTGCCTCGATGTGTGCAGTTGAGTGCGCCTTGCTGACAGTTGAACGAAAATGAAGCGCTGTCGGAACATGGCTGCCGTTGTTAAAAGAGCAATAAATACACATATTTACGTAATTTAGCACATATTTCAGGAGCAGCAGTGATCAGGTTTACTAATTTCATAAAGTAATATCACCCAGAGGATGAAACAAGGAATGTAAAAGCCAAATTCATGTCTGATGCAGTGTATTAAGTAGAGTTCTGGTCTCATTCAGAATTATTCAATCCGCATACTAACTTATGGAGGCTCTCGGGAACAAAATAACTGCACTGATACAAAATAACAGTGAGGATGAATTACAGTGAGTGTACCAAAACTTCCTACGTTGGTGCAATGTGTGTTTAGAAAATTAAGGACAGCATTTCCACCAATTACTCTGAAAGTAATGATGATTATTAAATACGTTAAGTGTAAATGTGTTGAACTACACTGACCGGCAAAAAAAGTGGAACAGTTAAAAAAAGTAATATAAATAGTATAAATCTAGCCTTGAAAAAGATTTAATCACATTTTAAAAGCTTTTCATGCATTAGAACAAACATCTGAAACATCCGTGAATAGAAATTGATAATATGACATTTCTTAGGGTGGTTTATTACCACCAATTACCCCCAATCCTCGATGAGCCTATCTTAATGGTTTTATGGCGGGAAGCGGACTGGAAGCGTTTAAGGTTTATGACTGTTGCCGCTCGCTTATTGTTGTTCTAGGGATAACAACTGGCACTTATTGAACACTTGTGAACCATTGTCACATTTTAGCAAGTTATCCATTTGCAGTTCACACTAAAACATGCCTCTTAGCCGTGAAGAAGCTGCACAGGCAGTTGCATTGGTGGAGGATGGCCGCAGCTTCCGTTATTTTGCTGAGGTCATTGGATCATCTCTCGGTAGCATACATCGTGCAGTGCAACGTTACAGAGAGCTCCGAACATATGACAAGTGCCAGGGATGACAGATTTCTCACCCTCCAAGTTCTGCGTGATCGGCATACCACAGCAGTTCAGGCACGAAATCAACTGGAAAATGTCAGAAATGTGAGAGTGAGTGAGCGAACAGTAAGAAGAAGGTTTGAAGAAGCTCATCTTTCGTCCAGGAGACCTGCACGTGGACCCGCACTCGAACGGCATCACAGAGAGGCGCATCTTCGCTTCGCAAGGCAGCATCTGGGATGGACCCACGAGCAGTGGGCCTCTGTTCTCTTCACTGACGAGACTCGCTTTAACCTTAGATCTCCTGATGGAAGAGAAAGAGTGTGGAGAAGGCGCAGGGAGAGGTACAGCCCTGTTGCTTTCTCCTCCAGGACTCCATTTGGAGGTGGCTCGGTTATGGTGTGGGGTGGCATCAACGTTATGGCCCACACTGAGTTGGTGTGCATCGATCATGGGACGCTCAATTCCCAAAGGTACATCGAAGAGATCCTGATGAACCATGTGATGCCCTTTGTGCCTTTCAATGGTCAGAATTTCATGCTGATGCAGGATAATGCACGCCCTCATACTGCTCGCTGTGTTGTACAATATCTGCAGGAAGTGGAGATTCAAACCCTGGACTGGCCAGCTCGTAGTCCTGACTTGAACCCCATCGGACATGTATGGGATACGCTTGGAAGGAACGTCAGACAGCATGACCACACCACCTTGGCACAACTGAGAACATCGCTGCTGGAGGAATGGGATCGCATCCCGGCAGATGCCATTCGACGAGTTGTGAACAGTATGCCTGAGCGTTTACAAGCTGTCATAGACGCTAAAGCGGGAAACACCCGTTTTTAGTGACCAGTGTTCTCTTGCAGTGCAGTGCAAACATTAATACTGTTTTGTTTGGCAATACGTTTGATAAACACCAGTCCAAAAGAGCATTACTAAAAAATAGAAAATTTTAAGATTTGCAAAATGTAACGAAATTTGTGAGTTAAAGCGTGTTGTAAAACATGATTCGGTATTTTCTGTTGCAAACCATCTAAATTTACATGAATAATGCAAATATTGGAAAACCGATACATTTTAGTGGAATTAAGAAATTACATAAAAAATTAAAGTGTTCCACTTTTTTTGCCGGTCAGTGTAGTTGTGTGCTACACTGCTACTAGCACCAGTGCCTTGCTCAACAGGCGGCTAACCACAGTGCCTCGGCCATCACACCACCTGCGAGGTTCAGTTCTGTAGAGAAGGCTCTCACTGTATTATAATTCTCGCAGAATAAGTTAAGAATTTGATTAATTCTTGCCTGTACCTATGCCTCGCTTTGACACTTGAACCTGGGAGATTATTGAAAATATATGATCCACATACCTTCCTGGGGTCATTAGGAATTGAATGTCAATTAGCACTGCTGCACCGGAAATATTTGTTATATTACGTAAATAAATGTATTTATTTCTTGCACATTCAATGACGGCAGCCATGTTTCAGGGGCACACATTGATGTCATCACGTCCGATGCAAAATACACCACATGACACATGTGAAAAAAGAAATAATTGGCAAAACCATTGCCCTGGATAAAGATTATTGATGCATGAGTACCCCCACAGTGCGTTACAAAAACCAGGGGTGTTTATATTGGCTAACGGGACATGCTACCTAATAATTATTGGTCCAGGCAAAAACCATTGGTTTGGATGAAAAATATTGATGTGTGTCTGCGTGAAAAAAACAGGGGTGTTTATATTGGCTAAGGCAAAAATCATTGGTCTGGATGAAAATATTGGGCTAGAAGGGCACTTTTTTGCTTTACAATGCCAGATATGAACGAATGGGGTTGGCAATACTGTACTTGTTACTAAATCAGGCGTATAATGGTGGATTCAGCTGGAATCTACATATTATAAAACAAAGACCCCTCAAAACAACAATAACAAACTAGCAGATGACCTCGTAGTTCCGCCCCTTTAAAACAACTAAGTCCCCGATTCTTGGATTAATGGGTAATTAAGGTTTTGAGTATTCCCGAAGGGAATATGATGTACAGTAGTTTCCATTTGAGCGGATCTCGAGAACCACTAGATGGATTTTGATGCGGTTCTCACCAAACTATAAAGGATTTCTCGAGGAAGGTTTCTGTAGAAAAATATTCATTTATGACCAAAGTAAGCCGAGCAGTAATGATTTCAGTGAATTGAGTCAAAGAAAAACCTGCCATCCGTGCCTCTTTTAAGCTTACACTAGCCACCATTAAAAATATCTATATACTATGAGGGTAAGAAGTGTTCAGCATGAAAAGTTCTCAAGAGTTTAATGCTTTTCAGTCGGTCAACACGAATGTACCCATAAGAGATGGGTTATGCCCTAATCCTGAAACAAATTACATGAGATTAATAGAACACTAGGATGACCAGTTTCGATCGTCAAGCGATCATCATCAGATCCATTACATAATAATGTTATTGGTTTTACGTCCCTTTTAACTACACTGGCTTTTAGAGACGCCGGGGTGCCGGAATTTTGCCCCGAAGGGGATCTTTAACGTGCCAGTAAATGTACTGACACGGCTCCCTCGCATTTGCGCACCCTCAAATGCCAGCTGACTGCGCCAGGTTTCGAACCTGCAACCTTGGGCTCAGCAAGCGAGAACGTTACCCCTGAGCCACGCAGCCAGACAAATCGAGATCCATTACACTTAGGCTATAAAATCTATGTTTGAAATACAGGTGAAAATATTTACAATATGTACAATTATTTAGTTGCAGTATTGGTACTGCAACTGTCAGTGTATGCTAAATGCAGTATATATGATGTTAGGTGAAATGCTAAATGGTGATAGCTATCCGGAGTTTGTACTTTGGAGAGATTATATGGTTGTAAAAATCAACTATGGTTCAACTATAAAATTATAGGCTAACTACTTATCTGATTGTCTTCCTTACTACAGCTACTCGCAGTTTTCGTGCACACTGTAACTCACGGTGCGGTCGACTGCAATGGTTATCTTAACGACTGGTTTTTCCCTGCCTTCTCCCCCCTGCCCATACGTGCTGTGCGGAGTCATAGGGATGTGTTTGTGTGAGATGTTGCCAACCTAGATAAGATGTATGTTATTGAATGAGGTGGGTCTACAACTATTAAAGACCGTGGATTAGCCCTCGCCACACGTGGACCATAAGCCATTCGAACTAAGCGTTGACGGTCTTATGAGGACGTCCCGGCACCTTTAATACTGCCGCGAATATGGGCCTTGGTTTATTGCAGAAGAAAATTCCATCGTACACCTGATCCAGATAACATTTACCTATTAAAAATCCCCATATAATCTCTCCAAAGTACAAACTCTGGGTAGCTATCACCACTTAGAATTTCACCTATCATCATATATACTGCATTTAGCATACACTGACAGTTGCATTACCAATACTGCAACTAAATAATTGTACATATTGTAAATATGTTCAGCTGTATTTCAAACATAGATTTTATAGCCTAAGTGTAATGGATCTGATGATCGCTTGACGATCGAAACTGGTCATCCTAGTGTTTTATTAATCTCATGTAATTTATTTCAGGATTAGGGCATAACCAATCTCTTTTGGGTACATTCGTGTTGACCGACTGAAAAGCACTAAACTCTTGTTTACTAAGGCAACACTGAAAATATGGCTTCAAACACCACAATGGAAAAGTTCTACAATAAAGTCTGCGACAGTATATCTTTAATAGGTACATCGCCCACTAAAAGTGGAGTTTTTTTTTTCGATTTCATTTCTTCAACAATATCCATTCAGTGGAAATTTAAATTACTAGCTTCGGAGCAAGTTTACGACCAGAATCAAACCGTCGTGTCGTGTTAAGGCTTCAGAGAAGGGTATGTGTGTTTGGAGTTTCGCTGTTCACCCTGGCTTTTCTGAATTGCGTCTGGGACCTGCCGTCCATGCGCCTTTTAATCTTGGGGCGGGTTGCTACTTTCATCTATATAATCAAAAGATTTCCTTGGTTCTACCTCGTCAATACAATTTATTAAAATTTTGTGATATAATCACATGTCACTTAATCTACATCGGTACATGTTTCGATGCCTATTTGCATTGGCATCATCATCAGCCTTTCAATGTATTGGCAGCACTTAAAAATCACTTTGTACATTGTATATGATAAAATGATAACATAAAAACACACTTAAATCACTTATACACTAAATCGCTTTCAAAGTTTTTAAAAATTATGGTAGGCACTCATTAAAAAACCCTTGGAAGGTTTTAATTTTCTTTCTTGAGGTTTTCAAAATTCAATTCCTGTTGTTATCTCCGAAAATTTCTGGTCAAGGGTTTCCATTCCCAACTGGAAAGAAATGACGCTAGGAGTAAGAAAATTTGATTAATAGGATAAAAAGAATTTGGAAAAGTATCCTTACTTATTATGCAAAACTTACGTAACTTGCGGCAAGAGTCAAACAGAGCCGTGTTGTGCTACATGGAGACTGTGCTACACTGAGTTGGCATGCCGGCGCGGAAGTAGCAAGCAAGACTGTACGAGGTAGGGGAAGTGAGGGGTACACTGAAGGAGTGGGGTTAGCAAATGATGGCCTACTATGCGGCGAGAACAAATGTAAGGGGGGGAGGGGTATGGTGCTCTGGAAAACCAAATCAACAATAATGGACTATTTCTAGGGTGGTTTGTATTTCGTTCTGTAATTACTTAATGTAAAGTACGTTATTGTTTTCAAAATTAATCTCATTAAGATTAGTTAGGGGAGCTGTTCTTTGGAATGAATCTATTTCAATTTCTTCCAAATTGTTCATTTTAATTCCCTTACTTGCATGATAGGATTTCCATCATCATCATCTTCTCTTTCCAGTTGCCACTGGGTGGGGGCAAATATGGTTCCTCTCCACTTTGTTCTGTCATTCCACCATTCCTCTTCTGACCCAGTGTTCCAATCCAGGTTCTGTTTTCTAATACTATTCTCCACCGAGACCATCCAACGCATTCTTGGTCTTCCTCGTCCTCTCTTCCCTGTCATCCGTCGTTCCAGTGCTCGTCTTGGTAGCCTTACTTCATTCATCCGTATAACATGTCCAAACCATCTCAATCTGTTTTGCTCCAGTTTGTCATTTAGTTTCTGTACTCCCAGTTCATTCCATATATCTTCATTTCTCACTCTGTCCCTCCTCGTTTTCTGGACCATACTTCTCAGGAATCTCATCTCTGCTGCTTGTACTGTGCTTTCATCCCTCTTAGTCATTGTCAAGTTTCTGCTGCATATGTCATTAGAGGAAAGCATGTCTAAAATCTTTCATGTGATTTGCCATGGCAGAAAATTTGTTGTACTTAATAGCATTAATATGCTCACCATATCTTGTTACAAACCATCTCCCTGTTTGTCCACAATAATTAGCATCACATTTTGTACATTTTAACATATATATACCTGACTTGCTGAATGTATTTGTATGGTTTAATTTTTTAGTATTAAAGAAAATATTAGTGTTGGTGTTGGATGTTTGTAGGCTATTTTTAGTCCACACTTTTTAAAAATGTTTGATATACTATATGTTTTGGCATTGAAGTAAGTAAAAGCTGCATATTTAGGCTGTTCTTTTTGCTCAGTTGTTAGGCGGGTGATCGGATTGTTTTTGATCTTGCTAAGGATATCGTTGACCAAGTGATGTGAAACTGTTTACCTTGGCAATCTGTTTAATAGTTGTTTTTTTTTCCATTATTTAATTCTGTTTTGTCTAAGGGAAGTGAAAAAGCTCTGTTGACCATACTGTAAAAAGCGGCTTTCTTTTGGTTGCCCGGGTGGTTTGAATCTTTTCTAATTGCCGTGTGGGTTTGGGCTGGCTTTCTAAACACTTCATAAGCTAACCTGTTGTTGACTAAATAAACTGTAGTCAAGGAAATTGATTTTACCATTGACCGCTGATTCTGAGGTGAACTGTATGTTTATATCCACACTGTTTAATTTTTGTAAAAGTCCTTCTATGCTCAAAACATTGTCGTCGATTATTACAAATACGCCATCTACGTATCTTCCCCAATATTGTATGCTGTCAATTTTGCCGACTACTTCGTGTTCAAGATGGTCGAGATATATGTTTGCCACTAACCCAGATAGCGAGATCCCATTGAGAGTCCCTCTTTTTGTTTAAACACTTTGGTTGGTTGGTTCTTAAGTTTAGGGGCTGCGACAACGCGGTCATGTAGCCCCGTGTACTTTGGGTGTGTGTAGAATCTGTCTGATAACCGGTGTTAATTGTGATGAATGTATTAGTGTGTGTTATCTGTTTTTTAATTTTAGTACTGCAACTTAGAATTTTTCAGATAGTTCCTACTTTTGCCGCCAAGCGCCACCGTCAATGACAACTAGGCCAAATTCAGAACTTAGCTACTAGACGCCACCGCAGTCTGCTCTTGGCAACAAACGTAGAAACCTAAGAGCGTTGTTTACATTAACCTATCCAATTTAGCTTCACACAGGTGCAATTAGTGGAAGGTTCTTTAACATGCCATAAATCTATGACATGGGACCGCCGGCTTTACTTCCCCTCCGAAGGAAGGCATACTGAGGGATTTTTAACGCTCTTAAAAAATCCGACGGCTTCGGCCGGGTTGTTTAAACACTTTATTGATGAAGGTGAAAAAATTATTCATAATGCCCGTTGCTCACGGTAAAATGTTTCTTATAATTTATTTTACAACTAATTTTATTAAAATTTGACGAAAGCAAGCTGTGTTGTTCACGGTAAAATTATTTTATAAAATCCGTGGATGTATCAGGATCTCTATCTACCGATAAACTTCTGAACCAAGAATCAGCTGTTCAACACACATTGGTTTGAGAGTATGGCTCTAACAAACAAAGCAAAAATTGCAAAAATTGCTGCTTTAGCTACAATATTATATGTCGTACAGTTAGTTGAGGTTAGAAGATCAGAATTCATATAGGAATTTTCTAAGAATGGAGGAAAGCAGTTTTAAAAAACTCCTAGATCTTGTTGGTCCCAAAATTATTCGACAGGACACTAACATGAGGCAAGCCATTTCTCCTGAAATGAAACTGCAAGTGAGTTCGAAGCCCGTTTATCTTCGCCTTCACATCAGCCTGGCTTGTGTTCGGCCGAATTTGTGAAACATATTCGGCGATTGAGATTTCTGCCTCCCTTCTTGCATTTCCATTGTGGTATATGGGCGTTTTAACCTCATACAAACACTGATATTTCTGGTACTCGTCCAGTAAAACACTAACAGCTTCCTTAGTCCAGCCGGAGCCTGCCATTTTCGAACTGTTTGTTTACAAGCGAGCTTCACAATCTTCTCGCCACATGGCGTCAGCATCATCTTCATGTCAGCTTCCCTGATTGGTTCGTTTCGTAAAATTAATTTTACAGAATAGAACATGTCCTATTGTATGTACAGTTTTATCAAAGGTTTTATAAAACTTGAATTTGACCGTGAGCAACAGAAATTATAAAAAATTAAATTATTGACATTGTACAATAAATTTGAAGGAAAATTTTACAGTGAGCAACGGGCATTAGTGTGAATTCCAATAGTGTCATTGATTTCTACTTCTGATAACATGCTGTTGTTGGCTAGATTTTGTTTGATGACCTTGAAGGATGGTTTGGTTGGAATGTTTGTGAACATATCTTTCACGCCTACGCTATGCACAGAGTGATTGTTCAATAAAGACAGTTTCATAGTTTCTTCACAGAACATAAGCATGTTTTTCAGGGATTTATTTGCTTTGAAGATATAATGTTTTTCAAGGAATTTTTGACAAAATTTGGCAGTTCTATAAAGGAAATCTTTTGATTATTATAGCAAGTCAATACGGAAAAATGGGCGACTATGAGTCAAAAAGAGTTCATCTATATAGACCAAGTCGTGATCAGAAAAGGGGAGGGCGGTTGTTGGGTTATAGACAACAGAGGAGTGAACATCTATTACTACATCAACTCCAGATTTTTTCCCGACCATTACCACAGGTAGTTGGCTAATTTCAGTAGTTTAAGATTTTTTCCCCCCAAGGAGTCAAGTTCTTACAGATAACCAGAGAAATCTGTAGTTTATTTTTCTCTGGTGTCACGACATGTCAAAACTCCATTACGTGAGATTTCACGCTTTCGACCATTTCCAGTACATGTCAGTCGTATTATTGTATTATCAAGAGGGTAGTTTGGCGGGCTTTTTGACTACAACATAGGATTTTTCTTGAAGGATCTTGTTCATCCTGTCGCTTCAGGTTTTGATTTGAAATTTGCTCAACTCTACAGAACGGATTGTTCTCTAATGTCTGCCCACCGGTTTTTCCAATTAAATCCCCCCGCCCTGTACGCACCGCTAGGTCGGCAAAAGGCGCAGCCATATCTCCCCAATGAACACGCGTGCTAACCCGGCAATGTTGCCATAAGCTGTCAGTATCCCCGGTGTCGTAAAATTTTGAAGTGCTAGTTGAGCCAGCAAGCAGGTGTCAGTGCGAGAGCCTCCCGAGCCTCGATTGGTTTTGGAGGGGAGACAAATTGATGACCCGGTATTTTGATAAAGTCTTCATACTTTCCGAAAATTTTCATATTTATTCATATTCTGACAATGATGCAATTCTGTATAATTAAACATTAAGTAGTCATTCAAATAAATTAGAAACAAAAAAGGTGTGTCTTTTCATTCGTGTTTTTATATGCAATAAAAATAATGAAATAAGAAAATAAATTACAAAAGTCAATTACAAGTTAGTTATTGTTGTTTTAAGGGGCGTAACTACGAGGTCATAATTTGTATAAAGTTAGTATTAAAACCAGTGACATTAATTATGAAATGAAGAATTAAAAGAATATTCATTATATCTGTTAACACAGATAATATCGTACATCTCTATATATAAAAATGAATGTATGTGATAGTTTCTCTGTATGTCTCTGCTTTATTAAACTCCATAATGGAGTTCGTTAGGTCCGTATTGACAAAGAACTAATATACCAAGTTTGAGGAAGACTCCCTCAATCAATACTTTGTATGTGGGTCAATCCAGGCCAAGTGGTCCAGCACTAGTTGCTTGACCATCTCAGAAAAATTTGATACTTGCTGGGTTTGTTCCTTATCATGTAGTGAGCTTAAAAATATTTTTTTGAACTTTTTTTTAATTACCGTTTTTAAAATGGCTGCCATTTTGTTATAGACCGAACGTGGTTTTTTTTGTGTTTGTAAGCATCTGCAGTTTTTTAAATATCTCGGCAATGGGTTGCTCTAGGCCTATCAAATAAAAAGCATTGAATTCAGTACACTTTGGCCTACACATTGAACCCATTATCACTAGGGTTCATGTGTCTTTTTACAGATTTTAAATTTATCAAAATTTTTGTTTTAAAAATCAAAAATCTGAATTTTCAATCAATAATTTTTCTAAGAAAGGACAGTTTCTCATCCCTAACATATTTTGTGCTTCTACACTTCATAGTAGTGTAATTGTTTATAAAGTTTCGGTGGTGAGAAGTTACCCCTTAAAAAGTTACAGGCTTTAAAAAAAAAGATTTTTTAAAAATTTTCAGTTTTTGACCTGCAATATTATGGTTGGGGGACCAGATAAAAATCTGAAAATTTCACATTTTAAAGATCTTTATAGTAGTAAACTTCAGTATAAATTTCAAGTTTGAGATTTAATTGGAAGTCAGTTCAAAAGAATTAATATTAGTAAAATTATGTTCGCAATTACTCTACTTTTGAGGCACAAAATGCAGGGTGAATAAAATACACAAGTTGCATAGTAATGAATTTGTATTTAATTGTTAGAACTAATTAAATAAAGAATTTTAAGTAAAAAATTGGCTAGACCATTCTTATTTACAGTTGTGCAATGATGTGTATGTGTCGTTTAAACGAAATAATAAAGTATACCAATTGTAAAATAAAAAACAATCGAGACTTTGAATGTCAATTCTTAAGTTTAAACCTTTTTAAAAGAAATTTAACAACATTTATAGGTTTATGAATAGCTAAACTGAGAGTTATTTTTTATTTATTTAGTAGCTCGTTGAATATCTGGGAGATTTCTTCACACACTTTGGGAGTTAAGTTAAATGTTCGCCCAGTCACAGTAGTAACAGTCACAGTAGTAAACTCCAGAGGAGACAGCTTCCGTAGTACTTTTTTAACTGGCATCCAAACTTGATCTTTTTCATTTTCTTTGAATGAAGTTCTTGGACCTGGAGGGTGATAAAATATGACGTGCAAATCTTGGTTTTGGTTATCAACATTGTCGACTTTTGCAATCCACCACTGACCATCATAGACACAAGCCACTATGTCTTTATTTTGAATTGTCAATGGCACAGCTTTGCCAGTTTTGTGGAGTACACTGTCCAGAGATGTTGATGTTAACTGACACTTCAGCAGGTTGTCTGACTGGTATAAAACAATGAAAAGATCAAGTACCTTTTATCTTTTTGCAGGTATTGAACCTTTCCTCCAAGACGTTGACATACATTTCTTGGACTTCCTCTGACCTAACAAAAACATAAGTAATACCTTTGATCTTCTCTTTACAGAATTCAAACATTTGTTGAGGAGTCAGAACCTGGATTTCATATGCTCGCTGAAGACTTGCTTTTGTGACAGCTCGCTTTGTTGTACCACCGACACCGTCACACGCATTCTTTCCATGGCATGATGCAAAAAATGCCACTCTACATTCATACCAAAGTCTTCTTGGTGGTAGCATATGCTAAAAGTTTTTTTTTTATACCGACATGAAGACCCGTCAGAAAATTAAATAAGTTTTTTAATGGACGGGTGGTGTTCTTTAACGTATTTAACTGAACTTGGAAGGCATGTACTATTGAAGTGTTGTGCTCAAGGTGGTCACTTATGACACAGAAACTGTGACTTTTAAGGCAGTCTAGTTTCTTTGTAATAAAACACGAAGGGATGAACTGTGGCTTGTTTGTTTACCCAGTGGTGTCCTTGCACTTCATCTTGCACTACAAACTAGAAGTTTTCTGAAAAGTCTGCAAGAACTAAGCATTCATGAATTGTCAAAGACTGCTTTTTATCTTTCATATATTTACCTTGAGCTTTTACAATAAAATGATGCATTTTAAGATTTTCAAGTTTCCCTACAAACACTTCAAAAAATTCTTCTCGTGGTTTTATGATTGTTACCATTTCTGTTCTGTCTTGAGTTACCCATTGTTTATATTCAATATTGTCTGGCATCAAATCTTCCTCCTCTGATTCTTCAAACATGTCAAATAACACTTGTTTGACATTTTCCCATCATACTGTTATAGCTGTCAATACTACAAACCAGAATTTCTAAGAGGTCTTTGTAGTCTACTTTAAGGTTAGCTCCACTAATCATCAATTTTACGTTTTGGTGGTACAAACAAACACAAACATTACGAGTGCCAGATCCTCCAGCGATAATACACCATTTTGGTCTCAACTCACCTAACTTTGATCTTCCAATTTTAATTTCAGGATTTTCTTTTTTAAACTCGCTGAAAAGCTCATTTAAATTACACAAAAGTAACCTCTTTTGTCTATAAATCTTAGTACCATTTTCTTTCACAGGAACACAATCTTTTTTCCCAGGCATCAAACAGCTATTGTTATCTTCGTAAAACATGATGACCTTTTTGATTATGCTATCATCTATCAAATTATTTGCATTTTTCTTTTGCAAAACAGGTAAGATTCCCTGTTCTTGTACTAATTGCCTTGACATTTTATCTAAGCGTTCTGACTCTTTGAATTCATCACTTATTTTTGCCCTACTCCAAGAATTTGGCAGTAAACTGATAATCTTAATCTTTTCTTCTTTATTTGAAATCTCACATTTACTTTTTAGGTTTTCAATCAAATCTTCATATTCTGCTGGCAAATTTTGTGAACTAGTTCCTGGGTTTAAACTAATTTCCTTTTGAAAGGAGATTTCTAAATTTCTTTTAATTGAAGTTGTAACTTTCTCAATTTTGGCTTTCAAAGCAGACGGCCTCTGCTCTTCATTTAATTTCCTAGTTTTACTTGCAGGAGATACACCAAGGATTTTACAAGCTGAGTCTACTTTTGTTATTGTTTGTTCTAAATTACAAAATTCTTCATCAGAACTATCACTAGCCCTATCTTTGTTAGCCACAAATACCTTTGTATAACAGGTTGGACATAATGATTTCCCTGGTATTAGGTTAATGACAGGAATTTCATTTTTATAGTATTGATCTAAAGTTATTTCTCTCAGTCCTTTAGTTATAGGCTTCTTGTGTTTCTTCAATGGGTCCAAACAAGATTGTCCATAGAGGTGATGAAATCTGTTCAAGTATTTTACTTCATGATACTTGCAGCTTGATTTGACATCTAGGTGAACTCTTAAACAAAACAACACTTTTTCTTCTTCACTGTAATTTTCAATCACAGTAATTTCTTTAGAAAAAACTCCATAAACACTTTTGTGACATACTTCATTAGTAAAAATGCCAATTGAACACTGAGGCTCCATTTAACTACAATAATACAACTGCTCACTGTAAAAGCTCATGGACAACTAAGTGGGAGAGAACAGATTAAGTGGAAGGGGAAACAAGATAGCTAGCTCACAGACTTGTAAAGACTTGCAGTGTTTGACTAGGTAACTCACAGACATGTTGAGACTCGTGGTGTATTGTCTGTCAGTGAGCCTGTACAGACTTGCACATGCTGCCAAACAGCCTCTTTCAGTTTTCTATTTAGAAATGTTTAGCAACAAATAAGGCCTAAATATTGTTTACATAAATTGAATGTATTTAGATCTTAAGTTGAAAATACTTATCCACATTAGACTAGATGTATTGCGAATGATAAAAACCTTATTTTCATCATATTTGTGATTTTTTTAAACTAACTTCCAATTAAATCTCAAACTTGAAATTTATACTGAAGTTTACTACTGTAAAGATCTTTAAAATCTGAAATTTTCAGAGTTTTATCTGGTCCCCCAACCAAAATATTGCAGGTCAAAAATTGAAAATTTTTCAAAAATCAGTTTTTTAAAAGCATGTAACTTTTTAAGGGGTAACTTCTCACCACTGAAACTTTATAAACAATTACACTACTATGAATTGCAGAAGCACAAAAAATATTAGGGATGAGAAACTGTCCTTTCTCAGAAAAATTATTGATTGAAAATTCAGATTTTTTAATTTCAAAACAAAAACTTGGAGTAATTAAAAATCTGTAAAAAGACACATGAACCCTAGTGATAATGGGTTCAATGTGTAGGCCAAAGTGTACTGAATTCAATGCTTTTTATTTTATAGGCCTAGAGCAACCCATTGCCGAGATATTTAAAAAACCGCAGATGCTTATAAACATGAAAAAAACATGGTCGGCCTATAACAAAATGGCCGCCATTTAAAAACGGTAATTCAAAAAAAGTTCAAAAAAATATTTTTAAGCTCACTTAATGATAAGGAACAAACCCAGCAAGTATCAAATTTTTCTGAGATGGTCAAGCAACCATTTATTTTTATATTGGACCACTTGGCCTGGATTGACCCATGTCTGTCCTTTATGCGTCCATATACCATTCATCCAATTGTGATGAAACTTTGGTGAGTTGGTGTGTACACTCCCATGAAGGTTTCTGGCTTAGTAAAACCATTTTACAATAGGTAGCGCATGAGTAGTTGAACAAATGTGTGATGGCGCACAAATCATTTCAACCAAGTTCTGTATGCGTTCATATACCATTCATCCGATTGTGAAGAAGCTTTGGTGAGTTGTTGTGTACACTCCAGGGAAGGTTTCTGACTTAGTAAATCCATTTTACAATAGGTAGAGCATGAGTAGTTTTAACAAATGAGCGACTGTGCGTGAATTGTTTCTACAATGTCCTGTATGCATTCATATACAATTCATCTGATTGAGATGAAACTTGGATGAGTTGTTGTGTACACTGACATGAAAGTTTCTGATTTAATAAATCCATTTCACAGTTGGTAGCGCACAAGTAGATTCAACAAATGAGTGACAGCACGCGAATCTTCTCAACGAAGTCCCGTATGCGTTCATATAAGATTCATCCGGTTACGATGAAACTTTGGTGAGTAAATTGCAGTAAATGATGTAGCATGCTACAAATATGGTCCCGTTACATCATGTGATGTGGAACTACGCTTCTCATCATACAAAATTATATTGGCAGATAGATGTTACAGTTAGCTTCCTCAAAATTTAGAAAAAATGTTGTCTATTGCAACAAATAAAATACTGTTATTTTACGTATGTAAACTTTATTCTCCTCTAAGGTTTTGGCCTTTGGCCAATCCCAAAATTACATATTGATTGGAAATAATTATAAATTATAATTTACTTCATTACATTTTGTAAATTAGTGGGAGCTGATTAAATAACCACCATCTTAAAAGAAGCTTAGTATCTAATAATTTTAAAGTAGAAATTCAATCTAAGCTAACTGTACCGGTTTTCGTCACTGAGCCAATAGTCGTCACTCTCGTATATAAGTAGATATAATAAGGTTGTCAACGGGTCTTTCTCAACGCACGAAGTCTTACGAGATTCGTCATACCTTCGTTGCCGGTAAGGAGCAACTTTGCGAAATCATGCGATGTAATAGGTGATTCCGAGCTTCAAACATCTCCTGCGAGTTGAGCTGTCTTAACGCGGAGTATTGCTTCTCGCATGTGCTAAGCAGGCACGTGAGTTAATTAGTGCATACATGTTATGTTCCGACATTTTAAAATGTTGCGCAAGTGAATATCTATGACTTCAGTCATTATTCCAAGTTTTCCCATATTGATTATATGTTACACAAATATCCACTTTACAATACAAAATATTTTTATATCACTCGATGTCAATATACACTTTGAGACATGTTTCGGCTCTGTGAGCCTTCTTCAAACACACTAAAAATTCTCATATAACAGTTTTATTGAGAGATCAAACAATAGACTGTTATATGAGAATTTTTATTGTGAGGGGAGTTGATATATTTCCAATTATTTTAATGACATATTTTAATACGCACCGAGTTTGACTGTAAATAATATTACTAAAGTAATAATTTTCAAATACAACAATGCGCTGCAGCACTTCAGGTGCAGCCGCCCCTGGCGAGATGGTCCATATATTTCCTTGAGTACTGCCTAGAAGTTCCTCTAGTCTCGAGCATCCGATAGTCTCTGCAGTTCCCGAGCCTTCTGTTGCCACCATGAAATTTTAATCTGCCTTATCTGCGTCTGACATTTACCCTTGAGTTCCAGTAGTTTATCTCTTTTTGTGTTGGAAGTTGTGCCTTGAAGATGGGCAAGATAGGCATTCCTTTTGGCATTGATGAGAGACAGAATTTCTTCATTGTTGTCATCAAATCAGTCTTGTCTTGCCCGCACTATAAAACCAATGGTTTCCTCAGCTGACTGTGATAATCTTCTGTAGTGTGGACCATTCTTGCTGAATGTCATTCGTTACTGGGTTTTCTGATAACTGGGTGGCAAACCTGTTTCCAAAATTTTTATAGATGAATTCATCCTGAAGTTTGGATGTATTAAACTTCCTTCTTGGCTAATTTTTGATGTTCCTAGGTGGTTTAGGTCTGATGGATATCCTGAGCTTACATATAAGAAGTTTATGATCTGTCCAACAATCATCTACATTCCTTGTTGTTCTGGTAATAAGAGTGTCCTCCTTATCACATTGCCGGGTAATTATATAATCAAGAATATGCCAATGTTTGGAACGAGGATGCATCCACGTGATTTTGAAGTGGTTAGGTAGGCAGAACTGCGTGTTGGTAATGAAAAGTTCGTGTTCTGCACAAAGACCAAGAAGCAATAGTCCATTGGGATTACATTTTCCAAGTCCCTGTTTGCCCATCACATGATTCCATAGCCTGTGATCTTTCCCAACTCTGGCATTTAAATCACTGACGAGCAAGAGTTTATCTGCAGATGTTACCTTGGAGATAATTTCACTTAGCTGATCATAGAATTGAGCCTTTACTTCATCATCAGAATCTAAGGTAGGAGCATAGGCATAGATGAGTGTCATAAAGGAACCTCCTGAGAGTGGTATGCAGAGAGTCATGAGCCTTTCGCTGATTGCAATGGGCGTAAGTTGGTGATAATTTACCAGTTTGGTCTTCACGGCGAAGCCCACACCATGAATACGACATTCACCCTCCTCCTTTCCTTTCCAGAAGATGGTATATCCTGTTCCAGATTCAGTAATCTTGCCTTCAGAAGAAAGCCTAGTTTCACTGAGAGCAGCAATGTCAACGTTGAGTCTTGATAACTCATGGGCTACAAGAGCTGACCTTCTCTAAGTTCTAAAGTTAGTGTACATATCAAGCAAAGTTCTGATGCCCCATGATCCAATAATCAATTTGTGAGCCCTTACTGTTTTTGAGTTTCGACCGCATGAGGGGTGACCTGCCGGACCAAAATTGTGACTTCCGATGTTTAGCCCACCTTTTCTAGGGCCTTCCCCATGTGGGGTGGGCAGCAGTGATCCTAAATAGGCCTGCCCCAAACACAGATGCAGGACCGAATTCCTGAGTAGTCACAAGAGTCTCCGGAAGACGACCATCACACATCTGCTGCCACCGTGCAGGTCCGAACTAGGGGCTTCCAGTTACACCCATAACCTGCCCCCCACCATCCATTTCCTATCGCCGTTGGACTTTGAAGTAAGTGACGTATGGAAGAAGTGCCACTGGCGTGAATTTGTTTAGGGTGGATCTCAGCTTGCCAAGTCGAGACCCACACCTGCGGCTCACACAGAATGAGACATGCAGGACCGAACACAGAGACTGCAACGAACTGCCGCATACTCAAGTACTACTGAGGTGCGCCTTTACAGCCAGTCCGGCCGGCCTGACCTCTTCCGCCTCCAAGACCTTTGGGAGAGTTCACCTCTACAACTGCAGGTACCATTGACGACTTCACCGTAACCCTGGCAAGGGACCCTAACAAGGTATTACCAATTAATTTGATAAAATTGGTCCGGTCATCTCAAACATAAAATGCCTGAGTTTCGCCCCAGTGTGCCGTTGGGCTCGTCAGTTGGTACAGACACACCTCACCAATACGCGTGGCCAGCACATACTGAGAAGACCATCGCAAGACACAAAATACAAGTAGTACTGACGTCACGAGCGATGCCAATGTGCTACGGAAGTCAAGCTTCCTTTCATAAAACAAAAACCTTACCTTGGCAATCCAAATAGGTTATGAATATTCCCGAATGGGAATATGATGTTATTTCCGTTTGAGCAGATAAATTATCAATTAATTCGATAAAATTGGTCCGGTCAACCCAAACATAAAATGCCAGCGTTTCGCCCCAGTGTGCCGTTGGGCTCGTCAGTTGGTACAGACACACCTCACCAATACGTGTGGCGAAACGCTGGCATTTTATGTTTGAGTTGACCGGACCAATTTTATCAAATTAAATGATAATTTATCTGCTCAAACGGAAATAACATCATATTCCCATTCGGGAATATTCATAACCTATAAGGTATTACCAGCTGGACCAAGGTTTTTTAAAGAGGTGTTACTCCTCTATCACACCTAACTTTATTCAACGGGGTACTATCCCTCTATAGCTCAGCACTTCCTTATGTTGCATCACACTGTGAGTAGTACTATCACCAGTACTATCCTATAGTATTTTCCTGTACTGTAACACTATGTTGTAACACTGTACTATACACACTGTAGGTTATGTAGCACACTTGCTAGTGCTCATACTATATACACTGACCGGCATAAAGAAAATGGAACAGTTAAAAAAGTAATATAAATAGTATAAAATTAGCCTTGAAAAAGATGTAATCACATTTTTAAAGATTTTCACGCATTAGAAAAAACATCTGAAACATCCGTGAATAGAAATTGATAATATGACTTTTCTTAGGGTGGTTTATTACCACCAATTATCCCCAATCTTCGATGAGCCTATCTTAATGGTTTTATGGCGGGAAGCGCAGTGTAAGCGTTTAAGGTTTATGAGCGTTGCCGCTCGCTTATTGTTGTTCTAGGGATAATAACTGGCATTTGTTGAACACCTGGGAACCATTGTCATACATTTTAGTAAGTTATCCATGTGCAGTTCACACTAAAACCATGAAGGAGCTGCACAGGCAGTTGCATTGGTGAAGGATGGCCGCAGCTTCCGTTATGTTGCTGAGGTCATTGGATCATCTCTCGGTAGCAATCATCGTGCAGTGCAATGTTACTAAGAACTCCAAACTTAAGACGAGACGAGGGTCAGGCCGTAGAAGAAGCACATGTGCCAGGGATGACAGATTTCTCCCCCTGCAAGTTCTGCGTGATCGCCATACCACAGCAGTCCAGGCACGAAATCAGCTGGAGAATGTCAGAAATGTGAGAGTGAGTGAGCGAACAGTAAGAAGAACTTTGTTTCAATTAAATCCATAATGGATTTTGTTTTGCAAGCATTATGTTGATGTTAGTTGTATTTTGATTATTTGCAAACTTCATAAAAGTTCAGGGCTGAAGAAGGACCAATAAGGTTCGAAACATTTACCCAATGTAATTATGTTTTAATACATAAGTGTTGATTGACGGAGTTTTCCTCTTAAATTGATTTATCAGGAAGAAGAAGGTTTGAAGCTCATCTTTCGTCCAGGAGACCTGCACATGGACCCGCACTCGAACGACATCACAGAGAGGCGCGTCTTCGCTTCGCAAGGCAGCATCTAGGATGGACCCACGAGCAGTGGGCCTCTGTTCTCTTCACCGACGAGTCGCTTTAATCTTAGATCTCCTGATGGAAGAGAAAGAGTGTGGAGAAGGTGCGGGGAGAGGTACAGCCCTGTTGCTTCCTCCTCCAGGACTCCATTTGTAGGTGGCTCAGTTATGGTGTGGGGTGGCATCAACGTTATGGCCCGCACTGAGTTGGTGTGTATCGATCACGGGACGCTCAACTCCCAAAGGTACTGTACATCGAAGAGATCCTGATGAACCATGTGATGCCCTTTGCGCCTTTCATTGGTCAGAATTTCATGCTGATGCAGGATAATGCCCGCCCTCATACTGCTCGCTATGTTGTACAATATCTGCAGGAAGTGGGGATTCAAACCCTTGACTAGTCAGCTCGTAGGCCTGACTTGAACCCCATCGCACATGTATGGGATATGCTTGGAAGGAATGTCAGGCAGCGTGACCACACCACCTTGGCACAACTGAGAACATCGCTGATGGAGGAATGGGATCGCATCCCAACAGGTGCCAATTGGCGAGTTGTGAACAGTGAGCCTGAGCATTTACAAGCTGTCATAGACGCTAAGAGTGGAAATACGCTTTTTTAGTGACCAGTGTTCTCGTGCAGTGCAAACATTAATACTGTTTTGTTTGGCAATAAGTTTGATAAAAAACAGCACAAAAAACATTACTAAAAAGTAGAAAATTGTAAGATTTGCAAAATGTAACAAAATTTGTGAGTTAAAGCGTGTTGTAAAACATGTTTCAGTATTTTCTGTAGCCAACAGTCTAAAATTTACATGAATAATGCAAATATTGGAAAACAGATACATTTTTGTGGAATAAATTAAGAAATTTCATAAAAAATTAAAGTGTTCCACTTTTTTTGCCGGTCAGTGTATACTGTATATATACTGTAACACTGTACTATACACACTGTAGGTCATGTTGCACCACATCTTCGTCATACTGTATTAATGATTATAGTCTTTTTAAATAAGACTGTTTAAGTAGCCTATTCACTGCTATGCAGAGCGATTGCATAGGAAGGTATCCACTAAGTATCCTAAGCGTATGTTTGCTGCACTTACGAGTACAGACATAAGAATAAGTGGAGATTATAGTTCCATAGAATTACTCTCAGTAGACTAATAGTTTTAGCAGAGGGGCCTGTTTCATAAAGCTCTTACACTAATATTATTAGCAAGACCATAACGAATAGAATAAGAAGTGATATCACTGGCCTAGTACGCCTGGTCCGCCGCAGCGCAGGCTCCGATCTGTGATGTAAGTTAGCATTGGCGCTTACGAGACTTTTAAAACCTTGCGACCTTTTGTACATGTTAAAACACCGCAAGATATCTTCATAGGCGCTAATAAGTTCGACATCTCCACTTACTTTACTGTGCCCAATTATAATTTAATAAGTAGTCTCCTGTAATAGTCCAGTTTCGACAATAAGCGAAGACAGGGCAAGTTCAAAATGCAATTAGTTTTGCCAGCTATCGGTAAATTTTAAAAAAAGAACGGAAAAATTAACCTCGCTATCAGAAAGGATTTCTTCACAGTGTTACACATTTTACATTCCCTTAACAGACTTGCAACACAGTAAAAAACGTGCGTAACTTTCAACTTTACCATAGATTACTATAAAATTCAATAATAACCATAAATTTCACTCCACAAACACCAAAATCAGTAAACTACCATCATTTCAAAAGAACTTAACATTAAACAGACATAGTCATGACCCCTTCATAGAGTAGGCTATTGTCTAAAACTGATCACGCCTCCTTCAGCATTACGGTAGATATATGTTTTTAAACTCATTGTCGTTATATTCTCATCCCTTTATTCACAGAAGTAGTCTTTAATGGCATCAAGAGCATTTTTATTTACACCATACTGGACAAATAGTTAGGCAAATTAGGAAATATATGTGGAACAGAATAGTCTTTCAATCGCCAGTTGGTTCTTGGGAAAAGTACTACTTCCTATCACAAATATGTCAAATTTAACGATTAAATCTTCTGAAAAGTGAGCATCACAGATGTAGGACTTTTTAGTAAGTTCCCTATCCTTCCCTGGTATGGCCCCTTTGCACTTGATAAAACGTTCCTTATCTTTAGGAGGTTTGAAAAACCGCCTGACCTCTTTACAGTCCCCATAGCCAGATCTGCATCCTGGTACAAAACAGCAAGGCATCTTCACTACTCACATTAAGCACTCATGAAAATGTAAGGGCTAAACTGCTGTTTACTTACATTAAATAACAATAAAATTAACACACGAAGATAACGTCAACACACGACAAGAAATTAAATTCCATTTCAGTTAATGCTTCCTACAATAGCATTTCAGGTATTAATACTATGAAGTAATAGTGTAAGCACTTGTATATCAATAAACGTTTGCACAGAACACCACCAAAACACTCCGACCGATTAAATACTTAATATATCGCACATAAACACATAAACATATGTGGAAATCAACAATCTCAAGTCGACTGTAGCGCTGCGTAGCGCCGAGTGCCAACCCGATCCGTATTCATTACATGCTATTGAGGGAGAAGAGATCACACTTTTTATTCTATGCGTTATGGCACCGACAGTAATAATATTAACTAATATAATTAGTTTTCTGTTTCATAAACTTATTAGCTAACAATATTAGTTATTAGTTCATGACTCCAAAATATTAGTGAAGGTTTCTAATAATATTAGCTAACTGTTTCATAAACAAGGAAGACTATTAACATAGTCTAATATTATTAGCCTTATTTCCACAAGTGTGCTTAGTCTAATAATTTATATTATTGGTGAGAATAGGCCTACCGTGAACTGGATTTTTATTTAGCCAAATAAGATTGCATTACAGTAATTTGAGAAATACGTTTTAAACCTGTAGACTTGTAACTTTTGAGAAGAAACCTCACATGAAATTGTTGATACACCGGTATTTTATAATATTACTGGCACAAATATTAATCTATTGTAAAAGGAAGCATTTTATAGATATTGTAGTTTATAATAAAGTACTCATTTTATTTGAGGTTTTGTAGCTCTCACCAGCAGTAGCCTAAATAAAGAATACAATATGGATCAACTAACTAGATTAATAGAAGCAACACCACTCATAACCTTAAATTCCTTATAAATAGGCTTACTTGCGATTCAAGGCGATGTGCAATGTGCCCACTTGTCGGACCTCTTGATTCACAGACCAACACGCGATTTCATGTGGATTGTGTTAAAATGAGTAATATTGATATGGTAAATATCGTTTAAATCGATAATCTGGTAGCAAAAATATCTACCTCGACCGGGACTTCTAGATTCACAGATGAACGCGCTATCCGCACGGCTATTTCAACCTCGCAATTGTTTAGCACAAGATGGTTACTTATTTTCACGTACCAATAATACTGTATTACGGAAGTAAGCAGTATTAATATTTTGCCTTTTTCGAGAATGTTCCTGCGTGGAATTGAGTTTTAAATGCCTTATGAATAGGCCTACTTCCCACATGGTGGCCACTCAAATCGGTCAACGATTTTCCAGGGGTTTTCCAGGAGTAATTCTCATTTTTCCAGATTTAAAAAGCGCAAGTCATGGGGAGGGAGGGAGGAGGAGGGGGGCGGGGCTTTATCGGTTGCCTACTTCAAGACCATAATAAAGCAGTTGTGTTTGGTTTACTTATACAGATGTAGACAAAAATCAGTGGTGATTGTGTTATTGATACACAAGCCTACACACAAATGATTCAATTGTAGTTTTAAAAAGCCGTTGTGACTCAAACACCCACTTTAAAAAAGAGAAAAGAATGCCGCCTGCAATTTAATTGCGGTGAAGTTGAATATACTCAATATGTTTTGCAAAAATACTATCGCGTGTTCTCACACACAGAAACAGGTAGCCTGAGGAAATTTATTTCGGTAACGATAGAGTGCTCACACAAAACCGCAGCTGGAGTATGATTTAAGATGGAAAGATTTTTATAATTAATTAACAGTGGCTATTTTCCAGAAGTTTTTATATTTTTCATTATTTTCCAGGAGTTTTCCACACCTAATAAAAATCCAGGAGTTTTCCAGGATTTCCAGGAGTAGTGGCCACCATGTTCCCAGTAAAGGGAGCAGCAGTTCGTGAAGGCTTGCCCAGTTCCCGTATAAACATATGGATATACTATATTATATTAATAACTGCATTACCACTATGCAGTGATGTAAAATACCCAGGTATTTATAATCGGGGTAAATACCCAGGGTATATACTCTGGTAAACACCCAATTTGGGTAAATACCTGGGTATTTTAGATTTTTCATTAGAAATCCTGTGTCTTGGTAAGTTGAACCTTCAAAAAGGGTACCGGTATGTAAACTAAAAAAGGGTACCGGAATGCAAACTATTCTACATTAACTTTTTAGAAATGTAACAACATTAGATAGTTAATAAAATAAAATTTAATTAGAATTGGGACTTAAAAAACTAATAGTTCACAAAAATTATGTTATCAAGTGTTTTGACTTAAAGACATCAACTTAAGCTAAAGATCTCTTAAGTTCAGATAAGAGACTGAAATGAAAATGTGTTGCCACTATAAACTAACAACTCAACTGCACCGAACAAGTTACTGTAGGTTTAGTACAGTAGGCATCAAACAAAGAATAGAAAATGGAGGGAAGTACAGTGTCAGTTTGAATTCTGGGTAGGATGAGCTGAGCAGTGTTGCCAATCCATATGCTTGCTGGCATACATCTTCACCCATACTACAAAAACTTCCCGACTTGCATTTATATTGTTTACAGTATGATTTTAAAAAATAATACTTTTTTTATATTTCAAATTGATGAAAAATAATTTAAAGCACTTTTATTAAGTTTTTTTTCATGTCCTTCTATTGAACATATTTTATTACCTTTTGAGTTTAGGCATACACATATTTCAATTAATATGCATATAGACTCTTATTACTACAAAAGTAGCTTTCCCCTCCCAGATCTTTGTTGCTCATTTCCAGTACCGTAATAAAACTAGACCTTCTCAATATCTTGATATTTATTAAAAATTTAAAACACAAAACAACCAAAAGGTTTTATCCACTATTTTACTTTAGTTTAAGGAATAAACACACTTAAAGACAAGGTTACAGTGCCAAAACATATAAATACCCAAAAATACCCGGACATCCATTTTCCTTTTTATTTTAGTTTTGAAGGATCAATATTGTTCCTGATTTCAAAATGACCACTGGGTATAGGCTATACCCAGGTAAATACCCAATTTATATTTACCTTCCCACTGGGTATTTACCTGGCCCACATCGCTACCACTATGTGGGTTAATATCTCAATAGCCATTGTGCAGATACATAATACCGGTATTGCCGAATAGTTACATTGTTTCATATTAAATTATAATATCACTTAAATGCTGATACGAAGACTGATCCCAATAATAATATGAGTAGACATTTTATCAGTCCTCATGATTCTTTATGAAACAGAATTTGGCTAACTAATAAACTTATTATGAGTACTAATATTATTAGCTAATATTATCAGTCAGTTTTATGAAACAGGCCCCAGGTCTACATGGCTACCCAAACGTAGCCTACCACATTCCTAAGTAACAAATCGTTGATAGAGAATCCAGTCTCCTTGCCACAATGGATTACTATCAGCACCGTATCTTCCTCTTGTGGCAGTGTTACCCAAGTCATGTGCGAACCAGTACAGCTATGGAAGTTTAGCACCTGAACCAGACCAACCTTCGTTTTGTCCAATCCAATGGTTTTATCAATGGTTACAGCCTAACGCATCCAGATCAATGTTTTTCTGTCAACAGTGCCCTGCTAAATTCAACAAGAAAGAAACGCACATAATTGCATAATTTCCAGTACATCAGTCATAATGAATGGCAATTTCAATAGGTAATGTCCCATGGAACCCCTGAAAAGGTGTGAAAATCCTATACAGTAAGTCTCGCAAACTCTGCCTAATGTGGACCGAAGGGTGGCCGAGTTCGCGAAAATGCTGGGTTATTGGGAAATGTGTTAAAAAGAAGAAATAAGCTGTTTGTTTTGGTTTAAAAGTAATGCAATGCAGAACATTTATTTGTTTTTAAAAGAAATACAAGTTTTAAAATGATTAAGCAACTACAATTACAGTACTTTAACATATAGTTCAGTACTGTACTACCGTACTACATAAAAATCAAGGAAAACAATTAAATTATAAAAGAAAACTTAGAAAAACTAGGTCTACAAATTATTTTTATAATATGTACACTGTCCAGTATGTAGGCCTGTTTGCCATCTCTTGATGAATGCAGTCCATTTGTATTTGTCTGTTGGCACAGGCTAGAGTAAAATGTGGCTTTTCACCGATGTCTCAGTCTCACTCATGACTGTGATTATATGGAAGCTACTGAGGTATGGGTGGTGCTTAGTAATGACATTCAGGACTCAGTCAATGCCTGTGGATGCTGTGAAGGGTTCTACTCATAGGGTTAGTACTGCTGTTCTGACTCAGTGAGGAGAGCAATGACAAACTGCCTCACTATAGCGCTGCCTTGGGTTTTTGTGGGTATCTACCCACATAACCTAACGGCGGTACTTTTTGAGGATCCAACCAGCCTTCGGGCTGACTACCTAACAGACAGTACAGTATGTACAAAATAATCCCTGTAGGCAAATAGTATTTCACTTAATGAAAATTACCATTTACTTTTATGCAAAAAAAATAAGTGATGTTATTTTGCTTTTCGCTTTGAAACCGGTTTCTTGAAGCCTCATCACGAAGACGGCGAAGAAACAGAATGTCCATAGCGGATGCACCTTGTTCAAAGTACCGAAGAGTAGTTTCAGTGGCATTAAGTCCCTCGGTATGAGTGATTTTTGGTTCCACTATTCCACAATCATCAACTTCTTCATCATGATCGTCGATTTCATCATTTCTTGTGACAGCCGCTACAATATCTGCATCCGACAATGTCTTGCTGCGTGTCACCCTGCAACCATTCTTCAATTTCATTTTTGTTGGCATCTTCACATCCAGCAAACTCATTCCCATCGTGGTCTAGCAGCTTTCTCCAGGATCGAACCAGAGTTATAGATTCTACCTCATTCCACGAGTCAGCCACCCACCCAACAACGTCTAGTAGGTAAATTTGTTTTAACTTCTAGATTAATTCTTGACCGTCGTGACTGTATTTATCAGGTCGTCATTACTCTTCTTACTATAGGTAGGTCAGCTTGTATCGCGTCGTATTTAACTGTCGATAATTTCTTTGATGGAGAAAATGAAAGAAAACATAACGCTCTGTCTCATGTCAGGGTGGTTGAGAAATCCGGAGTGCCGGGTTACCGAGTGCCGAGTTTGCGAGAGACTACTGTATTATCATTAACCATCTAAGTGAAACTGGAGAAGTCAGGTTCCTGTCTCATGCAATGGTAATGTTTAGGTCTATAACAGGCCTATGATGAGAAGCTCTCCCAAGAAAAGATTCAGCTGAGAAGCAAATAACATAGGCCTAATTCATCAGCCAAGTGATTCAAGAAACTCCACAACTGACTTGATGTGATACGGTACCTGTTTACTAATAATAGTATAATTGCGCATAAAGTGCATTTAGAGAATACATACATACATAAATATCATAAACACTGTAATTTAGTTCACATTTCACTATACTCAGTGAGAGAAATTTGTTTCTGCTTGCATAAAGTGATATGGTATCTTTCACACATTGAATGGCACAGGCTGCACATGCAAGTATCGTCTGGGTCATGAAAGAGAGTCTTAACGCAGATCAAGTGGTGGTAACCGTGCACCGCCAACCGGGTCAGCACGTGTCGTAGTTTTTGGTTGGGTCCCATCCACGTTCGGTCTAGCATTGCATCTGTAGAGAAGAACTCCGGCCATATTTCTCATTGTTTCTTCTCTCTCCTCCATTAGATGCCTGGTCGCATCGGTTTACTACTGTAAAGATCTTTAAAATGTGAAATTTTCAGATTTTTATCTGGTCCCCCAACCAAAATATTGCAGATCAAAAATTGAAAATTTTTCAAAAATCAGTTTTTTAAAAGCCTGTAACTTTATAAGGGGTAACTTCTCACCACTGAAACTTTATAAACAATTACACTACTATGAAGTGTAGAAGCACATTGCCATTGCTGTATGTATGGATAAGCTGCTTATGTCTTTGATTCCATAAAAAGCTTTTATTGCTGCCGTCACTCTTTCCTTTATATGGAGCCGAAACAATGTCGTCGTAGTGATGCCTAAGTACCGGAATGCGTTTACTCTTTCCAATGGAGTGTCCTTGTAGTAAAGTTTGTCTTCCTCTGCAGGTTTTCCCCCCTTTTCGGAAGGTCATTTGTTGGGTTTTTCATCTCGTTTACTGTGAAGCTGTTTTCATTTGTCCATAGTGCTAACGCGCTGAGGGAAAGCTGGATGTCCTGAATGTTGGTCGTTGCGAGAACCATATAGTCGGCATACATATAAAGTGAAGTAGACTTCCGTTGTCTGTTTTATTGTCTTAATGATGTCGAATGTAGCTACGTTGAATGGACATCTTAACTTACAACAAGTTCTCAATTGAGGACTCCGTATCTACAACATACGACCTAATCCAGACCAATGGGGTACTACAAGGGGACCTGATTACTAAGAAATGCAGTAAGGTTAATCACAGCCTCGCAGCAATTTTATCTACCTACAGTCAAACAAAATTACAAGCCAGAAAACATATTAAGAAATTTGGGCTGAGAGTTTACCTGGGATTAACATGGACAATTTTGCATTGACAAATTTCCAACACCTAGGCCTAGTTACCATGACAAGTGCAAGCGCACTTAGTTCTCACTCATTGAAGCCGAACGCAGTACTCCTATATGAATAAAATCAAAACAAATCCATGACTATGTTTTGGTTTTGCAACATAACTTCTTTTAGTCATGGCAAGCATCTCAACAACAACAAAATTCAAGAGTTGCAACATCCTGGGTAGATTACAGACGTACACAGATTGGCTGCAGTCAAACGGGTATAACTACCAAGAGTAGGGCGGATTATTTGTGATCACAAGACCAAGTTGCCATGTCCCCTCTAAAGCACCAAGGATTAAAACTGGACTGTCAAATAGAGGGGAGTAACAGTGACATCAGCCATCTTGACAAAGACAAATTCCACTTTGATTAAGACTTCATAACACAATCAAATCTATTAAATTCAATTGCGAGACTAAAATTTCATGAATTAACCCTTTAAATATTGACTGCTGTAGGGTACTTCGTTCTCACGAGAATTCGAAATGAGAAATCTGGCCACCGAAGCCCCGAGCAAATTAACCAAGGTCAGACGATTCATTTCAGGTATCACTATCAGAAATTGATAATAAGATTTGATTTTCTTTTTCTAAGGAAGGCATCATTACATCAAAGGTGTCTGTTATTTATCGGTCCGCAACATACTTTGATGTCGACGGACAGTCGAGACGCAAGTAGCCTACAACGCAAAATGGCTGGACAGACATGAATTTCGTAGACGTAACCCGGTACTAGATGATAATAATGAGACCAAATTTCAAACTGAAGCCGACGAGTTCGTTACATAGTCAAAACGAACAGTGTGGAGACCGGATCCAGTAGCCTAGCAGCTAAAAATTAAATTAAACTTCATCATTACAAAGAAAGAGCAATTTACATCCAATTATACTTCGCTACCTAGACGAAGTAATATCAGGCAAATTAGCTCAGCTACTTGACACAACAAATTAATCTGGCCTCTCAATTTCACTAGGTTTGTGTACAAGTTTTTATCAAAAAAATCACAAAGACAACACAAATTAATTTCAAAAAAATCTTGCCAGGCAGCAATTTAAAGGACAGTGAAACCCATTTGTCACAGAGCAAAATTACTTACCTGATTTGTAGCAAAATCATTCAAATAGTAAAGTATAATTTAGATTTTCTCAGTGTCAAAATCACAATAAACGGAATTTCTACACAGACAGCAAGTAGGCCTGTATTCGTTGGTCCAAACGTCTTCTCGGTCTTTTTACTTCTGCACTCAGAGAGTATATATTGAATACCAAGGAAACACGTTCAATAAACCAAGGAGAAAAGAGCAAGGTCAAAAAATAATAAGAAAAAAAAGTTATTATGACGTCATGTATTCCATATTATGTTTGAAAAGAAAAAAAAAGAAGATATGAGACACGGGGTGCTGGTTCTCTTGTACCTGTCGAAAAAGCCGAAACCTTCTCACTAGGGAAGTGGTTCTTAACTGGTGGTCCGCAAGTGCCTCGGGAGTGGTCCGCGGGAGAAAAAGGTCCACCCGCACGTATAAAAATGTAGCCAATAAATAGGGATTTCGAAAACGATGTGCGTTGAAATAGAATCGTCCGAATGTATTCGCGGCGATGACTATAATATTTTGAATTGAAATATATTTAAAATAAGTGTTATTGAGGGAGGGTTACAACTGATTGGGTGTATTGGGGGGGGGGGGGGGGTCCGTACATGATTCAATTTCAGGCTGAGTGGTCCGCAGACTTCTACGGGTTCAGAACC
Source organism: Meconema thalassinum (assembly GCA_946902985.2). Lineage (NCBI taxonomy): Eukaryota > Metazoa > Arthropoda > Insecta > Orthoptera > Tettigoniidae > Meconema > Meconema thalassinum. The sequence goes on from OX336393.1 coordinate 87,335,618, forward strand.
ACTGCACTTGAGTGGCCCGTGGCCAAAGTTCCGGGTGAATTACTTTCTGAAGATCATTGTTAAGAAACACCACAGTCTACCTAGCCTGTGATTTTTAAAATGTGTATTTCCATTAGTTTGTAAAATTGATATACCCGTTCAGTAGTAGTCGTCTTCATTATCATCCTCATCAAAAGGGCAAATGACCTAGATGTTACGTCCACTATACTACTAAGCGACACCACAGTCTTCATCGCCTGTGATTTTTAAAATGTGTACATCCATTAGATTGTAAGTTTGATATACCCGTTCAGTAGTAGTCGTCTTCATTATCATCCTCATCAAAAGGCTAGCCTGTCATTTTTAAATATGTATCTCTATTAGTTTGTAAATTTGATATACCCGTTCAGTAGTAGTCGTCTTCATTATCATCCTCATCAAAAGGGCAAATGACCTATATACCATTATACTACTAAGCGACACCACAGTCTACCTAGCCTGTGATTTTTAAAATATGTATTTCTATTAGTTTGTAAGTTTGATATACCCGTTCAGTAGTAGTCGTCTTCATTATCATCCTCATCAAAAGGGCAAATGACCTAAAGGTTACGTCCATTATAATACTAAGCGACACCACAGTCTACCTAGCCTGTGATTTTTTTAAATGTGTATTTCCATTAGATTGTATGTTTGATATACCCGTTCAGTAGTAGTCGTCTTCATTATCATCCTCATTAAAAGGGCAAATGACCTAGATGTTACATCCATTATACTACTAAGCAACACCACAGTCTACGTAGCCTGTGATTTTTTTAAATGTGTAGTTCCATTAGTTTGTAAATTTGATGTACCCGTTCAGTAGTAGTCGTCTTCATTATCATCCTCATCAAAAGGGCAAATGACCTAGATGTTACGTCCATTATACTACTAAGCAACACCACAGTCTACGTAGCCTGTGATTTTTTTAAATGTGTAGTTCCATTAGTTTGTAAATTTGATGTACCCGTTCAGTAGTAGTCGTCTTCATTATCATCCTCATCAAAAGGGCAAATGACCTAGATGTTATGTCCATTATACTACTAAGCAACACCCGAGTCTTCCTCGCCTGTGATTTTTAAAAGCTGTTTTTCCATTAGTTTGAAAGTTTGATGTACCAGTTCAGTAGTCGTCTTCATTATAATCCTTATCAAAAGGACAAATGACCTAGAGACATTTATCGTACAGGTGAAACCTTAACAAGACGAAACTTTTAACCAGATAGCGATCTAAGTGGGAGCTCTTTGGCAAAAAATAATCAAGTCTTTCTGGAAATGTGAGTCCTAAAAATAACTTTCTCTGTTATTTTCTAAGTTTCATATGTCAGTTATGTAGTAATTTTCTATATCATCCTGATTAGTAGGGCAAATTACCTAGATGTTACGCCCTAGATGTTACGCAAGCAAGATGGCGTCACAGTGAAAGTGTAGTGAAATAGCAGCTAGTGTAAATATTTGATAAAAGTGGTAAAATATTATAACAGAGGCTTAAAATCTATAAAGTTACTTTCCTTAGATCAAGTGTAATACGGAATATTGATAGTATTTAGAAATTCTTGTTGATAATTTAATAAACTTAAACTAAGTTGTGGGAACGTGTATCCAAAGATTCGGTGACTTCTTCAATCACTGTTTGAACCAAGTAGAGCAGTGGTGCTTTTACGAGACTTCACCCGATTGGAAGATATACGTATTTCACATTCTTCTTTATTGGTAGGTTATTAGATTAATTCTATTAGGTAGTAATAATTAAATTAAATTTAGTGTAATTTGGTGTAAACATCTAGGCTCACTTAGATCTCTAGTATGACGACAGTCAACAGTGTTAGTATCTCGTCAGGTTGTGTAACCGTAACGGATTTATGCTCGTCGTGCAAAATAAAAGTAAAAAATGCAAATAAAATCATCACAAGATCTCAGGTAAAATTGAATGAGGAGAAAAGTGAAACCGATTGTCGTAATGTAGGCCTACCGCTACCGTCATGCGAATGTCATAACCTGAGAAACGAACTGTCCTCAAAAGACGAAATTATAAAGCTGCTAAAGGAAGATATTGCTAAGTTAATGGAAGAGTTGAATAAATTAAAAGGAAACAGAGGGGAAAGCAAGGAAACTTGGTCGACAGTGATTGCTGGTAAGGTAAGATTGAATAAGCCTAGGCCTATAAATGGAGTACATGTAACTGAAATTCCCGTCTCAAATTCATTTGGAGTGCTTGTCGAAGAAAATGATGACTTTCCTCAAGAAGAAAAGAAGAAAGTGATAAAGAGAAAATCCAGGAAGATGCGGATATTTGCGGATAGCCACGGGCGAGATGTAGCAGCAAGCGTTTTGGAGAGAAGCCGAGAAATGGAGGTCACTTCGACAGTGAAGCCAGGAGCTCAGATTGCAGAAGTCACGAACGGGATGATAGGAGAGTGTGCGTCCCTTACTGCAAAGGACTACGCAGTGATCATCGCTGGAGCAAACGACGTCTATAGAAATGAGAGTAAAAAGGTAATCAAAGATTTAAAGGGTACATTGCCATCCATGCAAAAAACAAATGTCATTATTGTAAACATTCCGCAGAGACACGATTTAATTCCCAAGTCATGTGTAAATATAGAAATAGAGGCTACAAATGGAAAAATTCATAAAATTTGTAAGAGTTTTCCAAATGTCCAAATTGTAGATGTAAGTAAATTAGACAGGAAGTTCCACACTCGGCATGGCCTACACTTAAATAGATTAGGAAAAGAGTATCTTAGTGATGAAATCTGCAAAATTGTAAATTCAAATGGTAAGAATAATTCGACAGTAATATCATTAGAGTGGAAGCAGGGAAACTGGTAGAAGAAGCCAAACGTGAGGTTTGGCATTCACATCTTTTGAAGTCAAATTTAACGGAGTGCAACAATGGTATTTCGGATTTGTCTAGCAACAATAATAATAACAATTATGATAATAATAATGTAAATAAATCACCAACACAAGCTTGCAAAAGTAACAAATTTAAAATTTACCACCAGAATGTCCAGTCTCTTTATAATAAAATTGATTACATAAATCTAATGCTTAAAAATGAACTTAAAGACATCTCAGCACTATGTATTTCAGAACATTGGCTGAAAGAGGAACAACTTGAATTAATTCAATTCCCAGGGTTTATACAAGCTAGTAAATACTCTAGATCTAATATTAGCCATGGTGGTACTTGCATCTTCTTAAGAAATAATTTAGATCATGAACAGATAACAGCTTATGATTATCTAATTATGGAACAGGATTTTGAATTCTCTGCCGTAAAAATTCAGCAGTTTAAGTTAATAATTGTATGCGTATACCGTTCTCCGTCAGGAAAGTTTCCTCTATTTATAGATAAACTAGAATTGTTACTCAATAACATGAGCAAAGTAAATTTCGATATAATAATTTGTGGGGATGTAAATGTGGATTTCTTAAAACTTGATAGAAATTGTGAATTATTAAACCAGTTACTAATTTCCTATGGACTGAAACCTACAGTAAATACACCAACAAGAATAACAAAATTTAGTAAAACCACTCCTGATCAAATTTTTATAAATACAGATAAATATCACCATTCAATAGAAGTCTATTGTCCGGGTTTTAGTGACCACCATGGACAAATACTGAGTTTTGAAGTATCCGAAGTAATCAATAATAATGATAATGGAGTAAAATCAAAGTGCAGGTCATTCACTGAAGCAAATGTTACATATTTCAATGACTTATTAAATAAGGAAACATGGTCAGAAATTTATGAACTAGAAAATGTAAATGATAAATTTAATGCATTTAACAGTACCCTAAAACACTATTTTGAAATAGCATTCCCCTTTAAACGAAGAACTGTTCAAAATAACAAAACTAGCAATTGGATAACAACAGGGATTATAAATTCATGTCAAAGAAAGAAATTTCTACACAAATTATATAAACAATACCACACAACACCTGAATTCAATTTATACTACAAAAAATACACTAGCATATTAAATAAGGTAATAAGACTAGCAAAGAAAATGCATAATGATAATTTTATTTCCCAATCATCTAATAAAAACAGGGCTATGTGGTCCGTAATAAAGAAAGAAACTGGAAAATATGCTAAAATACAAAGGAACATTACACTGACCAGAAATAATAAAGTGATTAATAATCCAGAGGAAATAGCAAACACTTTTAATGACTATTTTCTGGAAATTCCGCAAAAATTATTAAATAAATCACAGGTAAATACACTAAATTCTAATAATAAAATAAATATATGCAGTGATTCTTTATTTATAAATCATGTCACAAGTGAAGAGGTAAGAATAGTTATAAAAGAGCTAAAAAATAAATTCTGTGCTGGCATTGATGGCATCCCTGATGCAATTTTAAAGAAATGTGCCGAAAATATAATAAATCCACTTACGCACTTAATAAACAGTTCAATTCTCTCAGGAACGTACCCGGATATTTTGAAGTTATCAAAAGTAATTCCAGTGCACAAAAACGGTTCAAAGGATGAATTAGATAACTATCGTCCTATTACCTTACCAACTGGTATTGCAAAAATTGTGGAAAAAATTATGTATAAGAGACTGATAAGTTTCATAGAAAAAAATAAAATATTATCAAACTCACAACATGGATTTAGAACGGAAAAATCTACACAGACAGCAATTTACGAATGTAGTAATAGTATACTGAAATTAATTGACAATAAGGAACATGTAACTGGCCTATTCTTGGATTTATCGAAAGCATTTGATGTAGTTGACCATAAAATCCTCCTTACCAAACTAAATCAATATGGTGTTAGAGGTCTAGCTAATAAATGGATAGAGTCTTACTTAACAAGGCGTAAACAAATAGTAAGCTTGAGACACAAGGATGATGGAACCAAATTACTTAATGAAACATTGTCCAATGAGGGAATTATTGAATTTGGAGTACCCCAGGGATCGGTTTTGGGCCCACTACTCTTTCTTCTATATATCAATGATATAACACAGAACGTTCATTCACATAAGGAAATTTTGTTTGCGGACGATACAACACTCGTAATAAAAGGTGAAACTAAACAGGTCATACAGCAGTCTGCTGACTCCGTTACAGGAGAGTTAACCAAATGGTCACAAGATAATCGCCTCATAATAAACTATAAAAAGACAGTATGTCTAAATTTCCACACTATACAGAATAGGAATCCTGCGATGCCCAATATAACATTAAATGGTCATCAAATAGAAAATACATCAGAAACAAAGTTTTTAGGACTATGGATACAACAAGACTTGAAATGGAATAAACATATACAATATCTGAATACTAAACTGAACTCGATGTGCTTTGCGTTACGTATTTTGAAAACCTGCACTAGCATGCACACATTAAGAAATACTTATTTTGCTTATTTCCATTCATACTTAAGATATGGGATCATATTTTGGGGTATGTCGCCAGATGTACTAAGCACGTTTAGGATACAAAAGAGAGCGATTAGAATTATGGCAAATGTAAACTCGAGAGAATCATGTAGACCTCTGTTTAAAGATTTAAACATTCTCCCACTGCCCTGCATATATATCTTTGAAAGTATTATGTTTTTTAAAAAGAATTTAATGAATAAAGATGTTTTACTTAAAACAAACAATGATGTTCATAGGCATAACACAAGACAAAATCAAAACATTCATATTTCACACACACACACAAGCATATATCAAAAAGGAACTTTTCACACTGGAGTTAAATTATACAATAAACTACCCCAGTATATAAAACTGGCCCCAAAAATAAAAACCTTTGATAGAATGTTGAAAGCTTATCTGCAGTGCCATTGTTTTTACTCAGTAGTTGAATATTTTAGCGTATAGGAGTGATGGAATCTATAACTATATTTTACTTTTTTAATTTAATTTTAATACCTAGCTGTATGTTGTTGTATTTATAGAATTAAGTTTTCATATTATGATAATAGAGTGAGGTGTAAATAGTTGTGCAATAAGATTGTATCTATTAAGATTTGCTATTATAATAAGTTATAAATAGTTATAATCTTAGTAATATATACCTGTTAGTTCTTTTATTTTATGCATGTAAATTCTGACGTGTCCTATATCAAAAATGTATTGAATGCATGTATTTGATCAAATGGAATTAATAAAAATCTATCTATCTATCTACCCTCAACGTCATTGGGGGGAAATGACCATTATATATCTAATCACCACCACATAAAGTCTTCTACGACTGAGATGTCACGAATTCTGGGACCGCTAACGACATATCTCGACTCGGACTGAAGACAAATATCGTGAGAATGATCATTATTTTACAGAGCCTTCCCATAGTGACTTAAGTATAAACATTGTCACTGGTTTTGATAATGTAAGAAATCAATACATAAATAAATATAATTTATCTCCGTTGAGTGTTAAGGAGACTGCGATATTATCATCATTCCACCGGGCGAAGCCGGGTACTACTGCTAGTTGAAAATAAATCAGAAACAACGGTTTTAGGACTATGGATACAACATGACTTGAAATGGAATAAACATATGCAATATCTGAATACTAAACTGAACTCGATGTGCTTTACGTTACGTACTTTGAAAACTTGCACAAGCATGCACACTTTAATAAATACTTATTATCATTTCAAATGATCTTGTCGACTTCGTCGTTATGCTTGGGTCCAACGTTAAACGTTACGGAGACAGAGACGGAAGTGACGTCATGCAGCCGCGCGGGAAGTGACGTCATGCAGCGGCGCGGGAAGCGAGTGCGTGACGTCATGCAGCCACGCCGGAAGCAAAAGCTAATGGTTATTGGAGTCCGTTGAAAGAGTCATGGGGCGTCCAGCAACCTGGGACTTTGAGCGAAGCGGACACAAGAATACAGGGTGACTTCTAAAGAGATATACAAGATGCCATATGAGAATACAGGGTGCCTCCTAAAGAGGTGTGCAGGATGTCAGAGCAAAGTACAGTACAAGATGCCAGATAACAATACAGGGTGACTTCTAAAGAGATATTCAAGATGCCAAATAAGAATACAAGGTAACTCTTAAAGAGGTGTACAAAATGGCAGAGAAGAATACAGGGTGACTCCTAAAGAGATGCACAAGATGTCAGAGAAGAATACAGGGTGCCTCCTAAAGAGGTGTGCTGGATGTCAGAGCAAAATACCGTACAAGATGCCAGATAAGAATACAGGGTGACTCATAAAGAGATATACAAGGTGACTCTTAAAGAGGTGTACAAGATGGCAGAGAAGAATACAGGGTGGCCCCTAAAGAGGTGCACAAGATATCAGAGAAGTTTACAGGGTGACTCCTAAAGAGGTGTACAAGATGTCACACAAGAATACAGGGTGACTCCTAAAGAGATATACAAGATGCCAGATAAGAATACAAGGTGACTCTTAAAGAGATGTACAAATGGCCGAGAAGCATACAGGGCGACTTCTAAAGAGGTGCACAAGTTGTCAGACAAGAATACAGGGTGACTCCTAAAGAGGTGTACAAGATGTCACACAAGAATACAGGGTGACTTCTAAATAAATATACAAGATGCCAGATAAGAATACAGGGTGCCTCCTAAAGAGGCGTGGAGGATGTCAGAGCAAATTGCAGGGTGACACGTAACGAGGTGTACAGTATGTTATTTTGCTTATTTCCATTCATACTTAAGATATGGGGTCATATTTTGGGGTACCGGTATGTCACCAGATGTGATAAGCACGTTTAGGATACAAAAGAGGGCGATTAGAATTATGGCAAATGTAAAACTAGAGAATCATGCAGACTTCTGTTTAAAGAGTTAAACATTCTCCCACTGCCCTGCATTCATATCTTTGAAAGTATTATGTCTTTTAAAAATAATTTAATGAATAAAGACTTTTTCTTTAAACAAACAATGATGTTCAGAGACATAACACAAGACAAAATCAAAACATTCATATTTCACACACACACACACAAGCATATATCAAAACGGAACTTTTCACACAGGAGTTAAATTATGCAATAAACTACCCCAGTACCGTATATAAAATTTGCCCCAAAAATTAAAACCTTTCAAAGAATGTTGAAAGCCTATCTGCAGTGCCATTGTTTTAACTCTGTATTCGAATATCTTAGTGTATAGAAACGATGAAATCTATAATTATATTGTTACGTGCCACCCCCTAGTGGCACTTTTGTTAACTGGATTTCGGTGGGTTGAAGCACAACACACATTGTTCCTTTAAAGAAACGTGTTAGCTTTATTGCGGCCAGAAAGATACACCACTCAACAGCAAATACAAGCAATTAGAAACTTACTCCAGTTTCCTCACGGAGAGAACACTTCCCTTTCACTTGTCAATAAGCCGCAGAAGTTAATCCCTCGTAATGAGGTGGCCCCGTGCGCTGGCTGGAAATATCTGCACTCAGCCTGTCACCGTACTACACACTGTTTCACAATACACCACAATCACCTCTGTCGCACTGGAAAACACACTCGTTCAAGACACAGTTCCTCTGTAGGCTTCTCATCATCATCGGCTTTAACTCGAATCCGAGTATAAATCTTCTTCTTTCAGTCCAGTTTGTGGATGTGTTTACGGTGACTAAAGAGTCCAATCCTGGCATGGAACAAGCGTCCACAAAAGTCACATAGTATTGCTGGAGGAGGACGTGGTTGGGCTGCTCGAAGATTCCTAGCTTGACGCTTGGCCTCTTCATGAGTGCGTCGATCCCTTTCAAACATCTTTACAGTATCCGAGATGGTACGGCGCCATGTTGAGCGGTCTTCAGCCAGCATGTCCCAGGTTTGTGAATCAAGACCTGTCAATTTCAGGGTCTGCTTAAATTGGTCCTTGTAGCGCCTCTTAGGACCACCATGAGGTCTGGTGCCATAGCATAACTCACCATATAGCATTTGACGAGGTAATCTCACATCATCCATCCGTTGGACATTAACAATCCATCTAAATTGGTGACCTATTATGGATGATTCTATGCTGTTGATTTGAGCCTCTTCCAGAACAGCAATATTGGTAATGCGGTCTTCCCATTTAATCCTCAGGATTGATCGAAGTTTTTGTAGGTGGAAGCGCTCAAGCTTCCTAAGATCACGTCGGTAAAGGGTCCATGTTTCACAGCCATACAACAATGTAGAAATGACTACTGCTTTGTACACCATAAGCTTTGTACTCATGGACAGATCTTTATTCATGAAGACCCGGTGCGCTAATCGTCCATATGCTGCATGGGCTGCGCCAATTCTCTTATCCACATCCTGCTCACAGGTACAGCTCGCAGAAATGGTACTGCCCAGGTACGAGAAGTGGTCAACCTGTTCTAATGGCAAATTTGAGATGGAGATATTGAACTGCGGAAGAGGTGTGCCTGGTGAAGGATGTGCCAAGACTTTAGTCTTATTGACATTTATGGTGTGACCAAAGCGATCACATGCACTTTTGTAACAATTAACTGACTCTTGCAGCTCTTCTGGTGTGAGAGTTGGCGACGCAGCATCATCTGCATACAACATATTAGTAACCTTAGTAACCTGAGTTTTCCTCAAGGAGCGAAGACGAGTTAGGTTGAAAAGCCCTCCATCAAAACGATACTTTACCTCCACACCTGGGATGTTTGTGGTTGGGGGCGTGGTGGCTCAGCGGTCTAGCTGTATGCCTCTCACCAAGGCGGTCCGGGTTCGATTCCCGGTCAATGCATGTGAGATTTTCGAAGTGAAATGCCATGTCCCGTGGTTCGGATTCCACGTAAAAAGGAGGTCCCGTGGCTCATAATCACAAGATTCACGGTCACGTAAAACTACAATCTTCCTTTTGTTTGTGGTTGAATCATAAAGCATTGCCGCCAAGTACAGCGCAAAAAGCGTTGGAGCCAGTACACATCCTTGTTTCAGTCCATGGGTAATGGGAAATTCATCGGACATCTTATTCTGATGGCAAACCTGACCTGTCATGCCATCATGGAGAGCCTTGATTAGATCTACAAAACGCTGAGGGCAACCAAACCGCTTCAGCACCGCCCACATGGCTGGTCTTGGAACCGAATCAAATGCCTTTTCCAAGTCATAAAAGACTAAGAAGAGTGGATTCTGTTGTTCTCTACATTTTTCTTGTAGCTGTCTCACACAGAAAATCAAGTCAATTGTGCTTCTGGAAGCTCTAATTCCGCATTGTGACTCTGGGAGGATCTTCTCAGAGATAACCTTGAGGCGGTTAAGTAGAATTCTTGCAAGAATCTTCCCCACAATTGATAGCAGTGATATACCACGGTAGTTGCCACAAAGACTGCGATCACCCTTTTTAAAGATAGTGACGATAGTGGCATTCTTTAGGTCTCCAGGTACCTTCCTTGATTCCCATATTCTGAGGATAAGGATGAAAATCCTTGTTTTGAGGGAATGGCTTCCGGCTTGAATTAGTTCCAGAGGGATGTTATCTGGGTCAGGTGCTTTTCTGGATTTCAATTGGGCGAGAGCTGCACTGAATTCATGATAAGTAGGAGGTACTGCCAAACACAGTTGTTCAGGTTGTTGCGGCACATCTCAGAGGAAGTCTTCAGCAGCTGCTGATGGACGATTAAGAGATTGGAGAAGTGCTCCTTCCAGCGTTCCAAGATTTTTTGATTATCAGTAAAGGTAGTAGAATTATCAGCACTTTTCAGTGTACCTGATGATGAGCGAGATGGTCCATATATTTCCTTGAGTACTGCATAGAAGTTCCTCAAGTCTCGAGCATCCGATAGTCTCTGCAGTTCCTGAGCCTTCTGTTGCCACCAAGTATTTTTTAATCTGCCTTATCTGCGTCTAGCATTTACCCTTGAGTTCCAGTAGTTTATCTCTCTATGTATTAGCAGTTGGGTCTTGAAGAAGGGCAAGATAGGCATTCCTTTTGGCATTGATGAGAGGCATAATTTCCTCATTGTAGTCATCAAACCAGTCTTGTCTTTTCCTGTCTTTTCCGCACTATAAAACCAATGGTTTCCTCAGCTGACTGCGTGATAATCTTCTGTAATGTGGCCCATTCTTGCTGAATGTCATTTGTTACTGTGTTTTCTGATAACTGGGTGACGATCCTGTTTCCAAAATGTTTATATATCGATTCATCCTGAAGTTTGGATGTATTAAACTTCTTTCTTGGCAAATTTTTGATGATCCTAGGTGGTTTAGGTCTGATGGATATCCTGAGCTTACATATAAGAGGTTTATGATCTGTCCAACAATCGTCTATATTCCTTGCTGTTCTGGTAATAAGAGTGTCCTTCTTATCACATTGCCGGGTAATGATATAATCAAGAATGTGCCAATGTTTGGAACGAGGATGCATCCACGTGGTTTTGAAGCGGTTAGGTAGCCGGAACTGCGTGTTGGTAATGAAAAGTTCATGTTCTGCACAAATACCAAGAAGCAACAGTCCATTGGAATTACATTTTCCAAGTCACTGTTTGCCCATCACATTATTCCATAGCCTGTGATCTTTCCCAACTCTGGCATTGAAGTCACCGAGGAGCAAGTGATTATCTGCAGATGGTACCTTGGAGATGATTTCACTTAGCTGATTATAGAACTGAGCCTTTACTTCAACATCAGAATCTAAGGTAGAAGCATAGGCAGAGATGAGTGTCATAAAGGAACCTCCTGAGAGTGGTATGCGGAGAGTCATGAGCCTTTCGCTGATTGCAATGGGCGTAAGTTGGTGATAATTTACCAGTTTGGTCTTCACAGCGAAGCCCACACCATGAATACGACATTCACCCTCCTCCTTTCCTTTCCATAAGATGGTATATCCTGTTCCAGATTCTGTAATCTTGCCTTCAGAAGACACCCTAGTTTCACTGAGAGCAGCAATGTCAACGTTGAGACTTGATAACTCATGGGTTACGAGAGCTGACCTTCTCTCAGGTCTAACGTTATTGTCCAAATCAGGCAAGTTTCTAATGTTCCATTAGCCAATAATCAATTTGTGATTCTTTACAGTTTTTGAGTTTCGACCGCATGAGGGGTGACTTGCTGTGTGCGGTTGCCCAGCCGGACCAAGATTGTGACTTCCGATGTTTAGCCCACCTTTTCTAGGGCCTTCCCCATGTGGGGTGGGCAGCGGTGATCCTAAATAGGCCTGTCCAAACACAGATGCAGGACAGAATTCCTGAGTAGTCACAGAGTCTCCGGAAGGCGACCATCACACATCTGCTGCCAACGTGCAGGTCCGAACTAGGGGCTTCCAGTTACACCCATAACCTGCCCCCACCGTCCATATCCCATCGCCGTTGGACTTTGAAAAGTGACGTTCGGAAGAAGTGCCACTGGCGTGAATTTCTTTAGTTTGGATCTCAGCTTGCCAAGACGAGACCCTCACACTATGATCTCTGAGCCTTATCCTGCGGCTCGCAAGGAATGAGACATGCAGGACCGAACACAGAGACTGCAACGAACTGCCGCATACTCAAGTACTACTGAGGTGCGCCTTTACAGCCAGTCCGTCTGGCGTGACCTCTTCCGCCTCTATGACCGTTGGGAGCCATGAGAGTGATTGGCTCCTCCTCCGATCATTTTGCCGTTGGGCCAAAACCTGCCCATCATAACTATGGACAATAGTTTGCCATATTAAACCTGAGCAATAGGCTGCCCCTTCCGCCAACCACACTGTGCCAGAGTTCACCTCTTTCACTGCAGGTACCGTTGAGGACTTCACCGTAACCCTGGCAAGGGACCCTAACAAGGTACTACCAGCCGGGCCAGCTGGAGCAGGGTTTTTTAAAGAGGTGTTACTCCTCTATCACTCCCTACTTGATCATACTATATATATATACTGTAACACTGTAGGTTAACAAGATGGCGGCTATGGCTAGTAATGTTTGTTCTCCATGCGGGAAAAAAGTGAAAAATTGCGAAGAATTTGTTAGTTGTGAAGGGGATTGTGGGCGTAATTTCCACAAGGAATGCACAAGACTTTCGAAGAAAGCCTAGGAGTCTGTAAAAAGTGATCCGCAAAAGGTGTGGAAATGCAATCGCGAGGATTGTCACCCTCCACTCAAGTTCAGTGAATGTGACTTGGTGAAGGCGATGACAGAAAAGATTCAGTTGTCAGTAAATGAACCAAGGAACACTTTCATGAATGATTTGAAAATAATTAAGCAAGCCACGGAATTCATTAACGAACAATTTGAAGATTTCAAAAACCTCACAAATGAGATACAAAAAAGAACACTAGAATTGGAAAAGTCGGTGGCAAGTATCAGCAGTGATACAAAGCAAGCGTTAGATGGGTCAGAAGACCTTAAGCAGTACACACGTAGGAATAATTTGCTATTTAGTGGAATTCCAGAAATGCCGAGGGAAAATGTGTACGACCTAGTGATCCAAGCTTCCAGGGCATTGGGGGTTGAGTTGGGACTCTGTGACATCGATGTCGCCCATCGTTTGCCGGCGAGAGGCGGAGACGTGGGGCGAATCGTGGTGAAATTCACCAACAGGTGGAAGAAGGATGAAATAGTGAATGCGAGAATTCAGAAGAGAGTTCTAACAACCCAGGACATTGGACTGAATTGCCCATCACGCATTTTTTTTTATAAATGACCACCTATCACCCAGGAAAGACTATATTGCAAGAAGATGCCGGATCCTGAAGCAGAATGGGAAGATATTTGGAACCTGGACAAGAGACTGCAAGATTTATGTTCGGGAAGCTCGAGATGGTCCAAGCACACTCATCGGCGGTGAAGCGAAGATCGCCCACCTCGAGAAAAAAATACGGACAATAGGTGCTGCAGGTATCACACACCAAAAGTTGCATATATATATTAAATGGACGGAGACGACTATAAACACAACGAAACATTAAGCTCAGTCGAAATTCATTGTGATTCTATAGAAAACTATAATTTACAGACTAAAAATCAGATCTTGAATTCAAAATTTAAATGTATCTACATCAATGCACGAAGTATTAGGAATAAGTTCGAGGATATTATGCTCCTTATTGACGAGATTTTAGAAATAGATTTAATAGTCATAACAGAAAATTGGTTGTCAGACCAAGAAACACACCATTATAACATTCCCAGCTTTGACTCACACCATGTAACACGAATCGGTACTGGACGAGGTCTGTCAATTTATATATCTAGAAAATGGGCGACCAAAGTTATTAACACCATTAACAGTTATCCACTGCCGGCTGGATCGCAACACTCCTGGTTGCTTTAAACTGCCTGCCCATTCGACGATTACAGCATTGGTTTGAGCGTACAACCTCGTTTCCAAATAAAGGCGCTAGGAAGCAGCACCAAGGCTCTGTGGCAGACATAAGTTTTGTATTGATGTTAATGGCAAAGTTGTGTTCAGAATGTATTCTGAATGATTTTATAATGCTGTACTGCTGCGTGCCCTTTTGTAAATCAGAACAGGGCAAGTTAGAATACCGGGGAATCTCATTTCATGAGATACCATCGGACAATTCACTGCGGGGGATGTGGTTACGTGCAATTTCCAGAGAAGGTGACGCAGGGGATGCAAATAAATAAATAAATAAATAAATACATACCGGCACATGAATGAATGATTGAGTAAATACGTGAGTAAATAAATATGTAAGTAAATAAATATGTAAGTAAGTAAATATGTAAATAGTAAATAAATAATTTAAGAAATATGTAAGTGAATAAATAAGCAAATAAATAAATGAGTAAACAAATAAATAAGAAAATAAATAAGTAAACAAATAAGTAAACAAATAAATAAGAAAATAAATAAGTAAATAAATAAGTAAACAAATGAATAAGAAAATAAATAATTAAATAAATAAATGTGTAAGTAAATAAGTAAATAAATAAGTGAATAAATAAGCAAATAAATAAGTAAACAAATAAATAAGAAAATAATTAATTAAATAAATAAGTAAACAAATAAATGCATGCCGGGTACAGTTGTAACTAAATAAATATGTAAATAAATAAGTGAATAAATAAGCAAATAAATAAGTAAATAAATAAGTAAGAAAATAAATAAGTTAATAAATAATTAAATAGATAAATACGTAAGTAAATAAAGAAATAAATAAAAAATAAGTAAATAAATAATTAAATAAATACATATGCAAGTACATGAGTAAATAAATATATACGTGAATAAATAAATAATAAATAAATAAGTAAAGAAATAAATAAGAAAATAAATAATTGAATACATAAATATGTAAGTAAATAAGTAAGCAAATAAATAAGAAAATACATAATTAAATAATTAAACATGTAAGTAAATAAACAAATAAGTAAATAAATACGTAAATAAATACATAAATAAATAAGCAAATAAATAAGTAAATAAATAAGAAAATAAATAAATAAATTTGTAAGTAAATAAATAAATAAGTAACAAATAAACAATCTGTCCAAAAAATCTGTAAAAATGTATAATACAGCCAGCACAATAAGACGGGTTATCAGACAAATTCACCTCACACCCAAGTACATGGGGCTACATGACCACGATGTCGCAAAGCCCCTAAATAAATCATCATCCCATTTTTCGGGGGCCGGAGGCATTTCTTTTCCCTGTCTTTTATTGTCCTTATTCTTTTCTTTTCATCTCGCCAAGTATGTCAGTTAGATTTAAGTCAGTTAGAAGTAGTTATATTTTTATTATCGGCTGCATAATTACGGGAAAATGAGCTAGACATTTCGCCCCTTAAAAACAATCGCCTCCAAATGTACAGTATTTTTGCTTTCCTTTATACTGAAAATTTGCCCGTAAGTATGTGTCTGAAAACTTTTAGATGTTAGAATAACAAAGGAACTAACTTAGTGTAATGTTTTCACGTCCGTCAATCTCGATATTAAGCCTCCAAACATAACAATACTTCGTTTCAGGTATCTTCCCCTTTAAGAAGCCGCGGCAATCTCAGTGCCTTGGTGCTGCACCTAGCGGTGAATTAATGCATATATCTTGTACGCCTGTGAGTGTCGAATGGGCAGGCAGTTTAAAGCAACCAGGAGTGTTGCGATCCAGCCGGCAGTGCAGTTATCACAGTATACTACAAATCGAAATATTTCAGAAACACAGAAGATATAATGTTATTGCTTACTATAATCCAAGGGAGAGTAATGCAAACGAATTTATGCTTGACCTTGAACACATACTTTGCAATACTAACAAATCAAACACACTACTTATCGGAGACGATAATGTAGATTTTCTAAAAGACAGCATTATTTACAGGGCCTATTCGTCTTCACTGAATTGCTTTAGTTGTTATCCATGCAATATAAAACTGCCAACAAGAATAAAACCTACTTCTTCAACTAATTGACCATATACATTCTAACTTTGCCAATAATGATAATTTCTATTTGTATAATGTTATGTGTGACCTTAGTGATCATAATATTTTAATTCTAGACATTTCATCACAACCAGAAGTGAGTACGCAATCCAATAATCGTTCCAATATAGAAACATTTACGAAAATAAATTATGCCAAACTGAACAATTTCTTTTCAAAAAATAAATTTCCAAATCTAAAAACTGACGTCAACGAAGCATATAATCAGCTTTGCAATTTCATTAGTGATGGACTTAGGACAGCTAGTATAAATATTAAGCAAAAACCACAGGTAAAAGGTACACACAAACTATGGGTAACACAGGAGTTTCTGGAAGTGGTAAAAAGAAAAAATAATTTGTATGCAAAAACTAAAACTAAAAACCCTTCAACTGAAACCATTCAAGAGTACACAAGATGCAGTAGGGATGTGACTAGTATGAAAAGAGAGCTGAAAAAGTTATACTATAATAATGTAATTAGAGAAGGGAATACGATAAAAGGAATGTGGAAGGCAGTAAATCAAATACTTGGCAAACCTAATAATAAACGAAACATTGTTGAAATTGAATATGAAAACATGCAATACACCACTAGCCAAGATATATGTAAAGCATTTAACATGTATTTCATAAATGTTGTAGAAAACTTGGTTAAAGATACTCCAATGATCCCAAATTTGCAATCGAACCAGACGATCTGTAACTGACTATTCATAAAACCAACAAATGTGACGGAAGTTAAACAAATCATTCAAAACCTTGCGAATAAAAAGAATTCCACAGATGATGGAATAAATAACATACTCCTTAAGAGATGTGCCAATCATCTGGCTCCATTGCTTGCTGATATAATTAACTTGTCACTGCAAACAGGAGTAATACCAGATAAATGTAAACTAGCAAGAGTGGTACCAATATTTAAAAAAGGTGATGTATCTAACCCCAGTAATTACAGACCGTTGTGTATATTATCCTTACTTGTAAAAGTACTGGAAATAGTAATCAAAAAACAAGTCCTGAATTTCCTAACAAAAAAACATTTTTTTCATCAAATATCAGTACGGCTTCCTTCCCAAACATAGCACTGATTCAGTAGCATTTAACGTAGTGTCACTTATACATAAAGCATTAGATAACAATAAAATAGCAGCAGGACTATTTATAGATCTTGCTAAGGTGTTTGACACTGTTAACCATACCTTGTTGCTAAGTAAACTATCAAATGCAGGAATTAGAGGAATAGCCTTTGAGTGGTTTAAAAACTACCTGTCTAACAGGAAGCAGTATGTTCATATTATTAAAACTAAAGGGTCCATTTCTGATGTTAAATGCGGACTCCCACAAGGGACAGTGCTCGGACCATTGCTGTTCCTGATTTTTATTAATGATATAGGTTATTTAGAGTTTACTGGTAAAATATTTCTATTTGCAGATGATATATTTCTACTTTACGAGAGCGCCTGTGAACAAACGATTATGCAGAATATGCAAAAAGATCTAAATATACAACATGGCTTTCAAAAGGTAAATTAATCATTAGTAGCTCAAAAACAAAATACATGCTATTTCACAAACCAGCTTACAGTCCAAGCACATGCAACATAGTTAAAATTGGTAATGTACCCATCGAACGGGTGAAACAATACACATATTTAGGCCTAACTTTGGACAATAACTTAAGTTGGAATGAACATGTCACAAATGTGAAAAAGAAAATTGTTAGTGTAATTGGTGTTCTAAAAATATTAAGGGAGTATGGAATAAGCAATCAACATTTAAGGAGCATATATGCCTCTCTTAATCATTCTCACCTTATGTACACGAACATAATATGGGGTAAATGTGCACGGGAATCAATAAATGAGCTAGAAGTTCTCCAAAAAAGAGCAATTAAAATCATGTATGGTTACGATTTTAGGAAACCAACTGTACAAGTATTTCAGGAGACAAACATATTGCCATTACGAAGCCAGCTCAAATACTCTGAAGCTTTATTTATGTTCAAATATAAACAAGGTCTTATTAATCTTAATACTGAGCTTCAATGCAGGAAAGACATTCATACCCATAACACAAGATCAGCAAACCAGTTATACATGGAGTCAACAAACACAACTAGATATGGTATTAAAAGTATTTCCTATTCAGCCAGCACATCTTATAACAACTTACCTCCTAAACTGAGACAAATTGTAAACTTAAACAAATTCAAAAAGGAAGCACGCAGGTACTTCCTGAACTATATGTTGAAGAATATAGATGAACCCATAAAGACTGAATAAATGATCCTACCACCTTAATATATTCTAGTATAAGTTGCTAAGCCATTATTTGTAAAGGGCAGTCCCCCCTTGAGCTACCAGCTCACTGGGACTTTCTGTACTCTATAAATAAATAGTTATACAGGCACACTTGCTAGTGCCTATACTATATACGATATCACTACTGCTCCATGTACTGTAGTAGGGTTGCACTGTACTATACACACTGTATAACTTTACACTATGTGCTATTGCACCAAACTGTCCCACTCCACTAGTAGTAATACCAACACTGTATAACATTACACTATGTGCTATTGCACCACACTGTGTCACTCCACTAGAGATATTCAAGATGCCAGATAAGAATACAAGGTGACTCTTAAAGAGGTGTACAAAATGGCAGAGAAGAATACAGGGTGACTCCTAAAGAGATGCACAAGATGTCAGAGAAGAATACAGGGTGCCTCCTAAAGAGGTGTGCTGGATGTCAGAGCAAACTACCGTACAAGATGCCAGATAAGAATACAGGGTGACTCATAAAGAGATATACAAGATGCCAATTAAGAATACAAGGTGACTCTTAAAGAGGTGTACAAGATGGCAGAGAAGAATACAGGGTGACCCCTAAAGAGGTGCACAAGATATCAGACAAGATTACAGGGTGACTCCTAAAGAGGTGTACAAGATATCACACAAGAATACAAGGTGACTCCTAAAGAGATATACAAGATGCCAGATAAGAATACAAGGTGACTCTTAAGAGATGTACAAATGGCCGAGAAGATTACAGGGTGACTTCTAAAGAGGTGCACAAGTTGTCAGACAAGAATACAGGGTGACTCCTAAAGAGGTGTACAAGATGTCACACAAGAATACAGGGTGACTTCTAAAGAGATATACAAGATGCCAGATAAGAATACAGGGTGCCTCCTAAAGAGGTGTGGAGGATGTCAGAGTAAATTGCAGGGTGATACGTAACGAGGTGTACAGTATGTTATTTTGCTTATTTCCATTCATACTTAAGATATGGGGTCATATTTTGGGGTACCGGTATGTCACCAGATGTGATAAGCACGTTTAGGATAAAAAGAGGGCGATTAGAATTATGGCAAATGTAACACTAGAGAATCATGCAGACTTCTGTTTAAAGAGGTAACATTCTCCCACTGCCCTGCATTCATATCTTTGAAAGTATTATGTCTTTTAAAAATAATTTAATGAATAAAGACTTTTTCTTAAAACAAACAATGATGTCCATAGGCATAACACAAGACAATATCAAAACATTCATATTTCACACACACACACACACACACACACACACACACACACACAAGCATATATCAAAACGGAACTTTTCACTCAGGAGTTAAATTATACTATAAACTACCCCAGTATATAAAATTTGCCCCGAAAATTAAAACCTTTGAAATAATGTTGAAAGCTTATCTGCAATGCCATTGTTTTTACTCTGTAATCGAATATCTTAGTGTATAGAAACGATGAAATCTATAATTATATTGTTACGTGCCACCCCCTAGTGGCACTTTTGTTAACTGGATTACGGTGGGTTGAAGCACAACACAGATTGTTCCTTTAAAGAAACGTATTAGCTTTATTGCGGCCAGAAAGATACACCACTCAACAGCAAATACAAGCAATTAGAAACTTACTCCAGTTTCCTCACGGAGAGAACACTTCCCTTTCACTTGTCAATAAGCCGCAGAAGTTAATCCCTCGTAATGAGGTGGCCCCGTGCGCTGGCTGGAAATATCTGCACTCAGCCTGTCACCGTACTACACACTGTTTCACAATACACCACAATCACCTCTGTCGCACTGGAAAACACACTCGTTCAAGACACAGTTCCTCTGTAGGCTTCTCACTCCCTCGCTGTCAAGAGAATCAGCTTCACTAGGGGTTTCGCAAGTCACGTCGCCAACAACTGTCGCTCAAGGTAAACGCTCGCACTAGCTCGAAAAACACACGCGACCCCGCTTGCCAGTTCGCTCTTATATAGCAGGCCGGTGACTCAATAAAAGCTTCTAGACCCATCCAGGGTTCACGGCTTCTCGAGGTTTCCATCACTGGCTGAGTCACGAATATTCTGGACCATCCCTTTGTCCTAGTAGTCCTGTTTCGTAAGGAGCACGTAATACACGGAGGCAGAGCTCAGTCCAGCCCGGTGGCAGTTGTGACTCATGCGGCGAGCGACGAAACAAACTCACAGCCGTAACACCACCCCCTTTCTAAAAGGCTGATCGTCCCGATCAATCATGGGTCCGTCTGTGTCCCTCCGTAGGCTGCCAGGCGATCTCGATGCACGATCTTCATCTTCACCCTCAGGCTCCGCTGGATCCTGAGGACGATATCGTCGATCCGTTTCACGACTCGGTACGGGCCCTCCCAGGGCTTCTGCAGTTTGGGTGACAGACCTTTCTTCCGTAATGGGTTGAAGAGCCAGACCAGGTCGTCCTCCGCCGGCATCCGTCTGTTCTTCGTATTGGGTTTTCATTCGGTCAGTCTCGATCCGCAGTTTCCTCCTCGCGAACGTGTGCACGTCCTCCAGTTGGACGACCAGTTCTTGACAATACTGGCTTACCGGGACCGGATCATTCCCAGGTCGGCCGAAGGCAAGATCGACAGGTAGATGGAGTTCCCTCCCAAACATGGCCTGGGCTGGTGTGCTCCCGGTGGCTTCATGCACGGCGGCGCGGTAGGCCAGGAGAAATAGTGGAAGATGTTTGTCCCAATCCCTCTGGTGCTCGCTGACGACTATTCGGAGATGGTTCGCGATGGTGCGATTGAATCGCTCTACCATCCCGTCAGACTAAGGGTGTAGCGGCGTTGTCCTTGTCTTCCGGATTCCCAGCAGCTGGCATAGGTTCTGGAACACCTGCGACTCGAAGTCCCTCCCTTGGTCGGAGTGCAGCTCCAGGGGTACTCCGTACCGGCTGACGAATTCCTTCACCAGGGTCTCTGCAATTGTCGCGGCTTTTTGGTTAGGGAGCGCATTTGCCTCTGGCCATTTGGTGAAGTAGTCGCTGACGGCCAATATGTAGCGGTTCCCTGCCTCGCTCAACGGGAATGGCCCAGCAATTTCGATGGCCACTCTCTCCATGGGGCCGCCCACGTTGTAGGTCTTCAGTGGACCCCGTCGTCTTCGTCCTGGGCCCTTGCTGGCTGTGCAATCATGGCACTTCACGCAGTGGTTCTCAACGTCTGTTCGGCATCCGATCCAGTAGAACCGCTGTCTCAGCTTCTCCAGGGTCTTCTTTATCCCTAGGTGTCCACCAGATGATCCTGCATGGACTTCCTTCAGGACTTCCTCCGTCATAGCCTTGGGAACGACGACTTGTTCCCGAGATGTCTTCCCGTCAGTGCTCTCCCAGGTACGGCAGATGAGGCCATCCCTTACAACCAGCGAGTCCCACTGCGCCCAGTATGGCTTAAAACTTGATCTGCAGTCACTCACAATGTTCCACCCGGGTCTGGGGACACAGGTCCTCTTCCATTCGGCTAGCAGTCCCAGGTCATCATCTTCCGCTTGCGCCCGCGTGAAATATTCGCGGCTCCAGCTCCCTTGAATTTCCACGGTAGTCCTTCGGCACTGTATCCCGGTGCTCTCCTCCCTTCGGGCACAGAAGGTGCAGTCTTCGGGGCACGGTCTTCGTGACAGGGCGTCGGCGTTAGAATGCAGTTGGCCTTTCCTGTGCTGGATCTCAAAGTTGTACTGTTGCAGCCTCCCTAACCACCGCGCGAGTTGATCCTCGGGTTGCTTAAAGTTCAGGAGCCACCGCAGAGATGCATGGTCGGTCCTGATGAGAAATTCTTGCCCGTACAGGTACTTGTGAATGTGTTCAATAGTCTTCACGATGGCGAGCAGCTCCTTCCTGGTGACGCAGTAGTTCCTCTCTCGCTTTGACAAGGCATTGCTGATGTAGGCAACTACTCTCTCCTCGCCGTCCACTATTTGCGACAGGATTCCCCCTATACCAAAGTCGCTGGCGTCGGTATCGACGATGAACCTTGTTCCAGGTCTGGGGTAACCCAGAATAGGTGCGGTGCACAGAGCCTGCTTGAGTTGTTCGAAGGCACTGTGGCATTCTGCTGTCCACGTGAAGATTTGGTCCTTCTCAGTCAGTCGATGCAGTGGTTTGGCGATGTCGGCGAATCCTCTCACGAAGCGACGGTAATAAGTGCAGAGTCCCAGGAAGCTTCGTAGTTGGGACTTGTCCTTCGGAACTGGCCACTCCCGCACAGCTGTGGTCTTTTCTGGGTTGGTGCGCACCCCTTCCTCGGAGACAATATGACAAAGGTACTGGACCTGCTTCTGGAAGAGCTGACACTTCTTGGGGCTCAACTTCAGCTGGGCAGCCCGTAGCTTCATCAAGATCTCTTTCAGATTTCTGTAGTGCTCCTCGAAGCTTTTTCCCAGAACGATGACGTCGTCTAGGTAGACCAGGCAGGTATTCCAGTGCAGTCCCCTCAGAATGGACTCCATTAGCCTTTCGAAGGTCGCAGGGGCGTTGCACAGACCGAATGGCATGACGGTGAACTGCCAGAGCGCGCTACCCACAGAGAAAGCCGTTTTCTCGCGGTCCTCAGGGTGGACCTCCACCTGCCAGTAGCCATTCTTCAAATCCAAGGTGGAGAACCATATTGATCCTGACATGGTGTCCAGCGTGTCGTCGATCCGGGGTAGAGGTTAGCTGCCCTTCTTCGTGACGTCGTTCACCCGCCTGTAGTCCACGCAAAACCTGGTGGAACCGTCCTTTTCTTCACTAGCACGACCGGCGAACTCCAAGGACTATGTGATGGCTCAATCACCCCTTGCTCCTTCATGTCTTCTGCCATCCGGTCGACTTCGGCTTGCTTGGCGAGCGGGACAAGTCGGAATGGGGCCCTAATCGGTGCGCTGTCCCCAACGTCGATTCTGTGCTGGACCAAGCTTGTCCTGCCGAAGTCTTTGCTCCCCACGGAGAAGACATCCTGGAATTCGCGTAGCAGGTCCTGAAGTTGGCGTGATTGTTCCTCGTCTAAATGGTCCTGGGATCCTCGGTACAGCTTCTGTAGTTCTTCTGGCAGTGCGCGTCTTCTTCGGTTGTCCGTCCGCAGGTGTACGTCCGTCGTATCTGTGATGCGGGCAATCAAGGTAACGGGCTCACAGACTCCTAGGTTGGTGTCCCAGTGAACCGTAATGTCGTAGTCGTTCAGGTTGAACAGGCGGACGTACGGCCGAGACGTCGTGTTGATGAGGGTCTTGGCAACTAGCAATCCTTTTGTTTGGATGTCCTCATATTTTGGCTCGATGACAGCCGTCACTCCCTCAGCAGTTCCGTCGACAATTACGGCGGCGCTGACCTCCGTCCTGGCAGGAACGATGCCGTCCTCTCTCAGACTTACTCGTCGTGCGGTGACGGCCTCGTGTGCTGGTTGCAAAGCAAGTTCCTCACCTCCGAAGTGCAGAGTGTTGGTACTCAGGTCTAAGATAATGTTGTTCTGGTCCAGGAAGTCCAGTCCGATGATCACTTCGTTTGATACGTCAGCCACAAGCACTGGATGCTTCGCCGCCCGTCGACCAATGACGAACTCCAGTGATGCTTCGCCATGTACCGGTGCGGTCTCTCCGGTCGCGGTTATTAGCTGGAGGTTCCTTTGCGTGGGTTGCACTCTCCACTTCGGGATCACGGTGGGATTGACGATGGTCCTCGACGCTCCCTTGGCGATCAGCATGGGCCAGCTCACTCCGTTGACGACTCCGTCGACCATCAGGCTGCTATTGTCCCTCCGTAACTTCGTCACCCGCACTTGGACTGCCGGGGCTTGACGTCTGTCACAAGCCAACCTTTGCCCCCCAAGGCTGGCTAATACTCGTTTCCCTGGGCAGCGCGGTTTTCAGACGACAGATTTCCCGTTGGATACCCTCGGCGGCGGCGATCACCGCAGTCATTGCTCAGGTGGCCATTCTTACCGCAGGTCCAGCAAGTCGGTAGTCCTCTTCCGGGATGCCTCTCCGGCTGTCTTCCGGCTGTGTCGTTGCTGGTGGTGCCGCGACTATCGAAGAAACGGCTTAGCGCCTCCATCAATTCGACGACCAGGGGCTTGGTCTCGTTGGTTTTTGCTGGTTCGTCAACGTCCACTTGACGCACCCGCGCGTGCATTCTAGATGCCTGTTTTGCCGTCTCGAACTCAAGTGCGTGGCTCAGCGCATCTGCCAGGGTCCTATTGCACGCGAGTCGCAGTGCCTGTTGAGTGTCCGAGTCCCGTAGCCCGTCGGTGAAGCTCTGCGTCGCAATCTGTTCCAGAAAGTCGGCCGGCGTGGTTGGATAGGCGAGCCTTACGAGGCGTGCAATGTCCATCTCGAACTCCTGCAGGCTTTCCGCGTTCTTTTGTACCCGGGTCCGGAGCTGCATCTGGTAGGCCTGCTGAAGATGGCTATCTCCATATCGGGACTCCATATGGGCGATTAGTGAAGCGTAGTCCTGGGATCCAGTCGGGATGGCTTGAAGGACGTTAAGGGCGTCACCTCTCAGCGCTACAATGAGAACTGTAGCCTTTTCTGTGTTGTTCCAGTTACAGGCCGCCTCGAACTGACGTATGTGCTCCACGGGACCTTTCCGTCGAAGGTTGGGGGTGTCACTCTGCTCTGTCACGTTCCTGACGTTCCCGGTGTACCTGTGGGCGGGCGTCGGCGCAGCTCGGCAACTTCCACTTGTAATGCGTCGAATTTCTCCTCCACCCCCATCAGTGGGCGTCGGCGCAACTCGGCAACTTCCACTTGTAAGGCGTCGAATTTCTTTTCCACTGCCGTGACTTCCTCACGTAGGCCCTGTTCTAATTTCTTCAGGTCTTGTGCTAGCTTAGTCTGGCCGTCTTCCATCTTCTTCTGGCCATCCTTCAGGTCCTTGGCTAAGTTCTGGCCGTCTTCCATCTTCTTCAGGTCCTCCGCTAACTTATTTTGACCGTCTTCCATCTTCTTCTGGCCGTCTTCTAATTTGGCAGTTAGGTCCTTGGTTAAATTCTTCTGGCCGTCTTCAAATTTGGCTGTTAGGTGCTTGGTTAAATTCTTCTGGCGTTCTTCTAATTTGGCTTCCATGCCACGTAACTTTTCAAGCAATGCTGCCAATTGCGCTTCCATTTTGGTTGTTTGTCTTGTAAAGGGCATGCACTCACAGGAAAATTTAAAAAAAAATGACCTGCTCGGGTTTTGAAACCAGGACCGTCAGGTGTTGTGCTTGTGTTTGAGTTCGTAATCCGGCTTCTGACACCAGTTGTTACGTGCCACCCCCTAGTGGCACTTTTGTTAACTGAATTACGGTGGGTTGAAGCACAACACACATTGTTCCTTTAAAGAATCGTATTAGCTTTATTGCGGCCAGAAAAATACACCACTCAACAGCAAATACAAGCAATTAGAAACTTACTCCAGTTTCCTCAAGGAGAGAACACTTCCCTTTCACTTGTCAATAAGCCGCAGAAGTTAATCCCTCGTAATGAGGTGGCCCCGTGCGCTGGCTGGAAATATCTGCACTCAGCCTGTCACCGTACTACACACTGTTTCACAATACACCACAATCACCTCTGTCGCACTGGAAAACACACTCGTTCAAGACACAGTTCCTCTGTAGGCTTCTCACTCCCTCGCTGTCAAGAGAATCAGCTTCACTAGGGGTTTCGCAAGTCACGTCGCCAAAAACTGTCGCTCAAGGTAAACGCTCGCACTAGCTCGAAAAACACACGCGACCCCGCTTGCCAGGTCGCTCTTATATAGCAGGCCGGTGACCCAATAAATGCTTCTAGACCCATCCAGGGTTCACGGATTCTCGAGGTTTCCATCACTGGCTGGGTCACGAATATTCCGGACCATCCCTTTGTCCTAGTAGTCCTGTTGCGTAAGGCGCATGTAATACACTGAGGCAGAGCATAGCCCAGCCCGGGGGCAGTTGTGACTCATGCAGCGAGCGACGAAACAAACTCACAGCCGTAACAATATTTTACTTTTCTATTTTAATTGTAATACCTAGCTGTAATAGTTGTATTTATAGAATTAAGTTTTCATATAATAATAATAGAGTAAGGTGTAAATAGTTTTCCAATAAGATTGTATCTCTTAAGATCTGTTAGTATAATAAGTTATAAATAGCTATTGTATCATTAATATATACGTGTAAGTTACTTTATTTTATAGAAATGTAGGAACAAGGGAAGCTGTACTAAGTCTTAGGCTGATTTTAGAAGGTAGAATAAGGAAAGATAAGAGAACGTTCATGGCTTTTGTAGACTTAGAAAAGGCTTTTGATAACGTTGATTGGACTAAATTGTTTGACATTTTGAAATCAATTGGAATAAAGTACAGGGATAGGAGGGTGATATACAATCTGTACAGAAACCAAACAGCAGTCATTCGAGTTGAAGGACATGAGAGAGAAGCTGGTATTCAGAAAGGTGTAAGGCAAGGCTGCAACTTATCACCCATACTTTTCAATCTTTACATTGAACAAGCAATGAAGGAAATTAGGGAAAAATTTAAAGTGGGGGTGAAGATTCAAGGAGAAATAATTTCAACTCTGAGATTTGCTGATGACATAGTCATCTTGGCCGACAAGCCTGAGGATTTGAATGAGTTTTTGAATGGTATGGACTCCGTCTTACAGAAAGAATTCATGATGAAAATTAATAAATGTAAAACAAAAATACTGGAATGCAGCCGAAATAAATCAGAAACCTCTATGGAGATCAAATTGGCAGGTGAAAAGCTGAAGGAAGTAGGAGACTTCTGTTACTTAGGAAGCAGAATAACCAGTGATGGACGAAGCAAAGAGGATATTAAAAGTAGGTTGGCTCAGGCAAAGAAAGCATTTCTACAAAAAAGGAATCTGCTGACATCGAATATAGATTTAGGTATTAGGAAGTCATTTTTGAAAGCCTTTGTCTGGAGCGTGGCGCTCTATGGAAGTGAAACTTGGACTATTGGTGCAGCAGAAAAGAGGAGAATTGAAGCATTTGAAATGTGGTGTTACAGGAGAATGATGAAGATCAGATGGGTAGATAGGGTTACAAACAAAGAGGTATTAAGACGAGTGGGAGAGGAGATATGTTTCTGGCGACTGCTAATGAAGAGAAGAGATAGGTTGGTAGGACACATACTAAGACACCCAGGAATAGCATTCTTAGTTATGGAAGGAAGGGTCGAGGACATAAACTGTAGGGGTAGACCAAGGTTAGAATATGTTAAACAGATTGCCTCCGATGTAGGGTGTCGGAGCTATGTAGAGATGAAACGATTAGCTCAGGACAGGGAGGCATGGAGGGCTGCATCAAACCAGTCAAAAGACTGAAGACTCAAACAACAACAGAAGTAATTACTGGCGTGTCCTATATCAAAAATGTATTATATACATGTAATTGATCAAATGGATTAATAAAAATCTAATCTAATCTAATCTTAGAGAATCAAGCGATATTACTGATTTGAGAAATGAAGTACGGAAAGATTTGAGGCAAGTTTTAGCTAACTTTTTCAAGAAGAGAGATGACAAATTGAGGGAAGAGTTAGGAAAACTCGAAGCGAAACCAGATAGGATTGAAGATGACCGAGAAAGCATAGACAGTCGTCTACAGTATAAAATGAATATGAGTCAAGAAACAGAACGCGTTCATAGAGAATATGGCGGTACAGGAGGAATGTATAACCAGGGAATGCACAGGGGTAATTAGAACGTCGTTATACTTAAAAGTATAGATGACAAGCCTTCCAAATTTATTGGTATTGGGAATTCCACTGCCGTTGAATTTTTAAGGGACATGCGATGCTATCTCGACGATAATAGGATATCGCGAGATGGAGAAATGAGGGTGGTAGAAACGTTTTTGGACTCAGAAGCCCTTATTTGGCATCGCGCTTTTAGATACACGTATTAAAATTTTGAGGAGTTCGCGGGTGCTCTACAAAAGAGATTTTGGAGCAAAGAACTTCAACAAGATATAAGAGCTTGTAACTTTTTACCAGCCCTTCTTGGGCGACTGATTTAAAACTTCCCAAAATCATCCTCCTATTTTTGATCGGAAGTACTTCATCATATACCACACAATTGAAATGGCAGGGTCGTGGAGTGTTGGACACACATTTGGTCAACCTAACTGGTATCATTTGGGCGTTCAACTATTAGGTGTAATTCCCTATAAAGAAAACTAATTATAACCTTCAAAATATGTGTATTAATATCAACTTTAAACATATGGCGGGGACTCTCGTCGAACAGACTATGGTTTACTATCTTCTCTCCTCGGCAATGACGAAAACATGTGACCCAAAATGAATGTTGGAATATAAAGATGTTTGTTACTCACTCATCGACGATCTAGCAGATAATCTACGAGACATGCTCGATAGATCAGTTCTCCCCAGCATTTCTAAGATTTTCCACACGTGGTTTGAGGTTAGAGATGTTTACTGGTTTACATAGCCACATCTCTGCGAGAGAAATGAATGTGCTTCCGTACCCAACTTGAATTGTGCTAACAGAGATAACATCGTTGTGATATGTAGCCGTTTCGAGTACATTCACAAGCCATGCTTTCAACGAAACTGTTTCTCCAAATAGGCCTACGCCAAATTACGAGAACGCGACCTTTCCAATCAGACGCTACAATAGAAGTGAAGCCTCGCTTGACGAAAAACCCACCGCTCATCTTGTAAACACATGTTTTCGTCTTTCTCCGCCAGGGTCATGATACCCTCCAACCCATACAAAATACACCAATAATCTCGAACCCATGTATATTTCTTACAACTCGTGGCGCGAAACTCTTCTCTGACGTCAGAACCTTACACAATTTACACAAAGCTTTCTTCAAGACAAGGGAAGTTATTCTCGGCCCAATCTAAATTTGGCCTAGAGTTTCCTGCTGTTGCAACATCTTGTAGCTTACCTACACAATCCGCTGTCTTGTATACTGACATCTCCCATACAAATTAAATGAAATATTCCTGACTGAGTCCCCGAGATACACAAGATATATATACACTAAATAAAATGAAATTCTACAACCTAAATGATGATGATGAACAAGAAAAGAAATGGTATGAACAAATTACCCTAACCTGACTTCTCTTGCAGTCAACCAAATAAGGGTTTGGGAACATTGTGACCGGAACAGTCACAATACGCCCCCATGTGATTCACACGGGTGAAACAAGTGTGGATCACAAACACTCAAACAAGCAACGCACTGAAAACACAAAGAATTACACTATTACATAAATAAACCCTGGAAGACATATATACATACACACTTGTCAAATTTTCACACATTCTCACTCTCTCGAATGTCTTATTGTGTCCATTTCCTAGCCTCACTGATTTCTCTCAAGTGTCTTAGGTCTACCACTTCATTTTCTTCGTCTCATCATGAGACCCTATCGCTTCACAAGCCATGGTATTTGCCTGCACAGGCCTTATCATACCATCTATCCATCTAACACTCGATGCCACTTTGCTGGTTAGCATTCTTCGTCACATCTCTTGAGTTTTGTCATGCCATCACGTTATGTTGACTGATTCTCTAAGAGTCCATGCCATATTATTTTACAGAGTGATATCTACGGAGATTCCTAATATTATGTGTACTGACAGACTTACCATCCTGGTCCGTTAAACTATAGGCACACTCACCAATACGTTTAACCACCTTAAAAGGCCCCTGAAATAGATGAAAAAACTTCCCTATCTCCTTATCTACAGCTGAAGACGGATATGGAACCCTCAGAAGCACCTGATCGCCTACTTCAAAAGAATCAAACTTTACCCGCTTCTGCTGGCGCCTACGCTTATTCCCTGCCTTGATTAAGTTGTCCCTAGCCAGCTGGATACAAACATCCTTCCCAATCTCCTCTCCCGTGACCAAACCTAGCATTCTAGCAAGCTCATTGGTAGGCTTCCTACCATACTGAATTTCATAGGGAGTGCATTTTACACTCTCATGGAACGTACTATTGAACCATCGTTCAATATCTCCTAACTTGGAGAACCACGCATTGTGGCGATTGCTCACATAGGTGCGAAATACTCTCCCTAATTCTCTCATAACTCGTTCGGACAAATTCCCTTGAGGATATCGAATAGATGAGAATATGTGCTTGATACCCAATTCACTCAACTTGGTTTTCCAGATCTTTGAGGTGAATTGACTACCGTGGTCTGATAGTATCCTGAGAGGCACCCCAAACTCAGGTACATACTTATCAGTGATCTGTAGGACACAACCCTTCCCGGTCGCTTTTCTCAGGGGATACAGTTTGACGAGTTTACTGAATGCGTCAACAACCACGAAGATATACTGATATCCAAACTGAGCTTTAACCAATGGACCATACAGATCGACACAGAGTAAATCCCTTGGTTTTTCTGTGATCACCATTTGCCGAGGTCCCTCAAGAAACCTCGTTGGGCATTTACACCGTTGACACGAGTCACAACTTGCCAGAACTTTCCTAATCTGCCTTCCCATGTTCTTCCAAATGAAATGCTGCTGAACAGCAAAAAGAACCTTGCTTGATCCAAAATGCCCTAAAGCCTTGTGATGATACCAAATCATCGTTACCTGCAATGAGCTTGGCACACACACTCTCCAGGCACCTTCATGGCACAGCCTAGCCAAGAAACCACACTCCAACTTGTACCAATACTTTCCAACCTTAATTCTACTATCCACATCCATACCTCTCAACTGAGTCAAGATATCACCTAAGACCTCATCCTTCTCCTGCTCTACAAGCAGATTCCTTAAGCAGCGTATCTCATAATCACACTCGCTTACCTTGGTTACGCAGATAACAACACCTTCCTGTACCTCCAGTACCTGATGACCCTCATCACCCCCAATGTTTCTACTCATGAAGTCAGCCACAATGTTCTCAGTACCCTTAATATGCCTTACCTCAAAGTTATATTCACTTATAGCCAATATCCACCTTGACATCCTGTTCGAAGTGAGCTTGCAGGATCCAATAAAAAGTAATGCATGATGGTCAGTCAGTATCTGCAACTTACTGCCCAACACATAACTCCTAAACTTCCCTAGAGAGTATACGATTGCTAACATCTCTATTTCAGTAATTGTATATCTCTTCTCCGCCATGCTTAGCCCTCTGCTTGCTAATGAGACAATCCCTAGATTGCCCTCACTATCCTCCTGACACAAAATGCCTGAGATGCCTTGCATGCTCGCATCAGTCATCAAAATGTAGGGACAATCCAGACGAGGATACCTAAGCATGACAGTCTCTACAAAGCCTCTCTTCAACTCCTTAAAAGCCTCATCGTGCACCTGGGTCCATACCCACTTAGTACCCTGCTTCAGCAATTCCCTAAACGGTTCTACAAGACAGGAATATTTAACTACGAATCTACGAAAATAATTGAAAACCCCTAATATTGACCTCAATTGTTTGGCGTTACGTGGTGTAGCAGTGTTGTGAATCTTGTCTAATCGTGACTGTTCGGGAGACACCCCTTGTGTTGTGATAGTATGCCCTAAAAATGTGATTGATGTTGTGCAAAACAGAGACTTCTTAAGTTTAATTGTAAATCCCCCGTCCCTTAATTTCCCCAAAACAATGTCTAAGTGATCCAGGTGTTCCTTTAATGTGTAAGATGCAACAATTAAATCATCTATGTACATTGTCACAAACTCGTGTGTGTCCCTCCCTAACACTAGATTTAAGGCCCTAATCAACGCTGAACTGCTGGTCTTTGTTCCGAAAGGAACGACCCTGAATTGGTACAAACCACTCTTAAAGCTAAACGCAGTCAACTTCCTGTCCTGTTCTCTCAACGGTACCTGCCAAAATGATGCACTCAGATCCATAGTGGAAAACCATTGCTTACCATTGAATTTCTGAACCAGTTCCTCAACACATTCTGGCCTCTGTTGGTCCCCAGATATCCTACAATTGAGCTGCCTGGCATCAATACACAACCTGACCGAGCCATCACTCTTCCCAACCACAACTAAGGGATTCAGATATGCACTAGTTGAAGGCTCAATAATACCCTGATTCAGCATAATGCCTATTTCTTTCTCCACAGCATCAGCAAATTTGTGAGGTATCGGGTACTTGGGTCCTGAAAATGGAGAATGATCTACAATTTCGAACTGATGCGTATAGACATGTGTTAGCCCTGGCTTGTCACTGAAAACTTCTTGGTTTAGCTCTAAAACCTCTAACAACTTATCCCTCTCCTCAACACTTAAACCACTCTTATCCACAGCCTGCTGGAGTTGATCACACTTATCACCCTCCACAGCAATGTGACATAAATCCACAACTTCCTCCTCATCGTCAGCCTTACCTTCTGCCATATCCCCTACAGTGACCTCAGTAACACATGCCTTTACTGTCTTATCTACACTCTTGCATTTCATTCTCATCTCCTGGCTTATATTCCCCCTCACAAAGTTGATGACACCCCGGTCAAAATCAATAACAGCACTATGCTCGTTAAGCCAGTCTATCCCCAAAATCATTTCATAAATTAGGTTAGGAATTACCAAGCAAGTCTTGTGGTCAACTTCATTACCAAACCTCATGGGCAACAATACCTGCTTTCCCACTCTTTGGGATTTATTACCAACAGCAGTTACCACATATGTCGACTTAACTGGAATTTCTTCCAACTTACCACCGTCCTTGATTAAAGTATCATAAAATCCCTTACTGATGACACTTCTCTCACTCCCCGAATCCACCAATGCCTGCACTTTCTTACCTAGTATGCTCAACTCAACAGTTGACATAAAAGCCTCCTTCTCCCCGATACATGAGAACTCCTGCTGGTCAGCTAGCAGATCCTCCCGACTCATAGGCATAAAATCCTCCTCACCCACAATAACACACTGCTTGACTTCATTTCTTACGGACTGCCTGACTGACCTCCCTGCACAGCCCGTTCGGAGTTTAAAGCTCCTTGACCACCTTGTTCTTGTCTCCTCTGGTTCACCTGTACTCTTTCGTTACCACCTTCCTGACGCCCCCCACCTCTCTGATAGTTACCTTCCTGTCGCTGTGAATTATCCTGACGCCCCCCACCTCTCTGATAGTTTTCCTGCCTCTGCTGATAATCTCTTTGCTCCTGATTAAATCTACCCCTATTAAACTCCTGATTATTCCCCCTATTGCCCCTAAATTCCTGTTTGACCTCTGGCCTCTCCATGTGCTGCTTGCCTAAAACGTCAAAGCTCGTAAGAAGCTCTTCCAACTCTTCTACCGTCCTTACCTTCTGCATACAAGCTGCCTCCTGAATTCTAGGTGGGAAGTGCTTCAACATGACCCTAACCACATCACTGTCAGAGGTCAGCCCATCCAAATTCTTCCAAATAAGTACATGTGCCAAAAAATATTCTGTCAGGGATACCCCTTCTCTCTCCTTATATTTCCCAAAAGTTAATTTTTCCCTTTCCCTGGACTGTACCCCCTCCCCCCAGAACTTAGCTTTGAATTTATCCCTGAATTCCCTTAAACTATTCATGTTAGGCCTGTATATTTGGAACCATGCTTTCACATCCCCTTGAAATGAGTTAGACAAGATCTCCAACACTGTTTCCCATTCGACAACCCCGTCTTCTAGATCCTTGCTGAATTTCTTCTCAATGGTTTTTAAAAACTCCATAGGGTTGAACTGCCTTGAGTTAAATTGTGGCAGACCAGGGTCCCTGAGTAGCAAACTAGATGGCATCACAACCCTTTGACTCATCGGTCGCTCTTTCAACTCTCTCCTGACCTTTATCAGCTCTTCCTGCAGCTTTTCGTTTTTCTCGGTCAATGCCACCTGCTTCCCTCTCAGACCCTCAATCTCTCCCAACTTATTTTCAACGGCACCTACTCTATCTAAATATTCCCTCTTATTCCCACTTACAGTGTTGCATATCTCATCACACTTTCCCGTTACATTCTGTACTTCTGCCCTTGAACTAGCTATCTCTGACTTAATTTTCGTTATTTCCACATCTTGCTGGTTCTGATGGCCTTCCATTCCTTCTAGCCTACTTGTGATCCCAGCCTGATTCCCCTGCATTTCTGCCCTGATTTCCTCTCCCTGTTTGCTAATTTTCCCACTTAATTCCAGGTTCATACTCTCCATTCTACTATTAAGGACAGACTTATGGTCCCGTATTTCTTTGCTGAGACTCTCTATCCTTGTGTTCGTGGCCCTGTTGCTCTCCTGAATTTCCTTACTTACAAATTCCTTCACTTCTACTATCTGTTTGGTCACTGACTCTACCTTCTCATTTACATAGCCTACCTGCTCCTTAATTTCCTTACTCATAGATTCTCCTTGCTTCTTAATCTCTTTTATTTCACTCAGTAGCATTTGGATCAAACTATCGTTCATAACCCCCCCCCCCCCATTTACATTTAAGTTACTACCTTCAGCGATCAGCTGCGACTCAGTAGTAACAATGGTAACATATGTTCCCACTGTCTTTTCCACATCTTCCTCACTGCCACTTCCCCCAGTTTCCTGATTACCTGACATTTTACTGTTTGATTTACACACAACCCTTGACCTTAATTCTAAATTGTCTGATGTGGACACACCCCTTAAAACAAAACAAATTACTGTGAACCCTAATACTCCTAAGGTGTCTATCGGCTGTGTGCATATGTGCCCTAATGATACCTGCTAGGTTTCCCTACTCTTGCCCCACGTTGAGGTGCTATGTTGTAACTTTTTACCAGCCCTTCTTGGGCGACTGATTTAAAACTTCCCAAAATCATCCTCCTATTTTTGATCGGAAGTACTTCATCATATACCACACAATTGAAATGGCAGGGTCGTGGAGTGTTGGACACACATTTGGTCAACCTAACTGGTATCATTTGGGCGTTCAACTATTAGGTGTAATTCCCTATAAAGAAAACTAATTATAACCTTCAAAATATGTGTATTAATATCAACTTTAAACATATGGCGGGGACTCTCGTCGAACAGACTATGGTTTACTATCTTCTCTCCTCGGCAATGACGAAAACATGTGACCCAAAATGAATGTTGGAATATAAAGATGTTTGTTACTCACTCATCGACGATCTAGCAGATAATCTACGAGACATGCTCGATAGATCAGTTCTCCCCAGCATTTCTAAGATTTTCCACACGTGGTTTGAGGTTAGAGATGTTTACTGGTTTACATAGCCACATCTCTGCGAGAGAAATGAATGTGCTTCCGTACCCAACTTGAATTGTGCTAACAGAGATAACATCGTTGTGATATGTAGCCGTTTCGAGTACATTCACAAGCCATGCTTTCAACAAAACTGTTTCTCCAAATAGGCCTACGCCAAATTACGAGAACGCGACCTTTCCAATCAGACGCTACAATAGAAGTGAAGCCTCGCTTGACGAAAAACCCACCGCTCATCTTGTAAACACATGTTTTCGTCTTTCTCCGCCAGGGTCATGATACCCTCCAACCCATACAAAATACACCAATAATCTCGAACCCATGTATATTTCTTACAACTCGTGGCGCGAAACTCTTCTCTGACGTCAGAACCTTACACAATTTACACAAAGCTTTCTTCAAGACAAGGGAAGTTATTCTCGGCCCAATCTAAATTTGGCCTAGAGTTTCCTGCTGTTGCAACATCTTGTAGCTTACCTACACAATCCGCTGTCTTGTATACTGACATCTCCCATACAAATTAAATGAAATATTCCTGACTGAGTCCCCGAGATACACAAGATATATATACACTAAATAAAATGAAATTCTACAACCTAAATGATGATGATGAACAAGAAAAGAAATGGTATGAACAAATTACCCTAACCTGACTTCTCTTGCAGTCAACCAAATAAGGGTTTGGGAACATTGTGACCGGAACAGTCACAAGCTGAGATCTACTCGAAATAGTATGCATACGCAGTACCCACTCGTTATGTTAGCCTCTTTACGAGTAAACTCGCCCGTCCCCAGTTTCTTCAGCCACCATTGGCAGAGTCGGAACTTGTTCACGCAATTTCGAGACAGTTACCAACGGAGGTCAGAAAAACACCTAGTCTCAGCGAATGTATCTGCATTAGAAAGTATGGCCAAGATTTTAAGAAAACTAGACCATACTAGTACTTTGTCCAATACGCCAACTAATAATAATAATAATAATAATAACAGGTCGAGACAAGATAGTCGAGACATTTATACAGTCTTGGTGGACCAGACTCAGCAAACACAGAATAGTGTAGGACTCACTAGAACCAATTACGATGGCAGAAAGAAGAATGAACCAGGATATAGGAGACCCAGAGAGGGCAGACCGTATCAAGCCAGATATTGGAACAATGGACAACAGATAACTAGTTACCATCAGAACACTAATGATTATAGGAGAAACGGGTATTATAATCCTGAGAACAGAACTAACGGAGAAGGCTATAGGAGGTACAAGAACTGGAACGATGATAACTTCGCCAGGCGAAAACAGCAACAAAGATCACAACACCAAACACAAAATCCAGGTTGGCGTGATAACAACAACGTACAGAGATTCTTCCAGAACAGGGAAAGAGAAAGTCAGGATTACTTAAGGGATTTAAGGAGGAAATAAGAAAGAATTTCACAAAGTCAGGAGAACATTGAACCCCAGCCCTCAACCAGTAGGCAAGGTCAGGAAAAGAACCAAGGCGGGGTACAAGAAAAACTCCATTTGGAAAACGGAAGTAGGAGAAGTAGGAGTTTACGCCATGAGTTCACCATCAATGAGTTTTACCAGGAGACATATGAAGATCTTAGTTGAAAGAGAAGAGCCGGAAGATGGAGGAACAGATAGATACCGTCCCATGGTCGAAGAAGGAAGAAAGTATATGTCTTTCGAAGTAATTTAACAACGGTATTTTCAACACACCGGAAGATAACGAACCTTCGTTGGAGGAACGTATCGAGTCAGCGAGAGACCACCTCAACAAACAAGCTGAGAAGACACCAAACAGGGTCAGAGGAAAAAGATTCAGTCTACCACTGAAAGTAGGAGAGTTAATTCTAATACGAATCCCAGTAAAGGCTGATGTATTAAAAATGGTCTATTATGTTATATTTTCAAGCCTAATTCGGGGCCCTTCAAGGTTGGAAAAGTATACGGCAACAACTGCTATCAGATTGTAAGAATTGATGACAATCGCATAGTTGGAAAGTTCAGCCACTCGAAATTAAAGAGATTCTATCGTAAGATACAATAAATGGAAAAATTCGTTTCTATATTTGAAATAGAGTCCATGTATAAAGAAATAACATGCTATACTTTCATTAACAAGTCGAAGGGGATCTGAACTCGAATTTAGTATCCATAAGTAAATTCTTGGGGCGAGATTCGAACTGTCTTGTGTGACAATTTATGCTATGAAATAAAGAAGTAGTATGAACAAATGTTTATACACACAAGTACTTAGTGATGATAATAAAAGCTATGAGTTGCAGAAGAAAATTGCAGCTTTTATATCAAGCCAGAATGAAGTTGGATCCGTGAATTTTATTTTAACACAGGGGAGAATCAGATTTATAGTAGCAGGAATCTGACCAAAGTTACAAGCGAGTCGATTAAGACCGGTTTTTGTAAGCCAAGCAGCGTCAACAAGAGAGTTGCACGCGACACCACTTTTGAAAGAAAGAGAAAGAAAGATTTGGCGCACGTCACCAATGACTTTGATAAGAACAATGAGATTTGCTTGACAACTGATCAACCAATCAGATAATTCCATGAATATGAGGAATAAAATGTCATTATATTTTAAAATGGAAATTATACATAATTAAAGCACACTATTATCAAGAGGATCAGAAACGAAATTTATTCATCGAAACAGAATTTAATAATAATGATTATGAGAGGAGATATTTGCAAATAAGAGTAATTAAGAAGCGTGCGAGGCTAGTTTACCGCCATTTTGAACCCAGAAGTCTCGCGACAGCAGAGAGGAAGGATCATTCTGTTACTTCGTCAGGTCGAGGCCAGACCTTGTCCAAGAGAGCTAAAGAGAAAAACTACTACACATAAAATGATAGCAACGGTAGTAGAAACTTTGACTGAGGGAGAGCCTTCGATAGCCCTCAACTAGAACAAATATCACCCGTGAAGAAACACAAGATTGAAATATTGAGAACTTGAAGCTACAACGCAATGAATAAGAACGCTTTTATTAGCAATGAAACATTCTAATAAACGTCAGCTACAATTACGACAAGTATTCAACGCAAAGTACTACACAATTCTACAAAAGTACTTCAGTATATTCAGCATTATATCAAGCATATTTTCACTACAATTTGAGAAACATTTCACGACGATTTCAACCTCAAGTCGGAGGGGACATTCATACTGTGAAACTACATTGGAAGTTATGATGATTAACTAAATCATGGAGGGAAGCTAGTCTACATTCGATGTATGGGAATCTAGAGTGGACTAGACAACCACGGTTACCACAGAATTCCACTGCAAGACGAACAGCAGCCATTTGGATACACCATTGTT
This sequence comes from Meconema thalassinum, assembly GCA_946902985.2. NCBI lineage: Eukaryota > Metazoa > Arthropoda > Insecta > Orthoptera > Tettigoniidae > Meconema > Meconema thalassinum. Next base: position 87,374,762 of record OX336393.1, read on the forward strand.
ACTACGATATGAATTTCTAATGGCATCTAGGAAAGTTCATATGACAAACACTTCAGCTGTTAACAACATGCATATGTACAAGAGAAGCGTTAGAAGCGATAATTCTAAAAAGCTATCTAGCTTGGAAGCGTACGGGTATCCAGACTGGTACAGTCGAGAAGAGAGAAGATGTCAGCTGAGTAGAGACCAACAGCCGAGACCACTGCGGGAGCAGGGGTGCGTGCGAGCCCAGGTGCTTGCTTGCTTCTGCACGAGTCGAATAGCAGGTCCCGAGCGACAGTCCAGCCATGCGTCATTGGAATGCCGATTCGCAACCTTCAACTAATAGCCCACGTTATTGCACGAACTTCACGGCAGAAGGTACAGAAAAGTTTGCCTTATATGTAGTAATTTGCCATATTTTGGGGGTATCTCAGATGTTGACCAACATATATTTTATTGTAACTATTTATAACTCATGTTATTAAGTTGTCTATTTTTTCAGTAAATTTGGACTCAGCGTGTGTCATTTTTGACGTATATTAGTAATATTTTGGATTTCATTTATATTTAATAATTATTGCAAGTATATTTTGTAACTCTTCAATTTAAACGAATGCGTTTTATGAGAGTGGAATGCGTCGATGGTAACGTTGTTTTAGAAAGAATGCGTCGATGGCAACGCTGTTTTAGAAAGAATGCGTCGATAGTGTTGTATTAGAAGGAATGTGACGATAACAGTGTTGTATTATGAAGCAGGCGTCGATAGTAATATTGTATTGTGATAAAACGTCGCCAGTAATATTGTAAATTGTTAATACTAATTAATGATATGAAGCGAGTATAAATACTTGACAGATATTTTGGAAAAATATAATAAGTATATGTAACATTATAAATGTAATTGATATAAGTATGTCAGGAAATGAGAACACGTAATTGAAGTGTAAGTTGGATAAAGACATGACTAGAGTAATTAACTCATTGAAAGGATTAACACGGAAGTCATTATGTAAAATGCGAATTTTGAAGACACTGTGATTTGTATATCAACCTGTTGTCAGAATAAAGTTGAAATAAATTAGGAAGGATTTATATTCAAGAAATATTACCAGGACGGGAGGATATGTTTTTATTTTTTTAAATAAAATGGATACGTGCAGACTATGATCTCAGGAGATGTATATATTTATAATGTATATTGTAACGTGGATGAATATGAAAGTTGAAAGATACAAGCGCAAGAATGTAACTACAGACAGTGTAGAGTTGTGCAAGAACGATATCCTGTGCCCGTTTAGACCGAAGTCCGACGACCACATGTGCATTTTACCAAAAATCAGTCAGCACGAGAATCTAAACATCTCAGGGTGCCATATGGGTTAAAATTACAATAAGAAACAAGATATAAAAATGCTTTACTGATTTTCGGCTCGATGCAACAATAAGGATAGAAGGGAGACTTTGACAATACCACAATTCATAAAAGAATCTCATTTTATTTATAATTTAAAATAGAATCTAAAAGAATGCTATGAAAGCATTGAGAATGCATGAAAAGATTCCTACACTTTATATACAAGAAAGAATTATCAACACATGAACACTGTTGGGTTTGAGCGAAAGCCAGAATATCAGTCCTGTTGGCTTTGTTCAAATATGTTATATACAACGGTAGGTTATTCAGGGCAAATACAGTCGTCCAGCCTGAATCCTACTTGACTAGTATTCACTTGTTGAAATAAATTATATTTTTTTACTGATTCACTTGTTTGTCAAAAATCACTTTGTTTATAAGTTCATTTGTTTAAACGAAAACTATCACTTTCCAAGATTCATCATTTGCTTTCAAAATCGGTACATTAAATATAATAGCAATGAGTTAGTTACAAAAATAACGATTTGTAGAACATCTGAGCATCATTAAATAACAATATTTAAACACTATGAGCATGGATTCGAAGAATTTCGATGGTGAGCAAAATATTTATTACATCATCTGTTCTCGATCCGAAATTAACAATCATGAATTCATGATTCAACTATAAATTCATGGATCGAAATATTAACCAAAACATTAATCCAAATGTTAATTAAATCATTCAAACATTAAGCTTTCATATTATTGAACATATTCTGAAAATTCTCATCAAAAATAGTAACAAATACTATCACCAAAATTATTAATCTTCAGCAGAATATGAAAATATTAATCTTTACAAAATTTTATATTTTTATAATATTTATAACTTCAATAGGATCAGAAATATAGTTGAAATGGTAGTGGCTGCTCATTAAATAACAATATAATCTTTAGCACCTGCCCATTCTATTTATGTGTCAATAATCACCTGATCACATTTTGTATTTGAAAAAAGGCAAGGTATCGTTGAAATTAAAGGTTTATCTACAATAAACTCGGGTTGACAAGTATTTGGAAACTATCTGTAGAACACGAGAAAATCAAATGTGAAACTTAACTGTGATGGTTGCATGAAATGACCATTGGTTATCTAACTCGACGAAAGTGATATATATTTTTACTTCCATATTTATCTACATATTTTATAAAAGCCATCTAACCCTCACAATGGTTGATGCTTCACGTAACGACGACTTCATTCCTGCGACTTAATTGTACAATTTGAATGACAAAATTCAACTATTTCCACACACAACATATCTCCTCATATTATTCATATCACATATTATTATGATAATCAAGCCATTGCTTGTTATCCAACTGGAAGACTAGGAAGCTAGTAAGCTCCTCCATTGAGTTTACTACAAATGTTTACCATCACATTAATCCTTGGTATCTTTATTTCGTGTTTACTCATGGTCAAACGTTTCATATAATGACGTTACCCAACTAATTCACTATTTATATAAAATCAAGCAAACCCTAATTTATACATTCCTTTTACTTCCCATTTTGATAAACTTCCGTGTCTCCACAAGATTTGACTGTATAACGCAATTATTAAATGCTTTCAATATTATTCTGTTATTTCAGAATGTGGGCGTGCGTCTAACCACTAACCTTCGGAAAGGAAATGATCCGAAGTAGTTAAACTGTTTCAGATATCAAACTGATAATGCACATAACATGACATGATTATTAGAAGTTACCAAATTATTATTATTATTAATATTTCTGAAATTGAAAATTATTATTATTAAATCAGCATTATTATTATTACTTCCAAACTGGAATTACCTTCAAAAAACAATTCGAGAACAATCAAGCACGAATTCTAAAATAGGAAAATATCCATTCCTCAACCTAAATAAATTTTAATATCAACAGATCCTACGACTAATGACCGTGATTAGAAAAATGACAAAATCAAACTAAATGCTCATGATGTTGGCCAAAGATTCAACTCATCGAATCCAAATATCTGAACACAGGAAATGTCCAGACCTAGGCCTCCAATGCCTCGAAGCCTAATTTGCGAGAGCAAATTACAAATGAAAAATTTGTGTTGATTAATCTGTAGAAATGGAGAATTCCGAATAACTAAGCATAAGAATAGTTCAAATGTAGCTTACATTCTTGTAGATGTTGACGATGAAAACCTGGTTAGAACCAGACTGTTCCATTCTTCGGTCCCATTTGGACCCGTACTTAAATCCTGTTATCGGCCTCCATTTTCTACCCGCAATCAGTCTAGCAAGACATAACGGCTAGTTTCTTCGTTGCTACGAAATATTCTTGAATAATAATGTCCATGATGAATGTTCTAATAGCTGTGGCTATTTGCGTTAAAGGGACTTGATCTTTGAGATCCTTGGCAAGAAATACCAGACGTAACATAGACGCAACAGTAACACATTCAGAACGATTTTGATACTGTTACAATCTTATCTTGCTGTGGTAAAGACCTGTTGTTCTTGATGACCCTATGGGTGGAATTATGCATTTCCCAGACAGCGTTAGACACAGCTGGTCCCAACGTCGGCTAAGTGATCTTACCAAGCAAGACTGGTATCTAATAAAGTACTGATATGATGTCGTGGTTGTTCTTACTGTTACCAAGACAAAGCTTGTCTCTGGTGAGTTGGAAGTAAAATTACTCCAAATTATTAAATGTGGCTTTGTAGATTAAGTCGACCATATGTCCTGATTCAGTGGAATTTCACAAAGTGTTGACTGCATGTTAATGCCTATCACTTGAAATAGTCCCTTTGAAAAAATATTCTATGTTCCACTGTACGTGAAAATGACTAACACTTTTGACAATCACTTGGTTTGATGTTTCAAAGTATTTGTATGAAGTAACGGCGACCATTCGCCTAAGTATAAACCGTAGCGTAGTATTAATAACAATATACTGCGAAGATTTCACTCGGCGAAGTAGTAGCGACCCTGCGCTGCTTAGAAGTGAATTGTACCGTGTCATGAGTCGTACTGTACTGTCTCAGCGACCATGCGCTGCGGAGACGTGAATAGTACCGTGTATTGAGTGTGGCCGGGCCCTCAATTTATACTGCACGGAGCTATCCTCTGACATCACAGTGGGAGAAATCCTCTATCACTAAACTGATCATATCTCGGCTTCCGCTGATCCGATTTTCTTCTGATATGGCTCATTCTTCCCCTTTTTCCCGTGCCAGTAAAATGATATGCATTTCATGTTTCCATAAAATCGGGAACTATTTAATCAAAATATAGCCTTCATGATGACGCGGCACGCGTCACTAACCACTCTGTTGCCCGCATAAAACTTCGAATCCCTTCTAGAATAAAAGCCGCGCGCTATTCAAACCTTGCGCCTGGACTTAGAATATGTGCCTGTGATCTCCAAAAAGGTGGGCAATAGACAGACTGAAAGTAAAAGATGTGAACGAAAGATTCAAGAAGAGTATAAAGGAAGGACTAATCAAAACCCCTAAACAAACTTCAATTGCAGACGAATGGGCACTTTTGAAGAATGAAATAACAAAATCGGCAGAAGAAAACATTGGTAGGAAAGAAAGAATAGGTAGAAAACCGTGGATCACTCAGGATATACTAGAATTGATGGATGAAAGGCGGAGACACAAGAATCTAAGAGATGAAGAGGGGAAAGCAGAATACAGACGTCTGAGAAATTAGGTTAACAAGAAGTGCAAGGAAGCGAAAGAAGAATGGTTGAAAGAGAAATGTACAGGTATAGAAAAATGTCTGAAATTAGGAAAAGTAGACACAGCTTATCGAAGGATTAAGAATACTTTTGGGGAAAAGAAGACTAAGTGCTGTAATATTAGGGACACAAATGGAAAGCCTCTAACAGATAGGGAAGAAAAGGTTGAGAGATGGAAAGCTTACATAGAGTGCTTGTATAAGGGAAAGGAGATTGAGAATCATGTAATGGAAAGGGAGGAGGAAATTGATGAGGATGCAAAAGGAGATTTAATATTGAGATCAGAATTTGACAGAGCATTAGAGGACTTAGGCAGGAACAAATCACCAGGCATAGATGATATACCGATTGAGTTGCTACGCTGCATAGGAGATGAAGGTCTGATCAGGTTATTTCACTTGGTGTGTAGGATTTATGAGACAGGTGAGGTACCCCCTGATTTCAAGAAGAATGTTATCATCCCTATACCAAAGAAAGTGGGAGCTGACAGATGTGAAGATTACCGTACAATCAGCTTGATTACTCATGCTTCAAAGATCCTGTCTAGAATAATTTACAAGAGGATTGAAAGCCAGATAGAAACGGAGTTGGGTGAAGACCAGTTTGGTTTCAGGAGAAATGTAGGAACAAGGGAAGCTGTACTAAGTCTTAGGCTGATTTTGGAAGGTAGAATAAGGAAAGAATAGAGAACGTTCATGGCATTTGTAGACTTAGAAAAGGCTTTTGATAACGTTGATTGGACTAAATTGTTTGACATTTTGAAATCTATTGGAATAAAGTACAGGGATAGGAGGGTGATATACAATCTATACAGAAACCAGACAGCAGTCATTCGAGCTGAAGGATATGAGAGAGAAGCTGGTATTATGAAAGGTGTAAGGCAAGGCTGCAACTTATCACCCATCCTTTTCAATCTTTACATTGAACAAGCAATGAAGGAAATTGGAGAAAAATTTAAAGTGGGAGTGAAGATTCAAGGAGAAATAATTTCAACTCTGAGATTTGCTGATGACATCGTCATCTTGGCCGACAAGCCTGAGGATTTGAATAAGTTTTTGAATGGTATGGATTCCGTCTTACGGAAGGACTTCATGATGAAAATAAATAAATGTAAAACAAAAATACTGGAATGCAGCCGAAATAAATCAGAAACCTCTATGGAGATCAAATTGGCAGGTGAAAAGCTGAAGGAAGTAGGAGACTTCTGTTACTTAGGAAGCAGAATAACCAGTGATGGACGAAGCAAAGAGGATATAAAAAGTAGGTTGGCTCAGGCAAGGAAAGCCTTTCTACAAAAAAGGAATCTGTTGACTTCGAATATAGATTTAGGTATTAGGAAGTCATTTTTGAAAGCCTTTGTCTGGAGCGTGGCGCTCTATGGAAGTGAAACTTGGACTATTGGTGCAGCAGAAAAGAGGAGAATTGAGGCATTTGAAATGTGGTGTTACAGGAGAATGATGAAGATCAGATGGGTAGATAGGGTTACAAACGAAGAGGTATTAAGGCGAGTGGGAGAGGAGAGATGATTCTGGCGACTGTTAATGAAGAGAAGAGATAGGTTGGTAGGACACATACTAAGACACCCAGGAATAGCAAGCTTAGTTATGGAAGGAAGGGTCGAGGACAAGAACTGTAGGGGTAGACCAAGGTTAGAATATGTTAAACAGATTGCCTCGGATGTAGGGTGTGGTAGCTATGTAGAGATGAAACGATTAGCTCAGGACAGGGAGGCATGGAGGGCTGCATCAAACCAGTCAAAAGACTGAAGACTCAAACAACATCTCCAATATGCACAAGTGGATATGGGCATAATACATTGTGGAAAGGAACAAGTAATGTATTAAAAGGCACGAAGTGAATGTATAATGATAGGAGGTTATTTTTATAATGTGCATCATGAAAGATATATCACATTTTCGTGTTTATTCAGTAGGGTCACAGATTCCGATACATTGTGTGAATGTATACAGATGGGTATTTGATATTAGTAATGCCGTGCTTCATCGTAGTAAAGAGTATCATGTTGTATGAGTATAAGCGTAGTGTAGACGCTATTATGAAAGTCTTGTTCACAAAGTAAGGAGGTATTTAAGTAGATTGCAACGAAGCAACGTTTTGTACAAGTTGGATGTAAAGATTATGAGAAACTGTATGTATTTTTGTGAGGAACATGTTTGTGAAGGTTAATCCCACAATCCACGAAGAGATTTTTTTTATCGTTGTTGAGATAGTCTTGCATAGTATTCCAGAAACTATTGGATTTATTAAATGATTATGGAGTTATAGAGCCGTAATTAGCTTCATCGCTTGTTACTAAGGTCACTTGAATATGACAAGATTTAAACAGAATATAAAACGTGTGAACAGTGAATTTATCTAATGAGAGACTTTTTAAATAAAGTATGAAGGAACGAGAGAAAGATTCAGGCGGATCTGAATGAGATCTGAGCTAGATATCGTGCTGGACACGATAATGTAATTTATGTAAATATTGATGATAATAATAATAATAATAACTTTTAATAACTTAATAATTAAATTTAGGATGGTTAATGAACCACGAAGTTCATATTAATATATTAAGTAGGGAGAGAAACTGTAAATAGTATTTTATTGAAGAGAATCATTTTTGAAGAACAGCTGATCACTACAGGCTGTGTCATAACTCATAAGTCATGACAAACTTTAAAAAGTTTTAAATGTAATTAATATTTGGAGATGAAAGTTTAAGATGAGTAAGGTGGACATAGTTATTGTCCAGATTCCTTCTTAACAGGAATTATCTGCAGATAGTAGATCGATTTAATTTAATTTGATTTTACTTGAATTTTTATTTATGTCAGGGACATACTTGTAATGTCCACCTTTTGTTAATAAATTTTAACAAGCGCTGTTTTTAGTATGCTTGTCCGTTTTATAGAAACTGATATATTTCCATTTGATAATCGCCATACGAGAGTACTACTAGTTAGATTCTGGCGCCCGTTATTATTTTAGACCGTTCACCCCCGTGATACAGGATTCTTGTCCTACCAAAATTTTAATCTTGAGGATTTGTATGTAACTAGTTAGTAGTACTGCCGTATGACTGTATACACCGAGATTTTCCTAGTTATCCATCCAGTAGGGATGTGTTGATTTATCTAGCTGGGTATCGACCTCTCTGCAATCGTACCATCTCTGCGGATATAGGTGGTGACTATGCGGGACTCGGGTACAGTACCATCCCGGCATTCCCCTGGAAACCACAGAAAGCCACTTCTAGGATGGAATTGAACCCACCTCTATTCATTTTTGCCTCACGTGCTTGAATGTACCCCGCTCCATCCCTCAGACCAGAATTAAAATGTTCTTGGCAGTGGTGGGAAGTGAACCCGTTATTTGCAAGTCCTCGTATATTTAGAACTCTTTTCACTATTTTCTGTTCCTGAGAGAAACCTGACTTAACAACCATATAACCAGGACCTTAGAATAATAATATTTATTTTATTCTCGGATCCTTATAAATTAGTTTGTACTAATTAACAGCTGGTGTACTGAATGATCAATAACCATCGGATCGACCAATTAAAGGTCTCCGTATCAGGCGCATTTTGAGTGAATTCAAAATTAAATAAAGTTTGAGCGTTAAGGAACATGGGCTAGACAATATGACACAAGAAAAAAGAATAGAGAGAGCAGGTAGCTTTAACATGTATATTCATAAATCATAAATTTTCATGTCATACAGGTTAACAATTTGAGATAACATTAGTGTTTCTTACAACAAAAATAAGTGTACAGATCTTTACATATTAAGAACAGGTACATGCTTGAAAGTGCAATTTAATTAAGTTGCTTTGTGCAAAAAGAAAATTAGTAACGCAGCTTATAAGCTAATGGCTGGCAGGGAGCAAATCCTACCATACCGAGGAATAGAAAGTAGGGGAAACTGAAGGAGTTACCGAGAAAGACATAGCCTATAAAGGGAGCTAGTAGCTAACAGGGGCCTAATCCTGAAGTACCCTATGAAATAGAAATGCTTGGATAGTTGCCAAGATGCAACAGAAATGTTTGCAAAGTACATGCAATGGCAGACACAGGATGCGTGAACTGCATGTAAGTTAATCATTAAAGATTTCCTAAGAAATGGAGATGGCAGAAGCAGGTAGGCAAGTAGGCCTATTATCTGCAAGTAAACCTTGAAATGTAAAGTACACAAGAAAGGTGCAATGACAGATGCAGATATGCACAAGAAATAAAGAGATTATTCTCAAAAGGAAAAAATTGCTAAAGCCAGCAGATATGTTATACCGCCAAGAAGGAGTGGGTAGAAGAAAACCGAGATATTAAAATTGAGGAATCTTCTAAAGCGGGTTTGTAAAAAGCTAACATGATAGAGCAGAAAGAACATGAAATATCTCTGAGTACTGGTTATGTAAGAATACTTATCTTTAGAACAAAGTGTGGGTAACATCCCACGTGTGCGTAGAACACTTGAGTACAAAGAAGATGTCAAGTTGTGGTTCTTTTCACAAAAGTACTTAACTGATTTCATTGATGTCACGTAGAACACTTGTTGAGTAGTAAGGATGACCTTAGCTATCACAAAAAGTTAAAGATTTGTAGTATGAAGACGAAGTGATAATATTCACTTAGTAAGAACTTGCGTAGGAATAGATTTCAGTAGTACTTGAAGATGTATAGTTGACATCTTAATGTTCATGTCGCAGGAACACGTTGAAGGTGATTTAAGTTAGATCACTTGAAAATGTCTTTGAAGACATGGCGAAGGTTATGTATAAACATTTCTTCACGCAGAATTTAAGTATGGTACATTTAAACAACTTGCAGTTTTTCGTCCGGTATGCAAGACGGGTGGTTAGCCTGGCAGCTAACGGGTAAATCACAAAGTATAAGACATCTTTTCTTGTAGAGCGACGAGTTGTCACTAGAAGAGAGGTTAAGTCCTGGACGACATATCGCAGGTGTGGCTAGGTTAGCCAATGGTGACGATCAAGTACGGTGACAACGAGAAAGTGCGAAAAGGAAGGGTAGATCAGCCTCTTAAATAGTAAACAAGCCAAGGTTCTCGAAGCTTCGCTGGCCGAGAATGGAGACATCAGGCCACGTTGTAAGGAAGAAGCGTGGTGATTAGCTGGAGCGAGGCCACGTCATGGCGAAGGCCAATGAGCGCCTAGCTTACAGAGACCAGTATGCCATGCGGTCTCAAGTCGTGAAGAAAGAAGTTAACACTTAGAAAAAATGTCTTAGAGGCGAAATATGACTTATACGCTAATAAGTAAGTACGTAAATCATTTTAAATATGTTTAGTTTAAACAAAAAAGTGAAACACAAGATGAACTGTCACAAGCACATGGTGACGAAAATGAGGTTATGAAAAATCTAATTCTGGTCTGACTTTTGACATTATCAAAACTTAAAAAATTAACAAATTAATTATTCGCAAATGCGAACAACAGCAATGTCTAATCTGAAACTGTTTTGAAACAAATATATTTACAAGAAATGACTATTTTCGATCAAATATTGCCCACCTTTCACACATTAAATGCTGTCAAACAGCTGACGGAGAGAACAGATCTTCCCTTACCTCTAGGCGAACGTAACCGATTACTTTGACTCACTTTTTTGTGCGGCCAATGCGATGTGCGCGACATCCAATAGTATTATAGAGATCAATGGGTAATACCATCGCCGTCTATAATTCTCAAGCCGTGCTGGTGGTAGAATTGGCAACGTTTAGTTGAGTAATCGCCGTCTACAATTCTCAAGCCATGTCATAAGGTTTGGCAACACCACCCATCTGCCATCTGGGAGGCCCAGCGCAAGCACAATCATGGTAATTATTAACACTGCGTAAACGCATAGATTTTGACGCAAAATGTTACCGAAAATACAACAGAACATAATGACCGCTAAATCTACACACAAATATCACTACTAAATGAAACATATTATCATGCTATGGACTGTCGATTCCCGATAACGTAATAACAAAAGTTCGTATTATACCTCAATGTCCCAATGTCTGAAGTTTACTTTTCTTGCTGCTATGCTCACTGCCGTCATTGACGCACCCAGAAAACTTAGAGACCTAGGCGCTTTGCACACTGGAGAAGTTTCGTGAAACGTGAAACTAAAGTTGTTTGCAACAGATAGATAAGATTAACATAGGGCTGTGCACACTGCGTTTCATGAAACTGTAGATGCATTGGTTTCGTGAAACCGGGTTTCGTGAAACTCTGAAAAGCAGTTTCATGAAACGCAGAGTGCACAGCCCTATGTATTTTAATATTATTCTTTGGCCAATGCCTCCCGTCTTTTACGTAAATATATGAACTTGCTATTGAAGGATGAAGTGCGAACTTTGAAATAAAAAACGTGGCCTGCTGTTGGTTGGACATTACGAACCTAGGTGTTTACAAGACATGTAAATTGTACCTTGTAAAACAGCAGGGGCGTATATAGAGTTTTATTTTGCGGGGTACCCAACCGGGAGTTACTGGGCATGGTATAGGCCCCAAAGAATAGGGGATCTGGAGTTCTCCCCGGGAAACTTTTATATAATTTGGTGCAAAATGATGAGTTTTAAGGCTATATTGCATCACTTTTTCAACCAATTTGTTGTGACGTTTTATGTTTGGTTGAAATGTCAAACACAACTAAGACCATTTGATGTTACGTTTTATTAATACAATCATCTTTCTTACTTGATAGTGTTTACATGGAAAGAATTATCATTACTGTTTTGATTTATAAATTACACTATAATACAAAGTCAAGGTTTCTTGAAGCATTACCAAATCGGTTTATAACTTCATCGTTATTGACGTATGTATCTGTAACAATACTAGACCGTTGAGTCTGTTTTCAGAAGTAGAATTTCTAAAGTACCAGTATGTTATCAACCAACTCAAACTCCGTTAGGTAGTACCAGTAGCTGCAGAGGAGGCAAATTTGACAAAAGTTTGATAAGGGTATAAAAGTTAGGGAGAAAACTTTTGTCACACGCTTCAAGGGCACTTGTTGCTGTTCTTGGTAGGTTCATAAGATCGAAGGCATTGGAGAGTAATACATATAAGATCAGAGCTAACTGATTTTCACACTGTTTACATCGCTCTACCGTCGCCTTGCTTTGCAACGTTGCCACACGTCGCGTAGTAACATTAGTACATGATAACTAGACTATGTTAGTTTTTAATGTTTTCATTCATATACAAATATTATGTGACAAAAATTTCGGGGGCGGCCCGAGCTTCCCGCGCCCCCTCTTATATACGTCCCTGAATAACAGGGGAGTCAATCGGGCAACCTCATTGCTCACGTGATCCGCAAGGTTAGTTATTTAAGTTAGCATTATGTTATATATTTATTATGTGGGTGTCCTTGTCCTTTCTATTGAGTTTCGTCAGCTGAACGGGGCAGTGTTTCTTTGGGCTGGCAACTAGGGGATGCTGCTTGGATGCGATAGTGGTTTATATTGCGATCACGTGAACATAACACGAAGGCTACTGGCAGTTGTTGTTTTAAAGGGCGGAACAACGAGGTTATCTGCCCCTGAAGGCTACAGGCATGGTTACCGAATTTTAATTGTATTTAGTTACCGTTCGGGTTCATTGTTCTTTGGAGGCATGGTCCTCGTTAGGGAGGTGGGGCCATGAAATCCAACGAGACAAAATCATGGCCCCACCATCCTAACTGATGGAAACCGTTGCTTCTGTGTGCATGTACCAATGCAACTGGTTTCTTGAAACCGATTTCATGAAACCAGTTTCACGAAACCGGTTTCGTGAAACGTGAAACTAAAGTTGCTTGCAACAGGTAGATAAGATTAACATAGGGCTGTGCACACTGCGTTTCATGAAACTGTAGTTGCATTGGTTTCGTGAAACCGGGTTTCGTGAAACTCGGAAAAGCAGTTTCATGAAACGCAGCGTGCACAGCCCTATGTATTTTAATATTATTCTTTGGCCAATGCCTCCCGTCTTTTACGTAAATATATGAACTTGCTGTTAAAGGATGAAGTGCGAACTTTGGAGTCAAAAACGTGGCCTGCTGTTGGTTGGACATTACGAACCTAGGTGTTTACAAGACATGTAAATTGTACCTCGTAATAACAGCAGGGCCGTATATAGAGTTTTATTTTGCGGGGTGCCCAACCGGGAGGTAGAGGACATGGTATAGGCCCCAAAGAATAGGGGATCCGGAGTTCTCCCCGAGAAACTTTTATATAATTTGGTGCAAAATGATGAGTTTTAAGGCTATCTTGCATCACTTTTTCAACCAATTTGTTGTGATGTTTTATGTTTGGTTAATGTCAAACACAACTAAGACCATTTGATGTTACGTTTTATTAATACAAGCATCTTGCTTACTTGATAGTGTTTACATGGAAAGAATTATCATTACTGTTTTGATTTACAACTTACACTATAGTATAAAGTCAAGGTTTCTTGAAGCATTACCAAGTCGGCTTATAACTTCATCGTCGGTGTTTTTATGTCTCTCTAACAAAACTAGACCCTTGAGTCTGTTTTCAGAAGTAGAATTTCTTAAGTATGTTATAAACCAACGCAAACTCCGTTCGGCAGCACCAGTAGCTGCAGAGAGAGGCAAATTTGACAAAAGTTTGATAAGGGTATAAAAGCACTTGTTGCTGTTCTTGGTAGGTTCATAAGAGCGAAGGCACTGGAGGGTAATAAGAGATTATGTTGTTACACATAAGATCAGAGCTAACTGATTGTCACACTGTTTACATCGCTCTACCATCGCCTTGATTTGCAATGTTGCCATGCGTCGCCTAGTAACAATAGTACATGATAAGTAGACTATATTAGTTTTTAATGTATAAATTCATAAACAAATATAATATGTGACAAAAATTTCGGGGGCGGCCCCCTTATATACGCCCCTGAATAACAGGGGAGTGGGGAATCGGGCAACCTCATTGCTCACGTGAACCGCAAGGTCAGTTTTTTAAGTTAGCATTCTGTTATATATTTATTATGTGGGTGTCCTTGTCCTTTCTATTGATATTCGTCAGCTGAATCGGGCGCTCTTTCTTTGGGCTGGCAAGTAGGGGATGCTGCGTGGATGCGATAGTGGTTTATATTGCGATCACGTGAACATAACACGAAGGCTACTGGTGGTGGTTGTTTTAAAGGGCGGAACAACGCGGTTATCTGCCTCTGAAGGCTACAGGCATGGTAACCGAATTTTAATTGTATTTAGTTACCGTTCGGGTTCATTATTCTTTGGAGGCATGGCCCTCGTTAGGAAGGTGGGGCCATGAAATCCAACAAGAAAAAAATCATGTCCCCACCATCCTAACTGATGGAAAACCGTTGCTTCTGTGTGCATGTTCCAATGCAACTGGTTTCTTGAAACCGTGTGCAGTGTGCACAGCGCCTAATTGTTGGAAAACCGTTGATTCTGTGTGCATGTTCCTATGCAACTGGTTTCTTGAAACCGATTTCATGAAACCAGTTGCATGAAACAGGTTTCGTGAAACGTGAAACTAAAGTTGCTTGCAACAGATATATAAGATTAACATAAGGTTGTGCACACTGCGTTTCATGAAACTGTAGTTGCATTGGTTTCGTGAAACTCGGAAAAGCAGTTTCATGAAACGCAGAGTGCACTGCCCTATGTATTTTAATATTATTCTTTGGCCAATGCCTCCAGTCTTTTACGTAAATATGTGAACTTGCTATTGAAGGATGAGGTGCGAACTTTGAAATCAAAAAAGTGGCCTGCTCTTGGTTGGTCATTACGAACCTAGGTGTTTGCAAGACATGTAAATTGTCAGCAGGGGCGTATATAGAGTTTTATTTTGCGGGGTACCCAACCGGAAGTTAGTGGGCATGGTATAGGCCCCAAAGAATAGGGGATCTGGAGTTCCCCCCGGGGAACTTTAATATAATTCGGTGCAAAATGATGAGTTTTAAGGCTATCTTGCATCACTTTTTCAACCAATTTGTTGTGATGTTTTATGTTTGGTTAAAATGTCAAACACAACTAAGACCATTTGATGTTATGTTTTATTAATACGACCATCTTGCTTACTTGATAGGGTTTACAAGGAAAGAATTATCATTACTGTTTTGATTTACAACTTACACTATATTATGTATCTAGTTTATGTCCTCTATGGAACTTGGTCGGAGTGTAAATATGCTTTTACTCAGTGACAATGTTAGTTGTAATTTGTTCATTGTGTTAAGATGTCGATTCAGATGTGTGTGCATATTAAAGTGCTATAATATCCTTTATTCAAAACATAATAGCTATAATGTGCTTTATTCAAAACATAATAGTTGGCGACGAGGAATTGGGACTTGATTCTCCGGTTCAGATATAGCCTACATCAATGAAGTACGGTATTTACGTCGTCTGTTTCAACGGCCACGTGAGTAAAATCAAGAATCAGGCAAATCGACATGAAATGTACACAGAGTACTTGTAAACGATCCTAAGCAACTCATCGTATATTCATCTACGTGTGCCTGCATGCCACATATTCAAAATAATATGTATCGCAGTTCGAACTTTGAGGTTATGCAATGTTTTTTTTCTCAAGCCCAGGACAATATTCGGTCATCGATCACTAACCAGTGTGTTTTAAATCTGTTATCTTGAAACATTTTATTATATTTGAACTGTGATTTTTTAAATTATTTCGAAGTTCCGTCAAGATGGACGCAAATCAGTTTCAACAATTACTGAACATTTTTACTAATTCTCAAGAGAAGTTACTTGAAAGGTATCAAGCTCACCAGCCCGTCACAACCCCACAAGCCACTAACATCACACCTTTTGAAAATTTTGATTCTGAAAAGGAAAAATTTGTGTCGTATTTAGAACGATTTGAAAATTACGCAAACTTCAACAATGCCACCGATCCAACAAAGAAAGCTCAACTCTTGTGTACATCAATAGGGGCAATTCATTATAACAATCTCTGCATTTTAGGCCCTGA
Source organism: Meconema thalassinum (assembly GCA_946902985.2). Taxonomy (NCBI): domain Eukaryota; kingdom Metazoa; phylum Arthropoda; class Insecta; order Orthoptera; family Tettigoniidae; genus Meconema; species Meconema thalassinum. Next base: position 87,390,851 of record OX336393.1, read on the forward strand.
TAAACCAATCAAGTCTCTCGGTTATAATGACCTAGTAAAGCATTTCAAGCAAATACTGTCACCTCAAGTCTCAACCGTAGTTTCCCAACACTATTTCTTGAACGTCAATCAAAAAGAAAGTCAAAATATTTCAGGATTTGTTGCCACTCTTAGAAGCCACTTACTAGACTGTGACTTTTATATTCAGTGTACATGTGACGCCAGAATTTCAATTGCGGACGTTTTTCTTCGTGCACAATTTATACGTGGCTTGCGAGATAATTGGATCAGAGAGAAACTTCTCCAGTCTAATGACACGGAATTTGATGATCTCCTGAAGAAGGCTATAGCCTTGGAAGCATCGCGGTATGAGAGTAATCAGCTGTCAAAACAGCTCACTGCACCGTCAGACTCTATAGAGGACACAAACAAAGTAACAAAAGCCACAAGTTCATATAATGACCGAAGTATGAATCAATACAGCAGTGATACTCAGTCACGTTTTGTTCAACAGCCTAACCCAGGCTCTCACTCACGTTCACAGTCCAGGGGCCGCCGTAGTTCTGTCAATTATAGAGCACTAGGTATTGATGGATTATGCCTGAATTGTGGAAATTCAAACCACAGGTCAAGAGATTGTCGCACAAACAGAAACTCTCTTAAATGTAGGTCATGTAGGAAAGTGGGACATGTTGCAAAAGTTTGTATCACTACACTTCTTCAACAGTCAAATACACACAACATTGCAACTGAGAACATAGATGACAACTTGCATGACCACCCTGAAACCAATTTCGGGATAGGACAACTGGAATGCATCGAAGATCTCTTTGAAGTAGGACAAGAATCAGATAAATATTTTATCACTGTTAAACTCAACAATAAATCACAAAGATTTGAAGTCGACACGGGAGCAAAATATTCACTCATCCCAGAGAACGAATGTTCAACCTTGGGTCTTGGTTTGCCATTGCAGCCAACAAATGTCTGTTTTCGATCATATTCTGATCATGTTATCAAACCCAGAGGAAAAATTGTTGTCACAGTATCATACAAAGGAACAGAAATTGTTGCAGATCTTTTTGTAGTTCCGCAAGGTCATGCCGCATTGCTTGGTCGTGTTTGGATCAGGGGCCTCGGCCTTGATCTGAAGGAAATTGACAAGGACACAAATCAATCACTTCACACTGAATCTGTCAACTCAGTGCAGTCAATTCAGGATATTTTACATCAGTCTAGTACAATCTTTGAAGAAAAAATTGGATGCGTTCCCAATATTGAAGTAAAACTGCAACTCAGAGAGGGGGTGAAACCTGTCTTCAATCGTGAACGTGATGTCCCTTTTGCTCTTCGGGAACGCGTTGAAAAGGAACTCGCTTCATTGGAATCAGAAGGAGTTATTTCTCCCACAGCTTTAAGTGATTGGGGATCGCCTCTTGTTGTTATCCCAAAACCGGATGGGGGAGTTAGGTTATGTGTTGACTACAAATGTGGAGTAAATTCAAGGTTGATTTCTGCAAACCAACCCATAAGACCAGTTAATGATGTTCTACATGGTCTTAGAAACTCAAAATTTTTCTGCAAGTTAGACTTATACAAGGCATATCTACATCTGAAAGTTGATGAAGAAGGTAGTATGATTCAAACTATATCCACTCACAAAGGAACCTTCAGGATGCACCGACTGAGTTTTGGCATCAAAACTGTCCCCTCAGAATTTAATAGGATATTATCACAGATCCTTCATGGTCTTCCAAAAGCTGAAGCTTATTTTGACGACATCATAATACATGGTACAACGAAGAAGGAGTGCACCAAGAACTTAATAGCCTGTCTAGAACGGCTTTCAAAAAATAATCTGCATTTGAACAAAAGCAAAGGCTCATTTTTTCAAGGAAAACATAGACTACCTAGGGCATATTGTATCATATAATGAGATCCGCAAGTCACCAGAGAAAGTTCAAGCTGTGTCACAAATGCCACGCCCTAAAAACAATGAAGAAGTGAGACGCTTCCTTGGTATGGTGAATTATTATGCAAAGTTCATTCCTAATTTTTCAACGAAGTCCCACCCATTACGGCAGTTATTGCGGAAAGGTGTATGGTTTTTCTGGTCTGCAGCCTGTGAAGCAGCTTTCTTGAATCTCAAGTCCGAGTTATGTAGTGAACGTGTCCTTACCCCATTCAACCCATCACTGCCTATCATCTTGTCAACCGATGCCAGTCCTACTGGTGTTGGAGCAGTATTAAGTCATGAGATGGATGGCCAAGAAAGACCCATCGCCTATGCATCTCGTGCCCTAACACCAGCAGAATGTAATTACAGTCAGCTTGACCGGGAAGCGCTGGCAATAATTTTCGCCACAACACACTTCTACAACTATATTTTTGCAAGAAATGTCATTCTTGTGACAGACAATGAACCTCTGTCTCGTATTTTTCATCAGAACAAGGGCCTGCCACAAATGACATCCGCAAGGCTCCTAAGATATGCATCGTTTCTCTCCGGGTTTGACTACACGGTAAGAGTGAAAAAAGGGAAAGATAACGAAAATGTTGATTGCCTATCCCGAGCCCCTGTTGCATCTACCTCGCTAAACATTGAAACATCAATAAATGCAGAAGTTTCACAACTCTGTGCTGAAACGATTCTTCAAGTGTCAAGTGAAGCCATTACGTACGAAACTATCCGTGATGAGACTATGTTAGACCCAGAACTTAGTGCCACCCTGCAACGTCTTCAAACTCAATCCTTGGATGAACCATATACAGTTGAAAATGGTATTCTATTCCGTCAAGACCGAATTGTTATCCCAAAGAAACTACAAAGAAAATTTTTGGAAGAGTTACATTTAACACACCTCGGCATTGTGAAAACAAAACAGTTAGCAAGACGATATGTCTACTGGCCGCAATTAGACAAAGACATTGAGAAGCTTATCAAATCTTGTGAAGAGTGCGCGCAGACTCGTTCAAATCCACCAAAAGCTCCAATACACCCCTGGGATGAACCAGAAGAAAATTGGGAACGCATACACATTGACTATGCGGGGCCATTTGATAACCACCATTTCTTGATGTGTGTTGACGCGAAATCCAAGTGGGTCGAAGTACGAATGGTGAAAGACGCTCCATCTATTGCAACTACTATCAGTCTGCTTGACAATATCTTTACCGTACATGGGTACCCGAATGTTCTTGTGTCAGATAATGCCACTATCTTCACGAGTGATGTATTCAGATCCTATTGCAAGGAGAGAGGGATTTTTCAGAAATATATTGCACCAGGGCACCCAGCAACCAATGGGCTAGCCGAGAGAAACATCCAAACTTTGAAGAGGCGACTTCGTGCTGCTGTAAATGACCCGGCACCATTATCGACTATGTTACAGAAATCTTGTTTCAATACAGAGCAACGCCATTGGCATGTGGACAGTCTCCAGCTGAACTATATTTGAAACGTCGGCTACGTATCCGGTTGGATGCTCTACTTCCAAACCAAAAGAGCTTGACTACATCCAGTTTCTCACCCCCTGTTCGCTCTTTCAAAGTGGGAGAGAGAGTGCAAGTCCGGATTCACCAGAAAAACCGTGATATTTGGCAGTTTGGTGTTATACAAACTAAACTCGGCCAGCGTCACTATGATATGAAATTGGATTCGGGACGAATTTTAAAGCGGCATGTTGACCAGTTATTATCGACTCTCGTGCCAAAGAAAGATAAGCATGTCACTTTTGCTCCAACAAATCCTCCAGTGCGTGGTGTTCCAAACATACCAACACCAACCCAGTCAAGACTAGAAAATGAGGATATTCCTCCTGCAACCCACACTTCAGATGATACAAGGCAGACCATCCTGCAACCAGATGAAGGCCCTGATCGAAACAGATTTCCACCACCTGCTGATAATTATTTAAGAAGATCAGCCAGAGACAGGCGACCTCCTCAGTATCTGCAAGACTATGTGCCCAAATGAATATGAATAGTTCCTTTTATTTGTTTTTATATAAGTGGGGCAGACTATTATGTATCTAGTTTATGTCCTCTATGGAACTTGGTCGGGGTGTAAATATGCTTTTACTCTGTGACAATGTTAGTTGTAATTTGTTCATTGTGTTAAGATGTCGATTCAGATGTGTGTGCATATTAAAGTGCTATAATATCCTTTATTCAAAACATAATAGCTATAATGTGCTTTATTCAAAACATAATACACTATAATACAAAGTCAAGGTTTCTTGAAGCATTACCAAATCGGTTTATAACTTCATCGTCAGTGATGTATGTCTCTGTAACAATATAGACCGTTGAGTCTGTTGACAGAAGTAGAATTTCTAAAGTACCGGTATGTTATCAACCAACTCAAACTCCGTTCGGCAGTACCAGTAGCTGCAGGGAGAGGCAAATTTGACATAAGTTTTATAAGGGTATAAAAGTTAAAGAGAAAACTTTTGTCACACGCTTCAAGGGCACTTGTTGCTGTTCTTGGTAGGTTCATAAGAGCGAAGGCACTGGAGAGTAATACGAAGTTATGTTGTTACACATAAGATCAGAGCTAACTGATTGTCACACTGTTTACATCGCTCTACCGTCGCCTTGCTTTGCAACGTTGCCATACGTCGCGTAGTAACAATAGTACATGATAAGTAGACTATGTTATTTTTAATGTTTTAATTCATAAACAAATATTATATGTGACAAAAATTTCTTGGGCGGCCCGGGCCCCCCGCGCCCGCCTCTTATATGCGCCCCTGAATAACAGGGGATTGGGGAATCGGGCAACTTCTTTGCTCACGTGATCCGCAAGGTTAGTTATTTAAGTTAGTATTATGTTATATATTTATTATGAGTGTGTCCTTGTCCTTTCTATTGATTTTCGTCAGCTGAACCGGCCACTCTTTCTTTGGGCTGGCAAGTTGCGGATGCTGCTTGAATGCGATAGTGGTTTATATGGCGATCACGTGAACATAACACGAACAACGATGTTATCTGCCCCTGAAGGCTACAGGCATAGTTGCCGAATTTTAATTGTATTTAGTTACCGTTCGGATTCATTGTTCTTTGGAGGCATGGTCCTCGTTAGGAAGGCGGGGCCATGAAATCCAACAAGACAAAATCATGGCCCCACCATCCTAACTGATGGAAAACCGTTGCTTCTGTGTGCATGTTCCAATGCAACTGGTTTCTTGAAACCGATTACATGAAACCAGTTGCATGAAACAGGTTTCTCCTGTGTGCACCGCGCCTTAGACACTGCCTTTGATAATGAATCCTTCACTTTTTGTCCACAGATGCACTCATCATAGTCACAGTAGGCCTCCAAGCTTAATGCTGACAGTCTAACAATAATGTTCTACTGGTCACTTAATTTAAAAGTAGGTAGCTTTCTAATGAAATCTACCTACAAGCACTTGCCAACTGAGTACAGTTCATAATGTATTGGAAAATAGAGGGCACATGAAGATATATACCTAAGCTAAATTAGGCCTACTAGGCACAGAAAGTCCAACTCGCTGTAGTGTCAAAACGTTGTAATATAACCAGTTATTTTAATAGTGTTGCCATAATTTGACTTACAGCTAAGAACACAACTTCCTAGGCATCTGAAATAGTTTAATGAAATATCAAAGAAAAAGTTTTGGGTTAAATTCATTACAAGGCATTGGTTTTGAATTCTCTGCCGTACAAATACAGCAGTTTAAGTTAATAATTATATGCGTATACCGTTCACCGTCAGGAAAGTTTCGTTTATTTATAGATAAATTAGAATTATTACTCAATAACATGAGCAAAGTAAATTTCGATATAATAATTTGTGGAACAAAGCACCAGGCATAGATGATATACCGATTGAGTTGCTACGCTGCATAGGAGATGAAGGTCTGATCAGATTATTTCACTTGGTGGGTAGGATTTATGAGACAGGTGAGGTACCCCCTGCTTTCAAGAAGAATGTAATCATCCCTATACCAAAGAAAGTGGGAGCTGACAGATGTGAAGATTACCGTACAATCAGCTTGACTACTCATGCTTCAAAGATCCTGTCTAGAATAATTTACAAGAGGATTGAAAGCCAGATAGAAACGGAGTTGGGTAAAGACCAGTTTGGTTTCAGGAGAAATGTAGGAACAAGGGAAGCTGTACTAAGTCTTAGGCTGATTTTGGAAGGTAGAATAAGGGAATATAAGAGAACGTTCATGGCATTTGTAAACTTAGAAAAGTCTTTTGATAACGATGATTGGACTAAATTGTTTGACATTTTGAAATCTATTGGAATAAAGTACAGGGATAGGAGGGTGATATACAATCTATACAGAACCCAGACAGCAGTCATTCGAGCTGAAGGACATGAGAGAGAAGCTGGTATTCAGAAAGGTGTAAGGCAAGGCTGCAACTTATCACCCATACTTTTCAACCTTTACATTGAACAAGCAATGAAGGAAATTAGACAGAAATTTAAAGTGGGAGTAAAGATTTAAGGAGAAATCATTTCAACTCGGAGATTTGCTGATGACATCGTCATCTTGGCCGACAAGCCTGAGGATTTGAATGAGTTTTTGAATGGTATGGATTCCGTCTTATGGAAAGAATTCATGATGAAAATTAATAAATGTAAATTAACAAGAAGTTCCGTGAAGAACTATACAGCCTACTTTTCATGCCAATGATTATTCTACAGTATATGAACCTATCAAAAATAATGACAAAATTAAGTTGCTAATATCGAAATATCAAATTAGTTCAAAATATACCTGGTATAATTTAGCCTAATAGAGCACTACAGTTGGCAGCCCTGGTGACTGAATATATTCTTAGTTCCATCTCTTAAGGTACAGAATACAAAATTAGGTTGAAGTCCAATGGACGTCACATGCAGTTAGACACTGGATCTATCAGCACGCGTAAAAGCATGTTGCCCAACAATACCATGCGTGTGCTGGTCAGAAATAATCTGAAATATTTGTCTTGCTGTGCCAATTTTGGATGAAATCCATTTGTTAGTATAGAAGTTACATGTATTTTAAAATTGGACATATCAGCAGGCATATAATCATGTTGGCAGCACTGCCTTGTATTAATTACTTCAAATTAATCTACAATGTCAGGTGCTATACGTGTGCAAAGTATAGAGCTGTTGGCTTGCATACTTTCTGATATATTGATATTAGGGTAAAAAAATATAGACAGCATTTATTAACAGTTGGCAGTCCTGATTGCTCTTAACAATACTTACAGTCATATCTGTTATGGTACACATAGCACACACGAAATTTGGTTGAAATCCAACTGATAGTATAGAAGTTACATGTATTTAAAAATTGGTACTATCAGCAGGCTTATAATCATGTTGGTAGAACTGACGTATACAAGTTACTCCAAATTAATCTAAAATGTCAGAATATACGTGTGCATGGTTTAAAGCTGTTGGCTTGCATAATTTCTGATATATTGGTATTTGGATTGAAAAAATAGAGAGACCAATTATTAACAGTTGGCAGCCCTGGTGGCTCTTAAGAATACGCTCAATCATATATGTTTATGTACAGACATTACATACAAAATTTGGTTGAAATCCAATTGATATTGTAGATGTTATATGCATTTAAACATTGGACTTATCAGAAGGCTTAAAATTATTTTTGCAACACTGTCATTATTGGCCTCCTGGAAATTAAACTGAAATAGTATTATCTGCATGTGTACCAATTTTGGAATAGCTCCCATGCATACCTTGCGAGATATCCAACATGGAGCTCAAATTTCTAGTGCGTTTTTTCAGCAGTTGGTAGCACTGACATCATTTTCAAATATGGAAGTGAGATATTCCGGTACACATCTTTACTCATACTAAATTTGGTTTCGATTGCTGCAGCCGTTTAGGAGTTGATGGGGGGGGGGGGGAACACACACAGCCAGACAGACAGACACACATTTTCCCGGATCGATCTCATAAGTCTACTTTTTCCTCATTTTTGCAAACTGTGAAAAGTAGGCTAAAAATACTGGAATGCAGCCGAAATAAGTCAGAAACCTGTATGGAGATCAATTTGGCAGGTGAAAAGCTGAAGGAAGTAGGAGACTTCTGTTACTTAGGAAGCAGAATAACCAGTGATGGACGAAGCAAAGAGGAAATAAAAAGTAGGTTGGCTCAGGCAAGGAGAGCATTTCTACAAAAATGGAATCTGTTGACATCGAATATAGAGTTCGGTATTAGGAAGTCATTTTTGAAAGCCTTTGTCTGGAGCGTGGCGCTCTATGGAAGTGAAACTTGGACTATTGGTGCAGTAGAAAAGAGGAGAATTGAAGCATTTGAAATGTGTTGTTACAGGAGAATGATGAAGATCAGATGGGTAAATAGGGTTACAAACGAAGAGGTATTAAGACGAGTGGGAGAGCAGAGATGTTTCTGGCGACTGCTAATAAAGAGAAGAGATAGGTTAGTAGGACACATACTAAGACACCAAGGAATAGCAAGTTTAGTTATGGAAGGAAGAGTCGAGGACAAGAACTGTAGGGGTAGACCAAGGTTAGAATATGTTAAGCAGATTGCCTTGGATGTAGGGTGTGGTAGCTATGTAGAGATGAAACGATTAGCTCAGGACAGGGAGGCATGGATAGCTGCATCAAACCAGTCAAAAGATTGAAGACTCAAACAACAACTACAACAATTTATGAGGATGTAAATGTATATTTCTTAAAATGTGATAGAAATTGTGAATTATTAACACAGTTACTTATTTCCTATGGGCAGAAACCTACAGTAAATACCCCAACAAGGATAAAAAAAATTAGTAAAACCACTCCTTATCAAATTTTTACAAATACAGATAAAAATCACCATTCAATTGAAGTCCATTGTCCGGGTTTCAGTGACCCCCGTGGACAAATACTGAGGTTTGAAGTACCCGAAACAATCAATAATAATGGTAATGGAATAAAATCAAAGTGCAGGTCATTCACTGAAACAAATGTTACATATTTCAATGACTTAATAAATAAGGAAACATGGTCAGAAATTTATAAACTAGAAAATGTAAATGATAAATTTAATGCATTTAACAGTACCCTAAAACATTATTTTGAAATAGCATTCCCCTGTAAACGTAGAACTATTCAAAATAACAAAACTAGCAATTGGATAACAACAGGGATTATAAATTCATGTCAAAGAAAGACATTTCTCCACATATTATATAAACAATACCACACAACACCTGAATTCAATTTATACTACAAAAAATACACTAGCATATTAAATAAGGTAATAAGACTAGCAAGGAAAATGCATAATGATATTTTTATTTCCCAATCACCTAATAAAAACAGGGCTATGTGGTCCATGATAAAGAAAGAAACAGAAAAACTGCTAAAATACAAAGGAGCATTACACTGACCAGAAATAATAAAGTGATTAATAATCACGAGGAAATAGCAAACACTTTTAATGACTATTTTCTGGAAATACCACAAAAATTATTAAATAAATCACAGGTAAATACAATAAATTCTAATAATAAAATAAATATATGCAGTGATTCTTTATTTATAAATCATGCCACAAGTGAAGAGGTAAGAATAGTTATAAAAGAGCTAAAAATAAATTCTGTTCTGGCATTGATGGCATCCCTGATGCAATTTTAAAGAAATGTGCAGAAAATATAATAAATACACTTACGCACTTCATAAACAGTTCAATTCTCTCAGGAACTTTCCCGGATATTTTGAAGTTATGTGCCCGATTGAGAAGTACGGGGTTCGAACATAAGTTATTTTAAATCGAGAAATATAAGATAGTTGTAAGACTTTCAGTTACGCATAAGCTAGCCATGAGGAAATATGAAGTGATTCAGGCAATGACGCAGAGCATTGACAGCCTTATCTGAAATCACAAGATGCAAGCCGTGTATGATTCACGAGTACAGTCATCCTGTGAGGAAACGATCAGAGCAGGTAGGCAGGGGCACCACTGCGAAGGTTTGATATAAGCGATTTTATGGCAACCCTGGATTGCATTCCAACACCGCAGAATTATGAAATAAACAGTTTTCTTGGAAATAACGCAAAATCACATAAATATTGTTATGTCAATAAGAATAATCCAGGGAGTTACGAATTAATCAAGATTAAAATCGAGTAATTTAGGCACAGGGAAAGAGCGCTTACGAAGCAGTTACGTCATTAGGCGGGGCTATGATGAGGTCCAGGGAAGGAGAAAATAAAACCAACTCGCCCACATAGCTGAGGATCTTGTAAATTTAATTTAAAGTAAGTAGACGATCGGTTTTCGGAAAACGAAAGGAGAATGTAACATTTAGATTATAGGGAACATAATGGTTACTTTTTCAAAAACGTGCGACGTCTAGTTCAAAAGATAGCTCCGAGAAGAAGACCAAATTAGTTTATTTTTGCAAGTTCCCAATATAAATTCTGACGTGTTCTATATCAAAAATGTATTGAATGCATGTATTTGATCAAATGGAATTAATAAAAATCTATCTATCTATCTATCTATCTATATAGCCGAGCTTCTAGGGAGAAAACATGCAGTTTTCGTCAGCCCAGTGGGGTGTATCAGACGTAGTCTACAGCGGACTCTGAGTGCAGGAGCGCTGCATCACGTGGTATGGACCTCAAGGGAGGTCATACTGGGAAATAAGTAGTTCAACAGTACATGCAGCCTACAGTGGACTCCAAGTGCAGGAGTGCTGCATCACATCGTTAGGCAGTCTTTCAGTCCGTCGGGGCGGAGGTGCTACATCACAGTAAGTGCAGTTTGTCAGTCCAGTCGGACATGACGCTGGATTGCAGTATCTAGACCGCCAGTACGAATCGTCAGTGAGCCAAGTTGAGCCGATCAGGGCGATAAGAACAATTTTCAGTGTACTCAGTTTACCGTAGGCGAAAAGGAGCACGGTACTGGTTCACAGTATTCAGTTGCTGTCCGCCGTGGCGAGATAGTTCAGTACATCGAACATAAAGACATCAGGACAAGGTCATGTAGCTTCGGAAAGAACTATAAATCTTCAAAAATACAAGTCAGCTGGTTCGAGACCAGACAGAAGCTACCGAAAGTAGAAAGAACTCCGCCTATATAAAATTGAGAGGATAGATGAACAATACGCAACAGAAGTGAAACTTAGGTCCAAACACGATCGCTAGAAACAAGTATCGCTAGCATCATCTATGGGACCGCGTTTCAGTTTAAAAATGAAGGCGCAGTAAACAGTGGAAGGGACCGATCATTGTCAAATAAAAGGAACATTTCGAGCCTTGTTGAAATAAAAGGACAGGTCGATAATTACATCGTTTCACAACATAACGTTGTTAAAAGAGAAGCCAGGTTAAGTTAATAAACCGGTGAGTTTAAACTGTGGATAAACGACAGAACTTTGATTTGAGACCTAGGGGTCCGAGCTAGAAGTCATCGTAGGACAGATCATGCAACTAGATCGAGGTGAGAAGTCGTCATCACGGGACCAATCGGAAGTCATCGCTTGCGTTCTGAGATGCGACAAGACGTATTACACAGTGTGTAAAGAAATTGTAAATAGATATTAAAAAAGGACATAACCCAAGGGTTAACACGTGTGAATTGTCACAAAGTAAATAAGTGATAAAGTGGAAACGTGTGAAAAAGTATAGGGTAATTGATTAACAATTAATATAAATTTTGTGAAAGTGTTTTAATCAAGAATCATTATGTGTAGAAGTATCAATATGTCACATCAGGTAAAAATCACGTGTGTTATGTGTTGCCATATTGTTGTGAAAATGTATTAGTCACAATCATGTGGGTGAAATTCTTCACAACGGCAGATCCTGGGTTGGTGAGTACCAAAATGAATTAAACATATTGAGCATTGTGGACCCATAATTCGAAATGTATTATTGTGAAATAATTAATGATAAAGTGATAACGGTGAATAGTGCTTTAAAGTGTCAGTTTTTAATGAGGAAGGTCGTGAAAATGAGGCCCGGTAACGAATTTAATATTGTACAGAAAATACCCAAGTGCGTGTAAGCATATAAAGTAATTAATAAAGGGGTGGAACCAAAGTATTGTCGAAAGTAATTGAAATCAATGACGTTTTTTATGCAAAGTAAACGCAATAGAATTTGAACACAACTTAAGTTAATGCGAAAGTAAATAATTAGGAAATTGAAAGATAATTTAATGAAATTTAAAGTAATGCAATGAAAATCCAAGTCAGTGATAAAATAATAAACAAACCTTATACGCTTAAATGATACAAATTAAAAGTAATTGCAAATGACCTCAGCATCACGAGTAAAGGCAATGAAAGGCCTAACGAAAATAAGAGTAATAATAAAAGACCCCAAAGATAACGAAAGGGAAATAATATGAAAATGTAATAATGAAAAGTAAATTCATTTATCCTCGCCAGGATATCTGGACCACAGTAATAATGAATTGAGTATCCAAGAAATATTATTGTCGCCAAAATGGGCTAGACCAAATGTACGCTAGGGCTTGAAATATTGAATTAACGTGCAAGTATCGGATAATTGTTATAGTCAATGGGAAATTCGTCGGTTCACTAAGGTGAAGTCATAGAATGTGTTCGAATGAAATAATAAATGCTCACTCAAGTATTGTATAATTCTCATGTATGGCAGGGAGCACATGAATGAAAAAGCATCGTAAGACTGGATAGATGATTTTTGTCTAGGCGGGTAGCCGGAGGTAGGGTGAAATTGATTCCCTCTTCCGAGCTAGGCTGACCTCTGCAGCCAGGTAGAACATGGCGTTTCTAGATTGGTTAGCATTTGTATTTGGAATGCCTATCAGAGCAGAATAATAATACGTTTGATTGTCATCCTAATAGCAGAGAATAATTATCCCAAAAAGAAGCACGAATAAATGTGAATAATTAGACTGATCGCAGTCCGTATGAATAATAGAATAAAAATGCTTGCGAGTCTCAACGGAGAGGTGGTCTGTCTTTGAATGTTAAAACATATGGTTAGAGTTTGAGCTAGGTCAAGATACAGGTTTGTTTATAAGAGGTTCGTTGTCTCGCTCAAGGCGAGGGGAGACTAATGAAGGTCGCACCACAGGCAGGCCAAGCCTTTTAACTGTCACTGTGGTAAGGAATATCTTAATGAAGACTTCGTGGTTTTATTTGAAGAATTAAAATGTCGCAGAAGTAATACCTGCCTGAGATGATTATTATACATGGATTGCTCATCCTGAATGCTAATAATAAATATAATGAAATGATGAATATAATAATAATAATAATAATAATAATAATAATAATAAATGCATTTTTTTTGAAAATGTCAAATTTTGGTTCCATACTCTTAAAGAAAGGAAATACGGGTAAGATAAAAATCATAGAATTGGACTTCGGGGAGTGCGGGCTCCATTGAACATCCAATTCGCAGGGACACAATGGCTGCAATAAAATATAATTGGCATGGACGTGTAGAAGTAATTGGTACTCATGTGTAAATAATGTTATTTGTGTTTTGGGAGATAATTTGTGTTTGAAATGTGAGGAAAAAGAGATTTAAAAGGATAAATAAATGTGAAGAATATTAAGTTCAGATTATAGCCGAATGAAGGCATTGTAAGAGTAAAAGTTAATATCCTGAGTTCGAGCCTGACCAGGCGGAACTCAGTTGAAGTGACTGAAAACCCTTATTTTTGGGGAATATAAGATTTAGAATATCTAAGACTATAGTATCAGTGTAAGCAAATGGATCATGACGAATCCATTGGAAATGAAGCAAGATAGACTAAGGGTCATTATATATTTTTATTATGTTTGAAGGTAATTTCAACCAAGATATTTATGTTGTGACTTTATATTTGGAAATATTTGAGTAAATTAAAAATATCAATTTAAAGTAGTTGGTGTTATTGTCCTTTTGTGCTTGTCCTTCCTATAGTTCACAGTCTGAGTACATGGTCAGACAGTGGGAATAACTGTACACGCCCTGAGCTGAGCATATAGTCGGAGGATGACCTGTATTTCCGTTTTCATAAACGGGCACAGCAGGGGTCTATAAATTAGTGCTGAATGTGAACATGGGTTGGCAAGAAAGACGGTCGAGATCAAGGATAGAAGTCACAACCAGTAAATAAATGACCGCATTGATTAAAAATAAACCTGCTCTATAACATATAAATATACAAACCCCAGACAACTACACATAATCATAAATGGCGCCCACCTTTGGGGCAGGTTTTCCAGGAAAAAACCATAGGAAAACACAGGTTTTTCAAAATTTTTGAAAATCCGAAATTTTACAAAAATATGAGTTTTTGAAAAAGAAATTAATTTGAATTTTCTTTTGAAAAAAAATCTTTGCTTCATGTTGAACTTTGAAATTGGAAAGCATTGGACGGGTATGAGTATAGCCTACCCATATTAAGATAGTGTACAGCCCAGAGGCAGTACCCCTAAGACCCACCCCTCCATCTTTCATCAAAACCACCCTCATAGGCATACCATAAGCCTCATATACTTTAACACAAGCAGGCCCGGCAATACTGCTGACAGCCACGCTTACATAATACACACATAAACACAATAACTGGAGCGGCGACAGTGAGGAAACGCTGACCAAGCAGTGGGGGAAGGCCTTAAAGGCTAGGCCCAGAAGAGCCCCATTATCTGTTCGTGGCCAGCGGCCCTGCTAATCCGATGTCCGTTCCAGCTCTTCGCCAGGTGAGAACTAGCCGTGTGCTCAGATTCCTTATCATTGTAACACCTACTCTGAACACTTTTGTATTTTACTTCTTGTACTTTACTTTATATCTGTCTAACACTTAAAAGGGACAGTACAACACAGCTACTGGCCATTAAATACTTGGTCAGTAAACACACACATTTATTACTCATTACACCCCATTTTACATCCTTACAGCCAACCTGACCATAGTCCTAATTGTCCCTTACCGTGGAGGCCAGGAACTGCATCGTCAGGAATTCTATTGTACTCGAGCAAGCGGCCCGACTGCAGAGTGTCAAGTCGCCGACTCTGCACGTGAGCTCGCTGAATCGCTCGCTCTACTTAATTGGCAGGCTAAGTCATTAGCTCACCTTAGACATTCATCCCCTAGCAGGTAAACGCATCCTGTAGGGACGCCCCAATGGATTACGCACTCACACCAACACACTACACTGGTAGTCTCCCCCAATTACGGGAAACTACCCTTTTTCGGAAACATACCTTAAATTAATACAGTACATCTACACTACTTTGTTTATCCCACCCCCAACAGAGGGATAAAACATATTGGTGGAGGCGCCGCTACCACGCAAAATAAGGGTAAGGGACTCAAACAACGAGCCCTCGTGGTAGAGCGATCCATACCGAAAGCAGCCAAGAGAAATTTGATTTTTTCTCTGAGAGAAAGCATTATTTTTTCCCCTCTCTGGGAACGTAAGGGAAATTTTAACCCAGCCACCCCCCCCCCCACTAGGGCGGCAGTTCTTTTTTTTGTTTCTTTATAACCAACACTGTTAAAAATACATTAATCCTGACAGGACACACTAAACTTAAAACAGCATTACATTAAGATTACGCTATACAGAATGGCACCACATGCAGTAGCAACAGGGGTTGTAAGCCCTAGAGGCGATAGGGTGCACCAGTATTATTCACCTTATTACTAAGGTGCCAGAGGCATATACAAAGGTGGCAGGCACAAATACGGGCACTCCAGACAAGGGTTGGAGCAATACAGGGCAAACAGCCATGCACCCCGTCGGAGGGTAGGATAGCGCAATTGAGACGCGCACATAAACATTTAAGTAACATACTCGAACACCTCAACAGGAGCCATGTCCGAAGGAACAGGATATATGACCGATTAAACGCTACACATGGCCCTATAATGGATAACACAACCTTAGAGAGAATAAGGGTGCACTACACAATGTCATATGCCCAATACAGGGAGCTTATTCGCGAACAGGCGCTCCTCCAGTTGGCGGCCACAGAACTGTATAGGACGTAAACACGTCAACGCAGCAATTTGCGAACAGGTCCATAACTATACACGTACCACCACACAAGGGAAGGAGTCTGCCGTGGCCATAGGCCAGAAATCGGTCAGGCTAGCCTGCAATACACTACAGGGCCAAACTCACATAGACACACGTCCCTCAGCTCCGGTCCGGGAGGCAATTTTGCCAGACTGAGGGGCGAAGCCTACGCCAACCCCCTCAGAACAAATGAACGAGAGGGAGTTGACGCCAGGGCTCTCGAACACACACGACAACACAGAGAGAAACCTGGAGGAAACTATATCATGGGCTGAGGACGTAGAGAACGTGCCACAGCACGATAAGCCAATACAGACCTACACACATAGACAGACGCGAAGGAAGGAGTCTGCCGTGGCCATAACCCAGAAAAAGGCCAGACTACCCTCCAATACATTGCAAGGGCGCTCACAGACAATTACACGACCCCTACCGCCGGTTCAGAGGGCGATTTCGCCAGAATGGAGGCGGACACGAACATGTGACCCCCAATGCAAAGAAATACAGGGGGATTGCTTACAGTTCACCAGGGTGTAACACACACGCCTGCACGCACTATCCTGCCTCCAAAACAAAGTACACGGGGTATAAGGGAAGTTTTACCGCCCACCCCACGAGGCCAGGCAGACAGGAGGGCATACATCCCACCGACACTGATAGGGTAGCGCGGAGCCAATGCAGCCCTTCAGGCGCCAGCACACCTACGCCTATTAACAGGCACTACGGTCAACGAAGGCTGAGGCTTACTTTACTTAAAACACCCCTGAAAAATAGTAAAGAAGCACCTCAATGGGAGGCGGAGGCCTATACCCTCATAACGGGGCGAAGGTATTCACCCCGTCGAGCAACAGCGCTCGGGCGAGGATAAACACATTTACAGGGGAAAATCCACTCCCAACTAGACGAAAACTGGCCAAAACTAAGGCAATTCGTAAGTACATTAGAATTAAACCAGGAATATGGACACGGCGACAGACAATCACACGGACGGCATCGCACAGACAGCCTGAATACACAATCCCATAGAAAAGCTATAGAATCCCATATAGACACTGTGCCCCATAGAGTTATAGCCAAGAATTAATGTAGGCAGAAGAAGGGTTACATTATATGTATATGATTGGCATATTATCATTGTGTACACGTCTTAAATATACACTAGGGATGGCATATGGGTTGCACTAATGCCACTCACAGCACAGACATAAACACGGGGAGTTTCTTTTACAAGGTAGATACACCGACACGGGAGTATACGGCAATAGTTTATTGCCCAAAGTCAGCCTCAAGGGCGTGGCATGGTAACTAAGGGCCAGGACACACAAGCACAAACACGATTGAGCCACACAAGCATGAACACGGGAAGGTTCTTTTACATACGGGGAATCCATGTATAAGCACATAAACTACTCAAGTCTGACACAGATAGTGTCACCATGATGGTAGGGCCAAAATATAAGGCGCGGTCATCATGAAGAAACGTAGGGCCTCGTGAAAACATATTTTAGAAACACTCACACCATTTGTGACAAGGTCGCAACATAAATGATGTACACTTCAAATGTTAACTGCCGGACAGGACATACGGTCCCGGCAGCGCTGTTATCACATGAAGTAACCCAACACTTTTGCATGCTCAGCGCGAATACGTGACACACTGGTCGTCTGAAGGCACTCACAGACAGCACAGTATTACAATCGACAGAATATCATTCACTAGGGGATTCAAAACCACACTACGCCCACAAATTAAGACCAGGATCAACCCAAATTCGCACAGACGACATACATGGGACATACATACAGGGGCGTAAGACCGTTCTAAGGTACTCGCTATAGTAGCCTACTTAGGGCATGAGCGACCACGGGATTACCAATAGGGGACGTACCGGGAACCCCAGGCCTCTACGGAGACCACAAATTACTTTTTTTGGACCATTGCGTCCGAAATCTGAATACGGGGGACGCCACGTGCACAGACAAACGCTCACACAAAGTAAGTAACACCACATCTCTACGGCCAAAAATCATGGCAATGTAGATAACCCCGGACATAAAATAATACAGCAAGACACAATGGGGAAGTAATCACGGAAACAAATTCCCAAACAAGCTTGTGAGCGAAAAAGGTGACAAGTTAACACGTTGGCCTTTCTAGAATGCAAACACATGTCGACACACGAACAGTGGCGGAAGTCACGTTTTGTTAGCCTTCCTGCATATCATTGAAGACTTTCCGTACATAAGGACACTAAAAAAATATACAAAAAACACTGCGCTGCAAATAAGCGAATTCCAGAGTGTTGCCACACACTGTGTACGGAAGAAATTCTTGTAGCATCAAGACGTGACAATGACATACAGACATGATGACACCAACAAATAAACAATAACAGTAAAGATATACAGTGACAACACGGATGTTGATACAGGAAGTGAGAGCGGCATTACATTGGGCTCCGCGTCATATATTACATAAATATTGCAGACCAGATTGCTCCAGGAAGACAGACTATTTTGCACCTATCACTAACAGAACTAGGAACATGTATACAAAGCTGATAACACACAGTACACGGCGCGTGACAAGTAGCCACCCGATACAAGAAAAGCCCTCTCCGATAACACCACACGCGCCGGCAGGAGTCAGCGATTGGCGACTCAATACACACAAGCGCGTCAATTACAGCCACGGCCGCTTCCTTCCCACACGCACCCCACACTTAGGGGCAGACATGCAATTACACGCGAACATACAAACTAATTAGGGGCGGATACAGACAGATTCCATGGAGGAACAAACCCCCCCCCTAATAATTTCTTTTCTTAGTTGTTTTTTTTTCTCTAAAATCCATTACAGGCAATTATGCTATGCCGGTTTATACTCACAGCCACATGCTACCCTATCCTACGTTATGAACAGGGGACCAGATTAGGCCGTGAACGACACAGCGTCACCACACTTAAACATCATAAGGGCAGTCAGGGGGCGGTGCTCACAGACACAAACATTTTTACACGACATAGGTATCACAGACCCACGGGCACTCCACAGACTAGTATTTTAGGAGACACTAGGTGTAATATGGCATCTCAACTCAGCCAGCGTAAATCCCAAAGTGTGGGTAGTGTGCCCTTTCAGCATGAAATATGCAAATCACAGTATGCCAGCAATGCTCAAATCGGGATTTTCGGGGTTATGGTATGTTCTCCCACTCTGTGACTTACACATTTTGGAATAAATAGAGGATACACTTCCAAAATAATAAACAAAATCAACTCCTGCTATAAAACATTTAATTACTCAAATATATGGCGCTACAACAAATTAAACAAATAATATCCTGACCCATAATTCATACTTGTTCAGAGTGAACAAGGAATACATAATAAAACAAAGATTAAATCATAATAAATGGTTTTCCATAAACCAACAAACTTATATTTATTTTAACTTCCATGTAGTGTCCTTTTAAAATTCAATAAAATCAAGAGCTCCACTAGGCTCGATACTTTTTAATACACTGTGTTATTCTTTTACAACACATCACTTCCTATTATATGAGTATCTTATAATCAAAAAAATATATAAATCTTATTAAAGTACTGTTACGCCTTTACTTAAATTTTTGGGCTTTCACAATGTTCTCATGTTACCATCTCTCTCAAGTCAACAAATCACTACCATGATTGGGAAACATTTGCGTACTCCCGAGTTATAGAAGACTACTTGAACAAGTCAAAAATTAAGATCACTCCCGAAATCTAATTGTCTTCACTAAACTCGTGAATCACTACATCATACAATCATAACATTAGGGATTTATCATTATTTGTCTTAAAAGACCATTATCTCATAAGAAAGCAACGATCTGAACTTGCAAGCGGTAATCAACATCTAAAAGATCCTTGGTTCGAAGACCGGGTCGTTAAAACAAACTCTAAACACTCTTGTGTATTATAACTTCAAACAGACGGCTATCTAGACCTACCACAACACATCAATAGTAAGGGTCAGGCCTGGGCCACTTAGCGTGATTTATTGTCAGGAGCAGGAACTTCAATGTCTCACTCACTAGAGACGGGCTACCCTCAGCTTTATACAGCTGTGTCTTAAATGCAGTTCCTTGAACAAGCAAGGCTTTCATTCTACTTATTTTAACATATTTAGGTTCACTAGACCGATTGCTCAATATCTCGGCATTTATTAATTATGAAGTGTCCTCATTGGTAGGTAAGAATAATTCAATACAACAACAAATATTTAGGGGCTTCAACATAGACGAATCTGGGTTCGATTCTTTCAAATGCGTCGGGAACCATATCCCATACTGGAGGACTTATAACATTAGCGACTAATAGCAGGCCTCTTTACCTTACACCCGCGCTCATAATACAATAAATATAATAATAATAATAAATAAATAATAAATATAATACACACAACGGCCTCGCGATCACATCACTATGTAGAGGACTTACCATAACTCAATTACCCCGACCAACTGCCCTCATAATTAGTGTTACCGAGTATATTTAGGTTCAACGCCTTCCTAGCGTGACAAATTACTTCAATGCGCTACATTGCGCTATTACATTACTGCCAAGTTGCCTTCAAAGAACTGATAATTCAAACTCAACATCTGATCTACATCTCAATTTTATATTAATCCTCTCCCGTGACAATAATCGTTTTATCTTAAGAACCTGTGTTCACAACATGTATTACTTCTTTTAAAAGAGCTTATAAGCTACTACTTTCATATAATTCATCATAATTATCATTCATTTATATAATTGTTATTATTATTATTATTACGCTTGCTTTCACATATTTAAATCATTTATCAAATTCACTGATATTTTATTTCATACATTTCCCACATGTGATTTATTTATTTCACATAATTATTTTATACTTTCTCAATTTTTTATCGTTCAGATCGCGCTATTATTCTGTTATTTGTTATTCAAAAACATCCCTATTCTTTCGTTCTCAGGTGGATTGTACGCAAACCTTCCCCAACACATAACATAATGAAATTGTTACTCACATGATATTACGGTCACCGACCGAATTCTCCAGCGATATTTCATTTTTGCCCACTCAATGTGTTTAAGACATCTTGATTAATCCCATTTCACACAATGACACTTCTTGATACACATACACATTATTTACCTTAAACACTGGTAACATATTGAATATTTTTTTTTTATTCTTTTATCATACACAAATAAATTCACTAAAATTTATTACACTAAAACAGATTTTACTATATTTACATTACACTGCTTTTAATCACTGAAGCTTTGATTTTTGCCTTACACACGTGATTTCTTTCTTCCCCGTTTCCAAGGGTGACACTCTTAGACGTCGGCTCCCTATCTGGCAATATGATGAAAGTCTCGATCAATCTACCCCTCTCTGGAACGGCTATTCTTCAGATCCGGTTTCCTGACTATCGGCCTCTATTTTTTTTATTTTAGCTCGATGTCGTTTCTTTCTAGACACTATTTAGTTTGTCTAGATAAAGTCTGTCCTATTTACGGCCTCTCGAATACTTTATCGGTGCCCTATGATTCTCTAGCATTTACTGCTATTTCTTAGTTTCGTAGCTTATTGTTTTACTGTTCGTTTGTCTCCTTTTAGACAACGTCTCGGATTAAATTCTCACTTCTTATTATTCTGCGCTCTAGTTCCTATCTTTTCGGTACACTAGGCGTTACTTAATTCGTCCGACCCTGATCGGGTTCCTTAACTTTGATAGAAATGTTTGTTTTACTATCGTTGGTACTTCAAAACGTTACGATACTTTCTGTCGTTTAACTGAACTGTTATTTGAAGACCTATCGCCTGTTCTTTAAGTTCGCAGCCTAACTTTGACTGTAATACGGAACTTTCACTATAAAGACTGACGCTTGCTGAACTAAATCCTGTACTAGGATTATACTAAGTCTTCACACGGCGATACTATGATGATACTTCTCGTACTGTGATCTGGACACTGCGATGCAGCACCTCCCCCACGAGGTCTGCTGTAAACTGCATTAACGATGTGATGTAGCGTCACGTCCCCTGGACTGCCTAAAACTGCATTTGCTGTGATGCACCAACGGCTCGCCCCCTGGGCTGACTGATAACTGCATGATTTGCCTGGCTCTGCCAGGGCTTTTATACAAATTGGCGACAAAAAGATAAAATCCTCGTCTTTTTCATAACTAACTTTTGAAGCAATAGTCGCACACTTTTGAAAATTATATCTCTAGAAAGCTCGTTTTCTAAATGTAAACTGACTTCTTTGCACATGAAAATTGATCGTACAATTCTTAGATATTAAATAAATTATGCTCTTCAGATACGTGGGTGTTGCAGTTGATTTTTAATCCCTACCACCTCGGGTCTCGGGGAACTTTTAACTACGTCATGCTGCGTTTGCACTTCTTTCCTGTGCAATTATTATAACATATTTTCCAACACAAAAATCTCTATTCCAAAATGAATCACAATGATATATTTCTTTTGTTAATTATATTCTCGCAAATGGCTTAAATCTAATTATTCCTCTTCTTGCATAACTGCGAGGTTGCCATTTTAGTGATGCGTAAGATCAATTTCCGAAACCTCTTCTCGCTTACTCCCAGTGGAAAGTTTTTAATTCTATTTATAGCCATGATCGGCTCCCTTTCAATGCGTCACGCATGATATCATTTCCTGGGACCACCTGGACTCTTATTCTTGCACAACATTATACCAGTCCTCTACATACAATCTTTCTAAGTTCTACTAAAGACTGTATTTTTCCTCTCTTCTTTTACCAATAAAACATGGATTCGACCCCTTGAACCAATGGTACATGGGTTCAGTAGAAAACACATAACGACCAAGAGAGGATGACACACTACAATAGGAGTAGAGGTGGATAATACCATCAGGGTGGCCATGGTACCAACTACGGGCTACCATCCCCATACCCTTTCTCCCACATACCCTATTACGTGCAACACTATCCAGCACAGACACACAGATACATAAAAACACCTACACTACATTGTAAAGTATACATCGGGGTTGATAGACTTCATGCTTTTCATAAATTAAGGTTTGCTACACCTTGGACCCGAACGCCTCCACCTGAGTATAAGAGGTGATTCGGAAACAAATATTAAGCGGCGATGCACATCTCTATATAGAGAGGTAAGGCCATACTGATACTAACAAATATTTTATTAAATAATCCCGCATGCAAGGGACATAAACTTATTGTATCCTAGCACACGCCTTATCCTCAAATGAGAGCAAACACGCCTCATATCCATCTCACTGCATGAGATAACCCACCCACACACGTTACTATCACACCCGCATGATAATTTCAAATTTAGCACACCTGGGAAAAACCCACCCCATCCACTCAGAGTAAATACCTCCTAGCAGCATCATCGGATCCCGGCCACCATAAACATGGATTCCAACGATCCACGACCCCCTCCCACCACGCTTTAACCCCACTCAGAAAATAACACCCTCGGATCCTAATAACAAGGGGCCCAACAACCTATAAACCTACTAATACCTCCAGAAAAGTACCAAGGCATCACCTCTGGAAATCCGACACGGCAATGACAGGCCTAAAGTAGTCACTGCTTTTCGAAGATTCTACAACCCCAGAACACTAGGAATTTTACATAATTACATAGTACACAAAAACATATTTACAAATCACACTAAACACTGCAGTATACAGTATCACACTTATTTTTAAAGGAATCTGAAATCACACTAGATGGTGATGAGAAGGTAAATGGAGAGCAGAATCTCCACACGAGGACAGAGCTGGAGAAGGCGGTGATGAGGCCTGACCCAGTTTAATGACAGATGGACGTAAGGTCGAAGCGCCGATGACTCAGTGCGGGCAAACTTCGGAATCCTGGGAGACCTAGCCTGTTCCCTGGGACGAAGAAACTTACACCCATTATGCACTGCGGTCGTCGAAGCCAGACCTGCAGGGGAGACTTTTGACGGCTAGTAGGAGAATTAGCCAGCTCCATACTAGACTCAGGAGACGAACCTAGAGACGACCAACTTGGACTAGACTTTTAGTTAGTTTGTAATATAAGTAGCGTTCCTAAGGCGTGGAACTCGTCTTCCATTCGCGTGAAGTGAAGCAGTGTCTCAGGATTCAACGGGACCAATCCTAGGCACGCCAAGTCCTCATTCCGGGCAGTGAGGTGAAGATGATTTAACAAATGATATATATAATAAGCAATGAATGATAAATAATGCGTATGGAATGAATGCGGTCATTCGGTTCCGTGCCCACATAAATGGATGACAGCGAGTCTCCAGAGCTTAAATGATAACGCAACGGGCGGCGAGAGATATTAAATGGGTAGGCAACGGGCTTCCCAAAGGGGTTTTGTGGGCAACCAAGTAATAAACATTAATAAACATAAAATGGCGAATAATGCCAATATAAGCATGCATAAGACCAATGGAAAGGATATCCGCGCGAAGCGTTTGCTCCCTAGCAACGCAGTTGCACAGGCCTATATTAGTTATTAAGAGGGGGAAGTCGACAATTAGTATTAAGGGCGGGGAATGCAAAAGGGTTTTTAACCTGGCAGTTTTGGAGGCAACCGGTGCTGCCAAAATATGCCCGTGTGCTGCCCTGAGGATGGTGACATACCTCAGTCGATCGCGCCGATCAAAATTCTAGTATGTAAGGCAGTTGCATTTGAAAGGCAACTTAGATTTGAGCAAATTTAACAAGCACTGTTATAAAACAGTAGCTGCAACATATTTCGGCATTAGGTTAAGGACTATTTCGGCATGTATATACAAATATTTTTATAGCATTAATTAATATAATCTAGGTTAAGCACTTTTATTTATCGACAGGGCGTTCGGCACCATACAGGGTAAGACCGAACAACATTCAACGGCATATGTAATGTGAACGCAACACAGAGCGTTCGGCACCTGGTGGCTAGACGTTGCCAGGAAAAGTCCGATAAATCGATAAATTACCGATTAAAACATAACAGGGCGGAGGCACTGAAGCCGTCCGACCCACCAGCGAGGTAAACGGTACAGCCACTGGAGCTGACCGACCTCGATAATACACGAGACGCCGAAGAAGTCTCAGGGGCGGTAGCACCGCAACCCGACCCTTAAACGGCGCTGCGCGATAGGTGCGCAATATATATATTTGGCCAAGGGTATTGCTAACATGTTTTTATATTTCAGCAAAGAGCTCCAACACTGCACCAAGGAATGGAACCCAAAAATGATCATGGTATAAGGTAAGGTGGACCACCGAACAAACATACACCCATACACTGGTATACACTGAGGAAACATAACAATAAACACAAAGGTATAGACGTAAGTCATAGCCGGCATAAGAAGGTATAGAGTAAGGTAAGATAAGAAGGCGCCAGACAAAGAACAAGACGGACGACACGAGTGTATTGACAGACAATAATACCTGTAATTTTCATTTCAGAAAGTATACACGCCGACACCAGAGGCGATATGGAGATAACGCTAATGATTACATGTTTTTGTTTTTTTTTACTTCTCCACTTTACAGACGGCGGCACCAGATACATGACACTGGTGACGATGATTCCACTGCCATGCAGCAGCAACATGTTTTTTGGGCCATGCTATTATTATGCACCTTATTTACTCACTAATTTGTACTCATTCTTACATAATGCAACACACTCACCACCTTCTTTCACAGCAACACCCCAGAACACGGAAATCTGCACAGCTAGGATTGATACCTGTGGGGTATCAGGCCTACTGACAGATAAAGAAAATAGCGTCAAAGATGTGACGTAACATACGACACTAAGGGCGCAACCGATTTGTGGCGGCGACTCTCACTGTCAAGTGTGGAGGCATTCGCCCACAGAGAATGATCCACAGGATAGGGGTATATCAGCAGCACGACCACAAAACTGCACCGGAAACGGCCGGACAGGATTAGCCATGAGACGGCACATGAATACAAAGGGTAGCGTGCACGCAAAGTACAGTAGACACGGCCGTCTAGGTATAAAATAATTAAGATAGATATAAGTGAATAATGTAAAAGAAAATCATGTAATACAGATAAGAGGCACCTTACACAAAATTTATTACCAATGATGCCACACCTTGTAAACACACATATTCTTATTTATCACACACATGTACACACTGACTTTCCTTTCTACCCTTCTAACTTAAATTTTGTAAAAATGTCTTACCTCACCGCGAGCAATAAAAGCATATTATATTAAACCATTAATCACACCTTAAGACATTTATTTTTTCTTTCTCTCTACACTATCTCTTTATTTTCATTGTTACATTTTACACCTCACGCAGAAGGCAATTTTGTCATCCAGCTGCAAAGCAGCATCACAGCAACCACCGATGTTTTTTTTCCCTTCTCCAAAAACATGAATGAATAATTTTCCACACCATGTATTGTAAACTATGTATTTTTAATTCCAATGTCAAGTTTTATAATGAATAATTTTATGTGAATAATGAACTATGTATATACCCAAAACCCACCCTCTCTGAGCTCACGCTAAACTCACATCACCACCAGGACAACACGACATCGACACATCCACACGACACCGAAGGAGAAGAGGAAGAAGAAGAGGGACAAGAAGAAGATGATGAAGAAGAATCACTACAACGACACGCCTACTCTATTTCCCGTTCGCGAGGCCGCGAACAAAGGCCGAGGAGGTCTTGTACAGCCCAGGGGCAGTACCCCTAAGACCCACCCCTCCATCTTTCATCAAAACCACCCTCATAGGCATACCATAAGCCTCATATACTTCTTCAACACAAGCAGGCCCGGCAATACTGCTGACAGCCACGCTTACATAATACACACATAAACACAATAACTGGAGCGGCGACAGTGAGGAAACGCTGACCAAGCAGTGGGGGAAGTCCTTAAAGGCTAGGCCCAGAAGAGCCCCATTATCTGTTCGTGGCCAGCGGCCCTGCTAATCTGAGGTCCGTTCCAGCTCTTCACTAGGTGAGAACTAGCCGTGTGCTCAGATTCCTTATCATTGTAACACCTACTCTGAACACTTTTGTATTTTACTTCTTGTACTTTACTTTATATCTGTCTAACACCTAAAAGGGACAGTACATCACAGCTACTGGCCAATAAATACTTGGTCAGTAAACACACACATTTATTACTCATTACACCCCATTTTACATCCTTACACCCAACCTGACCTTAGTCCTAATTGCCCCTGACCGTGGAGGCCAGGAACTGCATCGTCAGGAATTCTATTGTACTCGAGCAAGCGGCCCGACTGCAGAGTGTCAAGTCGCCGACTCTGCACGTGAGCTCGATGAATCGTTCGCTCAACTTAATTGGCAGGCTAAGTCATTAGCTCACCTTAGACATTCATCCCCTAGCAGGTAAACGCATCCTGTATGGACGCCCCCAATAGATTACGCACTCACACCAACACACTACACTGGTAGTCTCCCCCAATTACGGGAAACTACCCTTTTTCGGAAACATCCTTAAATTAATACATCTACACTACTCTGTTTATCCCATCCCCAACAGAGGGATAAAACAGTAGAATCTCTTGAGTAAGGACTCCCACATTCGGCATAATTATCTGTCAAATATGTGCATGGATCTTATGTGTGAGGGAATGTAGCCCATAATCTCTAAGATATAAGTATGTTTTCCAGTGAGGAATCACCAGGATTCCTGATATTAGTAAATAAAATGTGGGGAGTAGGGGGGTAGTGATGGTTCTACTTCACTCCAGAACCCTCCTTGCCCCACTACTAAGCCTCAGCCATGTAATATTTGTCAATATCTCTCGAACACATTGTCCGATTTTGACAAATGAGGTGTCGTTGGACTCGAGCTAACGTCCTCTTTCCTATGGACCACTCGTTATATTTTTGTTTTTTGTTTTGAAAATTTTTGTTTTCGAAAGTAGGTGATAGTTTGAAAACCAAACATGATAGAACGTTGTGCCATGGCTCAAACGAATGGTCTTTATGACCTTTATTTTCTAAAATGCAATTTTTTACTTTTTATGTTTTTTTGAAAGCACTCGAATTTTGAAAATCCTATATTTTGGAAACTAGGAATTCTACAAAAAATTGTTTCACATAAATGAAAGGTCCCTACGCCCTCTACACCCAAAATACATTTCAAGTCTCTAGGGCAAAAATTTGTGTTTTATAAGTAGCGGGATGATGAGAGAGCTGCTACACTTAGGAAGTTGTGAGCCCCTGCGACCTTGGAATGGAACGAGTGATGCTAGGAGGGCGTGCTTGGATTCGGTTTTTTCGTCTCGTTGCGCTCTTTACGGGAATGTTGCTGTCGAAAAGGTGAAATGCCGGGAACACGGTTTTTTTGGGGGTAAAAACGTGATTTCAAACTTCTTGTTATATCTCGTGAATCAATGATGCCAGATGCGTGTACGAGGGGTCCAAGGACTCGGGGTGACGTCCTCTTTGCTATGGATTACTCGTTATATTTTTTAAAACAATTTGGAAACGCGTTTTTTGGGGTAAATACGTGTTTTTTGTGATTTTTGCTGATATTTCACGAACCAATAAGCCTAGAGACTAGTACGAGGTGTCATTTTTTTCATCGCGTTGCCCTCTTGCCGAGGATGTTCGTGTTGAGCAGGAATGAAAAACCATGTTGAGGTAAAACCGTGATTTTAGACTTTTTGCTCTATCTCGCAAACCCATAACGCTAGAGACGTGAACGAGGTGTCCTAGGACTCGGGATAACGCCCCCTTTTGAAACTATGTTTGACAATTTGACAAAGGGCCTAACAACACTTTTGTTGAAAAAATTAATAATTTTTCTTTACCTGTTTAAAATGTTCATGATGCGTGGTGGTTGAGAGAGACGATACGGCTGGGTGTGTGTGTTTCAACGAACCTGTCGCTGACCACAATGACCATGCTTAACAGAACAATCAATATTTCGGCGGGTCGGCTTATGACAAAGCGAGGGTGCGTTTTTTCTGACATTCTACACCCGAAGGGGGTCTTTAACGTGTAAACGATGATGAGAACTTGGTTCTATGTTGGTCGAAGCGAGTACAGAAAACAAACTTGCCGAGGAGCAGACGAGCAGGAGGTGAATGCCATTTGAGCTTATTGGAATGCGCTGATCTGACTTGACAACAGGTGCAATGGAAAAATGACAAAGACGCTTCAAGGTTAAATAATCTGACCATCGTGGTGGCAGGGAAGAGTGAAATGTATGCATACACGTGTGAGATAACATGTACGCTAAACAAGTTACATCCTGTTTGCTTCGTACGTGACAAAATGCAAGTTCATGTGAAATTTGATCTGCCACAGGCGTTGGCTGTCCACGTGCACCATAAGAGTATGTTCAAAGCGTGGGGAAAAAATGATTACACATGCAACGTAACATATATAAAGACATGTCGTTATCATGTCCACTCTCACTTAGATGAATACCTTTGAACACTCTGCGTTGCGTGAAACCCCTGGTCTTGTTTAACAGTTTTGGTGTTGGTGGAAAATAGTTAACCATATTGTGGGGTAGGTATTTATTTATATATTTATTTATTTATATATATTTACATGCAATTATTTATTGATTGTTGAAGTTATAAATAAATGTTTATTTATTTGTTTGCAGATAACGTGTATAGCCTACCTGTTGTGTGTCTGTGGGAAATAGATTGAAAAAAGAGAGAGAAAGACAGACAGCTAGAAAAGGAAACCATTACCACACTAGCCCACGAGACGGGAATAAAGCAAAGCATTACACGTCAAGGTGAGATTTGTTTATATATATATATAACCTGTTTGATTTTGTTTTGTTTATGAAATGCATAAACTATATGGAATTGATATGCTTATGGTGGTTTATTTTATTTCTTTTTAGAGTGTTGGAAAACGCTTGACCACTGTTGACAACCTGGAGCGTGTGTGTTTGGGACCATTGTCAAGCAGTCTACAGCTGAAAACTCGGGTGAGAGTGTTCTTTCAAAATAATGTATTTTACTGCTGCGGATATGTTAACTTGGGAACCCCTAAACAGTAGTTTCAAATGGCGTGTGTGCTCTGGCCGTGTGGTCAATGTTAGAAATAGTTTGATTCCCAAAGAATTTTTAGAATTTTGTTTCGAAATTTTTTTAATTGAAATTTGTACAGCGCAAAGGTTGCATACGGCCTTAAAGATGAATACAGAACTGGTGTGCGATTTCATATATAAAAAGAGGGACGTAGTGCATAAAGAGACATTTTATATTTGCAGTAAAATGCAAGAGCTTTTGATAGCCGATAATCTGAACGAGTGGTATCAAAGCCATGTGGTGAATGCCTTGCTATCAAAATTCGATAAACTGCAACAAGGACCGAGTGGTTTGGCGTTAGACAAAATTCATCATTTGCAAATCAACATTTGTCAATTCAACCCGTTGAATGCTGGGTCTAGCTATATTAAAACACCACCAGCAATAGCTTCGAAAAAGTCTGTGGTCAATATAAAGAATCGTGACAATGATTGATTTCTGTGATCTGTGGCTGCCTATTTGCAGCCAGAACAAGACTATAATGGTTCTCGGCCAGGAAAGTAGAAGGCCAAGTTTAATGAATTAAAACAAACTTTAAATTTAACTCGAGTATCGTTCCCTATGGAATTAAGAGAGATCCATAGGTTTGAACAAGACAACCAGGACTTTTCGTTCATGGTGTATGGCCTTGACGGTAATGAGATTGTGGGTCCTCTTTATGCCACTAACGAACCGAAAAGACATCACATTCATCTTTTATATTTATCTGTAGGAGAGGTGAATCACTATTGCCTCATTAAAAGCGTAAGTAGATTGCTAAGCAGTCAAATGTCCAAACATGTGCGTGCAAAACATATTTGTGATCGTTGCTTGTAATATTTTACAACCCCTACGCTTTTGGAACGTCATAGGGTAGATTGCGTTTCTCAGGAAGCGGTGAGATAGATATTGCCACATCGGGACAAGGCTGTGTTAAAGTTTAAGGACATTCACAAGCGTGACACTGTCCCCTATGTGGTGTATGCATATTTTTAAGCTCTCACCACACCCATGGCGGGATGTGAACCAGATCCCACCATTAGCTTAACCACACCCATTCAAAAACATGAACCTTTTGCCATAGGATTTAATGTGGTGCGTGGCTATGACCCCACACAATCCGTTTACAAATACCGTGAGGGGCCAGATTGTGCCAGATGGTTTTTGGATGAACTTGTTGAGTTGGCTCATCATGTACAGGGATTACTGGACCACCCAGTACCCATGAGCCTAACTCAAGAACAGCAGCAGTGGTATGAGCATGCCACGACATGCCATAATTGCGAAAAGCTACTGATCAGTGCTGAAGACACAGTTCGTGATCACTCGCACTTTACGGGGGAGTTTCGTGGCACTGCGCATAGTAAATACAATTTGAACTTTCCAGCTCCTCGTTTCATCAGTGTCTTTTTCCACAATCTGGCAAATTATGACATTCAGTTTTTGATTCGTGAATTGGGTCATGTCAACAAGGGCTCGTTTACCATTATTCCCCAAAACCATGAGCGTTTTACAGCCCTGGCATGGTGGTTAGGCGACTTAAGCATTCGATTTTTGGATTCGTTTAAGTTTATGGCATCCTCACTAGACAACCTTGTGAATGGCTTGAATGAGGAGGAATTAAAAAAATACTAGAATGAATTTTAATGATCCGGAGTAATTTCAATTGTGCATTCGGAAAGGTATATTCCCGTATGATTTCAGCAATAGCTGGACGTGTTAAAGCAAAGAAAACTCCCACCACAAGAGAAATTTTACTCGAAACTAACACGCAGTACCGTTTCCGATGAAGACTATGCACATGCATGTCAATTTGGCGTGTGTTTGGCATTAAGACGCTAAGTGAATATGCTTTGCATTACCTAAAACTGGATGTATTGCAGCTCACTGATGTGTTTGAAAAATTCCGTGACTTGTGTCAACACATTTACGGTCTTGACCCGGCTCACTATTATACGAGTCCTGGGCTCTCGTTCGATGCCGCTTTGAAATACACTCAAGTGGAATTGGATGTACTCACTGATGTAGACATGGTTCTATTTTTTGAAAAGGGCATTCGTGGCGGCTATGTGTCGCTTAACCAACGCCATGCCGAAGCGAACAATGTCTACATGCCTGATTATTCACCAGACAAACCAGAATCGTACTTAATGTACTATGACGTGAATAATTTGTACGATTACGCCATGAGTCAGCCTTTGCCCTATGAGAAGTTTGCTTGGCTGACAGAGAAACAAGTGTCAGAATTTGATGTGAACATGGCCAGCCAAGAAACAGGCCATGGATATGTGCTAGAAGTGTATATTGAATATCCCTCATCCTTGTATGATGAACATGCCGATTTCCCATTCTGCCTTGAGCAAATGGTTCCCCCTGACAGTAAAGTGAAAATTGAAAAACTCATGGGCACACTTTACAACAAAAATCGGTATTCGCTACATATCCAAATGTTGGTTCAATGCCTCGCCCAAGGCTTGATGTTGAAGAAAATCCACAGGGGTATTTCATTTGCTCAAAAAGCATGGCTTGAGCCATACATGCGACTCAACACAGAGCAGCGACAAATGGCAACACAGCAGTTCGAAATTATTTTTTTAAAATTAATGAACAACTGCATCTATGGCAAGTCCATGGAGAATGTTCGCAAATACCGTGACATTAAATTGGTCAATGTCTGGGAGGGGCGTTGGGGTGCCCGGCGGTACATTGCCAAGACAAATTTTAAATCGATCAACATTATCGATGAGGATTTAGCCACTATTGAATTGAGTAAGACCAGCGTGACCATGGATAAGCCCATTTACTTGGGCCAAGTCATTTTAGACTTTTCCAAATCGGTCATGTATCGATTCCACTATGAGTTTGCCAAACGCCATTTTGAGGACGTCTCTCTTTTGTATATGGACACGGACTCATTCATTTACCACATTCGACACTGCAACCCCTATGACGTCATGAGGCAGCATAGTGTCTGGTTCAACACCTCTTGCTATAGCGCTGACAACGTGTTTCAGCTGCCCATAAAAAACAAGAAGGTAATAGGCGTTTTAAAAGATGAATGCGGTGATTCCATTATGAAGGAATTCGTAGGTTTCGCCTCAAAAATGTATGCTTACCGCACACTCGACTGTAAGGAAGCCAAAAGAGCAAAAGGTGTAGGTAGGGCAGTGGTAAAATCATTACGTGTTGATGACTATCTAGAGGTTTTACGCACTGGCAAAGCTATGTCTCATACACAGTGCAGGATACAATCCAGCAACCATCATTTGTATCTTGTGGAACAGAGAAAACGCACCCTCGCCTCCATGGATAACAAACGTGTGTGGGCTGATGACCTGCTCACCATCCTGCCCCGGGGTTATGATCGCAAGGAGGAGGAGGTGTGATTTCACTGTTTAATCGCGTATGGGACATAGCTTTATGTAACTTGTAGATTTAGTATTTTGTAAATATAGGTTTCTGCCATTGTAAATAGTAGATTTTGTAAATAGTGGCAACCCACTTGGACCTTTTGCTCATTGAAAAGTTCTATGCAACCTTATTTTTTAAAATTTTTGATTGGTGAATAGTTTGATTCTTTAAGCTGTACAAAGTTGTTTTTTTATTGTAAATATGAAATAAGTAAGATTTTTAGTAACTTTAATGACTAGTATTTAATTATTTTTCGTAATGTAAATGGTAAACTAAAAAGTTCTTTTGGGATGAGTGTGCATGTCGAGAATCTGCTTTTGGGAATAAATAAAGTGGTTGTGTTTGTCCCCAAAGACATGTGTTAATGTATGAGTAGAGGGAGAGAAACCTGGGGTGTATGTATGACCAGAGCAAACACGGTGAGGTAGAGTGAGTGAGTGGGTGGGAAATGGTCACTTATATACTCATTTTGTTTTCAATAGTTTCATTTTTTCATCGAAATGTGGCAGTCAAAAGATATTATTAAAAAAAACAGTCTTACCTGCAGTAGTCGTAGACCTCGACGTATCTGCAATCCCATAAACTCACTGCAGCATTATTATGGTCAAGCACTTGCATCAACATCATTGTCAAATCTCAACTTTCGACATACACCAAATGGAAAAATGTCAAAACAGCAAAATGGAAAATCTATGCTTCCATATCACCAAAAAACAGCAAAACTTAAAACGGACATTTAAAAAAACTGGAAATGGCCATGTGTGAAATATGAAAATTCAAAAACTTCAAACGAACATTGTTTAAAAAGTGTCATCAGCAAAATGGAAAAATTCATATCATCAAAAACGTAAAACTTGAAACGAACATTTTTAAAAACTGTAAATTGCAAAATGACAAATGGCAGTGTGTGAATTCATCATGTGTGATATTTGTAAAATGAAAAATCAGCCATCAACATCATGATTTTTTTAAATTAAAAATAACAAAACATCGTACTCTGGTAAACCTTTGTTTTTATTTCATAGTCATAGTGAATTGACAAAAGAAATATAGAATACAAACAAATCCCAATTCCTCACTCCTCCATTCCTCAATGTTTATGTCCATGCATCATCAACTTTCCTTTCATAGCACACATGGCAATCAGGGCTGCCATCCTTTCACCCACTGAGGCATCACAGGATGTGAAACGTTGTTTAGCTTTCTTCAATAACAATTTATCGGCCACATGTCTTAAACCAGCATGACTATGGCGATAAGAAAGGTCATGTTCTTTGCATGCTTGATCCAAAAGATTAATGGGTACATCACCATGCTGCAGACGTTTTTCAAGACGAGTTCCAGGGCCACAAAAACGATAACCTGGAAGATGGATTTCGAAAGGTAAGCATTGAATCACTTTGTCAATGTCACCATTGCCAGTACAGGTCTGGCATATCCTTTTCCATTGATGGTAAAAAGGTTTGATCTTCTTCCTCCTCTGTGGACGATGTTTGTGTTTGTTGTTGTTCTTGTTGCTTTTTCTCGCCATGACACCCTTGGAATGATTTAACAAAGTCATTACACGGAATTTTATGACCGTGATACAGTTTCACTAGCTGGCAAGTCGCACACAGACGCATAGACGGTATTTTTGCCATGGCAACTTGCTTATGGTGATCGTAATCCGTACAGGGTTGCAATTCACTCAACACAGGGTCTTGAGTCCATGATTTTGGTACATGTTGCCAGATTTCTTTGATTGCGTTGGCGGCCACATAATAAATGAACGACTTGGGCAGCGCCAAGAGTTCCTCTTTGTTAAAACTGTCTAGTTTCTTTTTGCACACAAAGAACTTGCCGATGGCTTTGTCCGTAGCATTGCCTTTCTCCATGGTATCACGTGCTGTAGATGTTTACACGTCGCTTGTAGAAACCTCACTGGCGTCATTCACAGGTAAATCTTGAGTTATAATTTTGTTCAACAACTCCCAGCAGGCATGGGTGGTTAACCAATGAAAGAGATGCAACGCATGCGATAGGGCTGTATGGGTAATGTTGCCACAGGAACAAGTATCCATGAGCGTTTGCAGGGAGGAGCAGCCCAACTCCATGAGATCGATACATTGACAGTAAGACGCCAAAAATGGTTGCAACCATTGACTTTTTCATTACCTTTCACAAATACCACATTGGCCGAGGACAAGTGTGCTTTCATGACCACGTCCAAATATTTATAGGAAATGGTTCCTTGACTCCAGTCTAGTTGCCTATGATTTTCAATCCACTCGGTTTGTTTACGGTCTTTTTCACACAACAAATCAAAAGCATGGGTTGGTTTAAATAGCAAATACGTAGCTTGCGATATCCAAAACGTGGTACAATCGATAATGGCCACTTTTTTAAATATAAATTTGTTGTCACCAATTTTAAACCCTTGGCAATCCACAATGAGTGTGCGCAACATGTTGACGCTTGCCTGGACCAAGGTCAACTGACGACTGACTGACGATCAATGACTAAGGTGTGATCATGACATGGACTTACCTACCATGCTAGTTTCAAATTGAGGTTAGGGTAGGACAGGGGGACATGCAAATATAAGAATTTAAGAATTACATCATTTTATTATCATAACACGTCTTACAGGCTTTTGTCACTTTGGGATAAGGACGATACCAACTGATACAACAATATAGTCTCTTGTGTTTGTAACGTCCATAACACCGATGATGTCCCAATGTCTCTAAACTAGGCGTTTTTGATGGTGAGCTGCTCACCGAAGCACCATGGACACCATACGGTCCACACGTATCGTAACTTGTTTTTCATCACCCAGAGACACAAGTGAGGGATAGCTTGAATGACAGGGTATATTTCCCACTTCCATTCTACACAGGTAGGGGCAGGTGGGTGACCAGTGCTGATGTTCCAGCATGGGTTCATCGCCCTCCTGCCATTGGTCTATGATGATGGGACAAAAGGCACATTTCACTTCATCTCTTGTTTTTAAATAGTAGAATCCAGCGGCCGCCAAGACTTGAGGGTTTATGAAAGGCACTGGCCATGTGGCAAAAGTCTTGAAACGTTGTTCCTCAGAGTTTAAATTCATGGATGTGACGTCTCTTGAGGCTTTAAAGCAAGACATGACTGAGCGGCTTGACGTGGGTTGACCTGTTATTTATACACTCGTCACTTGGTTGGACAGTGGATAATAGTTGACTTGTTTGTGATGAATAATCAAACAGTAGGCCGTGGCATTGGCTAGTACATTGTCATGCGTTTCAAAATCTAGTCGAATGTCGATATTGGATGGCTTGACAGACTCTTCCAGGTAAGAACAGTCAAAGACAATCAGTGGTGCTCTTGCCTTAAACGCTTGGGGTAGCAGCATGGGGCCGTTCTCTTTTTGATAATACGACCATCGAAATTTAGAAAACAAGTCGTACAGGGAGCCAAACTTATTTTTTGAAAAATCCAAATCCAGTCCTTCATAGGGAAACACAGCTCCGTTGAGGAAAAGACGTGCATTTCTCAATTGCAGGTGATCAAATTGCGTGGCATCTTTGTTTTGTTGATACTTGCGATTCGTTTGAAAACCCACGATCAGGTAGAGAGGTCTCTCTGCATAGCGAGCTGTTTTTACAGACCAACTGTGTGTGTTGGTGGTGGGCAAGAGCGGATACTCATGGAGTGCCCAGCATCTAAATTCCTTGGGTAGAGGCACATCTCTCTTTACCATTTTGAGTATGTCCAGTTTTTTGCTATCGTCAAGGGTCACATGAGGCACTTTCCATAGCAAGCGTTGTAGTTGAATTTTTGAATCTATGGGGGCATTGTCAGCTCCCTTGAGTGCATTATTATCACTCCTGTCTCTCACCAAACAAAGCACTTGCCTTGCGTTGACCACAATGCGTTGGTGATCTTCGGCAAAGCCTAAAATCAGTTTAAGAGGTAAATATCCAGTAAAGGTCCCATCGGTGTGTACCATCCAGTCATTGATCGAGTCGGGGCACCAACCTGCCATGCAAAGTGTTTTACCTTCTTCCTCACTATGAGAGGGGTACAGTTTCATGACACTGGAAATGCCCACATTTCGAGTGCTATCCACCACGATATCCTTAATCACATAACGTACTTCAGAAAACAGAAAGGCCAAACCATGGTTGGCCAACTTGGATGTGGTGGGTGTAGAGCCATCGGCTTTGGTGAGCCTACCATCAATCTGAATGACACTTTCATGCGGTAGGGTGTAAATATCTTGGTTGTTGATAACAAATTGAATTTCATCATTGTTATTGAGTCCAGGTGTTTGAGCTTGATAGGAATGGAGATCAATTCTTACCACTCCTGGTTGCTCCTCGATGCGGTTCGCTACCTCTAGGATAGAATTCATCATGGGGGTTGACGTGGTAACCCAAATGCTGTAAAATCTGCTTGTCCTGAGATGTTAACGTGTATTCACGTGGCAATCAACTAACACCATTCCTAGACGGTGTTGTTGCTTTATACACAAATTTCATAGTGGCTTTAGCACCAACTTGTAAGTCACTGGTGTGGTAGAATCTAGATCAATGAGTTGTTGCTCTCTATTGATCAGTCTTAATGTTATATTACTAATACTATCGACAGCCACAGAATGAAAAAGCACCACTGGAGGGTTTTCGAGAATAATATACCCATTGGGTGATGTCACAATAAAGTCATAAAGCGAATGGCTAATAATATTACACGTCACCGACACTTGATGGCCCTCAATGAATTTCACTTCATGGTCCGATTCATGTTTTATGTTGGGCTCCAACACGCGTGGATTAAATCCTAGTAATGGACCAATGGAATTGGGGCGTGTCTTAAAGTCAATGTTGAAGGTAGAGAAAATACTGCAGCGATGAGTGTTGGTATTTCCTACAAGTTCAAACTTGCGCGTTCCATCGAGAAATGATTTTAAACCATATTCATTGATCAACACCACATAAATGTGTTCATAAATGTCATCGATCGTGTATCCACCAGAGTTCAGGGTGAGCACAGAATCGTCATAGTAAAACTTGTTGTTTACATTTTCACGTATGTTGTATATTCGATTGTACGTTTCAAGAGAAACAAGTCCCAAACCATAGGGTTTTTCACTCAATTCGATAGGAGGGTAAAAGTCTAGGCTGACTTCGGGTCCACGTCCATGCAGTGTAAACGTTTTACTTTCTG
Organism: Meconema thalassinum; assembly: GCA_946902985.2. Taxonomy (NCBI): domain Eukaryota; kingdom Metazoa; phylum Arthropoda; class Insecta; order Orthoptera; family Tettigoniidae; genus Meconema; species Meconema thalassinum. The sequence continues at coordinate 87,429,562 of OX336393.1, forward strand.
CCGACATACTGGTGGCGTTTTTGCTTATGCTGCGTCTTATATAAGAAAACTAGCAGGTACCCGCGGCTTCGCTCGCGATCAAGACAATGGGGACGATGCATTATTGCTGATAGTTGGTTTATTCTATTACAGCAATCGCGGCTACAGGTGGGTAGAGTCAAATTCTGAGAATTCTGATACATACAGTATATAGATATGAGCAGCAAAGTGGGAATTTTATAGAGTTGTGAACACATTTGAAAATTTTAGTTTTGGTTTTGCCATCTTCTGCTGAGACATAACGATATTGTTGTCCGGATACTCGCCAGCACGCCACATACAGTTGTCCATGGGAAATAATGGTTTTGTCTAAACGTACACCTGGAATGACAAATCTATCTGAATATGGGGAATTAAAAGTATTTTTCCTTAAGCTATTCTGGGTATAATTTTGCCACACTTATTGATGATTTGAACGTCAACATGTCGCTATTAATAGACCTATAGTAAAATATCTCTCACCTTGGTCGCTGATGTACATTATGCAGTCACTTCCAGTGTTACATCCCAGGGATTGAAATTCTCCAACAACCCTTTTGCCTCACATGCCTCTCTAAGTAATTAAAATTCCCGATTGTTGTTGTTGTTTGAGTCTTAAGTTTTTTGACTGGTTTGATGCAGCCCTCCATGCCTCGCTCTCCTGAGCTAATCGTTTCATCACTACATAGCTACCACACCCTACATCCGAGGCAATCTGTATAACCCTTGTCTACCCCTACAGTTCTTGTCCTTGACCTTCCCATCCATATCTAAGCTTGCTATTCCTGGGTGTCTTAATATGTGTCGTACCAACCTATCTCTTCTCTTCATTAGCAGTCGCCAGAAACATCTCTCCTCTCCCACTCGTCTTAATAGCTCTTCATTTGATACCCTATCTAACCATCTGATCTTCATCATTCTCCCGTAACACCACATTTCAAACGCTTCAATTCTCCTCTTTACTGCAGCACCATTAGTCCAAGTTTCACTTCCTTAAAGTGACTCAAAAGCTTTCAAAAATGACATCCTAATACCTAAATGTATATTCGATGTCAAGAGATTCCTTTTTGTGTAGAAATGCTTTCCTTGCCTGAGCCAACCTGCTTTTTATATCCTCTTTGCTTCGTCCATTACTGGTTATTTTGCTTCCTAAGTACCGGTAACAGAAGTCTCCTACTTCCCGTAGCGTTTCACCTGCCAATTTGATGTCCATAGAGGTTTCTGATTTATTTCGGCTGCATTCCAATAATTTTGTTTTACATTTATTGATTTTCATCATGAATTCATTCGTCAAGACGGAGTCCATACCATTCATAAACTCGTTCAAATCTTCTGGCGTATTGGCCAAGATGACGATGTCATCAGCAAATCTCAGAGATGAAATTATTTCTCCTTGAATCTTCACTCCGACTTTAAATTGTTCTCCAATTTCCTGATTATTGTGTTTTTAGAGATCTTTGAAATGCGTTGCCCTCGCACATGGTGTAGATGCATTGTCAAAGGAAAACATTCCATGTTAGGAACATGGGCCGAATAACCTGTACCGAAAGCCTATTCTGGACAGCAGTTCCTTGAACTCAGATTTGCCAACATTTTATTGTATCTTTCCATGTGGTATGTCTCTGTACCTCAACATACAGAAGAGTGCTTTAAAAATCATGTCTTGTGTAAATTTTGGAAAATGTAGTGAGAGTGGTTTTTGCCGGAGTGGATACTCGCTAGTAGAAATTCTTTTCAGTTAAATAGACTGGTTCACAATTTGGTAAGTGCACATTGAGCTTCTGGCGTATTGGCCAAGATGACTATGTCATCAGCAAATCTCAGAGATGAAATTATTTCTCCTTGAATCTTCACTCCGACTTTAAATTGTTCTCCAATTTCCTGATTATTGTGTTTTTAGAGATCTATGAAATGCGTTGCCCTCGCACATGGTGTAGATGCATTGTCAAAGGAAAACATTCCATGTTACGAACATGAGTCGAATAACCTGTACCGAAAGCCTATTCTGGACAGCAGTTCCTTGAACTCAGATTTGCCAACATTTTATTGTATCTTTCCATGTGGTATGTCTCTGTACCTCAACATACAGAAGAGTGCTTTAAAAATCATGTCTTGTGTAAATTTTGGAAAATGTAGTGAGAGTGGTTTTTGCCGGAGTGGATACTCGCTAGTAGAAATTCTTTTCAGTAAAATAGACTGGTTCACAATTTGGTAAGTGCACATTGAGCTTCTGGCGTATTGGCCAAGATGACTATGTCATCAGCAAATCTCAGAGATGAAATTATTTCTCCTTGAATCTTCACTCCGACTTTAAATTGTTCTCCAATTTCCTGATTATTGTGTTTTTAGAGATCTATGAAATGCGTTGCCCTCGCACATGGTGTAGATGCATTGTCAAAGGAAAACATTCCATGTTACGAACATGGGTCGAATAACCTGTACCGAAAGCCTATTCTGGACAGCAGTTCCTTGAACTCAGATTTGCCAACATTTTATTGTATCTTTCCATGTGGTATGTCTCTGTACCTCAACATACAGAAGAGTGCTTTAAAGATCATGTCTTGTGTAAATTTTGGAAAATGTAGTGAGAGTGGTTTTTGCCGGAGTGGATACTCGCTAGTAGAAATTCTTTTCAGTAAAATAGACTGGTTCACAATTTGGTAAGTGCACATTGAGGTATATGACGGCGGGATGCCTTAAGTGTTAAGGAAACGGCAATAGCCGCCTCAGAGCTTCGTTGCTATTGAAATTATGACCAGACCGATATTTGTACTTAACTATACGGGATTTGTGAGCCCAGTGTTTATGAAATTGAACGTAGCTATATCGCTACCTTTATTTAATAGCCGCTACTGTAGTGTTTAAAAATTAAAGGTGGTATTAGAAGGCGCTTCCCCTAATATTTTTTACCCCTGGCACTACAGCCCATGAAGGGCCTAGGCCTATCATGCGACCGCTTCCCAGCCGTTTGGCCTGCAGATATTGTGGTGACGCGTGGTCAGTGCATAGTGTCCTCTCAGCCGTTAATCTTGTTCTTCGTGACCGGCACGCTGCCTCACAGCTACTCAATTGTCCTCACGAATCTGAGTTCAGCCCGTTGCAGCCCTCACGTCAGTGTCTAAAATCTCTGACGGAGCCGGGAATCGAAACCGGGGCCTCCGGACGGGAGGCAGGCGCGCTACACTGTTCTTATTGTGTTTATATATATATCTTGAAAAAGATAATAAATGAATTGGCATTGCCTCCTAGAGGGATATATAGAAAATCTGCCATTTGGCCTGCAGATATTGTGGTGACGCGTGGTCAGTGCATAGTGTCCCCTCTGCCGTTAATCTTGTTCTTCGTGACCGACGCGCTGCCTCACAGCTACACAATTGTCCTCACGAATCTGAGTTCAGCCCGTTGCAGCCCTCACGTCAGTGTCTAAAATCTCTGACGGAGCCGGGAATCGAACCCGGGGCCTCCGGACGGGAGGCAGGCGCGCTACACTGTTCTTATTGTGTTTATATATATCTTAAAAAAGATAATAAATGAATTGGCATTGCCTCCTAGAGGGATATATAGAAAATCGGATGTCATACCTTGAGGTAGTGTTGCCATGGAAACGGACTTGCGATTAGTTCATCAATCAGAGCGAAGATAGTTTTCTGCGAATATCTTTGAAACTGTTGGTTTTAGAGCCCTAAAATGTAGTTTTCGGTGTCCCGTAGGGACACACCGAGTATTGTTTCATGCATCGAGGGGAGTAAAATGAGCTTTGTCCGGTCTTTATGCGACAACTTCGATATTTTGTCCTGGTTGAGTATTTTTGGTGACTTTTCAGTTATGTTGCCCATTCCACGGGAACAATGATTTATTTCCGGACAAAAGGCAGCCTGTATGTTATCCCATGGTATAAGCTGTCTCCATTTCAAATTTCATCCAAATCCGTCCAGCCGTTTTAGTGTCAAGAGGTAACAAACTAACACACACTCACACTCACACACACACACACACACGGACACACAGATTTTCACAATTATAATATATATAGGGATTAAACACAAACGACCATACTGTTGGCTGTTAAACGTTTGCTCACGTTTCACATTATAATATATCTTGATCCTGTTTCCAAAATAGGTCACTAGTTCCATGGGCGGGGACAAATTCCCAAAACTGTCAAAGTACCATATAATGGATCCCCCTTTGACATAAGCTACACAATGCGTTCCTGGTCCTCGGTGATCATCCAAATTGACAACAGCACATTCCTGTTTCCAGGGTTGTGGGGGTAATTGGTTTCGCATAAACACACCTCGAAAATGAGAAAGTTTTAGTTGTTTAGCATAGCTTTTCACTTGTTGATGCGTCAGGGCATGTCTTGCTATGGCTGAGGTTATTTTTTTTAATATTTCGAAATGGTGAAATCCCAAATCCTTGTTGATAAAAGGCTGGCTTTAAATTGGCATTTCTAGCCCCCATTGCAATGGCTTCCATCGTTTCATTGTGTCGCTGACTTTCTTTGAATTGTTGCTTGCCCTGCTGCGCGGCTTTAATGGTTTTCGCCACCGCACTGGCACCGCCCAAAATAAACCCAGAGCAGCCAAACCAGCAAATAATGCAGATAAAAATCCCGCTCGTTTGGGGACGGGAATCACTTGCCCTTGTTTTGAACCCTGTCGCTGACGTTTTGGAATAACACGTCTCTGTGCTGCTCGAAGAGTTTTCCTTATGGTCAATACATTTTTTTTTTCGCAACGGCTTGTCCATGAATGTCTTAATCCCAGGCTTTGCCAAGGACAAAGTCCTTTTTTTAGTCTTTCTCACCACATACCTTTGTTTCACCATGATGATAATGACCAACAACCTTTCACAAGAAAGTTTAAGTCACAACTAACGTCAGGTTGTTATTTCATGGCTGTAAATTCCAATTCCACATAAAGTGGGAAATCGTTTATGGTCTTTCCCGCTTGCTTTTCATCCCATGTCAACATGAGATGAAAGGATAATTCGTTACCTGCATTGGCCATTTCATGGTTATGAACCAACATCCTATGACCGTTTATCTGTATTTGTAAATGGTTCTCATCAGGCATCGCGTATTTGATGTGAATGGTTCCATCATAGTGTAATCGATAGTGGCTTAAACCTCAAGCAAGCACATAGGTCAAGTGCTGGTCGAGGACTAGCGGTATATGGTTTCTCTCATTCACAGGTTTTTCATTTGTCAGATACACTAAAAATAGAGATGGGATAAATTTATAAAGCCTTTTCATTTCATAGGTCACGTAACGCTTGGTACAGACATCGTCTTCGTCTTGCGGGTCTTCCACGTGAATAATCCGATGGTGATTAGCGCTATAGACATTCACTGTAAGCTGAGGCACTCTGTCATAAAACTCATACACCTTGTTATCCACATACTTCTTTGTAGTAACGTCTGTAGACACTTGAGGATGTTTTACATGGGTTAACCGCTTTCCCTTAAAGTCATAATCTCCCTGTTTTGTGCGTGGCACTACAGACCTATCCTCATAGTGTTTATTAGCAGGATCTGTTTCTTGTTTAGGATCATGTATGGGGACAGACCTAGCTTTGGCCATTAACGCACGTCCAAAGACATCTATCGTCAACCTGTAGTACCAGTTTACTGTTTCTATGACAAGGCTCGGTGTCCTGTATATAGACAGCCTGCTAGCCTGGCTATGCCTTAGTTGAAATGAAGATTATTAAGCAGCAAGAGTCATTCCCCGTGGGGGACATGGTTTCCCATCTCTGTCCCACATCACGTGAACAACGCCATGGTTCACTGTTTCCATCTTCCATTCGCTGCATCATTGTGGGGCCTTCCGGCTGTGGAAAGACCAATCTATTGCTAACGCTCATTACGGCGCCCAATGGTCTGCGTTTTCAAAATATTTATATTTTTGCAAAATCTCTCTACCAACCCCTCTACGTGTTTCTGGATCAAGTCTTGTCTGGATTACAGAAAGAGAATATGGGCTATTTCACATTTTCCATGCAAGAAAATGTGATTTCACCGGATGAGGTAAAGCCCGATTCACTCATGATTTTCGATGATGTATCCACTGAACGTCAAGACATCATTCAAAGCTATTTCAGCATGGGTCGACACAAACATATCGATTGCTTCTATCTTGGACAAACGTATTCTAAAATGTCCAAACAGTTGATTCGTGACATTGCCAATGTCATTGTTTTATTTCGCCAGGACGAGAGGAACAGTCGTCACATTTAAAATGAACATGTGAATCCGGATATGACCTTTCAAATGTTTACTGAATTGTGTGCCAAGTGCTGGAACACTCAACGTCATGCCTGTTTAGTGATTGATAAACAAAGTGAACTCAACAAAGGACAGTATCGCTTAGGGTTTGATCATTTGATTGCTATTTAAGGCATTGTGTCATTCCCTCTCAAGTCATTTGTCAAGACACCATGGCGTTAGCAGAGAGTCAATTGAAAAAGCATATTATTAGAGCAAAAAATACTATTCGCCCAAAGTTTCATCAATTGAAACGATCACGTGCGGATCATGCTTTGTTTATTCAACAACATTTAGCACCTTCACTAAAAGCCATGTTGAAACCCTCTCTCAAGCCATCTGAAACGCTACCCACCGTTTCACAAGCCACTCAGACGCTGCACGAGGACCCTGAGGAAGAGGAACAAGAATAGGAAGATTTGACTAGTTTTAGCGAAGTTGAGGGTGAGGAGGAACAAAGTGTTTACGCCTCAAAAAAAGTCCTCACCCCTTGCAGAGTTTTTGAGAAGAAAGAAATCCTTGGCCATGGTCGAAACACCTTGCCCTTCCAGAGCGTCTCCGTTTTCACAACTCTTGGCCACCCCTCAACCTAAAGCTCAACTGAAAACCATTTTAATAAAATATTACGGACCAACATTGGAACCCTATTTCACCGATCTATTTATTGGAAACACTGATACCACGTATGTTGTTCGCTATGAGAATGATAGTTTTAAAATTGGCGATTTATCCATTAAATTTGCTCGTACTAAAGCTGTCATTAAAAACATCAACTATAAATTAACCCCAGGACTGTTAAAGCTGCTCTTTTCTCGGACACCCTCTCCCCATGATTATACGTCAGAGGATCTTGACAAATATAAATCCATTTTATTGGATACCCATGCCCACAAAAGACAGTATGATCCCGCTCATCAAGTGAATGCCAATATATCTCAAAAATATAAAACCATCATTGCAAAAATGTTTCCCACCAGTCAGAGTACTCGTCGTAAAGCATCCGCATCGGGAGTGACATTTAAAACATTAAAACCCCTTGTGGATGTTACCTACTGGCACAATCCCAATAAGCTCGTCCAGCGGCTACAGTTGTTGCATGCTTCACGTCAAGCTGGCCTACCGGTCACGATTGGGAAATTTAAGAAATTGAACAAAAACTTCGCAAAGCCAAAATTATTGTATAAGCCCTCACCCATTAAAATGGGTATTGCTCACGAGTTGCATCGCCCAGCTAGGCGTCACTATCCACGACTCCAGGTGATTTCACGAGGTGTGGATGAACTTTGGCAGGCTGACTTGGTTGAAATGATACCCCATGCTAGCGTTAACGACGGTGTACGCTATATGTTGACCGTCATTGATGTCAATTCCAAAATGGCCTTTGTTGAACCTGTGCGTCGCAAGTCTGGTCCACTAGTTACCAAGGCCTTTCAACATATTATTCAACACTCCAAACGTCTACCTCAGCTGCTACAAACCGACCAGGGGAAAGAATTTTTCAACAAGGATTTCTCCAGTTTTCTCAAATCTAAGGATATTCACCTTTACACCACGTACAGCAATCTAAAAGCCAGTGTGGTCGAGCGGTTCAACCGAACATTGAAAACCCATATGTGGAAAGCGTTTACCGCTCAGGGCAGTTATCGCTGGTTGAACATGTTACCTGAGCTAGTGTCACGTTACAATGACACCAAACATAGAACGATTGGGACCAAGCCACGCCTCGTGACTAAAAATATTCAGCGATTGGATAAACTGTTTAACCCCATACAAACAGCCGATCCTAAACGACACCGACTGAAAATTGGAGATTTTGTTCGTGTGAGCAAATTTAAGTCTGCCTTCAATAAGGGCTACACGCCACAGTGGGGGACTGAACTATTTCGAATTCGTCAAGTCAACCTGGACAGTCCAGTCACCTATTTACTCGAGGACCTTTCAGTCTTTCAGTCCGTTGGGACGGAGGTGCTACATCACAGTAAGTGCAGTTTGTCAGTCCAGTCGGACATGACGCTGGTTTGCAGTTTCTAGACCGCCAGTACGAATCGTCAGTGAGCCAAGTTGGGAAAAACAATTTTCAGTGTACTCATTTTACCGTAGGCGCCAAGGAGCACGGTACTGGTTCACAGTCTTCAGTTGCTGTCCGCCGTGGCGAGATAGTTCAGTACATCGAACATAAAGACATCAGGACAAGGTCATGTAGCTTCGGAAAGAACTATAAATCTTCAAAAATACAAGTCAGCTGGTTCGAGACCAGACAGAAGCTACCGAAAGTAGAAAGAACTCCGCCTAATAAAATTGTGAGGATAGATGAACAATACGCAACAGAAGTGAAAGTTAGGTCCAAACACGATCGCTAGAAACAAGTATCGCTAGCATCATCTATGGGTTTTTAAATAAAAGCCAGTAAGACAACAGGACCGCGTTTCAGTTTAAAAATGAAGGCGCAGTAAACAGTGGAAGGGACCGATCATTGTCAAATAAAAGGAACATTTCGAGCCTTGTTGAAATAAAAGGACAGGTCGATAATTACATCGTTTCACAACATAACGTTGTTAAAATAGAAGCCAGGTTGAGTTAATAAACCGGTGAGTTTAAACTGTGGATAAACGACAGAACTTTGATTTGAGACCTAGGGGTCCGAGCTAGAAGTCATCGTAGGACAGATCGTGCAACTAGATCGAGGTGAGAAGTCGTCATCAAGGGACCAATCGGAAGTCATCGCTTGCGTTCTGAGATGCGACAAGACGTATTACACAGTGTGTAAAGAAATTGTAAATAGATATAAAAAAAGGACTTAACCCAAGGGTTAACACGTGTGAATTGTCACAAAGTAAATATGTGATAAAGTGGAAACGTGTGAAAAAGTATAGGGTAATTGTTTAACAATTACTATAAATTTTGTGAAAGTGTTTTAATCAAGAATCATTATGTGTAGAAATATCAATATGTCACATCAGGTAAAAATCACGTGTGTTATGTGTTGCCATATTGTTGTGGAAATGTATTAGTCACAATCATGTGGGTGAAATTCTTCACAACGGCAGATCCTGGGTTGGTGAGTACCAAAATGAATTAAACATATTGAGCATTGTGGACCCATAATTCGAAATGTATTATTGTGAAATAATTAATGATAAAGTGATAACGGTGAATAGTGCTTTAAAGTGTCACTTTTTAATGAGGAAGGTCGTGAAAATGAGGCCCAGTAACGAATTAAATATTGTACAGAAAATACCCAACTGCGTGTAAGCATATAAAGTAATTAATAAAGCGGTGGAACCAAAGTATTTTCGAAAGAAATAAACTAAGTAATTGAAATCAGTGACGTTTGTTATGCAAAGTAAACGCAATAGAATTTGAACACAACTTAAGTTAATGCGAAAGTAAATAATTAGGAAATTGAAAGATAATTTAATGAAATTTAAAGTAATGCAATGAAAATCCAAGTCAGTGATAAAATAATAAACAAACCTTATACGCTTAAATGATACAAATTAAAAGTAATTGCAAATGACCTCAGCATCACGAGTAAAGGCAATGAAAGGCCTAACGAAAATAAGAGTAATAATAAAAGACCCCAAAGATAACGAAAGGGAAATAATATGAAAATGTAATAATGAAAAGTAAATTCATTTATCCTCGCCAGGATATCTGGACCACAGTAATAATGAATTGAGTATCCAAGAAATATTATTGTCGCCAAAATGGGCTAGACCAAATGTACGCTAGGGCTTGAAATATTGAATTAACGTGCAAGTATCGGATAATTGTTATAGTCAATGGGAAATTCGTCGGTTCACTAAGGTGAAGTCATAGAATGTGTTCGAATGAAATAATAAATGCTCACTCAAGTATTGTATAATTCTCATGTATGGCAGGGAGCACATGAATGAAAAAGCATCGTAAGACTGGATAGATGATTTTTGTCTAGGCGGGTAGCCGGAGGTAGGGTGAAATTGATTCCCTCTTCCGAGCTAGGCTGACCTCTGCAGCCAGGTAGAACATGGCGTTTCTAGATTGGTTAGCATTTGTATTTGGAATGCCTATCAGAGCAGAATAATAATACGTTTGATTGTCATCCTAATAGCAGAGAATAATTATCCCAAAAAGAAGCACGAATAAATGTGAATAATTAGACTGATCGCAGTCCGTATGAATAATAGAATAAAAATGCTTGCGAGTCTCAACGGAGAGGTGGTCTGTCTTTGAATGTTAAAACATATGGTTAGAGTTTGTGCTAGGTCAAGATACAGGTTTGTTTATAATAGGTTCGTTGTCTCGCTCAAGGCGAGGGGGGACTAATGAAGGTCGCACCACACGCAGGCCAAGCCATTAAACTGTCACTGTGGTAAGGAATATCTAGATGAAGACCTCGTGGTTTTATTTGAAGGATTAAAATGTCGCAGAAGTAATATCTGCCAGAGATGATTATTATTCATGGATTGCTCATCCTGATTGCTAATAATAATGATAATAATAAAATGATGAATATTGATACGTTTCTGCCTTGCTCGAACGATGTATTGCTCTCGTACGGGAATTCCTTAGCCTTGAGTTGTAAATGTCCTCAGGCGACATCTGTGGACAGTATGTTGTGCCTGTGTAAACACGAACTAGTACGTGGTGCCATCTGGGTGAATGTGGACGCACTGCCTGATTTGCTAAACGGGACGGGAGATTGCGTGCATCTCCTTCCTGATATTTTGGCCTCTGTCGTCTATAAACAGTGGAACGTAGTAACCAATAGCAATGACTGTTGTGAAGTTATTATTATTTGCTTGGAACTCGTAAAGACAGCATGTGATTTCAATAAATCTAAATTTTACGGGACCTTAGGTCGGCTTGGGCCGACCTAGAAGTGGTTCCCCAGTTCTAATACACATCCTTGTGTAACTATGTGGATATAGAACTTCAGTCTATTCTTATCGGAGTGAGACTTGTAGAAAATGCACATTTGGCAACTCTCCTGTGGTAGGCTTAACGAAAAAATATACTCAAGGTTTGTAATTTATATTTCATTAGGTACTGGATTATAATTCATAGTTGTTCATTGATACATGAGTAAGTGAAGGTGATTGTCTCTGTGTGGTAAATTCTTAATATTTTATATATATTGCAGTTTTTTCCTGTGAAGTACCTAACCTTGCAATGGTATCTGTAAGCGGCCTGGTAATGTATGTTCAACTATTTTATATTATTTTCCAGTAACCTAAATTTGTGTTTTGAGTTTAATTCTCTTAAGGATTTCATTTTTTAACGTTTATATCTGGCCTGCCTAGTCTGTATGGTCCAGAACGTCATATTTTTTTCGAGGAAAGATATTTCGTTTTTAACCTAATTATTGTAATTTCTCTCCATATCTTTGGCTCTTAGTGTAGTTCCATATGAACTCCGTGTCAAGTATCACTTATTATGATACGTATTTTATTTTATGTAAAGTCTTGTTTCGATAGGTTACGGCTCTATATTGTTGTTGTTCGTTTTTTTTCTGGTTAACAATTAACGAGAGATTTTGTTATTAAAAAGGGTAGACATGTTTGGATTGGGATTAAGCTTGACGTAATAGTCTTCTGCTCTGACTAATATTGGAAGATTAAATACTCGAATGGATAATTAATATTTTATTGAACCTTTGTCGTTCAGCCGGGTCCTTATGGACATATAAGGTAATTTTAATGGAATTTCATTTAAGGGGTCTGTTATTTTCCTTCATTTAGGTAAACCTTGTAATATCACTAGACATTACGTGAATGTCATCTTGTCCACGGTTCCTCGCTCATATTTACATACTTGTATTTTATTATGTAATCTATTATTTATTTAAATTATTTAATGTTGTCATAATCTACCTGTAATATTTCATTCTTAATATATTGTCATGAAATTTTTCTTGTGTGTTTTCTTGACACTAAATTTAACATGTGTAGTCTCTTGAAACTAATTAACCTAGGTTATGATAGAAATTGGTCTAGCGCTTTCCCTCAAGTCAGGTAGCAAATATAAAGAATAATAATAAATGCATTTTTTTGAAAATGTCAAATTTTGGTTCCATGCTCTTAAAGAAAAGAAATACGGGTAAGATAAAAATCATAGAATTGGAATTCGGGGAGTGCGGGCTCCATTGAACATCCAATTCGCAGGGACACAATGGCTGCAATAAAATATAATTGGCATGGACGTGGAGAAGTAATTGGTACTCATGTGTAAATAATGTTATTTGTGTTTTGGGGGATAATTTGTGTTTGAAATTTGTGGAAAAAGAGATTTAAAAGGATTAATAAATGTGAAGAATAATAAGTTCAGAATAAAGCCGAATGAAGGCATTGTAAGAGTAAAAGTAAATATCCTGAGTTCAAGCCTGACCAGGCGGAACTCAGTTGAAGTGACTGAAAACCCTTATTTTTGGGGAATATAAGATTTAGAATATCTAAGACTAAAGTATCAGTGTAAGCAAATGGATCATGATGAATCCATTGGAAATGAAGCAAGATAGACTAAGGGTCATTATATTTTTTTATTATGTTTGGAGGTAATTTCAACCAAGATATTTATGTTGTGACTTTATATTTGGAAATATTTGAGTAAATTAAAGATATCAATTTAAAGTAGTTGGTGTTATAGTCCTTTTGTGCTTGTCCTTCCTATAGTTCATATTCTGAGTACATGGTCAGACAGAGGGAATAACTGTACACGCCCTGAGCTGAGCATATAGTCGGAGGATGACCTGTATTTCCGTTTTCCTAAACGTGCACAGTTATCAACAGTAATTCCAGTGCACAAAAACGGTTCAAAATATTAATTAGATAACTATCGTCCTATTACCTTACCAACTGGTATTGCAAAAATTGTGGAAAAAATCATGTATAAGAGACTGATAAGTTTTATAGAAAAAAAAATGAAATACTATCAAACTCACAACATGGATTCAGAACGGAAAGATCTACATAGACAGCAATTTATGAATGTAGTAATAGTATACTGAAATTAATTGACAATAAGGAACATGTATCTGGCCTATTCTTCGATTTATCGAAAGCATTTGATGTTGTTGACCATATAATCCTCCTTACAAAACTAAATCAATATGGTATTAGAGGTCTAGCTAATAAATGGATAGAGTCTTACTTAACAAGGCGTAAACAAATAGTAAGCTTGAGACACAAGGATGATGGAACCAAATTACTTAATGAAACATTGTCCAATGAGGGAATTATTAAATTTGGAGTACCCCAGGGATCGGTTTTGGGCCCACTACCCTTTCTTCTATATATCAATGATATAACTCAGAACGTTCATTCACATAAGGACATTTTGTTTGCGGACGATACAACACTAGTAATAAAAGGTGAAACTAAACAGGTCTTACAGCAGTCTGCTGACTCCGTTACAGAAGAGTTAACCAAATGGTCACAAGATAATCGCCTCATAATAAACTATAAAAACAGTATGTCTAAATTTCCAATATAACATTAAATGGTCATCAAATAGAAAATAAATCAGAAACAAAGTTTTTAGGTCTATGGATACAAAATGAATTGAAATGGAATGAACCTATACAATATCTGAATACTAAACTGAACTTGATGTGCTTTGCGTTACGTATTTTGAAAACTTGCACTAGCATGCACACATTGAGAAATACTTGTTTTGCTTATTTCCATTCAGACTTAATATATGGGGTCATATTTTGGGGTATGTCACCAGATGTACTAAGCACGTTTAGGATGCAAAAGAGGGCGATTAGAATTATGGCAAATGTAAATACTAGAGAATCATGTAGACCTCTGTTAAAAAAAATTAACATTCTCCCTCGGCCCTGTATATATAACTTTGAAAGTATTATGTTTTGTAAAAAGAATTTAATGAATAAGGATGTTTTTCTTAAAACAAACAATGATGTTCATAGGCATAACACAATATAAAATCAAAACATTCATATTTCACACATACACACAAGCATATATCAAAAAGGAACTTATCACACAGGAGTTAAATTATACAATAAACTACCCCAGTATATAAAACTTGCCCCAAAAATAAAAACTTTTGAAAGAATGTTGAAAGCTTATCTGCAGTGCTATTGTTTTTATTCTGATGTTGGATATCTTAGCGTATATGAGCGATGAAATCTATAATTATATTTTACTTTTCTATTTTAATTGTAATACGGTACCTAGCTGTAAGTTGTTGTATTTATAGAATTAAGTTTTCATATTATGATAATAGAGTAAGGTGTAAATAGTTGTCCAATAACATTGTATCTCTTAAGATCTGTTATTATAATAAGTTATAAATAGTTATAGTATTAGTAATATATACCTGTTAGTTCTTTTATTTTATAGATGTAATTTCTGACTTGTCTTATAACAAAAATGTATTGTATACATGTAATCAATCAAATGGATTTAATAAAAATCTAATCTAATCTAATCTAAACAACTTGATTCCAGTAATACTCACTTCTACAACCTTCAGTAGGTCTGATTTACCACGATGAATTTCACGGGAGTTGAATTAGTTAGTACGAACTGCTTTTAGATGCTGTCATATCAAAATAAACGATATTTATGAATAAAACTTAGCATGTGATCTTACGTGTTTATATAATTTACGAACTGTTCTATACGTTGCCATTTCTACCAACAGCACGGCTTGAGAACTATAGACGGCGATGGTAGAGTCCATAAGTTCTATAAACTCGTGATACCACACGCTAAGTTTTATTCATAAACTAGCAGAAGTACCCGTTCTTCGAACGGTCTTCGCTATTAATAGCCATACGTTATCGATTGAATTACTGTTGCGATCATTCCTTCATCAGTTTATCACAGGGAATTTAGTTTCCTGGGAATCTCACAGACACTGTTCAATTTAGGGCCTTAAATGTGGTTTTCGGTGACCCGATTTTTGTGTCTCCCATTGAGGGGATGAAAAGAAGCTTCGGTCGTCCATCTAGGATAATATAGTTCGCCTATTTGAGTATGTATTTTCAAATGGTTTGCCCTATTGGCAACTCAAACTAACACTTGGGGCGCTGCGGTCGGTCTGGATAAGTAGGGTAAACCTACTCAATGACACGCGTTTGATATGGAACACTTTTTTATTTTTCGGTTATAATCAGTAAATGTGGTCCCTAAAATAATGACAGTTTTATTTTTAATTGTGTACATGTATACCTGTGCGATACACGTGATCTAATTTGTGTGTTCCACTGGATTTTATGTGTCAATTGTATATTATCAAGCATCGGTTGTCTGCTGGTATTTGTTTTTGAGCAGTTCGAGTCATGGCGCTGTTACGTTTAAAAGCTATATTTGAGTTTGCTCACTCTAGAAATTATTTGCTGCTTGGTAGGGCGAAGGGATGAGTTTAACTTGTATTAAATCTCGGGGGATACAGGAATTGCTTGATTTGAATGGTTAGCAGATGGGTTTGGTGTTGAATATCGGACTGGTAGCAGGATCTCGCAGAGTACTCTGCGAAGTCAAATTAGGCCTATATGACTCGTATTGGAATGGCTCGGATATCGCAGAGCGAGGTGATTGCGGTTGGTAGGGTTATTGGAAATGAACTAGGGAGCGGGGAAGGTTACCTGACTGATGAAGCTTGGCTGTTGTAGGCTTGGCGAGACTGTGCTTGACTGTGTAGGTGCGGCTTGACCCGGCGTAACAGTAAACAACCCGCCCTGTCGTCAGTGAGTGGTCCAACCCACTCGTGTTGCCCATATCTATTTGGTATCGTCACCTTTCTGCTATTGCTATTTGCATCTTTTGGAAAGTGATGAAAACTTATAAACGCAGCCCTCTTATATATCGACTTACAGCCGTAAACTGAGCAATATACTTTGCTTTTACTAATTTTGCACTCTATCAACGAGTAAAACTTATTACTTATGTATAAAGACACGAAGAATTTACCACGATCTGCTTACCAATACAAGAATCCATATACAAACAGTCACCAGGTGACAAATGTACCCTACTTGGTAAGTTTCTCATTTTTACCGCCAGATGTCATATCAGATAGCTGGAGTTGCCAATAGACTTTTATGAGAAGTACGGTGAAGAGTTATATAACTGATAACTGTAGAGACACCTTGTGGCCGCGAGGCAAACTAACCCAATACATGCACTATATCACCCCTGATGACCAAATCTGGAGGTGAAAACCATACTCCTAAAGTAACAAGGTTCTATGAGATGGCGAAAATTGACGACAAAAAATAGAAGATTAGTAACAAATCCAATCTGAAGTTATATTTACGAAAGATCTCCTTCTTCAGATTTAATCAATATTGACACACTCGTACACGAAAAGCAACACAGCTACACACGTAGTATAAAAAAACTAAAACAAAGAAAGAAAACAAATAAAGTATGCACTAAGGCATTTTTGGTTCTCTGTTGCCATATTACACGATTGTGTGCCTTGTCAGGATGAAGCCGGGCAAGCGTTAGATCGTCATGTAGGGCGTCAAGCCACCACTGTCTCGGTCTTCATATTGGTCTCTATCCATCTATCCGAAATGCCAATCCAGTGTGGGCAACTATTGTTTCAGCAGCTGAAACTTCTAGGGTACCCCTTGAACCCCTTAAGCCCATTTTACGGACACGTGAAATTTACATCCTAAGTTGGTTCCGTGATAACCTTATAGCCATTTGCATACTTGAACAGAAATGTAATAAATAGTCTACTTGAGATACTGTTGTCATGGTAACGGGCTTGCATTTTTACATGCAATTAGTTTTCTGGGAATATCTCAGATAATATTGGTTTTAGGACCTTAAAATGTGGTTTTCGGGGACCCCTTGTTTTGCTTCTCACATTGAGGGGATGAAAATAAGCTTTGTGTCGTCATTCTATCCTTATTACAACTTGTATTTTAAGGGGTAGGCCCCCTTTTATGAGCGATAAGGGGAAGAGTTACATCAATGATTGGTGTTGTGCCTCTGATGGATATCTGTACCAAATTTATCGTTGATCCACCTAACCGTTCTCGAGTTACAAGGGAACAAAATTGTCAACAGACAGACAAAAATATTACTTTCCCGCGCATCCGTCATAAAACAGTCTGAAACGCGTTAATAACGCACATTTCCGCAGAAATTCAGAAAAAAAACAGACAAACTTTCATTTATATATATATAGGGATATCGTTTATTTTGATATGACAGCATCTAAAGCAGTTCGTACTAACTATTTCAACACCCGTGAAGTTCCTCGTGGTAAATCAGACCTACTGAAAGTTGTATAAGTGAGTATTTCCCGTATTAAGATGCATGTGTAACCAATACCTACTAATGAATTTAAACATCAAATTCTCCACTAATATTTAATTAAACTATTTCAGATGCCTTGGAAGTGTTGTGTGCCTGACTGTAAGTCAAATTTTGGCAGCACTATTAAAATAACTGCTTATATCACAACGTTTTGATCACTACAGCGTGGTGGAACTTCAGTGCCTACTAATTTAGTTTTGGTATATATCTTCATGCCGGCCCCGTGATGTTGGGATAGTGCGCCTTCCTCCCACCCGGAGGTCCCGGGTTCGATTCCCGGCTCCGTCAGGGATTTTAGAAACTGACGTGAGGGCTGAAACGGGGTACACTCAGCCTGGTGAGGACAATTGAGTAGCCGTCTGACAGTGAGGCAGCACCCGGCCACGAAAGCCAATTTTAACGCGTCACCCCAACATCTGCAGGCCAAATGGCTGGGCAGCGGTCGCTTGGTAGGCCTAGCCCCTTCATGGGCTGTAGTGCCAGGGTAGGGGGTTATTATATTTCTTCACGTGGCCTCTATATTCCAGTACATTATGAACTGTACTCAGTTGGCAAGTGCTTGTAGGTAGATTTCATTAGAAAGCTACCTACTTTTTAATTAAGTGACCAGTAGAACATTATTGTTAGACTGTCAGCATTAAGCTAGGAGGCTTATTGTGACTATGATGAGTGCATCTGTAGACAAAAAGTGAAGGATTCATTATCAAAGGCTAAGTTAGTAAGAATAGTCTTAAATATATTTTCTGAGCGCGTCAATGACGGCAATGAGCATAGCAGCAATAAAGGGAAACTTCAGACAGTGTGACATTGAGGTACAGTACAACCTTTTATTATTACGTTATCGGGAATCGACAGTACATAGCATGATATATATCCTTTATTAAATAAATTTTGTGAAATCAGGAAAAAATGGCGCGGCTTTTTTGAATGATAAAAGTGACAGTCGAAACGGAAAAGTGAAATATCGTGTCATGTTTACCAATGATTATATAGTGAATGAGGCTATACTTTTTTGGTGCAATAAGTGGTTGCTGGATGTAAAGTGCTGGTGCTTAGTAGGAGGTGCTAATTTTTAGTAATTAGTAGGGCAAGTAAATTTATCGAAAGAAATAATTATAACCATTGTCAAATCCGTTAGAAGACGCCATATTAGCTGCAGGAAATTACTCGTTATTAAATAATATCGGTACATCCTTCAAAGAATAAATAATTTACTGGCCCCGATAGGAAATTAAACTTAGCAGAATCAAGACCAACTACAATCCTCAGACCTTAATGTAGAAAAAACATGGCGGCGATGGTTGCCCTACCAATAGCTAAGATCATGTCATCGGTCTTGTCACAGTTCGGGTAAATTATTATTTTTACTCGCCTAAGAGCATAAAAGATATCACAAGACGAGACTAGGTTCCGAAGAAATATGCATCAATAATTTAGACTTACCTGAATTAATTTATCTGTATATTGCTGGCCTCGAATTATAGGTTTCTTCGTCTTCACCCAAGGGGCAGCTACAATAGTCTCACTGTTTCTGTGGTTGAATAAGAAGCCTTTTGGCGAGTTCTTGAAATATGCAAATAAGTCGTCGTGTGGATATCAGAATATAATTATGGAGAATACTACACACAAGGGACACTATAATATGTTACCATCTAAACTATTAAACATTCGCTGTTACCGTTTGGAATAGTTGTACACTGGAAATAGTTGATTTAGTAAAGTACTATAGGTTGGAAAGCACCATCTCCCTCTTACGGAATTATCGCGGCACACCATTTCGCAACACAAGTACATAATTGGCAAGGTACTCACCAGTAGCGGCTGGTGAAGATAATTGTGGGTGTGCACTCTTTAAAAAAACACCTAAATTTGATGCATATCTAAGCATACAAAATAACTGTCTCCTCACAATGTTACTCTATTTTGTATGCTTAAATATGCATCTAGTGGCACATGGAGTTGGTTTTTCGACACCTCGATATTTTGCTGTTCTATGTTCCCTCCTGAATGCACAATGAAGCTGTTGCCTGATTTGTTACTTTCCTAGTACTTGTAATTCCAATTCTGCATTCATGTAGGCTTTTGATTGTTCACATTTGTCGATCTTAGTTAGATTTCATTAGAAAGCTACCTATTGCAAAGGGTACCATTTCGACATCCGGAAAAAATTGACATATCTTCGCGTTTCACATCCCACAGATCCCAAAACCACCGTCAGTTCAAAAGTTAATATATAATGAGGCCTACATAAAATATAACCATTCAAAATCTCGGTCGAGTTCGCTAACGGGCAAAATCGGACCAAGGGGTTGGAAATGGGGGAAAAGTGAAATATTGCTATAACTTTCATAGTATGTTAAAAACTGAATCCTTTCAAAGTTCGTACTATTTTTGGAATAAGGGCCAAGTGCTTATCTTCGTAAGTTTGACCAAAGGGGTGGGGAAAATGGAGTTTTTAGAGAAAAGAAATCATACCTCCCTTAATAGGCACAATATCAAAACAGTTTAAAATGGCCAATAACCCTCTAAAATGTAACAACATTTTTTGCCTGAAAGAATATTTGATATGACCCACCCTTGCACCAAGGGATGAGCAAAATATTTCAGGTATTATACGAAGATGCTGTATGCTAAACATGTGTAACTTTCGTAGGTATACTGTACAACAATTGGCAAATTTAGTGAATTCGAAGCATTTTTCTTTGCCCGGTAAAATCTACCCCCGCTTCTAGCGTGCAGAAAGGGATTTTCTTTTTTTTTGTGCACGTAGCACGACTTTAAGCACAGAAAACAATACATCCAGTTGGTTAGTTCACAGCCACAAGCCCACTCATACTAACTTGCTATAACTTCATCATGGAATAAGCGATTCCTAACCTTCGCTTTGCACAGGGATGTTTGAATTAAATTCAGGTTTGGAATAGGCCTTCCCATTTCTTATTATATGGCCACCTTTTCTTGCAGAGTAAGTAAGTTGAGACGATGTAATAGTTTTTAAATCCTGAACAGTAGCCATAACAATCCCGAACCCCACCTCGGCCGTCCTGAAAATGATTTTCGTGGTTTTCCATTTTTATCACTAGGCAAATACCGGGACGGTTTCTTTCAGGCCAACGGTCAAAATCTCTTCTTTGACCCTGAATTAGACCCAAGTTTGCGGTCACCTGTCACCATCCCCAGTTGCATTTGCTGAAAAAGTGTGTTTGCCTCCCAGACACCATCCTTCCGACGGTAGAGGAATGATCCTAGCTATGTCAATGGGTGAAGCCAAGCTGGGAGGATAAGCTATCAAATACGTGATAATGCACACGCACTCAAATATTCCACGCTTTAGAAACACACTTGTGACAAATACTTGCCACGTCCAAGATCATCAAGATAATAGGCTGCGTTAATCCTCCAATCTGTAGATTATAAAGAAATGTAATGAAACTGAATTCACTGTTACAACTATAGTAGCCCAGTCAATAAAGGTCTAGTGTCGCAACTAATTAGAAGAAAGCTGATTTTTTTCAGGATGTTAGTATATAAAGTATAAAGTAAAAAAACACAAAGTCCCGACCCCCACCCCCCTTGCTTCCGCCCCACCCCCACTCCCCAACCTTACAAGAGGAGTACTCTGGTTTAATGCTTACAGTTAAAGAACTAATGAAGTTACAAACGCGATTTTTTAATAATCTTACGCCTAACATTATTCTAAACAAATTATGTCATATAAACTTTTTATGTAGATAGCGTAATTTCACCGTAATACTCCAATATATGCAAAAAAACTGCCACTACAAAACACAAAAAGTAACTTCAACCTATTGTACCTTTTTATGTTTCCTTCATACAATGAAATGTTTTGCACAAAACTTATAGACAATTTAATTAGCTTTAAAAATATGTGTCTACTATAATGCTTACCGTTCAAATGATGACTTCAAAGAGAGCGATGAACAGGAATGGCCACCGCGTCGCCGCGCCAGACGAAGCAGCGCCGCGCCGTTGTCACTCGATGCTGAAGGGCACCGCTGTATATACTCATATCCTTAATCTTGAATAGTCATTGAGTTTATGATGATGAAATATAAAAACTTTATCTTCAACTTTTCATTACCAAAATCCTGTACATAGTACACTTTTATAGCTGACAAATGATAAAGTTTCATTGTATAGTATTTATGATAACTTATTAATTCCTGCACAACTAACACGGCCTAATAATAAACAACGTTTATGTTTTTCCTTTTTTTAGTATAAAGGGTCATTTTCTAATGTTTCATCGGTTTGGTCTGAAGAATTTTTACAAAACATTCCACTGCAGTTCCCACACATAGATGTGCAATCGAACCCAGCTTTACGACAACTACAGTTTGTAACACACAATGTTTTGCAATTACAAGATATCAGTAGAAGAAGTTCACTTGGAGCAGCAGGTTTCGTCATGGCAGTATTTGATGTATACTGCCAACCCCATTCTTCTGCCGGAATTTTACAACCTAACCAAGTTTGAATCTGGTGGTAAACCCTCAAGATATGTTGATGAGCAACATCTGAAGTTGGTGGAAGTTTTGCTAAATCAAAATTAGACTTGAGAGACATTTTTGCGGTTAATTGCTTGAACTTAAAGTACCTGGCTTCATTGAGGGTTTTGAACTTTGATAAGTTGTACATGCTTAGGATAAACTGTTTTCCACTTTCAAGAAGGATATCTTTCGTAATTTTTTGTTTTGTGAAAAGCTGAGCCTGAGATCTAGCTTCAGTTAATTTACGTATCATGTCGGCTGCTTTTAACTTCCCTAGCCCATAGAAAGCAGACGTCGTATCACAACCAGTCATTGAATGAGAAAAAAGCAGTAAAGTTTGCTGCTTGACATGTTGATTTATAAGAAAATCGACAGAGTACAGTTTGGACATTGACGACGAAGGCTTTAAGAAGAAAAGTTTGGCGTCTTGCTGGGGAGCTGATGCTACGAGTAAAACCAAGAGATCTGTATCAGTTCCCGCGACAACAACTGTAGTATTATTAGTTTGCACATATTTAATTGCCTGGTCGACAATGACAGTGTCAGCGTCACCTTCCGCAGAGAAAACTTTAATATCCTCAGTCACACAAGATGTTGTAATTGCTTCTATCAACCTCTTTTTGTTATGAGGGATTGCTAGAAAGTCTGCTTGTTGTGTTGTGCAAACTGTATTTTCATTTAAAAAAATGTGTGAGAAGATTTCTTTGATGCTCTTCTCTCTTGTTCTTGCTGTTTTGTGGTTGGAAAGTTGGGATAACCGTCGAATACCATTGTAACTTTATTTCCGTATTTACAAAGTATAGAGCTTAAATAAGAATCTATTATTTCCTTAAAAGTGCTATTTTTCTCCAAACCACAGCATGTAACAAATATCCACCATCCATCACAAAAACATCTTCATTTGCCTTGAAGCTTTCTTCAACAATTCCATCTTCAAATAATTTCATAAACGATGCTTTCGTACCTTTACGTATTGATGCCTCCTCAAATAGTGAAGGTGGGTGAGATGCTAATTCGAACTCAAAATAAGATTTCAACTTAACGGGGCTGTCACAGATGCATAAAATTCGATTGAATATTTGCTGGGAGTTAATTGAAACTTCTTTAGATCTCACTTTGATAGACTTGAAACTTGCTTGTGTTGTAACCATATCCTTCCGCTGTAGTTTTATGTCATTGAAAGACTTTCCCACCATATTTTCCATTGCTTTTAAGCCAACTTCATACGCATCATCGCAATTAACTGAAGAGTCTGATACCAATCCCGTTGAAAGAGAAACCAATTCACTACTGCCGCAAGCAAAAGGGTTGTGCTGACTTAGCCAAACTTTGAACTTTGATAAATCTTGTAGGTCTTGGATTTGCGGCTTTCTCTCAGCTCTACATGTTGCTCGTGAGTATTGTAGTTCAGTCCAAGAAAGCTTCTAAATGCTTCACTTACACGTAAAAATGAAGGGGCTCCTAAAACCCATTTGTTTAAGGTGCTCTCAGTTATTCCTCTACCGTGCGTTAAACCTCCTATTGACTTGAACGACTTCATCAAAGACTGCTCTATACACATATCACTCCAATTTCCAGACCAAAACTCTTCTTTTCTTCTTATAGTGAAAAGACCTTTCGTTACAAAAAGTTCATACTCTTCCTCTGTTAGCTTTGTTTGCAGTTTGTCCATTTCTTGGACATACATATGAGCAGATTTTGCGTAAGGAAGGTGCCCCGCAGCATGAAACTAAGGAAGCATATCGGTGGCAGTATCTAAGTGCAATTTCCAGTTTCCCGTTCTCTCGGCTAGGATAAAATTTAACATTAGGTCAACTTGCTGAATTAGATTTAGCCAAAGCTTTGATGTTCTGCTGACTGACTTCTTTACATTGATATGGTCTGTCAATTTTGACACGGAAGATTGAACAGCTTTATCATCACAAGCAGTTGCTTGAGAAATTTCACTGCGAGAAAGTTTGTCGTAAATTGTTCGCACGTCATTACAAAATACACTTTCACGTACAGGCGCATCTTCTGTCCCTTTTTTTCAACAATAGCAGCATAAGTTAATATGTATGCCCTCACAGCTCTGGCAAAGGCATGCCCGGTAAGCATGTGTTTGACCGTTGCCTTGCCGTACACTGTTTTCCATAGAGACTCTATTCCACTACCTTCCATTATACGACCAATACATCCTAAGTATGACATAAGTAAGTGAAAACCTCCTAACCTTACAACAATTTTTGACAAATCAGATGGATCTTCAGAGTCACCGACGATTTCCATTGCTTTTAAGTACAGTGGCTGGTCAAAGGTCACAATGCATGTTTGCTTGTTCTTACTGCACTGCTCAGCTGCAAAACATAATGCTGTGTACACTGATGATGGGTTGTTTGGATCAATATCTATGAAGGGAATAGCTAAAATGTATGAAGTGTCATGGTTTTTTAACTTTTTGGTTGAGACACTCATAAAACCATTCCATCCAGGTTGAGTGTTACATCCACTGACCCATAGCAGATTAAGTGGATGAATAAAAAATACTGTGTTTGTATTTGTTTTCCTTAATGATATAAGATCTGAAAAGTCTTCCATAACGATTCCAGCTAAGCCACTGGTTCTTTTCTTTACATACGCTCGCTTACGAATTTCTTCTGCAACTTTGAACGATCCGTCAATTAATCTAGGTACTTCTGAGGTAATGGAGACATGGGACGATGGAGAGATACATGCAATTCTTCCCATCGCATGAAATGTATTTAAACCATCCAATGATCTTA
Source organism: Meconema thalassinum (assembly GCA_946902985.2). Lineage (NCBI taxonomy): Eukaryota > Metazoa > Arthropoda > Insecta > Orthoptera > Tettigoniidae > Meconema > Meconema thalassinum. Next base: position 87,454,403 of record OX336393.1, read on the forward strand.
CGTTAACATCAGCGTTGTCCAAAACGTACTGTGTAAAGGAATTACATTTTATGACTGGGGGTCCCTGCGTTATTAAAGACCTTATGTACCTGTCACTTTCATAATATGAAGAACATACTCCCAGCGCAGAGAGTACCTCAATGAGATGCTTTGACCCATACATTCTATTCAAATATAAAGACAAAGAAGTTTGTATTGACGACAAGAAGTACCTTGGTCTTACAGTTGAAATTATTGTATAGTTAATTACACCACGTTTTCTACTTATATCAGGGGACGAATTTCCAGCTCTTTTTTTAGTTACTGTAGTTGTAAATAGTGCCAATGTTTCAGGAATCAAATCATTTGATACAGTACTCACTTCCTTTTCACTTGCGTATTTTTCACAGTCATAATTCATTTTTGTATATCTACCCTAACGATTTCTGCTGCTGTTCTAACAATTATTTTACGTTCGTCTTCAGTAGTTGTTTCTCTGTTTTTGTACCACGAATCTAATACCTTGTGACTAGTATGTGACATGCATAAAATACTTCTCTTTCCAGATAAATTATGTACAACTAGCCAATCTTTAAAATAATCTACAAGTTTTGACTTGAAATAATAATCACTATAGTCTATATCAGAACCACATAACTCCACTACTATCTCTCTTAATTCTTTTAGTGAATACTGGCACTCATTGTCGCTCTCAAGGTAATTAGTAAGCAAATTAAATTTATCTACAGACTCGGCTAATAATGGACGTCCTACCTTTTGTTCATGAGGTTTAGGTTTACAAAAGTCCTCATAACATTGCCCATGATAACGGGCTTCGGCCGCAACTAAATCAATCACATCTAAAAGCCTGGAATTAACTTTACAGGCCCAATCATCATTCCTATTATCACAAGCATTAAGGAGAGTTTGCGTTATTTCAATTGCTGAAACCTCATGAATTTGGGTTCGGTATTGAGAAGGAAGTTTTGGGTCAAACACAGCATTTTATTCACATAACAAACAGTCATGCTTGAAATCAAATTTGGTGTCTAATTCTCTGAGAAGGCGCTGCGAGGTGGAAGATTCCGAATTTTGAGCTTTTAATGCTTCTTTAATATTGCTAGGTCTGGTATAATTTTGCCTGCATACAGTATGTACTTTTATTACATCGACGTTAACAAATAACCCATGGATTTCGTCTTTTCTCTCAATACTACATTTTATTAAAGTGTTTATACCTTTAGTGACTGTTACCCCGGCATCTTTCACTTCATCATTACATATTACGCATATATTGGTAAAATCAGTCATTATTGAAAACTGTTGATAATAAAGAGCGCCTAGCTGTAAAGTTTGTGGGTAACAGTTCAGATTTAACAAGTTTTTACTATATTTAAGGGTTACCTTTTATCTTGATTATCTCGCTCAACAATACATAACAATATCAAAACTATCAGCATTTCACTGCAGTTGGCACAACACAACAACTTGTATTTCTGTACAAAAAGTAAAACTATCACGAAACACAAAATGCAACGAACCGCACAATGCCATGGTTAACCGAACACTAAACAGGCAAGGCCCACTAATAACGAAAAGGACTCAATAAGCAGAGTAGTAGAGATAAGAGGGCAGTAAACAAACAAGTTGCAACGTGCAATCTGACTCATGCAGACAGCCAAACGGCCGAGTCACCACACCACGCTATACGCGGCTGCCCGGCGGGATGCGCGGTGTCCGCTACTGTTCATCGCTCTGTGAAGCCGTCATGTTAACAAATATCTTTTGTAGACCCATAACGTTAAAGATAATAACAGTAGCTAAACATTTTAATCGAACATATTTTTTCTACGACATAAAGGTAAATTGTTATAATTAGTATAAATTACTTTTTGTTTTTTGCAATGACAGTTTTCTGCATATATTAATGTATTATGGCGGTAATAGGTTGTCTACATAAAAAATTATTCTTAAATAAATTGTTAAAAATATTGTAAGGAGTAAAATAAAAAACAATCACGTCTGTAGCTTTATTAGTTTTCGAGCTGTAAGCATTTAACCATAGTACTGCTCTAGCAAGGTGGGGGGAAAGCAAGAGGGGTGGGGTCGGGACTTAGTAATTTTTGGCTATTTACTTTGTATACTAACATCCTGCAAAAATTCAGCTTTCCTCTAATTAGTTGCGACAAAGCGTATATTTTACCTTTATTGACTGGGCTATAGACTATATAATATCATACAGTTGGCTGTATGATTGTGGTTTTTAAATGCACATTGAAAATCAAATGGCAGTGGCGCTATTATACAAGCTGCGTAAATACACAACCTTTCAAACCATTTCAAACTGCGCATGAAATTCTACTTGGTACAACAATTCACCAACAGATAGTGCGGTAGCTTCTGCACGCTAGCGGTCATCGCTTCTTCGTCTGTCAATCAGATGCGACAGGAGATGGAAAATAAACGGAGCATGCGCAGTACAATTCGCCAGGCAAGGATTTGGCTCCGATTCTGTTATAGTAAACACACATCCCCTCTCCCCTCTTGCTGCCACCTCTCCTGCCGTCAAGCCTAACGTTGGCTACAAAGCCGCAGGTGGCGAACGGCGATATTTGATGATACCCGAGCCAGCACACAAGCAACGTACAGTGAGGCGCAATGAACGCGGTACATTTAAATGTAAAAAAGCGGTATCCTGGACATTTGTTGACGCTTTATACTACCGGTACCATAAAATCTTATATTAATTTTTATATTCGTAAAATTCAAATGTGAACGGCAATGTTTCAAGAATGGGTGTGCACTGGCTCCAGGGCGAATACCCAGAAACCGCCACTGGTACTCACAAGACTTTATTACACACATCATAATAAAAAATAACTTGCAAGCTGTAAGAATCACAAAAGTATGAATAATGACGGAACACGATGAGTTCACTGTTTGGCACAGGGGGAACATTTTCCTTAACCAATAAAACAGAAGTCCACTGTATATTTGGCGTGTATACAAGGCAGTGTAGAACATCTGCCAGACTGGTAAGGATTTACGGTGGCACATATTGCTGAGCGTTCAAGGTAACGTCAACGGTTTGGTCTAGCCGTGGATGCTCATTGCGTTTTCCCTTTACGTACTTAAGTTCGATACCACTGAAGAGTACAAAGCTATTATTATATTGTTACTAACTAGCAAATCATTGCGGTGTATATTCTTTGGACACTTCTATTATGCTTTAGTCTTAGGTACTTCAACATCCGAAGTAAGTGACACAATGCCATCGGTTGACTGAACAATCATCACACAAACGAACCAGTCCATATTAAGCGTATTATCACATATTTACATACGATTGCAGTACATTAACGCGAACTGGACTTTACAGACATACAGAAGACACTAAAATTTACAGATGAGCAACAGTTTATCCCAACTTTCATCAAACGAAGCTAATCAAAGCTAAATAGTGTATCCCAGCAACGACTGTAAACAAACAATATGCCGGGGCTTCAGTTAAGACCAACTACAATACTCAGACCTTAATGCAGGTATCGAAAGTGTGAAAATGGCGTATGCGGAAGCCCGAGATTTTGTTTGTTTACATTCGTTGCTGGGATACAATATTAGCTTTGATTAGCTTCGTTTGATGAAAGTTGTGATATACTATTGCTCATCTGTGATTTATAGTGTCTTCAGTATGTCTGTAAAGTCCAGTTCGCGTTTATGTACGGCAATCGTGTATAAATATGAGGTGATAATACGCTTATTATGGACTAGTTCGTTTGTGTGATGATTGTTCAGTTGACCGATGGCATTGTGTCATTTACTGCAGATGTTTAAGTACCCAAGACTAAAGCATTAATAGAAGTGTCTCGAGAATATACACCGCAATGATTTGCTAGTTAGTGACAATATAATAATAGCATATTAAGGCTTTCACGGCCCGGATGGTTTAAATTAAAAATACACACGGCATTAGCCCAAAAGCATGAATTATTTATATAATATAATAATCGCTTTGTACACTTCAGTGGTATCAAACTTAAGTACGTAAAGGGAAAACGCAATGAGCATCTACGGCTAGACCAAACCGTTGACGTTACCTTGAACGCTCAGCGATATGTGCCTCCGTAAATCCTTACCAGTCTGGCAGATGTTCTACACTGCCTTGTATACACGCCGAATATACAGCGAACCTTTGTTTTATTGGTTAAGGAAAATGTTCCCCCTGTGCCAAACAGTGAACTCATTGTGTTCCGTCGTTATTCATACTTTTGTGATTCTTACAGCTTGCAAGTTATTTTTTATTATGATGTGTGTAATAAAGTGTTGTGAGTAACTTGCCAATTATGTACTTATATTACGAGATGGTGTGCCGCGATAATTCCGTAAGAGGGAGATGGTGCTTTTCTACCTACATCACTTTACTAAATCAACTATTTCCAGCGTACAACTATTCCAAACGGTAACAGCGAGTGTTAAATAGGTTAGATGGTAACATATCGCGTCCTTTGTGTGTGGTAATCTCCATAATTATGTTCAGATATCCGCACGACGACTTCTTTGCATATTCCAATCAACTAATTCGGTGTGATGTTTTACCCCAGATTTTAGACAATTCCACTAGATGTCTTAATTGAATCGTATCTATATAGCGTTGGTTCGATTATTTCAGGCAACTCTTCTCATTCCGATTGTGTACACAAATACTCTGCATGTGCTGGGACAGCACTTCAGTAACCGGGTACTTTCTTCTCTCCTACTTCAGAATCGGTTTGATTTTATGCTAATAATACCGGTATTAATCTATAATTGAAAAAAAAACTGAAAATCCACAGCCTGCTTCCAATCTCCGACCGGGTCAGTAATCTATAATTACTAAACTTAAATACAAATCGTGATAACTCGCCAAAAAGCTTCTTATTCAACCACCCTTTGGGTGAAGACGAAGAAACCTATAATTCGATGCCAGACCTATATAGATAAATTAATTCAGGTAAGTCTAAATTATTGATGTATATTTCTTCGGAACCTAGTCCCATCTTGTGATATCTTTTTATGCTCTTAGGTGAGTAAAAATAATAATTTACACGAACTGTGACAAGCCCGATGACATGATCTTAGCTATTGGTTGGGCAACCGTCGCCGCCATGTTTTTTCTACATTAAGGTCTGAGTATTGTAGTTGGTCTTGCTTCAGTATACGCCATTTTCACACTTTCGAGACCTGCATTAAGGTCTGAGTATTGTAGTTGGTCTTGGCAGAATAACCACACAGACACGAAGAATCGATCTTTTCTTTCTGCAGTACAAGGAATAATTTAACATGTCGGACAAGAACAGTCAGCGGGCTTTGACAACTGGAGTGGATGACAAAACACTTGGTTTCTGCTCTGTGTGCGAAAAGAGGGTAGAAGAAAACGAAACAGCAGTGACCTGTGACGGGCCATGCCAGAGATGGCATCATCTATCGTGTGCGGAATTGCAGCAAGGCCAATTTAACGCACTAAAGTCAACTAGTAAGAAAAAAACAAAACTTTTATGGTAATGTTTTAATTGTGAACAGGACCTCACTCTATATAAATCGGGAAGAAGCATGCAAAAATAACTAGAAGAGATGCGTGCAGGAATGTGTAAGAAAATGGATGAAATGGCAAAAAATATAACTAAACTTACACGCCAATGTCTTTCAAGGGACAATAGATCATCGGATTCTACGAAACAGGAAGATAACCAACGAAAGAAAAACGCTTCCTCCACAAAACAGATATGCGAAATGGCAACACAAGCAACTACCGAAGACATGGTTGGTGCATGTGATCAAAATATGAAATTTATAAATCAAAACAAGGAAACCTATGAGGAGCTGGAAACTAAAATGGACCAAGTTTCAGAAACTATTATGCAGAAAATGTCACTGTTGCTTGAAACGCAACTGCAACAAACAGAAATCTTGACAGCTGTCAATCAGAGACCTTCAGTAACAAAAGGGAAAGCTCCAAACCCACCGACTGCACAGCAAAGTTTTCAAAAGCCCAACAACATCCACGGAAACCTTTTGATATACCGGTAACTTGTAACCTAAGAGCAGCGGAACGTAAAGCATGGTTTTTCATAGGCAGACTTCATCCAACGACTGAAGCAAAGACACTTATTTCACACCTCACAAACATAGGCATACAGGGGGAAATGGAATGTGAGCAAATAGAAATAAGATGAAAAAGTAAAGCATTCAAAATAGGCATCCCATTTGAGGACAAGGAAAGAGCAATGACGCCAGAAATCTGGCCGGAACGCATACTGGTTAAATGTTTTTCCTTTCGACGCCCGTTTTTCGAGGGAGTACGGTACTTCTAGTAATAATATAGCAGAAAGGCAACATAAATTAAGGATTATTCTATGGAACATTGAAGGTATAAAAAACGCGTTACAACTAGCTCCAAATAATATTTTTAATGATTATGACATAGTACTGTTAACAGAGAATTTTCTTACAGAAGACTGGGGAACAGAAGGTTTTTACTGCATCCATAATACCGCCATCAAAAGTAACATTGGCAGGCGTAAAGGAGGTATCTCTTGTCTGCTGAAACCCAGCCTATCCCCTTTTACAGTGAAGTATTGGATAAACAACATACTAATCGTATGTCGTAACATTATGGTTTGGTATTTTCGTAAAATCTAAAATCTAAAATGTAAATTCTAAAACTAAAGTCTAAAATCAAAAACAAATCAAAAATCTTACTTGCATTAACTGTATATTGAACCCAGTCCACCATTGTATTTGTAGTCCAAATAATAATTTGAAAAAAAAATACAAGTGTAATCAGTCTTAAAACATTATTTATTTATTTAATCGTATGGTGATACAATACAGAATACAAATAAGACAAAATTAAACTTTAAAGTCCTTCCTTTTCAACCATTCGGTTAGACTAGGTGTGAGATCAAACAAGTCGTCAGGAATTCCAGGGTATGAATGAAGAGGACAGCGTAGGACCAGGTGTTCAATCGTCTGTTCTTCTAAGTTACATTCACACATTGGTGAACTGATCCAGCCCCACTTGTACCTGAAATAATTACAACACCCATGTCCAGTCCTCAACCTGTTGATACGGCACCAGAGGTTCCTTGGTAGGTCAAAACCATTTGGCTTCTTTGTGGGATCAAGATGGTGGACACTTGTTCCCAATGTTTTTGTTGACCACTCATGCTTCCAGCTTTCCTTTATGTCAAATCCATCCGCGATGAGTTGCCTTGCAGTGACACTTGCCGGTCTTCTGGATTGCAATCGTTGTTGTGACGGATGGCAGAATTCCTGATGCAGTGGCAAAGAGGGTGATGCAAAGATTTTCTTAGCCTCCCTCAGTAGAGCTTGCTTCCGCCTTAAGTGAGGTGGAGGGATGTGGCTCAGCACGGGTAACCAGTGACATGGAGTTGATTTGATGGTACCAGTAATGCAACGCATTGTATCGTTCAGTTTCGTGTCTATCTTCTTCACATGTACGCTTTCCAACCAGACAGGCGCACAGTACTCAGCAGCTGAGTAAACAAGACTGATGCCAGTTAAACGTAGACAGTCAGCAGAGGCTCCCCAGGAGGTACCACTGAGCTTATGCAGTATGTTGTTTCTTGCGGCGACTTTGTGAGAGAGCTTGGTGATGTGCTCTTTGTAGCTCAGGGTTCTATCTAAAGTGACTCCGAGATATTTTGGGAAAGGATTGTACCTCATTAAAAACATTATCCCTGCCTTTTTATATGTTTTTGACATGCGTATTAACATAAAATCAAACCCTGGTCTACCTTAATCAAAGGCTAACAGCTTAACCACTGCACCACCATAACCGTCTGTCTTAGTTTGTTTCGTTCTAAGCCTTAAAGCTAAAAATCGAGTTAAGAGCTCTATTGCAAGAGCCAAAAGTACTTGCCACTGCAGCACAAAATGCTTAGCAAATAACATTAGACATCCAAAAAGGATTGTATTGGTACGGTTTGGTTCAGTGTAGTCACCATCTTGTTTTCTTAGCTACCCTCTTTAACCAATCAATTAAAGATAGTCTACTCTTAATTCTTGAATCGATAAATTGGATTTTGTGCACACCTTTTGTCATGTCATGCCTGAAACCTATACTCCCTATGTACTGCGGTAGGGTTTAGAAACAAGTTTTAATGGTCAAAGACTTGTCAGTCACCATACGTGTTACCTACAATAATTCTTTCTCTACCTAGCTATGTTTCATCACTCACCATAAACATCTAACATTATGGGTTTGCAATATATTAAGAGAAACAAAAATCCATGACCTTGTTGTTTTCAATCTTTTTGGGAAAATTCATAAGCCATAAAAATAAAGCTCCCTGTCAAGTTCTAGGACACCTTATGTTCCAAATCCCATTATTAGTTTATAGAATCTCAAATCAGTAACATTGTCATTTTGGGATATTTAAATAAATGCATGCATCATAGGAAAAATCATAAAAAATATTCTTAAAACAAGTCGTCGCATGACCCTCTACAATCAATGCTTCACAAAATATCGATTCATCCATTGGACATGGTCACCGTGGTCGGCTATATGCTTGTTTAAACACAACCGGTACTGTCTCTCTCTACTAAAAAAATATTAAAATAAATTCAAAAGTTGAAAATCTAAATTTTCAAAATATGTGGTTAGGCCCTTTGTCAAAATTTCGAAAAATAAATAATACATTCAAGAAGGGATTGTCACCCTGAGTCTTATAACACCTCATGTGTCCGAATCTGATTATTGGTTCCCCCTTTTTCCCTGTAAAATCTACATTCATTGTTTTAGGGGTAAAATGACCGATTGTGGTAAAAGAGTATTTAATGACCAATCTTTTGAGCTATCACACCTAATTTTAGGGTTCTTAGTTTTCAAGACATCGATTTTTCAATTTTGGGGTAGTTTTCACCCCCTACTATTTTTCATCAAAAACAAAAGATCTTAGGTTCATTTATCATTTTTAGGTGTTTAACACATTTTCCCCTGTAAAATCACTATTCACTGTTTTAGGGGTGAAATGACCTATCGTGGTATAAGCGTATGTCATGACCTATTTTTAAAGTTATCACACTAAATGTTAGGGTTCATAGTTTCCAAGATATCGATTTTTAAATTTTGGGGGTAGTTTTAACCCTCGTACTATTTTTTCATCAAAAACAAAAGATCTTAGGTTCACTTATCATTTTAAGTGTTTAACACCTTTTTCCCTGTAACATCACTATGTACTATTTTAGGGGTGAAATGACCTATCGTGGTAAAAGCGTATCTTATGACCTATTTTTAAAGCTATCACACATAATTTTAGGGTTCTTAATTTCCAAGATATCGATTTTTCAATTTGGGGGGGGGGATAGATTGACCCCCCAAAGGGGGACCTCGCCCCAATTACGAGCAATCATTTTTATTCACTGACAGAAAACATGTACATATACAGATGTTGTATCAAAAATACAGGGTGAATCCCACATAAGATAAACTTGTGTGTGGGCTTCATGAACACAATTTCTTAATTTATTTGCAACGTGGTATTTGACTGATAATAATAAGAAAAGTTTATAGCAAAAGCATTAATTATAAGGATACTGAAAATAAAAGAAGATGATACATTACTTGTTTCTGACCGAATTGGTTTAAATATGTTGGTGAAAATTTATAAGTTCATTTACTCTATCAAAGTTACTAAGGAGCCATATAAAAAGCCTTTTCTTCAATATATTCAGGGTATTATTTGTCACATTTACTGGCAATATATTGTATATCCTAGTGCTAAGACAACTTAAATTCCTTTGGCCAAGTAGTGTGTTTCGACGAGGGATATTTATTCCAGTTCTGTCTTGAAGTCTAGTGCACATTTCAAGTTTTTGTCCATTAGAGAAGAGCTTCATATTTTTATGTATAAATATGATTGATGACTGAACAAATAACTGTCGTATGTTAAGCAACATGCTTTGTTGATACAGTTCACATGTTGGAAAAGTTGGTGGCCTTTTGTACATAACTTTTAGAATGAAATTCTGGCAGGTATTTACCTGAGCCAAATGTGAATCAAGTATTCCACCCCAACCATTTATTCCATATTGTAGTTGTGACTGGACTAAGGCAAAATATACAGTTCTCAAGACTTTTGCTGAAAGGATATTTCTGATTCTGTAAAATATATAAATTAACTTTTGAAGTTTATTGGCCAACGTTGATGCATGCATATTCCATTTTAAATGACTATCTATAATAACCCCTAAATATGTAGCATTCATTGACTTCTGTAGGGTATAGCAGTTGCATCTTTCGCCATTGTTACAAATTGGTGTGTGGATCTTCAGTGTTAAATTGTCTGTGGGTTGTAATGTTTTGTTGTGTGAGAAGCATAAGTATTGTGTTTTGGTTTCATTTAAGGTAAGGAGATGGTTTCTTAGCCATTTTTGGACTGTAGCAAGGGTTTCTTGAGTTCTATTAAAAGTGTCCTCCCAAGTTGTTCCTGTGACTGTGACGACAGTGTCATCAGCATATGAGGTAATCATCGCATTACAGTTCAGCTTACACAAATCGTTAATATATAACAGAAAAAGAATAGGACCTAAAACTGTTCCTTGGGGAATTCCAATTTTTACTTCAGCACTTCTACTTAAAGTACCTTTGATTCGTACCTTTTGTATTCTGTTAAAAAGAAAGCTTTTTATTAGTTCTTGAGGAGTACCACGAATACCTTCCTTTTCAAGTTTTCTAATGAGTATATTGTGGTCTACGGTGTCAAAAGCCTTTCTTAAATCCAGGAACACAGAAATTGTTCTTTTAGAACTATCAATGGCTTTATACAAATAATCAGTAAGGGAGAATATTGCATCTTGAGTACTAGTGTTTGGTCTAAAACCAAACTGATTTGGTGACAATATGTTGAACTTATTCAGATAGTTAAGTAATCTGGTTTTGATGCATTTCTCTAGTAGCTTAGAGAGGTGGGTTGTGAGGGAAATTGGTCTATAGTTATTTAACTCTCTTTTATCATCTGATTTATGGACTGGGATTATGATGGCAATTTTGAATGAGTCTGGAAATTGTCCTTTCGTTAGTGTTAAATTAAAAATATGGTGCAGTGGTTGTAGAATTTCTGAACTAATTATCTTAATTGTTTTACCAGAGATATTATCATAGCCATTTGCTGAGTTATCTTCTAGAGCAGCTATGTGGTTTGTTATTTCTGATTTTGTTATGGGTATAAAAAAGATAGACTGAGGTTGAGATTTTGCAGTGCTATCACGTGCATTTGTGTTGTCAGGTTCCTTTCTTGTATTACTTATTTTTTCAGAAAGTTCTAAACCTATGTTACTAAAATAGTCGACAAATTTGTTTGCAATGGCAGCTGGTTGGGATGTTTCTTGTGAGTCTCTGATAAATATGCTGTCAACAGCTGAAGATTTATTTCCCTTCCTACAAGTTAAATCATTAATATTTTTCCAAAGGACTTTAGAATTATTGGAGTTTGACATAATTTGTTTGGAATAGTACCTTTCTTTTGCTATTTTAACAAGCCTGTTTATCCAGTTTCTGTACAATTTATGTTTCTTAACAGTTTCTGGGACCTCATCACTGTTTGTAGACCTCTCCCTTTGTTTAACAATTTTCTGATGTAATTTATCTCTTATTCTAATAGAAGTTAAAATTCCGGTTGTGATCCATGGAGTAATTTTTTAAAATTTTGATCTTACGTTATTTATGGTAGTAGAGTGTTCAGAGATGTATTGAGTCAGTAACTTAATGAAACTATCAGCTGCTTTGTTAGCATCATGTTCAGTTATGATAGATTCCCAAGTTTCCTTAGTTAATGATTTTTTTAGCCTTTCATAATTTATTCTTACATTGTTCAAAGTATTTTCTCCTGTTTGTGCAGTGTATTTTTGAGATTTATTTTGTATGAGAAATGTAGGACTGTGATCTGTGATACTGGTATGCAGAACAAAAGGGTCAAAGTTGCTGTTTCTGTGGGACTTAACATGTATGTGATCGATACATGTTCTGGATTTTGGGGTTATTCTAGTTGGTGAGTTTATGTACGAAATGAATCAATTTGCATGTAATACATTTAAATACTCATTTTTAATATTTTGGGCATATTGCCTTGTAGGATTTAAAATATATTGCTAGGACCCCTCATACAAGTCACTAGCATGATTGGTTCGCGAGATATTAACAAAAGTATAGTTAGGCCCTTTGTCAAAATTTCAAAAATACATTCTAAAAAGGGGTTTCATCCCAAGTCCTACAATACATCATACAAGTTCCTAGCCTAATTGGTCCGTGAGATATTAACAACAACAAAAATCAGTTAAGCCCTTTGGCACTATTTGGATAAATTCATGGGCCAGTCCATAGGGACCAGTCCAAAGGGACCCATCCACAGGGACCTATCCACAGGGACCCGTCCACAGGGACTCGTCAACAAGGAATCGTCCTCAGGGACTCGTCAACTGACAGGGTCTCTCGCCTCAAGGCCTGACATGCCCTCTTTGATTATAGGTTTACCTATCGACAAGCGCCACTTGGAATACTTTTTGATCATCCCTCGTGGGTTGGGTTAGGTTACACTACAGCCGCCATCTTTATAAAGCCCGCCCTCTTACAGAAGCCATGAGTGGGCATGCATAAAAACAAAAATGTTAATTCATAATCGCTTTCCACCGTACACATGTCTCTTGTGTGGAACTACGTTTAATTTCATACTTTTATCAGACCTTATGTATGTTGCACATGGAAAGACACTTTTACTAAATCAATACTATTTCACCCCCTAGTAGGGGTAGGTTTTATTTTGGGGTGGAAATACGTTGTCCATAGGAAAGGGGGTGTCCGCCCGAGTCCTATGACACCTCATTTGTTAAAATTCCACCAAGGGTTCGCGAGATATCACGCCGCCGCCATCTTGTGTGGAGGTGGAGGTCACAGAACCGATTCAAAACCACTACTTACGGTATATAGTATAAAGCACGTATAGGTTCATCCAAACGAGCTAGAGAACGGTATATGGAGAGGAAATGGCGCCACCATTTTTGAAGAAGGTTGAACTGGCAGCCACCATGATATACACTGTCAAGAGGGTGGGAGGCAGGGAGGGTGAGGCGTGACTATCGAGGCGTAAGATTACGTAAGACCTGACAATTTAATATGTGCATTGAACGAAAACTAACACAATCGTCTTACAAGGCAATAAGCTACGTTGCTTATGCACAGTACATTGCATGATTTCATTGTCCTTTAAAAAGAATACATTTTGCGTGCAACTGACGCACCTGTTGACTTCTCTCACGTTGAGCTGTATTTCTGCCGAAGTGGTGAAGCCTGCGTGTATAATACTGTTTCACTATTCACTCGATGAGTGAAGCATAGTGAGGCTTTTCCCCAGGTTCAGTAGTAGCTGTAAATAGATGGTCAGATTTCTGAAACAGATAACCCGGCAGCATATCATAGACATCTGTCTGCAACTTCAGCATGAGATTCTTTGTGTTATTTCGCAACATACTCTCATTCTTCTTGATGGCACTCTTAGCTGTCCTACATAATTATTTCACTACATCATTTGATGGATTCAAAAGGCTATCTTTCACTCTTTCTCTTTAATCAGTCCTTCTTTCTCAACATCTTGACCTGATAAAAGCCCTTCTAGGCATTCAATACAAGTTAATTTTTAGACATTGGCGAACGACACTTCCTGCTATGTACTAAACATCATTTTCTCCATACAAGCTCAGTGAATTATAATCTGCACAGTAACAATGATCTGTACTCCCAGAATTGTCTGTCAGCATAGTAGGCCTATCGTCCTTCCCACTGACACCATGAATATCTGCCGTTGCAGTTGTCACAAGTAGGTCACAAATAAGCTTTCCATCTGAAATATTCAGCTTCTTGAGGTAGTCAACGCAATTGGCTACTTGTTTAAAACTCGTGGCTCGGTTCTTCTTCGATACTGGTGCCTTTGTACATTTTCCCAAAGTATGACAGGAATTGAGGATGTCGAATATAACATCTATCATTTTTTTAAATTTCACAGTACACTCACAGTCATTGAACTCCGTATATTTTATTTCTTTACAAAACACTATGGCACAAGCAACAGATCTGCTAAGTGTTTCTGCTGCTAAAGCAACCTTCATTTTTAGGAGTGATTCTGTATGTGCTGTTTCTTTAACTTATTAGCAGCACATAGACCTTCCTTTTACTGTATGTTATGCAATTGTTCCAGATAAACCCACTTAATACTAGTGTTATCAGTCTCTGTACCATCTCGAAGAACCTTCTTATCAGCTAATAAATTGCGTGCCAATTTTAACATGTGGGCAGCATCAAAAAAGCAACACACTTTTAGTTTAGTATCTGAAGGGTGGGGTAACCAGCACTGAATATTATCTACCGGTATATTAAATGACACTCCTAGCTTCACCATGACAGATCTACAGTATTTGTTGCAGTGCTATCACATACCACATCAACCATGTTTATCTCGATCTCATGCAGTTTCCTTAAAATATTGTTCCACTTTTAAAATTTACTTTCATAGATGCAGCTGTACCACTTATTAGACAATAAACCACCGGTATTTTCCAGCTGAAATTCAAACATGTGACCATAAAAACCAGAGCGTCTCTAGCTAGTGGACAATCATCACTTTCTATGCATCCCTGACCTAAATATACGTAACCACGAATTTGATTTCCGTCCCGTACTAAATCTTTCTTTATGGCAATTTCATTGAACATCAGTGAAGCCAGTATTGGTTCTGTACTTGCTTGCGCCTCCTGCTGCAATTTCAAAAAACTCTCCTCCGTAAATCCAGGATTTCCATCGAGAACAGAAGCCAAATAACGTAGGGTCCTTGGATGTGGTAATTTGAAGAATTTTCAAAGGTATCTATATGCCTGAAGAGTCAAAGCAAATTTTCGCACTTCATTACGGTAAGTTACTATATCTTTGCACACCACCATTCTGGGTAACCTGTACAAGTTCCTTCAGAACACTTAGTTATCACTTCAGATCCTACTTCACATAGCCTACCCTTTCGTAAGTTTCTGATAATTAATTATTTTCTGTTCTTTTTTGATAACAGTCTGCTTAGCAGTTTTGAGTTTCCTCTTTAACTCTGTATTTCTGTCCACTGCCCGATCGAACATTTTCTTCATCTTCCGAGGGCTAGGGACAGAATATGTGTGATCATGGCTAGATCCTGCACCTTGCTGTAGAATTTCAGAGATGAAAGAAAAGAATGAAAGATTAGTAAAGCCAGTTACGTTTCCCAAAATGAGTTCAAAACAACGAACTAGAGAAAGTATACCTCGTTGGCTCACGAAGCTTGATATTTGAACAATATATTTTATTTTATAGCTATTATTATTATGGCTCACAACTATCTTTCCTCAAAATTTAAGACAGCCTAATATACAGTATTTACTTACTGATATCACGGTCTTCTGCAACAATGCAATATGATTGCGAGTGTTCTGTAGTTTCCTGGAAACATCGCTTCTTCGTCGAAGATCTACAGGCCTGCTTCTTCTGCAGAAGTGCAGGAAAATTGAAAATTGTAGATACCGGTACTGCACTAGCTAGACGTTGCCTGTCATTTCCTACATACATATTTTTATCTTCAAAGTGTAGAGAACAAATAAAGCTGTATCTCGTGGGGTACCATTTATCCCTTTGCATGTTGACAACACATTGTTTTGATAGTTCCTGGTTCTGCAAAGGGAATCTAAAATGTAAATATCACACAAACTTTAACTGCTGCAGAGTCTACATCATTAATTTATGAATTTGGATGACATTTCTTGCCTGAAATACGACACTCCTGTTGTCTTATAACTTCTATTCATACAATTGAAAGACGAACACACTGACGGCATGGTCTATGTATTTTTAAATAAATTTCATTCAACACATGTTCCCGCACAGCCCAAACAATCACAACAAGCCGACAACAAGCTCCTCTTGTCAGACGACATTCTGAATAATGGCCGACTTAACTCAGGTTGCCTCCGCCCAGAGCGCTGCTACACGGTTTCTTGCCTCTCTTTATACCTTCCTCTAGCTCGTTGGTTCATCCGATTATTATATCCTCTTTGGATATAATTTAGAATTTACGTCAGGCAAGTGAAACGATACACAAATCGGAACCGCTCTAATAGAAATGGGATCTAGGTATGATAGAGCTATTACTGTATTTTCTCCAGATGGCCATTTACTTCAAGTGGAATATGCACAAGAAGCTGTGCGGAAGGGATCCACTGCGGTGAGTTTTTGAGCTCAATTTTACAGAGAATTATGCAAGCTGGAAATGCTTGAACTAGGTTCGAAACAGCAAAGTCATGAATAGTTTTGGAAGGCATTTTATATTTTTTAAGTTTGAGTTAACACCAGTTTTCTAGTTTAATATTGAAATTATCTATGTTTAAGTTGTTGTATTTTTCTTTTTCAGGTGGGAGTTCGGGGTAATGAGGTAGTTGTCCTAGGTGTTGAAAAGAAATCAGTGGCCAAGCTTCAGGAAGAAAGGACGGTTAGGAAGATATGTTTGTTGGATGACCACGTTGTTATGGCTTTTGCGGGTGAGTTAATATGCACTTTCATGATTTTCATACCGTACCTTTTATTCACAATCTAGGGGACAATACGCTTATCAATAATTTTGTGCCATATAAAGATATTTATTTGAAAGTAGGAGTCGATATAGCACTGCAACTCGAACTATACTACCCCGGTTATTCCTTTCTGCTTGACTGGTAATTATTGTAATAATTTTTGTTGCAGGTCTTACTGCTGATGCCAGGATCTTGATCAATCGAGCACAGATTGAGTGCCAGTCTCACAAGCTGACGGTGGAGGATCCTGTCACACTGGAGTATATCACCAGATATATAGCTGGTAAGCTATAATAACAATTTCAGCTAGACTGTATTAACGATCATTATTGAAAATTCATGGTTCAGTTTTATTACCCTATTTTTGTGAAAACCTCTTTACTGTTTCATAATGACTTTTCATTACCAGTGCATGAGACAGGAACCTCACTTTCACAATTTGTTACATGGTAAGTGATATTTGATTTTCAGGGGTTCCAGGGGAAAATACCTATTGGAATTGCCATTCATCAATGACTAATATACTGGAAATATGTGCTCAATTATGTAATTATATGCGTTTCTTGTTAAATTAGAACTATGGCGGCCATATTGCTTACTCCAGCTGGGCGAGACATTGATGTCACGGCAGTGGGCCCAACGTGTAAGATATAAAATACACCACCACTAGGAGAATCTGGATGCGTTGGGCTGTAACCATTGTCAAATCCCCTGATCTGGGCACCTTAGGCTGTAACCATTGTCAAACGCCATTGGATTGGGCAAAACGAAGGTTAGAATGGTCGGGTGTGCGTGCGGCCTTTGGCCACGGGTAGCTAGCGGGGCACTGTTGACCCAAAAACCATTGGATGTGTTAGGCTGTAACCATTGTCACAGTTGTAGGTCCAGGCAAATGTAACTTTTACTAAAACACATTTAAGGTAAATGCACCAATGGTCGTCATGTTAAGACAGATTTAGTCAAGAAAATATATATACCTTATACATTTTGGTAAATTATCAACAAAAGCACTGTACCTAACCTCAAACTCAACTCAAACATTAGGAAACTCTCAATATCAAAAATATTAGTTTAGGAAAAATTACGTATTTTAAAAAAGTGTGTTTTTGCGCTAGTTCTCGGCACAATGTCTTGGGATTTTTCCTATATTCGTGACCCGTTTGCACCAATTGCCGTTACATTGTTAGTGTTCCTTGTCTGCTGTTTATAATGCATTTCTGTCAATTGTTGTGTAAGACACCGATATATCGATTTGGTGGCTAACATTTACGAATAAAACAGTACCAGTAATTGTATTTTTTAATTAAAAAATGAAATATTAAAAAAAAAAGACTGCATCGAGAAGCGGGAATGGTGGGTAGAAGACATACGGGCATGAAAATATCGTAATACTGCTCTAAACACATTTATTATAAGTTATTTTATTAATTCTTTATGAGAGGGTTTCCTTTCACCACACGACGTGAAATAAAAGGCAAAACTATTGGCCTGGATGAAGCTTATTGATGCGTGACATCCCCCACTGTGTGTGACAAAAACCAGGGGTGTTATCTAGTAGCCAATCCACCATTGGTCTGGACTGGACGAAAATATTGGTCTAGGCAAAACCATTGTGAAACCCTCTTGTGAAGTTTACCGTTATTTTTGTATTAACGAACAATATAAACACAAGAAGGTGTTCAGGAGCGAATGGTTATTTTCCGGGCTGTTATGCCGATGTCTTTTTTTATTTTGCGGGGGGGAGGAGTTGTCACATAAAAAGTGAGACCACGGCATAACAGCCCGGAAAATGACCATTCGCCAAGGCCTAACACCAATTGTTGTTGCCAAAAGTTTCGAAAAATCCTTCTTCAGTGCAGTATTTTCGCTATTAGCAACCCTCTGAATTCACCATTCATGTACACTTTTCTTCCAGGCAGTCTTTAGTGGCTAAAAAAAACCTACAACCATGGGTTGAAGTACGTGTCTGGCATTGGGTAGTAAAGCGACCAAAACAATTCCATGATCCTCACAAAATTTACTAGTATGTATGGTCAAGTGTGAGGAGTGCCTGTCTGTGAATAGAATGACAGTGAGAGGAATCTCTTTCTCAACCAACCAAGGAAGAAATAATATGTTACTGAGAAATTCGTAAAACACTTCCCCCGTCATCCACCCAATTAGCGATTTGCCTATGCCCCAGTGTGCTGGCATTGCGGCAGTGATGTCTTGCGGCAGACATTCATACTTTAACACTACAAGGGAAGGAGAAATATCGCCGTGGGCATTGCATGTTACAAGTACCGGTACTGTTAAGCATTCTTTCTCATCCGAATTCACTTGCTGATATATTGTCTTGTCACCCCTGCTCTCCAGCATTTGGTTATCTTTCGAATTGAGAAAGAAAGCCATCTCGTCTGCGTTGAACAGTCGTCGAGGGTCTGACAAAATAGACTGGAAGTTGTTTTCCACCAAATAGCTGTAGACTTCTGAAAGCCAGGTTTTAATTTGATGTTCTGTAATTGGCTTACTGTCAAATTTTGAGGGGTTCGTAAAGATAGACCTGGATTTCTTTTTAGGGAAGATTCACACCATTTCCTTCCTGGCTGCCCTTCTTTGAAAGGAAAGTCCCTCTTCAATTCTTGTGTGGGACACTGGACTCTAATTTTGCAAATCGTCCTTTGTTACCGGGAACCCCACTTTTCCTAGTGAGATTACCCATCGATCTAGCACAGCCTGTTCATCCTTTGTTAAAAAGGAACTCTCTAGGAGATTTTCCTTTAAATTTGTCAGAGAGGGTGTTTCTCAGAACACCATTCCTCTTCGCGGCCATTTAATACTCATGCCGTCCTCCACAACGGTCTCAATAGCAGCTTCCATTTGCTGAATATCATAATTCAGAACTGTACGTTTCGACATATTGACTGAAAGCAAAGATTTAGTCTTAGAATAATATAATATTATTTTTCATCTCAATTAAAAATTAATCCTGTGTAGTACGCCTAGCCAAAAAACCCAACGCCTTCTGAGATGCGGCCGTCAAGAGAGACCTACGTAATAATAACAATAACTGTAAATGTTTATTGGTTGTGAAGCGTTAACACAAACTTTAACATCATCGTGCACTAGTGTTCGTCACGAATGTGCTCTAAAGATCGTCAGGTTTGACGACTACTGGACGCGATGATCAAATGATAATTTCATTATCACAGGGTGCTTCAGAGATACATTATAAGTATATTGCTGCTGTTAGTTAGGTCTTACAAGGAGAAATAACAGTTTGCCAGTTTTCGGCACAAATGACGAGCATTGGTATAGTGCGTTCTTTTATCCAGTGTTCGTCGCCGGCATTTCTAACAAAACTAGGCACGTGAGCACGAAATAACAAATTACATATGTTACAGAAACAATTACCAACTTGTAACATTTTAAAATGTCCGAACATAACACGTATGCACATAATTAACTCGCGTGCCTGCTTAACACTTGCGAGAAGCAATACGCCGCGTCACGACAGTTCAACTCACAGGAGATGTTTGACGCTGGGAATCACCTATTACATCACACGCATGATATCGCAAAGTTGCTCCTTATCGGCAACGAAGGTATGACTCATCTCGTAAGACTTTGTGCGTTGAGAAAGACCCGTTGACATGCTTATTTTTTGTACTTATATTCGAGAGTGACGACGACTGGCTCAGTGACGAAAACCGGTACAGTTACCTTAGTACATGCATGGTTAGCAATACTCTCCCAACGCCAAAAAAGGCTGACACAGCTGGAATTTTTACTAAATAAGTTGTGTTACAATTTGGGACGGTGGGCGGGTTATATAGACAGGCGAGGAGTGAAAATTTCAGACGTTAATTTTTTTCCCCCTGGGTTCATGTCTCTTGCGCTGTTACCACGAACAATGGTACCATAGAGAATGTGTAGGAGTGAGTATGGGGGAGTTCAACATACTGAATTCTAAAAAATGTACTTTGAGATGGCTATGTCCAGACTGCAGCAAAGAGTTTATAACAATAAAGACGAATTTGCCAAGGTCAAGGAGTTGCACGAGAGCATGGAAAGAAAGGATGTAGAGAATAAGCAGGCACATGAAAATGAAGATGGGGAAAGCAACAGGGGTGGATGAAATCAGTGTAGAAATGATAAAGGCTGCTGGACCTGTTGGTATGCAATGGCTGTATCGACTGCTAAAGTGTGTGTGGAAACTTAAATGTGTACCAGAAGACTGGGAGAAAGGGCTAATAATACCAGTGTTTAAGAAAGGGGACAAGAAAGTGTGTGATAACTATAGAGGGATCACCCTCATATCACAGATAGTAAAAATACTGGAAAGGATATTAGAAAGAAGAATGAGAAGAAAGGTGGAAGGAGAGTTGCAAGAGGAACAGTATGGCTTCAGGAGTGGAAGATCCACAGTGGACCCAATCTTTAGCTTGAGGCAGGTGATGGAAAAGAACTGGGAATATGGAGAGGATTTGATCATGACTTTCATAGATCTAGAAAAGGCATATGATAGTGTCCCCAGAGAGAAGGTATGGGAAACCATGGTTAAGAAGAGACTGGGAAGAGAAATGTTGGAAATGGTGCAAGCAATGTACAACAACTGTGTTAGCAGGGTACTGACCCCAGTTGGAAAGACGGATTGGTTTAGGAACAAGACTGGACTAAGACAGGGGAGTGTGCTGTCACCTCTTTTATTCATAATGGTAATGGATGAAATTGTAAAGGAAACAAAGGAAGCATATGGACATAAAGAAATGAAGTTACTACTATTTGCAGACAATATTGTGGTCTGGGGAAGGAACACCGAAGAAGTGCAAAAACAACTAGATGCACTGAACGAAAATATTCAGAAGTATGGCCTGAAAATCAGTATAGAGAAAAGCAAGACCATGGTGATGACAAGAGGGGAAAGACAAGGAAAGGGCACTGTGAAAATTGGAAGTCAGAGTTTGGAAATTGTGGACACGTTCAAATACCTAGGAAGTGAATTGATGCAAACTGGTAGGTTGGACATGGAGATTGGCAGGAGGGTACAGCAGAGCAATGCATTCTATCAAAGTGTAAGAAAACTTGTTTGGGATAAGGAAGTACCAAGGAAAAGCAAGGAGGTAATGTATAAAATGTACTATGTACCCATATTAACTTATGCAGCTGAGACTTGGACCCTGACGAGCAGGCAAGAGAGTAGAATCCAATCCAGTGAAATGAAATTCCTAAGAAGTATGATAGGAAAGACAAGGAAAGACAGAGTGAGGAATGAAGATGTTAGGAAGGAAGTTGGGATGGGAAAACTAAATGTGAGAATTGAGAAGAATAAACTAAGGTGGTTTGGACATGTAAAGAGGATGGAGGAAAATAGAATACCAAGACAGATGCTGGAGGCCAAGTGCAAGGGTAAGAGAGCAAGAGGAAGACCTAGAACAAGGTGGATCGATTCAGTGAAGAACAGCGTGAGAAAAAGGAATCTGGACTGGGACAAGATCGTGGAAGAAGAATTGTGGAAGGAAAGTGGAGAAGTGCCATAAATACCCCGACCCGGCAGGAGCTGGATAAGGGGAAATGATGATGATGAAGCGATGAGTAATGAACTTGCTGTTATAAAAGATATGAGGTGCCTAGAATCAAAACCCTCCAAAGTGGCAAAAACTGCCACAAACAAACCAATACCCGTAAAGAAATACTTTTTTTCACTAAAAAATGATTTAAAAAAAAAACAGTGACGAAGTACGAAGCTGATCCCCGAGATAGTTAAAATTTTATTTAGAAAAGTATAAAGCAATAATTCGGTTTTGTCGGGGTTTGTTACTCAGATTTGGATTTGGCAGGTTTTGATACCAAAGAGCCCTAATAAATTTGAAGTTGCGAAGAGATTGTAGAAACTGCGTAAGCGTTACTAAGAAATTAATATTTTGAATGAAAGTTAACTAAATTTCGGTTATAAAATAAAAAATCTAATCATTTTTGTGCTATATTATCACAAAAATTATTGACTAGTAAGAACGAACAGAAAAAGAATAAAACTAATATTGCCCATTCGAGATTCGATGCCGCTGAGCGTGGCTGTGCCAGCGTTTATATTTATTGTAACATGAGCCCCGTGGGGCAAAGCGGAGGACACAGCGATGACAGATTTCAGTCTGCACATAGGCCAAGCTGCATTGCGTCAAATAAACGTCACAGGAGCTCATGTCACCATGGGCAGTTAAACGATGACTGAGGGTACTGGAACTGAGTCATATCCTACTCGCGTAACAGTACCTGTCAACGAAGCAGTCTGACGTGTAACATAAAGAAAACATCCCATCTCCACCGCCGGCAATCAATTCGTTAAAGGGTAATAATACTGTACAGTACTGAATAATAATAATAATAAAGAAGAACGTCTAATTAAATTCATGTTCTATTCATATGGTCCAGGTTCTTAGAGACAAAACTATCGTCATTCAACTATTAAATCACATTCTTTACTGGAAGTTCTAGCTACACAATGTCTTTTTCTTAATCATCCTCAATAATAGTTGCACATTCCTCATCATTCCAGATTGCAATAAAACTGCAGCTCTTAATTTTCCCTATATATTTCTCCAATATGCTTCGAAAGCAGTCTCGAAACGTCTTTCACTTATTGTGACTGAAGGACAACCCCTCTGTTTATGTCTTCCGGCTGTACTTACTGTACCCTTATATCTGGATGATCCACCAAAATCCAAGGCTGGAAAAATAATGGATTGTAGCATCTTGAAGTCCCGGCTAAAAAACAACACAGTGCTACTTGGCGAAAACATTCAGAATAAGGAACAGGGATTTATCAAACGGAATGTGCTATAGTAACTAACTGCAGAACAGTAGGGTTCTCTAACTACTCAGGAAAGACGAGAATCATTAAAATCTCGGGCGTAAGGATGCGGATAAGGTCCCTCGGGAACTGCCACCCTATAGCACATTCCACTACCATTTAACTACAAAGACAATGCTAAATTTCTATAAAAGATCAGGGAATCGTAAAAACGTGCCTGTCATATTTATTGACATTAACAAATACACGTTTCCTAACACTTGCATCCATAATATGCATTATTAACGTTCAATTAATTCAGATGACGAAATGTCATTACTCGGTTACATTAAACACTTATTTGTTTCTTCTAGAAACCGATAAAATTATTAATGGAAGCTTTCATAAGCTCAAATAAAATAATGAATTAAATCGCAGCAAACAATTGAATCAGTCGGTGGAGAAAGGAACTAAGTCACTTTTTCTTAGTTTTCAGGAGAGACAAATAACTGTCTTATTATTAAACTATTCAACAGAATGTACTGAAATTTTCCAAATTTGTTGAGAATTAAATTATACACACTGGATATGGAATAATTCTCCTATATTATAAGAAGTTTCTTAGGAAAAGACTTACCAAAATTTGTAACATAGTTCCTTTCCCCAGTCGACGAGGAAATTTAGCGCATTTCATGTGAGTAACCCATTTAAAATTACACACATTTGAAATAAATGTAAAATTTATTAATTAACTAATAAAAAACTACCATAAACTAAACTAATTCACAGAATTCAATGTTGTAAATAGTTCATATCACAATGAATCATCACTTGTGGTTGGCCATTTCAATATCTCCTCATAAGAGAGTTCAGCGTCTACCCTGTGGACGTACTTTACCAGTTTCTGAATGTCATCGATTTTCTTTTTATTGATTCTTACTTTTCTTCCACTGACATCCTTTCCAAACTAATATGAAATGAAGCAAGCTTAGTTTTTGCCAGATTAAAGGAATGACTGACACAGCTGTTTATAAAAGGGTAGGCAGTCACTACTCCAGGTTTCGTTGGTTCATAACGAAATTCTTTGAACGTTGACTCAGAAAAACTTTGCTTTTCTTGCCGAGGCAGTTTTTGATGTGCCGTTTCCCTAGACAGTACGTTCTTTCTGTAATGACAAGGCCACCATGTGTCAAAATCCATTATGTCTTCACTTTGCACCATGATGACTGTAACGTCTGAAATACTGTTTGCTATGATTTCGACATACTCTTTTGGGATGTAAATTCGGTCACTTTTCCGTATTTTCCTCTTCAATGTTCCAAACACGCGGTCACAAGGGAGAAACGAGTGACCTCTTTCGGGAAATCTGTGAATAATATTTTAAATTTATTGGTGTCAATGCAAGGCACATCCTTATTACGGTATTATTTTGTTTTGACCGGGTGCTCCGTCTGAAAACAGGTGTACTTCTTTAACATTCTTCGGTATGTAGTTTTCAATATAGTGAAACAGGAACGAACAGACTTCATTCACTCCCTTTTTGGCTTCACCTTCATGATATAGGTACACCGTGGAACGTTTGGACTTGATATCGTAAATGCAGAAACAGTTAACCCATAGCTGACGTAAATAGAATGTTTCCTGCACAGGAATATTTGGCAGAGGCAGATTTTGCATATAGTCAAAAGCTAGTCCAACAATGTCTTCCCTGACCATACGTTCTTGCTCAGTTATTTTAATGAACTTATAAAACTTGCTGCTGTGCCGCTTGTGAATATCCAGCTCAAGTTGTGCACCTCTTTTACTACTGTCACTTATATGAGGACTTTTTAACTTAGCCTCAAGTTCCTCACATTTGCCACATACGTCAATTTGGGGGCGTCCGATAGAAAAATTAAAATTTTCACGAATATATGTCCTATAGAAGTCGTATTTCACATTTACTTCTGGATACTTCATGAGGAACATTTCGTGCATAGTTTTCAGATCCAAACGAGCATCTAAGTATTTCATTTCCTTCCCAGAATAGTGAGTTTCTTTGAGTGGGTAAGATCTGATGTGTTTATCTATCAAATTATTTACAGTTTCAAGAGATTTTGGTAGTGGATGGATTTGTTCCACGCATGTCCTTTGGAATTTCACCTTTAACTAGCAATTGGCAAATAAGAATAACACGTTTCTGTGATACGGCATGAAGACTGAGAAAAGCACGTTTGCAGACACTAACCCGTCTACCACTTGAGATAACATAGTAAGCAAAGGAATGTTGTTTCTTGATACTATCGATTTCTCTGACAACTTTTCTTGGCCTCCTTTTCTGAATGTCACCTGCCAGAATTAACCCTTGTAGATAAACATCCTGGCTGATTTTGTTGCCAATGTTTAGAAAGTTTGAAAGTATTTCAATGCGAACATCCTCACTGATACGTTCGAAACATTCCATTCGGCATCTGAAATGAAGTAATCGCAAAGCATAAGCTGTGGATTTTATATCATAATCGACTTGTTAAATGGGTAAAGAACAGTACTGTTAACATACCTGCAGGCAGCACCAGTAGATTTTCCGGGAACTGGTTTCCCACTATAGTCATTATATGGTAACCCATGAACTCTTGCCTCCTTAATTCTCTTCCTCTTGTGCTCACTGTCATTTCGCTTTCGTTTGGGAGACATTGTGAAATATTGCATTCATTAACTTACAGCAACCATCAACAATAACAATGACGCATCACGAAGTTGGCGCCAAGTTAAGGAACAGGTGTGTTATGCTTGCCGCGTGCTGTAAGCTGTTGGTAGTCTGTTGGCGGGACGTGACGTACGGTGGAGAAAGGAACTAAGTCAGTGACTTGATTCCTTTCTCCTCAGTATGTAAACTATCGACCTCGTGTTTCTCCCACAGGGAGTATCCAAACATAGTTCCTTTCATGACAGTACGGTGCGTCTTGCTTTGTTTAGCGCATTTACGTAAAAAAATAAAAATGGACAAAAAGTGACTTAGTTCCTTTCTCCACCGACCGATTCAATTGCTGTGCCCTAGGTAACGGGAGTTTTATAACAAGATAAAATGTTATAAAGTTTAAAAAAAAATCCCCAAAATAAAATGAATTTACCCCTCATTTACCCTCCGTCATTACAAAAACTATTCATTATACAATTTATCTCCCATCTCCTATCACTTAAATCCTTCTCATAGAAGCGATAAAAATTCTCTACTCAAATTTAAATTAAAAATTACAATACGCATAAATATAACTATTAACCTTTCTTTAAATTCTAAATATTATTTATATACAACACAAATATTGGCGCTGTAGTTCAGCAACGACTCAATTTAAAATAAAATATATACAACGGGCAAACTTCCTTCTTTATAGACAATATAGACATAAATTGTCTTCCTAATTATTTCACTCACATTTCAACGGACTTGAAAAAATTATCATTCACCATACTATGTCTTATTCGGGATTCTATAATCCATAGAATTAAATAAAGACATAGTTCATAGACCTCCTACAACTGGTCTGTCATTATAATAAAAATACAATCTTCCAATTCGTTGAATAATTACTGTAAGTTCAATATCTGATTAAGAACCATTTAAATAGAGCTCAGTTTACTCTGTTTCAACAAAGATCCATTGATCCTATAATTTCTTTCAGATACAACTTCATCTAGGATTCGCTGTCCTAATGCTTTCAAGGAGTTTCAACTCTATGACTCTATTGCAATAACTTCAAATATTAATAAACATCAACAATACTGCTTCTTCTTAAATCATCATATTTTCCAACATTAAAATATGCGCTAGTCTGTCACTACAGACATTCCTTCAACAATTGACCAATGGCTTAACAATGCTCATTGTCATACAACAAATACCTCCATCATCACTGGAATAAATAAATCTCTCTCTTAGAGATACTTTGTAGTTTCTTCCAATAACTTTCTTAACTAACTCCTTTTTAACAAATTCTTCTCGTAGTTTCAACATCCTTAATATAAAATATGTAATAAAAATACTGGTTCTATCGATGAATTAATTTAACAGGTAATACAATAAAATACTAGTCTTCTAATAACAATATTATTTCTTTTATATCACTCACATTTCCATAAAGCTTCCTATTAGCTATAATATTTCTTTCAAAACTTTCTTCAAAATCTTATCATTTCAAAAATACGCTGTAATTCGTATTTACTAACTTCGCGTTACATTCTCTTATAAACTCTTTCTTTAATATATTTCTCATAAATTTATATACTTTATGCTTGTTAATTATGTCACCAAATATTATAACCAAATCTGTCTAATAAGTTATCAGATCGTGACTTTACATCGATCTTCCAAATAAGATCTTTAAGAATCGCATTCTCTAAAATATACCTCTGTATAACATTCTTGGAACAAATTTCCATTATTATCATCGTTATCAAAGAACGATATATTACAATTCAAAAACTGACAAAATTTGATCTAAATACATTTAATCTTGACCATAAAAATATTCTGAATTAAACTGTAAAATCTCCTCATTCAAATTTCGAAAGTCGCCAAATTCCAAAAATTTAAATAACAATTCTAAATTGTCAAAATAGACAAAAATCGAGAATAAACATCCTCATGACGTAGTTATGAAAATATAACATCGAAAACTATAACAATATGATGAAAACTTAGAAAAATGGCATTAATAAAAAGTTGTCGGATATTCTCAGAAGTTTCTACAGTTCTACAAAATGGGATATATCGTTGGTCATGAGACTACCTTGTGTTGCATTATAGATGACGAGAAGTGGGCTTTCTTCGCTATCCCTCAGAAACGGATTGTTCCTGATAGCTCGAAACTCCATGATGTCATGTGGGCTTCTACAGTCTCCTACAGAAGTCTCCATGCGGTCAGGTACGGGATTCGATCACTAACATCTTCGTGTGGCCGTCCTTCCTGCTAGGCAATCTTCTTGTGTGAGATGGGATACCCTCTCTCTCTTGATGGCACTGGGATCAACCCTAGCCGCCCTCGTTCGTGAATGCCTTCTGTCTTCTTTCGCCAAAGTTCTGATATAAGCATTCATCATTTTAGTTGGTTAAATGACTTTTTAGATGTAGAATATTTTACGTAGGAGAGTCGAGATGTTAATCTCCCCCACGAGATTGATGTTATGTCATTTCGAATACTCTCGTTTAAATGATAAAAATGGTCCGGTTAGCTCAAACAATGCCAGCGTTTCGCCCCAGTGTGCCTTTGGGCTCGTCAGTTGGTACAGACACACCTACCAATACGCGTGGCTAGCACATACTGGGAAGGCCATGCAAGACACAAAATACAAGCAGTATTGACGTCACGAGCATGCCAATGTGCTACAGGAGTCAAACTCCCTTTCATAAAAACAAAAGCCTTACCTTGGCAATCCAAATAAGGTTTTGAATATTCCCGAAGGGAATATGATGTAGTTTCCATTTGAGCGGATGAATTATCAATAAATGATAAAAATGGTCCGGTTAGCTCAAACAATGCCAGCGTTTCGCCCCAGTGTGCCGTTGGGCTCGTCAGTTGGTACAGGCTCACCTACCAATACGCGTGGCTAGCACATACTGGGAAGGCCATGCAAGACACAAGATACAAGCAGTATTGACGTCGAGCATGCCAATGTGCTACAGGAGTCAAACTCCCTTTCATAAAAACAAAAGCCTTACCTTGGCAATCCAAATAAGGTTTTAATGTTAATGGGAACAGAACTATGACGACAATACTCTCGTTGTCGTCATAGTTCTGTTCCCATTAACATATTAGTTCGTCATTACTTTTTCTGTAGATTCAGTCGTAAATTCCTCCCTCAACTTCAGTATTTTCGACATGGTGGAAATATGTAGAATAATTTCAATAAACTTTAAATATACTTGTATGTCGACTTGATATATATGCACAAACTAAGTGCTTTCGTTCTCGTTACTAATTGCGTGTCGTATTCGTCTTCTTCAAATATATAGTAATTTCTATCAGCTTTGTTCGATTGTCATGTATTTGGTTGACACGTCCTCTTCTCATGAAATCGTAATTGTTACAAGCGTCGATTCTCTTCTATCCTTCCCCTCGTCAATACTCAAAGTAGTGTCCCCTTTCAAAACATGGATCTGGTTGTTTAATAGCGATGATGATAATAATCCTTGATTAAACATTTAATTAGCTGCAACGGAGTTGGGTGAAGACCAGTTTGGTTTCAGGAGAAATGTAGGAACAAGGGAAGCTGTACTAAGTCTTAGGCTGATTTTAGAAGTTAGAATAAGGAAAGATAAGAGAACGTTCATGGCTTTTGTAGACTTAGAAAAGGCTTTTGATAACGTTGATTGGACTAAATTGTTTGACATTTTGAAATCAATTGGAATAAAGTACAGGGATAGGAGGGTGATATACAATCTGTACAGAAATCAGACAGCAGTCATTCGAGTTGAAGGACATGAGAGAGAAGCTGGTATTCAGAAAGGTGTAAGGCAAGGCTGCAACTTATCACCCATACTTTTCAATCTTTAAATTGAACAAGCAATGAAGGAAATTAGAGAAAAATTTAAAGTGGGAGTGAAGATTCAAGGAGAATTAATTTCAACTCTGAGATTTGCTGATGACATCGTCATCTTGGCCGACAAGCCTGAGGATTTGAATGAGTTTTTGAATGGTATGGACTCCGTCTTACGGAAAGAATTCATGATGAAAATAAATAAATGTAAAACAAAAATACTGGAATGCAGCCGAAATAAATCAGAAACCTCTATGGAGATCAAATTGGCAGGTGAAAAGCTGAAGGAAGTAGTAGACTTCTGTTACTTAGGAAGCAGAATAACCAGTGATGGACGAAGCAAAGAGGATATTAAAAGCAGGTTGGCTCAGGCAAAGAAAGCATTTCTACAAAAAAGGAATCTGCTGACATCGAATATAGATTTAGGTATTAGGAAGTCATTTTTGAAAGCCTCTGGAGCGTGGCGCTCTATGGAAGTGAAACTTGGACTATTGGTGCAGCAGAAAAGAGGAGAATTGAAGCATTTGAAATGTGGTGTTACAGGAGAATGATGAAGATCAGATGGGTAGATAGGGTTACAAACAAAGAGGTATTAAGACGAGTGGGAGAGGAGAGATGTTTCTGGCGACTGCTAATGAAGAGAAGAGATAGGTTGGTAGGACACATACTAAGACATCCAGGAATAGCAAGCTTAGTTATGGAAGGAAGGGTCGAGGACAAAAACTGTAGGGGTAGACCAAGGTTAGAATATGTTAAACAGATTGCCTCCGATGTAGGGTGTCGGAGCTATGTAGAGATGAAACGATTAGCTCAGGACAGGGAGGCATGGAGAGCTGCATCAAACCAGTCAAAAGACTGAAGACTCGAACAACAACAACGTTAATAAATAGTTCTTATTTATTATTTAATATCTTCCATGATTTTACGATGTGTTAAAATCATGCTGGTAATTAGCTGCACGTGTTGTCTTCGGCTCAACTCGGGAGTCCTCGAAATTACTCCGTGCAAGATAGTTCCATCATTCTTTTAGCACTGTGCAGCATTGTGCCAAGTCCCTCACGTAACTGCGTATAATTTCCTCATTGGTTGGCTCGGTTAACTGACTAACTCGGCGAGTTGTACAAACTGGTTTCGTGGCCTGATTCCAGTGTCGCTATAATTTATCATTGGAGCGTTTGAAAACCTTTGAAAAGATAATGTTTCCAAGCTCATTTACATATACTGTACGTGTACAGTACGTCATGTCAAATCATATCAGGTTTCGTGACTCGTTTATGTTCACAAATGTCAGTTCTGTGGAAAACTTCACCCCGGACCAAAATGTTATTGTTCTTCTTGTTCTTTGTCAAAATTATCTAAAACAAATTATTATTATTATTATTATTATTATCGGAAAGTATCTATTATATAAAACGAAGTGTCCTGACTGACTGACTGACTCATCATCGCCCGGCCAAAACTATTAAAGTTAGAAACATGAAATTTTGGGGATATGTTCGTTGTGAGTCAAAAACGCCCACTAAGGAAGGATTTTTGGATATTCAGGTTTTAAAGGGGTGTTAAGGGGGTACACCTGCATTTCATTGAATAACAATATCTCCGGCTTGGTTTCATTGAGGGATGTGATACTCGGCATATAAACTCATCATTAAAAATACGAAGACACGTGTCTGAGGGTTTTTCGATGTAGTGTATAGTATGAGGTGAAAGGGGTGAAAAGTGGGGGTTGAAGGATTCCTAACGGAGCGTGTATCTCTTAAACGACATAGACGAGGAGTTTGAAACTCAGCTGGAAAAAATCAGCTTAAAAATAAGTAAATAGGTGTTTGACCGTTTTTTCATAAACCCAATTTAAGGGGCCCATGGGGAGGGGTGTAATTCTGGGGGGGAAAAAACAGAAAAGAAAGTGTCTTAACTGATTGACTAACAGACTCACTCATCAAACTCAGGAGGGGAAAAACTGCTTAAAAATAAGTAAGTAGGTGTTCGACAGGTTTTTTTTTTCATAAACCCAATTTAAAGGGTTCATTGGGAGGGGTGAAATTCTGAAAAAAGAAAATTGAAAGAGAAAGTCGTGACTCGCTCACCATCGCCCAGCCAAAATTATAGAAGTTAGAAACATGACATTTTGGTCTGCGGGTTTTTCGATGTGGTGTATATTATGAAGTGAAAACTGGGGGTTGAAGGATTCCTAACGTAGAGTGTATTTCTTAAACGACATAGGCGAGGAGTTTGAAACTCGGCGGGAAAAGAATCAGCTT
This sequence comes from Meconema thalassinum, assembly GCA_946902985.2. NCBI lineage: Eukaryota > Metazoa > Arthropoda > Insecta > Orthoptera > Tettigoniidae > Meconema > Meconema thalassinum. Next base: position 87,486,566 of record OX336393.1, read on the forward strand.
AAAAGATAAGTAAATAGGTGTTCGACAGTGGTTTTTTTTTTTTTTTTTTTTTTCATAAATCCAATTTAAGGGGCCCATGGGGAGGGGTGAAATTCTGGGGGGAATAAACAGGAAAGAAAGTATCCTAATTGATTGACTGACTCACTCACTCTTCAAACTCGGGGAGAGAAAACTGCTTAAAAATAAGTAAATATGTAATGAGGTACAAGTTTTTCGGGCTTGTAGGCCGTGGTCCAGACAGGATATCTCCCGACGTTTCACCGGAAACTGCGTCCGGCATTATCAAGGGTTCCGCTCCTTACCTTGGTCAGCAGTGGAATGAGGAAGAGGCTTGAAATAATGGGTAACGGATTGTAGTGGGGTATTGTTGTTTGAATATGACTGTTGGTTAGGTGGATCTGGCGATGGAACGAATGGCTGGAATGTAGTTTTGGATGTTCAAATAGCATGGTGAGCCGAGCGTTCTCTTCGCATATCGGCTGGATTGTCTGGTCTCACGTACATGTTGCAGGGTGCGGTGCGTGCTCCGGCTACGGCGACCGAGCTTGTGAGGGTCAGGTGTTCCCTGGGCGACTGCCGGGCTGTGGCGGGAAGGTTCTTCAGGTTGACGTGTGAGTGATTTCTTGGCCTTGGTGTTCCTAAGGGCCGGGATCCATGTATTACGCACACGTTCAATTTCTTCCTTCCGATTGAAATTGTCGGGGTGTTTGAAGATTTCTATAGTTTCCGGTTGCAACCTGGCGTGGTAGTGTGGTCGTGGAGAGTATCTCCGTGTCCCCGTACTGTACATCATGACCGGGCAAGAGAGAATGCTCAGCGACTGACGATTTATCAGTTTGACCCAGGCGGCTGTGTCTGTTATGTTCCTTGAGTCTGGTGGTCACGCTCCTCTTCGTCGTTCCTATGTACACCTTCCCACAGTAACATGGGATTCTGTAGACTCCTGCAGTGGAGTGTGGGTGGCGCTTGTCTTTAGCGGATCGCAGCAAGTCCCGGATTTTGGCGGTGGGTTTATAAACCGTCTTCACCCCATAGGTCTGCAGTAATTTGCCTATCCTGTCCGTCACCTTCTTCACGTACGGCAGGAATGCGGTGGCCACCGGAGTTTCCTCAGAATCTTTCCTCGTGCTCCGGCGCCTGGGATGAGAGGCTCACTCAATCTCCTTATTGCTGTATCCGTTGGCGCATAGGGCCCTCTTTATATGTTTCAGCTCTTGGTTGAGGTTGGATGGCTCACAGATTCTCCTAGCACGGTCTACCAATGTTTTAATAACTCCGTGTTTGTGTCGGGGGTGGTGATTGCCTGGCCTTTCTTGACGTGCTGATCACCAGGACTAATGACCTGCGCTTGGGGCACACCGGAAACCCACACACACCGACCGGTATCTACACAAGACATCCAATGCGTTGCAATGCCAATCAAAGAAAGTGTCGGCGTTGTAACTTTGTTGAAGTGCTTTTGGAAACCATCTTTTTTCAATTTCCGATAACTGCCTCTAAACTATCGTAAAATGGATTAACTAATTTAGAAACATTCGTGGGAGCATGCACAACAATTCACCAAAGTTTTATCGCAATCGGATGAATGGGATATGAATGCATACGGAATTTTGTTTAAACGATTCGTGCGCCGTCGCTCAGTTTTAAAATTTACTCTTGCGCTACCTACTGAGAAATGGATTTACTAAGTTAGAAACCTTCACGTAGGTGTACACAACAGCTCAACAAAGTTTCATCGCAATCGATGAATGGCATATGAACGCATACGGGATTTTGTTGAAACGCTTCGCGGGTCGTCACTCATTTGTTGAATCTACTCGTGCGCTACCTATTGTAAAATGGATTTTCTAAGCCAGAAACCTTCCCGGAAGTGTATACTACATCACACCCAAGTTTCATCGCTATCGGACAAATGGTATATGAACGCATCCGGGACTTTATTGAAAGTTTTCGCACGTCTTCGCTCATTTGTTGAATCTACTCATGCGCTGCCTATTGTATAATTGATTTACTAAGCCTGAAACCTTCCCTGGAGTGTACACAAAAACTCACCAAGGTTTCATCGATAGAAACCTTCCCGGAAGTGTATACAACATCACACCCAAGTTTCATCGCTATCGGACAAATGGTATATGAACGCATCCGGGACTTTTTTGAAACTTTTCGCGGGTCTTCGCTCATTTGTTGAATCTACTCATGCGCTGCCTATTGTATAATTGATTTACTAAGCCTGAAACCTTCCCTGGAGTGTACACAAAAACTCACCAAGGTTTCATCGATATCGGACGATTGTATATGAACGCATACGGGTCTTTGTCGAAACACTTTGCTCGTCGTCGCTCATTTGTTTAATCTACTTGTACGTTACCTATTGTAAGATAGATTTACTAAGCTAGAAATCTTCCCTGAAGTGTACACAACACCTCATCCAAGTTTCATCGCTATCGGACGAATAGTATACAAACGCATACGGGACTTGGTTGAAACGCCTCGCGCATCATCTATCATTTGTTGAATCCATTCGTGCGCTATCTGTTGTAACATGGTTTTACTAAGCCAGAAACATGCTCTTACCCAAGTTTCATCGCTACCGAACGAATGGTATATGAACGCATACGGGGTTTTGTTGAAACGTTTCATGCGTCGTCGCTCATTTGCTGAATCTAATCTTGCGCTCCCTACTGTAAAATGGATTTACTAAGCCAGAAACCTTCCCTGGAGTGTACACATCTCACCCAAGTTTAATCGAAATGGGATGAAAGGTATATGAACGCATGTGGTCTTTGTTGAAACGAATCGCTCGCCATTTTGTTCAAGCTACTCGTGTCTATTGTAAATTGGATTTACTGTGCCTATAACTTTTCCGGAAGTGTGCACTACAACTCACTAAAATTTGATCGCAATCGGATAAATTGCATATGAACGCATAGCCAACACTCATTTGTTTAAACTACTCACGCGCTATCTATTGTAAATTTGATTAACTATGCCTATAGCCATCCCGGAAGTTTGCTAACCAACCCACCAAAATTTGGTTGCAATCGGATGAATAGTGGCCTATATGAACGCATCGCCAACACTCATTTGTTTAAACTACTCGCACGCTCTCTATTGTAAATTGGATTAAATATGCCTATAACCATCCCGGAAGTGTTTACAACAACTCACCAAAATTTGATCACAATCGGATGAATGGTTTATGAACGCATAAAAGACGAACAAACGAACATTCATTTTTATATATATATAAGATTTATATGCCGAATATCACATCCCGAAATGAAACAACTCGTGAGATATTGTTAATCAATGAAATGCAAGTTTAACCCCCTTAAGACCCTTTCAGAACATGAATATCCAAAAACCCATCCTTAGTGGACGTTTTCGACATACAACGAACTTATCCCCAAAATTTCAAGTTTCTAACTGCAATAGGTATCGCTGGGGGATGATGAGTGAATATCCAAAAATCCTTCCTTAGTGGACTTCTTTCCCCAGAATTTCACCCCTCCCCATGGGCCCCTTAAATTGGATTTGTGAAAAAACGGTCGACCACCTATTTACTTATTTTTCAAACTGATTTTTCACCCTGAGTTTCATACGTTATGGCTCCGTCTTTTAAGAGATACTTTCTCCGTTAGGAATCCTTCAACCCCTACTTTTCACACATAGACCTCACAATATACACTACATCGAAAAACCCTCAGACATGTGTCTTCTTACTCTTAATGATGTGTTTATATGCCAAGTATCGCATCCCCCAAGGAAACCAATCGAGAGATATTGTTATTCAATGAAATGCAGGTCTACCCCCTTAACACCCCTGTAGAACCTGAATATCCAAAAATCGTTCCTTAGCAGAAGTTTTCGACATACAACGAACATAACCCCAAAATTTCATGTTTTTAACTTCAATACTTTTGGCTGGGCGATGATGAGTGAGTGAGTAGGTCAGGAAATATTCTTCCATTTATTTTTCAGAATTTCACCCCTCTCATGAACCCCTTAAATTGGATTTATGAAAGAAAGAAAAAAAGCGGTCGAACAACTATTTACTTATTTTTAAGCTGTTCTTCCCCCCTGAGTTTGATGAGCGAGTTAATCAGTTAGAACACTTTCTTTCCTGTTTTTTTTTTCTTCCAGAATTTCACCCCTCTCCAAGGGCCCCTTAAATTGGATTTATGAAAAAATGGTCAAACACCTATTTACTTATTTTTAAGCTGATTTTTTCCAGCTGAGTTTCAAACTCCTCGTCTATGTCGTTTAAGAGATACACGCTCCCTTAGGAATCCTTCAACCCCCACTTTTCACCCCTTTCACCTCATAATATACACTACATCGAAAAACCCTCAGACACGTGTCTTCTTATTTTTAATGATGAGTTTATATGCCGAGTATCTCATCCCTCAATGAAACCAAGCCGGAGATATTGTTATTCAATGAAATGCAGGTGTACCCCCTTAACACCTCTTTAAAATCTGAATATCCAAAAATTCTTCCTTAGTGGGCGTTTTCGACTCACAACGAACATATCCCCAAAATTTCACGTTTCTAACTTGAATAGTTTTGGCTGGGCGATGATGAGTCAGTCAGTCAGGACACTTCATTTTATATAATAGAGTGAAGGACTGTTAAGTGTAGTCAATTCAGTACCAGAGAATATACTCTATTCTTATGATGCTGTAATTCTCGTAGAAACTTTTCTGACCTCACTGGCATGCAAAAAATCATTATACTGTACATAGTTTGGCTGAACAAGGACCATTGGGGAGACCGGAAGGGGGAATTACTTGTCTTTTAAACTCTTTAAGTTCATCCCCTTTACAGTTCTATTTAAGAATAACAATGTACTTGTAGTGAGAACCAAATTGTGCGTGTTCATATGTGTGTATTTTCAGCCAGAATTCTCTTCAAATCATTGATGAACTAGGCTCCGCTTTAAACTTAACAGAGTAGGATGATGATGTGTTGGCAGGACACTTGTACTGTCGGATTGATGCCGTTTCAGAGAAGTCGAAAGAAAATGAGGTTAAAGGAGCAGGTTGTAACCCTGCAACCATACAGGAAACACCAATTAGTTGAAACCAATTTTCAAATTGATCAAGACAATACCCAGGAGAAGCCAGAAATATTGAAAACATCAAGGAAGATTTTATAACATGTAATAGATCAGGACAAGCCTCCGTGGCTTAGTCGGCAGCACGCCGGCCTCTCACCGCTGGGTCCGTGGTTCAAATCTCGGTCACTCCATGTGAGATCTGTGCTGGACAGAACGGAGGCAGACAGGTTTTTCTCCGGGTACTCCGGTTTTCCCTGTCAACATTTAATTCCAGCAACACTCTCCCCTATCATTTCATTTCATCTGTCATTCATTTAATCATTGCTCCAGAGGAGTGCGTCAGGCCTCGGCAGCCGGCACAGTTCATATCCTCACCGCTAGATGGGGGGCTTCATTCATTCCATTCCTGACCCGGTCGGAGACTGGAAGCAGGCTGTGGATTTTCATTTTCAATAGATCAGGACAACGTTCGGATAATTCAGGGAAAGGCTTCAGGGGGCCACCTAGACGAGGCAGCGGATATGTTGGGAGTATATGCTACAAGGTGCAGTTATCCATGATGGTTCAGTGGGAAGGAAAGCAAAAGCATGGTTCGACGAAACCTGCTATAGAGCTCGAAGAGACACTCTACAAATGCTACACACTGTTCATAAAGCTTGGACTGAAGACAATCTTCTCAAGTAATCTGCTAAGAGTATAAATCGCTAATAAAAGAGAGGAAAGCATGGTTTCAGGAACAGGAGGAACAGAGATTAATTGACGTGGCTGAACAGTGTCCGTACAATGCTCTGAGTACACAAGAATCAAAATATAGTACAAGCATTCCTATGATGGTCTGGGAAACACATTTGATAAATGTTTTACAGCATAATGATACGTGGCCTACAGATCTTATTTATAGCATCCCTGAGATGGAAGATGACATCAAGTGGGAAATTTTTTCAACACAGGAGGTAGAGGATGTTATCCTTAGTTTCAAGGATAATAAAGCTTGCGGTCCAAACTTGGTTTTCAACGAACAACTTAAAACCACCTTGCCTGTGCTTAAAGGAGCAATAACATCTCTTCTCAATGGATGTCTTAGACAAGGAAAGATCCCTCGTAATTGGAGAGGATTTTATACAAAGGAAATGCTGCAGATCCTTACTCATATCGGGGCATTGCTCTTGAATGTGCATTGCTTAAAACTCTAATGAAGCTCTTATTTCAGCGCCTTACCGGACAAGTTGAACCTAAGCTCCCGGACACACAATTTGGCTTCAGAAGAGGGAGATGCACGATACAAGCCATCCAGTGCCTCCAAAATTATATTGAGAATGCCTTAGCTGTCGCGAAGGGAAAGCTCTACGCTGTTTTCATTGACTTCTCAAAAGCTTTTGATTTGGTTAGCCGGAAGATCATTATGAAGAAGTTGGATAGTCTGGTAGGAAGTAGGAGCTGTACGAAACGCCTCATTAACAACATTTTGGCCTCTAATTATATTGAGATAAATGATGGGATCACAACATCAAGCCCAATAGAACAAACAACTGGGGTTTCGCAAGGAGACTCTTTGAGTCCTTAGTTATTTATCATTGCAACAACAGACATCACAGAGATCATCTCAAGAAATGTAAACCTCTACATGATATCTACATGTAAGCAAATGATATGGTTCTTGTGTTGATATCCAATGTGGAGTTACAAGATGTGTTTGACGCTGATAAAATGCAATTATGTGTTATTTTTATGCATATTAGCCCTTAAAAGACACTGATTTTTTTTCTTGCGAAATCCTGGAATGGGTTTAATGATTTCAAGGCACTGTGTTTGTGCAGAGTAGAGTTATAAACCCAAAACTGATGATTTAATCTCATAAAATTTCATGAAATTGGCTGACTTGTTTAAAAATGAAGCATGAAATGTACATGATCCATGTACTCCACTATACCGGTGGCAAGTCCGGGGCCCTATTCGCAAGAAATGGGGAAGGAGGAGTCGGAGGAGTAACACCTCGTTAAAAAACCTAGGTCCAGCTGACCCGGCTGGTAGTACCTTGTAAAGGTCCCTTGCCAGGGTTACGATGAAGTCCTCAACGGCATTGTTGGTGGAGCAGTTGAACTGCGGTACAGTAATAATGGCGGAAGGGGCCTCCTTGTGCTCGGGAGATTAGGAGTATAAGGTATATGGTCCACATATATCAGGGTAGCGTCTGTCTCAGATTGAGCGGCTACAAACAGCGTCTGTTCCAGATTGGGCGGCTGATTTTAATACTGGGAGGCTTACTACCTCATCAGTTATAACCCCGCTATCCTTCAGGATAGCCTTTCTCAATTCTTTTCTTCACTCATGATGGAAACACATCATCATCATCTCGTATAGATTCCAGCCCCAGGCTGGGTCTGTTTGGAACATAAGCCTCGCCACTTAGTTCTTTCTTCCCACCACCTCTCCGCTGTCACTCTGGTCCAGTCCTCGCCTCTCTTCTTGACACATTCCTCCACTCCTTTCAGCCATCTCTCTCTTGGTCTTCCCCTTGGTCGTTTCTTCTGCATCTGCATCTCGTGTATCCTCTTGGGAATCTTCTTCTCATCCATTCTCTTTAAGTGTCCATACCACCTCAGTCTTGATGTCTCAATTCTACCTTGCAAGGGCTCCTCTTTCACCATTTCCCTGATCTTTTCATTCCTCACCCTATCTCTTCTTGTTACTCCGATCATACTTCGCAGGAACTTCATTTCACCTGCCTGTATTCTGCTTATGTCTCTTTTCTTCATTGTCCACGTTTCTGAAGCATAGGTCAGTATCGGGATATAGTAGCTTCTGTATAACACTTCCTTGCTTTTTTGTTGGACATCTTTATTCCACACTAAGCTCCTAATGCTTCTCAGAAATGCTTCTGCCTGTCTGCCACGTTCCGTAATCTCTTTGTCATTTCTCCCATTTTCCTCCACTATACTTCCCAAGTACTTGAGACTTTCCACCTTCTTCAGCTGTCCACCTCCAAGTGTTATCCCACTCATTGGTCTGTCCTTTTTCCTAGTCGTTAACAGGATCTCACATTTACTGATGTTGAACTTCCATCCGTACTCTCCCACTGTTTCTTCCCAAGCCTTCAGTTGCTCCTGAATTTCCTCCTTCTTGTTTCCCCGGACCATGAGATCATCTGCAAACACCATTGCTTTCATCTTATCTTCTCCTATCTTTCCTGCTATCCGTGTCATTACCTCGTCCATAACCACAATAAAGAGAAGGGGTGACAGCGCACTACCCTGTTTCAGGCCACTCATTTGTCTGAACCAGCCTGTTCTTTCCCCTCCAACTTTCACACATCTCACACATCTCACACTTCCACAATACATCTCCTTCACTCTGCCTACAGTCTCTTTTTCCACTCCCATGTTTTCCATTGCTTTCCAAACCTTCTCCCTACACACACTATCATAGGCCTTTTCGATGTCCAGGAAGGCCATCAAAAGATCCTCTCCAAATTCGTAGTGGTGTTCCTGGAGCTGTCTCACTGAAAATATGAGATCCACTGTTGATCTCCCAGGTCTGAATCCATACTGCTCCTCTCTCAATTTTCTCTCCACTTTGGCTCGTATTCTACTTTCTAATATCTTTTCATATATCTTGGCACAGTGAGGTATGAGTGGTGACTCCCCTGTAATTTCTGCACTCCTTTCTGCTTCCTTTCTTAAATATTGGGACAACTAATCCTTTCTTCCAATCTTCTGGGGTATTTTTCTCCTTCCATATCACCCTCATCACACGGTACAGCCACTGTTTCCCACAAAGTATTGGATTATCTACCCCAGGTGGTAATTACGCAGGTGGTAATAAATCCACCTCCACGTATTGTGGAGTTAGTAGGCCTGCGGAGTCTGGGGAGCCTGCAATGTCATGTAAGAAGAAATATATTATGTACTTAGCAACACTTAACATAAACTCACTCCTTCAGATAGGAAAACTTAAAGCAAACATTGGATGTTCTTGAGAAACATAACATTGTCATCACTGCATTGCAAGAAACATGATTTTGTGATGAAGAAGCTTTTGAGTCTCAAGGATTCAGAATTTATAAAGGAATACCTGGCACAAGAGTTACACAGAACATCCCTCATCTTGTTACAGGTTTTATATTCCACAAGAAAACTGTTGAGTCAGTGCTGGATTTTACATCATTCAATGGAAGACTATCCACATTGTCATTTAGATCACTTAATAAAGCCTACACCATGGTCAATTTTCATGCACCGACGAACTTGTCAAACAAGAAAGACCGAGAGCAAACTAATATATTATGGGAACAATTAGAAGCCGTGATTGACCTTATTCCAGCGCATCACACCACCATCCTACTCGGTGATTTTAACGCTCAAATAGGAAGAGAGAAAAGGTTTAGGAATATAGTTGGAAACTATCCCGCACATAAACGAACAAACAAAAATGGCGAACGGCTGATTGACACCTGCAAAAATAACAACCTAGTTCTGAAATCTACTGCGTTTAAACATCTTCCTCGGAAAGCAAAGACATGGAGACATCCAAATTCACTTATGGGTGAATTTCAACTGGATCATGTTGCAATATCAAAAAAATCAGATCATGAAATCCAAAATGTGAAGGTCTTGCGTAATGCGAATATAGATTCAGACCATTATCTGACCCTTATTAAAATGAAAGGTATTCCATTTAGGAACAATAGAGTGAATGTTGAAAAGGGAATGAAAACGCAAAAGTACAACATCGGTGGTCTGAAGTCAAATAACACTTTTGCGGAAACACTCCCCAACAAACCAAAAGATGGAACATGGTCTACTTTAAGGAACGCCATTGTTACTGCGACTTCGGAATCCATTCCTCTACATAGAACGCGCAAGCACCCTTGGTGGAACGACCAATGTGATCACGCAATAGAGGAATGAAGAAAACCTTGGATCAAGTGGAATAACAAGAAAAACGATGTGAACCTTGAGAACTTTCCCTGAATCAGGAAAGAAACTTGTAAAATTTTAAAATTGGCAAAAAGAAATTTCCACAAATCAGAAATTATTCAAATTGAAGATGATTTTCAAAGACACAAAACAAGGGATTTCTATCAAACTTTTAAGCACCTACTGTCCAAATACGTCGCCCCTACTCTTCACATCCGAGGATCTGATGGTAAACTTAATCTCAATAATAAAGACTGTGCTAAAGCCTTTGGAGAATATTTTGAAACCCTTTTGAACACTGACATACCTACTGAACAACTTGCTTTCCATCCTAGCGTTGCATACCACGACAGCTCACCACCCTCTGTCGAAGAAATAACACAAATCATCAAGGGGCTAAAAAATAATAAGGCTTCTGGGGAGGATAGTATTGTGGCTGAATTATGGAAATATGCAGATAATGACTCCATCATTTGTCTCCAGAAAACCATTGAAGAAATATGGCATAGTGAAAAATTGCCGGTTGGACTTCCGCCATCATTCATCCTATACATAAGAAAGGGGATAAATCCGACCCAAGTAATTATAGAGGTATTTCACTGGTATCGGTAACGTACAAAATATCTGCAAGAGCTCTTCTGAACAGAGCAGAACCGATATTAGACCGTCAGTTAGGGGAATATCAAGCTGGTTTCAGGAAATCAAGATCCTGTCCTGAACAAATTCATAACATTAAGACCATAATTTCCTACTGTACGGTACAATCAAAACCTTATGTTGTGATTTTTTTGGACTTTCAAAAGGCTTATGATTGCATTCATAGAGACACAATAATTAACACCTTACGTGAGTTTGGCCTAGACAATAAATCAATTAATTTGTTCAAAGCAAGCTTAGAAAACACCATTTCTAAGGTCAAATTTCGTGGTGAATTGTCCAAAGCCTTTGCAATCAAGACTGGCTGTAGACAAGGTGATCTGGAATCACCGATGCTGTTCAACTGTGTCTTGGAAAAAATTATGAGAGAATGGTTAACAATCTTACCAAAAAATTATGGTATTCGAATTGGTTATAAAAAAGAAGACCTGAATATAAACTGTCTCGCTTTTGCAGATGACATTGCTTTGTTCGCTATAGCCCGACCCAGTGGTTTCTGCTGCGATATGACCGGACAGGCGTGGCTTCAGAACAGTGGGAGGAGTGGGACTGTATTAGCACGACTGACGGCTCGCGTCACGAGTCACCGAAACGAAATATCACGCGCACCGAGGGGTCAAGTTTGACAGGATACGGTTTCTACGTAAAAGTAGGATGAAAGGCAGCATTTTACAGAGTATATAGAAACATGAATCACAATTCTACGCCCAGTAGTTTACTTTTTATGTTAATTTAAAAATAAAGAGCAAACTGCTTCAATACTAGCCGCTGCTGAGTTGGGGAGCCAATGTAATGTTGCCAAGCAGTTGCACAATGATGAGCGGGTGAGCGAAGCTCTCGTCTACATTGCGTAGCATTATGTTATCACGGCCAAGTCCAAGCAGAGAATGAACGATGTTGCTACATCGGGACTCTGGGAGTCATGACGTGTCACGTGTGCCAGAGGAGGTGTGAACGAATTAAAGTGCGTAACTGCGTCGCGGCAGACATTCCTGAGTCGGGCTTTAATACAATGGAAGAGGCCACTGACCAACTTAATAAACTGCAAATCATAGCTGCTAAAACTGGACTTAAAGTGGCCTTCCATTAAACTATATTTATCACAAATGTCAAAGATGCCTCAAAATTCATCACGATTGGTGTGCAAAAAATAAAAAAAGTCCGAAAATTTAAATACCTAGGGGAATGGATTACCCCTAATAATTCAGAAATAGCTGCCATTGAGAGCAGATGTAACAAATTGGAAGGTGCCTTTCAAACCTGCAAAAACATTTACAAAAGTAAAAGCTTGTCCCGGAATGTCAAACTTTGTCATTATAACACAGTAATTAGGCCGTCAGCACTGTATGCCGCAGAATGCTTACAGATGACAAACAAAGGTCCATTGAGAAAATTAGAACTTAAGGATCGGAAAATTCTAAGGAAAATATTAGGACCTGTTAATGATAATGGTACTTACAGAAGAAAACATAGCAATGAATTATTTGAACATATAGAAGATTTGGTGAGTGTGATGAGAAAAAGGAGAATGTCTTTCTTTGGACATTTGGAGCGGATGGAGCATCATCGACTTTCATGTCGAATCCACTCATCAATATCTAAAAAAAATCCTATTGTAAATGGTCGATGCAAGTTAAAAAGGACCTAACAGAAGTTCGAATCAATCAAGCTCTGGTTTGGGATAAGAACCAGTTCAGAAAGGCGGTTAAATCAACCAGTAATCTACACCCTTTAACATCTGTGATGCCTCGTCCTCACTGCGAGTGGACGGAAGAAAGGAGAGCAGAACATTCGTCAAGAATGAAGATATACTGGCAGACAAGAAAACAAGCATTACAGTGATCATATGAGTGAAGAACATCGTGGTCCATTGATGGCCGAAACGTTTCAAAAAAAACATGATCCATGTGAAATACACACAAAATTTGGAACTATTTATGCTCCCAAAAATTACATTTTCCCTCCATTTCCAATATTATTAAGTCCCAATAATTTTCCTATGGCATTACTAGAATCAATTCCTGCTATATATGCAATGCAAAAAATATTGATTTATGTCTGCTAGCTTGGAAATCAATTTTTACTTCAGTCCTATGCACCCTTGATGGAATTTGTAGACATCAATGTATTGTACGTGAATGGGCACCCTAGGACAGGACTCTTATCTTCTGGGTTGCGTTCAGTTCACTAATATGCTGTCCTGGGTGGTGGAGATATAGGGCTTTCTACTAGACTAACAGATAATGAAAATTATATACGGCCACATAAATATCACAAATACCCAAGGAGGAAATCCTAAATAAATTAAAACAAGAAGTTAGCTGAGTAAATAGTCCAAAGCAGCTGATCTTCAAATATCATATGACGCATTGAAAACTGTGCAAAATGTTGCGCAGAGTAGGAAAACTGCTAAGATAAGTACTCGATTCCTGTGCTTATGAATTTGTTACTATTTCTCATTGTGGCATGCTGAACTGCTGTGCCCAAGATAGCGCATTCAAACCCGTTGGACTTTTCTTTTTAAGAGCGATAAAAATCAGTATGTCTTCCTTCGGAGGGGAAGTAAAGCCGGCGATCCCATATAATAGATTTATGGCATGTAAAAGATCCTTCCACAGACTAAACATGTGCGAAGCTAAATTGTTAGGTTAGATTTCATCGGAACGCTCGATCAAAGTTCCAGCGTTCACCACTAGGTATCATTGATAGCTGGTAGCGAAAGTTGGAACTACTTGAAATTGAACGGAACTCGTAGCTCACCCTAAGGGTGTCCACTGGAAGCAGCTACAGACTCAGGCGAGCCGAACATGTCCTCGGACACTCCCGGCACTAACAGCCATACAATAAATACATAATTGTAGCAAACATCAAGCGACTTAATAATTTCTTAGACAACACATGAAACTTCGTAATCTGTTCTCTTGATCATTTTTTACTTTCACTTTGATACATACTTCTAGATAACTACTATGTTTCTGATTTGGGGATATCCATTCAGTTTGAAGCAGATTAAGATTAATTGGAGGATTATCCATTTCACAAGGTCCGTATTGACGTGAACAATAACGATTCTAATGGGTTGAGTAGACCCCCTCAACCCATTAGAATCGTTATTGAAGCAGATTATGCGTGTGAGCAAGGCAACAAGATTCATGTGCATCAACAGACTATGACTCGCGGCCATCCATGTCGGCTTATCCCCTTCGAACAACGCGTCTGTGAAAGAAAGTGTAACTTGGTACAATTTTTGAATACTCTATTTCTCACGAAGTCTGATTTGAAAACTAATTACTCTGCATTATTTATTTACTAAACATATGTTATGCTCATAAGTGAAATCGGTACCATCTACGAGTGCATTATGCGAATCAGAACGCTGCCTGGATATCTATTGACATCTTTAAAGACTGTTTTTTTTACACAATTTGTTCCATATGTAGATGAAGAAAAGTTTCTATCTTCATGCAATAGGCCTATCCCAATATAAGCTCTTCTTTTGCTAGACAACGCTCCATCCCACCTGAATGATGAGTAACTTAGAAGTGACATCAAAGCCATGTTCCTCCCTCCTAATGTGACGTCATTACACTAGCCAATGGACCAAGCTGTGCTGGAAATCTTGAAGAAAAAATATCTGCAGAAACTCCTTTCATCCGTGATGGAGGAAATCATTAATGGCAACGATATGATAGAAAACTTAAAACAAAACACATCAACATAGTGTACTGGATAGCATAGGCTTGGAAGAAGTTGAAAGACGACATTAGCAAAGTCTTGAAACATATTTTTGAGTGAGGCTTAACATCAAGAGGAGGTGGTACAAGACGACATGGACGACATTGTTCCCTTAATGAATTGCATTCCTGGCTGTGAGGATGCTAAGACACAAGATGTAAGTGGTATGCACAAGATCAGCTGTTTGAACTAATTGACCCCGATATTGTTGATTTCGTGAATGCTAATGAGAATGAGGATGGTGAAGTAGGAGGAGGTATTGCAGAACAAAAGGAGAAAATTCTCACAGTGAAGGATTTATTGCATTGGATATGGCATTATCCTACATGACCGCTTCAAGACCACGTGGATGCATCCACGTTCTAAGCATTGGCACATCCTTGATTACGTCATTACCCGACAATGTGATAAGAAGGACATACTTATTACCAAAACAGCAAGGAATATTGACGATTGTTGGACGGATCACAAACTTCTCATCTGTAAACTCAGGATATCCATCAGCCCAAAACCACCAAGGCGTTTCCAAACCCCATCCAGAGGAAAGTTTAACACCTCCAAACTTCAGGATGAATCTATTTCCACAAACTTTGAGAATATGATCAATGCCCAGCTATCAGATCATCCAGTTAAAACAAGTGACATTCGAGAAGAATGGACCAATCTGAGGGAGATAATCACTAAGTCAGCTGAAGAAACCATTGGTTTGGTAAAGCAGAAAAGTCAAGACTGGTTTGATGACAACAATGAAGAAATTTTGCGTCTCATCAACATCAAAAGGGAAGCCTATCTATCTCATCTTCAAGACCCATCCTCAAATACGAAGAAAGCTCTGTATTTAGAACTCAAGAGTAAGTGTCAGACACAAATAAGAGAGATAAAGAATACTTGGTGGCAGCGGAAAGCTGAGGAACTTCAGAGGCTATCTGATACTCGTGATCTGAGGAACTTCTATGCAGGGATTAAAGAGATATATGGCCCACTTCGTTCTTCATCAGGTACACTAAAAAGTGCTGACAACTCTGCCACTCTTACTGACAGCCATGATATCTTAGAGCGTTGGAAGGAACATTTCTCCATCCTTCTAAATCGTCCCTCAACAGCTGCTGAAGACTTCCTCCGTGATGTGCCGAAATATCCTGAACAACCATGGATGGCTGTACCTCCTTCTTACACGGAATTCAGTGTAGCTCTCAATCAAATGAAACCAAGAAAGGCACCTGGCCCAGATAACATCCCACTGGAATTAATTCAAGCTGGAGGTCAGTCCCTCAAAACGTGGATTTTCACTCTTATTCTCAAAATTTGGGAATTAGGAGAAGTACCTGGTGACCTAAAGAACGCCACTATCATCACAATCTTCAAGAAAGGTGATCGTAGTGTTTGTGGCAACTATCGCGGTATATCGCTACTATCTACTGTGGGTAAAATTCTCGCCAGAATTTTACTTAACCGCCTTCAGGTTATCTCAGAAAAGATCCTCCCCGAGTCCCAGTGTGGATTTCTATCTTCCAGAAGCACAACTGACTTGATTTTCTGCATAAGACAACTACAAGAAAAATGTAGTGAGCAACAGAATCCACTCTTCTTAGTCTTTTATGATCTGGAAAAGGCCTTTGACTCAGTTCCAAGATCTGCTATGTGGGCGGTGCTACAACGCTTTGGCTGTCCTCGACGCTTTGTTGATCTAATCCAAGCTCTCCATGATGGCATGACCGGTCAGGTTTGTCAGCAAAATAAGATCTCTGACGAATTTCCTATCACTCATGGACTGAAACAAGGCTGCGTACTTGCTCCAACACTGTTTGCATTGTATTTGGCTGCAATGCTCTATAAATCGCCCACAAACATCCCAGGTGTAGATGTCAGGTACCGATTTGATGGAGGGCTCTTCAACCTAGCTCGATTTCGCTCCAAGAAGCTAACTCAGGTTACGAAGATAACCAATATGTTGTATGCAGATGATGCAGCATCGCCTACACTCACGCCAGTGGAGTTGCAACAGACTGTTAATTGCTACAAGAATGCATGTGAACGTTTTGGTCTCACCATTAATGTTCAGAAGACCAAGGTTCTGGCACAACCCTCACCAGGCACTTCCCTTCCGCACTTCAACATTTCTATCTCAGATACTCCATTGGAGCAGGTAGACCACTTCTCGTATCTGGGCAGTCTGCTATCTGTACACGGCAATTGTGGGCAGGATGTTGAGAAGAGAATCGGTGCTGCCCATGCGGCATTTGGGCAACTATCGCACCGGGTCTTCTTGAATAAAGATCTGACCGTGAAGACGAAGCTCATGGTGTACCAAGCTGTTGTTATCTCAACATTGTTGTATGGCTGTGAAACCTGGACCCTCTATCGACATGACTTCCGAAAGCTTGAGCGCTTCCATCAACAGAAGCTTCGATCCATCCTTAAGATAAAGTGGGAAGACCACATCACCAATCTTGATGTTCTTGAGAAAGCGCTTGCTAATAGTATAGAATCATCCATCATTGGTCATCAACTTAGATGGATTGGACATGTCCAACGGATGGATGATACGAGACTACCACGCCAGGTTCTGTATGGTGAACTCACCTCCGGCACCAGTCCTCATGGAGGCCCTAAGAGACGTTACAAGGACCAATTCAAGCAGAATATGAAGTTGACAGGTCTCAATCCACAAACCTGGGACCAGCTTGCTCAAGACCGTTCAACTTGGCGCCAGACCATCCCGGCTGCTGTCAAAATGTTTGAAGAAGAACGTCGTAGAATTGTTAAGGCCAAGCGACAAGCACGTAAGCTCCGTGCAGCACAGCCACGCCCTCCACCAACAGTTCTGTGTGATCTGTGTGGACGTTTGTTTCATGCACGCATTGGGCTGTTCAGTCACCGCAAACATGCCCACAGACCTCAACCTTAGATTATTTTAGACTGTTTTGGAAGAAGATGTATACTCGGAAACGAGTTGAAGCCGACGACGATCCTACATGGAGCAATAGCCGGAGGCAAGCGCAACGGAGGTATCGATTTTCCTTCAATGCCTAGATCTCTCAGCAAGAAAATTTGAATCAGCTGGCAATCAGACATTGTTGACAAGTTTGTTTTCTTAAAACATTGGGAACATTTTCATTCAATACTGCATGTTTAATTGAATTGATAATTCAGTAAATAGTGTGGTAACACATGAAACTGGCTTTAGTAATACAGTATAGCTCACCTATTATTTTAGTTCATTTTCAAAATTATTGTATATTATCCAACATTTTCGGTGTTCCAACATTCTCCATGTCAGATAATCAAGACTACCGTATACAAAGTTAAGCTATTAAGGATTTCTACTTTACTCTTTAGAACTATGTTAATACTCTTAATTTGTAGCCTAGTTTTAATTAAAGGATGCCTTTTACTTCTGAATTTTCATGCCATTCACTTCACTGTTCAAGTAACTATGGTATATTCACTGTCCCGTTTGTTTCAGGATTGAAACAGAAATACACCCAAAGCAATGGACGTAGACCTTTCGGTATCTCGTGCCTGTTGGCTGGGTTCGATTATGATGGGTCGCCTCACCTGTACCAGACAGAGCCTTCAGGAATTTATTACGAGTGGAAAGTGAGTACTATGGTGCTTCGTATTGCATCGGCTCTAGGAACTTAGTATAAAAACTGCCATTGTACCTTAATTTTTTTTATTGGTTAATTCATAATTCCTCCTAATTTGAAGAATTTCTCTTCACCCCTTCTTGAGTGGCACTTCTTAAAAATAATTTTCTTTGATTGACAACAATACTTCTTTTTTTTAGAAGAGAGTGTGTTTCAGTGCATTTTTTATATTGAATTTAATGCACTGCACAATTTCATAAATTGCTATTTTCCTTTGGTTTTAACAATTTTATATTTAGGGGAAATAATAGATATGCCAGCAGTTTTCTAACTATGAATTATAAGCTGAAAAGTGTTCTGAGGCCTAGACAATAATTTGGACAAGTTCATCAACATCAATTGTGCATTTCGGGACAGAGGACCTCGATATTCTGTGGCTTTAAACTATGGTACAATCCCCTATCCCCTATGTAGGTAGGATTATTAGATAAAAGTGTAATTATTACCTTTCCTTGTTCTGTTTGGCATTGATTTGGTCTAAGCTCTATAAGGCATCCAACGTTTACTATCGGATTTTTTATTATGGATACTCGAGTTTAGGCCACAATTACAACCAAACCAACAGACCTATTGAAAAACGAGTTATACCAATATTTTCCTTGTTTAATTCTGCGTTAGACTATATAAGCCAATTATTTTCAAGTTTATTAATTATTTATTTGTGGTTGTATGAAAAATTGTCCGTGTTTTTGACTTTTTTCTAGGAACCGCTCACTTAAAACTATATACATAGAAAACTACTTGGCTGAGGGTAATGACATTTTATATGTGATAGGCAAAAGTATTGGTAGTGCAAATCTCAAGTTTCAATTTTTTTCAACTACCCAACAAAAAGTTCTTATACTTTTTCTGACGTAACGTTTTCTCAGCCCAGGATAAACGTACAACAGGAAACTTGGGTCTCATTTTGAAGCTCTCATTCGTGATTATCGGAAACTACGACCACTGTAAACGTACAGTGTGATGACGAATTTATGAAGAGTAATATTAATGGTAGGGTTTGTGCGTTCTGACCCGTGCGATTAAAGGCGGGCGAGCCGGTGAATTCGAGTGCAGGGTTGCCGGGCAGTTGTGTAATGGTATGCGAGTCACCTGGCTATGTACACAAGCTATTTTCAGTCTTCCTGTTTACTACTTATATGTCACATCACATCCAAATGCCTCCGAGACCACCATTGTCTGAGGGCGAACTTGCGCTAACATATTACAAAATGGTAGAAGTATGGAAGCAATGAATGTTTTATGCCGAGAAGCCTTGCTTACCGTTGCTCCTGAACTCTGGAAGCAATGTATTAAACACGCTAAAAGAATTGAAGTCCACTACTGGGAGATAGATGGCCTGTCTGAAAGTGCTCCTCATTTCGATCAGGTCATAATTAACACGAATGCCAGCAGTTCTGATTAATTGGAACAGAGCCATTCTTCAGATGAAGAATACTGACTGAATTAAATATTGTACAGATATTGTGCCATTATTACGTCACTTTTACCCTTACTGCTCTGTTTATTCGATGGTCTCTAGGACTCTGCCTGCAGTGGAGATATCAGTTCTCTGTTTTGCCGCTAGTGAGCTGCACCACGGTAAGAAGTTGATTGTAACCTTGGGTCTGCTATATGTATCTTTTGCGCATGACCAGTGTTCCTGATATTTTGACGTCAATTGCTGTTTTGTTTTTCTTTGATGTTCTGTTGTGTTTCTTAACTATGCACGACAGTCAGCTGGTATGTGAACAGAGAAGGATCGACGGAGCCATTGCTAAGTTCTGTCTTCTTATGAAGTTATTCTAGTAATTAAACGATTTTTATGGCTATTCCTTCGATGATAATGAGACCTATATGATTGATAGTTGGGTTTCTTAACTATGCACGACAGTTAGCTGGTGTGTGAACAGAGAAGGATCGACGGAGCCATTGCTAAGTTCTGTCTTCTTATGAAGTTATTCTAGTAATTAAAAGATTTTTATGGCTATTCCTTCGATGATAATGAGACCTATATGATTGATAGTTGGGTTTCTTAACTATGCACGACAGTCAGCTGGGATGTGAACAGAGAAGGATCGACGGAGCCATTGCTAAGTTCTGTCATTTATGAAGTTATCCTAGTAATAAAAAGATTTTAATGGCTATTCCTTCGATGATAATGGGACCTATATGATTGATAGTTGGGTAACTGTCGTGAAATGTATACTGGACTACATAAGTCTTTCTCCGTGCGAAGGCAAGTACTGGGAAAGTGAACTATTTCCACATCTTCTAGTTTTGTTAAATCTAATCTTGTTGTTAATGTTATTGTAAATGTAATGTTAAGAAATGTCAATAGAAGTTGTTCATTTAAGGAACGCAAGTGTATCATTTCTATGTCTAAGCTTAGTACTGTGTTCACGGAATACTATTCTGGGTATGTTTTTCTTTTGGGCCTGGTCATTCCAATTAAGGGGGTAACTCCTGCGTGTCAGATATTATGTAAATAATGTAGATAGCCCATGTAAAAATTGTGTAGTTTGACATTTCCAAATTAGGAAGACAAACCACTTTTAAACCTGCCATTGAAGGTCTAAAGCCCTTATGTGAAAAAAGTGATGGAAAATGACATTTGTACGAGGAAAGAAAATAAAAGGTTGAATGGAAACTTAAAGCAGTGTTCGTTCGTTGCGAGCCGCGACGACTGCAACTTAACGCGGCAACGCTGCACCGGATTTCACAAGCCCGCACCCTTTTAATCGCATGTGCCGGAACGCACAAAACCTCCCATTAATATTACTCTTCATAAATTCGTCATCACACTGTATGTTTACAGTGGTCATGGTTTCCGATGATCACGAATGAGAGCTTCAAAATGAGACCAAGTTGCCTGCTGTACGTTTATCCTGGGCTGAGAAAATGTTACGTCAGAAAAAGTATAAGAACTTTTTATCGGGTAGTTGAAAAAAATTGAAACTTGAGATTTACACTACCAATACTTGTGCCTATCACATATAAAAATGTCATTACCCTCAGCCAAGTAGTTTTTCATGTATATAGTTTTAAGTGAGCGGTTCCAAGAAAAGACGTCAAAAACACGGACAATTTTTCATACAACCACAAATAAATAGATACCGAATATACTCGAATACCACCCGCACATTTTTAAACAAAATCGGACGTGAAAAATTGGGGTGCGGGTCTTATTTGAGTCATCCTGATTTTAAAGATTCAAATTGCCCGCCACGCGCGATATCGGGTGTTGCGAGTATCCGCTAGATGGTGCTAGCCTTCTTCCGGCAATCACTTTGTTTTACCGTAAGCAGGCGGCGTCATACAGTTTCGCGCACGTTTTCCGAGTGTAAACATGAGTTCTACGAAGTGTTTGCGGTCGTTTACTGTGAGTGAGCAGCTGAAATGATTGGAAATCGTGCCGCCGGTAGGAAATATGATATTGACGAGTCGTGTATTCCAGATTGGAGAAAGAAAAAAAAACGTGTTGCTAACAAGTAGTGGTGCTCGTAGAGCTTTCCGCGGACAGAGTGTACAGTTTCCGGAAATTGAAAAACAACTTTATAAATACGTAACAGAAAGGCGGGAATTGGGAAATGGGGTGTCGACCGAAATGTGTCCATTAAAGGCATTACAGATCGCAAAGGAACTTTCTACGGTAGGGTTTAAAGCAAGCCGAGGATGGATTCAAAATTTTTATAAAAGAAATGGGTAGAGCACACGAAGGCGTACCTCAATTTTGCAGCGTCTTCCTGGTGCCTATGAAGAAAAGTTACTTTCCTTTCAGCGTCACATAATTAAGTTGCGGAAGGAAAATTCATATTTGCTTTCCCAAATTGGTAATGCAGATCAGACGCCAGTCTACTTTGAAATGCCACTGGACAGTACTCTGAATGTTAAGGGATCTAAAAGTGTGACTATCAGAACAGGTGGTAATGAGAAACAACGGTGCACGGTAATGTTGTGTATACTCGCTGATGCAACCAAACCTCCGCCGTACGTTGTTCTCAAGCGAAAGACTCTTTCAAAAAATATACCCGCTGGTGTTATCGTTAGAACTCAGGACTCGGGTTGGATGGACAGTTCACTGGTGGAAGACTGGTTAAAGTGTGTCTGGCAACGTCGCCCTCTTGCATTATTACGACGAAAGAGCTTGCTTGTTCTGGACAGTTACTGCGGCCATACAACAGACGCTGTGAAGAAATTCGTCAAGGATGGGAAAATCGACCTAGCAATCATCCCGGGTGGGATGACGTCTATGCTACAGCCACTGGATGTCTGCGTGAACCGACCGTTCAAAGCAGCCTTGAAACAGCTGTAGACGGAGTGGATGGCGGCCGATAAGCACACACTGACCCCAACTGGTCGCATTCAGCGCCTGGAAGTTCAGCTGCTCTGTTCGTAGATTTTGACGGCATGGAATCGTATCTCGGGAGATCTCATATGGAAGAGCTTCAAGAAATGTAGTATTTCCAATGCTATGGATGGCAGTGATGACGACATTTTGTGGGAAAGTGATGGTGAAAAAAGTTCCGAAGTTGGTACTTCTGATGACGATGAATGAAGTGTTTGTGTCTTTTATTTGTATTTTTAATTGTTTCTGCGTGTTATTTTAGGACGACTTCAGAACTGTTGGAAACTATTTTGTAGAAATGCTATTCTGTTTATTAAGTAAAGATTGTAAATAGTTTTGAGTATTTTTTTTTTTTTTTAATGTTCTTCAAAATCAGGATGCGGGTCTTATTCAGGGGCGGGTCGTATTCGAGTAAATACGGTAATTAATAAACTTTAAAATAATTGGCTTATATAGTCTAACGTAGAATTAAACAAGGAAAATATTGGTATAACTCGTTTTTCAATAGGTCTGTTGGTTTGGTTGTAATTAAGGCCTAAACTCGAGTATCCATAATAAAAAATCCGATAGTAGAATGAAGCATTGGTCTTATGGCGCATTACCATGGGGATGCCACTCCATGAGAGAAGGCAGTACAGAGCGTTTCACGTACCCTTTCCGCGCATTCAGCGATTGTGCAGTGACGTAATACTTGGATTAAGTACTGTATAATAATTAGGGCTCGGATTTTTAGGTGCTAAAAATCGGGAAAATATTTATTTTTTATGTATTAAAAATACCTGAAATATTTGACAAAAAAGTAAAAATATGTAATTATAATTTAGTTCATAAATGTGAATATAAACAATATGCAGTACTCACGAATACAATTTGTTCTTTGTCTCACTGAATGCTGAAGCATTACAATGCGCGAAACTGCGGCAATATGTTTCTTGCCCTTGAGGTGTAGTGTAATTTGAGATCGCTGTTCAGCCTTGATTGCTTTCCCACATGGCAGAACAAAATGCCCCCATCAGAAGTAAAATTATCTTCAAATTCTGCAACAGACGATAACGTGGAGTTGATTTTACTTTAGGCATCGTAGAACTGCCTTGCACTTCACAGTGCCAGAAATGAACTGCATGCGAGCGACACTGGTTCCAGGTAGCTGGGGGTAGGGGGAGGTCTAGCAAGTGGTGCAATAGGCTATGGACACGGAAATCCCCAGCTTCCACAGTGCGTGGCATGGGGCGACAAGTTAAGAATAACACAGGTGCAAGCTGAAGATTAGATAGCTCACAGGTTCTTCCCCGTTGAAGTAACACAACAAAAATGCAATAAACTGAAAGATTAAAAAAAAGTAATTATGTATGTTTATGTGCTAATAAGTGAAAAGCAGGAATTTATGTATTTATAGAAAAAATGCTTAAAATATGTATTTACATAAAAACATATTTATTTACCTAAAAATCCGAGCCCTAATAATAATACTAATAGTAACATAACACATACAATGTAAAACTGGACTTAAAGTGGCCTTCCATAAAACTAATTTTATCACAAATGTCAAAGATGCCTCAAAATTCATCACGATTGGTCTGCAAAAAATCAAAAAAGTCCGAAAATGTAAATACCTAGGCGAATGGATTACCCCTAATCATTTAGAAATAGCTGCTATTGAGAGCAGATGTAACAAATTGGAAGGTGCCTTTCAAACCTGCAAAAACATTTACAAAAGTAAAAGCTTGTCCCGGAATGTCAAACTTTGTCATTATAATACAGTAATTAGGCCGTCAGCACTGTATGCTGCAGAATGCTTACAGATGACAAACAAAGGCCCATTGAGAAAATTAGAACTTAAGGATCGGAAAATTCTAAGGAAAATATTAGGACCTGTTAATGATAATGGTACTTACAGAAGAAGACATAACAATGAATTATTTGAACATATAGAAGATTTGGTGAGTGCGATGAGAAAAAGGAGAATGTCTTTCTTTGGACATTTGGAGTGGATGGAGCATCATCGACTTTCATATCGAATCCACTCATCAATCTCTAAAAAAAATTCCTATTGTAAATGGTCGATGCAAGTTAAAAAGGACCTAACAGAAGCTCGAATCAATCAAACTCTGGTTTGGGATAGGAACCTGTTCAGAAAGGCGGTTAAATCAACCAGTAATCTACACCCTTTAACATCTGTGATGCCTCGCCCTCACTGCAAGTGGACGGAAGAAAGGAGAGCTGAACATTCGTCAAGAATGAAGATCTACTGGCAGACAAGAAAACAAGCTTTACAGTGATCATATGAGTGAAGAACATCGTGGTCCATTGATGGCCGAAACGACTCAAAAAAAAAAAACACATACAATGAAATTATATTAAATGAACTATAACGTATGCTGAATGTAACATAAAGAAAACAATCAAAATAAATTAAGTACAAGCACAAGAAAATGTGTGAAGTTTCGACTGCAGTTAATGTTGAAGTATGTTATTAAAAAAAATACTCCTCATTGGTTTACCTTTCATGATGACAGCGGACAAGTATTCCGTTCGTCATCACAGTCAGTTGATTCAGTACCTGATGAAGAGCTGTCACCCAGATTTATGAGTAGAGGTTCAATGTCATCCTGAATTTCATTGGCTTTCCACATTTCAGACTCAATTTTTTTACATGCTCGACACAGTCTTTCCATTTTTCGGTTGTCAGATTATTAAATCCTTCCTGTATCAACTGCTCCATATTTTTTACTTTGAAGTTCAAATTGTTAATTTTAACATGATGTTTGACCTGACTCCACACTAATTCAATTGGATTTAGTTCGCAATGATGAGGTGGAAGGCGTAGAACTAAATGACCCATTTCCTTAGCCATTTCATCAATTTTGTATTTATCATTTTATATTTCACACGTTTAATAATTTCCATTAAATGTTTCTTCAACATATGCTCTTCAGACGGCTCCCCATGCGACGAAAGCGATTCCTGCATTTTATGTTTTTTCCATGCCGAAGTCAGAATAGCCTCAACTTTACGACTGTGATATGACAAATTGTCAATAACAAGCACAGATTTGGCCGGCAGGTTAGGTAGCATTAGGTTTTTGAAATAATTTTCGTGCGTTTCACCATTCATTTCATCATGCGCGTCTGCAGTGTTCTTTTGCACAGAAATACTAACTGCGCGTTAGAACAAATCCATTTTCTTTTCCTGTGTGGACTATTGCAAACCGCGGACCTCGTGCTGTAGGAGCCTTTAGGCCTGTCGAAAGTCCCGCCAGAAACACTTGCTTTGGTGTTGTTATTGTCTTGTCTTGCCATATCTTCTCAATTGTAGTCCCAGTATTGGCCCATGATTCATCACTAGACACAACATTCCGCCCTTCATCTCTGTACTTTTTATTGCCACAAGATAATCATGACGCCATATCACTAAATCACTCCTCTCCACCATTATGGCTTTATTTCCTCTTCTCGCATACTCAAATCCCAAGTCCTTAAGCAGCGAATGGAAAGTAGATTTTTTAAAATCTGGAAGGTCAGAATCGGAGTTTACTGCAGCCAGAATTGAATGTAAAGTTGGTGGTTGGTTTCGAAAGTAAAATTCATGGATTTTGCGACGGATGCTGCTTCTCACAAAGTCATTGTATTTAACATTCCTGCTATTCTTACGAAGTGTATTACTTAGCCTCTTTTTGCATGGCGACTGGACTGGACCCTGTCCACTCTCACTACGTATTTTATAAACGGTAGTCTTTGATATTCCTGAGGCCAGAGCAGTTTCATTGACTAAATTATTTTTACTTTCGTTAGTTTTAACATTCTTAAAATAACTGAACACATTAATTACGATCTGTTTTTCCCTCCTTCTGAGCACTTGACCACGCTTTCTTTTCACAAAACTATCTATTGTTGTACGTGAAGTACTTATAATACAACACATTAAATCTAACAGAACTGCTGCACACACACTCTAGATAGAGACAGCTGAACTACTGAAATACAAGCTCGGAGGGCACAGTAATAAAGCTGGAGTAGCAAGCTGCACCCCACGCTGTCCTTCGAAACTTCATTCATATAATCCGCGGTCAATGAACAGCCCGGCTTGTGTAAACAATTAAACCTACACTATGGGTATGCAGGTAGAAAACTTCTTCCAACATTCCTCTTCAACTCTCAAACTGACATGATATGCTTATCTTTAAAAATTGGAAAGTTGGCAGCATACGAACTTTTTCAATGCTGCTATGCGGTTCTGGGAGAATATTCAGAAGTTTTACGTACATGAAAATTTTAATATTGCCAGTATAAAATATTTCAATAATCCATCATCAAGATGGCACATTTCGCTACACGTGTGTGGAAAATATGCATCACAAAGTCAATGCAACATGATATAAGATCGATTTTACTGAAAAGGGGACACAGTTTATCGTTTTTTTAAAATAATATGGATATCTAATTTTTCTAGCATTTCTATCAAGTTTACATAATTCTAATATAGAACATAAAAGATCGGCAAAACATATTTCTACCCGAATATGCTGTTTCTTGGACAAAGAAAAATTTTCGACTGAAATGGCAACAGTGGATTGCTAGAAAATGACAGCGTCATGTATGTCTCAAGTGCAACAGAAAGAGAGAAGAATATCCCTGTCTAACCAGTGCTTCATTCTAAACGTTGGATGCCTTATAGTAGATTTTTCCAAGTGATGATGTTTTTATAACATGCAAAAGTTTAGTGATGTTCATGCAAATTTGATTGAGTGAGGGAATAAGTGCTCTAAATTGAATGACTAACATGGCGGCACTGACTTCAGTGAACTGACTGAGGCTTCTTCTAGGCGTTTCCTTGACGTGATCACACCCTTATTCAAACTCTTTTTTGCCTTCTATTGTATGAACAAATCTACAGTTAGGACTTCCTAATTAACAAATTTTGAGAATTCACTGATCTTAAAATCTGATCTGTACCATGGTATAAAAATCAGGTTTCTAATGCTAGTTCTACAGACAATTGAGTAACATAAAGAACAATGGAGTAGATCGGGGGGGCAGGTACTTTCGTCTCAGCTACTCTTGTTTTGAGCCCATACCTAGCACAAACCACACTACCACTGCATGCTATATGCACTTCGATCAAGACTTCTGTGTTCCTATAGACTTTCTATTCCTCCTCTTAGCAATCATTCTTTGATTACACTAGACAACAAATTTTAATTTTTTGTTTTTTACAAAAGCCAAAATAGTTGATTTATATGGATTTGAGTGTGCTGAAGTTGAAAAATGACAGTTAAAAATATAGATTAGCTGAGGTTTGGAAGTAATTGAAACTTATATGTTCTTTACATATTATAATGACATATTATAATGGGCCAAAAATTGTTAAGGTTATTAGCACATCTGCGGGGCATTATAACAGCAGGTTCGATTCCACACAGTAACTCAAAACCTCGCGTGTTACAATAGAAAAAGGAGCAGTTCTGATTCCACGCAGTACCTCAAACTCATGTCACAATACACAATGAGCACTCCGGAAGACCAGCAATTTCCGATTGTGTTAGCTAGAAACAAAACTCAGCATTCATTGGCGTTCCTGAAATGAGAAAAAACGAGAGCTAAAAACAGAAATAAGGACGTAACAAACTTGTAATAATATAAAAACTCACCAAGCCATCTTCTTTCTGCCCCTACGTTGGGCGACAATATAATATTTATAAAACTCTTCTGGGTCAAAATCCAACAACAACATCAACATGCCTCACAGTTGGGCAATGTTGTAAATATAACAACTTACCACCTCAGGGTATAGGGGCAATATGCTTACATGAATACCACACCTAGACCAGCACACAAACTTCGATCTTCATACACTATTTATTAATATTAATTATTATGTACATGTAAGCAGGCCTCTCTAATCCATTGCCTGGAAAATACATCAACAATCTGCCAGTCCCTAATCCATAAACAATCTCTTCACAATTTAAACACACAACAACTGGACTCCATTTTGCCTGACATCCCAAACTAGCCAAAAATCAACACCATCTCTATGGTAACCATGCCAGGTCAAGGAATCTTGACCTATCTGCCCAAAACACATATGCAATAGCCAAGGCCACCTGGTCCACCCACTTGGCCACCCACCAGCAAAGAATCTCACAAGACTCTCTGGGGTGGTCCACCAATCGTGGTCATGGCTGGCAACCAGATAAAAATAAAAATAATATAAAATACCAAAACGAGTCTAATTGAATGAAACGAGGAGGAGCCTCTGTAACCCACAAATGTTAGGTTACAAACTTCAAATAGCACGAAAACAGGAGATAAAAAAACAAAAATTGTCATTTTTGAATTCAGCTTGCCAAAATCTATAATGATCGGGTATTTTTCTTTATATCAAAATTTCTTGAAGGTGATTTGGCTACGAACTATGCCTAAGGCATGAATATCAGTGTTCACCGATCCAAAGCTAGGTATGACTGTACTTTGGTTTACTAGCTCAGGCTGGAGGATGGGTTGCCTGACTTAGAATATACAGAACATTCAGGCTAGTGAAAGGTGAGGTCTATTTTAACATATTAATTTACTTAGTGTTATTAATGTATTTCCCATTGTATCCAGTATTATTTTCGTCCTAATTCTGTGTTCAAAATGTTGGTTTAGACATGCCATTTGTTGGCCATGTTGCAGGCTAATGCTACTGGACGCAGTGCAAAGACGGTGCGAGAGTTCTTAGAGAAGTATTATACACCAGAATGCGTCGGTACAGAGAAGGGAGCTGTCAAGTTAGCAGTACGTGCCCTGCTGGAGGTGGTGCAGTCCGGACAGAAGAACTTAGAAATAGCGGTGATGCGGCGTGGAGAGCCCATGAAGGTAAAATATAAATGATCTTCATGACTTACATTCATATTCTCTTTTCCTCTTGATGGCTAATTTACTGTGTTTCACTTCTCCAGATGCTGGATGCTGATACAATTGAAGTATATGTCACAGAAATAGAGAAAGAGAAGGAAGAGGAGGCTGAGAAGAAAAAGCAAAAAAAATGAACAGATGCGCTGTAATAACCTGTTCAACTTTTTTTATCTCAACTAAATAAAGTTATTCTAATATTCGCAAATGTTCCTGCTTCAATAGTGATATCAAGTCATCTTTCTCATCATGACCCAAAATACTGAACCAGAAACTAAAAAGAGAATAAATTACACCACCTCAGTATGATGGAATTGAGGAACAGAGTAGGATTAAGAGCACATAAAATATGCTGCACAATTACAGGTATTCGTTGTCAAGCAGTCTTGTGCACAGTAAAAAACAAATTTGTCGCAGTGTTGTTATGACACTTCAGTGTAGAATTGGTATCGAATTTTACCTCATTTTTCACTGTGCTAGAATGAGACAGAGGGCACACAAAGAACAAATTCAGGTCAAACCATACACAGATTCTGGTATTGTTACTTAACGCAGTATATTTTCATGTTTGTTGGTTCTTCGCTAACCATGGCAACAAAAACTTAAATAATGCATGATGTAATAGTCGTCTATCATTAAAGATTGGCAGGGGTTCTCATCTTGTTTAACTTCCTAGCACTGGAAGGGAAACTAGTCGGTTGTGTTACATTTGTCTAACCCAGGCGAAATCGCCGCGGGGTATTTTCGACCGCCCATTTGTTTATTCATTTGTATTTTGCAATGAGCTTACAGTATTTCCTCGCATAAACGTCGCACTTTTTTTGCCAAAAATTCATGGAAAAAAGCAGGGTGTGACGATTATGCGAAGAATATTTAAGTTCAAAGAATATACTGTATCCTTATTTGCTGCACGGGCCAGTCATTTGCGGAGCGTGAGTCTGGCGTGAGTCATAGCCTGCAGTCAGAGACAGGCTTCTTTCTTCTAACAAGGTCACGACAGGTTAACACTCGCGGAATGTGCTGACGAAGCTAGCCATTCGCGTCGTGGTTCATAGCCCGCAGGCATAAAGACGAGATTACTTTCTCCTGACAAGATCATGCCAGATTAGGCCTATAAACTCGCGGAATGTGCGCTGGCCGTTCGCGTCACAGTTTATAGCCCGCAGGCATAAAGACTAATTACTTTCTGCTGTCAAGATCATGCCAGATTAGGCCTATAAGCTCGCAGAATGTGCGCTGGCCGTTCGCGTCGCGGTTCATAGCTGGCACGCATAAAGACGATACGGTATTACTTTCTCCTGACAGAATCACGCCAGATTAGGCCTATAAGCTCGCGGAATGTGCGCTGGCCATTCGCGTCACAGTTCATAGCCCGCAGGCATAAAGACGAGAGTACTTTCTGCTGACAAGATCACACCAGATTAGGCCTATAAGCTCGCGGAGTGTGCGCTGACCATTCGCGTCGCGCTTCATAGCCCGCACGTATAAATACGATATTACTTTCTCCTGACAAGATCACGCCAGATTAGGCCTATACGCTCGCGTCACAGTTCACTGGCCGCAGGCCTAAAGATGAGATTACTTTTTGCTGACATGATCACGCCAGATTAGGCCTATAAGCTCGCGGAATGTGCGTTGGCCGTTCGCATCGCTGTTCATAGCCGGCAGGCATAAAGATGAGGTTACTTTCTCCTGACAAGACCACGCCAGATTAGGCTTATACGCTTGCGGAATGTGGGCTGGCCGCTCGCGTCACAGTTCATAGCCGGCAGGCACAAAGACGAAATTACTTTCTGCCAACAAGATCACGCCAGATTAGGCCTATAAGCTCACGGAATGTGCGCTGGCCATTCGCGTCGCGGTTCATAGCCGGCAGGCATAAAGACAAGATTACTTTCTTCTGACAAGATCATGCCAGATTATACGCTCGCGGAATGTGCTAAGTGACGAAGCTTGCCGCTCGCGTCACTGTTCTTTGCCCACAAGCATAAAGACGACATATTTTTCGTCTGACAAAGTCGTGCCAGGTTATAAAGTCGCGGCAGCATGTGCAACTGACTGGCGCACAAATACGAACATGCTATGCGACGATTATGCGATGAAATTTTATAAACCTATTTTAGTGTTTGAAAAGTGGGGTGCGACGATTACGCGGTGGCGACGATTATGCGAGGAAATACGGTACATCTCGTCTTGCTCTTGCTTCTCTTATTTTCCTTCGCAGAGTTGACAACGCTAGTGCAGTAACGGTTAATCTAAATTTGTTGTCTATTGTTACCGGGAGGAAGAACGCTCTATCCTCGACATAAGTTGCGGTCTTTTCTAATGCGCAAGAGGCCTTGCGTTTCGCGTTGTTCTTTTGTTTGTGTTCCGTACTGCAAGTCTTAATAGTTCTTTCTGCGTGTAATGTTATGTTTCGTGTTTAGAAATCATGGATCCGAAGGAAATTGAGAGGATTGATCATTTTCTGCGAAGCGTAGAAAAAGAAGAATCAGTGAACCGAGCTCTTCAACAACAGTGTACTGCAAGGTGCTATTTGTTTGATGACGACGATAGTGTTTGTGAACCGTTGGATGACACTAGAGCATCTGATGACGAGAATCATTCACTGAATGAAAGTGAACATGATGCGGGAAGTGAGGAGTCTGGCGAATCTGAAGATGAAATAGACAATCCTTGCGTAGAGCCTGATCAAGTTCCATATCTGTTTGGTAAACACTTGATCACTTTCCGTGTCTCTTCGTTTGTTGTTTCGCTCTTCCCTTTTTTCTCTGTCTTTTCTAGACTGTTGTTTTTCTTCTTGGGTCTGATAATTCTTATCACGATAGTTCTTGTACCGTGAGTAACCCTGCTGGTTATTTTGTTGCCTTTGGAAGTAGCCCTGTCGATCTTCATTGACATAGGATCTACCGTCATTATCCTGGTTTCGGTATCTATTATTTCTCTGTTGATTCTGTTCTCTGTCAGAATATCTGTTGAATCGTTCATTCCTTTCCCTATCCTGATAAGGTCTGTATCTATCTTGGTCTCTATTATACTGATATGATCTTTGTTGACCTCGATAGTTATTAGACTGATAATTCCTATATGGCTCTTGATTATACCTATAATCTCTCTGTTGGTCATCATACCTATTGTTCCTATTGTGACCTGTCCATTTTGACTCGTTTTGACCTGTCCTTTCGGTTTGTTGAGGCCTGTCCATAACCACTGCGTTCACGGTTTTACTCTCCGTCCTTCCGCTTTTTATAATTGTGGGTGAAATGGATGTATGATCCAGCCTACGAAGTAATCGTCCATCGTGGCTAAATCGGCTACTTCAGACGAAACAATGTTACGTCTGACCTCTACCGGTAACTGACCCGAAATGGTCTCTAGAATTTCTTCCTGGGTCAAAGGTGGGTCAAGAAAACGGAGTCTGGCCAACTGAGATGTAAAGAATTCCGAGTAGCTAGTAGGACCAGTACTACTATACTTCCTCGAGTAAATCTCAGCTCTCACAGCATGTTGAGTTTCGATTGACGAAAATCGCTTTATGAATGATTCTGAAAACTGCTCGAAGTTGTCAAACGTGTAACGAAATGCGCGGAACCAATTTAAAGGACCATCTGCTAAATGCCTCTCTACTATCCGTAGCTCCCTGTCTCTGGCTACATGATGTTCCACAAGTTAGTCTTGTAAATTTCGTATGAACTCGATCGGATTTAAGCTTTCTGAATTAGAAAACTTTTTAATTTTCTCATCATAACTTCTCACAATTGTGACATTAGACCTATCGTTGGGTGTCGATGTTATAAAGTCTCTAGGAGCATATTGTGAGTACTCGTATTGGGAACCTCTATCCTTTGTCTAGGCTGTTCTACAGCTCCTGTCCCATTCGAACGAGCTATGAAGTTCATTGCTGGGGCCGTAGTATCTAACCCATCGCTAGGATTCTGAACTATACCTGCCCTATCGGAATTCATAGTGCTTTTTAGTGACTCGAATTGTGCCTTAAACTCTCTTCTTAAAGCATTAACGTCTACATGTTCACTTAAGTTGAATTTGGATAACTCCTGCCTTGATTTCATTCAACTCTGATGTCTTTTTTTCTCTCTCCGAATTTACATCTAACCTGACCTGATCTAACTTGAGAGTAACGTTCTTAACCTGAGATTCAAGATTTTCCCTAAGGTTATTTATGCTATCGGTATTCGATAACTGAACTGAATCGCTCCTTTTCTCAGCGTCTTGTCTTGCCTGAGAAATATCCTTGTTTAACCTAATTTCGGCCTTAGCAACTTTTAATTCTAATTCAGATTTGACATTATTAATGACATCCTCATTAATCTTTGTGATTTCACCTCTTATTATTGTGACCTGTTCGCTAACAATGGCCTTGAGATCTATTTCAAGATCCTTTCTCAAAACCTTGTTATGATCATCAACTTTTTCCCTTAAAGAGACCATATCACCCTCTAATTTTGATTAGGTCCTTTGTGTGGTGATAGCCGCGTTAGAAAATTGTAACTGAAGGGCATCTAAGCTAGTTTTATTCTCCTTCTGATTGTTTTCCAGTTCCAGTCTAACATTTCTGACGTCCTCCTTTATGCCAGAAATATTTGACTGCATGCTGGTTAAAAGTGTTTCTGTGTTTAAAATTTTAGCCTCAGTGCTAATTATCTTTTCCTGAGTGCTAGTCACCTTTTCCTGAGTGGCATCAAGCTTAGCCTCAGTACTGATTAATCTTTCCTGAATAGCATCAAGCTTAGCCTCAGTGCTAATGATTTTACTTTTAGTATCAGTGATATCGTTTTGTGCTAAATCAAGTTTAGCCTCCGCAGTGGCTACACTAGAGCGTACATGTCTAACCTCTACATTAACATTGCTTATATCTAATTCAGGGTGTCTACCGGTAACGAAAGTAACGAATTTTACAAATGGGTAACGAAAGTAACGGAAAAGTAACGAATTTTACATACTGGTAACGAAAATTTTCCGAAGGCGGATTGAATCATTTAAACTCGCGCCTCTAGGCTCAGAGATTGCGATGGAGCGAGTTTCACGCAAGCGGCGTCGATTGCATAAGCTATATTTCCCCGTGCCCGACCTCGAGGAAATGCATATTGAGGATACCCTGAGTGGTATACATCGTTCAGCGTATATTTTTGGCATCAAGATGACTTTTTAGTTTTGTGTGCAATATTTTTATCTGTATTATTAGGAAACCTGACTTTTCGCGCGACGTTTATTCGCGAAAACTTCTGAAATTAATCAGAAACCTCGCATTTATTTGGAGACTATGTCAAATTGAAGTCCAGAAATAACGCGAAATAATTTAATGTCGTAATCTTGCGAAATGTTGCCGTTTCGAAAAAGGATTTTGAGAAAGCTTCGAAATACGTAGGCTATAACTTATTTTAAAAATCTGTCTCGTAAATTTGCGACATCCAGTATGGTTAATTCGAAATTCCGTTATATGTCGATTTTTCCTTCGAACTTCGGTTCCATCGGATATATTATAATCCAACCGGTTATTTCGAAAACTTGTATAATTCGTGATTCGCATTCGAAAGAAATCGTGTCCTCTAGTCGTATTATTCGTGCAATCCTCTCAGAATAATTCTTAATATTTGATACCTACTTCGAACATTCATACTCAAGACGGCCGGCTGACCGCACGACTTGCCTGCGGGAATCTCGTCAAATGGACCGAGATCGACATCAGTAGCGTAAAATCATAAAACCCCGTCCCCTTTCGTGAACTTGTGACCACGAGGACTGCGGGATTCCCGTCAAAGATGATAGGACACCAATCACCAAACATTCCGAAACCTACTCGGCACTTTTCCCATGACCGTATACTTAAAAGTGTACGGGGAGCTAGAAGTGCATCAACCCACTTAGAAATGGCGTTGCGATACTAATTTCTCCTCGTGATCCACCCTGAACTGATGAGCTCCCAACCACAGCATAGGGACAGCGGGAATCACGGCGCCGGCCATACAACTTGTCCATAACTACTCGTGAATTTTAACCATGCCCAACCCTGAGCTTGCCTCCACCATTCTGTCAGGACGAAGAGACAATCGTTCAACGGCCGGGTGCGACGCGGTATGCATAATATCGCGAGGACAACGTGAATCTGGTAAAACGGCCGAGAGCTGCAGCGATTGCGATACATGGCGATATTTCTCCGCATTCAATGACGAGGAAAACTGGATTCTTGTCAAACGGACGGTAAGTGGCGCCGATTGCGTAGTAATGCTATATTTTCTCGTGCCCGACCTCAAGGACAATGGAAATCTCGTCGAACGACTAAAATTGACACCGATTATCTAAATCGCGATATTTATCCGCGTTCTATCGCGAAAACTACGGGAATCTCGACAAACGGGTGAGACCAGCGCCGATCGTGTAACATCTCGAAATTTCTCCGTACTTGACTGCGAAGACAGAATTCCGTTACAATCACGTAACGTCCTTTTAAATTTCTTCGTGATCTACCGCGGGGACAAAGGATGTCTCGCCAAACGGTCAAGAGCAAAGCAACCTCTTGGCAATTATAAAAAAGCTTGTAGTTTAACGTGACCGTTAATCTTGAGATCATGAGCCACGGGACCTCCTTTTTACGTGGAATCCGAACCACAGGACATGGCATTTCACTTCGAAAATCTCACATGCATTGACCGGGAATCGAACTTGGCAATTATAAAAACGCCTTGTGCACAAGACGACATATTAGCTGAAACAACTCATTTGATAATAAATATCTAGTATTTATTTATTATTTTTAATTTTTTATAACTCCCTAAGTGAATTGTATTTACCGCTTTAAACACAGTTCATTGCTGTTTTTCTTCACTGCGTGGTGAGCCCCTTTGCTTGCAGACCGCAGACGTATCTTGAATTCAAAGGTAACTAAAATTAACTAAAAGGTAGCTAAAAAGTAACTAATTTTTACTTCATGCTTACAGTAGACACCCTGTAATTGTACAAGCCTTACATCTCCTTGAACACCATCTACACTAGTTTCTACATCATTTATTTTTTCCTTAATTTCTTTGGATCTGTCAGAAATTTTGCGGTTACTATCCTGTAAACGCTTAAGGGATAAATGAAGCTGGGACATATCAGCTTGAGCTGAATCTGAGATCTTAGTCACTGTTTCGTTTAAATTATTTAAGTTCGTTTGAGTATTTGACTTAATATCAGCTAAGTCTTGCTCCTGCTTGCTTAGCTTTTCCTGCATGGCATGTAACAATGCCACGACATCGTCCATAGTCGCCGCACCTTACATTTTACAATACTAAATGGAGAAATACAGAAATGCAACACATATATAGCAGAATTGACATACTCAAAATGACCCTTTTCCCCAATATGAACAATATAGTTTGTTTTGCAGCTATACTTATTAACTAATTTAAATCTATAAGAAAATAGTAGGTATATGCGCATAGTGATTCATATTAGAACTAATTAAAGTTATAATCGCAAGTCTAGCTTATTGAATTTATTGTTAAATAGAAATGAATTTAATATGACTGATGATTTTCCAATTATCATCGCCGGTAACAAGCATAAAATGGCCGACAAGCATGGAGTGAAAAAAGATCCCCATATGCTGCCCCATATGACCTCGTTGATCTATAAAAGTTTCCAAGGCATGTCTCTTATGATCAAACCGTAATCATTTACAATTACATTTAAAGCAAAGCAAAAATATCTAATGAATTTAAATTAAATGACGATACTTCTATCTGTATACCAGGTAGATTGAGTAAACTCAAGTTCACGTTTCTAAGAAACGCGAATTCCCAACGAATTCTATAATCGTTGCAGTGCCAAAGACAAATGCTGACGACTAGAAATTCGAACAAGTCAACTCGTTAACCGCATGAAAAATGGGTTCTTTTACGAAGATGACTATCCATTAGAGTGCTCGAGGATGCCAAACCGAATGTCACAATGATTAATGTGCCCATCCACTACGACACTCGAATTAAAACAATTCGATCGCCCCACGTTGAGCGCCATATTAATGTGCACCCATATCCACGTGGTCTTACCTGGTGAAATCCGAAGAAAATGCAGGATCGTAGAATCTGGAAGCCCCGGCTGAAAATAACCCCCAAGACACCACCACCAAGGATAGACCATGGATAGGGATACCACAAAAATTAAAAAGAATGTGATAAGAAGATGCCAGTGGTCTATAAAAAAAATGAAAAATAGCCCAAAGTGAGCTACCAAGACTCTTAAAGATAATTAAATTAATCTAATCTCGGGCACGTTAAAAAGCATCCTAGCTAATAATCCCCTGGTTCTCAAAGCACATTCGTATGAATTTTAAAATTTAACAAAAGTTTATTAACTGAAACCGCAGTGTCCTGAAGTAGAAACTCCACTGAACAAAAGTTTATAATCTTATGCCTCTGCCGAAGCATGAAAAATGTTTCAGTAACAACCGCCTTAATTAGGCCACACAAACTGCCTATCGTCTCATCATTATGAACTAAGTTCAAAAAAAAAAAAAAAATGTTTACACACAAAATATTCTGATATGATCGTAAACCCTTTTTGACATATTTATAAAAATATTCTATTCAATCGTAGCAATTAATATATACATATTTTACATAATTACATTTTATTTCTGAGATTTAGTTGCGTCTAGAATTATTCATCTCGTTAATTTCATGTATTCATATACATTTATTTCGTTTCAATTTTCAAGTCTGTGCCGTCCTAAATGACAAACAATTAAGCTAATCGGACATCGTATTGTTAATTATAATAATTATGTTTCAATTCACTTTCTCTCAGATATTAGATTTTCTATCACTCAATATTTTAGTTATAAATAGCTCAAGTTTATACAAGTACACACATCAAAAAAAGTTTTGCATCACCTCGGTTCCCAGATCTCCGGCATATAGACGTTGACTGTGTATATTGTATCCAAGATACAGTCCCTTTGACTGTTCATAGATGTCACTAAAACTGCTCAAAGATGTAAACAACCATGCATGAGCAGGGCCTATTAGACGGAGGGGGTACGACAGCCGATCAGTTCCAGTCATTCCACCAGGACGAAGGTACGCTGCTCATGTTGTCTGTAGTTCTACCATGCCTAGAAGGTCAATACCGCAGTTCGATCGCGTCCGCATTGTTACTTTGTGTCAAGAAGGGCTCTCAACAAGGGAAGTTTCCAGGCGTCTCAGAGTGAACCAAAGCGATGTTGTTCGGACATGGAGGAGGTACAGAGATACAGGAACTGTCGATGACAGGCCTCGCTCAGGCCGCCCAAGGGCTACTACTGTAGTGGATGACCGCTACTTACGGATTGCCGCTCGGAGGAACCCTGACAGCAATGCCACCATGTTGAATAATGCGTTTCGTTCAGCCACAGGACGTCGTGTTTCAACTCAAACTGTGCGCAATAGGCTGCATGATGCGCAACTTCACTCCCGACGTCCATGGCGAGGTCCAGCTTTGCAACCCCGACACCATGCAGCGCGGTACAGATGGGCCCAACAACATGCTGAATGGACCCCACGGAATTGGCATCACGTTCTCTTCACCGATGAGTGTCGCATATGCCTTCAACCAGACAATCGTCGGAGACGTGTTTGGAGGCACCCTGGTCAGGCTGAACGTCTTAGACACACTGTCCAGCGAGTGCAGCAAGGTGGTGGTTCCCTGATGTTTTGGGGTGGCATTATGTGGGGCCGACGTACGCCACTGGTGGTCATGGAAGGCTCCGAAACGGCTTTACGATACCTGAATGACATCCTCCGACCCATAGTGCAACCATATCGGCAGAATATTGGAGAGGCATTTGTCTTCATGGACGACAATTCTCGACCTCATCGTGCACATCTTGTGAATGCGTTCCTTCAAGATAACGACATCGCTCGACTACAGTGGCCAGCATGTTCGCCAGACATGAACCCTATCGAACATGCCTGGGATATGTTGAAAAGGGCTGTTTATGGACGTCTTGACCCACCAACCACTCTGAGAGATTTACGCCGAATTGTCGTTGAGGAGTGGGACAATTTGGACCAACAGTGTCTTGATGAACTTGTGGATAGTATGCCACGGCGAATACAGGCATGCATCAATGCAAGAGGACGTGCTACTGGGTATTAGAGGTAGTGGTGTGTACTGCAATCTGGACCACAAATGCTGAAAGTCTAGCTGTATGATGGTACAACATGCAATGTGTGGGTCTCATGAGCAATAAAACGAGCTGAAATGTTGTTTGTATTGATCTCTATTCCCTTTGTATTTAACGGTTCCGGAACTCTTGGAACCGAGGTGATGCAAAACTTTTTTTGATGTGTGTATTAATATTACAGTCTTTCCAATTAAACTCTATTCTAAAAACAATTGTTACTAAATCTTAACAAATATTAATGATGTTGTTACAATACTTGGTTTCTTAAATGTTGGATTCAAAATTGTACATTAGCTTTCCACTAGCTAAAATCGTGACTGTTTCACGGTCAAAATAATACACCGTAGTGCACTCAGCAATAGCTCTAAAGCTAATTCAGTGCTGGAACAATTGATATTGACTATCCACATGTCAAATATCTCCTAAATTGCAATTCAATTACGCAGACAAAATTCCATTATTACCATATCATCGCTTAACAGCTCTTAATAAATTCCAAACATTACGAATATTACACAAGTTTTTATACAATCGTGGATAAATATGTTGCTTCAAATTAGCCAAAAGTTAAAGTGTCGAGAATAATCTTTATCAGAACAGTGATATATTGTATTCACAAGTCTAAATAACTGTGTGAGAATTTGAAGTCTGTTTCTCTCCTTACATTACATATTGTTTTAGATCCCTTATTTGGGGGTGGTTGGATCTAAAACGGAAGAGTTATTGTGTTAATTTATAAGGAAGTGCCTAAAAGGGAGTAGCTTCCCGTAGTCGGGCAAGCTGACCAGTGTAGAGTGTTGTTTAGTGTTAGGGTGCTTTTATAAATGATGTAAGTGTATTTTAGGGGATGGAACTTAACGTACAGGTCAACGCGCTGTTCTTCCAGCTGGTTGGCTGGCTGGCAGGTTATGTAACCGATGTGAACGCGTCAGCTTTATGGCGCGCGCCGCTCCTATCAGTCAGGCCTACACGGGAATACAGCGCAAGTATCTGGCTACTGTACGTCACGTCTAATCGTGACGGAGGATTCAGGATGGACTTTAGGTCGTGAAGAGGCGTGTAAAGTAGTAATACAGGTGTAGCGTACTGACCAAGTGTTTATTGGTCAGTAATAATGGAATTATGAGTCCCTTTTAAGGGATGTGGTAAATGTTACAATGTGTACAAACTCGTGTATACAAGTTGGGGGTAGAGGTTACAAAAGTACAGGATTCTGAACACTGCTGACTCACTCACCTGATGATACCAGCGATAGCCTCCGGCCGCCGCACTGAAAGACTGGTAATTGAGAGAGAGACTGCCCTAGTTAAGGCCTCCCTTTATAGTCTCCGGCGTTGTGCTGAATAGATGTCCTAGTTAATTGTGTGTCGCTGTTTGTGGTAGTGATGCAATTATTGGGTAAGCTATCCAGACTGGCTAGCTGCCCTTGCGTGTTAATAGATGTTGGCCTGGGCTTACAGGATTTGCCAGTTAGGGGTAGTTTGAATAGATGATGGGGGGATGGCCTCCAGGGGGTGCAGACCGCTGGGGGTTGTACAAGCCTCTTCCCCTATTTAGTTCGCGTCCCCGCGAACGGGAACGGAACTTGGGGTTGGGGATGTTGATGCAGCAGTTAGTTCTTGAAGTTCTTGAAGCCCCCTCGTATCTTCTGTTGGTGTCGTCCTTCGTCGTCGTGTGGATGTGGTGATGGCGTGTAGATGTGTAGGTGTGAGATCAGCTCGTGTTCAGAGGGGTGGGTTATGGGATAGACATATATACATATAACATTCGACATTGGCATAGACATTACATGAAAAAAAAATTTGATATTGACATATTGAAAGTTTGCATTAAAAAAATATATAGTTCTGACGGTTATTCGGTACGTTGTTGTGCAGGGAGGAAAAAAACCCAGGGCTGAACGGATGATTGCGTTGTCCGCCCTATCTTAGGGAAAAAGTGCTCCCTGCAATGAGAAAGAGAGAAGAAATAGACAAAAATGGGTGTTCCAGGGTATAATTTAAGGGAAATATTCAAAGTGCATTTATTGATTTGGGATAAAACGGAACACCCTGACAAATGTGGAAGTTAGAAGAAAGAAAAATGAAGGAGACAAAAGCATAGACATTGTAAACATTGGTGGTCTTGATAATGATAACAGATATGACCTGATAATAGTAATAATAATCATTACATTTGTAATATTCCTGACGATTTATAAGTAAACATAGTAAACATAGTAATAATGATGAACATAGAAAAAATAATGGTTGCCATGTTGGTACCCTGTATGTATAGGTATGTTGGCCACCCCTGTGGAACCTTTCAATTGTATGATATGGCGAGAAAATACAAAATAATTTACAATTATCAACTATCATATATACCTTGTAGAGCTCTGTTACATGGCCAGTTATTGTATACCTCTTATTCTTTGTGCGCACCTTACCATCATGCCTTGACTACCGCTCTTTATTCGGCCGTTCCTGGTGCGGTTTAGTGGCTAGTCCACTATTCCCTCCTTGTACTTATTATATAACCTCGTGGTTTTCCGTCGTGGGTCGGAATTCCACCTTAGGGTCGAAGGTTCGGCACTTACAACCTCCGTGTCGCCCTTCGAGACTGAAGTAACGCTTCATTTGCGTATGCTGAATGTGTTTGCGTTCAGCGATGTTCATCATCCCACGTATGCTGTCCACCGCTGACCGCTGACGTTGTCACCTTTAAGGGTGCAACTAAAATCGATGAGTAGTGTATTTGTGTGTGACATAGATGAAGGTATGTGTATTTTGGTGTGGGTAATATATTTACAACAGACATATTCATGCTCCTAGTTATCTGTAAATCAAAAAAATGTATCAATGTAAAAATGTTATCTCTTCGTTGGGTGGTCTTCCTGTGTGGGTGAAAGTGGATTAATCATTAATAAGACATTACAATACATTGCAATACATGTATATATATAACACTTCATTGGTAGCGCTTAATTTGTAAAACTTAAAGTGTGGTGCCACTGAAGTCTAACTTAATCTAGGTGGGCCTATTTTAGCCTAGTGTTGTCGGGCTTACCCTGGTAACGGATTTTTAGCCACCAGGTGCCGAGCGGCTTAATCTTAATCCTATTTATATTAATATGTTGCCGGGCTTACCCTATACGGTGCCGTAATGTCGTTTCTTAATGTGTTGTCGGTCTTACCCCGGTAGCGGAATTTTGGATACCGGGTGCCGATATATTCTACCTTAATTATACTTATTTTACTGTATTATCGTTAACCTATGTGATATCGGGCTTATCCTGATGACGGATTTACGTCGCCATCAGGTGCCGAGATATTCTACCTTAATCTAAAAAGAAATTTCCTTAATTTTAAAACTATGCTGTATGTACAAGCCGAGTAGACCTTATTCTAAAGCCGAAATGTGCTGTGCTCAATTGTAGCAACAGCGGTGGTTGAATTTGCTTATATCTAAGTGACCTTAAAAATGGCACTGTAACTTAGGTACTAAAATTTAGATGGAGGCTCGTCCGTCCGATTACTCTCGCGGGGGCCCTTGTAGTACATTGTTGAGACCGGAACCCAACAATGCCTCGTAGTCCCCTCCATTTTAATCCTAATGTCGACGTTTATCAACTAGTATTAACCTAGTCGCAGGCGGCTTGCGGTGCCCCTGAGCAAACCGTTTCCCCCGCTGTATTTATCAGCTCTTTACCTTTGCCTTTGCGTATGTAGTCGTAGTTGGGTCTGCCCACTTTAACCCTTTGAGTTGCTCGCTGTGCAACCCATTTAATGCCCTTTGGCTGCCCGATGCGTCGCCATTTATGTGGGCATTGGACATCGTCCAATGGCATAGTATGATTTTCGCCTTTATTGGCAATCGTAGTATGCTTTTCGCAGTGTAATATTCTCTTCGCCTTTATTGGCCGCCGTAGTATGCTTTTCGCAGTGTAATATTCTCTTCGCCTTTATTGGCCGCAATAATATTTCACTCCAGCGCACAGGAGTCTTGCTTCCCGCTGTAGAAGCCCTACTTACTTGATTTTAGCTAGAAGTCTAGTCATAATGGGGTCGTCTCTAGGGTCATCCCCTGAGTCCGGCGCGGAGTGAGCTATTTCTCCCACCATCCTCAGAAAGTCTCCCCTGCAGGTCTTGGCTTCGACGACCGTGGCACATAGTGGGTGTAACTGTCTCCGACAAGGGGGATAGGCTAGATGCACCCCTAGATCTTGACGTTTGCCCGTGCCAGATCCCGAATGCTTCGACCTTACGTGGTTCGTCTGTTCGGTCGGGTCAGTGATTTGTTGAGCCAACTGGGGTAAGGGTCATCATCGCCTTCCCCAGCTCTGCTCCAGTGTGGTGCCTCTTGCCTTCGGCTTATGCTGTTATCACCAATCAGAGTGTTTCAGATTCCTTTACCTTTAAATTTTAAAAAAATATGGGCGTAACCTGTGTAAATAATTTAAAAATGTAAAATGTAAAATATTTCAAGTGTTGTGGGGCTGTAGAGCTTCTAAGTACATAGACTACTTCAGGTCTACTGCTGCTACGTCGGCTGTCCAGCGATAATGCTCTGTTAACCCTTTATGGAGGTGTTAGTAGGGTCTATGATGTCAGGTACCCTGTTATTAGGATCTGGGGGTAGTTATTTGTAGAGTGGGCTGAAAGCATGGTAGGAAGAGGTTGTGCATCTTTGGGCTCAAATAAATGGTGGCCTTGAGCCGGTAATGCTACTAGGATTGCTCTTACAATGAGTGGACTGGGGAGGTAATTCCCGGGATTGCAAAAATATGAAAATTCCATGCAGGTTTGATAGTAATATCCCTGGTAAATGGATGGGATACTCATGCATGTATCTGGATATGAGGCATCTGCACTCATGTAC
Source organism: Meconema thalassinum (assembly GCA_946902985.2). Lineage (NCBI taxonomy): Eukaryota > Metazoa > Arthropoda > Insecta > Orthoptera > Tettigoniidae > Meconema > Meconema thalassinum. The sequence continues at coordinate 87,530,828 of OX336393.1, forward strand.
GGATAGGTGTAGGGTGAGGCATAATACTAATATATTCCTGTCATGCGGGAGTATTTAATTAACAAAAAATGGTTAATATATTTATAAAACTGTGGCCTCATCTCTCATTTGGAGATGCGCATTATGCTTATTTGATGTTTGCCGACCCACCCCTAATACTCAGGTGGTAGCATCGTGATCCAAGGCGTAGTAAGCCTTCTCTTTAGACGCATGAAGTCTATCAACCCCTATGTATACTTTGTAATGTAGTGTAGCTGTTTTGATCGTGTTCATGTGTCTGCGTTGGTCATGTAGGATGTGGGAAGGTTATTGGAGGGGAGTAAGGTGGTACGCTGGTAGCCTGTGCTTCTGTCATCCTCCCTTGGTCCATGTCTGCTTTCTATCCGCTCCTTGGGATAGTAAAGCGTCGTGACACTGTGACGTCACGACTTAACCTGGTCTGCCATTTGTAGTGTGAATGTGGCCAGTGGTCGTAGTGCGGGTCACGTCTGTCCATTACTAAATGTCACAATTGTTTTTGCAGTGTTAAAAAAAATGTGTGGCATCATGATTGTTTTGTGCTTGTAATTTCATGGTCAATGCCGATACAACAATAGTGTCTGTCCCCAGCAATATTGCAATGTGATGAAATCTGCAAGTCAGCGGTTTGTATGTGTAATGGCAGGCTCGGATGTTATGTATGTCATCCGCCGGCGTGTGCTTTCCTGCACGTATGCGAGTGTTGTCATTGTTCTAGATTCCTGGCGGACTAATGTAGCAATTCGTACTATTTGCTAGTACTATTGTGTGTCCACTATTCCATAAGACCTTTGTCTTATGAAATTTTTGGACCTGTGTTTGGGAAATATATTTTCCATGTGAGGTGTAATTGAAATTTTATGCCTGGCTTTTGGCCGAAGGAAATGTGGTATTATCTGGTTCTGTAGTTGTATGGGCCAATTTCGGTGTGATTGAAAGCCTGGATAGTTGTTTTCCCTGGTGTCCAATTTTTGCTGGGATTTGGCCCCGTGATCTATGTAATTCTCTGTGTTATATGTCTGCGTTGTGTTTCAGGGCTTGAGGTGTCCCCAGTGTGGTTTTTGCTTGTGTCTCCCGTACCAAAAATACCGTTGGTTAGTTAGTTTTTGGTACGAGTGTGGTGTGTGATCATGGGTTCGGACCCGGATTAGTGTAAAATGCGCAGATGGTAATACGCATTCCTGTTAAGAGTTTGTATATTTTTGAATTCTCCTCGTAGTGTAATTTGGGATTTTGTGGGGTTCTGAACTCGGCTTAAATGATGCCGTGTGTTCTGCTCTGAGAGCTGCTAGCATATTGCTGTCTGTAAGCGTGCAGGTTACTCATGAGACTTGTGTTATCGCTGAGTGTGGCGGTATTGAATTACAATGTCGTGCGCGCTCACTTGTTACTTGTTTTGATAATGCTCTGTGTACGGCACATGTGTGTCTAATCGGCTTGCTCTCTGTGACTGTGAGTAGTGCTTTCCGCACTGTAAAAAAGGAAGGAAGCTTGTAGTTTAACCAGACCGTTAATCTGTAGATCATGAGCCACGGGACCTCCGTTTTACGTGGAATCCAAACCACCGGACATGGCATTTCACTTCGAAAATCTCACATGCATTGACCGCACTGTAAAAGAACCTCTCACTAACTACATTTGTGTCCCCTAATTTTGTGTTAACTGTAACGTGGTTCGAATATGTCCTTATCCATTGTACAAAATGTCGTTATACACGAGTGTCTCCGGGCCGCTAGTCGCGTGTTTGGTGACTATGTGCCGGAGGCGATTTTGTTGTTTTTCATTTACGACCATCCGTTGGTGGAACTGTCCCAATCTATTTTAGCTTCCTACTTTTTTTTTCTATCCTGCAAATGGATAGCTACCCGACCTTATATTCCTGGTATTCAGAAGGTTGCGGGTTTTGAGACCGTCTTTACCCAGAGTAATTGTTTCTGGCGCTATTCTGGGCTGTGTCTCCGGGACAGTTCTGTCGAGTGTTAGGATCGTATCCTGGCGCGGTCAGTGAGGTTCGAAGGCTATTTCTTGGCCTTCTTTCCACGTCTGCCAGTGGGATTACTTCCCTTTCTTTTGATAGTGTTTTACTGTCATGTGGCAATGTAAATTGATTGTGTGATTTCCAAAATATGTAGGGTTTCCCAAAGTCTGGGATTTTCATCCTATGGTGTGTTTGCGTTTTAGCTTGCGTGTTGTTATGGAGGGGAGAAAAAGTCATGTTATAGGCAGTGTAACGTGTCACGTATGCCTATGGATGCAATATATATAGTTCAACTTGGCCAATTTTTCCTTCATCGGGCCTAATGACTGAGGCAGAGAGAAGAAAAAAAAATGAGCTATGCCCCGCTCCGTATTAAGAGAGCACTTTGAAAAGGTATAAAAAATATATTGTGTCTCGCCTGCATCCTGCTTTATGCTGATTAAAGCAGGTTGCCCGACGGCGATAGTCTGTCAAAATTGTGTCGTAAACACTATGAAAAATGCTTAAAAATGGTAAGTAGTACCTGAGCGTACTATCCACCTAGTTGGTGACGTTAGCACTATAGTAGTCTAGTTACGTCTCAGGGAAATCTACCACTTTTGAAAAATAGTTTGAGATTCTTAATTCTTGCTACAATGAGGGCTCTCGCCCGCCACAAGGGAATCTATCAAACTGTGGGACCGGATCATAGAACATTTAGTCATTTCCACCTAGAAAGACCCGCTTAAGCTCTATGCTGTGATTTGATGCTTACTGTGTTCGGAATATCTCTTTCCGGCCTTAAGCCGCGTGGCTCACCTGATGGGCTTCCACTTTGCTATGGATATTAAAAACTTTACGCTATCCGAGTTATAATATGGACCCTATGTTCAGTAACCATTGATGGCCTGTGAAAAAAATGCTAGGGGCTCAAAAAATCAAGAAGAATTTAGACTTATACACCTTTGGTTTAGCCATGTTGCACTGCATATACATTAAAAAAAATGTGCCGTTTACGTTAGTGGGTCTTTATGTGTTTATTGCCGTATTTCTCCCGTGTAAACGAGCTTATGTGTGTGTCCCTAATATAGGTGCAAGTGTTATTAGTTTATTTCTGTGTCCCTGGTGGAAGTCGTTATTCTCGTCCGAGCGTCCGTGCTCTGGAAGACTCTGAAGACTTCCGCCCTGTTACGAGATTATAGGCCCCTGAAATCCACTGAGGCGCTTCTTTGCCATTTTTCGGGGGAGTTTGTAGCAAAGTAAGCCTGGGCCTACTTCCACCGTAGCGCGTGTCTGTAGGTTTGAGTGTGCCTGTATTCGAGGGCCTAATTGCGCTCTGCGCTACCCTAGTAGAGTTTACGGGGGTGTGTGTATTTTTGACTGAGTGGTTTTGTGGGGTAGGTATTAACACCTTTCCTATACCCCGTGTACCGTGTGTGAGTGCGTGGTCACGATGTGCGTGCGTGTATCGTGCATCCTAGGGACTGAATGCAACACCCTCTTATGCATTCGCATCTGGGGTACTAATGCCGGTGTTCGCCTCCGTTCTGGCAAACTTGCCCTTTGAACTGGCGGTAAAGGCCGCTTAATTGCCTGTCTCTGCCCTGGCAATGTGGTGGCGTGTAGCCTGACCGCTTTCTGGCCTGTGGCCACGGTAGACTCCTGCCATTGTGTTTGCCTATCTGTGTGGGTGTATGTAGGCTTTATATACTGTAGGGCGGGCTCTACGTCCTCAGCCCATGACGTGGTTACGTCCCGTTGTCTCCCTGTCATGTCATGTGTGTCTGAGGGTCCTGGATTCAACTCCCTCTCGTTCGTCCGTTGCGAGGGGGTTGGCCTAGGTTCTGCTGCCCGGTTTGGCAAAATTGCCTTCCGAACCGGCGCTAAGGGATGTGTAGTGGTGTAAGCTTGTCCCCGCAGTGTATTGTAGTCTAACCCGGCCGTCTCCTGGACTGTGGCCATGGTGACCTCCTTCCCATGTGTGGCAGTACATGGCTAGAGGGACATCCTCGCAAATTGCCGAGTTAGCGTATCTACGCTTATGTCCTCTCTCGGCTGGGCTGGTGGCCCTGCCATGTACTCAAAGATGGCTTAGTGAGCCCGGAGCTCCTTATGTTCGCCCCAAATTTGGGCGTACTGCCTATTGAGGCACATGGCCTGCTGGCAAATTGCTGTATGAGTGTGGTTGTGTTTTGTATAGGTTTGTGGCCGCCAGTTGGAGAAACGCTTGCTCACGAATTAACTCCTTGTACTGAGTGTGTAAAATCGTGTAGTGCACCCTCAACCTGTCGAGGGTTGCATTATTTATTACGGGACCATATGTGGTGATCGATTGGTCGTGTATTCTGTGTCTTTGGATATGGATCCTATTGAGGTGCTCATGTATGTGCCTCAAGAGCGTATGTGCGTATCTTAATCGCGCTGTCCTACCCTCTGACGGGGTGTATGGCTGTTTGCCCTGTATTGCCCCGATCTTTGTTTGGAGTGCCCGTATTTGTGTTTGCCGGCTTTGTATGTGCCTCTGGCATCTGGACAATAATGCTAATAATATTGGCGTACCCCTACTGCCTTTATGCCTTAGAATCTCTGTTGTCTCTGCATGAGGTGCCATTCCGAATGAAGTGTATGCGTATTCTAAGAAAAAAAACTGTGCGTGTTTGCCAGTGTATCCTGTGTCTCTCTGATTCTTTCTGGGGCTGGGGGGTTGGTTTGCTAAGAATTTCCCCTGTGTAGATAATGCAAAGCAAAAAAAACTGCTTTCTGTCTGAGAGGAAAGAAAAAAAAATTTCAGTCTCGCTTGGCTATGTGCGGTACGGAAGGGGTCGTTTCTACTACGAGGGCTCGTTGTTTGAGTCCTATTTTACTGTGCGTAGTAGAGGTGCCTCCACCATCTGTTTTAGATCCCTTATTTGGGGGTGGTTGGATCTAAAACGGAAGAGATATTGTGTTAATTTATAAGGAAGTGCCTAAAAGGGAGTAGCTTCCCGTAGTCGGGCAAGCTGACCAGTGTAGAGTGTTGTTTAGTGTTAGGGTGCTTTTATAAATGATGTAAGTGTATTTTAGGGGATGGAACTTAACGTACAGGTCAACGCGCTGTTCTTCCAGCTGGTTGGCTGGCTGGCAGGTTATGTAACCGATGTGAACGCGTCAGCTTTATGGCGCGCGCCGCTCCTATCAGTCAGGCCTACACGGGAATACAGCGCAAGTATCTGGCTACTGTACGTCACGTCTAATCGTGACGGAGGATTCAGGATGGACTTTAGGTCGTGAAGAGGCGTGTAAAGTAGTAATACAGGTGTAGCGTACTGACCAAGTGTTTATTGGTCAGTAATAATGGAATTATGAGTCCCTTTTAAGGGATGTGGTAAATGTTACAATGTGTACAAACTCGTGTATACAAGTTGGGGGTAGAGGTTACAAAAGTACAGGATTCTGAACACTGCTGACTCACTCACCTGATGATACCAGCGATAGCCTCCGGCCGCCGCACTGAAAGACTGGTAATTGAGAGAGAGACTGCCCTAGTTAAGGCCTCCCTTTATAGTCTCCGGCGTTGTGCTGAATAGATGTCCTAGTTAATTGTGTGTCGCTGTTTGTGGTAGTGATGCAATTATTGGGTAAGCTATCCAGACTGGCTAGCTGCCCTTGCGTGTTAATAGATGTTGGCCTGGGCTTACAGGATTTGCCAGTTAGGGGTAGTTTGAATAGATGATGGGGGGATGGCCTCCAGGTGGTGCAGACCCCTGGGGGTTGTACAATATCATTACTAATTACATTTTCACAAACAAAGTATTTCTTTCGTGTATCTCAACCGACCACTGTGAAACGAACGATTCAGTTTTCGCATAATTGAAAATAATTCCACTGGAGATCCTCCTCAAAGGAAAACCCGTCAAAACTACAGCATGGGAAAGTGCGTATCTTGAGAAGGTACCAATTAACCATTAGATTTGAACTCTAAACCAAGTTGGAGTTTCCCTTAAGAATCCACAAAAATTTAAAAACTGAACGAGGTCTCAAAGGGAGTCGAAATTAAAAGAATTTCAAAAATCTGGATTACCAGAAATAAATTTGCACAATCGCAAAGAATCGTACTATAAATCACTATGTTCCATGTCTATGCTCAATCTGCCAAAAATATAGACCTGCATGTCTATCCAAAAACTTGCATGAGCTTTCAAAAATATTCGAAGTCAAATTCAAAAAGTCCAGAGAATTTGTTCAAAGTCGAATTCACGTATACGACGGATTATGGGACATCTGCTTGAGCTAGAATTATTTTTATATAATTTTGACGTAGTCTTCTCCCTAAAAGGTTTCTCGTGTTGTCTTCCCAACAAACTATATTCTTCTATCTTATTCCCAAATTACATCTTAATGAAAGCAAGGTAGTGTTCAAAGTAACACTACAATAACTACTAAATTGAACTACAAAGTGAATTACATACTCGGACAGAAATGATTAAAGAATCACCCTAGCCCTCGTCTGTAATTCTTAACTACTCTAATCAAAATTGGTGAAAAGGAACATTCAAAAGCATGACAAATTCATACTGTCTACTATAAGAAAACTTCCAGCTACCTTGTTGAAGTTCTAGTTGAATGAAGTGAGAATGCTATAACACATACTCCTGCCTGGGATCGAACCCTATCTGCTCAGCTGCACCGATCACGAAACGACTGGATATCAAGAAGGCCCGATTACCGTTCGCGAACGAGACGAAGCTAACAGAAGTTCGTTTGACAAAGTTCATAGTTCTTTCACTTGCTAGAGAGCACGACAACATTGATGTAGTAAGCCAAGCTGGTTTCATTATGTAGCAGTACAAATTGTCATTCAGACTTTCATAATCTCTTCAATCTTCTGTTATAAAGCCGTATACTGTAGTTGCTCATATTGGAATCAAGTAATCATCCTGAGTATTCAACGCTGCTATGTGTTACATTTCTCGTCTGTGTTTAGCCCATATTCTGCATCTTCATATCGTAGCAATATCTCTCTCTCCTCATATCATTTATGACAATCATGGCTAAAGCTGTTTATTCTGTACTGCAATGTAGAACACGTTGTTGTATCATTGGCTTAAGAAGAAGTTATCATACGTGAATGCAAGTTCACTGCTCAAATTGAAGGTTAACACTGTCTGAAACTATAATAAGATCAGACGAAAATCCTATCACGTTATACTGTAACACGTATGTCGGATCAACTCCACGTTACCGAACAAACACGATTTCACGGCAACGCACGTACATGTGTTCAGACCAGAGAGCTCTGTGACCCTCCTCGCTGAAATTGTATTCAGTAATCAACTGTTCGTTTGCTCCCGCAAATCATACTGTGATCCACAATGCACCTTGTTCTCTGATCGACAGTAACTATCGATATATGTATCATTGTCGAGTTTGATAATCACATGTTATGATATTGTATGCATATAAAAGTTCTCAGTTATATTCCTTGATCCACAGGATGCATTTCCCATTCTTTGTTTCATACTGCATTGTGTATATTGCTCTACCACGGTGTTCAAAATAACGACAGTGGTGCTGTGTCCATCTTGTATTCAATACAGGTATTAAAATGTCAAACATGTGGTCGTCGGTATGTACGGCGGGTTGCTGACAGCTCCTAACCTTGCCACAGTACTACCGCGCACCTGCATTTCAAAGGAATTTCGCAGTACTGCCATCAGTGTTATTGCCAACTTAACCTATATCCAAATAAATACAAAATATGTCTCAGTACCATTAGCCGAATCATTGCTCAACGATCACAATCTTAGTCGTGGGAACAATGAAGAAAAATAAACCACAAATTCCTCCAATATTTGTTCAAACCAAGCCTCGTAAAGCGAATACTAGCCTGTTTACGTATAGAGGACAGCAAACACTTCTCTCATATGTTCCCAGAAAAAACAAAAATGTACTTGTCCTTTCTACGATGCATGAAGGAGATAACATCGACCCAGAGTCAGGAGAAGCGAACAAACCGAGATGCTTACTTTTTATAACCTCACGAAAGTGTTGTTGATGTTGTTGACAGGATGAAGTCTGATACTCTGTCTCTAGAATCAGCAATCGCTGGCCCGTAACTTGTTCTACATGCTTTTGAACCTTGGAGCAATCAACAGTTTCATTATTTTCAGAGACAAGACTAACGGAAGTGGCGTAAATCGCCGGAAATACTTGAAGGAGCTCTCAATGATGCTATGAAATGGTTACAAGATTCATCGTGTATTGATTGACTGCATTGCTCCTGATGTAAAGATGTGTTTGCGCAGCATTTTGGATATTGCAAAGGAGGACAGTCACCAAACTGTAAATCAGACAGACAATGGTCGCTCTGCTTATTGTGATAGAAAGAAGAACCGGAAAACCAAAACTAAATGCGTTTCATGTTTAAAGAGCACACATCACCATCATGTGTCCAGTGCGCGGAGAAAAGTCTTGAAATCGTGGAGGAGGAGGGGGATGATGACTAAATTCTTCAGCATTGGTGAGATCTGGCAAGTTCTGAACGGGTTTCCTGTATTGCACTCAGTGTTAGGTTCCCAGAACACACTTTTACCGAGGATTGTTTTGAAGCAGCCTTAGGTGATGAAAATTACTAATGACTGGTGCATTGAGACTTCAGTGGGTTTTCATTCTTTAATGTTTATTATTGTTTGCATTTTACATTTCCAGAGTTCGATTTTTAAACATTGGTAACCAGAAGTTCTGACGGACAGACGTTCAAAGTAGTCAAGTGAACTGAGTATGTCTTTATTTTGTGTCTTGCAGAATATTTTCTCAGCTGACTAGACATACATAATAAAGCTATGATATGACATTTCGGTGTATTGTGTTCGAAAAAATAATTTGTGCATTAAATAATGGCCCATGAATTCTGTGCGGTCGAAATGACCATGCGCGAGTTCTGGCGAAAGAATATCAGTGCGAGTTCTCCTGGGTTAAAGAGGAATATGAAAGAATTACAGCTATACTATCTAGGATATTGAATGTAATTTTAACAGAGCTTTCTGCAACATACCATATCGTGGTCATGATGAAAAAATTACTTCTCATGAAATGGAAATGTTCTGAGTGTAATTAAGTTACATGCTCTTGATGAATCTGTGCTGAAGGTTCTCATATTAACAATCAGAAAAGCATAACAAAATACTTCAGTCCAAAAATGTAAAATGGATTAGTATCACTATCGTCAAAGGCAGTTTTGAGATCAATTGTTCACAAAATTGAAAATGCTCCCTACGACCCAAGATGTACATAGGGGTGATCAGTGAAGTGTCTTGCTTAGATATGTAGAATTTGATGTAGGGAGTCGGTAACTAATCAAATCTTTTATTGGGTTTCATGAAATGACCGAAAATTACATTTTGAATATATTGGAAAGCATCGGTTACGTCTAAGTAAATGTCTTGGTCAGGAATATGATGGCGCTGCGAACATGAGCGACCAATATCAGGGACTGCAAGCACGTATCAATGAGAGAGTACTATCAGCTGTTCATGTACAATGTGCGAGTCAGAATTTAAATTGTTTTAAATGATTCTGTTAGTGTCATATCAGACATTAGAGACATATTTCTGTGCAGGAAATATACGAGGGTGGGTTGGCTTTTGTTTTTTCTCTAGCCTCTGCTCGTGCCTGTAAATAGCCTGTTGAGTGGCAAGAGTGTGGTATACCAGAAGATTACCACTCATTTCCCCCACTATAACCATTGCCGCTTACAATGTTGTTACGTCTTTTTGAGCAGAGTTGCAGGCAAGTAAACATGGCCGCTACGATTGATTCTACCGCCAAGTGTAAGTTACATAGTGTAATTCAGTTTCTTCAAACGGAAGGGAATAGTGCAGCAGATACTATTTGTAGAATGAGTTCTTGTGACTCAGAAGGGATGGAAATTATTTGCAGAACGAGTTCTTCTGATTCATGACAATGCCCACCCTCACAGTGCTGCTGTAACTCAAGATACACTTCAACAATTGTGATGGGAAGTTTTTGAACACCCGGCATGTAGTCTAACCCCCAATTCTGCACCGAGACTTCCAATTCTTCCCTGAACTGAAAAAGGTGGCCAGGAGGGCTGAGGTTCCACACTAATGACAAGCTTCAAAACAATATTACGGCCCATGCCAACTCGCTGGCAGCTACATTCCATGAAGAGAGGATTGGAAAGGTTGTCCACAGATATTACAATTGCCTCGAGCTTCACGGTGATTGTGTCAGAAAGTAATCCTGTTTGTGCATAACATTTGGTAATAAATTCATTTTGTAATTAACTCTTGTCTTTTTCTATGGACAATTGAAGGTTTTAAGAAAAAACCACTTCGTATGTGTTTACAGCAAAAGTTACGCACTGGCAATATTCAAACAATGCACTTACTAATGAATCGGTCAAAACAAACACAAAAAAACTGTCGGCAGGCCGGAAGGCGGAGGTAGATTTCACCGGGCAAACTAGGGGATAGGCTATAATAGTCAAAATATGCAGGTTTTCGTAGAAGGATCAGACCTCATTTATTGCAAGAAAATATTTTACAATTGGAGCTTAATTTTTTTTTTTCCGTCTTTCTATGCATATTCATATTTGCCAACTTTTACGTTTTTCCGTAAAATTTATACCGTTGTGTATAAAAAAAACATTCTTTTCTTCTTCACCACGAATTACAAAGCGTAGGTCGTGTTGTAGTTACAGAATAACATGTGAATTATCAGGGTTTCGACAGGAAACGAAATGTAATGAAAAGTAGTTAATTTTTGTCTGGATATTTGTAGGTTACGAAAATTCGCTGAGATCGGTTTAAATCATTTAAACTCGCTCCGCTAGGCTCTCTGAGTGTGATGAAGCAAGTGTCACGAAAGCACCGCCGATTGCGTAAGCTTATTTCCCCGTGCCCGCCCTCAAGGTAATGCATACCGAGGATACCTCGAGTTGTATACATCAGTTCAACGTTTGTTTTCGGCATCAATAAGAGGTTTTAGTTTCAAAAAAAAAAGCCTAACCCCTGGCACTATACAGCCCATGACTGGCTAAGGCCGACCAAGCGGCCGCTGCCCAGCCATCTGGCCTGCAGTTATTGGGGTGACGCGTGATCAGCGCGTCGAGTCCCCTCTGCCGTTAATCTTGGTATTCGTGATCGGGGCGCTGACTCACTGTTAGACAGCTACTCAATTGTCCTCACGAGGCTGAGTGCACCCCTTTCCAACCCTCACGTCAGTTTCAAAATCCCTGACGGAGCCGGGGATTGAACCCGGAGCCTCCGGGAGAGAGGCAGGCGCACTACCCCAACACCACGGGGCTGGCCGTTTTTAGTTTAGTGTGAAAAATTTTCTGTATTATTAGGAAACCTGACTTTTCGCAACATGTTTATTCGCGAAACTTTTGAAACTCGACAGAAACCTCTCATTTATGTTATTGACCTCAAAATTTGGAAACCATCTCAAATATAAGTCCAGAAATAACGGGAAATAATTTAATGTCGCAATCTTGCGAAATAATATAGTTTCGAAAAGAAAAACGCGAAAAAGCTTCGAAATACATTTATTTTAAAAATCTATCCGTCTCGTAAATTTGCGACATCCAGTATGGTTAATTCGAAGTTCCTTTATATGTCGACTTTTCCTTCGAACTTTGGTTCAATGGGTATATATAAACTAATCTAACCGGTTATCTCGAAATCTTGTTTAATTCGTGATTCGAATTCGAAAGAAAATGTGCCCTCTTTTATTATTCATGCAATCCTCGCAGAATAATTTGTATAATTCGATACCTTCTTCGAACGTTTTAGAATCACATCCTCGAGACGGCCGTCTGACTACACGACTTGCCTGTGGGAATCTCATCAAAGTGACAGAGATCGACGCTGGTCATGTAAAATCATAAATCCTGTGTCCGATCATTAACTTGTGACCACGAAGACTGCGGGAATCCTGTCAAAGGTGATTGGGCGGCCGTCACGAAGCATCCCAAAACCTATTCGCCACTTTTCCCATGACCGTGTTCTTAAAATCGTACGGGGAGAGAGAAGTGCATCAACCTACTTACAAACGGATTTGACTACATAGCATTGCGATACTCATTTCTCCACGTGATCCACTGTGAACTCCCAACTACAGCCTAGGGACAGCGGGAATTTACTGCGCCGACCATACAACATGTCCATAACTGCTCGTGAATTTTAACCATGCCCAACCTCAAGCTTGCCTCCGCCATTCTGCCAGGACAGATAGACAGGCAGGGCTGGGTGCGGCGCCGATTGCATATTATCGCCTACTCAGTGACCAACCGCGAGGACGTGTATCTCGTAAAACGGTCCAGAGCGGAGCGATTGCGATACATCGCGGTATTTCTCTGCATTAGATGACGAGGACAACTGTATTCTTGTCAAACGGACAGCAAGCGGCTCCGATTGCGTAATAAACATTCCCCGTGTCCGATCTCAAGGACAATCGAAATCTCGTCGAACGACTGAAAGTGACACCTATTTTGTAAATCGCGATTTTTCTCCGTGTTCTATCGTGAAAACTATGGGAATATCGTCAAACGGCTGAGGCCAGCGCCGATCGTGGAACATCTCGTTATTCCTCCGTACTTGACTGCGAAGACGGAATGTGAACGAGTTTTTAGCCTGACACAGGACACAGTTCAGGTCATAGATATCCAATGGAACTCTGGAAGCCATTTCTATTTTGAAGACCAGAAGTTCTGACGCATGCTATACAAACACATATTTTATTTACTTTCTGAAGAAAGCAAAGAAAGCCACAACTTTAGCTCTTAAATCAGACCCTTATTATGTCATCGGTTACTGTAGTGTTTTATATTAATGCTGTTGAACTCGGTTATTTTCCGAAGTGAAGAAAATGAATCTCTGGAGTCGATTTCTATTTTGTAGACCAGGAGTTCTGGTCCCTGTTATGCCAGCACCTTTTCTCCAGACTTTTTCAGGAAAAGCCAAAGCTATGAGTTTAAAAGTGCAAGTAATTTCCAGTGAGTGATAACTGTATTACCTAGGTATATTATTTCAAGGAAGTCCTGTTATATCAGTGCTCCAAACCAAAATTCACCACACCTTTTTCTGGAGGGTCATGCTCGTTGACAAATAATTGGCGTATGGTGTAAGTAGATAAGATTTCAGTGAAATATCATGTTTAAAGCATGACTTACTGTATTTTGTAGCCCAGGAGGATTATTGCTTCAAGCCGGGGTATGTCAAAATGTGTTGGATTTTTGGAGCACGCGAGTTTTACTGAAAGCCCTTTTTGAAAGTTGGCAGGTATGGGTTATGAATGCATTACGTGATAAGCTTTTTTTAATGTCAATGAACTACGAGCTATATACGTTTTACGTCTCGGCCTGATGGGTTAAAATCACTGACTGGACTATTAATTATATTATCATGGAGATGCATGTGCAACGAATTCTTGTCAGACGTAATTTAAGAATGGCGAGGTGCATGAAACACAAATCCCCCTTCCGTCCAATCTAAAAGCACTTATAATGGGTAGAGGTGTTAGTTTTTGTTAATTCGCGATAAAACGAAAAGTCATATTTAGAGGTTAGGATGTTTTATTTTCACGTATTTACATGTTTCGTGCCGCCCAGGAGTGAAATTAAATCGCGAAATAACGTCAATTTTGTGAATAACACCACAAATACCGCAATCTGCGAAATAAAAACAAATTTTCATATTTTTTCCCCACACCAATCCGAACATTTTTGTCCACAAGCCGATAATCGAATTTGGTTGGTGTTCAATTCGAGAGAATGATCGATTGTATAGTTTCGCGAGGGGTAATACTACGATATACGTCATATTACGATATACTGTCGATATTCTCGTTACTCGTTGGATTTTAGCGCTGTGGTAAACAGCTGTTATATCGCGGCGTGAATAGTTTGGCCGACTACCTCCAAAAGGTTATGTGATAGTTGTTCATAATGTAAACTACGTTTGCCTCCTGTTACATCGGTAGCGAGTGTAAATTATAGTAGAGAATTCTATATAATTTAATAAAAAGTGCGCAAATTGTGCGTTATCATCGAAGCTAGTGTGTTATTTGCGTGAATCAGTTGGCGACCACATGTTCGTCGTTTTAGTTCCGAACTTAGCAGTACAGGAAGATGAGACGCGACGTAATTTAAATATTATGACACGAATTCAGAAATAAATTTTGTGTGTGGTTACGAATTTATACTGGCGTGTGACTACAGTCAACCGTGTGATAACAGTGTTTGTTACTGGGCATCGCTCAGTTGAGTTTAAAAATGCCGAAGGTAGCTGTTTCTGCCACAGACAGACTTAAAGAATATAAGAATGAAGGATTTATAATTTCTTGTGGCATTCTTATGTGCAAATATTGTGATTGTCGGTTAGATTATCGCAGGAAAGATGCATTAGACAAACATTGCAAATCGGAGAAGCATTCAAAACGCCGAGAAAATTCGCGTCTTGAAGTTAGTGTTCCTAGAGTGGCCACCTTGAAAGAAACATTATCAAATGCTAGTCGTGTGAAGGATATGAAAGAAGAGTTTATTTTGGACACTACTACTGCGTTTGTGAAAGCTAATATACCAATAGAGAAACTAGACAATCCTGCTATCCGTACTTGGTTTAATAAGTACGTTCGCGGAAGTGGAGATTTACCATCAGCAAATCAGATTCGTCAGAAATACATCCCCATGATTGGCGAAAGAAGGAGGGAAGAAATTAGGGAAGATATAAAAAACAAAGACGTGTTTCTGCTATGTGACGAAACAACTGACAAGAATGGTAGGTGTGTTTTCAACATTCTTTTTCGTCCATCAGTACCATCAACTGAAATGAACACCCATCTGGCTGCCTCTGTTGTTCTAGATTCTGCCAATAGCGTAAATTGCTCCAATGCGATATTAGACACCTTGAATTCCAATGAAATTGAACGGGAGCGTGTAGTGGCAGTAGTTACGGACTGAGCACGCTACATGACAAAATGTGTAACTACTCTTCAAGGATTGATTGAAGAATTAAGTCATGTCCAGTGCTGGGCTCATAAAGTCAATCTTATCGGCTGCGTATTTGAAAACGAGCTGGACGAATTGAACATGTCTATAGTAAAGACAAAGAATGCCTTTTTAAATACGCGAAAAAGAAAAAGCAATTACGTTGCATTTCTAAGGGAGAAATATGAAAACACAGAAAAAGAGAATGAAATTCTAGCTTTCCCAATGCCTGTATGTACAAGATGGAATTCATGGTTTAAGGCTGCAATGTATATGGCCACGCATGTGGAAGATCTGGTAGAATTTTTCAAAACATTGGAAGATTCAAATTCTGGGGTCAAATTTTTCCAACAAGCATAGACTTCAACAATACAATTTATACAATTACAAGCATTGTATGTTTCTGTTGTTGGTGCCTCTCTTATGGACTTGCTTAATTTCTTGGAGGGATCTAAGTACCCAAGAATTCACTTACTGGCTGGGAAGCTAGATGACCTTGAGGTAAAGCTCAAGCTATTAGGCGATGGTGGAATGTTCAATCATACGATCCTCCAGAACTTGGAACAGCTTCCTCAAAAGATGCAGATAAAGGTTAAGTCCAAGCTTACGTGTGTTGCCCAGTCAGCTCTAGTGAAAGTCAGGACTTTAAGGACCACGGATCCAGCCAGGAAGACTGTAGAAGCCATCGGGTCATTGTTTGATCCTCGGCATGCACCTAAGAACCTATCTCCCACAGAACTGCTCCAATTTAAGAAGAATGCCCCATTTCTTACGAAGATGGAGTCTCAACAGTTTTTAGAGGCTCACAGCATTTACCTGACTGCAATCAAGAACCAACTGTGTCATGAAGATAATGTGAATGTTCCAGAGATCCTTATGGGATTAAGGCCTGCTCACCGAGACTATGCAACAGCTGCATTAAAGTGTGTGTGGTATCCTTGTTCAAATGTGGATTCTGAAAGGTCATTTTCGAAATACAGTCTCATAGTAAGTGATAGGAGGCGAAAATTGACAGCTGCAAATGCTGAGACTTTAACCATGATCTACTTCCAGTGATTTCACCGCAGTATTTGGATAAAACTGAAAAAGGTATTCACTGAAATGTGTTTCGAGATGGTGAATGTAAAATAAAAATGTGACTTCCATATAAGTATTATCTCATTCTTCCATAGCCATGTTTAACGTTTTACCCTGCTGTTTTGTTTTTTACTTTGTTTTATTAATTGTTTATATTTTTAAATGCACTTATTGTACAAACCTTATCGCTTTCCAAATTTTAACATGTCATCCCCCGAAAAAATAATAAAAACACAAAACACCACCTTTTGAATTTTAAATCAACAAATCTTCAAAAAAATAACAGCACTTTCTAACACCTCTAATAATGGGTGATGTATTGAAGATAGAGATATGCTCTTGCTGACTTTTTTGTAGAACTATTCTTGCTGAACCATTCTTACCCTCATAGTATAATGATATTTTTAACGGTTTGCCCAGCGTAAGCTTAAAAAGCGCACGGACGCCAGGTTTTTCTAAAACTTTTTTACTGAAATCTTTACTGCTTGGCTTCCTTTGATCATAATAAATTATGTTCAACAGAAACCTTCCTCGAGATATCCTTTACAGAATGGTGAATACCGCATCAAAATCCATCCAGTGGTTCTCGAGATTACCCGTGACATCCAAGAATCTGGGACTTTGTTTTATACTAGGTAGAGATTAGCCCACCAAGGCTGGGAATAACTGTTCCCAAAGGATCCAGGATTTTTAGCCTACTTTTCACATTTTGCAAAAATGAGGAAAAAGTAGTCTTATGAGATCGGGCAAATGTGTGTCTGTCTGTCTGTCTGGCTGGCTGTGTGTGTGTCCCCCCCTATCAACTCCTAAACGGCTGCAGCAATCAAAACCAAATTTAGTATGAGTAAAGATGTGCACCGGAATAGCTCACGTCCATATTTGAAAATGATGTCAGTGCTACCAACTGCTGAAAAAATGCACTAGAAATTTGAGCTCCATGTTGGATATCCTGCAAGGTATGCATAGGAGCTATTCCAAAATTGGCACACATGTAGATAATACTATTTCAGTTTAATTTCCAGGAGGCCAACCATGACAGTGTTTCCAAAATAATTTTAGGCCTTCTGATAGGTCCAATGTTTAAATGCATATAACTTCTACACTATCAACTGGATTTCAACCAAATTTTGTATGTAATATCTGTACATAAACAGATATGACTGAGCGTATTCTTAAGAGCCATCAGGGCTGCCAACTGTTAATAATTGCTCTCTCTATTTTTTTTATCCAAATACCAATATATCAGAATGTGTGCAAGCCGACAGCTTTAAACTATGCACACGTATAGTACCTGACATGTTTGATTAATTTTGGAGTAACTTATATACGTCAGTTCTACCAACATGATTCTAAGCCTGCTGGTAGGGCCAATTTTTAAATACATGTAACTTCTATACTATCAGTAGGATTTCATCCAAATTTCGCATCTGCTATGTGTAACATATCAGATATGACTATAAGTATTCTTCAGTGCAATCAGGGCTGCCAACTGTTAATAAATGCTGTCTATATTTTTTACGGCTTCGGTGGCGTAGTCGGTAGCATGCTGAACTGCTATGCCCAAGATAGCGGGTTCAAACCCGGCCGAAGTCGTCGGATTTTTTAAGAGCGTTAAAAATCCTTCAGTATGCCTTCCTTCGGAGGGGAAGTAAAGCCGGCGGTCCCATGTCATAGATTTATGGCATGTTAAAGATCCTTTCACAGACTAAACTTGTGTAAAGCAAAATTTGTTAGGTTAGATTTCGTCAGAACGCTCTATCAAAGTTCCAACGTTCACCACTAGGTATCATTGATATCTGGTGGCGAAAGTTGGAACTACATGAAATTGAACGGAACTTGTAGCTCGCCCTTTAGGGTGTCCGCTGGAAGCAGCTACAGACTCAGGCGAGCCGAACATGTCCTCGGACACTCCCGGCACTAAAAGCCATACGATAAATAAAAATAAATAAATAACCCTAATATCAATATATCAGAAAGTATGCAAGCCAACAGCTCTATACTTTGCACACGTATAGCACCTGACATTCTAGATTAATTTGGAGTAATTAATACAAGGCAGTGCTGACAACATGATTCTATGCCTGCTGATATGTCCAATTTTAAAATACATGTAACTTCTATACTAACAAATGGATTTCATCCAAAATTGGCACAACAAGATATCATAATATTTCAGATTATTTCTGACCAGCACACGCATGGTATTGTTGGCAACATGCTTTTACGCGTGCTGATAGATCCAGTGTCTAACTGCAAGTAACGTCCATTGGACTTCAACCAAATTTTGTATTCTGTACCTTAAGAGATGGAACTAAGAATATATTCAGTCACCAGGGCTGCCAACTGTAGTGCTCTATTAGGCTACATTATACCAGGTATATTTTGAACTAATTAGATATTTCGATATTACCAACTTAATTTCGTCATTATTCTAGATAGGTTCATATTCTGTAGAATAATCATTGGCATGAAAAGTAGGCTGTATAGTTCTTAACGGTACTTCTTGTTTTTCTACAAATGAGCATAATAACACCACATCAAATTTCAAACATACGGTATCGAAAAATTGGTCCGGTTGGCTCAGTTCAGAATTGCCAGAGTTTCACCACAGTGCACCATTGGGATCATCAGTTGGTATGGTACACTTCACTATAGTACATTGGCACTGCTCATGGCATTATACAGGGAGATTCTTTTGCTGGAGCGGGGCTGGCGGCCGGCTGCCGGGCGCGCACGCCTTATGCAAGCCAACCGAGCTCAGTCCGCGGATTGCACGCTGGTGGAAACCGCAACATAGTACATTAATTAATGGTAAATTCACCAGCAAATCATGATTAAAGAACTTACCTTTTCACCGAAGATGCTGAGAGTGTTTTACTTCAGGTGACAGACAGACGTTGTACAGTGTAAATAAATTAGCGTTTACATGTTTTTAATTCCCTTTTGTTGTGAGGGATATCTGCTGCTGTATATTATTCTCCAGTTCCACTAGAGTACGGGTAATAGATCTGTACGCTTTGTATTTTAAATTACCCCACAATTAAACATAAAACAGGCTTAGGTCCTTGCTTCGAGTAATTACAGCAAACACGCAGTGGGGTACAGGAGTAGTTACATAATGTAACGATTACACTTCCAAAGTTACTGTCTGTCAAGTGAATGAGAACATTTTCAGCATCTTCTGTGGAAAGGTAAGTTCTATCCTTAACTGGTGACGTGAGGTCATCCAAATTCAAAAGAAATAAAAAAATACTTCTGTGCTTCTTTAATTAAATCTTGTATGAAGCTGTTGTCTATGTTACCGGTACCTTTTTATCTGTGCACTGACAATGCACTCACTTGTTGATGAAAGTTAAATGACTTTAATGATCCTGATTACCTCGCCTCCGCACAACCTTGCGGCCCGAGCTCGGTTGGCTGGCGGAAGGCGCGAGCAGCTGGCCATCGGCCCCGCTCTAGCAAAAGAATCTCACTGTAGTTGCCTTTCAGTGGCCTTTCTTATATATACTAGCCAAGCATCTTGGTGAGGTACACCATACCAACTAAAGGGGCCCAATGGTACACTGGGGCGGAACACTGGCAATACTGAATCGAGCTAACCAGATCAATTTTTTGAAATGATTAAAATTTGATGTTTTGTTGCTAACATTTATTGGAACCAGAAAACCATGGTTAGCGTCGATGACAAGCTGCCCCATCAAGTGCAGACTAGACATGGTGTTCAACAAGGATGTGTACTCTTCCTTTTGACTAACTCAGGCCCTGTGCAAACAACTGGATGCCTTTGGAATGTGGGTTTACCGACGAATACTTTGCATCTCGTGGATAGAAATGTACAAAATGTTGAATAGGCTCGGTAGAAGTATGGGAGTATTCATTAATAGATGGAAGCTTGAATATTTTGGACATGCGATGTGAAACAACAAGTACAGGATCCTAAATGTAGGGAATACTTGTTAGGATATTGGGGACCAGGCCGTCAATGAACTTCCTGGTTTATGAACCTCAAATACTGGTACCAGACGACCATTGGTAAACATTTCTGTGTGGCAGTATCAAAATATTCAACAGCCATGATAGCCGACCTTCGTTTGAAGATGGCGCATCAAGAAGAAGGAAAGATAATAGTACATGGTGTCCACATGCAGGAAAAGTCAGGAATTTTGTTTTTGGTCAGGAAAAAGTGTGAAAAAATGGCGAAAAGTATTAGAAAGTCAGAAATTTTATATTAACCATACAGTATTTTTTGTATTGGGCCGTATACCTCCTTTATGCCTGCATAGAAGTTTCGCAGGTCACGGGCATCAGATAGTCTTTGCAGTTCTTCAGCTTTTCGCTGCCACCAGTTGTTCTTTATTTCCCTGATTTGTGCCTGACATTTCCCCTTAAGTTGCACGAATTGTGATTTTTTCACACTGGAAGACGGATCTTGAAGAAAGGATAGATGGGCTTCCCGTTTGGCATTGATGAGACACATAATTTCATCATTATTTTCATCAAACCAGTCTTGTCTTTTGTTCTTCACAAAACCAATTGTTTCCTCAGCTGACTCAGTAATGACCTTCTGAAGCGTTGTCCATTCCTGTACAACACTATTTGTGCTAACAGGGTGACTAGCCAGCTTATTTGCGATTTCATTTCTGTAATCTGTAGCATTTGGCCGTTTAATGCACAGAGTCTTCATGAATAAAGACCTAAAGATGCATACCAAACTCATGGTGTACAAAGCTGTCGTCATCTCAAAGCTACTGTATGGCTGTGAAACTTGGACACTCTATCGCCGTGATATCAAGAAAGTTGAGCGTTTCCACCAACAAAAGATGAGATACATCTTGAACATCAAGTGGGAGGACTACGTGACCAACACTGCAGTTCTCGAGAGAGCGCATCTCGATAGCATTGAGACAACTATCATCGCTCATCAACTGAGATGGTTAGGCCATGTTCACCGTATGAGTGATACCAGGCTTCCACGTCAATTCCTTTATGGTGAGCTTTGCTCCGGCACTAGACCTCATGGGGCCCCTTTGAAGCGTTTTAAAGACCAGTTAAAACACATCATGACGATGACTGGTATAGACATCCACTCATGGGAAACATCTGTTGCGGACCGTTTACTGTGGCGGAACACTACATCGACGGCTGTCAACTTCTTTGAAGAAGAACGTCGCAGACATGAAGAGGCCAAGCGACAAGCAAGAAAGCTTCGTCAATTGCAACCCCGCCCTCCCCCGACCATTGAGTGCAATTTATGTGGGCGCATGTTTTATGCCAGGATTGGCCTGTTTAGTCATCAGAAGCACATCCACAGGCTGGTCTGAAAAGCTCTATGCAGGAAGAAGTATGTTTACTCGGAATCGAGTTACAGCCGACGACGACGATTTTTTGTTTTACAGCCATATTTTGATGTTACTAGTTCAACTAATCTCTGAAGATTGTATGTATGTCTACCCCATATTATTCCCGTTTTTCCAACGGGGTCGGGGATGAGATGCGATGGAAGTCTTTGTGGTGATGGTTTTTACGGCCGGATGCCCTTCCTGACGCCAACCTCATGAGAGGAGTTAATGAGAGATGAAATGAATGATGGTGAATGAAACTGGGCAAGGATGTGGAAGGAAGCAGCCGTGGCCTGTCAGAAGGTACCGTCCCAGCATTTGCCTGGTGTTGAAAATGGGAAACCACGGAAAACCATTTCAAGGACGGCCAACGGTGGGGCTCGAACCCACGCGTCTTCAGAGTCAGCAGAGAGCTTGGCCCCATGACCTAATGCTGCGCGTTAGCCAGCGTAGCCACTACTGTCGGTTCAACTAATCTCTGAAGATAAGAAACAATAACTCACTGGACATTATGGTAAGTTTCCAGTTTTACAGTATATCATAGTAAAATCCTCTTTTACCAATTTTTTTGGCGTTGGCGTGGGGATGTTGTTCGCATTTGCGAATATTTAACTGGTTAAATTTTGTAGGTTTTTGTCACGGCGAAAGTCAGAAGAGTATTTGACTTATAACCTCATTTTTTCGTCACCACGTGTTTGTGACAAATCATCTTTGTTTCACTTTATTGTTTAATTCAGTTATATTTAAAGTTATTTTGTACTCACCTGTTATATTATATTATCTATCTCGCCTCTAAGACATTTCTCTAAGTGTTAATTAGGTCACCACTTTACCTCGTGGCATTTTTGGTCCGTCTACCGGGTCTCAGTTTGCCACGCGCCCATTGGCCGTCTCTATGACGTCACTTCTCTCCAGCCATTCAGCACACTTCTTCCCGCCACAAGTTTGGAGCTCGCCAATGGCCGGACATGGAAAATTCCAGACTTCAGTGCTGTCTGCTATTTAAGATGCAGACCGACACATATTCCTTGTGATTTCTCCGTTGGTATGGTACCAACCACCCGTCTTGGACACCAGACGAAATACTTCATCATTGCAAGCTTCGCATCGTAATTCTGAATCAAGAAGTGTTACTTCAACCTTCGCCATGTCGTCTAGACATGTTTCAACTAATACAACCTGGATTGAACTTTAAAGTGTTCCTGCAACACAAATTCAAGTGTACATCTTTATGTACCAAGAAAATCTACTTAGACTTAAGTGAACATCGTCACTTCGTCTTTATAATAGCTAAGGACTACCTTACTATTCTACGAGTGCTTCAGCTCCGTCACATACTTTGTGAAAGTAACCTCAACTTTTGTTCTACGCACACGTGTGGAATTTTGTACCACACTCTCTCAAGTGAAATACTTTGTGCTACGCAATTTCAAACTGGACATAACCTATGTCTCTCTTGTTCTACGTAAAAATGGATTATCGCCAGCAATACAGCAACAAGTTAAGTACCCAAATGTATAAGGTATTTAATGCTTTTTCATGTGTATTCTACAGCATACCTGATTCTGCCATTGCACTGTCTTTGTGCACTACCTATGTTCTTTCTGTTAACCTCAAGCATGGTTTAGAAGATTCCTCAGTATTAATGTCTGTGTGATCTTCTCTCAATTCCCCACTAGGCGGAATTACATACCAGCTTGCTTTAGCTATTTTTATGGTTTTTGTGAGAACCATCTCAGCATTGTTTATGCATATCTGTAACTTGCTTTGCGCTTACAGTGCACCATATCTTTCATGGTTTACGTTCAGGTAAAAGGCTACTTGCCCAACTGCTTCTGCCATTTCACAGTTTCAATAAATTTTGTATGCAGCTCACATATTTTGTTTCTGCCATTACATTATTGCTTTTGTTGCATCTTGGCAACTGCTTACATATTACCATTCTTATAGGGTACTGCAGGACTGGACCCCTGTTAGTTACTGGCCCCCTTAATAAGTCATGTCTTTTGTTAACTTCTATAGTTTTCCCTTTTCTTTTCTTTCGGTTTGACAGGATTTGCTCCCTGTCAGCCAGTCAAAAGCAACTCTATTCTTGCTTTCCGGCATTTACATATGCCCAAGATTTGTAACTTTGATTTATTTATATTTAAGAAACTAACCTTGTTTATCTCTGTAACTAAAATTGTAAACTTATTTGTTGAAAATACATATTTATGTTAAAGCTACTTGCTCTCTATCTTTTTCTTTGTTTTTTTGTGTTTGCTCTTATCATGTTCCACCCTACATACTTTAACGCTCAAACTTGATTAATTCTGAACACACTCAGAATTCTCTCAGATAATGGAGACCTTTAATTGGTTGATCCAGTGGTGTTAACTTTACACCAGATGTGGTAACCCCATCACTATAGCTTTTGATTTGTGTATTATTGCATTATAATTTACTTTATTTTGTATTTTTAATGAATAAAGGGGCGAGCATTGGGCAGCTATGGGGATGGTGGAGGCTGCAAATAAGATATATATATATGCTCAATAATCCATTTTTCCGATGTTACGATGACTTTGCGAGTCAAGAATTTTGTTGAAAAATGGTCAGGAAAAGTCAGGAAAATTGACATTGAAAATTCTGTGGACACTATGTAGTATGCAGGGTTTGTAACCAGAATAATATCAAGCTATCGAATTACCTATCTCTTACCTGCATGTGCTTCTTTAAATTTGGTGCGGAACTGTGGCGGCTCTATATTTCTTCCCACCTGTGCATACCTTACATTTAAAGGTGTCATTCTTCCTGTCCAATTGGAAGAAATTCATCATCAACTAGAGCAGTTTCCAACCGCAGGTTGGGTCTGCTTGGAGCACAAGCCTCTCCATAGTTTTCTGTCCATCCACCACTTCTCTTGTGGCACTGTTGTCCAATTAACTCCTTTTCTCTCGACACTTTTCTTCACCCCCTTTATCCACCTATTCCTTGGTCTTCCTCTAGGTCTCTTTTTCTTCCACTCCATTTCCAATATTTTCCGTGGTATTCTCTCTTCTCCCATTCTTTTCACGTGTCCGTACCACTGTAGCCTTGATTTTTCAATCCTGTCCTGTAGGGGTTCTTCCTTTAATATTTCTCTGAATCTGTCCATTCTGGTTACACCTATATGAATCCTCTGAGACTTCATTTCCACTGCTTGTATTTTCCTTTTCTCTCTCTCCCTCATCACCAAAGTTTCTGATCCATACGTTAGGATCAACACAAAGTAAGAAATTAAATATAACTTACTAGCGTATGACGGCCAAGGCATCACTTTTTCTTGTTTCCACTCTGTGACAATTACACAACTCTAGATACAAACACATTTTAAACTTCAATCAAACCAGCGAAGTCATATCTCGTGGATGATTTTAACAAAGAGTTTGGCATACATCATAAAATACGGCCAAGGTTCAATCCCTCCCCCTCCTCAAACCTTTTAAACAGGTCGGAAGTAAGCCATAAAATGTTACTGTGTGTTTATCAGAATCGAATGCAGAATCATGTCCAAAATATAGCTGCTGTGATGAATTACTCGAGAATGGTTCATAAACCCTGGTCGAGTGTCGGGTCTAACCTCTGTCCAGAAGTGCATCACAGAAGATTTCGGGAAGTTTTCTATTCTCAGGCCACCAAGTGCATGATCTGCACAGACATCGGATATTGCAACTTTCAGTCGGTCAACACAAAATAATTCCAATAACTGGAATGTGAAGAAATAACTTGAAATAAATTTCATGTGATTAAGAGACCTATATATTATAAACAATTGAGGAAGGAGAAGGTTTTCTTATGTACGAGAGTAATTCCAAAAGTAAGGTCCGATTCGCCGTAAATATTTGAAAGTGGCTCCAAGGGCAAAAAACGCATGCGCGCCGACTCCTGGCATGCCTTGCGCGGCAAAAGCCGCCAGTAGCGTTGTTGCTGTGTGCTGTTGATAGTGTCAGTTCACAATGTTTAAGACAATCAGCCCGCCGATTGTGAAATAAGGGCAGTGTCTGCAAGAAACATTTCTGCGGCAGATTACTGAAGTTTGCGGTCCTAACATAATGAGTGACAGTAAAGTGCGCAAGTTGGTGCGAGCCTTTAATGAAGGACGGGAAAATGTGCACGATAAACCCCGCTCTGGCAGACCATCAGTGATTTCAGACTAGTTGGTTCATGCGGTTGACGACAAAATTCGTGAAGATCGACGATTCACTATTTCCGGTACAACGATCAATAAAGCCACCTACTGTGCTACCCTGACTAAACTTCGACATGCAATCCAGAATAAGCGACATGGTCTTTTGTCGTCTGGAGTGGTGTTGTTGCATTTCAATGCCAGACCCCATACTGTGAATGACTTGCAAACTCTAATCAAGAAATTTGGATGGGAACAGATGGACCAACCACCGTACAGTCCGGACTTGGCGCCAAGTGAATTCCACCTGTTCCGCTACCTAAAGGAGTTTCTTGGCGGCAGGCGCTTCGATACAGATGATGAAGTGAAAGAAGCTGTTAAAGACTGGTTAGCTTCGCAGGCGGCAGATTTCTACGACTTGGGCATTCAAAAGCATGTGGAACAATGTGACAAATGTGTAAATAAGTATGGAAATTATGTAGAAAAATAGAGAAAGACGTAAGGAATGTCAATAAAACAATTGTTTTGGAAACAATTTTGATTTTGGATGTTTTTTTTTAACCCGGACCTTAGTTTTGGAATAGCCCTCGTATATATGGTTCGCATGACCTCAGAGCAGTATTATTAAGACAGGGTTTTTATTTCTTGACTGAATGGCAGATGACCTTGTTGTATTTTCTCCTTTAAATCAATTCAAATTCTTTCTTTTAACTCTACTATCTTTGTTTTGTTTACTTTAACTAAGATGTATCTTAAATCTCTCCTTTCTTACTTCGCTATTGTATGAATGTAGTCTTGAATATGGTACATCATTCTTACTTAATCTGAAAAGTTTTCAATATCAACTGATTTTATAAAAGCTCAAAAAATTGCAAGTGTTAATGATTTGTCAATGACTTTACATCAGAAAAGTGTTTATTAGAGCAGCTTGTAGACATTCTACAATATGGGATCTTTCAACACATTATTAGTAGACGACAATGTTGCAGTTCTAGCTTTTTACCATCATCTCAGCAGAGTACTTGTAGGTCATTTCTGCATTAATTTATAATGCTACAGTACGGGCTTACTGCTTAAATATATCGCAGCAATAGTATCTATACCTTCATAAATTAGTTGGTGGAGTAAGATGATGATAATTGTTGTTTTAAGGGGCCTAACATCTAGGTTATCAGCCCAGGTGGAGTAAGACTGTTCGTTGATGGGATTGTCATTTCTCAGTCTTGCAACATAGTAGGTACCATATTTAAATACTTATTTTTTAGGATGCTTAATGCTTTAGTACTTAACCAGTAATAGTTGCCACACTTTCTAAGTTTTTGATGGTTTTTTGTTTTTGTTTATGGAGGGCAGTGACCGTTAGTGGGTGTCATTGTAGGTTTGTTAGTGTTTTTACGAACGAAATACGTCATCACTGTTTTCTCCTTCTTCTGTAGTCCAAAGCAAATTTATATATTTAAATCACATGTATATTAGGTTATATTTTGCATGTCCCAATTATTGGGATTACATTGTGTTGACCGACTGAAGAATAATATCAATTGTTTATAGTAGATCACATGAAAGTTCTGGATCTGCCCAGTTATGTTTCCTGTTTATTTTTACCACTATAATATTCACACACTTTAAATATCTGGGTTCCCTTACCACTTCAGATGGAGAAACGCTTCTCAATGCTCGAGCACGAGTTAACACTGCGTGGATGAAGTGGCGCCAAGTCACAGCAGTGCTGTGCGATAAGAAAGTACCTATCCCGTTGAAAGGGAACGTTTACAAGTCCATGATACGACCAGTGGCACTTTACGGCACAGAATGTTGGCCAGCTTCAACCAAGCATGAACAAGCCCTACATGGAATGGAGATGAAAATGTTACGTTGGTCCATGGGTGTTACACGGCTTGATCATGTCAGGAATGAACATATCCGGAAACAGATGGGAGTTGCAGCCATTACCGATAAAATTAGAGAAGCACGGCTTCGGTGGTATGGGCTTGTCACTAGAAGTGATGAGAACTCTGGCAAGAACAGCTTTCCGATACGATCCAGGATGAAATCGACCCCGTGGACGTCCAAAGAAAAGATGGCTGGACAGAATCAAGGAAGACTTGGTGATGTGTGGACTTAAACCTGAAGATGCCCTTGACAGGAAGAAGTGGCGATCAGCAACCAAACAAGCGGACCCTGCACCATCGCGGGATATACGCTAGGGAAGAAGAAGAATATTCAGGCCTGTTACCATCTCTTGATATATCTGTTGTCTTCTATGCCTGTCTTATTCATGGCTGTGATTATATGGAAGCTACTGAGGTATGAATAGTGCTCTGTAATGGCATTCAGTGTACATCTATTTTCGGTGAAAGGTTGTATTTAGAGGGTCAGTACCGCTACACAGACTCAGTGAAGGAAGTAATTGCAAAATACCTCACTCCTCACCTTGCTCAGTAAGCCTCAGTGTACCACCGTCTTGCTTTCTTGTGAGTTTCCATCTACGTAAGCTATGGCTAAAGCCCTGCGCGGACGCGGATATCCGGAACATTTTTCACCTTGCGGATATACAGTAGTTTTCATGGCTGTGCAGATAGTGGATAAGCTGCGGATAATGCTTGGAGTAAATTTGCAGGTAGTTTTTAGAATCCAATCCGAACTTGTTGAATATCATTACTAGGACCCGGATGTTTATGACTAAGGCCCGGATTTTAAAAAAATGCATATGCAAATGCATATTTAGAACGTTAGTGCATATTTTGAACGATAGTGCATATATGGGTATATTTTTCTCTCGTGTGTGATCGATTGATCCAAGATTTCTGAACGAAATGAAAAATCTAATGAACTCCATATGTTGTACATCTCTTGGCGACACGATAAGCCTTCCCAGGTCAAGGAATTTGATTTCAATGTCGCAATACAGAACAAGCAGGTAAATGGATAATGACCCTTTCAAAACAGCTATTTCCTTAGTACTTTGTATTTCCTCCTAACAGTCGCCTCCCAAGGTTTGCGTAAACAAGTACATTCATCTGTTAACTTGCTCTTCGTCTATTGCAGTGTTTTACCATATTAAACTGTAAAAATGCCTAAAGATAAGAGCTCTAGGTCATTTTTAATAAAACTGTGGATATCAGGCAATAGTGACTATACAAGTGACGCTGATGTAGTTTACTGTCAAGTGTGCGAGAAGAGTGTAAAATGCAATAAAAAATTTCAACTTGAGCAGCATTCGAAAACGACTTCACATCTTAGATTTTTTTTTAATTTTTTTTTTGTGTGGCCTCCTGAGAGGTCGAGTGCAGGTCTTTCTAGTCGACGCCCGTGGGCGACCTGCGTGTCGGGATGAGAGATGGAATGGATGAAGATGAACGAAACTGGGCAAGGATGTGGAAGGAAGCGGTCGTGGCCTGTCAGAAGGTACCGTCCCAGCATTTGCCTGGTGTTGAAAATGGGAAACTACGGAAAACCATTTCAAGGGCGGCCGACGGTGGGGCTCGAACCCACGCGTCTACCGAGTCAGCAGAGAGCTTGGCCCCAAGACCTAACGCTGCTCTTTAGCCAGCGTAGCCACTGCCGTCGGTACATCTTAGATCAAAAGAACAGAGTAAGAATACGCAACAGCTACTTTTAACTGACATTAAAACGCGGTGTGAAGTTAGTAAATTTTCTGCTGATCTCTGTGAAGCTTTTGTATGTAGTAACATTCCGCTGCATAAATTGAATAATTCACATCTACGCTCGTTTCTTGAAAAGTATTGTGCTAATCAAAAGATAGCAGATGAATCTACCCTTAGGAAGAACTATTTACTTTCACTTCACGTTTCTGTCGTGGATTCGATACGGTCTGACATAGGAGGGAACTGTATATGGATATTGGTAGATGAAACAACAGATTCGTGTGGTCGATACATTGCGAACTTAATAGTGGGTAAATTATGTCCAGAAGAACCCGGACAACATCATTTACTTTCGTGCAAAGTGCTAGAAAAAACCAACCACGCTACAGTTGCAAGATTTGTTAAAGATTCCATGCTACTTCTGTGGCCTAGTGAATCGAAAAGTGATTGTTACAAAGTGCGCCTTTTTGTCACGGATGCAGCTTCGTATATGTTGAAAGCTGGTCAGTTTTTGGAGTATTTTTTCCAAATCTCACCCATGTCACATGTTTGGCCCATGGATTGCATCGTATTGCAGAAGAGATACGTACGCTCCTTCCATCTGTCAACAAAGTAATTTCAAGTGGGAAGAAACTGTTCCTAAAAGCACCGGCTCGTGTACAGTTGTACAAAACTCTCCTGCCTCAGGTTTCTCTTCCGCCGGAACCTGTTCTCACAAGATGGGGAACTTGGTTATCCGCAGTATCGTTCTACCAGGAGTACTTGAATCAAATGAAAGATGTAGTTACAAGTATTGACGATAGTCATACTGCGTGTGTTCGTGAAGCAAAGTGCGCATTTGAATCTGAAACTGTATATCAAGACAAAAGCACCAAACTTTTGTTTACTTAGGCAACACTGAAAAGTGGCTTCAAACCTCACAATGTATATCAAGATATCAGTTTCATCCATGTGCATTATTCGTCACTTTCTAAGGCGATTAAGGGCCTAGAAACTCTCGGTGCATCCTTACACGAATCCTTCAGTTAATTCAAAACACCATTAGTTCTATAAGTGGTGTCCCTGGTGAAACTGGAGGAAAAGTGAAAAGGAAACTCAGTGCGGTGTTGGACTCAAACCCAGGTCTGAAGAAGATTCAATCCATAAGTGGAATCAGGCAGTCTTTACCAGAAGAACGTTCAGAGCAGTCAGTGCCAGTGTACAAGTATTGCCCAGTTACGTCCGTCGACGTAGAACGATCATTTTCAGCATATACATTATTTCTGTCCAACAACAGAAAGTCATTGACCCCTGAAAACATTGAAAAACTATTGATAACCTACTGCCATGCAACATTTTGCAAGGAATGAAACATGTGTATCAGTGAAAGCTGAGTTAAAATTAAATAATACGTTTGGTAAGTGTATTTTGTTTTATTTTTAGTGCATATTTTCAACATTTTTAGTGCATATGTGCATGCATATTTTTATAGTTTTGAATGCATATGAATCCGGGCCCTACTTATGACATAGCCTATCATATCTTTCCGTTATATGTTTTTCATGACAAATGTAAGATGATGATTTGAGCTAATCTCATACAAATTATGTCATTAAGCATAATTAACACTCTGAACTGAAAAGGGTTGCAATTCTGGCTGTAATAACATTCATTTTAAACATAGCCTAGCACATGACATACATAACGACTTTTTCCTCAAATGTCTAAATATGTTGCTTCAATACTTAATGCTTCATCTAAAAATATTATTGTACTGCCAGTAGATTCGGATAGCAGTCTTGCGAATGCGGGAAGGGTGTGGATAACATTTTGTTTATCCGCGCTGGGCTCTACCTATGGCAGTAGTTTTGAGGATCTTGCCAGCCTCCGGGTTGACTACCTAAGAGATTATAATATTCATAAGAATGTTACAATTATTGGTTGCGTGGTATAGCGGTAAGGTTCTCCCCAGTTGTGCCCAAGGTTGCAGGATGAAATTTCTCAAGGGTGCTTAAATACGAGAGGCTCATATCGATAGTTGACTGGTACACATGTTAAAAACCTCCTTCAGGGTAAAATTTCAGCATCTCTGCATCTCTTAACCATATTATCACTCTGGTACCTCTATAGAGATAGAGTTAGAAATGAAGAGATTAGAAAAAGGACAGGAATCTTGAAGCTGCAGGACAGGATAGAAACAACAAAGTTAAAGTGGTATGGACATATGATGAGAATGGGAGAGGAGAGAGTACCAAAGAAAACTTTCTGTGAAAAGATGACAGGGAAGAGACCACGAGGAAGGCCCCGAAAGAGATGGGCAGATACAGTGTGGGAGTGTGTAGAGAAGAGAGGAGGAAAACCTGAAGAAGTACTAAAAACAGGAGAGGAGTGGTGGAGAGACAGGAAATGTTGGAGGTCCTTAATTCACAACCCGACCCAGGAAGCTGGAAACGGGAAATGAAGATGATGATGACCTCTATAGGGAGGAAACAATCCTAACAGAGCCTTTAGACTCTTTAGCCAGGAGGCACTGCAATGTTCTTCAAAACTAGGATGTAGCACACAGTTTGTTATCCCATTGGGGTCCAGATACTGTTTAGCAAGCTCAGTTTGGTACATCGCGGCAAAACCACACAACATACACGGTTATAACCTAGAATGTGTTTATTTATAATTATTTGTTATAGTTTTATCAAACACTACAGTAAAATACTTGTTAAATAGGGATGAGAATTACCACTTGATTTTTGTTGTTGTTGTTTCTGTTTCTTGGGAATGTTAGAATTTGGAACTGCACTTGTGGGCCATCTGCAGCCCGTGTGTTGAAAGCTCCTGCTATAGATAACAAACTATTATGGAGCAATTCTGAAATAAGACACTGGGAAAATAGTGTCTTGGTCTTACTAAAATTTCTTGTTCACTGATCATGATTAAACCCAAACACAGATATTTAAGTGAAATACTGTATGTCTTAATCATAAGTGCATGAATTCTGAAATCTTATTGGACAATCCCAGGGCACAAGTTACATTAACAGAAACACTTCTACATACATCAACATTGCTGGATGAATTCTGGATGCTACATCAAGGTGTGCCCATGTTGCTGCCTTCACCATGGTCTAGCTGAAAGAAGCAATGTGAAGTGTTATGTAACATAAGACATTCAAGTTATATTTTTATCAGTATGGCTTTGCATGCATTTGATTCTGGTTGTTGTTTATACTCCAGTAAACGATTCCCTACCACATAAGACGGTTTTGATTTCAATCATACCCTCTCCTATATCTTTTTTAACATTTCAGTGCTTTTCTATTAAAATGAATTCACTAATCACTGGCTTGAATTTCTTTTCTCTCTTTTCAAAGTGATCAGACAGGCTAGAATTGTCATAATATTTAAAGGCTGTGATGCTACACATCCTTATCACAATAGCTGATCATGGAGGCAAAGGTATGATTGCAGAACTGCTCAGCCCATTCCAAATCAAAGAGTAGAACTTTCTGTCTACATAAATGTATGTGGAAAAACTCCAAGGTGGACATAAAGGAGGATAGAAACACAGACAAACATAATAGTAGGTAGGTGCAGGCTGAGGGAGAGATACTCAAATCAATCAATTTCTGAAGTCAATGCCTTGTTAGTACAACCATTTACATGCCAATGGGGCTTCTCTTCTTCTTTTTCTTTCTTTCTTTCTTTCTTGTCTGACTTCAGCTCCTCATTTCTTAATAGGATCCTATTCTGTGCTAAGACTTGAAAATATTTTTCCTCAGAAGTAGTCGCCCTTTCTTCCCCATAATGTTCTGTTGCAGCAGATTCGTTGAAAAGTTATTATGTTGCAAGATGTGGCCAATCCTCTCACCTGGAGGCCCCGGGTTCGATTCCTGGCTCCGTCAGGGATTTTAAAACTGACTTGAGGGTTGGAACGGGGTGCACTCAGCCTCGTGAGGACAATTGAGTAGCTGTCTGACAGTGAGGCAACGCCCCGATCACGAAAACCAAGATTAACGGCCGAGGGGACCCGATGCACTGATCACGCGTCACCCCAATATCTGCAGGCCAAATGGCTGGGCAGCGGTCGCTTGGTCGGCCTAGGCCCTTCAGGGGCTGTATAGTGCCGGGTGGGGGGTTGATGTGGCCAATGAGTTTAGCTCTTCTCTTCTGTATCATGAGCTTTAGTTCTCTTCCCTTGGATTTCATGCAGGACGCTTTTATTTGTGTGTTATCTTTTCAGTCCATTAATCCTTTGTATTTGTCTCCGGACCCACATCTCAAACACTTCAAGTCATTTCTAATCCCAATCTCCAATTGTCAAAGTGTGTCATCCATAAAATAGCACACTCCATACAAATTACATCACAACTGTCTTCCTGATTCCAAAATCTAAATTTGCACCAATCAAAGGATTTCTGTTATTACTAAATGCCTGTTTGTCTAACGCTATTCTCCTTCTATACTCTGTGAGCTGCCAGAATGGTATTGACATTTGGCCAGAAATCCACGTCAGTCATCACCCCTCTGCCTCTTGACCAATCCATGTTCGCATAGTTGATGTCATAATACTCTGCGTTGCAATATTACAGCCCACGTGCTTCAGTGCCTGGTCAGCAGCTGTACCTCAGGCTTGTACAGTTTGGCAACCTCATTCTCAGACCACATGGCGAGGCGAGAACTGTCAATCCCATTCTGACAGCTCACAGAGTATAATCTCTTTGGTGCACCTGTTGTTGGTGATTTAACTTCCTAGATAAAGGAAACCGGTTAATAGCTTCACAGCCCTGTCAGTAAACTTGATGTTAGGGGCAGATGACCTAGTTGTTCTGCCCCTTAAAGCCTCAATAACTAACTAAACTTGATATTGGTATGAGTTTGCTCGGGATGTTTACCCTCAACTAATACTTAAGTTTTTTTTAACATGTATCTGACAATGCTGATTACAATTCATTCAGCATTTTGGACAACTCTTCCTGCTATAATTGCTATGCCATCTGCAAATTGAATGTATTGGATATGTTGCCCATTAATGTTAACTCCTTTTGTGTTAGCCTTACATATTCTTTATGGCTCTGTAGCTCAGAGGTAACTTTCTCACCTGCTGAACCCAAGGTTACAGGATCGAATCCTGCCGCAGGCAGCTGGCATTTGAGGGTGCGCAAATGCGAGGGAGCGGTGTCAGTAGATTTACTAGCATGGTAAAGATCTCCTTCAGGGCAAAATTCTGGCACCCGGAGTCTCTAAAACCCAGAGTAATTAAAGGGGACGTAAAACAAATAACATCTTTATTATTATTATCTTTATGGCTTCTTCAATGGAAGCATTGAAAAGGTACAGTCTCTACAGTTGGACATGCCATCGATCTTATCAATAGTGCTCAATGCTGTAGCCCCCAACGAACTTGTTTTGATCTCCCAGTATCAGGAGGGTGGGCAGCAATCAGCTCTTCTGTTGCTCAAAAGAGTGCATAGCAGGGGGAGGGAGGCACATTCTTCAATTCTTGAAGTGGATGGTGTACGATTGAGTGAAAACCTGATAAACACAAGGAACACCCAGGACAATCATGAAAGGCGAAAAGATCCATGTTAAGGTTGATGATATGAAGACCTTTGAAGACGGCAGTATCTGGTTGAGGAGATTACTCTTGTCCTTATATGTGTTTTTTGCCTACTTTTCGCGTTTTGCAAAAATGAGGAAAAAGTAGACTTACGAGATCGATCCGGGAAAATGTGTGTCTGTCTGTCCTCCTGGCTGTGTGTATGTCCCCCTATCAACTCCTACTAAACGGCTGCAGCTATCGAAACAAAATTTGGTATGAGTAAAGAATGTTGGATATCTTGGAAGGTATGCATAGGAGCTATTTCAAAATTGTCACACATATAGATAATAATATTTCAGTTTAATTTCCAGGAGGCCATATATGACAGTGTTGCCAAAATGATTCTAAGTCTGCTGATAGGTCCAATTTTTAAATGCATGTAACTTCTAAACTTCGTATGTACTATGTGTACATAAACAGATATGACTGAGTGTATTCTTAGGAGCCACGAGGGCTGACAACTGTTAATGAATGCTCTCAATTTCTTTTATCAAAATATTAGAAAGTAAGCAAGCCGACAGCTTTAAACTATGCTCACGTATAGTACCTGACATTGGAAATAATATTCTATATTAATTTGGAGTAACTAATATATGTCAGTGCTGCCAACATGATTCTGAGCCTGCTGATGGGTCCAATTTTAAATACATGTAACTTCTATACTATCGTTTGGATTTCAACCAAATTTCGTATGTGCATGTGTACCATAACAGATATGACTATGCATCTTCTTAAGAGCAACCAGGGCTGCCAACTGTTAATAAATGCTGTCTCTATTTTTGTTACCCTAATATCAATATATCAGAAAGTACGCAAGCCAATAGCTCTAAACTTTGCACACGTATAATACCTGGCATTCTAGATTAATTTGGAGTAACTAATATATCAATTAGTATGATGTAACTAATATACGTCAGTGCGGCCAACATGATTCTAAGCCTACTGATAGGTCCAATTTTAAAATGCATGTAACTTCTATACTAACTAATGGATTTCATTCAAACTTGGCACAATAGATCATATTATTTCGGACCAACGCATGCATGACATTGCTGCCAACATGATTTTTTGCGCGCTGTTAGATCCAATGTCTAACTGCATGTAACGTCCATGTTATCCATTGGACTTCAATCAAATTTTGTATTCTCTACCTCAAGAGATGGATCTAAGAATATATTCATTCACCAGGGCTGCCAACTGTAGTGCTCTATTAGGCTACATTATGCCAGGTATACTGTATTTCAAACTAATTAGAAATTTCTATATTACCAACTTAATTTCGTCATTATTCTAGATAGATCCATTTAGATTAATCATTGGCATGAATCTTAAATTTTAAGAAAAGTAGGCTCTTTAGTTCGTTACGAACTTCTTGTTACTGTTTATTTCTCCCTCCGCTTGTAACCGAGTGTCATTTTGTTCGAGTTTCTATCCTCCTTTACTGTCTGTTGATTTTCTGTTTATGTGTATCTTCATGAACCAAGTATGCTCGTTAGACACTAACTTCATGTTGTGTGAGATTAACCATCATACCCGTGCTCTTTAAGATGAAGACCTCACTGTATAGAACAGAATAAGCACAAGTGGTTTTAAGTAATCTCATATTGTTTGTGTTAACTGAATGGCTTTTAAAATGCAGGGATGAGGTAGCAATAGAATGCATTACTCAAGTAGAACATCATGTTAGTTTCAGCGGCCCCAGTTAGTTAAGGCTACTTGGTTGCAGCTAACATGATAATTGAATTCTATCATTCAGATTTTATATTCAGGAAGATGACAACATTTATTTAAAATCAATTACAAAAGTGAAAGAAAATACGTATTGCTATTGCTATTTTTTAACTTTTCTTGAAACTACATTTTTTCTTCTTCTTCTTCTTTGTTCGATTTTGGCGTACTTTGGACCACGGGAAACAATTGACTTGCTGATTAGTCCTTTTTTCTGCTCCCAGAAACTCTTCATCCTTTCACTGTAGATTCTCTTCTTTTCTTCCGACCGGATGTTCTTGGCTCTTCTCCTTTGCTTTTCCTGGAACCCCTTGAATGCATCAATCCTACCTCGAAACACCTCTCTATTTCAGATCTCATTTGGACTGACCCCAACTTCCTCCATATCCTTCATTATTTCATCTACCCATTTTGTAGTCGCTTTTATCTTGGTGATGTAATTAAAGATCTTCTTCGTTAGTAGACTATCGCTCATTCTTATAAAGTGTCCATAGAACTTCAATCTTCTCTTCCGTATGGTATCTGTGATTTTTTCTGCTTGTCCGTAAAGATCTTTGTTTCGCCTCTTCTGCCATGTACCATCATTTCTATTTTCGGGTCCTAAGATCTTCCTCAAGATTTTTCTTTCTTTCATCTCCAGTTCCTCTAATTCACCTTTCTTGTTCAGTATCAAACATTCTGAACTATACAATGCCTCAGGCTTGACAACCGTGGTATAGTGTCTTATCTTCGCTCCTTAAGATATTGTTCTTTTGTTGTACCTATTCTGTACAAATTTAAAATTTAAATTTAAATCTTTCTGATCCTCCCTTTGTTTGCTGCATTATCCAGTCCATTAGGCTGGATCCATTCACCAAGATATTTGAACTTATCCGACCTCTTGATCTTCCCATATTTTGTTTCTAAGTGCTTTTCGTTATCATGTTTGTATTCCATGTATTGTGTTTTTTCATACGAAATCCTGAGTCCCGTTTTACCTGCGAAACTAAATTTATTATATATATTTTTTTTTACATCATAATGGCCTTTTTCTACGTTTATTTTGGTCTCCGACCATGGTTGAGTATCCTTCATTCTCTGGACATGAGTGTTCCTTCTTTCCTCGGACCATGTTTGTTGTTGCATAGGCTATACTTCATCCCCAGGTACCCTCCAGTCTTTGAGTTTCCGTTGAAAAGTGTTTCTGTCGAATATATCTTCTTCTGTTATTCAACTCAGCCTTAGATCTTTAGCAACTTCTTTCTACTATCTAGGTTTATCTTTGAGATTTTCTTGTCAACTTGTTGTCATTCATGCTATAAAAACAAAGCCAAGGAAAGCCAGTCTTATTTTCCTAATGACCTTGTTACGCACATCACTATTATTCCTTAGCTTCCACACTCCTGTTTTTATGGGTGCTAAGGTCCTTTTCCTTATTCCTTGTTCATCTGGTAGTGTTGTATCTTGGCTTCCCATGATTTCTTGTTACGAGTCGCAAGGATCTTCATTTATATTTTTCATCTTTCACCCACGCGTTGCTTCTGTACGTTTCTCATGTCCAGCCATTTTCTTAAGAATTAAAAAGTATCAGACCTTTGAATATTATCCTGTGTTCTTATCTTGGAAGGGCTGTCATGTTTGCGTACCTGCCAACCCTTCCGATTTATTCGGAAACTTTCCGAATTTTCACCTCGTCTTCTGATCTTCTTAATTACTATTAATTGTTCCGAATTTCGGACCCCAGTGATATATTGTAAAAGAAAAAGGAACTGCAAATAATTTCTATTCTCAAGGAGATTCTCCCGTAAGTTGTAATTGCTTTTGTGATTTGTGTAACCTTGTTTTTTTTTGTGAAAATTGGTGTAAGTTTCTCGCTTGGCAGTGAGCTCCATAGCTGCCTGAGATCTCGGAATGGTGAGTCAGCTGATCAGCCTACCGCATACTGATTGGTGGTATTTTACGGATAAACAGGTGTCAAGCCTGCGCTGATTAGTCGAGGCTGGTCAAGTGACTGTGCAGTATGGGATTGAAACCTTGTATTCTACGTGCGGCGATTGTGACTTGATCCGTTTGACGCCACGTGTTTATACTCTGCTAGCGTCATGTTTAGTGCGTCGGTAGATAATTATTTCAACGAGTTGTGTCGATGATTGTTTCGTGTCGTGTGTTTTAAGTTTATCTCGTCATGTTATGGCGACAAAACCTCAGAAACGTTATTTCCAAGTGTTCAAAGAAAGCTATAAAACTGAATTTCCATTCATTGTACAATCTAGTAGAGGAAACCATTTTGCTCTTTGTTCCGTGTGTCGTTGCGTTATAAATATTTCCCATGGTGGAAAAACTGACATTGTAACTCACAACAACACTCTAAAACACAAGGACAGTGCTAGTTGTTTACAGAAGAACAAAATATTAGGTACGTTTTTTGTTCACAGGAATGAAGACAATGCTGCCATTCGAGCAGAATGTTTGTTCATCGTAGAACATAACCTCTCTTTATCATGTTCCGATCACGTGGGACAATTGTTTAGAAAAATGTTCCCGGATTCGGAAATTGCGAAGAAATATGCCTGTGGGAGGACAAAAACATCCACCATTGTTCATGAAATGGCACGTGACGCTGATTCAAAAATGATTAATATTCTAAAATATGGGCTTTTCGCGATCTCCACTGATGGTAGCATTGATGGAGATAGTAAGCTGTATCCTGTCTTCGTGTCATTTTTCAACAAAGAATCGAAGATGATTGAAAGTTGTTTGCTATCCATGGAAAATTTGGAAGGTGACTCGACTGGTGCTAACATTGGTAATTTGCTTCTGCGTCTTCTGGAAAGACATGCTATTCCAATGACAAACTGTATAGCTTTTAGTGCAGACAATGCCCCTGTTATGATAGGGAGGAAAAATGGTGTTGCTGCGAAATTAAAAGAGCAGTGTAAAAACATCATTGTTGTAGGATGACCATGCCATTTAATTCATCTGGTTGCTGAGAAAGGTGCTGATTCCCTTCCTGTGAAAATTGGTGAGATAATGATTGATATTTATTATTATTTAAACAAAAGCTGTAAGAGGAAAAGTCATCTGAAGTTATATCAAGCTCTTTATCAAACTGATGTTAGAAAAATACTGAAGCAGGTGTGCACGCATTGGTTGTCCTTGGGTAAATGCTTAGATAGACTGATTTCACAGTGGAAGCCACTGCTGAGTTTTTTTTAAGGATGAGGTGAACCAGTCCACTGGCACAAACACATCTCTCAAGTATTTCCAAATTCCCAAACTAAAGGCACATGAAGATCTGCCTGCAGAAGTGGAATTTGGTGTTATTGTGAACAACAGAGT
The DNA here is from genome assembly GCA_946902985.2 of Meconema thalassinum. Classification (NCBI taxonomy): domain Eukaryota; kingdom Metazoa; phylum Arthropoda; class Insecta; order Orthoptera; family Tettigoniidae; genus Meconema; species Meconema thalassinum. Next base: position 87,570,582 of record OX336393.1, read on the forward strand.
ACAAGACCAAGCACGTGTTATCATTGGCAAAAGGAAGTTGGATAGCAGTTCTTCTTCTCGTCTGTAAGGAAAAAAGTGACAGAACCAAGTCAAACTGTTGGTATTTTAAGACAGGAGAGACTATTTCTTTTTCTGTCATCTAAGTTAAATGAGGCATTTTGATTTTTCCTGGCAATTACCATCCCTACATTTGAAAAGTATAACAAAGTTCTTCAATCGCAAGCACCTCACATCCATGTCCTAAGATCCATACTGATTGATTTGCTGACAGAAATTCTCTGTAGGTTTGTTAAGCCAGTGGCCATAAAGAAATATTGCACAATTTTAGAAGTGGTCTATCACACAAGAGAGAATCAGAAAGCTGATGATGATTTGGTAATTGGTTCAACAACATCTGGTTGCTTAGAAAATCAGGCTCCTGAGGAGAAGAAGGTCTTTTATTTGCATGTCAGGAACTACTTAGCTGCAGCCTCTGATTATATTATTCATAAATTTAATTTGGACAGCGAGTTTTCTGTTAATGCTCAAGTGGCACAGATAAGGTCTTTGTCTACTGCTTCCTTTAGTGCCGTGAAGTATTATATCTCTAAGTTTCCAATTATGTTGCCTAAAAAAGACGGTGAAGATGAGCACCAAGCAATGGATGCATTACAATGCCAGTTTTGTGCTCTCCAAATGGAGGATTTGCCATCTTCTATTGTGGAAGGAAAAAGAGCAGATTGTTCTTGGTCTGCAATAGGGGATACACGAGGTGGAGATGGGTGTCTGAAATATGACAGACTAGCTAGAGTAATGCTGTCAATATTAACAATCCCACACAGCAACGTTGAATGTGAGAGATCGTTTAGCCAGGTGAAGAAGACAAGGACACAATTCCGATCATCTCTGAATGACGAAAACCTCAACAAACTGCTAGTGGTTAAATCAAGCCTAAGTGGAAATTGCTACGAGCAGCAGTATGACAGGGCATTTTTGAAGAGAGCAAAGTCGGCTACAAGATCTGCATTAAATCAGTAAGCAGTCTCAAGATTACCATCCTCATGTATATACATCACCTAATCATAATTATTGTGGAAGGAAAAAGAGCAGATTGTTCTTGGTCTGCAATACACGAGGTGGAGATGGGTGTCTGAAATATGACAGACTAGATAGAGTAATGCTGTCAATATTAACAATCCCACACAGCAACGTTGAATGTGAGAGATTGTTTAGCCAGGTGAAGAAGACAAGGACACAATTCCGATCATCTCTGAATGACGAAAACCTCAACAAACTGTTAGTGGTTAAATCAAGCCTAAGTGGAAATTGCTACAAGCAGCAGTATGACAGGGCATTTTTGAAGAGAGCAAAGTCGGCTACAAGATCTGCATTAAATCAGTAAGCAGTCTCAAGATTACCATCCTCATGTATATACATCACCTAATTATAATTAGGTAAGTAATGTTGTCCATGGTAATTAACTTTAGTCTGACAAAACGTGAATATGTGGTAGCGAATGCGAAGTGTAATCCATCAGAATGATTGTATGCATTTTCTTTAAACACACAATTATCTCTCTTACGTTAAAATATTGGTCATACATATTATTAGATGATTGATGATTGTTTACATTTTTGTGAATTTTATGCTGAATTCATACTTTGCCAATAAAGACACTCAGGTCTTTTGTGTACCATCTTTCGCCCGCGCCACGGTATACTACGCATGATGAAATCTATAATTTTAAAAAAATCTTCCTATTTTTGACCTCCGAAGGTTGGCAGGTATGTGTTTGTCATGCACAATACTTCATCCTTTCAATTGAGACTTTGAGCTCTATTTGCCTGCATGTAGATTTCTTCAATCTGTTTTTATGCTATGTCCATTGAAGGTGGTAACATCACAAGGTCATCTGCAAAAGCTCAGCTATCCTAATTCCCACCTATCTATAAATTTAGATCCTTGGAACCCAAGTCCAATTTTGACTTCCTTTCCTCCATTCTCTGATAACCTTTTCTAATGCACAAAGAGAATAGGTGATAACCAATCACCTTGTCTTACTCCAGTTTTAATGTTTAAATGTTTTGAGATCTGACCTTTGATTTAGTTTCCGTTCATAGTATCGATGTTGTTTCTAGTCTTCATTTTTCTAGCCCATATCCTTCAAATATACCTATCAAGGCTTGCGTATTGATCAAGTCATAGGCTTTCTTGAAATATATAAAAGTTATCACAAGGTCTCTATTTCTTAGACCAACAAGTATAGAAAGCTTTGAAGACATTTTTCAGTGTTGCCTTACTAACAATTAGTGGATATACCATAAGCTTTCAGTTGGTCAACAAGGATATTAGACATGTTTTGCTCATCAAGCGAGCATCATCAGATCTGGTTCACATCACCAACAAATATAGAAGACAAAGTAGCTCTACAAAACTACCAAAACCCACAATGCCAATCACGAACAGTCGCAGCCCTCGAACACCAAACTGCTAAGGCCAGACAAAATCTTAATAAAGTGCGGCTAGTACTTTTGTGAAATACTAATGCAAAAAGAGAACTATTTATTAAATATCTACAATGTTGCAGGATTGAAAAACAACAATGCCACCCACAAACAGTTGTCCTCCACCTACTAATCAGCGAAGGTGTGGCTACTACTGTTGTGATACACTTAAGTGATAAGCCCCAAACTAGAATTAACACAAATATGAAGTAATTGAACCCGCGCAACGAATAAGGGACTCCGTGCCACCTCGGTCTATTTTGGGATTATGATGGAAATAGGTACCTGGTCGCATGTAGCATGAAATGACATGTAAAGCGTGCATCCAACTGCCTCCTATGGGTAGATATTTGCAATTGAAATTCCATGTGCATGGAAGAAGGAACCCGGTATTTCAAGATGGCGGGTATCGGGAAGGTTGAGTTCTATCCGTCAGCTAGCAAATGTGATAATATTGGTTGCAAACGTAAACGTGACATGCAAGATTGGAAGGATGTGAAGAGAAAGATGGTGAAATATGCTGGGGAAGCGTATTAAAATCAACGGGGAGGTCAAATACCAGCAAAAACACAACCAAATGAGGTGAGTGGAAAAAGGACCTCCGTGACTTCACCTACTAGAATGCCTGTATGCCAGAACTTCCTATTAAATAGGCGTCAATTTGGTAATTACATATTTGAATATAACCATATTAATAATGTAGAGAGTAAGTTGGTTAATTTAGGAACTTGTGACAATGTATCATTAGCCCCATGTACTTGCATAGTATGTGTGTAAATACTATGATACCGTGCTTTATTTTGTTGTGAGTTAGTGTGTTCACGTGAAATTGGGGCTAGGATTGGGAAGAATGCGACCATGGCATTTTAGGTTCCATCCCGACAGTTACTTGGGATCCAACCCGAGCCGTCTGGACGGGGAGCTACTACGCTTACCCGTCTATCACTCTCAGCTAATGTAGAGAATAAGTGGCTCGTACTGTCTTAGTAAGATTCTACGATGATCAAAATCCTCCTTGCTACAGTGAGAGACCTCCCTATAGAACGGAGCCTCACAGAGGCCGTGTTGTGGCCAGGCCACTGTGTATTGCAGCGTGTGGAGCAAGGCATTGGCGCTAGCAGTAGCGTAGCGCCCAACTAGTTTATCACATTTACACTTTTTAACATATTTAATAATCATCATTACTTATATGAATTTCAGAGTAGTTGCTGGAAATGCTGTCTTTAAATTTCTAAACACACCTTGCACTGACATATGAAGTTTTGGTACACTCGCTGTAATTCATCCTCGCTGATATTTCGTATATGTGCAGTTATTTCGTTCTCGAGAGCTTTCAGAGTACGCGGATTGTTTCTGTATACCTTCTGCTTCAGGGTCCTCCACAAGTGAAAATTGCACGGAACTGAAACTTATGAACACATTTACTGGAAGACTTCTTCTTGAGAAGATAAGTTTCCACTAGGAAAATTCGATGTTTTGTTCTGTACCTAACCATATTCAAGGGGTACGAGGTAGGTTACAGTACAACAAGTCTTACTTAATTATCACAACCAAGGTATCTTGGTTGGTTCCTCAGTTTAGGGGTTGCGTCTACGCAGTCATGTAGCCCCGTGTACTTTGGGTGTGTGTAGAATCTGTCTGATAACCGGTGTTAATTGTGATGGCTGTATTAGTGTGTGTATCTGTTTTTATTAAATTCAAGTAAGGACTGCAACTTTGAATTTTTCAAATAGTTCCTACTTTTGCCGCCAAACGCCACCGTCAACGACTACTAGGCCTAGTTCAGAACTTAGCTACTAGACGCCACCGCAGTCGGCTCTTGGCAACGAACTTATGAACCTAAGAGCGTTGTTTACATTATTAACCTATAGAATTTAGCTTCACACAGGCATAATTAGTGGAAGGTTCTTTCACATGCCATAAATCTATGACATGGGACCGCCGGCTTTGCTTCCCCTCCTAGGAAGGCATACTGAGGGATTTTTAACACTCTTAAAAAATCCGACGGCTTCGGCCGGGTTTGAACCCGCTATCTTAGGCATAGAAGCTCAGCATGCTACCAACTACGCCACCGAAGCCGCTCAAAACATCTTAAACACCAATTTTGTCTAATTGTACTTTTTAACATGAATTGAATAGCATTATTAAATACTTCGTCCCAGCTAAACATCTTATAGGAATTCCTTCTCTGTTTACTGTTAAAAGCTGGTGTATTTTATCTTAAAGAACCAAAAAAATAAACTAACGCCCAACAAAACATCTTGTCGACCTGCTGTTGTAATTGGTACACATAAATCTGGCGACTATCCATCCGCGGCACGGTCTCTGCAAGGCTCTGTTCTATACGAAGGGCCCTCACTGTATAGGGATGTACCCGGAAAATACAAGTTTTCAGGGGAAGACACCACAGTACAAGATTGTCACCTAAAGTCCTCATTTATATAAATTTAATTTAATATCCTTAGTTCTGTGTGAGCAGAACGCCATCACAAATGACATCCAATCCAGGCATCCATGGACATTATTGTATGCGGATGATGTCATGTTAGCTAACGAGACACGGGGCGCCTCGAACAGCAAGTACAAGAGTGGAAGATGCGTCTTGAAGAATTTGGCATGAAATTAAATCTGAAGAAGACAGAATACCTGGAATGCAGTGACCAAACTGATGACACGATCACTGTGGGTGAGGTTACTTAATAAAGTGACCCAATTCAAATACCTTGGGTCATCACCTCAGACCGCAGCAGGATTCCTGATGTCAAAACAAGAGTCACTACCGCTTGGATGAAATGGCACCAAGTTACTGGAGTCCTATGCGATAAGAAAATTCCATTGCATGTAAAATCTAAATATATCGCACAGTGATTAGACCGGTGGATCTTTATGGATCTGAATGCTGGACTACAACATCGAAGCACGAACAGGTGCTTCATGCAATGGAAATAAAGATGTTGCGGTGGTCCAATGGCTTGACTCGACTGGACCATATTAGGAATGATGCTGTGCGGAAGGATTTCAAGGTTGCTCCAATCACAGAGAAAATGCGTAAATCACGTCTCTGGTAGTATGGACATGTGCTCCGTAGCAGTGAAACCTCAGTTGCAAAGACTGCCCCTCAACTGAACGTGGAGGGTCGTCGACCTCGAGGACGACCTCAAACACGCTGGCTGGATAGGGTGAGGGATGACATGCGGCTCACTAAACTCCGCTCTCGGGACGCTATGGATCGATTGAACGGGGTGAACTCAGCCTCATGAGGACAATTGAGTAGCTGTCTGACAGTGAGGCAGCGCCCCGATCACGAAAACCAAGATTAACGGCCGTGAGGCCCCGATGTGCTGATCACGCATCATCCCAATATCTGCAGGCCAAATGGATGGGCAGCGGTTGCTTGGTAGGCCTAGGCTCTTCATGGGCTGTAGTGCTAGGGTATGGCTTTTAGTGCCGGGAGTGTCAGAGGACATGTTCGGCTCGCCAGAGTCTGTAGCTGCTTCAAGTGGCGCCCATAGGGTGAGCTACATGTTCCGTTCAATTTCAAGTAGTTCCATCTTTCGCTACTTTGACAGAGTGTTCCAACGGAATATAACGTAGAAATATAGCTTCACACAAGTTTAGTCTGTGGAAGGATCTTTTACTTGCCATAAATCTATGACGTGGGACCGCCGGCTTTACTTCCCCTCCGAAGGAGGGCATACTGAAGGATTTTAACGCTCTTAAAAAATCCAACGACTTTGGCTGGGTTTGAACCCGCTATCTTGGGCACAGCAGTTCAGCATCTTACCAACTACGCCACTGAAGCCGCTAATATAATATTGATACCATGGGACTGGAAAAGAAAGAGAACCACATTTTAAGTCGTTCCCCCTTAAACAACTCGAACATCCCCTTTGCACCCCTGGTTCATACATCCCGGACACTTCTCTATTGGAACAAGATACACTCGAGCTTGTGACGACAAATGACAAGAGAGATGGGTTTGAATGCCACTCTCAACCTTGAACGAGAGGCTTTCTGTGGCTTCCCACTGCCGGGTTGACATTGATTCAGTGGAATAAGGACGCCAGTCACAATAAATACATGCTGTAAGCAATTGGGCTCTGAGACAACAAGACCTGTTACTGGGTTCCTTTTTCCACTATTATTGGCATAAATGTCAAAATATATCTTATCATTGACCACTGAAGCTTCACACGAGTCAACTACAATGTTCGCATGATAGTAAGAAACACTTATAAAATTTGGACGAAATTCTCTCAATAGCATGTTTTTAAACATCAACGAGCGTAATTTAAACAAAACTACAAAAATGGCGCAGAGTCCCTTATTCGTTGGCGGGTTCAATTGTCTAAGAGTACTCTGTTGAAATGTTGATATATGTCAACTTATCTGAATGTGTACTGTTACCTCAAGCCGCTCTGTCAGCCACTTACGGTGGCTAGTACTGTAATATACTTTTAAAGACAAGCCCCCAAATTAGAACTGTAACACAAATAAGCAGTGTTTGTCTGCTAATAGACTTACTATATTATAATTATGATGTGATACGAGTGAAAGCGGAAGATATGCTGGAAGAAGGATGAGAGTGGTGGAGAGACAGAAAAGTATGGAGGTCCTTGATTTACACCCCGACCCAGATTACTGGAACCGGGAAATGAAGAAGAAGAAGACGAGGACCACTAAGAAATTATTTAAACCTGACTGTACTACACTGACCGGCAAAAAAAGTGGAACAGTTAAAAAAGTAATGTAAACAGTATAAAATTAGCCATGAAAAAGATGTAATCACATTTTAAAAGCTGTTTCACGCATTAGAGCATACGTCTGAAACATCCGTGAATAGAAATTGATAATATTAACATTTCTTAGGGTGGTTTATTACCACCAATTACCCCCAATCTTCGATGAGCCTATCTTAATGGTTTTATGGCGGGAAGTGCACTGTAAGCGCTTAAGGTTTATGAGTGTTGCCGCTTGCTTATTGTTGTTCTAGGGATAGCAACTGGCATTTGTTGAACACCTGGGAACCATTGTCATACATTTTAGTAGGTTATCCTTGTGCAGTTCGCACTAAAACATGCCTCTTAGCTGTGAAGGAGCTGCACAGGCAGTTGCATTGGTGCAGGATGGCCACAGCTTCCGTTATGTTGCTGAGTTCAATGGATGATCTCTCGGTAGCATTCACCGTGCAGTGCAAAGTTACAGAGAACTCCAAACATACGACAGGAGACGAGGGTCAGGCTGTAGAAGAAGCACAAGTGCCAGGGATGATAGATTTCTCACCCTGCAAGTTCTGCATGATCGCCATACCACAGCAATCCAGGCACCAAATCAACTGGAAAATGTCAGAAATGTGAGAGTGAGTGAGCGAACAGTAAGAAGAAGGTTTGAAGAAGCTCATCTTTCGTCCCGGAGACCTGCACTCGAACAACATCACAGAGAGGCGCGTCTTTGTTTCGCAAGGCAGCATCTGGGATGGACCCACGAGCAGTGGGCCTCTGTTCTCTTCACTGACGAGAGTCGCTTTAACCTTAGATCTCCTGATGGAAGAGAAAGAGTGTGGAGAAGGCGCGTGAAGAGGTACAGCCCTGTTGCTTTCTCCTCCAGGAATCCATTTGGAGGTGGCTCGGTTATGGTGTGGGGTGGCATCAACGTTATGGCCCGCACTGAGTTGGTGTGCATCGATCATGGGACGCTCAATTCCCAAAGGTACATCAAAGAGATCCTGATGAACCATGTGATGCCCTTTGCGCCTTTCGTTGGTCAGAATTTCATGCTGATGCAGGATAATGCCCGTCCTCATACTGCTCGCTGTGTTCTACAATATCTGCAGGAAGTGGGGATTCAAACCCTGGACTGGCCAGCTCGTAGTCCTGACTTGAACCCGATCGAACATGTATGGGATATGCTTGGAAGGAACGTCAGACAGCGTGACCACACCACCTTGGTACAACTGAGAACATCGCTGCTGGAGGAATGGGATCGCATCCCGGCAGATGCCATTCGACGAGTTGTGAACAGTATGCCTGAGCGTTTACAAGATGTCATGGACGCTAAGGGTGGAAACACTAGTTTTTAGTGACCAGTGTTTCCGTGCAGTTCAGTGCAAAAATTAACACTGTTTTGTTTGGCAATATGTTTGATAAAAACCAGCCCATAAGAACATTACTAAAAAATAGAAAATTGTTTGATTTGTGAAATGTAACGAAATTTGTGAGTTAAAGCGTGTTTTAAAACATGTTTCGGTATTTTCTGTAGCCAACCATCTGACATTTACATGAATAATGCAAATATTGGAAAACCAATACATTTTAGTGGAATAAATTAAGAAATTACATAAAAAATTGAAGTGTTCCACTTTTTTTTTGCCACTTTTTTTTTGCCGGTCAGTGTATTTACAATAAAGAGAGAAGGATTTCGGCATGACTTTGTGAGGGCCAGCAAGGTTTCATCCCGGAGGATGCCCCACAACATCGCACAGGCCCAAAAGGACACCTGAGTGGAATGGTGCCAAGAAATGCTCCAGAGATTTAAAAAATTATAGCTCTCACAGTGTTTCTGAGATCATAATAGGTGATAAAACATGGATTTACCAGTATGACCCTGAAACAAAATACTGAAGGTATAGGTCTTCCATGGTGACAATTCACCGGTGAAGGTGAAAAGACAAAAGTGTCTGCAAGAAAATGGTGGTGACATTTTTTTTCCCATACAAGTGGTCATATGTGCAACATCTCTTGAGAATCAAAGAATGGTCACTGCACAATGGTACACTACAGTTGCAATCCAGTGATTGAAAAAGTGCAAAACGACGAAGAACTGGACTGAGGGGCATCTCGTTGCACCATGACACTCCATCTGCCCACGCTGCCCATGTGGCCTTGAATTTTCTCCAGGCAACCCTTGTTCAACTGCTGACACATCCTCTATACAGCCAAGATCTGGCATCCTGTGACTTCTTCCTATTCCCTACGGTGAAGATCCATTTGCGGGGGTAGTGATTTTCATCGCCTGAAGATGCTATTACAGTGTACGAAGAGGAACTCGGGGTATTAGATGAGAACGATTGATGCCAGAGCTTTCACACATGGTTCAGAAGGATGGGAGGCTAAGGGAGAGTACTTTGATAAGATGTGATGGTACAATTTGAATCACAGTTGAACCTGACTTATACGTATATCAAGGGGAAGAAAAAAAAACTACTGTACTCATATCTCAGAATTACTTAGAAATCAGACTTGCACAACACATTACATATTTATTGAAAAACCGATGGAATAGACCTACATGTGTAAATCCTAGCCAACAATACATACATTAAGACAGAAAATATAGTACTGTAGTATTTTGAACTTGGTCCAGCCTTAAATAAATCAGATAGTTTGGCTTGTTTCACTTTTCTTGCATTAAGTGTATAAACCTCCTTTTGCAAACATAGTAATGAATTCAAAGTATTTTCACTACAACTTTTCGCACTGATGTAACGCCTACACACATCGATTGCACTTAACACTTCACTTAGTTCAGGTGTTTCAAATTCAAGTCGTCATCTCCATCACTGTCACTATCGCTTGAAGCCGGTCCGTCACCACCGCGTTGTTGGCATACATCAGCAATAATCTCTTCATCCCGTTGTACCCCCACATACAGCCAGATTATCATCGAAATGCACAAAAGTATCGAAATCTGCACCCTCCGGTAGCGATAGCTCATTGTCAAACATAATTTCGTCCCCATAATCATCATTAGAGGCAGCCTCTTCCAGAAAGACACCAGCTTTGCGGAAACAGTTGCTGATTGTGGAGGATGACACCTGCTTCCAGGCAGTCGAAATAAAGTCCATGGCTTGTAGTAAATTAATGGAGAGAGTTTCATTTCCTGCATCACTCAGTGTTAAATGTTGAACCAGCATTCTTTTATAATGCACTTTGAAATTTGCAATGATGTCCAAATCAAGTGGTTGTAGAACACTGGTACAGTTAGGAGGGAAAAGTTCCACTCGGACATTCTCCAGAACGATTTGAGGTGGATGTGCTGCACATCTATCCATAAGAAGAAGGATTTTCTTCTGTTTCTTTTTCATTTTAATGTCCAGTTTTTTCAACCACTGTTCCAACAGAAGCATAGTCATCCAAGAATTTCTGTTGGATTCATATTCCGTAGGTTTTGTTTTCGCACCCTTAAAACACCTCGAATTCTTCAATTTTCCTATCACAAGTGGAGGAAGTTTGTCCGATCCATCTGCATTGGTGGCAAGAAGAACTGTTACGCGAATTTTACGTTTCTTCCCTCCATGGCAGGAGTCACCTTTTTCAGCTAATGTTTTATTAGGAAGGAGACTGTAGAATAAGCCGGTCTCATCACAATTGTAGATGTTTGTAGGCTGGTAATCGCTTATGATACCCGGCAGAACCTCTTCTTTCCAGTGTTGCACCGTGACGTCGTCCACAGCTTTTGAGTCACTGCAAATTGTTCTCCCTGTGATTCCATGACGATCTTTGAATCCTTGCAACCATCCTGACGAAGCCTTGAAATCAGCAGTGATACTAATCATTTTAGCTAAATCTATCGCCTTTGCCTTCAGCATGTCGCCACTAATTGGTAGAGCTCTTTTGCTGGAACCATGTGAAAAGTGCTTTCTCCAAATCTATGTACCTCCCTTCTTGCTGACGGCTGCGCTTTGCTGATTTCGAACCCAGTTTTAAAAACTCATCCAAAATAGTGAGTTTTTTTTTTTTTTTACTGATGACTGTACATAGCGTGGTATAAGCAATCCCTAAGTCTGAAGCAATTTCCGTTTTTGTTTTGTTTTGTGCGGATTAGCGTCCACTTCTCGTATGAATTTTCCTTTTTGTGTTCTCCATGGCTAATCGAAAGCAACTGAATGATAAAACTACTGTTCAACAGTACACACCAGATACCGGCACTGAGGACATTTTACTTGTCCATTGTTCCCACGAAAGAAATTCTCATATCGATCAAAACACCGAGTTTTGCAGAGTGACATTGTAGACCCTTACTGGCGGTGTAACAAAGGCCAACCGAGCTAGGTCCCTTCGCTCTCTATCTCGCTCCTCCTCTAGCTGCGTCATTTTTGACCTTCACAATGCCGCTAAAGATTAAGTTACCAGCCGAGTCGGCGGTTTCAACGCGGAAACAATCTAGAGCATGTCCCACATGAGTTAGATACTCTGTGCTCTGTTTCAGCACCGAAACCCGACCGCTCTGTCTACGCCGACAAAGAGGAAACTACATAAATACAGTACTGTAGTTTCTTTTATAACAGCACGTGCTCATTAAATTACAATCAGGCTACGCAAAACTCATATGTATTTCACTGACACTTCATACGTATAAATAAGGTTAAATTAACACGCTTTTAAATTACATTTTGCCGGGGCCTAAAAGAAATTACGTACAAGTACGAAATACGCAGAACAGAATTACGTATAAAGCAGGTTCAACTGTATTTATTTTTGGGGGGTCTGTGTCTAAAAACTTTGAGTGACCTTCATATGACAACTTATCTGAATGTGTTGCCTCTTCAAGCTTCTCTGACAGCAACTGATTGAAAAATAAGGATTCCTCTGTGTTACTGTACAACCTCTATGTTGAACCCCTTGCAAATCACCATTCATGGAAGAAAATATATTTAGGAAATCTGTTCTACCATGAAAATGACCAAACAGGAAGTAGAATAACATTGTAAACCAAAACTTAGATGGCTAGATGAATGTGAACTAGTATACAAGTACTGCACTGTGGCCATGTAAAGTAATGTCTGGGTATGCCAAAAGGTCCTGGAACGTCACAATCTACTGTAGACTAATCTCCCATCCCACCATGGCATAGACATAGGATTTCTATAAGCCATCAACCAGTCATGAAAGCAGGATATGGACTCTTGGTTTGTAGTGGAAAATACAATGGATATCCTTCCCATTTGACATTTTCTCACTGTTTTCCTTTATTTTGGCTACCTAACTTCTTGCCATCAGATTTCTAATAAAGAGAATAAAGGTGAATTTTCAAAGCGCATGTGGTCATAAAATCTTGCCAGAAAATTTAACTAATGTATACTGCAGATTTAAATTAGTTAATTTCAAATCTGTCTTTAGTTTTCTTACTGTGCATAGTATTCAATACATGTTTGATGTCTTTTTTTCACTTTGCACAAGCATTTTCATTAGTTCAAAGGTATTCATATGTTAATTGGTAAGCAGGATGACTTAAGCATTTCTTCTACTTTCTGTGTCTGTGGGATATTTGGAAGACACAAGAATATTACATCGGAAATGACTCAAAATAATAATCATTTTGCTGCTGGCTACGGCTGGTCAGACGCTCACAGTTAATGATGACATCTTATGCCCTAAAATGAAATAACAGTTCATCCTGAAAAGAAAAGAATGGTTCACATTCATGGAACATGGAACCACATCACTATCTTATGAGGCATGAGGAAATTTTTAAAAGCAATAGCGTGGGCCTACCTGCAATATCAGAAATCTCGGCTTCGCCTAAAGGATCTTCGTTCTCTATGTTGTCTCTTCGGTGGTACTGAAGAACAGCTTTATCCAGGGCTTCCTTCAAGGCAGCCTATTAACAAACAGGGACATGAACAAGGCCAACAGGCTCTTCATACCATCAGCTATCTAGACCCTGAACCATGGTGGGCTGGACTATAGTAGTAAGTTATCTTCCTGGTAGGTTTAACAAGTATATAATTGTTTCTGTGGGAAGATTTCCTTTGAGGAAAAAGTCTGCAGTTCCCTGGGGAACTACTGATATCGCCCCAGGAGATGGCAGTTGGGTTTGAATTGCATAGGTCTTCCCGCTCACTGCGTATCGCGCATTTTTCAGTTGGTCACTACTTTCTTCACTCACTCAGCACATTCCTTCTTTCACTGGCTGCATGTCGTCTGCTGCAATAATAACTATTGGCATGCGGGAAGCCGATATATTCAAGTTTGGAATAGGCGGACCGTGCATGCGTACTGCAAGACCCCCCCGCACCCCGTCGCAGCGTGTTCAACTGCCATCTCCTGCCGCGAAGACAATACTTGCTAATCTACTCGCCAGTGAAAAATTAAAATAACTACTATTCTCATTGTAATGATTTCAAGAAGTGCCAACGAAGCTATACAATGATGTTTAGCAACAATATCCAATAACAACCAGGGAAATTTAATGTACCTAATTGGTTACTTTTACTGTACATTTTATAATGCATGCTGTACATTAACAACGAGCATTTCTGATTGGAAAGCCTTACCTGTTATGTTGTATGAACAGAATTGAAAAGTAGTCTCTGGGAAACAATGTCCAGTACAGTAATCATATACATTAGTTTGAAGTAAGCTGTTAGCAGGCACTGTGCGAACAGTGCGCCCGCACTGGGCGCTGTCATATAGTGGGTGCCAAAAATGCAACGATAGATCGTCAGCACAAAAATTAAAAGCCAATCACCTTGTTACTACTTAACCCTACCCACCAATATTAATTCTATATATCAGTGATCTAGGGTGTGCGCATTTCTAAAGTATAGACATATGCGATGATTTACGACAGACATGTGGGCGTTATTGTTCCTACGTGTACAGTCGGGTACCAAGTGTCGTGTCGTACACTGTATTTTACAGCAACAAATTGCCAAGCACACTATAGGGGTCTCATATTTCTTAATTTGTTTGAATTTAAAATTAATTTACTATATAAATTTGACATATGCATGATGTGAGAGTTGTCTACGTCATACTAGTCGAAATAGACCTTTTCAAAAAATATTGTTTCTTTTTACTGTTAGCCTATTGTTTCTCATCCTCACTACTACTATACTAATCTTCCGGAGGTCTGAGTTATTAATAATGTAAAAATGTTTGTTATCTTTAGTCTCTATGTACAGATTACTCTACAGCGGAGAGGGCGCCACAATGAGATCTCGCACCACCTGAAAATCTTGCTAGGGCCGCCTCTGGCTGTTAGTTGTAAAAATGACCAGGTTCCGTGATGTATGGGACTTTTGATGCATTGCTTACAAACTTCGTGTATCATCAAATAGTTTCCACCTAGTGCTGCAATGATTTTGGGAATGTCAGGTGTATTGCAGAAAACTAGGTTCAGGTGTTCGTTCAGAACTACAGTGGTGCCTGATGGAATTATTTAACTACCAACTCAGTGAAGTTGAAAGCATTGTCAAGGAACACAGGATATCAACCTAAGTGGAACACATTTTGATGAAAGTTATAAAAAGAAGGCTTGGAGACTCAAAGATCTGCCACATGATTCCAGTTGGCCAAACAAAACTGTTCAAATGTTAGAAGCCATTTTTCAGTTTTGCTTGTATAATCAATCACCATTTGTTAGAGACGTGTGTTAATGTACAAATAATAAATGTAACATTTCTTTCAGATGAGTTAATAGGGTGAAAATCGTCACTTTCTGCCCAACCTATTTGGGTACTCTTGTGTTGACCAAATGAAAAGCAATTCTGTTGATGGAACAAAATTGTGTTAACATGTTGTATGGACAAAGATGCTGTAGTTATTGTTCACTAATGAATAGAAATCCCCCTTAAAATCATCAAATGGAAGTTGTGGTTTTGAGGGAGGACAGGTGAACTATTTTCACTCTGCATAATGTCAGTGGAAGTTCAGCAAATGGTAATCTGGGTTAAATTCAGAGGCAAAGACTATAAGACTTCTCTGGTTCTGTTGATGTGTGCGGTATACAGTACATAGGAACCTAAATGATCATGTTATATTCTTTGCTCCATTAATAAGTGATTCCTTCATGATTTCCCATGACAATACTCTTCGACATATTGTAAGGGATGTAACTTACTGTATCTACATTTTTGGATTAAGTTGGAAAGGTTGATGTTTGGCCCCTGTTTCAATCTCCAGTGTTATCAAGAGAGGGATTTGACCAGAGCAACTGCGCCAGTGGGTAAGGTGGGGGTGGGATGGGTATTTTTAAATTAAAGACCCTCATAAATAGTAATTACATATTGGCAACCAGCTGGTGGTTTCATGTTAACGGCTTTACAATTTTATTTATTTTTGACTGTTAGATATTTTTTTAGAGGAAGAAAAGGTACACACTCGGTTTCAAACAGTGATATCTATTAATATTAATAGTAAATCAATGCTTGAATGATATTCGACTTGGTCACCCATCTAATAGTCTCCATGCCCAATGTTGCTTAACTGTGAGATAAAATTTTACTGAAAGTTTTAGCAGCAACATCATAGTTGAAGTGAAATATGAAATAGACTTCTAATGGGATAGTAAGAGTTGAAATTATAATATTAAGAGAAAGACCTGTAATACGTTCGGTGTTGGTTGGCATTTTAAATTGAAATATGAAAAGCCTTACATTAGTGTATTATGTGTGTATGTAATTAGTTGATTTTTTGAGTAATTGGGTGTGCTGTAGCGATGGTCCAAAAGTGCTGGGAATTGAGAGTGTAACTGTAAGAATGATTGAATGAGTGTCTTGTTGGCTGGCAATGCTTGATTTGACTTACTTACAGTAATTCCTGTTACTCCGATGTGGAACATAGGGCACTCACTAACGTTCTCCATCCGTCCGGTTTTCTCTTGTGTGTGTTTCAGTATCGTTTATATTTTTTGTAGGGTAGGGTTGTTGGCCCCATGCCCATCATGGAGGTCCAGGGACTTTTCTGTCAGGGTTAACATACTTTAGCCGAGATACTTCATTTTAAGGAGCCAGTTACTCGCGCTCACCCCTCCCCTGTATATGAGGGGTATGATTAGGTAATTGCGTAGGTAGGCGATTCTACCAACTTGAGCATTTCCCGGTACTTGTAAGAGTTGCCTTCTCGGCATTGGCAACTCCACCAAGTCTCCTAACCAGCCATTTACACTCCCCATGTGTACGGCCTGGGACTGGCGTTGTGTTGAGCCAGGTTGGCTGACATTGCGGCCTGTACCATTCCACTCCTGTAGAGCAGCGCTGGATGACAAGCCTGGCCTGTCACATACCCTGTGTTATTGCATCCCCCCTATCCCCCCCATACGAGCGCAAGGCTGCGCCCTCAAGCTTGGTGAATGATACCAAAACTCACAGAAAACAGAAGTTATTAGTATTTTATCAGTAAAAGTTGTCACACTTTCCAAGATTTTGGAGGGCAGCGACTGTTTGTAGGTGTCATTGTAGGTTTGGCAGTTTTTTGTAGAGCTATTTTGTCTTGTATATTCGGATCTCATGATGCTCGCTTATGAGCAAAACATGTCATCCGTTAGTTTTCTCCCTCTTCTGTAGTCCTTATCAAATATACTGTATATGTATTTCTTAAAAAAAAAAAATATATATATAATCGTTTCGGTCTTCTATTGACCACGTTATTTCAACTGCCTGTGTCCTCGTTCTTTCACATTGGCCCAGTGTTCGCGCATTTCAGTAAGCTTCTTTTCGTTCTTCGGTCCACTTCTTGCCAGTTTTCAATATGGGTTTTGGCTGAAAACTCTGTATTTCCCCAAGTTTCTTCTTCAAAGAGTCACATTCCAAGATGTCCTCATGCGATATCCCCAGTTCTTGTAGGTTTTTTTCCACCTCTGTATACCAGATCCCTTTGGTTTTCTTTCCCACAAAGTAGGCACAGATTCAATTGGACAATCTTCCGGAGCTCATTCGTGTTAAATGGCCATAAAAGGAGAGTTTTCTTTTGCGTATGGTGTCCGTTATTTTCTCGACATGTAGATAAAGTTCATCGTTGTGTCGTCTTCCATACTCTTCTCGTTCCTTGACCGGGTCCAAGATCTTTCTCAAATACTGTATAATTATGTATATTTTAATCACATGCAATTTTTTACAGGTAATTTTTTCACGTGTCTCCGTAATTGGAATTATATTGTGCTGACCGACTAAAATGTTGCAATAATAATTGTCAATAGGGCAAATCTTGAAAATTGGATTCATAGCTACCGGTATCTATACTTTCTAAAATGACTATGGTGATCGACCACCTCGTGACGCAGTGGCAAGTATTCTTGGCTGTCCCTCCCGTCAAGAAGTCGCAAGATCTATCATTCACTTCTCACAGGCCCTGGAATAAGTCCATACACACCCTACTTAAACTCTGTCTCCTGCCAAGAGTAAGGATGATCGATTCTCTTCAAAGCTATCTCGTGTTTATTGCTGTTTCACCCCTGAGGTTTGGGTTGGATTCCCGGCTCTGCCAAGAAATTTAATTCTGGTCTGAGGGCTGGAACAGGGTACACTCAGCCTCCTGAAGCAGAACTGAGAAGAGATGAGTTTGATTCTTACCTCAGCTAATTCATTCTTCACCCAGTAGTGCAGACAAAAGGTGAACTCATTTCCCCTTATCTAGTTGACAAAATATTGTATATAATTAATTAAATATTGGCACAGGCCAGAGTAAAATGTGACTTTTCATTCAAGGCTGAGATTCTATATATAGAAATGTTACAAGCCATTTTTCAGTATTGGCTTTGTATTTAATGACAGAATTACTTTCCAGTTGGTTATCATGTTAATGCACCCAATTGAATTGTAAGGAGTCTTTAAATAAAATACTAGTTATCATAGGGTGGCTGTGTCGGTGCAACTTCGAGGGGGAATGCACTTTCTGCCCTCCACCCCAATTTTATTGAAGTTTCCTGACGCCACAATCAGGACATAGTTATCATTTAACCTGTGAGGACACGCGTGTATGTATCTTTTACCCATAGAAAAATGAATTGTTAATAAGACCAGGTCTAATGGATAATTTAACTTCCACCCCCGCCAATTTGCTAATGGACTGTTCCATGTGTTGAGTTCATTATTGTAACGAACCCGTGAATGTGAGTGTGAACAATAATTAGCACTTAGTGATCATTGTACATTAATTATTGGACATGGTAGCAGACTAGCAGTGGTGTGTTAAGTCTATTTTTCAGAGCTGTTGTCTTATAGTTCCCAAAATGGATAAATTCGTAATAAAAAAATATGTTGAAAATGAAGATGTTTGTGTGGTGGATCAAAAACAGTGAACAGAAGTGCATTACAGTAGTGGAAACTTAAGTAATAGTTTGCATGATTTGTCAACAAAAATCCAGCAAAAAACAAGGGTAAAGGGCATACAGTAGTTTTCAGTCATCCTGGAGTACGCAGTTTTCATGGGTACCGGCAGGGCTAGATTTGTGACAGTATGCACCGGTACACCGTACCGAAACCTCTGGTTGGGGTAAAAGTCGAATATATAACATAATTTCTAGAACTGTGGAACGTTACGTGTAAGTCAAGGTCAACTTGGTCTTTGACCGGACTGTACTTTGTAGTACATGGAATCTTGGCTGCTTCGGGGATGGCACTCCGCTCTGGATACTAACAGCAAGTGAGGGAGAGAGAGGAGGCACATACAACGACATATTTTCTAAACTTCGGACAATTTTATAAACTGTGAGGTAAAACATGTACAGTACAGTACCTTTTATAAGAAATAATTATTTCTTAAAGCTGTAAAGACAAAATTATAAAACCAGAAATAAAAGATTGTTGGTGAGCATGTGTGCATTTTCAAACTGAATGTATAAATTTTTTAAATTACGTAAAAATAAATACATTGATATAATGTAGGCCTATATTGTTTGAATGGTAGCCTAGTTGGCCTACATTAAAATTTAATATACGCCAACGGCTATGGTAAGGAAAATGTTGCTACAAGAGTCTCAATTTAATTTAAAATTCCAATCAAAATTAGATTGCTATTTTGTCCACTGATTAATTTTTAAAGGTGTTCATAAAAGCATAAAAATATCGTTTTTAGAACTCTATATTTCAATATTCCATAAAGCCCCCATCCCCCTCCCACCAGCACCCGGTAGCTCATAGTACTGGAACCTCTTATTTTACAAATCAAGCACTGGGTACCGGTAGGCTACTGTATGAAAAGTCAAAAGATGATATTTTCTGTAAATTATGTAGACAAATGTACATGGAGAAGCAACTTAAATTTTTGCATAAAATTGAAACTACATGGGAAGTTGGCCTGCCACAGGGAAGCAATAGTAACATGTAGGCCCACTGCTCTAAAACAACACGTATAAGCCTACAGTACGCGAATTCTCAGCTTACAAGTGAAAATCTTATGTCAATGAAGGAAAATCGTGTCTACTCATATTAATCTCTACATTACGTTACGTGGCAATATGCGGAATTTCAATCTGTGGACATGCAGATGACAAAAGTAATTTTAAAACTTGGGTAATTAGATCTTCATTCAGTGGCAGACGAGTTTATTAGCAGAAACGAGCTGAGGCGCAACACCTTTGCCGGAAAACAGTAAGGTAAGACTCATCAGTCCTAACATTGTTTATCTTCAAAATTGAAATTATTAAGCATTTATTTAATTTATGTGTAATTAAAGGCCCATGCAGTGTACTAACGATATTAACATCTTCAGCAGTACGGTACCGTAATAGGCCTACCGTACCTATTTTACTAATACCTGACTATTGCACAATCCTGTGCCCCAAAATTCTTTAACCTGTATTTGAATCATGGATCATGTAATTTCATCATTTGTACAAGGTAATTAATTATAGACGTTGAAGGGAGGGCGGCATATTTCATCACTGCTTCGCACCACTCTACGTATGGATGCGTGATGCAATGGAGTTATTAGCCAAATATATAATATATATCAGATATTGTCTGATTTCACTTTTCTTGAAAACCTAATTTTTAAAGTTTATTTTAAATTAATCTAAATCATTACGGTAACATAAATTTAATTTCAATTATTATTATAAGGTCGCTTCCTTCCACATCCTTGCCCAGTTTCATTCACCATCATTCATTTCATCTCTCATTAACTCCTCTCATGAGGTTGGCGTCAGGAAGGGCATCCGGCCGTAGAAACCATCGCCACAAAGACTTCCATCGCATCTCATCCCCGACCCCGTTGGAAAACGGGAATAATAAGGGGTAGACATACATACATACATTATAAATTGTAATTCATGTCGAGGATGCTTGGATCTCCAAGTTTCGGAAGGAGATTGAGTGACCCCCCCCCCCCCCCAATATTTTATAGAAGTCGGCACTTCTGAACAGTTATGTTCTTAAGACATGCAAGCACCTTGATACTGTTGCTGTACCGTACATGAATACTGAAATGAGCCACTTATTTGATTACCGCTAATGGAGAATCCCAGTTGCCAGCACCTGTGACACATGATTGACCACTGATAGCGCTACCGGTACCTAAGTTTAACTATCGGTTACTGTGATTGCATAAATACCGTACCTGTATGCTACTGTTAATGTTGTTAAGACATGCACGAAAACCCTTTCTGGATGCAATACACCAGTAAACATCTTATTGATGATCTGGCCAGACTCTGGGCTAACTCTGGCAGACATTAATTACAATACCATAATAAGGAATATTTCTATTGGCCTCTAAGCCAAATTTGGAAAATGCACCCCCCACCCACCTTAAATGAAATAAAATGAACACTTTATGTGGGCTACTGTGGTGATAATTTGATTTTCTTACTACAAAATCAAACTAATATTGACAAATTGGAATTAAAATTCTACCGGCACTACCTTATATTGATCTAATGAATTGCAGCAAGCTCATGAACCTGCTCAGAATCAAAGCTGGTGTAATCTGTGGTCAGTCTGATGGTGAGAAAAGATAATAAACATAGAGATAGACCAACCCGGCACTCTAGTAATTTTAATCCAGGAGAGTCCATTTCTAGCAGTTCCATTCCCGTGTGTCTCTTGTGATGTTTCGAAATGCTTCTGTGATTTGAGCTTCCCGCCTTCCTGGATATATGAAGCAATAAGTCAAACCTCCCGCTTTGAAAATTTTCATGAGCAAATTCGTGAATATCTGGATTGCTCACGTTGCAAAGTGGATCTCTGTTATGAGAAGTCACTTTTCGGAATCCATATAAGTTTAACTGCCGAATGAAACTGGTAATATTCTTAGTTTTGAATGTTGAAGCATTACAGGTTAGATACTGGTCCTGGAACTTTTTGTAATCCAACAAAATAGTTTTACCCTTCTCTCCCCAATGAATTGCCCCCGTGTTACATTCGTTTACTATTTTCCAGAGTTTTTGAGGGAATCTCATAGATAGCCGAGCATTGTTATCAATTATTTGTAGTTTAAACTTCTGTTCGCATTTTACAATTGTAGTCATGTTTTCTCTCTCTCTCTCTCTCTCTTGAATGATTCAGGACACTTGTTTGTGTTGTTTGCTAACAATAGAAAAAATTGATGATTTCCGGCCTATGTTCTGCAGGAAACAATGAATATAGTTGTTGTGTATATACCGTTACCAACGTTATTATTCAAGGCCGTCGCAATGGTAGCTAAACGTAGGGGATTTCACGGCCGACTGAATACGAGCTGCGCTCTATACCGGCCTTGACATTCCCAGTCAGAACCCATATATAACATGTAATTGGAAAGTTTCTACTCGTTGCCGGTAGAGCACACTCCCCTCCCATTTTAGGCGCGATAAGGAATCAGCTGTACAGTACGTATATTAAATGTGTAATCTCAAGAACCACTGGATGGATTTTGATGCTGCTTTCACCATTCTGTAAAGGTGATCTCGAGGAAGATTTGTGTAGAAAATGATTTATCTATGACCAAAGGGAGCCAAGCAGTAACGATTTCAGTGAAAAGGTCGAAAAAATAGCCTGGTGTCCGTGCGCTTTTTAAGCTTACGCTGGGCTAACCGTTAAAAATATCATTATATTATGAGTGTAAGAATTGTTCAGCGTGAGAAATTCTACAAAAAAGTCCGTGAGAGCATATCTCTATCTTCGATACATCGCCCACTATAAGTGTTTGTAGTTCGGACGGGAGGGGCATTTGGCTTGCAGCTCGCCATTCTTAAATTACGTCTGACAGGAATTCCTTGCACATTCATAACTGTTCCCGGGCGAAGCCGTGGCGGGTTGCTAGTGACACTATATAATTAATATCATTATAATTTTCGCATTATCAAAATTAAAATTATATCACAAAATAAAATAGCGTGCTAATAAATCTAAGAGAAATTAGACATACCTTGCACCTTCTTCGGGTACAAGGACACTACTCCAGCACTGTCTCATTAAAAGGAAAGAGAGGATCAAAATTACAGCCGGGAACAAGTAGCAGCTAATCGTGTGTTGTGTTTTGTGCTAAGAGATCTTTCGACAAATTATCAGATACCGTGTGCCTTCTTTTTCACGAAGCAGCTGTCAGGACGGGACTTACATAAACTCCTGCTGGACGTTATTCTCGAGGTTGAACAATGCGGTTTCATAATTATAATAACTGTCTCTGATAATCACAAAACTAACACTACAATAATGAGGCATTTAGGGGGAGGGAATTTGCATCCAATGGTCAATCACCCATACGACGAGTCTAGGAATGTATTCCCTAGTTTTGATCATTGTCACATTCTAAAAAAAAAAAAAAAAAAACATTAGAACGCAGTTTCTGTAACGAGAGATGACTGATGGTACTGGAATAATTTCAGGGAAATACTTGTCATTACTATACACAATGTAAAAGGGTGAGATCGTCAAACCGGTCAGACACCTCACTAAAAAACACATCAAACCCACTAAATTTGAAAAAATGAATGTTCGGCGTGCCAAGGAAGTGTTCTCGTCAGAAGTTATTGGTGCCATTAGTACACTGAAAGAAAATATAGGCATGCACCCGGAAGCGTACACATTCATGGACGCAGAAGCAACCATTTTTTTTTGAAAAACGTTAATAAATGGATCGCTATGTATGACGTAAGCATCACATATCATCATATTCAGTCTAGAAATCCAGATAAAGGGCATTTTTTCTCATTAAATGTCAGTCGCCTAAACTGGCTAGAGGAATATTTTCTTTCTTACCTTGAAACTTTGAAAGCTGCTAGTAACGCTGCTAGAAAGGACTTCCTGAATTCTGAGACTTACGAAGCTACCTATACAATTAATCACGGATTCAGCTGTCCAGTGCATAAGGTATCTTCTAAAAATGGGTAGAGGAAAGTCGCCAAATATGGGGAGGATTTTTTATAGGGCTCACATTAGACATAAGAAGGAACGGAATAATTTTGGTTTTCTCACCAATGTAAACCTAGGCGATATACTATGTATATTACTAATATGGGCACGTTTGATGTTGTAATACCCTCTGATATTATTGTTAACTTTAAAAGTGCACTTTCCCCGTATTAGGCAACCGGGTTTCGTAATATGGGGAGGTGAGAAACCTCACGGTTTTTATTTATAATAGGTACACTTGAATAGTATACC
The DNA here is from genome assembly GCA_946902985.2 of Meconema thalassinum. Taxonomy (NCBI): domain Eukaryota; kingdom Metazoa; phylum Arthropoda; class Insecta; order Orthoptera; family Tettigoniidae; genus Meconema; species Meconema thalassinum. Next base: position 87,594,369 of record OX336393.1, read on the forward strand.
CTACTAATTAAAGCATTAATTCTGACATTTTTTTTCTTGTGGCCTCCTGAGAGGCCGAGTGCAGGTCTTTCTAGTCGACGCCCGTGGGCGACCTGCGCGTCAGGATGAGAGATGGAATGGATGAAGATGAATGAAACTGGGCAAGGATGTGGAAGGAAGCGGCCGTGGCCTGTTAGAAGGTACCGTCCCAGCATTTGCCTGGTGTTGAAAAATGGGAAACCACGGAAAATCATTTCAAGGACGGTCGACGGTGGGGCTCGAACACACGCGTCTACCGAGTCAGCAGAGAGCTTGGCCCCATGGCCTAACGCTGCGTTTTAGCCAGCGTAGCCACTACTGTCGGTAATTCTGACAATGTAATGAAGTCATGAACACAAATAGTACAAAAATACAAAAATGAATATTTTAAGTAAATAACAGTCCTAGTTTCCTGTTGCCGAACTTCCAAACCGTTCAGCAGAAAAATGCATAAACTTTAATGAAAACCGAGTGATTCTGATCGAATTCAACTGTAACGAGGTGCAAGGTATGTCTAATTTCTCTTAGATTTATTAGCACGCTATTTTATTTTGTGATATAATTTGCATTTTGATATTGTGGGAATTATTATGATAATATAATAGTGTCACTAGCAACCCGCCCCGGCTTCGCCCGGGAACAGTTATGAATGTGCAAGGAATTCCTGTCAGACGTAATTTAAGAATGGCGAGGTGCAAGCCAAATCCCTCTCCCGTCCAAACTAAAAACACTTATAGTGGGCGATGTATCGAAGATAGAGATATGCTCACGCGGACTTTTTTGTACAATTTTTCATGCTGAACAATTCTTACACTCATAGTATATTGATATTTTTAACGGTTTGTCCAGCGTAAGCTTAAAAAGCGCACGGACGTCAAGTTCTTTCTTCGAGCTATTCACTGAAATCTAAAATCGTTACTGCTTGGCTCCCTTTGATCATAAATAAATTATTTTCTAGAGAAATCTTCCTCGATATTACCTGTACAGAATGGTGAAAGCCGCATCAAAATCCATCCAGTGGTTCTCGAGATTACCCGTGATATCCAAGAATCGGGGACTTAGTTTTACACTAAGTAGAGATAAGTCTTAGTCGAGCAATGCTTGGTTAACAGCGCTGTGTGAACAGTTGAGTAACTAACAAGATTTCATGAAAAAGGTCTCATTGTCTAGGCCAGGGGGTGTCAACCAGATAGGGATTATTTGGTACCATCGGTGTAGTTGCGCGGCCAGCCATATGGAGCGCTGTATATCGTCTTGCCAACATATGCATGATACACGTTGCAATTAAATTGCAAATATATCCCTATATTTAGTCAATAAATATACACATAATTCCTAATTGACATTTCCTTGCAATTATCTTGCTCACCGACGATAATTACGGCACTTATCATTAAATAAACATTATTTCTACTGGGTTGGCGGCATTGACCAACATGGACGCTCTGTTTATGTCGTGCTTGGTGTAAACAATATTGGCCGTACATTAATATTTTATAATAAGCTAATGTTGTGTTCTTTCTCATCTTTCTTTCATCAAATCGTCTTCTTGGTAATGAGAAGTGAACAGTTCTTCTTCTGCTACGCCAAGTAAGTACGCTTATTTTAAGAGTTTAAGTGAAAACTTGTTTCTGTAGTGCCTGTGAAAAATATACCGTACCGGTAGCCTAGTTTTGAATTGATATTAGACGCAGTGTACAGGTGATATTCTACTTGACATATTAATTAACTTTCACTATTATTTATTCCACAGGTAGGCCTACCAAATTATGTGAACAAACAAATCGTAAATTGCTGTTCTCGAAATAGCAGATGAATGTGGCAATTAGGCCTACTCTCCTGAGAAATGACCAGGTAAGAGTCTATGTTACCGTAATGTTTTCAACTTGATTACATCTTGCAGAGATACATAACTTACAGTACCATGAGCCTATTGCATATGTGTACTCAAGTTCTTGAGGAGTGTTAATAATTCATTTTACATTGCGGTAGATTAAAAATGTCATGGCTCGTGGCAACGTGTCTAAGCTTTAATATTTTCCCCTTCCTTGAATTTCAAATTATTGGTACCGTATTCAAAAAAGATCAGTTCTTGCACATGTTAGTTACTGGTGCAGTGGCAAGTATTCAGTTGGTCGAATATGTAGTAATGCCATTACTGATGTAGAACTGTAATTACAGGTTCTAAAATCTTAACACACACTGGTCCTATGGGTGGCTGTGTGCTCTTGTTCTGTGGAGCAAAGTCCAACATTAAAATTTATTTCAGAGGTCTACATTTTGGTCCAAATATACAAATGAACGAAGCACCAAATGATGAACGCATTTGTACTCTGAATTTGAAGGATATTAAGTTCATCAGAATGGTTTCATTTTATGCGTATGTTGTTATTTTAGAATAGGCTATATTTATTTTTCTTCCCATCATTCCATAATTATTTTTAGAAAAATCAGCAGCTACAGCACTATCCATGCGTTGCAAAACTATTTCTCATCTGGCAGAAGATTAAGAATAGAATTAGAAACGATGAGACATCTTTCAGAAGGGTGATACCTGCAGAAGCAGTAACAAAACCACTCACCACACACATCAAAAATCTAGAAGATATGCTGGAGTTACCCTTAATTGTTGTGTAATAGAAACACACGTGGATTAGTTACATTAATCGCATAATTAAAATTTTAGTTATTTTCTGAAAGGTGAGAGAGGCAATCTTATGGGTTTCATCAATCATGGATGTCTATTACATTAATAAATAAGCTTCTGTGTCCAACTAAAATAAATCCTCATCAGTTTTGATGTGGTGTTAACTCATAAAACAGTGTAAAGAAGATTGGTTAATATGTTTATGTTCGACACTGGCGAAATGTAAATATTATGTCAGAAAACTGTACTATAATGAGGCTCATTATAGTACAAGTTTTCATTATGATACAGTTTCTCCCACCAATCAGAGCTCAAGAAACAGTTGTGTGACCAATTAGGTGAGGATAGCATCGCACCTGCGCTCACTTCCATGGCCCCCTATTTTAAATTTCACTGCGTGGCGAGTGTCATAGTGAGGTATTCCAGGAGGCCATGGTCAAATACAAGGTATTCTCTGCATCCCATGCGCTCTGTTCAGTACATAAAACTGGTGAAATCTCGACAGATATTTATGAATATTTATGTTCGAACATAAAATAGTTATAATTATCGTCGAACATAAACAGTCGTATGCAACTCGTCTATAATTGTAATTAAGACACTCGTATGGAAATTATAAAACTCGTGTCTTAATTATTGTCATTATAGGCTCGTTGCATAATGTACTATTAAGTTACAAGGTGCACATATAATAAGCCACTACAACAGAGATCTGAGTGAAATCACATGAAATTTTATTAACAAATAGGTGCAGGCTAGAACTATTACCACTGTGTTGTATTGTTTCTTCCAGTATCACAGTAAACAATTTGTTTTAAAGGACTCTTCACCTTGTATTATGTTATATCGTGGGATAGATAGATACAAGATAAATATAATTCATTTATTATATGCCAATGTAATGGTTGACATACCTATAGGTAGTATTTTATTCCTACACGTTACTTACAATATTTTTCAACACGTAGGATGCTAATGTCTAAGCCAGTCACAGCTCGTGCTCAGTAGCGGCTGGTGTAGAAAATTAGTTGTGTGTAGAGATGGGCAGCAGTCGACTGAAAACAGTCGAATGAATTCAACGACTACTCACCGTATCATAAACAAGTCGTTTGCAAACGACTGATCTCAAAACAATCGTTGGAAATCATTGGAATGAAACAAGTCGTTGGCAAACGACTAATTCCAAACGAATGGAATCATTCGAATTTAAGTAGTCGTTCTAATCAAACGACTTCTTCAGGATAACTTCATGCTACAATTCATTGTGCTGTATGTTTATTGTAGAGCTTTAATTAATAAGTTAAGTATACCTGTAGGTGCCTATAGTTTTATACAGTTCGTTGATTCTTTCAATGAAATAACCTAAATCCAGTTGTCCAAGTTATTGGAAATGTTAAGCATTCAATATTTAGGTTATGCTTGAACTCCAGATACCGGTTTTCTGGCCCATCATCCCAGGCAAGCCTCCCAGTCAGATGGATCATTTGGCTGTAATTTTGAATTAGAGTAAGGTTGTAGTATGCGTGGTCAGATTTAGACAATAGCCTACTCCATGAAGGGGTCATGGCTACGCCTTCTATGTTTGAATAGAGTAACTGAAATGAGGGATGTATACTGATTTTAAGATTTGTGGAATGAGTTTATGAATTTTTAATAGAATTTAATGAAGTCTTCAGTAAAGTTGAAGGAGACATGATCGTGTTTAGACAATAGCCTACTCCATGAAGGGGTCATGACTATGCTTTCTATGTCTGTTTAAGGTGTAGTGTGGCTGAAATGAGGGAGGTTTACTGATTTTGGTGTTTGTGGAGTAGTCTTTTCGTTTATAATTTAGGTTTTGTGAAGCTCGTTGCGGAGTTGTTTTATGGATTTTATTGCTCTGCAAATGAAGTGTATTAGGGGGTTCTGGGTTTGGTTTAGCTGTAGTTTACAGGGTTATGGCTGAGAGTTGTTGTAGCAGGCCTAACAACTGTGTCAGAGCAGTGGCGTGCTGTGTGGGAGGGGGGGGGGGGGGGTTAGTGGCAAAGACATGAGGGCAGGGATGGAAGAGTTTATGAGTTCCCTCACAGTTGGCGCACTTAGGCTTATCTCGAGGTACCGTACAGATAGAGTGGTGATGTAAATCTCCAGCGGGTACTGTGAGGACAGCTTGACGGCTGTAGGTGCCTATAGTTTTATACAGTTTCTTGTTCGTAGATTCTTTCAATGAAATAGCCTACGTCCAGTTGTCCAAATATATATGTATGTCATTTCATTGGAAATGTTAAGCATTCAATATTTAGGTTATGTTTGAACTCCTTAACACTTTTAATGAGAATTGGGTGCATTCTTGAATTATTACACAACTTGAACATGGGCTTACCAATTATGGCTTAGAGTTCTATTTATTTTATGATTGAATTTCATTCATTTATTCTACCGCGTGATAAATGAATTACAAGAAAATTATTATGAAATTCTCCCCATAGCGTGATGGTAATGATCGATGCAAACATAGAATAGATTTTCCAGGAAAATTAAATCAGAAAATATTTTATATTGGGATCCAATATTAATAGCAATTTAGCAAGTCGGAGGGTGTGTACGCTCAAATTGATTCTGGTTGTCAATTGGTCTGTAGAGATGGGCATCAGCAGTCGACTGACAAAAATTAAAACCATCGACTTGTTTGACTGCTTTTAGAAAACAGTCGAATGAATTCAACGACTACTCACCGTAACATAAACAAGTCGTTTGCAAACGGCTGAACTGATCCCAGTTGTTTTAACATGCTCTGAGCGCTGGCATAGTTTTACGTTCTGGTCATAAATTGTTTGTATTCACATGGTTGCCAACATCTCCACTGAAAGTTCGCTCTCGTTACTGTTCTAAAGTGCTCTATTGTCGTGTCTCGTGTGTATTTATTCTAGGCTGTCGTGTTCTTGTTCAAGTTGTATTTCAACTCTACACTCTTAGTATGGTATTTTCTGCAAAACAACTAAGAAATAAAAGGCACGTCACAATTTTGGCTATGGAATTGTTACCGGTACTTTCAGTTCTAGTAATTTAATTAAGTATTGCTCTATTGCTTCACTTATTCAGAGTACATACAGGTAATGTGTCCTATACCAATATCGGGGAACATTTACTCATTGCAACATTGGATATAATGGCTGCACTATACACAACGCCGCAACCTCCATTCGAAGCACAGTAAAAATAAATAACTTGGATCAATTTCAATTTCTTAGTACATATTATTCTTAAAAATAAATGAGGCCAACCAGGTGGTATAGTTCTTGGTTGACACTTCTGGGGTCCATGTTTGATTGCTGAATGTCAAGAAATCTAATTCTAGTCTGAGGGTAAGAACAGGGTACACACAGCCTAGTGAGGTAAACCGGGAAATGTTGGGTTTGATTCTCCGCTTAGCCACCCAGCAAATGGTTTATCATGGGTTCCCACACATACAGAATATAAATTTCTAGGTAATTCCTATCTTGACTGCCTCCTGTAAATCCGTAAACAAGTAGGGTAGTCGTATTCATTCATTCCTATTCATGAGCTTAAATGGCACTCTGTCAAACGCATACATGTGTCAGAATCCAACACAACACAAAATAACATAATGACTTGATTTTGTCTGCTGTTAATTCATTTTATGGGCTTGGGACATCTTGGTCATCAGCCCCATGCAGTTGGGTGTGGGTAGAATTGCTCCGATTATGTGATGACTGTAGTAGTGTGTATAGCTTTATAAGGGACAGGCTTGGGGAGGTGCCCCAGGAGTTGAAATAAGGTACTACCGGATTTCCATCAGGAAAGGAATAAAATAAAATAATGTTGAGGCCCACAGGAGAGATCTGCAGAATATCTTGGCTGAGTGGACAGGGAATTTGTAACTGTTCCTGTTGGTATTTGAATTTCATTTTAGTACATATTATTAAAAATTCTTAAAAATAAATGTCCCTAACTATGGCTGCCACCTTTCCAGTCCTCATCTGAATTACAGAAAGTATAGCCCACACACTACTACAGATACCACAATAACAGAGATTATCATATAAATCCTATACACTTCCAAATATATGGGGCTAAATGAATATGTTATCAAAAGCCCTAAACTTAATATCAAAAACACAATGATTCTACAATAAGAGATTCTTTTAAAATATAGTTATAGTAGGTGCAAACATACACATAACAGCAAATTCAAGTTCTCCATTTCAAGCATTACACATTTATTAAGTTAACTGTTTCAACATACAAACTTGCATGTGTTGTAGGAATTTGCGGTTCATCGGTGTCAGCCATGGCGTCAAGGAGGTAATAGGTCCATTATCATGTGCTGTAGCCTACCGTTATACTTTGGCAAGAAAGTAGAACATGCCTCAACATATACTTTTAAAAGGACCAGATTTGATTACTGTATTTTTGCTAAGTTTGATTTTGGCTCTCCCTGTTATTTTTTCTTCGTTGACAAACTTTTTAAATAAAACATGTTGATTTCTAGCAGTATTGAGTGTGTTTCTTGTTTTTCATTGAAAGTCCTATTTCTCCTTTCCCCTTCACAGCATGTCATAGAATTTACTGTATTAGTGTGCCATGAAATTTGTTTATGTACATGTACTTACTGTATTTCACCCTTCAAAATTGGTGGAATGGATATATTTTAAAGGGAATATCAAATGAACTACTGTATATAAATTTTGTGATATCCAATTATTTTTCTGAAACTAATGAATTTGGCATTAATTACACTAACAATTTTAGTGTGATGAGGATCAGGTTACACCACCTATTTCCTTAGTATTCACTCTTAAAATTTTCCTGTTATTGCGAACAGCATCAAGCATTTTAAGATATGAATATTCTCCCTTCCCAGTACTTTTCCTTTCTAGTTTAATCTCGGAACTAATCGGTTATAATTGGGCCTACAGTGGTTAATTGGAAGGGACCATTTTTTTTTTAAATTGAGTAATAATATGCTGCAGACCTTATAGTAGCCTAATTCTTGTCAATGCAATATGCTCCAATTGCAACTGAAAGAAATGTAAACATGTAAATTATTGATGAGGTCATGTCCTAAATGCTGTGATTGCTCATTTCAGAGTTCCGGAATTCACAATTCCCCACTTTGGTATTATTTAAAAAAAACTGTTATTGCTATTTTGAATGTGATTTATTTCGTGTAGATCATATTATTATCTCCACACTTTAAAACGTGTGATATAAGTATTGGGAAAATTGTGATTTTCGGAACATTGAAGTGGGCAGAGCAGTTAGGACGAGAATATTTAGCGGAACGAGGGGAAGGGGTGGAGTAGGCTACCCGCACGGCCGTGCTCAACTAGTACCGCGGTCAAACACCAGACAGCGCTGAAATCTTAGGTGCCAAGAATTAGCATGGCTGTCGGCTATCTGTAGTAGTAGGTAATCTGTGGTCTAGGCCGGTATGAGCGCATTCAGTCGGCTGTGGGGATTTTCTTGAAGTTCTAAAATTCTCCGTTAGGAACGCGACTTCTACAAATAATTTCCACTAGCTTGCCTTGTAGTAGTACCTGCTGACAACTTTAAAAACGCTAGCAGTCATCGCGTACAACGATGCAGTTGAGTTGTACTTCTATAGATGGCAGCAAAATCGGAAAATTGGTGAGTATTCTTGTTAATGTTGTATATTTAATTAATATTTGAATATATATCAATAGTAAATACATATTGCAGTGCTTTGAAAAGAATACAATCGGTTTCGAACAATATTATACGAAGCAATTTAATTATATTGAATCACACATCGTTTTTTAGTCGACACACTGCGCTCGAAAACGATATCAGATACTATCGATATAATTCAAAATAAGCTGGTTGTTCCAACGCTTCCCGTAATTCAAACGTGATGTTTCTTAATTCGATTGATAGGAAGTACCGCATTGACAAATAATACTGGTGTGTGATAAGTGCAGCTGTAATTTTGTCTTACAATTCATTTTTAATATTGTTGTATAGTAGCCTACTCTTTCTATTTGTACATATCTGTGGGGTAGGCCTATGTCATGCTATGTGCTTTGTGGAAACATGGGCTGATAACCTTGAAACATCCACAACTATTCTGAAAGAGCCTATGTTTTCTTCTCTACTTGATATCACAGGGGGAAGAAATCTCCTATTATTAGACCAATTACTAAAATATAACCATTATTAGGCAGGGGAAAGAAAGAAAGGAATATAAAGTAGAGGTGGGGGGATAGAATAGGGGAAAGGGTCGAGTAGGCCCGGGCCGGGAGGGGAGAGGGGCCAGTAGGCCAGGTCGGGGACGGATCGCGCATGAAAGTGCATCGTTGCGCCATCTCATATTGTCAGTTGGAACTACTTGCGCCTAGCAATAGGTTGGTGTCAAAATCTTGCATTAAGTTGCAGCTCTACCCATATATCCTCCTTGTGTTTAACATTACTCCTTATGGTACCTTAGTTTTGGACAAGTAAATGGTTTTCGACTTTCCGTAACTGTTTCATAATTATGGTACACGAGAAGTATTTTTTCGATCACAATATGCACTAGAGCTTTATTTAACATCAATCTCTTTGAATTACCCACGACAGCTAACGTCACGGCCCACATCATTAATTTATTTTATTATTTATTAGGTATTTTCTTCATCTTCTTCTACTTCTGCCCAGTCTCCCGGACGTTGGCGATCAATATGGATAGCGTTCGTCTATCCTCAGCATCTCGGTACAGTTGTTCAATCGTTTTTGTGCCAGTCCAGTCTTGAAGATTCCGCAGACAAGACGTTCTTCTTCTGCCTGCCCGTCAATTTTGCCCTTTAAAATGAGGTGTAATATTGCGTATTTTGCACCACGTAACACATGACGCAGGAATGCAATTTTCCTGCATTTGATGGTAATCATCAGCTCCCGCTTCGAGTTTGCACTCCGCAGTACCTGCTCATTAGAGATGTGATATATCCAAGGGAATTTCAGCATAATTCTATGGAACCACATTTCAAGAGCTTCAAGCCTTTTAATGCAGGACGATTTTTATGTCCAAGCTTCTACTCCATAAAGCAAGGTGGACCAAACATAACATTTCACAATACGCTTTCTTAGTTTTAAATTTAAGGCATCATCACACAATAAAGCTCTCATTTTTTTTGAAAGTTGACCTTGCTATTTCTATACGGGTCTTAATTTCATGACCTGGATTCAAATACTCTGAAAACCAACAACCAAGGCACTTAAATTTGTCAACTTGTTGGATTTGTTGTCCTTTCATCGTCAAAATTACTTCAACCCTATGACTGAAATCCATTAATTTTGTTTCTTTGTGTTGATCGATAGACCCATTTCTTCTCCAACTATACGGTTTAAGTTTATAATGTATTGGCAACTCCAGCTATCTGATATGACATCTAGCGGTAAAAATGAGAAACTTACCAAGTAGGGTACATTAGTCACGTGGTGACTGTTTGTATATGGTTTCTTGTATTGGAAAACAGATCGTGGTAAATTCTACGTGTTTATACATAAGCAATAAGTTTTACTCGTTGATAAGAGTGAAAAATGAATAAAAGCAAAGTTTATTGCTCAGTTTACGGCTGTAAGTCGGTGTATAAGAGGGCTGCGGATATACGTTTTCATCATTTTCCAAAAGATGCAAATAGCAATAGCCGAAAGGTGACGATACCAAATAAATACGGGAAACAAGAGCGGGTTGGACCACTCACCACTACACTCACTGACGACAGGACGGGTTGTTCACTTAAGCCCGTATCACACGACACTCGCTAGCATGGAAGCTGCTACCAGTACGGGTATACACGCTGGTATAGCCGCGTCTAGCACCGTGTGATTTCTACCTTCTATGCTAGATTCTGCCTTCTATGACAGCCTTCATGGCAACTCAGTAAAGCCCGTATCACACGACACTCGCTAGCATGGTAGCTGCTACGACAGCTGCCATCTCCTGGCATAAGTTTCCTTCCATGCTCGCCGGCATGCCTCCTTGTGTGGCTGAAATGTATCACACGTTAAGCCCGTATCACACGACACTCGCTAGCATGGAAGCTGCTACGACAGCTGCCATCACCTGGCATAAGTTTCCTTCCATGCTCGCCGGCATGCCTCCTTGTGTGGCTGAAAAGTATCACACGTTAAATAAATGTAACTGAGCACATGGAAGGTTCCATATCAGAAACATCTGTTCAAATATGGAGAAACGTAGGAGATTGATTCTCGGTGCCGCTGCACTAATAATTGGCAATATGCAGCCAACCAGAAGCAGGAAGAAGAGAAAACTACGTACGATTTGGAGGAGTGAGTGGCTTGAAAGACGTGACAGTGGCCGTGGAGTTCTCGTCATGCTGCAGACCGAGTTGCGGTAACTTTTTAAGCACTGTGCAAATTGACCGGTTTAAACTGCCACATTATAGCCTATACAGCATCGGTAGCATTATAATACCAACAAAGTGATTTGGGTAAAACGTCTGTGGTTTAAAGGCAGCTTCTTTCTTTAACTAGTTTCCAAATAGGTCAATTAATGGAGATATTACAAATATCTGGCATAAAACAATAAAATTTAAAGACGAAGTGTTGTACAGTAATGTACTGGGTTGCAAAAATCTCTATATTTTATCCATAGATATACATTTTGTAGGACTTTTTAAACTAAAAAAAAATACCCGGTTTATTCTTGTTAATGCCGTTATCATTCCATGTAAAAATAAAAAATCAAAGGAGCCTAAAAATCCTACCTTTTAATAATATTGTGTTTTGAAATTATTAACAGACTTAACTGAACAATTTTTGTAGCAATGAATAGCACTATTTCTACCCGATTTCTTGTGCTATTTTTTCCAGGGCATCTTGGCGCATAATTTTGTTATGAAACACCGGCAGTTTAGTGTTATAAAGGCATGGATTACTTTCGTACATTTCAATAAGCGAAGAAAGAACCTCATTTGCCCAAGGTCGTGACATCTTGTGTAGAAATACGTTGCCTTCGAGAAAACGATTGACCAAGATTACTTGGAGATGCTACCGCTAGGATCTCTGCAAAGGCATTCTGATTGGCTCAGGTACTGAACCCTCCATACAATCTTCCAGCGAAAATAGCACCGGACCAGTTACTGAGTTGCCATGAAGGCTGTCATAGAAGGCAGAATCTAGCATAGAAGGTAGAAATCACACGGTGCTAGACGCGGCTATACCAGCGGTTCTACCATGCCTAGAAGGTCAATACCGCAGTTCGATCGCGTCTGCATTGTTACTTTGTGTCAAGAAGGGCTCTCAACAAGGGAAGTTTCCAGGCGTCTCAGAGTGAACCAAAGCGATGTTGTTCGGACATGGAGGAGGTACAGAGATACAGGAACTGTCGATATACCAGCGTGTATACCCGTACTGGTAGCAGCTTCCATGCTAGCGAGTGTCGTGTGATACGGGCTTTAAATAAATGTACCTGAGCACATGGAAGGTTCCATAGCAGAAACATCTGTTCAAATATGGAGGAACGTAGGAGATTGATTCTCGGTGCCGCTACACTAATAATTGGCAATATGCAGACAACCAGAACCAGAAGCTCTGTGCATATTGACCGGTTTAAACTGCCACATTATATACAGCATCGGTAGCATTATAATACCAACAAAGTGAATTGGGTAAAACGTCTGTGGTTTAAAGGCAGCTTCTTTCTTTAACTAGTTTCCAAATAGGTCAATTAATGGAGATATTACAAATATCTGGCATAAAACAATAAAGTTTAAAGACGAAGTGTTGTACAGTAATGTATTGGGTTAGAAAAATCTCTCTATTTTATCCATAGATATACATTTTGTAGGAAATTTTAAACTAAAAAAAAGGTTTATTCTTGTTAATGCCGTTATCATTCCATGCAAAAATAAAAAAATAAAAGGAGCCTAAAAATCCTACCTTTTAATAATATTGTGTTTTGCAATAACAGACATAACTGAACAATTTTTGTAGCAATGAATAGCACTATTTCTACCTGATTTCTTGTGCTATTTTTTCCAGGGCATCTTGGCGCATAATTTTGTTATGATACAACGGCAATTTAGTGTTATAAAGACATGGATTTCTTTCGTACATTTCAATAAGCGAAGAAATAACCTCATTTGCCCAAGGTCGTGACATCTTGTGTAGAAATACGTTGCTTTCGAGAAAACGATTAACCAAGATTACTTGGAGATGCTACCGCTAGGATCTCTGCAAGGGCATTCTGATTGGCTCAGGTGCTGAACCCTCCATACAGAGCGTGTTTCTATCTCCCAAAATTTTAATAATGGCACCCCGTGGCGTTAACGAACAGCTGATCCGAAATCTCAAGTTAAAACGCAATGAGAGTGAAACGCGAATTATGATCCGCGTCATCCTGGCTTGTTATTGGCTGGCAATTATTACCAGCCATTGGCTGCCCGCGGGTTTGTTTACAATTATCACCAACATGGTGGCGAGAGGAATAGATTTCTACATCAATTAAATTGCTAGAAATCTATTCCAGTTCATGACAGTATGAAGTGCAAATCACTTATTGATGAGGAATTGTATGTGCGTTTATATTTAAATTGACGCGTGACACTGTTCATCAAAATTTGTGAAAATAAAAGTACAAATCAACACTCTTGCCAATCAACTGAAAGTTTCTACTACTTTGGATGTAATGGATGTAAATCAATTGGCTGTCGTTTCTACCAGTTTTATTCATCAGTTCGAAATACATTCAGTACAATAACCTTTTGTGCACTATAAAACTACATTATAGACCATTGCATATTGATGTTGCTGTCTGCTTATATTTACCAATTTCATGAAATGTAATTTGTAGGTTATGCCTAATAAGGCATATAATTTAAGTGGCCGTTTGTAATGTGAAGTCCTTACTGTATTTATGTACAAATATTATGGTTTAACTAATGAAGCAAGGATTAAAAGTGCAGTTTGCACTGCCACCCTTTTTTTGTTTAAATATTGATATGTAGTTTCTCAGTCTGGTAACTTCTTGGATTTGCTTGAGATAGATTTATAGTAATATACTACCTTATTAACCTGCAGGCTGAGTTTTTTTTAAACATGCCCAGGTGCATACAGTAGCACAAGACCTACTGCAGGCTATGTCGATCCTAAATGTAGGCCTATTATAGTGCTCATGTCAAAGGTCGTCCTAAAGTTTTAACTATTGAGACTTGATTTGCATCGAAGATAATTTCAGCCGAGTCTGGCAAGGCTTCATAAACTTGGGCGTGACTTCACATTTTCATTTTTCCTATACAGCTTTTGATACCAACCACTTAAATCACAGTATTTCAAGATTTGCTCTCATTAAACATCACCAACACTTTTTTTTCCCTGGTGGTGGTCTGTGTTGGAGTCTACAGAAAATAAAGTTGAGAAATAAAAATACATCTTAGGTTTCCATGACACAGTTGCATTTTATCCTACTATATATCCACTCAATATACCAATCCTACCAATGTTTCCTAATTCCTCATGCTGCATAAATAAACATGACAGATTACAGCATTAGCAATGATGACAGTAATTTATGAATTGTTAAAATGTTTTTAAGAGATGCATAGAAAGAGGCTTGATAAATCCTGTATCATCAAACCATTTAAACATTCCCACAGAGCTCTAATCAGAAGCTCATTTCATGTGCAACAGGTATGTAAAATAAACCTCCCTCTCAATAACTTGTAGGCCTAACCTGAACATAATCCATGTTAAGAGCTGTTTTTTGGTTCACAGGAAAACCTACCATTTAAAATCTTGCACATACCGGTAGGCTACTAATCATATTAAGGTGCAATTAACTAGGGTAATTTTAAAAATCATGGCTATCAACTACTGATTTAAATATTCCAATAATAATGTTATTGGTTTTACGTCCCTTTTAACTACTCTGGCTTTTAGAGACGCCGGGGTGCCGGAATTTTGCCCCGAAGGGGATCTTTATCGTGCCAGTAAATCTACTGACACGGCTCCCTCGCATTTGCGCACCCTCAAATGCCACCTGACTGCGCCAGGATACGAACCAGCAACCTTGGGCCCAGCGAGCGAGAACGTTACCCCTGAGCCACGCAGCCAGGCTTAAATATTCCAGACATCTTTCTTAACTCCACTTTTACTGACAGCATGTAAGTCCTTACTACTGTCTTTCAAGCCATTGACCAGTTGTTTTTTTCATGAGGAACCATTTTAGTCATTCTTCTCTATGTGAAATACAGTTGATGACAACTGCCTGGAAGACTCAGGTGTTTTTTCTTGTGTCGCTTCTCTGGTTGCCTACGACACTTCCTAATTATTAACAGAATGTTTCATTGAATTGTTGTATCCAATTGACCAACTGGTAATATATTATGGTTTGCTTTAATATTCCTATGATACACTTTTACATCTCATATATTAATGAAATATACAACAACATAGGCTGAAATGTTGAACCAATCTCCCATTCCCCAACACTCCCAACTAATGGGACATAAGCTACCTAGTGGTTGGTCTCACAATGCTTCCATCTACATGTACCGTACTAGGTCTAGTAGTACCATACGTATTGTGACTGTTTCTCCAACTCTGTCAAGGAAACTAATTCTGAACTAAGATCAGGAATGGGGTACACTGTCCCTCGAGGGCAACCAAGGACAACTTGAATCATTCAAGTAATTTTTCTATTTCATTTTACCAACTAACCAGGTGCCTGGAAATGCTAGTGAAGGAGGCAGCTAAGTAGGCTAGCCTACTGGTATTCACCATTCAGAGAACATTCTCAGCGACTTGTCTATGCATAGGCCTATGACACAATTTTCAGAAATTGATACAGTAGTCACAGAACACTAATGGTGCCCAGTACGCACAGCTTAGCATAGGACGGAGTGGATTCCAGCCACAGATTAACTTATGATCTGTCAACGGGTTTTCAAACAAATTGAGCACACACCCAAGTACAGGGGTCTTGGCCATGATGTTCCAAGCCTCTAAATGAAACACTCCTCTTTAAGACTTCCTGGTCTTGCATCCATGGTCGATCAACATTCTCCTGATCTGTGTTCTCAAGTTTCTGATGGTTATGGACATTATTTTTATCCTGATAACTTCATATTTTAAGGGGTTGGGGTACATGCCCTATTCTTAATTAGTTCAGCATAAGATCATTGAATCCCCTTAAGAAAAATAGGGAACATCCATGTGTTATTTGACCATAGAAAGGGAGAATTTAAAAAACTGAACCTCTAGGGACATTGATGCAGATGACTCCGAGTAAGTAGGCTAGATCAAAATTAACATTTTTCAGTGTTGCCTTAATAAAGGTTGATAACTTTCTACCGTTCAACATGAATAGGCCTATATTGGATGGGAAATAATTTTATTATTTGCAGAGATTACAAGGATGACTTGTTGATGTATCGTTATTTTGTTAAGCGAACATAAGTTCCAAGTCCATATCGTGTTGGAACCCATATTTCAGTGCTGCCTTAGTAAACGAAATATTCAATGTCTTTCAGTCGGTCAACACGGTTGCACTTAATGTTAATGAGAATGAGCATTATTCCAAAAACTGTAGGCTACATGCAGACCTAACTTGTCAAATCAATCATGCCTACAAGACAACAAAAATGCTCTATGAAAAACTATTAAAACCCCATAATGGTAGTCAAAAATAATCTCAAACCACCGCCACTATTTCGCGAAGGTGCAGAAAAATCTTACTATAGTACAGCTATTCGTAATAGTTGCTACTGTTGTGATAAACCGCTACTGGGTGATAGGCCCCCGAAATATAACTATTTATCTTAATGTCTACAAGATAACGAGATTGCCAAAAAAACACAAATCTATAGAAGGCAACACTAAAAATGGCTTATCTAACCCACAAGTCACCCACCCTTCACCAACATTATTAATATTTGTAATTTAAGTAACTAATTAGGTTATGTTAAATTGAGGTTAATGGCGGATTTGATTGCGGCTGTGTGGCGGGAAGGACCCAATAAGTGCTCAGCCAATCAGGGACGTTTTGATTGGAGACCATGCTCGGAAAAATTTTAGATCGTTTTGATTCTCAGGGCTTCGTTAAGCCCCCACCCTAGGCCGTCATCGTGTCCAAAATGGCGGCTTAACGAACACGACGGGGTGCCATTATTAAAATTTTGGGAGATAGAAACACAGCCACAATCTTCCAGCGAAAATAGCACCGGACCAGTTAAGCCCGTATCACACGACACTCGCTAGCATGGAAGCTGCTACCAGTACGGGTATACACGCTGGTATAGCCGCGTCTAGCATCGTGTGATTTCTACCTTCTATGCTAGATTCTGCCTTCTATGACGGCCTTCATGGCAACTCAGTAACTGGTCCGGTGCTATTTTCGCTGGAAGATTGTATGGAGGGTTCAGCCAACACCACCTAGAGAGAAAGCCTTGCGATATGAAGTTGACGAGCGAGTGACGTCACGGAAGCCCGGCCGTGGACATTGAGACATAACATTCGAGTTTGCAGGTTATGGTATGGTTTCCGCGTGTTGTGTGTTGTGTTTACAGTCCCAGGTACTGATTTTCTCAGATTTCCTACCCGGTTATACTTAATGGTTATCAGTGCAGTGTAAAGTTGTGCATATTAAGTGCAGTGTTAGAAATTGTAAAGGCAATTACGCCAATGGACCGAAAGTAAACGTTTTCTCATTTCCTAATGATGAAGGTGAGAAGTCGAAATGGATACGAGCTATTCACCGCAAGGATTTTATTCCTACGAAATATTCTATGGTACGTATTACATCAATACTTATGCCCAAATTCTCACAAGTTTAGTGTAATGGGAGGAAGGAACTTTGTAACCAGGTCTCTTTTCTTGTAGGTGTGTGCCATCCATTTCAAACCACATGAGATTCAATAGACCACTAGTATGTATGATGAAAAGAATGGAAAGCTAGTTACTGCTCCGTTGTATAAACCGAGAAAGATTAGAGGTTAGTTAGCAGATAGTCCTATCCTTAAATTTTAGCATAGGCTAGCTCTTCTGATCACGAAAATTCATTTAGATGTAGAAGTCAGAATTTTCTAACCTAAATTATGTGCTACAGGCTAATGTCATAGGTTAGGTTTATTTGTTTTATTGGGCTATCAATTTCAAGTGGGAGGTATAAGTGGGTGTTAATATGGATAGTATTCACATTTCTATTGGGGTTTGTATTGCAAGCTAACTGCATGAAGTTAGAGACCTGTAGCAGGCCCTGATTAATCTTTTTTTTCTATTGCAGTAATCTAATTCATTACATTTCTTATAGGGGTGGGGGAAGAGGTGTGTGTGAATTAGGTTGGAGATTGAATAAATTTAGAATAAATAGAGTAATTAATTAATGTGATAAAATGATTGTGTCGTAAGTTAATGTTCGAATTAAATTCCTAGGAGCAGTCCCGTCTCAGTTCCCCAACTGCCCAGAGTATTTAACTGACACTGCAACTGTC
Organism: Meconema thalassinum; assembly: GCA_946902985.2. NCBI lineage: Eukaryota > Metazoa > Arthropoda > Insecta > Orthoptera > Tettigoniidae > Meconema > Meconema thalassinum. The sequence continues at coordinate 87,612,486 of OX336393.1, forward strand.
TGCCGAGAAGATCCAGATGATAGGAGGCGTAGGATTGATAATGAAAGTTTATCGAAGGCTCTCGCTGAAAGTATGCAGACATTGGCGGAAAATCTGGAAGCAGTTTCATTTAGAAACTTTCAGGAATTGAAGGTGAAGTTAAACAGTGTGAGTCTTCATCCTGAGTGGAATTGCATTAGGGAGGAATCTTGTATAGCCTATATTTTATTTTAATGAAGGAAAATCCTAGTCCACACTTGCGTTGCTGCATTAAGATAACAGAAGGTTTGAGTACCTCCTTGTATGTATCGAATACAGAAGTGAAACGCTGTAATAACATGTCTTTACCAAGACAGTTAGGTACAGTGCTAGAAATTGAAGAACTTATAAGGAATGCCCATTCAGTGTATGCTGGTCCTGATGCATATGAACAACAAAGTGTTGAGGATACTATATCTGTTATGGACAGTTTATTTAAGAACTTGGAGAGTAAGTTCCCTAGGAGAAGAAGGATACATTAGACTTCTTAAAAGAGCAAGTTCACTTGCTAACAAAGGGTAAAGTGAAAAACTATTCCTGGCAATTGCTTGTATTCTCATACAGACAGATAACCTAGAAGCTTGATTTGGAAAATATCGCCAACTGGCAGGGAGCCAGTACAATATTTCCCTGAGGCAAGTGTTTGAGGTGGAGAATAAATTGCGCCTTCAGAGCATCCTGAACCTCAATGCTGCAGTGAGCGAGTATTTTGAAGAAGACAAGACATGTGACATAAGTGCTCTTGATGCTTGTGTTGCTGATGATAGTGATGTAGAAGTCCTACAAGATGAGTATTGGCCTTTCTTACACTACATCAGTGGTTATTGCTCGTATGTTTTTTTAAAGCGATATGATTGCAATTATTACAAAGTCTTTCTTTGCGATGAGGCAGGCCAGAGTGATCACGCCAGCCTAATAAATGCCAATAAGTGAGGAGGACTGTGCTATCCCCATGGAGATGTAGTCAACTGTGCTGGATTTACTTTTGTTGTTATGAGTAAGCTACTCAATAGTTACAAGACAGAATTTTTGCATCACTGCAACCAGCAGAGTGTTTTGGTGAATGTAACACAAAGATGTCTACCTACTGTACTGTTTATGGGGCACAGCTGCCCAAAGCATGCCAGGGCATTAATTGGAAAGACTGTACTGGGCACTGCCAGTAATATCTTGATTAATAATTTTGTACACAATGTTAACGACAGGTTTTCACCCAAAACTTTGGCTCAGCATAAGAGGAGGAAGCTTGTCCAATAACTGTTCATGGCCGTTCAGTAGAAATTAGGAAATTTACAATATTCTTTCATTGTATGTACAGTGTCGTTATCATTGTGCGCCCCGGTAAACACGGCAAGCTAAGCCGGCGTTGTCTGGCGCTGATCGTGGGCACGCGTACAATGTCCAGTCGGTGGTTGGTGCACACTTGAACACTTTTACCAACCATGTTCAATAATATAATATGTGCTCATAGTCGATGCCGAAAATGTCCTCCCTCTCTTGTTACACACACCTGACATCTTCTGATGAAAGAATGGACAACAATCTCAGCAATTCTGCTAGGTTTGTGCCGTGTCTTGTGTGGGGTTTCGCCTAGTACACCAAGCTAGCTCATCAGCTGGCTCTTGGTGTCCCCGTTCTGTAAGAACACAACGTTGTCTGTTAAAATGTTTATTATTTTCGGTGCCTGTTTTCTTGAATCGTTTGGCGAGTCTCCTAATTGTACTGGCATTACGCACTGGTCTTCCTGGAAACTTGATTCGACATTTTCATCTTGTTTCAGAACAAGACTTTCTGCTTTTCATATACGAATTATGGATATACACACGTTCGTGCAATGTGAATTGGTGTCTCGGCATGACCAACAATCACAGTAATCACAATACTCACTAAACGTGCAACACTAACTTCTAAACTTTGCAGATACACACCCATATAAATGACAAAACACCTGTGATCTAACGATATGAGTCAGCGGAGCAGGGTAATGCGTGGTCCACTCGCTCCGCACCTGACCAGCCAAATGACGCCATAGTTTGCCGCGATTTCCAGGGCGCACTAAGATAATGACCCTCTGGTTCAATTAATATTGTGTTACTTGATCCACTTTTGTACATGGCTAATTACTAATCTGTAAGTATAGCAGTGGCGGCTGGTGGATAATTGTTATGGGTGTTGTCCTTTTTCATTAATGGGGGGGGGGGGGGTAAAAGACTGCTTGATATCAAAGAAAATTGTATTCAATTGCGCGGTAAAACGGATGTACCTTATTCGTCACGAATGCCGCAGTTCAGAGAACATCACATTATCACTGGATTACCGGATTAAATAGTTAGGTTACATGAAAAACTGCAAGACATGGTATCGGCAGTTGACGAAGCATCTCAGATGTCTCCGTCCGCTCCTCGGCTCCCTTGTTGCAATCAGCGGGCAACGGCCAGCCGAGTTAACTGTTGGGATAGGACCTACTCGGTCTAATATCTCTGCCTTACCCTTCACTATTGAGATCTGGTCGGTGCTCGGGCCTGGCTCCTAGCCGGTTGGCGCACTTTGCTTTCTCAGACAGTTCACCGTAACTTACTATAAGATTTCCTGAATTATTGAAGAACAGAATTATGAATTCATATACATATAAAAGGAAACGTACAGCTTTTATTACTAAAAATATTATTACGGTATTAATTGTTTTTCTTGAATTAATCTGGTCGTTGTGCATCACTGCAACCTTGTTACCGGCCGCCACTGAAGTATAGGATGAACAATGAATTGGCATTTGCAATAGGTAGTGTAGTGTTAGCCCACGAAACGTTGAACTGATTGCAAGAAGTTTTCCTAAAGTGGAGATGTCAGTTTAAAATGCAACTAATAAACTCTGTGTACAGTCACATTAAACGACCAGTCCAGAAAGTGGTAAATAGCTCTGAAAGCAGCAGAGTGTTTTGGAGAATTGTGGTTGTAAAGCGAAGGTTAGAATGGAGAGGGTAAGTGTACGCTTTAAATGGGATATTTCATGCAATTTTAACATACAATTTCTAAGAGGGTTTTTGTTTCAATTTCACAGATAAAATGGCACACAATCCGGAATGAAGTCTTGCAAGTTTCTTTACATCTAGTTTCATTGGATGAACGTTAATGTAGGCCTATTTTAAAAGTTTTAATCTAATGTAACATACATGCTAGAGAGTATTTTTAGGAAGTGTTCGCATAAGGACTGTTGAAGGTGCAAATGCCTAAAAATGTATCCACCCTGTAAATAATATAATATTAATTCTAAATGAAAGTAAAACGCAGCTTATACACTTGCATCAACATTGAAATTAGGAAACCTGATCAATACTGCACCTCATATAAGTTATGTGCTAAATTACATAAATATGTGTTTATATTTATTGCTCTTTTTATAAACGGTTGCTATGTTCTGACAGAGCTTGCATCTCGTTGAACTGTCAACAAGGCGTACTCTAGCAGCACACACTGTTGATAAAAAAAAAACATTCATCGGGGCGTGTTATGCTGTAACCTTTTCAAAAACCATTGATCTGGATGTGTTAGGCTGTAACCATTGTCAAAAATCATTGGATTAGACAAAACGAAGGCTAGAATGGTCGGGTGTAGGTGCGGCCTTGGCCGTGCGCAGCTAATGGGACGCGGTTGACACAAAACCATTGATCTGGGTGCGTTAGGCTGTAAACATTTTCAAAACCACAGTTGTGCGGGAAAAAAACAAATATTTACTACAGTTGATCATAGAATCGTCGATTGAAATTACAGATCGTTATGAGGCAATTTCCACAATCCATGGTGAATAAACGATTCAATTCGGCGCACGATGTAATGAACTAAGTGGTGCGCACTAGCTGCTGAACTGGGCGCTTCTTTGTTTTTCATAGTACCATAAGGGCGAGGTTGGCAGAACTGTCATGGTACTGTTTTGATGACGATTGATTTGAACAATAGCGCTGACAGCTGTAATTTTCTCTATATAAGTCGTGATCCTATTTGGGATGGCTGGGTGGGTCACAGACAGCGGAGGAGGAAATATCTATTAAAACATCGCTCCCTGATTTATTTCTCATCGTTTCATAAGGTATTTTGGCTAATTCATGTATTTTAGAGAATTTTATAGCGCCTTCTATCTTCATTCATAGCTACCGTTGATTTCAATTTGAATTGTCACTACTGAACCTCATATATGTGCTAAAGTTGCTATTTTAAAAACGGCTGCCATGTTTCTAGAGCGCATGCATCTCGTTCCACTGTCATCACGGCTCACTCTAGCGGCACGCACACATTGTTCCCAACATGTGAGATCCAAAATCACTGTTGATCAAAGAAATCATCGGGATGCGTTAAGCAGTAACCATTGTCAAAACTCATTGATCTGGGCGCGTTAGGCTGTAACCATTGTCAAAAAACATTGGATTGGACAAAACGAAGGTTAGAATGGTCACGTGTAGGTGCGACTTTGGCTGCGCGCAGCTAGCGCGGCATGGTTGACACAAAACCATTGGTCTGGGCGCGTTGACTGTAACCATTGTCAAGAACCATTGGATTGGGCAAAACTAAGGTAGAAGGTCGGGTGTAGGTGCGGCCTTGGCCGGGTGCAGCCAGCACAAAACCATTTATCTGGACGCGTTAGGCTGTAACCATTGTCAAAAACCATTGGATACCACATAACGAAGGTTAGAATGGTAGGGTGTAGGTGCGGCCTTGGACGAGCGCAGCCAGCGGGGCAACATTGATCTGGACGCGTCAAAAACCATTGGATTGGACAAATCGAAGAGTGTTGGTGTGGCATAGTACCGTAAGGGCGAGGTTGGCAATGCCGGTTTGATGATGATTGATGTGGACAATGGTGGCCACAGCTGGAATTCTGCCTACATAAGTCGTGATGCTATTTGGGATGGCTGGGTGAGTCACAGACAGTGGACATCTATTAAAACATCATTTCCTGATTTATTTCTCATCGTTTGATAAGGTATTTTGGCTAATTCATGTACTATAGAGAATGTTATCGCTCGTTCTACTTTCATTCAGTGCTACCAATATAATAGGGAATACAACAATTTTGTATTGAAAAGTAGAAAGGATCTTATGAAAAGGCTATATTTATTTAACTAGTGAAGGATAGATATGGTCATCTTTTATTTTTTATTTTTACAAAACAGCACAGTTTGTGTAACATAGAAAATATTAGAACAACATGTTTTTGCAGATGTCTTACTGTATTCTGTTGAAAACAAAGTGCTAAGATCACTGGTAATTAGCATGTTTTATGCATTGTTGGGGAAGCGTATGCCATGCTTGATATTGTAAATATTGCCATACGAAAACTGTTACTGTAGGATTACTCTATAACAAGTGTTTGTTTCTAAATTATTAAATCATCATGTCCCTTTATGAATCAACAACAACAAGTTTCCTCTTTGGTAAATGTTCTCATGTGTCATGACTGCTGCTCTGTTCCATTTCAGTAGGTCACCTTTTCTGTCATAGGCATTCCATTACTAGCCTGTTTTCTTATCACGGATGAAAACTTTCTGTGGTTAGTTGTTGTTGTTGTTGTTTTGTGAGTGGGTTAGGACATCACTGTCATCAGCCATGTATACTTGGATATGGATATTTATTTAACTAGTGAAGGACAGATATGGTCATCTTTTAGTTTTTTTTAACAAAACAGCACAGTTTGTGTAACATAGAAAATATGAGAACATGTTTTTGCAGATGACTCACTGTATTCTGTTGAATACAAAGTGCTAAGATCACTGGTAATTAGCATGTTTTATGTATTGTCGGGTAAGCTTATGCCATGCCTGATATTGTAAATATTGCCATATGAAAACTGTTACTGTAGGATTACTCTATAACAAGTGTTTGTTTCTAAATTATTACCACATCATGCCCCTATATGAATCATCAACAACAAAATGTTTCCTCTTTTGTAAATGTTGTCATGTCTCATGACTGCTGCTCTGTTCCATTTCAGTAGGTAACCTTTTCTGTCATAGGCATGACATTACTAGCCTGTTTTCATATCACGCATGAAAACTTTCTGTGGCTAGTTGTTGTTGTTGTTGTTGATTTGTAAGTGGGTTATGACATCACTGTCATCAGCCATGTGTACTTGGATATGGGTAGAATTTGTGTGTGTGTATTGTGATGCTAGAATTGGGAAGGTTAGGTATTGTAGATTTAAGGGGAGGAACTACGAGGTCATCTGCTCTTGGGAAGGAGGTGACAATGGTCTTCTGCTAGGAACAATCCCAGCATTTACCTGGAGGAGAAAGGAGAAATCGAACCCACTTCTTCTCAGTTCAGTTTTAACTCATGAGGCTGAGTGAATTTCGTTTTACACTCAAATCAGAATTGTATTTTTAGGGACAGATGACCTCGTAATTGCGCCCCTTAAAACAACAATAATCAACAATAACTAACTAGAATTATATTTCTCGGCAGAGATGGGAATCAAACATACACCTTTGGACAGATATGATTGACTATACAGTAGATATTAATTTCTGTTTTAACTGTTACAGATTAATTGGTTATTTGTTGTTGTGTATTTTCTTCTCGTTGTGTAGTCGACATCTCTCGTTAAAATGGGGTGAATATTTTTCAAGTTTTCTATCGAATTCTTCTATATATCGCATTTATTGAGACATCAGTGTTTTCGGTCAAGTTCACACTCGCAAAGTCCGAAATGCATACTTATCGATTATGATCGAAAACGTCGATTTATTAGCTAGAGTAATGTATCGATCGCATCAACTTCTGACCATATGTTTCATTTATGGTTACGTTATTTATTTATTCGCGTCTGTAGAACGTAATTTGACACATAAACACTCAGTCGCGTTTCCTCACAGGTTGTACATAGCAGCAGTGCTGGGTAGCGCGCTCGCTGACGGCCGGAAGGCTATGACGTCATAAATCGTATCGCAAGGCTTTCTCTCTAGGTGGTGTTGGTTCAGCACCTGAGCCAATCAGAATGCCCTTGCAGAGATCCTAGCGGTAGCATCTCCAAGTAATCTTGGTTAATCGTTTTCTCGAAAGCAACGTATTTCTACACAAGATGTCACGACCTTGGGCAAATGAGGTTATTTCTTCGCTTATTGAAATGTACGAAAGTAATCCATGTCTTTATAACACTAAACTGCTGTTGTATCATAACAAAATTATGCGCCAAGATGCCCTGGAAAAAATAGCACAAGAAATCAGGTAGAAATAGTGCTATTCATTGCTACAAAAATTGTTCAGTTATGTCTGTTAATAATTGCAAAACACAATATTATTAAAAGGTAGGATTTTTAGGCTCCTTTGATTTTTATTATTTTTGCATGGAATGATAACGGCATTAACAAGAATAAACCGTTTTTTTTAGTTTAAAATTTCCTACAAAATGTATATCTATGGATAAAATAGAGAGCTTTTTCTAACCCAATACATTAATGTACAACACTTCGTCTTTAAATTTTATTGTTTTATGCCAGATATTTGTAATATCTCCATTAATTGACCTATTTGGAAACTAGTTAAAGAAAGAAGCTGCCTTTAAACCACAGACGTTTTACCCAATTCACTTTGTTGGTATTATAATGCTACCGATGCTGTATATAATGTGGCAGTTTAAACCGGTCAATATGCACAGAGCTTCTGGTTCTGGTTGTCTGCATATTGCCAATTATTAGTGTAGCGGCACCGAGAATCAATCTCCTACGTTCCTCCATATTTGAACAGATCTTTCTGCTATGGAACCTTCCATGTGCTCAGGTACATTTATTTAACGTGTGATACATTTCAGCCACACGAGGAGGCATGCCGGCGAGCATGGAAGGAAACTTATGCCAGGTGATGGCAGCTGTCGTAGCAGCTTCCATGTTAGCGAGTGTCGTGTGATACGGGCTTTACGCTGAGCCAAGCCGCACCTAGACAGCCAAGCACATTCTCGCCGAGCCAAGCCGTACCAAGACAGCCAAGCCTACACCAGCCGAGGACTGCCTAGCTTCATCAGTCAGGTATCCTTCCCCGCTCTCTAGTTCATTTCCAATAACCCTACCAAAGGCCATCACCTCGCTCTGCGATATCCAAGCCATTCCACTACGAGTCATATAGGCCTAATTTGACCCACCATCCAAATCAAGCAATTCCTGTCCACCCCGAGTTTTAATACAAGTTAAACTCATCCCTTCGCCCTACCATGCAGCAAATAATTTCTCGAGTCTATGGTACAGTGAGCAAAATCAAATATAGCTTTTAAACGAAACAGTGCCATGACTCAAACTGCACAAATACCAGCAGACAACCGATGCTTGATAATATGCAATGGGAGTGTTCTAGACGACCTTCGTGTTGCCACCACAGGAGTGCAGCAGGGTCTGAAGGGGTCCAGGCGCATACGAATTGGGTTACTGGCTGCATAGAACTCCAATATCAAGCTCCTTTTGCATTCCTTGACGTTGCTCAGCATTCTAAATTAGCCATATTACGCATTGGACCCGTTCTAGCCATGCTGCACTCTGGTGACAACTTTTGACAGTTACACGCCCATTAACACATAAAATCCAGTGGAACACACATATTAGATCACGTGTATCGCACAGTTATACCTATATACAATTGAAAATAACACTGTCATTATTTTAGGGACCACATTTACTGATTAACCGAAATATAAAAAGTGTTCCATATCAAACGCGTGTTATTGAGTATTTTTACCCTACTTATCCAGACCGACCGCAGCGCCCCAAGTGTTAGTTTGAGTTGCCAATAGGCAATTCCAATTTGTTGAAGTATTTTGATGAGCTCATTATGTTTCACTCTGTCAAATGCTTTTTCGTAATCTATGAAACAGGCGTACCGTATACATCTTTCTGTTGGTCCCAGCACTTTTGAAGGAGAGTTGTTATTCCGATGATAGCCTCGCGAGTTCCATAACCATTTCGAAATCCAAACTGAGTAGCTTCTTTGATCGTCACATTTCTTCCTTATTCGGTCATGTATAATTTTCAAAATGGCTTTCGGCAGATGGCTCAGTAGGCTTATAAGTCGATATTCACTGCATCTTATTGAAGTTGATTGTTTTGGAAGGGGGGTGAATGTAGATAATAGCCAGTCTTGAGGTATTTCACCAGGGTTATATATATTATTAAAGAGGTCCACTATCTTATGAATTTGTTTTCCATTTATAAGTTTTATAACCTTGGCTGAAATTTCATCAGGGCCCAATGCTTTTCCAAATTGTAATTGATTTATTTCACGAGTTACTTCTGATTTCAATATTGTTGATCCATCCATGCAATCATTAACAACATTGAGTGGTGGACGGTGATAAAAAAAAATTCTGAAATATATTTTTCCCACGTTTTGACTTTGTCAAGATGATTTATAATAGGCTTACTGGAGTTATCCTCCAATACAAGTGGTATCTTTCGCCTGAAATTTCCAGTTACATCCCTAATGTCTTTATGCATATTGTAGGTATCATGTTTTTCCTCAAGATTCTCTATCATTGTACAATTTTCCTTCATCCAATCTTCTTTGGCTTTTCTAATTTCTCTTCTAATTTGAGATTGAATCTGTCTATATTGATCCCTATTAGATTTAACTTTCCAACGTTCTTCCATCAAATCCAGGATGTGTTCTTTCATCCATATTTTATTCTTTACCCTGCCATCCGGCTGCAAGTGTTTTTTACTTACTGTCTGTATAGTGGCTTTTATTTCTTTCAATTGGTGCTCTACCTCTTGACTGGTCATTACTAGTTGTTCTAATTCTTTATTACGATCACTAGCATGTTGGTGGTTTATCTGACAGTTCTTTATTTACCTCTGATCTATTATGCTCGAATGTTTGGTTTTATGCAAAACTTTTAATTTCATTTGTGCATTGGGTACAAACGCGTTATGATCAGAGCCTACATCTCCCCCTGGGTATGTACTAACCTTAGTAATAAAATTATTAATTTAGTAAAATTGAATAGTTTAAGTATGGTATGTTAATAAAATACGTCGCTTCTTAAGATCTACATACATACATACTGTAACGTGTTTTTCGAGGGTATTTTATGCCACTGACATAAGTCAGTAGGAAGCCATTCAATGTTTATTTTCGCGGCAACTTGTTCAGCCAAGATAATTTTCATTTAACTTATTATTATTATTAATGTATTTTTGGAGCGTTTTTTAAGCATACAGAGAGGTTTTCGATTTTATAGAAAAATATATCAAGCGAATTATTACGAACAAAAACTCAACAATTGTTGAGTTTTAATTCACCGGCCGTGAAAGCCAATATACCATCTATTACGAACAACATTATCACATGTCAGCCGAAACGTCGGGAAATAATAACCGATATGCGACGCGGCTCAATCCTGTAAGCCAAGATGATAAACTTGACACCGGCCGCGAAAGCCTACGATCTAAACATTATCACGGAAAATTATATGATTAAGGAATTTTACGGATTTTAGTCAGTTAGGGTTTATTGTGAGAGAGATGAGTCATTGGGAATTCAGATACAGGAATATTCTTGTCGAGAAGCGATGACGAAACCGAGGAACACTTCCAGCTGGCTGTATCAAGAAAAGGAGAAATGGACTGGAGCGGCAAATCTACTTCGTCACGCCGAGTAAAATGACGCTTATGTCGGGAGTCAGCGTGGTGGCTCAACCAATCAGGGAGTCCGGACCTCTGGGTGACGGCACTGGAGAAGGGACTATTAACATTGTATAACTTGACCAAAGTGGTCGCTCGTTTGGTTGGTTCCGGTGTGATCGGACCATAACTTTAACATTTCAGCAACAATCTCCACAAGTGACGAAGAAGATGGCGTCGTCCAGAAGGCTGATGGAAGCTCTCTTGAACCATCACGTACGAGGGAAATGCTACGGCTATTTCTAATGCTAAGCGCGAATGACTCAGAACTACATAATCTCTCTTTACATTGTTTCATAATCAGAATTTGAGTAACTTTTAGCTTGGGAATAATAGTAAATTCAGTAATTCATCCGACTCCGTTTTCACGTAATTTTCAAGTGGTAAAATTCAAATAGTCACGCTCCATTTGTAAATTATTATTATTATTATTATTATTAAAATTGCCACTACTTGTTTTTTATATAATAAATTCATTTCTATACTATGCAATCTTTGCTTTCAGTAGGTAGCATTAGATATAGACCAAATTCCTTCTCCTGATACAATTGTTAGTTGGGTTAGTGATCAAATCATGCCACGGTCTGAGTGTGTAGAATCTTAAAGGTGTTCTGCCCGAGCTAGGCGTTGATAAATATAAATTTAGATTTCAACTTAGTTTTGAGGTCTTGGCGCCCATTATTTCAACGTATCTTACTCAAAGCAAGACCAACTACAATCCTCAGACCTTAATGTAGAAAAAACATGGCGGCGATGGTTGCCCTACCAATAGCTAAGATCATGTCATCGTTGCCCTACCAATAGCTAAGATCATGTCATCGGGGTTGTCACAGTTCGAGTAAATTATTATTTTTACTCACCTAAGAGCATAAAAGATATCACAAGACGAGACTAGGTTCCGAAGAAATATGCATGAATAATTTATACTTACCTGAATTAATTTATCTATATAGGGCTGGCCTCGAATTATAGGTTTCTTCGTCTTCACCCAAGGAGCAGCTACAATAGTCTCACTGTTTCTGTGGTTGAATAAAAAGCGTTTTGGTGACTTATCATGATTTGTATTTAAGTTCAGTAATTATAGATTAATATTATTAACATAGAATCAAACAGATTCTGAAGTAGGAGAGAAGAAAGTACCCGGTTACTGAAGTGCTGTCCCATCACATGCAGAGTATTTGTGTACACAATCGGAACGAGAATAGTTGCCTGAAATAATCGAACCGACGCTATACAATTCAATTAAGACCTCTCGTGGAATTGTCTAAAAGCTCGGCTAAAACATCACACCGAATTAGTTGATTGAAATATGCAAAGAAGTCGTCGTGTGGATATCTGAACATAATTATGGAGATTACCATACACAAAGGACACGATAATATGTTACCATCTAACCTATTAAACATTCGCTGTTACCGTTTGGAATAGTTGCACGCTGGAAATAGTATATTTAGTAAAATGATGTAGGTAGGAAAGCACCATCTCCCTCTTACGGAATTATCGCGACACACCATCTTGCAATATAAGTACATAATTGGCAAGTTACTCACAACACTTTATTACACACATCATAATAAAAAATAACTTGCAAGCTGTAAGAATCACAAAAGTATGAATAATGACGGAACACAATGAGTTCACTGTTTGGCACAGGGGAAACATCTTCCTTAACCAATAAAACACAAGTTCGCTGTAGTATTTGGCGTGTATACAAGGCAGTGTAGAACATCTGCTAGACTGGCAAGGATTTACGGAGGCACATGAAGCTGAGCGTTCAAGAAAACGTCAACGGTTTGGTCTTGCCATAGATGCTCATTGCGTTTTCCCTTTACGTACTTAAGTTTGACACTACCGGTACTGAAGTGTACTAAGCTATTATTAAGTTGTCACTAACTAGCAAATCATTGCGGTGTATATTCTTGAGACACTTCTATTAATGCTTTAGTCTTAGGTACTTCAACATGTGCAGTAAATGACACAATGCCATCGGTCGACTGAACAATCATCACACAATCGAACCAGTCCATAATAAGCGTATTATCACATATTTACACACGATTACAGTACATTAACGCGAACTGGACTTTACAGACATACTGAAGACACTAAAAAGTACAGATGAGCAATAGTCTATCCCAGCTTTCATCAAACGAAGCTAATCAAAGCTAATATTGTATCCCAGCAAAAAATGTAAACAAACAATATCTAGGGCTTCCGCACACACCATTTTCACGCTTTCGATACCTGCATTAAGGTCTGAGTATTGTAGTTGGTCTTGGTCAGAGTAAACATTACAATTAGCTCAAACGTGGGAGTTGTGGTGGTTTTTCCACACTCTCCCCAGTAAAACTATTACATTTGTCACCCAACAGTGGGGTCACTAGTTAAAACATTACATTTGTCGCTACCAACGTGAGGCCGAAAACCTAATAACATTTGTGGAAGGAGAAGGGTATATATTTCTGTGCCTGTATTTTGGGGGTTTTTCATTTATCGGTGTGTATCAGCATGGGTAGTGTTGAGGATGAGATGAAGTTGCGTAGTGGTCACCAGTTGGATAGTGAAGATACGAGCAGTATGGCTAGTCTTGAAAATGAAAGCAGTACAGGGATGTTGGAGGTAAATCCCGATACTGAGAGGGGTAATCAAAACAGTCAAGCAGGGTTAGAGAGTTTGCTTCTTCAGTTTATGCAACAAAATAAAATTAGCACAGATGCTTTAAACGCTAGACTCGAACAAAACAGTAGGGAAAATAAAGAGAGTAGCCTACTGAAACTTTAAATGCTAAACTTGAACAAAATAATGCTAAACTAGAACAAAACAGTAGGGGAAATAAAGAGAGTACAGATGCTTTAAACGCTAAATTGGATCAAAACAGTAGGGAAATTAGTGATAAATTTGAGCTGATTAGAGGTGAGATCAAAGGGGTGATGGAAGAAAAAGCTAAAGAGATTATTGCAGATGTAGATAGAAAATTGGGAAAAGTACAGGAAGAGCTGGAAAGTGGAATCAGTACACAGGCTGAGAATTTAAAAGAATTAGTTCAACTTGAAACATAGCAGGTTAAAAAGCAATTGGGGGGAGAAATTGATAAGATTCAGGTAGCAACTAAAGAGGTTAAAGAACAGCTGGGGGGTAGAATTGATAAAGTTCATGCAGAAATAATCACTGAAGTTAATGATTTAAGGGAGAGGAATAAGGAAAGCATTAGTAAGATTCAGGAGAAACAAGCTAAGTTAAGTGATAAAGTTGAAGCATCGGAAGTGAGCATTAGGGTAACTGTAACTAATATTGAAAGAAAAGCTGAGGAGAAAATTGCTGAATTAGAACAGAAGTTGAAAGCTAGAATTAGGCAGGAAAATAGCCAGAGCAGGCCAGTTTATGTGAATAGCACCCACAGGGAGATTTTTTTAGCGTATGGCTTTTAGTGCCGGGAGTGTCCGAGGACATGTTCGGCTCGCCAGTTTTTGTAGCTGCTTCGAGACGGACACCCAATGGGTGAGCTACAAGTACCGTTGGGGAGGAAAGTTGGAAGGGAGGGTCGAGGAGTTGGAAGGTAGCGGCTGTGGCCTATAGTTAAGGACCAACCCCGGCATTTGCCTGGAAGGAAGATGGGAAACCACAGAAGACCATCTTCAAGGTTGCCGGCGGGGGGATTCGAACCTCCTCGCCTCCCGGATGTGAGCGACTTCCAACAGTCATGCCGCAACGACCTCGGCTAACTCACCACAGGGAGATAGAGTTGGGTAAGTTCAGCAATCGACAGGGTTGTCATATGGAATTTATGAATGCAATAGAAAATAAATTCAGGGAGAGGTTGGAAGATGATAGTATTGAGTGGTGCCAGGTAGTTGAGATTTTAGAGCAAGCGTTTGTAGGGGAGACAAGATACTGGTTTGCTGTCTATAGAGACAATTTCGAGGACATTTCAAATTTTAAAGTTAAATTTTGTGAGAAATTTTGGAATGAGGTTTTTCAGTCTCAGCATCGTGAGGGAATTGTGTGTGGGAAATATAACCCGAGAGGAAACTACACTATGACAGAATACTTTTTAGGACAGGTATTGACGTGTAAATATCTGGATGGTTTGAGGGAGGAAAGTGATGTTGTCAGGCTATTACTAAGACATTTTCCATATTGAATCAAAGAAGCTGCCTGTATCCAAAATGTTAAATCTATTTCACAAGTGGAAAATCTATTAAGTACATTCGATGCTCTGGGAAGAGGTGGTTACGAGGAGAATTTCGGTAGGAACCAGGGTAACAATAATAACAGGCCTAATGAGAACAGGAATCAGGATGTTCAGGGGAAGCGTGGCGAAGGAGCCAATATCCAAAATAGGGGGAACCAAAATCATAATAACAACCAGCCAAATCAGTACAGAGGAAATGGGTATGGTACGCAGTACCAAGGTAGAAATAATGATTTCAGGGGAAATCAAGGCCGGAATAATGATTTTAGGGGTAACCAAGGGAGGAATAATAATAATAATTATAACCAGAACAGGGGTCAAGGAGGGGATCAGCCCAATGGTAATAACGGACAGAGAAATACCGTTAACACAGCCCAGAACAACCAGACCAGTGCAGTAGTGAGTAGTACTACACCAAGCGGTAGCGGTACTTTAAACACGAACCAGGCTGCGATGTAAGGTCAGAATCTCAGTCTGTAACATGCCCTGTCCATACACTTATACAGGAACCCTATGACCGAAATGTAAGAAGTGAATTATTACGTGAACTAAATGATGAAGGTATTAATCAGGATGTGGCTAGTAAGAGCCCCATAGTTAAATTAAACGTGTCCGAGGCGTACACAGATGTTTTAATTGATAGTGGTTGTATGAAGAGTTGCATAAGTAGTGCATTTTATGATAAAATGAAAGGAACTGGAGTAAATTTTGAGGAGATGCCAATTAAAAGCACTTTTGTTATCACAGCTGTTGGGAAGAGGTCTAAAGTAATTTCTAAGCAAGTTTTAGTAGATATTAAAATTAATAATCATGTAGAAAAGCAGATTTGTCTTGTAATTCCAAATTTAGTGTTCAGTGTTATTTTGGGTTCAGATTGGCTAAGTAGAGTGTCTGGTAACTTATGTTATGAGGTAGGAAGTTTGAAATTTAAATGGGATGATTCCGAAGTAGAGGCAGCGTTCAATGACCATATTCAGAGAAGTAGTGTTGTAGGTGTGAGTTGTACTTTAAATGAGATATCGCCAGCCGTAGAGCGGGATTCTCCAAGTTTTGTGGGCAGTGTGATTACGAACGGTAGTCTAGAGGACTCGTTACGTGATGCTGCATTTCAGGGAAATATAGAGGAGGAACAGGGTGTTCTGATCTATGATGTGTTATTGTGTAATAGGAGAGTTTTTGAGGATCGCATTGGTGTGGCCAATTACTATACACATTCATTGAACGTTATTGATAGGTCAGTGTTCACAGGGCATAGATATCCTGTACCTTTTGCTTATCAGAGTGCAGTTGAGGCACAAATTAGCCAGATGCTTGAAGATGGCATTATTGAACACTCCAACAGTCCATATGTTAATTCTTTGATCACCGTGCCCAAGGCCGATGGCACAGTCCGTAATTGTTTAGACGCTCGTTTGGTTAACAGTAGAATTAGCTCAGATCAGCTGAAATCCATGTCAATAGAGGAATTAATGCAAACATTTGAGGGGAAGAAGTATTTCACTTGTGTAGATTTGAGTTCCAGTTTCTGGCAAGTGCCACTTATGTACGAAGACAGACCATTTACAGCTTTTAGTCATAAATATAACCTTTATCAATTTTGTAGAACACCGTATGTGTTAAAGAGTATTTCAGCAGCTTTAATTAGAGCATTAAACATCGCATTAGGGGATGACACAGGAGAGTTTGTAACCATTTACATTGATGATATGGTAATTAGTTCACGCAGTTTTGGGGAGCATCTACGTCATTTAGATATAGTTTTTCAGAAGTTAGATCAGGCAGGGTTCACTTTGAAGCTGTCTAAGTCGTCATTCTGTCAGTCAGAAGTGACATTTTAGGTCATAGAGTGTCGAGTAGAGGTGTAACACCAGAGGAAAGTAGGGTTAATAAGATACTTAACGCAGAGGTGCCACAGAATGTTAAACAGTTAAAAACATACCTGGGAATTTGCAACTTTTTCAGAAGGTTCGTTCTTATATACTCAGGGTTGGTAGAACCATTCAGGGAATTGCTTAAAAGTGGGACTCGGTGGAGATGGGAGTCCAAGCATGATCAGGCTTTTAGAGTGCTGAAGGAAGATTTTGAGAAAGCTGTAGTGCTGAAATATCCTTTGAAAGATAAGGAATATGTGGTTATGACAGATGCTTCGCATATAGGCATGGCTTGAGTATTGTGTCAGAAAGATGATGAGGGTAATCTGTGCATTGTATCTTTAGCCTCGCGAGGACTGACAGCAGCAGAGAAAAGATACACGATTACTGAGTTAGAGCTTTTAGGTATTGTTTTCAGTTTGGGGAAATTTAGAATGTATTTAGTAGGGGGGAAATTTGAGATCCATACAGATCACCATGCATTACTGTGTATGAGGACTTGTAAACTCAGTTCTAACAGAGTTAGTAGGTGGATTCTTGCTCTGCAGGAATACGAATTCACAGTAAAATATATTAAAGGTAAAGATAACATTCCTGCAGACATGCTATCAAGGGACATTAATTTATGTAGGGATTATCCTGTTGTTAAAGCAGAGGACGGTATTTTATTATGTGCATGTGTGGACAGTAGGAACAGGGCATCGTTACAGACACTGAGAAATATGCTAGTGGAGCAACGTGATGACGTTAAGTTAAGGGAGCCACTGGCTAGGTTGGAAACAAGCGAAGAAGAGTGTGTGAAAGTAGGGCGGTTAACGTACAAGATGCAGGATGGGCTTCTTGCACGGAAATGTAGGAAGAATCGGTGGGCAATATGTGTTCCTGCCACTTTGCGGGAGGAGCTAATTTGGTTCATTCATAGGGAATTAGGACACTTTGGTGCTGCCAAGGTCTTCTATGAAATTGGTCGTGACTTTATTTGGAGTAAAATGGGAAGGGTTGTTAGGAGGATTTTAGCTATGTGTGACACCTGTCAAAGGAGCAAGTATCCAGTTAAATATTTAGTGGGGAGAGATCACCGGTTCTCACCAGTAGTCCCAGCGAACTACTGTGTGTGGATTTATTTGGCCCGATCGTTAAAGGACAGTACGGCTACGAGTACATTTTTATAGTTATTGACGCTTTTAGTAAGTATGTCAAGCTATATCCGCTAAGGAAAGCCACGGGACTAGCGTGTAGCCGTCTGATCATTAATAAGTATGTACCTGAGTTTGGCCTTCCTCTCAGGATACTATCTGACAGTGGACTACAGTTTACTGCAAAGAAATGGAGAACCAGTATGCAGGAAGCTGGTATTTCACACGTCATTCCTCTGTAAGATACCCTCAGGGTAATTCTGCAGAGCGTCCATTAAGGGAAGTGGCTCGTCTTTTTCGGACTCTAGTGCATGACAAGCATTCGGCCTGGGTTGGACATCTTCCCAAAGTCAAGACTTGGCTGAATTCTGTCCAGCATGAGAGCACAAAATAGACGCCATACGAAGTTCACTTCGGAAAGAGACCACAAAATGAACTAGCGATGGGTGTTGGGTTTAAATGAGGGAAAACAACCGGGGATGGATTACATTGTCCAGTTGGCGAAACAGAATTTATCTAAGTCAGCACAAAAGAGAATTCGCCAACAAAAAGAAACTAAATTTGACCTATTCGAGCCGGGAGACAGAGTCTTACTTAGAGTGCCGAAACAGTCAAATAAGCTAGAGAAAGTCATGTCCAAGTTCTTTTATCTCTTTGAATGCCCATTTATAGTTTCCAAACGTATTGGCAAAACAGCATATGTGCTGGAGGATGGTAAGGGAAACAGATTATACGGGACGTATAATATACATAGTCTACGAAAGTATGTGTCATAAAGTGAGTGTGTTTAGCTGGCGAGCCAGCCTATCAAATGAGTAAGTGTGGTATTCGGTGCGTGGGAGATCTGGTCTTCCAGGCAGGCGTATCAGAGGTCACAAAGGGGGGTAGTATATAAGTAATTGAGAGTTTTTAAGGTACAGGGAAATATGACGGGATTGTCGGATGCTGTTGAGCACTAAAATGTTTCGATACACCAAGGCCAGAATTTGGTAGCGCTGGTGAATTCCCATTTGTCTCCTAGAGATGGGTGAGCGCTTGTACAGGGTATTTTTGCTTATGGCGTCCACGAGACAAAAGATGGGCCGCCAGAATGCGAGACAGTCCTTCATGAAACTCATACATAACAGCACACGTGATTTCTGTTTACGGCCTCGCCATGTAAGAGCTGTAGGTGTGAAATTTAAGGTAATTAGTACAAAAGTATCATTTGAGTGTGGAGAACTGGTCTGTGTGGTGAACTAGTATTATGTAGAATATGGTCTACGGGAACTTAGTAATACAGGGCGATTACGGCACAGAAATATTTGGTGCTATATGTAATGCGCACTAACTGTTTTTTTTTCAGAAATCAATATTAATTTTATCTAATACACATCGAGATTAAGTATTATGGTCACGATGCGCAGCCACAATAGTGTGCTCGTGTGCTCATGTGTTCAGTGAGATTAAGTTACACCAGAAGAAATCGACAACCACTGATATTAGGAAGTTCTGTGGTGATATATATATCAGAACACCTTTGATGCGTGTGATGTGACATCATGTATTCGCAGTGCTCACACATTATTTATGTATATCTTTCCCTACATAGAGATATTTGAGAGGCGGAAATATCCGTGGAACATTAATCAAAGTGAAAAACATTGGACTGATTGCATAAGGGCAATCGAATATAACAACAGACATTGACGCAATGTGCGCGAGGAAAAATTATGAGTGTATATATATGTAATTAAGGGTGATTTAATTTGTGTAATATGTATTTTGGATGGGGATTTTATGAACGTGTCTGGGATAATCGCATGATGTACCGTGGTCACGGTAAATCATTTGATGATCCGAGGCGAATATGTAACGTGCTTTTCGAGGGTATTTTATGCCACTGACATAAGTCATTAGGAAGTCATTCAATGTTTATTTACGCGGCAACTTGTTCAGCCAAGATAATTTTCATTAACTTATTATTATTATTAATGTATTTTTGGAGCGTTTTTTTAAGTATACAGAGAGGTTTTCGATTTTATAGAAAACTCTATCAAGCGAATTATTACGAACAACATTATCACGGAAAATTATATGATTACTGAATTTTACGGATTTTAGTCAGTTAGGGTTTATTGTGAGAGAGATGAGTCATTGGGAATTCAGATACAGGAATATTCTTGTCGAGAAGCGATGACGAAACCGAGGAACACTTCCAGCTGGCTGTATCAAGAAAAGGCGAAATGGACTGGAGCGGCAAATCTACTTCGTCACGCCGAGTAAAATGATCCTTATGTCGGGAGTCAGCGAGGTGGCTTGGCCAATCAGGGGAGTCCGGACCACTGGGTGACGGCACTGGAGAAGGGACTATTAACATTGTATAACTTGACCAAAGAGGTCGCTCGTTTGATTGGTTCCGGTGTGATCGGACCATAACTTTAACATTTCAACAACAATCTCCACAAGTGACGAAGACGATGGTGACGTCCAGAAGGCTGATGGAAGCTCTCTTGAACCATCACGTACGAGGGAAATGCTACGGCTATTTCCAATGGTAAGCGCGAATGACTCAGAACTACATAATCTCTCTTTACATTGTTTCATAATCAGAATTTGAGTAACTTTTAGCTTGGGAATAATAGTAAATTCAGTAATTCATCCGACTCCGTTTTCACGTAATTTTCAAGTGGTAAAATTCAAATCGTCACGCTCAATTTTTAAATTATTATTATTATTATTATTATTATTAAAATTGCCACTACTTGTTTTTTATATAATAAATTCATTTCTATACTATGCAATCTTTGCTTTCAGTAGGTAGCATTAGATATAGACCAAATTCCTTCTCCTGATACAATTGTTAGTTGGGTTAATGATCAAATCATACCACGGTCTGAGTGTGAAGATTCTTAAAGGTGTTCTGCCCGAGCTAGGCGTTGATAAATATAAATTTAGATTTCAACTTAGTGTTGAGGTCTTGGCGCCCATTAATTCAACGTATCTTAGTCAGAGTAAACATTACAATTAGCTCAAACGTGGGACTTGTGGTGGTTTTTCCACACTCTCTCCAGTAAAACAATTACAATACATACAAACATATATAATTTATTTGCAAATTTGGACGCTGTCCATGGTGGCAAATTACAATAACTAAACAAAACAATTCATTCATACAACCACAAAAATATATTTTATAAAATAAGGATTAATTAGGAAATAAGGATTAATTGCTAAAACAAGATAATTATTATAATAATAGAACATAAAATAATAATCGTATTATAGGCTATCGGTACCGCCATCACAGTGTACCATTCTCAAGCTGTGTCATTATGTATGGCAATGCCGTCCATCTGTCATCTGGTAGGCCTAGCGCAAGCATAATGGTAATTGCTAACACTTCGTAAACACATAGATTTTGACGCGAAATGTTGCCGAAAATAGAAAATAACATAACGTCCGATAAATCTACACATAAATATCACAAATAGAGGATAAATATTATCATGCTAATAACTGTCAATTCCCGATAAGGTAATAATAATATGCTGTAGTGTAGGCTACGTCAATGTCCCAATGTCTAAATTTTCTTTTCTTTCTGCTATGCTCACTGCCGTCATTGGTGTGCTCAGAAAAACTATTTAAGACTATTTTTACGAACTCAGAGACTGTCTTTGATAATAAACTCTTCTTTTTTGTCCATCATAGTCACAATATGAATCCAAGCTTCAAGTTGACAGTCTAACAATAATGCTCAACTGGTCATTCAATTTTAAGATATGTGCTTTTCTAATGAAATCTACCTAAAAGCACTTACCAACTGAGTACAGTTCATAATGTACTGGAATATAGAGGCCACATGAAGATATTGTTATACCCTGAGGTCCCCACAGGGTACAAATACAAATACGACTACGATTACCCCCTATCGACCCCCTACTCAACACGCTTCAACCCCAATCTCATACACAAAGCATCAAGAAAGCAACAGCCACAACCATCTAATTATAAAACGTCAATAACAGACCTGGCAAGGTACCTAGAGCTTGTAGCAATTACGGTATTACCACATTATTGCCACACTAACTAAACACCAGGAACGAATGCTAAGTAGAGCAACTATTTTTCAACGCTCTTACTCACCAACAGCATTTTGTATAAATAGTCCTTCACCCCAAAGGACGGGGTTTGTCTGCAGAACTACTAGCCCACGTGCCAGCTGGAGGCTACGAGCGTCGACCAACTGATCCAGGTGCGGGTGTGTGCAAAGGGTACTCCCATAGCTATTTCCTTCCCTTAGACCACACCTGCAGAACTTGTAATCATCTTCACCATTTATTGTACACTGCACTTCACCAAACAGTGAAGTTTGCTCACCTCTTTACAGTCACATAATTAAGCCTTCCACATTTTATTACAATTGCTTTCTGTCTATTTTATTAAACGCCTTGCACCATTTACCGTTTGTTAATCGACCTTTAGATTCTGCCAAGTCAAGTTTATTGTCAAGCTGCTTGCCGCCATAACATCACAAGCAGGGCTCTCCACACGTACATTGACAAGGTCGGCTGGTCAGCACTTCTCTATCCAGCCGGCACTGCCGCTCTCTACTTTCAATCCACTAACTACAACACTTGTTTAGAAAACCGGATTCATTAACAATTAACGCTTAGGGATCCTTTCAACCCCCGATAAGTACTAAGATCGTCAAACACTCATAAAGCTCAGCCCACCCCCACCCAATAATTGATTAAGCCGATTAGTTTGATTTCAACACTTACCCCGTTATTAAAACACACAGTTAGGGCACCAAATAAACCCCAACACCTAACAATTGGTGGAGCGCCAAGTAGCTACATTACAAGGGCTTAGACAACAAGACCAGTAGCTACGGTCCGGTACTATTTCTAAGCAGCCAAGCAACCCCAAATTTGAGAAAATTTTTGGGAGTACCAACGAAACAGTCAAGCAAGTAAATTCTAGCCCTAACCCAATAATTAACCCCCCCAATCCTCCCATTAAAGCTGGAAAGGGGACAACCAAATACCGTCAAGTAAAAGGGCCTTCAATCGTCCCTATTTTAGTCTAGCACATAAAAGCTTGACTTGAGACGGAGCCGAAAATATTTCCCTCTTGCACCTAGATAAAGCAAGGGAAATGAAAGCTCCCCAGAACCTTATTTTACACAGAAACAGGATGGATACACTTTCAGTACACTCCATTCCCCAAAACACAAACACGAGCACTGGTTACACCAGCGATGAGATGTTGACAACATGGCACACGAACATGGGAAAAGACCAAAGACGGCAACTTAGGGCATTCGAATTGTTAAGTGAACCATACATAAAGGCCAACAAAATGTACAAACGGTGGGGTACAAACAAAACAGTGGACAAAAACTCAATCGAAAAATTCGACAAATTATGTGAGCTCTTACACAGGGCAAACGTGGAAAGATACACGGAGCAACACCGCTTAAACATAGAACATCATCTCCTTAACAAAGCCGTGATAGACATGAGAACAGCAGATACACGAATTAAGGAGGAATTCACACAGTTAAATCTAGATTTCACGAGGCCCACGAAGCAAATACTTACATCTACATGCTGAAAACGAGCAATTGAACAGGGCAATCAGTAAACCTACATTGACACCTACACATAATAGGGAGAACGCCAACACTAAACCAGATATGCTATTCCCTACACCTAAGATGACACATGCCACTGAAACATATAGGCGTACATTACTACCTACCCCACAAACATAATACGCCACTGACACACCTAGGTGTACATTACTGCCTACCCCACAAACACAATACGCCACTGACACACCTAGCCGTACATTACTGCCTACCCCGCAGACAACATACGCCACTCACACATCTAGACGTACACTAATGCCTACCCCACAAACAAAATCCGCCACTGACACATCTAGACGTACACTAATGCCTATCCCACAAACAAAATACGCCACTGACACACAAAGGCGTACACTAATGCCTACCCCAGAAACAAGATACGCCGCTGACACACCTAGGCGTACATTATTAACTTCCCCCAGGCAAACTACGCCATCAGCAAATCTAATAAATAAATGCAGTGATTCTTTATTTATAAATCATGTCACAAGTGAAGAGATAAGAATAGTTATAAAAGAGCTAAAAAATAATTTCTGTGCTGGTATTGATGGCATCCCTGATGCAATTTTAAAGAAATGTGCAGAAAATATAATAAATCCACTTACGCACTTAATAAACAGTTCAATTCTCTCAGGAAGTTACACGGATATTTTGAATTTATCAAAAGTAATTCCAGTGCACAAAAACGGTTCAAAATAGGAATTAGATAACTATCGTCCTATTACCTTACCAACTGGTATTGCAAACATTGTGGAATAAATCATGTATAAGAGACTGATAAGTTTCATAGAAAAAAATAAAATACTATCAAACTCACAACATGGATTCAGAACGGAAAGATCTACACAGACAGCAATTTATGAATGTAGTAATAGTATACTGAAATTAATTGACAATAAGGAACATGTAACTTGCCTATTCTTGGATTTATCGATAGCATTTGATGTTGTTGACCATAAAATCCTCCTTGCAAAACTAAATCATTATGGTATTAGAGGTCTAGCTAATAAATGGATCAAGTCTTACTTAACAAGGCGTAAACAAATAGTAAGCTTGAGACACAAGGATGATGGAACCAAATTACTTAATGAAACATTGTCCAATGAGGGATTTATTAAATTTGGAGTACCCCAGGGATCGGTTTTGGACCCACTACTCTTTCTTCTATATATCAATGATATAACACAGAACGTTCATTCACATAAGGAAATTTTGTTTGCTGACGACACAACACTCGTAATGAAAGGTGAAACTAAACAGGTCTTACAGCAGTCTGCTGACTCCATTACAGAAGAGTTAACCAAATGGTCACAAGATAATCACCTCATAATAAACTGTAAAAAAAACAGTAAGTCTAAATTTCCTCACTATACAGAATAGGAACCCTGCGACGTCCAATATAACATTAAATGATCATCAAATACAAAATAAATCAGAAACAAAGTTCTTAGGACTATGGATACAACATGACTTGAAATGGAATAAACATATACAATATCTGAATACTAAACTGACCTCGATGTGCTTTGCGTTACGTATTTTGAAAACCTGCACTAGCATGCACACATTAAGAAATACTTATTTTGCTTATTTCCATTCATACTTAAGATATGGGGTATTGTAACCGAAATCAAGATTGAATTATGATCACATCAGCTGTGATGAGATTGGAAGCATAGGCTCTCGACGATTCTTGTGGCATCTTTGACACGAAATTATGTTATGGGTAACATACGAATTGGTATTAATATTTATACATCTATAATTGTATTTCAGTCTCCGAATTTCAATCCTATAACAGATTTTTATTGTGGCAGAAGGCCAGGTTTGTTTGTAAAAGCTATAAGGTGTCAAGCTCCGCTGGATATGATGTCAGCATCAGAGTGAATTTGAGCGCGCCTCTTACCTACTACAGCTTGCCACGGCGGGTGTGTGGTTATAGTGTCGGACAACCAACCCCAAGATTGCAGGTTCGCTCCTGGCCATGGTAAGTGATTTTTGAAAAGCGACAAAAATCACGACACTCATGTCATACGTTGTTGGCATGTTAAAGAACCCATTTGAATTCAGTAGGCCGTGTTCAATGGCAAAATTAATCTCGGGATTTTCCGCCAACACAAAGTTCCTCCATTCTCTACTTGAAAGCGCTGTAGTGTCAAGGAGTTTAGATATTTAACCTCCTTGACTTTCATAGCGTTCAAAGGAACGACGAAATTCGACATGCAAGCTACCCTCTGGGTGTCAATTAACAAAGCTTGCACCAGGCACCCGAGGCCATACGATATTATTATTATTATTTTTACCTACCCCACGGGATGAGGAAGGCAGTGCCTCTCTGAACCGAACAGCAGTTGACGTGCAGAATGTCATTCGGGGTTTGTTCACGCGTGGAGCTCACACCTATCTTTATCGTGGTCGTGAACTTTCATATCGCGCCCGGGATAGTCTGATCTTATGTGAACGTGAATTCGTTTAAACGCACAAAAGCCGATAACGTGTAAACTGCAGAATGTTAAACTCAGTGAAACGTGTGTTCTAATGGAGTTTATGTGAGTACTTATTTAACATTATTTGACAGCACATGGGAAGTATACACCATCATGGAGACTGACACTTACGAACAGTTCAACTTCACATGTTAGCACAGTTTGGTCAAGCTAAAATCACGACTTCATTATACAAGAGATTACACTTCTAGTTTCAGAAGAGTATTATTCTACTAGACATTAGGAACAGAACACAATTAGATGAGCATCACTGTTATTATGACAACAGAGCATCAAGATTTACAGAACGTGGAAAATGAATATATCAGTGGCGAACAGTCAAATGATATATTGGGAACTTGAATTTTCTGGAATGCTAACTTCACACACAATGGATCTCGTGGGAACACTTATGAACTTTATTTCAATCAAGATGATGATGACAGCTTAGATTTATTAAGGGAAAATTTACGAACATGGATGGACACCAGGATTTGAAGATACAATTACACCTTACTATCTGCACGGTGATGCTGGTGTTTTATAAATTTCTACATCATCGATCCAGCAGATTTAGGCATCTTTAAACACCATGACATCGTGGGACATAACACCAAATTCAAGGGCGGTGAGTCCATTCTACACTCATTGCATCCCCATGACAAACCATAACCATGACTAATTGATTGTTTTATTTTCAGATGACTTTGAAATTATGCCTGTTTTTCGAACATACTAGAGCACTTTAGGAATAAGATCTTGCTAATTTAATATCATTTCACACATTTTTTCTTCGATCATAATAACTTTGAATTTCTTGTCTTGTTCTATAATTTTTTTTTTGATTTTGAATATTTCCACACAACTAAATTTTGATGCGATTGCGGACGATATTTCCGATTTTTTTTGGCAGCGATAGTTGATCGTATTTATCTAATTGAACGATTTTATTAGATGATTTTTATGCATTATAGATCAGTTAATAATAATAATAATTTGTTGGTTAACGAACCTAGTAATTATTATATCCTGGATCCAATCACCAGCACAATGAAGAAGAAAAGAATTTCATATTTTTTTCACATCTTACGGCTTCCAGAAAACAGAATTGTACGCCAACTGGTGATGAGAAATCTAGGAAAGAAAACTGGAGGAAAATGGATCCAAGAAATCCAACAAAATCTCAAAGCAGTTGGACTCAAGATAACAGATGCCGAGGAGAAAAATAAAATTAACACCATTCTTAAAACTCACAAATTTTCTGCAGAAATGACACACAGAAAGCGTATGGAGATTTCAGATGAGTTGAGAAAATCCCGATCTGAAAGAATGAAAAAGTACTGGAAAGAGCGCAAGAACCAAGCAGTACTACCTTCAAAGAAGAAGTGATTGTGGAACGACTCAAGTGGTCCAATGTGACCAATCAAGATTAATAATAATAATAATATGCTGGATTATTATGCTGACAGATTCGAGTCGTATCAAGCATTTTTGAATTATGATATATTTTGCATAGTACATATAAAAGGAAGCATGTAGTTATAATTATGATGTGGACACTTTTTAAATAAGTGGTCTTATTTTGTGGCAACATTATGGATGCGAGTCAGGTGGCCTATCCCAGAAGAATAATAATATGAATATTCAAAGATTGGAAGTGTAAGATAATAAGAATTTCACTACTAGTATTTGTGCGTTTGATGTTTGAAGGATGTGTCTGTGTAACACAATCCTCATTTAGAAATTTGTTAGATGCATGCTTAAAGTATTCGACGATTAAAATAAAGCAGTATTAAATGCTGTGATAGAAGTGCTATTCATATGAATTTATGAAACAGTTATACTAATTTCTAGGATTCAGCCAAATCTGGCCTTGCATTATCAGGAATGCATAATTAAATTATGGATAGCTGATCTATAACCAATTAAATTGTTGATTAACATTTCTATCTTGATTAATTTATTAATTAATTAATTTCGCTAATGATAATAAAGTTATGGAAGGAATTTATGATAGTATTTGCATTTGATGATCAGATTGATACAATATGGTCCAGGATTCGGAGTAATAATAATCATAATTATTATATTATTTATAACAATGGTTTTTGATGAATATTCATTAATACGAGATTATCTCAACATTATCTGCACATTACTCTGCTACAATGTCAGATGATAATTGTAAATATTTGTAAATTATTTCTTTACGATAATTTAAATTCGTAATTATCCTACGATAATTATCCTTCACTTTAATTAAATTTATGTGTGAATTTTCAGTGTATTTAGAAATATGTGTTTATGGGGAAGTGAATAATGTGATACGCCAATTTAATTAATTCATTCAAAAACTGAAATCAGTGACAGTGCAACGAAAAAATTATTGTATTTCATTTTATTCAGCTTACTCGACGAACACTGGAACATTAACTACGATTCACATTACCCCACAGAAATTATCTAGGACAATCAAATTGGTAGTCTAGGACTTATGGATCCATGATCCCAACGTAAGCATAAAACCAATTTGATTCTAGGAGTGCATTTATTTATTTATTTATTTATTTATTTATTTTGTTTCGTCTGCTCTTAAATAAAAGAGACCATTTTGTCTTAGTTATCTTAAATAATTCCTGCAGCTTGTTCCATTTCCTGACTGAGTGATACTATCCTATTTTATTTAACAAATATATATCTGAGGCAACCTTTCTCACCTATCCCCTTAAACTACCCGAGATGCTAGATCTCTTGCCTGCCCGTGTTTGCAGTTGAGTTTTGGTAGTTTTTCCGGATATATATTTCAGGGAATCCTAATTTGTTTGTTACGACCATGTACCATTTCTTGGACATCATGTTGATTTCCGGGCCGACGTGAGGTCTGGGAAACGGGTACAGTATGTCGCCAGATGTACTAAGCACGTTTAGAATACAAAAGAGGGCGATTAGAATTATGGCAAATGTAAACACTAGAGAATCATGTAGACCTCTGTTTAAAGATTTAAAGATTCTCCCACTGCCCTGCATATATATCATTGAAAGTATTATGTTTTTAAAAAGAATTTGATGAATAAAGATGTTTTTTCTGAAAACAAACAATGATGTTCATAGGCATAACACAAGACAAAATCAAAACATTCATATTTCACACACACACACACAAGCATATATCAAAAAGGAACTTTTCGCACAGGATTTAAATTGTACAATAAACTACCCCAGTATATAAAACTAGCCCCAAAAATAAAAACCTTTGATAGAATGTTGAATGCATATCTGCAGTGCCATTGTTTTTACTCTGCAGTTGAATATCTTAGCATATAGGAGCGATGCAATCTATAATTATATTTTACTTTTCTATTTTAATTGCAATACCTAGCTGTAAGGTGTTGTATTTATAGAATTAAGTTTTCATATTATAGTAATTGAGTAAGGTGTAAATAGGTGTCCAATACGATTGTATCTCTTAAGATCTGTTATTAAGTTATAAATAGTTATTGTATTAGTAATATATACCTGTTAGTTCTTTTATTTTATAGATGTAAATTCTGACGTGTCCTGTATCAAAAATGTATTTTATACATTAATTGATCAAATGGACTTAATAAAAATCTAATCTAATCTAATCTAGGGTGGCACTTTTGCAAACGCCACCCGCTGGGTGCCTAGGACCATCGAGATGGCTTCACGACAATCGCAAAGCATACAAATACAAAGTTTGATCACTTAAATATAGAACATGGGAAGCTACATTTAGGTTACAGACAGCTTAGTCGGGAACATGCACAATTTAGCCTAAAACAAATTGACATACACGGCCACCAATCAGAAAACTGGTCTAGGCGGCCATAGTAGGCATATACGCCAATGATCGAACCGAAGGCCGTACAGGTACGGATCGGCACTAAAGACTGTACATACTTCCCAATCAGCCCACTGAATCAATTACACGAATTTCAAGGACAACACACAACCCTTAACATACAATACTATATATAATTAGCGCCAAACAGCGGACCCTTTTATCGAAGTAAAGAGAGTTCACAGCTAAGCATTAATTTACAGTGATATAAAATGTAAGTATCTTGTAATATGTGTGTTATATGATGTACATGACTGTATGTATTTCGTATTTTTATTGGGTTCTATATACAAAGAGAGAAACATTGTAACTGTGGTAACAAACAAAACTAATTAGCTTGCACAATACAACAGCCCCAGACACTACTGATAGACAACACATTTACACGAGTTTAAAGAACAACACGCAACCCTTAACGAAAAGCAATAGAATTGGTACCAAACGAAAAATCCTCTACATCGGATTGAATATTGACGGAAGGCGCTAATTTATAGCATTATAGTGTAAATGAAATGGCATTAAGCCTGGTACAAGTGTATATTTGTATAAGGGGGAACATCATAAGCTTGCCACGGTGGGTGAGTGGTTATAGTGTCGGACTACCACCCCAAGATTGCAGGTTCGCCCCTGGCCATGGTAAGTGATTTTTGAAGGCGACAAAAATCACGACAGTCATGTCATACGTTGTTGGCATGTTAAAGAACCCATTTGAATTCAGTAGGCCGTGTTCAATGGCAAAATTAATCTCGGGATTTTCCGCCAACACAAAGTTCCTCCATTCTCTACTTGAAAGCGCTGTAGTGTCAAGGAGTTTAGATATCTAACCTCCTTGACTTTCATAGCGTTCAAAGGAACGACGAAATTCGACATGCAAGCTACCCTCTGGGTGTCAATTAACAAAGCTTGCACCAGGCACCGAGGCCATACGATATTATTATTATTATCATAAGCTATGTACCTACAGACAACAGCACTAATTAAAAATTCACACCCAAGTTCACGAGGACATCTGCACAGACAGAATAGAATACATGTAAAAGGGAAGCAAGAGATCGTATAGATACAGGGGACACGAATCATAAGTAACATACAGACACAAAAATGGCAGACAGAGGGACATACGC
This sequence comes from Meconema thalassinum, assembly GCA_946902985.2. Taxonomy (NCBI): domain Eukaryota; kingdom Metazoa; phylum Arthropoda; class Insecta; order Orthoptera; family Tettigoniidae; genus Meconema; species Meconema thalassinum. Next base: position 87,643,462 of record OX336393.1, read on the forward strand.
ACATTCGTAATTAAACTCAGGTAAGTTAGCCACGCTAACATATTACACAAACAGATTTCAACGGCACAGCACACTGGCCCACACTCATTGTGTACCAATATGCGGAAGGAAATGTGACACGACGAAGCAAGCCAGCACTATAGAGACTGCCAGCGCGAGTCACGTACATTGCAACACGTAAGGGGTATACAGCCAGGGGGACCAAACGACAGGTCGCACTGGGCCCATAGCCACAAACATTATTTAATGAATCTTTTTTTTTTTTTTGAAATTAAGTCACTTTGACAAGCACATCATTGACATCTGATTGAACAATTACAGTTCGTTTAAAATCCACGCATTTTTACTTTAGCCTCCTAATAGGGCGTGTCATATATGACGATATTGCAGTGTCATTGCACTTTACCTATCCTAGGGAAAGCCATTAGCCTACGACGCGGAACGTACTTGCCATCGTGCAGCATTGTAGCGTTAAACGTTTTACCCGCAGCTAGATCAATCATCATTTAGTCTTCGGGCAGAGCTTATCGCTTCACGTGATAATGCAGTGTCATTACACTTAATCTACAAACAGGGTACATCTATATCATCCAATACTAAGTGGATTACCCAGTTTAATAAACTGTAATACCAGTCATACGTCGGACGATTTTTATTAAATTCAGTAACACCACATGTCAACAGAATCATATATCTTGATTCTTGCATACGATCCACAAATTTTCATATACGAGTTCCATTGTGAGAACAGTAGCATATTTATTTTAACCCATTAACTTAAAACATCAGGAAGGACATTTGGGAATAACTAATTCTTACATTAGACATGTTCTAAAACAAATTTAAACATTACACACTCAGGATCGTAATTTTACACATCACAAGGACCGGGATAGCATGAGGGAAGTTTCGCGACCAACCCTTACACGTAACAATGCAGGCCACAATGAAACGCGGTAACTAAACAATAATAGCACACGCACACGGCGCACGGACAGCCAGACGAGCATTAGCCGTCAAACGATTATAATGGCATAGCAATACGTATTCTGATAGAAATTTAAATTTTAAACCTAGTATAAGCCATCAAAAATTTGCTATTTTTTAGTGTTCTCTTTTTATTTAAAATTGAAATACGAATGCCCTCGAAACCAAAGTGTGTAGTGACGTCACTAAAATGATCGCCATCTTTAAATAGTGCAAAGTATTGAAATCAAAAGTAGCCTATATATTAACCAGGTAAATCAGCTACTTCCATGTAAAATTTCATGTAAATTGGACCAGTGGTTCTTTGGTGATCGAGTAATACATAGACACACAGACACATACCATCTCATTTTTATATATTAGTATAGATGTTGTTTTTTGATGTACGAAAAACGTACGATATTATTTACTTAGTAATTTGAAAGTACCCATGTTTAAGTACAAAAGGAGCCTGGTCATGGCTTCTAATGATTACTATGAGAATTATTGGTGACGTCAATTACCTGTAGGTTTGCTACGGTACTGTATCTGTTGAGGGCAGTGAAGGAGGTAATGTTCTGTACAAATCATTTATTCTTATAGTCATCTTTTTTAACGTATTGAGTGTACAGTGAGCTGCCGTAGTACCGTACCACTAAACTGAACCCAACGTATTAAGTAGAACAGAGGACGTGTTCATGGCATGGTTAATCATTTTAGGTTACTGTTTCATTTTGGTTGCTACAAATTATTCTGGTTCTGTTAGTCTTAGTCTTATCACAGTTATTGTATTCCTGATTTGTAATTTTAAAAAAAGATAGCCGGTACAGGTTAACACTGTCAACAATTAAAACAATGCAGCATAAAAACATTAGGATTAATAAAACATAAACGTCAACACATTAGTAGTAGAACACACCTTAACGGAGAGTATAACACTACAATACAATATATTGCGCGTGATACCGTCCGTCATAAGGTAAAGATTCAAAATCTCCCGTAACAGCAGCGGCATCACGGGTATGAAATTAGGCCCAAAATGTCACATTTAGACGACCACGTGGATTAGCGGCTAACATTCTCGGCTGTCGCCGTGGAGGTCAGAGTTTGAATCCGGCTCTGCCAAGAAATTTTAATTCTGGTCTGAGAGCTGGAAGGGGGTATACTGCGCCTCCCATGGAAAAACTTGGAAGAAGTTTTACGTGGTTTCCCACTTCTACTCGAAGCAAATACCGGGATAGGTTCTAACTGAAGGCAACAGCATCCTCCTTTTTAATCCTCACCTGAATTACAAATACACACACTAGTACAGCCATCACAGTAACACAGGTTATCAGAAAAAAATCATACACACTTAAGTTCATGGGGCTTCATGGCCATGATGTCGCCAAGCCTCTAAATCAATCAACAATAACAGAATCATTTAAGCTCATTTAATCTTAATACTAAGTTTCGTGATGATATCTATAGCCGTTGTTACGTTAGGCCACGTGCAGGGCTAGCCGATGTATTTGTTTTTAAAATTTTAATTCCCTGCATCGACCCCTTTTAATTTTTATGGCGTTCAGATTCCTAATGTTCTTATCGTTGTTTGGATAGAAAATGGAGACCTATGGCCTGGTGTTTACGTCTTGAGCTACTGTAGTCATGGACAAAATGGAGTAGCATGGCCCCTTACAAAGACAGGTGGAAACCTAGTGATCACTTCTTGAGGTAATGTAGCCGTTGAGAAAATTGAGTGGCATGGCCTCATACCGAGATAGATGGAAACTTGGTGGACCTGTCTTGTGCTACTGTTGCCATGGAGATGACCGGCCTTGCCGTTCCTTCATAAGTTAATTTTCTAACTTTATTAGCCTTTGGTCGAGTGCAAATAGGCCGATATCAGAAGAATGAGAAAGACTATCGAAAATTCTTGTAGCCAGCGGTTTCTTCTGAATCCTAAACTATGGGTATGCAAAATTTGGTTGAGATTGGTGGAACGGTGTAGATTTTTAAACGGAACAAATATACATACATACATACCCACATAAAGACTTTTTTATATATTAGATATAGTACGTTATCTGGAGTTCGCAGGTAAAATATTTCTATTTGCAGATGATATATTTCTACTTTACGAGAGCACCTGTGAACAAATGATTATAGAAAATATACAAAATGATCTAAATATACTAACACCACGGATTTCAAAAAGTAATTTAATCATAAGCACCTCAAAAACAAAATCCATGCTACTTCATAAACCAGCTTACAATTCAAACACTTGCAACATAGTTAAAATTGGCAGTGTACCCATCGAACGGGTAAAACATTGCACATGTTTAGGCCTCACTTTGGACAACAACTTAAGTTGGAATGAACATGCCAGAGATGTGAAATAGAAACTTGTTAGTGTAATTGGTGTTCTAAAATGATTAAGGGATTATGGAACAAGCAATCCACATTTAAGTAGAATATATGCCTCTCATTCATTCTCACCTTCTGTACATGGACATAATATGGGTCAAATATACACAGGAATCAATTAATGAGCTGGAAGCAGAGGCGCCGGTGCTATCAGACGCAAGGACGCCACCCCTCCTCCCTCCTCCTGCAGCCACACTGTTTTCACTCCTTGCCGCTAGGACGTACCCAATGATTTGCCATCGTGATCAAATGTGTGTAAGTTCCTCTCGTTGCCGGCAGATGGCACCTGAAACTCGTTAGGACTCCTCAGAAATCACCCGTTCTGTAATTTACGTTGCCATACTGTGCCCGTTAGAGGAGATTATCTGGTCACCACCAACCGTAATGTGGCCTCCCAAACAACCCCATCAAACACATGACCTGAGAGGATCGAATGCACTTATTTTGAGGCTAGTCCGCACGAGGTCTAACATCCCGTAGGATCAGGTCCAGAACGGAATAAAATGTCATAAACACCCATAGAAGTACACCCTTAAAAGGTAAAGCTATAAATAAAATCATCCAGGCTTACAGTATGTAAAATTCGACAGGAATGATTTATTCACTAATCAACCCCCTATCCTACTATCGGAGGGTTTAAATTGGCTAATCCACAAAGCTAATATAAAAAAACAACTCCTAACTGACTGTAAATTACCCCTCTCGATAAGTACCACTTACATAAAGAAAGCAATAACAAAGCTTGGAATATGGTACGAAAAGAAACCCTGATTGAAGATACACGCTCAAATGATGATTCCAGACGGGAACATCATGAAGAGAAAGTCGAAACATGACTGCAATGCTAAATTATCCTGGTACCACACCCGTATTTACATTTAACGTTACCTATTCTAGCTAATCCTGTCCGAAACTAAACTACGGCGATAAGCGTCCGTAAGAAAAATAAACTAAGCAAATCTAATGTGACCTCAGGTCTACCATTACAATATTATTGATACAATCTCGGTAACAACATTACAATCAAATACATGGCACTGGGATTATAGGTAATCACATATAAAATAAATATAAGAAACACAGTATTAGTCTTACTTACCAATCCTCTCTGCACAGATTAGAATGCTCTTTGCTTCTAATCCACATCTAAATGTGTACGATTAGGTTGGTGAATGCACAGTAAAGACTGTGTTGATATCACAAGTGATCATCATGGTCCCCTGATTGCAAACATCTGGGCTGCCAGTGACCTTCGTCGTTCAAGTCTGTGTCAGCTTACTACAATTTCCATGAGGAAATTCAAATTACCACAAAGTGTCGGTCAGCTACACTCAAATCTGGTCCATAATTTAGTTTCATATTATTTAATAAGCTCATCAGCTACGTATATTTACAGTAAATGACGTTTCATGATTTAAGAGTGAGTTAATTTGTAGGTTTAGTTTTGTTATTTATGACGAATGACCATATGACACAAAGCTCAGAAAGGAAAAGTTACCATAATGGTACTTTCAAAGCACGTGACAATAATTGTCAACACAATAACACAAGCTACTACGTGCTTGTACAACAACAAGAACAATTGCAGCTCTCGGTTTGCCATGAACAACTCCTCGGTCATTCTGGCCTAATGCTCGGCACTGCCGGAATCAACATATACGATTACAACATTACTCTATACCGTGTTACTAACGGACACAACAACAACTCTCCGCTGGCATGAGCACGGAATCAATAGTAACAATGACGTGCTAGTCTAATACAATTGTCTGGTTCATCATAAAGAAACTCTTATTATGTGTGCATCATGAAATTAAGAAACATAATTCGCTCATAATAACGGCGATCAATCAAAAAAGGGACTTAATAGTCACCCTGTACAGCAACAAATCAGCTGTACTGACCTAACGTGCATGAGCGTCCTTCAGACTGGCTCAAAAAGAAATCCGTACAAAAAAGAATGTAGCATTGAAAATTGTCAATAGTCGAGTCTCACTATATAAACAACCCATAAGAGTAGCATTGAAAATAACTGGTGTTGTCTGGCCTTGAGTTGCGCACGTGTGTCAACGATGTGACTCACTCATGTGTATCACAGAATGTAAATGCATTGCTCGGAAGCAAAGTCTAGAAAGTTTCATATTTGGTTCACTCAAACACTGTCCACTCGTGACCATTATAAAATACACATGAATGTAAATAACGTAATGTCCTTAGCGTGATACTGTTGGCCTGCATTAAATATGTACAAAAATACAAGATGTTACTCTATTTCAAAGAATAGTGACACAAAGATATTCTACCCATTCTAACTTCTTTGGAAGATATTCCGCTACTGCGGCAAAGCTTATATCATTGGAATGTGCTCACAGGTGGCACAAGATAAACAGAAAATACAAAATGCTATCCTCCTAGCGTTGTTTGAAATGATACAATTTGTGTTTTAGGGATATTGAGACAGGCTAAAACTGCACTGCTCATAAATTGTAATGAGATTTAACTAGAATCTCGTGGTTTTCTAAACCACACAACATTTAACAGAATTCATAATTGTAGAAGTAAATAACACCTTTTCACTGATATTATATGCTCGTCAGTGGCGACGAAATTATTAATCTGAATTGGGTGTCTGTTGGTTAACACGTGGGCTTACATTCCTACATAGATAGCATTTCTATGAAAATTGTTCACTGGGCTTGGACAAAAATCCTAATAACGCCTAAAATACAAACACATGTTTACAAATGCACCGGGTTATAAATTAGCAATTTGGTGACTCACAAATCAGCTATTAAGCTGTCAACCATAGTGAATAAGGTATAGGCAATAGTGCAGAAGCTTATGTCACTACATATGTAGAAAAATCTACTGAAAATCCTTACCTTTCTGATTGTCATAAAAAGTTACGGTTGCTAAACTAATCCGACCCACAATCTATTTGCCTTTACAACCGGAGAAATTACGGTCAGAACTCACGGTGGTTTATCGTTCACCTCACTCTTCCTTGGAAATTGAGGGGTAGTCAACTACATGGTTGGAGGGATATAGATCAACTTTCCTGATGCCAAGAATCCTGCCATAATTCCTTCTTCCTCTTCCTCCACTCCATAATGTTGGTTTTATCGTCAGCATCTCCTCCATCGCCATGTGCTTAGCCCATGTTCACCATCATACAAGCGTGTTGAAGGATTACGTCCTCGTGGTCAAAAATGCATGGTGTGGTCGTAAAATATGCAGTTATCACTGATTTTATGGGTCGCCGATTCACTGTGAGCAACACTGCTTCTACTCTTTCCAGGCTATTTACAAAAATGACTCTGTGCCTGCCACTGAATTTACGATACCATATGCATCACTCTCACAGCTACTAAACTTTCATATACTTTATCGTTATGAATCTGAGCGATCTAGCTCGAAAATTACCGGCACTTACTCGGCACGGTTTAGTACAATTGATTTAACGTGTTTTTACTCACGGATCGATGCTCGAAAATAGCACTAAGCTTACTCGCCAATGTTAGTTGAATGGTTCTGTCGGCAACGTGGCCAAGATAATAGGCACACCACGTGCAAAGTAAAAAATTTCACAAAATTCACAAATTACTTTAATATTGCTCTAGATCGTTCTCGTGTATTCCACACGGTATTAGTAATGAAGCGTGTGATATAAACGATGAGACCAGATTCTTCTTCACAGATTACAGACAACTTTGTCTCAAAAAGTGGTATCTGCACGGCCTGTTAGAACATACGTGCGTTCGCCGTGAACTCAGTGTCGGGTATAATCTTCTCCTGCTTGGCGAAGTCGTGTAGCGACTAAATAAAAATCCTTTTCGCGCGTCTGCGAGAAAATACCTTTACCTTTGATAAATAGTCCACATTTAATCCATCTTAACATGGCAAATTATGCAGAATGAAGAATTATAAATGTTCAATATTTGCAAATCATAGGTTCCATTGTAATTTTCCATAAATAATACTTAAGAGATCTCTGTGAAGTGAAAAGAGCATCTCTAGTCAAAGCTTCCTTCCTGGGTACGTTCAGCAAGTGCTCGCTGGAAATAAATCCTGTTCTCAAAGAAATCATCACCGGTATGAGCGAATACGGGCACATTTACCTCCTCGTCGCTTCAAAGAATGATGTAAGGGCTGCAATTTTATTTGCCTGGACATCCAGTTCAGTTATGGTGATATTGCTTAAGGTTTGCGGCGTTGAAGGTCCGCAAGCGCTCGGCTGTGTTCAAGTCTCCAATAACATAACTTCCGTTATTTAACACTTCAATCACTTGATTAGGGCCGTAGTACAGGGACATAAATTTCCCATGTATGCGATCGATTGGGTTGGATGTTCCAGGTCTTCTAATTAATACCAAGTCTCCCACGATGAGTGTTTGCCTAAACCTCTTGTTTCGTGTTCTGGGCAGACGTTTGTTCAAGGAGCGTCCATCTAAACACAGCCTCAGGCTGCCGTCGACCTTGACAACGGTGGTTAAAGGATTCACGTAAGAAGTTGGAGCCTTCTTTATAATTCCCGCAGCTTCCATTTCCTTTAGTTTAATAGCTGCCTCCTCGATATGTTTCTCTGCAGTGGGATATACTTTCTTTTGAAAAGGAGCCTCATCCTTTACGACTAGGTCGTATTCGAAGTTCTTTATTTCCCCTGGTTTGGTGTTGAATATGTCCTCGAATTCATTCAACAAATCTTCATGTTCGTCACTCACGGGTCCATGGTGTTCTTCTGCTTTCCTGCACTCTTCCTGGGTGGTTTCTGCCCCTAACGCGTTCAGCGTCTCCATGAAGTTGACGTCAGCACTTCAATTAAGTTCATGGGAATAAGCTCTGGAGGCTTGAAACTTATGATGGTGTTGTTACCCATATCTATAACACCATCGTGTTTCCGCATAAAATCAGCCCCTAAAATGGCTTCATATTTCAAATCTTTCAGGACCAAAAACTGATGTAAGTACACGTGGCTGGCTATCTCCACGGTACATAACACCTGAACCTTGCACTTAACCGTGCGGTCTGGAATTATGCCCCTCACTTTGACGGTCGAAACTGGAAGTTCCGTCAAGGTAGTATTGGCTTTCAGAAGAGCGTGGAAATCAGCGGACAATACACTGATCATGGCCCCAGTTTCGATCAGTAGTGTGGCGGGGTATCCATTTACTTTAGCGGCAATCATTGGTAGTCTCGTGATTTCAATGTTGTTCATGGTTCGTCTCTCGTTCAGCAGGTCCCCCTGCATCGGCTCTTAGAGTTGGATCGTGGCCATTACTCCGGAGTCAATCTCCATATTATCTAATTGGATTTTGGCGTTTTTTCTTTTCCAGTGGAGGTTCCTTGCTGATCATGGTCTTGAGATTCCTCCTCTGGCACTTCCTGAAGCTCCCTCGTTGATCGAGCTGGGTGTCTCTCTTCTTTTTCTCTAAGTTGTCGGATATACTCAGTGCTCTCCTGAGCTCTCCCACGCCAATCTCTATCTAACTGGTACCTTGGGTCTCGGTCTCGTCTGTAACCCTCACTTTACTGGTAGTCACGCCGTATCTGCCAGGACCAGGGCCGTATTTCTAAATAGGCTAAGTAGGTTGCAGCCTAGAGCGGCAAATTTTCAGGGGCGGCAGTTTGACAACTTATTCAGAAGTAAAAATGAAGTATTACAAACGTTTATAATGTTTTCCGTACGAATTTAAGAATACATGTTACTTAAAAATGTTTTAGTCCTTCTACATAGGTGAGGGGGCGTGGTGGCTCAGCGGTCTAGCTGTATGCCTCTCACCAAGGCGGACCGGGTTCGATTCCCGGTCAATGCATGTGAGATTTTCGATGTGAAATGCCATGTCCTGTGGTTCGGATTCCACGTAAAACGGAGGTCCCGTGGCTTATGATCGCGAGATTAACGGTCACGTTAAACTACAAGCTTCCTTCCTTTTTTCCTTCTACATAGTCCACTTTGTAAAACTATAACATAATACAAATTGACAGCACGTAATCGTATATTACCGGTATAACTTTCTTGTAGTGCAATCTAATTTGGTTTGGCAACACCGGCACAAGCGCAACGAATCGATCTGACAACACTGTAGCCGATCTGGACACACTGTTGGTGGAAGGCCCAGTGGCTCCGCTGTCAGTAGTGTTGCTTCAGTGTAGTCTGTCTGAGTCTGACGCTATCATTCATGTCCATCGGTGTGCACAACGGGATCGTTGATGATTGTGTTGAGCGAGGCGTGTTAATGTTGTTTGTTATGATTTTGCCTTATAGTTTGGAGTATTCCAATACATAACGACAGTCTTTAACAAGTAGGCTACTCCTTACTAGGTTCTATGAGTGACGGTAGGAATAGACTCAGTGGTGCTGAGTACAAAAAACGAAAAATACTGAAGCTTCAAGAACAAGAACGTGTTCTGAAAGAAACAAAGGAAACGAAATTTGTTTTTTTTAACTAATAGTTTGCCAGTGGAAGAAAAGAACGATTAAAGAAGATAAAGGGGAACCTGAAAGTGCTCGTGCTGTTTGTGATGGTTCTGATGGGGACGACAATGCTATCTATGGAACGAGTTGTTCCAAAACAGCCATGTTGTTATCAGAACCTACTAAAATACAAGTAAGTTGTCACAATGAGATTGTACCTGATAGATTAGATGTTAAAAGGCAATCTTTAACAGAAAATAAAGAGCCAAAATTAGCAAACTCTTTAAATAATCTTAAATAATGCTACTAGAGATCTAATAGCAAACAATGGCTTTGACCAAAACATAGGAATAGATTTAACTAACAGCTTAAGAGCGCACAAAGATCAAAAGAGATATTTGACTAAATCTCTCTTTGAACGTAGATTAAAAAATGGAGAAGTTCATGAAAGGAAATGGATCATTATCTCTAAAAGTGAGGGATCAGTTCTTTGTGGCCCTTGTTTAGTGATCACAAACAAGAACGATCACAATTTGACGACAAAGATGGTTTCAATGACTGGAAAAATGAAGAAAGTCGTGCATGAAAATTCCCCAATACACACATCTGCTATTATTACTCAAAAAGCAAGAGGAATTTCTCTTAACCGTGTTGACAGTATGCTAACTTAACTACTAGACAAAGAAGCACACTATTGGAGAAACGTTTAAACTAGAATTAGAGCGGCTGCCAAGGCCTCGCTTTAAGAGGCGAAAACGAGATATTTGGTTCTAGCAGGAATGGAAATTTTCTTATGGATTTAGAGCTGATGTCCGAGTTCGATCCATTATTAGCAACACACATTGAAATATACGGTAATTGTGGTAGTGGCAATACAAATTATCTCCCTTCCAAGACATGCGATGAAGTAATTAAGTTAATGGCTCAAAATGTTAGGCAAGTAATTTGTGAAGAGTTGAAACAATCTAAATACTTTTCTCTCATCATAGACTCGACTCAAGACATGTCACATGTAGACCAGTTAGTAGGTTACTTGCTGTTAGATATGTTTCAAGTGACGGTGTGCCATGTGAAAGATTTCTTACTTTCAGTCCATCAGCTGGTCATAGTTTAGAAGGAATGTTTTGAGTGTGTTATGAATGAGCTAGAAAATCTGCAAATAAACATTGATGACTGCGAGGCCAATCTTACGATAACGCTTCCAATATGGCCGGAATTTACAATGGCCCGCGAACAAAAATAAAGAAAATGACTCATTTAGCTTTATTCATCCCGTGTGCAGCACACTCCCTAAATCTTATTGGATCATCTGCGGCAGAATCTTGTGAAGAAGCGTTCACATCTTTGATGTTGCTCCAAGAAATGTATGTATTTTACGTGCTCTACAAAGCGATAAGTGTGTCTACTCAATGGTCAGCAAGAGATGACGAGTGCCAACTTATACGAGAGTCTTGGGAAGAAGTGTACATTGCTCTGACAAGATTTTCAAATGACACAAAAGAGAAAGCAACGACTAGATGTGAATCCCGAGGAATACTTAGAAGATTAGAACGTTTTGAGACTGCGTTTATGGTGTGTTTCTGGAGCACCGTACTTCACAGAATCCATAAAGTTAGCAAGGCCATGCAAAGTGGAATTGTGGATGTTCTGTTGGTCAGATATTGGTATGGCTCTCTTGAATTATATTTTACGGAACAGAGAAACAACTTTGATTACTTTGAGGAATTGTCTATGGATATAACCGAAACTATATCTATGAAAAATACAATAAAACAGCCAGAAAGAAATGTTTGGCCTGATGAAGACCGAAGTGGGAAAGTTAACTTTACTGGCAGGGATGACCTTAAAATAAACACGTTTTTACCAATTATAGACTCTTTGGTTTGTGAATTCAAGAAAAGAAAAATGGCCTATGACGAGTTTCAAGACAGATTCTACTTCTTAACTCAGTTATGTGATAACAGATATGGAAGAAGAAATTAGGAAAATGGCCACCAACCTTTACCACGTCTACACAATTTATTTGGATTCGGATTTCACTGAAGAGTGCATCCACTTTCAAAAGCACTGTGCTGTAGGTGTTGATCACCCATCTGATAAATCGTTGGAAGGAATTTCGGAATTTCTGAGGTGTAATTCCTTACAAGATGTTTACCCCAATTTGGACATTGCTGTAAGGATAAGGTTGTTCATACTGTGCCCGTATATTCGAGAAGTAACCTGTCGGAAATCCAAAGCTGGGCTGGATTGCAAAATTCTGTAGGCATCCGGCTAAATATACTATCAAAAACCGCTCCAACAAGGTCTTCGGGAATATACGCAGAAGACTGCAATGATATTATGGACAAACAATAAATACACTGGGCTCAAATGAACACTTTCCTTATATCTCTCGGGGTTTAATAAGGGTAGTCAGCATCAAACCTGAAATGGGGGCTCCACAATATCATTTCCTTTATATCTAAAATAAATCACTCGAAAGGCAACGTAGAAAACGAACTAAATATATTTATTAACATAATCTAAAACAAATAAAATTTCCCTATAAAATTAATTAATAAATATTTACACACTCTCCCCTCTTATACACGCCACTGGAGTTGTTATGTCTCCAGTAATACATAAATTACATTTTGACAGGCCTCCGCCATCTACAAGTGATAAAACATTTAACGAAAAATTCCTGCGTGTCTAGCATTCTTCTATAAGCTATTAACCTCCTTGCGCCTGTCAAACGCGTGCATCTGGATTGTCGACACGTTTATATATATGACACATTTCCCAATCAGCCTCCAACCTGTTTTCATTCATGAAGGTTGTGGCCGCAACAACTCTTCCCATTTATATAATACAATGGCCTTGATTTTATAACGGGCTGTCTCCACGACTTCCCACCGTATGATTCACACTGCTAGCCTGCCTAGCGAATGCGTCTCATCGCTTCAAAGTTACACCTTTCAAATAGAATCATTCACTCTTAACAAAACCTTTTATAAAGCAGTCATTCCTTTCTCAAATGCATTCAAACTTTCACACAACAATCCAAGCATTCCCTTACGTCATTCATGACTAACGAAGTTGTCTTCATTCATACTTAAAAATGGAAAACATTCATTCTAAAAATATTAACCCTTATATACAGTACAAGTTAAAAACATACGATTAAATTATTATTAACATATTATACCCTTATTTAAATAAATATGAAAACTATTTACAGTAGGCCTATGTATTCTCTTTATTATTAACGTTTACTATTGTAACGGTAAAAACTCACCTTAGCTCTGGTTCAAAGTTTATCTTTCTGCACATTATAAATGTCAGATCATTAAAAGATCTGCTTCTCTTTTACAAAATACTACTCCACCATGACATGTTTTGATTTGTAGTCGTTATCAGTCTAATATGTTCAATCAACAAAGATCAAACACACGTACTTACTCAAATCCAAGTTTAATAAAATTGTTAATAAATTGTATTGAATAACAGCAGTTGACAACACATTTCCCAATCAATTTCCGCTCATTAACGTTCTTGTCTTCACATCTAAGTCGTATATTCACATATCGGAGTTCTTAACAACTCGACTCCATTGTTATAAAGCCAAATTTTTACCAAAAATCGTATTGTACTGCAATATTTTCTCTAAATGCGGAAACTGCCTCGCATTGTCACATATATTTCTCCACATAGCCTCGTACACCTCTGTATACAGAAATACACTCTCCTTTACTACTTGTTGAACAATTCTATTACACTAAATAATTGTTACCAACATCTCTTCTATACAACAAGCATTTACATAAATTGGCATTTACCTCAGCGTTGCAACAATCAACCGCTGGCATCTTGAACAGCTACATCTGTTCTAAAACGTTACCTTCGTTCATAAAGACGACTTAAGACGTATTGTGAATGACCTCCATGAGTTTACTCTAGAATGTTACTTCGATGTCGACTGAACTGTTACATATATATTTAATAGAAATACAATTATGTTCCACCATACTTAACTGGTTTCAAAATTACACGTTCTTGCAATGTTACGTCCACAATATGACGTGACATTACATATTGCGTATAAATAACCACAAATGTTTTTAAGTGCTCAATAAAAATCAATCTTGACTGGGATAGACTTGCTTTGACTACCCTAACGTCGGATGAAAGTATCTTCCATGAAGATATATCTCTAATAAACTTTAATTGACGAATGATCTTAGCTTTCTCTAGTAAAGTAAGGATTGTCAATTCCGGAATGTGTCTCCATTCTATACAAAGAATGTCTATGAGTATATGACTTCCTATCATAATCATGACGAATAGTTCTTGTCAGATCGACGTAAAGTTCATAATAATTGTGATATTATAACAATATATCACACGTTGTTTCTTCTTTTCTTGAAGTTTCTTCGTTACAATAAGATAACCAAATTAAATTACTTAAAAAGAATTTAATTGGCATCCTAGACAAATTGTCTGAATCCTTAATTCAAAATGAATTGAAAAACGTCGAAAATTAAAGTTACTTATCTTAAATAAAAATTACTGGAATACTAATTCTTTAAACAAAATTTAACATCTCAGTGTAGAAACTGAATCGTAGAGTATTTATGTGAAAATGACGAAAGACGATAATCTCACATGATCTTGTAGAATAAAATGTTGTTACATACATGAAGTACAAATATATATCGAAATATGGATAAAAGGTTTGCTCTGAATGTCACTATAATGCTCTAACTACATAATAATGTACACTGCTACCTTGACTGAAGACTTCTCGATGTTCTTGTTAATTATTAGGAAAATGCTTAGAAGTTTCCCCTTCCCAAGAAACTAAGTTGGACCGCAGTCCGCTCCCTCGAACCAATGACCTCGGAGAAGGAAGGAATTTCCCCTCCGGCAAACATCAATCTCCGTCTGGGATCGAACTGCAACCTCTCGTTCATAGATCTTCATTGTTGACGGGTCCACCCTGGCATCTTGACTTTTCTTCTGATTAATCTTCATTCTCCGTCTTTGATAGAGTTTCCATATCATTATCGAGCAATGTTGGAGGTTCAGCTTCATATTTACAAATAAAATTCGTAATGGAAGTGCTGGACCACAATCGTTGATAAAAATATTCATAAATATGTTCTTTGAAATATCTATGTTGCTCGAAGATGTTAATTTCAAGTCCATGAAATAACGTTAATGCACGAGATGGAGTTGTACACAACGTTTCATGTATACTTGATTCGTCGACATTCAAGAGTAATCTTATTATCGAAGCTCCATGTTGTATCTATTACTCTGTTTCAAATATATCCCTGGCGCATATAAGTCCTTAGTTCATCGTCTCAAACATATTATATATTGAATAACATTTCTTCTCGATGAATATAAACAGTCATAGTTCAGTTGTAACAATATACTGCTCCAATGTTAAAGTCAATCACTGTTACTCACGTGAACTTATATAGTGAACCTGTGTTCGCTGCAATTTTGTTGAAACTAAAATACTTTTCAACTTCTGAGTCCGTCACTTTTCTTCTGCACTTCTTAAAAGTTAATATCCATTAAAGTCTTCTTTCGGTGACGCTGAAATTTTATATTATATATCTATGCGTTCGGAACTATATTCTGTACTAATTTGCTTTGATCTATTCTCAAAGAATAGTTAGTTATTGTATTCTTAAGACTCTTCGCAACTTCACTAAAATCGTAAGCACGGGCGATCTCCACAATCTACCCTCTATCGTCGCTATCTCCACGAGTGGTTGAACTACCGCACTCGGCTAATACCTTCGGGAACTCGACTCTCCCGGAATATAAGTCTGCACTCTTCAAACTTTGCATGGGTAAGAACCCTGTTACTTGGCGTCCCCTTTCCAAGTCAAAATTTCTGGCCGCCATTTCTGTAACCACCAAAAATTTAGCGCGCATTTGAATAATGCTTATTATGGCGACTTTCAATGTATCTGTAATATTGTCTGTTAATTTTCTTCTTAATACCAATTAATAAAATAACTTTCTTGGAGCCTAACTGTATTAATTCTCCATACAATTTAGTTGAAGGTATTCCCGTCTTCAATAAGACCTCTTCCTATTGGCTGTGGGCTTATGTCCAATGATATATTTTATAACAATATTTAATCATAATCCGTGATAGATCCACTGTTGCTAGATCATTTTCAGCCTTCAAGAATATTCTATTGCACAACATATCATGTGATGGGATCTCCCTCCTTGCTCAACACACTAACACGAATCGTTTGTGTCAAGTTCCAGAATTCATACTGCCATGTTAAATTATATCATGGGCTTCAAAAATAAACACATTTTAATCCCAAATAATTCATTTTTCGGGGGCAATACCTGCTACAAATTGCGCGGGAGAACGCAGTTTTTCCTGCATTAGAAGAGTTCAGAACTATCTGCGAACTAGTATTTTTGAAATACGGTTAAACTCACTTTCATTACTTTGTATTGAGGCGAATACAACAAAAACACTTTCATATGAGGACATTATTAACGAGTTTGCCATTAAGAAATCTCGTAAGAAAGCTATGCAAATTTGAACATCAAGATTACGTGGGGTGAGTTGTTTTAGAGAAGTGTGCATATTTTTCAACAAATAAACCAGTAATTAACTACATTTTGTGTAATTTCATTTTACCGTGTAGGACAACCATTCAATAGAAGTCTATTGTCTGGGTTTTAGTGACCACCATGGACAAATACTGAGTTTTGAAGTATCCGAAGTAATCAATAATAATGATAATGGAGTAAAATCAAAGTGCAGGTCATTCACTGAATCAAATGTTACATATTTCAATGACTTATTAAATAAGGAAACATGGTCAGAAATTTATGAACTAGAAAATGTAAATGATAAATTTAATGCATTTAACAGTACCCTAAAACACTATTTTGAAATAGCATTCCCCTTTAAACGAAGAACTGTTCAAAATAACAAAACTAGCAATTGGATAACAACAGGGATTATAAATTCATGTCAAAGAAAGAAATTTCTACACAAATTATATAAACAATACCACACAACACCTGAATTCAATTTATACTACAAAAAATACACTAGCATATTAAATAAGGTAATAAGACTAGCAAAGAAAATGCATAATGATAATTTTATTTCCCAATCATCTAATAAAAACAGGGCTATGTGGTCCGTGATAAAGAAAGAAACTGGAAAATCTGCTAAAATACAAAGGAACATTACACTGACCAGAAATAATAAAGTGATTAATAATCCAGAGGAAATAGCAAACACTTTTAATGACTATTTTCTGGAAATTCCAAAATATAATAAATCCACTTACGCACTTAATAAACAGTTCAATTCTCTCAGGAACTTACCCGGATATTTTGAAGTTTTCAAAAGTAATTCCAGTGCACAAAAACGGTTCAAAAGATGAATTAGATAACTATCGTCCTATTACCTTACCAACCGGTATTGCAAAAATTGTGGAAAAAATTATGCATAAGAGACTGATAAGTTTCATAGAAAAAAATAAAATATTATCAAACTCACAACATGGATTTAGAACGGAAAAATCTACACAGACAGCAATTTACGAATGTAGTAATAGTATACTGAAATTAATTGACAATAAGGAACATGTAACTGGCCTATTCTTGGATTTATCGAAAGCATTTGATGTTGTTGACCATAAAATCCTCCTTACCAAACTAAATCAATATGGTGTTAGAGGTCTAGCTAATAAATGGATAGAGTCTTACTTAACAAGGCGTAAACAAATAGTAAGCTTGAGACACAAGGATGATGGAACCAAATTACTTAATGAAACATTGTCCAATGCGGGAATTATTGAATTTGGAGTACCCCAGGGATCGGTTTCGGGCCCACTACTCTTTCTTCTATATATCAATGATATAACACAGAACGTTCATTCACATAAGGAAATTTTGTTTGCGGACGATACAACACTCGTAATAAAAGGTGAAACTAAACAGGTCATACAGCAGTCAGCTGACTCCATTACAGGAGAGTTAACCAAATGGTCACAAGATAATTGCCTCATAATAAACTATCAAAAGACAGTATGTCTAAATTTCCACACTATACAGAATAGGAATCCTGCGATGCCCAATATGACATTAAATGGTCATCAAATAGAAAATAAATCAGAAACAAAGTTTTTAGGACTATGGATACAACAAGACTTGAAATGGAATAAACATATACAATATCTGAATACTAAACTGAACTCGATGTGCTTTGCGTTACGTATTTTGAAAACCTGCACTAGCATGCACACATTAAGAAATACTTATTTTGCTTATTTCCATTCATACTTAAGATATGGGATCATATTTTGGGGTATGTCGCCAGATGTACTAAGCACGTTTAGGATACAAAAGAGGGCGATTAGAATTATGGCAAATGTAAACTCTAGAGAATCATGTAGACCTCTGTTTAAAGATTTAAACATTCTCCCACTGCCCTGCATATATATCTTTGAAAGTATTATGTTTTTTAAAAAGAATTTAATGAATAAAGATGTTTTTCTTAAAACAAACAATGATGTTCATAGGCATAACACAAGACAAAATCAAAACATTCATATTTCACACACACACACACACACACACACACAAGCATATATCAAAAAGGAACTTTTCACACTGGAGTTAAATTATACAATAAACTACCCCAGTATATAAAACTGGCCCCAAAAATAAAAACCTTTGATAGAATGTTGAAAGCTTATCTGCAGTGCCATTGTTTTTACTCAGTAGTTGAATATTTTAGCGTATAGGAGTGATGGAATCTATAACTATATTTTACTTTTTTAATTTAATTTTAATACCTAGCTGTATGTTGTTGTATTTATAGAATTAAGTTTTCATATTATGATAATAGAGGGAGGTGTAAATAGTTGTGCAATAAGATTGTATCTATTAAGATTTGCTATTATAATAAGTTATAAATAGTTATAATCTTAGTAATATATACCTGTTAGTTCTTTTATTTTATGCATGTAAATTCTGACGTGTCCTATATCAAAAATGTATTGAATGCATGTATTTGATCAAATGGAATTAATAAAAATCTATCTATCTATCTATCTAATTCAAATTGAACATTCTTAAATTACGCAAAAGATAGTCATTAGCATTAAATTATAAAAATATGTGTAAAATAGTGATCACTGATTTCCAAGAACAAACTAATTGAGTTCGAAAGCCATTTCATTTTTAACGAATCTTAAAAGAAGTCAGTAAAAACCAAGTAGATAACCAATTTCATTATATAATATTATGTAAAGTATTAATATCGTAGTCTTATCTAAACTAAATGAACTTTATGTTTGAAAAGATGAAAACGCCAATGAACTATATACTTCTGTTGTATAAAACAAATGTATTAATCAAATATGAACTATAGGGGGGCGGCAAATGTACTTTAGCCTATAGGCGGCATACTCTTAAATCCAGTCCTGGTCCGGACGATTGGGTTCGGTGTTGACCCTCATTCTTTCGTCCGTTATTCCATTGACGACGATCCTGATTATTCTGATTATTGTTGTTAAAACGCTTCTGCCAATATGCTTGGTTATTAAATTGGTCGCCGGTTCCATGACCTCCCGGTCGGGTCCAATATGATTACGTTGGTATGGGGTCACTATGGTGGTGGAAGGTTCAGCTGTCTGGCTAACCTTGTCAACAGTAGTTAGATTCACCTGCCTGGTTTCATCACCTCTCGGTCGATGTATCGTAAATTGCTCATTGCTTGAATCAAGCCTACGCAATAGCTGTTCACATGCCACAAATTTGACTGCATTTGCGGTGATCAAAAGACGCTGGAGTTCGGCAGGATATTGCCGAGTAATGGTCTGTATGAGTTCCTGTTCCGATAAAGGTGGCTGTAAACATCTGGGTCGTGTGAGTTGTAAGGCGAAGTAATTAGCGTAGCGAGTAGGTTGGTTGGCGCTATATCGCTTCGTATACATCTCGGCTCTAATAGTGTTTGTTGCACGTCGCTAGACCAGTATAGTTAGTTAGTTATTGTTGTTTTAAGGGGCGGGTACGTAGCAAAGCATCACGGAAGTCTAAATATCCAGTGAATGAGTATTGGAAAGCACTAAACCAGGTACTGGCTTGTCCGGTAAGAAGTCTCTCTACTACTCTGAGTTCTCGCTCAGGCGTCACTATGGTGTCGCGTAAATATCACTCCACGCTATTTAAGAATTCTATTGGGGTAATCCCTGAATTACTCCCCGAGAATTGAGCAGGTTGCTCTTCTTTGGAACGGATGATCATTACATTACTATTTTGTGATTACCTTGCAGGTGTAAAGATAGGCGCTTCATATTTGAGACGACTGGGTTGAGTAGTAGGCATGGTGGTACATGCTCCACTAGTGGTCGGTATATTTGTAATATTGTGGACCAATAACTTGAGCTAATTGATAGTTCGACTGGTGTAGTAACGGATGTTTTGAACCTGTAATACAAAACATCCATAAGTTTTGTGTTACAGGTTCCATTATTACTCTTGACATTTGGAATGGTAGACATGTAAATCATTCTATTTGGTTGAACTCCCTAAGTTGTGGTACACGCTCCACTATTTGATATTGCAGTTGGAAAAGTGGATACGGTAGTTGGTGTAAATATAGATGATGTCACCATCTGCGTCGGCTTCGGCTGAGCTTCGATTTTCTCTAGTAATGTTTTTTTCTATCTCTTGTATTTCCGGAGTGGTCAATGAGTTAGCTTGAGTGTTGATATTAATTTGCATTTCCAAGCGCTCAATTTTCCCCCGAAGACACGTATCAACTTCGTTGACAATCTTCCTTACATCCCTTGTTGATTCTAATCGTTCTGAAAAGGCCACTTGCTCAATGCGCTTACGAAGAGAGTCCACATCATCCTCAATATTGGAGATGTGAGATCGACATTAGTCTTCTGCTCTGTGATGTCGCCTTTAATGATATTTATGTCAACGGCCAGTTCCTTGACATTCGAGTGTAGCTGTTATTTCAAATATTCAACCGATAAAGTTAATTGGTTTACTACTTTAGTACTGTCGGACAATTCAACACGAAATCTGTCCATATCGCCTGCTATTGCTTTTACATTATCGTTAACTGCCACTGCTAGTTCCCTCATCAAACGCAGTCCAGTATTTATAATTGTGACCTCTTTCCTTACTCCGTCCACGAATGAATTAGCTACTTTGAGCTTCCCCTCGACTCGACAGATGAAACTCTTTCATCAAGCAGTGTTTTCGCCTTATTAATGGTGCTTCTAAGCTTCTAATATCGAGATCTTACTTCATATCCTTCTTCGCCTCTTCGATGGTACGCTGAAGTTCCTCATTCCCTTTCTTAAGTCGTTCATCTATCCCATCAATATAAACGTCAATCGTATCCAGCCGACCCTGAACGTCATTTCTACTGGCTGCAAGGTCCGTAGACAAGGTGTCAAGACGAGTGTTAGCTTCCTGCTGATGTTTAACTATGTCTATCCTAACTCCAGCCAAACCGGCTAACAAATTGGCATTAGCTTCTGCACGATTGATTTCATTGTGATGTCTGACCTGTGTCAGATCACCCCTAACTTCAACTAAATCACCTCTGACTTCAGTCAAGGCATTAGTATTAGCTAACAATGTGGTATTTGTATTGCCCAGGTCACTCCTAACTTGGGTTAAATCACCCCTCACTTCACCTAGATCACCCCTCAGGGCGGCAACATTCTTATCAATAGTAGCATTTAAATTAGCGTTCAAAGTTGCAGTATTTGCATCCATGGCTAAATTCATTTGAGCCATCATACCATCAAGCATCGCTTGAAGCCTCTCCTCATCCATCACAAGTAATTCAATTTGAGAAAACAGGAAGAGATGCTAAAAACTAACCTACAATAACGAAGAGGAAATGATCGTGGGCGGAAAGTTTGCTTTAATGAACAAATCTCCACAAATCTCCACAAATGCTGCTGGATTTATCGATCCTAGTGATCTTCAAATGACACTAACAACAAGCAACAACAAAACACAACTTACATTTACTGAGGACAGAGCGTAAGAAAAGTCAAACAAGTAGTTCCGTGAAAAACTAAGGCCTATTTTCATATATCCTACTTATGTTAATTGCCACTATCAACATAAAAAATTCAGTTTGATTGCTGTAATAGAGTCGTAGATATTGGGAACCGACTAAATATTTCGGATGGTCGCCATGTTAGATTTTTATATATGTAGGTCTTAGATGTATGTAAGACTACTGTTACTTGAAGATTATTTTGTATGTGTAGTATTCAAACTTCAATCGCATTTTTAGGACACAAGGAGTAAAAACGAGATTTTAAAATTTCGCACAGCTGCCATCTTGTGGTTATGGAAACCACAGACATATTATAGTATAGTGGATAGCGCAAATAGCACAAGGAAATCACTGATTTAAATATGTTCACGAGTCATAAAAAAAACACGAAAAAATTAACAACTTTCTCATTTTAAAGTGTATCTCCGACTGCCGATATTCCAACCATCACGCTGTGAAGTTTATTATCGAATTACTTTTATTAAGAAATAAATAAAAAAGGGGCGTTTCAAGCAGACCAGTTCTACAGTTAGAATTATTATCTTCGGACGCACGTAAGATAATACTAGATACCGGTATTCGGTTTCCAAATATGTCAAAAATATTCCTCTACGACGAGGCTTAGCGAATGCTATCCATAATCGTAAAGGTTTCAGACAGTCGTAAGTGCTGTGCAGATACTCGTTCATTCTATAGTTGTTAAAAGATTTTACAGAATAGTACGGTAGTAACACTATATCAAGTGGTGTGACGGTCTTTGAGTTCGGGGACTGTGAAGAATGAATCGACGGGCCGTGACGTCACAGCGGACCGCTACGCGACCAACGAGAAAGACTGGCCCTGGTGCGCTTTCGTGACGTCAGCAATGTAGTGCTGTTGCACCACTTCCGCTAAGGTTGTGTATGACGGGAAAATAAACCATATTTCTACAAGATGCTAAAATCACAGAATACTTAACCAATATCATATCAGAAAACACGCTGTAAAAAGCACTGACCCAATACAACCATGGCTTCTGGCAAAACATACATGGTAATCACAACTCAAGTCTTTCACTGATCAATCTTAATTATGAAGTCCAATACCTAGCCACAATTTACTTATTTATTCATTACTCATAGTAGAACCAGTAGATCACTTATCTTTAATCGTTGTAGTTGATCACAAGGAAATACTTTTCAGGAGTATGTTATCTTTCCCTAGCGGATGCTTGTTAATAATGTGGAATTACTTGACGGTTACAAATCGTTCAGGAAAGTTATGAAAAGCTATGAATATTGCCAGGCAATGTATGCATGTATAACTCTTATAGTTGAACGATATACATAAATGCATCAAACGTTATTGTAATAGATATTCACGAACATAATATTCTATGGTCTGTTAGGAATTTGACGGAGTATATATATTGTAAGTGAGTTGATATTACAGATATACCGGTAATATAAAAGTGCTGTGGTGACCAGGGTTGTGAGGGCCTTTTGTCAGAGATCGTTGGTTCGGGCTTGAGAAAATGTGTAGCCGTTTTACGTATTAAATATTCTTAAAAAAACATTAACCTGACTTGTCCTGTTTATCATCTGCCAATCCCTAACAATTCAGAAATGGGATACAGCTGATTCGTTCGTGAGAAGAAAGGAAGTGTTTAGTGTCCGGTAGAGATGGGACTATCGACTACTTTTAACCATCGACTGACTAGTCATTCATTGGAAGAAACTATCGACTAGATAGTCGACTACTTTCAGTCGAATGGTTGCCTGAATTCGCATTGCTAAACCACAAATTTTATTGCAATGCAAAGGAGAATGGGTAAGAAAACAAACAAGAGATGAAATGCACTCATTTATTCTCTATATATTTTTATTCGAGAGTAGTCCGTATTGCCCACTAGTTTTACACATGGTCAACACCAGGAAGATGAAAATTGCCGTATTGTTCTTACTATCATTATAATTCTTACATCCCGGTGCTTGGCAATTTTTCCTCCCTTGCAGTGGCATGATTGACTCTCAATTCAATTCAAATTAACAATCAAAATACTGAACAAATCAAAACAACCAACAACACCACGAGGAAAATCAATCAAAACAGACTATTCCCGCTTTCGCCAGTCGGTTTGATGTGAACGTTCATGAGTGCCAACTACGGAACCTTAGTGCTAAAATTAATTCTTCATTGGTTGGCAGAACATCCAGTACAGGGCCTTACTCCGACCCACGCGCTCCCTATTAACTGTCATCCCCCTGCATGTATTCGACTGATAAAAGTAGTCGCTTCCAAGGATCATGTAAGTATAAGAGATTTGTCACTTTTGGTTATAGAATTTCCGAGAGAGAACACCGCCTGAGGCTATGGATTGTACTGCCAAGTCTGGCAACATAAAAAGTAAAAAGCCATATGAATGTAGCCTTTATTACACGTAAATGAACAGTATGTTCTGCGACGAGTTATTGATTATTGATGAATATAACTCAAACATAACTGCGCCTTTCGCTAGGTGCTGAAATATACGTCCAGATAGGAAAAGAATACATTTTGATATATATCAATGTTGGCAATGGATTTGTCACGAAAGACACAGTTATGCCGTTCTAGAGCTTAATTCACCTCTAGGCTAATTAAAAATGCTCTCATACTCTACAGAATAGTTGGGATATTCGATGAATATAAAGAAAATCGTCCTAATGCACATTCAACATTGCCATAACCTCACTTTTTGCCTAGCATGTCCGTAACCACCCACCCCTCCCCGTAGCCCTAAAACAAATTTTATTGCAATGCAAAGGAGAATGGGTAAGGAAACAAACAAGAGATGAAATGCACACATTTATTCTCTATATATTTTTATTCGCGAGTAGTCCATATTGCCCACTAGTTTTTCACATGGTCAACACCAGGAAGATAAAAATTGCCGTATTGTTCTTACTATCATTATAATTCTTACATCCCGGTGCCTGGCAATTTTTCCTCCCTTGCAGTGGCATGATTGACTCTCAATTCAATTCAAATAAACAATGTAAATACTGAACAAATCAAAACAACCAACAACACCACGAGGAAAATCAATCAAAACAGACTATTCCCGCTTCCGCCATTAGGTTTGATGTGAACGTTCATGAGTGCCAACTACGGAACCTTAGTGCTAAAATTAATTCTTCATTGGTTGGCAGAACAAACAGTACAGGGCCTTACCCCGACCCACGCGCTCCCTATGAACTGTCGTCCCCCTGGTCGCTTCTAGGCAGCGTACAAAGCACGGCAAGCCATTACCCGCTGAGTTGAGGCGTACCAACAGATGAAAATCAAACTTCTCCTTAACCCACCTATTTTTGCAGACGTTAGTTTGGACTACTCGACGCTCGGCAACATGCAATTGGTCAAAGTTATTTATTTATTTTTACTGTGCTTCGAAATTGTGGTTTACGTCGTGTAGAGTGCAGCCATTATTTGCAGTGTTGCACATTTCATTTAATGCAAAATGTGTGAGTAAATGTTCCCCGATACCGGTATTGATACAGGGCACATTACCTGTATGTACTGTGGATAAGTGAAGTAATAGACCAATACTTAATTAACCTAAGAGTAAATTAAATCACTATTACTGAGAGGGAGTTCTTAAGTACCGGGAACAATTCCATAGCCAACATTGCAATAATCACACTTCATAATGCCAAAAAATAGTAAATGTAAAATATGTCCATAGAGTCATAAACAAGTTAGGCTATGTGTTCACTAATTTAATCCTCTCTGAAGTACTAAGAACGTAGAGCTGAAATACGACTTGAACAAGAAAATTACGGCCTACAGTAAATACACACGAAAATACAACACTTTTTAGAACAGCAACGAGGGCGAACTTTCAGTGGAGATGTTGGCAACAATGTAAATACTAAGTTTTTTTTAATGCGCGCGCTATCCATGTGCTGAACCAATTGGCAACTCCAGCTATCTGATATGACATCTAGCGGTAAAAATGAGAAACTTACCAAGTAGGGTACATTTGTCACGTGGTTTCTGTTTGTATATGGTTTCTTGTATTGGTAAACAGATCGTGGTAAATTGCTCGTATCTTTATACATAAGTAATAAGTTTTACTCGTTGATAGAGTGAAAATTGAGTAAAAGCAAAGTGTATTGCTCAGTTTACGGCTGTAAGTCGATGTATAAGAGGGCTGCGGATATACGTTTTCATCACTTTCCAAAAGATGCAAATAGCAATAGCCGAAATGTGATGATACCTAATAATACCTAATACCTAATAATAATATCTTTCCACCCCAGGAAGGATCTAACACTTGTCGAGGTAGACAGACAGAAGACCTGCGACGTAAAGCCAGCGACGGTTATTCAGTTTAAACACAGCTGTTACGATGGGCGCGCTGGTAAGATTGAAGTTACTTGAATAATTAATTAAATAATTAATTATTGGCTGCTTGGTAGGGAGAAGGGATGAGTTTAACTTGTATTAAAACTCGTGGGGCGACAGGAATTGCTTGATTTGGATGGTTAAAAGGTGGGTTTGGTGTTGAATATTTGAATGGTAGCGGAATCACTCATTCTACAGTGTCCACGGGGAGGCAAATTAGGCCTATATGACTCGTAGTGGAATAGCTCGAATATCGAAGAACTTAGCGATTACGAGGAGTAGGCTTGGCGGAAAGGCTGGCGGATCATCAGTTTGACATCAATTCACGATATAAGTCGGAGCTTGGAACAGTGGCGTCTGGTTTGCGTGGATGCTAGTCTCGGAATGATAAAAGTAGCACAGCTTCGGTGTGTTATTTATTTGTTTATGTACCGTATTTCTCTATTTGAATGTCCTCGGCGTTGACTCAGGATCGATATTTACATTATATTGCGCATAATAGTACCGAAATAATGTCCGAAGTGTAGCCCTGTGTAAATTTGAATCAGCTGATCTACATCAACCATAAAAACTGATGCTTGATAATATGCAAATGACACCAAAAAATCCAGTGGAACACACAAATTAGATCACGTGTATCGCACAGTTATACATATATACAATTAAAAATAACACTGTCGTTACTTTAGAGACCACATTTACTGATTATAACCGAAAAATAAAAAGTGTTCCATATCAAACGCGTGTTATTGAGTATTTTAAACCCTACTTATACAGACCGACCGCAGCGCCCCAAGTGTTAGTTTGAGTTGCCAATTGACGACCAGAACGTAAACCTATCCGAGCGCGTTCTACATGTTAAGGGCCGGTTTCACCATGGTTCGTTAAAATGTTAACTAACCAATTAAGGCAGTTGACGGACGATTACCGAAAAGTCGTGGTTCACCAAACTTTAACAATCCATTAGCTTCTCTAACAAGCCGTCAAATCTAATTGGTCTGTCAACATGGAATTAACGACTTGACGGTCGATTTACGTAGCATCAAATCCAAAATGGAGCGTGCATTAAACTTCATTCTGAACGATGACGACGTTTTGGAAGAAATGCTAGATTTTCGTCGACCACGAACTTATAAAGAACGAAGGAATTACTTCGATGAATGTGACGACACTGAATTTATTACGAGATTTCGGTTGTCAAAACCTTCCGTGTTGAATGTTCTACAGATGATAGAACCTAACCTGGAATTCCCATCTGACAGGTAAGATATGTACCAATTCTTATATTTATGTGTGGTATTGTGTGATACATCGCGGTTTAACACATGAAGTTAAATTTAATAAAAGTCTACCTAAACCTTACTTTTTTAAATTGCAATATGAACTGGAATCTCCTCTATAAGAGAATTTGTGTATAGACCTATAATAAAAATTAGGTACCTGTAATTACACTACCGACTTTACTCCAGATTACTATTAATTATTGTTGTTCCATTAATTTATGTTAGGAGCTTGGGTTATCTTTGGCTATCAGTCCGCATGTAGCCTAGTTGGGTGTGTGTTTAGCATGCCTGATAACCTTGACTCCTGTGATGACTGTAGTAGTGCATGTATTAAGGACGGGGTTGGGGTAGGTGCTCCGGAACCTGAAGTTAGGTACTATCCGGACATTTGCCTGGAAGGTATGTGGGAAAACCACAACCAGTCCAGCCGCTGTCAGCGCCGGGATACGAACTTGCTACAGCTGCCCTTGCGGTCTTGGTGCCAAAGAGCATGGCTACGCCGTGGGACACAATTAGGGGCAGATGGACTCTCTGTTCCACCCCGTAAAACAACAAAAACTATAAACACAATTAATTATTACCGGTATGAGACCCAACATATGGCTACAACTCTTCACTATCTTATTTTATTGCAAATTGCCCCCAAAACCTGTAGTGGTAAATTAGCGTGCAGCTTTTAATGGCTTCTGTAGGTTATTATAAGATATGTCACCAGCGGTGCTGTGAAAAAAATGAAAATATTCTCAGTTCAATATACAGTAGTTATAGGTTTAGAGGAAACAAATTTCCTGAGACATTGAAAACCGATATGCAAATTAGCATAAAGTAAAGGAACAACAGCTGTGGGTCAGATTATTGGAGGTTCATTTATAATAATCTCATTCGACTTGTTGGGACAGTAAAATTAAATCGATAGAGATGGCATAGGTGAGAATGGAACCAGAATTGTCTTTATGGATAGCAACTGTGTATTCTTGGACCACACCACAATAATAAATGCACACAAGACAATTTGATGATTGCCACTCAATACATGATATACTCAGGTGTTGAAATGTTTTTTGACTACAAACAACATTCTGAACTGCCTCCATTGTAATTTCTTTTCCATCAACTGTGATCCGTTCCTCTTGTAATCAAATTATTCTCATTTCTATAACCTGGGTGAATATTTCAATTCCACATCTACCATAGGTCCATAGCAGAGCTAGCGTATGGGTGTAGATCACGGATAGTTGTTCACATACAGTACATAGGCTACCCCCACCACTCCACTGCCTGACTGTACTGTACTGGTACCTTTCTCATATTTAGGCCCTCGGTACCTGCCTGTACCCATCTGCCCCCAGACAGTTTCATTTAACAACCACACCATTGCAGAAAATATTATGACCACATTTTTTTGTGGTAATCAAGTCAATGACATAAATAATTTTATTTTATTTTTTCTTCTCTTTGACAGTTCCATCAGACATAGGCTAGCAATAATCAAATACAGTACTATGTGCGAGAATGCTTATGTTATGATAACATTATTTAACACATATTTCTGGAAGTTTGGTTTACATTTTTGCCATTGAAATACAGTAATGCAATTTATATAAGGTGTAAATATTCAGGATACAGATATTCATGGCTAGAATTATTATTTTGCAAACATATTTCAGCGAAATATGGAAACAACTCAAGTGGCCTCATGATGATGTTTCATTTGAGGGGCTTGAACATCGTTGTCATTTAACCCCGTGTACTCGAGTGTGAAAATTTTGTTTGATAACCTGTGTTAGTGTGATGGCTATATTTAGCCTATTTGTAATTCAGGCGAGGATTGGGAAAGAGGCGGCAGTTACGGTACCTTAAGTTAGGAACCATACCAGCATTCGCCTGGAGTAGAAGTAGGAAACCACGGAAAACTGCCAAGACGGCTGAGATGTGAATCAAGCCCACCTCTACCTCTATTCCATTTATACGGGGTTGTGACATGAGTTGCTATGTGGTGGATGGTTTTTACAAGTAAATGACAGTTCTGAGGCCACAGAAATAAAAGGAATAAAGATGAATGAGTTGGAAGAAAGCGGCCGTGGCCTATAAGAAGTTACCGTCCAAACATTTCCCTGGAATTGAAAACGGATAACTAAGGATAATATTTCCACAGATGACTGACAGTGGGGTTCACACCCCAAGTGTCTTCCAAGTCTGGAGATACTCTGGCCCCATGGGTTTGTGTCTTTGCACGTGTATCTACATTCTGGTTACAATTAGTGTGGTATTGAAATTATAAAACAAGTCTAATGAAAGGAATGTGTCTGGAGCAAAGCAGGGTTGTGGTGATTGTGGCTGTTTAAAGGGGTTGAACATCGAAGTCATCTGACCCAGAAGAAAAGTACTGCATGTTCTTATTTTATAGTGAAATTATCAAAACTAAAGTAAATGGAAAATTGTTAAATTGTTTTATTCATTTTTGTTACAGAAATCAGTCTATTGCACCCATTAACCAGTTGTAGATGACATTAAGATTTTATGCGACCGGTGCACAACAGCTTGTCATGGCTGATTTCATTGGAGCGAGCAAGGCAACAGCGAACAGAATTGTACATAGGGTCAGTACAGCAATAGCCCAGTTAAGCCGCCATCACATCCGATTCCCTGGGACTGAAGATGAAATCAGGCAAACACAGGGGAAATTTTATGAAATAACTCGATTCCAGAAAGTTCTGGGTGCTTTAGATTGCACTCATGTGAAAATCCGCTCTCCAGGTAAGGGTTATAATTTTAGTTTAACCTGTTTAAAGTGAGATGGTGGTAGGCCTTTTACCAACCATGTTTAACACTCATTTTCAGACTGTTTTGCCTTTCAGCACCCAGTCTAGTCTACAAGTCTCTGTGTGAAAAGTCCCCTCCATTATTATCTGTTAGCACTCTGCTTCTATACTCCTCACCTTGAAATCATTAAACACTGCACACATTGCTTCTCTTACCCTCTACAGTCGAATTCATTAACCTCTTAGGTAATCTCTCCTTCCCCATTCTCATCACATGACCCCATCATCTGGGACAGCTCATATGATGAGCCTTATCAAACATGTTCATTTGAAATTTAGCCGGGAGTAGTATGATGGGTCTCGATACATAAACAAAACAAAATGGTGACATCCTTGGTAGGGTAGCAGTCAGCGCCATAATCAGGGTCCTCATCCTCTGTGGGATTATCCTGCCTATTTTGACATTTGGAGCGTAGCATAATCTGACTCAGTGATACCGGTACGTAAGCTGTCAAGTTTGGTTAAATGTAGTGGTAGTCTGCCCAGGTAATGTAGGCCTACCAAACTGATTTTGAGCATGTTTTCCATTGTTTAATGTCATCACAGCATCCGACACCCGTATTCTAAAACATTTTTATGTATGACAACTCTCATTCATGTTTTTGCACAAATATAGCCTTTGTTGACAAATTAATATCAATCAGTGCACTGGCAGTTTAGCCAATCTATGAAGCACAAATTATTTCAGAACACTTTCTAACTGAAATAGAACTGAAGATATTTGGAATTTTATGAAAGGGTGCAAATTTACAGCAATCAATATAACTTTTGAAAAATATTAACACCTTTAGTTATAATTGGAGGACAAGGATAAATAATACATTAAAATAAACAGACTGTTTAATTTTGTTATAAGTTATAAGCCATCTCACCTTAATTCAAAGTGACTGCACAGATGCAATGTCTTGTCCCATTACAATACTGATCCTTCCCTTTTTCAGGTGGTGGCCATGCAGAATTTTATAGGAACAGGAAAGGTTATATGTCCATTAATGTCCAGGCAATATGCAATGCCAATTTGGAAATAATTGACCTAGTTGCTCGTTGGCCTGGCAGTACACACGACCAAACCATTCTTAATGCGTCGTATAGAAATCTCCTGTTTGAGAATGGACTCTATGGAGATGCTGTCTTACTAGCCGATAGTGGGTACATGAACCGTCCCTACATCATGACACCGCTTGAGGTAATTCACACTGCTGAAGAGAGGTTGTATAATGAATCTCAATCGAGGTCAAGAAATAAGGTGGAATGCTTATTTGGAGTCTGGAAGCGTCGGTTTCCCATTTTAGCTTTGGGAATGCAGATGGCACTTGGCAATTGTTTGCCAGTCATTGTCGCAACTGGTGTACTTCACAATATTTTACGGAGATTGGGAGAAGATGCACCACCCGATGATCCAGAACTCTTACTCCCTGCTCCTTGGGAAGCATTAATTCAAGAAGGGCAGATAAGAGAGCAACGACTGCAAAGAGGGCTGGTCCAGCAGAGAGACATCAATCCTGTCCGGGGGAGCCTGATCAATAATTATTTCAAAACGTAAGTCACACAGACTTCATTTTAAATTGAAACGTATGTATGGTAAAATTGGTTACAAATTCCCAATGCTATGGTTCATTTCTTTGTGTATAATTTGTGCATTATAACCACACACAATTAGGCCACCAATTTAAATCAGGAACGGTTGATTTAGAACATAATTAACAAAATAGTGTAGACATCATTTCTGAATCTGGTCATAATAATAATAATAATAATTGTTCAATAGAACACAGGTTAACATATATTAAGTACATCAACATTAATGCAGCAACCATAATAGTGAACAATGACGTCTATAAGGTTGATGCGTTTCACAAGTTTTTACAAACGTAGATAATATTTGTCCACG
This sequence comes from Meconema thalassinum, assembly GCA_946902985.2. NCBI lineage: Eukaryota > Metazoa > Arthropoda > Insecta > Orthoptera > Tettigoniidae > Meconema > Meconema thalassinum. Next base: position 87,675,695 of record OX336393.1, read on the forward strand.
AGTGTAATTCATAAACATAAAAGCATCTTATTTTGTGATAAATATCTTGTGTAGTGTTAGGGCACAAAAATTTGTGTTGACTGGCTGAAAAGCTTTCTTTATTGTTATAGAAGCTTAGACTTTCACAGCCGGCGTTCATAATTAAGTACAAGTTATTCGGGCTTGTAGGCCGTGGTCCAGACAGGATATCTCCCGACGTTTCACCGGAAACTGCGTCCGGCATTATCAAGGGTTCCGCTCCTTTCCACTGCTGACCAAGGAAAGGAGCGGAACCCTGATAATGCCGGACGCAGTTTCCGGTGAAATGTCGGGAGATATCCTGTCGGGACCACGGCCTACAAGCCGAATAACTTGTACTTATTTCTTTATTGTCTTCTTTAAGCAGTGTCCCTACCTATCCCACATACATAATGATCTCCTGCTCAGCATGTCCTCCTTTCTATGCTGATTTCTACATTGGAACAGTGTGCCCCTGCATTAATTTATTTAACATTAACATTCTACTTCTGTCCTAGTTCAATGTTAATGAGCAATAAGATATACCAGGTGCTTGCTTTGATTTTATTTTTTTTCTTTTCTTTCAGATTGATTGATCGAAGGGTTCAGTAGAGGAGAGATGAAAAACACAAAATAAGAACACAAATATTTGGATTTTATTGTAATTCAGCCATTCCAAAAGTATTTGTATTTTATTGTAATTCAGCCATTCCATTATGTAAAATTGTACAAAAGTTTCTAACTTAAGTTTTAATTTAAACAAGTAGTTCCGTCAAGAACTATACAGCCTATTTTCATATATCCTACTTATGTTAATTGCATTTATCAAAACACAAAATTTCAGTTAGATTGCTGTAATAGATTCGTAGATATTGAGAACGGTTTAAATATTTTGGATGGTCGCCATGTTGGATTTTTGTATATATAGGCCATAGAGTTATGTACTATTAGATGACTATTTTTGCGTAGGTGCATTATTCAAACGTTCACTTTTATCGCATGATTAATACAGAAGAAATAAAAACTTAATTTTAAAACTGTGCACCAACTTGAGGTTATGTGAACAATTGAACTAAATTAGATGCTAGAGCTCCCGTCAGCCGGCTCTCTGGGATTTGTGCAGAGAGAGACAGAGATACATGTCCACTGTTGCAACAGGTCAACCATGTCCGAGTCCCCACACCGCAGGCTGCTGCTGTGAGTTCCTGCTGTGTGGCAACACCACCGCTTAGCTCATCGAGGCTGTACACTTTTAAAGTATTCGTACACTTTGCCTATGCTTTCATAGCACTCGAAATGTACACAATCGCTTCCTAGGAATCCTTAAATATTACGATATAATCACTGACAGTGATAGGTGGGATGAAATTGAGGCATGATGTAATGGAAGCGTTGCATTCTGCGCACCGCCTTCCCGGCTGACTCGAGCTCTAGTGCTTTACAATGTGTATAAACATTTACAGTACCATATTTCACTGCGCTCTGATGGTTAAATCGTGAGACAAGTCTATTAAAATGTTTCACCTTCGCTTGGCCGCCATGTTGGTTTTGTAAGTCTCATAGCTGAACTTCTAGTAGTACCCTTTATCGCTGTACAAAATTTCAGGGAGATATCAGTACTAGTATTGGGGATGTAGAATGCCGGTGAAATATGTCGCACAGCCACCATGTTGGATTGGTGTGTAACAAAATTTGAAGGGCACGGTCGGGGTCAGGTCAGCTGAAATAGTACTATTGACCTTACTGATTTTCATTGAAATAGCTCCAGCCGTTGAGAAGTTATTAGGGGGGAGAGAGACACGGACAAAAGGTGATCTCACAAGCCCAATTTTTCATAAATGAAAATAGGCTAAAAATGACAATATTACATAATTAAAGGATTTGAGTGTAAACAACGGTAAGAGATGTTCCGAACAATCTGGCGGAAGCAGTAGGGTGAATATTTGTATCTATAGTAACTACTGCTTTGCTGAACGTGCACTATGGTATGGGAGAGATTTGTTACTTACCATGGTTTACAAAATACCATGGCTTACGATTGCGAGATTAACAGTTGTGTACAACTACAGGCTTCCCTCATTTTTAAATTGTTCATTTCATATGTTGAAATGTTTGCTCAGTAATGATGTAATCATCACAGGATCGTTCCTCTTAATATTGTCAACAAGGAAACGACTGATCCATCAACGACGGTACAACAGCTAGTTAAGATGTAATTACTAAGTTGGTATTGTGGTATCTTTTCTACTGCTGTTCCCTGAACTCTTGGAAGTCTCTCCGAGTTTTGACCTAGGCCTATACAAGTTATAATGAATATCTTAAAAGTTACGTTTCTAGATGTTTCACCCCTTAAACCAACAATGTTAATGGATGTAAAAAAAGACTTCTCTTTAAGAAATGTGAAAATTAACAGTTAATTACCATCACAAATGTTGTGAAGAATCCATAACATAAATTTCCTCCTATATGAGTTATTGACAGCTAGATCTATCATATCAGCAAATAATTCCTGTATGGATGAGATTGTAAATTAGTTTTATAAATGTAAGGTGTTCAAAAATTTATTTTAGGTAGGCAATATTATATTTAAAAAATCAAGTTATAATGGAATGGCTAAAATATGAATTAAAAATAAAAATTAAAAAAATAAACATTATTCCAATGAAGCCTTTTTCTCCTTCAACTCGAGGAGCAACAATTCAGTCCTCAATTTCCCCTGCCTTATTTTTTCTTCTAACAGTTCTTTGTTGAGGCGGGCCTCTTCTTCGTCATGCCTCTTCATGGCTTCGATAAGCTCGATTTTTTTAATTAGCAGCTCTGAAGTGAAGCCTGACAGCACTGGTCTCCTTCTCCTTGTCCAGGGACCTGGCTTTTGGCTTCTACCACCTATTAGCGAGCGACCTACCGAGGGTGTTGCCACGTCTAGGTCCCTCCTTTCGGTGGGAGGAGACTGCAGCGGCTCGGGACCAGGCTTCTGGTAGCAGTGTTCTGAAGATGGCGTTACCGAATGGTCCCTTACTTCTGCAGGTTCACACCGCAGGGGTTCTGCAATTGGGGTCCTCAAAAGAGATGGGGACCATACATCCCAGCCATCCTGGAACAGACATAAATATGACTTAAGATTCAAATGTAGAAACAGTTTTAAACCATGACACAATAGTGTTGTTCATTTATATCATGTCCGATCTTGTGGCAATGTGGTTAGCATGTTAGGCTTTCAAATCCCAGCAAGATCATATAGATTTTCATATTCAATGGTAAACTACCCTGGCTCAAGGACTGGGTGTTTGTGATGCCTTGATCATTTTTTCATCCTGCTCGACACACAGACTTATACCTGACATCCCCGGCGGAGGGGGTCACATGCCATTTTTATTATGATGATGATGATCATGAGACAATTATAACATCCTCAAATGTATTAGACCTTTGAGAAAGAAAGCAAGGCTTGCTAACGCACCTGCCTCAAGTTGATTGACGGCTAGAATCCTTTTGGAATCCAGGTGCTTATTGTGACAGAATCAGACAGAGAGGTACAGTCAGCAGCTTAAAACAAATCAGCTCATTGCCAGTGCAGATTCTTACCCTTCGTACACATAGTGAGTGATGCCTGTTGTTCTTAAGAAAAAAATAGACAGAAAATTGTAAGAACAGCACTGATGATAAATGAGCTGATGCCCACAGCATGTTGTAGTTGCTGCGGGCACTGAGTGTACTCCTAATGATTGACGGCTGCACCCAGCAACCTGACTAGCAGCGGGCATAAGGCAGTCGTGAAGTAAGCAGGAATAATCGATCTTCAGCTTGTTATGGGACGATCTCCAGTGCCAAATTGTTCTGAGGCAGTATTAACATAGCACTTGGTTACACTGCACCGCACCCCATTATAACAATGTACACTGATATTCGTTAGGATAAATTGAGTTAAGAGTGAACCAAAATAAAGGTGTAGTTGTAGAATTCCATGTATCACAAGCACCCTCCCTACTCATAAAAAATTAGGTATGTCATTGAAAATCGCCCTTTCTTCTTCCACTTTTTTTCTTTGCATTTTTCAGCATTCAAAGAAATAACCTAGAACTATTTAATAATAAACCCCCTCCACCAAAGAGATCAATAGACTAATCAACATATTACGTAGCACAGCCATGGACCGGCAGTAATATTGGTAATACTGAATGACGTATCACTTGCTGATAACAACTACCGAAATTAGCCAAAATACCTTTTCTAATGATGAAGGAGAAATCAGGAATTGATGTAGTAATAAATGTTGACTACTCCAAAGTCCATAACCCCTTATTTAGATCACGACTAGTACACTAATGCCAACCCCGGTCTTACAGTACTATTGTGTATATTTTTTATAATACAGTAGTCAAAATTTGTGGAATCCAGATCAATGGGTTTTGAAAATGGTTGCAGCCTAACGTGTCATCAACAGTGCCCTGATAGCTTCCAGCGGCCAAGGCCGCACCTCAACTCGACCATTCTAACCTTTGTTTAGTCAAATTCAATGATTTTAGCCTGCGGGCCGCGTTAGCAATATTTATGCCCCTGGTCTTAGTCATGCACAGCGGAGTCGTCGTGGTGTAATTTGTATGCCACACATTGGCGACTAGCGACGTCAATGTGTGCGCTTTGGTGGCAGTTTAACATACTAAACATGCTGTCGAACATGGCTGCCCTTGTTAAATAAGCAATAAATAAAATCACTTACTTATGCAACTTAGAACATATATCCAGTGCAGTTAGTGCCGAAGTGACCAAGGTTAGTAATTACAATTGATAATGTCCCCCCAGAAGATGAAACAAGGTATGAAAATCATACATAAACTGTCGAAATGAAAGCGAAGTAGAGTGATACTTCAATCAGAATAAGTGTCATTTTTAGAGGATGTAATTATTTTTTTTCTTTTACAACACCGTGTGCAGGATAATAGCAAGCATAATTACTGCACTTTGTACGGGACTAAACTTTATCCTCTGCTCGCTTTGCTCCGCATATTGGAAACTTGAGAGACCAATGATTTTAATCATACCTAACTAATGGAATTAGTATCCACGGATCATGGAAAGCGACATTATTCAGTAATTGTTCAGGAGCGATGAACCTAGATTCTACATTTGCACTTGGTATGTCATTTTCATGATTTTCAAACCTTATTTCATATTCTGGGAGTCATTACCAATTGAAATTTCTGTACATTATCACTACTGCACTGGAAATATGTGATTTTGTTTCTTGCTCATTCAACGACAACTGTTACTGATGCGCACACATTGACATAGCATTACTGTTACCAACATAATGGGACACAAAACACACCTTGTAATTAAGAGAAAAGCATTAACTGGCAAAATGATTGGTCTGGATAAAGCTTATTGATGCGAGAGTACTCCCACTGCGCGCGACAAAAACCAGGGGCGTATATATAGCGGGCTCCGCTACCTAGCAATTATTGGTCTAGGCAAAAACCATCGGTCTGGAAAGAGATTATTGATGAGTAGTACCGTATGTGCAGGGTTGGCAATATTGTACTTGTCCTCTAATTCACGCGTATTTTGATGGATGCAACTACAGGGCGCCAGGAAATATTCTCCGCAGTTGCTGCGTGTTGCTGGGAGAGGTAGCGACATGAGTTTAGTTGGCAGCACGGTGTCCTTGATAGGGTGAAGGCCATATGTGTGGGCTGTTGAAATCGTCAGTGTGTATAGTTAGATTATTGGAAGAGTGCAACAGTATGTTATGAATGGCTGTGGTGAGTAAAAAGTTAACAGTTTGTTTGTTTCAATACAAGCGACAGCCATATGCCAACGTAACTAGTGACGCTATCTCTCTCAGAAGCATGTAGGCACTGCGGAGAACATTCCCTGTATATTTTAGTCGTGATCTAAAAAGGGGACAGTGGGTTGGTCTATAGACAGAGGAGAAGAAAACACAGCATTTCCACAATATTATTGTTCATCACAAAAGATATTTCAGCTAATTTAAGTAGTTTTGTATTGAACTGAACTGTTACCCATATTCTTCCTGTGGCAGTGTTTGCTAATGTCACATCATCTTAACGTAGCAATGCTTCCTTAGTGACTCGTGAAGCAGTTCCGATATATTCACTGCTATCAACATGTGATCCTGCTTGCAAGACAAAATTCTCATGTCAAATTAACTAATTTCTGTGGAATGGTATTCACAATGGAGAAGATAAGAAAATTATGAAAAATATGAAGGAAGCTCATGCTGCTAAAGAAATCGATAAGCACTTGCTCCGAGTGAGACAAATGGAAATCATTGTCAAAACCCAAGTGCTGTTCAACGATCCACATCTCATTCACGATATGTGTGTGTGGATCATTTTGAGTGAGAGCCTTCCCTACAGAACGGAGCTTCGCCTAGGCTGTGTAATGGGTGAAGTACGATGAGTCGGCACTAGATGACTAGCATTTGCCGATTACACAAGAGCCGGTCGGGAATTTGGCAAGATAAATTAAGTTAGTTGAGAAAATTAAGACTTGTAGTGAAGTGCCATAGCCTGTCTCGTATCCAGTGAACATGATTAGGTATAGAACATCGAATTTCCCTAGTGGAAACTTATCTTCTCAAGAAGAAGTCTTCCAGTAAACGTGTTCGTATGTTTTTTCCTTGTGAGGGGATCTCAAACGAAAGGTATACAAAAACAATCCGCAATTCTGCGTAGGCATTGGAGAAGGAAATAACTGCACTGAAACAAAATATCAGTGAGGATGAATTACAGGAAGTGTACGAAAACTTCCTATGTTGGCGCAATGTGTGTTTTGAAAATAAAGGACAGCATTTCCAGCAACTATTCTGAAATTCACTAAAGTAATGATGCTTATTAAATACGTTATAAATCTAAATGTACTATACTAGTTGGACGCTACGCTGCTGCTAGCACCTTGCTTGACAGGCGGCTAGTCACAGTGCCTCAGCAGTCACACAGCACATGCGATGATCAGTTCTATAAATGATGATGATAATTGTTGTTTTAAGGGGCCTACATCGAGGTTATCGGCCTCTAGTTCTATAAAGAAGGCTCTCGCTGTATATACAGTCGAGCAGCGCTGAAACTTCAAGTAACCTTCGTGGCAACAAATTACATAATTTGGCTAGTGAAATAAGATGTATACTTATTACATGTCTAATCTCATACATGTTTGAGTCATAACAAATCTCTGAAAATTACCTGGCTATTTCCAGCTTCTGAAGAGACAACCTCGACACAAGCAACAGCAGCTGTTGATGGATTGGCAGACTCTTCAAATATAGCATCGCCATCAAAAGGATTGTAAAGTCCTTCAGCCGATGGCCCCAAAAGACTGAGGACTCGCTCTTGGATGGCCCCACTTGGCGAGGGATGTTTACTACCTCCTCCTGCGCAGTAGTACATAAATTAAGTCAATATCATCTGAAATCCATCACTACAAAAAGTATTGCCAAGAGTTATATAATGCCACAGTATATGTTAGTTAGCAACAGCATAGATTACTTTAATTACTAATAGTAATAAAAGCGATAACATAAATAAAATAAGCTATCTAAGCTGTTATACGCCCAATCGAATTGAACACCTGAAACAGGTTAGGCCTACACAACTTACACTTAGGCTACATTCATTTTATATGTTCTAACACAGTAATTGGCATGACATAACGTAACTCCGTAATAAAATATAATTTAACTTACCTGCAATAAATATATGTTTCTTTTCGGCCGTTTTGGATTGCCTCGTAGTCCGTTTTATGTTGTCCCAACACGTTTTGAGTTGGTCGACGGACCGGAAAGCATAGCTGCTTGACGAATTAGAGTCGTCAGCCAGCTTCTTCCAGCCCGCCGCCTTACAGGCTGAAGTTACTGCACCAGTACGCTTGTTTTCTACAACGTCACGATACTTATCCACCAAGTGAATAAGCACGTTTCTCTCATCCAAAGTAAAATTTGGCCCACGGACTTTTTTCCTTCTCTCCTCATCAACCATGTTTCTGCTTCTTGGTAGAGAGGAATTGGACCAAAGGATTTTGGGGTTAGCTATTATATAAGCGACTATCTACTTTCTACAGGTACACAAACACTAGGCGTAACACAAAGAATCACTCAATGGACAGTCGTGAAGGGATTGTAAGGAGCTCTAGGGGATACCATGTTTGTTTTATTCAAGGAACAAGTAACTTTTAAGCCTTATTTCGTTCACGGCCAGCCTGATTACGCCAAAGAATATACAAATACCGTCACAATCTTCATCATTCAAAGAGTTTTGTACAGCCCTTAAAGATAACAAGTCGTTTGCTAATGCTGATCGGTGAATGTGCTGGTGAAACGGAAACAAGCTTAATGCCGATGTTAAAGTTAACAACGCATTTACTGACGGTCTGTTAACGCTGCGTTGGTGAACCCGGCCCTAAAAGTTAAAACACAATTGGGATATGTCGTTTGCAAACGACTTGTTTATGTTACGGTGAGTAGTCGTTGAATTAATTCGACTGTTTTTTAAAAGCAGTCAAACAAGTCGATGGATTTAACATTTTTCAGTCGACTGCTGCGGTGCTGCCCATCTCCAAACAATTGACGACCAGAATCAATTTGTGCGTACTGTCAAGCTGTCCTCACAGTACCCGCTGCAATAGATGTAGAGATTCACATCACCACTCTATCTTATGATGGATGTCAGTACATAAAATCAGCCATAAGGCAACGGCAGTTTAACCACAGACAACGCTACAACTCTTCCATGCCTGCCCTCATGTCTTATCCACTAACCCCTTCCCCCCTCCCACACAGCACGCCACTGCTCTGACACAGTTGTTAGGCCTGCTACAACAACTCTCAGCCATAACCCTGTAAACTACAGCTAAACCAAACCCAGAACCCCCTAATACACTTCATTTGCAGAGCAATGAAAGAAAATCCATAAAACAACTCCGCAACAAGCTTCACAAAAACCTAAATTATAAACGAAAAGACTACTCCACAAACACCAAAATCAGTAAACCTCCCTCATTTCAGCCACACTACACCTTAAACAGACATAGAAGGCATAGTCATGACCCCTTCATGGAGTAGGCTATTGTCTAAACACGATCATGTCTCCTTCAACTTTACTGAAGACTTCATTAAATTCTATTAAAAATATCATAAACTCATTCCACAAATCTTAAAATCAGTATACATCCCTCATTTCAGTTACTCTATTCATTAAACAAACATAGAAGGCGTAGCCATGACCCCTTCATGGAGTAGGCTATTGTCTAAATCTGACCACGCATACTACAACCTTACTCTAATTCAAAATTACGGCTAAATGATCCATCTGACTGGGAGGCAAAGGTATTTACCGGCTTGCCTGGGATGATGTGCCACAAAACCGGTATCTGGAGTTCAAACATAACCTAAATATTGAATGACAATATTGAATTGTCCAATAACTTGGACAATTGGATTTAGGCTATTTCATTGAAAGAATCAACGAACTGTATAAAACTATAGGCACCTAAAGTTATACTTAACTTATTAATTAAAGCTCTACAATAAACATACAGCACAATAAATTGTAGAATGAAGTTATCTTGAAGTAGTCGTTTGATTAGAACGACTACTTAAATTCGAATGATTCCATTCGCTTGGAATTAGTCGTTTGCCAACGACTTGTTTCACTCGAATGATTTCCAACGATTGCTTTGGGATCAGTCGTTTACAACGACTACTTTTATTCGAATGAGTCCATTCGCTTGGAAGTAGTCGTTTGCCAACGACTTGTTTCATTCGAATGATTTCCAACGATTGCTTTGGGATCAGTCGTTTACAACGGCTACTTTTATTCGAATGATTCCATTCGCTTGGAAGTAGTCGTTTGCCAACGACTTGTTTCATTCGAATGATTTCCAACGATAGCTTTGAGATCAGTCGTTTGCAAACGACTTGTTTATGTTACGGTGAGTAGTCGTTGAATTCATTCGACTGTTTTTTAAAGCAGTCGAATAAGTCGATTGTTTTAACTATCGACTAATTCGACTGTTTTCAGTCGACTGCTGCCCATCTCTAGTGTCCGGTATTTCTTTCGTGATCGGTTTTGGTTTTGTGCGGCGGATTGTGGTGTAGTTTAGGCTGTGAGTTCGTGAGATAAATTGAACAGTACGAAATGGTGCGACGAGGCAGTGTGTCGATATCGTTGTGACCGCGGAAGCTAGTCAATTATGACGATGAACAATCATAAATTTGTTGGCAAGTTTGGCTGTGAGTATAGAGGAAGCGGCAAATGGCGGCCAGAACACGGACGACCAGAGCAAAGTCGTCAATCAAGATACCGATCAGTTGGTTGACGCAAAGCAAACGGAGAACAGGGATGGTGGTGCTGTCGGTGGATGTGGCCCACCAGGTATGCTGCAAAACATTGGGATGAACGAAATTCTTATGGCCTTAGCGCAAGCGACGGCAGACAACGCGAGGCTGATGCAGATAATGCAGGAGGCCAGTCAGCAGCGGCAGTACAGCGTCTTGCCAGTACTTTCGCACAACATAGCCAATTTCAACGGCTTGGAAGGTCCCGCAGCCACTAAAGCGTGGTTAAGTCAACTTGAGTCGACCGCAGTTTTACATCGCTGGACGCAAGAGGTGGCATTTGAGACGGCCCGCTCACATCTTGTTGGTGCGGCGCGCAATTGGTATATCAGCCAATTGGATGGAATTGTCAACTGGGCGACATTCCGGACAACTTTCAAAGAGACGTTCGTTGGGCAGAAGGCGTTGTGGCAGCGCTGGAAAGACATGGAAAACAGGGCTCAGAAGCAGAACGAAAACGTACGGGAGTACTTTTTCGACAAGATTCGTTTGTGCAAAGACGTCGGACTGGACGCAAAGGGGACAAAGATGCAGGTGGATATCGGGCTGTGGTCAAGGGATATCAGCCACATGATTTCTGGCAAAACGTATGCTGATCACAACGCCATATTACGAGACATCGAAGAACTGGAGGTGCTAGAAGAGGCGCGCAGCATCCGAGGTTCATCGTCGGCAAGTTACCGGCAGAAAACAGGTGGTAGCAGTGATAACAGTGGCAGCAGTGGCTTCAAGCGAGAGACAAAGACACTGGCAGAGGTTAGAATGAACGTCAACACTGCGAGTAACAACGCAAATAGGGGAAATAATTCAGGTAATTAATTCACGTGTTATCGTTGTAATAAAGGAGGTCATTTAGCACGTGATTGTTCAGAGAAGCGACTGGTTAAGTGTTTCTCGTGTCAGAGGTTTGGACATCTTGCTAAAGATTGTCGCGATAAGAAAGATGATACACTTGTCAAATCTGTGGACAGCACAAGCGCAGAAGACAAATTTGTGAAGTTTATTAAGAAGTTAAAGTTGGGAACACGGATTTAGACGGGTTGATTGACACGGGGTGTAGCGAAAGCACGATTCAAGCTTCAGTCGTGATTCAGGGAGCGTTGTGCGTAGAGAAAATATTTTGAAATGATTTGGCAAGAAAGAAAACGTAGTTACATCGCCCGGAGTTATCAATGAAACATTAACGATCGATGGAGTCACGGTAGAGAATACAAGATTCCGAATTGTTCCTGATGACGTGCAAAGACATGATGTAATTGTCGGGTTGATTTATATTTTGAGTCCGGGAGTAGCTTTCGTTCATTCAAAAGGTAATTTTCGTTTCATTAATGAGTCAAGTGATGACGGCCTGTTTGATATTCTTGAAGGGAATTTTGTGAAACCAAAAGCAAAAGAAAATGTGACAATTGGACCGGGAGAGGTTAAATTCATAGATGTTATTGTTGACAAGCGTGAGTTTACGTTACCGGTAGCTAACTTTAAGGATGACAAATGTGAAGTTCAGGCGAGTCAATTTCTTGACGAGTGCGCGATTCAGGTTGTAGACGACGGTCCGAAACTTGAAAAATTAGTAGAGCCAATTGTAGTGGATGAAATAAAGTTAGACGAGAACACATCAGGTGAACAGAAAAACCAATTACTCGAGCTTTTAAATGAGTATAGAGATTGTTTTGCGAAGAACGTGTCCGAAATCGGATGTATGAAAGATTTTGAAATGGACATTGTTGAGATTCCAGGCAGTGTCCCTGTCAGCGCGAGCGGGAGATAATGCGCGAGATCGTTGATGAGTATAAATCTGCGGGGTTGATAAGGGAAACGACATCACCCTAAACGAGTCCTTGTTTGCTGGTGAAGAAAAAGAACGCTACTCCCAGGTTAGTTGCTGATTACAGAGGTCTAAATGCACAGACATTTCGAGCGCAGTTTCCCTTACCAAATGTAGATGAATGTCTTGAGTTGATTCATGGATCTGAGTTGTATGCGACCCTTGACTTATCTCATGGTTATCTGCAGATGCCGTTGAAAGAAAGCGCGAAGTGCAAAACTGCATTTATTACTCCAGACATAACGGGTGAGTTTGAGCCAGTCATGTTCGGTCTAACAAACGCACCGTTCTATTTCGCTAAAATGATGGATCAGGTTATGGAAAAAATGAGAAATAAAGTTGCGATTTGCTATTTTGATGATCTTTTACTTTTTCGAAATGCTGGGCAGAGTTATTGAGAAAGCTTCTTGAAGTTTTTAAATTGTTTCGAAAAGCTGGATTAACTTTCAATTTAGCAAAGTGTGAGTTCGGGTTGCGTAAGATCGCGTACCTTGGGTATTAATTTAGCAAAGAGGGAATGCAACCGGGTTCGCTAACAATAGCAGCGATTAAAAAGTTTCCTGCTCCGACCGACGTAAGTGGAATCAGACGATTTATTGGTTTGTGTAGTTATTTCAGGAGATCCGTGGACAAGTTCGCTATGATTGTAATGCCAATTTCAAAATTGCTGAAGAACTTCTCGATTACAACAAAAATCTTAACTAAATATATACACTGGTTTTTCACACAACCACTCTTTCTTTAACGTTCTGTAGTTTTAATATACTGCGTACACCTCGTCTTATACAGGTTTCGTTACATTATCTGTATAATACAGTCGACTGATTAAGGTGAACTGTACTTAATTACATAAATTCGGGTTTAATAAAATTTAATAATAGTATTATAGACGTGAGTAGACAATCTTTCTCATGTTGTATTTCCGCTGAAACCCTCCTGTTAACACAGCTAAATCGTTAATTCACAAGAACTGAACTACTTGTATACAACGGCTCTTATCATGATACATGCCTTTTAATCAAAGAACAACAATACTTTTACTTCCTTAAAATGCGGAATTCCCTCGCCTGAGCACTCCATAGCTCTACAAAACCTCATATAACAGTATATATGGCATAAACAATTATCATCTACTATGATAAACAATAATCAAAAGGGACTAATTGTTATTAACATATCTTATGTAGGAATTTCTTTCAAATAATGGCATGACCCTCGGTATCATTGCACATGATTACTGGACTACAATTATACATACGTAAGTTCTTCAAACGAAACTTCCAATTGTAATGAACGATATTAGACAGTCGTGATTAACCTCCTAAAGTTTACTCCACAACAAGATAATCAACTGTTAACTCGTCTGTCGCAAATACATGTAATAAAAATAATACTCCTGTTTCATCTCACTTGTCTAGCTATAAATTGTTTATCGTTGTAATATCATATCCACAAAATGACTTGATGTTACACAAATAGGATAAAATAACACACATGTTATTTATAGTGTCAGATAGAATTCAATCCTGACCGGGATAAACTAGCTTTGAATTCCTAGCCAAAGATTTGAATAATCTTCTATCAAAAGGAAATTCCTCTAACATATTAAATGAACAAAGCTCTTAGCTTTACAAATAATAATAAGAAAGGTTTGTCAATATCGTAATGTTTTTCCACTCTACACAAAGAATGTTCATAGGAATTAAGACTTCGGTCTTATCAAACGACTAGTATTTCTTAGATCGTCGATAGTTTATGTACAATAATGATATAACAATATCATTCGATGTTTCTTCTTTTCTTGAAGTAATATGATGTTACATTAAAGTGCTCAAATTAAATTTAATAAGAATTTAAATTGAAGCTATGACACAATGTCAGATTACTTGGTTTAAATGAAAATATTAAAATTCGAGAATCGAAACGACTAATCTCCAATGAGGCAATATGGTTCCTCAAACAAAATTTTAATGTCAGTTCCACAACTGATCCGTAGAATAAAATTGAAAAATAGATGAAATGCAATCATCTTCTAAATAATCTTGCAGCATAAAAATCTCAACACACATCTGAAGTGTAAAATACATAAAAGCAATGAAATACATGAAATGTGGAAACATAGAAATATGTAATAAAATCGCCGAACATATGGAATAAGATTGCAGCTCAGAATGTCACTAATCAAGCTCTATATAACAATTGAGATACACTAATACCTTATTTAGACGAAATCTTGAAGTTCAATGTAAGTATTGCCACAATACTTTAGATGTTTCCTCAGAACAAGACACTGAGATGGATCTGCATTCGAACCTCGAATCGGCGACCTCAGAGATAAGAAACGTCTCTCTCTGGAATTCACCAACATTCGGCTGGGCTCGAACGACATCCTTCTGGCAAATTCTTCTGGGTTGCTGGGTTATATTTCCCTAGTATCTTGACAAATCTCTTCTGTAAAGTCTCCATTCTCCGTCGTAAATATGTATCGGCTTCATCATTGGAATATAATTATGGAAATATTCATATAAATGGTGAATGAAATGTTTCCATTGCTAATTGATGTTATATTAGTATTCAAGAATACGTTGTCTAACGAAGCTCCATTGTTGTATCCTAACTTCTGCTATTGAATATGTCTCTGGCGCATGACTGTTTAGTCCATCATATCAACAATATTAATTAAGTTGAATGATAATGTTTGAAGAATAATTATAGTCATACTGTTAATGTTTATGTGTTGCGCCAATACAAAAGTTCTCCACCACTGTTCACTTGAACTGCGTTTGCCAACTTCACGTTGCAATTTATAATGATCTTCAGCTCTGTTTCCAACACATTTGGAAATGTAACTAGACAGGCTGATATTGTCGAAACGGTGAATATTTAAGCGCTCGACTTTTCACACTATATAGTAGGCGACCTGTTCTTGATAAATGTTCACTTATTTAACTTCCAATCTCAATATTATAAGAGATATAATCACTACTATGTTCCTCGCAACTTCGCACAGAATGGAAGTGCGGTGATCTCTAACGCTCCACATAGCTATCCTCGCGTCTTCACAAGTCGACAATCGTCGCACTCGGACTAAGCTTTGGGATCTCCGTTAACCCAGTAAAATCACTTCCTCACTCTTCAAAGTCTGCTGGAATAAGAACCTCGATCCTTGGATCTCCCCCTCCAAGTCGTATTTTTGGCGGTCATATCAATCTCCCACCATAATTTTAGCGCGTAGATTACTAATGCTTATTACTGCGTAGATTAACCGATCTGCGGTTTTTAAAGTATCAGACATAATTTCTCTTAATATTCTCTTCATTACCAAATAAGAAAATCTTCTTCTAAGGGCCTAAATGCATAATTTCATCATGTTGTGTAATTAAAGTTGATCCCGTCTTCAATAAGACCTCTCCTCATTGGCTGTGGACTGGGATCCAATAGCATAATTTACAACAGTATTTATAATATTAATTTCCAAACTCGCTGTTGCTATGCTAAGAATAGCCTTCTAGAAGCGTCCATTGTGCAATCTATCACGTGATCGGGCTCTCCCACAGCGTCGAGCTTGTGACACGACCCTCTTGTGTCACACTTCCAGAAATTATATTTGCTAGTTAAATTTTATCATGGGGACGGAAAATACTCTCATTTTGTCCCTGAATAACTCAATTTACGGGGGCCCGTACCACCTCCTTTCGCCCGCAAATAGCCCAAGCTCTAGCTGCGTTTCCTGTTAGCTGTGTTCAGGTCCCCACTCACTTTAGTGATTTCACAGGCTTTGCGGTGACACTTCTCTCTAAAAATTGTTGGTATTTGATGTTGGACTTTCGTCCTATTATCCACACTTGTTCCTCAGTACGAAACCCACTTCCCTTTACTTCTCTCTTCATCTTCCCTTGTGGGTAAGGTCGATTCCTAGCAAAAACCTACCCAAACAGCCTGGTGTTCTTCACCCGATACCTCCTGGACAGCGTCCATTTTCCGTGGTTCATTTGGATCATGTGGGTCCGTTTTTTAACGACAGCGTGAGGTAACAAGTATGTGTTGGGAATAGTCGACATTTTGACACAGTTCGTCCAGCTGGAGGTGGTGCGGAATGTCAATGCGAGTACTACGGTGCGAAAAGTAGGGCAGTTTGTTGAGCGATTCGGAGCGCCGGCTCGTTTTGTGACTGATCGTGGAGCTGCGTTCACATCTGCAGCATTCAAAGAGTTTTGTGAGAAAAACGGTATTCGTCATACCTTTAATTCGAGTCGACATGCGCAAGCTAACGGCCAGATCGAGCGAGTAAACCAAGTTATAATCCCGGCATTGCAAACGAAGATTGTAACTGATGCGAGTGATTGGGACGGAGACATTAAGGGTCTGGAGCGAGATTTGAATACGTCTGTCCATAAGACAACTGGCAAAACGCCTTTCGAGTCACTGTATGGTTATAATCCAAAGTTTGAAGCAGGGCAAACGAGACACTTGACTATATTGGTAGCGAACCTTATAGATTACCTGTGGAAATTCAAGACGAGATTAGACATAACATCGAGAAAGAGCAAAGATTGTACAAAGTGCGATACGATCAGAAGCGAATGAGAGATGATGTGAAGTATAGCGTGGGTGACGTTATTTACGTTAAAACAAACCCAATCTCGACAGGCGATTCCACAAAACTACAGAGTCGATATCGTGGCCCTCTGGTTGTCACGGAAGTGCAGCCAGGAGACACCTATCGAGTCTCGAAATTAAACGATAACGATAAGCGGAAATTAGATACTACCGCGCATGTGAGCCAGCTTAAATTCTGGCGAGGATGGGTTTCAGATAGTGATTGTGATGTAGAGGAAGGGAGTGAAGACAGCGAAAAGCAGGCTAAGAAAGTAGTCGAAAAAGAGCGAGATCAGACGGAAAAGTATCAAACAAAAATGTCAATTTAGGGATGGAAACTAAACCTTTGAATCAGTCTAAAGAAACTGTTAAGCGTAGCCAACGACAGAGAAAACTACCAAAGTGATTCAACGACTACGAGTTGAAAGAGTTTTATTATTAGCATTGCAAAATTATAATTAGCTGTAAGATAAAGTGTGTAATATGATTAAGATGAAAATGTAAAAAGAAAAAAAAAAACTATTTTGTAGCCTACTATTAATCATGAATTGAAATTTGTGAGTACGTCAAGACTGGCCGAATGTTAGGAATTTCACGGAGAATATATTGTACCCTTTTGAACATAGGACCTTCAGGACAGGATTCTAATCTCAGGGGTGGTGCGTCCTACTTGAAGCTAATAACTGTCCTGGGATACATCACTTGGAAGATCAACAGGGCTGATTAATAAATCATCACACACAGGATTTAAAAAAAACCAAAGGAAAAACAACTTTATTAACACTGTTAAAGAAATACAAAAAAAAATTGAAAAGGAAGCTAAAATCAAAAATATTAACTCAAAACAATCAAAAATTTAGAATGAGAAACTATCCAAAATTGAACCAATCTCCAAAACAACTTAACGAATTACAAATCTTGAAATAAATCCAAAAGAAAACCAAAATAACGAAAAAAAACACGTTAAAACAATCCAAAAGATCAAAAAAGTAAAAATAATTTTAAAAAAATGTCAAAACTAAAAAAAAGAGTAATTAATTTCCAATTAAATTAATCAACCTCAATTAAATTAATTACATTTCGATTAATCAACCATAATTGAATTAATTACATTTCAATTAATCACCCATAATTAAATTGATTACATTTTAATTAAATCAATCAATTAAATTAATTATAATCCAAATAAATCAATATTAATTAGATTAATCATCAATTCAAACACTCTGTGAATCAAATAATATTCAAATCAAATCAATTGAACTTTAATTTAACTTTGAATCCCATCATTTATCAAATCGATTACCAATCAATTAATCCAATCTCTCAATTAAATAAACGACCAATCAGTGATCATATGCCAAGATGAAAATCAATCTGATCTGACCATAATTAATATTCACTGTAATACATTCCACACCTCTGAATTCAATATTCCAAATACCATGGCATCTTGCCGTTGTATGCCAATTAATTAATACACAAACCTCAAACCATTGGCATATCCACCATTAAATTAGGGCTTCCATAATTATAATATTCATGAGATAATCATCTCATGAAATGATCTGACAACATTGCCCATGTGATCCCTTTTGGTGGATTACGACACTTTCACCAGATCACCATACTTATATATCCATTATTCATAACTACAACGTTTGCCCTTCAAATGAGTATGAAATTTGGCACATTTATACCTTTGAGCCTTTAAGCATACATCAATGCGTACTTATAAATGCCAACTGGCAAATTTACACTCATATAACCCCAATGAGATTTGAGTTTGAGATGTGCTACACTGTTACTTAAAATAAACACAAAATACCTCAGAAATATGATCAACCAAGGATTGAACTCAGGACTCGTAACAAAATGATCCGGGTCCAGGATTCAATACTGTCTGTCAAAGTTTTATGGGCGTGTACTAACTATACACATACATACAACTCGAGATGCTTGCGAGTATCAATGGCAAAACAAAATAGCTTAGCGTAAGACAAGAAAATAAGGAAACCAAAATGAATGCCAGCTGTATGCAGCAAATTTGCATATTCCAGATACCAAAAAAAAATTCTATGCTCGCATACCGCACCGAGCGACAAAAATTAAACAACGGTGGGTGTATCTTGTCAACGATGCCTGCGACTCTACAATAAACAACATAACACAAATATGTATTTACAAGTTGAAATGCTAACAGGAAAAATATATATACTCGTAGGCTTCGAAGCAAGGACTCTCACTTACCTTTTTCAGAGCATTGCACGTTCACAGACGCTTGCTAATATCCGAGAGAGAGCAATCAACTTCACGAAGAGGCAGTGGCGGTTTCTGGGTATTCGCCCTGGAGCCAGTGCACACCCATTCTTGAAAAATTGCCGTTCACATTTGAATTTTACGAATATAAAAATTAATATAAGATTTTATGGTAGTATAAAGCGTTAACAAATGTCCAGAATAACGCTTTTTTACATTTAAATGTACCGCGTTCGTTGCGCCTCACTGCACGTTGCTTGTGTGCTGACTCAGGTATCATCAAATATCGCCGTTCGCCACCTGCAAAATTGTAGCCAGCGTTAGGCTTGACGGGAGGAGAGGGGATGGCAAGAGGGGAGCGGGGATGTGTGTTTACTATAACAGAATCGGAGCCAAATCCTTGCCTGGCGAATTGTACTGCGCATGCTCCGTTTTTTTTTTCATCTCCTGTCGCATCTGATTGACAGACGAAGAAGCGTTGACCGCTAGCCTGTAGGAGCTACCGCACTATCTGTTGGTGAATTGTTGTACCAAGTAGAGTTTCATGCGCAGATTGAAGTGGTTTGAAAGGTTGTGTCTTTACGCAGCTAGCGCCACTGCCATTTGATTTTCAATGTGCATTTAAAAAACCACAATCATGCAGCCAACTGTATGATATTATATAGTCTATAGTTGTAACAGTGAATTCAGTTTCATTACATTTCTTTATAATTTACAGATTTTTAAGGTCCAGTAATTTGGAGGATTAACGCAGCCTATTATCTTGTTGATCTTGGACGTGGCAAGTATTTGTCACAAGTGTGTTTCTAAAGTGTGGAATATTTGAGTGCGTGTGCATTATTACGTAATTGATAGCTTATCCTCCCAGCTTGGCTTCACCCACTGACATAGCTAGAATCATTCCTCTACCGTCGGAAGGATGGTGTCTGGGAGGCAAACACTCTTTTTCAGCAAATGCAACTGGGGATGGTGACATGTGACCGCAAACATGGGTCTAATTCAGGGTCAAAGAAGAGATTTTGATCGTTGGCCTGAAAGGAACCGTCCCGGTATTTGCCTAGTGATAAAAATGAAAAACCACGAAAATCATTTTCAGGACGGCCGAGGTGGGATTCGGGATTATTATCGCTACTGTTCAGGCTATTACATCGTCTCAACTTACTTACTCTGCAAGAAAAGGTGGCCATATAATAAGAAATGGGAAGACCTATTCCAAACCTGAATTTAATTCAAACATCCCTGTGCAAAGCGAAGGTTAGAAATCGCTTATTCCATGATGAAGTTACAGCAAGTTAGTATGAGTGGGCTTGTGGCTGTGAACTAACCAACTGGATGTATTGCTTACCGTGCTTAAAGTCGTGCTACGTGCACAAGAAAAGAAAATCCCCATCTGCACGCTGGAAGCGGAGGTAGATTTCACCGGGCAAAGAAAAATGCTTGGAATTCACTAAATTTGCCAATTGTTGTACAGTATACCTACGAAAGTTACACATGTTTAGCATACAGCATCTTCTTATAATACCTGAAACATTTTGCTCATCCCTTGGTGCAAGGGTGGGTCATATCAAATATTCTTTCAGGCAAAATAATGTTGTTACATTTTAGAGGGGTATTGGCCATTTTAAACTGTTTTGATATTGTGCCTATTAAGGGAGGTATGATTTCTTTTCTCTAAAAACTCCATTTTCCCCACCCCTTTGGTCAAACTTACGAAGATAAGCATTTGGCCCTTATTCCAAAAATAGTACGAACTTTGAATGGATTCAGTTTTTAAAATACTATGAAAGTTATAGCAATATTTCACTCCCTCCCCCATTTCCAACCCCTTGGTCCGATTTTGCCCGTTAGCGAACCCGACCGAGATTTTGAATGGTTATATTTTATGTAGGCCTGTACATATACATTATAATATTAACTTTTGAACTGACGGTGGTTTTGGGATCTGTGGGATGTAAAACGCGAAGATATGTCAATTTTTTTCCGGATGTCGAAATGGTACCCTTTGCAATAGGTAGCTTTCTAATGAAATCTAACTAAAATCGACAAATGTGAACAATCAAAAGCCTACATGAATGCAGAATTGGAATTACAAGTACTAGGAAAGTAACAAATCAGACAACAGCTTCATTGTGCATTCAGGAGGGAACATAGAACAGCAAAATATCGAGGTGTCGAAAAACCAACTCCAAGTGCCACTAGATGCATATCTAAGCATACAAAATAGAGTAACATAGTGAGGAGACAGTTATTTTGTATGCTTAGATATGCATCAAATTTAGACTTTTTTTTAAGAGTGCACACCCACAATTTTTCTTCACCAGCCGCTACTGCGAAGAGGGAAACCAATCACCAAACGGATCCCCTTATAATAAAAGTCACCATTATTATTATTATTATTATTATTATTATTATTATTATTATGATTATTATTATTGCTATCAATATGATTATCACCTTTAATTATTACTGCCGTGATGGAATCAACTATCCAAAGGTTACTGGGTATCGGTACCCTAAAATAAATTTGGTCTTGAAATCCATGAATTATTATTATTATTATTATTATTATTATTAATAATAATAATATCCACCTGGTTATTAATCTATTTGAATAAAATCTTCGCGGCAATGTCATGACACAAAAGGTTATTGGATTAGAGTACCCTTTACATAAGTTTACCCTCAACTCGATAACAAATTATTATTATTATCATTATTATTATTATTATTATAATTGACATAAATATTATCACATTTGAGCCTCCGTGGCTTAGGCGGCAGCACGCCGGCCTCTCACCGCTGAGTCCGTGGTTCAAATCCCGGTCACTCCATGTGAGATCTGTGCTGGACAGAACGGAGGCAGACAGGTTTTTCTCCGGGTACTCCGGTTTTCCCTGTCAAAATTTCATTCCAGCAGCACTCTCCACTATCATTTCATTTCATCTGTCATTCATTTGATCATTGCCCCAGAGGAGTGCGTCAGGCCTCGGCAGCCGGCACAGTTCATATCCTCGCCGCTAGATAGGGGCTTCATTCATTCCATTCCTGACCCGGTCGGAGACTGGAAGCAGGCTGTGGATTTTTTCATTATCACATTTAATACCTTTATACTAGACTTGGATGACAAGGTTAGTGCACTACAGTACCATATGTGGATCTCAATCGTGAGTTAATTTTTGGAAATGAATCTGGATATTATATAAGTTTCTCTGACTAAGGAATCAGCTGTCACCATGACTGTCAAACTAGCCTCCTTTGAAACGCAAAGAGTCCCGTTATGGAGAGGGGCGGGGTGTGTACGACCTTGACAAGTGCTACCGCATTCAGACACTAAATGCTGTGGGCTCCCCAAACTGCACTCTTAGTAAGATACACAAGCCTGATGGAAACACAAGGAGAAATGACCTCACCGTCTAGATAGTCTTTGGTTCGACCTGAGTGGAACCTGGTCTTGGAGCAATAACATCATCATGGTTCTATTTATCACACAAAACCTGTACACATAGTTTAATCTCACCTGTTTCACAGAGTATGCCCAATCTACCTCACTTACCTTCCTTTCCTTTTCAGTTGGCAATCGAGTGACATATGGCTGTGTCACCTGCAACTTCTTATACCTTTTAAAATACCATTATACCATTTTAATTATTCCTCGTTGAACCACCGGGGCCTCATGGAACTTCCCGGTATCACATGGCATACATTCAAACTATGTTCTCATTAACATACCACGATTAAGCCGATGTTCAGCTTGCTCTCCCAATACACTCAGAAGGATACCCTAAATATTTCTCCTACTCAATACCACCCTTACCTGCGTTAATCTAAGAGAAAGGACGCGTCAAATCATCCCTGACACAGTTCAGAGTGCATCTGTATGAACAATTACTACCACATGCGTCGTAATAAAGACATTAACATTTAGACTTCCTCCCCTTCTATCCATACCTGACATCATTGTTACTCTCGATATTGATATTATTATCCCTAGTTGACGTCATGCTTATTATTATTATTATTATTATTAATAACCCGCGTCATTAGTGTGTCTATAAATTTTACATTCTTTAAATCTCTCTCTTTCTAAATCTACGTGCCTTTGCTCTTTCCGGCGCCTTCATCCTGGGGCTGAAATACATACAACATAATGGGGTGAACACATGCATTCCTATCAGTGTACAATTTGGCGCGGTTTGCGAACAAACATCATCGCTAAGCATCTCCTGAATTAAACAAAATAGCGTTCCGTCGTCACGGATACACTTAACCAACCACAAATGATACTTAAACTAAAAAAAAATCTAATATTATACTAAGACGAATATCTATTCCTATATCAAACTATAATAAACACGGCCCATAAAACTATGACATAGATAATTAATGGAAATTAATACTCATCATACCTCCAGCGTTGGTCGTTGGAGAAGTATAAATTCTGTCCTAAAACTTCTCCATACGGGAGAACGAAACGCGTCAGGCGAAAGCCTGGCCAAAATAACTACTGTGGTCAAGAAAATTAGACTGAAACGGTGCGGGGTTATTGGGCATGAAATACGTGACTAGAAAACCAATATAGGGAGCAATGCATTAACAATTTTTATTACTAATAATAAATTTATAATAAACAAACAAATTGCACTTAAGTGCTTATTACAGAAATTAACAATTATAAATGTAGCAAAGTGTGAGGGCCTGATTACAGAACCCAGATTATAGCAAGGTCCATGAAAAACTTGCTTGATTGGAGAAAAGTTGAGCTTAATATATAAAAATACAGTTTAAAAAGAGAGAACCATAAAAATAATTAAGAGTGTAATAACTGGTATGATATAAGCTCTTTATAAAATTAAACTTATCTTTGAAGAGAGTTGAAGAGCCAGCTCCTTAAAAAGTTCCAGCTAGCACACGTTGATTTAAAAGTCTTCACGGTTTTCTTGGAAGGAGGCGTACATGGCCTAGAGTTATGTGCACCATCGATAAAATGTCAACTTTCTTTTCTTGCGCAGGAATGACATTTATAGTTTCCAAGAGCTGATCCAGAGATATTTTGAAGGACGATTCCAAGTATCCCCTCTAAGGTGAAGTTGAAGAGTACAGCGGCTGGCAATTATTCTTGCCATCTTGAGCAATACGTCATGGTGCAGATCTTGTGACGTAACTGCTCGCTAGCGTAGATATCAGCGATGGTGTCATGAGAGGTAGCGGTGACCAGCGGGTTGAAGCGATCAGCAGTGGTGAATCAGAAGTGTTGAAGTGGTTCAGAAGTGGCGGTTGATCCGAAGTGATGAAGAACGCCAGCAAGCGGCGTCTTAAATAGGGACCATAGAACTCTCTCGAAGTTTGGAGATCGCCCGACCAGACAAAGACCTGCCATTGGTCGAACGAAAGTCAGGGTGACGTCAGTCGACACTACTCAGCAGACAGTGGATCAACCAGTAGATGTCTGGTATGTCATGAGTGAGGACGCCTGAGATAGCGAGACTGAAACACTCGAGGTGAGAACTATAATATCTATGAATAAGTGATTGATAACAAGATTATGCATATGGTTAAAGCAATTAACAATTGTAAATAAATAATTACCATTCGGGGATCTCAGTAACAATAAATAAAATTTGACCGACAAATGGGCCAAGCTAAACATTGAAAGTATCACAAAAGTGATCATGCTCCGAGAACTCCGAATGAAAACAAACAAAAGAATCAGTCAAAGCAAAACATGGATAACAGACGAGGAGAAACTAAGACTCGAAAGGCAAAACAGAAATAGCAGAGATGGGTCTAGTATAACGACCTTTACTAGTTAAAATATCAATAACTCTGACGCGTTTATCACGGCCAAAGTGGCAGTGAATAACTCTACCTAGGTTCCACACGAGAGGCGGAGATGGGTCTCGAAGAAGAACCATGTCCCCCACTCGTACATCTGGTTGAGGAAGCCGCCATTTCTCACGCCTATTTAGCAAGCTGAGATATTCTAACTTCCATCGGCGCCAAAAAGAACAGCGCAAAGATTCTACCTTTCTCCAAAAGATAGGCAAGTTAGGATCACAGCGTCGAACCAGCAAAGGCGGAGTAGCAGCAAGCGAACAGCCAATCAGGAAGTGAATGGATGTTAAAGGTAAAAGATCCTTAGGATCGTTTGAAAGAGGGGTCAGAGGTCTGGAATTTACAATACCTTCAATTTGAATAATCAAAGAGTTGAATTCCTCATAAGAAAGTATGGTAGGACCAAGAGTTTTCTTAAGCTGTCTTTTAGTAAGTTTGATGCAGGACTCCCATCGGCCCCCATGATGGGGAGCATAAGGCGGGGTGAAATGCCATTTGAAACCTTTAGAATAGGAAAAGTTGGAAATTTTTTCTTTAGCAGAAGGGGAGCTTAACACTTTTTTCCAGGAGATCAGAAGCGCTTACAAAAATTTTTGCATTATCTGAAAAAACTTCAGATGGAACACCCCTTCTAGCAGCAAATCTAGAAAAGGCGGCCAGAAAGTAGGATACAGAAGCGTTCGTAACCAACTCAAGGTGGATAGCTCCCGTCACCATACATACAAATAACGAGATGTAGAGTTTACCTAAGATTTTGCGCTTAGATGAAGAGGGATTGGTCTGATATATGTAAGGACCTGCGTAATCGATCCCAGTAAGAGCAAAGGGCTTACTAGGTTCTGAACGAAATGGAGGTAAATTACCCATAATCTGCGTGGCGGGCCTTGGTTTAACCTTGAAGCAAGGTATACACTTTTTGACAACAGAAGAAACCTCATGAACGCCATTGATGATCCAGTAGAGTTCACGAATTAGACAGAGCAAGGTGCGAGTGCCAGCATGAAGGAGTTTATAATGAAACTTTTTTATTATAAGGGTAGTGATAGGATGCTTTGAAGGAAGGATGATGGGATGCTTTTTCCCATCCTCACAACTAGACATAGCTAGTCTTCCACCCACACGTATTATGCCGTCCTGGTCTAGAAAAGGAGTGAGTGGTGAAAGCCTGCTAGACTTGGGTAAATCTTTACCACTTATAAGAGCTTGCTTTTCAGGAGCAAATACTTCCTGCTGAACAAGTAACAAAATCTTGCAAGTAGCAAATTCTAACTCTACTCTGGAAAGAAAGGGTTGAGGCTTCAATGGTTGATCAATTACTAAATATTTCCATCGGAAGATATAAGACACTACACGAATCAATTTATCAAATGAAGAGTATCTATGAAAAAGGCTAGTAGAAGTAGAAGTAAGATGCGACGTGACAGGGTCATTACGGGCATCAGGTATTTCTTCTGCAGATTGATTAGCTAAGCGAGGCCAGCAAGATGATTCCTGACTTAGCCAAGGAGGACCATTCCAGTACAGGTCTGAAGAAATCAATTTTTTAGGCGTGCAACCACGTGATATTATATCCGCGGGGTTTTCACGGCTAGGAACATGTCTCCATTGTTCAGAATGAGAGACTTCATGAATCTTAGAAACGCGATTTGCCGCAAAGGTATTCCAATGAGAAGAAGGCTTGGAAATCCAAGCTAATACAATAGAAGAATCGCTCCAAAAAAATGTGCGGGAAAATTTTAACTTTAACCTGACATTTAGTTTAGTAGCTAATTCTGTTGCAATTAAGCAGAGCATAATTCTAATCTCGGCAATGATACTGTTTTAAGTGGAGCAACCTTAGATTTAGCGCACACTAAATTAGAAAATCCAGGGAAAGTATCTGAGGAACGTCCTACTATGTATGCACAACAGCCATAAGCTCGTTCTGAACTATCAGAAAATACATGCAGGTCATACTGCTGGTATAAGGGATTAGAAATTAAAGGGCGGGGTATAGAAACCTTGGAGAGATCCAGCAAACTGCTGCGATACTCTAACCATTCTTCTACAAGAGGAAGGGGGAGATTTTCATCCCAGTCTGATTTTAATGACCAAAGCTTTTGCAAGAACATTTTTGCAACAATAACTATAGGAGCAATATATTGCAAAGGATCAAAGATCTTTGCGATTTCTGACAGAACTTGTCTCTTAGTTACAGGGGGAGATTCTGACAGATGTACCTGATAAGAAAAGGTATCAGAGGAAGGACACCAAAAAACACCCAATGCTTTTACGGCTGCTTCATCAGTAGGAATGGCAACAAATTCATCAACTGGGACCTCTGATGAAAATTTTGATATAAATTCAGTGGAATTTGAAGTCCATTTATGGAGCGGAAAACCACCTCCTAGGAGTAGGGATTTCAAATCTTCGCACACAAGGAGCGCTTCAGAAATATTAGGGAAAGAGCACAAGAAATCGTCGACATAAAATGCCGTTTTTAATGACTCAGAGGCCAAAGGATGATACAGATGACCATCTTGCTCGGCTAACATGTGGAGAGACCTAATCGCAAGAAAGGCTGAAGGCTTCAGGCCATATGTCACAGTCTTCAATCTAAATATCTTTATGGGTTTGGAACTCTCATCGCGCCACAATATTCTTTGCAGATCTTGCTGCTCAGAATTTACGAGAATCTGCCGATACATCTGCTTAATATCTGAGATTACAGCAATAGGAAACCTTCGAAAATTAAGCAAAACAGAGGTGAGATCTGTTTGAATCGCGGGACCACATTTCAAGGTATCATTTAAAGAGATTCCATTGGAATCTGGTGATGAGCCATTGAAAACTACTCTTATATTGTCTTGCGTTAAGGAATTTTTCCATACCGGATGATGATTTAAATAAACTATTTCATTTAAAGGATGGTCAATTTCTTCTGATTTAGAAATTACCTCCATGTGATTGGATGATTCGTATTCCTCCATAAAGGAAGCATACTGAGTTTTGACAGAAGCATCTTGTTTGAACCGATTTTCAATAGCAAATAGTGCCCTAAGTGCTCTGGAATGCGAGCCCGTAATGGCGGGAGGATTGGGAATACGTGGAAGAGTTACTATAAATCTGCCTTCAGTATTACGGACAGTGGTTTCCTTATATAACTTTTCACAAATTTCGTTAGAAGAAGAAGAAGAAGAAGAAGAAGAAGGAGAAGAAGAAGAAGAAGAAGAAGAAGAAGTAGCCTGAACATTCTCAAGATCACAGAACTTGGTTAGCTCTTGGCTCAAATCGGTACCAACAAAATAACAATTCGATACAGTTTGAATAGGATTACGGTATATTTGGCCAGTAGCAATCCAACCAAAATCAGTTTCGCGGAAGAAAACATTAGGAGCAATTTTTACTTTATTGGAATGAAGACATTGCCAAAATACGCTTGAGCTGAAAAGAAGCTCTACGGATGAAGCTCTGTTGAAATGAGGGTCAGCTAGCTGGAAAAAATTCGGGATATTCCAACTTTGAATAGGATAAGAAGTGCCAGGAATATTGTTGCCTATAGACTTGATAATCAAACAATCTAATTGCAACTGCGTACCAAGATTATTAGAGTCCTTAAGATCCACTTTAGCAAAGCTTAAGGATTGTGATTTAGAGCAGTTTATTCCTGTAACCTCTATTGAGGTAGGATGTTTTGGAAGGCCTAACTTTTGTACCAACGATTCATTAATAAAATTGTTGGTAGCGGCATTATCCAATAATCCCCTAACAGATACCCATTTTCCGTGAGAATTTTTCAATAGAACCTGCACGGTAGATAATAAAACCTGGACTTTGCCAAGCGAGGTAGAACTTTGAGCATACGACTGCGCACTATTTTGAGAAGTCTCCGAGTTAGACTTGGTATTGGAACTGCTTGGTCCTGATAACCGTGGTCTTTCATGCCTGTGCAAAAGTGAATGGTGTCTTGCCCTACAATGAAAGCATAAACGTTGTGAACGGCAATTGTTTAACATATGCGTTCCTGACAAACAGTTGAAACAATGTTTTTTGTTCGTAATGAACTTTCGTCTTTCATCTACTGATAAAGATTTAAATTCATCACAATTGTATAAATTATGCGATTGCTGACACAGACCGCACGTTTGCATTTGGTTAGGTGACCGAGCATCAACAGGAAGAGCCTGTGATCTTAAAATTCTTTGATTAGAACTGCTAACCTTATGTTTTGAGAAGGCTTTTGAATCTGAACTACTAGTTTTTTGATTAGCTATGGCGGAAAAGACTTGGCTTCTGGCCTTCAAAAAGTTAATAATCGCCTCATAAGTGCATTGCAAATTCTGGGAAAGTTCTGTTTCCCAGGCTTTTAATGTATTTGCATCCAATCTTGCAGAAATGAGGTGAACTAGAAATAAATCCCAGTGATTTACAGGTTGGTTTAAATTGGACAATGCTCTGACGTGTAACTCTGCGGTGTCAATCAACTTACGAAGTGATAAACTGTTATCTGCTTGCACGTTAGGTAACTCGAATAAGCTTTGTATATGGCGTTGAATAGATAAACGAATGTTCCCATATCTATCCTTAAGAAGATTCAGAGCAACTTCATAATTATCACTAGTCAAAGAAAGTGCTTGAATCAGGTTAAGTGCGTTGCCTTGAACTGCCAGACGCAAGTAGTGAAATTTTTGTATTACTGGTATAGAAGTATTCTCATGTACTAAAGAATTGAATAATTCAAAAAATGGTTCCCATTCTATGTCTTTACCAGTAAATTTGGGTATTTCTAATTTGGGTAATATAATGCGTGAAGAAGATGTATAAGATGCTGCAGAAGTTTGATCTTCTTGTTTTTCTTTTAAAGTTAAAGCCCTAATAAGCTGTTTAGCTTCAGCAAATCCCTGATAGTATAATTTTTCAACTTCCAACCTATCACTTTGCTGGTCCGGATGCTGAGTTTCTATACTGCAATGTATCTCATCATATTTCTCAAAGGCTTGTTCATAATTCTTAAGCCTCTGCGAAATTATGTCAAGATTATGCTCTTGGGGTTCGAGTTCCGTTAAGAAAGTACGAAACCGTGTGAGCTTGCCCTTGCAAGAGGCTCTGGAGTTGCTAAGTTTTTCATCAAGGTTAGGCATATTACAAGTTGTTTGTTACTCACGTCAATATTGTGACTTCGAGTACTGGAAGTCAGAGGATGACAGCTTGCTATGTAGTAAGGTTTAGTCTGATGCGGAAGAAACCGGCTTAGCTTACGTTTCTCTCCTCTGCCGCACATGCGCCTTAAGCTGAAACGTACAATGTGAATTAGTGTTGAAACACAATTAACAAAAATTGTTAATGCAAAATTCACAATATTAAACTTATATAGGTATCCAGGGTGCAACAGATATGTTTCCCGGGGGTGAGGCACCAATAAAATGGTGCAAGAAAATTAGACTGAAACGGTGCGGGGTTATTGGGCATGAAATACGTGACTAGAAAACCAATATAGGGAGCAATGCATTAACAATTTTTATTACTAATAATAAATTTATAATAAACAAACAAATTGCACTTAAGTGCTTATTACAGAAATTAACAATTATAAATGTAGCAAAGTGTGAGGGCCTGATTACAGAACCCAGATTATAGCAAGGTCCATGAAAAACTTGCTTGATTGGAGAAAAGTTGAGCTTAATATATAAAAATACAGTTTAAAAAGAGAGAACCATAAAAATAATTAAGAGTGTAATAACTGGTATGATATAAGCTCTTTATAAAATTAAACTTATCTTTGAAGAGAGTTGAAGAGCCAGCTCCTTAAAAAGTTCCAGCTAGCACACGTTGATTTAAAAGTCTTCACGGTTTTCTTGGAAGGAGGCGTACATGGCCTAGAGTTATGTGCACCATCGATAAAATGTCAACTTTCTTTTCTTGCGCAGGAATGACATTTATAGTTTCCAAGAGCTGATCCAGAGATATTTTGAAGGACGATTCCAAGTATCCCCTCTAAGGTGAAGTTGAAGAGTACAGCGGCTGGCAATTATTCTTGCCATCTTGAGCAATACGTCATGGTGCAGATCTTGTGACGTAACTGCTCGCTAGCGTAGATATCAGCGATGGTGTCATGAGAGGTAGCGGTGACCAGCGGGTTGAAGTGATCAGTAGTGGTGAATCAGAAGTGTTGAAGTGGTTCAGAAGTGGCGGTTGATCCGAAGTGATGAAGAACGCCAGCAAGCGGCGTCTTAAATAGGGACCATAGAACTCTCTCGAAGTTTGGAGATCGCCCGACCAGACAAAGACCTGCCATTGGTCGAACGAAAGTCAGGGTGACGTCAGTCGACACTACTCAGCAGACAGTGGATCAACCAGTAGATGTCTGGTATGTCATGAGTGAGGACGCCTGAGATAGCGAGACTGAAACACTCGAGGTGAGAACTATAATATCTATGAATAAGTGATTGATAACAAGATTATGCATATGGTTAAAGCAATTAACAATTGTAAATAAATAATTACCATTCGGGGATCTCAGTAACAATAAATAAAATTTGACCGACAAATGGGCCAAGCTAAACATTGAAAGTATCACAAAAGTGATCAGTCGTCATCCTCTCCAGCAATAGATGTCAGCAACCCCTAGCCATGTGCCTTTCACACCATACCGGCACTACACATATTCACATTCAATGCACTACTCCACTAATTGATTGATAATCATGATTAGCACTAAATTTCACCTTATTCTTACAAAAAGATATAACACTATTGGTACGTCTATTGTACTTCCGTACCTTATCCAACACGTGTACGTTGCATCACAATACACCTTTCATATAAAAATCGGGCTAGGATTGCGCAGCACTCGTTAGATCACACGCCACTACTTCTGTTATTCCACTCTTCACTTGCGCGCCGGGCTGACGACCTCGATGCGTTCTCTCTTCCCCCTGTTCATTCACAGAACTGTCCTGGTTCCAGCGGCGAGGGTTCGAGTCTCGGGCGAACAACTGCGCTCCTCCCAACTTCTGCGACTGACAGTACTGCTTCCACAGCTATACAACTTGTGTTAACATGTAACACTGCAAGCTCTCCCTGTACACATATGCTGCCTACTAAAATTACTACTGTTTATCTGAGCTGTTCAGCCTGCAGCCTTGAATCATACTGACCATTTACATACAACTGAGTGTCATTGTCTGTAGCGTGAAAACTGCATGACGACTGACTGTAAACTGACTTATCGCGAGTGCTTGTAACTGTTTATCGAAATGTGTCGAACTGCACAACATCACATTGCGAACACCTCAACAGTCTCGAGCGGGCTCGCGAAACTAAGCATCAACTACCATTCACTCGCGTGCTAACTGCGTGACAACCAAACTGCGGAAGACTATCTCCTCCCCATGCGGTCTGCTGAAAAACTCCCCTCTGCACTGCGCAGGGGTGCAATATATCTAAAACATGGCTACAGAGCACCTGAAGATCGTTCCACACGCAAGAGCTCCGTATTCCAACACATTTATTTCAAAACACTGGGTACACATTATTCGTGATAGTAAGGTCCGTCGAATCATAGGATTACGATCGATAATCGATCGTAATTTTAGGGGATATCAACACTGCGTCCTCCGGACTATTTGTGGCGAAATAGACGCCATCCCCACTCTCACAACAAACTCTCCACCCCAGACGGATCCGCGGAAGGATCTCAGTTCTGGACCACTGATTTATTAATTTTTTTGATGATTTAATTATTCTGTTCATCTGTAAAAAATCTCAGGATTATTTCTGGCTTATTGTTGTCAATGGTTCGATCCTGGGTGTTGCCGTATCGTAGAAATGAATTAATTTCGCTATTTAGGGGCGTGGCGAAACCAGAATAAGACGTACTACAGAAACTTCCAGAACGTAATCTGATGCAAGCCTCTCCGAAAGTCCTTGAGCGTACACCTGCGTGGCAAATGCGCGTTATAGAAGTATGTTCTCGAATAGCCTTTGTCTGCGAGTTCCATGCGACGTTCCCTCGGTTTGTCAAGTGGCCAGTTGCATGACTCGTCCCAATAACACTGCGGCAGGAGCTTAGCATGATTAAAATGACGCAAAATCAGACTTCCTTTTCCCCTGCAAATCTAGGCTCAATTAAACGCTGTTTCTAGCATTACTGAAATCTCTGCGACCTTAGCCTATGGCCGTTGGTTAAGGGCGCATCTCCCCACCTCTTGGTCTTTGAAAAACTATCTACAGGATTTGATAGTTTTTCCAACACTCACAACTTCACCACTGTTTTGACATCCGTTCCATATTGCAGCGTTTAAACGTCACGTGCGCGTGCCTGCCCATGCAACTATTTAGGTTATTCTGTCTGGGAACACGCCATTGTTTTGGCAATGATAATCTGTCGTCTTCCTTTGAACCCATACTTCCATCGTTCTTCATTTCAGCTTGCCGTTTCTTAAGGACATCCTTCATCTTCGGATTCTTCATGTTCTCCCTCGACGACGTTGACTCGCTGATCAAGCGTCATCTTCTTCCGGCGGATGGTATACCTTTAGGTTTTGGGCGTTATAGATGGCTTCTATTCCCGTTTCCAAGTGTTTAACACGATAAGCATTATTCCCGATCACCTTGGTGATTTTGTGAGGTCCATGGAATAGTTCACAAAACTTTGCGTATATTCGTGCCTGAGGATCAGATATCGCTGGTTTCCTCACCAGTACCAGTTCCCCTAACTCAAGTGGTCGGTGGAACCTCTTATTCTTTATCCTCCTTAAGCGACGCTCGGACTGCTTTTTCAAATAAAGCGCCGTATCTCTGATCGTCGACTCGTGACTCAGTCGAGCATCTACCGGACATGGTATAGCATTTGTCCATGGTCGATCAGGAAGTTGGTTGAAATGCACAACCGAAGGAATACGACCAGTACTCTCGTGTACGGTGTTGTTAATGCATGATTCAATTATCGGTAAGACGTCCACCCATTTCCAATGTTGTCGCGGGCAGTATAGTCGGCAAAACTTTGCAATCTCTCTCATAATCCTTTCCGAAGGATTTCCTTCCGGATGCCGTACTGAACTCAGGACATGTCGAATATCCAGCCTCGCCATTTCCCGTCTAAACTCGGCGCTGGTAAAATAGCTTCCATGATCCGTAAGGCAGAACTCTATTTTCCCAAATGTAGGAATTACCCTTGCCTTGATTCGATTTAAAACTTGACGAGTATTCATTTTTTGAACTGGGCATAAGACCACGTATTTGGAAAATACGTCCACACTGACGAAAATATATTTGCATCCTCTTCTGCCCTTGGGCAAAGGACCGTATCCGTCCATGGCAATAAGCTCACAAGGCTTTTGTGGCAATAGGGGCTTGGGATACTGCTTCATTAAGAATGAATTTGGTTTTACCCTTTGACATTGATCACACGTCCTCAATGTTCTTTGAATGGTTTCTCGTAACTTCGGCCACACAAAAGTCTCTTGGATCAACGCACTCGTCTTATCAATTCCACCGTGACCAGAAATACGGTGCGCGTGCCAGACTAATCCCTTCTGTAGCGATGGTGGCACCACAATCCTTGATTTGCTGTGATCTGCGTCCACGAACTTGTGTAATAATTCGTTATACCAGATATAACTGACAGAGATTTTCTCCGCTTCGATGAATGCGGGAGTTCCCGGTTGTAACTTTCTTTGGAAATAACTTATGATCATGTTCATCCAAGGGTCCTTTTCTTGCTCAATTTTGATTCCTTTCAGTCTCTCCAAAAAGTCTTGATCCTGCCTGGTTAACTCAATCTGGTTTACTGATTCAACCTGATCTTCTTGATCTGGATTCCGACTCAAGATATCCGGTATTAGGTTGAATTTTCCTGGATGATGTTCAATCGTGATGTCGAATTGTTGAACATAAAGCGACCATCTATTGACTCTTTCTCCTGCCATCGGCGTCTTCAAGAGAAACACAAGGCTTTTATGGTCGGTCCTAATAAGAATTTTGAAACCATACACAATTTTCCTCCACCGCTGTAGAGCGAATATAATGGATAATAGCTCTCGCTCCGTGATGGCATAGTTCAGCTCATGCTTCCTCAGTTTGCGACTTGCGAAGGCTAAGTAGAATTTATTCTGTGTATTCTCTGGGTCTTCCTGGTATAGCATGGCACCGACTCCAACTTGGGATGCGTCGGTTTGTATGATAAACTGGCGCGAAAAATCAGGGTAACTCAATTTGATGCTTCCCGCTAACAATTCCTTGGCCTTCTTAAAAGCACGATCACATTCCTCACTCCATGTCCAACGATTATTCTTTCGTAGCATGTCCTGGAGTGGAGCCATAGTTTCTGTATATCCTGGACAATGATCAGCGAAGAAATTACATATGCCCAAAAATTGCCGAACATGTTTTATTCTAGTTGGTTTCGGGAAGTTCCGAATCGCTTCCAACTTCGCTGGGTTTGGTCTGATCCCTTCACCATCAATGATATGGCTTAAATACAACACTTCCCTCTGGCAAAAGTGAGACTTTTCGATGTTAATTTTGAAGTTGGCATGTTCGAGATTCGCCAGTAGTTTTTCCAAGTTCGCCAGGTGTTCATCCACATTTTCAGAAGCTAGCAAGATATCATCCACGTACCGGGTAGTTATACTCTTGACTTCCGGCGTCAGGTTGCGATCCAGTGCTCTGATCAACGCGGATCCAGCTGTCTTGATGCCAAAAGGTAACCTCTTGAACACGTACGTTTGCTGGTCAAACAAGAATCCAGTGAGCAGCTGTGATTTCTCATCCAGTTCCAGGTGGTGATAACTGCTCGTCAAATCAATTGAACTAAAATAAATCATTTTTCTGAATTTTCGGATGATCTTCTTAATTGGTGGAGCCTGGTCATACTCCGGGATCAGTCTCTCATTTATTTCACGTGCGTCTAAACAGACTCGCACTGTCCCGTTGGGTTTCAAAACTACTACCAATGGGTTTACGAAAGGAGTGGCCATTTTAGCTATTATGCCCCCTTCTTCCATTTTCTTTAAAGTCGTGGCAACTTCACTGATGTATTTTTCGGCCACAGGGTATGCCTTCTTCTTGAAAGGTGACCAGTCATTGATCTGCATCGCGTACTTAAATCCTTTAATTTTTCCTGGCTTAGAGTCGAAAACTTGTTGATGTTTTCTTAATATTTTCCACAACTTGATCCAATCATCATCGTTAATTTTGGCCTCATGCATCTTCCTCGCAAATTCTGCCTCAGAATCTCCGACCTCATCTTCCTGAGTCGTGGTCCATACCTCCGGCTTTATTAGATCGTCGTCGATATCATTGAGTCGCTGATTTAACTCACAACAACTCTGTACCATCCACACTTCCTCGGAATCTCTTGGAATGTCTGGATTCAGCGGAATCTTCATTGGGTGATTTCCATCCGCAATTTTGAATTGGACAACCTTATTTGCCAAATCGATAACAGCTCCATATTCTCTTATAAAATCTGCACCCAGAATGATATTATAATTTATTCTACTCATTACAATGAATGGGTGTGGCATACTGTATCCTTGCACAACAATCTCGAGAAGAGTTTGACTCTTGCATGTGGTGGATTTGTCCGGAATGATTCCCTTAATTTTGACATTGGAAAGGGGCAGGATTGGAAGTTTGAGATGCCTTCCTAATTCATTCACCAATGCCTGTGAGACTAGACTAACACTGACCCCTGTGTCCACCATGCACATAACCATTAAACCTCCTACTCGGGCATGTATGACCGGTAATTCTTTAATGACCTTTATCTCTGGCCCCTTTAAGTCTTCGGTTAATTCCTCTTCTCTTAAGACCCAATCACTTATTTGAGCGACTACCAAATCTTCATGTGGCCCATTCAAATCATCCGCCTTGTCCTGTCGATCTAAAATTGGAGTTTTTTTTTATCTTGGGATGCTTCCCGAGTATTTTGTCCTCTCGCTCTATGGCTATCCTGATATTCCAGGCTTTCTGCTCCAGTCTCCATGACATCTGGATTTTTGCGAGCTTCCATGCCTTTAGTCCACTTGTTCTCGTCTCCCCCTCTTGGTGAACCTTGAGCTTGGAGTTCATCCAGGTATGTTTGCGTCCCTTTGTGCCATCGTTCCATTTCATCCTGATGTGACGGACGTGGCCTTCCAGCTTGCCATGGCCTTCCCCGAGACCACGAAGATCTACCTCTCCAGAATCCTCGTCCTCTCCAAGGGTAAGGTCTGGGCGATCCTCCATTCATCCTCCAGTCGCGATTATACCTCCAATCGGGTCTCCATCCAGCGTTCTGAGGATTCTCAGGTTGTTGGGTTCTGACTCCGGAATCTCGGCGTCCATGCTGTCCCCAATCCATTTGCTCATCTGTGGCGTTAGCGATCCTTCCCTTGCGTCGTTTATGGGGTGGCTCTGTAATTTCAGCTGAGTGGACGTTTTCGACCGTCCGATGTGCTCGTTGTGGACTATGTACGGTTGTTTCATCCAAATGGCGAAGTATTTATTCCGCCCGTACCGCGGTTCGCACATCAGCTGTTGCCATTATCTGCTGGACTGCCAGGGGTAACTGCTTCTCGATCGCCGTCACCATTTCTTCTTCCGACGGTGGCATATCCAGTTCCTTCATCCTGTGTAACTGTGTGATGAAGTACTCCGAGTATTTGGTTGGGGAAGTAGTGCTATACCAGCGGGCGTACAGCTCTGCCCTCAAATTTTGTTGTGCCGACAAATTCCAATATTTCTTCAAAAATACTTCCCGAAATTCTTCCATAGTGTTGAACGTATATCGGAAACTCCTAAACCACTGTAAGGCATTGCCGGTTAAGAGCTTCTCTACCGTCCTCAGCTGACGATCTTCGGGGATCTTAGTCTCTTTGATGTACTCCATTACTTCTCGGAGAAAACTTTTTGGAGTAACATTTGTCGTGCCTGAAAACTTGTTCGGTCGATCATCATTCATGCGAATGACCTGTACTACTTGAGTGGCCACTGTATGCTCCGTTGGCGTCGAAGTCCGTCCTCTGATGTCATGAAAATCGGGACTCTATGGTCTCTCCTCATCTCCTGGACCGAGCCGATCTTGGAATCCAGTTTTATCCTTCCCATGGGTTTCCATTATTGGCTTATTTATTCCCATCTGCAAATCAGCTATAGCCTTATCCTGTATCATGGCCCTCACTTCGTTCTTGGCTTGCTTGTTTTCCTGTTTTTCTAGCCGAGCTAACAATTCCACTTCCACCTTGTGACGTCTTCTCTTATCTTCACCTAGTTCTCGCAATAGTTCCTTGTTTTCTTCTTTAATCTCTTTGCGAATATCATCATACGCCAACTCCCTGTCTCTCTTGAGATCCTCTCTGTCTTGAATCCACGCCTCACCTTTTCCTTCCTGGGATTCTTTTATTTCTTCTCTTATCGCCTGCCATGTTTCCTTGACTTCTTTCTTCAATCTGGAGACGTCGGTCTCAACTGCCTCAAGTCTGGCTGACGTTTCCGAATGGCCTTCTTGTAGTTCGATAACATACGCTTGTGCCGTAATGAGCTCCTTCTTA
This sequence comes from Meconema thalassinum, assembly GCA_946902985.2. NCBI lineage: Eukaryota > Metazoa > Arthropoda > Insecta > Orthoptera > Tettigoniidae > Meconema > Meconema thalassinum. The sequence continues at coordinate 87,714,075 of OX336393.1, forward strand.
AAGGTAGACATCTGCGCCTGAGTACCCATTTCTAAAACTGACATCCTCTGGGCGATACTGTCAACTTGGCTTTCAATAGCAACCCTGTGTCTTTGCATTTCCTCGTTATTTTGTTCGCAAGCTTGACTTATCTGCTTCATTTCAGACCTGATGCGATCGAGTTGGACCTCACTATCGACCTTTAACTGTGTTAATTGTCGTGTCAAGTGTTCCTCACTTTCGACTTTCAACTGTGTTAATTGTTGTGTCAAGTGTTCCTCACTTTCGACTTTCAACTGCGTTAATTGGTGTGTCAAGTGTTCTTCACCCTCGACTTTCAACTGTGTTAATTGTTGTGTCAGATATTCCTCACTCTCGATCTTCAGTTGAGCTAACTGTCCTGTAAGCTGCGCTACTTGTTCCTTACCCATTTGCTCCATCAGAGCCTTCATGTCCTCTAACGATACCATAACAATCAATTCGAACAAACGGGGTTGCACTCATCCATGCTGGGACAACAACTACACCTGCACCAACGTGCAACACATCTCAAATCTCCATGTGGATATTCCAGTGAATATTTTGTTTTAAGTAAAACCCCATCTTCTTTACCAAAATTGAGGTAATTAACCGCACAGTGCTAATAAACTGAAGATCTACTTCCCGTATACAAGAAATAAAATTTCATGGACTCATGGACAACGTTAATTTAATAAGAATCCAACGCCTTCCCTAGGCCTCACCAAAATATAGCTTTATGAGTCCAGTATGGAAACTCAACATCGAAACATTAAGGGCTTTATTCAGCTTACTGTGTAATTAAATTTAAGAATAGTAATAATCCTGGCAACACAGTAACTGCTAATTGGTTGAGCTCCATAAAAGCTTCAAGCATCTGGCTAACCACGTTGGGCGCCAATGGTCGCGAGGGGTGCCCCGCCAACCGCGATGGATACCATTGTTGGCGGGGGTCCCGCGTTATGGGTCAGCCAAAATGCCCACGGGGATTGCTTCGGGGAGTTGGTCCCTCATGGGGGGCCTGAAGCTCAAGTGCGTCTACCGTGCCATACGATTAGGCATATGCACGATAAAACATACCAAGCTACGTCACCCGTGTGCCTCTGTGTGTGTTGACCACTGTGATCTTCCACTAATAAAGGAAAGCAAATTAGGATAGATAAGCGATCTACCCATCGCCCTATGTACCCTTTTGAACATAGGACCTTCAGGACAGTATTCTAATCTCAGGGGTGGTGCGTCCTACTTGAAGCTAATAACTGTCCTGGGATACATCACTTGGAAGATCAACAGGGCAGATTAATAAATCATCACATACAGGATTAAAAAAACAAAGGAAAAACAACTTTATTAACACTGATAAAGAAATACAAAAAATAATAATTGAAAAGGAAGCTAAAACCAAAAATATTAACTCAAAACAATCAAAAATTTAGAATGAGAAACTATCCAAAATTGAACCAATCTCCAAAACAACTTAACGAATTACAAATCTTGAAATAAATCCAAAAGAAAACCAAAATAACGAAAAAAACGTTAAAACAATCCAAAAGATCAAAAAAGTAAAAATAATTTTAAAAAATGTCAAAACTAAAAAAAAAGAGTAATTAAATTCCAATTAAATTAATCAACCTAAATTAAATTAATTACATTTCGATTAATCAACCATAATTGAATTAATTACATTTCAATTAATCACCCATAATTAAATTGATTACATTTTAATTAAATCAATCAATTAAATTAATTATAATCCAAATAAATCAATATTAATTAGATTAATCATCAATTCAAACACTCTGTGAATCAAATAATATTCAAATCAAATCAATTGAACTTTAATTTAACTTTGAATCCCATCATTTATCAAATCGATTACCAATCAATTAATCCAATCTCTCAATTAAATAAACGACCAATCAGTGATCATATGCCAAGATGAAAATCAATCTGATCTGACCATAATTAATATTCACTGTAATACATTCCACACCTCTGAATTCAATATTCCAAATACCATGGCATCTTGCCGTTGTATGCCAATTAATTAATACACAAACCTCAAACCATTGGCATATCCACCATTAAATTAGGGCTTCCATAATTATAATATTCATGAGATAATCATCTCATGAAATGATCTGACAACATTGCCCATGTGATCCCTTTTGGTGGATTACGACACTTTCACCAGATCACCATACTTATATATCCATTATTCATAACTACAACGTTTGCCCTTCAAATGAGTATGAAATTTGGCACATTTATACCTTTGAGCCTTTAAGCATACATCAATGCGTACTTATAAATGCCAACTGGCAAATTTACACTCATATAACCCCAATGAGATTTGAGTTTGAGATGTGCTACACTGTTACTTAAAATAAACACAAAATACCTCAGAAATATGATCAACCAAGGATTGAACTCAGGACTCGTAACAAAATGATCCGGGTCCAGGATTCAATACTGTCTGTCAAAGTTTTATGGGCGTGTACTAACTATACACATAAATACAACTCGAGATGCTTGCGAGTATCAATGGCAAAACAAAATAGCTTAGCGTAAGACAAGAAAATAAGGAAACCAAAATGAATGCCAGCTGTATGCAGCAAATTTGCATATTCCAGATACAAAAAAAAAAAAAATTCTATGCTCGCATACCGCACCGAGCGACAAAAATTAAACAACGGTGGGTGTATCTTGTCAACGATGCCTGCGACTCTACAATAAACAACATAACACAAATATGTATTTACAAGTTGAAATGCTAACAGGAAAAGTATATACACTCGTAGGCTTCGAAGCAAGGACTCTCACTTACCTTTTTCAGAGCATTGCACGTTCACAGACGCTTGCTAATATCCGAGAGAGAGCAATCAACTTCACGAAGAGGGAAACCAATCACCAAACGGATCCCCTTATAATAAAAGTCACCATTATTATTATTATTATTATTATTATTATTATTATTATTATTATGATTATTATTATTGCTATCAATATGATTATCACCTTTAATTATTACTGCCGTGATGGAATCAACTATCCAAAGGTTACTGGGTATCGGTACCCTAAAATAAATTCGGTCTTGAAATCCATGAATTATTATTATTATTATTATTATTATTATTATTATTAATAATAATATCCACCTGGTTATTAATCTATTTGAATAAAATCTTCGCGGCAATGTCATGACACAAAAAGGTTATTGGATTAGAGTACCCTTTACATAAGTTTACCCTCAACTCGATAACAAATTATTATTATTATCATTATTATTATTATTATTATAATTGACATAAATATTATCACATTTAATACCTTTATACTAGACTTGGATGACAAGGTTAGTGCACTACAGTACCATATGTGGATCTCAATCGTGAGTTAATTTTTGGAAATGAATCTGGATATTATATAAGTTTCTCTGACTAAGGAATCAGCTGTCACCATGACTGTCAAACTAGCCTCCTTTGAAACGCAAAGAGTCCCGTTATGGAGAGGGGCGGGGTGTGTACGACCTTGACAAGTGCTACCGCATTCAGACACTAAATGCTGTGGGCTCCCCAAACTGCACTCTTAGTAAGATACACAAGCCTGATGGAAACACAAGGAGAAATGACCTCACCGTCTAGATAGTCTTTGGTTCGACCTGAGTGGAACCTGGTCTTGGAGCAATAACATCATCGTGGTTCTATTTATCACACAAAACCTGTACACATAGTTTAATCTCACCTGTTTCACAGAGTATGCCCAATCTACCTCACTTACCTTCCTTTCCTTTTCAGTTGGCAATCGAGTGACATATGGCTGTGTCACCTGCAACTTCTTATACCTTTTAAAATACCATTATACCATTTTAATTATTCCTCGTTGAACCACCGGGGCCTCATGGAACTTCCCGGTATCACATGGCATACATTCAAACTATGTTCTCATTAACATACCACGATTAAGCCGATGTTCAGCTTGCTCTCCCAATACACTCAGAAGGATACCCTAAATATTTCTCCTACTCAATACCACACTTACCTGCGTTAATCTAAGAGAAAGGACGCGTCAAATCATCCCTGACACAGTTCAGAGTGCATCCGTATGAATAATTACTACCACATGCGTCGTAATAAAGACATTAACATTTAGACTTCCTCCCCTTCTATCCATACCTGACATCATTATTACTCTCGATATTGATATTATTATCCCTAGTTGACGTCATGCTTATTATTATTATTAATAACCCGCGTCATTAGTGTGTCTATAAATTTTACATTCTTTAAATCTCTCTCTTTCTAAATCTACGTGCCTTTGCTCTTTCCGGCGCCTTCATCCTGGGGCTGAAATACATACAACATAATGGGGTGAACACATGCATTCCTATCAGTGTACAATTTGGCGCGGTTTGCGAACAAACATCATCGCTAAGCATCTCCTGAATTAAACAAAATAGCGTTCCGTCGTCACGGATACACTTAACCAACCACAAATGATACTTAAACTAAAAAAAAATCTAATATTATACTAAGACGAATATCTATTCCTATATCAAACTATAATAAACACGGCCCATAAAACTATGACATAGATAATTAATGGAAATTAATACTCATCATACCTCCAGCGTTGGTCGTCATCCTCTCCAGCAATAGATGTCAGCAACCCCTAGCCATGTGCCTTTCACACCATACCGGCACTACACATATTCACATTCAATGCACTACTCCACTAATTGATTGATAATCATGATTAGCACTAAATTTCACCTTATTCTTACAAAAAGATATAACACTATTGGTACGTCTATTGTACTTCCGTACCTTATCCAACACGTGTACGTTGCATCACAATACACCTTTCATATAAAAATCGGGCTAGGATTGCGCAGCACTCGTTAGATCACACGCCACTACTTCTGTTATTCCACTCTTCACTTGCGCGCCGGGCTGACGACCTCGATGCGTTCTCTCTTCCCCCTGTTCATTCACAGAACTGTCCTGGTTCCAGCGGCGAGGGTTCGAGTCTCGGACGAACAACTGCACTCCTCCCAACTTCTGCGACTGACAGTACTGCTTCCACAGCTATACAACTTGTGTTAACATGTAACACTGCAAGCTCTCCCTGTACACATATGCTGCCTACTAAAATTACTACTGTTTATCTGAGCTGTTCAGCCTGCAGCCTTGAATCATACTGACCATTTACATACAACTGAGTGTCATTGTCTGTAGCGTGAAAACTGCATGACGACTGACTGTAAACTGACTTATCGCGAGTGCTTGTAACTGTTTATCGAAATGTGTCGAACTGCACAACATCACATTGCGAACACCTCAACAGTCTCGAGCGGGCTCGCGAAACTAAGCATCAACTACCATTCACTCGCGTGCTAACTGCGTGACAACCAAACTGCGGAAGACTATCTCCTCCCCATGCGGTCTGCTGAAAAACTCCCCTCTGCACTGCGCAGGGGTGCAATATATCTAAAACATGGCTACAGAGCACCTGAAGATCGTTCCACACGCAAGAGCTCCGTATTCCAACACATTTATTTCAAAACACTGGGTACACATTATTCGTGATAGTAAGGTCCGTCGAATCATAGGATTACGATCGATAATCGATCGTAATTTTAGGGGATATCAACACTGCGTCCTCCGGACTATTTGTGGCGAAATAGACGCCATCCCCACTCTCACAACAAACTCTCCACCCCAGACGGATCCGCGGAAGGATCTCAGTTCTGGACCACTGATTTATTAATTTATTTGATGATTTAATTATTCTGTTCATCTGTAAAAAATCTCAGGATTATTTCCGGCTTATTGTTGTCAATGGTTCGATCCTGGGTGTTGCCGTATCGTAGAAATGAATTAATTTCGCTATTTAGGGGCGTGGCGAAACCAGAATAAGACGTACTACAGAAACTTCCAGAACGTAATCTGATGCAAGCCTCTCCGAAAGTCCTTGAGCGTACACCTGCGTGGCAAATGCGCGTTATAGAAGTATGTTCTCGAATAGCCTTTGTCTGCGAGTTCCATGCGACGTTCCCTCGGTTTGTCAAGTGGCCAGTTGCATGACTCGTCCCAATAACACTGCGGCAGGAGCTTAGCATGATTAAAATGACGCAAAATCAGACTTCCTTTTCCCCTGCAAATCGAGGCTCAATTAAACGCTGTTTCTAGCATTACTGAAATCTATGCGACCTTAGCCTATGACCGTTGGGTAAGGGCGCAATATATTGTAAGTGAGTTGATATTACAGATATATAAAATTGCTGTGGTGACCAGGGTTGTGAAGGGCTTTTGTCAGAGATTGTTGGTTCGGGCTTGAGAAAATGTGTAGCCGTTTTACGTATTAAATATTCTTAAAAAAAAAACATTAACCTGAGTTGTCCTGTTTATCATCTGGCCATCCCTAACAGGTCTTCGTCTTACTGCCGGTGTGGTAGTCATCTTGTCTATATCATTGAATCTGTACAAATGCTAGTATTCATTTACCATTTGTCTTCATAGAAGGTATTGATATAAGTCTTTAGTATTCGGCAAATCTCTTCTATGAACGTATTAATTTCTGTTCCGCCCCTTAAAACATCAATAACTAACAATAAGTAATACTTTCACTGCAAGTTTCTTTGATCTAATTATACTCATATCACCGCTCATGTCCGCATAAGTTAGTCACAACGAAGGTCACAGGCTCTACAACTCAACTTACTGTACTCGTTGCAGCTATTAAAGACACAACAAACCCTTGGGCAGAGTGGTGCACATTGATTCGGAAAAATTATTTTTCACTGCTACTCATCCAGTAATTTTAATACAGATATGTGGTTTTCTCCATTTTGAAGTTTAATCATTTAAGTATCGAATGCCCTCATATGAATACCTTATTGATAGTAGTTTCTAAGCTGCATGTCTTAAAAAGGTAAATGGTTCATTCTGCCAACCGGTGGGGTACCATGAACCAGTCTACAGAATTTCATTAGAAGAACTTAATTACAGAGTTATTTCCAAATTTGATATAATCTTCACATTCAATCCTCTTATAAATCATATAACTAAGCATATAGGCATTCAACCACGCATAGACATTTGAAGTTATCAGACTTCAATGGACTGGAAATTAATTCCAAATTTGAAGTATAATTTTTGTATATTTGTCAGCCCCTGTTCAGTAGAATTTGGCAGCCGGTAAGGCCTACTATATTGTTTGCTGGAACAGATGCTTCATCCCTTAACTGAGAAGAAAGGAACTTTCCACCCATTTTTTCACTCTTTCTCAAAAATGACAACTGATAGTCGCCTGTATCATCCTTTGGTTTCAACATTTTCCCCAAATAGTAACATACTTTTTGTTTACAAGTTCAAACCTGGTCAGAACAAAATCATTTGTATGTGGAAATTTGTCCTAATCTTCAAAGTTGTATTTGTATCCATCAAACTCATCCAGGTTGGCATCGCTCTCTTCGTACTGAACTTCACAATTCTCTTCCTCAGATTCCTGCGCATAAAGCTTCCCTTTGGCCTTTTTTTTGAGTAGTTAAATTATGTAAATGAATAGACATTACAATCACCTACAAGTATTTACTCATGCTAAAGCCTGTATCACACGACACTCGCTAGCATGGAAGCTGCTACCAGTACGGGTATACACGCTGGTATAGCCGCGTCTAGCACCGTGTGATTTCTACCTTCTATGCTAGATTCTGCCTTCTATGACAGCCTTCATGGCAACTCAGTAACTGGTGCGGTGCTATTTTCGCTGGAAGATTGTATGGAGGGTTCAGCACCTGAGCCAATCTGCCCTTGCAGAGATCCTAGCGGTAGCATCTCCAAGTAATCTTGGTTAATCGTTTTTGCCCCATATTTAAGACAGATGCCGGAATTAACCCGTTATGTGGAGGGTTGGGTTTGGTACTCATCGGCCAATGTGGTCTACAACCTAACAGACCTTGTTTGCTCTGCTACGTATATTTTGGGGTTAACATAACCTGTCTTCCCTTAGGAGAGTATTTCAGCTCTGTTGAGTGCTGACCAACCAATCCTACGTCCCTGTAGTATTATTCGAGAAGAAATGTAAATGTATATTCTTACTTCTTACCAAGCATTGGTACTACGATGCTGCTTCACAATATGGTTCAAGTTGCTCAATCAATTCAATCTTACTATTCAATCCATGTGTCGTATATGATTTAATTAAATGAAAGACGATTTCATAAAAAACAACAACCGCCAAAATATATTCTTTAAAACAGAACAAATACAAATGCCAGACAGGCTAGAGGAAAGAACCATTCATTAAAAATATGCTCTAGTCAAATAATATTCTCCAATGGCGGCTAACAATGATACGCCGTTTGGCAACCTTGCATCCAAGCACTAAAATGGGAATCTGAACCTTCAGGAAATCGCGTAATCAATATATTTCACAAAATAATTAGTTCACAGTTGTTTCAAACTCGCGTTTCAGATAGACGTCAGATCAACTGCAGTATTCAGTCGGGCAGTTAATATTTCAATTCTGACCAATCCAAACAAATGACGATCAGCCATAGATAACATAATTTTTTTGACGGCGAGAAAATATTGGCAAGATATAACCATAACTTAGGTGAAATATAGAATAATGGGCCCATATTAAAATAAAACAAATCGCCACAAGAATGAAATAGCCTCGTAGTTAAAACATAATTCAGCAACTTCGTTAAAGCATATTGGCCAGACGACACCTAATTATGAATTCAATAATTCAAAGAATAAAACTATAATATGATCCGGAAACACTCTGAAACCGCTGCGAATAGAATAATCATAATATTCTTCATTACCTTGAATATCCAACGACGCGTTTATGGCCACCGAGGCCTGGCCTACGGAACACTTCCGACCAATTCAGGTCCCCCATAGTTGAATGCTTGTGACTCACCCTTTGTTTCTACCAGCACCCCTGTTGCTGCTTGCTCAAGCGCAGTGAACAGAAGTTCTAACAGAAACAAATGAAAAGCCGTACGCGATTTACGCGTTGCCAACCGTTGCAAAAACACACAAGCACCTTACCTAAATAGCTTCAACTCAAGTTACAGATATTTAAGTTGGCATTTGCATGACATTATGAGATGTTACATGCCCATTGGTTCTTCGACTACAATGCACAATTAGAAGTACAAGATACATAAAACATGCAACAGAAGTGGTACAGCACCATCATAGTCAATATACAATAATTTTCAATTACATGCAACTTTCAAGGTATTGACATGCACAATTACATTTCCAAATATTTTCAGTGGCATGCAGTAGCAATTGTGTCTACTAGCATGCATTAAAATCTTGAAGTAAGCAACGAAGTTTTTAGACGAAATACGACGACGGCCGACAGGACACGAGGGCTCCCGACGGGCCACGGAGAGGGCCGACAGCAGGGTTTGAAGATTGTGTCAATTGCAATTGGCACAGTTCTCCCTCTGCGAAAGCTCAACCAGGGGTTCAGCAGTTGATTCCGCAGGGCGCATGCAAGGCATGGGTAGGGCTCACCGACTGACAGACTGTCATGTCTGTCACAGCTAGGCATCTTCACGTTGTGGTAGCAGGTACCTCCACTCCGACCAGCAGAATGGCAGACACCTCTACTAGATGTTAGTTCGTCTATGGTGACAGCAGCCAGAGCTCATTACTACCGCCACCCAAGATGAAAGGCAACTAGTACACAATCAAAACACAGCAGAAGGGAGCACCACCAAACATTGTACCATGGTTAGATCTTATCACCAGTCACTATGTCGTTGCATTCCAACCGCTAGAACGCGCACTAATCGCATACTTTCGAAGAACTTAATTATCGACTTTTACTCCCGTGACAACTTGGTCACATTTCAAGTATTCTCTTCAATTGGTACTGGAGCAGGTAATCAACTTCCAGTACAACTTTCGGTCAGAAGACTTTAGTCAAGAAATTAAATTTAAACAACAGAAGAGGGCATAGGAAACGAACATCACATTCCGATGCTCGGGCAAAGAAAATCAAGTTTCCCACCAAAATCCTGCGTTCACATTCTAATATGAATTAATTAATGGGGTTAGAAACGTGCTTAAATCACATAACCTCTCAATGACATGGTGACTTTGGCTCTCAAGTAAATGAATTAATTAATTAAAGTTACAATGTACCACAATACCTTCCGGCAAGTCCCAGACAAATCAGGTATATTGAATTGATTGACCATTATAGGCTCAAATACACAGCTTCAGCATGGCTTTTAACTTTACGTGTGACCACTCGCAGCAGACACAGAACCGAACCAACACAGTTCAACAAGCTTACCAGCAACAAATTTTCAAAATTAAAACATCACTTCACCAGGACAACTCACACCAGAAACCCTACATCCATGGCACGATCACAACACTCAGTCAGCATAGACAATCATTAACTCCAATCAAGAGATGACCACATAAGCCATAACCTCACCTTAAAGTCACGAAACACTTCTCATTCCTCACATGCACTTTTCAACATCAGCCCCTGCGACAACACGCAACACTCACAAACCACTTGACAACATTCAACAATTCTGCCATAACCTCCGATCATCAACCTTATCCTCATTCAACACCAAACCATCCACTCAACGCCCAGTCAATAACTCAATCAACAATCCGCTCAACCATCTTCTAAACGTCACAGTGCTGCTCAACTCCGCACCATGACCAACCTTTACAGCCCATTATTTCACAGTCAGCATAATGAAGTGAATGCACCAATCTTTAGTGTAACCAACCTGGCACACAGTCAACTCTTTAACAATCCCAGTGCAACCAATCAGCACCAATTCATCACAGATAGCAAGACTACTACCAACTTTCCAATAGGTCACTCAATGCAACCAACTAACCATATCTTTACCTCGCAACAGAAACAACTACTCAGTAAGGAGTTCCCACGATTCATCCGTCAAAGCAGACAAAAAAATTATTAAAATTACCCCCCTTAATATCTTCAAATCTTTCCAATTGCTAAAACGAAACTGGCTCGAAACAGCTACCACCATGCCTCGACGATAGGAAGTAACTACCTGCATATACTTCGCAATGTTAATATCCACCTGCATACACTCCACCACGAAGTATCCACCTGCATACACTTCGCAACGTTAATCTTCAGGGAATGAACATCCTGGAATACATTCGAACCTCGCGGAATTGACCATCCCGGAATTCAACTGAGTCACTATCAGCAACTAACCGTCCGTAGGTGCCAATGACGTCTGTACAACCAGACAAAATTAAAATGTTCCCAACTAATCAATTTCAGACCAGACCTTCCATCGAACTCTAAACTTCCTCCAGCCATCCTGCAAATCCACAGTTCACCACAGAAAGCATACTAAGCTTCATAACATTCCGGCCTTCGAATTCCGAAGAGATAAACTTCCAGTCGTCTTCAGAAACTGGCCTAAACACCTGCCACGTGTCGCAGCGAAAGGAAAACATCTGCCTTCATATACTTCACACGAAGTACCTGTCATAAAATAATTAGCAAAAAGGGTTTACTAAACACAGTCCTAAACTCCAAATGATGGGAGAAGAAACAAACACCGACATCCATTGGTCACAACCGGAAACAGACAGTTATATTCAAAAAAGTACATTTGACTTGTACGGTATACAAAAACAAAAGAAGAACACTATGAGAAATACAAAAACAAAAGAAACACACTATGAGAATTTGTGAATGCAAACTCACACTTCCCCCCATTCACATATTGCACAAAAAAACTTAAAACCAAAAAAAATACATAACTAGCCTTACACTAACAACAAACATTTGTACATCAATCCTTGTATGGTAACAATCCCAATTGAGGGTAGATTTTACGTAATTTTATCCTTGGTAACACCTTGGTAAATATATCAACAAGGTTTGATTCTGTGTTGACATATTCAAATGCTATCTCACCCTCTTGCACACACTCTCGTAAGTAGTATAAATCTAACAGAAGTTGTTTAGTTTTCTCTGACACTATTGGGATTTTTGATAGTGAAATGGCTCCTTGGTTGTCAGCAAAAACAACACAGGGCTTGTCGACAAAAGTTGACTGTCCTATCTCTTTAAACAAATTGCACATCCATTTCACCTCATCTACCACATCCGCCATTGATACGTATTCAGCTGCCACAGTTGATCGTACAATGCGTCTTGATCTTTGCCCAGTTGGGCCTTGGAGTACTCTTCAACGGGTGTATCTTCTACCTCTCCTGTATCGGTCTTTCGTGGGAAACCTTGAACCGCGTCCCACAGACGCCTTGTTTGAAGCAATGCCTTTGTTCGGGTGCTCCACGCTTCCCAATTGTCGTCCTGTAACCTCACTATTGCAACTACTCGCTCGCTGCTTCCCGTAGCTGCATCCATGTTAGTATGTATACTTAAAATAAAACGTACAAATAGTCCTCACAATAGAAAATCGTCCACAAAGTTCACCAAAAACTATCTTGAATGCACACTTAACTGCCGTCCACATGTGCGCCGCACATATCAACACCTTTTAACGACCGACATTCTCCCATCACAAAGTCCACACATTAACATCAATAAGCGTTTAACTGGGCTCATAACCTGTCATAAATAATTAGCAAAAAGGGTTTACTAAACACAGTCCTAAACTCCAAATGATGGGAGAAGAAACAAACACCGACATCCATTGGTCACAACCGGAAACAGACAGTTATATTCAAAAAAGTACATTTGACGTGTACGGTATACAAAAACAAAAGAAGAACACTATGAGAAATACAAAAACAAAAGAAACACACTATGAGAATTTGTGAATGCACACTCACAGTACCCACCTGCATATACCTCCCATGAAATATCTTAATTAAAATCAATAGGCACCACTCGACAACCATCTCACATCATCAGGGAATAATCATCCTGGAATTCACTATCCTGGACTTCAGGGAACCACCCTCCTGAATCCAACTCGACGAACTAACTCACTCCCATATCTACCTAACCTTAACAAGGACCAAGATTAGCTAGCACTATTCCCCATAAAACAGTACCAACCAATGAGGAACCAACAACAATAGACCAAGACTGGCTAGCACCACTTCCCATAAAATAGCACTAACCAACGAGGAATACAACAACAACAACAACAAATACCTACTAGGTACCATCAAAATGACAACTTGAAAATACCCTAAATAATGCTTCCCAAGTATCGACACAGAAGTACCGACCAAGAAACACTAACCAATTACCCTCTAATATTTCCACAGAAATACCAAGCTAGACAATAAACACTACCAAGTACCAGCATAGTAGTACCGACAAGAACACCTAGATACACAAATACCCATAAGAGTACTTACCAAATGGACACTAAATTTACAACAACAAGAATTGCCAATACCCACTCACAATACCAACTTAACAACAAGTACTCACACCGAGCACCAAGTACCAAGAAGGCACTTAACACACCTGAAATAAAAACAAACAAAATATACCCTCAAACACTAAAATGTATGATGTACGACCATCACCAGCCCGAACGACATCAAGAGTCAGAAGAGCATAGCAATGTCGACATCACCAACCCTCACTGAAAGCACCAGAATCATAACAAACAGAGACTGGGTACTTCCGCTAGGTTGGTATCACTTCATCAGCAGTACCTAAACTAACTCTTAACTCCCCAAAAGACACCACTGCTCAACACAGCCATGTCACCAAACAATACTAACAAATACCAACCACAGTTAGTACGAGACAACCGAAATATTCTACCAGAAAACCAAATATCCACACAGGATATTGAGTACCAATCAGTCAACAGGCACTCACACTCACTAAGTAAAAATATTTTAGCACTAAAAATAACCTTGATGAACGGGACACTCCAGCCCAAGCAACATTAAGGGTCAGAGAGAGCGCAGAATGCCCGACATCAACACCACCAAAAACACCCACTACTCCTGAAGCGCATGTAACGCCCTAACCTCTCACCACAACAAACACACTAGCACTCACGCCATCACCATTCACACATGTCCAGGCACGTTCTTCTTCATCCGCCAAATCAAAATTTCGAAGTTGAACCTAAATAAAATTTTCAATTTTTAGAATTCACCAACTGAAGATCAAAATCTCTCCACCATTAAGCAATAGTACACCACGATCATCGCTTATTAGCACCCACTCGTTGCTGACACCATGACCTCGACATCACATTGCACTGAACAGCTGATCATGGAAGTACCAACCTCACAGCTGATGCAACACTTAACCTCAACAAGAAGGAATCTCAATCCCCGAAACGATTTAGAACCTGGAAAATTCTCCGCTGAAAATGAAATCTGCAGCTGCACCACTGCTAACCTGAAATAAAATTTCAAGAAATTTCCCATCACCCGACCAAGATCAACTCTTCATAACACTGCACTCGCTGCTGTAGGCACTTACAGTACACAACCGAAGTTCACCTGCACGTTCACTGAAAGTACATAAGACCGTTGTACTACTAAAATCAGGTTACAACTCAGCACCATCCACCAGAGCACAGACGTTTACTAACAGAAGCTAGAATGAAACCAACTAAATTGATAACTCTCCTCCAGGTGACTAATTATCAACTTGGCAATTCACCGGAACAATTATTTTCACGACATCACTTTGGCAACACTGCCAGAAATATTTCAGCACGGTACAATTGCAGCACATTCCGAATCAATAAGAACTTTGAACAGCAGAAAGAAGCTATGAGCTCTTTCCTTGCCAACACTGCGCAGAGGTAAAATAGTAACTACTCAAATAAAACACTGTATTATCTGGGCTTATAGTCTGGGACAGCTTAAATGAGTTACTAGATCAAGACAGGGTAGGCAACATTAACAGCCGTCCCCTATGCCTACGTAAATGTTGGTTTATGGTTGCATTTCTTGAAGGTAAGTTGTTTTCAGGTGCAAGCACATTGTCGCCAATCCTGCTTAAAATCCCGCCATCTCCAAAGACCATAATACCAGTAAAATTCCGTACCACACAGTTGCCGACATGTTTCTGGCAATAACTCCCAGAATGCATTTTTCACAAAGTCAGCCAACATTACAATTACGACTGTAACTAATGACTTATTATTTAAATAATTTCACAGTTTTCTTTGGAAATTCAAATCTAATGAAGTTGTAACAAGTTGTACAAGGTAAGTACTAGTAATATACATCTACTAAAACAGTTTATACAGTTATTATAGACTCTTGATATGTGTGGGTCAAATCCACTTGTCTGAGATGTTTCGAAGCTTTTATTTTATTAATTTTTGGGTAAATTCTTATTTAGATTTCATCATGACGCCTAAAAATACGAGAACAAGATTGGAGATGGATTGGAGTAACTCTACAAAGATCACTATAATTTAAGTAAGTAGGCCTAGCCTAGACCTACACAATTTAAAGTACAGAGTTGTTGTTTTATTTAATTTTATATTCAGTCAGAGCACAAATAACGTAATAAAAACCTTAATGGTCATTGGAAATTTTGAAATAGTCTTCCGACTGTATTTTCCGTATAGGCCTAATTCAAACATAACCTAAAATATAGCCTATGTAAGTTCTTAGGTTCAATTCGCCTTCTAATATAGTAATGTATATTATTCTCGACTTCCAAATGCCGTCAGCCATAATATTATAATACATTGCACATGTAGCCTAACTCTTAAGCTTGGAAGTAGGCCTAGTCTATGATTCGCACTCGGTTGGTGGTAGTGAATGTATTGGTGATTATTTATGAAGCTTATAACTTATGTACTTGGCTACTGACCTATAGCCTACTTAGTAGTAGGCAGATAAAATATTTATATTAGCCCTATTTTTATTTGTTTCAGTCATGGTTGCGACAGAGTAGTGTGATGCCCTTCAACGAACTTCAAGGGTTGTGCAACATGAATCAATCATCATTCTGAAGAGCCATATACTCACATGTGCATGATATATGCACTGCGCTAGAGTCACATATGCAAATTTTCAGAGAATACCAACAATATCTCATAGCTCTCTTTTAGTTCTCGAGATAAGTTACTGCGCCACTGAATATCTGGGTGAAAATTACTGATGTACTAATGTTGGGTGAGACAAAGTCATTGTTCGCTACTTGGTTAGATGACACGGTTTGGGCGAAGCCACTGGTTGTAATAATTTATAAATATTGGTCGCAGCTATAGCCTACTTGTATTATTAATTCAGAATGAAAGTAGAAAGTGGCTTATACACCTGCATCTGACATGATTGTGACTGTATGCTGTGATGGCTGCGCTAGAATTAGTAGCACACAGGTAACGATATTTGTAGGCTATACATTATACGGTAATAGAAAACTAAAAATTTCATAGTTCTCGTAGGCCTATACTACACAGCTTGGACATTGGACGTGAATAATGAAATAAAAGGCAAAACCATTGGTCTGGATAAAGATTATTGATGCTTGACTACCCCCACTGTGCATGACAAAAACCGGGGGTGTTATATATTAGCTAACGCGGCCCGCGTTACCTCAATTTTTCATATTAAAGCATTGTTGTTGTTTCTTATGGGTAGCCCGGATTCCAATCCATCAGCTTTCTTGCATTCCAATAGAGTTGTGTGAGGTTTCATGAAGTTCTAGCAGTCACATCAAGTTTGTTGCAATGTGGCAGGTGCCCCTTATCCATTTTACTTCCAGGTTCGTGACAAAGTGTGCATTTTTCAGATCTCAGGATGTCCCAAATAGGATTACGACTTATATAGATGGAATTCCTGCTGAGTCTGCCATTTTCGCTGTTAATTATGCACAAGTACAGTATTGCCAATCCCACGCTTACGGGACTACTTTGTATAAATTTAAAATTTACCACCAGAATGTCCAGTCTCTTTATAATAAAATTGATTACATAAATCTAATGCTTAAAAATGAACTTAAAGACATCTCAGCACTATGTATTTCAGAACATTGGCTGAAAGAGGAACAACTTGAATTAATTCAATTCCCAGGGTTTATACAAGCTAGTAAATACTCTAGATCTAATATTAGCCATGGTGGTACTTGCATCAAAAAGCATACGATAGCATTAAGAGGAGTTTTCTGTATGAAACATTGGACCATCTTGGAGTGCCTAAGAAGATCATCAGGCTAGTACGGATGACACTTACGAACACTAAGTGTAAAGTAAAAGTTCAGCAAGAATATTCTCGTGAGTTCAGAGTCAACCAAGGCTTGAGGCAAGGTGACCCACTCTCCTGTGTTTTGTTTAACCTAGTATTGGAGAGGCTTATTCGAAATATCACTATAAGTGATAAGGGTACAATGCGCAGTTTTGTTGGATATCAGAGTGAAGCGGCAGGAACACTGTTTAATAGGCCAATCCAGTGTCTTGCATATGCGGATGATGTTGCGTTGCTGGGAAGGACATCAGGAGATGTGAAGAGGGCATTTGTTGAATTAGACCAGATGGCTTCAGGAGCTGGGCTGAGGGTGAATAGCACGAAGACAAAGTATATGACCACCGTGAGGCAGGGTGAGGTACCTCAGGAGCTTGTTATTGATAGTAATAAGACTTTCGCTAAGACCAGCACTTTCAAGTACCTTGGATCGACTATCACCGAGGGATCTGACTGTCTCGAGGAAATCAATGAGAGACTGCGCTCCGGGAACCGAAGCTACATCAATCTCTCCCATCTGCTGCGATCAAGAACGCTATCACGCAGTTGTAAGAAAACTATCTATAAGAAAGTCATCCGACCTGTTGTCACCTATGGGTGTGAGACATGGGTGTTGACTAGGAGGAATGAGGATTTGTTGAACAGGTGGGAGAGGAAGGTACTCCGTAAGATCTATGGACCTGTGTGTGATCGTGGAGTGTGGTGCCTCCGCACCAACAAGGAGATCTATGATCTGTATGGGGACCCTACTATCGTCGCAGAGGTCAAGAGTTCCCGGATTCGGTGGCTTGGACATGTCGAGCGAATGCCTGAGTCAAGGATGGTGTATCAGGTCTTCCATGGGCGGCCCACTGGAAAGCGAGGACAGGGGCGACCGAAAAAGCGCTGGCTGGACGATGTCGAGGAGGATCTCAGGATGCTACGTGTCAGAGCTTGGAGGAGGCGTGCACGGGATAGGAAAAGCTGGAAGACTGTGGTGGAGCAGGCCAAGGTCCTTCATGGACTGTAGTGCCACGGGGTAAGGTAAGGTAAGGTACTTGCATCTTCTTAAGAAATAATTTAGATCATGAACGGATAACAGCTTATGATTATCTAATTATGGAAAAGGATTTTGAATTCTCTGCCGTAAAAATTCGGCAGTTTAAGTTAATAATTGTATGCGTATACCGTTCTCCGTCAGGAAAGTTTCCTCTATTTATAGATAAATTAGAATTGTTACTCAATAACATGAGCAAAGTAAATTTCGATATAATAATTTGTGGGGATGTAAATGTGGATTTCTTAAAACTTGATAGAAATTGTGAATTATTAACACAG
This sequence comes from Meconema thalassinum, assembly GCA_946902985.2. Lineage (NCBI taxonomy): Eukaryota > Metazoa > Arthropoda > Insecta > Orthoptera > Tettigoniidae > Meconema > Meconema thalassinum. The sequence goes on from OX336393.1 coordinate 87,732,590, forward strand.
TTACTAATTTCCTATGGACTGAAACCTACAGTAAATACACCAACAAGAATACCAAAATTTAGTAAAACCACTCCTGATCAATTTTTTATAAATACAGATAAATATCACCATTCAATAGAAGTCTATTGTCCGGGTTTTAGTGACCACCATGGACAAATACTGAGTTTTGAAGTATCCGAAGTAATTAATAATAATGGTAATGGAGTAAAATCAAAGTGCAGGTCATTCACTGAATCGAATGTTACATATTTCAATGACTTATTAAATAAGGAAACATGGTCAGAAATTTATGAACTAGAAAATGTAAATGATAAATTTAATGCATTTAACAGTACCCTAAAACACTATTTTGAAATAGCATTCCCCTTTAAATGAAGAACTGTTCAAAATAACAAAACTAGCAATTGGATAACAACAGGGATTATAAATTCATGTCAAAGAAAGAAATTTCTACACAAATTATATAAACAATACCACACAACACCAGAATTCATTTATACTACAAAAAAATACACTAGCATATTAAATAAGGTAATAAGACTAGCAAAGAAAATGCATAATGATAATTTTATTTCCCAATCATCTAATAAAAACAGGGCTATGTGGTCCGTGATAAAGAAAGAAACTGGAAAATCTGCTAAAATACAAAGGAACATTACACTGACCAGAAATAATAAAGTGATTAATAATCCAGAGGAAATAGCAAACACTTTTAATGACTATTTTCTGGAAATTCCACAAAAATTAATAAATAAATCACAGGTAAATACATTAAATTCTAATAATAAAATAAATATATGCAGTGATTCTTTATTTATAAATCATGTCACAAGTGAAGAGGTAAGAATAGTTATAAAATAGCTAAAATAAATTCTGTGCTGGCATTGATGGCATCCCTGATGCAATTTTAAAGAAATGTGCAGAAAATATAATAAATCCACTTACGCACTTAATAAACAGTTCAATTCTCTCAGGAACTTACCCGGATATTTTGAAGTTATCAAAAGTAATTCCAGTGCACAAAAACGGTTCAAAAGATGAATTAGATAACTATCGTCCTATTACCTTACCAACTGGTATTGCAAAAATTGTGGAAAAAATTATGTATAAGAGACTGATAAGTTTCATAGAAAAAAATAAAATATTGTCAAACTCACAACATGGATTTAGAACGGAAAAATCTACACAGACAGCAATTTACGAATGTAGTAATAGTATACTGAAATTAATTGACAATAAGGAACATGTAACTGGCCTATTCTTGGATTTATCGAAAGCATTTGATGTTGTTGACCATAAAATCCACCTTACCAAACTAAATCAATATGGTGTTAGAGGTCTAGCTAATAAATGGATAGAGTCTTACTTAACAAGGCGTAAACAAATAGTAAGCTTGAGACACAAGGATGATGGAACCAAATTACTTAATGAAACATTGTCCAATGAGGGAATTATTGAATTTGGAGTACCCCAGGGATCGGTTTTGGGCCCACTACTCTTTCTTCTATATATCAATGATATAACACAGAACGTTCATTCGCATCAGGAAATTTTGTTTGCGGACGATACAATACTCGAAATAAAAGGTGAAACTAAACAGGTCATACAGCAGTCTGCTGACTCCGTTACAGGAGAGTTAACCAAATGGTCACAAGTTAATCGCCTCATAATAATCTATAAAAAGGCAGTATGTCTAAATTTCCACACTATACAGAATAGGAATCCTGCTATGCCCAATATAACATTAAATGGTCATCAAATAGAAAATAAATCAGAAACAAAGTTTTTAGGACTATGGATACAACAAGACTTGAAATGGAATAAACATATACAATATCTGAATACTAAACTGAACTCGATGTGCTTTGCGTTACGTATTTTGAAAACCTGCACTAGCATGCACACATTAAGAAATACTTATTTTGCTTATTTCCATTCATACTTAAGATATGGGATCATATTTTGGGGTATGTCGCCAGATGTACTGTACCCGTTCGTCCTGGGGATGCGATGACCCATCTGCTATAACATCACATCCCTGGAGTTCCAGGACAGAGCGGAGTTAAATGAACCTCTAGTCAAATAAGGAATGTGTCGGAAATTCAGCTGAGTTCGTGAAAAAGCAGTGGGTTTCACGAGACAAAGTATCTCTAGGGTCGTTACGGGCTTAAGTTAATAAAAATAATTCAAATATAAATGGGCGCCATCAACTGAATTCCTAGCAAAACCACTTCCTTTCCGGATAAGCCTTACTCAAGACAAGGAAAGAAAAAGGAACATCACACCATCATCAGATCACAACTAAGATAAAAACAAATTTATTTTACTTTGATAGTCAGACAGACATTTTAAATATAATTCCTACCTAAGAGTATGGTCGAATGCAAAGTTAAATTGTCATTGTCCAAAAATCGAACCATCTCCTTTCTAATGCAAAATTATTTCAATCCACATAACAAGAAAATGTATAAAGTTCTCTTGGGTTCTCAGGATCACTGTCGCACTATGTCTTTCGTCACTGACATTTGTGAAACCTGAGACCTAATTCTCTTTAATTTAACATCAATGTGGATTTAATTAAGTTACTAATCTGCCTAAACATACACATATAATAATCACTCATGTTAAATATCACATAAATTATGGTTTGCATGGTATAATTTGAACGTAGAACATGTCAATCTAATGTTCCTAAACATTTATTAATTAATTTACATTATTTACATCGTCATTAATCTCTTATCTGTGAATTACAGAAAATTCAAATTCTCATTGGTCATCCTCATCATTATTATCAAAATTAAATATTTCTCACATTAATTCTCACTTCAAAATTACAAATATTCCTGTCAGAATCGTTAATTCCTCACCATAACATCATTTAAATTCACATTTCAAGTTGCAATTCCTTCGAATTATCTCTCAATTAAATTTATTTAATTCCATAAAAATTCATTAATCATCAGCTTCTTTAATTAATCATCACCTTCTAATTCAGTTATTCATCATCATTACAATCGTCTAATAATTTATTTCAATCAGTTTAATTAATTCAATCTTTAATTCATCCACTTATTTAATTCATCGATTTATTTCAAAATTTAATTTATCAACTTATTTAAATTTCAATCATCTGGTTATTTAGATTATTATTTCATCTAGTCATTCTGATTTTTATTTCATTAGGTCAGATCGTTAATATGCTTAAATCTCAGATTATTATTTCATTAATTATTATTTTCAGAAAATCTTGTATTATCAACTTTATTTATTTGTTTAATTTCCTAACAAATTGTTTAATAAGGTTTATAGAACGTTGTCTTACAGTTTTATTACTTCCAAGTTATATCTCGTATTTAATTATCATGCCAAAAATATTATTGTCTCCACGACATCACGTTGGATCTAACTATCCACAACGACATTATATTTCTTCAATATTCCAAATATCACATTTGAATATAAGAATTGCTACAAAAACTCCATAAATATTCAGCACATACAGCATGAATTTCAACAATAACGCTAGACTGGGTACGACGACCTCATGTCCGCTTCAAAATACATTATCAACGTTGCAACTATCAAATGGCAAATTCCACAAAATGCCTATCACAAACTTCATTTAACCACGTTGCATGATCTACAAAAATATATAAATGGCTTCAAATTATTAACGCACATAATCTCCAATGACTGTAATTACTCTGATCATATCTAGACAACTTCTTAAACAATTGGAAAAACATTACTTCAGTAATTTAATATTTGCTTTCAAATAACATAAATTCTCTTTCACAAGTTTCAATAATTCACATCGTAGAAAAACACCAATGTGCTATAATCTCTCACATCAAAATCTGCAATACTGATCTGCCTTAAAATAATTATGACCATTAATGATTAATCTTACAAGATTAAATTACTTTAAATCCTTCTCAAAGGTATCAAATACAATTATAAAAATCATCAAAGCATCAGCTGTAATAGCTGTTAAACTGAAATTACTCTCAAAAGAGTATAGCAACAAAATATTGGATTGGCAAACAAGAATTACTAAATGCAATCCTGTTGACATTTATCGTTACTTTATTTAACAAAATTTCGACTGATATGTGACTAGTAGTTCCTTGTTTAATTCACTTACATCTCGTGTACATTCGGATGATAAAATGAGTACCTCAATGGCGAGTAAGATGTGTAACCACCGTGCAATCGTATAAATACGAAGGACCTCGCCCCGTCGACTTGGATGATAGTTCCCTAAACGGTGGGTAAGGTGAGTAGCCACCATACAATCGTATAAATACGAAGGACCCCACCTCGTAGGCTATATGAGTGAATGTACTAGAAAGGAATCAACAAGTTTCTAGTTGTCATATAAAAGCGACGTTCATTCACTAAAGTGAATAACTTCTTAATATCTCCAAACAATCCAATGGAAAAATCCCTACTGATGATTAATACACACTCGCTAGTATGCAATGAACTGACGAAGTAGTTTCTGATAATCAATTGCAGATCACGAGTTCGAAATACTCGCTACTCAAAAAAAACTATCCATGAAAAATATCCTAGCTGGAAAAATGTCTATAAGACCAAACATCTTCTTAATAAAGCCAAACAACGGTGAGAATATCGAATAATGATGCCTGCCATATCATATGGTCACTCCATATTCTAGCAAATTCGAAGTATATAAATTCAAACCATGTCTTAATAATCAAATCACTCCTATTAGAAAAATATACATGTGTGCCCAGTATTCATGAAAATAATCGTATCAGGTAGATAGAACTCTTACAATACCTTTCATTATCAGTTGTAATATAATTTCCAAGATCGTCGATTTTCCCTACCTAAAGATTTCTCGTAAGATCGGCGTGAATATCATTTCATCCATGAAATGATGATTTCCTTCGAAATCCCAAGCGAATCAGTTGTTGGACTCCTCTCGTCAGGAACCGAATCCATCGCTCTGTGGTGCCATCTTGTCTCTATTCACGTTTACTCGATCATGTTGAACCTCGGATTACCCATAGCGGATATCGTCCAACTCCTTCTCGAAAAGTTCATGGAAACAGCGGACCCCCTACTCTTCTTCTAATATGCGCCACTGTTCCGATAAATGTTCAGTTTGAGAATTGTAAGTCCACTCTCAACTTACTGCAAAGTTCGACTTGAGTAAAATAAAAATTTTACTAGATAGTGTTCAAGATTACGATACACCCTGTATCTGTCTGTAATATGTAATCCATGAAAATTGTATAAGATAAAATTCTTATAAATGCACGCTGTAATGTTCATCAGAGCCTATGCTAAACATTCAGTTTACTTGAAATAGTAAAAAGTCGTTTGAATGTATTATATAACAGCATGGTTATAAGGTTGTATGTGAAAGCCTGTGTTCGAACAACGTCGAAATGAAGCTTGAAACAAAGTCTTCATATGCGATCAGTGTGGTTTTGAAATACCCCGGCTATCCACAATTGTCTTCTCGGCTAGGTCGCCTGTATCAACGACCCGCGCGGCCTCTGTTGCTCGGTGATGCGAGAAATGTCGCCTACACTTGCCGTGACGGTTTACGTGTGTTGCGTGACCTTCAATGCCCGTCTCGCTGTGCTATAGAGCTGCTCTGTACTGCTCCTCTCATAGAGCCCAACTGAATTGCCTAGCGCTGCGTTCCAGCTTATGAGCTCCGTGCGGCACGTGGCTAATTCTCCCCACCACGGTGCTCCTACGTCACGAAGATAGTCTCGAACCCGACTCCTCTCGGCTGTTCTGTTATACAATAACTTATTTCCATAAAATTATTTCCACATATAATGCATGTCATATATACTCTTCTAAGTTGTTTAAACTTCTTATAATCCCATATATATTTCAATAAAGCTTCACATCTTTATTAATAATTCTATCTTCTTACAGATTTCAATGCCTCCTTGATTCTCGACCTCCTACGTCATCTTGGCTTTCTTCTTGACGCGATCGATGCGCTATCATATCAGCTTGCCTTCCAAAACCTCAACTACAGCTTAATGTCAGCTGGCGTAGCCGATAGCCTAAAATAGGTATCGGGTACATCTCTCCCGTACATCTCCTTTTTTTTTATCAGGATTGAGAAAAAAAATATACTCTCAGGCATTCAATATATTATACATGTACACGATAGCTCTACAATTTCCTTTACTCAGCATGATGGTATTTCCTGATGCTAGCTGCATTAAAAGTTCCTACAACTTCATCAGTATCCATTCTGACAATCTTATAGCTATTATTCTGGTATGTTTGTTCAATACGGAACGGACCAGCGTACAATGGAGCGAATTTATGGTAGATCTTTAGCTGTAGGTTCGAAGTGACTGGCTTCCTAATCAGCACCTCATCATTTTCTTGAAATGGCTCGTGGAACCTCCTTCCTGCCTGTCTCCTGGCTCTCTTCTCCGCCTGTCTTCTGAGCCTCTCTCCTGCCATCTCGACTCTTCTTTCTTGTGTGGGTTGAGGATCTACTGGTGCCCTCACGACTCTATCCCATGGTCTATCCGGTTTCAATCCATGATGAAGCATGGACGGAATCTGTCCTGTGCTTTCATGTACTGTGGAATTCAAGCATTGGCTAATGATGGGTATCACTTCCATCCATCTATGGTGTTGCCTTGACACATATAAGCGACACAGCTTACTTATCTCCGGCATAATTCTTTCGGCGGGATTTCCCTCTGGATACCGTACAGAATTAAACACATGCCTGACTCCTAAACGTTCCATAGCAGTAGAAAATTCCATGCTAGTAAATTGTGATCCATGGTCACTCAACAAAACTTCAGGTTTCCCCATGCTCGGAATAACTGTTTTCTCAAGTCGATTTATTACGTACTTGGACGTAGCTTTCTGTATAGGGCATAGAGATACGTACTTCGAAAATACATCGACTGTTACTAAAACGAATTGATTGCCTTTCGTCGAACGAGGAATCGGACCAAAAATGTCCGTCGCGAAAAGTTCTCTTGGCTTGCTGGGTAATATTGATCTGGGAATTTCTTTCATTAACTTAGATGAGTATTTACTTCGCTGACAACTGTCACAGGTCTTTATGACGTCGCGAATCGTTTGTCCCATTTGTTTCCAAACAAAAGTTTCTTGAGCGAGAGCCAAAGTCTTGTCTACACCTACATGAGCTGCAGTTCGGTGTATCATCCAAATAACTGGTTTGATAAGCTTGGGTGGAATCACTACTCTAAGTCTAGTATGATCCTGGTCAATATATTGGCATATAACACCTCCCATAATATGATGTCTTCTAGCCTCTATCTCAGTTCTTTGAAAATCTGGATCAGTGTTATCCATCCTACGTGTCAGAAAACGGTAAAATCTTCGTAAAGGTGCATATCTCTTCTGAGTTTGCGATAACAACTTCAACTTTTCTAGAGTACCACTATCCTCTTGAATCAAATTTATATGGTTGACTATTACTTCTTCACAAGGGTTTCTGCTCAGCACATCTGCTAACAGATTTAACTTCCCCGGTCTATGTACAACAGTTGGGTTAAATTGCTGTAAGAACAGAGCCCATCTGGTGATGCGGTCACTCGCTAAGTCTGTCTTCATAATAAATTGGAGGGCTTTATGATCTGTGATCACTGTTATGTCATGTCCAAACAACACCTTCTTCCACGTTTTGAGAGCATGAACCACTGCTAATGCCTCTAACTCAGTTGCATAGTAATTCTTCTCACAATTCCTAAGCTTGCGACTGGTGAAAGCTAAATATCTATGTTTCTTGTCATCATCCAGCTGATATAGGATTCCACTAATGCCTATTTTGGATGCGTCTGTCTCTACAAAGAATCGTCTTGTAAAATCAGGATACTCAAGCTTGATATTTTGGATTAGCATTTTCTTGGCCGCTAAAAATGCTTGATTGCATTTATCGTCCCATTTCCATCGATTTCCCTTCCTTAATAAATCCTGCAGAGGTGCCATTGTCTCAGTATATCCAGGACAATGTGTTGAAAAGAACTGACACATGCCTAAAAACTGCCGTACCTCTTTAATCTTTCGTGGCGTTGGAAACTCTGAAATTGCCATTATCTTCTTTGGATTGGGCCTATAACCATCTCCATCGATTCTATGCCCAAGAAATTCAATTTCTTCATGAAAGAATTGACATTTATTGAAGTTCACCTTGAAGTTCGTTCTTCTAAGATCTTCAAAAAGCATTTGAAGGTGTCTGATATGTTCTTCCGCTGTCTCAGACGCTATAATCAGGTCATCAATATAGCTTACAACATGCTCTTTAACTGCATCTGACAAATTTTGATCTAGTGCTCGGATCATCACCGGACCACTATTTTTCACACCAAAAGGTAACCTATTGAATACATATGTTTTATGGTCAAACAGGAACCCTGTGTACTGTTTGCACTCTTCTGCTAGCTCAACATGATAATATGAACTAGTCAGATCGATTGTCGAGAAGACACTCTTTCCTCTAAATCGGCGTAACAATTCACGAATAACAGGTGGTCTATCGTGTTCAGGAAGAACTCTTTCGTTAAGGGATCTGGCATCTAGACATATCCTCAGCTTACCGTTAGGTTTCTTGACAACAGCTAAAGGATTCAAATAAGCAGTTGGCATTTTCTTAATTATTCCATCTGTTTCCATGTCGCTTATCATTATGCTAACTTCCTCCTTCCATTTATCCGGAATGGGATATAAATTTTTATGGTATGGTTTGTCATCCATCAACTTGATGCTGTATGTAAAATTTTCTATGAGACCTGGTTTGTCATTGAATATATCCTCATATTCTGAAATTACTTGATCAAACCGCCCCTTAATTTCTGGATTTATTTTACTAGTTATGCCAATTTTATCTTCTATAGACCTTTCAACGCTGCATACAATTTCATCCAATATATCCTCTCTAAAGAATGTCATCTCTGATTCTTGATTTTCCATAACCCCTTCTTGAAAGTACATGCGCTTACTCTGCATATCTATGATCAGGCCACTCTCACTTAGGAAATCCACTCCTAGGATCATGTCAAAATGTAGTTGACCCACTACTAGGAACATCTGTTCAAAACTTCTGGTTCCAATCTCAACATCTAAAAGTACCTGACTTTTACATTTCATACTCTTGTCTGGAATCACCCCTTGAATTTTGCTAACAACAGTTGGCAACATTGTAATTCCTCCTAATAATTTCAATTCATCCAGGCAACCTATGGATATCAAGCTCACCATAGCTCCTGTGTCTACAAGTGTCTTTATTTCTTTTCCCATGACTTCCACACTAATAACTGGCAATTCATGTCTATTTTCCCGTTGTACTATGTCTTCTTCCTCGATTAAATCCTCGTCCTTGACCCGATATGTTTCTACGATGACGATTGATTCCCAATGATTTTCATTTTCCTCTGGAGTTAATTTGACGTTTTTTTTTTTCCTTCGCCACTCGTGCTGGCTCGATTGACATCTCTCATTGTCTCCTCGAGTGGTGCACTAGGCTGTCTATCCTCTTGTCTTGACCTTTCATGTCCACGATTATTCCTTCTGTCGTCAGGATCGTTTCTTCGGCCTTCCTGTCGGTCGTTTCCATTAAACTGTTGCCCTTGGTTCCAGTTATTCCTTCCCCGATATCTGTTATTATACCGATTCCTGTCCTGATACCTGGAATTTTGGTTATAATTCCTATACCGGCTATCTCTCGCTTCTTGATCGTATGGCCTTTCATATGGTCCTCTATATCGATCATTTCCTCTTGCGTTACGGATGTTTCCTCGATTCCCATCGTTCCGTCGGTTTTCCCAGGAATCCCTTCTATCCGTTTGAACTGCATTGTCCACGACTACCGCGTTTACTTCTTGCGTGTTTCTGTTGTCGTTCCTATTACTTCTCGGTGTAACCTGTGCGCTCGTATAATCCAATCGCCTCAATATGTCATCATAATGTTCCAGCGTATTGGCTCCCGATGCTATCAAAGATCGCTGTACCTCTATCGGTAACTGTCGCGCTATAGCTTGCAAAAGCTCTTCTTCTGGCAATTGAGGAATAAGGAACTGTAATTTAGCCAGCTGTGACGTGAAGTAGTTGGCGTAATGCGTCGGATGTGACGTAGAATAGCGTTTAGAGTACATCTCCGCTCTTACGTTGAGTTGATCCTCGGCACTCCAGAATCTCCTCAAGAAAGCCATGGCGAATTGCTCCATGTTCGCAAAGTTGCTTCTGAACGCTCTAAACCACGTAAGTGCAGATCCATCTAAGGCGCGTTCTACTATCCTTAGCTCTCTTTCTTTGGCTACCCTGTGTTCCGCCATGTAGTCTCGAATATCTCGCAGAAATTCTACTGGTGTAACACCCGTATTTCCCGAAAACTTTCTCGGTTTGTCATCTAGGTTCCTTATAATTGTGACTGGACCTGAGTATCGTTCACTTGGACCTAACGTACTCCTACTCGAACTTGGATTCTCCTGAGGGGTTGAACTGACCCTTTCGAATGTCACATTCGGTTGCATTTGACGGTCTTCTACCATGCTCGTGTCTTGATTCGTCATACTGCGGTCTATCGCTGTTTGATTCATCAATGTTTCCCCTGATGTTACATTATGACTGGTAAAACTGTTAACTATGGTTTCTAGTTTAGTCATCCTGTCTTCCGCTAATCTCTTGACCTGAGTCTTCAACTCATCTAACGATGTAACATCCTGCGTCTTGTTACTTTCGTCTAGATCGTTCCTCAACTTGTCAATCTTTCCTTCGCACGTGTTCTTCACTAACGCGACTTGTTCTTTCAACAGATCAACATCTGTTCTAAATAGTGTTGAATCTAATTTCATCGCTTCCTTGCTTTCCGTAAACCTAGCTTCTAAGTTTGCCATACCTGCGATTAATTTTTCATCTAACCCTTCACGTTTCTCTTTTGCTTCGGCATCGACCTCATTATATCGTTCTTCAACAATTGCTCCGACTCTATTTTTAAATAAAGTTAAGTTTTCGTTAACCTTTTGCTCTATATCGTCGTCTATCTTTCTAATATCCTTCTGCAATTGATTTTCTAACGACTTTATATTAGAATTGACCTCTCCCAAGACTTCATCTTTAATGGTCCCAATTACTGTCTTCAAATCTTTTATTTCGTTACCTAGATTCGTTTCTAGACTCTTAATCTTAGTCTCGAAAGATACTTCGGTAGACCAATCTTGAATTTTTCCTACATCTGCCACTAAACCATCGATGTCGAATCTCAACTTCGATACATCTGACTTAATGTCTTTCTGTATGGTCATAACGTCTGTTCTTAAAGTAAAAATATTTTCTTCCCCTCTACTTTCTAACTCGATAATATTTTTCCTTAATATCTGAACATTTTCCTCTCCTTTCATGTTTACTGCAATGATGTCTAATTGTAAAGTTTTCAACATCTCATTGTTCTTCAAAGTTAAACTATTCTCTAATCTGGTTAACTTATTTTCTAATTCAGTATTAGTTTCTTCACTACGAGACTGTAATTTCTCTTCCAACGATTTGAAATTATCCTCACTATTTGACTGTAGCCTAGTTTCTAACAACATCAACTCATCTTTGCTATTTGACTGTAATAGTTTTAAGTTTTCTTCAGTAGTTGACTGTAGCCTAGTCTCTAATGATTTTAAATTGTCGTTTAGATTACCTTCGTTACTAGCCTGTAACAACCTTAAATTTTCTTCAGTACTAGTTTGCAATACTTGTACATTCTCTTTACATTTAGCTTCTAATCTAGCTTCTGAATTATTAATTTGTTCTTTAACTTCAGTTTCCATCTTAGAAATGGTTTCTGCAATTCCAGACATACCCGTCTGTAACTCTCCTAACACCTTCGCTAAATCCTCTGGCAACATAATTATATTTCAATATAGAATTATATAGAGACGTTAGACAACAACACATCACAATGTCTCAATTCCTGCATTCACTTGGGTATAGGGAAAAATATCTTATAACTAACATGATATTACTAATACGATTAACATGAACACTGGATTGGGCACACAAGTACATTGTCTGACTAAGTATAATAAATTTTGTAACACACTTAAATGAACTTGAGATAAATCTCTCAGTAATCTAAATCTGATGTGATTCCATCGAATTAACAAAATCGAAAAGCCCCACTAGTTGGATAAAGCCAATTCTCCCTCTCTCTCTGTACCCGTTCGTCCTGGGGATGCGATGACCCATCTGCTATAACATCACATCCCTGGAGTTCCAGGACAGAGCGGAGTTAAATGAACCTCTAGTCAAATAAGGAATGTGTCGGAAATTCAGCTGAGTTCGTGAAAAAGCAGTGGGTTTCACGAGACAAAGTATCTCTAGGGTCGTTACGGGCTTAAGTTAATAAAAATAATTCAAATATAAATGGGCGCCATCAACTGAATTCCTAGCAAAACCACTTCCTTTCCGGATAAGCCTTACTCAAGACAAGGAAAGAAAAAGGAACATCACACCATCATCAGATCACAACTAAGATAAAAACAAATTTATTTTACTTTGATAGTCAGACAGACATTTTAAATATAATTCCTACCTAAGAGTATGGTCGAATGCAAAGTTAAATTGTCATTGTCCAAAAATCGAACCATCTCCTTTCTAATGCAAAATTATTTCAATCCACATAACAAGAAAATGTATAAAGTTCTCTTGGGTTCTCAGGATCACTGTCGCACTATGTCTTTCGTCACTGACATTTGTGAAACCTGAGACCTAATTCTCTTTAATTTAACATCAATGTGGATTTAATTAAGTTACTAATCTGCCTAAACATACACATATAATAATCACTCATGTTAAATATCACATAAATTATGGTTTGCATGGTATAATTTGAACGTAGAACATGTCAATCTAATGTTCCTAAACATTTATTAATTAATTTACATTATTTACATCGTCATTAATCTCTTATCTGTGAATTACAGAAAATTCAAATTCTCATTGGTCATCCTCATCATTATTATCAAAATTAAATATTTCTCACATTAATTCTCACTTCAAAATTACAAATATTCCTGTCAGAATCGTTAATTCCTCACCATAACATCATTTAAATTCACATTTCAAGTTGCAATTCCTTCGAATTATCTCTCAATTAAATTTATTTAATTCCATAAAAATTCATTAATCATCAGCTTCTTTAATTAATCATCACCTTCTAATTCAGTTATTCATCATCATTACAATCGTCTAATAATTTATTTCAATCAGTTTAATTAATTCAATCTTTAATTCATCCACTTATTTAATTCATCGATTTATTTCAAAATTTAATTTATCAACTTATTTAAATTTCAATCATCTGGTTATTTAGATTATTATTTCATCTAGTCATTCTGATTTTTATTTCATTAGGTCAGATCGTTAATATGCTTAAATCTCAGATTATTATTTCATTAATTATTATTTCCAGAAAATCTTGTATTATCAACTTTATTTATTTGTTTAATTTCCTAACAAATTGTTTAATAAGGTTTATAGAACGTTGTCTTACAGTTTTATTACTTCCAAGTTATATCTCGTATTTAATTATCATGCCAAAAATATTATTGTCTCCACGACATCACGTTGGATCTAACTATCCACAACGACATTATATTTCTTCAATATTCCAAATATCACATTTGAATATAAGAATTGCTACAAAAACTCCATAAATATTCAGCACATACAGCATGAATTTCAACAATAACGCTAGACTGGGTACGACGACCTCATGTCCGCTTCAAAATACATTATCAACGTTGCAACTATCAAATGGCAAATTCCACAAAATGCCTATCACAAACTTCATTTAACCACGTTGCATGATCTACAAAAATATATAAATGGCTTCAAATTATTAACGCACATAATCTCCAATGACTGTAATTACTCTGATCATATCTAGACAACTTCTTAAACAATTGGAAAAACATTACTTCAGTAATTTAATATTTGCTTTCAAATAACATAAATTCTCTTTCACAAGTTTCAATAATTCACATCGTAGAAAAACACCAATGTGCTATAATCTCTCACATCAAAATCTGCAATACTGATCTGCCTTAAAATAATTATGACCATTAATGATTAATCTTACAAGATTAAATTACTTTAAATCCTTCTCAAAGGTATCAAATACAATTATAAAAATCATCAAAGCATCAGCTGTAATAGCTGTTAAACTGAAATTACTCTCAAAAGAGTATAGCAACAAAATATTGGATTGGCAAACAAGAATTACTAAATGCAATCCTGTTGACATTTATCGTTACTTTATTTAACAAAATTTCGACTGATATGTGACTAGTAGTTCCTTGTTTAATTCACTTACATCTCGTGTACATTCGGATGATAAAATGAGTACCTCAATGGCGAGTAAGATGTGTAACCACCGTGCAATCGTATAAATACGAAGGACCTCGCCCCGTCGACTTGGATGATAGTTCCCTAAACGGTGGGTAAGGTGAGTAGCCACCATACAATCGTATAAATACGAAGGACCCCACCTCGTAGGCTATATGAGTGAATGTACTAGAAAGGAATCAACAAGTTTCTAGTTGTCATATAAAAGCGACGTTCATTCACTAAAGTGAATAACTTCTTAATATCTCCAAACAATCCAATGGAAAAATCCCTACTGATGATTAATACACACTCGCTAGTATGCAATGAACTGACGAAGTAGTTTCTGATAATCAATTGCAGATCACGAGTTCGAAATACTCGCTACTCAAAAAAAACTATCCATGAAAAATATCCTAGCTGGAAAAATGTCTATAAGACCAAACATCTTCTTAATAAAGCCAAACAACGGTGAGAATATCGAATAATGATGCCTGCCATATCATATGGTCACTCCATATTCTAGCAAATTCGAAGTATATAAATTCAAACCATGTCTTAATAATCAAATCACTCCTATTAGAAAAATATACATGTGTGCCCAGTATTCATGAAAATAATCGTATCAGGTAGATAGAACTCTTACAATACCTTTCATTATCAGTTGTAATATAATTTCCAAGATCGTCGATTTTCCCTACCTAAAGATTTCTCGTAAGATCGGCGTGAATATCATTTCATCCATGAAATGATGATTTCCTTCGAAATCCCAAGCGAATCAGTTGTTGGACTCCTCTCGTCAGGAACCGAATCCATCGCTCTGTGGTGCCATCTTGTCTCTATTCACGTTTACTCGATCATGTTGAACCTCGGATTACCCATAGCGGATATCGTCCAACTCCTTCTCGAAAAGTTCATGGAAACAGCGGACCCCCTACTCTTCTTCTAATATGCGCCACTGTTCCGATAAATGTTCAGTTTGAGAATTGTAAGTCCACTCTCAACTTACTGCAAAGTTCGACTTGAGTAAAATAAAAATTTTACTAGATAGTGTTCAAGATTACGATACACCCTGTATCTGTCTGTAATATGTAATCCATGAAAATTGTATAAGATAAAATTCTTATAAATGCACGCTGTAATGTTCATCAGAGCCTATGCTAAACATTCAGTTTACTTGAAATAGTAAAAAGTCGTTTGAATGTATTATATAACAGCATGGTTATAAGGTTGTATGTGAAAGCCTGTGTTCGAACAACGTCGAAATGAAGCTTGAAACAAAGTCTTCATATGCGATCAGTGTGGTTTTGAAATACCCCGGCTATCCACAATTGTCTTCTCGGCTAGGTCGCCTGTATCAACGACCCGCGCGGCCTCTGTTGCTCGGTGATGCGAGAAATGTCGCCTACACTTGCCGTGACGGTTTACGTGTGTTGCGTGACCTTCAATGCCCGTCTCGCTGTGCTATAGAGCTGCTCTGTACTGCTCCTCTCATAGAGCCCAACTGAATTGCCTAGCGCTGCGTTCCAGCTTATGAGCTCCGTGCGGCACGTGGCTAATTCTCCCCACCACGGTGCTCCTACGTCACGAAGATAGTCTCGAACCCGACTCCTCTCGGCTGTTCTGTTATACAATAACTTATTTCCATAAAATTATTTCCACATATAATGCATGTCATATATACTCTTCTAAGTTGTTTAAACTTCTTATAATCCCATATATATTTCAATAAAGCTTCACATCTTTATTAATAATTCTATCTTCTTACAGATTTCAATGCCTCCTTGATTCTCGACCTCCTACGTCATCTTGGCTTTCTTCTTGACGCGATCGATGCGCTATCATATCAGCTTGCCTTCCAAAACCTCAACTACAGCTTAATGTCAGCTGGCGTAGACGATAGCCTAAAATAGGTATCGGGTACAGTACTAAGCACGTTTAGGATACAAAAGAGGGCGATTAGAATTATGGCAAATGTAAACTCTAAAGAATCATGTAGACCTCTGTTTAAAGATTTAAACATTCTCCCACTGCCCTGCATATATATCTTTGATAGTATTATGTTTTTTAAAAGAATTTAATGAATAAAGATGTTTTTCTTAAAACAAACAATGATGTTCATAGACATAACACAAGACAAAATCAAAACATTCATATTTCACACACACACACAAGCATATATCAAAAAGGAACTTTTCACACTGGAGTTAAATTATACAATAAACTACCCCAGTATATAAAACTGGCCCCAAAAATAAAAACCTTTGATAGAATGTTGAAAGCTTATCTGCAGTGCCATTGTTTTTACTCAATAGTTGAATTGAATATTTTAGCGTATAGGAGTGATGGAATCTATAACTATATTTTACTTTTTTAATTTAATTTTAATACCTAGCTGTATGTTGTTGTATTTATAGAATTAAGTTTTCATATTATGATAATAGAGTGAGGTGTAAATAGTTGTGCAATAAGATTGTATCTATTAAGATTTGCTATTATAATAAGTTATAAATAGTTATAATCTTAGTAATATATACCTGTTAGTTCTTTTATTTTATGCATGTAAATTCTGACGTGTCCTATATCAAAAATACATTGAATGCATGTATTTGATCAAATGGAATTAATAAAAATCTATCTATCTATCTATCTATAAGCGCGGTATCATGAAACAAAATAGAGCCAAGTTTGAACCAGTTCGCAATGGATTGTGCAAGCTGTTTTTGTCTAAACCAATAATTGTTAATTCATTAGGCCATACAAACACCCCTGGATTTTGTCACGCACAGTGGGGGTAGACACGCAACAATAATTTTCATCCAAACCCATGGTTTGTGCCTAGACCAATAACTTTTAGGCAGTGAGGCGCTGGTTTTTTCCCGATTAGTTCGAAACATGAAATTCTTGCGATCAGCGTTCATTACAGTGGTAAATACTGTTCTACATACAAAACAAACCTAACCTGGGGCTTATGCCCAGACCTCCTTGCTTGTAGTGCAATCGGTAATTTTCGTCCAGACAGTCGTCTTAACAAGTAGCGACCAATGGTTTCGTCCAGTCAGTCGTCTAGCCAAGAAGAGCTCGTTTATTTCTTTTTCTCACATAATTACAACATTACATGTGTCGTCTAATGTAGGCCTATTTAGTATCGGATATGTTGGTAACTAATGACGTCAATGTGATCGCTCACTGCGGCAGTTTCACATACCAAGTATGCTGTCGAACATGGCTGCGGTTGTTAAATATGCAATAAATAAAAACACATGTTTAAGTGATTTAGCACATATATCCGGTGCAGAAGTGATCAAGGTTAGTAGTTACAATTGATAATGTCCCCCCCCCCTCCCACCAGAAGGTGAAATAAGGTATGAAAATGATATATTATCAAAGTGAAAGCAAAAAGAAAAAAGAGTGATAGAATTAATCTGAAATTTCACTACAGTATATGTCGTTTTATAAAAGGGCATAGCGGGTGGGTTACAGACAGTGAAGGAGAAAGCATCTATTAGGACATCACTTCCATAATTATTATTCATCATTACACAAGGTATTTAGGCTAAGTTAAGTATTCTACTTGGTTCATCACTCCTGAAGTGTTACCTCTATTACGTATGTCGTTTTGCCTTGAACATTTTTGGTTGAAGGCAGGCTATTATTTTATTTTAGAATATGCACTGAAAATTTGATGTAATCAGCGTAACCGCAGCCTTCGTAAAGAGGTTTACGCAGGCCAGCGCGTATCCCATTTTTGAACAGCTGACTGCGGTTGACTGTAGCGTTGGGGGTCTGCACCACTAGCGCTTGCCAACAGCGGGGCGCACTTGAACTCGGTCAGTGATAACACTATGTATTGTATTCGTCATGATAATGCTATTATTATGATCATGTAGAAATGAGTGGCAGTGTAGAGGACGTACCCATTCGCGACAACGCTGCCTCAGTTCAATTCCCTCTCATATATTCCGCTCTCGCAATTTAAATATCTCAGCTCTCCACAGAAAATTGTTTTGTGTTGGTATCTTATTATTATAATTTTCAAGATATTACTCCGTCGATAACGCTTGCCTTTCAACGCCTGTACTTAACTCGTCAATTTCTCAGTGAATTCATTGAATTTTCTACAAGTGGCTTTTAATGTGCCGGTTGAGGAGAGGTCAGGAGACTATTCTACCAACCATCTCGCGTTGTGCGGCTAGCATTTTTTGGCAGTTGGTCCAGGTTCAATTTCCAGCTCTGCCAAGAAATTTTAATTTTGGTCTGAGGGATGGAACTAGGCACACTCAGCCTCATGAGGCAAAACTGAGAAAAGGAGGGTTCGATTCCTATCTTAGCCATCTTGGAAGTGGTTTACACGCTTCTACTCCTGGCAAATGCTGGGATGGTTCCTAAATTAAGGCCATGGCCACCTCGTTCCCAATCCTCATCTGAACAATAAATGCACACACTAATCCAGCCATCACAATAACACAGGTTATCAGACAAATTCCACATGCCCAAGCACACAGATCTACATGACCATGATGTCACAAAGCCCCAAAATCAACCAACTGCTGCTTTCTACCATTCCAAGACGAAATCTTCGAGTTGCCATTAGTCTAATGCCCCTAAAATCCACGACTAGTTCGAAAGGTTTTAGGCCTAAGCATTGGATCAACCATCTTCTTGCATCTCAATAGGGATTTGCCAACAGGCTTTCAACAGCTTGTCTCAATTCTGCCTTCATATATGTAGGCCTATTGGCAACTCCAGCTATCTGATATGACATCTAGCGGTAAAAATTAGAAACTTACCAAGTAGGGTACATTTGTCACGTGGTGACTGTTTGTATATGGTTTCTTGTATTCGTAAGCAGATCGAGGTAATTTATTCGTGTCTTTATACATAAGTAATAAGTTTTACTCGTTGATGAAGTGTAAAATGAGTAAAAGCAACGTATATTGCTCAGTTTACGGCTGTAAGTCGATGCATAAAAGAGGGCTGCGGATATAAGTTTTCATCACTTTCCAAAAGATGTAAATAGCAATAGCCAAAAGGTGACGATACCAAATAAATACGGGCAACAAGAGCGGGTTGGACCACTCACCACTACACTCACTGACGATAGGACGGGTTGTTCACTGTTTACGCCGAGCCAAGCCGTACCAAGACAGCTAGGCCTACACCAGCCGACTACAGCCAAGCTTCATCAGTCAGGTATCCTTCCCCCTCCCTAGTTCATTTCCAGTTACCCTACCAATCGACATCACCTCGCTCTGCGATATCCGAGCCATTCCACTACGAGTCATATAGGCTTAATTTGACTTCGCAGGGTAAATATCTACTCTGCGAGAACCTGCTACCAGTCCAATATTCTACACCAAACCCACCAGCTAACCATCTAAATCAAGCAATTCCTGTGTCCCCCGAGCTTTAATACAAGTTAAACTCATCCCTTCGCCCTACCAAGCAGCAAATAATTTCTACAGTCTATGGTACAGTGAGCAAACTTAAATATAGCTTTTAAAGTAACAGCGCCATTACTCGAACTGCTCAAAAACAGATACCAGTAGACAACCGATGCTTGATAATATGCAATTGACACATAAAATCCAGTGGAACACACAAATTAGATCACGTGTATCGCACAGTTATACATATATACAATCAAAAATAACACTGTCATTATTTTAGGGACCACATTTACTGATTATAACCGAAAAATAAAAAGTGTTCCATATCAAACGAGTGTTATTGAGTATTTTTACCCTACTTATCCAGACCGACCGCAGCGCCCCAAGTGTTAGTTTGAGTTGCCAATACATGCAAGAAATGAGTACGGTACTTATCAAAAATAAGCTAATATGTACCCTACTATTATATTTCTCTCCTACTCCTAAATCCTTCTCTGAACACTCATCTTAAAACAGAATGGTCTGCATTTTTGGACTAATTATAAAAATATAGCCTTTAAGAAGAAATGAACATGCTCATCTTTAGCTCCCTGGCGAAAATAATTGAGTAAGTATTAATGTTTCTGTTCTTATGCATTTTATATGATGCTTTAAAAATCAATCTAGAAGAGATAATTTAAGTTAACTTCACTACCATAATACTGCTTAAGAGTTACTGTCGAGGACTGATGACCAAGATGTCCCTAACTTGAGCAAGGACTGCTTCACAACTTCATGTAAAACGTATTTTCGTAAAGAGCCTTTACTTAGTTTGGATCATTTGCGATACGTGTTACATGGATGTGTGTGTTGACTTTTTGGTGTTAAATGATGTAAGTTGGCAACACCAAATGTGGCGGCCATGATGGTTTTCTAGTAACTTATTTAAGGTGTCCTGGACTATACCTCGCGATCTCCTGCAGCACCAACACCATCGAGATAACCAAACATAGGCCAACACCGTCAGTTGAGAAAGCATATGCCCTTGAGTGCCAGTTATCCAACTGGACTTGACTCGTCTTCAGTATGCACAACATACTGGAGAATGCCAGCAACGCTTCGACCCCGTACATTAGCATGAAAACAAGAACACAATACATCCATTAGTAATAACACTGGTTAGACCCCTACCTAACTGATTAAGTTAATATTAACTGTTACAACTTTGCCCGTAAATCCCCGCAACCTTAAGTTATGTTTAACAAGATCTGCCTGCTGCAGAAAATCGAAAACCACGATCTATAGCTACCATAATTACTGCGCCATACTTAAGACAGATGCCGGAATTAACCCGTTATGTGGAGGGCTGGGTTTGGTACTCATCGGCCAATGTGGTCTACAACCTAACAGACCTTGTTTGTTCTGCTACGTATATTTTGGGGTTAACATAACCTGTCTTCCCTTAGGAGAGTATTTCAGCTCAGTTGAGTGCTGACCAACCAATCCTACGTCCCTGTAGTAATATTCGAGAAGAAATGTAAATGTATATTCTTACTTCTTACCAAGCATTGGTACTACGATGCTGCTTCACAATATGGTTCAAGTTGCTCAATCAATTCAATCTTACTATTCAATCCATGTGTCGTATATAATTTAATTAAATGAAAGACGATTTCATAAAAAAAAACAACAACCGCCAAAATATATTCTTTAAAACAGAACAAATACAAATGCCAGACAGGCTAGAGGAAAGAACCATTCATTAAAAATATGCTCTAGTCAAATAATATTCTCCAATGGCGGCTAACAATGATACGCCGTTTGGCAACCTTGCATCCAAGCACTAAAATGGGAATCTGAACCTTCAGGAAATCGCGTGATCAATATATTTCACAAAATAATTAGTTCACAGTTGTTTCAAACTCGCGTTTCAGATAGACGTCAGATCAACTGCAGTATTCAGACGGGCAGTTAATATTTCAATTCTGACCAATCCAAACAAATGACGATCAGCCATAGATAACATATTTTTTTTTGACGGCGAAAAAATATTGGCAAGATATAACCATAACTTAGGTCAAATATAGAATAATGGGCCCATATTAAAATAAAACAAAACGCCACAAGAATGAAAGGTATTCTGGCTATACTAGCCTCGTAGTTAAAACATAATTCAGCAACTTCGTTAAAGCATATTGGCCAGACGACACCTGACTATGAATTCAATAATTCAAAGAATAAAGTTATAATATGATCCGGAAACACTCCGAAACCGCTGCGAATAGAATAATCATAATATTCTTCATTACCTTGAATATCCAACGATGCGTTTATGGCCACCGAGGCCTGGCCTACGGAACTCTTCCGACCAATTCAGGTCCCCATAGTTGAATGCTTGTGACTCACCCTTTGTTTATACCAGCACCCCTGTTGCTGCTTGCTCATGCGCAATGAACAGAAGTTCTAACAGAAACAAATGAAAAGCCGTACGCGATTTACGCGTTGCCAACCGTTGCAAAAACACACAAGCACCTTACCTAAAGAGCTTCAACTCAAGTTACAGAAATTTAAGTTGGCATTTGCATGACATTATGAGATGTTACATGCCCATTGGTTCTTCGACTACAATGCACAATTAGAAGTACAAGATACATAAAACATGCAACAGAAGTGGTACAGTACCATCATAGTCAATATACAATAATGTTCAATTACATGCAACTTTCAAGGTATTGACATGCACAATTACATTTCCAAATATTTTCAGTGGCATGCAGTAGCAATTGTGTCTACTAGCATGCATTTTTTAAATTCATTTAAGGGGAAGCTAATAATTCTTTATTTCTTCTTTTTCCTAATACGGGGTTTGAAAATTAAAATCTTGAAGTAAGCAACGAAGTTTTTAGACGAAATACGACGACGGCCGACAGGACACGAGGGCTTTCCGACGGGCCACGGAGAGGGCCGACAGCAGGGTTTGAAGATTGTGTCAATTGCAATTGGCACAGTTTTCTCGAAGGCAACGTATTTCACAAACACTGGATGTCACGTCCTTGGGCAAATTAGGTTATTTCTTCGCTTATTGAAAGGTACGAAAGTAATCCATGCCTTTATAACACTAAACTGCCGGTGTATCATACAATAATTGTCATATCAATGCATTACTTCCACAAAAAGAAAACTTTTCAGACGGAATGGAGTCGATTACTTCGCATCGCAAAGCCGATTTCGAAGGATATGATAACATGCGGCTGGCATTTTACAAATGAAAATTATATATTAATAAATACTATAACCAGTACCCTACATTCTTCCCTGCACTACAAACTAGGCGACTTAGCAAGGTCGATTTGACAGCTGTTCTTCCCATGTGGCAAAAAATACTTTTAGGGTTCGCTTTATCGTAGGCCTACATGTGGTCGTCTTTCTTTAACTTTCCCCATTGCTGCTTCAAATCTGTGAAGCTCTGGTCTTTTAAGTTTATAATCAGGCGCCTATTAAAAATTTAAAAAATCTTTATACGGTAGTCAACTTGTAGGCTAAGCTACAGTCGTTGATGTATTGACTTCGACAGTATTAGGCTACCGGTATATCTTCCAAATTTAAATGTATCTACTTACTGATGTATGTAAAGCAATGTACCGACTCCACGCTTATTAGGCCTACATTTTCCTGAAAATATTTTTTTTCTTGGCAACTGCAAACCGAATTTCATTTTGAATCGGATAAGGTACTCCTTTCGTATTACTAGTTTATAAGCATAAAGCTTCAAGTCTCATAAAATCTTCTGTTCCTAGCACTTTCCCGCACATGATTATGTGCTTGGCGTCTAAAAATGCATGCCCTTCAACAAGAGCCCACCTAGCATTGCCAACAACATTCAACACAATCATTAGGCTATATGAAGTCTATCACCCTTGTCGCGACCGACCTGCCTCCGACATTCGATTCAGTTCGCGAATATCCAGTAAATACAGAACGTGTCATATTATTATTATTCTGGGATAAATTTTGAACTGTTTAAATTCTAATAGTTATCACGAATAGTATCCGCCATGGTTTTAAAGAGTATTTAGGGAAAATAGATTTTTATGAGAGAAAACATGTTTACTATCGTCCTCGTAGATCATGTAGACAAAACTAAGTTGCAATATTGTTGTACAACGTGAGGAGGATATAATAAAATAATTAAAAAGAAGTAAAGTTTTCGCCGTTGGATAGACTTGAACCCGGGATCTTCAAAACAGTAAGCGGGCGCGATACCACTTGCACACTTTTGCAATAGACGTTATCGTATTTTGTTACGCTTCTTATTAGCGCGTATGGTTATGTACCAATTATTACAGTTAGATCTTAAATATTGATTGGAATGCATTAATTCAGTACCAGACATGTTTTCAAATGTACTTAAAGCAAGTTTCACGGCTGCTTTGCGTTAATAATGCGAATTGACTGTAAATTTTACCCCCAACGACAACCGTCCTCCATGTTTTATTTCTTACAACTTGGAGCACGAAATACTAGCGTGTGATACACTTCAGCCATAAAAGCAGGTGTACGGACGAGGATGAACAGAATCATACAAGATTTTATACCAGTGATTTCAATAGCTTCCTTGCCAGCAATTGTCGTGTGATACGGGCCTAAGAAACCCACAAGAGGACATACAGTATTGAGGGAAAATTAAATTACTCCCGGGGCACAATGAACCATGGCTCATTGCGCCCCGGAAGAGCTTGGCTCAATGTGCCCCAGCAGTACATAATTTTATACAAAGTTATTATGAGGTTATGTATGAACAGTATTTACATTTTAAGATATATAAATTTAGAACACGATTCTGATGTTATCATAACAACGCACTTAATCTGAATTTCAACCAATCATTTGCCACCAAATGTTAATCTACCTAGTTCTCAGAAAATTACTTCTCTGCAGCCGTAACCAAATAACACCTGCACAGAGCTAATGGCGGGAAGCATTTTTTTTTCAGCCCGAGCCTAGCCATAGTATGTATTTCCGAGCTGTTATATGTCAAGCCATTCTCCTGGTTCCGAATCGGGACGGAGATAGTAGCAGGGGTCACATCCGATCAAACATGGAGGAAGGTAATCGAGTGAGATGTGGATAATATTCGACGTTAAATTGCATTATTAGCGTGAAACAGGCATGAAACTTGCTTTAGATCAAGTTTAAAACAACCCACGCAGCAAATGAATGCGTTCCAATCAACATTTTAAAGTCTAAGTGAAATCATTCGACATTTAACCACATGTATTAAGACCTATGTTAATATAGGAAAATATGGGATCGCAGATGTGCACAAGTTGTATCGTGCGAGCTTGGTAACTTTGTATCCCGGGTTCAAGACTGCCCTAGCGCAGACAAATTTTTACTTCTTTTGAATTATTTTATAATATCCCACATACCTTTTACAGCATGTTTTATGCCATGTTTTATTGAAATTATCTGCATGGGTGATTCAAATAATAAACATTGTTAGGCGGAATTCTTCCCTATTCTCACTTGAATTTATATTCCTCTGCTTACTGTTCAACGCGGCTAGTGTTCTTGGCTGTCTCCCCAGAGGTCCGGGTTCGATTCCCAGCTCTGCCGAGAAATTTCAATTCTGATGTGAGGGCTGCAACGGGGTACACGGCCTCATGAGCCAAAACTGAGTAGAGGTGGGTTCGATTCCCACCTCAGCCATCTTGGAAGTGATTTTCCATAGTTTTCCACTTCTACTCCAGACAAATGCCGAAATTGTTCATAACAAAGGCAAGGCTGCAACTTATCACCCCTACTTTTCAATCTTTACATTCAAAAAACAAAGAAGGAAATTGGTGAAACATTTAAAGTGGGCGTGCAGATTCAAGAAGACATAATTTCAACTCTGAGATTTGCTGATAACATCGTCATCTTGGCCGACACGCCTGAGGATTTGGATAAGTTTCTGAATGGTATGGACTCCGTCTTGAGGAAAGAGTTCATGATGAAAATTAATAAAATATAAAACAAAAAATATTGGAACGCAGCCGAAATAAATCAGAAACCTCTATGGACATCAAATTGGCAGGTGAAAAGCAAAAGGAAGTAGCAGACTTCTGTTACTTAGGAAGCAAAATAACCAGTGATGGACGAAACAAAGAGGACATAAATAGTAGGTTGGCTCAGGCAAGGAAATCATTTCTACAGAAAAGAAATCTCTTGACATCGAATATAGATTTAGGTAATAGGGAGTCATTTTTGAAAGCCTTTGTCTGGAGCGTGGCACTCTATGGAAGTCAAACTTGGACTATTGGTGCAGCAGAAAAGAGGAGAATTGAAGCGTTTGAAATGTGGTGTTACAGGAGAATGATGAAGATCAGATGGGTAGATAGGGTTACAAACATAGAGGTATTAAGACGAGTGGTAGGAGAGATGTTTCTGGCGACTGCTTATGAAGGGAAGAGATAGATTGGTAGGACACATACTAAGACACTAAGGAACAGCAAGCTTAGTTATGGCAGGAAGGGCCGAGAACTGTACGGGTAGTCCAAGTTTAGAATATGTTAAACAGATTGCCTCGGATGTAGGGTGTGGTAGCTATGTAGAGATGAAAAGATTAACTCAGGACATGGAGACATGGAGGGCTGCATCGAACCTGTCAATAGACTGAAGTCTCAAACACACAATCTCGCGATCATTAGACACGGTACCTCCAATTTAGTTAGAAACCAAAACTCAGAACGTGACAATTCCCTTCGTAAATCTCACGTGAATTGACCGGGAATCGAACCCTGTCCACCTTGGGGAGAGGCAAGCAGAAGTTGACGCTGATGTTGCTCTTGTTCATTTGAGCAAATTGGGCATGGTGGTCATTGAGCCCACCTACTTGTAGATAAATAAATAAATAAATATATTTCTCTGATAACCTGTGTTATTGTGGTGTCTGTAGTATGGTGAGTATTTGATATTCTGGTGAGGATTCGCAAGGAGGCGGTCGTGGCATTGTTATGAACAATTTCGGCATTTGTCTGGAGTAGAAGTGGAAAACTATGGAAAATCACTTCCAAGATGGCTGAGGTGGGAATCGAACCCACCTCTACTCAGTTTTGGCTCATGAGGCCGAGTGTACCCCGTTGCAGCCCTCACATCAGAATTGAAATTTCTCGGCAGAGCTGGGAATCGAACCCGGACCTCTGGGGAGACAGCCAAGAACGCTAGTCGCGATGAACAGTAAGCAGAGGAATATAAATTCAAGTGAGAATAGGGAAGAATTCCGCCTAACAATGTTTATTATTTGAATCACCCATACAGATAATTACAATAAAACATGCTGTAAAAGATATGTGGGATATTATAAAATAATTCAAAAGAAGTAAAAATTTGTCTGCGCTAGGGCAGTCTTGAACCCGGGATACAAAGTTACCAAGCTCGCACGATACCACTTGTGCACATCTGCGATCCCATATTTTCCTATATTAACATAGGTCTTAATACATGTGGTTAAATGTCGAATGATTTCATTTAGACTTTAAAATGTTGATTGGAACGCATTCATATGCTGCGTGGGTTGTTTTAAACTTGATCTAAAGCAAGTTTCATGCCTGTTTCACGCTAATAATGCAATTCAACATCGAATATTATCCACATCTCACTCGATAACCTTCCTCCATGTTTGATCGGATGTGACCCCTGCTACTATCTGCCGTCTCGATTCGGAACCAGGAGAATGGCTTGACATATAACAGCCAATAAGAGGCTCGGCAATACATACTGTGGCTAGGCTAGGGATGAAAAAAAAATATGCTGGCGGGAGCTAGATTTTGCAGAAACAAATTGCAAGTCAGTAGAGCAGTACTACCAACATACCCAGCGTGAGAAAAATATTCCTTTATTTATACTGAAGTTATGTAACCTGGTTCATAGTGCCCCGTGGCTCAAACTGTCCCACTCTCCCCTAACTTCAACATGTAAATAGGTTATCTATAACTGGCGTAGTTTTGTAAACCTATAGCCTACAGTGTAATTTATCGTGTTTGAAAACACACGGAACATCTAATCTGGGTCCATTTCGAGAAGATTTATATACAATATAGCATTTCTGCTGCTTATTAATCTCTCTCGACTTAAACGTACAAGCACCATCAAGCACTACATTGTATACGTCACAAGGAGCGTGGAATGTTAGAAGTCTGCTAGGAAGTGGAAGGTTAGAAAACTTAGAAAGGGAAATGGATAGGTTGAGGTTGGATTTGGTTGGGATTAGTGAAATGCGCTGGCAGGAAGAACAGGACTTTTGGTCAGGAGACTATAGGGTCATTAGCACTAAATCAAACAATGGTCAAGCAGGGGTTGGCCTCATATTGAGTAGGAAACTTGGACAGCGGGTGGAATATTATGAGCAATATAGTGAACGGATTATTGTAGCAAAAATCAATACAAAACCTACCTGCACTACAGTGGTACAAGTCTATATGCCTACCAGTCAAGCTGATGATGAGGATGTTGAAAAGGTCTACGAAGAAATAGACGAAATTCTGAGGTATATCAAGGGTGATGAAAATGTTATAGTAATGGGAGATTGGAATGCTGTGGTAGGAAAAGGGAGAGAAGGGAAGATAGTAGGAGATTTCGGATTAGGTGAAAGGAATGATCGAGGAAGCAGGCTGGTAGAATTCTGCACCGAGCATGAATTGGTCATAGCTAACACCTTATTCAATAACCACAATAGAAGAATATACACATGGATGAGACCAGGAGATACAGGGCGTTACCAAATCGACTTCATTATGGTCAAGCAGAGGTTTCGAAACCAGATTTTGGATTGTAAAACATATCCTGGTGCTGACATAAACTCTGATCACAATCTGGTTGTAATGAAATGCAGATTAAAGTTGAAGAAACTGAAGAAAAGTCAAAAGCCAAAAAGGTGGGCAATAGACAGACTGAAAGAGAAGGATGTAAACGAAAGATTCAAGAAGAGTATAAAGGAAGGACTAATGAAAAACGCTAAACAAACTTCAATTGCAGACGAATGGGCACTTTTGAAGAATGAAATAACAAAATCCGCAGAAGAAAACATTGGTAGGAAAGAAAGAATAGGTAGAAAACCGTGGATCACTCAGGATATACTAGAATTGATGGATGAAAGGCGGAAACACAAGAATCTAAGAGATGAAAAGGGGAAAGCAGAATACAGACGTCTGAGAAATGAGGTTAACAAGAAGTGCAAGGAAGCGAAAGAAGAATGGTTGAAAGAGAAATGTGCAGGTATAGAAAATTGTCTGAAATTAGGAAAAGTAGACACAGCTTATCGAAGGGTTAAGAATACTTTTGGGGAAAAGAAGACTAAGTGCTGTAATATTAAGGACACAAATGGAAAGCCTCTAACAGATAGGGAAGAAAAGGTTGAGAGATGGAAAGCTTACATAGAGAGTTTGTATAAGGGAAAGGAGATTGAGAATCATGTAATGGAAAGGGAGGAGGAAATTGATGAGGATGCGAAAGGAGATTTAATATTGAGATCAGAATTTGATAGAGCTTTGGAAGACTTAAGCAGGAACAAAGCACCAGGCATAGATGATATACCGATTGAGTTGCTACGCTGCATAGGAGATGAAGGTCTGATCAGGTTATTTCACTTGGTGTGTAGGATTTATGAGACAGGTGAGGTACCCCCTGATTTCAAGAAGAATGTAATCATCCCTATACCAAAGAAAGTGGGAGCTGACAGATGTGAAGATTACCGTACAATCAGCTTGATTACTCATGCTTCAAAGATCCTGTCTAGAATAATTTACAAGAGGTTTGAAAGCCAGATAGAAACGGAGTTGGGTGAAGACCAGTTTGGTTTCAGGAGAAATGTAGGAACAAGGGAAGCTGTACTAAGTCTTAGGCTGATTTTGGAAGGTAGAATAAGGAAAGATAAGAGAACATTCATGGCTTTTGTAGACTTAGAAAAGGCTTTTGATAACGTTGATTGGACTAAATTGTTTGACATTTTGAAATCATTGGAATAAAGTACAGGGATAGGAGGGTGATCTACAATCTGTACAGAAACCAGACAGCAGTCATTCGAGTTGAAGGACATGAGAGAGAAGCTGGTATTCAGAAAGGTGTAAGGCAAGGCTGCAACTTATCACCCATACTTTTCAATCTTTACATTGAACAAGCAATGAAGGAAATTAGAGAAAAATTTAAAGTGGGAGTGAAGATTCAAGGAGAAATAATTTCAACTCTGAGATTTGCTGATGACATCGTCATCTTGGCCGACAAGCCTGAGGATTTGAATGAGTTTTTGAATGGTATGGACTCCGTCTTACGGAAAGAATTCATGATGAAAATAAATAAATGTAAAACAAAAATACTGGAATGCAGCCGAAATAAATCGGAAACCTCTATGGAGATCAAATTGGCAGGTGAAAAGCTGAAGGAAGTAGGAGACTTCTGTTACTTCGGAGGCAGAATAACCAGTGATCGACGAAGCAAAGAGAATATTAAAAGTAGGTTGGCTCAGGCAAAGAAAGCATTTCTACAAAAAAGGAATCTGCTGACATCGAATATAGATTTAGGTATTAGGAAGTCATTTTTGAAAGCCTTTGTCTGGAGCGTGGCGCTCTATGGAAGTGAAACTTGGACTATTGGTGCAGCAGAAAAGAGGAGAATTGAAGCATTTGAAAAGTGGTGTTACAGGAGAATGATGAAGATCAGATGGGTAGATAGGGTTACAAACAAAGAGGTATTAAGACGATTGGGAGAGGAGAGATGTTTCTGGCGACTGCTAATGAAGAGAAGAGATAGGTTGGTAGGACACATACTAAGACATCCAGGAATAGCAAGCTTAGTTATGGAAGGAAGGGTCGAGGACAAAAACTGTAGGGGTAGACCAAGGTTAGAATATGTTAAACAGATTGCCTCCGATGTAGGGTGTCGGAGCTATGTAGAGATGAAACGATTAGCTCAGGACAGGGAGGCATGGAGACCTGCATCAAACCAGTCAAAAGACTGAAGACTCAAACAACAACAACAAAAGGAATAGGTTTACGCGCCATGGCCTGTCTTTCTCGTTGGCCGTGGGACCGCTAAGGCCTTCACTCTCGGTGGCCACGCCCATGCTCACTTCTCCAGAAGCACGCTGAAGTCTCTGGTGAATTTCAGCCGCAGTGATTCCTACTTAACAAGGAATTCTATAACAGCACATTGACGGAACGAAACATCGATTTCAGCTATATTTTTTAACTCCGGGCTGTGGTCACGTGTTAAAAAGCTAATGGTATCAGAGTAGCAGCACGTGCTACGGAAAGTCAGAAGATCGCGCAGATATGCATGGTTATTGCACATTAAAGCATTCTGATTGAAGAAAACAATGTTGTTCACGACTTTCAGTACCGTATGGCCTTCGAATTAAGCATCGTATAATTTTTCGGAGTAGAAGGAGAAAGGTGATCGAGAGAGTTGGATATAGCATTTAAAGTAACTTGATCTGTAGTAGGGAGGATAATGGGACCGTACATAAGTACAATTATAGTGTATATTGACTAATCATATATGTCTGGAGGTCGTGTGTGATTATCTCCTCCACAATCAGACACCATTTTTGTCCTTCTTAAAACTAACAGTAAGTAGCACTTACCTCTTGTATGGGTGTAGGAAGAGGCACATTACTACATAATATATAAGGAAAAACAAAAGGATTACTACCATTACACGCGTTGATACGATTTACGAACTAACTCACATGACTCTCCTCACCACCCCTCACTGGAGTGCTGAGCAACTGTCACTGTTTTATTAAGCTCGTTTGGTAGAGCTAGGGGTTAAAAAGATTTTCTTTCTTCGAAGAGATAATAATTTGTCTTTTGGTGATTATTCACCTCGGCCAGCTTGTG
The DNA here is from genome assembly GCA_946902985.2 of Meconema thalassinum. Lineage (NCBI taxonomy): Eukaryota > Metazoa > Arthropoda > Insecta > Orthoptera > Tettigoniidae > Meconema > Meconema thalassinum. The sequence goes on from OX336393.1 coordinate 87,764,196, forward strand.
GAAATTGAGCTTACATTTTTACAAACGAATAGTGTTGTACTTAAGGCACAAGCATGGGCATACGTTGTAACATTAAGGTGGTGTGATTTTCATTATTTTGTGGCCTTTATGCAATATTTTGGCATGGTGACAGGATTATACAGGGAAAAAGTGGCAGATCTGTTTGTTTTCCATCGATATTATTTTATTTGTTTTAACTAAATGATACGTTAAACTCTACTTAGTATAAAACAAAGTCCCTGATTCTTGGATGTCACGGGTAATCTCAAGAACCACTGGATGGATTTTGATGCGGTTTTCACCATTCTTAAAGAATATCTCGAGGAAGGTTTATGTAGAAAATAATTTATTTATAATCAGAGGAAGCCAAGCAGTGACGATTTCAGTGAAAAAGTCGAAAGTAACCTGGTGTCCGTGCGCTTATTAAGCTTACGCTGGGCAAACCGTTACTATGAGTGTAAGAATTGTTCAGCATGAAAGTTCTAAAGAAAAAAAAAAAAAACCGCGAAAGCATATCTCAATCTTCAATACATCGCCCACTATCAGTGTTTTTTCGTTTTCATTTCTTCCAACAATCTCCATTCAATATGAGGCGACAGTTCACGAACTATTCACATTCACGTTCATTCACATAAGGAAATTTTGTTTTCGGACGATACAACACTCGTAATAAAAGGTGAAACTAAACAGGTCATACAGCAGTCTGCTGACTCCGTTACAGGAGAGTTAACCAAATGGTCACAAGATAATCGCCTCATAATAAACTATAAAGAAACAGTATGTCTAAATTTCCACACTATACAGAATAGGAATCCTGCGAAACCCAATATAACTTTAAATGGTCATCAAATAGAAAATAAATCAGAAACAACGTTTTTAGGACTATGGATACAACAAGACTTGAAATGGAATAAACATATACAATATCTGAATACTAAACTGAACTCGATGTGCTTTGCGTTACGTATTTTGAAAACCTGCACTAGCATGCACACATTAAGAAATACTTATTTTGCTTATTTCCATTTATACTTAAGACATGGGATCATATTTTGGGGGATGTCGCCAGATGTACTAAGCACGTTTAGGATACAAAAGAGGGCGATTAGAATTATGGCAAATGTAAACTCTAGAGAATCATGTAGACCTCTAAAGATTTAAATATTCTCCCACTGCCCTGCATATACATCTTTGAAAATATTATGTTTTTTAAAAAGAATTTAATGAATAAAGATGTTTTTCTTAAAACAAACAATGATGTTCATAGGCATAACACAAGACAAAATCAAAACATTCATATTTCTCACACACACACAAGCATATATCAAAAAGGAACTTTTCACACTGGAGTTAAATTATACAATAAACTACCCCAGTATATAAAACTGGCCCCAAAAATAAATAAAAAACTTTGATAGAATGTTGAAAGCTTATCTGCAGTGCCATTGTTTTTACTCAGTAGTTGAATATCTTAGCGTATAGGAGCGATGAAATCTATAATTATATTTTACTTTTTTAATTTAATTGTAATACCTAGCTGTATGTTGTTGTATTTATAGAATTAAGTTTTCATATTATGATAATAGAGTGAGGTGTAAATAGTTGTGCAATAAGATTGTATCTATTAAGATTTGCTATTATAATAAGTTAAATAGTTATAATATTAGTAATATATACCTGTTAGTTCTTTTATTTTATAGATGTAAATTCTGACGTGTCCTATATCAAAAATGTATTGAATGCATGTAGTTGATCAAATGGAATTAATAAAAATCTATCTAACTAGGAGCGAGCCTATCACCCCAGTTACAGCCTAGCTAGCGGGCGAGCCTGTTACCCCAAATACAGCCAGCAGCAAACTGTCGAATCATGTTGATTGCTAGTCGTTGTATTGGCAACTCCAGCTATCTGATATGACATCTAGCGGTAAAAATGAGAAACTTACCAAGTAGGGTACATTTGTCACGTGGTGACTGTTTGTATATGGTTTCTTGTATTGGTAAACAGATCGTGGTAAATTGTTCGTGTCTTTATACATAAGTAATAAGTTTTACTCGTTGATAGAGTGAAAAATGAATAAAAGCAAAGTGTATTGCTCAGTTTATGGCTGTAAGTCGATGTATAAGAGGGCTGCGGATATACGTTTTCATCACTTTCCAAAAGATGCAAATAGCAATAGCCGAAATGTGATGATACCTAATAATACCTAATACCTAATAATAATATCTTTCCACCCCGGGAAGGATCTAACACTTGTCGAGGTAGACAGACAGAAGACCTGCGACGTAAAGCCAGCGAAGGTTATTCAGTTTAAAAACAGCTGTTACGATGGGCGCGCTGGTAAGATTGAAGTTACTTGAATAATTAATTAAATAATTAATTATTGGCTGCTTGGTAGGGAGTAGGGATGAGTTTAACTTGTATTAAAACTCGTGGGGCGACAGGAATTGCTTGATTTGGATGGTTAAAAGGTGGGTTTGGTGTTGAATATTTGAATGGTAGCGGAATCACTCATTCTACAGTGCCCACGGGGAGGCAAATTAGGCCTATATGACTCGTAGTGGAATAGCTCGAATATCGAAGAACTTAGCGATTACGAGGTCTAGGCTTGGCGGAAAGGCTGGCGGATCATCAGTTTGACATCAATTCACGATATAAGTCGGAGCTTGAAACAGTGGGGTCTGGTTTGCGTGGATGCTAGTCTCGGAATGATAAAAGTAGCACAGTTTCGGTGTGTAACTTATTTGTTTATGTACCGTATTTCTCTATTTGAATGTCCTCGGCGTTGACTCAGGATCGACATTTACATTATATTGCGCATAATAGTACCGAAATAATGTCCGAAGTGTAGCCCTGTGTAAATTTGAATCAGCTGATCTACATCAACCATAAAAACTGATGCTTGATAATATGCAAATGACACCAAAAAATCCAGTGGTACACACAAATTAGATCACGTGTATCGCACAGTTATACATATATACAATTAAAAATAACACTGTCATTACTTTAGAGACCACATTTACTGATTATAACCGAAAAATAAAAAGTGTTCCATATCAAACGCGTGTTATTGAGAATTTTAAACCCTACTTATCCAGACCGACCGCAGCGCCCCAAGTGTTAGTTTGAGTTGCCAATACATCCGTTTCGGTATTAGCGCTGCAGTGTTCATGTAGGATGTTCTCTCTGAATTATTTGTCTTAAAAAACAACACTATTACTTTTACTCTATGGCAGGTGTTATTCTGTGTGCTTATGGAGGAAGGTCAATTACTTAAGTTACATTTGTAGCAATAAAAGCGGTGTCACTGTATGGCATCTTCTTTGAATTGTGGTGATTTATTATTGAATGTGATGGCGGAAAATAGCACTGAAATAGATGGAAAACTGGCCGATTTGCATTGCGCTCTGAGCATGCTGGTAAAGCCAGCTGACGAAAGTGAGTATGTCTGTTCACGGTGTATTTTTGTATCTCCTGGGCTAGTTATTACTAGATGCCAATGCACAATGTCTTTTAGACCATGACTAGTGTTTAATTTGCTGTCAAGGATTTGCTTTTCATTAGAATTCATCTATAAGAAAACTAAGTTGATAATGTTTAAATGCAGATGTGGGCTATATTTACATGTAATTGGGGTGGTAGTGCCGCCTGATATTTCTTCTTCCATAAAAGGATTTTGGTGGGCCTAGTCTGCAAGTTTAACACCTATTATTTTATCTTGAAGACTACCATTCTCTCAGGGGGTCATAGCCAATTGTGTCCGGCATTGTTTCCACGTATTTGTTCAGGACTTCTTGCTTTTATCTTTCTGTCAATCTCCCTCGGTCAACTGTAGTTCTCTTCTGACACCAACGGTATTGGAGGCTTAGGTTGTCTTTTTTTTTTTTTTTCCCTGTCTTAGATTGCCTTCGTCTTCTTTCCTGATATCCTCTTTTTTCGAGGGGGTCAGAAATCGTCCCGACATGCATGGTGCATTTTGAATAGTGTTGCACCTTCAATGGCTCCTGGCTGGTGAGTTGGTGACTGTGAGGGATTGCTGAGCTGAATCTGGTTTTTCCACTTTTTCCAGTGACTTTGGGGTGGACCACCTTCTATTTCCCTTTCCAATCTTATCATTCATGATTTAACTTGCTTCCAGTTCCCTCAATCCTCATTTGTGTCTGGTTGAGAGCATTTCTTTTCTCCGTATGTTTATTTTCCCCCCTAATTTTTTGTCATTTTTACCTCTAGTGTGTAAGTAGCATTCTTATTCATCTTTTTTATCATCCATATTTGTGGTAGATGACCTAGGTGTAACTGAAAACTTCATGGATGACATATGGACGTTGATGTTAGTTTGTTTGATGTTGTGCCTTAGTTATTGGAGTTTTAAGGGGCAGTGAGGTGAGGCCATCTGGCCCAATATGTTTTTCCTTGAAATCCTGCCAAATTACTTAGCTGTATGAGGTTTCAAAAGATGCATCAATGCATGCGGATGCAGTCCCTTGTGCTCAAGTACGAGGTTTGGTCGTGAGTTACGAATGTTCATAAATTACTTTTAGCCTAGTTGTTCAATTCACTGTAATTGAAAATTTGCAGTGCACTCTTCTAAAGCCATGCTGAGACAAAGCTATTGGTCGCTACTAGGTTAGGCGACTGTCTGGACGAAACCATTGGTCGCCACTAGGTTAGGCCACTGTCTGGCCGAACATTACTGTGCGTAATACAAGCAAGGGGGTCTGAGGTGTAAGCCCCAGGCTAGGTTTGTGTTTGTATGTAAAGCCTTATTACTGTAACACATATAATTTAGTATGTATGCTTTGTTGAAACCTTCAGTGTCATCCTTGTTGTCATGTCTTGTGCCCAGGAGAATTTTGTATGGAATCACGATAAATAGGCTACTGGTTCTCATTAAGCTTACCTCTGACAAGTCAAGTCTGTCAAGTCCCAAGTGGATCAATTGCTATTGCTCTTTCATTACTATCTCCTTGAAATGTAGTTGCTTTTATATTACTTCTTATTAATTCTGCCCTTGACCAGAATCGGAACCAAACCAGAACCTTGTTGATTATTGAAAATATATGATTCACATACCTTCTGGGAGTCATTAGGAATTGAAAATATTGTTGGTTGTAGTATAGGCCTATATCGCGAGTCCCGGGGTTTAGTGGGATGTTAGTGACCTCCACGACGTCACCTATGACGTGCTTGTTCAATGACGGCAGACATGTTTGTGGTAGACACATTCACTTCATATTATGCCATATCACGTCTCAACAGTGTTGCCAATATGTTTGATACAAAATACACCACACGACACACGTAACTTTGTAATATGTGAGAAAAGAAATAATAGGCAAAATTATGGGAAAAAAGAAAAGATTGGCTAAACCATTGGCCTGAACAAAGATTGATGCGCGACTAGCCCCACTGTGCGTGACAAAACCCAGGGTGTTTATATAGGCTGGCCGCGTTACTGAACAATTATTGGTCTAGTGAAAACCATTGGTCTGCATGAAAATATTGGTCTAGGCAGTTTCTTATAATTAGACTTTTGGTTAACAGGTGCAGGGCAGGTCTTGTTGCAGCTCACAATTATGTTACCGGTCGATTTTCAGCACTTCACTTGCAATTTGCTATGACATTTCGTGCACGGTAGTGTTTTCGCTATTAAATTGTGTTGTAATAGTTTCAGCAACTTGTCACGATCTTTATGATATTGTTAATTGAAATTCAAGATTGTCAAGTGGCAACTCGCACAATCTAAACTCCGTCCAAGCAATCTGCGAAGTGCCAGTCTGAAAACACGTAGTTGGCGCACAGGAGTGACTGGGCTGACTGGCCAATGAGGCGCGATGCCACTGAATAATAAGCGCAGGAGGGAGGCTTCAACCAACTCTCACAACGGCTGGGCTGACGAGCTCCACCCATAGCATGCTCTTTTCGCTTCCTCTGTGTCACGTTGTGCGCAAACCTACTTCACAGATTCCGTGGTTGAGGTACTGTCATATGTTTTAAGTTGAGACTGAAACTGGTGCACTTTCGCATTAACTTCACGGCGCCCTTTTGTTTTACCATACCGGATGTGAAATAGTACAGAATGCGTGGGGTTGGCAATACTGTACATGTTGCTAAAAATGGCAGTCAGCTGGAATTTCATCTATATAACTTGGTCGTGATCGTATTTGGGATGGCTGGGTGGGTTACAGACATCGGGGGAATAAACATCTATTACTAGGCTATATCATCTCGATTTTTTCCCTGCCATTACTACAGGTATTTTGGCCATTTTCAATAGTTTAAGAATTGTTTCCTTTGATTCTGGTCAAAGGAAGTGTTACCAAAAGAATTACTTATGATTAAAAAAGTATTTGCTACAGGTTAGGCTATGCAACGAGTGAGAAACTGGTAATCTGTGTCACTTTATCACATTTAATTTTTTTTCCCCGGTTGATTTCACATTTCCTAGTGATTGGGAATTATAGTGATTTGGCTAGCTAAAATGTTACTGTATCAATAAATTGTCAATAAGGCAACACTGAAAACTGACTTCAAAGCTATCTATCATTAATGGATTGCTTAAATTTGTTAGAGGGAACTGTGTCATTTTGCTGTACTACTGTTTTAGAACAACTTGGTTTACCAACTAGCTTTCTACTTTAATAGAATCCTTTTTACTATGGAATGGTTCTACCATCTCCCATAGCTCCACGGGAGATAAACTACCTGCCAGCATAAAAATAATTATAATAATGTTATTGGTTTTACGTCCCTTTTATCTACTTATTTATTTATCGTATGATGGTAGAAGGAATAGATTAAACAATTATTTGCAAATATATATACAATGATATACACTAAGATGCACTTGATCTCGAGTTTGAAAAACTAGGGTCCAAAATTGAACAGTTGAATCCAGTCAATGGCTTCTTGGGACAGCTTGTGTAAGTCTTCCAGTGTTCCTTTGAATGCTCTGAGGGGACATGCGAAGACTACTTGATCCATAGTCTGCTGTTCTTCGCCACAGTCACATGCAGGAGAGGACTTCCAACCCCAGGATCGCTGCGCACCTTCCTTGGCCCGTTCTTCAGTGCGCACCACTGGCGCCGAGGTAGATGAAATCCTGCAGGCCGAACCCAAGGAGTTTCGATTAACTGATGGTGTGTCAAGGACGTTTGTTCCTGCCATTTGGTATTCCAGGCATCTATGAAATTGTCGTCCTGCAGGCTGGTTGCTGTTCTCCATGATGGTTGCCTGGACTTCAGTCATGCTGAAGTTCCTGGGAGCACGGAGTGTAATGGCAGCGACGGATTGTTTTGGATTTTCTTCCATGTGTTCCTCAATGAGTGGAGTCTTTTATCTACTGCGGCTTTTGGAGACGCCGGGGTGCCAAATATTTGCTGTGAAGGGGATCTTTAACGTGCCAGTAATTCTACTGACATGGCTCCCTCACATTTGCGCACCCTCAAATGTAAACTGACTGCACCAGGATTCGATCCTGCAACCTTGGGAACAGCAGGCAAGAATGTTTCCTCCGAGCCAGGCAGTCAGTCCAGCATAAAAGTCCTGGCAACTATGGTTGCATTCTACCGCACTCATGTGAGTGACAGGCAGCTACCAGGAAGTATACAATGAAATTCTGAAGATGACAGGCCTGCTGTTGTGCAGCGAAGTCGCAGAGCCAATGGCATGGACTCTATATTGAATTGCAGTAAGGCTAGTTAGTTATTGTTGTTTTAAGGGGCAGAACTACGAGGTCGTCTGCCCCTAGCAATAAGGCTGCTAAATATATTTCGGGTTGAGGTACAGCCTATTAATGCCTTTACAAAGATCTTTGTCGTAACCCAATGTGGTGGATTTGTCACATCACAGTATTTTAAAATTGATGAATTAATATTAAAAGTATTCATCTTGTTCACAGTGTTTAGTAATGCATCGTTTACAGCATATGATGTGAATGGTGACAATGGTCATATAGTTACAGTTGATTGCTTTGGAGCAGAGGATTTGATGTTCGACAGTATTTCTATCAGATTTCCTTTATTATTCAATGTTATTTGATGCATTATTATTCAAATATTGTCAGTTAAAATCTTTCATAATGAGTATTCCAGTACGAATAAGAAATACAGTTTACTCAACGGTTTTTGGCCGGTGGCTGTGAGAGCTCGCGCATTTAAGCGAGTTAAGTAGTCCAGCAGTTGACAGGAGGTGGAGAGCATGTGCTCCTCTGGTAGTCTGGAGTCCCGCCGGCTGGTTGGAATTTTTATCTTCAGTCCATTTCGACCACTACTAAAAATGAAATAGTCACCATACCCAGCAAACGATACGAGTGTAAGGTAATTCACTTGACCTGCGCATTAAATCCTCAAAATGAACCTATCATTTCACAAGTTAGGTCGTAGTTTGACAGGTGGAACAATCAGCCGCTGAGATAAGCGAACAGCTGATGTGTCATGCATCTCGTGTAGCTCAATGCATTGCCAAGTGGTTCGTCACAGTGTAATGATATTCATTATCCAAGTGATACAAGACATATTGCAGGCAGCTTAATAAAATATTGGCCTGCCCTCCTTCCTATATTCATCAATTGCACGTAAATATGAAACACGCCACGGTCGAATTTCCTTTCTTTCTATAAAAACGGCCCTGTTATTACTTTTTTTTTTTCATTTGAACCCACATCGTGTAATATACGTCTTGAACTTGAACTGCCACCCTTAAACCGAATGTCTCTAAATTATAAGAGTTGTTTGGGCAAAATTTGCACAGTCCTTTCCTGATTATAAAAATTATTAGTAATGCCCCTGTTAAGCCGAGCAACTAAGTGGAGGGTTGGGTAACCAATCCCAGCGGGAAGCTGAGTCGGCAAGCTGATCAGTGCTGGAGGAACTCCAAGGCCCACAACCTTGTTAGTATCTTGGTCAGTGTGAAACATCACTGACCCCAAACTTCAGTCGTTTTCAACTGTACAAAGCATGGAGAGAATTTCAGCAGAAGCTACTACCCCAGGTGCTAACCAATCCACAATCGTCCCGAGTGACACATGCTGGCCTTCGGATTCTGGGGAACCAGCACCAACATGCTAGGAGGTATCGGAGACTCCTAGAACTAAGATAAACCACAAACTACGAAATTTCTTCGCAACCTTAAATGTGAACTCCCTTTTGAAGGTTGGTAAGCTCAAACAACTCATTAACATCCTCTCTCACCATGAAATCTTAATCATGGAGATACAGCAAAAGGAAGGCCTTCGAATCACAAGGCTATAGGATCTTCAAAGGGAAAACAGGCAAACATGTGATGAAAAATGTTCCATTTCTCGGCACAGAATTTATTGTTAGCAGAAAGATTCTAGACTCGGTCACAGAATTCAGCTCCACAAATAGCAGAGTCTCAATGCTTAGTTTTCGAAGCATGAACAAAGTATACACTATTGTGAACATACATGCACCAATCAACCAAGCAAACAAGAAAGACCCTGATGGAACAGATACATTTTGACAAACACTCATTTCGCTTGGAGACTTCAATGCCCAACTTCGCAAAGAAAGAAAATACCAGAATATCGTTGGAGACTATCCAGCCTATCGACAAACTAATCTGAATGGAGAAAGACTTGTGGAGCTCTGTAAGGCATTCAACCTTGTTCTCAAATCAACAGCCTTCAAACACCTACCGAGGAAACAAAAGACATGGACAAATCCTAATCTGGGCGAGTTTCAAATTTACCATGTTGCCATTACATGGAAAGCAATTCGAGAGATTCAAAACGTAAACGGATCACTATCTTTCCAAAATCAAACTCAAGCTGATCCCAAGAAACACCAGGAGATTCCGGTCAACGAAAACAAATAGATTTGACCCAGAAAAGCTCAAAACCAACAATGAGTTTGCTCAGAAACTGGATTCCTTGGATCCAGAGAATTGGGATCAACTAAAAAATGTCATTGTCAAAACGGCTAAGGAGACCATCTCATTAACAAAAGTTAGGAAACACCTGTGGTGGACTACGGAATGCGATGCTGTAGTAGCTCTAAGGCAACTTGCCTGGAAAAGATGGAATTCGAAGAAAAATCAAGATAGGTACAAGGACTTCGTGACTGTGAAAAAACATGCAGCAAAAGTCAATCTTGGAGTAAAGCGTACGTTTGACAAAAGCCAATTGACATAAATAGAACAGGATTTCAACAAGAACAAAACCTTCAGACGCAACCTCACTAAATACACTCCCCCCCCCCCCCCCCCCAAGTCTACACTTCAGAGATGACCAAGGTCGTCGTCGTCGGCTTTAACTCGTTTACGAGTATACATCTTCTTCCAAAACAGTCTAAAATAATCTAAGGTTGAGGTCTGTGGGCATGTTTGCGGTGACTGAACAGCCCAATGCGTGCATGAAACAAACGTCCACACAGATCACACAGAACTGTTGGTGGAGGGCGTGGCTGTGCTGCACGGAGCTTTCGTGCTTGTCGCTTGGCCTTAAGAATTCTACGACGTTCTTCTTCAAACATTTTGACAGCGGCCGGGATGGTCTGGAGCCAAGTTGAACGGTCTTTAACAAGCTGGTCCCAGGTTTGTGGATTGAGTCCTGTCAACTTCATATTCTGCTTAAATTGGTCCGTGTATCGTCTCTTAGGGCCTCCATGAGGTCTGGTGCCGGAGGTGAGTTCACCATACAGAACCTGGCGTGGTAGTCTCGTATCATCCATCCGATGGACATGTCCAATCCATCTAAGTTGATGACCAATGATGGATGATTCTATACTGTTAGCAAGCGCTTTCTCAAGAACATCAAGATTGGTGATGTGGGCTTCCCACTTTATCTTAAGGATGGATCGAAGTTTCTGTTGATGGAAGCGCTCAAGCTTTCGGAAGTCATGTCGATAGAGGGTCCAGGTTTCACAGCCATACAACAATGTTGAGATGACAACAGCTTGGTACTGCCCCCGTAATTGAATTATAGTGAGACCACGGTGGCTATTTTGGAAATTATGAAGAAAGTTATGGCTGTCATAGTTATGACGTGGGTAGTCATGACGTAAGCACGGATGACGCAGACGTTATACCAGCAGGCTGCTTGAGCTGAGATTCTCAATGACGTCAGCATTTATTCGAGAAAGATCCGATATTTACGACGCAGTCGCAGGAAACGTGGAATTGTGCTGAGGAAGAAATTATGCTATTGGAGGGGAGACTCGAACCAATCAACGATTGTTTGAAGGAAGACGGAGATTGCTGAAACTATGGTATTTTTAATACTTTTTGGAATGCAGAATTGTGGAAATCCATTTGCAGTAGAGGCATTGTTCTGGAATTTTGGTGAAAGTTATTTCCAGTTTTTGAATTTTGAAAATCCGTCACGTATTGACGAAGTTGGAACTTCGAGCGATGACGCAGTAACACGCTATGGAAGGGATGGATACGCCCCTTATGAAGTTTATAAAAGGCCTTGCGCAGAAGAGAGGAGTCTCAATCGTCAGGTCTCATATCGCATATCTCAAATCGTCAGATCTTCAGTGATTATATAGTCGTTTTGGTGAGACGTCGAGTGATATTAGTAGAAAGAGTCGTCTTTATAACGCGTGGTGAAGCCACCGCAGTGAACGTGATTCAAGCAGACAAGCAGTGCAAGTTTACTGTGAGTAAAAACTAGGTGAAGTTAAAACGCACATTATAACGCGTCTACAAGAGTAGCTATGAACAGTTAGCGGTTGCCTATAAGCTAATCCTATTGTGCAGTGCTACATTAAGCAGTGTAGGAAATTTGAACAATTTCAAGGAGTTATTTCAGAAGATATTAGCAATTTTAGACGTCTGACAAAAGTGATTTTCTCGCCACCTGAGAAGCACTTTGTATCGTCAGATCCTACGCTACGGCTGACACTGCTAGTATAACAGGGAGACTTCTGATTGCTTTTGTGACACAACGCTACAGTATTATGGAGCAGTTTAATAAGGCAGTTTGTTCTTCTATTACTATAACCGAAGAGAGGATGGAAGGCTAAAGGACTTTAATGCAATTGGGACATACATCGTTGGAGTAAGATAGCAACATGGAACTTCGCTAATTGCCATTCCATACGAGCGAACATGTGGTGAACAACCATCTACACCCATGTTTCGTGGCTCAACGCTGAATACTATCAAACAGCAATGAAAACGATTTCATACTCACCGAATATGAATATTTCTATGGAAATTACTACAAAAACTTCATGGCGATTTTCTACTAGATCTTCAGGGATTTTTCAAGAGAGGTCAGGGTAGTCCCGACTCACAAAGAAGAATTTTGCCGGAAGGATATCTTTTGTCTTCACGGAGCAGTGCAATTTCCGGAGGAGGAAGCAGTTCGATTCTCCGAGGGTGCTGTTTCCTGTTTCGAGGATGGAGCTCAGCTTTAACTTGGTGAAATGGATCCATCAGCAGTCTTCTTTGGGGAATTTTCCTCTGGAACTTCAATCGGCAGATAAGGTAGTCGTGAACGTTTATTGTATTTGAGTTTTTTTTTAGCAATATCTGAGCAACCATTTTCCCATATTTTTGTCCTCGTGTATTTTGCCATATATTCTTGTTTGAGATTCCTATTCTCAGTACACCTTGATGAGTTATGCCTTTTTCGACGATTTATTAAGACATTGTTATGTCATGGGCATAGTTAAATGATTTTGGATCAGTTGAGACTGACATTTAGATTTTTCAATAATTTGCTTATTTTTGGTAGTCACGATTTGACTATAAGTTAATGATTTTCATGGCAGATTTAACTTCAGACAGCGTGTCTCTTTATTAAAGTAATTCTACCCCAGTTTAATTACTTTGACCAATTTTCTGTCATCATCAAGAAGGAAGAACATTTAAATGATTTTAGAGCGTTAAAATCTCTAACGTTGTCGACGATCTTGGAAATACTAGTCGTTATTTGAAATTGATTGCAACACAGACATTTATCGTCAGTTATGAACGACCATTGCATCATAGACAATTTTGTGAAAGATGAACTTTAATTATGAATTATTGAATGCATTAAAGTCTTGAACTTTTGTTAGGAGTTTTTTCTCAATTAGAGATTTGAATAATAATGTTTGCATTCCACAGTCTAATTGGATTCTATTCGACTATTTTGCAGTTTAGTCGCACTTTGTTTGATGATAGTATTTTTATACTACAATACTTTGAAGATGATAATCTTAAATTTTGATAGACCAGAGAGGCGTATATAAGCGTATTCACTATTAAATTTGTTTGTGATTGGCAAATTTTTACTTCATTTCGATTCATGAATGAAATCCACGAAGGTTAAATGACAACAGTTTTGAAACAATTAATGATTATAAGAATTTTTGAAGTGGAACTATGAATGTATAATCGCCAGTGCAGCGGACATGTTGAAAGTCGCTGATGTATAATGCCCTTGAGTAAATGAAGGAGGTTCCCACAGTAATTAATGATGTTAAAGAATTTGTTAGTGGAGGTTTTTGTAAATTCTGCGGAAGATTTTGATGCCGTATATATTAATATATGATGAATTTTGGGCCTATTTTTAATGCAGTTTTGTGCATTTTTTTTGTAAGCGACGTATTTTCCGCTGGAGTGTATTGTATTTGTCCTTTGAAAATTAATCAAGTGAATTTACTGTTATAATTAACAAGAGTATTGAAAGAATTTGAGATAAGATTTTGAATGAAGATTACCGTCACAAATAATTATAATAATTATTAAACCTTTATTAAACCAGATTGTGACATTAATATGTATAACTAACCTTCATTGGTCGATTATATTGACCCGATTATGAAATTACCAACCGGTTGAACATGTGGTTAATGTATTTCTCAAATTAATAATTTGAATAATTTAAATGTTAATATTGTAAATAATGATGTAAATATCTTTGACAATAATGTGGAACGGAAGTAATGTTAGAGGCGTGTTTAAAATTTTTGTAATTGTCTTCGACAATATTATGAACAATTTCTAATTGTTATAAATTAATTTATGAGTTTTTGTTAAAAACATTTAAGAGTTTGTTTTATACTCTGCTTATTAAACATTTGAATGATAATTTAACAAGTTTAGGGATTGTCAGAATAATCCAGTGGTATGTGAGTAAAGCATTTGAAAGATTTGCGTAACAATATATGAGTTGTCTTGCGGACATTTAAAACTTTTGAGAGTGCTGGATTCTTACGCAACGTGGCTTGACAAGTGAGCCCATTTGACAGGTGTGCGTCAGGTTTGAAGGGTAGATGGCAGCTGGCCAGACAACTGGTTATCAGCGGACGAGGTCGTCTACATTGTGGCCTTGCGCCTATAAATACAAGTGTCATGTTTATTAAAAGAAACCAAATGCTCTATACATGTGTCTCGTCCTGACTTCCTTTTTCCAGTCCAAATGTGTTCTAAATATTACGTTATTTTGAGCTCGGGGGAGCTAACATGTTGTATAATAACTTTGCAAGTCCTATAGGAGGACATAGTCAGATTGACATGGGCTACTGATAGCCACATTTATTTTGTTGATTTTGTTAAAGTCATACCCTTTATTTGAAATAAAGCTTTTGTACAGTTCAAAGTTCTTGCCTTCGTTCTGGTTCATTTTTAAATGTCATAGTGAAGGTTATTGTGGGAGCATACTTTAGAGATCCTGTTGTCAACCCAATCCCCGAGATATTTTTAAGAGGTAAGTGAAGGTAAGTATGAACCCCCGTCTATTTTGGTGTGTTCCACAATAATTTCCTGTTAACTTCTGTGCTCAAATCTCGGTAGTATCTGTCAGTGCCATTTTCATTGGTGTAGCTGAGCCGGTGCGGTGGATTATTGGCAATCCGATTGAGGGGGCGGATATCTGACAGCCTACTATCCGGGTAAACGGGGACAGAAGGATTGGCGCAGTCAACGTATGGGGCTGATTCAACATAACTGGATCACCAGGTTGAACGCCAGTAGGATTGGCAAACCTAAGACGTGTGGATCGATAAGACTCAAATAAAGAGGTTGATTCTTTGTTAGATGTCTTGGCCAATTGTAGTATTTAAGAGTGTGATTATATAGGAATTAAATGTTGTATTGTAGTAGGAAAATTACACTCAGAAAAGATCAGATCTAATACCACTTGAGAAAGGTTAAATGGGCTGGAAACTTAGAAAAATCGCCTATGATCTGGAATCTTATTTTATTTGACCGGCTTATGACATTTTAGTCATATTAAAGATAAAATTAAATTATTTGGATTGTAAATGTAAATTATTTGTGTTAGGATATTTTAAAATGGGCCAGGGAAATTTGAACATGTGCTTGAGTTTGTTTCAACATGAAGTGTCTTCGAAGGTTAATTCTAAGGTAGTTATAAGTTAGATTTAAGACAGAAAATTGATCAAATTTATATATGGTGAAAAGTGTTGCTCAGATGTTGTTATTTTGCTCTATTGATGTATGTCCCTACAGCAGTTTATATTTTGAATTAATATTGTAATGGCGGACAAAAGTATGAGGATGATGTTAGAAGAGATGAAAGCAAGTATGAAGCAGATGATGGAGGAGAATGCTAGTAATTTGAAAGCTAGCATGGATGAAAGTTTGAAAGTTATTCAGACCAGTTCTGCTAACTTAGAGGATAATATGTCGCGTTTACAGATTAATACCCAAGGAATCGAGAATACTGTAACTGACATCCGCACAGACGTGTCCAATGTGCATAAAAATGTTTCTGATGTTAAACTTGATGTTTCTAAAGTACAGAAAGATCTTACAATGTTGAATTTAGATGTTGCTAATGTCCGAGGTGATATTTCTTGTGCTAGGGCTGAGGTAGTTGTTGTTAAAAATGATGTTGCGACTGTCCAAGACAAGGTTGAGGAAGTCCAAAGAGGAATCCAAAATGTTAGAACTGATGTGTCCAATGTTCAGGTTGATATTAATAACATTCATTCGGATGTAAACGAGATGCAAAGTGACATAAATAAAATTCAAGTAGAGGTCAACACAGTTTTCGTAGATATTGCTAAAGTCCAAACTGATGTAAATAAAGTCAGGGAAGAAATAGAAAATTCGAAAACCCTTTGTACACGTAATATAAGTGCATTAACGACTAGGCTAGTTGATGAGTCAGTTAGAACGACAGCATCTTTAGCAGGTTTAAAGTTTGATGTAGAGGTCATGAGAACCCAGGTATTAGACCATAATAGATTACTTAAAGAAGATATCGAAGTAGACATAGCAGAAATGTTAACGGCAAATGTAGCAGTATGGAAAGACTAGTGGAATAGGTCAAGTGGGGAACATGTAACCCAAATTCAGGAACGTATTGAAAGGAAACTTGCCAGTACTCAGATAGATATTAACAATGAAGTAGTACAGATTAGGAAAGATTTAAGCGTCAGGATGGATTCGCTATCCGAGAGACAAGTAGAAGATAGAACACAATTAGGTCAGGATGTGCAAGCATTAAAATCTGCATTAGAGGAACAGATTCATAAAGTTGTCTCTGATGTGAATGAAACGACGAGTAAACTGCAAAATTTGAAGCTAGGAGAAGCTAGTTTGATGGAGACCTACAAAGAAGAGTTAATCAAGAAAGTCTTAACGGAAATTACTGACAAGGATACAGAAGGCTTGGCTTGCGAAACCAATAGGAATTATGCCAGAAGATATAACCTAGATCCAGAAGAGAGAGACGTGACTCCTGAAGAACGTATATCCAGATTCAGGGAGGAAGATGACGAGAGGAATATGGAACCTGAGTGGAACTATCGAGATAGTGGGAAAAACTACCCGGATTCATATCCGTGGAATGTCACGGTCATCAGGAATTTTGAAGACAAACCGCAAAAGTTCAGCAACACTGACAGTTTGACGCCTATAGAATATGTTAGGAACCTCAAAGATTATTTCATCGAAGCTCACATTCCCAGAGAGAGAGAGAGAGAGAGAGAGATGAAGATAGTGGAGAGATTTTTGATTGGAGGACCCCTCGAATGGTTTCGCGCATTTAGATACACATTCAGTAACTTTGACGAGTTTGCAGAGGCATTAATCAAACGATTTTGGTCCATCGAAGCGCAGAATTCGTTAAGAGCGGAGGTTTATTCAAGAAAATACTCAGGTACTCTTCCAACGCGGTACGCTGATTTTTTTACGAGTCAGTTGTCCCGCTTGAGATTTTTGCAACCCCCTTTGTCAACGGAGCAATTAATTGATGCGATTTCTCGTATGCTGCCTGTGGAGGTGAGGAGACTAATCATTTCGTCAAACATAAGGGATTTGACCAGCATGGATGAATTACTGAGGAGGTTAGACTACACAAGTCCAATGCCTAACGTGGTACAGAAAGGTCAAAGGCATGACTTTAAAGAAATAAATACGGTATATATGGACCAAGTCCAACAAACTGACAAGCCAGATGAAGAGAAAACTGACAATGTAGGTCCTCACAGGAATAATCAGTTTAGAAATAACAGATCGCAAGGTTACCGTCCGTATCAACAGAGAAGAGGCTGGAACTATAATCGAGGCAATTACAACAATGGAAGAGGCAGATACTACAACAATAATGGTTATAACAGAAATTATAATAGAAATAACCAGAACCAAAATAGAAATCAGGATTCTCAAGGTCAGGTTATGACACCCGATCAGTATCAGGAAAGAGAGAGGGAAAGCCAGCAATACCTGAAAGAGTTACGGGAAAAAGAAGCCGAAAATCAAAAGAAAAGGCAGGATGTTGTAATCGATCCTGGACCTTCGACAAGCCAGCAGAACTTAGAAAATAGAAATACTGGACAGAAGAGAAAGTAGAGAGGAGAGAATGCATTTAACCACACACAACCCAGAGTAGAAGAGATTTATGATTAAGGAACATAGAGGAAATATCATACTAGAGTAAACCAGTAATAATTCAATTTCGTGTTCAAGAGAGTTGAGATACTTGTAACACTGAGTTTAAAAACAATTTGCAACTGTTTTTAAAACGTGGTGAGGGGAGAATGCCCCCGTAATTGAATTATAGTGAGACCACCGTGGCTATTTTGGAAATTATGAAGAAAGTTATGGCTGTCATAGTTATGACGTGGGTAGTCATGACGTAAGCACGGATGACGCAGACGTTATACCAGCAGGCTGCTTGAGCTGAGATTCTCAATGACGTCAGCATTTATTCGAGAAAGATCCGAGATTTACGACGCAGTCGCAGGAAACGTGGAATTGTGCTGAGGAAGAAATTATGCTATTGGAGGGGAGACTCGAACCAATCAACGATTGTTTGAAGGAAGACGGAGATTGCTGAAACTATGGTATTTTTAATACTTTTTGGAATGCAGAATTGTGGAAATCCATTTGCAGTAGAGGCATTGTTCTGGAATTTTGGTGAAAGTTATTTCCAGTTTTTGAATTTTGAAAATCCGTCACGTATTGACGAAGTTGGAACTTCGAGCGATGACGCAGTAACACGCTATGGAAGGGATGGATACGCCCCTTATGAAGTTTATAAAAGGCCTTGCGCAGAAGAGAGGAGTCTCAATCATCAGGTCTCATATCGCATATCTCAAATCGTCAGATCTTCAGTGATTATATAGTCGTTTTGGTGAGACGTCGAGTGATATTAGTAGAAAGAGTCGTCTTTATAACGCGTGGTGAAGCCACCGCAGTGAACGTGATTCAAGCAGACAAGCAGTGCAAGTTTACTGTGAGTAAAAACTAGGTGAAGTTAAAACGCACATTATAACGCGTCTACAAGAGTAGCTATGAACAGTTAGCGGTTGCCTATAAGCTAATCCTATTGTGCAGTGCTACATTAAGCAGTGTAGGAAATTTGAACAATTTCAAGGAGTTATTTCAGAAGATATTAGCAATTTTAGACGTCTGACAAAAGTGATTTTCTCGCCACCTGAGAAGCACTTTGTATCGTCAGATCCTACGCTACGGCTGACACTGCTAGTATAACAGGGAGACTTCTGATTGCTTTTGTGACACAACGCTACAGTATTATGGAGCAGTTTAATAAGGCAGTTTGTTCTTCTATTACTATAACCGAAGAGAGGATGGAAGGCTAAAGGACTTTAATGCAATTGGGACATACATCGTTGGAGTAAGATAGCAACATGGAACTTCGCTAATTGCCATTCCATACGAGCGAACATGTGGTGAACAACCATCTACACCCATGTTTCGTGGCTCAACGCTGAATACTATCAAACAGCAATGAAAACGATTTCATACTAACCGAATATGAATATTTCTATGGAAATTACTACAAAAACTTCATGGCGATTTTCTACTAGATCTTAAGGGATTTTTCAAGAGAGGTCAGGGTAGTCCCGACTCACAAAGAAGAATTTTGCCGGAAGGATGTCTTTTGTCTTCACGGAGCAGTGCAATTTCCGGAGGAGGAAGCAGTTCGATTCTCCGAGGGTGCTGTTTCCTGTTTCGAGGATGGAGCTCAGCTTTAACTTGGTGAAATGGATCCATCAGCAGTCTTCTTTGGGGAATTTTCCTCTGGAACTTCAATCGGCAGATAAGGTAGTCGTGAACGTTTATTGTATTTGAGTTTTTTTTAGCAATATCTGAGCAACCATTTTCCCATATTTTTGTCCTCATGTATTTTGCCCTATATTCTTGTTTGAGATTCCTATTCTCAGTACACCTTGATGAGTTATGCCTTTTTCGACGATTTATTAAGACATTGTTATGTCATGGGCATAGTTAAATGATTTTGGATCAGTTGAGACTGACATTTAGATTTTTCAATAATTTGCTTATTTTTGGTAGTCACGATTTGACTATAAGTTAATGATTTTCATGGCAGATTTAACTTCAGACAGCGTGTCTCTTTATTAAAGTAATTCTACCCCAGTTTAATTACTTTGACCAATTTTCTGTCATCATCAAGAAGGAAGAACATTTAAATGATTTTAGAGCGTTAAAATCTCTAACGTTGTCGACGATCTTGGAAATACTAGTCGTTATTTGAAATTGATTGCAACACAGACATTTATCGTCAGTTATGAACGACCATTGCATCATAGACAATTTTGTGAAAGATGAACTTTAATTATGAATTATTGAATGCATTAAAGTCTTGAACTTTTGTTAGGAGTTTTTTCTCAATTAGAGATTTGAATAATAATGTTTGCATTCCACAGTCTAATTGGATTCTATTCGACTATTTTGCAGTTTAGTCGCACTTTGTTTGATGATAGTATTTTTATACTACAATACTTTGAAGATGATAATCTTAAATTTTGATAGACCAGAGAGGCGTATATAAGCGTATTCACTATTAAATTTGTTTGTGATTGGCAAATTTTTACTTCATTTCGATTCATGAATGAAATCCACGAAGGTTAAATGACAACAGTTTTGAAACAATTAATGATTATAAGAATTTTTGAAGTGGAACTATGAATGTATAATCGCCAGTGCAGCGGACATGTTGAAAGTCGCTGATGTATAATGCCCTTGAGTAAATGAAGGAGGTTCCCACAGTAATTAATGATGTTAAAGAATTTGTTAGTGGAGGTTTTTGTAAATTCTGCGGAAGATTTTGATGCCGTATATATTAATATATGATGAATTTTGGGCCTATTTTTAATGCAGTTTTGTGCATTTTTTTTGTAAGCGACGTATTTTCCGCTGGAGTGTATTGTATTTGTCCTTTGAAAATTAATCAAGTGAATTTACTGTTATAATTAACAAGAGTATTGAAAGAATTTGAGATAAGATTTTGAATGAAGATTACCGTCACAAATAATTATAATAATTATTAAACCTTTATTAAACCAGATTGTGACATTAATATGTATAACTAACCTTCATTGGTCGATTATATTGACCCGATTATGAAATTACCAACCGGTTGAACATGTGGTTAATGTATTTCTCAAATTAATAATTTGAATAATTTAAATGTTAATATTGTAAATAATGATGTAAATATCTTTGACAATAATGTGGAACGGAAGTAATGTTAGAGGCGTGTTTAAAATTTTTGTAATTGTCTTCGACAATATTATGAACAATTTCTAATTGTTATAAATTAATTTATGAGTTTTTGTTAAAAACATTTAAGAGTTTGTTTTATACTCTGCTTATTAAACATTTGAATGATAATTTAACAAGTTTAGGGATTGTCAGAATAATCCAGTGGTATGTGAGTAAAGCATTTGAAAGATTTGCGTAACAATATATGAGTTGTCTTGCGGACATTTAAAACTTTTGAGAGTGCTGGATTCTTACGCAACGTGGCTTGACAAGTGAGCCCATTTGACAGGTGTGCGTCAGGTTTGAAGGGTAGATGGCAGCTGGCCAGACAACTGGTTATCAGCGGACGAGGTCGTCTACATTGTGGCCTTGCGCCTATAAATACAAGTGTCATGTTTATTAAAAGAAACCAAATGCTCTATACATGTGTCTCGTCCTGACTTCCTTTTTCCAGTCCAAATGTGTTCTAAATATTACGTTATTTTGAGCTCGGGGGAGCTAACATGTTGTATAATAACTTTGCAAGTCCTATAGGAGGACATAGTCAGATTGACATGGGCTACTGATAGCCACATTTATTTTGTTGATTTTGTTAAAGTCATACCCTTTATTTGAAATAAAGCTTTTGTACAGTTCAAAGTTCTTGCCTTCGTTCTGGTTCATTTTTAAATGTCATAGTGAAGGTTATTGTGGGAGCATACTTTAGAGATCCTGTTGTCAACCCAATCCCCGAGATATTTTTAAGAGGTAAGTGAAGGTAAGTATGAACCCCCGTCTATTTTGGTGTGTTCCACAATAATTTCCTGTTAACTTCTGTGCTCAAATCTCGGTAGTATCTGTCAGTGCCATTTTCATTGGTGTAGCTGAGCCGGTGCGGTGGATTATTGGCAATCCGATTGAGGGGGCGGATATCTGACAGCCTACTATCCGGGTAAACGGGGACAGAAGGATTGGCGCAGTCAACGTATGGGGCTGATTCAACATAACTGGATCACCAGGTTGAACGCCAGTAGGATTGGCAAACCTAAGACGTGTGGATCGATAAGACTCAAATAAAGAGGTTGATTCTTTGTTAGATGTCTTGGCCAATTGTAGTATTTAAGAGTGTGATTATATAGGAATTAAATGTTGTATTGTAGTAGGAAAATTACACTCAGAAAAGATCAGATCTAATACCACTTGAGAAAGGTTAAATGGGCTGGAAACTTAGAAAAATCGCCTATGATCTGGAATCTTATTTTATTTGACCGGCTTATGACATTTTAGTCATATTAAAGATAAAATTAAATTATTTGGATTGTAAATGTAAATTATTTGTGTTAGGATATTTTAAAATGGGCCAGGGAAATTTGAACATGTGCTTGAGTTTGTTTCAACATGAAGTGTCTTCGAAGGTTAATTCTAAGGTAGTTATAAGTTAGATTTAAGACAGAAAATTGATCAAATTTATATATGGTGAAAAGTGTTGCTCAGATGTTGTTATTTTGCTCTATTGATGTATGTCCCTACAGCAGTTTATATTTTGAATTAATATTGTAATGGCGGACAAAAGTATGAGGATGATGTTAGAAGAGATGAAAGCAAGTATGAAGCAGATGATGGAGGAGAATGCTAGTAATTTGAAAGCTAGCATGGATGAAAGTTTGAAAGTTATTCAGACCAGTTCTGCTAACTTAGAGGATAATATGTCGCGTTTACAGATTAATACCCAAGGAATCGAGAATACTGTAACTGACATCCGCACAGACGTGTCCAATGTGCATAAAAATGTTTCTGATGTTAAACTTGATGTTTCTAAAGTACAGAAAGATCTTACAATGTTGAATTTAGATGTTGCTAATGTCCGAGGTGATATTTCTTGTGCTAGGGCTGAGGTAGTTGTTGTTAAAAATGATGTTGCGACTGTCCAAGACAAGGTTGAGGAAGTCCAAAGAGGAATCCAAAATGTTAGAACTGATGTGTCCAATGTTCAGGTTGATATTAATAACATTCATTCGGATGTAAACGAGATGCAAAGTGACATAAATAAAATTCAAGTAGAGGTCAACACAGTTTTCGTAGATATTGCTAAAGTCCAAACTGATGTAAATAAAGTCAGGGAAGAAATAGAAAATTCGAAAACCCTTTGTACACGTAATATAAGTGCATTAACGACTAGGCTAGTTGATGAGTCAGTTAGAACGACAGCATCTTTAGCAGGTTTAAAGTTTGATGTAGAGGTCATGAGAACCCAGGTATTAGACCATAATAGATTACTTAAAGAAGATATCGAAGTAGACATAGCAGAAATGTTAACGGCAAATGTAGCAGTATGGAAAGACTAGTGGAATAGGTCAAGTGGGGAACATGTAACCCAAATTCAGGAACGTATTGAAAGGAAACTTGCCAGTACTCAGATAGATATTAACAATGAAGTAGTACAGATTAGGAAAGATTTAAGCGTCAGGATGGATTCGCTATCCGAGAGACAAGTAGAAGATAGAACACAATTAGGTCAGGATGTGCAAGCATTAAAATCTGCATTAGAGGAACAGATTCATAAAGTTGTCTCTGATGTGAATGAAACGACGAGTAAACTGCAAAATTTGAAGCTAGGAGAAGCTAGTTTGATGGAGACCTACAAAGAAGAGTTAATCAAGAAAGTCTTAACGGAAATTACTGACAAGGATACAGAAGGCTTGGCTTGCGAAACCAATAGGAATTATGCCAGAAGATATAACCTAGATCCAGAAGAGAGAGACGTGACTCCTGAAGAACGTATATCCAGATTCAGGGAGGAAGATGACGAGAGGAATATGGAACCTGAGTGGAACTATCGAGATAGTGGGAAAAACTACCCGGATTCATATCCGTGGAATGTCACGGTCATCAGGAATTTTGAAGACAAACCGCAAAAGTTCAGCAACACTGACAGTTTGACGCCTATAGAATATGTTAGGAACCTCAAAGATTATTTCATCGAAGCTCACATTCCCAGAGAGAGAGAGAGAGAGAGAGATGAAGATAGTGGAGAGATTTTTGATTGGAGGACCCCTCGAATGGTTTCGCGCATTTAGATACACATTCAGTAACTTTGACGAGTTTGCAGAGGCATTAATCAAACGATTTTGGTCCATCGAAGCGCAGAATTCGTTAAGAGCGGAGGTTTATTCAAGAAAATACTCAGGTACTCTTCCAACGCGGTACGCTGATTTTTTTACGAGTCAGTTGTCCCGCTTGAGATTTTTGCAACCCCCTTTGTCAACGGAGCAATTAATTGATGCGATTTCTCGTATGCTGCCTGTGGAGGTGAGGAGACTAATCATTTCGTCAAACATAAGGGATTTGACCAGCATGGATGAATTACTGAGGAGGTTAGACTACACAAGTCCAATGCCTAACGTGGTACAGAAAGGTCAAAGGCATGACTTTAAAGAAATAAATACGGTATATATGGACCAAGTCCAACAAACTGACAAGCCAGATGAAGAGAAAACTGACAATGTAGGTCCTCACAGGAATAATCAGTTTAGAAATAACAGATCGCAAGGTTACCGTCCGTATCAACAGAGAAGAGGCTGGAACTATAATCGAGGCAATTACAACAATGGAAGAGGCAGATACTACAACAATAATGGTTATAACAGAAATTATAATAGAAATAACCAGAACCAAAATAGAAATCAGGATTCTCAAGGTCAGGTTATGACACCCGATCAGTATCAGGAAAGAGAGAGGGAAAGCCAGCAATACCTGAAAGAGTTACGGGAAAAAGAAGCCGAAAATCAAAAGAAAAGGCAGGATGTTGTAATCGATCCTGGACCTTCGACAAGCCAGCAGAACTTAGAAAATAGAAATACTGGACAGAAGAGAAAGTAGAGAGGAGAGAATGCATTTAACCACACACAACCCAGAGTAGAAGAGATTTATGATTAAGGAACATAGAGGAAATATCATACTAGAGTAAACCAGTAATAATTCAATTTCGTGTTCAAGAGAGTTGAGATACTTGTAACACTGAGTTTAAAAACAATTTGCAACTGTTTTTAAAACGTGGTGAGGGGAGAATGCCCCCGTAATTGAATTATAGTGAGACCACCGTGGCTATTTTGGAAATTATGAAGAAAGTTATGGCTGTCATAGTTATGACGTGGGTAGTCATGACGTAAGCACGGATGACGCAGACGTTATACCAGCAGGCTGCTTGAGCTGAGATTCTCAATGACGTCAGCATTTATTCGAGAAAGATCCGAGATTTACGACGCAGTCGCAGGAAACGTGGAATTGTGCTGAGGAAGAAATTATGCTATTGGAGGGGAGACTCGAACCAATCAACGATTGTTTGAAGGAAGACGGAGATTGCTGAAACTATGGTATTTTTAATACTTTTTGGAATGCAGAATTGTGGAAATCCATTTGCAGTAGAGGCATTGTTCTGGAATTTTGGTGAAAGTTATTTCCAGTTTTTGAATTTTGAAAATCCGTCACGTATTGACGAAGTTGGAACTTCGAGCGATGACGCAGTAACACGCTATGGAAGGGATGGATACGCCCCTTATGAAGTTTATAAAAGGCCTTGCGCAGAAGAGAGGAGTCTCAATCATCAGGTCTCATATCGCATATCTCAAATCGTCAGATCTTCAGTGATTATATAGTCGTTTTGGTGAGACGTCGAGTGATATTAGTAGAAAGAGTCGTCTTTATAACGCGTGGTGAAGCCACCGCAGTGAACGTGATTCAAGCAGACAAGCAGTGCAAGTTTACTGTGAGTAAAAACTAGGTGAAGTTAAAACGCACATTATAACGCGTCTACAAGAGTAGCTATGAACAGTTAGCGGTTGCCTATAAGCTAATCCTATTGTGCAGTGCTACATTAAGCAGTGTAGGAAATTTGAACAATTTCAAGGAGTTATTTCAGAAGATATTAGCAATTTTAGACGTCTGACAAAAGTGATTTTCTCGCCACCTGAGAAGCACTTTGTATCGTCAGATCCTACGCTACGGCTGACACTGCTAGTATAACAGGGAGACTTCTGATTGCTTTTGTGACACAACGCTACAGTATTATGGAGCAGTTTAATAAGGCAGTTTGTTCTTCTATTACTATAACCGAAGAGAGGATGGAAGGCTAAAGGACTTTAATGCAATTGGGACATACATCGTTGGAGTAAGATAGCAACATGGAACTTCGCTAATTGCCATTCCATACGAGCGAACATGTGGTGAACAACCATCTACACCCATGTTTCGTGGCTCAACGCTGAATACTATCAAACAGCAATGAAAACGATTTCATACTAACCGAATATGAATATTTCTATGGAAATTACTACAAAAACTTCATGGCGATTTTCTACTAGATCTTAAGGGATTTTTCAAGAGAGGTCAGGGTAGTCCCGACTCACAAAGAAGAATTTTGCCGGAAGGATGTCTTTTGTCTTCACGGAGCAGTGCAATTTCCGGAGGAGGAAGCAGTTCGATTCTCCGAGGGTGCTGTTTCCTGTTTCGAGGATGGAGCTCAGCTTTAACTTGGTGAAATGGATCCATCAGCAGTCTTCTTTGGGGAATTTTCCTCTGGAACTTCAATCGGCAGATAAGGTAGTCGTGAACGTTTATTGTATTTGAGTTTTTTTTAGCAATATCTGAGCAACCATTTTCCCATATTTTTGTCCTCATGTATTTTGCCCTATATTCTTGTTTGAGATTCCTATTCTCAGTACACCTTGATGAGTTATGCCTTTTTCGACGATTTATTAAGACATTGTTATGTCATGGGCATAGTTAAATGATTTTGGATCAGTTGAGACTGACATTTAGATTTTTCAATAATTTGCTTATTTTTGGTAGTCACGATTTGACTATAAGTTAATGATTTTCATGGCAGATTTAACTTCAGACAGCGTGTCTCTTTATTAAAGTAATTCTACCCCAGTTTAATTACTTTGACCAATTTTCTGTCATCATCAAGAAGGAAGAACATTTAAATGATTTTAGAGCGTTAAAATCTCTAACGTTGTCGACGATCTTGGAAATACTAGTCGTTATTTGAAATTGATTGCAACACAGACATTTATCGTCAGTTATGAACGACCATTGCATCATAGACAATTTTGTGAAAGATGAACTTTAATTATGAATTATTGAATGCATTAAAGTCTTGAACTTTTGTTAGGAGTTTTTTCTCAATTAGAGATTTGAATAATAATGTTTGCATTCCACAGTCTAATTGGATTCTATTCGACTATTTTGCAGTTTAGTCGCACTTTGTTTGATGATAGTATTTTTATACTACAATACTTTGAAGATGATAATCTTAAATTTTGATAGACCAGAGAGGCGTATATAAGCGTATTCACTATTAAATTTGTTTGTGATTGGCAAATTTTTACTTCATTTCGATTCATGAATGAAATCCACGAAGGTTAAATGACAACAGTTTTGAAACAATTAATGATTATAAGAATTTTTGAAGTGGAACTATGAATGTATAATCGCCAGTGCAGCGGACATGTTGAAAGTCGCTGATGTATAATGCCCTTGAGTAAATGAAGGAGGTTCCCACAGTAATTAATGATGTTAAAGAATTTGTTAGTGGAGGTTTTTGTAAATTCTGCGGAAGATTTTGATGCCGTATATATTAATATATGATGAATTTTGGGCCTATTTTTAATGCAGTTTTGTGCATTTTTTTGTTAGCGACGTATTTTCCGCTGGAGTGTATTGTATTTGTCCTTTGAAAATTAATCAAGTGAATTTACTGTTATAATTAACAAGAGTATTGAAAGAATTTGAGATAAGATTTTGAATGAAGATTACCGTCACAAATAATTATAATAATTATTAAACCTTTATTAAACCAGATTGTGACATTAATATGTATAACTAACCTTCATTGGTCGATTATATTGACCCGATTATGAAATTACCAACCGGATGAACATGTGGTTAATGTATTTCTCAAATTAATAATTTGAATAATTTAAATGTTAATATTGTAAATAATGATGTAAATATCTTTGACAATAATGTGGAACGGAAGTAATGTTAGAGGCGTGTTTAAAATTTTTGTAATTGTCTTCGACAATATTATGAACAATTTCTAATTGTTATAAATTAATTTATGAGTTTTTGTTAAAAACATTTAAGTGTTTGTTTTATACTCTGCTTATTAAACATTTGAATGATAATTTAACAAGTTTAGGGATTGTTAGAATAATCCAGTGGTAT
This sequence comes from Meconema thalassinum, assembly GCA_946902985.2. Taxonomy (NCBI): domain Eukaryota; kingdom Metazoa; phylum Arthropoda; class Insecta; order Orthoptera; family Tettigoniidae; genus Meconema; species Meconema thalassinum. The sequence continues at coordinate 87,792,360 of OX336393.1, forward strand.
GTGAGTAAAGCATTTGAAAGATTTGCGTAACAATATATGAGTTGTCTTGCGGACATTTAAAACTTTTGAGAGTGCTGGATTCTTATGCAACGTGGCTTGACAAGTGAGCCCATTTGACAGGTGTGCGTCAGGTTTGAAGGGTAGATGGCAGCTGGCCAGACAACTGGTTATCAGCGGACGAGGTCGTCTACATTGTGGCCTTGCGCCTATAAATACAAGTGTCATGTTTATTAAAAGAAACCAAATGCTCTATACATGTGTCTCGTCCTGACTTCCTTTTTCCAGTCCAAATGTGTTCTAAATATTACGTTATTTTGAGCTCGGGGGAGCTAACATGTTGTATAATAACTTTGCAAGTCCTATAGGAGGACATAGTCAGATTGATATGGGCTACTGATAGCCACATTTATTTTGTTGATTTTGTTAAAGTCATACCCTTTATTTGAAATAAAGCTTTTGTACAGTTCAAAGTTCTTGCCTTCGTTCTGGTTCATTTTTAAATGTCATAGTGAAGGTTATTGTGGGAGCATACTTTAGAGATCCTGTTGTCAACCCAATCCCCGAGATATTTTTAAGAGGTAAGTGAAGGTAAGTATGAACCCCCGTCTATTTTGGTGTGTTCCACAATAATTTCCTGTTAACTTCTGTGCTCAAATCTCGGTAGTATCTGTCAGTGCCATTTTCATTGGTGTAGCTGAGCCGGTGCGGTGGATTATTGGCAATCCGATTGAGGGGGCGGATATCTGACAGCCTACTATCCGGGTAAACGGGGACAGAAGACCATGAGCTTCGTCTTCACGGTCAGATCTTTATTCAAGAAGACCCGGTGCGATAGTCGCCCAAATGCCGCATGGGCAGCACCGATTCTCTTCTCAACATCCTGCCCACAATTGCCGTGTACAGATAGCAGACTGCCCAGATACGAGAAGTGGTCTACCTGCTCCAATGGAGTATCTGAGATAGAAATGTTGAAGTGCGGAAGGGAAGTGCCTGGTGAGGGTTGTGCCAGGACCTTGGTCTTCTGAACATTAATGGTGAGACCAAATCGTTCACATGCATTCTTGTAGCAATTAACAGTCTGTTGCAACTCCACTGGCGTGAGTGTAGGCGATGCCACATCATCTGCATACAACATATTGGTTATCTTCGTAACCTGAGTTAGCTTCTTGGAGCGAAATCGAGCTAGGTTGAAGAGCCCTCCATCAAATCGGTACCTGACATCTACACCTGGGATGTTTGTGGGCGATTTATAGAGCATTGCAGCCAAATACAATGCAAACAGTGTTGGAGCAAGTACGCAGCCTTGTTTCAGTCCATGAGTTATAGGAAATTCGTCAGAGATCTTATTTTGCTGACAAACCTGACCGGTCATGCCATCATGGAGAGCTTGGATTAGATCAACAAAGCGTTGAGGACAGCCAAAGCGTTGTAGCACCGCCCACATAGCAGATCTTGGAACGGAGTCAAAGGCCTTTCCCAGATCATAAAAGACTAAGAAGAGTGGATTCTGTTGCTCACTACATTTTTCTTGTAGTTGTCTTACGCAGAAAATCAAGTCAGTTGTGCTTCTGGAAGATCGAAATCCACACTGGGACTCGGGGAGGATCTTTTCTTAGATAACCTGAAGCGGTTAAGTAAAATTCCGGCGAGAATTTTACCCACAGTAGATAATAGCGATATATCGCGATAGTTGCCACAAACACTACGATCACCTTTCTTGAAGATTGTGATGATAGTGGCATTGTTTAGGTCTCCAGGTACTTCTCCTAATTCCCAAATTTTGAGAATAAGAGTGAAAATCCACGTTTTGAGGGACTGACCTCCAGCTTGAATTAATTCCAGTGGGATGTTATCTGGGCCAGGTGCCTTTCTTGGTTTCATTTGATTGAGAGCCACACTGAATTCCTTGTAAGAAGGAGGTACAGCCATCCATGGTTGTTCAGGATATTTTGGCACATCACGAAGGAAGTCTTCAGCAGCTGTTGAAGGACGATTTAGAAGGATGGAGAAATGTTCCTTCCAACGCTCTAAGATATCATGGCTGTCAGTAAGAGTGGCAGAGTTGTCAGCACTTTTTAGTGTACCTGATGAAGAACGAAGTGGGCCATATATCTCTTTAATCCCTGCATAGAAGTTCCTCAGATCACGAGTATCAGATAGCCTCTGAAGTTCCTCAGCTTTCCGCTGCCACCAAGTATTCTTTATCTCTCTTATTTGTGTCTAACACTTACTCTTGAGTTCTAAATACAGAGCTTTCTTCGTATTTGAGGATGGGTCTTGAAGATGAGATATATAGGCTTCCCTTTTGATATTGATGAGACGCAAAATTTCTTCGTTGTTGTCATCAAACCAGTCTGGACTTTTCTGCTTTACCAAACCAATGGTTTCTTCAGCTGACTTAGTGATTATCTCCCTCAGATTGGTCCATTCTTCTCGAATGTCACTTGTTTTAACTGGATGATCTGATAGCTGGGCATTGATCATATTCTCAAAGTTTGTGGAAATAGATTCATCCTGAAGTTTGGAGGTGTTAAACTTTCCTCTGGATGGGGTTTGGAAACGCCTTGGTGGTTTTGGGCTGATGGATATCCTGAGTTTACAGATGAGAAGTTTGTGATCTGTCCAACAATCGTCAATATTCCTTGCTGTTTTGGTAATAAGTATGTCCTTTTTATCACATTGTCGGGTAATGACGTAATCAAGGATGTGCCAATGCTTAGAACGTGGATGCATCCACGTGGTCTTGAAGAGGTCAGGTAATCGGAATTGAGTGTTGGTGATGAAGAGTTCATGTTCTGCACAAAGACCAATAAGAAGAAGTCCATTGGAATTACAGGTTCCAAGACCTTGTTTACCCATCACATTTTGCCATAGCTGGTTATCTTTCCCAACTCTTGCATTGAAATCACCAAGGAGTAAGAGCTTATCTTTAGATAGTACTTTGGAGATGATTGTGCCAAGCTGGTCATAGAACTGGCCCTTAACTTCAAAGTTGGAGCATAGGCAGATATGAGAGTCATGAATGAACCTCCAGAGAGAGGAATGCGGAGAGTCATAAGTCTTTAGCTGATTGCAGTGGGAGTAATTTGGAAATCATTAACTAGCTTGGTCTTTACAGCGAATCCTACACCATGAATACGATGTTCTCCCTCCTCCTTTCCCTTCCAGAAGATGGTATAACCTGATCCAAACTCAGTAATTTTTCCTTCAGTGGACAACCTGGTTTCACTGAGAGCAGCGATGTCAATGTTGAGTCTGCATAATTCATGAGTAATAAGAGCCGTTCTTCTTTCAGGCCTGTCGTTATCTTTTAAGTCAAGCAAAGTTCTGACATTCCATGTTCCAATGATAAAATTATGTATCCTTATTGACTTGGTAGTTTTTGTTTTTCGACCGCATGAGGGGTGACCTGCTGGGTGCGGCCGCCCAGCCGGACCGTAGATGTGACTTCCGATGTTTAGCCCACCTTTTCTAGGGCCTTCCCCATGTGGGGTGAGCAGCGGTAATCCTAAACAGGCCTGCTCAAAACACAGATGCAGAACCGTACTCCTGAGTAGCCACAGAGTCCCAGAAAGACGACCATCACACATCTGCTGCCAACGTGCAGGTCCGAACTAGGGGCTTCCAGTTACACCCATAACCTGCCCCCACCATCCATATCCCATCGCCGTTGGACTTTAGAAAATAAGTGACTGATGGAAGAATTGCCACTGGCGTGTATTTGTTTAGGGTGGATCACAACTTGCCAGGAAGTGACCCACTCACTATGATCTCGGAGTTGTGTCCTGCGGCATATATGGAATGAGACATGCAAGACCAGACACAGAGACTGCAACGAACTGCCGCAGACTCAAAATATTACTGAGGTGCGCCTTCACAGCCAATTCGTCTGGCATGGCCTCTTCCGCCTTCATGACCGTTGGGAACCATAAAAGTAATGGATTCTTCTTCCGTCCGCTTTGCCGTTGGGCCTAAACACATGTGCCCCATCCGCTAGCTCCGCCGTACCGAAGTTCATCTTCTCCGCCTTCACTGCCGTTGAGGTCTTCACTCGTAACCCTGAGCTGGGACCCTTACCAGATGATACACACCGGGCCAGTGCGCTCTGGGACTCACATAGGCAGGGGCGCCACTCCCTGGGTAGGGCTACCTCCGAAGAGGGTCCCTACCTCCTACCTGTAAGCTTGCATACAACGACAAGGACAACTGCCAAATAGCCAAATACTTTGAATCTCTTCTTAATTGTGAAGATTCACAATCACAATTCACGTTTGAAGAACCTACACACTCCAACCCAGACTCCTCTCCACCCACGAAAGGGGAAATCGGATGGATCATCCCGTCACTGAAGAAAACAAAAGTACCTGGTGAAGATACAATAATAGCTGAACTCTGGAAGTCTACAGGTGACAAAGCGATTGACAAACTAACTGAGATTATCCATGAGATCTGGAAAACTGAGAAACTCCCCAGTGACTGAGCATCAGCCCTGATTTATCCCCTTCACAAGAAAGGTGACAAAGCCGATGTAAACAACTACCGAGGCATCTCACTCCTCTCGATAGCATATAAAATTCTCTCAAAAGCCCTTCAGACCCGGGCAGAGAAACAACTTGATTCGCAATTGGGAGAGTATCAAGGAGGGTTTAGAAAAGGGCGTTCATGTGTTGACCAGATCATGATCCGTACATTTGTTCTTATATATCTGACTCTCAGGAACAGGAAGTTTGTGGTGACCTTCATAAACTTCAGGAAGGCCTACGATTCTATTGATCGACGTACAGTCCTTCAAATTCCGAAAGAAATAGGCCTGGACAACAAAACGAGAACAATTATCCAACAGACATAACCAATATGACCTCCAGAGTGAAATTCAGGGGAGAGATTTCGAACACCTTCGAAATCAAGACAGGTGTTAGACAAGGAGATGGATTATCGCCTCTACTTTTCAACTGCGTATTAGTAAAAGTCATTCGGCAGTGGCGCAAAGAGATGTGTAATGAAGAGGTCTACAATGGACTCAGAATAGGTTATAAGAAAATGGATCTGACAATTGACTGTCTAGCTTTTGCAGATGATCTAGTTATATTTTCTGATTCCATAGATACTGCTACAAAACAAATCATGAAACTTAAAACCAAAGCGGCAAAGGCAGGCCTCCAGAGCTCCTTTGAGAAAACTGATTTTATAACTAACATCAAGCATGCCCCCAGAGAGTTATATGTGGAACAACGAATAATCAAGCGGGCAGGAAAATTTAAGTATTTAGGCGAATGGATAAAACGAAACAACTCTGAGAAAGAAGCATTTACATCAAGGATCAACAAGATGGAAAATGTGTACCAGCTAACCAGAGATGTTTACAATAAACGATCAGTGTCCATCAATGCTAAGATTAGGCATTGTTGTTCAGTTATTCGTCCAGAAGCTCTGTAGGCAGCAGAATGCCTTGCAATGAATAAGAAAGGTTTAGTTGAAAAGTTAGAAGCCAAAGAACGAAAAATCCTGAGAAAGATCCTAGGACCAGTCAGAGAAAAAGGAGAGTACAGGAGGCGACATAACAACGGACTCTACATACCTGTGGAAAGGCTAACGGACTTGATGCGAAAAAGGAGAATTAGTTTCTATGGCCACATAACACGCATGAGCTCGCAGAGACCGACCAACCGCATATTTTCCTACTTTGTAGACAAGAAAACCAAGGGACCATGGTTCTCTGAGATCGAAAAAGATCTTATAGAAGTAGGGATTTCGCTTGAGGACATTCAAGAATGTCTTCCTCTCCAGAAAAAACACACGAGCAATTCCAAGAAAAGTCAAAACTGAGAACAGGCAAGAAGTGGACGGCTGACAGAAAGGAGGCGCACAGTATACAGATGAAGAACTACTGGGAAAAGATTAAAGCTCAAAGATGGAAACAGTTGAAGTAACGTGGTCCATAGCAGGCCGAAACGAAGAAGAAGTTCGCCAAATGACACATTTACCAAAATCGTTGATCTTAGTAATGCGATTGAGTACCAGATGGGCCTTACCTGGTGTTGCAGCCCTGTTCCTCACACTTACTTCCTTCTAACTGTCCGCCCTATCATTTTTGTTGCAGTTACCACTGTATTTTGCACTTTTTCCAGAGGAATTAAGACCTGACGTTCCTTTACTTTTCATAAACAAAGTAATGCATATTTATAACTTCACGACTTTTGCTGTGTAGAGGTTTGCCCACAAAGTTTTCATTGGATAGGTGGCATTTCTCTCAGCCCCAGTGGTGTTACTATGAGGGGATCAGGGAGATCAATCCCCCCCAGAGCCAAATAATAAAAACAATGGAATTTGTAGAAGTTTTTAATTTTGAGTAAAACTAATCATCGGATTGGTGACAAATGATTGGATTATATAAGTTTATACTTACTAATTTGAAAGCATTTATTTTCACTTTTGTAAAAAAAATAGCGTTATGACCGTTGCTCACGGTAAAAATTCCTTCAAATTTATTGTACAATAATTTAATTTTATAAAATTTCTGTTGCTCTCGGTCAAATTCAAGTTTTATAAAATCTTTGATAAAACTTTCCATAAAATAGGACATGTTCTATTCCGTAAAATTAATTTTACGAAACGAACCAATCAGGGAAGCTGACATAAAGATGCTGGCGCCACGGGGTGAGAAGATTGTGAAGCTCGCTTGTAAACAAACACTTCGAAAATGGCAGGCTCTGGCTGGACTAAGGAAGCTGTTAGTGTTTTACTGGACGAGTACCAGAAATTACAGTGTTTGTATGAGATTAAAACGCCCATATACCACAGCAGAAATGCAAGAAGGGAGGCAGAAATCTCAATCGCCGAATATGTTTCACAAATTCGACCGAACACAAGCCAGGTTGATGTGAAGGCGAAGATAAACGGGCTTCGAACTCACTTGCAGTCTCATTTCAGGAGAAATGGCTTGCCTCATGTTAGTGTCCTGTCGAATAATTTTGGGACCAACAAGATTTAGGAGTTTTTTAAAACTGCTTTCCTCCATTCTTAGAAAATTCCTATATGAATTCTGATCTTCTAACCTCACTTCATTTTCGACCAAGGACATCATTCCTCTACTCTTCTCTTTTTTTTATCCATTCCCGAGTCCATCACTTCCTAGCATTTCTTTTCTTCCTTTTTACCACCGTACGACATATAATTGTAGCTAAAGCAGCAATTTTTTGCAATTTTTGCTTTGTTTGTTGGAGCCATACTCTCAAACCAATGTGTGTTGAACAGCTGATTCTTGGTTCAGAAGTTTATCGGTAGATGGCGATCCTGATACATCCACGGATTTTATAAAATAATTTTACAGTGAACAACACAGCTTGCTTTCGTCAAATTTTTATGAAATTATTTGTAAAATAAATTTTAAGAAACATTTTACCGTGAGCAACGGGCATTATCCTTATTTAACACTTCTCATTGAATGAGCAAAATGGTCAGCTGTTCAGTTAGCCAGTGGGGCGGCAGTAAGATGGGTGTGACATTATCTTACCTCATCCCATTCCATAATGGGGTAACACTTAAAAATTAACACTAGTGAAAATAAATGCTTTCCAACTTGTCAGTTACGTAATATGAAATTAATCATTAAGACAGTTAATGAAGAGGGCCGAAACTGGTATAATATATTCTTTTTTCACTATTTATTGACTAAGGTGTATAAATTTAATAAATACTCATCGTATTTTACTTTTGATTATAACGTCAATAAGGAAACCTTTTAAATATGATTAACTTGTCAGTTGTCATGATTGTATCCAGTTTGCTAAAACAAGTCGTATCATCGTATATATTATTTCAGTAGTATAGATCCCTCCTGCGGCGCTCACAAGGGGCCGATCGTGAAAATGAGCATTCAAATGAAAGAGAATAGACATTAGCAGTGACGAATTGCACTCTTAATTCCATAAATATCAATAATTTCTTTTGAAAATTACTTTTAAAAAATGTACGAAATGTGCGATTTGCAGATACTCTTGATGTATGAACATACGCTCCATAATTTCTGTTCACTTCACATTTTGGTCGCTGTGACGCCCGTTTCATGTCATTTTAACATTATTAGGTCTTTTCTTTATCATTTTGCAAGGATTTCAGAATCAGTAAATCAATGAAATGAGTACTACTCAAATCGTATAATTTCATAAATATTGAATAACCGGTGATTGTTACAGCACACTCAGCACACAAATGACATTATCAGTGACAAATTGTATTCTGATTTCTTAAATATCAATTTTTGTAAGAAGTGTTCGATTTGCAAAACCTATTGGGGAAAGTGTGATTTATGAACATGCAAGATTTCTTGCACGGGTCCGCTAGTCTTAAATCTGCTAAGTAGGCCTAAGGTATGTGGAGTTATCAAATTGGTAACCAGTGTGTTTTAGTTCAATTATAGGTGAAGTGTCCAAATTTCAAAAGAAATGTTTAACAGAAGAAATTAGTTGTTCATGCCTGATCCTTAAGTATTGTGGTCATCAGATCAGTGCACTTGTTACATGTGGAAATTACTAATGAACTGTGTTGTTGTGGTATATGTGTTTTAGTGAGTATTTATAATTGGCACCAGGGTTGATGGTATATCAACTGTTGGAAAAACATCATTTATTTAGGCTTTGTTAAATGTTATTGTGTTACAGGCAGCAAAGGAGAGCTCCATGACATTTTGAAGCTCAACATCCAAGATGCATTAACTAAATTAGGAATTGAAGACTGGTCAAAGTTGCAAACTCTTCAAAACATCAAGTGTTCTGTCTCTGCTAATAGCAGTATCAGGTAAGGTCAAGTGTTTGGTAAACAGTCAATGCTCTTATTTATCATGACTTAAAATTGTGACTTAGTTTATTATTATAGCCAATTTACTGTTGTCATGCTACATTGATCGTTCCGAATCCTGTAGTTTCGGAACCCTTGCAAAATACATAGGTGTAGTCCAATATCATTGATCTTGATGGACTGGATCCTGTTTCTCCCTTAATTTTTGTTTAGACACAACCAGTCATAATCTGTTCATCTGAACAGTAAGACAATGACTTATATTTCGCACCCCCGGTGCAAAACTGCCACACGTCAAAAAACATGAATTTTGAAGTACAGTATGTGTTACTTATAAATGCCTATGATCAAGCCAATGTCCTGTAAAACTGCCACAACTCAGATCCTATAAATAGCAATTGTACGGCACTGAATAGAAAACTGCCATAACTCTTCTTTTTTTTTTATTAAATCAAATAATTATAATCTATGAAAGAACTTTCTATGTTATTTTATAATACCAGACAATGTGAGAAGTTAGTAATTCGATACTTTCACTTTCTTCTGGGCGAATGGGTCTCCTAAAACCACGCGGAATCAACACTTCTTGGCCTTGATGTTTGCCCAATAACTCTTCATGCGCAACGATTGAGCTAGTCTTCGTTGCTGCGACCAGGCTTGTCTGGTAGGTCTTCTCTCTTCTGCCTCAAAACCCCGTGTATGAGTAATTTTCCTAATTTCCTCTCGATCCTTGAGATTGGGAAAACCTAATTCAGCCAAGTCCTTTTCCGCCTGTTTGTACCAATTGGACCTTGTTGCCTTTTCTGCAAAAACGTATAGATTTTATTTGTTAACCTAGTTCGGTCCATTCTGTCCAAATGTCCCATGAATTGGATCCTTCTCATACGGATTGTGTCTGTGATTTTAGTGATTTTTAAATAGATGTCAGCATTAGGTTTCGGAAGGTGAATTCCATCTTTAATTCTTGGTCCCAATATTTTTCGCATGATTTTGCGTTCCTTAATCTCCAATTGATACTCAGTGTTTTATGTTGTGGATTAAGTGTCTTGGCTGCATAAAGGGCTGCAGGCAAGACCACTGTGTTATAATGTTGAATTTTACAATTCCAAGAGAGGCATTTTTTGTTATAAACTTGTTTTGTCAAATGGAAAGCAGTTTCCATTTTCTGTAGTCTTGCTTCTATAGCTTTTCTTTCGTTGCCAGTTTCATTGATCCATTCATCCAAATACTTGAAGTCTTTCACTCGGGAGACCTGACAATTACGGACGATGCGAAGTGTATTCGGAGCAGTTTTAATATCCGTCATAAATGTTGTTTTGTCAAAAGAAATCCGTAAGCTGATTTTTGCTGTGTGTTCTTGGAATAATTCAAGTTTAATTCAACTTACAGGTAATGGCACAGTGTGAGTGACACGTGAGTGAGTTCTCTCCGGGAATAACTGTATAATCGGAGGTGTTAAATACAGTTGATTGTGGCAATCTATTTTTAAAAGTTTTTATTAGTGGCTGGGAACTATTTGCAAAAAGAAACATTATCTTAAGTGCGACAGTTTCTCCTAAAAATTGAATTTTCGCTATGGGCGGTTCGAGCAAGAAAAAGTAGCAAGGCGCGGAGCAACCCAGTAGTGCCAACTCAATTGAGGAGACATTACGGAAGGTACTTATGGAATCACTTCAGTCTAAGGAATTCATTAACCTAATTGCCAGCAATATTGTGGATAAAATCACGGAGTGTGTGATAAAAGAGCTGGAGCAGTCCGTGAAGTTCAATAATGAACTATGCAACGATCTAGAGAGGAAATTAGAATTAAGAAAGCGTGAACTTGACGAACTGAACCAGACTATGAATGACAGACTGGACGAAATAGAACAGTATGGACGTAGGCTCAATGTCAGACTATTTGGCATTAATGAGAATGATGCAGAGGACATGGACGACCTTGTGCTCCAAGTTGCAAGGAACATTAATGCAGACGTCAACAAGAATGACATTGATAGGAGCCACCGAGTGGGAATGAAGTCATCAAACATGCCGCGACCAATTTTAGTGAGGTTTACCTCATATAGAGCTAGGAGTGAGTTCTTCAAGAAGAAAAGGCATCTCAAGGGAACGAGAACAACTATAAGGGAAGACCTCACCGCAAATCGACTTGCTGTTCTGAAGACTGCTGTGTCTCGATTTCAATTGAAGAACGTTTGTGGAGTCAAGATGGTGTCATTTTTGTAAGAAACACCGACGGAAGAAAGGTCCGAGTGACGAAAATGGAGTTACCAGCCCAGTAGGAAACCAGATGAGTAATTGACACTTTTTAATTCCTGGAGTCCATCTCATTATAATAAAAACATTACATTTTTAATTTCCTTTTCAATTTAATTTTTAATTTAATTAAACTCACTAATTTAATACGCATTATATTTTATTAATTTCACTTCATTCATTAATTTATTGCATGATTCATTCGAATCCTTCGAGTTAGTTTAGAGTATAGGTTAACATCAGCTGCTAAAGACTTTAAGACGTATAAGTTGGTACACACTTCAGCTTCCTTTGTCATTTGGTAACACCAGCTCACGCGAAGGTCACTAACCCCTCCCCTCCCACTTACTGCTCCCCTGTTACTGCCCCAAAGCGATCACCCCTACCTGCTACCTCGCCCTTTCACTTCTGAGGAAACATCCAATACAGTAATTAGTATACCTTACTAACAGATCTCAACAGCTGACTAATTGTAAATATCCTCTTCCTGTCAAATATTTCTGTGTATGACTTTATTTAATGATGACTTTGTAAGATAGCAAATTCATACAGAAGTAGGTAGAGGTATTGATCAATGTGTGTTTCAAATACTTAAATTTAAGAAGGTAAACCCTTAAGCATATTTTACACAAATATTAGAAGTCTATCTAAAAATAAAATAAATTTAGATGCCGAGTTAGAAGCATATAACCATATATTTGATGTCGTTCTACTCACAGAAACTTGGAAATTAGGTAACTTTAATATATGCAAGCATTCCAACTATAAAACATACTATAACAAAGGATGCTTTAATAAATGTGATGGAGTTGTTTTTATGGTGAAGAATTCTATTGACCATGAGGTAGAAACTGTGACTTATAAGATTTCAAACTCCTTAGGCTCAAAATAAATTATGGGAACAATAGAATTGCATTGACAGGCATATACCGTTCGTCAAAATACACTAAACAACTATTTATTAATAATCTCCATGATTATGTCCAGCAAAAATGTACACTAGAACCGAGGTGATTCTAGGCGACACTATAGATCTATTTGATGAGTACGACTCTAATGAATATTTAAACTTACTGCATGAGCATAATTTTAGATCGTTGATATATGGCACCACTAGAGAAACTTCAACGAGCAAAACCTGTATTGATCATGCACTTATTCGTAGCGGTATTTCTAATGATAACATCTTACCCATTATATCACAGAGCAGAATTACAGATCACTATCCTATATTAGTTAGTATAAATCTTGAAAATGGCCGTGACTTAGAAGCAGCTCAGTGTAACATACGTGAACATAGATTTAAGTTAGATAGTGAGATGCTTAAAAATAAATTGAGCAATATTAATTGGGACACAGTATTAGGGAACAACCACTTGGATTCTAAAGTAGATAAATTTATACAAACTATCCAAAATTGCATAAAAAATTCTTCAATACAATTAAATTCAAAGCAACGAAAGAGAAAGGAGTGGATCACGCACGCGCTAATTAAGTCCATTCACACCAGAGATAGGTTGTATCAGGAATGTATAGCAAATAAAGAGAACAATGCCATGAAGGAGAAATATAAGCGGTATAGAAATAAATTAAACGAATTGCTTAATAAAGCTAAAACTGACCACTATAAACAATTAATAAATTCCAATTCTAATAATCCAAGAAAAGTATGGGGCATTGTCAATGAAATAACACAAAGAATAAGTCATAAAGAAAAAATAACAAAAATAAGATCTCAAAATCATGTTTACGATGATGATTTCACTATAGCTAATACATTCAATGATTATTTTATTAACAAAACTACTGACATGTCTAAAAATATTAAGAACAATCCAGATTTTTCCTTGAAAATCAACAGAAACACATATTCCTGTTTTTTAATTCCGATTACCGAAGCGGATTTACATAAGTACCTACACGAAATAAGCGACACTAAAGCAATGGGAATAGATAACATCTCAGCTCAAATTGAAATGAAAATCCACAGCCTGCTTCCAGTCTCCGACCGGGTCAGGTATGGAATGAATGAAGCCCCCATCTAGCGGCGAGGATATGAACTGTGCCGGCTGCCGAGGCCTGACGCACTCCTCTGGGGCAATGAGTAAATGAATGACAGATGAAATGAAATGATAGTGGAGAGTGTTGCTGGAATGAAATTTTAACAGGGAAAACCGGAGTACCCGGAGAAAAACCTGTCTGCCTCTGTTTTGTCCAGCACAGATCTCACTTGGAGTGACCGGGATTTGAACCACGGACCCAGCGGTGAGAGGCCGGCGTGCTGCCGCCTAAGCCACGGAGGCTTATCTCAGCTCAAATTATTAAGCAGAATTTTAATTCTTTAAAGAGTCCTTTACTAACAATAATAAACGATTCACTTTCAGTTGGATACTTCCCAAAGCAATTAAAAATTACAATTGTAAAACCGCTACATAAAGCAGGCAATCCTTCAGAACTAAAGAACTATCGACCGATATCGTTAATGACAGTCATATCAAAATTATTTGAAAAATGTATAAAAAATCATATTTGTTTTTGAAGAAACACAATCTAATATCAACTAGACAATTTGGCTTTATAAAAAATGTCAGCACCACTGATGCTATTGGGGAATTAACTAGGCGAATTTATGAAAATATGAACAGTATGAAACCGACCTTGGGCATATTTCTCGACTTAGAGAAGGCTTTTGACACCATACCTCACCATATTCTCCTTCAGAAGATGGAAAGATATGGCATCAGAGGCATAGCACTGAAATTGATAGAAAGCTATTTGACTGAAAGGATTCAATATGTTAGAATAAATGGAACTACAAGTCTACCTTTAAGAGTGAAAAGAGGAATACCACAAGGCACAGTGCTGGGTCCATTATTATTTTTGATTTTTATCAACGATATTGAATCATCTATAGCCTACATGGAATTGAAAATGTTAATGTCATATCATACGCAGATGATACGGTAGTTTGTGTTGAAGGTAGAACATAGGGAAATGTAAAACAAATTGCAACTGCGGCATTGAAAATGTTAAAGGTATGGTTAGATGGTAACGAACTATTTTTAATTATAAATAAATCAAAGTTCGTAAGATTCAGTTTAAAAGCAGTTGAAGATGATTTTAATGAACTAAAAATACACACTTTGAACTGTAATCAGAACTGTGACTGTCCTAAAATAGCTAAAGTGGATACAGTTAAATATCTGGGATTATTTATAGATAGTGACATGAAATGGAAAAGCCAATGCAAACACCTTACAAGTAAAATAAGAACAACAATCTATATATTTCACAATTTAAAACATATTGTCAATTACAAATTAATAAAAGACATCTACCAAGCCTTAGTCCAGTCAGTTCTTACATATGGTATTCTTGCCTGGGGAGGCGCCTATGAAAATGTACTAAAACGTGTTCAGATAGTGCAGAATCTCATATTACGAATAATGTTGAAGAAAGATAGATTATATCAGACTATGAGACTGTATGCTGAGACAAGGGTCTTCAACATTAAACAATTGTATGCTTTTGAAATATATAAATACATTTTTAAAGATAGAAATAGAATTCAAGTTGTTAGCCACGGGTATGAAACCAGAAGTATTACAGAGAATCACTCTATTTTATATCAACCTAAGTTAGGTATAGCCAAACGTAACTTTCTGTATTTCTCACCAAAATTATATAACATTCTCCCAATTAAATTAAAAGAATTTAAAGGAAATCATGCAAACCTGAAGATGCAAATAAAACATTTTCTCAGAGAAAACAAAATTAAAATTGAAAATATAATTAGTTGAGCTTACAAGTTTATAAAACACAAATTCAATTTTCCTTCTTATTCATTATTTTTTTTGTGTATACATCATTTACATAGAACGTGTTATTCGGCTAAGCCATTATACAATTTTTAGAAATAGTAATCAACGATATGCATGCCACACACAAGGTTGCACCTTTTAGTGGCATATGTGATATCTCTTCCTGCTCTGTATGAATTTGATATCCTATTTCGACCTGTCTTTATCATATTGTAACAATCATCATCATCTTCATTTCCCGTTTCCAGCTTCCTGGGTCGGGTTGTGAATTAAGGACCTCCAACGTTTCCTGTCTCTCCACCACTCCTCTCCTGTTTTTAGTACTTCTTCAGGCTTTCCTCCTCTCTTCTCTACACACTCCCACACTGTATCTGCCCATCTCTTTCGGGGCCTTCCTCGTGGTCTCTTCCCTGTCATCTTTTCACAGAAAGTTTTCTTTGGTACTCTCTCCTCTCCCATTCTCATCATATGTCCATACCACTTTAACTTTGTTGTTTCTATCCTGTCCTGCAGCTTCAAGATTCCTGTCCTTTTTCTAATCTCTTCGTTTCTAACTCTATCTCTTCTGGTCTTGCCCTCTATACCTCTTAGGAATTTCATCTCCGCGGCTTGTATTCTACTCTCCTCTCTTTTTGTAGTAGTCCACGCTCCAGCTGCATATGTTAGTATGGGTCTGTAGTAGGTTGAATATAATACATTTTTACATTTCTTTGGGACATCTCGGTTCCACAGAATACCCCTTATGCTCTGGTAAAAACTGTTCGCTTGTTGTATTCTCTTTCCAATTTCCTCAGTTATCCTTCCATCTTCTGTGATCACACTTCCCAAGTACTTGAAACTTTTAACCACTTCTAGAATTTTCCCATTCAATTCTATCTTTCCTCTTCCTTCCTTCCTCTTGACATTACCATTGTCTTGCTCTTCTCTGTGCTTACTTTCATCCCATATTTCTCTATTTCTTGATTCCATACATCTAGTTGTTTTTGTACTTCCTTTTCATCCTCGCCCCATATCACTATATCATCTGCAAACAGCATGGCCTTTGTTGCCTCTTGTCCCAATCTCTGTTTAACATTCTTGTGAATTTCATCCATGACTATGATGAATAGGCCTATGAATAGGTCAAAAAGGCCTATGATAGTGTGTGTAGGGAGAAGGTTTGGAAAGCAATGGAAAACATGGGAGTGGAAAAAGAGACTGTAGGCAGAGTGAAGGAGATGTATTGTGGAAGTGTGAGTTGTGTGAAAGTTGGAGGGGAAAGAACAGACTGGTTCAGACAAATGAGTGGCCTGAAACAGGGTAGTGCGCTGTCACCCCTTCTCTTTATTGTGGTTATGGACGAGGTAATGACACGGGTAGCAGGAAAGATAGGAGAAGATAAGATGAAAGCAATGGTGTTTGCAGATGATCTCATGGTCTGGGGAAACGAGGAGGAGGAAATTCAGGAGCAACTGAAGGCTTGGGAAGAAACAGTGGGAGAGTACGGATGGAAGTTCAACATCAGTAAATGTGAGATCCTGTTAACGACCAGGAAAAAGGACAGACCAATGAGTGGGATAACACTTGGAGGTGGACAGCTGAAGAAGGTGGAAAGTCTCAAGTACTTGGGAAGTATAGTGGAGCAAAATGGGAGAAATGACAAAGAGATTACGGAACGTGGCAGACAGGCAGAAGCATTTCTGAGAAGCATTAGGAGCTTAGTGTGGAATAAAGATGTCCCACAAAAAAGCAAGGAAGTGTTATACAGAAGCTACTATATCCCGATACTGACCTATGCTTCAGAAACGTGGACAATGAAGAAAAGAGACATAAGCAGAATACAGGCAGGTGAAATGAAGTTCCTGCGAAGTAGGATCGGAGTAACAAGAAGAGACAGGGTGAGGAATGAAAAGGTCAGGGAAATGGTGAAAGAGGAGCCCTTGCAAGGTAGGATTGAGACATCAAGACTGAGGTGGTATGGACACTTAAAGAGAATGGATGAGAAGAAGATTCCCAAGAGGATACATGAGATGCAGATGCAGAAGAAACGACCAAGGGGAAGACCAAGAGATAGATGGCTGAAAGGAGTGGAGGAATGTGTCAAGAAGAGAGGCGAGGACTGGACCAGAGTGACAGCGGAGAGGTGGTGGGAAGAAAGAACTAAGTGGCGAGGCTTATGTTCCAAACAGACCCAGCCTGGGGCTGGAAACTGTACAAGATGATGATGATGATGATGACTATGATGAATAGTAAGGGGGACAATACACTTCCCTGTCGGAGACCTGTTTCCACTTTAAACCATTCTGTTTCTCCTATACTGGTCTTCACGCTACTCACACAATATTTGTACATAGCTTTTAACATTTGGACATCAGCTCCGTTAACTCTCCTTTTCCTTAATACATTCCAAACCACCTGTCGAGGCACACTGTCGTACGTTTTCTCAATATCAATAAATGTCATCACCATGTCTTTTCCAAATTCCCATCTTTTCTCCATAATTTGCCTTCATGCAAAGATTAGGTCAAATGTAGATCTGTCTTTCCTAAAACCATACTGTTCTTCTTCCATCTCTCCTTCTATCTTCCTTGTAAATTTACAGGTTAAACAATGAGTAGGAAGTGTAAGGAAATTCATAAAATGTGTACAGATATTATGAATTTTGTAAAATGTGTGTATTTGTAACGATTTAATAAATAATTTAATTTGTAACTTTAATTATGTAAATATTTATATTTTTCCTATTAGCTCAAAATCATTAAAAGCTTCTCCTGAGAAGGTGTCCTTTTTGACTTGTGGCAGTCATGCACTGGGGGTGCGATTTACAGTATGTCTAGTAGGAGTACCTGCCTGTTCTTAGAACCGCTTTGGTACTTACCAACCCAAAAGTATCAATGTACTCATAGTTGTGTTATTACCTGTTTATCAATTAATTTTATAAATTTACTACCATTGGGATAGATCAATGGTAGTGATTTAATAGCATTTTGTGACATTGAAGCAATAGAGTGTGAACTAAGTTAATCATCGAACAACTGTGGTCTTCCAAACTAAATAACAAAGAATTTCATTACTTTTAATCAAGGATAAGGGCCTTATTTCTTGTGAAATAAAACTGTTGATTTCAGTGTTAAAATTGACACTATTTCGGTGGATATTTCGCGAAGTTAATTGTCATAATGATCGATGTTTCTTCTGAAATCCTATAGTATGGGGTAGGCTAAATCTAACAAATTCTGTGATTGCTGTGTTAAATACATAGAACCCCTCACTGTTTTATTCCTCGGCCTTCGAGATAACTGTTGTGACTTTAGTTTTCGTTATTTTTATACTTAAATGCCGGATGTTTGCCGATAAAGTTTTATCAGTCGTGAACTCGTACTGCTGTATCTACGACCACAACGCCATTTGATGTAATCGATAGCAGATATAGATTTTCATCAATAGCCTTAGAGATCGCGGAACTGAATACACATATTTCCGGCTTTGTGGGCATTTGTGTAGAGAATATGCAGCACTATCAATCAAAGGAGAAGGTAACCACGATGGTCAATTCCTCAGAAGCATTTAAACGTTTATTGGAGAGCTTTTTCGATAATACTTAGCATTTTTCATACCAAGTGGAGTATATTTCTTGATTATTTGCACAATTCGAACAATAAATCAGATTTCGATATATTTTGAGAGTTCATTTTTCTAAAATGCGGTACTTTACGTACCTAGAAGGTCATATATAGGCAAGAAAGAAGATATGAAAAAAGTTTGCGCGTATCGCTATTGCCAAAAAATACGGCCCCTAATCAAGGAAGTAAAGCCTGTTTCCAGGAAATCAATAACATCGACAACCTCAACCCGAAATACCTGTTAAATAAACTACTTTGTGTAGCATAAAAGAATGACTACAATTTTTCAGCAACATATTTGGGATCAAATAAATTATTTAATAATAATTGTTTAAGTGTCCTCGACAATATTGCTATGGAAAGTAGTTCACTCTTGCTCTGCAAAATGGAGATTCAGCAGTGGTAGAGAGAGATCTTTTCAAAGGTACTTCTGACTTGAAGAATTGATAAATATAGGACATGTGATGTAGTTTGTATCCTAAAACAACTCATCACCATGACAATAACCTAATTAGGACTATTCGTTTATGGTTTTATCAATATAGGAATATTGTAGCTATGTACCAGTTGTAATTCAACCAAAAATCTATGTAGAGCTTACAACTTGGATTGGGCTGCTGAGTTTGGTAGCTATCCATTAAGTATGGAAAATTGTTGTAAAACATGTGGGAAAAAGAACAAATCTAAAAATATGGTGGCTTTGTCTAAAGTATACTTACTTACTTATTTCCTATGTCCCCTTCATAGCAAAGGGCTACAACAAAGTTCCTCCATATTTCTTCTCCCAGCCAGCATCTGCAGGCCTGCCCAGGATTTGCCAGTCGCCTTCCTCTCCTCCTCAACACTTCTCCAGGGATTTCTTGGCCTAACCCTTCCTCTGGTGCCCTGGGGGTTCCATCTAAATGCTTCTTGTTCAATGGTGTCCTGCTTTCTCAGACAATGGCCTATCCAACTCCATTTTCTACATTTTATTTCTAGATGTATTGGCCTTTCGTTGGTTCTCTTCAGAAGTTCCTCATTTGAGATGGTTTCTGGCCAATAGATGCGTAGAATCCTTCTGAGGCAACGGTTAGTGAAGACTTGGAGACTCCTGGTGATCTGGGTTGTAACTTTTCAAGTTTCACTTCCATACAGGAGAACTGCTTTGACATTACTATGAAAGATTCGCGAGATTTCCAAACCGGATATAAGGTAACTACCGGTTTCCGTCACTGAGCCAGTCGTCGTCACTCTCGTATATAAGTACAAAAAATAAGCATGTCAACGGGTCTTTCTCTACGCACAAAATCTTACGAGATGCGTCATACCTTCATTGCCGATAAGGAGCAACTTTGCGAAATCATGCGTGCGATGTAATAGGTGATTCCCAGCATCAAATGTGTCCTGTGAGCTGTCTTGACATGCCAGTTGCTTCTCGTATGTGCTAAGCTGGCACGCGAGTTAATTATGTGCATACGTGTTAAGTTCCGACATGATATAGTTGGTAATTGTTTCTGTAACACATGTGATTTGTTATTTCGTGCTCATGTGCCTAGTTTTGTTAGAAATGCCGGTGACGAACACTGGATTAAAAAACGCACTTTACCAATGCTCGTCATTTGTGACGAAAACTGGCACATTGTAATTTCTCCTTGTAAGACCTAACTAACAGCGGCAATATACTTGTTATGTAGCTCTAAAGCACCCTGTATTAATTAAATGATCATTTGATCATCGTATCTAGTAGTCGTCATAGCTGACGATCTTTAGAGCACATTCGTGACGAACACTAGTGCACGATCATGTTTAAGTTTGTGTTAATGTTTCACAACCAATAAAAATTTACAGTGTATTGTTATTATTAATTAGGTCTCATAATAAACAGGGGATGGAGTAGTTCAGCTGAGAGTTCTAAGAGGTGCGGCAATTAAATAACGAGACTGTGCACCTCCAATCGCGCAGCCGCATGGGTGAGGTTGGTATTGGAATGGACTTGACCTTGAACCTTCGTGAGCAGCAACCGCTCGTTTCGTCTCTCTGGCTGCTTTAGTTTGCTTTTGAGCCTCTATTGTAGAGGACACTGTACTGTGATTACGCCGCGATCATGGTGAGCTAAAAAATAGAGCAGCACATTAACCTCAAATTCCTTGTGAAATTAAAGAAGTCGCTGGCGGAAAGTTTTCTTCTGTTAACAGAGGTGTGTGGTGATAATGCTATGTCATGTGCGCGAGTGTTTGAATGGCACAAACGGTTTACAGAAGGTTGGGAAGAGGTTGAAGATGATGGACGTACCGGTCACTCTGAATTCAAGAACTGAAGGAAATGTTCAGAAAATTAGTGAAATTGTGTGGAAAGACAGACGTCTGAGCATTCGGATGGTCGCAGACATGGTGAACATTAACAAAGAGACTGTAAGACAAATAATTGTGCATGATGAATTGAACATGACAAAAGTTTTTGCAAAAATGGTTCCCAAAAACCTCACTCAGGAACAAAAAGACAATCGGGAGGCCAAGGAAGAAACAGACTTGTTCTCACGTGTCATCACATGTGATTCCACTTCAGGGTGTGTGCAAATAAAATGTACCATCAGCTGGATTGCTGGTGCGTGTGCCCTCTGCGGCAAAGCGTGACAGATATCATGTAATGCAGTGTGATCAGAGGAAGTTATCTCTGTCACAGTTTTGTACTAGTGATAAGTAATTCATTTCACAGTCATTCTGTGCAGAACCTAGTTAAAGGAATTGTCCATCCTGCACAACTCAGTGCGTGATGATGGTCACATTGCTTCCCGCATAGGGTGCACACGCATCCCTCGTTCGGTGAGTGGTGCGTCTTCGTGGAGCATATTTCTGTTTTCTTTCTGTGTTGATGACGTTCGAGAAAAAGATAAGTCATGTTTAATTCAATTGCATATTTTGTGCTCTAATAAATTTATCACATGTGATGAAACATGGATCCTCCGGTACGACCCTGAAGCAAAGCGTCAATCGATGCACTGGAAAACTCCCACATCGCCAAGAATGAAAAAAGCACGAATGAGCAAGTCCAAACTGAAAGCAATGCTGATCGTTTTTTTTTTCCGATATCAGGGGTACTATCATTACTGAATGGGTGCCCGAGGGTCAAACCATTACTCAGAACTACTACCAAGAAGTCCTAATCAAGCTGAGGGAACGAGTAAGGAAGAAAAGACCAGATTTGAGGAAGAACGACGCATGGATTCTGCATCAGGACAACGTGCCAGCCCACAATGCCCTATTTGTGAAACAGTTTTTAGCAGGCAAGTGCATCTGTGCTCGAACATCCCCCTTATTCACCAGATCTGGCTCCTTGTGACTTTTTTCTCTTCCCAAAAGAGAAAAGTGCATTGAAGGGAACACATTTTCAGGTTGTTGAAGCAGTAAAGGCAAAAAGGGCAGAATTATTGAAGAGGGTGACAATGGATGACCTACAGCATTGCTTTGAACAAAGGAAGGCACATATTCAGCAGTGTAGAGATAGGGGAGGGGAGTATATTGAAGGGGATAAAAGTTAATTGTAACTTTGTTCGTAATAAATCAAATTTCTAACACCAGTCTCGTTATTTAATAGCCGCACCTGGTATGTCTTCTTTCAGGATTTCAGGATGGATATTATCACCCCCAGGTGCTTTCCCACTTTTAGGTAGATTTCATTAGAAAGCTAACTATTGCAATGGGTACCATGTTTCGACTTCCGGAAAATTTCGACATATCTTCCTGTTTCACATCCCGTAGACCCCAAAACCACCGTCAGTTCAAAAGTTTATATATAATTTATGTACAGTAGAACGTTGTTCATCCGGACGTCAAACAACCGGAACGTCAATTATCCGGACAAGCAAAAAAAAAAAAGCTTAGGCGGATGTACAAGAAGGAAATTTTACGTCGTTTACTGTCGGCAGAAATGAGGAGAGTATGATATCTTTTTCAAAAAAGCTTTCTATTAAGGACTACTGTTACTTGATAGCTGATTGATGTAACACCACAGAATCTTCGAAATGCGTTGAATAAATTGGTAGGAGAACAGGAGACCTTTAAGACAACAGACACTGTTGATGAAAATTTGGATGCAGTGACAAATGAGTTATTCCCCCAAGTTTCTGTGTTTTCCGACTGTGATAGAGAAGGCAAGCTTGGTTGGAAAGTGACAGTGACTCAGGTTTTCAAATCTTAGATGAAGATGAAATTGCTTCTCTGGTGCAAGAAGTAAGTGGGGAAGACGACTAGGATGAAAGCCTATGTAGATGAGAAAGATGAAGAAGGACCAAGTCATGGAGAAGCTTTTACTGAATCAGAAACTGCGCTGTTGTAGTATGGTTGTACTATGAAATAAACACATGTTCGATTATCCGGAAAAATCGTTATCCGGAATACTTTCGGTCCCAATTAGTCCGGATAAACGACGTTCCACTGTATCAAATATAAAGGGACAGGAATTCCGCCTGATCAATACAAAAACTTTTCAGTCAAGGGGCTAAATTATACCCATTTGGCTGGTACATGTTTGGAAGCCTTCCATGGCCCCTTCATCAGCCATACACATAAACATATTGTCAGTACAATCTTGGAATAACATTGAAAAGGTTAAAACTAACACGAGAAAACTTGATGAAAATGAGACATAAAAAACCATGAGGACAGTTGTGGCACAAATACATTGAGTAAAACTTATCCTAGGAAAACCTTACGAATATTACAAACAAATGGAAAACACATTAAAAATAGTATATGTTAAAATACAAACTTAAAATGCAATTTATATGACTCTTGTAATAATCTTAGAGTTTTGATAAAATATAATAGCAGGATTCCGTGTCCGAAAATCTAGGGAATTCGACCCATAGAAAGAGTTAAAAGTATGTTAAAAACTGATAGTCATATAAAGACTTTGTTGACTTCATACGAAGGATCGTTGGTAGAAAGAACAATACATCGCCATGCATGAAAGTCAAATCGGCCAAGCTTGATGAAAGCCTCTTGAAATGGAGACTAAAGGAAAGTTGAGCATCTACGTTTTCCTGCGTCGGAAGTAGTCCCTCTGCTATGACGTAAGTTCGTTATTTTTTTCTGTCAAACAGCTCTTTTCCGTTCTATTTTTTCGATTGTCCCAATTTCATTTGCCGTTTATTTAATTGCTTTTATTTTTCTTAATACTAGATTTATCTCCCCTTTAGGTATCTCCTAAATCCCATATGTCTACTAGAAGAAATTTTGGATTTCCTAAACACACGATGCTCAACTTTCCTTTCGTCTCCATTTCAAGAGGCTTTCATCAAGCTTGGCCGATTTGACTTTCATACATGGCGATGTATTGTTCTTTCTACTAACGATCCTTCGTATGAAGTCAACAAAGTCTTTATATGACTATCAGTTTTTAACATACTTTTAACTCTTTCTATGGGTCGAATTCCCTAGATTTTCGGACACTAAATCCTGCTATTACATTTTATCAAAACTCGTAAGTTTATTACAAGAGTCATATAAATTGTATTTTAACATATACTATTTTTAATGTGTTTTTCCATTTGTTTGTAATATTCGTAAAGTTTTCCTAGGATAAGTTTTACTCAATGTATTTGTACCACAACTGTCCTCATGGTTTTTTATGTCTCATTTTCATCAAGTTTTCTCATGTTTTAACCTTTTCAATGTTATTCCAAGATTGTACTGACAATATGTTTGTGTATGGCTGATGAAGGAGCCATGGAAGGCTTCGAAACATGTACCAGCCAAATGGGTATAATATAGCCCCTTGACTGAAAAGTTTTTGTATTGATCAGGCGGAATTCCTGTCCCTTTATATTTGACTTTTAATCAATACGGAACCATGAGTGATAGTACGAGTTCCACTGTATATAATCACTTTCTTGTGGACACGATAACTTCCGCAATTTTGCACCAATCACTTTGAAATTTTTACATAATATGTATCCCTATAAAATCTCGGTCGAGTTCGTAAATGGGCACAATCGGTCGACAGGGGTGAAAATGGGGGGCTTTTTTTGAAAAAGTGAAATATTGCTATAACTCTCTTAATATTTGAAATATCGAATCCATTCAAAGTTCATACTATGTGTCGGATAAGGCCCAAAAATTTATGTTTGAAAAGTTTTTTGATAACACCAACCATTGACCAAAGGGGTGAGAAAAAGTGGGTTTTTCGGGAAACATTAGTCATATCTCTCTTAATAGGCACAATATCAAAACCGTACTAAATGGACAATATTCCCCTAATAATTACCTAAAACTTTGAAAGAATTTTTGGTATGACCCACCATTACGCCAAGGGATGATAAAAATATTTTCGGAATTACAGTATAAGAAAATGCCAAGAGCCATCAGAGGTTGCCATGACAACACTACTAAATTGATGAGGGATGAGCCATCAGACGTTGCCGTGATAACGCACTCGCACGAGATCACATTCAGTTTTCCATCTGACTAAGCGTGAAGCGGCTTCGGTAGCATGCTGGACTTCTATGCCCAAGGTCGCGGGTTCAAAGCCGGCCGAAGTCGTCTGATTTTCTAAGAGCGCTAAAATTCCTCAGTATGCTTTCCTTTGGAGGGGAAGTTCCAACGTTCGTTGCGAGTTGCTGGTTGCAGTGGCATCTAGTAGCCAAGTTCACAGCTAGGTGTCGTTGATGGTAGTATTTGGTAGCAACATTAGGAACTACTGCTTGAAATTGACAGTCTGCAGTCCTTACCTGAATACAAACTAATACAGCCATCACAATTCACACCGTTTATCAGACAGATTCTACACTCACCCAAAGTACACGGGCATACATGACCGTGTTGTCGCAGCCCCGAAACTGAGGAACCAACCAAAATCTCTGCGGGAGATAAAGTTTTGCGTGATGAAGTAACAGACAGTTAGATAGTTACACATCAGTGTCGAAACCTTGCATCAGGACAGTGTGACCACAAGTTTAAAAATGGACCCCAAATGACAAGAAGGTTACCGTCCCCATAAGACAATAAAATGTTTATAATATGCATAAAATGATGAAAAACAAAGTTAATTAAGCTCCAATTATAAAAACTTTCTCGCAATAAATGAGGTCTGATCTTTCTACAGAAACCTGCATATTCTGTCTATTTTCTCCTATCCCCAAGTTTGCCCGGTGAAAGCTACCTCCGCCTTCCGGCGTGCCGAGAGGACTTTTTTTTTGTCTTCTTGATAGCTGTAATAATTTCTTCCTTAGTTGGTGTATCAATGTTTATTCATTCATCTGGCATTATTTCTTCCCGCATTTCTACTTCTGTCCCATCATCTTCCATATTTAACACCTCTGAAAGAAACTCCTTCCATCGTTCCAGTTGTTCCTTTTCACCAGTAATCATCTCACTATTTTAGCTTTTCACAGGCCTCCTCTCTGAGTCTTCTTTTTAGGTAGAATTTTCGTTACCTCATAGAGGGTCTTAAGGTCTCCAGTTCCTGCAGCTTTTTCCGCTTTAAATGTTTGTTCTTCTATCCACTCTCACTTGTCCTTCCCTGAATTCCTTTTTACCTCCCTGTCTTTTTCATTATACTTTTTCTGTGCAGTGAGCTTTTGTTGTCGTGTTCTGCTTCTGATGATTTCCTGTTTGATCTTCCTATCTTCAATCTTCTGCCATGTGTCATCTGACATCCCTTCTTTTACACCTTTCTTTCTGAAGCCAAGCACTTCGTCACTGGTTTCCACAAAGACATCCTTAACTTTTTTCCATTCCTCATCGATTGTGTCTCCATCTGTCCTATCTAGGACTTCAAAACGGTTGCTCAACTTTATCCTAAACTGATATTTATGCTGTTCATTATTTTTTAACTTCTGTACATCATATCTTTTCCATTGTGATTCTACAGCTGGTTTATTTACTTTGATCTTAATACGTGAGTTACACAAGATGGTGATCGCTCCCTGTATCAGCCCCTCTCTTGTTTCTCACATCAAGTAATGATCTTCTCCACTTCCGGGAGATGGCCATATGATCAATCTGGTTTTCTGTCGAGCCATCGGGAGATACCCATGTTACTTTGTGGCAGTTTTTGTGTGGAAAGATGATTCCTCCTATCACCATATCTCGTTCTGCACAAAAGTCCACAAATCGTTCTCCGTTATTATTTTGCTCTCCCAATCCGTGAGTTCCCATGATGTGTTCAACTCCCTCACTTTCATCACCAATCTTTGCGTTTAGGTCACCCATTAGGATTACTATATCTCTTGTTTTTATTTCCTTCATGGTTGCATTCAACTCTGAGTAAAAGTTGTCCTTTTCTTCGTTTGTTGCCTATTCGGTTGGAGCATAGCATTGCACTATGCTGACATTTCTAACGTTTGTCTTAAATCTTGCCAACATAATGCTTTTCTTTGCAATTTTACTTAGTAGCATTCCCACACCCTCTACATGGTCTCTTCCCTCTTCGTTTCCAGAGTAGAGAAGGGTAAATCCTTCAGTTGTTCGTTGTCCTCCATAGTCCTTTCAACATACTTCATTCAATCCTAGAATGTCTAACTGGTAGTTTCTCATTTCTGCGCAGACCTGCTTTAGCCTGCCTGTTTGGCGTAAAGTTCTTATGTTCCAGCATCCAATTTTTGTAACCATTTTCATGCCAAAAATTGTCAACTGTTTATCAGTCAGGTTATTTTCTGTTGCAGTTTCAGTAATCGAATAAGTTCAGGTATTTAAGTGATTGGCCCACAGTACCATATCATGGTGTAGGGGCTGCCTTCTCACTGTGCTCATGCTGAGTTAAATGTTCAACTCTTCTCTAGTTTGGTTTTCCAGAGTGGGACGAGATATCCACTCCAACCCAACTAAGATACATGCGGGAATATCAAAATTCATACCCAAGATACCACAAAAAGTCATAGGACGAAACTTGTAATCTCACTAAATCCGGTTTTGTTGGTGCATCCATTTATAGATTATTACTGTTTAGCAGGTATAGACATCCAAGGTTCCGTCTGCCAACATTTGGGATTTTTATTTTTGGGAATATCTTGGAAACTGTTGGGTTTAGGACCTTAAAATATGGTTTTCAGGGTCCCTAGGAACCTTCAGAGTTTTGTTTCTCTCATCGAGGGGCTTAAAATGAGCTTTGTCTTGTCCCTCTACGATAAATTTGATTTTTAGCCCAAACCGCTGGAGACGCTGATAGCCTCCACGTTAAACGGAGCGATTTTTGTAAACCTCATAAGTACTGTAAATCGAGTTTTATTGCTCTTATTAGTTTTTTTCCCTTTCATTTCCAGTATATTTCATGTACTGTAGTTTTTCTTTTACTTATTTCATATGGCAGAAATGTGGGTTATGTGCCCCTATGTTCAGCATGGAGCAACCACCATTTTTGGCTGATACAGTATTGGCATCACGTCAAAACGGGAAGTTGCATATGGTTGAGTTCACAATACTTTCTCTCATTTGTTGCCGTTTTCTGCTCTAATCGCCAGTTTCATTAGAGCACATTGTCACCTTTAAACGTCGCATAAGGTCCATTGTGTTTTGCAGTCAGTTCATCACAACTTCAACATTTTTTTTACTTATCTCCATAACTTGAATTTTCGATACGTCGAATTTATATTGAAATCGTTGAACGATTCGACTGTATAATGATATTAATTTTTAAATTAGTTCCACCACGTCAATACTAAATTATTTGTTAATTAATTTAATAATTGTACATCTTTTGTTCTCTTGTGTTTAATGTATTCTATAATCTTTTTATATCCTTTTACCAGAAAAACATCACTTTAAAGATTGACACTATGGAGAAGTGATTAAATGGACATTTTAATGTTTTCTTTAATATTGTTGAATTATTTTTGAATGTGTTTTTGAATTGTCGAGTTTATACATGATGTTCAGTTTCTGGTTAATCGTCAAGGCTCAACTTTTGCAGAACAGACACACATAATCATCTTAATTTCCCCTTTTCCAGCTGACACTGGGTGGGGGAAAATATGGTTCCTCTCCACTTTGTTCTGTCGTATCACCATTCCTCTTCCGACAATGTGTTCCAATCCAGGTTCCGTTTACTAATGCTATTCTTCACCGAGTCCAACGCATTCTTGGTCTTCCTCATCCTCTCTTCCCTGTCATCCGTCGTTCCAGTGCTCGTCTTGGTAGCGTTACTTGATTCATCCTTTTGACATGTCCAAACCAAATATGGCTCGTGCCTTGGAAAATTGAGAACAGACACTACCATTTTTAAAAGACTTAAGTTATCATGAGTATACTGTAAGATGGCACCTACAACAAAATCCATTCGGGTCCTATGACAAAATCGTTCAAAACTGAATAGGAAATTATGTCACATTCACAAATATTAAATGTCAGGATACGGTAATACTTGCTGCACATGCATCGCAGATGCTGACGTAAATAGTCATGTGGCCAACCCAGCAGATCTAAGTACACTGAAAGAAGCATCGCCCGATTTTACATACACAGCAGACCTTCGTCATAAGATTTAAAGAAACTGCATGCATACCCCTTCGTTAGCACACATTGGCGCAAGATCCAAGTAATTAACAAAGCGATCCTTTTTTACACTAAATATAAGATTGACCTTTACGTACATGCGCTGGTGTATAAAGTACACCACCCGTACTATAGATGTTACATTTTTTGGTCTAATGTTTATGCAGATCCTTTGGTGCCATCTAACCTATCCCTAATATGTTCACTATGACTACAAGCAGTGTCATTGTTGTCGGATTCATTAGTGCTGATTCACAGGAATAAATATTGAACAGTAGCATATGGGGAACAAAGTACTCCATGCGTGTTATGCAAGAACAATATTGGTTCAGTTATTTAGCTGTATTATTTTTTTATCATATTTTAATAAAGTTACAAACTATCTCCATGTCCCGTACGGTTCTGTTTTTTAGGGCTGGTATGCGAGTTAAATATCTGAAACTGCTTATTGAAGAGGAAATCTATGAAGCTATAGCATAAGAAGAATCGGAAGAAGTTGGAGGAGAGACAGATACTTCCAAGGAAGCAATTATAGGGAAAATTAGCATGATACAGAATCAGAAGAAGAATCAAATGGCTCAGAACAAAAAAAAAAAAAAAAATAAATAAAAAGGGAATAGTTTGGATATCAGTGAGGGCAGTGAAATTGGGGAGGAGTATTTTGTGGGGAAAGATAAAGCAATCAGGTGGAGTAAAAGCCCATTGACAAGTAAGTTTAGTAAGACTAGTAAACATAATATTCTTTGAATATTTCCTGGTCTAGAGCCATATGCACAGAATATTGTGGACGAAGAAGTAGTCTTGAAACGTTTTTCACTGAGGACTTGATTCAACATAGCCTTGCATGCACATGGGACTATATGACCGCGTTGTCGCAGCCCCTAAACTAAGGAACCAACCTTGCATGCACGAATTTGCAGGTTGAGAACGTGTGGGAAATGTATAATCATACCGGAGACACAAAAGATAATACAAAGACTGAATTACTGGCATTTTAATGAGCAAATAAATATAACCATACACATTTTCGTGAACTGTGGACAACAGCAAGACCCTCCAACAAAAATGTGATGATGGTGGTGTCCAAACTGAATATCTTCACTCATGCTCAGTGTAGGGTGGGATTTTTCTTATATTCTGTACTCTAAATGTTAAAAGGTATGCCATGCCAAGCTAATGATGCCATTATTGTACAATCTAATTTTGTGGTGTTTGTCTATTGTAGATGGCAATTTGTGTGCATCACACTACACATCTTGTTGTCCATGAAACACTACTTGAAGGAGAAGAATGTCCAGACTGACAACAAAAGTAAAGATGAGGCTAAAGCTCCGCCCGACATCCTTAGTGTGAACCAACAGAAGACCATCAGAACTTGTCTGCAGTTCGTGGTGTCCATGGGCTTGTTGCCGAGTCTCTTGCCGGGAGTGGGGATCTCGCTAGCTGCACGCTGCACCAATGCTCACAACCTCAAGGACGAAGATCTTCTACTGTTAGAGGTGTGAACAGTTATGTTTTTCGATTGAAATGCTATGCAAGACTTTCAATTATATTATTGCAACTGTAAAACTGGTCATGTGCTGTTAATAAAACTGTTCAGGAGGGTTAACATTCCTACCATAATGTTTTTTGTTTTTTTTAATACGTAGGCTTAATGATATAATTTTTAGCACTCCATATTTGTCTTACAGTGAGGAAATGTACTATTCAAATGATTGAACTAGTTACCAGCCCAGGTTGAAAACAATTCCTGCAATGTACAAGATGTTCTAATGAGATTTCACTACATTAATTCTTTCTGTAATTCCTTTCTTATCTTGACTCTTCTACCTAGAAGAGTAGGTAAGCTTTAATTTTTTGTATTGACCAACATTGTTCGTGTGCAATGTACGTTTCAGAAGTATGAGCGTTTGGCTGGGGTCACCCGTGGTCTGCTCGTATGTTGTGAGCAGCAGACTCTTCGCAACCTGATCATCGCCAATCATCTTGGGGACCTAATGGCAGCTCTCTCACAGATCAGTTTTGTGCCCCTCAAGAAGCCCGTGTGCTCCAAAGGTGGCACTTCAGACACGGGGACTGGTGACGAGTTTGTGATGACGCCAGAACTGTGGGACAGATTACAGCAGGACAGGTCCTACTTCAAGAATTATTACATCACGTTCATCTGGCAAGTGTATCAACCTCTGGTGATCCGAGAACTTCTACTGCTGCACGGAGCTGCAGGATTGAAAAGGGTAATTTTTTCTTCCATTAATTCACTGTCACTTTTGGTATCCAGAGGACTTTTAATGCTAAATGTAGCTGTAGGTTTATCGGCTTTATCACCCCCATTACAGTTGATGGTGCAAGATAGTCTTAACAAGCATAAATCCTGGTTGTTCCTGTTTTTAACAACCTTTTCTTTTTAATGACTGCTTCCTTAATGAAACCTTGCTATTAGGGAACACATTGTACGTGAATTTATGAACTTGCCCCATATTGACGAAAATACTTGAGATGATCATGCATTTGGTTGTAACAGGAAGAAATCTAAATTAAGTCAGATGGGCTGTAGTATTACAAAGTATTGTGTTTTTCTATTCAGTGATGAACTCCATAAATTGTTAAAGCAGGAGCTGGTTTAAATATTCTTTACCCTAAATTAGTTCACATCGCATGCTTTGTTCATGGATTTCATCAAGTAGCTGAAACTGTTAGAAGCAAGTATGAAGACGTGGGTTTATGTCTCCAGCATGAAGGACGTGTTTGTAGTGTAAAGTCACCGATTACAAACAACGCAAGTGAACACTCAAGTTAAAGTGATACGTTTTTCTGAGACTTGTGTTTAGCATTATAGTCCGGTCAAAATAGACATTCACCCTTGCGTAAATTCCCAAGAAGCTGAATTTTTGCATGAACGTTAGGGATACCATTATAATGAAATTGTGAAAAGTTCCCATCGATCCCATGTGTGGCAAAAATTTTATGCACGGTCAAAGTTTGCAAAAATGGGTTTTTTGGATTCTGTAGCGAAACGGTTAGTTTTTTGATAAAAATAGATCGGACAAAAATTGTAGATCATGCCATTATCTACAAAAATTGTCCTTCCGCTTTTGTCCTTAAGATTCACCATTTCTGAGAAAAAGCAATTTTAAAATTTACTAAAGTTGTATTCCCCATAATATGCACACGTTTCCACGCAACCTATGAGGTAGTGTACTTGACACATTTTTTTAAATGTGGTTTATTTGCAGACGATATTGTGGTCTGGGGAAGGAACACCGAAGAAGTGCAAAAACAACTAGATGCCCTGAACGAAAATATTCAGAAGTATGGCCTGAAAATCAGTATAGAGAAAAGCAAGACCATGGTGATGACAGGAGGGGAAAGACAAGGAAAGGGCACTGTGAAAATTGGAAGTCAGAGTTTGGAAATTGTGGACACGTTCAAATACCTAGGAAGTGAATTGATGCAAACTGGTAGGTTGGACATGGAGATTGGCAGGAGGGTACAGCAGAGCAATGCATTCTATCAAAGTGTAAGAAAACTTGTTTGGGATAAGGAAGTACCAAGGAAAAGCAAGGAGGTAATGTATAAAATGTACTATGTACCCATATTAACTTATGCAGCTGAGACTTGGACCCTGACGAGCAGGCAAGAGAGTAGAATCCAAGCCAGTGAAATGAAATTCCTAAGAAGTATGATAGGTAAGACTAGGAAAGACAGAGTGAGGAATGAAGATGTTAGGAAGGAAGTTGGGATGGGGAAAACTAAATTGGAGAATTGAGAAGAATAAACTATGGTGGTTTGATCATGTAAAGAGGATGGAGGAAAATAGAATACCAAGACAGATGCTGGAGGCCAAGTGCAAGGGTAAGAGAGCAAGGGGAAGACCTAGAACAAGGTGGATCGATTCAGTGAAGAACAGCGTGAGAAAAAGAAATCTGGACTGGGACAAGATTGTGGAAGGAAAGAGGAAAGTGGAGAAGTGCCATAAATACCCCGACCCGGCAGGAGCTGGATAAGGGGAAATGATGATGATGATTCCCCAGTAGGCCTACTCTACGGTCTGTTTTACTTAATTTTACTAGAGTGTTAAGGTCTTCTCATTCTTCTTCTTCTTCTTGATCTTCCTGAGTTGACGTAAATTGTTCTAACAGCGATGCATCAGTTGTTTCGTCGTTCATGTAAGGATCTTCTTCTGTTAGAGATTCAACATTTGAGCACGATTGGCCTTGACAACTGGTGCATGCTGGTGAACAAAATAAGCCTACTTTTTTACAGCCACATTTTGAATTACACCTCTTTTTGCAGTTGCAAAAAATAGTATTAAGGAGCTTTTCTAGTGCAGGTGGAAGTAGTGTGTGGATTGGTTCCAATACATTATTAATTAGCTTCCAACCCCATTCTTCTGGGACCAGTTGATTACCAAGCCACACTTGAACCTGGTAATAAACTCGATAAAAATGTTAGTGAGCAGAAGCCGAGGTTGGAGGAAGACAAGCTAATTGCCCACATCTTTTATTACGCGTTAGTTTTGCAAAAGATAAGTAACGTAAGTTATCTATGCAAGTAATTCTTTTAGGAGCTCCATATACAGAAAGAAGAAAGCGAATTCCTTTGGTGATCAGAGTTTCTGGAGCAGAGTTCATATATTCAATAGCTTTTGCATATGTCATTAAATCTTGTTTTTCAAACAATTTGAAAACTGTTGTTTTCCCCCTTCGGAACATTGCTGATGTTATATCACAGCCAGTCATAGCATGAAAAATAGAACGTATGAATTTTACATTTAGGATAAGCCAATAAACTCGTATTTGAAAATATTTGCGATGGTTGTTGAGCCTTGCCTGGTTTTGAAAAATAAATTATTTTTTCAATTGGAGTTCGAGCGGTAAGTAATACCAACACCAACAATAACATTTACATCAGTTGGATTGAATTAATTTATTGCAGTTTCTATGATGAGTACATCAGCGTCATTGTCAGCTTGCTTGATTAAAATATGTTCACTGATAAATTTTTATTTTAGCATTGCGATGAACCGAGACTTATTATGATTGACAAAAATTGTTGTTGGCTAGTTGGGACTGTCATAGATCGATCACAGAGAATATCAGAAGATGCCGATGTTTTTGCCACACGGCGACTTTGTTCTGCGGCTTTAATATTTTTTGTAGAATCGGTATAGCCATCAAATACTACAGTTACTTTTTGACCAAAATGTCTGCGTATATACTGGACATATTAATCTGAGATGTTGCTGAATGTATCTTCTCAATCCCAAAAGACACGGTGCAATGAATATCCTCCATCGATAGTATATGTAGCATTTCTGTTGTCAATATCAATGTTTACTTTTTGAAAACAATCATAAATGGATGATTTTTGTGATTTTCGCATTACAAGCTCATCGAAAAAGGACAGTGGGTAGGGAGACAATTCATGTTCAAAATATATTTCAATTTTATCGTCAAATGCCGTAGTAATACTCATGCGTTGAATAATAACACGGGGTCAACAGGTACTTTCTGATCATGAACTTCTATGGTGCTACTCATAGCTAAAAGTGGAATCACTTGATCAGCACGTTTGCGTTTAATATTATTAAATGTCAGTCCTGACCTAGTGGAAATCCCAACTTCACAAGCTTTATGGCAGTTAATTTTATCATCACCAACGACTCCACTGGCAGTAGACAAAATTTTGTTAACCTCTGGAAAAGGATTATGTGATGAAAACCACTCTAGAAGTTTTTGTACATCTTTAGCATCTTTCTTTCCTCGTGAATCACTTGCATCAACATGCTGATCTGTTGTATCCATTCTTACATTCGCGAAATCTTCCAATTCTTCACAAACTGTATTCATTGCATGCATACTAAAAACCCATTTGTTGATGACACTCTCTTTACTATTTCTTCCTCGAGCAATACCTCCATCTGTCTTCATAGATTTCATCATTGACTGCTCTATCACCATATCCGTTGAAGTCCCACAACTTAACTTATTTGAACGTCTAATACAACTTCAGTAAATTTTAGAAACTCTTTTTCTCAGAAATGGTGAATCTTAAGAGAACACGTGTAAGGACAATTTTTGTAGATAATTGCATGATCTACAATTTTTGTCTGATCTATTTTTATCATAAAACTAACCGTTTTGCTATAAAATCCGAAACACCCATTTTTGCATAAAATTTTTTGCACACATGGGATCGATGGGGACTTTTCACAATTTCTTTATAATGGTATCCCTAACGTTCATGCAAAAGATCAGCTTCTTGGGAATTTATGTAAGGGTACCCCTATTTTTCGGGCTTAATTGACCGGGCCATTAAGGAGTTCTGACATTGTATTATGGAAATGGAATAACATGCAACTTAAGTTATTTTTTTGTAGGAAAATACAGTACACAAAGAAGGGGATGCCCGAAGAACCTACATTGCTCAAAACTAAGAGTGGTTTCAAGATGTAATTTGTAATATCTGGGATGAACTGAAAAATACAAGTTTCTACAGATACATGCAGCTAGACAGTGCATTACTAGTGCTACAGTTGGTACTATGAGAGCAGACAGCAGATCATTTCTTCTTAATATACAAGGTGTATTGAATTGAAAGCTTTTCGTAACAAGCTGTGTGATGTGTTGTAACTTGAGGTTGTAAATACGCGTGTGCAAGTGTAGCTGAGTGTATGGCTCATGTGCTGTGGCTGGATATTTGCACCTTGCTTTGTTGTAGACATCAAAATGTCTGGTGTAATTTAGAACTCGTCCAAGCAAGGCCAACAAGCAGTAATCCAGTTTTTAATGACTAGTGGGGATTCATCCAAGAATGTGAGTTGTATACGGCAAAAAGTTTTTGTTACAACAGTTATGGTTTGGTTGTGAATGTTCTGCAATAGCCATGAGGAAACTACGGATTTGCTGAGTCATTTGATTGGACCAAT
This sequence comes from Meconema thalassinum, assembly GCA_946902985.2. Classification (NCBI taxonomy): domain Eukaryota; kingdom Metazoa; phylum Arthropoda; class Insecta; order Orthoptera; family Tettigoniidae; genus Meconema; species Meconema thalassinum. The sequence continues at coordinate 87,828,229 of OX336393.1, forward strand.
GAAGACATTCCTAAAGGGACAAAAAATATCACTCTGACTCGGAGGTAAAGGATGCAGTTGTGGATTAGTTCCAGCAGCAACCAAAGTCATAGTCTGTGGACTGCATTCGTTGGCTACCCAAACAATGGGATGCCTGTCGCAACGTCATGGGCGACTTCTGTTGAACAAATATAAGCAGTAATGTGTAAAATAAATACTACTCTTTCATTTGTCTTTCATTTGGCTTATGTGTCAAGTTTCCTTTCTTCCTATTACAGTGCTTTTCATTTGAACACTCATACTAATACTTGACCAAGTAAATCATTCCACTGTAGCAAAATATGTCCATATCTCATTAGTTTTCCGGTGGCCAAATGGGGTATGGTGTGTCAATGTATTATTTATTTATAATGCTGGTTCATAAATTGGGGGGATTAAAAGTTCACCTGACGAGCCTTGCTCATGGTTTACATTGTGGCTCTGAAACTTTTAGAACCAAGTATAAAGATATGGGTGTTGTCTCCAACATGAAGGAAGTGTTTGTACTGTAAAATCACTGATTAGAACGCAGAGTCTCTGTGTTTTGGTGTTGTGACTAGGATTATTGGCTCTCACCGTGGAGGTCTGGGTTTGATGCCCAACTTTGCCAAGAAATGTTATTCTGTCATGAGGGCTAGAATGGGGTTCACTCAGCCTTGTGAGGCAGAAAGTAGAAGAGGTGGGTGCGATTCCTGCCTCTGCCATCCTAGAAGTGTTTTTTCATAGTTGCCTCACTACTGTTCTACATGAATGGCAGAATGGTACCTTACTTAAGGTCACAACTGCCTCCTACCCAAATCCTAGCTCCTAATACAAGCACACAACTAGTACACCCACCACAATGACATAGGTCACCAGACAGATCCCACACACCCACCCCAGTACATAGGTTACATTACTACGATGTCCCAAAGCCCCTGTATCAACAACAAGAGCTTTATGAACTGCTTCCAACTACTTGTCCCCCTCAGCCATTTTTTTTAACTGGATGATGTTTAGTGATTAGAGGCAGAAATCCACGTATGGCTTGTACCATGATTTTACATGAATTTTGGAAAAATAGTTGTGAAATACAATATTCTGATGGCATTTTGCAAACTCACAGCATCATCCTAACCATAAATCTTAAGTTTTTTGGTAAAGAGCAAGCATTTGAAATATTTTACTACACTTTATAAATCATTAAATAACATACAAGGGGAAATGACCTCCCTGTTCTGCCCCTTAAAACAACAATTACTGACTTAATAACATACGTATCTTAAGTATGTCATTTCATTCATTCAGTGGGTTGACGAAATTCAGTTATACAGAAGAAATAATGGTCCAAGGTTTGAGCTTTTAGGAACTCCAACCAAACTAATGTGATATGAGAAAACGTTACAAATACCGTATTGTTTTCTGCGACAGATAAGTAACAAACAATTTAAGCATATCAGAAGATAAATCAAAGGCTGATGATATACTCAAGAGTGTGCAGCAATAAATGTTATCGAATGCTTCACTAAAGTTGTATAAAATATAGACTATCATTCATTGACACATCTGAATAAGTTCACAAATAATTGTGTGGGTCTACTAATGTGTAAACTGTTTGTTGTCCGCAAGTCTTCTGACATTTCAGTCCAGTTTTGGAAGGTTCTACTTCTGTGTTCTGGTTCTCAGTATTGAAACAGATGTTTGTTTGTTTGTTTGTTTGTGTTTTGATTCATAGTACAATGTGAGGATTTCCTGCTAGTTCAATGTTCAATTTAAAGTTGCTGTTGCTCCTTTTCTAGGTTTGACTTTGTTCTTGTGTTATTATGCCCTCCTAGATTTTGCTCTAACTCGTCATTGATTTCGTCAACATTTATGGTATATGCAGGGCTTGATCAGAAATTAAAGTGACAGGTGTGGAAGCTCTAGATGGTCAAGCGTTTAGAAAAAATTGCGTTTTGGTGCAGGCCATCGAGGCATGAACCACGTATGTTAGCGTAGCTTCCAGGAAGTGGTTGGTTCAGCGGAAAGAGTACAAAACGGTCGCGAGGTCGAGTCCCTGTGCGGAAACTTTTATGTCTTGCTATTATTTTTAGTTTGTATATATGTTCGGTCGTTTGGGCCACCTATGGACTACGGTGCTTGTGCTTTAGCTGTTGTCTGCCACTTATGGTGTTTTTGGTGGACTGTTTGGCGGATGCTGAAATCTTAAGCCTTCCTATTGGACCAGTAATCTTTCATTTTCCTGCTGAACTCTATCTTATGTTCCTCGGACCATTTCCTGGACGTGTTGTGGTGAACTTCTGTAATGGATGCAAGGAAAGACCTGGTTTCAACTGTCAGACGGTAGCGACTCATGTCATTTATTGTGTCCTGCTGAATATTAAGTTCAGCAAGATTCTTCTCAATTTGTTTGATCCACAGGGACCCAGTGGCTACCTTGAAGATCTTATAAGACAGTCTGTGGTGGTCCATTCTGTACAGGTGGCCGTAGAAAGCCAAGCGTCTCCTTCTGATGGCATCGGTGAGGTTTTCCTGGTGTGTAGAGTTCACAATTTGGTTTGTACCATCTGGCAAGATCCTGGGTCCTACTATTTGCCGCAAGAATTTCCATTCCTGTACCTCGAGGGCTCTTAGGGGAGTCTTCTTAGAAACAGGCACTCAGCTGCGTAGAGGATTGATGGTCTGACTACTGCATTATAATGTCTTAGTTTGACATTCGGCAAATGTTTTGAGACATACTTACAGTTTTCTGCCAGCATAGTATGGCCTGTATAGAGCCATTATTTCACTGAGATCTTCTAAGATCCATTCTCCAAGGTATTTTACTGCTTTCACTCCCTTGATATGGTTAGTATCACTGACATTACAAATAAACTGAAATAATGCTCAATACAGTATATTGTATCTATTAATATTTACATAAAAGTCATGAAACAGAAAGGCAAAGGAAAATTTGTGTTGGCAAATAAATTTTCGTGAAGGGATTGCAATCTAGGTGTACATGAGAGCGTCATATACAACATTAGATACATTAAAGGTTTTACAGTTCATGATTTACATGTGCTGGGGTGATATTCATCGAAGCAGTAATTTTCTCGGCATCTTGCACACCCTATAAACGCTGCATTTTTAGAATTACATGGTTGTTTTAAAGTTGCTATAGAAAAACAAGACATGTGGCTCAAACCTCGCCCGACACTTGCCAAAAATGCAATTTTTTCTAAACATTTGGCCATCTGGAACTCCCATGTCTGTCACTTTAATTTCTGACCAAACCCTGCATATGCCATAAATTTGGACGCAATTGGTGATGACGAGTAGTCCTCTTGTAAGATAGGTTTGATGCTTTTGTGAAGAATAGATCTAGTGTTTGTAGTACTTTGCTTCATTTAACTGTTATGAGATTCAGTGCTATTGAATTAAGTGCAAATGTTCTTTTCTTGGCTGTCAAATCTGAAGTTGTATTTTTAGAATGTCCATTATGTGATGGGACAATCTGTAAAACTATAGTTTTGAGGACTTTCATTATGGTTTGTGATGATTTTTGCTTTTAGTTGCAAAGTTGTTCTCGTGCCAGTCCCCCTGCATGGCTGAAGAAGGCCTGTATTCAGCTTCTGATCCACTGCCTCATGAGGCCAAGAGGAGTGAGTGCTCTGGTGCGGGCCATCTGTGACTCCAGTCATGACTCGGGCAAGGACTGGACCAAACTGGAGACTGTGGTGAACCTCATCACAACGGTGCACACCTCTAACCCTGATCAGTACAACAAGAATATTTGCACTCAGGTAGAGAGCAGTTACCCCTCCTTTTGGATTGAGCCATGCCCAAGCTGCACAACCGTGCGTCTCACTGTAGTGTCTTGTTCCAGATAATGGAGATCCTGTTGATGGGTGAGAACACATACACCCAGCTCCAGGTGCAGGTTGCAGTAAAATGCATCGAGGTGCTGTACAAACGAGATCCTCTCCTCGTGACCCACTTTGTGGCGGACGTGCTCATGAGTTCGCTGCGTAACTGCTGCTACTTGCCCAGCAAGCAAGATGCAGACTCGAGCTCTGTGGTCGTTTCAGAAGAGGAGCTGTCATTGTGCATCGTCAACATGCACAGGTTGTTCGTAGGGCTCAATGGCAAGGAGCCTGCACTGCCATCCGTCTTGTTCCTGGCCGTCACACCTGTGCTTTTCAACCTCTACTACAAGATCTGTAACAGTGTATCACACCTCAAGAACAAAGTTGAAGATTTACTGATGAAGTTCCTCAGTAATTTACAACCAGATATCATGGGTTATGCTTTCAAGACATTTCTCTTTGGTGACATGACTCAGGGAATGTTGACCATGAGTGAGAAGGTGGAGTTTGTGTTCGGAGCGAGTGGTGGAGTTCAGGCCCTGTTGAGGAAAGACACAGATCCTCCTCCATTGTCGAGGCTGCAAAATTCTGAGGAAGCAGGTAGTTGTCTGTTGCAACTGTTGAAGGCTGGAGATAAGGATGGAACTGTCACTACTAATCTTTTTATGACCCTCCTTCATGTTCTGTGTGGTGATCCTAAAGATGAGGAACCAAAGAATATGGTGTCCGAGGAACTTCTGGAACTGGAGGATGAGCCAACCATAGCAGGATGTAAACTGCGACACTTTGTATCTGTAAAGCTCCTCAGTGTTCTCTCTGAGAGCCCCTTTGTTGTGGAGCGCATCAATTCAGATCCAAACTATCTAATGGACTACTTTCTTTATGTTTTGGAGAGGGACTTCAAGTTCTTGTCTGGACACAACATGGATGTTAATCGGGGAGGGGAGGTAATGCAGAATCTTATCATGGTGGTGATGACACTAGGGGCTGCTCTGAATGACCCCGGTCTCAAGGGCAAGCCCATTGATTGGAAGAAGTTTGAGGGCATCCTGGAGCCCCTCAAAATGATCCGCGATAATGTGGCTCATGATGAGTTGCAGATGCTGGCCAGCCAGGTGTACAACACCATCGTCACTCGGGGCTTGATACGTGAGAGCACTGTTGGAGAAGATGAGAAGAAGAAGCAGCAGCCTGTTAAAAGTAAGAAGAGGGAAAAGAAGAAAAAAAGTGGTGGAGATTTTCCCAATGAAGATGAAGAACTCAACAAGACTGTGAAGGAGTATTTCAAGGATCTAAACCCATACAAACAGGCTGTGCTGGATGTGTGTGATCCGCTTATACCCGTCCATGGGCATGGCCTTGTCGAACTGGCAAGGCTCATCATGAGTGGTGATCAAGAAGCAAGGGCAAACAAAAACCTTATTTTCAAGATATTTCAGGTAATCTAAGTGTGTTAGTCTGTACGGTTGTTTTCATCTTTTGAATGATTATTTTTAACCTGACAGCGTGGAGTGACGTGTGGAGCACGTCATGAAGCGGCCATCTGCTGCTGTGGAGTGACGTGTGGGATACGCACGGATGTGTGTCTGCTTTGGGCTTCTATCTAGCGGGCATTTCTTAAACAATTACAAATCTACCGACATACATTTGTAGACAAAATATTGATCTTTCATTTGATGTATATAACGATCAAGTGTCTGTCGATTATGTATGATATATATTGTCTGAAGAAAGAGCGGGATGGTTTTGTTGTTGTCATGGCTGCCAAAATATTTGTTTTGCTTGCAGATTCGAAAATTAGCCTAGTGATGTTTTAACGGATGATGATGTGGAAAGATTTCTCTTGTTGAAAAAAGGACATGGATTTAGTATCTGAGAGTAAATGGAATAATGCATGGAAAAAATATTGGCCGTAATGTTATCGATGGTGGATTTTTAGGACGACGAGAGTGTTTACATGGGGATAAACAAATGGTCACAGCAGAATATGAGCCTCATATAATTCTAGTAACTTATGTTATTTTCGAATAATTTGGCCAAACTCTTTGAAATGTTTGTCTGTTATGACTGATTAACTTAACGCCTGCACTCCTAGCTTGTATTAAGCTTTCCTCCTCTCCTCTCACAGCACAGGGTAGACCGGGCGTAAGATCCTCCCACACTCGAGAGGTTACAGGAGAGTGGAATTATGAATGGTCCGCCTCGTTGCGTAGTGGCTAGCATTCTTGGCTGTCTCTGTGGAGGCTTGGGTTAGATTCTCGGTTTTGCCAAGAAATTGAATTCTGGTCTGAGTGCTGGAACTGGGTACACTGCCTCGTGTAGCAAAACTGACAAGAGATGGATTAGTTTCCCACCTCGGCCATCCTGGAAGTGTTTTTTTTTTCTTTCTGTTTTCCCCACTTCTACTCTATGCAAATGCCGGGATGGTTCCTAAATTGTGGCCATGACCACCACCTTCTCAATCCTCCCCTGAATTACAACTACACACACTGATACAGACATTACAATAACACAGGTTATCAGACAAATTCCTCGCTCGCCCAAGTACTCGGGGCTACATGGCCATGATGTTGTGAAGCTCCTCAATGAATCAACAACAAATTATGAATGAGGGATTCAGGAAAGGGGAAATTCAAATGGATCCAGTTAAACCCTCGAGTCCAGGACTGCCATCATTATAAATTTCAAATCCTGGTAAAGGACTGGAAAAATCCTTGAAAATCTAAAAAAATGATAAATTTATAAAGGGCTATGTCAAACGGTTTTAGATAATTATTCAGGGTGTCTACCGGTAACGAAAGTAACGAATTTTACAAATGGGTAACGAAAGTAACGAATTTTACAAACGGGTAACGAAAATTTTCTAAAGGTGGGTTGAATCATTTAAACTCGCGCCGCTAGGCTCCGAGATTGCGATGGAGCGAGTTTCACTCAAGCGGCGCTGTTAGCTATATTTCCCCGACCTCAAGGAAATACATACTGAGGTTACCTTGAGTGGTATAGATCAGTTCGACATATATTTTCGGCATCAAGAAGACTTACGTTTCGTGTGAAATATTTTTCTTTGTTACTGTATTAGTAAACCTGACTTTTTGCGAGACGTTTATTCGCGAATACTTCCGAAACTAAAAAGAAATCTCTCATTTCTGTTATTTGGAGACTGAGTCAAATTGAAGTCCAGAAATAACGCAAATTAATTTAATGTCGCAATCTTGTGAAATGTTACCGTTTCGAAAGAAAATTGCGAAAAATCTTCAAAATGCATATATCTTATTTTAAAAATTTGTCTAGTAAATTTGCGACATCCAGTATGGTTAATTCGAAATTCGTTATATGTCCATTTTTCCTTCGAACTTTGGTTCCATCGGATGTATAATCTAACCGATTATTTCGATAACTTGTATAATTCCTGATTCTCAGTTGAAAGAAAACGTGCCCTCTTGTCTTATTATTCGTACAATCCTCTCAGAATAATTCGTAATATTCGATACCCACTTCGAACTTTCATCCTCTAAAATCGCATCCTCAAGACGGCCGGCGGGAATCTCGTCAAACGGACCGAGATCGACGTCAGTTGCCTACATAGCATTGTGATGCTAATTCCTCCTCGTGATCCACCCTGAACTGATGAACTCCCAACCACAGTATAGGGACAAGGGAATCACGGCGCCGACCAAACATGTTCATAACTACTTGTGAATTTTAACCATGCCCAACCTTGAGCTTGCCTCCGCCATTCTCTCAGGACAGATAGACAAGCAGACAATTGTTGAACGGCCGGTTGCGGCGACGATTGCTTAATATCTCGAGGACAACGTAAAATGGCCGAGAGCGGCAGCGATTGCGATACATCACGATATTTCTCCGCATTCAATGACGAGGACAAGTGGATTCTTGTCAAACGGACAGCAAGTGGCGCCGATTGCGTAATAATGCTATATTTTCTTGTGCCCGACCTCAAGGACAATGGAAATCTCGTCGAATGACTAAAAGTGACACTAATTATCTAAATCGCGATTTTTCTCCGTGTTCCATCGTGAAAATTACGGGAATCTCATCAAACGGCTGAGACCAGTGCCGATCGTGTAACATCTCGATATTTCTCCGTATTTGACTGCGAAGACAGAATTCGCTGACGATCGCGTAACATCGCATAAATTTCTTCGTGACCTACCGCGGGGACGAAGAAAATCTCGCCATAAGGTCAAGAGCAGAGCAACCTCTTGGTACCGTAATTATAACAACATATTGTGCACAAGACCGACATATTAGCTGAAACAACTCATTTGATAATAAATATCTAGCAGCCTATATATTTATTATTTTTAAAATTTTTATAACATCATGTGAATTTTATTTACGGTACCTCTTTAAAAACAGTTCATTGTTGTTTTTCTTCACCGCGTGATAAGCGCCTATGCTTGCAGGCCGCAGACGTTTCTTGAATTCAAAGGTAACTAAAAGGTACCTAAAAAGTAACTAATTTTTACTTCATCCTTCCAGTAGACACCCTGTTATTTGAAGTTTTAGCCATTGGACATTACGAAGTAGTACTTAAGTATATTACTTCATTCTAAATATTGCATTGATCTTAAAAGTGTGTCGCTAATAGGAAATTTTGTCAATGGTAGGAACAATAGTAATATTAAACCTCAGCAATTTTTCTAGGTTTATGCCGTGTCATGTGCAGGGTTCTGCCTAGAAACACCAAGATAGGCTCATCAGCGGGCTCTAGGTGTCCGTGCCCGGACCACCACTGGAGTAGCAATTTTTATTATTTATAAAAATGTATCGATGAATTTGAACCACAGACACCATTTAAACTAAAGCAACAAGATATGTTATATTTTCTTAAACAAAGCAAGGACTCCCTGTTTAACGTGTTCAGTTAATTCTGGGGTGGGGGGTGGTTTGCTGTTTAATTTTATTAAGTGTAGAAAAGGCGATAGCAAATCATAGCACATGTTTCTTTAGCTCATTTATGAATATCAGAAGCTTGTAGAGAAGGCCATTTCAAGCAAAATAATAGAACATTGCACAGGTTTTTTTACAGTGTGTGTTAATGTCAAAGAAAACAAAACTCTTGTTTCTGCCATGGCCCCCTCATGCTATGACGTAGCCGTCCCCAATACATAAAACGATAGTTGCGAGGTAAAGAATACCTTACCTTCGACCACGGCCTCCTCGAATACCCCACTATGACACTAGTCACTCAATGACATTTAAAATAGGAGGCCATGGAAGTCTGCGACAGTCACTCTAGCTTGGCCATTCAGAAATGTCGCCAGTGGGAAAAACCCAACCGGGCGTCACTTGACGCACTACAAGTCGCAAGATTGGCCTCAGCCTAAGACGGAACAAGTGAAACTGATAATCGTGGTGCATTGTTGACACCTTCTCACACCAAACAATGGATGCCGTTCTAACGCCTGTTGCAGCTTGTGGGTGCGTCTTTAAAAACATAGCGACATTCATTGCTATATGGCAACCATAGGCGCTAATCTGGTTAAGCAAATTCCTGAGAATCCTACATGAAATAGTGAAATAAATGGCATGTATTATACATTTCAAGCAAGTAGCATTTTCACTTTCCATAATAAAATATCGTATGTCCATTATATAGCTTTGGAGCTATTAGGTCGAGTGGAACTGTTAAGTACTCCACTTAATACACTAACTTCGTTCCGTTTTTTCGATGCTATTTAATTTACAAAATGCTGTCCTAGTACATGTTTCAGACACTTCTGTGTCCTTCTTCAGCTAGAAAACATGTTAAAACCTTATAGCTAAAAAATATACACTCAAAATATTGTGATTCATTAAATAGGCATTAATCTGGACACAGGGTGTCTCAGTGTCCATACACTTGGAAAATGTCTATCCCTTTCTATAACTAATTAAAGCATGTCAATCTAGTGATTGGCATTAGTCAAATTCTTCCTGTTTTCAAAGCACTGTGCCTCTTTGTTGCACTTGAGCTGTTCAATTTGATAAAAATATCGGATATTCGTTCTTAGTGGTGACGGCTGAGGCCAATATATTACAAGTCCGTAAGATACTCCAATGCGCAGACGCGATCCCACCGCGCGCATGCGCACGGTGGGCTAGCGCCTGCGAACAAATGAAGTACCGGAAGTACAGGAAATGCGGTCAATAGCAACACAATTTCTATGCACTCTCTTGGCTCTGGGGACAGCAGTCATCTGTTATTCTGTGAAGCCCCCCAGGGCTCACATCTAGTGGGGCGTGGGTTGGCGACCACGGGATTGCTGAGTCCGGCATTGCTTCCACTTACTTGTGCCGGGCTCCTCTACGTCTTCTTTCCTGTCGACCTCCCTTGGTCAACTCTTGTTCTCTTCCAACCCCGACGGAATTACGTTATCCGAGGCCTAGGGAGTCTTTCACTTTCCCGCCTTAATTTGCCCTTGTCTCATCTTTCCTGATACCCTCCTTCTGTGGGGGGTCAGCCTTCTCTTTCTTTTCCTTTTACCTCCTGCCTTGTGCTCAAGGCCCTTAAGGAGGCAGGGTGTATGTAGCCCCACCACTCTGGTGCACCGTAGATAATGCTACACCCTCAGGGGCTCACGGCTGGTGAGTTCGGGAGTTGGCGACCCCGAGGGATTCCTGAGCTGGGTCCGTTTTCCCCTTTTGTCCCTTACCTTTGGGGCGGACCTTCTCCTCTCTCCCCTCCCCTCTCCTCTCCTCTTTTCATTATATTTACTTTTCTCTTTAAGATTCCCGCACTGTTTTTGTTACTTGGTTCACCGTGTATCTAAATTCCCTTCTAGCGATTTTTTTAAAGGCATTTTTAATCTACGTTGCTTTTTGTATGTTATCGATCTAAATTACATCTTGCGATTGTTTTCAACCTCAATTGCATTTTGTAAAGATTGACAATCTAAATTGCTTTTTAGTAAGTCTTTCAATATGGTGGAGGGACCTTTGTGAGTATTTTGATTTTCAATTGCATTTTGTTTGGTGGGCGTTTTGCACATATTTTGATTCTCAATTGCATTTTGTGGGTATTTTGAATCTAAATTACATTTTGTCAAGTATTTTCAATCTAAATTGCTTTTTGTAAGTATTGTCAATCCACATGAGTCCTTTCAATCTACCGTACATTTTGTAAGCATTTTCAGTTTCAATTGCATTTTGTAAGTATTTTGAATTTCAATTGCACTTTGTGAATAATTTGGATTGGAACTGGGATAGGGCCTATTTCAATCTGAATTGCATTGTGTATTTCCAATTTCAATTGCATTTTGTAAGTATTTTGAACCTCAATTGCATTTTGTACGTATTTTCGATCTCATTTGCATTTTGTAAGTATTTAGAATTTCAGTTGCATTTTGTATTTCGATGCTACATTGCATTTTGTACGTATTTTGAATCTAGCCTACGTTTTGTGGGGCTTTTTCAATCTATTCTTTTTGTGCAACTTTTCGGTCTACATTCCCTTTTGTAAGACCATATTGTGAATTGTTTCCATCTGAGTTCCTTTTTGTACGTATTTTCCGTCTCAGATAATTTTGTTCTGGTTTCCATTTCATTATCATTTTCGCTATCACCCAGATCATTACGGGCCGATAACCTCGATGTTAGGCCCCTTAAAACAACAATTATCATCATCATTATTCTGTGATGGCAAAGAATATCGCAAGAAAGAACACAGAGACCTACTGTTTCGGCGCAAGGTGTGACACATCCACACCATCAGATGAAAGGGGGAATTGAATCCCGACATTCAAGAGCGCTATGGGTGACTTTTCGCATACCCAATGCAAGAAACGTCTTAATACTAATTAAATCAACACAACGCCGTACCAATCGGGGCCATACATCGCAAAGTCAATTTTTCCACTTAGTACATGGGAGGGGGATCGAATCCCGAACTTCAAGGGTGCTACGGGTGACTTTTCGCATATCCAATGCAAGAAACGTCATAATTCTAATTAAATCAACCCAATGCCGTACCAATCGAGGCCATACATCGCAAATTCGATTATTCCATTTAGTACATTGGAGGGGAATCAAATCCCGAACTTCAAGGGTGCTATGGGTGACTACGCATATCCAATGCAAGAAACGTCTTAATACTAATTAAATCAACACAACGCCACACCAATTGGGGCCATACAGTCGAAAAGTCACCCGTAGCGCCCTTGAAGTTCGGGTTTCGATTCCCCCTCCCATGTACTAAGTGGAAAAATCGAATTTGCGATGTATGGCCCCAATTGGTGCGGCGTTGGGTTGATTTAATTAGAATTATGACGTTTCTTGCATTGGATATGCGAAAAGTCACCCGTAGCACCCTTGAAGTTCGGGATTCGATCCCCCTCCCATGTACTAAGTGGAAAAATCGACTTAACGATGTATGGCCCTGATTGGTACTGCGTTGTGTTGATTTAATTAGTATTAAGACGTTTCTTGCAGTGGATATGCGTAAAGTCACCCGTAACACCCTTGAAGTTCGGGATTCGATTCCCCTCCCATGTACTAAGTGGAAAAATCGAATTTGCGATGTGTGGCCCCAATTGGTGTGGTGTTGTGTTGATTTAATTAGTATTATGACGTTTCTTGCATTGGATATGCGAAAAGTCCCCTTAGAACCCTTGATGTTCGGGATTAGATTCCCCTCCCATGTACTAAATGCAATAATCGAATTTGCAATGTATGGCCCCGATTGGTACGGCGTTGTGTTTATTTAATTAGTATTAAGACGTTTCTTACATTGGATATGCGTAAAGTCGCCCGTAGCACCCTTGAATTTCGGGATTCGATTCCCCACCCATGTACTAAGTGGAAAAATCGACTTTGCGATGTATGGCCCCGTTTGGTACAGCGTTGTGTTGATTTAATTAGTATTAAGACGTTTCTTGCATTGGATATGCGTTAAGTCACCCGTAGCACCCTTGAAGTTCTGGATTCGATTCCCCTCCCATGTACTAAGTGGAATAATCGAATTTGTGATTTATGACCCGGAACCGTACGGTGTTGTGTTGATTTAATTATTATTAAGATGCTTCTTGCATTGGATGTGCGAAAAGTCACCCGTAGCACCCTTGAAGTTCGGGATTCGATTCCCCACCCATGTACTAAATGGAATAATCAAATTTGCGAGGTATGGCCCCAATTGGTACGGCGTTGTGTTGATTTAATTAGTATTAAGACGTTTCTTGCATTGAATATGCGTAAAGTCACCCGTAACACCCTTGAAGTTTGGGATTCAATTCCCCACTCATATACTAAATGGAATAATCGAATTTGCGATGTATGGCCCTGATTGGTATGGCGTTGTGTTGATTTAATTAGTATTAAGACATTTCTTGCATTCGATATGCGAAAAGTCACCGTAGAGCTTTTGAATGTCGGGATTCAATTCCCCTGGGCTCCTCTCCGTCTTCTTTCCTGTCGACCTCCCTTGGTCACCTCTTGTTCTCTTCCGACCCCGACGGTATTAGGTTATCCGAGGCCTAGGGAGTCTTTCACTTTCCCGCTTTAATTGGCCCTTGTCTCATCTTTCCTGATACCCTCCTTCTGTGAGGGGTCAGCCTTCTTTTTCTTTTCCTTTTACCTCCTGCCTTGTACTCAAGGCCCTTAAGGAGGCAGGGTGTATGTAGCCCCACCACTTCTGGTGCACCCTAGATAATACTACACCCTCTGGGGCTCACGGCTGGTGAGTTCGGGAGTTGGCAACCCCAAGGGATTCCTGAGCTGGGTCCGCTTTCCCCTTTTTTGTCCTTTACCTTTGGGGCGGACCCACTCCTCTCCTCTTCTCTCCTCTTTTCCTTATATTTCCTTTTCTCTTTAAGATTCCCGCACTGTTTTTGTTACTTGGTTCACCGTGTATCTAAATTCCCTTTTAGCGATTTTTAAGGCATTTTTAATCTACGTTGCATTTTGTACGTTTTTTCGATCTAAATTACATCACGCGATTGTTTTCAACCTCAATTGCATTTTGTAAAGATTGATAATCTAAATTGCTTTTTAGTAAGTCTTTCAATGCAGGTGGCCGGGCCTTTTAGTGAGTATTTTGAATTTCAATTTCATTTTGTAAGTATTTTCAACCAAAACCGCATTTTGCACGAATTATGAATCTAAATTGCATTTTGTTTGGTGGGCATTTTGCACATATTTTGATTCTCAATTGCATTTTGTGGGTATTTTGAATCTAAATTACATTTTGTCAAGTATTTTCAATCTAAATTACATTTTGTAAGCATTTTCAATTTCAATTACATTTTGTAAGTATTTTGAACCTCAATTGCATTTTGTACGTATTTTCGATCTCATTTGCATTTTGTAGGTCTTTTGAATTTCAGTTGCATTTTGTACGTATTTTGAATCTAGCCTACGTTTTATGGGTCTTTTTATGTCTATTCTTTTTGTGAATCTTTTCGTTCTAAATTCCCTTTTGTAAGACCATATTGTGAGTTGTTTCCATCTGAGTTTCTCTATGTACGTATTTTCCGTCTCACATAATTTTCGTTCTGGTTTCCATTTCATTCTCATTTTCGCTATCACCCAGATCATTAGGGGCCGATAACCTAGATGTTAGGCCCCTTAAAACAACAATTATCATCATCATCAATTCCCCCTTTCATCTGATTGTGTGGATATATCACACCTTGCGCCGAAACAGTAGGTCTCTGTGTTCTTCTTTCTCGCGATATTCTTTGCCTTCATAGAATAACAGATGACTGCTGTCCCCAGAGCCAAGAGAGAGCATAGATATTGTGTTGCTATTGACTGCATTTCCTGTACTTCCGGTAATTCATTTGTTCGCAGGCGCATTGGAGTATCTTACGGACTTGTAATATATTGGCCTCAGCCGTCACCACTAAGAGCGAATATCCAAAATATCTATTTTTGATAAAACTATTTGTTTTAATATCTGCGGCTGCACTTATGTGCAGCCACCATCAATCCTATATTTTAGTGTTTTTAACAATACAGATCTGTTCTGAACAGATATTATAACAAATAGTTTTATCAAAAATAGATATTTTTATCAAGTTGAGCAGCTCAAGTGCAACAAAGAGGCACAGTGCTTTGAAAACAGGAAGAATTTGACTAATGCCAATCACTAGATTGACATGTTTTAATTAGTTATAGAAAGGGATAGACATTTTCCAAGTGTATGGACACTAAGACACCCTGTGTCCAGATTAATGACTTTTTAATGAATCACAATGTTTTGAGTGTATATTTTTTAGCTATAAGGTTTTAACATGTTTTCTAGCTGAAGAAGGACACAGAAGTGTCTGAAACATGTACTAGGATAGCATTTTGTAAATTAAATAGTATTGAAAAGACGGAACGAAGTTAGTGTATTAAGTGGAATTCTATTTGAATACGGACCAATATGGATAATAAAAATACTGTTAAGTACCGATGTTTCGAGACAACTGCTTGTCCCTTTGTCAAGGATTGTAATGAAAAAGGAATGAGTAAACAATGGTATGTAGCCTCCATACATAAAAGGTATAAGATAGGAAGCCATGTTGAAACAAAGAGTTACTCCATGACCTCCTGAGACCAAGAGGGCAGCCATGATCTACTTAAGGGATAACCATCACATCTATTAAAGTTCTTTGGTTGTTTACTAATTGCTATCGCCTCCCAATTCATTTGAGTTGTGAAATGTTTCTCCCTACAGATGGCAGAAGATTCATCGAAAGGAATTCAATGGTCATTCTGTAAGGCATGTTAAGCCACAGCAGACTTCTCTGGTGGGCAAAGATGTTCCTTGACCCTTGTTGTGATTCTCCTATATATCAGATGGTGAGAGCAGCAGGAGAGGTGGGGATACAGTGGTTGTACCGAGTGATGGGGACAGCATGGAAGGAAAGGAAGACCCCAGAGGACTGGAAAAAAGGAACAATGGTCCCGATCTTCAAGAAAGGTAGTAGAACAGATTGCAGAAACTATCGGGGAATAACACTGGTGAGTCATTGTGCAAAGATCTTCGAGAAAGTTTTGGAAAAGAGAATTAGGACAAGGATAGAAGGAGGGATGAGGGAAGAAGAACATGGCTTCAGAGCAGGAAGGTCCACAGTGGATTTGATTTTTGCTGTAAGGCAGTTACAAGAACAGCACTATGAGTATGGAACAGATCTACTGATGGCCTTCCTGGACATTGAGAAAGCATATGACAGTGTATGCAGAAACAAAGTATGGAAGTCCCTGGAGGATAGAGGAGTAGAGATATGGACTATAAAGAGGATAAAGGAGATGTACAATGGAAGCGTGAGCTGTGTGAAAGTGGGAGGAGAGAGATCAGACTGGTTGGAACAGAGAAACGGCCTGAAACAAGGAAGTGCACTGTCACCGTTACTTTTCATTGTGGTGATGGATGACATAATGACCCGAGTGGCACAAGTAATTGGGGAAGGAAAGATGAAAGCAATGGTGTTTGCAGATGATTTGATGATTTGGGGAAACAAGGAGGAGGAGGTACAGGAACAGTTGGACGTGTGGGAGGGAATAATACAAGGATATGGGATGAAATTTAGCATAAATAAGAGTGAGATGGTGATCACAACAAGGAAGAAGGAAAGAACCACAACGGGAATAACAATTGGTGGGGAACAGCTGAAGAAAGTGGAGAGTTTCAAGTATCTGGGAAGCCAAGCCTGATACAAGATAATGGAAGAAACGATAGAGAAATATATGAGCGGGGGAGGCAGGCAGAAGCATTTCGGAGGAGTGTGAGAAGCATGTTATGGAGCAAGGATGTCCCTCAGAACAGCAAAAAGATCATATATCGGACGTACTATGTCCCTATCCTGACGTATACCTAGGAGACCTGGGTTATGAAAGGAAGGGAGAAGAGCAAAGTACAGGCCAGTGAGATGAGGTTCTTGAGAAGCATTATTGGAGCTACAAAGATGGACAGAATAAGAAATGAGAGGGCCAGAGAATTAATGAAGGAGGAACCATTACAGGATGGTATAGAGAAATCTAGACTTAGATGGTATGGACTTGTAAAACGAATGGAGGAGAAGAGGATACCCAGCAGGATACACAAGACGAAGTGGGAAGGAAAGAGACCGAGAGACAGGTGGCTGAGGGGAGTGGAAGAAAGCGTGAAGAAGAGAGGAGAAGACTGGACAAGGGTGGAGGCTGAGAGATGGTGGGAAGACAGAAGACGTTGGAGAGGCTTGTGTTCCAAACAGACTCGGCCAGTGGCTGGAAACTGTGCAAGATGATGATGATACAGTGGACTCTCGGCTATCCAGCTTAATGTGGCGGAAGGTCAAGCCGGATAGGCCGGAGTTTTATATTCTCTCTTCTGATCCAGGCCGCACCATTATGTTTACCTTTCAACATCGTTTCTCTTACTTTCATTCCACTTCCACTACCTTGGGCAGCACACCACTTTTCAATTTCTGATCAATTTTTCTTCCAGTCTGCCTTGTTGGTTCGTCAGTTTAAGGGCTGCGACAACGTGGTCATGTAGCCCTGTGTACTTTAGGTTTGTGTAGAATCTGTCTGATAACCGGTGTTAATTGTGATGGCTGTATTAATGTGTGTTATCTGTTTCTAATTCAAGTAAGGACTGTAGACATTGAATTTTCAAGTAGTTCCTACTTTTGCCACCAAACACCACCATCAACAACTACTAGTTCAGAACTTGGTTACTAGACGCCACCGCAGTCGGCTCCTGGCGACGAACGTCGGAACATAAGAGCGTTATTCCAATTTTAACCTATAATTTAGCTTCACACAGGTGTAATTAGTGGAAGTTTCTTTAACATGCCATAAATCTATGACAGGACCGCCGGCTTTACTTCCCCTCCGAATGAAGGCATACTGAGGGATTTTTAACGCTCTTAAAAAATCCGACTACTTCGGCCGGGTTTGAACCCACGATCTTGGGCATAGAAGCTCAGCATGCTACCAGCTACGCCACCGAAGCTGTTACTTCCAGTCTCCAACTGTACTTTTTCCTACCCCTAACTCCAAAGCAATAGTTTTGGCCATTACTCCAGAATCTAGTCGCTTTGTAGCACCTAGTTTCTCATCTATAGTCCCTACAACTTTTTTTCGTTTATCACCCATTCCACAATCTTTCATTAAAATACTGAACTGTACAACGGAACGCACAAAACAACAATTTACGAACGTACGCACTTTGAACTTCCGATAAACAACTGATGGATCAAAGAACACAGAGCTGCCATCTACGTGTGCTCATTGTTGTTTGCGAGCGCTGGAAGAGGGCTTCTGTGTCCCGGTTGTTAAAGAGTTGTTTTCCGTTAACGTATTAACAATACTGTACCTTATAATTGTGACTCCACATGTGCCAGAAGTACAAGATATGCATAAAATATTTTGAAATACCACATAGGGTTCTAGCAGGAGCCCACTTGTTACAGCTTTGAAAAAGTATTGGTACAGTATTAAGTAGTCCTCTTGATGGAACGCGCATGCACCCTTGGTGGAACGAACAATGTGATCACGCAATAGAGTAAAGAAGAAAAGCTTGGATCAAGTGGAATAACAAGAAAGATGATGTGAACCTTGAAAACTTTCTCTGCATCAGGAAAGAAACTTGTAAAATTTTAAAATTGGCAAAAACAAATTTCCACAAATCACAAATTATTCAAATTGAAGATGATTTTCAAAGACACAAAACAAGGGATTTCTATCAAACTTTTATGCACCAACTGTCCAAATACGTCGCCTCTACTCTTCACATCCGAGGATCTGATGGTAAACTTAATCTCAATAATAAAGACTGTGCCAAAGCCTTTGGAGAATATTTTGAAACCCTATTGAACATGGACATACCTACTGAACAACTTGCTTTCTATCCTAGCGTTGCATACCACGACAGCTCTCCACCCTCTGTCGAAGAAATAACACAAATCATCAAGGGGCTAAAAAATAATAAGGCCTCTGGGGAGGATAGTATTGTGGCTGAATTATGGAAATATGCAGATAATGACTCCATCATTTGTCTCCAGAAAACCATTGAAGAAATATGGCATAGTGAAAAATTGCCGGAGGATTGGACTTCCGCCATCATTCATCCTATACATAAGAAAGGGGATAAATCCGACCCCAATAATTATAGAGGTATTTCACTGGTATCGGTAACGTACATAATATTTGCAAGGGCTCTTCTGAACAGACCAGAACAGATATTAGACCGTCAGTTAGGGGAATATCAAGCTGGTTTCAGGAAATCAAGATCCTGTCCTGAACAAATTCATAACATTAAGACCATAATTTCCTACTGTACGTTACGATCAAAACCTTATGTTGCGATTTTTGTGGACTTTCAAAAGGCTTATGATTGCATTCATAGAGACACAATAATTAACACCTTACGTGAGTTTGGCCTAGACAATAAATCAATTAATTTGTTCAAAGCAAGCTTAGAAAACACCATTTCTAAGGTCAAATTTCGTGGTGAATTGTCCGAAGCCTTTGCAATCAAGACTGGCTGTAGACAAGGTGATCTGGGATCACCGATGCTGTTCAACTGTGTCTTGGAAAAAATTATAAGAGAATGGTTAACAATCTTACCAAATAATTATGGTATTCGAATTGGTTATAAAAAAGAAGACCTGAATATAAACTGTCTCGCTTTTGCAGATGACATTGCTTTGTTCGCTAATACAATGGAAGAGGCCACTGACCAACTTAATAAACTACAAACCATAGCTGCTAAAAATGGACTTAAAGTGGCCTTCCATAAAACTAGTTTTATCACAAATGTCAAAGATTCCTCAAAATTCATCACGATTGGTCTGCAAAAAATCAAAAAAGTACGAAAATTTAAATACCTAGGGGAATGGATTACCCATAATAATTCAGAAATAGCTGCCATTGAGAGCAGATGTAACAAAGGTGCCTTTCAAACCTGCAAAAACATTTACAAAAGTAAAAGCTTGTCCCGGAATGTCAAACTTTGTCATAACACAGTAATTAGTGTCGACCAAAGTATTATGTGTACTCGAGTTTGGAGGTTGTTTGTTAAGTAACCAATTGACCTACATAAAATCCAATAACGTCATCATTTTCGTCGTTCTATTTTACGTTAGTTCATGTAGGTTTGGATTTTTAAATTTATATTTTAATATTTATCGCAGTTGGAACACAAAAAGTGCCCGTTTTTAAGCGTGTTTCAACCATGCGTCACATTTAAGAATTATTATCTCAAAAGCCCGTCATCCGATCGAATCCGAATTTTGACACAATATACATTGGAATGTTGTACAACTGGTTTATTAATTTCACAATTTTGTGTGTCCAAGAAACAAAGTTGTTATCATTGTTGTAAGGTAACTTTTTCTCGGCTCAGGGTGGTTGGAAAATGTAGTTCTTGGTTGCGTTGTAATCATTATACATCAAAAAGTTATGCTGGATGACTGTGAAATACGTAAATTAATTCACTTATATATCGGTTTGTATTTGTACGAGGAAATAACACATGGTTCTCCAGCTAGCTGCTCCGGGAAAAGCTGTACAGCATTCCTGAGATGGAGCCCATCACTTCAGAGCGAGACGCGCCATGATGGGTGTGGGAACCATTTCGGCAACGCTGTACAGCTGTTCCCGGAGCGGCTAGCTGGTGAAACATGTGTTATTTCCCTGTAGAAATACAAACCGATATAAAATATGTGAAATAATTTACGTATTTTACAGTCAAACAGCATAACTTTTCGATGTATAAGGATTACAATGCAACCAAGAACTACATTTTCCAACCACCCCGAGCCGAGAAAAAGTTACCTTACAAAAATGATAACAACTTTGTTTCTTGGACACACACTTATTTTGAAATTAATAAACCAGTTATACAACATTCCAATGTATATTGTGTTAAAATTTGAATTCGCTCTGATGACGGGTTTTTGAGATAATAATTCTTAAATGTGTCGCATGGTTTAGACACTCTTAAAAACGTGCACTTTTTGTGTTCCAACTGCGATAAAAAATATTAAAATATATATTAAAAATTCCAAACCTACATGACCTAACGTAAAATAGAACGACGAAAATGATGATGTTATTGGATCTTATGTAGGTCAATTGGTTACTTCACAAACAACCTTCAAACTCGAGTGCACATAAAACTTTGGTCGACAGTAGGCCGTCAGCACTGTATGCCGCAGAATGCTTACAGATGACAAACAAAGGTCCATTGAGAAAATTAGAACTTAAGGATCGGAAAATTCTAAGGAAAATATTAGGACCTGTTAATGATAATGGTACTTACAGAAGAAGACATAACAATGAATTATTTGAACATATAGAAGATTTGGTGAGTGTGATGAGAAAAAGGAGAATGTCTTTCTTTGGACATTTGGAGCGGATGGAGCATCATCGACTTTCATATCGAATCCACTCATCAATATCTAAAAAAAATTCCTATTGTAAATGGTCGATGCAAGTTAAAAAGGACCTAACAGAAGCTCTAATCAATCAAGCTCTGGTTTGGGATAGGAACCTGTTCAGAAAGGCGGTTAAATCAACCAGTAATCTACACCCTTTAACATCTGTGATGCCTTGCCTTCACTGCAAGTGGACGGAAGAAAGGAGAGCAGAACATTCGTCAAGAATGAAGATCTACTGGCAGGCAAGAATACAAGCATTACAGTGATCATATGAGTGGAGAACATCGTGGTCCATTGATGGCCGAAATGTCTCAAAAAAAAAAGAATCTGGATAGTCAAGAGCCGGATAGCCAAGTCTACTATATATGTAACCACAGGAACATGGAATCTTATATACTCCAGCACAGTTAAGACCAACTTAATCCTTGACCGATCGCAAGGATTTGCCTACGGTAACATTGGGCTTGAGTATGGTTTTGATATTGTGTCTTTTGAGAATATTGCTAATCGTGTCCGTGACAGATTGCACGTATGCAGATAAGCCATTTTCGCAGAAAGATGATTCTGTGATAATCTCTCTTTCGGTTTAGGATGTAGCACTTCTTTAATCTGTCTCATCGACTAGCCATTCTTCTGGAGAGTATCGGCCAGGAACACAAATTCACCGTCTAACTTATCTTTCCCCCCAGGGGCTCGCATCTGGTGGGACGTGGGTTGGCGACCACGGGGCCCCAGCTGAGTCCGGCATTGCTTCCACTTGTGCCGGGCTCCTCTCTGTCTTCTTTCCTGTCGACCTCACTTGGTCAACTCTTGTTCTCTTCCGACCGCGACGGTATTGGGGTATCCGAGGCCTAGGGAGTCTCTTCCTTTCCCGCCTTAATTGGCCCTTGCCTCATCTTTTCTGAATCCCTCCTTCTGCAAGGGGTCAGCCTTCTTTTTCTTTTCATGTTATTTCCTGCCTTCTGTTCAAGGCCCTCAAGGAGGCCGGGTGTATGTAGCCCCATCACTTTTGGTGCACCCTAGGCAATGCTACACGCTCAGGGGCTCACGGCTGGTGAGTTCGGGAGTTGGCGACCCCGAGGGATTCCTGAGCTGGGTCCGTTTTCCCCTTTTGTCCCTTACCTTTGGGGCGGACCCTCTCCTCTTTCCCTTTCCTACCTGCCTTTCATGGCTCTCCTTCCTTCTTCCAGCTCCCTCCTTCTTCGAGGGGTCTGACCTCTTGTTTTCTTTTCATTCTATTTCCTTTCGCCTTGAAGATTTCGTGGGTGTTTTCAATGTCCGTTGCATTTTGTAAGTCTTATCGATCTACATTGCATTTTGTGAGTTTTTGAATTTCAATTGCATTTTGTATTTTCAACCTAAACTGCTTTTTGCAAGTAGTTCATTCTCAATTGCATTTTTGTGGGTATTTTGAATCTAAATTACATTTGTAAGTATTTTCAATCTAAATTGCATTTTGTAAGTATTGTCCGTCCAAATGAGAAGTTTGAATCTACCATACATTTTGTTAGCAATTTCCATTGCATTTTGTATTTTCAACCTACCCCGCTTTGTTCAAGTAGTTAATTCTCAATTGCATTTTGTGGGTATTTTGAATCTACCTTACATTTTGTGCGTATTTTCAATCTTGCATTTTGTAAGTATTTTGATTTCACTTGCATTTTGTATTTGGACTGTACGTTGCATTTTGTATGTATTTTGAACTTGCCCTAAAATTTGTGCGTATTTTTCAGTCTATTCCTTTTGTGAGTATTTTCGTTCGAAATTCCCTTTTGTAAGTATTACCGTTCTCCATTTTGTGAGTAGTTTCAATCTGAGTTCCTTTTTGTAAGTATTTTCCTGCTCACTTTTCGTTCTGGTTTCCACTTCATTGACATTTTCGCTATCACACAGACCATTGGGGGCCGATAACCTGGATGTTAGGCCCCTTAAAACAACAATTATCATCATCATCATAACTTATCCTTTTCACACACCGTCCTTGCTCTGTTAACAAGAGTGTTAAGGGTAGCCGTTTCTGACAAGGATGGTGGTGAGAGGACCCATGAAGATAACTATTTGTATGGGTGGGTCTACGGTAAACCGTGTGTATCAGGCTGCCGTCAGCTTTCTTGGAAACCAAGACATCCAGAAAAGGCAGGCAACCTTCACGTTCAGTTTCCATAGTAAACCTAATGATCCAGAAACAAGGATAACGTGTGATCACCAAGGGGTCATACAGCGAAAGTGTCGGTACCTAAAATTTCCATCCGAACTAATAGCCCCAAAGCTATGTAATGGATATAATTGGCTGAGAAGTTTACATAACCGTATGTTCATATGTATTCATTTTATGGTATATGTGACGCATCTTGCAATGAGTGGAGAGGGCCCTAATCCCTGAGGCCAGAAAGGGAAAACGGGAGACCTAGGGATTGTTAGCTAACTGAAAGAGTAATGAAATTTTAACACAGAAGGTATATTCAATAAAATAATTACTTAAATTGCTTTAAATCTACGTCGTGCCCAATTACATTTTAGTTTTATTTTATGAATTTTGAGATTAATCTTGATGTACAGAGTTACTACGTTGCCATTATTACAATCTTATGTAGACTAAGACAATCCAAAAATATATTTATTTAAGCAGGGCGCAAAATCTTAACCTAACCTAAAAATATGGCTTAGTCATTCGCATAGCCGGCTCATTCATACACACATACAGTACATTTAGCTAAACTTAATTAAACAGAAATGAAAGATGGTACGACCAGCAAAGGCAATAAACTACAAATTGAAAAGACATTCCCCTCCTCCCAATACGAAAACAAAACAACAGAACACCAAAATCAACAAGACAAAGATACGGTATTTCCAAGTGAGTTGAATGTTTTAAATAACTGAAATTAGTGGCAGGAGTTGAAGGCTACCCCCTCCACTTCCTCTCCAAAATGACACACCGGTCATCACAGAAAAATAAAACACATAATTAGGCCTACCACAAATACCACATAACTCAACACACGGTAAGACGTTCTTGCCCCGCCAATGACATATAAAATAACAAAGCTCCGAGCTTCTTGACGTCGGTCAAATACCTACACTTTCACAAATACACAAATAGGGCTACTAACAAAATTCCCAAACACAACATTAGGCCTACCAAACAAAACTCAAACAAATCACAAAAAGGGATTTCCAAAAACTTGACTATCTTAATCGCTCTGGAGGTAAAAATAAGACCTAGATTCAATAATTTTAACTTCTTATTTTTTTGGATCACAGAAGATTTAAACAAATATACCGCCGACTAAATTTCAAATAAATAAAATACATCACTTGGTCATACCAACCCCTCAGTCTAAATTAGCGACCCTAATGACGAAAAACAAAGACCAATACCAACCCAAAACCCCATTAACAAACTTTACCAAATCGAGAACCACTACGTATAATTATCGTTAAATTGATTCTTTGATTAAATACATTTTGTTTTTAAAGCAAACTGGTTGTTCTTCAAGGTGGCCATGTGATCAAAACAGACAAAGACTACCTATTAAAAACTTCAAAAACTACATCTTAAACCAAAACCACCAGATTACTACTTTAAATACCAAAATTATCGAATACCAAACATTTAAACACAACTTAATCTTAAAATCAAAACATTCATTTCATCGACCACGTGCGAACACCAATTTTACATTTATCCCAATTTAAATTAATTTTTCATAAAACAATAATTAAAAACAGTCTTTCAACTGCTGCAGTCCAGATAAATTGTCATTTTGATTTCCACATGTACAATGTGGGAGTGTGTTCTATCACCAGCTTCAGAGTTTAATTTGGGATAAAGACATAACCACGGAAGGTTAAACAAGTGATGTACAAGACCTATTACTTACCAATAATGACATATGGAGCAGAAACTTGGTCGATGACGAGGAACGATGAAAGTAGAATACAGGCATCCGAGGAGGAGTATGGTACAGAAGACTACGGGAGAGAGAGAGAGTGAGAAATGAAGATATTCGAAAGGAAGTGAATGTACAGAAGCTGAATGATAAGCTGGAGCAGAACAGATGTAGATGGTATGGACATGTGAAAAGGATGAATGATGAAAGAATGTCGAAACAAGTGATTGAGAGAGGGACGACAAAGACCTATAGTACGGTGGATGGATTTGGTGAACGACAGTGTGAGAGAACAAAACCTAGAGTGGAGTTGAGTGGTTGAGGAAGGATGGTGAACAGACAGAGTAAAGTGGAGGCGTGTCATATTTACTCCGACTCGGCTCGAGCTGGAAAACGGAAATTGATGATGATTTCTTCTTTGGTCTCGGGGAGGAATCCGAGTTTTCCTTCCCATTTCGATGCACACTCGAAAGTTCTTAGCTTCCCACTTTTAAGCACATTGCATACCTGCCAACTTTTACGGTTTATCCGTAAAATTTACGGAAATTGCAGCATTTTACGGTTTTACGGATGAACGGTGTCATTTTACGATTTCGCGGACAAAAATTTGAAACGATAATTTACATTCGATAATACCGCCCACTTCCGTACAATCGATTGTTTGCGTGGGTCGAAGGCAAGTCCACGATAGTCGATAACTCGTTCTTTGATATGATTCGTACTTTTAACCGTGTGATATTTGTGTCGTCATTGTAATTGAATTTGAAGCCGGGATAACCGTTCTTCCATGTTAATCTTAGGTGTCGACAGGCTCTGCTTCGCATATACTTTGTTCCGCTCCGTTCGCTCGTTGCGATTTAAACCATATTCTTTGACCACATTAGTTGTTCATTGTTCGCGAAGTTGGTGTTCCTTGAATGTTTTCGTCTTTTAAGGTTATGGCATATTTTAATTAAGCGTTCGAGTTTTTGTGCTATAACTTCGTGCTTCGCAGTTTCCTGTATTCCTTGGACTAATTACATTACATTCGTTCCACGTGTGTGTTTTTTTTCTTCTACCATGTGCATATTCTTTCTTCACGAGGTTGGCGTCCAGACATTTAAAGAATCATACTCGGTTGATTTTCTGCGCATACTAAAATCAAGAAAGGGAGAAAAAATTGCCTTTTGCACGGTATGTGGGTGTGATATTAATATTGCACATGGTGGAAAAATTAAGTAATCATGTGAATTGCGGTAAACACATAAGTTATGTTAAATCGAAGGAAGATAGCAAGAAAATCAACACCTTTTTTGCTAAGTCTGGAAACGTTGACATTGGCGTAATTAGGGCCGAGTGTCTGTTTACTTCCTTTTTGGTGGAACACAATGTGCCCTTACGTGCGGCTGATCATGCTGGTGCTTTATTTAAGAAGATGTTCCCCACATCAGAAGTTGCAAAGAAATATAGTTGTGGTCGCATGAAAACGACATGCATTGTAAATAAAATGGCAAAAAATGCATCATCTGAAGTTGTTAAGTGCCTTCAGAACGGACCGGATACAGATAAATCCCTTTTCTTTTCATCAGTGAGAAACTACTTTTGTACTGCCTGTGACTAAATCATTAACAAGTTTCCACTCAAGGATGACGTGTTCAAGAATGCTCAAGTTGCTAGGTTAGACAAAATTGAAGATGCACAGTTTTCTTCCATTCGTTTTTTCTTGGAAAAGTTTCCTATCATGTTATGCAAGGAAGAGAATGAAACTACAGATGAGGTGGTGAATGAGCTTCAGAGGCAGTTCACAGCTCTTCAGGTAGATGACACTTTGGCTGCACATCAAGATGCTGCAAGTAATTCCAGTTGGGTACAAATATCAAGAATTCGTGGAGCCGATGGACTTCTTAAGTATAACCGAATTTCTAGAGTATTGCTCTCTATTCTCACCATACCCCATAGCAATGCAGAATGTGAACGTGTTTTTACCCTTGTGAAGAAAAATAGAACACAGTTCAGGTCATCCATGTCCAATGAATCTCTGGAGTCTATTTCTATTTTGAAGACCAGGAGTTCTGGTCCCTGTTATGACAAAACATTTTCTCAAGACTTTTTGCAGGAAGCTAAAAAGGCCACAACCATGACTTAAAAGTCGAACTAGCATGTGACTTGCAGTGTGTATTATATTATTTCTTGCCTGTGTTACGTTAAACAAGTTCTATTGTTTAAAGCCTTTTTCAATTATCGTATATCAGCTTAATCGATCAAGGAAGTCCTGTTATGTCTGCTCCAAACCAATATTCACCACGCCTGCTGCTGATTAACATGGATTTCTTCTTGATTGTTATGTTCATCTACAAATCATGTAAGTCGATATGATTTCATTGAAGTATCCTGTTTAAAGCATTAATTATTGTATTTTGTAGCCAAGAAGTATTATTATTTTCGTCAAGCCGGAGTATGTCGAAAATCGTTAGATTTTTATGTCGCGCGTGAGTTTTACTGATAGCCCTTTTCAAAAGTTGGCAGGTATGACATTGTTCTCAATTGACAACAGAGATCAGAATCCTTTATCGAAATTGCTAGAATCCATGTTGCGTCCGTATTGACGAAATATCTAACAAAATTACCAAAAACAACTACTTGTTCCGCCCAATCAATACTTTGTTTGTGAAACTTTTAGTTTACATTAACACTTGAGGCACATGTTTTGGAACTCATTTTCTCCCTTCTTCAGCCTCCATTATAGTCTGAATATTAGCCCATATGCACATAGTCAGACAATATCAATTCAATTAAAAATATAAAAAACACTCTAAATAACATGAACAATCTTATTATATAATACACTAAGCTATGTGTTTCACAAAACTCAAGCTCCTAAACCAGAGGGATTTGAAGGTGTGATTTGTACCAAAATAATCCTAATCGCATCTCAATAGTACAGGAAAAATCTTGCATTTCTGAAAGGTCAACGGAAATATATTTATTTGTTTATAAAGTGCTTTTAATCAAATAAACAAGACGATATTGCCCCTGGCAGAACTGTGTCACGTACAGCCCGCATAGCACTAGGGTAATCTGTATACATGGGGCGCACAAAACCCATTATGTCGAAGAATGTTCTCGAATGAGAAACTGTTGTTATGGTCCTTTGAGCTCCATTAATTCAACAAAATTATGTTAAATGGTCCGGCTAAGCTCTAATTATCAGCGTTTCGCCCCGGTGTACTATTGGGCTCGTCAGTTGGTACAGTACACCTCACCAAGACGCTGAAAAGTGCTTGCATTTTGTAAGTATTTCGACTATACGTTGCATTTTGTACGTATTTTGAACTTAATCTACATTTTGTGTGTATTTTTCAATCTATTCCTTTTGTGAGTATTTTCGTTCTAAATTCCCATTTGTAAGTATTTTCCTTCTCTCTTAATTTTCGTTCTGCTTTTCACTTCATTTACATTTTTGCTATCACCCAGTCCATTAGGGGCCAATACCTAGATGTTAGGCCCCTTAAAACAACAATTATCATCATCAGTCGACGAGGACATTATCGTTAAAAGAAGTTATATTGTTGAGGAGAAAGAAATATGTGCTGTGTTAAGAATGCCAAGACTTGTGTAAGGTAAATGGATATTATTAATAATTTGAGAATGTAACAAGACGAAATATGTAAGAAACAGCTGATAAGAAGGTGACGTTATTGTTATGCTACTGTAAGAATTAACAAGAATAGATCAAGGACATTATCGTTATGAATTATTAAGCAAGATTTTGACAATGTTTAACAAGAATTAGCTTAGTTGCTTGTTCAGATGTTATTTGAATTAGACAAGAAGTTTACTAGATGTGAATGTGAGTGATATATC
Source organism: Meconema thalassinum (assembly GCA_946902985.2). Lineage (NCBI taxonomy): Eukaryota > Metazoa > Arthropoda > Insecta > Orthoptera > Tettigoniidae > Meconema > Meconema thalassinum. The sequence continues at coordinate 87,857,161 of OX336393.1, forward strand.
AAAGAAATACATAGAAAAACTTATTTAGAGGAAGGCCGATAAGAGCATCGAGAAATGCATCTTCAAATTATGTAAAAATTGTAAATAGAACAACAATATTTCAATATGTTTAGTATTAACTATGATTAATAAAAATCAGAATACGATCATGGAGTTCTATATTGTAAACATTCACAGAAAACGATGGATAAACGGAATTTAAAAAATAAACTTTGGTCTGTTGCACCACCATTTCTAACACCAAGAAATTAATACAATCCTTGGTGCACTAGCTGTACCTGAAACTTAAAAATACTCGACACTGAATCCTGTACTTCCACAGACATAATTATGTAAGCTAACGGAGTTTGAGTTGTTCCCTCAAAAAAAAAAAGAAGAAGAAAAAGCATATTAAATAATGCGACTCAGAAACTTTCAATGAAAAGTATCAGGGTGTTAGTCCAACCGTGATACTATTCTATGCTTCACCCAGCGAGACTGGGTAAGTTTAAAATTCCATACTTGAACGTGAATTTATAACCCGACTACACCGGACTACGCTCTTAACATTCTAAGCAATTCCCATAAATCAAAATGAATTTTACATAGATTTAAAAGTCAAGACCAAGAAAAAGGGACAACCCTTCCATCTAGGCAGAGGAGTTAGACAAGGAGACCCCGTCTCCCCCAAACTATTCAACTGTGTACTGGAAGATACGTTCAGAAAACTAAAGTGGGATAACAAGTACGGCATTAAGTGTGAGGAGACTGACACACTTACGTTTTGCAGACGACATCTTGCTGGTTGCCAGATCTCAGAGACCTTCAACTAATGATGATAGAGTTAAACACAGCCAGTAAAACAGTAGGACTCAACAATGACATACAGCAATGCAAAGCTAATGTGCAACAGGCTCGCAAACCCAATCTCAATAGATGGAATCACACTGCAATACACTGATGAATACATTTAACTATGCCAATTGATCGCCTTAACACAAAGAATGGACAAAGAAATCAAAAGACGAATAACTCAAGCTTGGAGGGCCTTCTGAGGATTGACATTCATACTGCTCGATAAAGCATTAAACAGGACTCTCAGATTAGAGGCTCTCCACACATGCATCATTCCAGTATTGACTTACGCCTGTCAGACTTGGTACTTAATGGCCAAGCAAAAGAGAGCATTAGACATGTGCCACAGGAGAATGGAGAGGAAAATCCTAGGTATATCACCGAGTGATAAGAGTTTCTAACGAGACTCCCAGGAAATCAAGACTTCGGAGAACGTCGCGCTGAAGGCCACTAGAATCGAGTGGAAATGGGCAGGGCACGTCGCGAGACTTAACCAGAGCATGTGCACGCACAGAGCAACCATGTGGGACCCATACACAGGCAAAAGAAGCTGCAACAGACCGAGAAGAAGATGGGCGGACGACTTCCGACAGTTACTAGGACCACACTGGTCCAGGACAGCAAGATAAAGAACGGATTGGAAGGAGTAGGAAGACTGTGGTTCAAGTAAACATTATGACTGTCATAGTAGCAAAACTAACCATCTCACTTGACGAGCTCACCACATGGGATATGATCAACGAGCTTCCCTTTTCGAGGAAGGCCTTTGTCCTTCTAGGGACACTACAGGCTATATTCATTCATTCATTCATTATATTCAATAACAATGACTTTACTCAGTATACAACATTGAAAAACAAAGTATTACAAACCCATGCCCGCTCTCATGTATGTCCTATCAAGAGTTAAAAAGCGAACTACGTGCAGATACTACCTACATTGTGTTGCTTCGTATAGTAGGCAAGGCGGTTCTCATCGCCTAAGTGGCCATTTGCATTATACTGTCTGCTGTACATTTCTTGTTGCGATAAGTAAGCAGACTTTTCATAGTAATGTTCAAAGTGTTCACTGAGACTATTAGCGTTCCATCTCATGTATTCTATATGAAGTTATCCTTGAGATAAATAAGTAATTAAAATTTTAAAAATCTGCTTATCTGCAAACAAGATCTGTTAATCTGTTTCAACATCTAAAAATGGCAGGCCTGAGGTAATACATATTCCAGCGATATTTACAGTTAGTTTCTCTGGTTATTAGTGTTATTTAAACAAGCTAGTCCTGTCCACTTGTCATTTGACATTTCAATATGGTTAACTGTGCATCCTCCATTCAGTGTTATTCAGTCCTTATTCCGTAGCTCATACTGATACATGTAGGGCTTGTCATGAAGTAACATTTGTTGCTTTAGTTCTTATTATATAAAAGAAGGGGCCGATAACCTAGATGTTAGGCCCCTTAAAACAACAATTATCATCATCATTATATAAAAGAAAACTCTTAAGTATGGTTATTTATTTGTGCTAGGAATAATTCCAAACTACTACCAGGGCAGATGCTTGACTTTAGATAATGGGCGTGTTCAGCGGGCTCATTGCTGGCCAGCAAACGGTCAGCAGATTCTGAGTTTGCCGTTCAGCGGGCTTGCTAGCGGATGAGACGTAGGTAGTAAGGGCTCAGCAGAGCCAGCAAACTTTTTCTCTGCTAGCTTGCTAGCTTGTTTCTGCTGACTTGCGGCGCATGGCGGGGAATCAAATTGATCATGTTCTGCACGTTCGGCGAATGAACCTATTATGTTTCTTAAATTCTAGAGACGAAGATCTACACTCAAGAATGGCAACAGGTAATATAATACAATGTTTGTCAATAGCATAATTGTTGTAATTGGACCTTTTATGCTTCTAAAATCATCTTTAAACTCACTAGGCCTAGGTCTAGTTGTTTTCTTGAAGGATGATTACTTTTAATAGTTATTTTTTGTTGTATTAAGGAATTGGTTTGGTCAAGGCAAATCCGGCTCGTATTCTTTATCTATTTTTGTGTATGATTTAAACCTATTACAGTCTTCCCGCTGTTAAATCGGTTTGAAATTAAATGCCACTTTGTACTGGTAGCGCATGAACGCGATATTTAGAACAGAAGCTTTTCTTAACTCTGTTAACCATACTTTTGGGCTGAAGGATGTTTTAAATGTAGCCTACTGTGTATATAGGCTACCAAACAGCTTTCGGATATCCCATGGCCAAATTATGTTTGAGTAGGCTACTGATGAGTTATTTATGGAATTATTCTGACCATTTTGATGTCTCTTCCTTGTATGTTAGGTCACGAGTTTGCCACTAATTATATTCAAGAAAACTGCAGAAACATGGAGATGGCTGTATAATCTAGAAAATCGGCCCCTACTTCTTGGTGGTAAGTTTTAAAACTAGTATTGCACTTGGGATGGTATTTGCAGAACATGTTAAACTTTGCTTTAATGGTACAGTAATTATGTGGTTAATTTTGGGACATTTGGACGAATGAGTAGGGCCTATAGGAAGAGGAACGATCTTTTCAAAAGTACCGTACCAGAAGGTCTTGTGGGAAGAGGTAGCTCTGGCGATGAATTCCCTTGGGTAAGATGCTGCGCATTTTCTACATGCATCAGATACCAGAGGTAGAATTTTATTGCAGTAATTTACATTTCAGCTCTGATACCGTTAGGCCTATGCCTTTTGTGTAGCCTACAAGCTTTTTTGTCGAATCGGTGGTAGTCTTGAATTAGTATAGTAGAGCAAGCAGGGTTCATATTTAGTAAGTTACTATTACATACCGGTACCACTGCAACATTCATTTCGTCTGTACATAAATAAATTCTTTTAGGAGATAACCTTAATTGGGAACTTGAGAGGCAGTTGGGCACTTATTAACACATCTAATTTTTCTAATAGAATTTTGGTTTATTGTAGAAAATTGGTGTTCTAAAAATCTTTGACAGTTGCAAAGTCTGCTTTGTTTTGAAGAAATCATTTTATCATCCTTAGTGATGGTCACAGCAAATTGTATTTGACCCATGGGTGTTTCTTCTTCTTCTTCTTTCGAATAACCCATTTGGAGGGTACGATGAATCAACGTTGGCTATTGTCCATTGTATTCAATTTCCGTTGTTTCCAAATTTCTTTCATCCTTCTAGAGTGACGATCTTTCTCCTCCTGAGTCCACTTTCTGCCAGTTGTTTGTTTCTTCCTTTCTTGAAATTTTGCGTTTTGAATAGCTTCTCTGAAGAGTGATCTGTTTGCTATTGTGTCTGTCTGAATTTTGGCGTTTGTCAAATCTTTGTCAATTTCAATGAACCATGTGGGTTTGGATTTGTAACTAGTCAGTAAGTTGAAGATCTGTTTAGTTAGTCTACTATTTTCCATTCTATAGATATGCCCAAAAAACTGTAATCTTCTCTTTCTCATTACATCAGTTAATTTTTCACATTTCAAATATAACTCTCTATTTGGTCGTAACCTATATTCTGCGTTATTATTTCGTTTAGCTCCCAGTATTTTTCTCAGAATTCGTCTTTCAGTCTTCTCTAATTTGTCTAAATCACCAAATCTTGTTAATTTAAGTGTTTCTGCTGCATACAGAGTTTCAGGTCTGACTACTGTTTGATAATGCCTTAATTTAGTGTTCCAGGATAAGCTTTTTTTATTATATATATCTTTTGTCATATGAAAACACCTTTGTAATTTATGCATACGTGTTTCTATTGCTGTCTTTTCCTGTGAGTCATTCATTATCCACTCTCCTAGGTATTTAAAGGAATTTGTTTTACATACTGAACTGTCATGAATTGTGATACTTTTGGGGGCATCGGTGATGTTTGTCATGAACTTAGTTTTTTCAAATGATATTTGTAGTCCGACTTTGGCTGCCTGTTTTTGCAACTCTCTAATTTGTTCTTGGGCAGTATCCAGTGAGTCAGTAAGTAATGCAATGTCATCCGCAAAAGCTAAACAATCTACAGTGATTTTATTTGGATGTCTTCCTAGTTGAACGCCTTTAGTATTGATGGCTTTCCTCCACTCTCGAATTACCTTTTCCAATGCACAATTGAAAAGCAGAGGTGACAGACCATCTCCTTGTCTCACACCTGACTTTATTTTGAAAGATTTTGAAAGTTCCCCTCTAAATTTAACTTTGGAAGTTGTGTTCGTTAGTGTTGCTTGAATTATTTCAGTTGTCTTGTTATCAAGTCCAAATTCCTTCAGAATGTTAATAAGTGCCTTTCTGTCAATGGAGTCATAGGCTTTTTTAAAATCCACAAAAGTAACTACATATTTCAAGTTCCTGATTTTCCTCATGTCTAATATGCTCTTTAAATTTAGTATTTGCTCCATACATGATCGTCCCTTCCTAAACCCTGCCTGATACTCTCCCAATTGTGGGTCAAGTATTTTTAATATATATTTTTTTTAAAATCATTAAATCACTTCAAACTTACACGATGGTAGTTACATATACAGTATATGCAGTGGCAATGTTGCTGTGGTCTGCTGCCTTTCCACTGCTTTGAACTATATGCAACCGAAGGCACCTACCCTCATCAAAATATGTACTATCTCAATATTAAGACCACCCTACCTAATGGTGGGAGGAACCACTCAGTAACGCTGAATGAGAGCTCATCATACATTAACATTTTCTAAAGTACCACTGTAATTAGCCAATATACCTTTTCTAATAATGGAACATAAATCAGGAATTGATGTGATAATAGATGATTACTCCTCTGCTGTCCATAACCCACCCACCATCCCCTTTCTAATTCACAACTAATGTAGCAAAATTCCAACTGTCCCATTATATGAGTGAATTATTGTCAAATGCAGTATTTGCCAGCCCCACGAATACGGCACTACTGTGTATATAGGCGGTACCGTACTGTAATCCTCCCACCCGCTAAAAGGAACTTCCGCCACTACTGAGTAACGTCCACCACGTGTGTATTCGATGTGTGTAATAATTATTGGCTGCTGTGTTATTAATGTGTGTAATATTTCACTGTAATTGTTTTTTGTAATAGTAAAATTTGTTAGATCCAGACCAATGGGTTTTGCCTGCACCAATAATTATTGGGTAGCGTGGCCCCCCACGTTAGCCTTATATACACTTTTGGTTTTTGTCACGTACAGTAGGGTACTTGTGCATCAATAATCTTTATCCAGACGAGATCTATGTGGTATATTTTGGTTGGTTCTTAAGTTTAGGGGCTGCGACAACGCGGTCATGTAGCCCGAAGTGGTATGTTTTGTATCTCACATGTTGGTAACTGTAGTGACATCAGCATGTGCAAGTCTTGGTATCAGTTGAAGAGACCTCATCCGCCTGCTGTCGTTGAATTATCAAGAAATAGAAACACATATTTACGTAATTTAGAGCATATTCCCGGTGCAGTAGTGATCATGGTTAGTAATTTGTATTGGGAATGTCACCCAGAAGATGATACATTAATTCTGAATGAGACTAGAACGTGGCTTTTACACTTGCATCAGACGTCATTGTGGCTTTCATCTTCTAGGGTACATTACCAATTCAAATTAGTAACCCTGGTCACTACTGCACCTGAAATATATGCTTAACTACATAAATATGTGCTTTTATTTATTGCACTTTTAACAACGGCAGCCATGTGCCAATGGCACATGAATGTCGTTGAGTCAACAAGGCGCACACATTATTGCCAGCATGTGGGATACAAAATACACCACACTAATTAAAGATTAGGTACGCGACAACCCCACTGTGCGTGCAGGGGTGTATGCATGGTTAACGCACGCCCGCAGGCTAAAACCATTGGATTGGACAAAACAAAGGTTAGAATGGTCGGGTTGAAGGGGCACTGTTGATGACATGTTAGGCTGTAACCATTGATCTGGACGAGTTAGGCTGTAACCATTAACAAAAATCCCATGGATTGGACGTGTTAGGCTGTAACCATTGTCAAAACCACTGTTACTTTCATTTGAACCCCTCACAGAACGCTACCCTTGACGTCCTATACGGTTAGTACCGTATGGATGGGGTTACGTTGGGGTTGACAATACTCTACGTTACATAATTCACGCTGATAATGGCCGGCACAGCTGGAATTTTACTATATAAATCGTGATCTAAACGTGGGATGGTGGGTGGGTTATGGTCAGCAGGAGAGTAAACACCTATTACGTTACTACCGGTACATCATTTCCTGATTTATTTTTCATTTGAAGAGGTATTTTGGCTAATTTCAATACTTGAGAAACTCCAAATGCGACTTGTTACTGTTACCATTGACTGCTATATTATGAGTTCCAAACTTATTCTCCCCATGGAAGGTACCTGTATACTAAGAAATAAATTCATTATGGATTTGGTGTTGGAGCCTATCAATCAAAAGGATTTAATTTAAAAGTTTCTTGGAATGTGCTAGTGATCCTAGGAGTAATTCCTAGTTGTTATTCCACCTGTTGCTATTGAGAGAAAAAGGATATTTTTGGCTCAGCTCACCCATGCTAGACCAATTTTTATTTCTATTACACGCATGACAACGTACATTTTTCTTGTCAGGGACATCATTGCACCATCACCGACACTCCCCATGGTCTCAAAAGCAGCTGTGTACAGTTTAGCAACACTGGGCAGTGCTTCGACTAAAATACTTGTAAACTTATACCCATACTCCTTATTTCTAATTTGTTCCCCTAGGGAAAAAAAAGAATTCGATTTTGTACCTTTTGTATGGGCAGTCCACTTCTTTTTTAATTATGTGTTCCTTTCTTATTTAGGCACCTGATGGGGATGTAAATTCTGGAATATGGAGGTCACGTTTACAAAAATCCGGGATTCCGGTCGCTCAACATATTCTGATTCAGTCCAGTGAGAGATTCACAAGTTGTTTGAAGCAATTCTTTCCAACGATGAGACATTCAACCCTCGACTGACCATATCGACAAAGTTGAGGGAGATCGCCTCACCAGTGGAAGCAGCCTGTGCATCCACATAATCTGCCCCAGCTACTCTTCAAGGAGCGATCTAAGCAGCAGACCAAGTATAGCAAAGATGGAGCTACATAGACAAGTCCTTGCTGACACTGGAGCTTAGAAGTTGAAGTTGTGCTGCCTATGGCAGGCAGTTGCTAGAGGGAATGAACTGTCCCAACAATGCAACAAATATTTTCATAAGAGGAATGATTTGATGGGAAAAATTAGTTTACCGGTAATTTGTGAAGAAAAAGAAGTGTTGGTTTAGCCGTATATTGTACAACCTACTTATGTTTTCTATTTGTAGCAATGCCATTTGCAATATTTATTTAGGGTAATTAGGTTTAGTGTTTGGTTAGGCAACTTCGCCTCTGTGTTGTACTTCATTGCTTCCGCCTGCTGGTCACAAGTCCACATGAAGGAGGAGGGCCTTTATAAATAAACTTGTTCACCTCGTGTTACAGTGTCTAGTGTTCTCGGCTGTCGCCCCCAAATTCGATCTGAGTCGAACCAAGATGTTATTTCAGTGTTGTTGAAGTTGTATAATTGAGCCAAGATGATAATTGTGTTGGAACTTGCATCTTTTCTCTTGGGATGTGTGAGTACCCGTGAATTTCATACTGTCTCATTTATATTTAAAATTATAAAACGTTTTCCTCTTCTAATTGTGTTTTTTTAATGTCTGTTGCATTAAGTGTCTGTAAAATGGTTGTGGGATGGAACCAAAGTCCAAAAAGAGAAAAAAGAGAAATGAATTTTGAATAAATTATTATGAATTAAGTTAATAAATGGTCTAAAAATATGTTCACTTCAATTCTTTTTCTGGCCTCCCTATCTTATACCCTTATTACAAAATGTGGATAAAAGAATGGGTAGATTCCCAGGTAAGAGCACAATTCAATACAAATAGCTGGCATTGAATATTACTGTAGTAAATATGTTCTATCTGTCAGCCAACATAGGGAAACCATTCCAAATATTCAACCTTATTTTGAATCCATATCATTAAGGACATGTATATTTCTCTTGCATTCCAATATTACAGTATTCTGTGGTATCGCCTTACCCTCAAGTTTTATAATATTAAAAGAATCTATTTTCAGACAGTCAACACAGCAATGTGGCCAATTAAATCCTTTCCAGTTAGTGTGACAAATTATTCGGGCACATACTGTGTTTAGCGACTGAAAATCTTAGATAACTTATCTTTCTTAGTTAACAAAGGCGACACTCAGGATTTTTTTTCTAAAACTTGTTCTAGTCTAAGTTGACTGAATAGAGAACGTCTCCCCTAGCTGTGAAAACTTCCTATTAAATTTTCATTAACAGAATGCTTTTCAGTTAGTCAACATGATTCTGTCCAATTAGTTTGGGAGAGGAGCAATAATTAATATTTTATCACCCATACCTCAAAGAAATAGTTATTGTTGTTTTAAGGGGCAGAGCTATGAGGTCATCTGCCCCCTTAAAGAAATATTACAAGAATTAAGCTATTTATTACTCAACACATTTTTGTAGAAAACAGTTTTTGTATATGAATTTTTAATCGCATCTGATATGGTACCTTATTGAAATATATGGGGGAATTAAATAACTGAACGGCTTGGGGCAACATAGTCATATCCCTCATTTTATTAATTTTAAGCTAAAGCAAAAATAGCTTGCCAATAGCCTTGCACTACAATTAATTACATACAGTGCTGTGTTTTACCACTATGGGCAACAGTAATATGAACAAACTTCTTTGATTGGATTTTATAGAATTAATACATGTTAATTTTATGGGTTATGTTGCCCCAAACAATTGGCTTGTTTGATAGTAGGGTATTTAATGATACCGTAATTGTTTTAAAGGGTGGAACAGCGACGTCATCTGCTCCGCGTAACATGTAGGAGAATTAAATAACTGAAGGGCTAATTCAATATTTCTTTACAAATTTCGACGGATGTTTAAATAAGAAATCAGCCTAATATTAATAAGACCAATTAAAGGAGTGGTCTAGCCTACAATAAAATTGAATTTCAAAAGAAGAGTTATTCTTATCGTCAGGATGTCTACCCCCTTATTATTTCCGTTTTCAACGGGGTCGGGGATGAGATACGATGAAAGTCTATGTGGCGAGTGGTTTATACCGCCGGATGGCCTTCCTGACACCAACCTAGTGAGAACTGAAATTAATGAAACTTGACTAGGAGATTGAAGATAGAGGTCGTGGCCTATTAGAAGGTAACTTACTGTCCCGGTATTTGCCTGGACCTGAAGATTGGAAACCACTGAAAACCATTTACATGACGGCCGACGGTCAGATTTGAACTCACGTCTCCCGAGTCCGCAGATAGCTTGGCTCCACGGCCTAACGCCGCGCATTAACAGGGCTGTCTACAGCTCTGTCGCATAAAAGTTATTATTTTCTATGTGTTTATCATAGACCATAGATGAATAAGTATGGTAGCTTTAAAGGAACTCTGTGCATTGCTCAAAGTTCCCGCGTCAGCTTGTAGCAAAGCGTTCAGGCGGGCTCACGCTTGCTAGCCTAGCAACAACTCGGCAGGCACCTAGCAGGTTAGCAGATTGCTGAGCCCGCTGAACGCGCCCAATGAGTCTGTCTTGTATTATACATGTAGATCTAGGATGTAAATTGTACCCGGTTTGCCGGAACAATAAACTGATTATGATGAAGAACTAGGTTGTAGCATGATGCTGTAACCCAGGGTCTCTTTTAGTATGTGAACTGTTATTGTTTCAGGATGACCTCAAATGTGAAGACTCTTATATATATCTACTAGCTATCAATGGCCTGGCTGCAATGGCCAACATATTCCCTGCCACTGTAATTAGATTACTGGTAGACGAGTATAGAGATGTCAAGGACAAGGAACATGAAGATGCTACACAGTTGAGGTTAAAGATTGGAGAAGTTCTTGTCAGGATTTCGAAGTCATTAGGTAAGTCTCATTGTAAGTTTGGTGTGGACATACACTGCTGGAACTCTCACATACAATCTCTCTCTTGATACAGTTGGTTGCAGGTAATGCAGGTCAAATGAGGCTCCTTTTCTTTCCAAAATGTGCACGTGGAGGTCAGGTGTGATGATTGTGCTAGGCAAGGATGTTGCTGTAAGCCTTAGAGAATATGTTTGGCAACACAAGTTACTGTATGTGTGGGCAGACATTGCCTTGTTGGAAGAGCACAGGGGTACACCTGGCTTCAAATGACCATCATTAATGCCAAGGCAGATTTTCCTCTCCTTGTTGCATAATTCATTCATTATGTTGCTTTTTTTCTAAACACCAACGGAGATGGATTGCACAATTGCAATGTATAAGGGAAGTTGGGTAAACACCTGTGAATGTAGCCCAGCTGCCAGCAAATTGTTGCCGACATTGGTTCTAACCTTTGCTGGGATCCGTGATGGCTTCATGCGAGGATCTACCGTATATATCGCTGCCATCTAGACCCAGGGTGACAAATAAATGCGCCTCCCCTGATCCAGGAGTGCCAACATTGATACACAGTGGACAGTTCTCTTTGCTGTGCGATTCTCCACAACCACCTACCAACCTTCTGCTGACCCACAACCAACCTCAGCTTTAAAAAAATATAGTTAGCTTTCTAATGAAATCTACCTAATATATTCTCTGCATGCTACAAGCGTAGGCCTACTACTACACAAACTAACTAGTCTTACATAGTAGGGTAAAACAAAAATTTGCTATTTCATCAGCCAGCTTGTTGCCTTGAACATGTATATGTTCCTTAACCCATTTGAATTCTATAATCCAATTCTTTATTTTAAGTGTAACCTACTTATATATTTTAGTGGTCCCCATGTCAGTTAGGCTATTGATATTGTGTTTTCCTTTGTATTGTATATTAATAACATATTTTATTGTTTGGTGGTGGGTCTAATTGTAGCCTGTTGATTGTAAATTCAATTTGATTATTTATTGTTGGGTTATTATTATTATTTCAAAAGGTTACAAATTTCGGTTGTACGGACGTAAACCTGCATATCATGTATGTGTATATCACTGTTATGTAATTTTCGAATACAGTGTGGCGTCATGGTGGGGTGTATGTGGAATTTGGTGCTACAAGATGGCTGCCATTTTGCCAGTGTCAGACATTTCCATCAAGTAGCACGCAGGTTTGATGTGGCTCCTTGGAAAATTCAGACGATAATCTCCATGATGAAAAGCTTTAAAATAAACCATGATGGTTTGCTTTGAAAAATTGGTTCTGTATTGACTTACAAATGCAATAAAACAATCTGTTAGGTTGTCTCCACCCAGTCAATACAATTTAATTATCCTTATTTTATTTATTGGACATGTTTCGAGCCTTCTTTTTTTAGCTCATCCTCTGCAGTATGTTTTTATCGTTCAAACATTAAAATTCTAAATTCTTTATATAAAAGTCACAATCTTCATAACACATTTCTTAAGGTCATGAATATTTAACAACACTTAACTATTTATTTAAATGTGTGTCTTTTAGATAGCCAGCATGTCTACTTCAATTAACCCTAGAACTGCTGCAGGTTTATCTGTCAAATGCTGCAGTACATTCCCATAAAATACACACTAAAGGAATTTGGTATCTGCAAGCAAACTGTGTTCATGAATATAACTTATCATACATCAATAGAAAGCTGAAAGACTGTTCTATATTATTCTTATAGAGGTGAATCATTCAGACTCATCAGTTTGAATCAATAAAAAGTATTTTATAAAAAAATATATATTAAAAAAAAAAATCTGCTCTAGGAAACTATATTGCCAAGTTAAATGTTTGTCAGACACATCATAAATGAAAAGTTCACAGTATTTTGTTACTATTTCAAGAACCAGTTTTAAATAATTCCTGTTATTTACTAAAAAAGAAAATTATTTGTACACTACGGTATGACATTTCTCCATTGTGCACATTATATGAGAAATTCACCTTCTGCCTTTTCTGTAAGTAAACTGTGTTCATGAATAGGCCTGTAACTTATCATATATCAATAGAAAGCTGAATGACTGTTCTATATTATTTTTATAGAGGTGAATCATTACGACTCATCAGTTTGAATAAATCATAAAAAGTATTTTATATAAAAAAAAAAATACTTTTCTGCTCTAGAAAACCATATTGTCAAGTTAAATGTTTGTCAGGCACATCATAAATGAAAAGTTCACTGTTTTTTGTTACTATTTCAAGAACCAGTCTTAAATAATTCCTGTTATTTACTAAAAAAGAAAGTTATTTTTACAATATGACATTTCTCCATTATGCACATAGCCTATATGAGAAATTCACCTGCCTTTTCTGTAAGCAAACTGTGTTCATGAATAGGCCTATAACTTATCATACATCAATAGAAAGCTGAAAGAATGAAAATCCACAGCCTGCTTCCAGTCTCCGACCGGGTCAGGAATGGAATGAATGAAGCCCCCATCTAGCGGCGGGGATATGAACTGTGCCGGCTGCCGAGGCCTGACGTACTCCTCTGGGGCAATGATTAAATGAATGACAGATGAAATGAAATGATAGTGGAGAGTGTTGCTGGAATGAATTTGTGACAGGGAAAACCGGAGTACCCGGATAAAAACCTGTCTGCCTCCGTTTTGTCCAGCACAGATCTCACATGGAGTGACCGGGATTTGAACCACGGACCCAGCGGTGAGAGGCCGGCGTGCTGCCGCCTAAGCCACGGAGGCTTAGAAAGCTGAAAGACTGTTCTATATTATTTTTATAGAGGTGAATCATTCAGACTCATCAGTTTGAATTAATCATAAAAGGTATTTCATAAAAATAAAAATTGACTTTGCTGCTCTAGAAAACCATATTGCCAAGTTAAATGTTTGTCAGACACATCATAAATGAAAATTTCACAGTTTTTTGTTACTATTTCAAGAACCAGTTTTAAATAATTCCTGTTATTTACTAAAAAAAATATTTTTACAATATGACATTTCTCCATTATGCACAAATATAAGAAATTCACCATCTGCCTTTTCTGTAAGCAAACTGTGTTCATGAATAGGCCTATAATTTATCATACATCAATAGAAAGCTGAAAGTCTGTTCTATATTATTTTATAGAGGAAGAATCATTCATACTCATCAGTTAGAATTAATCATAAAAAGTATTTTACGAAATATAAAAATAAAAATTGACTTTTCTGCTCTAGAAAACCATATTGCCAAGTTAAATGTTTGTCAGACCCATCATAAATGAAAAGTTCACAGTTTTTTGTTACTATTTCAAGAACCAGTTTTAAATAATTCCTGTTATTTACTAAAAAAGAAAATTATTTTTACAATATGACATTTCTCCATTATGCACATATATGAGAAATTCACCTTCTGGCTTTTCTGTAAGCAAACTGTATTCATGAATAGGCCTATAACTTATATAATTTAATAAGATGTGCTCGAAAGAGCATTACTTAACCTACATAATACACGAAAATATCATTCTAAATACAATTTGATCTTACAATGCTATTTAGTTTTCACTGTAGTCTCTGATGGATTTAGTTCTTTTTGCACACTTAGTTAAGTGATAACGGTCACATCTCTTGTCACACAACGAACATACGCAATCATCATCTGGCTGGTGAAAACCTTGAGTTAAGCAGATCTTATGGTGAAAACCATGAGTTGCAAGTCTCGTTACCACATGTCTTAGATCCTGTCCTGCCTCCGTCCATTGTCTATCCATCATTGCGCTAGTGCTATAAAAGTCAGGGTCAATGTCATTTCTCTTCCTCCGCCGCAGTTCGAGATGCGCTTGGTAAGGGCCGGTAGATGGCAGCGTGAATTGCAGTCTCAGGTCTTCCAAGAAGAAGCTTTCCCTGGCTAATTCATATACAATCCTTGAGGGTGCATAAATCCCAACTCCCAAAGCACCTTTCAGATATCGTGCTTTAACACTTTCTAATCGTTTGAAATCGCTACTCGAAAGCTTATCCCATATTAATTCTATTCCATATGAGGCAATTGGAGTTATTACTGTTTTGAACAATGACATTGCAGTGGGCAAAGAAAGTTGTCGGATAATTTTAATTCGATGAGTGGCTTTCGTAGCTGCTGAAGCCCTTTCCTGAGTGTGTATCCTGTAGGAAGACAGTGTCGTTTGTAGATACAGTGAAACCCCTCATATCCGAACCCCGGAAATCCGAAATCCCGGGTAATCCGAACGAGGTTCTTTCGACAATTTGAAGTTTGAAAAAATACACGCAAAAAAGAGAAACTTATTTATTTAGTCATAAAACAATCATATACTCTGCATTATGACTTCATTTTACATAATTAGTTGAAAAATTAACAAGGAGTACAGTTTGCATAGTGTAAAAGTGCCTACATAGACTACTTATCCCATCCAGGATTGAGAAACGGAAACGTTGGTTATTATTCCGTCTTTGCTAAGACAATGAAATAGCAATAGAAACTCATACAATATCACTTAATCGTTCACTTGAAATCAGTTATCTTCAATATTGTAGAAGTGACGAAAACCTTCCCGCGGAGGCAATTGCGCGCCAGCGTCGCACTAAGATGACATCGTTTGGCGTGGCTGCTGGGTGTTGTTCTACGAAGCGCAATGCGATGTCAACAGCAGATGCAGCTTCAGTATAAGTCATATTGTCTGCCGAAGTTTCTTCTTCCTCACTGTCATTAGCTACATTGCCGTCAATTTGACTTTGGACCAGACTCACTATTTCATGTTCGCTGTTTGCGCCAAACCAGCCTGCCTCGCTCAATGTAGGCTACAGTCCTATACCGTAACGAGGGCTGGTCATTATGTTATGGATATCTTTCGGCTAATCCGAACAAATTGAAATCCGAACAGGCTACAGCCCCAATTAGTTCGGATTTGAGGGGTTATACTGTATATTCCTAAATACCGGAAATTATTTACTACTCTTAGCATATCTCCTTATCATACATCAATAGAAAGCTGAAAGACTGTTCTATATTATTTTTATAGAGGCGAATCATTCATACTCATCAGTTTGAATTAATCATAAAAAGTATTTTACGAAATATAAAAATAAAAATTGACTTTTCTGCTCTAGAAAACCATATTGCCAAGTTAAATGTTTGTCAGACACATCAAAAATGAAAAGTTCACAGTTTTTTGTTACTATTTCAGGAACCAGTTTTAAATAATTCCTATTATTTAATAAAAAAGCGCTCAATTTCTGTATCATCTACATAGGCTTGTTGGCTGCCATTTTGCTCAATGCAACTTCAATGTCAACATGAAAGTACTTCCACTTCTGCAGCCAAATAATAGCCTGCTTATTGTCATTTGTTTGCCAAAGAGTAACACAACGAAAGATAAAAGCATCGGGAACCAGCATGACTTGAAATTAGTGTCATCTGATGGCTAACAGTAGTACTATATTTGAATACCGAGACAGTCTTTCAGAGAGACGGTCGCACTTGATTAAACAACACACCATCTTCCTGGAAGACGGTCCGCAGTTCTAGGGTTAAAATGGAACTTGATTTGTTTAATATTGTCATTTTTTCATTAGTTTCTGTTAAAATCATTATTTTGCCTAGAGTATTTTGGACAGTCTTCGTTAGTTTTATACATAAAAATCAATGTTACGCGATAGTTTGTATGTATGTATGTATGTCCCCTATGCGTTCATATACCATTCATCCGATTGTGATGAAACTTGGGTGAGTTGTTGTGTGCACTCTAAGGAAGGTTTCTAGCTACAAATTATTTATGTAACACAAAAGGGTGAGGGACTTAACAGGAAGTCTTAAATCCCATAGTAACCCAATTGCACAATCTGTATACTTATGGCACCTCAATGCCAGGTGTGAGAATGGCTTGCCGATTCATCGCGGGGTGACATGAGGGGACTGTCAAGAGCCCGCCATGTTATTTGGTATTGCTGTCTATTCCAATACTGCTCACACAGGGTCGTTGCTCAAACCACTGGGGTGTTACGAAAGAGTGAGTTACCGGCCATTGTAAATAGGAACGGGAACCCCGAACGTCTGTCATCATAATATCGTCATCACCTGAGATCTTCTCAGGTATGCGGAGCTTGGACCCGAGCATGCAAAGCGTTTCAAATCCCTTAAGCGTTCATATACCATCACCGATTGCGATGAAACTTGGGTGAGTTGTTGTGTTCACTCCAGGGAAAGTTTCTGGCTTAGTAAATCCATTTTACAATACGTAGCGCACGAGTAGATACATGATTCTAATGTTATTACATCCTCAGTAATGTATTGAAGACACATAGTTTAGCGCCAGTAAGTTGTGGGAAGGGAGGGGAGTAAGGCGCCAAATATACGGGCGATGAGTTAGCTGCACAGTGAGAATACTGTGTGTGCTCACATTCTTCTCGCAATATGAAAAGAAGGAAAGACACCACTTTTCAGTGCCAAGAATGCAATGTGGGATAATGTGTGCATCCATGTTTTGAAGACTTTCATACAAAAACGAAGTTCTGAAACATTGTATTTTAGGGTATTTTGAGCCTAAAACATGTTTTTGGCATGTAAACACTATGTTTAATTAGAACTGTCATAAATTTAAAAAAAGAAGTTTCTTTTACTAATTTTGGTCCTGATTCGGTCTCTAACTCTTACTCCTTAAAAGTTGTGAAATTGTGACGTTCCAGAACGTCAATACTCCTTAAAGGGTTAAATTTACCTGTGATGAACATTTCATACCACGTAACATACTAATGGAACACTGTATACTACGTAACATAGTGATAGAGCACTTTATACCACGTAACAAACTGATAAGAGCACTGTATACCATATTATCATACCAATAGAACACTTTATAGTGACAGTTAATTATATTCGATCACATTAACTAGATCATAGTCAGTTCCAGTCATATCTAGCTGACCTTGATTGTCATTTCAACAATGTAATTAATTGTAACAAGGTACGCTGGCTTAGTGATGGTAATATTTTGAAACACTTCTTTCATCTTTGTTAAGAAGTAAATACATTTATGAACATGAAACAGAAAAAAGCAGCAGAGTATGGTGACAAAAACTGGATGTGTGATTTAGCAACACTCACAGATTTAATGCAACATCGAACTATTTTGAATAAAGGATTGCAGGGGTATGGCATGCTTTTAAATAATGTGTATAGGTATGTGTTAGCATTCCAAAATAAATTGAAATTCTTTCAACAGGAATTAGAGTGGGACAAGTTCCTTCACTTTTCTTATTGTACTGAGCTTCAAGAAGCGAACTCGTACAGTTCAGTGTCATGATCGGTTTATTAAGTTGATTGACTTATTGAAGAATGAGTTTGAAAACCAGATAGATCTTTTTATGAGGACGGAGAAAATTAATTTGTTCGAAAATCCATTTGCAGTTTATGTCGGTGATGCACCTGTGCACAACTACAGGTCGAATTAATTGAACTTCACTGTTGTTCTAAATTAAGGGACAAGTTTGCGGAGCGAAATCTTATTAACTTTTACAGGGCACTTAGTAATGAACATTTTGAGACTTTCATAAAACTTGCGAGCAAATACTTGTGCGCGTTTGCAGGTACTTACATTTGTGAACAAACATTTTCAAAAATGTAGTTTATATAATCAAAATTATGTCCCCAGATCAGTGATGAACAACCTACATTCCATTGTTAGGGTGGTTGTGTCAAATCTATCTCTAGGCATTTCATCACTGCCACTTAAAACGAATGCCCAGACCTCTCATTAATTGGTATGTTTATCCAGTTGCAGAATATTGTTTACTTTTCTCAATTTGTTTTGTATTGTGTGTCAGATTATTGTCTTTATTATCAAGTAGCCGTGTGAAAAGGTTGGTTAATTGAAGAAGTGGGCACTTGGGGGTGTGGATGTATTTGTGTGTTAGAAAAGGACGGGGAAGGGGCAATAATGTAGCCTGCGGTTTGTTTAGGAACTGCCATTTGTCCCGCCTGCAAATTAAGTTGCACATCCCTACATTAATGGATGGGAGATGGTACAGGACCCTAAATATCAACTGTGCTCCAGTGTCCTAATGTTATATTTGCTAATTAACTAAAATTTCCCAATACAGTATTCATAAATTTCCTCATTTAACAAAATAAAATTTTGAAGTGAACATATAGGGGGTGTGGTGGCGCAGCGGTCTAGCTGTTGGCCTCTCACCAAGGTGGACCGGGTTCGATTCCCGGTAAATGCATGTGAGATTTTCGAAGTGAAATGCCATGTCCTGTGGTTCGGATTCCACGTAAAAAGGAGGTCCCGTGGCTCATTATCGCATGATTAACGGTCACGTAAAACTAAAAGCTTCCTTCCTTCCTTCCTTGAGGTGAACATAACCCCACAATAATTTATTAAACTCTGAATGCTGCAAGCTAAACTGACTTTAAAAGTAAGGAATGAAAATAAATGTTTACCTACAAGTCTAAAATAAATATTGTCTAATTTTCTGAATACTTGAGCACCAATATTTCATGCCATAAGGACAGCATCAAACCTTCCTCGAACCTCAACACAGTCCTATTTCTGTCAAATGTTGTAACTAGGCATTACTGCTTGGCGGTTCAGGTCTCTTGCCCTAAGCTGAACTTTCAGCAGACTTTTATTGTAAAGAGTGGAAAGGCTTTGTCTACAGAATGTGCTCTCTGGTGTGGTGTGAAACAAGCCCGACTTCCAGCAGTTATGTCCACAAAGAGCTGGGATTGTGGTAATAGCTCAGGCGCTAGCCTCAGGGTACTAAGCAAGATATTAAAATGCTACAATAGGTAGATTTTCTATTTTAATTACACTAATGGTGTAAAGCAATGCTATTTCTTATCAGTGTGAAGTTTTTATCTGGATTACAGCAAAAAGCTATCATAAAAGAAAATATCATAGTGGCCAGCGTTGGGCAAGTTACTTTTCAAAAGCAACATCGTTACAGTTACCGTTACTTTCAGAAAAAGAAAAATAGTAATGATGTTACAGTTACTTGTCAAAAATAGTAACAACAGTACAGTTACAATTGGTGAAGTAACGAATTGTTACTTTTGTATAAAAAATAGCATTTTCCCCACTACTATAATTGACTTGATTTGAATGGAATAGTGGATGAATGAAGTAAGACTACCAAAAAGAGCACTGGAACGATGGATGACAGGGAAGCGAGGAAGAGGAAGACCAAGAATGCGTTGGATGGACTCGGTGAAGAATAGCATTAGAAAACGGAACCTGGATTGGAACACCGTATCGGAAGAGGAATGGTGGAACGACAGAACAAAGTGGAGAGGAACCATATTTGGCCCCACCCGGTGTTCTTTCATAATATCCTCTCTATTTTTCTTAATCCAACCTATTTGTAGCTTCATATTCCAGAGTTTCTCTACAACTTTCTAGGTAATCTGGTTTCTAGTGTCCTCATAATGTGACCAAAAAAAGAGATCCGTTTAGTATATGTGATGGGCTCCAGTTCTCCGTATACCACTGACCAACAATCCATTCAATACAAAGGATGTTGACTGTGAATGGACCATGCTTCAGAGAATCATTACAGATTCAGCAGAGGAGGCTATCGGCTTTGAGAAGAGGAAGTGCCAAGACTGGTTTGATGACAACAATGAGGTAATTCTGAATCTCATCAGTGCTAAATGGGATGCTGGTCTATCCCTTTCGCAAACCCCATGCTCCAGAGAGAAACAAAAGAAATTTCAGGAACTAAAGCAGACATGTCAAGCTAAAATTCGTGAGATAAAAAACAACTGGTGGCAAATTAAAGCCAAAGAACTTCAGAATTTTTCAGACGCTAGAGACCTATGCAACTTTTATGCGGGACTGAAAGAGCTGTATGGACCTATCCCCTCATCTTCAGTTACTCTAAAAGGTGCTGATAACACCACCATACTTACCGACAGCCAGGACATCTTGGAACGATGGAAAGAACACTTCAGTTCACTGAAATCGTCCCTCTACTGCGGCTGAAGATTTTCTAAGTTTTGTTCCTCAACATCCTCTTCAACCCTGGATGGCAATACCTCTGACTTTCCGTGAATTTGACAAAGCTTGCAGTAACTGAAACCAAGGAAGGCTCCAGGTCCAGAGAACATCCCTCTGGAACTCATTCAAAAAGGAGGCTTACCCCTAAAAACCTGGCTCTTTTACCTGATCCTCTTAATCTGAGAAACCCAAAATATACCTGCTGACTGGAAGAACGCCACCATTGTTACTATCTTCAAGAAAGGCGATCGCAGTATCTGTGGAAACTACCAAGGTATTTCCCTCCTTTCCATAGTAGGAAAAGTTTTTGCCAGAACCCTACTGAATCGACTCCAAACTATCTCAGAGAGAATACTTCCTGAATCACAGTGTGGATCCCGTACTTCCCGAGGAACAGTTGACAGGATCTTTTGTATAAGACAACTGCAGGAGAAATGCAGAGAACAAATGACACCTCAGTCTTTTATGATCTTGAAAGGGCCTTCGATACTGTTCCCAGAAATGCAATGTGGTTGGTTTTGGGGCGTTTGGATGTCCGGAACATTTCGTTGGATTGATTCGCGCTCTTCATGATGGTATGGTCGGGCAGGTGCTGTATCAGAATGATGTCTCAGAAGAATTTCCGATCACAAATGGGCTGAAGCAAGGCTGTGTTCTTGCACCTACTCTTTTTGCCCTATACCTGACCGCCATGCTTTATGAAACAGTATCCATAGGTGTGGAAATTAAATATTCAATCAGACCAGACTTCGTTCCAAAAGATTAACCAATATTCACCAGGTTACAGAATGGCAATATGCCGATGACGATGCCTCACCAGCCCATACATTTGAAGAGCTGCAACAGTCTGTCTACTGTTTCAGGAGTGCATGTTTTGACATGACCATAAACATCCAGAAGACCAAAGTATTAGCTCAACCTTTTCCTGGAACCTCTATCCCAGGTTTTGATATTACTATCTCTGGCACATCTGTGGACCAAGTCGATCATTTCTCATACCTTGGGAGTATTCTGTCTACGCAATGTACTGTTGAGAAGGACATGGATAACAGAATCCGTGCTGCGCATGCAGCGTTTGGACGTCTTATCACATCGTGTATTCCAGAGCAAAGATCTAAGAATCTGTACAAAACTAATGATATACCAAGCTGTTGTCATTTCTACGTTGCTCTATGGATGTGAGACCTGGACCCTATACTGCCAGACCATCAAAAAACTGGAACGCTTTCACCTGCAGAAATTCCGTTGCATTATGCACATCAAATGGGATGACTATATAACCAATGCTGCATTTCTCGAGAGTGGAGATGAAGAGCATAGAGACCATCATCATTAGTCACCGGCTTAGATGGATCGGTCATATCCAATGCATAAATGACGACAGACTCCCACGGAAAATCCTGTACAGCGAGTTCAGCACGGGCAAGAGACCTCTAGGAGCACCTCGGCAGCGTTACAAAGACCAGCTTAAACAAACCTTGAGGAGTGTAGCCATTGATCTTGATAATTGGCCTACACTTGCGGAAGATCACGCACGTTGGCGTGCAGCCACCTTAGCTGCGGTTTCACATTTTGAAGAAGAACGCCGAAGGCAGAAAATGGAAACTCGTCAAAGGAGAAAGCTGCACCAGATATTGCCACGTCTTCCACCTTCCATCATCTGCATCATGTGCGGCCGTATGTTCTATGCCAGAAGTGGTCCATTGAGTCACCAGCGACATCACCATCGAGTGAATACAAATTAGTAATGCAGGAAAGAAACTTACACTTGGATACGAGTATTGGCCGCCGCCGCCTGTTTATATAATTTGCTATCCATTATATATATAAATGAAAGTAACGATGAAAGTTACTGTGTTGCTTCACAATTGTGAATGTAACAGTTATTTTTCACAGAAAGTAATGGTAATGCTGTTACTGTTTTCTTACATAACTGTAATATATCATAGCTACTTTTAAAAAGTAACTAGCCCAATCCTGGAAGTAAGTTAATATTCCTGGTGAGGTAGAGAGACCTTATAAATTCAAATTAGTAAATTTGGGTGATTAGATGAATTCCTTGGTAATTCTTGTAAAGTTACAAACTTGCACAGGTAATTGCCAACAATCATCGGAGCCAGTACCTTGTATTTTTCAAATGTCTAACCTTTTTCTTCTGTCTTGTAATGTGGACTGTTTGGTTGTTGCAGATAGTAATATTTCATCGTACAGTGCCATTCTTTTGAACACGTTCCTTACTGGTGCCAAAGCCCCAGACCCACTCATCAGAGCCTCGAGCCTCTCCAACTTGGGTCAAGTTTGTAAAGCAGCTGGCTTCAGAGTGGGCTCCTTGATAAACGAGGTAAATTAATTTTTTTTTCTCTCTCTGTTCAATTTTCCTAATTTGTTGGAAAATTATTATAGAGCTGCTGAAGCGAGTTCTGAGTTGCTTTTCTTCAAGACTCGCTTGTAGTGATGACTGATGACAATCAATCTTTAAGTATTGTAATTGAACCAAATTCTTTACACTTTTCCTAACAAAACCCAGGCAATTTTAAGTAAGATTATTACTATGAACCATTGCGAGGCTTTTGCCCTTTACTGTAAGAGCAATGAAACGTGAGCAGAAATGTCATTAAAAAAAAAAAGGAGCAAGTTGTTAATAGAAAAGTTTACTGAAATTTGTATATTGTGATTAAATACGATGTATTTATTTAGAGTATGACTTTTAGTGCCGGAAGTGACCGAGGACATGTTCGGCTCACCAGAGGCTGTAGCTGCTTCAATGCGGACACCCATGGGATTAGCTACAAGTTCATTCAATTTCAAGTAAACTTTCGCTATGAGATATCGCTGACACCTAGTGATGAACGTTGGAACTTAAATAGAGAGTTTCAACGAAATCTAACCTGCAAATTTAGTTTCACACAAGTTTAATTAGTGGAAGGTTCTTTTACATGCCATAAATCTGTGACATGGGGCCACCGGCTCTACTTCTCCTCCAAAGGAAGGCATACTGAAGGAGTTTAACGCTCTTAAAATATCTGATTACTTCGGCCAGGTTTTAACCCTTGATCTTGGGCATAGAAGCTCAGCATGCTACCGACTACGCCAACAAAGCCGCTTAATAGGATGTAATGAACCAAAAATTGGCAGGCAATCTGCTGAGGTAGGATTGATAACATCATCAAATGTCAAGCATGCTATCTCCTAGACCACCATTACATGCTTATAAGACCTATGTAACGTATCTTCATAGTGTGTTTAAGCTTCAGATGCGGTACATAATGTTGCCGAGCATTTGACTTTGATAATTTCATACATTATCTGTCAGTAAGAGCTGTGCTGCCATTAAGATTATACATTCCTAGGTTTATTTACGAGTAGTGACTGCAGTCCTGGGTATGGCCTAATGGATGAAAGTGAAACTTCGCTGACTTTCATTACTTATGTCAGTTTTATTAATACATGGAAGTCATAAAATGTTTTTGTGAAACATGCTGTGATCCGACACTTCTAATGAATGCTCATTTATGTCATTCCGTTATGTAGTTTCCTTAATGTGTGTTCCTAACCATCTGCAATCCTTGATTGTACTGTACTGTATAATTAAGGACTTGGGTGCAATAACAGCGTAAGTAGATTTACGCTATTTTGAGAAACCGGCATGTAAAGTTTCAATTTATATATATATATAAATACTTGGAGTAAATCGGTGAATACGGTTAAATGTTATTTCATTTACTTTTCAAATATAAGATGCAACATTCCTAGAGTATCTGATTAAATATTGTGATTTTCTAGGACATTAGAATGAATTTACATTCTTAAATATACGCTGTTATTGCATAAAATATGGGAAAAATGTATAAATATATAGTTTCACTTAAATATCAAGAAGATTAAGATCTGCTTTGTGAAGGAAATAGGTCAGGAAGGCAGAAATGACTCACTACTGAATCTATATAAATGTATTTGTCACATACACTGGTACAGTATGGCACAAAACTTTCAATAATCGGTGATCACAAATAATGTTTTCAATTATATTCTATTTCACAATATCAAATTAAAATATTGAGAATATCACACGGCTATTTGTGTGTGCTTTAAAGCCCTTGGTTTTGTTAAGTCTCTGAAATTGAAACTATTTTGAACTTTGTACACATGTCTGTATTAATCAGTATTGAAATCTGATTCGATATCGGTTTCGATTTTGGAATTTTCGGGCTCGTGGGTTACAGATCAGGTGTTTTCGTACCACTCAACGTTTTCAGGTTTCAAGTACTTCATCAACGACAGTACATCAGCTCTCTTCTGTATATTTACACCTGGTTTTATTGCATTAGTCAATTTTAGATCACTGTAATAAAGAAATTCAGCCTTCTTATTTATGTAAGTAAATGGCTGGAAACATGAAGTATATGTCTGGGACGCTGAAACAATACCATTCTTGCAGTGAAGTTTTACATATTTCTGAATGGTAATATCGTATCTTGCAGCACTTTATCGCCAGTGTCCCAAAATAATTTGTGACATTCCTTTTGTTCTTCATGATTTACAGTCTCAAAGCACCTGAAAATGTAATGATTAATCAATAAAAGGAATACAAGCCTAACAGTTAGTATGGCTTACTTTTAACACAGCATTTTAAACACATATACTAGGATGTATGCAGTACCTTTTTCTACAGCATTTACTCACTCTTCGGAATACCTTCTTCTTTACTTCTTTCCAGTTACGACCGAAATGTAACTGTTGCCACTGTTTCGCGCCCGTTTTGCTACGTTTCTCTTCCAGTTCTTTGGGTTCCGGTTCCTCTTCTTCCCTCTGCCTATAGGTGTAAAACTATCATTCACACATTCCGTACCTTTAGTTACATATGAATCACATTCACTGGACACAGAACACTCATAATCGCTAGAATCGCTCTCAGTTTGTGACTGTAATATCCCGCTTGTAGACGCCATGTTAACCTCTTCACGCTGTCACGCTGTTCTTGCAGTGCAGTCTGGATCCCTGCAACAACAGCGTAGTGCACGGTGACACTTTCCGTCAGCTCCTGACCTCTAGGGGCATCAGATGGAACTAAGAGTTGGCTTGTGTGGTAGCACAGGGTTCAAGGATTTCAAAACTGGTATTTATGCAATATCAGCGTAAGTAGACTAACGCTGTTATTACACCCAAGACCTCAATTAGAGATACGGGAAAATCACAACTGTGATAAATGCAAATTTCACTTTTTTAGAGTGACAGTAATAAGGTTAGGTTTATATTGGTTTATATCTTGTCGGCCACTCATTTCTAGTATTTGACCATGATAAATAAAACTGAAAAGTACTTGCCATTGATATTGTAAAGGCCGCCACCCCATCCGGTAGGCTTAGTACATGCTCGGCAAAGGGGTAGTTCAGTGATAGGGGTGCTCAGGGTAGTGTAGCTACTTTAAATGGGATCGTGTCTACGAGGGTGCATGTGTGTGGGGAAATGGGGATGAAAGCTCAGGATGGCTGCTTTATAGGGACTAGAGTGTGTAACACTTGCTTGGTCATCGGCATGAAGCTGGCGAGAACCTAGCTGGTGACTGCCGGATGCTTGCGTAGCAAAACGCTGTGTCGGGGAGATAGTTCCTGGCTATACTGGAAGCAAGGTCGCCCGCTTGGTTATGAGCTCTGCAGTGTTTACATCGCGGGAAGAATTAGGATTCGTGACATTCAGGGTGAAGGGGTTAGAAGATATGTGAGAGAGAAAGGAAAGCTCAAGCACACACACCTTAAAAGTCTTGTTTTGGAGTCCTGTGGTCAAACCCTGTGCTGGCGCGCACCATGCATCCTTCGTACTTTCGTCTTCGGTCTCGTGGGTCAGAACCCACTTCACCGCTTGTCCATTTTGAAGCTTAATGTGGGTCACGCATGCTCAGCAGTTTTCATGTTTAATGTCTTGTGCTGTCCCGTAACTTGCTTGATGTTTGTTTTATGTCGAAAGCTTGCTGAGTAAGTATTGCTGTTCTTTGGCAATGATTCCATGACGTGTAGTAACTGTCTTCCTGCGATGTGCTGATGGGTCCTTTTTTAGTAGTTTCGGGGATAAATGGTATCAAAGGCCTATGAAATAACTTCTTGATTTATCTTAGTCTGTGCTCACGCTTCATAGTATTCACGTCCGTCTCCTGTGAGAGGTAAGACCCACGTTCTTTTAGTATGCTCATTTTTTAAGTGCCAAAGCTTTTCTTTATATATCCTTTTTCTTCAATATTTTATTCCTTTTTTCATGTTGCCCACATGGTTATATCAGCCTCCTCCTTGATTATGGAACTTCGGAACATCATTCCTGTTTTTTGACTTGTTTCATTTTCCATATAATGGGACTAAGTTACATGTAAGTTTTTTCTTCTTTTTTTCCCCCCTATTTATCACTTTGGCTATGTGTCTAATGGGCCTGGCATTGTTTCTGATTTGGATTTTCTTTTTCTCGTTTTTCTGCCGTCTCCTCGACTTGGTTTAATTTTTTTCTGCGTTTACACCTCACTCCCTTCACTGGTCCGAGAGATTTTTAGGAATTCGACAATAGACCTAGCAGCACAGTATCTTAGTAACTATTACCAATAATAATATGGATAGTCAAATACACTGAGCGTGTTTAGAAGAACCTCTACATAAGAACTTTTAATGTCGACAAAGACTATCTTTCAATCACTAAATGTTGCAGTGTTCAATTTTATGTTTTTGTCTTCATTGATATTTTGATTTTTTTTTTTTTTTTTTTTTGTAAGCCTACTAATTTTTTATCATATGTGTTTTTTCAAATAGATATTGTTTTCAATGTTTCTGAGGTTGTTTCGACAATAGATGTTCTTCGATAGTGAGTGGCTGATGAAGGTAGCAGTAACGCCCCGAAACATGTACCACAGTATGTACGTGTACCAATTGTACATATATTATATTGATTTGACAGGAAATTGTCACAATTATAGTGTATTTTATTGTATCTGTCAATGCGAACCAGAAATGGAGTCGAGTGTTTCCAAAGAAATTATTAATGTCTTCATCATCCTGACGTGTTGTTCTTGAACGAAATCTCTATCACTGTCTTCTAAAATATAATTCCTGGAACTATCACTTTCACTGTTCTAAAAGTTTGGAAAATTTTTAAGAATGTGGCCAAAAGACACTTCAGATAAAGGTCTGATCTCTTCTACAGTAGATGGGAGTAGCTTACTATGGCATATGGAACTGTTCATTGGATACGCTTAAGGGTGTACTGTCAGAACGCAAGAACTTTGACTGCAATCAATTTCAGTAATCGGTACCGATCGATTCTCCAGTGTTTCCTGGAATTAACGACAGATGGCAGAGGATTTTCCCCATGTCCCAGTAATTGAGATTATATTTTGTTGACTGACTGAAAAGTTGTAATATCAAGGAGAAATTAAACAGAAATACGCCTGCAGGCACAGTCGGGAAAAATAGACACACAAATAGATAAAATTGAATGTCATAGGTTTAGGAGATACACCAAACATGGTTAAAAATCCCTCGGTGTGCCTTCCTTCGGAGGGGAAGTAAAGCAGGCTGTCCCATGTCATAGATTTATGGCATGAAAAAGAACTTCCCACTAATTACACTTGTGGAAGCTGAAATTTGTAGGTTAGTTTGATAACGCTCTATTACTGTCGACCAAAATATTATGTGCACTCTAGTTTGAAGGTTGTTTGTGAAGTAACCAATAGACCTACATAAAATCCAATAACATCATCATTTTCGTCGTTCAATTTTATGTTAGTTCATGTAGGTTTGGAACTTTTAATTTAAATGTTAATATTTTTGATCGCAGTTGGAACACAAAAAATTCCCGTTTTTAAGCGTGTTTCAACCATGCGTCACATTTAAGAATTATTATTTCAAAAACCAGTCATCAGATCGAATCCAAATTTTAACACAATATACATTGGAATGTTGTATAACTGGTTTATTAATTTCAAAATTTTGTGTGTCCAAGAAACAGAGTTATCATGTTTGTAAGGTAACTTTTTCTCGGCTCGGGGTTGGAAAATGTAGTTCTTGATCGCGTAGTAATCCTTATACTTCAAAACTTTATGCTCTATGACTGTGAAATACGTAAATTAATTCACTTATTTTATATCGGTTTGTATTTGTACGGGGAAATAAGACATGGTTCACCAGCTAGCCGCTCCGGGAAAAGCAGTACAGCATTGCTGAGATGAAGTTCATCACTTCCGAGCGAGGCGCGCAATGATGCGTGATGCGCTCCATCTCGGCAACGCTGGACAGCTTTCCCCGGAGCGGCTGGCTGGTGAACCATGTCTCATTTCCCCGTTCAAATACAAACCGATATAAAATATGTGAATTCATTTACGTATTTCACAGTCATACAGCATAACGTTTTGATGTATAAGGATTAAAACTCTACCAAGAACTACATTTTCCAAGCACCCCGAACCGAGAAAAAGTTGCCTTACAGAAATGATAACAACGTTGTTTCCTGGACACACACAGTTTTGAAATCAATAAACCAGGTATACAACATTCCAATGTATATTGTGTTGAAATTTGGGTGCGATCTGATGACGGGTTTTTGAGATAATTCTTAAATGTGATGCATGGTTGAAACACGCTTATAAACGGGCACTTTTTGTGTTCCAAATGCGATAAAAATATTAAAACATAAATTAAAAATTCCAAACCTACATGTACTAACGTAGAACGATGCAAATGATGATGATATTGGATTTTATGTAGGTCTCTTGGTTACTTCACAAACAACCTTCAAACTCGAGTGCACATAATACTTTGGTCGACAGTAGTTCCAACTTCGCCACCGGGTGCTGACTGTGATGGCATTTAGTAGCCACGCCCACTGCCAGTTGTCGTGGATGGTAGCATTTGGTGGCAAAAGTAGGAACTACTTGAAAAAATTAATCGTCAGCTGTCCTTCTACCTGAATCACACATAACACACTCTAATACAGTCATCACAATTAACACCGGTTATCAGTCAAATTCTACCCACACCCAAAGTACACGGGGCTACATGGCCACATTGTCGCAGCCCCTAAACTAAGGAACCAACCACCAAACATGGCTTGGTCCTAATTGAAATCATAGCAGCAAGTTGGGAAAGGAACACTGGCTGTAAAATGCTGACAGACAACAGATACTGTGTGACAATTTATACCCAATTGATACTTTATTTCCTTCTAGTACTAGATAATGTAAGGAATAAAAATCTGGCATTTAGTAGTAATGACCAAAATTGTATAGAGCCTTTTCTGAAATAATCTATTCGGCTGACTATTATGAACTGTTTGTTTTCAGATTATACTCTGTGTGGATAGCATTGTTAAATCCGATCCTTCTGTTGAGGTTCGAAGGTCTGCAGTTCTGGTATTCACCCTGCTGCTTCGTGGACTTGGAGTTGACACGATCAAGGTGTGTGTGAATGTGGTAATACTAGGCTACTGATAGGTTTATATTCTATAAATGTGAAAAACAAGGCTGTGAGTTACACTATACTGGAAATTGTGAAATAGCTGCCATCCTTAATGGTGTATTGCACATGATAAAGGCATGAGTAATCACACTTCTGTTTTCATACGCTACATGTGATACTGATAATAAGTGATTCACCAATATATTATCATATAATAACACTGATAACACTATTATTGGTATTTAAAATGCTGAAATCTTCATAAAATGAGGACCAAATAATATAACCGCTTTTAATAAGATATGAAAACATCGATTTGAGTCTGCCTTTGCAATTAGGTTAGGTTAGGATAACAAATTCCGTAATTTATCATTTTCTTTCTTCGTATGACAATCGTGGAGGTACTGGTTCAGGCCCATATTTCGGAAATCCATCTCTATAAAGTGCAAGAAGCATTTCATGTAACAATTGGGGAAAAAAAGTTTTTTAGAGTATATCGACCCCGCTGAATACGAATCTGCCTGTTGCCAAAGCGAAATTTGGACCGGTATCCAAGATGGCGGCCAAGATGGTCGTTTCAAACTCTGTTGCCCTATATCTCTCTTGTCCGTTGGCGAATAATATTTATTTAAACACCGGGCTAGTGGTTTTCTCGGATTCTTATCATATTGACATACTCGGAAATTACTTACCTTAAGTTTGGAGTGCATGGGATCCAAGATGGCCACCGAAGGAAGTGAAGAAAACGACCATTCTAGAGTTCAAACATTGTTTATTGCAGGATTGTAAAAAAGATAATAAAAAAACATTCTAGTGTCGTTAGCTGAAGGCAATAATACAAGAAAGATAATAAATCAACCATAAATCAAGCACTTAAAGAGTTAAGACATTGGTGAGAGCGGTGGCACAACTTGGTGCAAGTCAGTCCATTCTTTTGCACGTGCACATTGATGTCAGGCAATGAGACGAACAATTGCAGGTTAGAATATCCGTGCAGGCTTTGGGGACGGGCTCAAGGGTCTAAGGATGGGAATGTACTCATCTTGGTGAAGCCTCTACCCATATGACTCCGGATACATCACCACCGATTGGGCATGATGAGCATTTTCCCACACATTCACCTGAAATGTTTTCTAAATTATAATTATCGAAAAGCAACTAGTTATACTGATCACAGTATGCTTCCCATCCTTTTATTTCTTTACCTGGTAATGGCATCTTAGGAGGTGTAGTCGCAGCACATCGCTTGTTGGTGGCAAGGCTTCTGGCTTTTTCATAACACCGAAAAGCTGATGTCTGGCTTCATCCCCGCTAGATACATCTTTGGCCACCTGTTCAGTGAAAAAGAAACGTAACATTAAATTAATCTTTGGACTTGTAAATAAATATAGACTGAAACACCTGAAAAAACTTTACCAACCTTATAGAGCTGTACGAGGAACTTCTCTGCATTCGCCTTTGATGAGGGAGTTAGCGGAGAGTGCCCAAGGTTGTCCAGAAGTTGGCAGGCGGTTCCATTGAAGACTTTCCACGCCGCTTTCTTCGTTATCGTTGCAAGGTGAGACGTCGAGTCGCAACCCTGACTGCATGGAACGCCAAGATGTTCTTCTTTTGAGCATTAGGAAGAATTTTGCAAATCTCATGTACTGGGAGATACTTCCTTTCTTTTGCTGTGCCACTCATCATCCACACTTTAGAACTGGTCATTTTGTCAAAGTGATGGATCAACAGCAAACAAATGTCGGTATCCCTGGCCATGAGCATCAGAGTGGACAGCATGTAGTACAACGCGTGTATCGGCCTCTTCATGTGTCGCTGCTAGAGCACTGACGTCAAATTGGGTGATGGTTGATCGCACATCGTCTTCGTGTATGAGCCCTCCGGAAACAACAACTTCGATGTCCTCAAAGACATGTTGAAGAACTTCCTGAGAGAAAGCGGGCTAGGTCGGCCTTGTTTTCTCCCAGTGCAAGAAACTTCTTCCAATCTTTTGGCAGTGGAATGGCTGCACTTGTGATGTCCCTTCTGACTGGAGCAGCTCCCCTGCTCCGTCTGCAGCGGGTCCCACTTTTAATTGATTTGGGACGATACCGGTCGAAAAGGATGTTGACTCTGGCATACGGTCTTCCAAGGTGAACTATCCTGTCGATGAAGATTGCAGCAAGATCTCCAAAAGTAGTGGCATTTTCATGTTTCTAGACAAACTAGTAAAAGAGGACGTCCTACATCTGGTGACCAATCACTCGGACTGACTGAGAGACATTTCCCATCCCCTGTACAACCTACTCCAAAGAAGAAATTTCCTACTAGATGCTGCCATGTCTGTTCCAACATAACAACTGGCGAAAAGAAGAGGCGGGAGACCCGGTACATGTGCGTCAAATGTGACGTGGCTCTCTGTGTTCACCCCTGCTTTGAAGTGTACCACACATTAGTAAAGTTTTGAAGATGGACACATTGGAGTGTCTGCTGTAAATAATGGAATGATTTGGTGTAAATTATGTGAGTTCAAATTTCAGTATTGTGTTTTGTATTTGGTCAGAATTTAGCACTTGTGAAAGAGGAATATCGAACTTTTATATAGGATATAGTATTTTTGGCTTCAATAGACAACCCTTATTTTCTCCGTTCTTATTTTTTGTGGAAATAACTAAATCCGCAATCTATTCCGGAATTATTTTGCCAGTTCAGATGAAATGTCTTATTTGCTTTGCTCACTTTTCATATATTTCATATTATTTTAGATAACATATTTTTAAAAATTAATTCAGCATGGAGGGTTTTGATAGTCTCTCACAATATTAGCAGTCAAAAGGTTAAGTTTAGGGGTTGCGACAACGCGGTCATGTAGCCCTGTGTACTTTGGCTGTGTGTAGAATCTGTCTGATAACCGGTGTTAATTGTGATGACTGTATTAGTGTGTGTAATCTGTTTTTAGTTCAAGTAAGGACTGCAGACTTTTGAATTTTTCAAATAGTTCCTACTTTTGCTGCCAAACGCCACCGTCAATGACTACTAGTTCAGAACTTAGCTACCAGACGCCACCACAGTCGGCTCTTGGCAACGGACATAGGAACCTAAGAGCGTTGTTTACATTCTTAACCTATACAATTTAGCTTCACACAGGTGTAATTAGTGGAAGGTTCTTTAACATGCCATAAATCTATGATATGGGACCGCCGGCTTTACTTCCCCTCCGAAGGAAGGCATACTGAGGGATTTTTAACGCTCTTAAAAAATCCGACGACTTCGGCCGGATTTGAACCCTTGATCTTGGGCATAGAAGCTCAGCATACTACCGACTACGCCACCGAAGCCGCCTGTCAATAATGCAGAAACATTTAATATTTTAACTGGAGTGCAACTCATCATCACGCCTGTCCACACCCGAGTTGATAAGGTAAGGTGATAAACGGCGTGGTGAAAGAGAGATGAGTGAACCTGGAAGAGGTGAGATCAGCCGAGCATCAGAATCACACATAACATCGACTATGTCTGTCCCATAATTTTGTTACTCAGGAAATCCCATTCATCGACGATATGCCAGTTGTTTCCGGATTATTTCGTAATTCGGGCATTCCCCTTGATTGCGCAATACCTCCATCTACTGTATCCTAGCAGTGAGACGGATCATAGTGTTCTTGTACGTACTGCTATGTCTAAAAGTGCAGTGTTTTCAGTTGCCTATTGACATTCATTGAAGACGTTAACATTGTTACAAGATGCCTAAAGTAGCACAGTCAACCAGTTTAACATTAAAAAGTTATGTAACAGAATTTAAAGAAGATGGTTTATCAACTGACAGTAAGGTATTATTTTGTGTCAATGTTCAGTGGCATCTACACAAAGGTTCCTGGTGCAATAACACATTTCCACCAGTAAACATCAGACTAACAAACTACGAAATTTCATGCTGAGACAGTTGTTTCTCACACAACCATCAACTTCGAGTGTAACGTCCGAGTTCACCGATCTCTGCCGCGCTCTCATCTCTGCTGACATCCCTCTCTTCAAACTGAATAATCAGTACTTCAGGGAATTCCTTGAGAAATATACTAACCGAACTATCCCGGATGAGTCAACGTTCAGAAAAACCTGTGTGTCAGCCATATACGATGAAACTGTTCAGAAGATAAGACAAGAAATTAAAGACGGTCCGATTTGGTTTTCCATTGACGAGACGACAGACAAAGAAGGTAGGCTAATTGGCAATGTAATCATTGGTTTGTTAAGTGAAGATTATTGTAAACGGATTTTTTTACACTGTGATGTTCTAGAAAAGTGCAATAACAAAACTATAGCAAAACTGTTATAGAAGCTATGGGTATTCTCTGGCCACAGGGCATGCAGTATGATAAAGTGTTTCCTTTTTTTTTAGTGATGCCACACCTTATATGATGAAAGCCGGAGAAGCATTGTGTGTTGTATATCCTAATAGCCCAGTGCAATTAGAGTTTAGTCCGGATATGAAAAAATAGTTGTAATTACCTTTAAATAAGATAATACTAAAAGTCCCAAGGCCTCCTTGATGGGATACCTGAAATATCCTGGAAAAACCTGGAGAAACCTGGAATTTTCCTGGAACGCTTATAATAAATCGCGAATGAGTGGTCAGAATCTGGTTGTTTTTGGCTTATTAATATTTATTTATATGCAGAGTGCCATGAGTAAGACGAGCAGGTCTACGTCCTCGACAACTACCACCACAGTTGAATGAGGGGTATTTTGTAATCCACACCTGACAATGCTGCAGTCAGCGTCTCCTTTGGCTATGGTGAATTGTATACCTTTTGCACCCCAGACCTGCGCTAACATAGTTATCAGCTTAATTTTGTTCTATTCGTTGTAAATGAAGTTTTCCTGCTGAACAGTAGCCACTATGTTCTCATCAAAGTCTGTATCCACTGATGTTTTACTTGATGCCCTCCGATATTGTTCGCCTCTTTTCGTGGAACTTGTGTCTTCATCAACGTCAAACACAACAGCAGAGTTGTAACAGTAATGGTTGATAACGTAAGACAGATATTGGTTGCAGATGGAGGCGAACTTAGTGTCGTTGTTCCACTTTACCCTATGAAGAAGAAAGCCACCATCGATTTCTGCGAAACAGTTCTTCAGGGTGATTTCTGACTGCATGAAGGAAAGGCATTGGTCACTGGCATCTAAAACTGTTAGGACCTCCCCAGCACTGCAATGCCGTGAGCCTCTACCTCTTGGATATGCTCATGTGCGGCAAACAGTCATGATAAAGTAACCACTCGCTCTTCCTCGAGCGTGATATTGTCTCGTCCCGCAGGGACTTGTACGGATCTGCCCTCTGCGGCAGTTGACGAAGTGGAGAGGTGATGATGGATGAAAGGGCCGCCGGACACGTCCGGTAGAGGTTCCTATGGAACCATAACTGATTTAATGAGCCATTCGCGGTTTCACCTTAATTTGGCTTGCACTGATACATGCATGGCTTAATCTTTGAGACAAGCATATGACTACTGGCAGGATCAACCAGGGAGCTGCTCGAGGAAGAGCGCTGCTCGAAAGCCGCCAACAAAGCCCGCCGACAAGCGGCGGGACAGAGACGCTAGAAGCTTCATCAATATATCCGCGCCGAGGAAGGCGCCCCCCTCCTGACAAGAGCTTTTTCGTGGCTCGAGTTTCAGGAGGTGCTCTCTAACCCGGCCGGCCATCTCATAGGAACCTCGACCGGACTTGTCCGGCGGCCCTTTCATCCATCATCACCTCTCCACTTCGTCAACTGCCGCAGAGGGCAGATCCGTACAAGTCCCTGCGGGACGAGAGTGGACTTTTTCGTTTTCCTCATGATCCCTTTGTCAAAAAGAGCGTGGGATATGGGGCTAACTCACACTTCAACAGCTCCTTTACATCCCCTTCAGTTTTCTTGTTAATTACGGTTCTCGGGAAAATCATTATAGGCTTGACCACCACTACTTCATTGTTCAGTTTGATAGTGTTGCTCATACCCGCCAAAGGGACTACTGCGTTTTTCTTACACTGCTTAATTTCTGCAAAGTTACTTCTAACAAAAGTCTAACAAAAGTCCCCTTTGTAGGGGGTTCCGATTTCCAATGCTTGGTAACAGTTGATGTTGCTGGGTCCTATTATTCCAGTTGATAGGGACATCAAAGAATCACGTACAGCAAAAGGCGGGTGATCAGCCAACTACTGTGCAAGCTTTCTTCTGTCTTGGTCATCTCTGCTCATTCGTAATGCTCAAAAGTTGACATGCTCTTCTCCACTTACTGAACGGACGCCGGCAAACTGCTCTAAGCTTAGTGAAGAACATATGGCTGTACCTGTACGAGCCCCTCCAACCCATTTCGCCAACATAGAATCACTCATGCCAGTCCCCCTTCACTTTTCACATCACACATCAGTGTCACTTCAATCGCCATATCACACCACACTCCAGCCATTGGTGTATCAGTTGAAATACCACGATGTATGAAAATCTGGAGTTTTCAACCGTACCGGATTGGGAAAGGGATCAGTCACTTAGGCCGATCCCATGGTATCTCATATTCCAGAAGATTGTTTCCTTTCCTGGGTAGTCAGATATCCTGGAATATTATTATTCCTTCCGTTTAGGTCGTCTGTTGTCCACGCGTGACGGTTTTGAATTCGATGTTTCGCCGTCTCTGTCTTTACTATCTCCCAGTATCAATTCTTTCCTCTACTTCATTCTTATCTTCTTATTTGTGGGATATCGTAGGATGAAGAAATGAAAATCCACAGCCTGCTTCCAGTCTCCGACCGGGTCAGGAATGGAATGAATGAAGCCCCCATCTAGCGGCGAGGAAATTAACTGTGCCGGCTGCCGAGGCCTGACGCACTCCTCTGGGGCAATGATTAAATGAATGACAAATGAAATGATAGTGGAGAGTGTTGCTGGGATGAAATGTTGACAGGGAAAACCGGAGTACCCGGAGAAAAACCTGTCTGCCTCCGTTCTGTCCAGCACAGATCTCGCATGGAGTGACCGGGATTTGAACCACGGACCCAGCGGTGAGAGGCCGGCTTGCTGCCGCCTAAGCCACGGAGGCTTCATATCGTAGGATACAATATTATGATAAACTTAGGCCTACTTGTCTTAATATTATGTACACAGTGTATTAAGTACATTCTATTTTAGATGGGGGGGGGGGGGGGGGGTCTTATACATGCATATTAAAAGGATATGAAAAAAATATTCGCCGTTTGAAAGGCCTAAGCTAGATTTTTTGTGTTGATTAGTGTTCCAAATTAACAGTTGACACACATATATACAGTATATTAGTAGGGATTGGAAAAATTCGCGATGGCGAATTTCGCGAATTATTAAATGAAGTAATACACAGATGGTAATGTGTTTTAATAACCCTAAAAATGGCGAAAAAAATGGTTTTTGAAGTCGCGAAATTTCGCGAATTTCGCATGAAGACGCGAATTTCGCATGAATTTTGCATGAAAACGCGAATTTTAGCTTATTTCCTTTTTTTCTTTACAGTGCACTTCCGATAATTTGCGGCATTAATGCACGAATTTCCTCGAAATATTGAAAACTGCGAACTATCTACAGTAATGTTTTTAAGCGTAGCAAAGAGAAAACTATTGGTTAAAAATATCTAAATGTATTTTATGAACACGCAAAGAAATAAATATAATACTTTATAACATAGTATTGTAAGACACACTATGTGGATTTTACCAATATTAAAAACTAAGAAATATTACTGTCATCACTTCTTTTTCTTAGATGGTTTATTTTTTCTAATTTTAGATTGTACAATTCTGAAGAAAACAATATATGAGAACGAAAATTCATCTTGATTTTCTATATAAGAGATAAGTGTGACTATAGACACACTAGCTTGACTGTGGGAACTTTCGGGATATCCGTTGCATCACTTACGCATTCTATATGTACTGGATCTCGGTTTACCTCACTGACAAGTCGAATTCCATACAATATCCTCATCTCTGAAACCATGATTGTCTTTATCGAAGTCTACATACAACTGGATGTCACTTTCTTCTGCATCTTGACATTCATCCAGGTTTTGCCCTAATGTCATTGTAGTGAGACCACCTTGCCTGTTTAAAATATCGTCGTCACAGAAGCCGACAAATGCTTGTTTTTGTGTGAGTGTAGTAGCGGTAATCTTCTCCCATGACTTGACTGCATGGAGAGCATCCAACAAACACAGAAAGATTGGAAACTTAACGGTAGATAGCGGGCCTCACTTTCTGCATACAGCGATCTCTAACAATCTAGTAAGTTACAGTACTTAGTTATTGAGGTTTTAAGGACCGGAACAGCAAGGCCATCTACCCCTTCATCCTAGTATCTACTCGACACGTGGCGTCATATAGTCCGCCTTTCAGACATGAATATCTAGAAGGCAAGTATCCAGATCAAAATGTGCCACTGTTTCCTCAACCAGTATTAGCCAGGTGGTCTTCTTGGTTTCATTCTGTAGTGTGCCTGTCAGAGTACTTGAAAGATATTTTGCAATTTATGAGTGAAGTAGTAGGGACTGATAACTCTGGTGTTGATTTTCTCAGCAATGTTTCACATGAGGAAATACTTGAGATTCAAAGAATTTGGCACAAACATCATTGAACTCATCCCCTTATTAGAAGGCCACATCCAACTGTTCACCTTCTTGATGGATATCTACAGACAATTCAGTAAGCCCTTAAACTTGCTGTTTCTGGAAAGTATGGTACCAACATTAAGGAGCAGTTGGAGGGTTGTGGAAATGTGTTAAAAAGAGGGAAAACACATTCAGTTTTAGTAAATGCTGTGTCCCATGCTCTTGGAAAATTAATCAGCTTGAGATCCGTTGACCCTGGGAACAGGATTTACAAATGTGTGTGTTTGATCCAGCAGAAATAGTGCCAATGAACATCAATGAGGACACTGCAAAGAAAATTAAGAAGTTGCCGTTCTGTGGAACACTCGAAGAAAGTGAGGTGTTAAGAGGATACAAAGAACTGCAAACTTTAATCAAGAAGCAGATGCATGACCGGACCAAGACAGACATTGTTGGAGTTTTGCAAGGAATGACATTTGTATTTCCAAAGTTCTCAGAATCTGTGTTGAAAACCATTTGGATCCCTGTTCAAACGCTGTGAACTTTTGTTTTTCAGTTTACACTAGCACGTTAAGTAATATGCGTCACCGTTTGTCACAAGAGAATTTGGATCTCTTCACTGAATTATACTTTGAAGGATGACTGAAATGTGTTGTTAGCAGGTTATCCATGATATTTAGAAATCCCGCCTAAAATTTATGATTTTGAAAGTACCGAAAAGTGCACTTGAAACCACTGAATTTGCCACTTTAAAATACCGCTTTCTTCACTCTGAAATCACCGAAAAATTCCAATCCCTATATATTAGTTATATGGGTAATAAATACCATTTATGTTTGCTTAATCAATAAATAACATAATACAGAGTGTTAAAACTGTTGAAAATGAAAGTTAAAATAATGAGCAGTTCACTAGCAAAATCTCGAAACCGACCCCCATACGTCAAAACACTCAAACGATCGACAGGTAAATTTAGCATAAGTATATATATTCTTGAAGGTCTCCCATAAGTCCAACCCCTTGTCCACATCGTGGGAGACGGGCAACGGCACAAAGTAGGGGATTGCCTGTAGGGGCGAAGTACAGTGGGGACTTCGTGTGCCCCGGGACCGTTACGGTAGCTGTTAAGGTCCTGCAGGAACCCTGAAAAGTGACGGCTAATGGGGCTCTGGTGAAGCTACGATAGGCCCAGCAAGCCAGTAGTGGATGAAACCAAATGCTTTCAAGAATGGAACGAGCCTCGGACATGATGGATATAATAGACGACACTGCTGTAAACACGGACTAAGATTTGGAACTTTAAACCTAAAAACGCTGACGGGGAAGGTGGAGGAGATAGTGGATATGATGGAAAGAAGGAAGTTGGATTTATTGGGATTGGCAGAAACAAAGGGGAAGGAAGGAGAGAACTGAGAAAAGGCTATAGACTGTACTGGAGTGGGAATGAAGAGGGAAAGAGGAATGGAGTGGGAGTAGTAGTACGAGATGGTTTAAAAGAAGAAGTGAGGAGAATAAGTGATAGGATGATGAAGGTGAAAGTAGCACTGAGGGGAGAGACCCTAGAAATAGTACAAGTGTATGCTCCACAAGTAGGCTGCGCCTCTGAAGAGAAGGAGGAGTTTGAAGAGGAATTGCAGAAGCAGCTGGTAGGAAGAAATATGATTGTTATGGGGGATCTGAATGCCCATGTAGGAAGAGAAAGACAAGGGTATGAGTGTGTCCTTGGACCAGAGGGTTGGGGCGGAAGAAATGGGGAAGAAAGAGACTGTTGGACTTCTGCCAAAGGAACAGCCTGCTAGTTGGGAACTCCTGGTTCAAGAAAAGAGAGAGCCACACAATCACATGGTACAGTGATAACTTGACCAGGAAGTCGGTGGTCGACTATATACTGTATGAGAAAGAATTAAATAAGAACATCACGGACATCAAGGTAATAATAATATCGTATGGCCTCGGGTGCCTGGTGCAAGCTTTGTTAATTGACACCCAGAGGGTAGCTTGCATGTCGAATTTCGTCGTTCCTTTGAACGCTGTGAAAGTCAAGGAGGTTAGATATCTAAACTCCTTGACACTACAGTGCTTTCAAGTAGAGAATGGAGGAACTTTGTGTTGGCGGAAAATCCCGAGATTAATTTTGCCATTGAACACGGCCTACTGAATTCAAATGGGTTCTTTAACATGCCAACAACGTATGACATGAGTATCGTGATTTTTGTCGCCTTCAAAAATCACTTACCATGGCCAGGGGCGAACCTGCAATCTTGGGGTAGGTAGTCCGACACTATAACCACTCACCCACCGTGGCAAGGTTATACCATCGGAGAACCTGGAAAGCGACCATCGATTGCTGGTAATGAACCTGAGAGGGACTAAGGAGAAGAAAGGGACTGAGAACCAGGAAAGACGTATAAGGATATGGAAACTGAAAGAAGGAGATGGAAGGGTCGAGTACCTCAAAATGGTAAAGGAAGGAATTCCAACAGATGAAGAAAGAGGGGTGGAAGAGGAATGGGCTAGATTTAAGAAGACACTGGTAGGCGCAGCAGAAGCAGTATGTGGGGGGACAAGTAGTAAGAAGAGGTGGAAGGAAACACCATGGTGGAATGAGAAGACAAAAGAAAGAGTAAAGGAAAAGAATAGAGCCTTTACAGGGTGTCTACGACCCGGGAATTCTCAGGGAATTATGAATTTCTGGAATAATCAGGGAAAAATCAGGGAATTTCTTTGTTAATCAGGGATTTTTCTCCATTTGTCTCTATCCCTTAAAAGTGGAAGCAATACTTCCGAATTTCGCGGGAAGTGATCGCTCGTTACCGGTAACGAAAGTAACGAATTTTACAAACGGGTAACGAAAGTGACGAAAAAGCAACGAATTTTACAAACGGGTAACAAACATTTTCTGTAGGCGGGTGAATCATTTAAACTCGCGCCGCTAGGCTCAGAGATTGCGATGGAGCGAGTTTCACGCAAGCGGTGCCGATTGCATAAGCTATACTTCGCCGTGCCTGAGCTAGAGGTAATGCATACTGTGGATACCTTGTGTGGTAAAGGCTACATCAATTCAACGTATATTTTCGGCATCAAGGATACTTTCTAGTTTTGTGTGAAATATTTTTCTGTGTTATTAGGAAACCTGACTTTTCTCGAGACGTTTATTCGCGAAAACTTCCGAAACTAAACAGAAACTTCTCATTTCAGTTATTGACCTCTAAATTTTGAGTCAAATTGAAGTCCAAAAATAACGTGAAATAATTTAATGTTGCTATCTTGCGAAATGTTACCGTTTCGAAACAAAAAATACGAAATAGCTTCGAAATACATAATAACCTACCGGTATTTTAAAAATCTGTCTCGTAAATTTGCGACATCCGGTATGGTTAATTCGAAATTCAGTTATATGTTGATTTTTCCTTTGAACTTTGGTTCCATCGGATATATAATCTAACTGGTTATTTCGATAACTTGTATAATTCGTGATTCGCATTCGAAAGAGAATGTGCCCTCTTGTCGTATTATTTGTGCAATCCTCTCAGAATAATTCGTAATATTCGATACGATACCTACTTCGAACGTTCATCCTCCAAATCACATCCTCAAGACGACTGGCTGACCTCATGACTTGCCTGCGCGAATCTCGTCAAACGGACCGAGATAGACGTCAGTTGCGTAAAATGATAAATCCCGTCTCCTATCGTGAACTTGTGACCACGAGGGCTGCGGGAATCCTGACAAAGGTGATTGGGGACCCATCACGAAACATTCCGAAACCTACTCGCCACTTTTACCATGACCGTATACTTAAAAGCGTACGGGGAGCGAGAAGTGCATCAACCCACTTAGAAATAAATGACTGCCTATGCTGCATCGCGATACTAATTTTCCCTCGTGATCCACCCTGAACTTATGAACTCCCAACCACAGCATAGGGACAGCGGGAATCACGGCGCCGACCATACAACATGTCCATTACTACTCGTGAATTTTAACCATACCTAACCTTGAGCTTGCCTCCACCATTCTGTCAGGGCAGATAGGCAGGCAATCGTTGAACGGCTGGATGCAGCGCCGATTGCATAATATTGCGAGGACAACGTGAATCTCGTAAAATGGCCGAGAGCGGCAGCGATTGCGTTACATCGCGATATTTCTCCACCTTCAATGACTAGAACAACTGGATTCTTATCAAACTGACAGCAAGTGGCGCCGATTGCGTAATAATGCTATATTTTCTCGTGCCCGACCTCAAGGACAATGGAAATCTCGTCGAATGACCAAAACTGACACCGTTTATCTAAATCGCGATTTTTCTCAGTGTTCTATCGTGAAAACTGCGGGAATCTCGTCAAATGGCTGAGACCAGCGCCGATTGTGTAACATCTCGATATTTCTCCGTACTTGACTGCAAAGTCAGAATTCGGTGACGATCACGTAACGTCGCATACAATTCTTCGTGATATACCGCGGGGACAAAGGAAATCTTGCCAAACGGTAAAGAGCAGAGCAGCCTCTTGATATTAAAACAACGTATTGTGCACAAGACGACATATTAGCTGAAACAACTAATTTGATAATTAATATCTAGTATTTTTTTATTATTTATTTTATTTACAGCTTTAATCACAGTTCATTGTTGTTTATCTTCACCGCGTGATGAGCCTCTTTGCTTGCAGACCACAGACGTATCTTGAATTCAAAGGTAACTGAAATTGACTAAAAGGTAACTAAAAAGTAACTAATTTTTACTTCATCCTTACGGTAGACACCCTGGTGACAGTGCTCAGCCAATGAGCAGTGCCTTCTCAAGGTCAACTGAACGTATGATGTGGCAACTTTTCCGTTTGCTTTCTGCGCAGGAGCCAACTACGCCATTTTATTGGGCCTTGAGCATTTTGTTCGTTGCGATCAGTATTGCCAATTTAGAGATTTTGTCGGTAGATGTAGCAACTTTGGCGACAAAATATTTTAAATTTAGTATTGTTTATAAATATACTCTGTGAGCTGCCTGAATAGGATTGACATTTCAGCAGAAATTCCACGTCAGTCATCACCGCTCTGCCTCTTGACCAATCCATGTTCGCATAGTTGATGTCATAATACTCTGCGTTGCAATATTACCGCCCACGTGCCTCAGTGCCTGGTCAGCTTTATCTC
This sequence comes from Meconema thalassinum, assembly GCA_946902985.2. NCBI lineage: Eukaryota > Metazoa > Arthropoda > Insecta > Orthoptera > Tettigoniidae > Meconema > Meconema thalassinum. The sequence goes on from OX336393.1 coordinate 87,901,110, forward strand.
TGGCTTGTACAGTTTGGCAATCTCGTTCTCAGACCACATGGCGAGACGAGAACTGTCAATCCTATTCTGGCAGCTCACAGAGTATAATATACTAGCTTCGCCCGGAAACAGTTATGAATGCATTACGTGACAAGCGCTTTTTTTTTTTTTTTTCGATGTCAATGAACTACGACCTAGGCCTATATCCGTTTTACGTCTCTGCATGATGGGTTGAAATCACTGACTGGACTATTAATTATATTATCATGGAGATAGCATGTACAACGAATTCTTGTCAGACGTAATTTAAGAATGGCGAGATGCATGAAACTCAAATCCCCCTCCCGTCCAATCTAAAAACACTTATAGTGGGCGATGTATTGAAGATAGATATATGCTCTCGTGGACTTTTTTGTAGAACTTTCCATGCTGAACAATTCTTACACTCATAGTATATTGATATTTTTAACGGTTGCCCAGTGTAAGCTTCAAAAGCGCAGATAGGTATATTGTCTCGATAGTGCTTTTGGTACAGGAAGTGAGGTTTTACCGTGTGTATTGTCATGTCAAGTGTTAACGCGCGCCCGGGCAACATGTGTTAGACCTGGGTTGACAATACTGTTTGCGCGGCTTTTCCATCCCGGTATTCTTTGATTATTGTTAATGCTTTAGTGTGCTGTTTGAAGTTTACTAAAAATATAACATTTGTGCCATTGTGTGCTAAATCTATAGTGAAAACTTATGGTGTGCAATAATTTCCAGGGTATTCTTGTGCTGCTGTTGATATATGATTTAGCCCCTAAAATACGTAGTCGTTCAAACACGTGGTTGTGCTACCCCCGATTATATCATGTGCTATTCGATCTGTGTCTACTCTTGTGCATCGAGGCAAATAACCTCTCGCTCTGCTTACGAATATTTCATTTGGGATACCTTGTACTTTATACTGTAGTGATCAAAAGGCTTAACGGAAGCTCAAGCACTTGTGCTGTTGTCTAGCTCATGATCACTATGAGGTTGTTAATGTGATCATCTGAAGTCCACTTGGTATCTTTACTTTGTAGATGCTGCCAGTTATGTTCAGGTTGGTTCACGATTGGCCCGGGAATGAGAACGGGAAGCTTGCTGGGGCTCTGGTTAACCACTGGAATGGGAACAAGGAAAATGTTTGATGTTTATGTAATATGATGGATATGCCTAGTGCCCTTAAATGCATATTTATTGCTCCTACGTTCCTTGGCTAGGCTAGAACTTATGTCCGATTTTGTTATTTAATTGCGCCCAGGAAATGTGTTTGTAACACCTTTCAAACTCGGCCTTGTATTATCAAACAGACTAGGTTAAATTATTTTAGACTGATAATGGTGTGTTCTGGCCTTCGAAACATCATTGATAATGATTTCCTTCATTTAAATGTATTTATAAATTACTAAATTGACGAAATTAATATTATATAAACAGTATTTCATACCAATTGTAACATATGGACTGGAAACACTGGTAACGAATAAAAGGCAAAATAGTAAGATACAAGCAGTAGAAATGAAATTTTTAAGAACGTCAGCTAAAAAGACAAGAAGGGATAGAATTCAAAATATTGAAATGAGAGAAGAGTTAAATATGGAACCGTCAAATCAGAAGATACAGAAAGCAAGGTTACGTTGGTTCGGACATGTGAAAAGAATGAGTAAAGAAAGAGTAGCAAAAAGGGAATTAGAAAGAGAAGTCAAGGGAAAGAGACCAGTTGGAAGACCGAGAAGAAGGTGGTTGGACCAAATTTTGAAGGACATTGGAGAAGCTGGGTTGGATGTGGCAGAAGTGATGGAACAGTATAAATGGAGGGACCGAAAGGAGTGGAGGAGGCTTGTAAACCACACCCGGGTGGCTGTAGTGGGACTTGGATGATGATTACTCAATTACATCTGTCATGACGAGGTGGACCTAATCCAGAGTGAGAACTTGGAATATGCCTCCCTTCGTCCCTTGGATATGTGTAAATTACTGTATAGGCTTATATTCAGACTTATGCTACGGAATATCATACCTGCGACGTAGATTAGTGATTTCAATGGTAATGAAAGGTTTTACAAATTAAATATTGGTCTAAGATGATCCCACTCATATGGTGACACCTTGATGTGTGTATTCAACCTCCCTTTGTCTCTTTTATTGGAGGCATTTACTGTAGCATGACTTAATAGACCTTGCTTATTTTACTGGACAACAAGTTCACTTATTGAAATAAATTTATTTTCACAACTGTTTCCCTTGTGCCGCCATTGCTCACATCTGTTTGGATCCTGGAATTTCCGAGAACAGAAAACAAAAACCTTAATTCTATTTTCCTTTTGCTTTCCTGGATTACATTTTGCGTCTTGTTCCTGGAGAGCGCTTAAACCAATCAAAAATAGCGTGCATTTCATCACACTTCCCGTTCCCGGGCGAATGTTTAGCATTCTTTACTCAGGGAATTCTCTCATTAATTCTGGAAAAATCAGGGAATAATCAGGGAATTCTTTTAAGATGAGTTGGTAGACACCCTGCTTTAGGAGGTGGTATCAAAATAGGACGGTAGAGACAAGGGAAGAGTACCAGGAAAGAAAGAAGGAGGCAAAGAGAGTAGTGGCTGAGGAGAGAAGAAAGTGGATGGAAGAGTGGACAAAGATGATGGAGGAGGATAGTGAAGGTACAAAAATGGTCCTGTATGGGATGGTAAAGAATAAGAGGCGGAAGGATCCTACGGATTATGTTAGAATGGTGAACAAAAGGGGACAAGAGATAGAAAATAGTGAAGAACTGAAGAAAATGTGGAAATAATATTTTGAAGAACTCCTGAACCCAAATGGAAACCACGGCGAGGAAGAAGAAATCGGGGAAGAGGAAGATGGACTGCAAACAGTAAAGGACTTACAGTAACATGGAAAGAAGTGGAAGATGCAGTGAGGAAGATGAAAGGAGGGAAGGCACCGGGTGTGGATGAGTTAAGCTTGGAGATGGTGAGAGCAGCAGGAGAGGTGGAGACAGCATGGAAGGAAAGGAAGACCCCAGAGGACTGGAAAAAGGGAATAATTGTCCCGATCTTCAAGGAAGATAGTAGAACAGAATGCAGAAACTATCGGGGAATGTTTGAGAAAGTTTTGGAAAGGAGAATTAGGACAAGGATAGAAGGAGGGATAAGGGAAGAACAACATGGCTTCAGAGCAGGAAGGTCCACAGTGGATTTGATTTTTATGTATGGCAGTTACAAGAACAGCATTATGAGTATGGAACAGATCTACTGATGGCCTTCCTGGACATCGAGAAAGCATATGACAGTGTATGCAGAAACAAAGTATGGAAGTTCCTGGAGGATAGAGAAGTAGAAAAATGGACTATAAGGAGGATAAAGGAGATGTACAAGGGAAGCGTGAGCTGTGTGAAAGTGGGAGGAGAGGGAACGGATTGGTTGGAACAGAGAAACGGCCTGAAACAAGGTAGTGCACTGTCACCGTTACTTTTCATTGTGGTGATGGATGACATAATGGCCCAAATGGCACAAGTAATTTTGGAAGGAAAGATGAAAGCAATGGTGTTTGCAGATGATTTGGGGAAACGAGGAGGAGGTACAGGAACAGTTGGACGTGTGGGAAGGTATAATACAAGGGTGTGGGATGAAATTTAGCATAAATAAGAGTGAGATGGTGATCACAACAAGGAAGAAGGAAAGAACCACAACAGGAATAACAATTGGTGGGGAACAGCTGAAGAAAGTGGAGAGTTTCAAGTATCTGGGAAGCCTGATACAAGATGATGGAAGAAACGATAGAGAAATAAATGAGCGGGGGAGACAGGCAGAAGCATATATAATTTTCAAAAGAAAGATATGTATTGTCCGTTGAGCCATTATATATTTAAACACAAATTGTGCTAAATGTTCCGGCATAACTCAACAAAATGACAGTGTTTCGCCCCGGTGTGCAATTGGGCTCTTCAGTTGGTTAAAGCACACCTCACCAAGACACTGTCAAGTACACACTGGGAAGGCCATTGCAAGACGTATTTGATACATGTGTATCCACGTCACGAGCAAAGCCAGTGCACTATGGGAGTCGAAACTCCACTCCAAAGCAATTATAACCTTACCTAGGCATTGAATATATAATTTTCAAAAGAAAAATATGTATTGTCCGTTGAGCCATTATATATTTAAACACAAATTGTGCTAAATGTTCCGGCATAACTCAACAAAGGTTATAATTGCTTTGGAGTGGAGTTTCGACTCCCATAGTGCACTGGCTTTGCTCGTGACGTGGATACACATGTATCAAATACGTCTTGCAATGGCCTTCCCAGTGTGTACTTGACAGTGTCTTGGTGAGGTGTGCTTTAACCAACTGAAGAGCCCAATTGCACACCGGGGCGAAACACTGTCATTTTGTTGAGTTATGCCGGAACATTAAGCACAATTTGTGTTTAAGTAGGCAGAAGCATTCCGGAGGAGTGTGAGAAGCATGTTATGGAGCAAGGATGTCCCTCAGTACAGCAAAAAGATCATATATCGGACGTACTATGTCCCTATCCTGACGTATACCTCGGAGACCTGGGTTATGAAAGGAAGGGAGAAAAGAAAAATACAGGCCAGTGAGATGAGGTTCTTGAGAAGCAGTATTGGAGCTACAAAGAGGGACAGAATAAGAAATGAGAGGACCAGAGAATTAATGAAGGAGGAACCATTACAGGATGGTATAGAGAAATCTAGACTTAGATGGTATGGACATGTAAAACGAATGGAGGAGAAGAGGATACCCAGGAGAATACACGAGTCGAAGTGGGAAGGAAAGAGACCAAGAGGGAGACCGAGAGACAGGTGGCTGAAGGGGGTGGAAGAAAGCGTGAAGAAGAGAGAAGACTGGACAAGGGTGGAGGCTGAGAGATGGTGGGAAGGCAGAAGACGTTGGAGAGGCTTGTGTTCCAAACAGACCTGGCCAGTGGCTGGAAACTGTGCAAGATGATGATATATATTCTTGAAGGAAATTTAATGCTCTACAACTTCCTTCGCCACGAGTTTCCTGTAAAATGGAAGGCAAACAGATTGGAAGGGCAAGTTAGACGAGAAATGTGAGGCGCTACATATTTTACTTCAAATGTTTCATGTTTACCGGCTCATATCTCGGGGACAGTAACACACAAAGATACATGATTATACCATTTTGTAGGGCATTTGATTTCCTTTTAAGTTTAAAAAGTATAAAAATTTCTGTGCGACGCACCGTTTTAAAGGTATGCGCCAAAAACTAAAAGGGGGGGATTTGAGCCCCCTCTGCCCCCCCCCCCGCGGCACCTGAAATTGACCGGACTTTATTAGGTGACGTTCAGGGGACCTCCCCCTACACATTTGGAACTACATGATTTAATGCAGCAAACGCATCATTTTTGGTCTAATTTGACTGGACTATAAACCACCATTTATGAAAGTTAGGGTTACTTATTTATTAACTTATTTAATATAGCGGACTATATTTCTAATGTTAAAAATTATAAACTGTAGTCCTTACTAAAATTATTAAATATTCTTTGTAGTAAGTTATCTGAAAGCACCATGTTATTCTATATTGTGAGCATTTCAAATTTTTATACTTGATAGGAATTCTAAATTCCCATGCTAGAATTATTAATTCTCCATTGTAATGTCTGTCTGTTCTAGACATCCTTCTATAGTTGCATTACGTGATTGTACTAATGGTGTTCGATAAGCTCAATGTTAGCCCATTTAAACAACTCTTCATCTCAAGGTTTTCTTCCATTGGGTCACTCCATTGTGTTTCAGGTTTTGGGAGATGTTTTGCTCCAGATGTACCGCACGCTGAAATTGGTGTACCAGAAAGAGCAGGATGATGTCCTCAAACTCCATGTCCAGTTAGCACTCGACGAACTCAATAACGTGACTGTTGAATTCATTTTTCCCAGGCAGAAACTTGAGAAGAAGTTGTACGTGTTGGATGCGCCGCCAGTGTAGTGTATGGACAAAACTTGCCACGATCTAGTCTTGTATAGTTAAGAAGGTGATTGGTGAACGCAAGACAAGCTTTACCTTACTCGCATTGTACTGCTTTCTTTATCATATTTTAAGCAATAAAACTTTAAATGTAACCCTTTGTATGCTCCATGGTAAATCGTTGGATGGTGTTTTATGTCTGATTTTTAAGGCTGAGGCTAAGCTTGCGACTTTGTAGCCGCGTCAGAAATCCCACAGCATGGTCGCCTTAGTGCGTTACATTCATTCAAATGTAGGTGGCCATGCTTGGCGACAAAGACGCAGCAGAGAGTGTTTTCTCGGCGCAGCGACAAAAATGCTCTGCGTAGTTTCTTATCGATGTGGCCATGCTAGCGCCACACTGGGCGCATATAGGCTATAGCATTGCTCTTAGGCAGAGTCGCTCTAGCATGCTAGGCTCTGTGCGACTGACGTGTTCCACAATCAATAAATAAATTAATAACTAACTTAATTGATCAATGATTGAATGAATAAATAAATCATATATTTTTACTACAATGAAACTCTAATACATAGTTTTATAAACTAGGTGTGAATTTTATCTTACCTCGATGTACCTCCAAGTCTTTCTTCTACTGAGATTGCGTTGTTAAAAGTTGTTGATTTTCAATTCCTTTCTTGAGATACACACAAAGTTCATCTATGAAGTTACACTCATTCTAAAATTTGAAAATTTATGGCCATAGGTTATTAATCAAAGTGTGAAACTGTCCACTTGTGTGTCTTTGCTCGTTGATCGGATGAACGCTGTATTTTCTTTGCATTTGCTTCTTTTTAAAGTAATGTGCAGTGACTATAGCTAACATAAAATTATCATCCTCTTCATGGCCATGCATCGATGGGAGGAATGGACGAAAAGTGACGCAATTGCTTGCGACATTAGATAATTCACAATATCTTCAAGTTTGGCCACAGCCTTCTTGAGTCTCAGTTCATGGTTCCATAAAGTCATATGAAATGTGCCTGGTAATTTGTGGGACTTTCCACGAGTACGAAAGTACCGGTACTGGACCCTCAGGTGTCTTGATTTTAGTTTATTTCTACTATGCTAATTCTTCATCATTTTACTGTGTTCTTTCCTTCTTTAATCTGTCTAAACAGTTGAGCACTATATTGTTTTTCCTAAAAACCCCCAAATTTTCTTATCAACATCTTCATTTCCCCTTTTCCAGTTGGCACTGGGTGGGGGCAAATATGGTTCCTCTCCACTTTGTTCTGTCGTTCCACCATTTCTCTTCCGACACGGTGTTCCAGTCCAGGTTCCGGTTTCTAATGCTATTGTCCACCGAGTCCATCCAACGCATTCTTGGTATTCCTCGTCCTCTCTTCCCTGTCATCCGTCGTTCCAGTGCTCGTCTTACTTCATTCATCCGTTTGACATGTCCAAACCATCTCAATCTGTTTTTCTCCAGTTTGTCATTTAGTTTCTGTACTCCCAGTTCTTTCTGTATATCTTCATTTCTCACTCTCTCCTCGTTTTCTGGACCATCATCGGCTTTAACTCGAATCCGAGTATAAATTTTCTTCCTTCAGTCCAGTTTGTGGATGTGTTTACGGTGACTAAAGAGTCCAATCCTGGCATGGAACAAGCGACCACACAAGTCACATAGTATTGCTGGAGGAGGACGTGGTTGGGCTGCTCGAAGTTTCCTAGCTTGACGCTTGGCCTCTTCATGTGTGCGTCGATCCCTTTCAAACGTCTTTACAGTATCCGAGATGGTACGGCGCCAAGTTGAGCGGTCTTCAGCCAGCATGTCCCAGGTTTGTGAATCAAGACCCGTCAATTTCAGGGTCTGCTTAAATTGGTCCTTGTAGCGCCTCTTAGGACCACAATGAGGTCTGGTGCCATAGCATAACTCACCATATAGCATTTGACGAGGTAATCTCACATCATCCATCCGATGGACATGACCAATCCATCTAAATTGGTGACCTATTATGGATGATTCTATGCTGTTGATTTGAGCCTTTTCCAGAACAGCAATATTGGTAATGCGGTCTTCCCATTTAATCCTCAGGATTGATCGAAGTTTTTGTAGGTGGAAACGCTCAAGCTTCCTAAGATCACGTCGGTAAAGGGTCCACGTTTCACAACCATACAACAACAACAGGAATCTCATCTCAGCTGCTTGTACTCTGCTGCATATGTCATTATAGGAACATAATATGCTTTTTACATAACTTTTTTAGCCTTAATTGGTATATCCTTGTTCCATACTAGCCCCCGTACCTGTTGGTAGAAAGCACTCCGAGTTGTATTCTTCTTTTAATTTCCAAATCTAGTCTTCCATCTTCAGTCATTTCACATCCCAAGTATTTGAAGTGTTTCACTACTTCCAATTCCTTATCTCCTACTTTGATTACTCCTTTTCTTTCTTTCTTTCTTTCTTTCTTTCTTATCTCTACTCATCACCACTGTTTTACTCTTCTCCACATTTATCTTCAATCCCCATTGCTCAATCTTTTCATTTACTACGTCTGTTCTTGTACTTCCATCTCATCCTCGCCCCAGATCACAACATTGTCTGGAAACAACATTACCTTCATCTTTGCCCTACTATATTCTTTCATTGCTGCCTTCATGATGTCATTCATCACCATTACGAACGCTAATGTTGACAACACACTTCCTTGCTTTAGTCCAGTGTCAATTTTAAACCATTCCGATGTCCCGACTCTAGTCTTCACACTACTGTAGCAATCCATGCACATTCCTTGCCTATCCCCCTATTTGTTAAGCTTTCCCAAACTTTTGTCCTAGGGATGCTATCATAGGCCTTTTCTAGATCAATAAAAGTCATTACCATATCCTTCCCATATTCCCAACTCTTTTCAATGTTCTGTCTCAGAATGAAAATGGGTTCCACTGTTGACCTGCCCCCACTAAATCCAAACTGCTCCTCCTCTAATTGGCTTCCTACCTTTCCTCTAATTCTTTTTTCTAGGATTCTTTCCATTACTTTGGCAACATGCGAGGTGATGGTGATTTCTCGGTAGTTACCACACACCTTCCTGTCTCCTTTCTTGAATATTGCCAATATTATTCCCTTTTTCCAGGCTTCAGGTACTTTCTTCTCTCTCCACACACTCCTGAGAAGTCTGTATGTCCACTGTAGTCCCACTGGTCCTGCCGCCTTGATCATTTCTATTGCCACTTCGTCCATTCCCACAGCTTTCCCCATCTTCATCTACTTTACTGCCCATTCCACTTCTGCCATTGTAATGTCTGGTTCTTCTTCTATTTCTTCCTCCACCGTTTTGACTGTTTGCGTAACTTCTCCGCATGCCTGGCGTCTCACCTTCAACAGCTCGCTGAAATATTCTTTCCAGCTGTCTGTTATCTCTTCTGGTTTTGTCAATATTTCACCTTTTTGTTTTTCACGAACCCAGTGTTCACCTTTTCATTCCTTCTGCTTTTTAAAATTCCAAACAGCAATTTCTTTCCACAATGTAAATCCTCCCTTATTTCATGAGTGAATACTTCCCAGCTTTTCTTCTTTCCCTCAGCAATTACTTTCTTGCAATCTCTGTTGCTTCTATATATTTTGCTCTATTTTCTTCAGTCTTTTTTGTTTTCCTTTCCTTCCAAGCTTTCTTCTTCTCTCTTACCTTTTCTTTCACTCGATCATTCCACCATTTTGTCGCCTTTTCCCGTACCTTTCCTGATGTTCTACCCCATGTTTTCTCTGCACTGTTTACAAATGCACTCTTAAACTTTTCCCATTCTTGTTTCACGTGGGTAATATCCGTCCTTGGTATCTGTTCTTGCAATTCTCTCTTAAACTCTTCTGCAACCTCCTTTTCCTTTAGTCTCCAGACCTTAATCTTTCTTTCCCTTTTTGCTGGTAATCTCATGACCTATCCTAATTTTAATTTTGCTACCACTGCCCTATGGTCTCCTCCAAAGGCTTCCTCTGGCATGGCTGTGACATCCATTAGCTCTTTCCGATGCCCTTTTTTGACTAATACGTATTCTATCAGAGTTTTCGTTCTTCTATCTCCCCATCCATACCTCGTTATCTTCTGACTATTTTTCTTTCTGAACGCCGTATTCCCTATAATTAATTGGTTCCGCTGACAGAAGTCCATTAAGAAATCTCCTTCTGGATTTTTACTGCCATAACCATATGGTCCCAAAATCTCCTCTCTTCCTTGTCTGTATCTTCCCACTCGTGCATTCAAATCTCCCATTACTATTATTTCCTTATCCTCTATATATTTTTCCACATCTTCTAGGAATTCTTCTAAGTTCTCTTTATTCTCCGTTTGTGGAGCATATACTTGAAACAGATCTTTTGTACCTGTCTGGAACTGTATCCTTCCTATGATTATCCTGTCACTTATCTTCTTCACCTCCTCCACATACTCGAGGACATCCTTTCTTATAATCATTCCTACTCCATTTTTTGTCTCTTGTCCTCCACTGTAAAACAGCCTGTATGCTTCCTTTAGTTTTCTTTCCCCTTTCCTTTGCATTTGGTTTCACTGAGACCGAGGATGGCTATATCCTTCTCCATCATGAAGTCCACTAGCTCCTCAGTCTTGTCCGTCAGGGTTAAGATGTTGACTGTCCCTATTTGGATATATTGTGATGCTGGTCGCCCATTTCTCACAGCTCCCCCAGCATCTGAAGAACTGCGCGTCGCCTGCTGGGGACGCCCTAGCATTTTCCGAGGCTGAACCATATTTGCTTTCATTTTAGGCTATTATTAACCCTTTTGCTTTCAAGCTCTCAGCTGATGGATGTGTCAAAACTGACAGCCGTATTTACCACACTATGCACACACTTCTTTTAAAATTACATGGAAGGCATACCAATGAAGATATCAACATGAAAGATGGTAAACGTATAGAATATATATCACATATTATTACTGTAAGTAAGTCATGTCTCTAAACCAAAAGGGTTTAATGTTAAAAAAATAAGAAATGTGAAATCAAAATTACTAGTTTCAGATTTTGAAAGTTTGGAAGTAATTCTAGAAAATGGTATTTACAGCCCAAGCTTGTTATTCATGTCAGTAGGAAGGCTATAATATTGTTTACTAGCATAGTAAATATCAAGATTCCATGTGCATTAGATCCAAGGATAAACTAACATGTTAAAATGATATAACACTGGAAAATGTCAGCCATTTTTGCATAAAACACAGGTTTCTTATAAATAATATGTAGCACTCACCTATGCAGATATTACTGCATCATCATTATCCTCTAAACTTTCCGATTCGGACAGAGTAACATCATCATCACTTGAATAATTATAAAGATATTCAGTGATATCATCTTCAGCTAAATGAAGTCTTTCCACAATGTCACACATGGCAAATAACTAGGCCTAATCTAACTGAACTATATCTAACACTTCACTATAGTCGGGGACAGCTAAAATGAGTTACTAGATCAAGACAGGGTAGGCAACATTAACAGCCGTCCCCTATGCCTAGGTAAATGTTGGTTTATGGTTGCATTTCTTGAAGGTAAGTTGTTTTCAGGTGCGAGCACATTGTCGCCAACCCTGCTTAAAATCCCGCCATCTCCAAAGACCATAATACCAGTAAAATTCCTTACGTCACAGTTGCCGACATGTTTCTGGCAATAACTCCCAGAATGCATTTTTCACAAAGTCAGCCAACATTATAATTACGACTGTAACTAATGACTTATTATTTAAATAATTTCACAGTTTTCTTTGGAAATTCAAGTCTAATGAAGTTGTAACAAGTTGTGCAAGGTAAGTACTAGTAATATACATCGATTAAAACAGTTTATACAGTTATTATAGACTCTTGATATGTGTGTGTCAAATCCACTTGTCTGAGATGTTTCGAAGCTTTTATTTAATTAATTTTTGGATAAATTCTTATTTAGATTTCATCATGACGCCTAAAAAATACGAGAACAAGATTGGAGATGGATTGGAGTAACTCTACAAAGATCACTACAATTTAAGTAAGTAGGCCAAGCCTCGACCTACACATTTAAAGTACAGAGTTATTTAATCGTTGTTTTATTTATTTATTTTTATATTCAGTCAGAGCACAAAAAACGTAATAAAAAACCTTAATGGTCATTGGAAATTTTGAAATAGTCTTCCGACTGCATTTTCCGTATAGGCCTAATTCAAACATAACCTAAAATATAGCCTATGTAAGTTCTCTCTCGGGAATGTATTCTTAGGTTCAATGCGCCTTCTAATATAGTAATGTATATTATTCTCGACTTCCAAATGCCGTCAGCCATAATATTATAATACATTGCACATGTAACTCTTAAGCTTAAGTCTATGATTCAACAGATGACCTCGTAGTTCCGCCCCTTAAAACAACAATAACTAACTAACTAACACTCGGTTGGTGGTAGTGAATGTATTGGTGATTATTTATGAAGCTTATAACTTATGTACTTGGCTACTGACCTATAGCCTACTTAGTAGTAGGCAGATAAAATATTTATAATAGGCCTATTTTTATTTGTTTCAGTCATGGTTGCGACAGAGTAGTGTGATACCCTTCAACGAACTTCAAGGGTTGTGCAACATGAATCAATCATCATTCTGAAAAGCCATATACTCACATGTGCATGGTATATGCACTACGCAGGAGTCACATATGCAAATTTTCAGAGAATACCAAAAATATCTCATAGCTCTCTTTTAGTTCTCGACATAAGTTACTGCGCCACTGAATGTCTGGGTGAAAATTACTGATGTACTAATGTTGGGTAAGACAAAGTCATTGTTCGCTACTTGGTTAGATGACACGGTTTGGGCGAAGCCTGGTTGCAATAAGTTATAAATATTGGTCGCAGCTATAGCCTACTTGTATTATTAATTCTGAATGAAAGTAGAAAGTGGCTTATACACCAGCATCGGACATGATTGTGACTGTATGCTGTGATGGCTGCGCTAGAATTAGTAGGACACAGGTAACGATATTTGTAGGCTATACATTATACGGTAATAGAAAACGAAAAATTTCATAGATCTCGTGGGCCTATACTACACAGCTTAGACATTCTTAAAATTCACGACACGTGAATAATGAAATAAAAGGCAAAACCATTGGTCTGGATAAAGATTATTGATGCTTGACTACCTCCACTGTGCATGACAAAAACCGGAGGTGTTATATATTAGCTAACGCGGCCCGCGTTACCTCAATTTTTCATATTAAAGCATTGTTGTTGTTTCTTATGGCTAGCCCAGATTCCAATCCATCAGCTTTCCTGCATTCCAATAGAGTTGTGTGAGGTTTCCTGAAGTTCTAGCAGTCGCATCAAGTTTGTTGCAATGTGGCAGGTGCCCCTTATCCATTTTACTTCCAGGTTCGTGACAAAGTGTGCATTTTTCAGATCTCAGGATGTTCCAAATAGGATCACGACTTATATAGATGGAATTCCAGCTGAGTCTGCCATTTTCGCTGTTAATTATGCACAAGTACAGTATTGCCAATCCCACACTTACTTTGTATAAGCGCGGTACTATGAAACAAAATAGCGCCAAGTTTGAACCAGTTCGCAATGGATTGTGCCAGCTGTTTTATTCTAGACCAATAATTGTTAATTCATTAGGCCATACAAACACCCCTGGATTTTGTCACGCACAGTGGGGGTAGACACGCATCAATAATTTTCATCCAAACCCATGGTTTGTGCCTAGACCAATAACTTTTAGGCAGTGAGGCGCTGGTTTTGGCGATTAGTTCGAAACATGAAATTCTTGCGATCAGCGTTCATTACAGTGGTAAATACTGTTCTACATACAAAACAAACCTAACCTGGGGCTTATGCCCAGACCTCCTTGCTTGTAGTGCAATCGGTAATTTTCGTCCAGACAGTCGTCTAACCAAGTAGCGACCAATGGTTTCGTCCAGTCAGTCGTCTAACCAAGAAGAGCTCGTTTATTTCTTTTTCTCACATAATTACAACATTACATGTGTCGTCTAATGTAGGCCTATTTAGTATCGGATATGTTGGTAACTAATGACGTCAATGTGATCGCTCACTGCGGCAGTTTCACATACCAAATATGCTGTCGAACATGGCTGCGGTTGTTAAATATACAATAAATAAAAACACATGTTTAAGTGATTTAGCACATATATCCGGTGCAGAAGTGATCAAGGTTAGTAGTTACAATTGATAATGTCCCCCTCCCGCCAAAAGATGACATAAGGTATGAAAATGATATATTATCAAAGTGAAAGCGAAAAGAAAAAAGAGTGATAGATGGTACAGAATTAATCTGAAATTTCACTACAGTATATGTCGTTTTATAAAAGGGCATAGCGGGTGGGTTACAGACAGTGAAGGAGGAAACATCTATTAGGACATCACTTCCATAATTATTATTCATCATTACACAAGGTATTTAGGCTAATTTAAGTATTCTACTTGGTTGATCACTCCTGAAGTGTTACCTCTATTACGTATGTCGTTTTGCCTTGAACATTTTTGGTTGAAGGCAGGCTATTATTTTATTTTAGAATATGCACTGAAAATTTGATGTAATCAGCGTAACCGCAGCCTTCGTAAAGAGGTTTACGCAGGCCAGCGCGTATCCCATTTTTGAACAGCTGACTGCGGTTGACTGTAGCGTTGGGGATCTGCACCACTCGCGCTGGCCAACAGCGGGGCGCACTTGATCTCGGTCAGTGATAACACTATGTATTGTATTCGTCATGATAATGCTATTATTATGATCATGTAGAAATGAGTGGAAGTGTAGAGGACGTACCCATTCGCGACAACGCTGCCTCAGTTCAATTCCCTCTTATATATTCCGCTCTCGTAATTTAAATATCTCAGCTCTCCACAGAAAATTGTTTTGTGTTGGTATCTTATAATTATAATTTTCAAGATATTACTCCGTCGATAAAGCTTGCCTTTCAACGCCTGTACTTAACTCGTCAATTTCTCAGTGAATTAATTGAATTTTCTACAAGTGGCTTTTAATGTGCCGGTTGATGAGAGGTCAGGAGACTATTCTACCAACCATCTCGCGTTATGCGGCTAGCATTTTTTGGCAGTTGGTCCAGGTTCAATTTCCAGCTCTGTCAAGAAATTTTAATTTTGGTCTGAGGGATGGAACAAGGCACACTCAGCCTCATGAGGCAAAACTAAGAAAAGGAGGGTTTGATTCCTATCTTAGCCATCTTGGAAGTGGTTTCCACGATTCTACTCCTGGCAAATGCCGGGATGGTTCCTAAATTAAGGCCATGGCCACCTCGTTCCCAATCCTCATCTGAATAATAAATGCACACACTAATCCAGCCATGACAATAATGCAGGTTATCAGACAAATTCCACATGCCCAAGTACACAGATCTACATGACCATGATGTCACAAAGCCCCATAATCAACCAACTGCTGCTTTCTACCATTCCAAGACGAAATCTTCGAGTTGCCATTAGTCTAATGCCCCTAAAATCCACGACTAGTTCGAATGGTTTTAGGCCTAAGCATTGGATCAACCATCTTCTTGCATCTCAATAGGGATTTGCCAACAGGCTTTCAACAGCTTGTCTCAATTCTGCCTTCATATATGTACCAAGTAGGGTACATTTGTCATGTGGTGACTGTTTGTATATGGTTTCTTGTATTCGTAAGCAGATCGAGGTAATTTCTTCGTGTCTTTATACATAAGTAATAAGTTTTACTCGTTGATGGAGTGTAAAATTAGTAAAAGCAACGTATATTGCTCAGTTTACGGCTGTAAGTCGATGCATAAAAGAGGGCTGCGGATATAAGTTTTCATCACTTTCCAAAAGATGTAAATAGCAATAGCCAAAAGGTGACGATACCAAATAAATACGGGCAACAGGAGGGGGTTGGACCACTCACTACTACACTTACTGACGACAGGACGGGTTGTTCACTGTTTCCGCCGAGCCAAGCCGTACCAAGGCAGCTAGGCCTACACCAGCCGACTACAGCCAAGCTTCATCAGTCAGGTATCCTTCCCCCTCCCTAGTTCATTTCCAATTACCCTACCAACCGCCATCACCTCGCTCTGCGATATCCGAGCCATTCCACTACGAGTCATATAGGCCTAATTTGACTTCGCAGGGTAAATATCTACTCTGCGAGAACCTGCTACCAGTCCGATATTCTACACCAAACCCACCAGCTAACCATCTAAATCAAGCAATTCCTGTGTCCCCCGAGCTTGAATACAAGTTAAACTCATCCCTTCGCCCTACCAAGCAGCAAATAATTTCTACAGTCTATGGTACAGTGAGCAAACTCAAATATAGCTTTTAAAGTAACAGCGCCATGACTCGAACTGCTCAAAAACAGATACCAGCAGACAACCGATGCTTGATAATATGCAATTGACACATAAAATCCAGTGGAACACACAAATTAGGACACGTGTATCGCACAGTTATACATATATACAATTGAAAATAACACTGTCATTATTTTAGGGACCACATTTACTGATTATAACCGAAAAATAAAAAGTGTTCCATATCAAACTCATGTTATTGAGTATTTTTACCCTACTTATCCAGACCGACCACAGCGCTCCAAGTGTTAGTTTGAGTTGCCAATATATGCAAGAAATGAGTACGGTACTTATCAAAAATAAAGAAATAATAAGCTAATATGTACCCTACTATTATATTTCTCTCCTACTCCTAAATCCTTCTCTGAGCACTCATTTTAAAACAGAATGGTCTGCATTTTTGGACTAATTATAAAAATATAGCCTATAAGAAGAAATGAACATGCTCATCTTTAGCTCCCTGGAGAAAATAATTGAGTAAGTATTATTAATGTTTCTGTTCTTATGCATTTTATGTGATGCTTTAAAAATCAATCTAGAAGAGATAATTTAAGTTAACTTCACTACCATAATACTGCTTAAGAGTTACTGTCGAGGACTGATGACCAAGATGTCCCTAACTTGAGCAAGGACTGCTTCACAACTTCATGTAAAACGTATTTTCGTAAAAGAGCCTTTACTTAGTTTGGATCATTTGCGATACGTGTTACATGGATGTGTGTGTTGACTTTTTGGTGTTAAATGATGTAAGTTGGCAACACCAAATGTGGGGGCCATGTTGGTTTTCTAGTAACTTATTTAAGGTGTCCTGGACTATATCACTATGCACCTAATTTCCTAAGAAAACTATTTAAATAATGAACTAACACACAAAATAAATATATTGCCTACGATATATTATATAATCACGTACGAAAACACAAGAGAAATGAACGGAAGATTGCCGGCGACCATGATGTAAACAAGATTCGGAACTCCAGTGAGCACATGTTTCAGACTCTAAGATCATCGATAAATACGGATAGCCGGAAGTTCCCGTGGAGTATAATGTGAGATACAACTATACTCTTCTTATTCCGTGCAAAAATGCTGCTATCTGGTACCCGTGGGCACCGATAGATCGTTACCTTGAAAGCCAAAGGGTTAAGATGGGTTCGCCACTCCCAAATGCATTTTATGACCTACTGCCAGGTATGAACTAGGCCGCTCCTAACATGGAGAACAGACGCCTTTTGTAGCCGCTCCTCTGGAGTGCAGACGGTATAGTTCAGTCAATTTGTACTCTAAAGGGCCGCTAGTGGGAAAGTTTTGGGGTAGTTCTGATTTCTGTCATTTTATATGTATTTTGGGGTGCTGAATCCGAATCTGAGGTTTGCGGACAAAATTTCGTGACGCAACATTGAAAAAAAAACGAAAAAAGCAAAAATATCTGCTTTTTTCCGTTTTTTTGCCTAAAACTCGAAAACTATAAAATTTTAGCAGAAGGTTTGTTTACAGAAATTAAAGTACTTAAGATTCTCTACAAATATCACTACTTAGTTTTTTTTTCAGACCAACCGTTCGGTCTCAAATGCGAGTTGAAAATTGGCAATTTTCAGCGGTCTCTGCAAAACCCACTTTTTAGTTTTTTATTGATAGGCTTTCTGTTAATTTCACCTAGTTTTTAAGTTGATTTCAATAAAGACTGAGTCACACGGAGAATTCACGTTCGGATTATTCTTTTTATTGTTGAACAGCTACTATAGCTATATTGAAAAAAAAATAAGCAAAATATCTTAGTTTTAAAGGCTATTCACATTCCAATCGGCAGCAATGTGCTAACTTTCTGTAGTATGTATGTAGCCAGTAGCACCAGCACACACTAGCGCACTATAAACTGGTTACTGGATGGCACCTCGCACACACACACACGCGCGTTCACAGACACGGTACTTCTCCCGAAACGAGCCAGTTTGTGAGCGTGGGTGGCTCGGAGCGGCGGCGCCTGCGAATGTGTACCTACTTGCGCGGCCCCGTTTCCAGTTTCTTTCCATTGTTTATAAACAATAATACGATTTCTACAAGTTATGTTTACGTGTGGTGATAAAATGGCTTCTGACGTGTGTTTTATTTGTAATAAAGTACTGGATAATGATGTTGAAAAGGTGACGACGGTGCGGGAAAAAGGTTTGAAGACATTTATTGAGTCGAGCAAGAAGAGGAAGGATGATCATCATGTTCAGCTAAGTAAAAAATCTACAGTTGAGGTTCATGAAAAATGTCGTAAAAACTACAATCATGTAAAAATAATAACCGCTTATTTGAAGAAAGTTGAGCTGCGAGAATTTTTACGTTACGAACTTAGCCCCGATCCTCTTGCTATTTTTGACGAGCATGGGATGAGGAAAGGAACAAAATCCAGCTTGTACAACGCTTTTACACCGACTGAACAGACTAACTTGAATGATACAAAATATGTCATACGTTTTTTTTTTTTGTTATACCGGGTCAAATGGTGCCACGGTCAGACATATGCAGAAATTTGCAGCAGTTATGTATCATATGTCAAATCAAACTACAAATCAAGTGCCATTGTCATTTACGACGGCTATCCTGACGAGGCTTGTGATAGCACCAAGCGCTTAGAACGATTGAGAAGAGCACAAAGAAAACAATCTGCTGCAATATCATTTACAGAAATGATGGTGCCCACTGTCCGCAGGATAGTTTTCTTGCAAACTCAAAAAACAAGAGCCGGTTAATATATATGTTAATGGAGAAACTTCATGATGCAAAAATTGATTCAAAGCAAGCTGTGGAGGATGCTGATATCCTAATTATCACAACAGCTCTTGAGATGGCCCAGTCAAACGAACATGTGACAGTGGTGGGGGAAGATATCGACATTCTGGTCATTTTGATTGGCCTGTGTAGTCGTGATATAAATAACGTATTTTTTCTGAAACCAGAAAAAGGAAAGATTTCGCAAAGCCTCTACAACCCTCATCTGGCTGCTGAAAAAATCCTATTAGACCATATATTATTCCTGCATGCGATGAGTGGTTGTGATACTACTTCTGCATTGTTTAATCAGGGGAAACTGAAATTTCTGAGTCCTGCAGAATAACAAAGACTTACAACCAGTCATTGAAGCTTTCAAAGACCCTAACGCACATCAAGATGAGATTGTCACCGCAGGAAACATGTTTCTCATGGCTCTATATGAAGAAAAAAAAAGAGACCAGTCTGAACGATTTGAGATACAGACCATACGTAACCTCATCATACAAAAATAAGACCAACATTGCCTCATTACCCCCTACCGAATCTGCTGCACGAGAACATTCACTGAGAGTTTACTATCAGGTGCAGCAGTGGTTATCCAGTCAAGCCACACCTGACGAGCAACAAAAAGACCCAAGTGAGTGGGGGTGGAAAAGAACTAGTAGAAGTCTCGTGCCAGTGCCAACCACTTTCGACCCTGCACCAAACTCAATACTACGGTACATTTCATGTAAAAAAGGCTGCCAACGCAATTGTGGATGCAGGAAGGCGGACCTTCATTGTTCCCCAATCTGCACATCTGTCTGTGCGACAACGTTGAGCCCCCGGAAGACAGCTCTGACATAGACATAGAAGAGACTGAAGAAAGAGACAGAGGTATGTCGAATCTCAAAAGTTATTTTGTATTCATCCATCTCTCCTTGATAAATAATCACAAGTCAGTGTCTCACCACCTCTTTTATTTTCCAGGAGAACGACCCCTAACGCTGACGATGGAGCAATCAGACCCTGAGCCAGGACCCGATGCCATCGAAGAACCTCAGCACGATGCGGAAGGTATGTTTAATCTCACAATCTATTTTGCAATCCTCATCTCTCCTTGAGAAATGACACCACCTCTTTCAATTTCCAGAACAAGCAGAATATGTACCGGGACCCATCGCCACCGAAGAACCTCAGCCAGGACCTTCTAAAAGACAACGGCTCATATAATTTTTGCATATTATAATTTTTAATATTATTAATAATTATATGATCATAAGTAACGATATCTTAAGTTTTATTTTGTTCGAGTCCTACCTTTCTTGATACTGAATTTTAATAATTTCGATTCTCTTTTTTTTTCGTTTTGATTACTTGTGCAGTAAACTAGGAGAAATTTATCAAATAACAGCATTCTAATAAAAAATAAAGTTTTGGAATGTAAAAATTGGGTTTTGCAGAGACCGCTGAAAATTGCCAATTTTCAACTCGCATTTGAGACCGAACCGTTGGTCTGAAATAAAACCTAAGTTGTGATATTTGTAGAGAATTTTAATTACTTTAATTTCTGTGAACAAACCATTTACTAAAATTTAATAGATTTCGAGTTTTAGGCAAACAAACTAAAAAAAAGGAGATTTTTTTGCCCTTTTTGCAATTTTTTCAATGTTGCGTCACGAAATTTTGTCCGCAAACCTCAGATTCGGATTCAGCATCCCAAAATACATAAAAAATGAAAGAAATCAAAACTACCCCAAATCTTTCCTAGTAAAAACACAATTAAACTGAACTACTACGGGTGTCCATAATATGGACAAATATCTTTTACTCTATTAGCCCCGAGCACTGAGTTGCCTCTTCCGCCTACTTTGCTGTACCGAAGGACTCCTTCACCACCGCAGATGCCGTTGAGGTCTTCACTCATACCGTGAGCTGGGCTCTCCATATTTATAACCCCTGGAGAGAGGGTGTCCCACTCCACTACTATACTCAGCAATTACACTGTATAACATTACACTATGTGCTGTTGCACCACACCGCGACCCTCCACCACCAGACTCAGTAATAACACTGTATAACATTACACTACGTGCTGTTGCACCACACTGTGACACTCCACTACTAGACTCAGTAATAACACTGTATAACATTACACTATGTGCTGTTGCACCACACTGTGACCCTCCCGGATTTTCTAATCTCCTTTCTAAATGTAAGTCTATCTAGAATGTCATGTTTTTGAACCGTTTTCTTCCATTTTTAGTTACCCCCCCCCCCCCCTTTCTTTTCTTCTGCGTGCCAATTATCGGAATTGTTCTCTTTTCTTCTTGGTTGTTACTGGCCAGAATAACTGAGAAGATCAGTGGACATTTCTATAATTACTGATCAAGGTTCTTTATAGTAACTTTTTGCTATACCAAATCGTGATTAGTGGCACCTCTTCCCCATTTGCTTCTCTGTTTTTCTGTTACCAGGGACAACCCCTTGTTTGTCTCTGGGCAGTCTTCTGTTTTTTTCTCCCATGTAGGTTTTTTTTGAGCTCCCGCTCCCGTTTTTGGGATGCCTTGCTCCGTTTTTCCTTCTATCCCCTTTTATCTACGTGATTTGGACAATAACTTAAGACCTGAGAGAAGATCAGCTCTCGTAACCCATGAGTTATCAAGACTCAACGTTGACATTGCTGCTCTCAGTGAAACTAGGCTATCTTCTGAAGGCAAGATTACTGAATCTGGAACAGGATATACCATCTTCTGGAAAGGAAAGGAGGAGGGTGAATGTCGTATTCATGGTGTGGGCTTCGCTGTGAAGACCAAACTGGTAAATTATCACCAACTTACACTCATTGCAATCGGCGAAAGGCTCATGACTCTCTGCATACCACTCTCAGGAGGTTCCTTTATGACACTCCTCTCTGCCTATGCTCCTACCTTAGATTCTGATGATGAAGTAAAGGCTCAGTTTTATAATCCGCTAAGTGAAATCATCTCCAAGGTACCATCTGCAGATAAACTCATGCTCCTCGGTGACTTCAATGCCAGAGTTGGGAAAGATCACAGGCTATGGAATAATGTGATAGGCAAACAGGGACTTGGAAAATGTAATCCCAATGGACTGTTGCTTCTTGGTCTTTGTGCAGAACACGAACTTTTCATAACCAACACGCAGTTCCGGCTACCTGACCGCTTCAAAACCACGTGGATGCATCCTCGTTCCAAACATTGGCACATTCTTGATTATATCATTACCCGGCAATTTGATAAGGAGGACACTCTTATTACCAGAACAGCAAGGAATATAGACGATTGTTGGACAGATCATAAACTTCTTATATGTAAGCTCAGGACCTAAACCACCTAGAAACATCAAAAATTTGCCAAGAAAGAAGTTTAATACATCCAAACTTCAGGATGAATCCATGTACAAACATTTTGGAAACAGGATCGTCACCCAGTTATCAGAAAACCCAGTAACAAATGATATTCAGCAAGAATGGGCCACATTACAGAAGATTATCACACAGTCAGCTGAGGAAACCATTGGTTTTATAGTGTGGAAAAGACAAGACTGGTTTGATGACAACAATGAGGAAATTCTGTCTCTCATCAATGCCAAAAGGAATGCCTATCTTGCCCATCTTCAAGACCCAACCTCCAACACAAAGAGAGATAAACTACTGGAGCTCAAGGGTAAATGCCAAAAGCAGATAAGGCAGATTAAAAATACTTGGTGGCAACAGAAGGCTCAGGAACTGCAGAGACTATCGGATGCTCGAGACTTGAGGAACTTCTATGCAGTACTCGTGGAACTATATGGACCATCTCGCTCATCATCAGGTACACTGAAAAGCGCTGATAATTCTACTACCTTTACTGATAGTCAAGAAATCTTGGAACGCTGGAAGTAGCACTTCTCCAATC
The DNA here is from genome assembly GCA_946902985.2 of Meconema thalassinum. NCBI lineage: Eukaryota > Metazoa > Arthropoda > Insecta > Orthoptera > Tettigoniidae > Meconema > Meconema thalassinum. Next base: position 87,924,077 of record OX336393.1, read on the forward strand.
TCCTAAATCGTCCATCAGCAGCTGCTGAAGACTTCCTTTGTGATGTGCCGCAACAACCTGAACAACTGTGGTTGGCAGTACCTCCTACTTACTATGATTTCAGTGCAGCTCTCACCCAATTGAAACCTAGAAAAGCACCTGGTCCAGATAACATCCCTCTGGAACTAATTCAAGCCGGAGGTCGTTCCCTCAAAACAAGGATTTTCACCCTTATCCTCAGAATATGGGAATCAAGAAAGGTACCTGGAGACCTAAAGAATGCCACTATCGTCACTATCTTTAAAAACGGTGATCGCAGTGTTTGTGGCAACTACCATGGTATATCACTGCTATCAATTGTGGGGAAGATTCTTGCAAGAATTCTACTTAACCGCCTCAAGGTTATCTCTGAGAAGATCCTCCCAGAGTCACAATGTGGATTTAGAGCTCCCAGAAGCACAATTGACTTGATTTTATGTGTGAGACAGCTACAAGAAAAATGTAGAGAACAACGGAATCCACTCTTCTTAGTCTTTTATGACTTGGAAAAGGCATTTGATTCGGTTCCAAGACCAGCCATGTGGGCGGTGCTGAAGCGGTTTGGTTGCCCTCAGCGATTTGTAGATCTAATCAAGGCTCTCCATGATGGCATGACAGGTCAGGTTTGCCATCAGAATAAGATGTCCGATGAATTTCCTATTACCCATGGACTGAAACAAGGATGTGTACTGGCTCCAACACTTTTCGCGCTGTACTTGGCTGCAATGCTTTATGATTCACCCACAAACATCCCAGGTGTGGAGGTCAAGTATCGTTTTGATGGAGGACTTTTCAACCTAACTCTTCTCCGCTCCTTGAGGAAAACTCGGGTTACTAAGGTTACTAAGAAGTTGTATGCAGATGATGCTGTGTCACCAACTCTCACACCAGAAGAGCTGCAAGAGTCAGTTAATTGTTACAAAAGTGCATGTGATCGCTTTGGTCTTACCATAAATAACAATAAGACTAAAGTCTTGGCACAACCTTCACCAGGCACACCTCTTCCGCAGTTCAATATCTCCATCTCAAACTTGCCATTAGAACAGGTAGACCACTTCTCGTACCTGGGCAGTACCATTTCTGTTAGCTGTACCTATGAGCAGGATGTGGATAAGAGAATTGGCGCAGCCCATGCAGCATATGGACGATTAGCGAGCCGGGTCTTCATGAATAAAGATCTGTCCACGACTACAACGCTTATGGTGTACAAAGCAGTAGTAATTTCTGCATTGTTGCATGGCTGTGAAACGTGGACCCTTTACCGACGTGATCTCAGGAAGCTTGAGCGTTTCCACCTTCAAAAACTTCGATCAATCCTGAGGATTAAATGGGAAGACCGCATTACCAATATTGCTGTTCTGGAAAAGGCTCAAATCAACAGCATAGAATCATCCATAATAGGTCACCAATTTAGATGGATTGGTCATGTCCATCGGATGGATGATGTGAGAGTACCTCGTCAAATGCTATATGGTGAGTTATGCTATGGCACCAGACTTCATGGTGGTCCTAAGAGGTGCTACAAGGACCAATTTAAGCAGACCCTGAAATTGACAGGTCTTGATTCACAAACCTGGGACATGCTGGCTGAAGACCGCTCAACTTGGCGCCGTACCATCTCGGATACTGTAAAGACGTTTGAAGGGGATCGACGCACACATGAAGAGGCCAAGCGTCAAGCTAGGAAACTTCGAGCAGCCCAACCATTTCCTCCTCCAGCAATACTATGTGACTTGTGTAGTCGCTTGTTCCATGCCAGGATTGGACTCTTTAGTCACCGTAAGCACATCCACAAACTAGACTGAAGGAAGAAGATTTATACTCGGATTCGAGTTAAAGCCAATAATGACGATGATGATGATCTACGTGTTTATAAAGGTGCGCGTACTGACGTAAATTTTGTTTATTTATCGTAATCCTGATATGTCTGACAGTCCCAGAGTCCATCAAGGTAAGTCTCGACTTACTTCCTTGGCATGTGTGAGTGTGTGCGTGAGCCTTTTATGGAATACTATGGTGTCTCACCTGTTTAGTATGTCCATAGTGTGTTTGTCTGCTTCCTTGAGTGCTTCCCGTTACCTTCATCTTCCTACCTTTGTCCCATTTGTTTTGTGTGGGTATTTTGGTCTCAGTTTACTGAATGGTATCTTCGCCCGAAGTAAGACCTATACCATACGCCTCTCACATCTTACCTTATTTTGTCCATAGATTATCTCATGATTGCGTCTTTTCACGCAAGTCTTCGAGTCTATCTTATTCCCTTTATCATACGTATCTTACAACACTGCACTCAACCTGTTTCCCCTTCCTTTATAGTGTCCTATTTTGACGGATTTCTCTTATTTTGTTGTGCGTTACCTTTCTCGTAATTATTTATTTACTCGGTTGCTTGTCGCCTTTTTATTTTGTCCATTTACGTCAGTTTTACGCATACTTTTCAAAATCCCCCACCTCCTCTGTTCCTTCAGGGCTATTCGGGATATGGTTCGTGTCTTTGTCGGTATGCCCATTTTTCCTGACTTCCTTGTCTAGCCCCTTTAATCTTTATTTTTCCCAATTTAACTTTACTCAACATGAGTATACTTTCCCTTTAATGTATCCCTCCCCCTTGCCTTTACCTCCTATGTTCATGACATTAATTTCTCGATCATTTCTCCCATTGTCTTGGTTAATTTCATATGTTTGACATCACCTTAACCTTACTTCTAGCATGTATCGCTTCCTCGTCTTTAACCGTTGATTGATTATTTGATCAATATACTATCTACCCACCTTATCGGCGCTGTGTCTGAGTATTTTATTTAGACTGGTGTTTGGATTATTATTCTACGTTATGTCTTGTGATTGTCGGCTAGGCCCATGATTCATTATGAGTACGGCATCGAATCGAACTTGCATTCACTGCCACGTAGATGCACATTCAGTCCACGCCTCTGATACATTTCTCTCCACCTTATTTACCATCAGTTGGGTCAGTCTCCTTTCAACACCTAGTCCTGTTTCATGGGCCCAGCGCAAGACCAAAGATGGACGTTTTGAAATGATTTTGAATCATATAATAAAAGCTGTCGTGGTGGTCTGAGTCCAACAACAACCATAGTTGGGTGATAATGAAACTTCTCTGTTTATATATTTATAATCGTCGGGGTGTATCTAGCGTTGGACACGCAAGGAATATAAGAAAAACAATGCCTTTATTACCTTTCTTTATGTACATGTGGACCAGCTTCCTTTTACCTGAATCTCTTGTACATTGTCTAACACCATAAGCAAGATTCCACTACCTGCATCTCTTGTACTATAACACCAATCTCTAGACCAGAGAGACCAATTCCCACATCACTTTTTATAAAAGCATAGCTACCATATTCCCCTGGCATCAATCAATACAACATTTCCATTCACATACCAACTAGGCCTAGTTTCATTCAGCATATAACAGCATCCATCTTCTCTCAAAACCTCACTAAACAGCTGATCCCCATGGCAACCGTGCCATGTCAAGGAATCTTGACCTCAACAGGTCAAAGCCACCTGCCACCCACTGACGGAAGAACACAAAGAATCTCTGTGCCACAACACATAAGACCCTCCATGGTCCCCCACCAACAGGTGGCCACGGCTGGTAAACTGATAAAAACAAAAAAACTAAATAAATGAATTGAAAGAAACAAGGATCCTCTATAACCCACAAATGTTAGGTTACAGTTTCCACTGCCGCAATGACAACTGCTTGAAAGGTTAAGACTGTTCATTGGTAGGCATAGCGATGGTCTCGATTCGAAACTGTCTCTCTATACATAACTTCACCTAATTTTCAATTCTGAAATGCCATAGGAGATCTACCTAGGCCTATAAATATCCATCTATTTGTGTAAGTTGGCGAGAGACAACTATATCGTTCGTTTTTTGTTTTTCATGGGTCGAGAGTTAAAAGATGGAGGTGAATTGTTGTGAAGAAGAAAAAGTACAATCAGTAAGACATTAAGGAGGATCACCAAGATTTTTATGCAAGCAATACATATTCCTTTTATTCACAGGATTAGCTTTGAAACAAGGTAAGGTCTGTATCATATACTTTTATCCCCATTTCCTGCAGATGTGATGGAGAACATGTATAACGTCAAATGTGAAATTGACACATCTAATAATATCAACGTGTCACGAACATCGAAAACTAAAGACTCAATGAATTCTAGATGGTTAGAATTCGATCCTTTATTTTCCACGTCCATTATCCCTGATGTCCGTAATGTAAACTTCCATAGTGGAAATGTTGCTAACATCGTGAACAAGTGGAATGTTCGATACTCGGGGGAGGAAGGCACTTCCTCGGTATTTGAATTTACTACACGTATTGAAGAATTGTGTGCATGCTATGGTTTGGTTCGTGACAGTGTTGTTCAATGCCTCCCTATGCTATTATTTGCAAACGTCCTGAAATGGTATCGTCTTATACAATACCCTTTCAGTTCATGGTGTGGATTTGTGAGAGCTTTGAAGGAGGGATTCACCCCATCAGATTTTGAGTACGCTTTAAAGAACGAAATCTACTCGCGTACTCGAGCATTTGGTGAAAGCATCGATGACTGTGTTACTGCTATTCGAACCATGATATCCCGCCTCCCTGTTTCACTGTCATTACGTGAAACTGTTGACACTGTATTTCGTAATCTGCACCCGGCGTATAAACAGTTCATTCGACGTTCATCGGTATTAGATCTTGAAGGCATCCTCGTCCAAGGACGTGAGTTTGAAGCAACTTCCCAATTGTGTAAACAATATTCTCCACCTCCACTGCCTTCAGAATCTATGTTCCCAGAGTTAGCATTTGGCATCGATGAGAAAAGTAATGAGACTAATATCCCTACATGTAAAAGACGTGGCAACTCTGCACCCGTTCGTTGGTCAACATTACAATCTAACAATCGAGGCAATAGCTCGCCCTCTTTTGATATTTCCCGTGGTGTTAATTCACATGGATCTAATGTTCGCTTTAACGCTGTGAACCAAGTCCAAGATGGTACTTCCCAATCCAACTATCATAGTTTAAATGTCCGTGCTCATGTAAATGCTACCCGGTCCTCTGTACGATGCTGGTACTGTTTATAAAGCTCACATGTTTATCGTGAATATTCGGAACCGCAAAAACAGAAGTTTTGTTTTGGTTGTGGATTACAGGGGGTAACTAAACTGATCTGTCCTCGCTGTAACAATAATGATCAGTTGGGAAACTAGTACAGCCTTGTGATGAGGAACCAGATCGTGAGGCTGTGAATAACTATTTCTGTAAAGATTATACTTCCGTGGTACCTGATGTCCCTTTCGCAAAAATGGTTCAACCATGGGTTCACCTCTTCATTTCCCGTCTGCCTTTCCCAGCTCTTTTAGACAGTGGTGCATGTCGTAGCTCATGCATAGTTCCGTTGTTGAGAAAATTCCTCCCACATGTATACGTTTACACACAACCCGAAACGACTTTGTCTCTGCCTCTAGCAATCCTATTTTTGACAATGAAACCATATCTTCGTGATTTTTCCTGGGACCATGAATTTCATGTCATGAGCAACTTAGCAGCATCTATCCTGCTGGGTTCTGATTTTATGAAAAAGACTAGGTCATCCCAGGTTAGACTTCGGTGATGACACTTATAGCTTTCTTTTCTCGTCTAACCAGAGGTTTCCTTTCGAGAATGTTATGCTGGAGTATTTAATGTCCTACCTGAGAGTGTGGTACAGTTTCCTCTCTCCTTGTTTTCTGATCAACACCAGGTTTTATATGATTTAATGGGTGAATTTTCTGACGTGATCACTGATCAACTGGGAACTGCCGTTGGATATGAATGCAAATCGATTTGACTGATTCTATCCCTGTGAGGTCTGCACCATTTCCTTACTCTCCGCCCAAACTTTTAGCCATGAAGAGACATGTAAGTGACCTTTTAGAAAGACATGTAATAAGGCCTTTCAAGTCTGCTTAGACTCGCCTGCCTTCTTAGTTCCTAAGAAAGAAAATGAGTTTCATCTTCTGGTGGATAATCGACTTTAAAATAAGAAGGTTGTATTTGATAATTTCCCACTTCCTACCTTAGAATCTGCTTTTCAACACTTTCACAATGCAAACTATTACTAAATTATAGATTGAAATTCCGCCTTTTATCAAATTCCTTAAGATGAGCAAAGCCACAAGGTTACTGCCTTTTCTACTCCCTTTGGGTTGTTTGAATTTCTAAAGTTGCCAATGGGAATTGCTATCGGAGCCCAAGTACTTAGCCGCGTACTGGAAGACCTATTGGGAAATTTGAAGTTTCAGTAAGTTTTCAATTATCTCGATGATCTTGTAGTCTACAGTAGCACTTTTGAAGAACACGTCGGTCATCTTCGTGAAGTATTCGGGCGTCTAAGACGAGCAGATTTAACTGTCAATCCTGGGAAAAGTTCATTAGAGTCCACCCAGATAAAGTTTCTAGGTCACGTGCTGTCTGGTGAAGGTATCTCAGTTAGCCCTGAACGTGTGAAATGTCTACAAGAACTTCCCCGTACTACTTCCTTGAAATCCTTACGTCGTGTGCTGGGAATGTTCACCTTTTATTCCAGGTTCATAAAACATTTTTCTGATATTGCCGCCCCTTTAAATGCCTTGAAGAAGAAGAATTGTACTTTCGTTTGGGGACCCGAGCAAGAACGTGCCTTTGTAAGCCTGAAGGAATGTTTGTCTAGTGTTCCTGTATTACATTCACCTAATTTTAATTCAGAATTCTTTCTGCATTGTTATGCGAGTGACCTAGCGGTCTCGAGCGTGCTGAGCCAACAAGTGGATGGGAGATTTGGTCCCATTGCTTTCGCTAGTAGAATGCTGAATGACCATGAAAGAAGTTACTCCATTTTCGGGAAAGAGAGAGTAGCTGTAGTGTTCAGGTGTGAACGGTTTAGGAGTTTTCTGGAGCATAGACGTTTCACTGTGTATACTGATAATGAAGAAAGTGGAGTCCGTCCCATGTTAAGAAATTAGGTCGTATTAATCGATGGATTTTACGACTATCTTCCTTCAATTTCGATATTATACATGTGAAAGGCAGTGTGTGAGAGTTCTGTTGCTGACTGTCTCTCACGTATGTTTGAAGAAAATGTTTCTATTCCCGTTCCTTCTCCTCCACCTTCTTCAGAACCTCCCGAACCTGTGTTCCTACTACAACACTGTCCCTGGTCTTTCGTGGATATCCGAACCTTTCAAGCTGAGGATCCATATTGTATGGAGTTACGTGAAAAGATGTCGAGCAAAGACCCCCATGTTCCGACTTATGTATTCGGAATGACTTTATCGGGTACACATTACCTGGATCCTCGCTCCTGAAGCTGTTCGCAACATGCTTCTGACGTATTACCATTCCTCCACCTTTGGTGCACACGTTGGTATGAACAGAACCTTCAGAAATATCTCTAGCAAGTTTTATTGGCCTTCGATTAAGTATGATTCCTTTGGTTTTGTCAGGAAATGTTTAACTTGTCAACGTTCCAAACCTGCGCAAAACACCAAGGTTGGTCTGCATCAAGCAGATATTGTCTCTCGACCTGGAGAACGTTTATTCATCGACTATTTTGGTCCTCTTGTCCGATCAAAACTAGATAATCAGGCCATTCTCACTGTTATAGATGGTTTTCTAAATTCGTTTGGCTTTACCCCGTGAGAGAAATTACGTCAAGAACTACCATACACTTCCCGAGTAGATATATATTTGGTGTATTCGGACCTCCCAAATATCTTGTGTCTGACAACGCTACGGTGTTCAGATCAAAGGCTTTTGAGACCAATGACTTTCAATTGGGGGTATTCATCATGTATTCCTGTCTCCCTATCGCCCCCAAGGAAACCACGTAGAACGTTTTCATAGGAATTTGAAGGCTTGCATTTCTGCGTTTCACAGCGCGGATCATGCTTCTTGGGACGTGAACCTTCAATATTTCTGTCTTGGCTTTAACACTTCGTTCCATTCTTCAACCCAAACCACCCCTGCCGAATTATTTCTCGGTAGGACCACTACTGCTCAGGTGGAACATAGAATACCTATCTGAGCCTTCGAGACATTCTTCTGTGCTCCAAAAATGGGAGATTGCCGTTAAGCATTTAAGGAAGGACTGCGGTTACTTTTCAGGTGAATGATAAGGTGTTGGTGAAACTCCACTCTGTGAGCAACGCATTTGCACAGATCTCTGGCAAACTTTGTCTGCGATGGTCAACTCCACGCATTATTAGTTTTCTCACGCCTGTCACCGTGGAACTCGTAAGTGATAACAACCTGCAGCAAGTGTCTACTGCTTATGTTACTCAACTGAAGCATTTTGTATGTTAAGCCACTTTATCTTTGTCACAATTTTTCGTTCCCTCTTATGTGTTTACTTTTCTTGTGAATTGTATTCCGGTTACTTTTCCTCTCCCTTCAAGTTTACGTGCGATGATGCCAGATAGCTTTGCTATCAGTTATATTAACCAAATTCTCTTTCAGGTTATTTTTACGAATATTATTTGATTAATTGACGTGTAGTCAATTTTCCCCGTTCCTAATCAGTGTTTGTCGGAATTCTTCGATGGTCACCACTCAATTTTATCCCATTATTAGATAATTAATATTACTCTCTATTAATCTTTCTTCTTTTAATTAATTATGGATTTCAGCCCTCTACTATCCTACTTTGGGGGACTAACGAAGACTGCTGTTTGATATATATATTTATTTCTTGTAATTTTGACGAGGAAGCTAGTTTTTTTTACTTATGTTATTTATTCGATTTAACTTTTATTATCCTTGTTTAATTTTCCATTCTTTGGTTTTTATATTTATCATTAAATATTACCTGTTCATTCCACCTTTAATGACGTAAAATGTGTTTGATTCCGCCCATCACCCCCTCCCTTTTGGCTCCATCCCGTCACGTTTTCGTGATCCCCCCCCCCCTCTTCTTTCTCAGTTTTTGTTGATGTAAATTTTTTTGTTCGTCTGCTGAGTTGGACGCAACAAAAATTTTGTCAGAGTGTGGGGGAATCTGAAGCGTTTTCTTCCACTTTTAGTTACCCCTCCGTTTCTTTTCTTCTGCGTGCCAATTATCGGAATTGTTCCCTTTTTTCTTGGTTGTTACTGGCCAGATTAACTGAGCAGATCAGTGGACATTTCTATAATTACTGATCAAGGTTCGTTATAGTAACTTTTTACTACCCCGAATCGTGATTAGTGGCACCTCTTCCCCTTTTGCTTCTCTGTTTTTCTGTTACTAGGGACAACCCCTTGTTTGTCTCTGGGCAGTCTTCTGTTTTTTTCCTCACATGTAGGTTTTTTTTTGAGCTCCCATTTTCTGGATGCCTTGCTCAGTTTTTCCTTTTATCCCCTTTTATCTATGTGTTTATAAAGGTGCACGTACTGACGTAAATTTCGTTTATTTATCGTAATCCTGAGATGTCTGACAGTCCCAGAGTCCATCAAGGTAAGTCTCGACTTACTTCCTTGGCATGTGTGAGTGTGTGTGTGAGCCTTTTATGGAATACTATGGTGTCTCACCTGTTTAGTATATCCATAGTGTGTTTGTCTGCTTCCTTGAGTGCTTCCCGTTACCTTTACCTTCCTACCTTTGTCCCATTTGTTTTGTGTGGGTATTTTGGTCTCGGTTTACTGAGTGGTGTCTTCGCCCGAAGTAAGACCTATACCATACGCCACTTACATCTTACCTTATTTTGTCCCTAGATTATCTCATGATTGCGTCTTTTCAAGCAAGTCTTCGAGTCTATCTTATTCCCTTTATCGTACGTATCTTACCCCACTGCACTCAACCTGTTTCCCCTTCCTTTATAGTGTCCTATTTTGATGGATTTCTCTTATTTTGTTGTGCGTTACCTTTCTCGTAATTATTTATTTACTCGGTTGCTTGTCGCCTTTTTATTTTGTCCATTTACGTCAGTTTTATGCGTACTTTTTAAAATCCCCCACCTCCTCTGTTCCTTCAGGGCTATTCGGGATATGGTTCGTGTCTTTGTCGGTATGCCCATTTTTCCTGACTTCCTTGTCTAGCCCCTTTAATCTTTATTTTTCCCAATTTAACTTGACTCAACATGAGTATACTTTCCCCTTAATGTATCCCTCCTCCTTGCCTTTACCTCCTACGCTCATGACATTAACATCTCGATCATTTCTCCCATTGTCTTGGTTAATTTCATATGTTTGACATCACCTTAACCTTACATCTAGCATGTATCGCTTCCTCGTCTTTAACCATTGCTTGATTATTTGATCAATATACTATCTACCCACCTTATCGGCGCTGTGTCTGAGTATTTTTATTCGAAGAAGAGTCCATTGCAGGTTCCGTGTTGACATTTTATAATTCAGTATAACAAATTTCAAAGTTTCCGCCTAATCAACACTCATTTATTATTATAGTTAGCGTCTTCTGGGTACATGTTTCGGAATTTATTCCAATTCCTTCTTCAGCCCTTTATAATTCATATTAGGAACATCATTACATAGACCAAAAAGACCTCGTCCATGTAGAAACATATCACACTAATATTAAAATACTATAAAAACTAATTAAACACTTTAAGACATGACAAGCTTATGGACAATACAAGGTAGGCTAGGCACTTGACCTACCTACATCGCATTGCACCAGCAGTCACGTCGGTAAGTTAATCCAACATAATTTGCTCCATGCAACTTTTCATTATTTGAAAGTCATTTCCTTAATTTTTTGTCTCAATTTTCGCTTCAGGTGTAGGAGCCGATCACCCAGCACCATATCATGACATTGGCGCTTTGCTTTTAAATCGTTGCTACGTAAGTCCAATTTTTTAGGGCGTCATTTAAGTTTAATTTTTTTTTTGTTTTCAACATATTTCAAACCACCGAATGATTTCATTTCCGGTCCGTGGAGCTCTCAGCACAAGATAACACATCCATTTAATGTGCAAATTCCAAGTCAAGTAATCGAATGAGTTTCCCCGTTTTATTATCTATAAAGCACATGTCAGCGCACTTTCAAGAAAGTGCCGGAACCAAAGTTTCCACTTACGTCAACATTTACCCACCAGTACAGCAAGTTATTTGGGTCATGGACTCTAAAATAATGTGCTCTTTGTTTTTTGTTCACAAAAAGTGATTAACGACTGTGCAATTTGACCATCGCACACCTAACAAGAATGTGCATCATAGTGAATATATAATTAAGTGGTTATTAACAGCAGGAATGTTTTATTGTTTTATTTGTTTGTATTGTCCATAAGCTTGTCATGTTTTAAAGTGTTTAATTAGTTTTTATAGTATTTTAATATTAGTGTGATATGTTTCTACATGGACGAGGTCTTTTTGGTCTATGTAATGATGTTCCTAATATGAATTATAAAGGACTGAAGAAGGAATTGGAACAAATTCCGAAACATGTACCCAGAAGATGCTAACTAAAATAATAAATGAGTGTTGATTAGGCGGAAACTTTGAAATTTGTTATACTGAATTTCTGAGTATTTTATTTAGACTGGTGTTTGGATTATTATTCTACGTTATGTCTTGTGATTGTAGGCTAGGCCCATGATTCATTATGAGTACGGCATCGAATCGAACTTGCATTCACTGTCATGCCTCTGATACATTTCTCTCCAACTTATTTACCATCAGTTTGGTCATTCTCCTTGCAACACCTAGTCCTGTTTCATGGGCCCAGCGCAAGACCAAAGGTGCACGTTTCCACTGCCGCAACGACAACTGCATGAATGGTTAAGACCGTTCATTTTGTAGTGTTCATTTGTGTTAAATCCTTTCTCACTTCGATGAAGCAACTAATTTACATTTCGGAATTTTTGTCAGCATGGTCGAATAGTTATTTTGTCAATCTTTCCTGGTTCATTTGGATCAAGTGGTCATAAAAAGAAATTCTTCTCTTTCTGAGAATATTTGCTAATTAAATATATTTAATATTATTATGTACTAATTAAATAAATCTGAAATTAAGTACCGAGTTTAACTAGTAGGCCATGTTCTGGCTTCCAAATATTACTTACGTCAAACTATTTTAGATAATTGTTTGAAGTTTTAGCCATGGGACAAAACAAAGTTTGTACTTATATCTTCTTCTTTCCTAGCGTGTATCTCTCGATGGTGCAGGGTCCGCTTGTTTGGTTGCTGTTCGCCACTTCTTCCTGTCAAGGGCATCTTCAGGTTTACGTCCACACATCACAAAGTCTTCCTTGTTCTGTCCAGCCATCTTTTCTTTGGACGTCTACGTCTCATATTGGAGAGCAGTTCTTGCCACAGAATTCTCATCACTTCTAGTGACATGCCCATACCACCGAAGCCGTGCTTCTCTCATTTTATCAGTAATGGCTGCAACTCCCATCTGTTTCCGGATCTGTTCATTCCTGACATGATCAAGACGTGTAACACCCATGGACCAACGTAACATTTTCATCTTCATGCCATGTAGGGCTTGTTCATGTTTGGTTGAAGCTGGCCAACATTCTGTGCGGTAAAGTGCCACTGGTCGTATCATGGATTTGTAAACTTTCCCTTTCAAAGGGATAGGTACTTTCTTATCGCACAGCACTCCTGTGACTTGGCGCCACTTCATCCACGCTCGAGCATCGAGAAGCGTTTCGCCATCTGAAGTGATAAGGGAACTGAGATATTTAAAGTGTGTAGTTTTAGTGAGATGATGCTCTTCAATGCTTATGGTACCGTTGGTCTGTGTACCACATTGCAAGTATTCAGTTTTCCCTATATTGAGTTTCAAGCCATTTTTGCTCAGACATTCCTTCCAGCACAGAGTTCAATTTTCTAGATTTTCGCGAGTTTGATCTGCGAGAAACACATCAGCATATAAGATCGTCCATGAATGAGGTGTCTGAATGTCAGCTGTCACCGTATCCATGCACAGAATGAACAGAAGCGGCGAGAGTGCTGATCCCTGACGAACTCCAACAGTGATAAGGAAAGCAGGTGAAATTCCAGCTGGACAGCATACCATACTTGTGACGTCGCAGTAGAGGGACTGAATACATCGGACGTAAAATTCAGGGATTTTGTGAGCTCGAAGTGATCCCCAGATGAGCTCATGTGGCACCCTGTCAGAAGCCTTCTCGAGATCCAAGAATGCGAGATGTAAAGGTTGGTTTTCTCTCTTATGTTTTTCCACAAGTAGGCGTACAGCATGGATTGCGTCGGGCGTACCAACCCCTTTCACAAAGCCAGGAGATGCCTGGATCATGCAGCACAGACGACTGTCAAGAATACGCTCAAAGACTTTCATTGTGTGGCAGAGCAATCGAATTGGACGATAATTGAAGCATTCGCCAACATCTCCTCTACCCTTCCAAATTGGGATGGTAGTACTAGACTGCCAATTTGTAGGTATGCAGAAGGATACGATTGAAAAATGCCGTAAGAATTTTAGCACCAGGATATCAAAGCAACTTCCAGATTTCAGATGGTATGTCATCTGGTCCTGTCGCTTTGCCATTTTTCATTTTACTTACAGCCTTTAATACCTCTTCTTTGGTAATTTGAGGTACAGGTCCTGCAATTGGATCGCTGGTCAATTCAGGTGTGTGTGGACACTCTTCATTACACAATTCCTTGTAGTATAAGGTGGCAACAATCAAAAGAACCTGCGCAAAGCCCACTTCCCCGCGCATTCACTCTGAGTTGATGTGCGACGTCACAGAGGAGCGGTAGAGGGGGTCACATGCTGTCTGGCTGCCTTACCGAACACACTGCGGAAATACGCTGACAAGAGCTTCGAGGCCAATCCATTTTCGCGCTGTTATTATTTTCTCAGTTTTATATACGTTTTCTTTATTGTAGTCCTATAATCCCTTGTCGTATAGCGTGTACTTTATTTGTAAATGTGTTTATGTATATAGTGTTGTGTACCATGCTATTCTAGTAATAGTATCATTTGAGTTTCGTTATGGCTTCTACTTCGAAGTATGGTAGCAAATCTGGACGACCATTAAGGGGACAATGTAGAGAAATAGTCTATAACGTAACTGCTCACCTACGAGAACAGAAAACCGTTCATAAACTCAATTATAATGTTGTGGCTTCAACAAGTAAAGCAACGGGTGTTTCAAAGTCATTCGTGAAGCGTATAATAGCGGAAGGGAAAACGTCTATGGCCAAGGGTCGTCTGCAGTTTTCTACACCTGATGCATTATTTCATGTTGTTAATATTATAGCCTCTGTGTGTGTACGCTTATTGGAACAGTATATTTCTATAGTTTACAACTAGGAAATCATAAATACTGTATTTTCATTTAACTCCGCGCTTAATACTTTCGCTCACTTTACATTTACTCTCGTTCTTTTAATTGCATTGCGTTTGCAGCATTAATGAAGGAATAACCTCAATCGAACAGCTGGCTGCAGGTACTTACGATGTGGTATGTGATGGCGATTGACAGCCAGCCGCGCCCGGGAACAGTTACGAATGCTTTACGTGATAAGCGCTTTTTTTTTTCCGATGTCAATGAACTACGACCTACTGTATATCCGTTTTACGTATCGGCATGATGGGTGAAAATCACTGACTGGGCTATTAATTATATTATCATGGAGATAGCATGTGCAACGGATTCTTGTCAGACGTAATTTAAGAATGGTGAGGTGCATGGAACACAAAGACCACTTCTATCCAGTCTAAAAACACTTATAGTGGGCGATGTATTGAAGATATAGATATGCTCTCCCGGACTTTTCTGTAGAACTTTTCATGCTGAACAATTCTTACGCTCATAGTATACTGATATTTTTAACGGTTTGCCCAGCGTAAGCTTAAGAAGCGCACGGACGCGAAGTTCTTTTCCCGACCTTTTCACTGAAATCGTTACTGCTTGGCTTCCTTTGATCATAAATAAGTTATTTTCTACAGAAAGTTTCCTCGAGAAATACTTTACAGAATGGTGAAAACCGCATCAAAATCCATCCAGTGGTTCTCTAGATTACCTGTGACATCCAAGAATCGGGGACTCTGTTTTATACCAAGTAGAGATTGTCGGGGGAGATCGGGACGAGCCGATGTGAGCTGCGCGAACCGAAGTAGCCGAGGGTTCTTTTGTTTGTTGTACCTTTATAGTCATGCCATCGATGTAGTATGGCTGTGGGATCCCTAAGAGGCTGGTGACTCGCATCTGTAATCTGGGGTACATGTCCAATATCTTCCGTTGCTCGATGGCGGGAACTTGCAAGGCGGTAGATCTTCTTAGTACCTTCTGACGTATCAAATTGGTTGTACAGTTCTTGATAATGGTGGCTTTTTACTCTGGCAACAGCGTGTTTTGCAGCAGATTTCAGCATCTTATACTGATGTAGATCTTCATCAGCCTTGTTTGGCGCCAAGTTTTGAAAGCTTGCTTCTTTGCTTTGATGGTCATTTGAACGTCTTCGCTCCACCACCAGGTCTGTTTATCAATAAAATGCTTTCCCTTCTTCGTTATTCCGAGGGTTTCAGTTGCTATTGTGTGTACCTGGTTTGTGATTTCTCTCCAAATGGCCTCTGCTGGTTGATCCGTGTTTATAGTAACTGTATTGAGCCTTGATGCAAATTCATCCTTCTTTTCATCAAGCTTCCGCCACTTTATCCTGTGTGGACTGTTCTGATTTTCCCAATTCCATGTCTAGAACTAGTAATTTATGCTGTGGTGCAATATTTTCAGATGGGATTACCTTAGCATCTCTTGTCAGTTTAAGATCGTGCCTTCGTATCAGCCAGTAGTCAATCTGTGTGGAGTATTCACCACTGGTGTAAGTGATAAGATGTGTAGGTCTCTTCCTGAAGAAAGTGTTGACAAGGACAAAGTCATGAGCTTCTGCAAAGTCCAAAATCTTGCACCCAACTTCATTTCTCACTCCAAATCCTTGACCACCATGACACTGCGCATATCCATGTCGGGTTTTTCCCACATGACCATTGAGGTCTCCACCAAGAAAAATATATTCTTCTGGAGCTATATCCAGAACGTGAACACACAGTTTCTCCCAAAAGTCCTCCTTTTCAGTTACAGGGCATCCAGTTTGGGGAGCCTAGCAGGAGATTACTCGCAAAGTTGTTGTGTTCGTGTCAACCTTAACTGATATAATGCGCTCTGACATTCATTTCACTTCAACCACAGAGTCGCGTAGCTTCTGACTTATGGCCACTGCGACCCCATTTCTGGCAGAATTTGTGCCATGATAAATAATCTTGTAGCCTTCACCAATGTCTTTTGATTTTGAGCCCTTCCACCTTGTCTCTTGTACAATGCGATGGTTCTTGAGAGTATCTGCAAGTTCACGGCTTCTTCCAGTGAGCGTTCCAATATTGAGAGTGGCTAATCGTAGTTCGGGGACTCGCTTCGTTAGCCCACTCCGTCCATAAGCGGGTAGCCCTTGCCCATTTCTCACGTCGCTCGGGCGAGGGTGACGCGCGTTGCCAGCGGGGAACGCCCTAACCTTTGAATTCATATAAGTATGCGTAACAACCATAATTAGACGAGAAATGTTCCAACCGGTGTGTCGCATCACCTGACGTCGGATTTTATCAGGCCGCCCCTTACCTGGAGAACAGACACCTTTGGTAGCCGCCCCTGACCTGGAGTACAGACGCTACCTAATGGATTTCAGTGGCATTTCCTCCACTGAGGGTCCATCACCTGCCTAAGAGAGCTCCTCCGTCCGAAGCCGTTGACCCTCTTAGGGAGTCGGGTTATTTTCCGCTGCCCAACATTCGGCGTGAAGTTTGTATTTATATATATACTGTATATTACATCAATCTAAATATTGGTTTTATCTTTAAAGTGTGTCACTATTAAGAAATTGTGTCAATGGTAGGAACAATAATATAAGGTGCGTTCAAAAAGTAACGAGCCGGAGGCTGTAATGTGCAAACCGTCACGACATCGGCTAATCGTGGCGTGTGTAAAGAGGTGTGGTTCCGACCAGAGCATGGAAGGTCACAACCCGTCGCTAGAGGGCACGTGTGCACGTCACGTGACGATACAAAGCGAACAGCAGCATGCATCAATCGTCCAACCAAGACCAAGACAGTAGGCCATTCGACATGCTTCCTGGTGTGGTTGAAGACTGTGGGGCACCCATTTGGCGCACACTTCCGACGCTCAATCCGACCACGGCGGCTATGGCGTTAACTGTCACTTGGCGGTCCTGGGTAATGAGTGCATCAACCAGCTGGACGTTGTCATCGGTAATGCATGGGGATGCCCCAGACTGGGCATCATCGGCTAACGACACCCGTCCTTCCCTGAAGCGCTTGTGCCACGCCTTGACCCTTGCAAGGGACATGCAATGTTCGCCGTACACTTGTGACATTCGGCGATGAATGTCCGTTCCCCGTACTCCACCTCTTTGCTCTTCGTTTGACGCCTCCATGTCACTGTTTGCAATGTGACTGGCAGCGCTGGACGATTGATGCATGCTGCTACTCGCTTTGTATCGTCACGTGACGTGCACGCGTGCCCTCTAGCGACGGGCTGTGGCCTTCCACGCTCTAGTTGGAACCACACCTCGTTACACACGCCACGATCAGCCGATGTCGTCACCGGTTTGCGCATTGCAGCCTCCGGATCATTTCTTTTTGAACGCACCTTATATTAAAACTCAGCAATTCTTCTCGGTTTATGCCGTGTCTTGTACGGGGTTCCACCCAGGGACACCAAGATAGGCTCATCAGCGGGCTCTTGGTGTCCGTGTCTGGATCCCCACAGGAGTAGAAAAAAATATTATTTATAAAAAGGTGTTATGAATTTGAACCACAGACACCATATAAAGCAACAAGACCTCACGTTGTATTTTCTCAAATAAAGCAAGGTCTCTCCGTTTAAAGTGTTCAGTCAATTCCTGGGAGGAGGGAGGTATTGCTGTTTAATTTTAGTAAGTGTAGAAAAGGAGATAGCAAATAATAGCACATGTTTCTTTAGCTCATTTATGAGATGATGATGATGATAATTGTTGTTTTAAGGGGCCTAACATCTAGGTTATCGGCCCCAGCTCATTTATGAACACCAGCAGCTTGTAGAGAAGGCCATTCCAAGCAAAATAGAATATTGCACAGGTCTTCTTTTATTTTATAGTGTGTTAACGTCAAAGAAAACAAAACCATGTTTCTGCGATGGCCCCCTCATGCTATGACGTAGCCGTCCCCACTACATAAAAGGATAGTTGCAAGGCAAAGAATACCTTGCATTCTGTCACGGCCTCCTCGAATACCCCACTATGACACTAGTCACGCAGCGACATTTAAAATAGGAGGCCGTGGAAATCGGAGACAGTCGCTCTAGCTTGGCCAGTGAGAAATGTCACCATTGGGGAAATCCCAAACCGAGTGACTCTTGATGCGCTACAAAGTCGCAAGCTTGGCCTCAGCCTAACATTGCTAGCCTAAGTATGGATCAGTTAGCCACTGAGATTCTCAGTTTGGTGCCGAAGACCTGCAAGGTTCAATACTTGGTGAAAACATGGACCATGGTGGATACAGCTTCACACTGACTGGGCGAGGTGTTCTTATTTCATAAGATACAAGTATCCTGCATGATCACAAGTCGTTTTACTCATTGCTGAGTATCGTGGCCCCATGAAGTAAGTGGTGTCATCCCAGATAGTTCCCTGCTTTTCTTAAAGCCTGCTGAAGATGTAACTGGTGATCTTAACTAGGTCTATCCACCTGCTCGCTGCTCTCCCCCTGGGTCTTATGCCCAAATTTTCTAAGTTTACTCCGTCTCGTCTCACAGTATGTCCAAAAGCCTATCCATACTCTACATAAAATGATTGACTCCCTCTATGAAGGCCAGAAGGAGATCCACCTAGCTCTGGCAATTCCCTTAATCCTTTCCTGTTTGCTGGGTTTGGAATCAGCAATTAGCCACTGAGATTCTCATAATGCCAATACATTGGGGGGGGGGGTTGAAAGTGAATATCCCTAATGGGTACCTCGAGGGGTTGAGGGGATAGTGATGCTACTTGCAGCTTGAACCACAAACTCATTTTCCAATGAGGCTTCAAAGGTGATTCTGGTATCAGCATTGTAGCCCGGTTAGATGTTGTGGATTCACTGTACTAACTGGTGTTGCAGGAAACGTGAAGCAATGGACTCCAATGAACTTGTTTCACACAGGAAAGTACAGGGTGTATCAAAATGAATATCGGGGTTTTAAGGCTTTGTAGTATTTATTACAGTTAATGTTCAATTATAAATAGAATACATTAAATGAAAGAGCAAGAGTTTTTTCTACAAGTGTTCGTACCTATGCGCATGCACTGGTTCCTCCATCTTCCGTTAGAAACGCTAGTAGCCAAGATGGCGACTAGGGAGCATCTGTAGTTACAGTGCAACGTCTGTTCCATATTAAGTTCCATTGTAATCCTCCGGTGATAATAACATCCGTAGATAGTATTATCAGTTTGAAGACACAGGCTGTCTTTGTAAAGGGAAGAGTACCGGACAACCATCAAAGATTGAAGAACATGTTGAACGAGTGAGAGAGTCTTTCACGCGTAGCCCCAAGAAATTAATTCGGAGGGCTGGTCGTGAATAAGCAGTTCCAGGAACATAGCAGTTGTTGCAACAATTACTCAATGTGTGTCGTGTGACGAATGGTACTCACATTGAACACTTGTAGAACAATCGGTTTCAGTTGTTCTTTCATTTGATGTATTATTTATAATTGTAAGTTAACTGTAATAAATGCTACAAAGCCTTAAAACCCCGGTATACATTTTGATACACCCTGTATATCCACTACCTGGTGATGGTGGATATTATTTATGGAATTCCGCACATTCCAACACAAAGGTTATGTATAGTTATATCTTAATGCTATGACCGACATATGCACGTTATAAAGTAATGTACTCATAGATAATGCTCTCACAACCACATTATGCATTGTAATACTACACACACTAGATGTTTTCCAAGGTATATTTAAGGCTTGAACAAATATATTTTTTATCTCCAAGGGAAAATCCGAAGCACAAGAAGGTTTCAGATCCTGGATTGCATCAAGATTGATAAATCTTACGAGCTGATGAAACGTGCCACTGAAGACCGGATAAGGTGGAGAGTCTGTAATATGAATATAACTTTTCCGCCAAATCAATACTTGATGGTGTGTTATTTAATAGTTATTCATGGTACATGTTTCGGACTATTTTCAATCCTTCATCAGCCACATTGTTTACAAAAATGGATGACATCACATCAATAACACTGAAATTCACTATAGGCATAAGATATACAATTGCACACTCACTCATATCATGCATAAATACACTGAAGAAAATGGAAATTGCAACACCATGAAGGCATTGGTAGTTTGTGTTGATTTTCAAGATATGGAATGATGCCATGTAGGTATGTAAAAGAACAAAGTTTCAGACCCATTGCATTGTTGCTACAGGTCTCCCCACGTGATTGGTCGCAGAGGAATCAACTCCAGTATACAGACTCTGGTGTAGCATAGTTGACTTGTAGTCTGTGCAGTGAAGTGTTCCCCATCAAACATGCCTCGACGACAGAGAAGAGCACACTATCAACAACTGTCGCCGTTTGAGAGGGCTCGGATAATTGGGCTGTGTGAGGCTCGATTATCGCTAAGGACTGTCGCTGCACATGTTGGCCGACAGACATCTATGGTACGTGTATGGCAGCAGTGGTCAAATGAAGGTACCCACACTCGTAGACCTGGCACAGGCCCAGTGCGACAGACAACTGTGAGAGAGGATCGCCACATCATTCGGATGGCCCGGATGGAACCCCATGCAACAGCAGCGCAAATTCGAGCAGCTGTGGCACCCCACGTTACACAACAAACAGTTGGTAATCGCCTGCGTGCAGCTGGCTTACGATCCCGTGTCCCTACAGAAGGTGTTCCATTGACCCCCCACAACAGCGACGTGTAAGGCTGGCCTGGTGTCGAGAACGATCGACGTGGATCGGCGAATGGCATAGGGTCGTCTTTAGTGATGAATCGCGCTTCTGTCTTGCCCACAGTGATCGCCGGAATCGTGTGCGCCGACGTACCGGGGAGAGGTGCCGCCCAGACCTTATTGTCGAGAGGCACACAGGGCCAACACCAAGCATTATGATCTGGGGAGCTATTGCCTTTAATGTGAAATCACAATTAGTGCTTGTTGAGGGCACTATGACTGCTCGACAGTACGTTGACAGGGTATTCAATCCAGTGGTTGTCCCTATGATGGCGAACATTGCTAATGGGATGTTTCAGCAGGACAATGCCCGGGGTTCACACTGCACACATCTACAGAGAAGCTCTCCACGACATCACAACCATACCTGCCAACTTTCAAATATAGAAATCCAGAAGATCCCAAAGGGCAAAAATTTTACGCGTACATTCGTCGCCAGGTCTTAAAAATAGCGAGAAAAGACTACAGGGAACGAGATTACAACTCTTGATGATGTGAGACTATCTAATTCTCTGTGCCAGTTTCCAAAAATATTGCAATTACATCAAGAACACATAGTCTATAATTGGGAACAGTTCACACACTACACAAACATGAGCTTTCCTTAACTTTGATCTTGCAAGTTACAGAACACTGGCTGTGGTGGGAATCGAACTCACCTCTCTTCAGTTCTTCCTCACGAAGCTAAGCAAACCAGGTTGGAGAGGAGAGATGAGAATGCGAATGTTTCACCTTTCCGTGATTGCTTAATACAAGGAAATTCTGAAGGGTATGCCTCCCTGAAATACTGATGATATTGTTTCTTACTTGAATTCATCACAAAAACACTAAATCCCTCAAAAATTCATCACACAATTGCATGAATACCAGAACTACAGCATGCAAACACCGCTTGAAACCAAGTTTTCCCGCTAAACAGTTGAAGCACAAAGAGCAATATAAATGCAGCAATAACCTGCGAGATATGATTATCGATAGACAGTTCGATCGACTTTCAGCGTAATGTCAAACGCAAGGAATTAATGACAAAAGCGCAGCGATAATGTGCGAGACGGGATTATCGATAAACTTATTGGTCGATTTTCAGTCAAATTTCAAACACTCGCATCTCCGAATAGCAGCCATTATCGAAAATCAAAACTGAAATGAGAATTGGATGCAGAAAACGGAAACAAGCTAGGGAGTTGAAAATCCGGAAAAAACTATGTTAATCCGGACAACCGGAAAACACCCCAAAAAAAAAAATCCGGAAATCTTCCAGGGAAACCGGAAAACTTGGCAGGTATGCACAACCTTAGAATGGCCCGCCAGATCCCCGGACCTCAGTCCTATTGAACATGTGTGGGACATGATGGGTCGACAACTGGCCAACCGTTCTTAGCCACCCACAACTCTGGAACAATTGACCCGTGCAGTGCTGCAAGCATGGGCCACAATTCCTCAGGAAGCGATCCAAGGCCTTATTGACTCCATGCCTTGCCGAATTCATTAATGTATTGCAGCTCGTGGTGGGCACATCCTGTATTGATTGTTGTCCAAACTTGCGGTCAGAGGGACCTGAAAGTCTAATCATCGAATCACAACCGAACACTTGTCCTGCATGTTCAATTGCAGCAATGTAGCACCACTCCTTCTGGGTGTTGCAATTTCCATTTTCTTCAGTGTACATATAAAAAAAAAACTCTAAAACACTATATAAAATTAATATCCCCACTTTCCGGTCTTTTGGCCAATATCTATATTGACCACTTGGAAAACAGTAGCATTAGCAAAATAAAGGGTATAAGCTACTGGTTAAGGTACGTTGATGACTTATTTTTAACAGTAGATAATAAAATGAATAGCATTAATCACATTGCAACAACTCAACCAGATCGACAACAATAGTAAATTCACTACCACATCAGAAATTAACCAATCCATATATTTTCTGGATTTAACTGTTACAAGAGTCACTAAGCATCTGCACTTTGATATATATATTATAGGAAACCATCTCAAATGCACTCCACCATTAGAAAGGATTCCATCCATCCAGCAAGCCACAAGAGAGCTGCTTTCAGGGCCTTCATTAACAGAGCTTTAAATTTACCCCTCTCAGAACAAAATTTGAAAAAAGAGATTTCCACTATATATCAGATCGCCAAAGCTAATGGTTTTAACAAATATGTCTATTCCAGTCACAAAATTGTAGCCCATTAACAAGGACAAACCGTTTGCAATATTTACATATGAAGCAAGTAATCAATTTTAATCTAAATCAGTCAATAAACAGGACAAATTTCAAAAATCAGGTATTTATAAAATAAAATGTAAAGATTGTAATGCCGACTACGTTGGTCAAACGGGACGTAGTTTCATTATAACATACCTTGAGCATGTTAATGTGGCAAGACATAGAAAATTTTCGGCAATTAAGTCACATGGTAGAGCACAATCATAATCTCCAAAATTGATGATCTCGAAATATTACACTACTGCAGCAAAGGGGCCATGTTAAATATATTAGAACTAGAAATAGACCAAGCCCTAAGAAACAATCCGTCACACAACTTGAATGAAATTAATTTCGATAATAACATTTTATACAATACAATGACAGATTAACTTAAGTCATGAATATCAAACGTAAAAAACCTCCTTAGATAATTATGTTTTCATATAGCCAGGCGCTATGACAGACCGCTAGCACTTCTCCTCCCCCCCTTCCACTCATTCCCTTCCCCGCTCCAGTCTTGCGCCTCAGTGTAGCAGCCGGCTTGGGCCTGCATGCATTCCAGATAACCAACTAAGCTCGCCTCCCGAGTTTGTTGTGATTTTCGCGAGAAGATTTCTCGGGGACTTCATTTGACGTGTTTTCGCTTATTTCTTTCCTTTCTTTAATAGAGGATTCCATTGCAGCCGGGGTTGGAATGAGCACAATGTTCTTCCATTCTCAGTAAGTTGACGTTTTTTCTATATATTTTCAAACAAGATAAATTACATAAATGTAATTCTTCTTTTCTTTCATTTTTGTAAGCCGCACAACAGGGATTATTCTTTCCATTTTATCACACATGAATCAATGAAAATATCTTCAATGGAAAATATTTTCAAATTGCAGTCGGCAATGATGGAAACTTCAAATGTCTTAAAATAGACCTTGTTGTTTTGAAAATAAGCTCCATCAACATCGTCATTCTACAGTAAAAAGGAACGCATGGAAATGGGAAAAAGATATTACCGTAATTTTATATAGTGTTTTAGATGTTTTTTAATATGTATTTATGCATGATATGAGTGAGTGTGATAAAATGATAAAAGCTATGTATAGGAAGTGTATAAGTAGTGTGAAGACCAGGGTTGGGCAAACAAAGTGGTTTAATGTAGAAACAGGACTCCGACAAGGGAGTGTATTGTCCCCTATACTTTTCATCACTGTCATGGATGAAATTAGCCTCCGTGGCTTAGACGGCAGCACGCCGGCCTCTCACCGCTGAGTCCGTGGTTCAAATCCCGGTCACTCCATGCGAGATCTGTGCTGGACAAAACGGAGGCAGACAGGTTTTTCTCCAGGTACTCCGGTTTTTCCTGTCAAAATTTCATTCCAGCAACACTCTCCACTATCATTTCATTTCATCTGTCATTCATTTAATCATTGCCCCAGAGGAGTGCGTCAGGCCTCGGCAGCCGGCACAGTTCATATCCTCGCCGCTAGATGGGGGGCTTCATTCATTCCATTCCTGACCCGGTCGGAGACTGGAAGCAGGCTGTGGATTTTTTTTTTTCATGGATGAAATCCATAAGCGAGTGAAACAGAAAATGGGAAGTAAAGAGACTAAGGCCTTACTCTTTGCTGATGACATAGTAATATGGGGAGAAGATGAAACAGAAGTACAGGAACAAGTCGATGTATGGAACCAGGAGATAGAAGAGTATGGAATGAAAATAAGTGTGGAGAAGAGTAAGACAGTAGTGATGACGAGAAATAAGAGATATGGTAGGGGGAATACTGAAGTAAATGGGAAAACATTAGAAGTTGTGAAAAGTTTTAAATATTTAGGGAGTATAATCACAGAAGATGGAAAGATCATCATCATCTTGTACAGTTTCCAGCCCCAGGCTGGGTCTGTTTGGAACATAAGCCTCGCCACTTAGTTCTTTCTTCCCACCACCTCTCCGCTGTCACTCTGGTCCAGTCCTCGCCTCTCTTCTTGACACATTCCTCCACTCCTTTCAGCCATCTATCTCTTGGTCTTCCCCTTGGTCATTTCTTCTGCATCTGCATCTCCTGTATCCTCTTGGGAATCTTCTTCTCATCCATTCTTTTAAGTGTCCATACCACCTCAGTCTTGATGTCTCAATCCTACCTTGCAAGGGCTCCTCTTTCACCATTTCCCTGACCCTTTCATTCCTCACCCTGTCTCTTCTTGTTACTCCGATCCTACTTCGCAGGAACTTCATTTCACCTGCCTGTATTCTGCTTATGTCTCTTTTCTTCATTGTCCACGTTTCTGAAGCATAGGTCAGTATCGGGACATAGTAGCTTCTGTATAACACTTCCTTGCTTTTTTGTGGGACATCTTTATTCCACACTAAGCTCCTAATGCTTCTCAGAAATGCTTCTGCCTGTCTGCCACGTTCCGTAATCTCTTTGTCATTTCTCCCATTTTCCTCCACTATACTTCCCACCTTCTTCAGCTGTCCACCTCCAAGTGTTATCCCACTCATTGGTCTGTCCTTTTTCCTGGTCGTTAATAGGATCTCACATTTACTGATGATGAACTTCCATCCGTACTCTCCCACTGTTTCTTCCCAAGCCTTCAGTTGCTCCTGAATTTCCTCAGAAGATGGAAAGATAAGTGAGGAAATTGGTAAGAGAATCCAGCAAACAAATGGGTTTTACCAGTGTGTGAGAGGTATGGTGTGGAACCAGGATGTTCCAGAGAAATGTAAGAAAGTCGTGTACTCCACATATTACACACCTATATTGACATATGGAGCAGGCACATGGACAACAACAAAACGGGATGAAAGCAGAGTCCAGGCAGCCGAGATGAAGTTTCTTAGAGGAATAATTGGAAAGACACGATGAGACAAAATCAAAAACACAGAAATTAGGGAAAGAACTGGATTCTCAAAGCTACAAGACAAGATAGAGATCAGTAAGCTGAAATGGTATGGACACATGATGCGAATGGGTGAAGACAGAGTCCCAAAGCGAGTATTTACAGAGAAAGTACCAGGAAAGAGGGAACGGGAAAGGCCTAGGAAGAGGTGGATGGATACAGTGAGGGAGAGCATAGAGAAGAGAGGGGTAAAAGTAGAAGATATACTAGAAGAAGGAAAAGAGTGGTGGAGAGACAGAAAATTATGGAGGTCCTTGATTCACACCCCGACCCAGAACACTGGAAACGGGAAATGAAGAAGAAGAAGAAGAGAAGATGAGTGAGTGTGCAATAGCTTATCTTATGCCTATAGTGAATTTCAGTGTTATTGATGTGATGTCATCTATTTGTGTAAACAATGTGGCTGATGGAGTGAAAATAGTCTGAAACATGTACCACGAATAAGTGTTAAATAACACACCATCAAGTATTGATTTGGCAGAAAAGTTGTATTGATATTACAGACTATAATTGAATCTGTCAATATGGACCAAAATGGAAACTAATACTTCCAAGTAAGGTGGAGAGACTGACCATGAGGAAACCTACCTTCAGGCAGATAAACTGATGATGATGCAAATAAAAGGGCTTTGTGGAAAATACAGTGTATATTCTTAGAAGTCATTTGCTCAAATACGACGGTAAGCCAGAAAGCTAATATTTTGACATTAGTAGACAACGAACGTAAAGACCTTTATTATCCTCTTCAAGTTTAGCATATCCACCACATTACATACAGTAGATCCACCAATTTTCTAAATATTTGATGCTCAACATTAGGAACTTTTATAAATAACCCCTGGCTCTACAACCCATGAAGGGCCTAGGCCTACCAAGCGACTGCTGCCCAGCCATTTGGCCTGCAGATATTGGGGTGACATGTGGTCTGCCCATCAGATCCCCTCGAAGGTTAATCTTGGTTTTTGTGACCGGTGCGCTGCCTCCCTGTCAGACAGCTACTCAATTGTCCTCACGAAGCTTGAGTGCACTTTGTTCCAGCCCTCACGTCAGTTTGTAAAATCCCTGACCGAGCCGGGAATCGAACATGGGGCCATAGGAACTTTTAACTGAATTTAAGACAACATTTTAAGGATATCCATTTCTTTAATTTATACCTTAGCTGAAGGTGGTACCATTGTACCGAAACATGTAAGCGTAACGTATAAAAAATGTTTCACATTGTATTGACCTGGTGGTTTTTCTCTTTATACAGGTATATTTGACATGCCATAATATCTTATTTTTTTCCTGGCTCTCATTTAACTCATAGTGGATGAATGAAACGAAAATTGAATATATCTGTTTACTTTTAGATGTCATTATTTTAAATTTTGAAGCATTAGAAGCCATTTTTCAGTGTTGCCTAGTTCTATTATACAGTAGAAAGCATAAAGAATAAAACAAGCAAACATTTAGTAGTAAAATCAGTTTGGTATGTCAATCTGTTATTTTTATACAGACCATCGGAAAAAAAAAAGGAAAAAAAAAAACAACCACACATGGCCCTCGTAATAATAATGTTATTGGTTTTACATCCTCTTGACTGAGGCATGCCAGAATTTTGTCCCAAAGGAGACCTTTAACTTGTCAGTAAATTTCTGGCATGGCTCCCTCGCATCTGCGCACCCTCAAATGCCAACCGACTGTGCCAGGATTCCATCCTGTAACTTTGGGCACAAAAGGCAAGAACGTTACCACTGCACCACACAGCCAGTCGGCTACAATAGACATTGCAATGTAGATTACGTATTAACACTAGGAGGATGAAAGTGGTTCTAACTTCTACACCAGGAATAAAATAATAAAACATTGTCTGAATATTTTTCAGCAGGTGGTTACACAAATTTTTCACCCTTTGACTGTTCATTTCAAGAGATATTTTGTTACTGTATCATTGACATGCAATTCACTTAAGTGGTGTCAATTTCAAAGACCAGGCCATTGGGCTGCTTGAGTTAAATTTTTTGAAATCTTTTTATTTTACCACATTAGTGTAAATTTGGCATAAATATGTGATTTGAATGGTGAGGCCAGTTGCATTGTATGGTACGGAGTGTTGGCCAGCACCTAAAAGTGCTGAGGACTCGCTACATGTCATGGAAATGCGGACGCTGAGAAGATCGTTAGGCATTTCTCTGCTCGACCACATCAACAACACAACGATCCGACAACTAGCTGGTGTTGCTCCAATTGATGATAAAATGCAGGAATGGAGACTTCGTTGGTATGGCCATGTCGTGCGAGCACCACATGGTTCAGTTATCAGCCCAGCCTATCATCTCGCTGTTGAAGACCAGAGACACTGTGGAAGACCTAAACTATAAACTGAGATCAAATATCATGAAGCCTAAACCCACAGAAAGCCCTTCATCGAAAGAAATGGTGTGCATTGTCCCGAAAAGCGGACCCCATTCCAACGGGAACACGCTAAGAAGAAGAAGATGTGATTTGAATAATCTGAGGCCAGCACAGCGATATGATGAACCCTCTTGCAACACACTTTGACAACTCTTTCTGGTGGCGTCGAACTTCCCTCCCTTCATACTTTTTCTCTCAGGCATGCCAATGCAGTTTTTATGTATCAAATGTAAAAACTAAAAGGTTTACCTCTGTGATATATAATAGAAGTACCATACAACTGCAGTTAGGTATAACAATAAACACACTACTGAAGTCGCAAAGGTCATGTAAGGTATAAGTCGTGAGGAAATGTAACCTCCACATAGTCACTTCCTATTTCAATAAAGAAGTGTTCATAGGCAATGTTTTGCAGAGATAGCTGCTTATTCTATGCACTGGAATGTTTTAATTCTTCTGTAGCTGCTGTATAATTTCTACTAGGCTCTCCTGAGTGGCTGCCATTCTCTCCAGAACCCCATTGGCAGTGGCCGACAGTGTCTCGACCGCTGTTGCAACTCTATTGAGGGCATCCACTTGTTGAAGTCGAACGTGATACAGTTCAGATTGCAAGTCCTCTCTGAAATCAGATAAGCAACACGGGCACAATAAAGTTATCCCACATTAAAACCGACTCTTCTCCATTGTGCTTATTGGGTTAGCATTTCTTTGCATAAGTAACAATGTGCCTGATAGTATGATAAAAGAAACAACCCAATGTGCATTTTGTTCAATCACTGCCTTATTTTAGTATTTGCTTTCTTCAGGTTGTTCTAATTACTCTATAATACAATCAGTAAAAACTTATTGATCATAATATCATACAATAACGTCAAAGGAACACGTTGAATGTATCTGTTTTTAACTCCTATTATTTCTATCTTTATGGGGTCAAGGATGAGGGAAGTTGAGATGAGTTTTCTACGTGGCAGATGGATTTTTATGGCTGGATGCCCTTCCTGATGCCACCTCATTAAAAGAATGAGAGATGAATAAAACTGGACAAGGAGTTTGAAGGAAGCCACTCTGGCCTTTGAACAAGTTTTTAAAGGGTATGGATTCTGTCTTGAAGAAAGAATTCATGATGAAAATTAATATAAAACAAAAAAAAATCAGGAGCCATTATGGATGTTAAATTGGCAGGTGAAAAGCCAAAGGAAGTAGGAGACTTCTGCTACTTAGGAAGCAAAATAATCAGTGATGGACGAAGCAAAGAGGATATAAAAAGTAGGTTAGCACAAGCAAGGAAAGCATTTCTGCAGAAAAGGAATCTGTTGACATCGAATATAGATTTCGGTACTAGGAAGTCATTTTTGAAAGCCTTTGTCTCGAGCGTGGAACTCTACGGAAGTGAAACGTGGACTGTTGGAGCAGCAGAAAAGAGGAGAATCGAAGTGTTTGAAATGTGGTGTTACAGGAGAATGATGAAGATCAGATGGGCAGATAGGGTTAAAAGCGAGGTATTAAGACGATTCGGAGAGGAAAGCTGTTTGTGGCGACTGCTAATGAAGAGAAGAGATAGGTTACTAAGACACCCAGGAATAGCAAAGTTAGTTATGGAAGGAAGGGTCGAGGATAAAAACTGTGGGGGTAGACCAAGGTTAGAATATGTTAAACAGATTGCCTCGGATGTAGGGTGTGCTAGCTATGTATACATGTAACGATTAGCTCAGGACAGGGAAGCATGGAGGGCTGCATCAAATCAGTCAAAAGACTGAACACTCAAACAACAAGAACACTGTGGCCCATTAAAAGGTTCTGTTCTGGCACTTGCCTGGAGCTGTAAATGGGAAAATTAGAGATGGGCAGCAGTCGACTGAAAACAGTCGAATTAGTCGATAGTTAAAACAATCTACTTATTCGACTGCTTTTAAAAAACAGTCGAATGAATTCAACGACTACTCACCGTATCATAAACAAGTCGTTTGCAAACGACTGATCCCAAAGCTATCATTGGAAATCATTCGAATGAAACAAGTCGATGGCAAACGACTACTTCCAAGCGAATGGAATCATTCGAATAAAAGTAGTCGTTGTAAACGACTGATCCCAAAGCAATCGTTCGAAATCATTCGAATGAAACAAGTCGTTGGCAAACTACTACTTCCAAGTGAATGGAATCATTCGAATAAAAGTAGTCGTTGTAAACGTCTGATCCCAAAGCAATCGTTGGAAATCATTCGAATGAAACAAGTCGTTGGCAAACGACTAATTCCAAGCGAATGGAATCATTCGAATTTAAGTAGTCGTTCTAATCAAACGACTTCTTCAGGATAACTTCATGCTACAATTCATTGTGCTGTATGTTTATTGTAGAGCTTTAATTAATAAGTTAAGTATACCTGTAGGTGCCTATAGTTTTATACAGTTCGTTGATTCTTTCAATGAAATAGCCTAAATCCAATTGTCCAAGTTATTGGAAACGTTAAGCATTCAATATTTAGGTTATGTTTGAACTCCAGATATCGGTTTTGTGGCAAGCCGGTAAATACCTTTGCCTCCCAGTCAGATGGATCATTTAGTCGTAATTTTGAATTAGAGTAAGGTTGTAGTATGCGTGGTCAGATTTAGACAATAGCCTACTCCATGAAGGGGTCATGGCTACGCCTTCTATGTTTGTTTAATGAATAGAGTAACTGAAATGAGGGATGTATACTGATTTTAAGATTTGTGGAATGAGTTTATGATTTTTTAAATAGAATTTAATGAAGTCTTCAGTAAAGTTGAAGGAGACATGATCGTGTTTAGACAATAGTCTACTCCATGAAGGGGTCATGACTATGCCTTCTATGTCTGTTTAAGGTGTAGTGTGGCTGAAATGAGGGAGGTTTACTGATTTTGGTGTTGGTGGAGTAGTCTTTTCGTTTATTATTTAGGTTTTTGTGAAGCTTGTTGCGGAGTTGTTTTATGGATTTTCTTTCATTGCTCTGCAAATGAAGTGTATTAGGGGGTTCTGGGTTTGGTTTAGCTGTAGTTTACAGGGTTATGGCTGAGAGTTGTTGTAGCAGGCCTAACAACTGTGTCAGAGCAGTGGCGTGCTGTGTGGGAGGGGGGAAGGGGTTAGTGGCAAAGACATGAGGGCAGGGATGGAAGAGTTGTAGCATTGTCTGTGGTTAAACTGCCGTTGCCTTATGGCTGATTTTATGTACTGACATCCTTCATAAGATAGAGTGGTGATGTGAATCTCTACATCTATTGCAGCGGGTACTGTGAGGACAGCTTGACCGTACGCACAAATTGATTCCGGTCGTCAATTGTTTGGAGATGGGCAGCACCGCAGCAGTCGACTGAAAAATGTTAAATCCATCGACTTGTTTGACTGCTTTTAAAAAACAGTCGAATGAATTCAACGACTACTCACCGTAACATAAACAAGTCGTTTGGAAACGACATATCCCAATTGTGTTTTAACTTTTAACATGTAGAAAGCGCTCGGATAGTTTTACGTTCTGGTCGACAATTGTTTCAGCACATGGATAGCGCGCGCATTAAAAAAAACTTAGTATTTACATTGTTGCCAACATCTCCACTGAAAGTTCGCCCTCGTTGCTGTTCTCAAGTGTTCTATTTTCGTGTGTATTTACTGTAGGCCGTAATTTTCTTGTTCAAGTTGTATTTCAGCTCTACGTTCTTAGTACTTCAGAGAGGATTAAATTAGTGAACACATAGCCTAACTTGTTTATGACTCTATGGACATATTTTACATTTACTATTTTTTGCATTAAAATATGAAGTGTGATTATTTCAATGTTGGCTATGGAATTGTTCCCGGTACTTAAGAACTCCCTCTCAGTAATAGTGATTTAATTTACTCTTAGGTTAATTAAGTATTGGTCTATTACTTCACTTATCCACAGTACATACAGGTAATGTGCCCTGTATCAATACCGGTATCGGGGAACATACACTCACACATTTTGCAATAAATGAAATGTGCAACATTGCAAATAATGGCTGCACTCTACACGACGTAAACCACCATTTCGAAGCACAGTAAAAATAAATAAATAACTTTGACCAATTGCATGTTGCCGAGCGTCGAGTAGTCCAAACTAACGTCTGCAAAAATAGGTGAGTTAAGGAGAAGTTTGATTTTCATCTGTTGGTACGACTCAACTCAGCCGGTAACGGCTTGGAGTGCTTTGTACGCTGCCTAAAAGCGACTACTTTCAGTCGAATACATGAAACAACACGCTTAGGAGCTATGCGAATTCAGGTAACCATTCGACTGAAAGTAGTCGACTATCTAGTCGATAGTTTCTACCAATGAATGACTAGTCAGTCGATGGTTAAAAGTAGCCGATAGTCCCATCTCTAGGGAAAATCCATTTCAAGGACAGCCAATGGTGGGGTTCAAAACTTCTTGAATCCAGAGATTCATGGGCTTGTGCGTTAGCTCTCACAGCGAACGGATCATATACCGGTATAGGTATAATATATTCCAACCAAAGTCCTGCTCAGCGGCCCAGGCCATGGGCTGCTTCGACATTAGACCACACTGGGCTTGACAAGTCTCGAGTCTAGGCGGCCCGTGACGTCGCCGCATGGGTTGGGCGGCCATATTATGTCGCTTTTAGCGCGGCAGGCTAATGAGAGCGCTTTGGTAGTCCATGGGCTGGCATCTTCAATACGTACTAAGGGATGAGGATGCAAAAGGAGATTTAATATTGAGATCAGAATTTGACAGAGCATTAGAGGACTTACGCAGGAACAAAGCACCAGGCATAGATTATATACCGATTGAGTTGCTACGCTGCATAGTAGATGAAGGTCTGATCAGGTTATTTCACTTGGTGTGTAGGATTTGAGACAGGTGAGGTAATCTTCCCAATACCAAAGAAAGTGGGAGCTGACAGATGTGAAGATTACCGTACAATCAGCTTGATTACTCATGCTTCAAAGATCCTGCCTAGAATAATTTACAAGAGGATTGAAAGCCAGATAGAAACGGAGTTGGGTGAAGACCAGTTTGGTTTCAGGAGAAATGTAGGAACAAGCGAAGCTGTACTGAGTCTTAGGCTGATTTTGGAAGGTAGAATAAGAAAAGACAAGAGAACGTTCATGGCATTTGTAGACTTAGAAAAGGCTTTTGATAACGTTGATTGGACTAAATTGTTTGACATTTTGAAATCTATTGGAATAAAGTACATGGATAGGAGGGTGATATACAATCTATACAGAAACCAGACAGCAGTCATTCGAGCTGAAGGACATGAGAGAGAAGCTGGTATTCAGAAAGGTGTAAGGCAAGGCTGCAACTTATCACCCATACTTTTCAATCTTTACATTGAACAAGCAATGAAGGAAATTGGAGAAAAATTTGAAGTGGGAGTGAAGATTCAAGGAGAAATAATTTCAACTCTGAGATTTGCTGATGACATTGTCATCTTGGCCGACAAGCCTGAGGATTTGAATGAGTTTTTGAATGGTATGGACTCTGTCTTACGGAAAGAATTCATGATGAAAATTAATAAATGTAAAACAAAAATACTGGAATGCAGCCGAAATAAATCAAAAACCTCTATGGACATCAAATTGGCAGGTGAAAAGCTGAAGGAAGTAGGAGACTTCTGTTACTTAGGAAGCAGAATAACCAGAGATGGACGAAGCAGAGGATATAAAAAGTAGGTTGGCTCAGGCAAGGAAAGCATTTCTACAAAAAAAAAAAGGAATCTGTTGACATCGAATATAGATTTAGGTATTAGGAAGTCATTTTTGAAAGCCTTTGTCTGGAGCGTGGCGCTCTATGGAAGTGACACTTGGACTATTGGTGCAGCAGAAAAGAGGAGAATTGAAGCATTTGAAATGTGGTGTTACAGGAGAATGATGAAGATCAGATGGGTAGATAGGGTTACAAACGAAGAGGTATGAGGACGAGTGGGAGAGAAGAGATGTTTCTGGCGACTGCTAATGAAGAGAAGAGATAGGTTGGTAGGACACTTACTAAGACACCCAGGAATAGCAAGCTTAGTTATGGAAGGAAGGGTCGAGGACAACAACTGTAGGGGTAGACCAAGGTTAGAATATGTTAAACAGATTGCCTCGGATGTAGGGTGTGGTAGCTATGTAGAGACAAAAAGAATAGCTCAGGACAGGGAGACATGGAGAGCTGCATCAAACCAGTCAAAAGACTGAAGACTCAAACAACAAAACAATTAAGGGAAGACAGAGTGGCCAAGCTAGAGTGACTGTCGCAGACTTCCACGGCCTCCTATTTCAAATGCCACTGCGTGACTAGTTACATAGTGAGGTATTCGAGGAGGCTGTGGTCTAATATAAGGTACCTATTCTCTGCGTCACAATTTTCAGCATCGCGTGAGAGGGTCATGCCAGAAACACGAGTGTTATTCTTTTTATGTGGATGATGTTAAGACACTATGAATAAAATCCTGTACAATGTTCTATTATTTTGCTAGTAATGACCTTGTCTACGAACTGCTGGTGTTCATAAATGAGCTGAAGATTTGCTTATCTCCTCTTCTGCTCTTAACCCTAGAACTGCAGACCGTCTTCCAGGAAGACGGTGTAGTCTTTAATCAAGTGCGACCGTCTCTCTGAAAGACGGTCTCGGTATTCAAATATAGTACTACTCTTAGCCATCAGATACGGTAGCACTAATTTCAAGTCATGCTGGTTCCCGATGCTTTTATCTTTCGTTGTGTTACTCTTTGGCAAACAAATGACAATAAGCAGGCTATTATTTGGCTGTAGAAGTGGAAGTACTTTCGTGTTGACATTGAAGTTGCATTGAGCAAAATGGCAGCCAACAAGCTTATGTAGATGATTCAGAAATTGAGCACTTCTTTAGTAAATAACAGGAATTATTTAAATCTGGTTCCTGAAATAGTAACAAAAAACTGTGAACTTTTCATTTATGATGTGTCTGACAAACATTTAACTTGGCAATATGGTTTTCTAGAGCAGAAAAGTCAATTTTATTTCTTATATTTGGTAAAATACTTTTTATGATTAATTCAAACTGATGAGTCTGAATGATTCACCTCTGTAAAAATAATATAGAACAGTCTTTCAGCTTTCTATTGATGTATGATAAGTTATAGGCCTATTCATGAACACAGTTTGCTTACCGAAAAGGCAGAAGGTGAATTTCTCATATAAGCTATGTGCATAATGGAGAAATGTCATATTGTAAAAATATTTTTCTTAGTAAATAACAGGATTTATTTAAAACTGGTTCTTGAAATAGTAACAAAAAAACCTGTGAACTTTTCATTTATGATGTGTCTGACAAACATTTAACCTGGCAAGATGGTTTTCTAGAGCAGAAAATTCAATTTTTATTTTTATATTTATGAAATATTTTTTATGATTAATTCAAACTGATGAGTCTGAATGATTCACCTCTATAAAAATAATATAGAACAGTCTTTCTGCTTTCTATTGATGTATGGTAAGTTATAGGCCTATTCATGAACACAGTTTTTTTTTACAGAAAAGGCAGAAGGTGAATTTCTCAT
Source organism: Meconema thalassinum (assembly GCA_946902985.2). Classification (NCBI taxonomy): domain Eukaryota; kingdom Metazoa; phylum Arthropoda; class Insecta; order Orthoptera; family Tettigoniidae; genus Meconema; species Meconema thalassinum. The sequence continues at coordinate 87,960,073 of OX336393.1, forward strand.
ATATATGCATAATGGAGAAATGTCATACTGTAAAAATAACTTTCTTTTCTAGTAAATAACAGGAATTATTTAAAACTGGTTCTTGAAATAGTACCAAAAAAACTGTGAACTTTTCATTTATGATGTGTCTGACAAAAATTTAACTTGGCAATATGGTTTTCTAGAGCAGAAAATATTTTTTTATGTTTTTATTTTTATGAAATACTTTTTATGATTAATTCAAACTGATGAGTCTGAATGATTCACCACTATAATAATAATATAGAACAGTCTTTCAGCTTTCTATTGATGTATGATAAGTTATAGGCCTATTCATGAACACGGTTTGCTTACAGAAATGCAGAAGGTGAATTTCTCATATACCGGTATGTGCATAATGGAGAAATGTCATATTGTAAAATTAACTTTCTTTTTTTTTAGTAAATATCAGGAATTATTTAAAACTGGTTCCTGAAATAGTAACAAAAAACTGTGAACTTTTCATTTATGATGTGTTTAACTTGGCAATATGGTTTTCTAGAGCAGAAAAGTCAATTTTTTTTATGAAATACTTTTTATGATTTATTCAAATTGATGAGTCTGAATGATTCGCCTCTATAAAAATAATACAGAACAGTCTTTCAGCTTTCTATTGATGTATGATAAGTTATAGGCCTATTCATGAACACAGTTTGCTTACAGAAAAGGCAGAAGGTGAATTTCTCATATAGGCTATGTGCATAATGGAGAAATGTCATATAGTAAAGATAATTTTCTTTTTTAGTAAATAACAGGAATTATTTAAAACTGGTTCTTGAAACAGTAACAAAAATCTGTGAACGTTTCATTTATGATGTGTCTGACAAACATTTAACTTGGCAATATGTTCTCTTAGAGAAGAAAAGTCAATTTTATTTTTTATTTTTTATAAAATACATTTTATGATTAATTCAAACTAATGAGTCTGAATAATTCACCTCTATAAAAATAATATAGAACAGTCTTTCAGATTTCTACTGATGTATGATAAGTTATAGGCCCATTCATGAACGCATTTAGCTTACAGAAGAGGCAGAAGGTGAATTTCTCATATATGTGCATAATGGAGAAATGTCATATTGTACAAATAATTTTCTTTTTTAGTAAATAACAGGAATTATTTATAACTGGTTCTTGAAATAGTAACAAAAAACTGTGAACTTTTCATTTATGATGTGTCTGACAAACATTTAGCTTGGCAATATAGTTTTCTAGAGCAAAAAAGTCAATTTTTTTTATATTTATATATTTTTTAAAACACTTTTTATGATTAATTCAAACTGATAAGTCTGAACGATTCACCTCTATAAGAATAATATAGAACAGTCTTTCAGCTTTCTATTGATGTATGATAAGTTATATTCATGAACACAGTTTCCTTACAGATACTAAATTCCCATAGTGTGTATTTTATGGGAATGAACTGCAGCATTTGACGGATAAACCTGCAGCAGTTCTAGGGTTAATAAAATAAAACAGCAATACCTCCCTCCACCCAATTATTAACTAAACACGTTAAACACAATAGTCCTTGCTTTATATGAGAAATGTGGCTTAAATTCATCAATACATGTTTATTAAGGTACATATTTTTGACTTGAATAAAACGCTGTTGCGTTTACCAATTGCTAAAGACCTTTATTTGTGTCCTTACTTTTTGTCGTAAGCTTTAACAATTTAAAACAACTGATTCAAAGCCCCCGCTAGTGTGGGTCGCAACAAACCTAACCAATTTATACGTAATCGATTCTTTCCAGTCAATATCGAAGCGATGAAGTCTACTCCTTGAAAGGAATTCTTTCAATTAATACAATCTTCTAATTCCTAGTAATTATTAATGAAGTGTCTTCTTAAGAATCTCAGTGGAGATCCAACTAGCCCGCCTTTTAACTATACTCAAGTAACTGCTAATCAGATAGAACACCAACTGATCTTAAATGGAGAGACTTCAAAATCTAAGTCAAATATAGAGAAACTTGAAGGGTGTATTGAAGAAGAGACTGATTTCCTTAAGGACCTGTTTACGATGGAAGAACTTATGAAAGCAATCGACGGTCTGAAATCGAACAAGGCAGCTGGGTTGGATGGTCTCAGATCAGAGCAAATAAAACAACTTGGACCAGCAACACTGCAATGGTTACTTTCATTGATGAACAACTGTACATCCAGGCTGAATATTCCTAAGGTGTGGAGAAAAGCTCGCATCCTGGGAAGACTCCTGATAGCCCAAAGAACTTTCGGCCAGTTTCACTTCTGTGTCACACCTATAAGTTGCTGGAGAGAATGATTCTTAATAGAATATCTGATTCTATCGATAGCAAACTGATTTCTGAACAGGCAGGCTTTAGACCAGGCAGGTCATGCTGTGGACAAATTCAGAACCTTACTCAGCACATAGAGAATGGATTTGAGGAAAAGTGCATTACTGGTGTAGCCTTCATAGATTTAACTGCTGCTTACGACACTGTTAATCATAACACACTACTTCGTAAGATTTATGAACTGACAAAGGACTACAGGCTGACCTGACTGCTAAGAACTTTCCTTGAGAACAGAAGATTTTACGTGTCTCTCCTTGGGAAAAATAGTCGTTGGCGCCTCCAGAAGAATGGACTACCTCCAGGCAGCGTCTTAGCACCATTGCTTTACAATGTATTGCCCCCGTAAAATGAATTATAAGGGATGAAAATGGGAATAATACATTTTTTTCGAAGCCCATGATAAAATTTAACCCAGGAATACGATGGCTGGAACTTGGCAGAAACCAGTCGTGAGGCGACGTCGAGCTAGGAGGGAAATTCCATCACGTGACAGTATTGCGCAATGGAAGTTTCGAGAAGCTTGGAATCGACCTAGCAACAGTGAATATTCCCAGGATTTGTTTAGATATTGTTATAAATTATCCCATTGGATATGAGCTTACAGCCAATAGGAAGAAGTTTTAGAGAAGACGGGAGTTCCAGCAACTAAATTTTTATGGATATTTAATTCATTTAAGCCCTTAAAGAATGAATTTACATATTGGAAAAGCGAAGAATATGATAATAAAATATTGGAAATATTTTATTAGTCAATAGCAGGTCGCTATTGGAAGAAATAAGTGATTTGCTAGAGCCCGCGCGAATTCGAGAGGGAACTCGAAAAGGCGGCTAAAATCGGTAGACTTGGAGGGGAGACGCCAAGCACCGAGGCTCTGGTGTATCTGAACGTCGAAGAGGTCAGACGTGTGTAATTGGAGTAGAAAGGAGTTCCGAGTGTTTCACCGGTCTAGTAGAAGGTGACCCGTGGAGACAAGGCTTGAGCGAGAGAGGAATCAGGAGACGACCGCGCCTTGAATCTAGGTGAAATTGCGAGGTTTACATTTACCACATTAACTTCGGTCTGATCGACTTCAGAGAATTCATTTCAACAACGTATTGTAGCTGACTAGCAGATACTGTATCTTGCAAACTTACAGAAGTTTGGAAGAATTATTTCAGCAAGTATAAGCAGTTTTGTGAAGTGCGAGAAAAGTGTTTTTCTTCAGCGCGATACGACACTTTGTCCGAGCGACTGCAGCTCAGGCAACAGCCACCCGTGAGTACGAGTGTGTATTACTATTGCTTGTGTGGAACTGTATTACAACACTTAGGATGGAGATGTATTCCATAGTGAAGAACAATATTCAGTCTAGCAATATGAAGATTATTATGGACTAGATTATTATGTGCGCCAGGAGTATAGGCAGATAAAAGCAATACAGGCAGCGATGGAGCTTCGTTAGAGGAGACTGTTCGTGAATGTCTACTTAGTGAGCAATCATGAGACTCAATGCACAACTCCATTCTAGTGCATTCTGGTCAAACACGAGCTCAACATTAACATCAGAGAGTACAGAACGATGTTCAGATTCCATCTACATGAATGTTCGTTATACGAGTGAGGTCCAAGACTTTTTCTTCAAATGCATTTTGAAGTGGAAAGCAGAACTTTCGACGCTACTCACTGTTATAATGAGACTGTGCTGTGACGGAGATAGAAGAAGCATCAAGATTTTCAAGAGGTCCAGGGTTATCCCGGTCAAAATGAAGATGATGATTGGAGGCCCGCAGTTCGATTCCGGTCGGAGCTTGCTGTTTCCAGTGGGGGAATTCGTTCCTTTCCTGAGGTCACGAGTTCGTGGAGACGAACTAGGATCCAGCCCAGATCTTTGGGAGATGTAACATCGGAGTATTTTGTTATACTCTATCTTGATCTTCTAGACTTCGAAAGAAAAAAGGAAAGGAAGCTTGTAGTTTAACGTGACCACTTCGAGACCAGGTAGCAGTGTTCACTAACCTTGTAGTTAGAGCTTGTAGTGACATTTACTGAGCAAATCCTTTATCCATTTTTCGATACAGTATTTATGTACTCCATGTATAGCATTTTTATTCTTCGAAATTTATTATAGTGATCGTCTAGCGATGCTATTATCTTCGTTTGTTAGGAATCCAGTTTCTGAACTGAGATTATTTACTTGTTCGAGGAACAAGATTTTGTCATTTCCTTTAAGGAACAGTAATTTATTTTCGACGTTTTTGTATTCATTTTGAATACAGGTGATAGACATTTTCGTCTATGTTACCCATTAAATTAATTTTTATTAGCTTAATTTGGGCGTTTTATCCGTCGAGAAGAAACGTCAAGAAAGAAGAAGATCTTGGTAGTGATATATTGTGAAATATCATGTCACATTGTGGAAAAGAAACATTTAACGTGGACACGATTATTATCGTCAGAACTCATAGACATTCGTTCAGAATGAAGAGAATATGAATATGACTAACTGTATGTTTTTATTGGAGAAAGCTTTGAACTTTCAGTCATTTAATTTATTTGAAGCTAAAATCTTCTCGGAAGATTATTTATCATCCGACGTTAGGGTAGTTATCGTTTGATATCCTCGTCGTGATAGATTCTTGTTGGACACAAACTCATAGACATGATGTTGTGATTAATTACTTACGAGGAGTAATATCATGTCACGTTGTAGACATAATATTCCTTCTTCGATTAAAGTCGAACCCAGATGTGTGAAGATGAGTATTTTTATTAATTGTATGCATGACAGTTTATACTTATCAGAGTATCGTTCCAAGAGTATTAAGTGAGGAGGTTCAGTGAATACAGTAAAGGAGGTTCAGTATCGTGAATTCCAGAGATCGTTAAGACGTATAAATTATTAATTTAACAATTGTTGTTATTGTTCATCAGACCAGTGATTGTGGTGACAACGCTGTGAAATTATGCCCTTTTGAAGGAATGCCAGGTTGATAGAAGTGGAGTTGATAACCCTTTGATAGTGGTTTTTTTTTGGTGTATTTCCGTATGTAGTTGGCTTACGAGGTTATTGCGAAGGTGTGTTCCGCATTTTATAGTACAGTCATTGCGTGGGCATGCCTAGTGTTGGCCTTTGCCATAACCTCCCTGTCAATTGTTCCGATCACGCTGGTCCTTTATTTAGGAAGGTGTTCCCAGATTCAAAAATTGCCGGGAGATATGGCTCAGCCAGAACTAAAACGTCGGCCATCCTTGCAGAAATGTGCATTCCCAATTCTGTAACTTCCAACTTAAAGATGTGACATCTCTTGAGGAAGAAGAGAGAATTGATGTGAAGTGGGCACTGGTAGGCCAAATGAAATGTAGTGGTGGGGTACTCAAGTATGACAAATTGTCTAAAGTTATGCTTTCTATTCTGACCATTCCGCATAGATATGCAGAGTGTGAGAGAATGTTCAGTCTTGTCAGAAAAACAAGAACTCCGTTCAGGTCGTCTCTCTCCGACAAGACTTTGGACAAACTTATAACTCTGAAGTCGATTCAGAAAGGGAAGTGTTTCGAGCAAGAATATAGCAAGACCTTTTTGAAGAGGGAAAAATCAGCCACAATCACCTGCAACAACGACCAATTATATGATCTTCGATTCGTCACTACTTTTGTATGCCTGAGTGTGGTCGAAAGAAAGGTATGCTTGTTTGATAGACTACTTTCAATTTAAAATTACTTAAGTACATTTGTAAACTGGGATGTCATATCAAATTAGTCATGTACAGGTTAATAGTGTAACTTATATATTTGCTGTAATGTCTTAGCCTGTGTATGTATTATGTTGCGTTGCACCCCCCCCCATCGCCGCTTCGTCGATCTCCCGATTTTTCATTTTGAGAGGTTGGCAGGTATGGTCTTTAGAGAATCGTCAACAAATCGCGATCTCAAAGCACCTATATCTTCTGAACATTGAGTTTTAGACTCTTCCACTTCCTTCCTGATCTTATTAATGTCCCCTTGGACCTTATTCACATCAACAAACATCGAATTAACCTCAGACTGTACTTTCCCGATATCATTTTGTACACTAGTTATTTCTGTCTGGACATTATTAACATCGATTTGCATATTGTTTACATTCTCGTGTACCTTATCTACTTTTGTTTTTACAAGCACAACATCTGTTTGAACATTATCAACATTTGATTTCACAAGAGGCACATCATCTTTGACTAGGGCAACATCAGAATGCACACCCTCTACTTTAGATTGTACACTTTCAACATTAGATTTCACCAGAGAAACGTCCTCTTTCAATTCAGCGGAGCTGGTCTGTAATCCCTGTAAAGAATTTTGCATATCCTGAATATCTCCCTTAAAACTTTCACCCACCTTGACAACAATCGAGTCAAGATCTACCTGTCGATCTTTCTTTAGCTGCTCTCGGTCCTGCTTTGCCTCGTACAATTTCCTCTGTAAATCTATAACATTTACTTTCAGATTCTCTTTAATCTGATTTTCCACACTATCCAATTTCTTATTCATGTTCATGTCCATTTTCTCCATCATCTCTCCCATCATCTTACTGACATCGTCTGCCGCCATCATTGCCATTGCAACAATATCAATAATAAAAGTGCTATAGGAGTACAAACAAATAGAGCAATATAGCAACACCTTAGAGCATCCTTTCAATCCATGTATTTGGGCATCTTATTGTCTCACCTTAACATTAACTTAATGCTAAATCACCCTACATCTTATTCTAAAATACCAGTACCTAAACGTTCGCGTGTGATTTATTTTAGATATACTACCGTAAAAAATATGTACATTTATCTCCATTAAACAAGTTAGCTTTACATTAGCATGGCCATCAATAACCATGAGCCGGTAAAATGAAAATAGATTCAGATCATAGGTCATTCCGAAAAATATAACTTATTACTCCTTTCTCAGGCTATCCATAAGATCTGATCTCTCGTTGAGTGCAATTCTATTAAACACAAAGCAAATATAACCTATATAATTACACTCTAGCTCATCGTAGATGATATGGTTAATTAATCCCATAAACTTAAAAATTAAGCTGTCATCTGGATAGCTTCTAAATGGCCTCACAAAGCTATTTTCGTGGCCCCACGTTAGGCGCCATCTTTCTACTGTCCCCGTATATTCTAGAGGCGGTCTGTTGGATATCCGAAGCAACGGCTGGATTCGTAGACCCCGACTGCTCCGGCGCAAAATACAAGTCAAGGATCTACCTCCAACTAGACCCTCGCGAATATACGTGGCAGAAATTGCAATACAACTGTGAATTACATGAAAAATACACTTAGCTCGCGGTAAAACACCTACCTGAATCTTGGGAATCTCGTGGTCAGCTTCTCCGGACCTAAAATGGGTTTCACAGTTGCATCTCCTTATATCTAAAATAATTCACGACAACACGGCTTCTAATAAAACTAAACAATTTAATAACAAATGTAGACTAAAACTAAACATTCACACTACAAAATAAAATACACACTCCCATTCGTTCATCTCCACTCTCACGCCACTGACAAAACAGCGTTCTATCAACATAATGACAAAATTTGGTGTCGAAATAGTGAGTAAAAAAGTTTCCACCCAATCAATACCTTTCACACTATAAATTTAATGTTTCTTTCTCATACTAGGGACATGTTTCGAACAATATTTGTTCTTCTTCAGCCTTATACAATTTATCAACATTGTAACTTATCTAAGACATTTGCATAATTAAAACACACGCACAATAGACAATTCATTATAGAGGATACAACTAAAATAACGTATGTTAAAAAACTTGGATAAAACATTAAAACATTTGGAACTTCTTATTCCCATTTGTACTATATTCAGTTCTGAATGGCCTTGCTATGAAGGCTTAATTTAACGGTGATAAGCAGTAGGCCAGTAAGAAGCTCAGAGTCATCTCCCTCTGGCTTATGCTTGCAGGTGATGTATTGATGGGCTACACAGGGCCTTTGGTTAAGTTGCTTTAACAGCTGCGTCATACGGATTGCTGGTGTTAGCTTGGTAAGGCGATCCTGCCATGGGGTTTATTGTGGAGTAAACTGTAAAGATACGAAATTTTAAGTAAACTGAAAAGTGCGTTTGAGAAGAAGAATAGATAGAGGTGAAGGGGCTAAAAGGTAAACTTACTGGGTGACGTCTTGAATGTAACCTTCGGGGTCAACTGAGTTGAAACCCTCCTGCCTGGTTGCTGTAATGAGCCAAAGATCTAATATTAGTAAGTATGTGTGGGAGAGGGAACTGTTGCCGAATGATGTTGCATTAAGCGGCTTACCTGTTCTGGCCTGTGAGACGTGTAGCGTGGAGCTGTGTTACACTGAGTGACCTGCTATGCGCTGGGCTGAAGCGAGTGTTTGCGTAGTGTGTGGCGGGGAGGGGAGGGTAAAGAGAGGGGAACTGGTCTTGGCTGAGTGGAAACAGGTGTGTGGGAGCGACGCGTGACGTCATATGTTTTGAATTAGTAAATTCATGGGGGTGGAGGGTTAGCCCTGATGCGGGAGGGTGATTGGTTTGGGTGTTATTCGGAAACGTTTGTTTATGCCGTTTAGAGTCGGGCAAAAAATTTGTTGATGTTCTCGTACAGAATGTTTACTTCGAAGTTGATTTCATTGAGATTGTGTGTGTTGGGTTAGTGCGTTGCGCATTATCAATTTCTATTTGTTCAAGTACGTTCATTATTGCTCCCTTCTTGGCATAGTGGATGATCTCCATATCATTCTGGATATCTGTAAATTTATGTTTGGTGTCCTGCATGTGCTGTCCCATGGCCGAAAATTTTCTATGTTTTATGGCGTTAACATGTTCGTAATATCTTGTTGTGAAGCTGCGTCCGGTCTGTCCTAGGTAATCTGCTCTACATTGTTGGCATTTAAGTTTATAAATGCCCGACGAATGATATCTATTTGACTCGTTGATTTTCTTGGAGTTGAATATTAGTTTGTGGTTATTATTATTGGTTCTAAAGGCGATTTTAGTGTTGAATTTCTTGAAAATACTTGTTACATCGTAGGTATATTGGTTGATATAAGTGAAGACGGCAAAATGTGTTTTTTCTTTCCTCTAAGGGGTGAGCTGAGATTGAGGTTTGTTTTTGATTTTGTTGATGATTTTTACGATGTCTGGTCGAGTGTATCCATTAGCTTCAGCGATTTGAAAGATTGTGGTTATTTCTTGTTGGTAATCTTGTTCTGACATGGGAATGCTGATTGCTCTGTTGATGTAGCTAACGAACGCTGCCCTTTTGTGACCTTGGGGGTGATTGGAATTCTTTCTGATTACAGTGCTTGTTTGTGTTGGTTTTCTATAGATGCTGTATTGTATTTTTTCGTTCTTGGTGGTTATGTTGAGATCTAGGTAATTGATTAAGTTGTTGACTGTGGAGTCACCTGTAAATTTAATGTTGGCATCGATGCTATTCAGTTTGTTGAGTAATTGTTCGAAATCGATGGTGTTTGTATCCAGAATTACAAAGATGTCATCCACATACCTGCCCCAAAAAAGAATGCCCTCTATTTTTATTAATGATATCATTGGCTTCAAGGTGGTCGATGTATATGTTGGCATGGATGCCTGAGGCTGGGGAGCCCATCGCCAAACCTTGGTTTTGTTGATATATTTTGTCGTTAAACTTGAAATAGTTGTTGTTAAGCGTGAAACTAAGGATCTCAATGAATTCATCTATTTCTACTTTCGATAGTTTCTCGTTGTCTTGAAGGTTCTTTCTGATTATTTCAATTGTTGTTTGGACCTGTATGTTAGTATAAATGTCCTTAATGTCTATGGTGTGAATGGAATGTGTAAGCTTGATATTTAGTTTCTTGGTTCTCTCACAGAATTGGAGGGAGTTCTTGAAAGATTTATTAGCTTTGAAAGCATAGTTGGTACGAAGGAATTTTTGTATAAATTGAGCCGTTCTGTAGATTGGACTGTTCCTGTAGTTGACAATTGGTCTAATTGGAATATTGTCCTTGTGGATTTTGGGGAGTGATCGTAGGGTGGGAATGCTGGGGTTCATGTTAATCAAACTGCTACTTTGTTTTTCGTTCATTATGAAAGATGTGTCTTTGATTATTTGTTTAATTTACTAATTCAAAACCTATGACGTCACGCTCGCACCCACACACCTGTTTCCACTCAGCCAGGACCGGTTCCCCTCTCTTTACCCTCCCCTCCCCGCCACACACTACGCAAACACTCGCTTCAGCCCAGTGCATAGCAGGTCACTCAGTGTAACACAGCTCCACGCTACACGTCTCACAGGCCAGAACAGGTAAGCCGCTTAATGCAACATCATTCGGCAACAGTTCCTTCTCCCACACATACTTACTAATATTAGATCTTTGGCTCATTACAGCAACCAAGCAGGAGGGTTTCAACTCAGTTGACCCCGAAGGTTACATTCAAGACGTCACCCAGTAAGTTTACCTTTTAGCCCCTTCACCTCTATCTATTCTTCATCTCAAACGCACTTTTCAGTTTACTTAAAATTTCGTATCTTTACAGTTTACTCCACAATAAACCCCATGGCAGGATCGCCTTACCAAGCCAACACCAGCAATCCGTATGACGCAGCTGTTAAAGCAACTTAACCAAAGGCCCTGTGTAGCCCATCAATACATCACCTGCAAGCATAAGCCAGAGGGAGATGACTCTGAGCTTCTTACTGGCCTACTGCTTATCACCGTTAAATTAAGCCTTCATAGCAAGGCCATTCAGAACTGAATATAGTACAAATGGGAATAAGAAGTTCCAAATGTTTTAATGTTTTATCCAAGTTTTTTAACATTACGATTTTTTTAGTTGTATGCTCTATAATGAACTGTCTATTGTGCATGTGTTTTAATTATGCAAATGTCTTAGATAAGTTACAATGTTGATAAATTGTATAAGGCTGAAGAAGAACAAATATTGTTCGAAACATGTCCCTAGTATGAGAAAGAAACATTAAATTTATAGTGTGAAAGATATTGATTGGCGGAAACTTTTTTTACTCACTATTTCGATTTGTAAGCGTCAATACGGACTTAAAAATGGAAAACCCTCCAGTTAATCTTCAAAATTTGGTGTAGCTTGGGTCCATACAACAAGCTGTACAACAATTACACACCTCGGTGTATTAACATTCTTCTGGCATGCTCCCAAGCGCATATGTCGGCGCTCGGCGCACGCGATCATAGCCACGTGTCCGATGACATAACATTCACCGCTACATTCCCAGTCTGACTGGTTAAAAAAAAAAGAAAAAGAGCGAGCTGGGCGGTTCGCCACATCTCTCTCCATTTGCTTGGCCTGGCCGTGCTACGGCCTTGGTTGGAAACGAGGTTTAAAGAAGTCCCCACCGTTCCAGCCTGGTCCACAAACGAGCTCTTCATAACCATGAAAACTGTGTTAAACGAAGGCAAATTCACGTCAGACAAATACGTGAACTGCACTCAAATCCTACATGCTACTGGCATAAAACTTCTATACACACTAACATTCACACTCTCGCATTGTGACGTCCCAACGGCGTTCATTTCATTCGTACTGAACAAGAAACAAACCACATGCAATCACATACTCATTCACACTCTAATCTTTACGTTAAACAAACGAAAACTTCCTATTCTTAACACGTTATACACTCGATTGATAAATAATAAAGATTAACACTAAAAGAATTTATAATGACGCTTATAGCACCAGCTATAGTCCTTCCAAAGTAATAGCGTCTAAATACAGTCGAGCCTGCGCTCTGATCTAGCAGTTATGTCTAATACAGTGAACTGTGATCTTTAATATCTTCGACATCACCAGAAATAACCACCACTAGTCTCTCCTATCTGATCTGGTGTCAAAATAAGTTTAATACATTCGACCACTGAAGGTGAAACATATGCTGTTACAAGTCTGGTTTAATAATCTCGATAAAAGTATAGCATAACAGCCGTCATCATCAATTTCCTGTTCCAATTTCAACCGTGAACCTTCCTGTCCTATCTAAATTCCATGTCGTGTATAACAAAATAAGGAGTACTCTCTATCAACAACAGCAAGGACGAGGAAACTACCAGGAAAGTCGAAGAAGCGGTTTCTTCCACAATAACAATAATTATAATGGTCGAAAAAAAACGCAATTACCAGAATCAGAACAGCGATAGACCACAAAGAAATGAGGTTATGACCAAAGAGAACTACGATGAACGCCATCAAGAAGGAAAACGATACTTGAAGGAATTAAGAGAAAAGGAAGGCGGAAACGGAAGTAATTCGAACTTGAGTGAAGATCCGATTCCCAGTACGAGAAAAGAGAAACCCAATGAGAAAGACTCGTATAGAAGATATGGAGGAACACCGGTAGGACGACGAGAGAAATAGGAGGAGAGCAGAAATACCAACACGCAAGACTAGAAGAGGAGAACGGTCCAATAAATATATCTGAGACGGACGCAGGGAAAGAAGAAAGAGGAAAACCGTTCCGAATTGAGACTGTCTATGGGAATAATTGTTATGATCTGTATGATGAAGAGAACAATGTCATTTTGGGAAAATACAATGCAAAGAACTTGAAGAAATATTTTAAGAAAGTAGGCTGAACATTATAATTCATTTTCGAGTTCAGTGACATGTCTAAGGTCCTGATTCGATGTGGTTAAAAACAATCTTGCATCTGTTTTTAAACTGAGATGGGAGGGAAATGCCCGTAAAATGAATTATAAGGGATGAAAATGGGAATAATACATTTTTTTCGAAGCCCATGATAAAATTTAACCAAGGAATATGATGGCTGGAACTTGGCAGAAACCAGTCGTGAGGCGACGTCGAGCTAGGAGGGAAATTCCATCACGTGATAGTATTGCGCAATGGAAGTTTCGAGAAGCTTGGAATCGACCTAGCAACAGTGAATATTCCCAGGATTTGTTTAGATATTGTTATAAATTATCCCATTGGATATGAGCTTACAGCCAATAGGAAGAAGTTTTAGAGAAGACGGGAGTTCCAGCAACTAAATTTTTATGGATATTTAATTCATTTAAGCCCTTAAAGAATGAATTTACATATTGGAAAAGCGAAGAATATGATAATAAAATATTGCAAATATTTCATTAGTCAATAGTAGGTCGCTATTGGAAGAAATAAGTGATTTGCTAGAGCCCGCGCGAATTCGAGAGGGAACTCGAAAAGGCGGCTAAAATCGGTAGACTTGGAGGGGAGACGCCAAGCACCGAGGCTCTGGTGTATCTGAACGTCGAAGAGGTCAGACGTGTGAAATTGGAGTAGAAAGGAGTTCCGAGTGTTTCACCGGTCTAGTAGAAGGTGACCCGTGGAGACAAGGCTTGAGCGAGAGAGGAATCAGGAGACGACCGCGCCTTGAATCTAGGTGAAGTTGCGAGGTTTACATTTACCGCATTAACTTCGGTCTGATCGACTTCAGAGAATTCATTTCAACAACGTATTGTAGCTGACTAGCAGATACTGTATATTGCAAACTTACAGAAGTTTGGAAGAATTATTTCAGCAAGTATAAGCAGTTTTGTGAAGCGCGAGAAAAGTGTTTTTCTTCAGCGCGATACGACACTTTGTCCGAGCGACTGCAGCTCAGGCAACAGCCACCCGTGAGTACGAGTGTGTATTACTATTGCTTGTGTGGAACTGTATTACAACACTTGGGATGGAGATGTATTCCATAGTGAAGAATATTCAGTCTAGCAATACGAAGATTATTATGGACTAGATTATTATGTGCGCCAGGAGTATAGGCAGATAGAAGCAATATAGGCAGCGATGGAGCTTCGTTAGAGGAGACTGTTCGTGAATGTCTACTTAGTGAGCAATCATGAGACTCAATGCACAACTCCATTCTAGTGCATTCTGGTCAAACATGAGCTCAACATTAACATCAGAGACTACTGAACGATGTTCAGATTCCATCTACATGAATGTTCGTTATACGAGTGAGGTCCAAGACTTTCTCTTCAAATGCATTTTGAAGTGGAAAGCAGAACTTTCGACGCTACTCACTGTTATAATGAGACTGTGCTGTGACGGAGATAGAAGAAGCATCAAGATTTTCAAGAGGTCCAGGGTTATCCCGGTCAAAATGAAGATGATGATTGGAGGCCCGCAGTTCGATTCCGGTCGGAGCTTGCTGTTTCCAGTGGGGGAATTCGTTCCTTTCCTGAGGCCACGAGTTCGTGGAGACGAACTAGGATCCAGCCCAGATCTTTGGGAGATGTAACATTGGAGTATTTTGTTATACTCTATCTTGATCTTCTAGACTTCGAGACCAGGTAGCAGTGTTCACTAACCTTGTAGTTAGAGCTTGTAGTGACATTTACTGAGCAAATCCTTTATCCATTTTTCGATACAGTATTTATGTACTCCATGTATAGCATTTTTATTCTTCGAAATTTATTATAGTGATCGTCTAGCGATGCTATTATCTTCGTTTGATAGGAATCCAGTTTCTGAACTGAGATTATTTACTTGTTCGAGGAACAAGAGTTTGTCATTTCCTTTAAGGAACAGTAATTTATTTTCGACATTTTTGTATTCATTTTGAATACAGGTGATAGACATTTTCGTCTATGTTACCCATTAAATTAATTTTTATTAGTTTAATTTGGGTGTTTTATCCGTCGAGAAGAAACGTCAAGAAAAAAGATCTTGGTAGTGATATATTGTGAAATATCATGTCACATTGTGGAAAAGAAACATTTAACGTGGACACGATTATTATCGTCAGAACTCATAGACATTCGTTCAGAATGAAGAGAATACGAATATGACTAACTGTATGTTTTTATTGAAGAAAGCTTTGAACTTTCAGTCATTTAATTTATTTGAAGCTAAAATCTTCTCGGAAGATTATTTATCATCCGACGTTAGGGTAGTTATCGTTTGATATCCTCGTCGTGATAGATTCTTGTTGGACACAAACTCATAGACATGATGTTGTGATTAATTACTTATGAGGAGTAATATCATGTCACGTTGTAGACATAATATTCCTTCTTCGATTAAAGTCGAACCCAGATGTGTGAAGATTAGTATTTTTATTAATTGTATGCACGACAGTTTATACTTATCAGAGTATCGTTTCAGGAGTATTATGTGAGGAGGTTCAGTATCGTGAATTCCAGAGATCCTTAAGACGTATAAATTATTAATTTAACAATTGTTGTTATTGTTCATCAGACCAGCGATTGTGGTGACAACGCTGTGAAATTATGCCCTTTTGAAGGAATGCCAGGTTGATAGAAGTGGAGTTGATAACCCTTTGATAGTGGTTTTTTTTTTGGTGTATTTCCGTATGTAGTTGGCATACGAGGTTATTGCGAAGGTGTGTTCCGCATTTTATAGTACAGTCATTGCGTGGGCATGACTAGTGTTGGCAAAGGCATTTAGACTGTGGGTAGAGAGTACTCCTTATTTTGTTATACACGACATGGAATTTAGATAGGACAGGAAGGTTCACGGTTGAAATTGGAACAGGAAATTGATGATGACAGCTGTTATGCTATACTTTTATCGAGATTATTAAACCAGACTTGTAACAGCATATGTTTCACCTTCAGTGGTCGAATGTATTAAACTTATTTTGACACCAGATCAGATAGGAGAGACTAGTGGTGGTTATTTCTGGTGATGTAGAAGATATTAAAGATCACAGTTCACTGTATTAGACATAACTGCTAGATCAGAGCGCAGGCTCGACTGTATTTAGACGCTATTACTTTGGAAGGACTATAGCTGGTGCTATAAGCGTCATTATAAATTCTTTTAGTGTTAATCTTTATTATTTATCAATCGAGTGTATAACGTGTTAAGAAAAGGTAGTTTTCGTTTGTTTAACGTAAAGAATAGAGTGTGAATGAGTATGTGATTGCATGTGGTTTGTTTCTTGTTCAGTGCGAATGAAATGAACTCCATTGGGACGTCACAATGCGAGAGTGTGAATGTTATTGTGTATAGAAGTTTTATGCCAGTAGCATGTAGGATTTGAGTGCAGTTCACGTATTTGTCTGACGTGAATCTGCCTTCATTTAACACAGTTTTCATGGTTATGAAGAGCTCGTTTGTGGACCAGGCTGGAACAGCGGGGACTTCTTTAAACCTCGTTTCCAACCAAGGCCATAGCACGGCCAGGCCAAGCAAATGGAGAGAGATGTGGCGAACCGCCCGGCTCGCTCTTTTTCTTTTTTTAAACTAGTCAGACTGGGAATGTAGCGGTGAATGTTATGTCATCGGACACGTGGCTATGATCACGTGCGCCGAGCGTCGACATATGCGCTTGGGAGCGTGCTAGAAGAATGTTAATACACCGAGGTGTGTAATTGTTGTACAGCTTGTTGTATGGACCCAAGCTACACCAAATTTTGTCATTATGTTGATAGAACGCTGTTTTGTCAGTGGCGTGAGAGTGGAGATGAACGAATGGGAGTGTGTATTTTATTTTGTAGTGTGAATGTTAGGTTTTAGTCTACATTTGTTATTAAATTGTTTAGTTTTATTAGGAGCCGTGTTGTCGTGAATTATTTTAGATATAAGGAGATGCAACTGTGAAACCCATTTTAGGTCCAGAGAAGCTGACCACGAGATTCCCGAGATTAAGGTAGGTGTTTTACCGCGAGCTAAGTGTATTTTTCATGTAATTCACAGTTGTATTGCAATTTCCGCCACGTATATTCGCGAGGGTCTAGTTGGAGGTAGATCCTTGACTTGTATTTTGCGCCGGAGCAGTCGGGGTCTACGAATCCAGCCGTTGCTTCGGATATCCAACAGACCGCCTCTAGAATATACGGAGACAGTATACACCAATGACCAGCCCAGAACAGAAGGCACCAGGCGATTTATCTACGCAGATGACACTGCAGTAGCCGTGCAAGGTCGTAGCTTTGAAGAAGTAGAACATTCTTTGTCCTGTGCTGTGGAAGAACTTGGTCGATACTATCACAGAAATAATTTGAAGCCAAATCCAGCCAAAACGCAAGTTTGTGCTTTCCACTTGCGAAATAAAGAAGCAAAGAGGACACTGAACATTAAGTGTCAAGGTGAAACAATCCTTCATTGTTTTACACCAAAATATCTTGGTGTCACCCTCGATCGAACTCTGTCTTTCAAGCAACATTGCTTGAACACCAAAGGTAAAGTATCTGCACGAAATAACATACTAAGATGCCTAACAGGAAGGACATGGGGTGCTCACCCCACCACTCTAAGAACTTCAGCCCTTGGACTGAGCTTCTCAGCTGCTGAATATGCAGCACCAGTTTGGCTTTCTTCTCCACATTCCAAAGAGGTGGATATAGCTCTGAATGAGACTTCCAGGATTGTATCTGGGTGTCTTAGACCAACACCACTTCAGGAGATCTACCCTCTTATTGGAATTTCTCCACCTCATGTCCGAAGAATGGTAGCAGCAGCATCTGAGAAGAAACGGCAAGAAACCGATTCAAGGCATCCACTTTTCGGCCAACAACCAGCCCGACAGAGACTTAAGTCCAGAAACAGCTTTTTGAGGGGAGTAACAGCCCTCGAAGGCTCACAAGAAGCTGCCCGTGTGAAGATATGGAAGACAGAGATCACAGACCCAACTATTCCTCTATCAGAAAAAATAGCACCTGGTCACAACTTGCCATATGGAATTTGGAAGTCATTGAACAGGCTGAGGACGGGGGTTTCACGCTGCAAGAACAATCTCAAGAAATGGAACATGCTCGTCAACAATGATGAGTTCTGTGACTGCAGCATGTTACAAGATCCAGAACACCTGCTGATCTGCCCCTTGATGGAGGACATATGTTCAAAATACGATCTTTTGGCTGCAAATGCTAATGCTATATCTGTTGCTACTTACTGGCAAAATCTAATTTGATTTGGACACGGAAAATAATAAATTAATGAAGTTATGTGTAGAAATCATGGAACCTTTTCTTCATCCTCTATGGGAAGAGGGCATATTTTCTTGATACTTAGAGTGAAGGTTCCAGGTGTCTGAATGGTGACAACTCTCGCCTCGTCATCTCGTCCAGGATGAACTTGAATTAAACCTCTTGGCAACTGTAGAGGCGGGATGTTGTCTTCGATCAACAGTACTAAAGAGTCAATTTTAATACGCTGATCAGTACTGTGCCACTTGACACGTTTTTGCAACTCCTGTAAGTATTCTTGCTGCCATCTCTGCCAGAGCCGCTGTCGGACTCTCTGCAAGTTTTTCCAATGGGACAAGCGGTTATCAGGTTCCCTCGACACATCCATCTGTACAGGTTGCATAAGCGAGTCACTCAAGATGAAATGTGCAGGTGATAGAACTTGCAAATCATTGGGAACATTTGCTAACAGAGTGAGAGGGCGTGAGTTTAATACTGCTTCAATGTCGCAAAGAACAGTGTAGGTCTCTTCAAAGGTTAGTATACGTCCCTGCGTTTCAATTAGTAAATGTCTCTTCATAATTTTGACAGCTGCCTCCCACAATCCACCAAAATGCGGCGATTGGGGAGGGATGAACTTCCAATTGATTCGTTGCTGAGCAAGTGAGGAGGCAATGCCTGTGGATTCCTTCTCTAAAAAGGACTAGATATCTTGTAGCGCATTCTTCTTCTTCTTTATCTGGCACTACAGCCCGGTGTGAGCTTTGGCCTCGCCAACCACAGATTTCCATCGATCTTGATCTTGGACAGCTGTTCTCCAGTGTCGTACGTTCATTGTTTGCAAGTCCACCTCCACTTCATCTTGCCATCGATTCCTTGGTCTCCCAGGGCGTCGTCTTCTTTCCATTCTGGCTTTATATATAATCTTTGGTGTTCTTTTGTCTTCCATCCTTTCAATGTGGCCCAGCCATCCGTAGTCTTTGTGACTTTATATATCGAACAATGTCTTCGCTTCTGAGGATTTCATCTATTTCCCTATTAGTTCGTATCCTCCATTCTCCTCTATCCAATACAGCACCATAAATTCTCCGTATTATTTCCCTCTCAAACACCCTAAGTTTATTGCAATCCTTAACCAACATATTCCATGTATCTGAGCCATAAGTTAACACTGATCTGATCAAGGTCTTGTAAATTTTGAGTTTTGTTTTATGCGACAACAATTGCGACTTAATGAGTTTCAAATGAGCAAAATAGGCTCTGTTTCCATTAATAATCCTTCTATTTATTTCTTCACTCACTTTGTTTTTATTATTAACTAGAACACCCAAATACTCAAAATTTACAACATTTTCAAATGTGCAGGAATCTATTATTAAATTATCTCAGTTTCTTCTTCTTTCAACAGATGTTAGGTGCATGTACTTTGTTTTGGCCGCGTTCACATTTAGACCTATTTTTCCCCCTTCCATCTTCAACTCTTCAAACATCTCCTTTAAACAGTCTAGGGGCAGATGACCTCATAGTTCTGCCCCTTAAAACATCAATAACTAACTAAATAGTCTAGTCTTCTTGCTATCAATACTACATCATCAGCATAGGCACACATGTGGGCTAATTTATATACTATATTATTATTTGCTCCTTCCAATTTCTCCAATACTTTATTTAAAGCCAAGTTGAATAGCGAAGCAGACATGGCATCACACTGATGTACACCTCTTTTCAAGGAAAATTCAGCACCAAGTTTACCCTTCACCATTACTTTGGCTTTAGCATTTTCTGCGATTATTCTCACTAATTTTATTAGCTTTCCGGGAATTCCTTTCTGTTCCATTTGTCTGTAGTCTACAAACAACATATGAAGATCTACATTGTGTTCATAACATTTTTCCATCGCTTGTCTAACAACGAAGATTTGATCAATAGTACTTCTATTCTTGCGAAACCCACATTGATATTCCCCTACTATTTCCTCATAGCAGATCTACAACTTCTTTAATAGCACATTGGAAAACACTTGATAGACGATATTCAGTAATGTAATTCCTCGGTAATTTGCACAATTATACTTATCTCCTTTCTTATGTATGGGAAAAATTATTGCGATGTTCTACTGAGATGGCATATTCTCTTCCTCCCATATCTTGACGATAAGATTATATATTTGATATAATTTCTTGTCCCGAGTTTTTTAACATTTCTCTCGTAATGGCATCCTCCCCCGGGTCTTTATTGTTTCTTAGTTTCTCAATGGCTTCCTGCACTTCATGAATGGTTGGTATTTCTATATGTGGTTCTACATTCATTATCTTCAGATGTGTATCACATTCTTCTTCAGTCCTTACATTTAATAACTCTTAAAAACGTTCCTTCCATCTATTGATAATATCATCCTCGTTGTCTAATATTTTCCCCTGTTTGTCTCAACATCCAGTAAGCCTCAGTTGATACCTTTTCCTGAACCAATTAACTTCTGTATAAAATTTCCTCAATTCGTTTTGTTGTATTCTCTCTTCTATTCCATCTAACTTTCTCACTAACATTTCCTTCTTTTTCCTTTTACATAATTTTGTTGCTTTTCTCCTATATGCCTTGTATCTTTCTCTACTTTGCCTTGTATCTCTTTGTAACATTAACTTCCTTGCTTCATTTTTTTTGTCCATTGCTTCTTCACATTCTTTATCGAACCATTCATTCTTTACTCTCTCTTTAATTCCTAATACTTCCTTAGCACCTTCTTGAATTGCAGACTTAATATCTTCCCATTTCTCTTCGATATCCATAGCATTTATTGTCTGCAGTCGCCTTTTAATCTCCTCTTTAAAATTTCTTACTTTTCTCGGGTTGTTCAGAGCTTCTTGGTTCCACTTCTTTCTTTCTGATGGTTGTCTCATCTCTGCATTAGATCCGCAGAAGTCTACTAACTGCTTAACTCACCACCAATCCTACTACCCATGTCTCTGCACTGTAAGTGCCTTTCAATTTTCCAAACTGTGCTCTTGTTGTCACAAGAAGTAGGGAATATATGAAGGGAGTTAGGGGAAAACAAGAAATGTCCAACGAATGCATGTTTGAGAAATAATAAATGTAAGATTTACAAGTTTGCAGTTTTCTCCCTATGAGCTGATTTTATAACCTCTATAATCACGTGACCACTGTGAAGTACAGAAAGATCGCTACCAGACGGCATCATAACCTTCAAAATGTTAATTTTGTGACATTCCTTGTTTTCTCCTGACACCCTTCATATGATTTTTTTTTGTTTCTTTTTGCCGAGATATAGGTCTATGGATAGAATACCATCTAGTGATAGGGATCTCCCTTCCAGCTCAGTTAGCATTGACCCCAGAAAGTCTTTGCACAGATAATTTTGTAATGTGAGTTACAATACTTCTGTTCATATCTGGATTCCAAAGAAGAAGAAAATGAAAATCCACAGCCTGCTTCCAGTCTCCGACCGGGTCAGGAATGGAATGAATGGAGCACCTATCTAGCGGCGAGGATATGAACCGTGCCGGCTGCCGAGGCCTGACGCACTCCTCTGGGGCAATGATTAAATGAATGACAGATGAAATGAAATGATAGTGGAGAGTGTTGCTGGAATGAAATTTTGACAGGGAAAACCGGAGTACCCGGAGAAAAACCTGTCTGCCTCCGTTTTGTCCAGCACAGATCTCACATGGAGTGACCGGGATTTGAACCACGGACCCAGCGGTGAGAGGCCGGCGTGCTGCCGCCTAAGCCACGGAGGCTCCCAAAGAAGAAGAAAATATGTAATACTAGCAGGTACCTGCGGCTTCGCACGCTGAAACACTCTCAACCTCCCGCTGGAGTTGATTTAACTTTAACTACCCACATTACCACAAACCTACAGAATTTACTGCCTTTAAATACAGGCCACAAGTGATTTTAACGTTACTTCCCGACTTTGAATGGGCGCCAAGGTTGACCATATGGGTCTTCCTGAATAAAATAGAAATAAATACATAGCTGTTGCCCCGACTATGAAACCCCATATCTCCCAGGCGTAGGGCATTTGGCATGCGTTTGCTGATGTACCAGGTTCATGCAAGACAGGAATATAAACACACATGAATTTTAAAGAGAGAATCTATTGGCTGTACTAACATATATATATATATATACAAATATACAACAAAAATACCCTTCATACACTCGTGCTCAAACTTTATACAGTACCTTGCCACTGAATTTAGGCTCTGAGAGCAAGAAAGCACTTACGGCCATATCAAGCCTAGGCATAACAGCCCCCTATACATATTTCACTTGTACACAGAATATCTACACACGTTACGACTGGTTCACTCCACTTTCTTCCTTGTCGAACTGCTCGTTCCCGTCTCCATTCTCGCATGACTTCGATGAAATGTTTTACGACTGAATTATCCTTAGGGCGTGGTAAGTTGTTACCAACAGCACATGGTATGGATGGACCCATGAAATGTACGTAGCATCCAATAGCCCGTAAGAGCTCAGTGGATAGCTAAAATTAGTCACTGCTCGTTCGTATTACGATACCATGATCGAGTAATACGACACTGATTGCAAGTTGACAAACGGACTTTCGTAGTACAAGCAAGAAGACGATCTCTAACTGTTCGTTACGGAAACCATGTCACGTAAAACGACCCTGGGCGTTAGTAGATCAGTGTTCTGCCGATAAAACAATAAGACGAGCTCAGAACGCCACACACGCCATTATATGCACTCGCGTAAGGATACCATAACCCCAAAATTTCTGCCGGAACTAAATTGTGCGTAGCCCGCTCCTAGCGGAATATCCGCGTCAACACATAAACATCAGACCCTCGAAATCCACACCGACGTCACACAATGGTATTCCTCACGAAGTTCATGGGAGTTCATGCCATAAATAGCCTAGGTAATCCCACACGAGCCGAATTACTGCCTGTCTTTTCCGGGCATGTAACATATCCAGCACTCGAAAATATCAATTCTTTGTACCTTCATAGTACAGCCACAAATCTAACCTTTAACATTACTAGGCCAAAATAAAGCAATTAACCCCAAACCAAAATGAAATAATGCTTCTACTTAAAACAGTCTTATATCCTTATTCCCAAAACGTAATAAATCGCAAAACCCCGTATTTTATAATATCGAATATCCAAAAACCGATAATTAATAAACAGTGATCCTAGGTTGTCCAGACCATCCAAATATGGATCTGTCCACAAAAACACACAGGCACAATAAAAATCACCTCTGCAACCCCATGTTAACCCAATATAATAAGATACGAATAAAATACCCCAAACTAACTGCACAAGGCACAAACCCCGAGGGTGAGCTACTGTAACTGAATAAATTCGGTTACAAACGCCCCCACAAGGATCAATCTCTAAACTACAAGGCTATAGATTTATCCTTGTCCCTCACACAAATACACTAGTACTCCTGTCTTGTCATCGTGAGCAAGATCTCTAGGTGACATATAGCTTGAGGTAAGCAACGTTATATGTACCTAGGACCTTGTCATCATTGGTAATCAAGCTGTAGGCACATGCACCTACCCTGCGGTCTATAGCAAATGGACCGGAATGAAAAACCTCATGAATGCAACTCTGCTCTACCGACAGCAGATGCTCAGCTCGCAACAACACCAGATCACCTATCTTAATTTTACCCCCTCCCTTCCCTGCTGTTCCAAAACCATCTTACCTACTACTACAATAATTCTCAATTCATTTAATCTCTTAGGGTACAGCTTTCCCTGTTGAAAATCCCAAAATCCTGCGAGACACACTAAAATAAATCCTTCCTGCAAACTACTGACTGCCACGACCTCCAAGCATAACCTACTGGTACCATCCCACATGGTCACCACCACCAGAAGACTAACAGACTGACTGATACTAATCACAAATATAACCTCATACAGCATCTGACCAATCACCTCAACAACACCTTCCATGTAAGAATGAGCTATAGGGTACCTAGGACCGCTCCAGCTAGACCTATCTGCTATGTCAAAACTCTGCCCGTAACCGTGAGTACATCCAGGTTTCTCCGAGAACACCACCCTGTGTTCCCTCAGAACGTCAATCACCTCTGACTTCTGACCCTCGTCCAACATGGTATCTTTAACAACTGCCTCCACACAGTGATCATCATCACTCAACTCACGATCATCTCCCATGACCCAGAAACAACAGTGATCCACATCACTCAACACATGATCATCTCTCATGATCCAGAAACAACAGTGATCCACATCACTCAACACATGATCATCTCTCATGACCAAAATACAACTGGATACCATGCCGACACCTAATTCTTCCTCCTCAGAAACCTCTTTTATCACCTGAATGCATCCAACGACACTAACAAAATCTCTACCACCAACCTGATAATCTAACCTAACCCAATCCTGTTGCTCACTCCACCCAAACTTCACTTGTGCCTTACTGTAACCTAATTTACAGCTCTGGTCTCCTAACCTATCAGATCCTACATTGACATTATACTCTAAATTATGTTTCTCTTCCAGAGCGTGAGCAGGAATACTATGCAAGGACTCTCCCCCTGCTCCATATAGTGAGTCCTGGCGAAGTTTAAACTTCCTGGCCTATCGCTTCTCTCAACCCGCCTTTCCATGCCACGCCCCCTATTTGCCTGCTCTACCTCACGTGGTCTGTTCCCCGGTTGATAGTTTTTCCCGTATCCCTGACACTCATTGTTATTTCTTCCTCTCCCATGATCTTCATACCACATGTACCTATCTCCTCTACCTGGATCCCAATTCCTCTCTCTCCTCTGATTATAATTTCCTTCCCTTCGATTACCCCCATTTCTCCGACGTTGCCTACTTGTCTTTCTCAAGGTACCTAACCTTCCAAGTGACCTCTCTATGCCTGTAATAGCAACTATCTCCTGCACGCACACTGCAGTCCTAATGTCAACAGAGAAATTACATACTAACTTCCTAACAAAATCGTCACTCCCTCCTAGTTCCAAATGTTGACCACGTAGAATTCTACCTACAGTATCTTCCTCCATACTAGTCACTATCTCGCTAATCTGGCTAATATTCTCATCTACCTTCTTCATACCATTCCCTAGCAAACTAATCTCGACTCGCTCATCTATCTCCACTACCTCACCACTCTCCTCACTAACTTCAGCACTCTCAAGCATCTCCACTCTCCCAGCACTCGCATCTCTAACCACAACGCCTACAATTTCCTCATTCTGCTCTCCCAACCTATCTACCATGGGAAATTTCTGGCTAGTCAAAAGTGCCTGGCTAGAAATCTCCTCTGCCAACATCACTTGTTGAGCATCCAACTTATCTAACTCAGATTCTAACCTTTGTTCCTGAGCAGCAATCCGACCACCTAGCTTAATTTCCAGATTAGTGATTTCTACTCTGACTTCACTAAACTGGCGAGTAACACTGCTGTCTAGGATAGTCACCTGCTCTTTGACCTCATCTATCTTTGCTGACATTTCCTTTAAACTAGTCATCTGGGAGGCCATCTGACTGGTTATCCTCTCCACGGAACTGTTACTACGAAACAGGAGCTTCTCCAACATGTCCATCATACTTAATTCATTTCCCCCCTTCCCTGGCAAATCTCCCCTGACTCTACCGTTTTCCCCCATCCCTACAGCAAATTGCCTATCAGCCCCTGCCTGATTCTGCCGCTCACCAGCACTGTCCCCCAACAAAGCAGAATTGCATCCTGGCTCTAACGTAGCCATCCCTAATTGAAAAGATGTAAAATTACGAAAATATGCCTACAGTTTAATTCCTGTGTCCTGGTACACATCAGCATGTCTAAGGCCTCACGTTGGGTTCGCCACTGAAACACTCTCAACCTCCCGCTGGAGTTGATTTAACTTTAACTACCCACATTACCACATCCAAGTGACATCCAAGATGGCTGCCGCGTATGTAGACAAAGTATACCACTCTCTTAAAGATATCGAAAATGTAGACGAGGACAGTTCCGTAATTAACGCCAGTGATAAAATATCGTGTAGGAAGACACCTAGTATGTGTGACATTGATAGTAAACCACCAGAGGTACATTTAGGTGTAAATACGAGTGATATACTGTGCACGCTGTGTGGCAAGGCATCGAGTGAGAGTGTGAAATCTCTACAGTTAATCATCGACATTTTGAATAGGGACCTTAAGCACACCCAAGAAGAACTATCTAAATTAAAAGCCGAAAACAATGTACTCAGACATAACGTAAACGACCGCAACAATCCCCCGTCATCGCCGGACTCGTGGAATGTGGTGGTGGCAAATCGCGGACGCCAATGTAGGCCTAAACCACGTGTGCGGGAAACAGTTAGCCAAGCTGTTCCCACAAAAAATATGTACGATGTTCTTGCTGAAACTGAATCCGTCTCAGAAGAAACACCACATACAAGGGCATCAACAAACTGTAAGCCGGAAAAAGTGCGGAAGTTAGCCACGTACATAACCTCAAAAAGGAAAGTACTCCTCCTCAGTGACAGTCATGGGAAAGGATGTTCAGAAGAGCTCAATTTAAAAGTATCAAGGGACTTTGCGGTAAGTAGCGTCACCAAACCAGGCGCTAGAGTTAAAAATGTTCTGGAAAATTGTGTTGAAATGTGCAGAAACCTTACTCATGAAGATTATGTTGTTTTGTGGGGGGGTACGAACGATGTAGCGAAAAACGAAGCGAATGATGCAATACAAACCTACAAAGATAAGCTCCCACTACTTTCAGGTACAAACGTTATACTCTTAGGCATCCCACACAGACATGATCTAATGGAAGAATCGTGTGTCAACAAGGAGGTAAAGAGGACGAACAAAAAGCTTAGAGCACTATCCAGACTATATCAGCATGTTCACTTTCTTGATATTGATGTACCAAGAGAACTGTTTACCCGACATGGTCTTCACTTAAACACCAAAGGAAAGCAACAGATCTGTTCACAAGTAGCGGAGGAAATCAACAAAAAGTTCCACTCCCACGGACCAGTCATCCCACTACCTCATACTGCAAGTCCGACTACTGTAGAATCAGTGAATTCACTCGGTGGCGAGAGTTTTTTAGAACAGAGGTAAGTGCTCCTGCAAGAACTATAATCCCCAAGCTTAACAACAGTACAAATGCACAGAGTTCCTCAATCAGAATATTTCACCAAAATGTACAGTAACTTAATAATAAACTAGTTCATATCGATATGCTTCTACAAACATCACTCAAAGATATCCACATCCTGTGCTTGTCTGAACACTGGATGAAACCTGAACAAATCAATCATGCTGTCATACCAGGGTTTACTTTAGCTAGCTACTACTGTAGATCAACATCAGAGCATGGAGGTGTATGTATCTATATCAAAGGAAACATAGAATTTAAGCCTATACCAATTCCCGATGACTTATGCATAGATAAACATTTTGAGGCAACAGCTATTTCTATCCCAAAAGAAAATTTAATTCTCATCTGTATATATCGTTCACCAGGAAATAGTGCAAAGTTATTTCTGAATAAACTAGAAGTGATAATAAATAAAATAAATAAATTTAATTAAAAAATAGTTCTTTGTGGAGATTTCAATATTAACTTTTTAGAGGAAAGTACGGAGAGAAGGGAATTGCTAAATTTGTTAAGCTCCCATCATCTAATTCACACAGTAACAGTACCCACAAGAATAACAAAAACTAGTGCAACCACACTTGACCAGATAATAATTAATGACAATGTGAACTGCAACTCTCTCGAAGTAATCAACACAGGTTTCAGTGACCACCGAGCTCAAATAATAACTCTAAATATTTCAAACCCAGTTTACAATGCTCAGTTTGATAAATGTCGAAGCTTTAGTCAGCACAATATAAACTATTTCAACAACTTGTTAAAAGGAGAAACTTGGGAAGGTGTGTACAAGTCAATAGATACAAACAAAAATTCCAGGAATTCATTAATATTTTCCTGTATTATTTTGATATTGCATTTCCTTTGAAGAGTATCAGACTGAAAGTTTCTTCTCCATCAAAACAATGGCTTACTCTTGGAATAATTACTTCATGCAAAAGAAAGCGTTTCCTCCACGATTTTCAAAGTACGCACGAAACCTCCAATGAATTTAACATGTATTTCAAGACCTATAAGACCATACTTAACAAAGTTATAAAATTAGCAAAGAGAATGTCAAATGATAATTATATCCTGGAATCTAAAAATAAAACTAAGGCTATGTGGAATATCATAAAAAATGAAACCAGGCAAACAAAACCGGCAGTAAATAACATAACGTTATCAGAAGACTCCAAGAAGATCAATGACCCACAAAATGTCTCAAGAATTTTTAATGAGCATTTTGCTACCATAGCTGAAAAACTACTAAATGTAAACAATATACAAGCAATAAAATCAACACTCGCGAATATAACATTTAATGGAAAATCAATGTTTGTTGAAAATGTTACAGAAGCAGAAATCCTCAATATTGTAAAGAACCTACAGAATAAACATTGCTTAGGAGTTGATAACATTCCTGATATACTAATTAAAAAAGTATCCAAAATATAATTACCCCCTTAACACACCTCTGTAACCAATCTCTCATGTCAGGAATATTTCCAGATATCTTTAAAATTGCAAAAGTAATTCCATTATTTAAAGGGGGAGATAGAGAAAACGTAACCAATTATAGACCTATTTCTTTATTGTCGATATTTTCAAAAATTTTAGAGAAGATAATGTACAACCGTCTAATTAGCTTCATAAACAAATATAAATTGTTAACTGACTTTCAACATGGCTTTAGAGAAGGAAAATCAACAATGTCCGCAATTTATGAATTTTTAAATCCTGCTTTTGAGTCACTTGATGAAAGGAAGAGAGTATGTGGCCTGTTTTTGGACCTGTCTAAAGCTTTTGATGTGATAAATCATCAGATACTAATTGATAAACTCCATCAATATGGTATCAGGGGTATCGCTAGTAAGTGGTTTCAGTCATATTTAAATAATCGCCAACAGATCGTCGAACAAAAAAGTTTAGAAAATACCACAAACATATTTAAATATTACCACTCAGATCCTATGTTTTTGAAGTATGGCATTCCGCAGGGGTCCGTTCTAGGGCCACTACTTTTTCTCCTTTACGTAAATGACTTGCCATCTCAGATACCTGCATTTAAAACTGTACTATTCGCAGATGATACAAGTGTTTTGATGAGGGGTGAAAATGACACTGAACTTCAAAAATCAGTAGAGGAAGTAACAGGTCAGCTGTCCTTATGGTTCAACAATAATGGATTCCTTATCAACACTAGTAAAACAGTGGTTCTTAACTTTCACACAGCTCAGAATAAAAGTATTAATTCTCCCTCCATAATCTTAAATGACCTTAAAATTGGTAACGCCTCTTCTACTAAATTCTTAGGCCTTTGGTTGCAGGATGACCTAAAATGGAACTCGCATACCACTAAACTTGCCAAGAAACTAAGCTCAAGTTGTTATGCATTGAGAGTATTAAGACAATCGACTAGCTGGAGAACTGTTCTTAGTACTTATTTTGCTTATTGCTATTCGCTTATGAAATATGGAATCATATTTTGGGGAAATTCACCTGCTGCTCACCAAATCTTTATTATCCAGAAAAGAATAATTAGAACAATGAAAGGAACTACTAGATTGCATACATGTAAGCCTCTGTTTAAACAACTGAAAATTTTACCTTTGCCATGTATTTACATCTTTGAACTTCTATTATTTGTCAAACAAAGCTTAGGAAACGAGGATATCTTTGAGATGAATTCAAATATACATAACTACCAGACCAGACAAAAGAACAATCTTCATGTACATGCTGCAAATACAACACTATGTAAAAATGGTGTATTCCATGCAGCTATAACGCTGTATAATCATTTGCCAAATAATATTAAAAGTACAGCAAATTACATAAAGTTCAAAATAAAAACTAAAGAGTTCTTGCTGGAGCACTGCTTCTACTCAGTTAAAGAGTTTTTAGAATATCAATAGTTAGGTTTATGTATTCATAGGACTAAATGATGTAAGGTTATCCTTGTGTAGGCCCATATTATTATTGTGATTGTAAATTAGTATTAGTATAATTTGTGAATTGACGTGTCCTATATCATTGTACAATGTACATTATATGATTGAATGGATGAATAAAAAATACAATACAATACAAAACCTACAGAATTTACTGCCTTTAAATACAGGCCAAAAGTGATTTTAACGTTACTTCCCGACTTTGAATGGGCGCCAAGGTTGACCATATGGGTCTTCCTGAATAAAATAGAAATAAATACATAGCTGTTGCCCCGACTATGAAACCCCATATCTCCCAGGCGTAGGGCATTTGGCATGCGTTTGCTGATGTACCAGGTTCATGCAAGACAGGAATATAAACACACATGAATTTTAAAGAGAGAATCTATTGGCTGTACTAACATATATATATATATACAAATATACAACAAAAATACCCTTCATACACTCGTGCTCAAACTTTATACAGTACCTTGCCACTGAATTTAGGCTCTGAGAGCAAGAAAGCACTTACGGCCATATCAAGCCTAGGCATAACAGCCCCCTATACATATTTCACTTGTACACAGAATATCTACACACGTTACGACTGGTTCACTCCACTTTCTTCCTTGTCGAACTGCTCGTTCCCGTCTCCATTCTCGCATGACTTCGATGAAATGTTTTACGACTGAATTATCCTTTAGGCATGGTAAGTTGTTACCAACAGCCCATGGTATGGATGGACCCATGAAATGTACGTAGCATCCAATAGCCCGTAAGAGCTCAGTGGATAGCTAAAATTAGTCACTGCTCGTTCGTATTACGATACCATGATCGAGTAATACGACACTGATTGCAAGTTGACAAACGGACTTTCGTAGTACAAGCAAGAAGACGATCTCTAACTGTTCGTTACGGAAACCATGTCACGTAAAACGACCCTGGGCGTTAGTAGATCAGTGTTCTGCCGATAAAACAATAAGACGAGCTCAGAACGCCAGACACGCCATTATATGCACTCGCGTAAGGATACCATAACCCCAAAATTTCTGCCGGAACTAAATTGTGCGTAGCCCGCTCCTAGCGGAATATCCGCGTCAACACATAAACATCAGACCGTCGAAATCCACACCGACGTCACACAATGGTATTCCTCACGAAGTTCATGGGAGTTCATGCCATAAATAGCCTAGGTAATCCCACACGAGCCGAATTACTGCCTGTCTTTTCCGGGTATGTAACATATCCAGCACTCGAAAATATCAATTCTTTGTACCTTCATAGTACAGCCACAAATCTAACCTTTAACATTACTAGGCCAAAATAAAGCAATTAACCCCAAACCAAAATGAAATAATGCTTCTACTTAAAACAGTCTTATATCCTTATTCCCAAAACGTAATAAATCGCAAAACCCCGTATTTTATAATATCGAATATCCAAAAACCGATAATTAATAAACAGTGATCCTAGGTTGTCCAGACCATCCAAATATGGATCTGTCCACAAAAACACACAGGCACAATAAAAATCACCTCTGCAACCCCATGTTAACCCAATATAATAAGATACGAATAAAATACCCCAAACTAACTGCACAAGGCACAAAACCCGAGGGTGAGCTACTGTAACTGAATAAATTCGGTTACAACGCGATGAAGACAATGGGGATGATGCATTATTGCTGATAATTGATCTATTCTATTACAGCAATATCGGCTGGGTGGGTTTATTTCAATTAGGAAAATTCTGATGCCGCCTACAGTATATTAGTATGAGCCGCAAAATGGGAATTCCATACAGTTGAGAAAGTCTACAGGGTACAAGGTTAGGGGCGTGGTGGCACAGCAGTCAAGCTGTTGGCCTCTCACCACGGCGGACTGGGTTCGATTCCCGGTCAATGCTTGTGAGATTTTCAAAGTGAAATGCCATATCCTGTGGTTCAGATTCCACGTAAAAAGGAGGTCCCGTGGCTCATGATTCTGAAATTAACGGTCATGTAAAACTACAAACTTCCTTTAGGGTACGAGGTTACCTTATGTGTAGAGCCCTGCGCGGATAAACAAAATGTTATCCGCCCCGCATCCGCACAACTGTAACCCGCTCTGCACGACTTTTATCCGTATGCACACGTTTGTTATCCAAATCCGCTGACATTACAATTATATTTTAAATTTATTAGATAAAGCATTAAAGCAACAACTTTAGACATCTGCGGAAAAATTCGTTCCCCTAGGCCGTGTGAATCGCAAGACAATGTTGACTTAGTTTTGTCCCTCTGAGTAACGGCAAGTGAAACAGCGGGTGGCTAATTCTAGCACTTACTTAGTCATCGGATATACCCACGCAGGCAAGCGCAGGTATAAGGGATTTTCTTTTTTGGCATAAGTCACCAATTGAGGGTATTTCCATGACTGGCTTCTGTCACTTCTCTATTATTCTCATACAATCCAAGCGAAAGCAAATAGGGAAATAACAAGAAACATGAAAGACGCAAAATGTGGTAAAAATTAAAATTATTTAAAAAATATCCAGTTCAACATTGCATTCTAAAAACCACCCGCAAATTTACTCTAAAAATTATCCGTAGCTTATCCGCTATCCACACGGTCTTGCAAACTATATCCGCAAGACGAAAAAGTTTGCGGATACCCACGGGTTTATCCGCATTTGCGCAGGGCTTTACTTATGTGAACACATTTTAAAATTACATTTTTGGTTTTGGCATGTTTTGCTGAGAGATTTGGTTATTTGGATACTCGTGAGCACGCCACATAGACTACAGTTGCCCATGGGAAAAAATGGTTTTGTCTCAATATACACCTGCTGTTAAGCGCTTTGTTAATAGCAATTGCGAATATTGTTGGAAGAGGAACTGCTCTCTTGCACATTGGAATGGCAAATCTATCGGAATATGGGGAATTAAAAGTACTTTTCCTTAAGCTATTCAGGGTGTAATTTTCCCACAATTATGATTATGTCGCTATTAATAGACCTATAGTAAAATATCTCTCACCTTGGCCGCTGATGTACATTATGCATCCTCTTCCAGTGTTACATCCCAGGGATTGAAATTCTTCAACAACCCTTTTGCTTCACATGCCCCTCTAAATATTGAAAATTCCTGATTATTGTGCTTTAAGAGATCTTTGAAAGAGGTTGCCCTCGCACATGGTGTAGATGCATTGTCAAAGGAAAACATTCCAAGTTACGAACATAGACTGTGTAACCTGTACCGAAAGCTTCTACAGATTTAACACCAGGCCAATTCTGAACAACAGTTCCTTGAACTCAGATTTTCCAAAATTTTATTGTATTGTTACATGAGTAATGTCTCTACAGGGCAAGTACGTACATTTTGGTTCAGATCGGTGAAAAGGTGTATATTTGTGCCAAAGGACCTAAATGCAGGGAATGGAGAAAGCTGCCTGAACTTTGAAGTTGACAGTGTTACTTGTCGGGTTTCAGAGTAAAATTTGGTCCAGATTGGTGAAACGGTGTAGATTAGTGCCAAAGGGCCTAACTACAGACATTGAGCTTTATTTATATGGATGAAAGGCAACCTATGTGTTAATCAAGGGTCGAAGCTATCAGTGTAATCCGCAGTGTTACAAAATATAAGTACGTAAAATTTGGTTCTGTTCGGTTCAACGGTGTAGATTTGTGCCAAAGGGCTTACATGTAGGGAATAGAGAGGGCTGTCCGAAATTTAAAGTGGACAGTGCTACCTGCAGGAATTCAAAGGCTAAGTACGTAAAATTTGTTTTAGATTCGTGAAACGGTGTACATTTGTGCCAAAAGGCCTAACTACCAACATTGAGCTTTATTTATATGGATGAAAGGCAGCCTATGTCTTAATCCAGGGTATAAGCTATCAGTGTAATCTACAGTGTTCCAAAAGATATGTCATAAAGTAAACAAACTGTGCTTCTGTTCAGTTAAACGGAGTAGATTTGTGCCAAAGGGCTTAAATGTAGGGAATAGAGAGGGCTGTCCGAAATTTCAAGTGGACAGTGCTACCTGCAGGAATTCAAAGGCTAAGTACGTAAAATTTGTTTTAGATTCGTGAAACGGTGTACATTTGTGCCAAAGGGCACATTAACACCAGGGAATGGAGAGGGCTGCTCGAAATTTCAAGTGAACAGTGTTACTCGCAGGAATCCACAGGGTAAATATATTTGGTTCAGATCGGTGAAACGATGTAGATTTGTGCTAAAGGGCCTAAATGAAGGGAATTCTGCGGGCTGTCCAAAATTTGAAGTACACAGTGTTACTTGTCGGGTTCCAAAGTACGTAAATTTTGGTTCAGATCGGTAAAACGGTGTAGATTTGTGCCAAAGGACCTAAATGCAGGGAATGGACAGGGCTGCTTGTAATTTGAAGTGGGCAGTGTTACTTGTCGGGTTTCAAAGGGTAAGTATGTAAAATTTGGTCCAGATAAGTGAAACGGTGTAGATTTGTGCCAAAGGGCCTAACTACGAACATTGAGCTTTATATATATATGTGGATGAAAGGCAGCCTATATGTTAATCTAGGGTATAAGCTATCACCATTTAAAATTTCATCCAAATCCGTCCAGCCGTTTTAGTGTGAAGAGGTAACATACACACTCACTCACACACTCACAAACTTCCACAATTATAATATAAGTTACACTATATAGGGATGTCAGCTGTTAATGACATTTGGTACCGTACTTCAACATACACAAGAATATCGAAGAGTGCACTCTAATATTCTTGTGAGGTTTGATGTACTGCTGTTCTTGTTCAATGCATAATTGATTATGGTCCAGGATTGGCTGAGGAGACAATAGAAGTCTAGTTGGAGATTTTGTAGAAGGCAAGCGTAAAATATCAGATTTTTGTATTATTCTTGATGTGAACAATAGTATAGAATATCATGAAGCTAATCTTAGTTTGTAAGGGTCCCTAATGACATGATAATAATTGCTAATCTAATGTTGTTAATGCAAAGTTTTTACATACGGGGAAACACTTTTGCTGCTAAAGAAGTTTTGAATATCCCATTGAAAGAAACTTCACCTATAAATTTAATCTGTAATCATTCAAGCTGTGTGTCTAGAGCAACTCTTGATTATCCGGGTATGGATTATCCGTGTGTGGTTTGGCGAAAACAATCCTGTTTTGTACTAATTCATAAAAATACCCACCCGACATGTCAGGGCTCTCCCTTCTTGCTCACCTGGTTGGTTTTGATCCCAGAAGCTCTCTAAAGCAGGGGTTCTTAAGCTTTTTACTCTCACACCTCCCCTAAAAGTAAACTTAAAAATTCACCTCATCCCCCCCCCCCCACTCTTTCATCACAAAGTAATTAATAATGGATCAATTATGCAATCAACATTTTTTTTTACCTTCTCTGTTCTTCTTCTTCTTAACGCGTTCCCGTTGGAACGGGATCCGCTTTTCGGGCCAATGCACGCCATTTCTTTCGATGAAGCCCTTTCTGTGGGTTTAGACTTCTTGATCTTAGATTATAGAGTCTAGCCATCTTAGCTTAGGTCTCCCACGGTGTCTCCGGCCTTCAACAGCGAGATGATTGGCTGAGCTGATGACTGAACCATGCGGTGCTCGTACGACATGGCCATGCCAACGAAGTCTCCATTCCTGCATTTTCTCATAGATTGGAGCAACACCAGCTAGTTGTCGGATCGTTGTGTTGTTGATGTGGACGAGCAGAGAAATGCCTAACTATCTTCTCAGCATCCGCACTTCCACGACATGTGCTCAGCACTTTTAGGTGCTGGCCAACACTCCATACCATACAATGCAACTGGCCTCACCATTGAGCGGTATAGCCTATCTGTGATTTTAGGTGGCTGGGCATCTTCTTATCTCAAAGAACACCAGTTACATCTCTGAATTGCATCCACGTTGTGTTGATTCTTGCTCGCACATCTTCAATATACAGCTGTCACTCTGTAATCGAGAACCCAAATATCAAAATGTATCCACCTTGGCGGGAGGCGCTCCATTAACTTGTATAGTTCCGGGAGATGAAATCGTTTCATGGTATTCAGTCTCGTGGATATTTAAACGAAGACCAAATCTTTCCAGACGATCATACCCTGTTTGGACTTGGGTTTCAAGATCCTTCCTGGTGTATGCCGCAAGCGTCACATCATCAGCATATGACCTTCTCAGTTGGTTACAAAAAAATACTTAAGGAAATGTTATTTTTTAGGAACACTTTTTGTCTTTCAGTGTTGTTATTGAGTCACTTAAAGCAGACAATGTCATTTAATGAGACACTTGTTGTTGCTTCTTGTCAATGAGATCACAAATTAGGGATACAGTCTTAGATAATGCGAGCAGCATGTCATGCCTGCAATCCAACCGATTTCTTGCCTTTGTTTTCACAGACACCAAAGTTGAGAATCCTGATTCACATAGATATGTTGTTGGAAACGGGATGAAGATTGAAAGGGCATTTTTTGCCAAAACTGGGTATGCGTCCATTTGTGAGCATCAAAATTCACCGATGTTTTGACTGAAGAAACTTTGTTTCAGCAAATGTTTGTCCTGTATCTCCATGAGATTATCTTTCCTCATTTTTCAATTCCATCACAACCAAGGTTGCATGTGAACCCATATTTAACATATTCATCACTGTACTTCCTTTTCTTTGACATCTTTTTTCTGAAGACACAGCACTGTAACTCACGGTAAACTTTTGATAGTAGTGGAGATAATAATGTAACAACTTCCTACTTTAAGTAGTAAAGACAAACTGTTGTTGAGTGAATTTGAAGAATTAAAAACAGATTGTGCATTTAAATAAAGCACTAAGCATTCTTACTTGACGAAATCCATTGTTGTAGCTATTCAAACTACAGTATGTACCTATCTCATTAGATCTATTGTTGTGATCAGAATAATTTGTATAAATAAACTCTTATAACTTGATGTTTTACGTTCAGACTAATGGGTCTAAAGAGATGACTTTAACCCACCAGTACACGCGCTGCGGCTTTTCGACTGTAGATATGTGTTTTGTGCTACAGTCCAGTGAATATTTGCTTGATGGCCATCTCCTGTCACCTTATCCTAGTTCGGGCCTCCATCATTCGTCTTATTACAACACCCACCTTTCAGTTTGCTGTCTGTTGTGTCTGAGGACTGTTGAGTGGTGCTTTCCACGACGGGTGTTTAGTGCTGTGCTTTACTGTACTGAGCTGTTTTGATAAGTTTTCAGTGATTCGCTCCAATTTACGTATCGTATTGCTATGAAATGAATTCAGAAGAAGTAAAAAGGATAAATTACTTGCTTGATAGTGTTAAAAAGGAAGAAAGACAATGTAGTTTTATTGAGAGAGTAATGTGCTGCGACGAAGAGACTTTTCCACGAAGACGGTGAATATATGAGATTGAATTGTCATCTTCAGAAGAGGAAATTTTATTGACGCAGAAGAGACCACGACTCGGACACGGAACTGACGGCGAATAGTGAAGATGGTGCTGGAACCAGGGAGTGTGCCAGACTTGAGGTTTCCCCTCTCCCTCTCCAGTATAGAGCTTTAATGTGCATATCTACTTTTAGATATCTGAGTTTTAAATAATTTTACCTTTTAGGTTTATTGTAGTTTTTAGTATTTAAAAAAGTGTATGATTTTAAACGCAGAAGCTGCATTTTTAACATTGGTACTTAATATGTGAACTTGGGTTAAATAAAGGGCTATGTGCCATATTTCTACGAAAAATAAACCTAACAACAACAACAAAGAACATTAATACCATTAAGATAAATGCTACCGAAATAGGAATGCGTAAAGTAAATTGCGGTGTTCTCCACTGCGCACGTGTTCTCGCGTAACAATACCCCATGCATGTTCTGGAGGGTTAAGGTGCCCAAGGTATCTAAAACTCCTCCTGAAATGTACTTACCCAAACATGACAGGCTGTGTGCTGTTGGGTTCTTGAGAGCCATCTGTATGTTGGGTGTCTTCTGGAAGGGAAATATCCTTACATTACATACACGTCATATCACAATCACCACATTACACATTTTAAAATTGAAAATTTAAGCAGTAAGATCTACATCCAACTGTATCTCTGACATGAGAAAGAAGGTAAGCAGTCGATGCAAGTAATTTAACAAAATATAAATACAACAAAACTAATTTAGCAGGATTAGAAAAATTGCATTCGAGTACCGTGTCTCAGCGTCGGCGCGTTCTATATGTTCAGTGAACCCCCTAGAAATATACATCTCTTAGTAAAATGGTTAATCAAGTGCGTATTTCTTTAATTACATATGTAAATTTGCGCTCGGAGGGGTAATTTTGACATCAACACTCGGTTGCTCTCCAGAACCAGCGAAAAGGTCCAATTTCTGGATCGCTGGGACGTAAGGAGGGAGCAATGGGCGCGGGGTCGGGTGAGGCAAGGGGGGTAAGCCGAGAATAAAGCTAAACTATCGCTGGTGAAAGGACCAGCTCAAACCAGCGCTAGACACGATCTACCTCAAACCACCCCGAAGTTAGCCGATGCAGCCCTAGGCGATGTATTGTCTCCAAGCATGTGGTTTAAAATTTGTCTGTTATGGTACGTTTTGAAGGGATTTTAATTTCACGATTTTGCGTTATAGATATAATTAACCGCAATGAACCAGAATATTTTTGTAACTACGATTTGTATAACATTAATAGGCGTACGTAGCCTATGTTTATGTAATTCTAAATAATTAAAAGTAATTATGTAAAACCTTTAATTATTTAGAAGTGCTCATAAAGCAAAATACGTCAAGATAAGAACATAAATAACAGTCTGCCTAACGCGTTCTTGAAGCAGTGTTTATTTCTGACCCGTCAGTTCAACCACCTCCGGAACAGTAACTTAGCGAATATCTTCTCAAGTCTGTGTTTATCGAAGTGCTCTATTCTATCTGACGTTCGTTATCACGGTGTGTGGCGGTGACTTCATGCGTGTGTCGTGTATTAATCAGTGTGAAAATGAATACCGCTGGGTTTCTTCTAGAGAATACCTTTCCAACACTTAGTATAGAAGAAAAGTGCAAAATAAAGCAGCTTGGCAGGCCTCTTCCCTCCCTGAACATTATTCAGAAGCAAACTAGTCGAGGTAAGGATTTTTGTAGAACATTTAAGCCACAGATTTAGGAGAGGAATACTTGGCTATGTGGTTGCGATACCATTAATAGGCTTTTCTGTTTCCCGTGCTTGCTTTTTGCTAAGGGTAAGGACACGAATTGGACAAAAACTGGGGTATCAGATCTCAGCCATTTAACACAAAAGATCAATAAGCACGAAGCATCTATTACACATAAGAGTGCATGTTTAGATCTTTCAGTTCTGGGGAAAACAGATATTAGGCAGCAGCTAAGTAGCGCTTTCAGAAGGAATATTGAGAGGCATAATGATAGTGTCAGAAAAAATAGGTACGTGCTCTCGAAGATCATTGACTGCGTGAAATTCTGTGGTGAATTTGAACTTGCTTTGAGAGGTCATGACGAATCGATTCAAACCATCCAGGCATATTCAGAGGATTCATTAATTTTACGTCGGCATTGGATACCGTTGTTAGGGGTCATTTCAACAGTGCTACAGTCTTCAAGGGTACGTCGAAGGACATTCAAAATGACATTCTGGAATGTATGTTGCATGTGTGTCGCGAGAATATTTTAGCTGAAGTAGCTACTGCAGACTTCGTCTCCCTGATAGCAGATGAAACATCTGATGTGTCTTCAAAGTGTCAGTTAGTCATTGTACTTCGATATGTATTAGCTAATGGGAAGCCTGTTGAAAGGTTCTGGACTTTCTTAAACCCAGCAGGAAACGACGCCTGCTCATTAGCCGATTGTATAAAAGGAGTCCTCACTCACGTAGTTGGAGAACACAAAGAAAAAGTAGTCTCTCAAAGTTACGATGGTGCCAATGTTATGAGTGGCCGACACTCCGGAGTACAAACAGTAAGACAAGACTACCCATTTGCTTACTTTGTGCATTGTTACGCCCATCAATTGAATTTAATTCTGGCTCAGGCTGCTAGCCACAACAAAGAAGTGCGATTGTTCTTTGCCACCATTGGAGAGATTCCACCATTTTTTTCTCATTCGCCTCAGAGAGTGGGCATTCTTGATGAGGTTGTGGGCAGAAGAGTTCCGCAGGCCTCAGCTACGAGATGGAACTTTAAATCAAGATGCGTTCTTACATTGTATGAGAATAAGGATGCAATTCTGGAATGCTTGGAGAAAATCGAAGACACGAGCAGACAAACAGCTACTATGAACCAAGCACATGGACTGAGTCTGAAAATACAACAGCCAACGTTTACTTTTTGGTTAGAGTTCTTTTACAGTGTTATACCTCACGTGGACATTCTATACAACCAATTACAAAAGCGTTCTGCTAACCCTGTATCAGTGCGAAGTGCAGTAAGCACCTTCGAAACTGCAATTTTGAAAGTTAAGGACAATGTTGACAGCATCGTTGTGGAGGAAAATGTAGAAGACAACAGAGGGAAAAGAAGATGCGAAAATAGTTATTACTCGAGAAACATTGCGGCGAAGGAGGTGTGTGACGTGATTATAAATCACAGCAAAGAGAGATTCAACTTCTCCAACCACATACTGGCCTCCACCTTCTTTGACCACCAATTCTTCCCATCCTTCCAAAATAATTTTCCAGAGGAGAATTTTACGTATGTTATAGAATCCTATCCTTTTCTTGATAAAAATAAACTGGAAACCGAATTGCAGGTGATTTATTCAAGAAGTGATTTTAAAGAAATGAAAGATGCAACTGACTTCCTTGCTTTTTTGATAGAGAACAATCTGAAGGAACCTTTCGGAGAAGTGATGAAACTTTTGAAATTAATTTTTACTGTCCTCATGACTACTTCTGAAGCAGAAAGATGTTTTTCCACTTTAAAGCGGATTAAGACATTCCTGAGGAGTATAATGCATGAAGATAGACTGTCTGCTCTCGCTATGTTGTCCATCGAGAAGGAGATGACTCATAAATTAGTCGATTTTAATGAGAAGGTAATTGACTTATTCGCCGCCAGGAAGGAAAGGAGGATGGATTTCCTGTACACACACACGTCAGCTGTTATACCAATGCCAGCAACGTCTTCAACATCAGACGAAACTGGATCAGCTTAAGGTAATTACACCTTATATTCTCTGTCTTTCATTTCTCATAGATTTGGTAACTTCTTCGAGCTGCAATCGTGTGTCTTCAAAGGAAAGTCACCTTTCTAGTCATGCAATGTCACTATTTTACGTCTATGTAAACATCAAGTAACATTAAATTTGGCCACGTTATTTTTCAAAGTAGTGAACCCCCAGATGTTTTATCCACGCGCCGCCACTGCTGTGTATGCATTTTTACCACTTATTATTTCCATTTCTACAGGATCGGGAATGAGACTAGAGGAGTTCCTACATGGCAATGCTTTTTATGGCCTGAAACCCTTCCTGTCACTAACTTCATGAGAAACTAAATTAATGAAGATAGGGCAATAGCGCCAGTGGTTGGAAGGGACTGGTTGTTGCTTCAGAGATGGTACTGTTCCTGGAATTGAAATCGGGAAACAATGGAAAACCAAACAAGAAGGAAGCTTGTAGTTTTTTATGACTGCTGAACTCGTGATCATGAGCCACGAGACCTGCATTTTTACATGGAATCTGAACCACAGGACATTATATTTCACTTCAAAAATCTCACATGCATTGACCGGGAATCAAACTCAGTCTGCCTTGGTTAGAGACAAGAGGCCCAACCACTGCACCACCATGCCCCCCTCAGTGGAAAACCATTTCTAGGATGACCAACAGTGGGTTTCATATTCATTTGTTTTCCAAGTCAGGAAATAGCCTGCCTGGTGGCCTTAGCGCTTGTAGCTACCCTCGTAGTATTGAAATAGAGTATTGTCCACCATTGAGTGAGCCTTATCAGTAGAGAACTCATCAATACATCATCCTACATGTACTGTAGTTAAAACAGTTGTAATAATCTGTTAACCAAGTTGATCACATGTAAAGTTTGCTTGAAGTATTAGCCTTTTAAGATAAGATTGCTGCTGAACTTCGCTGCGCCATCGTTTGTTGATAGTATGCGACTGAATCCTTCAGTACGAGCAGGGGGACACAGCGGTAACGGACTTTAGACTGCTCATAAGTCGAGCAACAACAGTACAGCTAAGCGTAACAGAAGCTCATGTTACCACGTGGAGGAGAACGATGATTGAGGCTCCTGGAGCTGAGTCATATCCCACCCGTGCAACTGTACCTGTCAACCAAGCATGCTGACAGCGTGACACAAATAAACATAGAATAGTTTCCCACCTTTGCCACCGGCAACTGTACCTTGAATGGCTAATACAGTAGCTTAAGACCTTGTGCATGAATTAATTGGCAACACTGAGTGGTAGGCACAGATACAGAGGTCTGAGCTGATGCATAATATGGTAAGTTAGCTATTTACCATACTTACCATTTGACTCCTCGAGCTGCGACAACATCATTTCCTGTTGCATTCGTTCCAGAGCCTGGGCATGCTTCAAACCGGCAGCATGCTTTTCCAGCTCACTTTTACCTGCATTGATTGCACTATCACAAGCAATGCAACGAGCTTTGTAAGGGCTGGTAGGATCTCTGTCTAACCAGTCTCGGAAGATGTCAATATTCAGCCATTCTGAGCGAAACAATTTCGGTTTAACCTTTCGCTTTTCCGAGTCTCCAGCTGTCCTCTTTGCCTTGTAGCTAACAGGTGGAATGTAATCATAATCATCCTTTGACGACATTTTCCCAGGAGTCCTTATCTCCCTGTGGGTGGATGAATAGAGCTGGTGATCATACACTTCCTCTTCATCAAAATCGTCCTCCTCATTCTCATCTGTGTCAGCCTGAAATATTTCTTTTGAAGAAACATCTTCTCCATCAGACTGGCTTACATCTTCTGTCTTAATTTTTTTTACTGCAACTTCTGTAGAAGAATCCTGTTCACTCAAGGAATCAGCACTAGTAGCCGAACCTGGCACTACCGTCAGTTCAACTTCATCAGCTTTCACTCTGTGGACAGAAAGAAACAGACATTAATAAATTCGAGAGGCATAAAGAACAGGATAT
Source organism: Meconema thalassinum (assembly GCA_946902985.2). Classification (NCBI taxonomy): domain Eukaryota; kingdom Metazoa; phylum Arthropoda; class Insecta; order Orthoptera; family Tettigoniidae; genus Meconema; species Meconema thalassinum. The sequence continues at coordinate 88,003,447 of OX336393.1, forward strand.
TAGAGAAGGAAAGAATTGGTATATTTTGGAGCAGAGGGGCTTTCTCTTAAGTGCACCAAGTAAAATATGAGAGCATTTTAAATGCATAATTTCCATTCATTCTCATTTCAGGCTCTTTACCTTTCAGCGTCCAGTCTAGTCTGTAGGGACAGATGACCTCGAAGTTCCGCCCCTTAAAACAACAATAACTAGCCTAGTCTGCAAGCCTGTCTTTCCGAACAAGTGCCTCTATGATCCCCTATTGGCAGTTAGCATAACCGCCTCCTCTGCTTCTACACCTCTCACTTTGAAATTGTTGAATACTGAATCTAACCATCGCCTCCTAGGTCTACCTCTGCTTCTCTTACCTTCTATAGCCGAGCTCATTAAGCCTTTAGGTAATCTCTCTGGCCCCATTCTCTTCACATGATCCCACCAACTGAGTCGGTTCATAGGAACATCTTTATCAAACTTGTTCATTTCTAACTTAGCTCCATTACTAGAACTCTCCTACCATTTCTCCCGTATATTTGTCCCAGCAATCATTCTTGCTACCCTCCAGATTATGTGTGAGGTATCCTAAATCTACCATGCTTCCATACAACAAGGTTGGTCTAAATACTGAGAGATGTAGGGAGAGTTAATATAAATGATCCTCTGGGTTAGAATGGATAGGGCACAGCTCTTTGACTGCACTGAACATTGAGGATGTGCAATTAGACTCGATGAGGTGTTGTGGCCAGCCACAACGTCGTGTCACATGGATGCATAAGTGGAAGATTGGTTGACTGTGATACAGGAGGGGTGGAGTTAGTTTGGAATACACACAGGTTGGAAGTGGAGAGGTAGAACCAAGTAAGAGACCGGCTGATCTCTTCTCATTGCCTGTAGACGAGTGATCTGATACCCCTGTTACATTCATCACTAGAGAGTTAAGTTAATTGTTACTAACTAAATGGTAGTTGGTATATGCATAATTATGATATAGTTTACACCCATCCTGAGCTCAGATGAAACTCCGCAATTTATTTTGGTATTTGTTTTAATAAAACACAAAACCTTTTGTAATTACAGTAAACTGTCAGAAATGAATCTATGAATAGCAGTGGATTAGTCCACACCACTCTTTTTCAGAGCTAACTTACTTGTGTTCCTGTGGCAGCTGCATTGCTGAGACCTGCTTGCATTTGATGAGTCGGCCCAGAGCTGCAGTAGGGATGTCTTTGATGTTCACTGAAACAACATACACGCTTTTTTTAGTGGTTATTTACCTTGTCTTACAAGTGTTGCTCTATTACTGGCACAATAAACTACTTTACATGGCATATATTCAGTGTTTCTTCCAGGATGGGAAACATTGTGCCCCATGGAGTCTTTAGGATATGATCTGCTTTAGAACTATTTACAACACTACAATATTCATCATGTAACAAAATATATATGTTTTGAGTTGGTACATGAGTTCTTGCATATGAAAAGGCACAAACCTAGAAGAATTGCTGAGTTTTAAATGATCTTGTCGACTTCATCGTTACGCTGGGGTCTGGCGTTACGTTACGGTGATGGGACGAAATGTACCCAGTTGCACTGAGGTGTGTGACGTCATAGTACCGCTTGGTGCATGTGTACCCCGTCAATCTCTACTTCGTTAGTATAAGACAAAAATCCCCAATTCTTGGATGTCACGGGTAATCTCGAGAACCACTGGATGGATTTTGATGCGGTTTTCACCATTCTGTAAAGGATATCTTGAGGAAAGATTCTGTAGAAAATAATTTATGTATGATCAAAGGAAGCCAAGCAGTAACAATTTCAGTGAAAAAGGTCGAAAACGAACTTGGCGTCCGTGCGCTTCTTAATAACCTTACGCTGGGCAAACCATTAAAAATATCAATATACTATGAGCGTAAAAATTGGTCAGCATGAAAAGTTCTACAAAAAAGTCCGCGAGAGCATATCTCTATCTTCAATACATCGCCCACAATAAGTGTTTTTAGACTGGATGGAAGGGGCAAGTCACCGCACGCTCTGGTCAGCGTGCGGCATCCCGCGACCTTGCTTTGCCCTTGGTTTGCACTTTGCCGTTCGCGAGTAATTTGAAACAAGATAAGTATTATGCAGATAATTTTCTAACATGTCAAGAGTCTTTGGCTTCGAGCGAAGTATTTTTCAGCATTTGTAGCATTTAAAATGATACAAAGTCTAGTCTTTCAGACAGACTGTCACTTTTTTGGCTTCAGGTTTAGGAGATTCTGTATTGTAGTTTAAACTGGAAATGAACAAAGAGCTAAATTGGAACAGTGGACCTTTTCAAGTACTTGGGCTGTGTATTCTCCTAAGATGCTAGTCTAGTGAAGAAGATAGGTCCAAGGTGTACAAAACTCAATGTATGGAATTGAGTTTGGATTTCACAGCTGTAATTTTATTTTGCAAGAACTAAGTTTAAGACCACCTCGTGGTGCAGCGGCTAGAATTCTTGGCTGCCACCCCTGAGATCCACGTCTGATTCCCGGTTCTGCCAAGAAATTTTAATTCGATCTGAGGGCTGGAATGGGGTACACTCACCCTTGATTTTCCATGGCTTCCCACTTCTACTTCAGGCAAATGCCAGGATGGTCCTTAACTTAAGTGCATGGTCGCCTCCTTCCCAATGAAAAAAATTAAATAAAACCCTGGCCTAGGACTACCAAGCGACCACTGCCCAGTCATTTGGCTTGGGGTGACGCGTGATCAGCGCATCGGGTCCCCTCGGTCATTAACCTTGGTTTTCGTGATCGGGGCGCTGCTTCACTGTCAGACATCTACTCAATTGTCCTCACGAGGCTGAGTGCACCCCGTTCCAGCCCTCACGCCAGTTGCTAAAATCCCTGACGGAGCCGGGAATCGAACCCGGGGCCTCCGGGTGAGAGCCAGTCACGCTATCCCAACACCACAGGGCCGGCTGCTTTCTTCCCAATACTCATCTGAACTACAGATACACACATTAATACAGCCATCAAAATAACACATGTTCTCAGACAAATTATACACACACACACCCAAGTAAATGGGGCTACATAACCACGATGTCCCAAAGCCCCTAAAACCAATCAACAACAAAGAACTATGTTAGTGCTGTGACAAAATTCTCCCCTGCATTTTTATATTCAGACTGACTTTACTGCATGGGAGTGAGAGCTGGATAGATTTTGGATATTTCACACATATATTAAGATGGAGGTAACATATATATGACGGTTTTAAGTAAAAATAGTTTTTCAGTTAGTTAACACACAAACAGGAGCTCAATTATCATTGACGGTTAATAACCTATATGGTCATATACCGTACTCAAAATAACCTTTACAATACCATACAGTACCTCAAATAAATCCACGAATGATACTAAGTTATACACTATACTACCTGGTCTAGCCATACCTACTATTACAAAATTTTGCCTTGAACTGTTGAATTGGATTTCCAGGTAATAAACAACCTCTGTGCTGTTATAATACGTGCAAGAAGAGCTTGCCACAGACTCCTGCGCAGATCTTCGGCAATGTTCGGGTGGGCTCGGTAGTGGCAGAACACGGCCTTTCACTCCGCTTCAGTAGCTCGCTGGCAGCAGTTCTGAACGGAGCGTCTGCCCAGCCGGAGGCTTGGCATGCTAAACTGTGACTGGGGTTCAAGTAAGATCTCAGTGCGTGTAGTTATTACCTGAGCCAGGACACAGTAACCTATACTCTAATTAGCCAATATTGTTTGCTGCTTCCTTGCACTCTACGCTTAAATTACAGCTGCAGACCACGCCTCACAGCAACCCTGCAGGGTTGAAGAATGCAGTGAGCAATGAACCCGGTAATCAGCATTCGGGGGGACACACAGGAGCCCCGCAATGAGCATTAAACTACGCCGATTGTTATTGGTCTCTGCGCATCGTTGAGTTTCAGCAAACTCTTCTTGCGGGTACTCCACTCCTGACCAGTGTGTGTCAACAAGAGAGAAAAAGAGTGAGTAGTCTTGACTTAGGTATCGAATAGGGTGAATATAAAAAAGGGTAGCTGTAATTGTCTTGCACAGAGCTGAAAAGTCACTTACTCTTAAGGAGAAAGTTCATCTACTGGGCAATCCAGCAATTCACTGAGATAGGCAGCATGGAAGATCATACGAGGGTTGATCGACCTCAGTGGGTGAACATCAGCAGCTATTAAAGAGGTGGAAATTTCTGTCTGGAAACAGAAGATAATGGCACGGGAGCTCAAATTCAATCACGAATAATATCCACGGCATAGAGAGCTTTGAAGCCATTTTCAGTGTTGCCATATTGGCAATTAATATCCAGGGTACTTTGTGAAAATCTTGAGCTTAAAGCTGGAAACACTGTATATTTCCTGACACCTCACCTGTAAAAGCAGAGGAAACTGTAATAAGGGGAGCTCCTGCAATGGCATGCCAACAATAGGCATAGGGGAATTTTATTTCACTGATGATGTGACCTGGGACTAGATGGTCGTGACATGTGATTAATTGGAAATCTGTACTGGAATCAAAAAGGAAGGAAGGAAGCTTGTAGTTTAACGTGACCGTTAATCTTGAGATCATGAGCCACGGGACCTCCTTTTTACGTGGAATCCGAACCACAGGACATGGCATTTCACTTCGAAAATCTCACATGCATTGACCGGGAATCGAACCCGGACCGCCTTGGTGAGAGGCATACAGCTAGACCGCTGAGCCACCACGTGCTGCTGTACGTATTGATGGTCAGCTGGCTGAAGAAGTATCGATTATGAAGGGAGTTCGCCAAGGTTGCATTCTTTCTCCACTCCTCTTCAACGTCTATTCTGAAAAGATTTTCCAAGATGCTCTAGATGGAAAGTCTCAAGGAGTAGTGGTAAATGGATCTATCATTAATAACATCTGATATGCTGATGACACTGTCATCCTTGCAACACGTATGGATGATCTACAAACACTACTGGATTCTATTTCTAAAGAGAGTAATGCCATGGGATTACATTTAAAAGTAAAAAAAAAAAAAAAAAACATAGTGGATGGTTGTTAGTAGAAACAAAGATGAAATTCAGGGCATTCATACACTTGGTAATGAAAGAATTGAAAGGGTTTCATCATATAAATATTTAGGTTGTCAAATCAATGATAACTGGGACTTAAGTCAAGAAATTCGCTGTAAAATTGAGCAGGCCAGAAGTTCTTTCATGAAAATGAGAAAAGTTTTGACCAGCCGTGATTTAAGTCTGTCATTACGCACCTGACTGCTTCAATGCTACGTTTTTAGTGTCCTGCTCTATGGAGTTGAACCATGGACACTTACCGAGTGTTTCACCTCCAATTGTGAAGGCAAGCTCTCTCCACAGACAATAAGTTACACATTTATATTTATTTTCAAAGGAGAGGCTTATGTCGGCTCGTACTTTAATAAACAATCCTTCTTATAGTTCAAGGAACTTAATTAATAATAAAGAGACAATTGAAAAGAAAAGATACCATACACATGGTCATCCACAGCCTTCTCAATCATATCTGATGGTGCAGCGCTCTGAAGGTTACGTAACTGTTCCAAACATTCTGCCCACCGTAATTTATATAAATTACAACAATGAAACTAGAAAGCATATCTTATGAAAGCAAAAACATCCTTTTGGATCACTGTCCCATCTTCGTTTGCATCAAATAACACATTGAATTCAAGCACTTCACTTGTCTTGCGGAATTGCACAGACCTTCGTCACTGGGCGCTTGTAGATCCCCCTTGAAGTGCGTACTGTCACAACACGCACGAGGCTGTCATTGTCGGGGTGAACATTGACCACGATCCCCGTCTGCCATACAAGTGGTGGTTGGTTGTCTTCCTTCAAAAGCACAGAGTACCAGTCTGAAGGTTCGCTGCATCAGAAGTCCACCAGGTGCATTGTTGTAGCTGGGATAGGTAGTCTTTTGACCAACGCTTCCAAATGTGTTACTAGTACTGCTGAATGAGCTGCTGGTGATGATAGGTTGCTGGGTGCCGTTCTGATCTGCTCAGGGTAGGACTGAGTTACCGAAACGGGGTGATACGGCTGTGGCTTTGCCGGCTGCTGGTCCGGTCCTGGGATGCTGGGTAGTCGTGACTCCTGATGGACTGCCTGAGGTTGAACCTGCACGCTCCTTGGCCCCACGATAGAGTACGAATGCGGAGAAACCAGCTTCTGGTACACCTGTTGAGGAAAATGATGATAGATCTTGCTTTCTATTGCTCCTGGCTAGTCCGAATCTCGCGGCTGAAGACTCCACACCTCTATCTGGAAGTCGGGTGAATGAGGAGAGTCCTGCTTGTGGAATGATGACCGGAGCACTCTCTCCAGGATGGGATTGGCGGATGTAGCTGTCTTCCTTCTTATCCTCTGCGGTCGTCACGACGATCCCCTTGCCACAGAACGTCACATTATTCTTCTTCTTCACGCTTTTTCTGCGAACATCCTTGGCGTCAATACCGATGCTTGTGTTATCAGTCTTGGTAGCGTCCAGTTGACTCACGATAGCCACATGTCCGTCTACCACGTCCTGGTCCAGACACTTGATGGAGGACGTACTGTTTTTACGCTTCTTTACAGGCAACACGCCTGTGTGAAAACCATTGTCGAAACGGTTCTCACATAAGTTTGCTGGATAGCTAGATAGGAAGTCATTTGCACTATCATAGTTCATAGATTGAGATGGGGCAGGCAAAGTCGGATTGCCTGTTGTCGTAGGAACTGGGAACGTCGGGGACTTGACGGAATTGTTCAATGTACTTTTAGAGAGCCACGAATCACACTCGGCAGTATTCACAAGGGATTGGTCTTTGGGGGGCACTGTGTGGAGGTGAATGTTTTCAAAACAGGAAGCAAGAACCTAAACGGAGGAAGGATTCTTATCGCCAGTATCACCGCCACCTGTTCGACTCGTGGCTCGTCGCGTCTTGTTACCGGTCGAGTCCGCCATACCGTTCATCTTCTTGAGTCGCCTCTCGTCTTGCTTGGCCTGCAATTCCTTCAGCCATCCTTCACTCAACTTGCCCGACATGGAACCCGAAGACTCTGCTTCACCATCCTTATTTCCTTGTTGCCAGAATTGATCAACTTGTTTGTGAAGTACATCATTACGGATAAGGTAGGACATTACATGTTTCTTCTCAACCTTGATAGATTGTGTTGGTATTCTACCAGCCAACATCCATCCAAATGCTGTGTTCTATATAGTAGGATGATTCTCTTGCTTGAATCAAAGAATATAGATGCTCCTAAGAGAAGGTCGACTTGATCCGGTTTATTGAAATGAGGATCAGCCAATTCAATGTCTGCAGGTATTTGCCAATCAGAACTATCGAAGGGTGTTGTTGGAAGCAGACCTGTAATGCAAGGCAGTACAAACTGCATGCACATTGTAGTCGGTAACCCTAGATGAGACATGAATGTGACAAATATGCGATGATTCAGCAGCCTGGGCATCACAGATGCCACTTACAGGAATAGACTGACGACTTAATTTTATTCCTATGCGGTCAGCTAAAGATTTAGACATAAAATTCATTTGTGAAGCACTGTCAAGTAACGCTCGGCACTCGAACGTTTTCCCTCTATAGTCCGTTACTCTTACTACAGCTGTTGACAAAAGAACGTCTACGTGATAGTAGTTATCCTTCACAGTCCAGTATGTCTGTTGATAAGGCCGGAAACCACTTGAATTTGTACTCTTGCAATGCCCCTCTTGGACCCTATGTAACAAGGTATTATGCTTGTTGTTACAGATACGGCAATTGCCTGCGGTACATTCTACTTGCCTATGGCCAACGCTCAAACAATTGAAACAAAGATTGTTCACTTTGACGATTTCTAATTTGGTTGAGAGATCCGTATCCTTAAATTTCGAACATTTTGTACGCTTGTGGGGATGCCTACAAAATGCACACACTGCAGTAGTACTGAGGAACGACCTTCTGGAAAATCTATCAGAGTTCTGATGAGGGCTCAGTTGTTTGTCGCGATGAATGAGCTCCAATGTCTGAGCAGTTCCTTCTAAAAAATTTACTAAATCTTTCAAACTAGGAAAATTTGTACTGGAGGTTTTGGATTCCCATTGCTTTCTAAGGTTCAGATTGACTCTCTCCAAAACCATGTGTGATAGGATTAGTTCGTGTAGGGGAGTGTCCACCTCCAACACTTCTATTGCATTTAAGTTACTTAGCAGCTGGTTGAGTAACTGCCTGAGTTCTTTAGGAGACTCAGTTCTTGCAGTAGGTAGGTTTAATAGTTCCTTAATGTGACAGTCAACAATTAGTTTGGGGTTATCGTATCTTTGGATGATCAACTCCCAGGCTACTCTAAAATTATTATCTGTGACAGGTAAGTTTTCTAATAATTTATGGGGCTCGCCAGATAAACATGATAGTAAATAATGATATCTTTGAATGTCTGTCAGACACATATTGTTTATCACCAGTGACTGGACGGTATCGCTGAAATGTCTGAAGCTAGATATTATACCACTGAATGTTGGCAATGCAATCTTTGGCAGTTTAATATTTGGGGGGTTAGACGGAACAGATTGTGACAGTGAATTGGGTTCTAGTAAGGTGTCCGTCCTAGACTCTATCTCTAAACACAGTTCTTCAAATATCTCCCTATCAATATCATGTGATTCTTCAGTGTCTTTAATTTCTAACTGGCCTTGTACTACGTTATACTCTTCCTTGGAAGTGTGTAATAACTTCTGCCTGACACGAATGTCGTTCAAGTTGCCACCTTGTTGAAAACTATCTACGTAGCTGACAATTCGTGTCAGACGAGCTTTTATTACAGCTCTTTTTTTGATGAGTCCTCTCTTTTCAGCGACATCCATAATTAAGATTGTGAGCAGAGAGGAAGTATTAACAGGATAATTAGGATAATTGTCACACTGTTTGAATCAATTGTCACATACCTTTTATGTGAGCATTTTTTATGTCTGATACGTAAAAGTATTATCTATCCCGACCCAGAGGACCAATGTTTCACCTCTAATTATGAAGGCAAGCTCTCTCCACAGACAATAAGTTACTCATTTATATTTATTTTCAAAGGAGAGGCTTATGTCGGCTCGTACTTTAATAAACAATCCTTCTTATAGTTCAAGGAACTTAATTAATAATAAAGAGACAATTGAAAAGCAAAGATACCATACACATGGTCATCCACAGCCTTCTCAATCATATCTGGTGATGCAGCCCTCTGACAGTTACGTGAGTAACTGTTCCAAACACCGAGGTTTTAAGTAAGAAACTGATAGCATTGGAAATGCGGACGTATCGCAGGATATTAAGGATATCATGGACAGCTAAAGTCATAAATGTGAAAGTACTGCGGCGTATGAACAAAGACTCGGAAATTCTCAGTATCATCAAAAGGAGAAAACTAGAATACTTTGGTCATTTCATGCGCAACAACAAATACCACCTCTTGCAATTATCCAAGGGAAGATTGATGGCATTAGGGGTCCAGGACGCAGACAAATATCCTGGCTAAAGAACTTAAGCCAGTGGCTTGGACTTAATATAGTGTCACTGTCTAGAACAGCTATGGACAAACAGCAGATCATGCTACTGATCGCCAATGTTCTTGGAGGACAAGGCACTTGAAGAAGAAGAAGGAGATAAAGTTTTCACCATTGATGAGAGCTTTAACCATCGGAATGGTAGAGTATATGCATCAAGTTACTGAGAAGCTTGTGAGAAGGCTTCGAAGGTCCGGAGAAGTCACTACCTCTACTGAATCACAGTTTGGTCGAGGGTGAGATATGAGGGGTCCTCCAGGTTTCATTTTCGGTGAAAAAGGCATTGAAAGGCCAGAGTGTATGTGGACCCTAAAGTGAATGTCTTGAAGTAGTTTCTCCCAACTACGGGGAGCTACTCTCATTTAGGAACAACCTTCCAAATTAGCACAGTGACACAACGTGTTTTATCCCAAACTACCCCCCAACCAAGGGATTAAAACAATACTATGTTAAAGAATGAGACATGAACCCTAAAGCAAGATTCTATGCCAGTCCATAAGGCAAGGATGACACAGCAGTGGTTTCAGGCCGATGTACCAAACTTTATTTCCACGGCTGAGTGGACATCTGGAAGTCAATATCTCAACCTACCAGACTACAAACTTTGGTCAGAGTAAGTAAGAAGAGACCCTGCACTCAATAGCTTGAAACGTTCCTTGGTGACAGATTTCCCTATGGATGAAGACCAATTGGTACAGTTTATAATGCATGTGTCTGTAACATATTACTGTAAAAGGAAATTGAAAAATCTCAACTTACTCATAAAACAGTTTGACAGTATTTTTAGTTATAAACAGTTAGACTAGGTAGATATAAAGGTAACAATGACAGGATGATATAAAGGCTTAGGCTTTCACGGCCCTGTCTGGACCACGGCCTACAAGCCCGAAAAAACTGTACACAAGAACCTCGTTTATCCGAATTAAGTGGGACTGGAACAGATCCGGATAATCGAAAATCTGGATAATCCAGAAAAACTAAAATACAAATACATGTTATATAATCTATTAACATAAGTTGTAATACTTTTTTTTTAATTACACAAAAATATAAGATCACTTTTCTTGCATTTACGACTGTTTTATGCATTAAAATAATGTGAGATTTTTTCTGTTTTACATTCGTATAGCGTTTGAGCATAGCGCGATCACGAAGACGTTTTACTAACATCAGTTTTCAATTCCAAGTGAATGCCGGGAAGGTACCTTTCATAGACCGTGGCCGAATTACTTCCAATTCCTGTCCTTAACTATCCTTGGCGGAAAAGACATTCAAGAAGAGTCGACCCCATTAAAGAAACACTGTACAAAAAAATAGCTTTTCATTATTTTCGATCCGGATAAACCGGAGACCCGGATGAATGAGGGCCGGATAAACGAGGTTCTTGTGTACTTAATAATGACAGGATGGTTTTCATAATGAAGAGAGTAGTGGCGATTGTAATTTTATGGGATGTAATGTTGTGCTCAACTGTCCCAGTCTCATAGAGAAGAGATGAAAGGGCAAGCTAAGAATGAACACATTAAATACGGCTGTTTACTCTAGTTGGCTAAAATGGTTGGGCCATATGAAGTGGATGGAGTTGTAGTTGCTTTGATCATCAGCCCTGATGTAAATGGGAGAATGAAATGAAGCACAGATAGATGTGGAACACAATGGTTAAACTTGGTGTATAACTAACAGTGAGAGATGTAAATACAGAGTTGGTCTAAAAACATGGACTGTAAATAGGTGATCATGGAGGCACCTCGTTCACTCACAGAGGCTAACAGTCAAGGCTGGATACTGAAAGACTATGTGAAAATGAAAATCCACAGCCTGCTTCCAGTCTCCGACCGGGTCAGGGAATGGAATGAATGAAGCCCCCATCTAGCGGCGAGGATATGAATTGTGCCGGCTGCCGAGGCCAGACGCACTCCTCTGGGGCAATGATTAAATGAATGACAGATGAAATGAAATGATAGTGGAAAGTGTTGCTGGAATTAAATTTTGACAGGGAAAACCGGAGTACCCGGAGAAAAACCTGTCAGCCTCAGTTTTGTCCAGCACAGATCTCACATGGAGTGACCGGGATTTGAACCACGGACCCAGCGGTGAGAGGCCGGCGTGCTGCCGCCTAAGCCACGTAGGCTTGGTACTGAAAGACTAAGTATATATTGAAAATTAAATCAATTAATTCATTTTTGGATATGATTGAGGTTCTCAATTAGATCTCTTACTGGTAATACACATGGCAGAATGTGTAACCTAAGTGATACAGCAAGCTTACATGCTAGGGCCCGTGGCTCATGATCTAGAAATTAACGGTCACGTAAAACTACAATTTTCCTTACATGCTCAGGGACATGGGCCCACACCATATTGTTCTCCCAGTTCTGTTCATAGTTAAGCACCATTCATTTGGAAATGCTCTACATCTAGACCTATTCTTTGACTCGAGATCACCAAGCTGATTTCCTAGTGGTTCAGTTTTCAATTCCCTTAAAAAGATACCTCTTGGAACATCACAGAATCAGCCTTGTATGAATTATGATACATGGAGAAATTATATTTGGTTTATCCAAAACAAATTTGTATGCATTTTGTGTTCCATATTAACTCTGGGAAATCTAATCTAGTGCTTTTTTTGTCTTCCAAATCCCTAAAAGAACCACATACATTTAAGGCTAGTTCATTTCTTCCGTATTTCAGATTGTTAACGAAAATGTATTTTAAGGAAAACTGGCGATCTTTACAACTGTATGTAACCAAAGTATTCTACGCAAGGATTACATTCATATAATATAAAAATAACGTTGTTCAAGAATTTTAGAAAAGATCGTGCAAAAAAGGAATTAAATTTCTCTATACAGTGGCAAGTTTATGAAGTGCAGGTGCACCAGTCAGCTGGAGCGACAGAGAAGGGCATTCTAATGACAAATAATTTCCCTATACATATGTCGCAGGTTTCATAATGAAAGTTACTAAAATTCTTGATGAATTATTTCTCCGCGATGAATGGTAACATAAAGATAGTTACTAGAAGCACATTATTTGCTTCAGGAAAGAGAAATATTAACGATACAAATTTCCGCATGGGGAAAATTTTATTTCATTTTTTAACCTAAACAAGCCAGTTAATACAATTTTTACCTACATAATTACCTCTTTTCAAGCAGACCTTTTTATTTGGTTGTGACAGAGTCAAGACATATTTCACTCCATTTTCATCTGTATGAGAAGACATATTACTGTAGGAACTCGAAATTAACTATTAATCTCGAAACTTTATAAATACTAGGTGGTGCACTTTATATATCTGCGAAATAAATATCGAGGGAAAATTGTCTATATCAAATTGCCTACGTTTGTTCCATGGTTTGTTTACGGGTAAGCTCAAGATCACATAGGGTGCGTTCGCTTTTCTCCAGAGAGCAAAGAATATGGATACCAGAGAGTTTGCAGAGAATAATGTAGTCAGTGCTGCTGGCTGCTTTTCTGCTTACATTACATTTAACTCCTAATAAATCGACCATCTTATTTATGTGCGTCGATACATTTTTAATAGGTGAATTTCACACGGATGCAAAATAAAACATCGCACCTCCCGCGGAAATTCTCCTTGAAATATTTTGTTTTCCATCCATGCGGGATGCGTCCCTGATTGTCTTATTCCTTGCTTGTTCCTTGCCCAAGATGTCCGTGATTGTTGATGGTTGTAGTAGTTGTTAATCTTTTAGGAGTTTGTTTTTGCTGTTGCTATGATTGCACAGTGAACGAAAAAAAAAGTGAACCAATAATTATCTCACTTTTTAAAGGTATGTTTCTTCTAAGCAATAGTTTGTAAGCTGTTTTTAATTTGGAACCAATGGTGACATAGTGCATATTATATTGCAGTGTTCTGTCTTCAGTTAGGCGTACTGTGTAATATACTGTCTTATTTATTTCCTTTTGTGTATATATAGGTTTTCGCATGTTCAGTTATTTGAATAGTTTCTATTAGTGATCCTTTACATTTGGTGCGCACTCGAGGTACGAATTTTTGGTTAAAATACGTTCGGCATGTTCGTTTGGACTGCTATTCTAAACTTCAAATAGGGTGTAGCCTACAGAATTTGATTGAAGACATTTGTTAGCCTGTGCGTTAGGATGCTTTGTAGGTTGAACGGATTATTTACCCGAGTTTTTGAGTTTGGGTCGTTTGTGGCGCCTTTTCTCTCGTAGACCATCTTAAGTTTGGCTTATCTGGTATTTCTCAAATCTGTCGTTGAAAAGCTCAACCCATGTATTTAATAGATCTGTGGTGGTTGGTGTCCAGAATGAATTCATTTAAGATTCCGCACGGGTGCGTATTTGACGGAACGGTGGTAAGTTTGAAGAACGCCCAGCGGGTAACCAGTTCGCGAGTGACGAACCTAGTACAAAACTGCCTAAATTAGCCGAAATACCCTGTGTAATGATGCGTCATAGTTGTGGAGATGGTGTAGGCCTAATTGATGGTTTCTCATCCTCTTGTCGATCCGCACACTGTCCCCTTTTAATAACAAAAGTTATATTGTGAAATTAGGGACAGATGACCTCGCTGTTCCGCCCCTTAAAACAACAATAACTAACTAATAGTGAAATTTCAGTTGTATCGGCCATTGTAAGTGTGATTTATGGGACAAATAAAACATTGCCAACCCCACTCATACGGTCAGCGTGACCGTGTGGTGTTTATTTTATGCTCAGCTCTTAGTTCGCTTTGTTGTGTTTCTACATTAAGGAAGCTAAGCTGTGGCTGATGCCCCAGACCCCCTTGCCTGTGGTACAAGCAGTAATATTTAGCCAGACAGGCTCGCTATGTTATGTATTTTATGTACCATGCATTGGTGGGTCACTGCACGCCACGGGTATGTTGTGTAGAAAAAGAGTACCTGTGAAAGAGTTCACGGCTCTCGTGTAGTATACGTTGCCCGTTTCGAAAGTACGTTATTTTACTTAGTAGCGCTCTGAAAATGGTTTGTAATTACTCTGCCACGTTATTTGCCGTTAACAAACACTGCGTAAACACTTCCAAAATAAGGAAATTGTCAACATTAACTTTCAAGCAATAAACTTTTCAAAATGCACATCGCCATGTTTGATTACGTAATGCTGCCAACTTACTGATTGTACTACTAGGCAAAACCATTGGCCTGGATAAAGATTATTGATGCGTGACATCCCCACTGTGCGTCACAAAAACCAGGGGTGTTTATATTAGCCTAACGCGGCCCAGCGGGCCTAGACGAAAACCATTGGTTTGGAAACAATAATGTTTGCACTCGGAAAAAATTCAGTTACACACTCTAGCGATAAAATATTCATTTATTGTTCACTTTAGACCATCCTCCCTCTTCATCACTTTTAACACCTTTGCTTATTGAAATTATATCATTTAAGATCTACATACCTTTCGGGGAGTTGCTGGGAGTCGTTTCACAATCTCTACGTACTCAATAGCCACTTCTGCATCGCAATAATTGTGATTTCACGGAAATAATGCATTTTCTTTCTCTTGACCTTCTCTTACGGATGCCATGTTGGAAGTCATGTGACACCCGAAAGACGGTCATGTGACTTCGTTACCAACTTCAATAAAGAAATACACCTCACGACACAATTGAAAAGACACTTAGACGACACGTAAAGTTTTAAATTTATTGAAATTGAAAGGAAAGGTTCCGACAGCACTTGTAAGACACTTAGGCGACACGTAAAGTTTTAAATTTATTGAAATTGTTTATAATTGTTTGATATTGAAAGGAAAGGTTCCGACAGCACTTAGCCAACAGGTCCGATACAGTATACCAGGTTTAGGTGGTGGGTTAGGTTTTGGTTAGGTTAGGTTAGGTTTATCGTTTGGGGGGGTATAGCTGTGAATCGGCTTTGTAGAACTCGTGCACTCTAGTGGTATAAGCGTCGCTCCGCTTGAATAGGTGCTCTGCCAGATATCCTGCAAAGTGCTTCTCCTTACCGAAGATCGGTATATTGTATCGGACGTTGCACCATTCTCGTTCGATGTTCTGAGTGTGGACCACCGGAGCGTTGTTTGCAGCCTGCATAGTGATTTGGTTTAGCTGGTACACCTGGCCGCTCAGTTGGGTACACACAAACTCCACGCTGTGGTTTACCCTGAGGTGGACAAAACCTTCTTGGGCTAAGCAGTTATAAGCTGCCCAACAGTCCGAAATTATTATGGACCCTGGCAAAATCCACCTTCTAATCACCTCCAGGAGGGTTTCTTTATTTCTCAGGGGTACTGCTTCAATGAAGATTTTTTTTTTTGTTTCCTCTTTCTACCCCACCGAAGACCCATTGGCCATCTACTACTGCCCTTCCTCGATTGTGCTTCCGTTTTCCAAACTTTGCCTCGTCGATCTCGACAATTACACCTTGCCCTCCAATTTGGGCACGGTTTTGAAACGACCAATGCTCGCACACTTCCTGGCAAAATGATGACCAGTCCACTACAGTACGGGCGGTGAGGTGCAGTTCCTTCATCAGTACTTTCTGTCGAGGGTTGGGCAACAAGCACCACATATTACTAAAGTTCAGAATTTCTAGAGTAGATAACCATGATTCGGAAAAGAAGGTTCCATCCAAGGCTGTTAACTGAAAGTAACACTTTCGTTTTGGCGGCCCAGGAATTGTCTTATAACAGGTGACAAGAAACTGACCTTTCGATTTTTCCCACTTAACTGGCAGTTCACTATTACATTTTTTACACGTAAGTGTTTTAGCAATTACATTGTGTTCCTGTAAAAATTGCAACAACTTGTTAGGGTCGTCACTGTATTGACGATTGAAATCAAAAGCAGTAACTTCACAACCGACACAATCCATGGCTGGCTTAATACTGAAGGGCCAGTTCAATTTGGCGCACTTTTAACATCACGTGGCCCTTTACATATATAGATAATAATAATAACCGTATAATTGCACGAAAGTGCATTTATAAATACATAAATAAGCCCGGTAATTGAGTTCACGTTTCACTGAGTATAGTGATTTCATCTTTCAATTTGGCGCACTTTTAACATCACGTGTCCCTTTGTTTTAAATAGATAGATAATAATAGTATAATTCCGCACGAAAGTGCATTTATAAATACATAAAGACATAAATAAACCCTGTATTGTAGTTCACTTTTGACAGTGTATAGTGATTTCATTTATCACGTGCGAAATACCGTAGTACCAAACGCGTGGGATTGGCAATGCTGACTCAGTGAGAAAGATGGGGTCGAGAACTTCGATATGGATTAAGGAAATTAGAGAAGATATGAAAGAATTGGAAATAACCTTGGATGACTTGCAAAACAAAACAACAAAATTAAAAAAACTGAGAGATATAAAAATAAGATTTCAGGCTAAAATAGACAAACATAATACAGTAAAAAGGGTATTTACAGGTGAGGAACACCTGAGAAGATCAGAGCGAATGAAGAGCTACTGGGCGACTCGGAAAGGAAACTTACTGAAGAAGAGGACCAAGAAATGTTTGACTGAAGTGGTCCAATGAGGCCGTAATAGCAGAAGAAGAAATGACGTCAATGTATACGCCTGTGTGCGTCTCGGTAACGGTTGAAGACACCTAATTCGCCTCTTGCAGTAGCAGTTGAGCGACGACAAGCAATGATGATTGTCATCATTGAATGAACAAGAACTACTGACTAAAGTCACATATTTCCAGTGCAGTAGTGATAATGGACAGTAATTTCAATTGGTAATGACTCCCAAAGAGCCACACAATCACATGGTACAGTGATGACTTGACCAGGAAGTCGGTGGTCGACTATATACTGTATGGGAAAGAACTAAATAAGAACATCACGGACATCAAGGTTATACCATCGGAGAACCTGGATAGCGACCATCGATTGCTGGTAATGAACCTGAGAGGGAGTAAGGAGAAGAAAGGGACTGAGAACCAGGAAAGACGTATAAGGATATGGAAACTGAAAGAAGGGGATAGAAGGGTCGAGTACCTCAAAATGGTAAACGTTACATGAATAAAGATTTGTGAAATAAATATTTATTTATTATGTTCTTATAAAGGTAATTTATCTTTGTTATTTTTATGTACAGGCTGAGGAAGATGGAGTTTTACCTTCGAAACATGTACCTGTGAGTAGGTTCAATATAAGTATTGAAAAGGCAGAATCCCTTTATTTTCTTTCTAATATATAGTTAGTCAATACGGACCTCAATTACTGACATTCTGTGATATTATCAACGACTTCACGAAATGCTTCTCTGGCAAGCTTACAGGAAAAACATTGGTTATGTATTATTTTGGGTGGTGACAACTCAATAACAGAAATAAGCATTATAAAAAACTACAAAACAACTTGTGTATAGCAAGATATGATTATGTATATTTTTTTTTCCAATGTTGGCTACAAATACGCAAACACAAATACGATAACATACGCAAAAACAACCAAAAACTAAAACATTCTAATTTCCGTATAAAACATTGTGGTCAATGTTTTTTTTTGAGGGGGGTATTTTGGTATTTTTATGTTTTCGAATATTGACTGAAAATACTTAATTAGAAATCGCCATCCATTACAGACGGTCTAATAACGCCACACAAACATACTGTATGAAACGTAAAAACCGACCAATATATGTCTGGTACAAAAGACTGTTATATGCCTTTGCAAGTGTTCTTGTAAATGCCAATTTTTCGCTATATTTTACCCAGGCGTATTCCCTCCCTCCCACCTTGTCTGACATAATATTATCGTTTAGACAAATGAGAAGAATACAGTACAACTTTTCAATTAAATGCAAAAACCAAAATAAATATATGAACAACGTAAAGAACAAACTTACCGATAGGTCCCACATTTCGTATTATTCCACATGTACAATAAGAACCAGTAATTTTCGACCACACGCTCTCCTCACGTAACAGCATTTTATTTGAATACAAAGACTTCAGGAATACAACAATTTTATTACGAAACGCCAACACAATCGTGCAGACGACACTGCTAATATCAAAATCTTGTTCTATAGGTTCTTCACAGGAATAATAATCGTTAAAATTACGTTCACCAACCACTAACAGGTGGGAAAAATGTACGACTTTCTTGAAGAAAACGGCGCGCGAAACTGACGTATTAATCAGCTGACAAGCATGCAAAGCGACTCCCGGCAGGCAAACCGGCAATACGTCGGCCGCAACATCCGTGGCCGCGCGCAATATCACTTTGACGTCACTGATGTCCCTAAAAATTCCTAGACACGGCCGCATCGCAATGTAACAATGAACCGTTTAATGCTCATTGCTGATTACCGGGTACACTGCTTTCTTCAACCCTGCGGGCTCGCTACGAGACTTGGTTTACAGCTGTAAATCAAGCGTAGAGTGCAAGGAAGCAACAAACAATATAATTAGGCTTAAGGTTGCTGTGTCCTGCCTCAGGTAATAACTACTGTGTAAGACATTACATACACACACTGCGATCTCACTTGAACCCCAGTCACAGTTCAGCCTGCCAAGCTACCGCCTGAGCAGACATTCCGTTCAGAACTGCTGCCAGCAAGCTACTGTAGCGAAGAGGGAGGGGCGTGTTCTACCACTGCCGAGCCCAGCTGAACATTGCCGAAGATCTGCGCAGGATTCTGTGGCAAGCTTTTCTTGCGTGTATTCTACAATCATATCATATATAATCAACCATCCACGCAATCAACAACAATTAAGAAATGAACTATAGACTTGACAACAAGACCAATTAATAATATTATGAGTTGCTTGTTTCATATTGCACATAGTCGAACACATTGGTTCAGATTGCTACTCATGGGTGTTCTTAAAATGTCCTTTTGTACAGCGTTTTTTTTAATGTGTTGTTTTCACACATTTGCATCTTTTTCATTTTACCATGTGTTCGTCACTCATTACAACAAATATTCGTATTTTTAGCCTATTTTCATTTTATTAAAAAAATAGGCTTATGAGATCACCTTTTGCCCGTGTGCCCCCCCCCCCATAACTTCTAAACGGCTTGATCGATTTCAATGAAACTCGGTAAGGTCATAGTACTATTTTGGCCGACCCCAGCCGTGCCCTTCAAATTTTATTACGTCAAACCTATCCTACAGGGTGGCTGTGTGAAATATTTCACCGGGATTCTATACTGTTACTGATTTCATCCTGAACTTTTGTGCGGTGATAAAGGGCACTACTAGAAGTTCAAAAACCTATTAACTGCAAAACGAACATGGCGGCCAAGCGAAGTTCAAACTTTTAAATAGACTTTTCTCGTGATTTAACCATTCAATCACAATGGAACTTGGTACAGCAAATGTTTTCACTCATTATATTGCACTGGCATCTAATTTAGTTCAATTGTTTACATAACTTCAAGATGGTGGCTGTGCGAAATATTTTATTTTCCCAAAAGAAAAATATGTTTTGTCCGTTGAGCCATTATATATTTAAACACAAAATGTGATAAAAAATGTTCCGGCATAACTCAATAAATTGCCAGCATTCATAGATTTTATAGCCTAAGTGTAATGGATCTGATGATGATCGCTTGACAATCGAAACTGGTCATCCTATTGTATTTATTAATCTCATGTAATTTTTTCAGGATTAGGGTATAACCCAATTCGTTTGGGTACATTTGTATTGACCGACTGAAAAGCATCAAACTTCTGTTTATTAAGGCAACACTGAAAAATGGCTTCAAACCACATAAACTAAATTTTTGAATCGATTTTCTCGACATTCAATAAATTCTGTCCTATAACTTCAATGTTTCATAAAATAATCAGTTTTTAAGATAAATACTTCTAGTTTTCACGAAAATGATAGCAAATTCAAACATCAAAATATAACTATCAAAATATAAAATAAACCAGAAATGAGATTTTTCGACTTACGGAATGGTTTCCTGGAGAACGCCACATATGTGCATATTTTATGTTCTATAATTTTAAAAAGGTATTTACATAAATTTTGTTTAATTTACTTTAAAATATGAGTCGTCTAGTATCAAAACTGGCCAAGTCACAAAATTTACGAAAATGAGTTAAGGTTATGAATTTGAAGTAGAAGTATAGCACTATCAGGCGAAACAAGAATATGCTTCAAAATCGTCCATGTCTTCATGTTACAGATCACTGAATTCTTGGTCGTGCAACAAAATGGGCCAAGTCATGCAGGCAGTGCTTTCATAATCGGCCATGTCAAAGAACGAGTAGCAATCTTCATGTCGCAGCATTATTGTTTGGAATCTTGCGTTGTTAGATTATGCAAGAATGTGATAATATCAGTGGGCAACGTTGTTCCTTATATTGTATACTCTTCGAAGTCATAATAATTTGTATTTTGTTCATTTGCAACACTGATTTCCGTGTTCGCGGGCGTCTTACCGCATTGGTGCGAAAGCAATCGCAAATCCTGTGTGCTCGTATTTTGTCATTATTGTATAGTGTAACGTGTATATTGTTCCTATTTTAATAAGTGACTCATTTATTTACTGTGTTCAAGATCTAAGTGAACTAGTATCTTTTAATTATATAATACCTATTTTGTATTCTCCTCAGCTTTCTGATGTTCATCTTCATATATTACTATCCAATTTAAGCAGAATGCTTTCGTTTTTATTGCAATAAAGACAGGTAATTACAATGTCAATTTATTTTAATTTAATTGCCTATTTTCACTGGAGTTTGAAATTTAAAAAGAAAAGTTTCACAAAAAAAGACTAAAATTATACCAAATTGCAACAGAAACGGCCAAGTCAAAATTAATATTAGCAAAAAAGATGGGTTTATTATGAATCAGATTTCTCAAAATAGCAGAACTTAAATGTTAAACCATTACGGATATAACTATGCAATAAAATCTTTGTGACCACCATTGCTTTGTCTCTAGAGGTTTTCATCCATACTGAAAAATATGCCTTCAGTGACTTGGCCGGTTTTGATACTAGACGACTCATATGAAAATAAACATAAATAGTATCCTTTAAAAGTATATTATGTGTTATTAAAATATTTAATTTATAATAACACGAGGAAAAGAAAACGCAGGGAAAATAATAACCAGCGGTCACCCTGAATTGATTTGTGAGCTTTCGGCTGACCAACCTTCAGGTTTTTCTACAGTAAAATTGCATTTGTACTAGTATATTATATCCACCATTTATTGGCTTGTATTAGCCTGCAAAGTTATCAGATTTTATAAGGATTACTATTTGTAACTTATTTTATATTGCTCTGTATTTGTTATTCCGTACACAAATAAATAAGTGTCTCTCAGGATCTGGATCCTAGCCCCTGCCCAAGAATTGTTGTCTATCCACTGAAAATTTTCTGTTAGCGCCGATGATCTAGAAGAGCATCCATTTGCTAGAACCGAGTTAGGAAAAAGAAACAATCCAAATTTTAACAGTGCGATGCATTGTATGTATCTTTTCTTAACATGAAAATGGCAAATTCCACTCCATATTTAAGCACATGACACTAGAGCCTCCGTGGCTTAGGCGGCAGCACGCTGGCCTCTCACCGCTGGGTCCGTGGTTCAAATCCCGGTCACTCCATGTGAGATCTGTGCTGGACAAAACGGAGGCAGACAGGTTTTTCTCCGGGTACTCCGGTTTTCCCTGTCACAATTTCATTCCAGCAATACTCTCCACTATCATTTCATTTCATCTGACATTCATTTAATCATTGCACCAGAGGAGTGAGTCAGGCCTCGGCAGCCGGCACAGTTCATATCCTCGACGCTAGATGGGGGCTTCATTCATTCTATTCCTGACCCGGTCGGAGACTGGAAGCAGGTTGTGGATTTTCATTTTTCATTTAAGCACATGACAATTGTGAGAAATATGCTGGTTCAAGGTCATACCTTCTTCGGTTGATTATTTTGTATTATGTTAATTCTCGCTTTTTATGTATGTTAACTGTTCTCCAAATTAATCTGACCATTGCCTATGTTCTACGTGAACGTACAATATTCGCGTGTGGCGGAGCTCCTTCCGGGCCCGGAGAGAGTCCGTCATTTTGTGTAGGCTAAAGATAGGTCATACAAGATCCACCCACTCGTACCTAATGAGAAGGGAAGACCCCCCACTTTGTACCTGTGGAGCCGTATTCACCGTGGCCCACATTTTTACCGAGTGTGTGGATCTTGCTGACTTACGAAGAAACCTTGGTTTGCAGACGACACTCAAACTTATATTAGCCGATGACGCGGTGGCTGCTGATCGCGTTATCCGCTTTATAAGTGAGAGTGGGTTAGGGCCAGCAATCTAAATTTTCCAGTGAACATTGACTCAACGACTTGTTCTTTTTTGAATGATAATGTTTTGTTTTTTCCGTAATTTTTGTTTATTTTTATAATTTTTATTTTTTATTTAATTGTTTGTTTTTGTTTTATTAATTTTTGGTCTTTTTAAATTTTGATGTCCACCTCAAAATTTTAAATTCAATTCAAAATTTGTATTCTTTAATCTGTGTTAAGAGGGGCAGATGACCTCGTAGTTCCGCCCCTTAAAACAACAATAACTAACTAACTAACGTACAATATCCCTGCACAGGCGGCATGTGACAGCACTAGCAGTGGAGGGTATATAAAGCGTGTCAAGTGGAAGCGGAAAACAATACAGTTGGTGACACAATGCAAACACTGAGCAATTTATCTAACAGCTACTTTTGTAAACTGTTCCGTGTGCCACAGTGGTTCAAGTGTACCGTGCCTGGCAAAATGGCGCTATTAAAATCGAATGTACATGAAGGAAAACATGATGTTAGTTTGTCCGTTTGAGATAATATATTTCAACAAAATAGTCCGGCTAGCTCAAAACAAATCGCCAGCGTTTCGCCCCAGTGTGCCATTGGGCTTGTCAGTTGGTATGGTACACCTCACCAAAACGCGTGGCTAGTGCATACTGTACTGCGAAGGCCACTGTTAAAATGGTGCTATTCAAAACCGGCACTGGGGCAACTGTGGTGCACCAAGGGCCATTGATTAGAGGGGTGAATGGCAGCTGTGGAGATGTGTACGGGCGATTAGATACGCAACAGTATAACAACTGACCGCCCAGATGAACCATGGGGCTACCAAACTTGCCTCCGCAACAGGCTCCTAGTTCATGCAACGTGTCGTACAGCTCGCAGTGTATGTGCATAGTTTGAAGAGCACCGGGATGGGCTTACAGTACTTCCCTGGCCACCAATCTCCCCCAATTTAAACCCAATCGAGAATCTGTGGGACCTCCTCTATTGGGCTGTTCGCGCCGTGGATCCACAACCGAGAAACTTGGTGCAGCTAGCCACGGCACTGGAGTCCGCATGGCTCCATATCCCTGTTAGTACCTTCTAGAACCTCATCGACTCTCTTCCTGCACAAGTTGGTCATACAGGCTATTGACGGGTTGTCACGTTAATGTGACTGGACAGTGTATATAACAGACCAGCAAAAGTAACTCAGTGATTCACTGGTCAACAAAATTTAAACTTTTGTATGTTAAAAGGAAAACAATGGGTGATTCTAAAGTGACTTTTTTTATGCTGAGTTCAAACCTTTTTACAGAACTTCTCCATCACCCACGGTTTTCGAGTAATTACATGAAACACATTTTTCGTGTCTATACATATAGTATTGTGATATCTTAGCTGAAATTACATTTACTGACCTAAGATGTATGTGAGGTAGATTTTCAGCTGTACTTCGCTTGAGGTACATCTCTCTTCAGTGTCCAACAATAGTCTGCCAACATATTTGGACACCATTTACCCTGGTAGCACCTTTCCATTTTCGCAATGTCAAGCCCCTAGGTTTTCAGGGAAGAAATCGAGATGGGAGTGCAGAAAGTGTATTTTTAAAGACACATTACATCCCATGATCTTGTAGTTCTCTATCATCTCACTGATAAGTCCTCTGTAGTTCTCAGACCTGAAGATTCCTAGAAAGTTCGTGACAACTTTTTTGAAAGACAAACATGCAGCTGTTTCTTGCATATTTAACTGCTTCTCAAATTGCTTATTTTTCGTCAGTTCCCTTATTTGATGGCCAAAAAAGATTCCTTCTTTTAGTTTAGCTTCACTGATTCTTGGGAACTTTTGGCTAGTTATTCTTTATATAATGACTAGCAGGTACCCGCGGCTTCGCTCGCGTCATAGTCGTGTCATATTGTTATTCAATGAAATGCAGGTTTTACCCCGTTAACATCCCTTTATAACCTGAATATCCAAAAATCCCTCCTTATTGGCCATTTTTGACACACAACAAACATATCCCCAAAATATCATTCTTCTAACTTTAATAGTTTTGGTTGGTCGATGAGAGTGAATATCCAAAAATCCTTCCTTATGGGAAGAGGTTTTTTTTTTTTTTTTTTTTTTTTTCTTTCTTTCAGAATTTCACCCCTATCCAAAAATCCTTCCTTAGTGGACGCTTTCAACATACAACGAACATATCCACAAAATTTCATGTTTCTAACTTTAGTAGTTTTGGCTGGGGGATGATGAGTCAGTCAGGACACTTTGTTTTATATAATAGATAAGCATGGGTCCTAGTGGAAAATAATTCCATCACCTGAAACCAAAAATTCATGGGCCGAAAAAAAACATCAAAATATCGTGTTGGTTTCGGACCCTAAAAGACGTAAAAAATATAATAAAAGTATTAAAAAAGCTACTTTTTGAAATTTCATTCGAATCAATTTTTTTTGTCATTCCTGAGACTTAGAAAATTCCGGCCAAAAAGTGCAAAATGATTAATAACTCCCTAAGTATTCGTCGTATGATGAAATAGCAAGAGACAAAAAAGATGTAATGTGTTATTGCCTACAACATAGGCCATGTATAATTTTACATATTACCTGTTTTTTTTCCCAAGAATTTCACCCTCCCCATGGGCCTTTTAAATTGGATTTATGAAAAAACGGTCAAACGCCTATTTACTTATTTTTAAGCTAATATTTCTCGCTGAGTTTCAAACTCCTCGCCTATGTCGTTTAAGAGATACACACTCCGTTAGGAATCCCTTAACCCCCACTTTTCTCCCCTTTCACCTCATAATATACGCCACATCAAAAAACCCTCAGACACGTGTCTTCTTACTTTTAATGATGAGTTTATATGCCCAGTATCACATGCCCCAATGAAACCAATCGGGAGATATTGTATTCAATGAAATGCAGGTCTACCCCCTTAACACCCCTTTAGAACCTGAATATCCAAAAATCCTTCCTTAGTGCGTGTTTTCGACTTATCACGAACATATCCCCAAAATTTCATGTTTCTAACTTTAATAGTTTTGGCTGGGCGATGAGTCAGTGAGTCATTGAATCAGTCAGTCAGGAAACTTGTTTTTATATAAGAGATTACTTCTATCTCTGCTATTCCACTTTCACAAGAAGCAGCAAAATGTAGTATAGCCAAGCTGTAACCCAAGTAAGATAGCTATTACTTTCAAATCCCCACATATCTGCCAAGAAAAATTGTCATACTTGATAGTTCATATTCTCATAATTTTCCTTCATACCAACTGCATGGGCTAAAGGAATGGATGGATATTTGTTTCCATTATGTAGCAACACTCCTTTCAAAATTGTTTTCGAGGAGTCTATGAACAAACTCCAATCCTCAGTTTTATACTTAACACCCAGTGACTCGAACAACTTCTCAACATCATTGCAGAAAACTAGGTCGTCCACTTTAGAAAACAAATGCTCAAATTCCTTTTGGCGTTGGCAGAATAAACTTACTTTTGTGTCACCTTGCAGCAGCTTCCAGCCTTTCAATCTTGAGGCGAGTAATTCTACCATGCGTTTACTTAAACCAAGATCCCAAACCAAATCATTTAAATCTTCCTGTGTTAGAAAGTGAGGTTCATTTATGGTATCATTTTCCACAAAATCTGGATCATTCTGTAATTCATTCTGAACATCAGGAACACTTTGAATTACTTCAGTTAATGTTATGTCATCTGGTGGAGTTGGTATGGGAAGTTTTAGCCCATGAAGCACCGGTCAAATTGCTGAATCTAAAGATGGATATTTAACAGTGTGTTTTGACTTCGAACTTATTCCAGATATATTTGCCAAGCAGAAGTAGCAGTCTGTCAAATGATCCTTAGGTTCGCGCCATAACATTGGGACTGCGAAAGGTATATAACGGGATCCATTTAACCAGCCAGTTAATAGTGTTACACATTTGGCACAACAGATTTCCAGGGCCCATGCCTTGTTCTGGTCTATTTTGGTTTTAAAATAACAGTCCTAAGCGCTTCTAACTGTCTGTCTGTTAGGTAGTCAGCCCGAAGGCTGGTTGGATCCTCAAAAGGCACTGCCGTTAGGTTATGTGGGTAGACACCCACAAAAACCCAAGGCAGCGCTATATTGAGGCATACTAAGCAAGAAGAAGAGTGAGGTAGTTTGGCATTGCTTTCCTCACTGAGTCAGTACAGCAGTACTAACCCTATGAGTAGAACCCACTGATCTCTATATATGGATGGCTGGTAGCTAAGGCAGCAGTAAGCCGAATAGACGATGACAGGTATAGCAAGATGGCAGCGAGCACATGGTGCAATATTGCGAATCCGGCTCTGTGATTGGTTACTGGTAGTTTGATGTTATAAATGTATTAACTGGCAGTAAATATTTTGTTTTTCTTGTAGTTGTAAAATGGGCTGTATTTGGTTATTTAAAGCGTAAACTCTTAGTTTTAAGTACCGGTTTGGTGACCCGTCATCCCAGGAAAGCCGGTAATACCTTTACTTCTCAGGCAGATAGGTCACTTAGCCGTAATTTTGAAGTTATTGTGAAGTTAAGTATAGCCTACATATGTGGTGGTGCTGAAGCAGACGTGATCAGGCTAGGCTATTGCGTTTTTAATTTGATCCCATTTCAGGGTTTTTCGGTTCTGGGTGCGAATAGTTCGCTTAATAGTTGTAAAATGATAGGGAGAGTATATTTTGAGTAGGTTTTTAGCTGTGTTAAGTTTTATGTGGAGCTGAGGAGTGAAATTGGTTTGGCTTAAAGTGCATTTTTAGCTTTGATCTACTTCCCGTTATTATTAAGTTTATTGTGCTGCTAGCGTGATTAAATGCTGTAGTATTTGACGTAGAGTGCTGGGATTACTTGGGGGAACTGTTGGTTATTTCATGGAAACAGGAATTCATTACCAAGGACCGATTACGATATGTCGAATCTAGGCCTGTATAGTGAGCTACGTTTATACAGTAGGTACATCATTTGAAGAATGCATAATTTCGTGGCATATATATATATATATACAATTTACAAGAATGTTTCCAGAATTTGTTTTTCACTCGTTACTCTGTTACTGATCGCTAATTACGGGTACTCAGCACCTAAGTTGATATTTGTCGGCCATTATTATACATTCATTTTTATTGCTATTCCGGAGATTTACTGATCTCGTAATGACGTGTCAGTGAACCCAATGCCCTTATGTTATGAGTGAACATATCTCTATATTTTTATTTTTTTCAAGGCACCATTAATTAAGACTTAAAATTGACTAGATTATCATTGCTTCTCCATAAGGAGAGCTCGAGAATGGGTGGAGAGCTGCCATCAGCGATCCATGTATAGAGATCAGTGGTAGAACCTTTCACAGCATCCACAGGCACTGACTGTGCCCTGAATGTCATTACTAAGCACCACCCATGTGGGAATCGGAATATGTTGAACCGTTTTTGGGTTTCCCGCCAGTCTTGGCACCGCCCGGTGGCGCCGCGTAAAGAAGTCGAGGGGAAGTCGCGAGAAAGAAAGACGATCAGTGTGACAGTTTTGTGTCTAGAGAAGTCACGCTAAGTTCTGTGCAATCTTATCTGTTGTGATCTTATGTTTAAATACAATTTTTATACTTAAAATTACTATAAGACGTGTTCGGTTTATTCGCTTGCCAAAATCCCTTCCCACATTTGGGGGCTCGTTCGGGATGCGAAGGATTTCGAGTGGGGAACGGCAATTTTGACTAGGCCTACAGCGATAAAACCAAAGACGGAGGATGACAAGGCGTTAATTGACGACATTTTTCTGGCGAGATTTACGACGACGACGTGGGTTCGTGGAATATACAAGACTAGCAGCTGTTCAACTTCCAACGACGTGATGGTTCGAGCAGGCTACAAAAGACGAGTTCCAGGATCCTGAAGCCTAAGACGACGAAAAGAATAGTGTTGAGCGCGAGTGCCGAAATACAAAGAAAAATGTCGGACAAAGTGGCGTGTTTACAAGATATTGAAAAAGTTAATAATAACATTAAGACGGCGCCCACGGCTGTGATTAAGACGTTACATTAACCTCATTTTCGAAAAACTGCCACGTGATCGAAAGAACAGGCAGCGCTTAAGAGAATTCCCAGGATTTGAGTTTGAACGTGACTCACCAGAACACCTGGTGAAATTGAAATTCATAGAGACCGAATTCACCGAGGCTGACCTGATTGCCATTTGCACAGTGTTAAAAATTGAATATACTGGAGAGAAAGCCGTGCTTGTACAGCGAGTCTGTGACAACTTAATGAACCTTTCGTGGCTGGGGATGCCTAAAGACGAAGAAGATGATAAAGAAGAGACTGGTAAAACGAAAGATGTGATGAGCAAGATGAAAGAAGCAAACGAAGCACTGGCGGAAGAATTACGTGAGTTAAAGGAGAAAATGGCTGGGATGAAACCCATGAAACATTCAACCTCTAGCATGTCAGGATCATCATCGGATTCATATAGCTCGTCCGAAGACCAGAAACTCTCCAAAGCAATACGAGGTAGGCCTAACCATAAAAACATAACAAAGACCAAACACAAATCGAAGACTGGAGAAGAAAGCTCAAGTGAAGGGGAAGTCGACCAGGACATGGTGGACTCGTGGCACACTGCTAACCAGGGAGTCCCACACAAGTTTGCGCTAACTTTCCACGGTATAGAGGGCTCTGTCATATCCTATGATGGCAGCGAGAACTATCCGGTGCGACGGATTGAGGACTTTGAGGAAACGGCAACGTTGATGGGCTGGGACGAGATGCAAAAATATGTTTTTGCATAAAAGTCGCTGACTGGCCTGGCTAAGTTGTTCGTGCAGAGTGAACGTGGCATCACTTCCTGGCACAAGTTGAAGAAAGCCCTGAAGAAAGAATTCCGAGATGATACCAGTGCAGCAGAGATTCATTGACTGCTAACCAATCGACGAAAAACAAAAGTTGAAACTCTTCAGGAATATTTCCTGGTGATGCAAGAAATAGCCAGCAGGTTGGCAATCGATGATAAATCGTTGACACAATATGGCATCGAGGACGACACTGGATCCAAGATGATTCTGTATGGAGCAAGGGACATCAAGGAATTCAAGGACAAGTTGAAGATCTATGAGAGAGCTTACGCACGAAACTCCCAGAAGTTGACAAAAAGTGAGAAGACTACAAACATACACCAAGAGAAGACAACAGGCAGAAGCAGATCTCGCCTGTAAAGAGATGTTACAATTGTGGTCAGAAGAACAGTCATGACTCCAGAGAATGTCCACACAAGAGTCAGGGTCCAAAGTGCTTCAATAGCAGCAGCTTCGGACACATAGCTTCCAAGTGCCCAAACCTTGAGCAGAATGCAGAGAAGAAGACAGTGAAGGTCGCTTTGGGAACCAAGTCGAATATGAAGATGAAGGAATTGTTGCTCCAGGGCCAGAGGATCGTCGCATTGGTGGACACGGGCTGCCCAATCAATTTGATCCGTGAAGACATTTATGCAGCGATGGGCCATCCAGAGCTGGAGACGACCACCATAGTACTTAAGGGTTTCGGTGATAGTAGGTGCCACCCCTAGGATATTTTACAACTGACGTCCAGGTTGACGACGACACTTACTTGACTGATTTCTATGTGGTGTCTGGAGATGTACTCAAGTTGCCAGCTATCGTCTGTAACGACTTGCTGGACCAAGCCGTAACTACCATTAGCAAAACCGGTGTCAAGATGTCCAAGGAGATATCAGAAGCGTACTTGTACCGAATCGACGTGATAGCAGCCGAGGAGTTGGACATAGGAGAGGCATCGGATGAGGCTGTTCTGAGAATCAGAAAGATGGTCAATGAACACTCGCCGCGCAAGGAGAAGTGTACCAGCGTTGAGATGAGCATCACTATGAAACAAGAAGAACCGATATACAGTCACCCAAGGCGCTTATCACCAGCTGAGAAAGATATTATAGAGAAGCTTGGGCAAGTGATAAGAGGTAGCTGAAACTCATGATCTGGATATTAAGTTTTTGAAGTGCCAGTTCCTGAAAAAGAAAATGGAGTTCCTAGGACAGGTTGTAGAAGATGGAACTGTCTCACCATCTCCTAGGAAAGCAGCCGCAGTTCAACATTATCCAGAACCCAAGTCGCTAGCCGAAGTCCACAGTTTTTTGTGCCTTTCCGGATATTTCTGGAAGTAGATCCCAAACTACGCCAAGATTGCAAAGCCGCTCAGTGATCTGTTGAAGTCAACTGATGGATTCAACTTTGAGCAAGAACGGAGGATTGCATTCACAAGTCTGAAAAAAGCCTTATCCGAAGATCCAGTCCTCATCATACATAACCCGGCTTACAAGACGGAAGTCCATGCTGATGCAAGCAAGTATGGTTATGGAACAGTGCTACTGCAATGTTTCCCAGACGATGGTCAACTGCATCCTGTTCCCCTGAGCAAGAAGACTACGCCACAGGAGGAAAGGTACAGCAGCTACGAGCTCGAGGTGTTAGCTCTGGTGACTACCTTGAAAAAGCTCCGAGTGTACCTGCTTGGAATCAAGTTCAAGATCATAACCGACTGCTCTGCCTTCCAGAAGATGATGGACAAGAAGGACCTCACTCCGAGAGTTGCAAGGTGGGCCATGATGTTAGAGTTTGTTAGAGTTTGATTACTCGATCGAGCATAGACCAGGTGCGAGAATCCCTCACGCCGATGCCTTGAGTCTCCATCCCATGGTCCTCGATGGACTCGTTGCCAGGCTGAAACGAGCTCAGCAAGCTGATGAAGGTCTGTGTGCGATCATGGAGCACCTGAAGACGAAGCCATACAAGGATTACACCCTGCAGGATGGTATCCTCTTCAAGTTCTGTGATGGCCAAAATCTACCTGGGCTGGAGAAGACTCATCATCTGAGGCGGATGATCTGCAGGATGGCCGATTGTGGGAATCGGAATATGTTGAACCGTTTTTGGGTTTCCCGCCAGTCCTGGCACCGCCCGGGGCGCCGCGTAGAGGAGTCGAGGGGAAGTCGCGAGAAAGGACGATCAGTGTGACAGTTTTGTGTCGAGAGAAGTCACGCTAAGTTCTGTGCAATCTTATCTGTTGTGATCTTATGTTTAAATACAGTTTTTATACTTAAAATTACTATAAGACGTGTTCGGTTTATTCGCTTGCCAAAATCCCTTCCCACACCCATACCTCAGTAGGTTCCATATAATCACATACATGAGTGAGAATGAAACATCTGTGAAAAGCCACATTTTACTCTAGCCTGGGCCAACAGACAAATGCAAATGTACTGCATTCATCAAGAGATGGCAAACAGACCCTCTCTTCTAACTAAAGGAGTAAAACCGCCTCTCTGCTTGTAAAGTGAGCTCACCACACGCGTAACAGAATTTTCTATCATTACGACACTTTCCAGACATGTTTCGTATACGCTAAATACTTTATAATGCACTAATTGATACGATATATACACTTCTAACACAATTCAATTGACAATGGAAGACAGCACAGGATTATTCAACTGGGAACTTCATCTTACAGTTCTGTGAGGGAAATGTCATTATCACAAATTTTGTGAATTCACAGGCTACAATCACCAAAAGTTACAAGTCAAGTGTTGAGACAATGGAATGAAATGTAAAATACTCCTTCTAATCAGCATGTTATATACCATAAATGCTAATAAACAGGAAAATAATTATTTTGAAAAAAAAAAAAAAAAAAATGGTGGGCGATGGAAAATTTCAGACTTAATTTTTGGAATCAGCAGATGGCAATATATAAGAAAAAAATTGAAATTATTTAACAAAATCATTGTTGACCAGTGATTACCTATCAAGAAGGCCTGCCTCGCATGCTATAATTCACCCTTTCAAAAGATTGGTGCATGGTTGATTGCCAAGTTACAGCCTTATCACTTTTTATGTCTAGCACATGTAACTTGCAGACAGTGATGGTTATCAGATCTCTTTACAGGTTGAATACAGTATCCTCTGCAACAGCTAAGCCCTTCATGGCCCACGTCGGAATTGTTGAACAAGTTTTCAAGACTTGTAAGCTGTGCACTTACTTTGATACAGCATCGGGACGTCTTCTGTGTAGCCCCTCTGGCATATACTAGGAAAACTTGTTCAACAATACAGTGCACTATCCTCTGATACCTTCTCCAATTTTCTTTGCTAGCATTGCCGAATTCTGGTTCGAAAGTTCCAGCAATTGAAATTGTGACCCTGAAATGATACCATCACTGCTTGCAGATTGACTTACACTCAGTGACTGTCGATTCAAGTCCTGAAAATTCTTTTTGGGAATAACTGTAATCTCTTTTGTTTTAGTGGCTCATCTTATCTCACTATCATAGCATTTTTTCTTTTGATATAAACAAAAATGAAGAAAAAAAGTGAGAAAGCCAGAGATAAATCTAGCTCAGAGCGGAAAGTGGAGAAGCCTACAAGAAAATCAAGAAGATATTCCAGAAGAAGGAAAAGGTCTGCTTCTTCGTCGCCTGAGCGGGATGAGTCTGGCACGGAAGAAAACGAGACATCTGTCAGGAGCAGTCAAGAAGACACTGAAGAGGAAATCCCTCCAACTTCAACGGCAGAAGTTGGTGCTGTCATTACCGCTGAGGTTAATTCTGTGGAGGAGGAGGCCAGTAGAACCAGGAGATCCTCCAAGTCCGATAGTATTGAGCAAGCAGCTCAACCAGAGAATGCTGAAGCTGATGACTGGAAGGAAGATGTTCGCTTCTGGGAAGAAGGGAGCGTCCCAGTAAGTAACCAGCGCTCTGGATGGAGTTTGTGTTAGTGCCAGTTTCTTCTTTCTTAGTTTTTCTTATTTGATCCTGTTTATTTTGTTATTGAATTCTGATATTTTAAAGTGAATTGTAGTTAGTAGAATGGTGGTAGAGAAGCACAGTTTGTTCTTTCTTATCAATAAAGATGCATACAGTAAACATGCACTTTTTCTTTGTTATTTTAGTCACTTGCTTTTGCAATTTCATTGAAATTTTAAATTTATGTGGAGCTGCCGATAAGGAGAGCCATGATGCGGGAGCTAATTGCTGAGCCATTCATCAATTTGGTGGTTCTGATACAAGTTTTTACATACTCTTGCAAAAATAGTGGAATGCCTAAAATGTTAATTGTTAAATGTTATTATGTTTGCAGCATTAATACACTAACTTACAGTACACTCGTGTACTTCTGTGTTTGTACTTTTTGGACTCGTTAGTAAACAATTTTACTCAAAGTATACTGTAGTGCAAAATCTGTTTTGGCACTCAATGGAAAACAAACTAAAAATTTGCATTTTTCACTTTAGCCGCTCTTGTGCATAGCAGTTAGAAACAGGGTCATCCGATTATTTATCAGTTGACATATTCCTCAGAATGAAGTCGGCAATGAGTTTTATTCCTCTAGCCGTAATTTCAATCTTAATTTTGGTAATCATATTCTGGATGCCTCTTCAGTCTTGTCATATATTTGCCGTGTATATCCATTTCTTTGCAACATTGAAACTGCGGAGTATAACCATCTTTCGGGGACACCATCTCAATGTCTTTCCAGTCTTCGCTGCCATTTTGAATGAAATTCATGTTGTTCCTCTACGTTGGCCATTCCACAGTATAAGGAGATCATATCATGGATGTCCTCACCAGAATCGAAAAGGAAGGTGTAAAGCCAATTAGGCTACAGTAATCGGCATGGACCCCATGATTCCCCTCTTTTGTGGCAGTGACCTTGCTGTTCCACCCCTTAAAACAATAACTATATAACATTCAACAACATTTGTTATGGTTAGGTATTCCTTTGTAACCTTTATACTTCCAGAAACAAGATTCTGTGATATAAACTGAGCAAAGTTCATGATGTTTGCATGGTGCAAATTTGTCACATTTAACAGCAAATCTGCTTAGGAATTCAGGATTTTGCAATGGAAATCTAAAATAAAGTATATTTGTGATTCCTATAGAGTACTTCCTTCTTTTAACCTAATGAACTTTTTCCAGTGAGGCAATGAGAACAAAAGCAGGAATTTACTAGTTTGTTAGTATATGAGTCATGAAGGAGAGCTGTATCACACAAAAGTACTGTACCAGCATGATAGGCCTAATTGAATACATGCATGAACATAACATTTTGATATCTATGTCCCATTTTCATTATTTGAAACCCCACTAAATCGGAAATGTGCCACCGGTTCAATGAAACATTGCATAATTTTTTCTCATCCAGTTATCAAATACTTTAGAATTGCCTGGCATCTCGGTGTCTTACTTCGACTTTTAGTTCTCATTGTCATAACGCAATATGAGCATCTAAACTTGTGAAAATAAATCATCGAATCATTTTTATGGCGATTCATACAGTTGCTAGCATCAATGAATACACCATGTTTTAATAATAATAATATTGTATGTTGCCGGGTGCAAGCTTTGTAATTCGACGCCCAGAGGGTAGCTTGCATGTCGAATTTCGTTGTTCCTTGAATCACTATGAAAGTCAAGGAGGTATGATATCTAAGCTCCTTGACGCTATACCGCTTTCTAGTAGAGAAATGAGGAACTTTGTGTGGGCAGAAACTCCCGAGATTAATTTTGCCATTATGAACACGGCCTACTGAATTCAAAAGGGTTCTTTGACATGCCAACATCGTATGACGTGCGTGTCGTATTTTTGCCGCCTTTCAAAAATCACTTACTATGGCCAGGAGCGAACCTGCAATCTTGGGGTTACTAGACCGACACGCTAACCACTCACCCACCGTGGCAAGCTACCATGTTTTAATGTATTTATTACTCGATAGCATAGTTTACATGGCTAAACAAACACTATTATAGTAGAGCCATCATAACTTCCGACTTGACGTTTCAGTGCTAGGCTACAGTTTCGTTCGCTAAATCGTGACATCGCGAAAGAAACTCAATTTGCTGTGATATATCGATTTGAATGGGTGCCTGTGATTGGCTACTTAAAGTGATTTTCCTTCTGACCGCTACATAACTCTAGGGTAACACTGAAATGTCAAGTCGGAAGTTATGATGGCTTTACTATAAGGTAGTACTGTTCTTTAAATTACGTTTTTTTTTGTAGCTTTCTCAACCAGCACAATAGCGCTCAATGCGAGAGTAGGGTTTACTATATAAAACATCTTTGGACTGACCATAGTGAAATGGTCTGTGACATCCTCACTATCAGAAGAACTGTTCAAAATAACTACAGAGCACTTTACTCAGAATCACCCCATGGTTGTTGACCTTCTAATTACTATGTATTTCCAGATTAATAAATACCCCCATGCTAAGTTATATTCACACATCTTAGCCCCATTCTAATAGAAAGACCTGCACTAGGTCTCTGAGGAGACCACACGAGAAAAAAAAAAAAGCCCCATTCTACAACAAGGCCCTAAATCAATTTATTTTACATATTCTCCCTTCCCCTGTTATTCTATTTTCCTTTCCTTTTATGTTTTACACACATGTACTAAGATAAGTTTCCTTCTGAAGCATACCTGAAAAATAATTTGGCATAGTTGATTTGGATGTAGGAATAGACTGTCTTATGAAATAGTTTCTTTCAGGGGTGTAACCAGAGAATAATTGGGGGGGGGGGGTGATTATCTTATGTAGTAACTGGCTAAACGGCCTCTCACTGTGGGTGACAAATCAGACTTTTAGCATGGGGGTATTTATTAATCAGGAAATACATAGCAATTAGAAGGTTAACATCCATTACTAGATTGAATGTGGTGATTTTGAGTAAAGTGCTCTGGAGGAGTTTGTTATCCGCTTTATTGGCAACTCCAGCTATCTGATATGACATCTAGCGGTAAAAGTGAGAAACTTACCAAGTAGGGTACATTTGTCACGTGGTGACTGTTTGTATATGGTTTCTTGTATTGGTAAACAGATCGTGGTAAATTGTTCGTGTCTTTATACATAAGTAATAAGTTTTACTCGTTGATAGAGTGAAAAATGAGTAAAAGCAAAGTGTATTACTCAGTTTACGGCTGTAAGTCGATGTATAAGAGGGCTGCGGATATAAGTTTTCATCACTTTCCAAAAGATGCAAATAGCAATAGCCGAAATGTGATGATACCTAATAATACCTAATACCTAATAATAATACCTTTCCACCCCGGGAAGGATCTAACACTTGTCGAGGTAGACAGACAGAAGACCTGCGACGTAAAGCCAGCGAAGGTTATTCAGTTTAAAAACAGCTGTTACGATGGGCGCGCTGGTAAGATTGAAGTTACTTGAATAATTAATTAAATAATTAATTATTGGCTGCTTGGTAGGGAGAAGGGACGAGTTTAACTTGTATTAAAACTCGGGGGGCGACAGGAATTGCTTGATTTGGATGGTTAAAAGGTGGGTTTGGTGTTGAATATTTGAATGGTAGCGGAATCACTCATTTTACAGTGCCCACGGGGAGGCAAATTAGGCCTATATGACTCGTAGTGGAATAGCTCGAATATCGAAGAACTTAGCGATTACGAGGTGTAGGCTTGGCGGAAAGGCTGGCGGATCATCAGTTTGACATCAATTCACGATATAAGTCGGAGCTTGGAACAGTGGCGTCTGGTTTGCGTGGATGCTAGTCTCGGAATGATAAAAGTAGCACAGCTTCGGTGTGTTATTTATTTGTTTATGTACTGTATTTCTCTATTTGAATGTCCTTGGCGTTGACTCAGGATCGACTTTTACATTATATTGCGCATAATAGTACCGAAATAATGTCCGAAGTGTAGCTCTGTGTAAATTTGAATCAGCTGATCTACATCAACCATAAAAACTGATGCTTGATAATATGCAAATGACACCAAAAAATCCAGTGGAACACACAAATTAGATCACGTGTATCGCACAGTTATACATATATACAATTAAAATTAACACTGTCATTACTTTAGAGACCACATTTACTGATTATAACCGAAAAATAAAAATGTTCCATATCAAACGCGTGTTATTGAGTATTTTAAACCCTACTTATCCAGACCGACCGCAGCGCCCCAAGTGTTAGTTTGAGTTGCCAATAAGTGAGAGTGGGTTAGGGCCAGCAATCTAAATTTTCCAGTATAAATTGACTCAACGACTTGTTCGTTTTTGAACGATAATTTTTTTTCCCGTAAGTTTTGTTTATTTTTATAATTTTTATTTAATTTTTGGTTTTATTTTATTAATTTTTGGTCGTTAGATGTCCACCTCCAAATTTTAAATTCAATTCAAAATTTGTATTCTTTAATCTGTGTTAAGAGGGGCAGATGACCTCGTAGTTCCGCCCCTTAAAACAACAATAACTAACTCCATGGGGGAGAACAGAAATTAGACTAGCAATAACTCAAATGAAGGATGGGAAATTAATTTATGTGGTAAGCAATGTGGGAGAGAGTATAAAGGATTGAACTTGAACCAAGAGAATGCAGAATTAACAATATAATTTACAGGGTGTCGAGTGATACAGGATATTTGGGAAATGTACAGGAGTTTTAGTGACCCAGGGAAAATGTGGGAAATATTTTATTTTATTAATTTTTGGTCTTTTTAAATTTAGATGTCCACCTCCAAATTTTAAATTCAATTCAAAATTTGTATTCTTTAATCTGTGTTAAGAGGGGCAGATCACCTCATAGTTCCACCCCTTAAAACAACAATAACTAACTCCATTAGAGAGAACAGAAATTAGACGAGCAATAACTCAAATGAAGGATGGGAAATTAATTTATGTGGTAAGCAATGTGGGAGAGAGTATAAAGGATTGAACTTGAACCAAGAGAATACAGAATTAACAATATAATTTACAGGCTGTCGAGTGATACAGGATATTTGGGAAATGTACAGGAGTTTTAGTGACCCAGGGGAAATGTGGGAAGTGTATGGGAGTTTCTCATTTGATCCGGGAAATCTTGAAGAGTCCCATGATGCCCGACTTCTTAGCCTCCAAACGCTCGGTAGAGTCCTCCACTCTTTC
This sequence comes from Meconema thalassinum, assembly GCA_946902985.2. Lineage (NCBI taxonomy): Eukaryota > Metazoa > Arthropoda > Insecta > Orthoptera > Tettigoniidae > Meconema > Meconema thalassinum. The sequence goes on from OX336393.1 coordinate 88,042,193, forward strand.
AGTTATTTCACTCGGTTCTCCTCAGGTACTGTATTTTATTTGTGTTTGTCACTTCTCAAACTATCTGCGAGAGAGTTCAACTCATTGCTCATGCTACGGATGTAACCTAAATCTCGCCATTACCCCTGCTGAAGTATCTCCAAACATGCAGTTACACTTATGCTAGAAAAACTTGATTCACATTTCAAGATTCATTTTTCAGCCATTTGTTATGCGAATTCTAGACTCGTAAGAGTTTTAAAATATACAGGAATTGGGACAAATTTCGTTCGGAAGGCAGAAGCTCCAGGCATCTGTGTGCTGTCACGAGGTCAGGTGCAGCTTCATTGTGACTGCGGAGAGATAGGCCTGACATCGGCAAATTGACGTCTGAAGGCCCAATTAGTGCCGCTAGTACATACTGGAGCTGTCGAGTAAATAAAGATTCTTTGGTGACTGTGAAGATTAGCCGGCTGAAGAGCGGTAGCTGGCGATTTGGGAAGATGTATAGCTGTGCAGTGTTGGTGATGTGTAGATGTGAGGCAGTAGTACCCTCTGGAGAGGTTTAGATGGTGGTGCCTGCAGAGTTACTCCAAGGACTGGATGCAGGGCAGCAGGAGCTCAAGCTTTATATAGTTCCAGATGGAGTAGACTACTTGTGAGGCATACCAAGCAGCTATTGGTTGATAAGCGAGGCAGCCAATAACGCACTCTCAAGACAGGTGCTTGAGAGCGATGGCCATCTTGTGGTCAGTTTGAATAAGCAAGTGGCTGAGAGTGACCATACTGTAACAGTACTAGAGCAAAGTCTTAAGAGTGCGCCATATATGATGCATTCACATAATTATGTGTGGGTGCATAAGAAAAGGGACCACTTCTCGGTCAACAATTCACAAAATAATTGTAAAAAAAAACCACTCGGGAGTAAAATGTCGATATTCCGTTTTTTTGCCTATGAATTGCTTAGACCGTCATCTAGTCACTGCGTGAATTTAAAAGCCCTCGGGCAATAATTACTGCGAAAACGTGAGGTTTATTTAATACTAAGAAAAGGGACCACTTTTTGCATCTTAAGTGAGGCTCTACACTCGTTCGTCTTCACAGCTGCGCAAACATAAGATAAGAGGACTCGGATATCTTATCTTATGATAAATAAACCCTAGCTGGGCACTTTTAAAGGCAGTAGTGTTGCAATTAGTTGTTTTCTGTGGCCTTCCGCAAGTCATAAAAAATCACATTAGGTATGCCGGAAGGCGGTTGTCGATTTTACCGGCAAAGTACACCCAAGTACACTGGGCTATATGACCACGATGTCGCAGCCCCTAAAATAAGCAACAACACTTGAGCTGGCGTTGCCATGCTAACGATACTGTTTTAGATCCCTTATTTGGGGGTGGATCTAAAAGGGAGAGTTGTTGTACTAATTTATAAGGTGGTGCCTAAAAGGGTAGCTTCCCTTGTCAGGGTAAGCTGACCAGTGTAGAGTGTTGTGGTGTGCTAGGAACTAGGGGGCGTTCCTATAAATAATGTGGTAGCGTTTGGAGGGATGGGACCCACTGCAAAGGGTCGCTGTACTGGTCGCTCAGCTGACTGCTTATTACGTAATTGAATCTGCTTGTATCAGCTGAGTGGCACGCGCTGCTCGCTTGCAGCCGGGCCGGCTCGGGGAATACAAAAGTACTTAAGTTGGCGCTAATAGACTGCTGTCTGTCACGTCTTTACGTGACGGGAATAAGGAAGGGCGTTGGGATGTAAAGAGGCGTATAACAGTAATGCTAGTGTAGAGTGTGGACCAAGTGTTTTATTGGTCTGTGATTCTGATAGTGAGTCCCTTGTAGGGAATGAAATTAGGTTCACAATGTATTACAAGTGTTGGGTTACAGGTTACAAAGTAGGAATTCTGAACACGATTGACTGACTCACCTCGGTTGACACCAGCGTAGCTTCGGCCGTCTCGATGGAGCACTGACAATGGAGAGAGAGTTTGACCTCATTAGGACGTCTTCTTATACCTTCTGACGCCCTGCTGTCAGCAATGTATTGGCCCAGTTAGTACTATGTCGCTGAGTGTAATGATTACGTAAGGCTTGAGCTGCTTTATGGAGTAGCAAGCTGTCCTTACGGTATTAATGGATGTTGCCCCGGCTTTCCAAGAGTTGCCATTTAGGGGATTTAGCCAGATGCCGGGGGGATGGTCTCCAAGGGGTGCATACCCCTGGGATACTGTACAAGAGTCTTCCTTCATTTGTTCGCGTCCTCGCGAACGGGAACGGAACTGGAAGTTGGGATGTTGACGTAGTGGTCCTTGGAACCCCCTCGTATCTCCTGGTGGCGTCGTATCGAAGTGTGGGTGTGAGGTCAGCCCGTGTTCAGAGGGGAGGGTTATGGGATTTACAAATATATGTATACATTGACATTGTGAAAGAACAAACAAAAAAAAATTGACATTGCGAAAGATTTGATTAACATTGGGGAAAAAATGACATTTTGAGAAAAATTTAACGTTAAAATAAATTCGACATGTAAAAAAAAAATTGCCTTTGTTATTGCTGGCATATTGCTAGTTTAAAAAAAAAACATGGTTTCTGATGGTGATGTGTTACATAGTTTTGCAGGGAGGAAAAACCCAGGGCCGAACGGATGATGGCGTCGTCCGCCCTATCTTAGGGAAAAAGTGCTCCCTGCAATAAGAAAGGTGGAAGAAAATAGAAAAATGGGTGTTCCAGGGTATCATTTAAGGGAAATATTCAAAAGACGTTTATTGGTTTGGGAAAAAACGGAACACCCTGACAAATGGGGAAGTTAGAAGAAGGAAAGATGAAAGAAAACAAATCATACATATTATGTACATTGGCATCTTGATACACAAACAAAAAGATATATAGTGTATAATTGTATAAAGTGTATCCTGAAAAAATTATAAATTACAATGACCTTATGTCTATTGGAAAAATTGTATAAAGTTTATCCTTAAAAATTAGTAATTACAGTGGTCTTATGTCTACTTAATCGCGCTAATCCCTTATTATTATAGTTGTTGTGAGGTACCTCGCGTGCACGCTACCCGTCTGTACGTACTCTTGCCGTCTCACGGCTGATTCTGTACGGCCACTCCTTGGTACGGTATAGTGGTCGTACCGCTTGCATGTATGCTTAATACCTAATCTGTGAAGCATCCTCTGTGGGTGAATGCTTTCACACTTGACAATGAGAGTCACTGCCACAAATCGGTTGCGCCCTCATTGTCGTAATCTGCGTCGCATTTTGACGCTTTATGTGTTTAAATTTTAGTTGATCTGCCAGTAAGCCTGGTACCCCACAGGCACCAGTCCTGCTGTGCAGATTTATTTTGGAGTGTGTAGCTGAAAAAGAAAAATGTGGTGAGTGTTTGCGAGTGTGTCGGGATTAGTGCACGTTGAAAAATAAAAATAAAATAGTACACATCATGGCATGCTGTAAATAATATGCCGCTGCTATATGGTAGTGAAATTCCTGTCACCAGTTTTCTGTATCTGGTGACGATGCCTGTGAAAAAAAAATGGCGAGGTTTAGAAAAAACATATTAGTACTGGTTGAAGCTCTTCTTTCACTGAAAAAAATAGCATGATTAATGTTACTTAGCTGCAAGGCCGGGCTTACCCTATACGGTGCCGTAATGCCGTAAATAATATGTAGTTGGTCTTACCCCGGTAGCGGAATTGTGGTTACCGGGTGCCGATATATTCCACTTTGATTATGCCTATTTTAACCTAGTTTATCCTAAGTATTGTCGGGCTTACCTCGGTAACGGATTTATAGTCACCGAGTGCCGATATATTCTACGGTGATCTATATATATAAAAAAAAATGCCTTAAATGTAGGTTTATGTTACCTTACATCTTACCTTACTTATTTAACTTATTAATAAAATTACTTAATTGTAAAACTATTCTGTATTTACATGCCGAGTGGACCTTATTCTAAAGCCGAAATGTGCTGTGCTATTATTAGCAACCGCTGTTAGTAAATTTGCTTACATCTAAGTGACCTTAACATGGCACTATGACTTAAGTACTAAAATTTAGATGGAGGCTGTCCGTTTGATTTCTCTCACGGTGGCGCCCTTGTAGTACATTGTCGGGACCGGAACCCAACAATGCCTCGTAGTCCCCTCCGTTTTAATACTATAGTCGACATCTATTCTAGGTCTTAATACTAGTACTAGCCTATTCGCAGGCGCTTACGGTGCCACTAAGCTAACCGTTTCGCCCGCTGTAACTTCCTTGTTCATGACCGTTTGCTGTTCCGATTTAACGTAGTTGAGCCGCCCACTTGGCTCCTGTGAGGGGCGCGCAATGTCCCTCTCTTAATGCCCTCTGGTTGCCCGTTGCGTCGCCATTTATGTGGGCATTGGACAGTGTGGTCCAATGGCATAATATTGTCTTCGCCTTAATCGGCCGTCGCAATCTGCTTTCGCAGTGATATTTGCCTCTATGGGCCGCCGTAGTATGCATTTTCGCATTGATATATAAATTTGCCTCTATGGGCCGCCGTAGTATGCATTTTCGCATTGATATATAAATTTGCCTCTATGGGCCGCCGTAGTATGCTCCAACGCACAGGAGTTTTGCTTCCCGCTATGGAAGCCCTACTTACGTAAATTTAACTAACAGTCTAGTCATAATATGGGGTCGTCTCTAGGGATAGCTCCCGAGGCCGGCGCGGAGTGAGCTATTTCTCCCGCCATTCTCAGAAAGTCTCCCTGCAGGTCTTGGCCTCGACGACCGTGGCACAAAGTGGGTATAGCATCCCTTCCTCCCAAGGGCGGTTTATGCGGACCTAGGATTCCAGAGCTTGCCCGACCAGGCCGCGAATGCTTTGACCTTACGTAGTTCGTCTGTTTGGTCTAGTCGTCAGTTAAGTGAGGTCGCTGCGCTGTCGCGCCAACTGGGGAAGGGTCCACATCGCCTTCCCCATCTCTCAAAGTGTGGTTCTCCTGACCTTTGGCTTACACCGTTGTCAACAATCATACCGTATCAGATTCCTTTGTAAGAGAAAAAAAAATGTAGCGTAACCTGTGTAAATAGTGTAATCTCTGTGTTAAAATGTAAAATATTTCCAGTGTAGCGGGGTTGTAGATCTTCTAAGTACATAGGCTACTTCTGGCCTACCATCGCTATGTCAGCTTTCCAGCAATAATGCTTTCTTTACTTTAATGGAGGTGTTAGTAGGGTCTGTAATGTCAGGTACCCTGTTATTAGGATTTGGGGGTAGTTATTTGTTGAGTGGGCTTAAAGCATGGTAGGAAGGGTTTGCGCACCTTTGGGTTCCACGTTAGTGGTGGCCTAGAACCGGTGGTGGCGTTGGGATGCTCCTATAGTGAGTGGATTGGGGAGGCAATTCCCGGGATTGCAAAAGTACGAAAATTCATGCAGGTTTGATATTAAAATCCCTGGTAATTGGATGGGATACTCATGCATGTGTCTGGATATGAAGTTTCTGCCTTCATGTACGGATAGGTGTAGGATGGGGCATAATACCAATATATCCCTTTCATGCGGGAGTGTTTAAGTACTAAAGAATGGTTAGTATATATCTATGGCCTCCTCTCTCATTTGGAGAGGCGCATTATGCTTCTTTAATGTTTGCTGACACACCCCTAATACTCAGGTGTTAGCATCGAGACGCAAGGCGTAGCATGCCTGCTTTTTAGACGCATGAAGTCCATCAACCCCTGTGTGTATTTTGTAATGTAGTGTAGCTGTTTTTGGTCGTGTAGATGTGGTTGCGTTGTTTATGTTGGGCGTGAGAAGGTTATGGGAAGGGAGTAAGGTGGTACGCTGGTAGCCTGTTCTCCTGTCGTCCTCCCTTGGTCCATGTTGGCTTTCTATCCGCGCCTTGGGATAGTAGAGCTGCATGACCTAACCTGGTCGGCCATTTGCAGTGTAGATGTGGCCAGTGGTCGTAATGCGACTGGTCATGTGCTAGTCATCTGTAATGACTCCTATGCCTTACGAGCGATAAGAGAAGTTATTAGGGGGGAGATCTTGTCTGTGTTCGCTCCTAACTGTTGAGTGCGTGTGTGTGACTATGTACCGCTACACCACGCGGACGGTTGGTCTGTTATAAGGCTAAGTCCTACTGTGTATATTGTGTCTGGGCGGGAAGCGCCCGTGGCCTTTCAACGTCTTTGCGAACGTGCCCTTGAGGCCCAGGATAGGTTCCGCTGTGTCACGTCTTGTCCATTGCCAAATGTTTCTGCAGTGTGGAGAAAAAAATGTATGGTATTATAATTGTTATGTGTTTGTAATTTCATGGTCACTGGCGCAACGCAATAGTGTCTCGTCACCGCATTATTGCAGTGTAACTAGTCTGCTGTCAGCAGTTAGTATGTGCAATACCAGGCCGGGAAGTTACTGTTTGTCATCCGCTGGTATGTGCCTTCCTGCACGAATGCGAGTGTGGTCATTGTTTTGGATTCCTAGCGGTCTAATGTAGCAATTCGCCCTAGTTAGGTAATGACGTCGTGTGGCCATTGTTCCCTAAGACTTGTGTCTTGCGAAATTTTCCTACCTGTGTTTGTGAAATGTATTCCCTATGTCTGGTGAAATCCGAAATTTTATGTCTGGCTTTTGGTGGGAGGAAATGTAGTATTCCCTGTACATGCATTTGTATGGGCCAATTTCGGTGTGGTTGGGCGCCTGAATAGCTGTTCTGCTTTGTGTCTAAATTTTTACTGGAACTCAGACCCGTGACCTTATGTCATTCTCTGTGTTTTATGTTTGCGTTGTGTGACAGGGCTTGGGGCTTTCCCAGTGTGGTTTTTGCTTGTGTTCCGTGTACCAAAAATACCATTGGATAGTTAGTTTTTGGTACGCGTGTGGTGTGTGGTCATGGGTTCGAATCCGGTTGTCTGTAAAGACTTGGTGTGATCATTTCCGTGCAGCATATAATATGGCATGTTCCCGTGGATGTGCAATGCGCAAATGAAAGCATGCATACCTGTGTAGAGTTTGTATGTTTTTGATTTCCCCTTGTAGTGTAATTTTGGAAGATATAGGGTCTGTAAATCGGGCGTGAATGATGCCGTGCGCTCTGCTCTGAGAGCAGTTGTCTGTAAGCGTACAGTTTATCACTGAGGCCTGTGTTATTGCTGAGCATGGCGGTATCGGATTGCAATGTCCTGTGCGCACGCTCGTTACTTGTCTTGATAACGCTGTATGTCCGTGCTTTTGCTTCCGGCACGCGTATGTGGGAACCTGATAGCTGTCCATTGTAATTGCGGGCAGGCTCTTCGTAATGGAAAAGAACCTTCTACTAACTATTTTTGTGTCCCCGCTTGTGTGTTACTGTGCCGTGGTTCGATTATGTCCCTACAATGGTACAAAATGTCATTATGCCCGCGTGTCTCCGGGACAGTTCTGTGGGGTGTTAGGATCGTATCCCGGTGCGGTCAGTGGGCTATTTCTTGGCTTTCTTCCCACGTGTGCCAGCGGGACCGTTTCCTTTTCTCTTAGTAGTGTGCCCGCCTGTACGTGTAGGTGTGTGATCTTTACGTGTGTGATATGCCTTCATCCGGCGGGCGTGAATAGTGTCCTTTATGAGTTTCCTCCCATGGCGCACGTTCACTATATAATTTAGGTCCGATACCTTCCTGCAGACTTTGAAGGGACCTGCCCATCGTGGTAGGAGGAATTCGGACACGTTCTTCTTACGGGCATGATTGGAGACCATGACCAATTGCCCGGGTGTGTATTCCACGGTCTTTCTATTCCGGTCGTACCGCTCTTTTTGTTTTTTCTGGGCCTCGGCTATGTTTTTTCTAGCGTCCATGCGGGCTATCTGCAAATGCTCTAGCCGAGCCGCATTGTCTGTGTGGGCGTCCTGTGGGATACATATATTGTCTATGGGACTTCTGGGTGTGTATCCGTGCAGTAGGAAGTGTGGAGAGTGTTTCGTAGCCGTAGATACAGAGGTATTATAACTAAAAGTAATACTTTGCAGGTATTCATCCCAGTCTGTTCCTGCGTCCTCTGTAAATTTAGCCAGCGCTATTCCAAGTATTTTGTTCATACTTTCCGTGAGTCCGTTGGTTTGCGGGGGAAAACTCGTGGTAGTGTATGCCTTAATCCTGAGTATCTCCAGAAACTGTTGGAGCACTCTCGAGGTGAAAATAGTACCTCTGTCGGATAGTAAGGTTTGGAATAGGCCATATCGTGTAATTATGTCAAATAGAAATTCGGCTATGCTGTTCGTGTCTGCTTTGGGAACAGCCTTTGTAATCATGTATCGTGTGAGATACTCGGTGGCCACCAGGATATATTTATTACCTTTTTGACTTGTGGTAATGGGGCCTTTCACATCTATTCCGACTCTGTGAAATAACTCTCCCACGGGAATTGGGTTGAGTAGTCCATGAGGCTTGCCAGGTCTTGTTTTGAATCGTTGGCAGGTGTGACATGTCTTGACAAAGGTATCTATGTCGGCCTTCATGTTTACCCAATAGTACTTGTCACGGATTCTAAGGTAAGTTTTATGCGTACCTAAGTGTGCCCCTGCTAGTGGGCTATTATGGTGTCCGATCATGATATTTTCTCTCAATGATTCCGGAACCGCTATAGGTGCGCTATCGTGCATGGCTGTGGGCTTAAATTTCAGTACCCCGTCTTTGTCTAGGAAAAATCGCCTAGACAGCCGTGCTGTCTTGGAGTCCACTTTATCCAAGTCTTCTAGTGCCAATAGAATCTGTCTCAAGTGCGGATCACTTTCTTGCTCCTGTTTGATGTCAACCACCGTCAGGGCAAAGGTGGGCATATCGTCCCAGTCGTGGTCCTTACTGTCATCCGGGGGATCGGCTACTGGCAGCCTAGACAACCCATCTGCGTCTAGGTGTGTAGCACCTTTCTTGTGTTTGACCACGAAATCATATTCATACAGGCGGAATATAAACCTGTTGAGTCGCGAATTTGGGTTTTTAAATTTGTCCCAAAAAAGCAAGCTCGCGTGGTCAGTCACTACCGTGAACTTGATACCATAGAGGTATACCCTAAAATAGTTCACTCCCCACGAAAATGCCAGCATTTCCCGCTCTGTGGCAGAGTATCTAGTCTCAACGGCCGTTAGCTTCCTGCTAGCATAGGCGACGGGCCGTTTACGCCCTTCGGTGTCTTCCTGCAATAGGGCCGCCCCCAACCCATACAGGCTGGCATCCACGTGTAAGAATGTGGGCCTATCACTGTGGAAGTGTTGCAGTAAGGGCGGTGAGGTCAATAGTTGCTTCAGTGTGTTGAAGGCATCTATGTGTTCCTGCGTGATGCTGAAGGGCGTTCTTTCACGTGTGAGTTCAGTTAGTGGATGGGCGATGTGTGCAAATCTATAGATATGCTTGCGATAGTACGAAGCCAAGCCAATAAAACTGCGCAATTGTTTCAAATTTGTGGGCATTGGGATGTTCGTTATTGCGTCAGTCTTAGCTGGGTCGGGAATAATGCCCTCCCTATTGACAATATGGCCCAATATGGTAATTTGCTGTCTGGCAAATTGACATTTCGCAGGTTTAAGCCTTAGTTTAGCTTCTCTGATCCTTGCGAAAGCCTCCTCCAAATGTACGATGTGTTCGTCAAAAGTGTTGGAGAAGACCGTTATGTCATCCACGTACACTAATACGGAACGCCATTTAAGCCCTGAAAATGTCTTATCCACTAGCTTTTGGAAGGTTTGGCTGGCGTTACGGAGACCCATTGGTAAACGGGTGTAGGTAAATAGTCCGTTCTCTGTAACGAACGCCAGCTTGTGCCTATCTGGTTCATAGACGGGGATTGAATAGAATCCACTATAGCAATCCATCGAACTGAACCAGCTAGCTCCACCAAGGGCGTTCAAATAGGTGTCTGCCCTTGGTAGTGGATAACTATCATTTTCGACCAACTTATTGAGCCTCCTGTAGTCAGTACAAAATCTGTGCGATCCGTCCCTCTTTTTGGTCAGCAGAACTGGAGAGGAGTAGTTAGAAATAACTGGAACAATGACCCCTGCCTCGAGCATCTCTGAGATTTGGGCATCGATGGCATGTCTCTCCTTCTGGCTCACTCTGAAGGGAGGCTGGTGTACTGGTCGGTCACTAGTGAGTGTGACGTGGTGTTCAATGAGGTCTGTCACAGCGAGATCCTTCATTGAGTGGGCAAAAATATCTCTGTTGGTCTCTAGGAGCTCCGTGAGCCTTTTATTTTGCTCCGGGGTCAGGTCCTGCGTGTGGTTCTGGTTGGCCGCCTTATCCGTGTGTGTGTTTGTGTATTGGCTGATAGTGTGCAGTGTAGGGGCCTGATGCTCGTGGTTTTCTCGCTCCGCTCGAATCCCATCTTTGTTCCTGGTGTATACCATGGGATGTGTGGTGAGCCTCTGGTCGTGCTTTAAAAGCATCTGACCACTAGCGAAATTTATGCTAGCCTCATACCTAGCGAGAAAATCCATACCAATTATGGCTGACGCAGAAAGGTGTTCGATAACGAACATGGGGTGCGTTGTGGCAAAATGGTCTATCCTAATATGTATGTTTGCCACTCCCATGTTTTCTAACGTCTGAGCATTGGCCGCTACCAGCCGGATGTCCCCCGTGACACCTTGTATTTGCGCCTCGGCAATGTGTCGGCTATTAACACAACTTACGGCAGCCCCGGTATCGATTAGGGCCTGCACTTTGTGGCCATTTATGGTGGCGTGTATCGTGAGGGCCGATACCTGAAATCCACTGCCCTGCACCGATGTGTTGTGTAAGATGTATGTTGTTGTTGTTGTTGTTGCCGGAGTGACATTTGTGCTGGGGAGGCATGGATCTGTCCGTTTATCGTACCTAGCACGCTTCGCCTCTCGGCTTACTTCCTGTCCTGAGTACTTTGCCCAGGTCAGCAAAGTGCGTTTGCCAAGTACCTTGCCAGCTCCTTTAACCGGTCTTGCTGTGAGACTAGGAGTCTGCTGGCGAACGTTTAGTGTATTAATTGTTCCCAGCCTTTGTGTAGTTGTGTTGTTGTTGGTTTCTTCCTCTCGGGAAGGTGTGTCTGCAAATGTAACCCTGAGCTTGCCCTTGTGACCCCGCCTTTTGTTCCAGGCGGTCGCGAGTTCGACTCCTGTTGCTGGCTTCCCCATGCCGAGCGAACTCGCGTCATGCGCCTGTGTGTGGTCAATTCCCCCCCTGTGTTGTGGTGAAGGGGGTAGGGTTTTCTGTTGGGAGGGTGTGGGCGTGTTCTCGGGCTGTTTGCTTTTGATCGTGAGGGGTGTGTAATGTCCCGCCCTAGGGTTTCCTGTGAAAAGTACGTGTAGGTCCCTATTGAATCCCGCAGTTGAGAATAGCGGAGGCGAGTGTACATCCGTGTATACATGGATGTTGGCTTTGAGCACCTTGCCGAGAGCGGTTACCTCTACGGCACTGCCATAGGTGCCGTCCTTGCCCATGTATTTTCGGTAATCCGCCCCGGTCTGGAATGGGTTCTCCCGCTCGTCCGACACAAAGTCCCGGTACTCTTTCCAGTTGGCCAAGATATGTTTGACCGTTTTCTGTCTGTAGTCCCCATGATAATCCTCGGTATTCCGGATTAGGAAGCTCATGGCCCTAAACAGACAGTTGCCGTCTCCTTGCACGGGGTGTGTTTGGAAACGGTCCGGGGGCGGATCGTCAGCCTTAGTTTTAGCTGGCTGCTTCTTCCCCTTACTCTTACGAGTTTTCTTGGGGGAAGGGCCTTTCTTGTGTTGTGTTGGGGGAGGAACCTCAGCTGCTTCATCGGCTAGCCGAACCTCCCCGTCTAGGCGTTTTTTGAAAATGTGGGTGTACGCCTGCCTGTAATGTATGTTCGCCCCCCCTCGGGGTGGCTGCGCCAACTCCCCGTTTGCGGTGTGTAAGTAGGTGTAGGGAGTATTACCCCCCTGTCTGTCCGGCGGGGTGCTTCATCCCTGAACTCCCTCGGGTATTCGTCTGGGAGGGGGTAGTGTTCCGGGCCCTTCGTGTGTTTGTCTATGTTGTCCCTTTCTCTAGTGGGTTTTCTTCCTTGTCGGTCATTGCCCTGTTGTCCGTTATTCTGTCTCCGCCAGGGTGGGGTGTATGTCTGCTGCTGTTGGGGCGGGTGTTCCCGTCGGTTCCCCTTTTCCCTATATTGGTCAGCTGCATACCCCTGTCTGGTCGAGGGTGGGTTTTCTCGCTGTTCCCATTTTCCCTTGTACTGCGGGGCCGCATAGCCTTGGCTGCGTGGGGGCGGGTTCTCCCGATATTCCACATTTCCCCTGTACTGCGGGGCTGCATAACCTTGGCTGCGTGGGGGCGGGTTCTCCCGATATTCCACATTTCCCCTGTACTGCGGGGCTGCATAACCTTGTCTGCGTGGGGGCGGGTTCTCCCGATATTCCCCATTTCCCCTGTACTGCGGGGCTGCATAACCTTGGCTGCGTGGGGGCGGGCTGTTTCGTCGGGGGATGTCGTGGTCGTACTCCTCAGGGTAGTACTCCCGTGTGTACGGAGATGGTGAACGCCTTGAGGGGTATGTCGGCTCTGTGTCCGTGTATGCTATCGGTGAGTACCGCGGAGGGTAGTGTGGCCTATCCTGTGGGGTAGGTGTTGTTGGCCGCTGTGGAGGGTAGTAATTTTCTTCCCTCCCGTAGCGTCTCCTCTCCGTGTACCCCCTGTCCCTCTCAGTATGATAGTGTTCTCGTGTGTCTGCTTGCTCATCCCTTGGCGGCCTTTCACCCGCTTGGATGGCAGCTATAGTCAGTTTCTCCATCCTGTCCACTAATTCGTCCATTTTTGCGTTAGTGTCGTCCTTCTGAGTTTGGAAGTGCAGATCCACGGCTTTTTCCGTAGCCTTTTCCGTGATCTTTCTCCCCTCCTCTATGGTCTTTATGTTATTCAACATATGTTGGACCGTGAGGTTGTTCATAATGCATAGCTTTTCTACTATGGCTGGTCTGAGGCCCTGCATTAACAGCTTGACTTTCTGTTTGTTTGTCATTGCTGCATTGTACTTTTCGCACATTATCAATTTAACATTGATGTATGCCTGGGCGCTCTCTTTGGGTCCCTGTGACCTCTGTCTGATCTGGTCATAGAGATCGTCATCGTCTGGTATGAGCTGGAACTCCTCCTTTAAGAGTAAAGCGGTTTCCTCCCATGTGGCAGCTTCTAGTGTGTCCTCATGGAGCTCATACCACGTCATGGCCGCCTTCGTGAGGTAAGCAGGAAGGAGCCGTTTTCTAACTTCCTCGCTCCAACCATTGATCCGTGCCGTTCTATTGAAGGCCTTGAGGTATTCCTCGGGATCCTGGCCTTCCCCCGTGAACTTTGTGGGGTGGATCATGGGGTACTCAGTGTGTCTATTCATGTCGTTCTCGTGTGAGTTTCGTTGGCTGTGTGTCGAGGTGTTTGGGCTGTTTAGAGGGGAATTAGCCTCGCTTCCCGTGTACGACACCTGTGTTACGTTACCAGGTGGCTCGTCACCTGATATGTCTGTACTTATGGCTGGTGTGTTGTCGTACTGTGTGGATTCGACTATGTGTACGGTTCTGTCTAAATCCTGTTTTATTGTCTCCAAAATAGTGTGGATGTCAAGAACCGCTTCTGTCGCGTGACTATTGTCTTTAATAGTGTCTGTTTCTAATAGCTCTGAAATGCGCTCGAGCAGGTTATTGGCTTTCTGCTCTGTGATCTGCAGTTGCTGTAACAATAGGGGATGGAGTGTTGGCAGGCAATCTACCTCACTATCGCTGGATACCGGCGACTCTTGTGTGTGTTCACTGGCCTGGGACCGTGTAAAATGTATAACTTGTGCTGCAGCGGCAGGGTGTTGAGCACGGATCTGTGCTGTCTGGAATTCAAGGTCCCTGAGAAGTTGTACTGCAGTCTGGTCAGTTATTAAGTCACCGTTCTTAATCTTTAGCTTCGGCAGGAGTGGAGTTGTACTAGCCGACAAATGGTGTGCAAAGTCTCTTAATGTAGTTCTAAATGTGGACATTTAATAATAAAAAAAAAAATGTGTGACGCAATATGAGGTTAAAAAAAAAAATTCTCTATTTGCTTGGCTTTTTGCGGTACGGAAGGGGTCGTTTTTCCTACGAGGGCTCGTTGATTGAGTCCCGTTCTACTGTGCGTAGGACGGCGCCTCCACCAGTGTTTTAGATCCCTTATTTGGGGGTGGATCTAAAAGGGAGAGTTGTTGTACTAATTTATAAGGTGGTGCCTAAAAGGGTAGCTTCCCTTGTCAGGGTAAGCTGACCAGTGTAGAGTGTTGTGGTGTGCTAGGAACTAGGGGGCGTTCCTATAAATAATGTGGTAGCGTTTGGAGGGATGGGACCCACTGCAAAGGGTCGCTGTACTGGTCGCTCAGCTGACTGCTTATTACGTAATTGAATCTGCTTGTATCAGCTGAGTGGCACGCGCTGCTCGCTTGCAGCCGGGCCGGCTCGGGGAATACAAAAGTACTTAAGTTGGCGCTAATAGACTGCTGTCTGTCACGTCTTTACGTGACGGGAATAAGGAAGGGCGTTGGGATGTAAAGAGGCGTATAACAGTAATGCTAGTGTAGAGTGTGGACCAAGTGTTTTATTGGTCTGTGATTCTGATAGTGAGTCCCTTGTAGGGAATGAAATTAGGTTCACAATGTATTACAAGTGTTGGGTTACAGGTTACAAAGTAGGAATTCTGAACACGATTGACTGACTCACCTCGGTTGACACCAGCGTAGCTTCGGCCGTCTCGATGGAGCACTGACAATGGAGAGAGAGTTTGACCTCATTAGGACGTCTTCTTATACCTTCTGACGCCCTGCTGTCAGCAATGTATTGGCCCAGTTAGTACTATGTCGCTGAGTGTAATGATTACGTAAGGCTTGAGCTGCTTTATGGAGTAGCAAGCTGTCCTTACGGTATTAATGGATGTTGCCCCGGCTTTCCAAGAGTTGCCATTTAGGGGATTTAGCCAGATGCCGGGGGGATGGTCTCCAAGGGGTGCATACCCCTGGGATACTGTACAATACCTACAAAATTTCCACACATATAGCATACGGGAAGTCTTATAATTCCAAAAGCATTTTGCTCACCCCTTGGGGTAACGGCGGGTCATATCAAAAAATTCTTCCACACAAAAGTTTTAGGTAATTTATTAAAAACTATGGACCCTTTTAAACGGATTCGATATTCTGTGTATTATAATGTTTTTAGTTCAAAATTTAAATTTCGCATCACCGCCATGCTGGATTTGCACTCACCAGGTTATTGAAAGTCCCATAGGTGAACTTACGTTAATAACCTTCGTCAACATAAAAATTTCAGTTTGATTAGTATTATCATTAATGATTTAAGCCCACTAAGGAGCGCTTACGACTGGTGCTTCTGCAACGGTTTCTTTGTTCTCCAATATCTCCTCGGTCCAGCCAATAATTTGTCCTTCCTCCCCTGTGTGAGGGGTGGTGGGGACCAATTTGGAACGGTCAAGAATATCAGTCTAAAATCCCAGCGTTATTCAAGTCTTGTTTCACTTCATTAAGCCACAAGCTGCCAGTCTTGTAACCATTAATCAAGTCGAAGATCTTCTTGGTGATTCTATCGTTCCCCGTACGGGAGAGTAGATTAGTTGATATTGAGAACAGTCTAAATATTTTGGATGGTCACCATATTGGATTTTGATACAGGGTGTGGCATAAACAATGACCCATTTTACACATTTTATTTTACCATGAAGAAATACAACTATCACCATTGTTCAAGATGCAATCTTTTGCGCGAGCATGCAGATTCGTCATAACCTTGTGAGGAGTGCCGTCTATAATTGCCTCGATTTCGGCGTGAATGTTGTTTTTCAAGTCCTGAATAGTAGCTGGCTTGTTAGCATACTCCTTGGATTTGACAAATCCCCACAGAAAGTAATCACAAGCTGATAAATCTGGCAAACGGGCGGGCTAGTTGACATCACCAAAGCGGGAAACGAGATGCTCAAAATACATTCGGAGCAAGACTGTCATGGACACTCTAGCTGTGTGGGCGGTTGCACCGACCTGTTGAAACGATGACGGCATATGGATATTTTTACGACTGATTTCCTGCTGTACGAACTGTTGCAACATAACATATCGATGTGATGTTACAGTGACACTCACCTAGTGATGTAAAATGTCTAGGCATTTATAAGTCGGGGCAAATGTCCAGGATAAATGCCCAAAACCCATAAATGCCCAGGCATTTTGGGCATTTACCTCTTTTAAAAACATATTCATAATGCAATGCTTATATAAATATTGTTTCAGCTATATATGTATGTACATATTTATTCATAAAAACAGGAGTTGAGGACAAAATAGGCTGTGGAAGTTGTAGGAATTTCCTGAAAGAACTTGATTTTGGTTCTGAGGCTGAGCTTATGCTCGGTACTGCAGATTTGTTGTTGAAATCATCCACTTCAATTAGTAAAGGTTCATAAGGGGGTTTTCTTTCGAAAAGGTTTTTCAACCACTGTAATTTTACTTAACTGAAGCACTTTTTTTTAAGATCCTGAGGGCACTTAAAACACTTCTTTATGTGCTTTTCCATTTTGTTACAATGTGACTGTTAATAGTCCTTATTACAATATTTACAAGATACTCCTTTCCTTTTCAAATTAAAAAAGTTCCAAATAAGTCCTTTTTTCCTAAGCATTTTGTAATGATTTAATATAACACTTAAAAATATAAATAGCCTAAGAAAGAAGTGAGGTTATCTCAGACTCAACCACTCAACAGACAGTTCTACTTCGCAACTAACCGGTCTGGGCTGCTGGTGGTAGAATCCCTCTCCAATCTCAAGGCCACAACCACCCTACCCCCATTCCAAGATCATAGGACAATGGCTGCCCAGTGGTCGCCAAACTTTTAAGTGACTGAGCTACCTTGCAGCTCATAAACCTTACCGTGCGCTACCCAACAAAGTAGGAAAATAATACATGTTTTTGTTTAAATCACACAGTTGTTAATTATCTATAAAAATATACATTTCTAGTTTATATTAAATATCTAATTAAATGAAATTTCTAACATTGCAGTTAATAGCATAAGAATGTAAATAACAAAATATTTGCATTAGAAAAACATAGTTTAATATGAGGGGTGGCACTCTTTTTTGTCGTCAACTATGTTTTTAATGTTAGGCTTCTTGTCCACGAGACGAATTTCCGCCGGAACGGCACTTTCGCCTTCCGGCTGACAACCGGGTTGCCTTGTCCACGTAGACGGCACGCATTCAGTCGTGTTGAGTCTTGAGACTGTGCACTATGGATACGGAGATGCTACGTAACCTTATTGCATTATGGTGTTACGGCTGTGAGTTTGTGTCATCACTCACCGCATGAGTCACAACTGCCCCAGGGCTGGGCTGTGCCCTGCCTCCTGTATTGCGTGCGCCTTATGCAACAGTGCTACTAGGACAAAGGGATAGTCCAGAATATTCGTGACTGGACCAGCGATGGAAACCTCGAGAAGCCGTGAACCCTGGATGGATCTAGAAGCATTTATTGAGTCACCGGCCTGCTATATAAGTGCTACCTGTCAAGCAGTTGTGGTTTTTGTTGTGTTTTACGAGCTAGTGTGAGCGATTATCCTGAGCGACAGAAGTGTGGTGACTTGCGAAACCCCTAGTGGAGCAGGGAAGTGAGACTTCTACAGAGGAACTGTGTCTTGAGCGAGTGTGTTTATTTCCAGTGCGACAAGTGATTGTGCTAAATTGTGAAACAGTGTGTAGTACGGTATCAGGCTGGGTGCAGCTATTTCCAGCTAGCGTACGGGACCGGACTCATTAGCGAAGAGGATTAACTGTGGTCTGTTGACAAGTGAAAGGGGAAGTGTTCTCGCCATAAGGAAACTGGAGTAAGGTAATAATTGCTTGTATTTACTGAAGAGTGCTGTATCCTTCTGGCCGCAATAAAGTTAATTATTTCTTTAAGCAGTAATTGGTGTTGTGTTTCCTACCCACCGTAATCCAGTTAACAAAGGTGCCACTAGCGGGTGGCACGTAACAACTGGTGTCAGAAGCCGGATTACGAACTCAAGCACAACACCTGACGGTCCTGGTTTCAAAACCCGAGCAGGTCATTTTCTCTAATTTTCCTGTGAGTGCATGCCCTTTACAAGACAAACAACTAAAATGGAGGAGAAATTGGCAGCATTGCTAGAAAAGTTAAATGGCATGGAAACCAAGATGGAGGACGGCCAGAAGAAGTTAACTTTGAAAGAATAATGGATTTTCCGCCTTCAATACTGTTTATTTCTATTACTTACAGGGACTAGTTTCGGGGGTAAATACTCCCCCTTCCTCAGCCTGTCCAACAAAACTACACAATGGAAAAACTTTCCATGTACAAGTTCATACAAAATGGGGAGTATTTACCCCCGAAACTAGTCCCTGTAAGTAATAGAAATAAACAGTATTGAAGTCGGAAAATCCATTATTCTTTCAAAGTTATAGTTACGTAAATACGGACCTGAATAATCGACATTATGAATCAGAAGAAGTTAGCCGAGGACCTAACTGCCAAACTAGAGGACGGCCAGAAGAAGATGGGAGACGGTCAAAATAAGCTAGCGGAGGACCTGAAGAGGATAGAGGACGGCCAGAAGAAGATGGAAGACGGTCAGAATAAGTTGACACAGGACCTGAAGAAATTAGAACTGGGTCTGCGTGAGGAAGTCACGGCAGTGGAAAAGAAGTTCGACACGCCTTACAAGTGGAAGTTGCCGAGCTGCGCCAACGCACGCTGATGGGGGTGGAGGAGAAATTCAACGTCTTACAAAAGGAAGTTGCCGAGCTGCGCCAACGCCCACTGACGGGGGTGGAGGAGAAATTCAACGCCTTGCAAGTGGAAGTTGCCGAGCTGTGCCAACGCCCGCTGATGGGGGTGGAGGAGAAATTCAACGCCTTACAAAAAGAAGTTGCCGAGCTGCGCCAACGCCCACTCACGGGGGTGGAGGAGAAATTCAACGCCCTACCAGAGGAAGTTGCCGAGCTGCGCCAACGCCCGCCCAACGTTACACCGGGAATATCAGGAACGGGACATAGCAGAGTGACGCCCCCAACCTTCGACGGAAAGGTCCTGTGGAGCACCTACTTACGTCAGTTCGAGGCGGCCTGTTCCATAAATAACTGGAACAACACAGAAAAGGCTACAGCTCTCATTGTAGCGCTGAGAGGTGACGCCCTTAACGTCCTTCAGGCCATCCCGACTGGATCCCAGGACTACGCTTCCCTGATCGCCCATATGGAGTCCCGATATGGAGATAGCCATCTTCAGCAGGTCTATCAGATGCAGCTCCGGACCCGGGTACAGAAGAACGCGGAAACCCTGCAGGAGTTCGAGATGGACATCGCACGCCTCGTAAGCCTCGCCTACCCAACAGCGCCGGCCGACTTTCTGGAGCAGATAGCGACGCAGACTTTCACAGACGGGCTACGGGACTCGGACACTCGACAGGCGCTGCGTCTCGCGCGCAATAAGACCCTGGCAGATGCGCTGAGCCACGCACTTGAGTTCGAGACGGCAAAACAGGCATCTAGAATGCACTCGCGGGTGCGTCAAGTGGACGTCGACGAACCAGCAAAAACCAACAAGACCAAGCCCCTGGCCGATGAACTGATGGAGGCGCTAGGCCGGTTCTTCAAGAGTCGCAGTACCACCAACAAAAACGTAGCCGAAGAACATCCGAAGAGGCGGCCCGGAAGAGGACTACCGACCTGCTGGACCTGCCGTAAGAGAGGCCACCTGAGCAAGGACTACGGTGATCGCCGCCGCCAAGGGTTTCCGTCGGGACAGTCAGTCGTACGGAAACCGCGCGGCCCAGGAAAGCAAGTATCAGCCAGCCTGGGGGCAAATGTTGGCTTGTGACAGTCGTCAATCCCCGGCAGTCCAAGTTCGTGTGACGCAGTTACGGAGGGATAATAGCAGCCTGATGGTCGACGGAGTCGTCAACGGAGAGAGCTGGCCTATGCTAATCGACACGGGAGCATCGAGGACCATCGTCAGTCCCACCGTGATCCCGAAGTGGAGAGTGCAACCCACACAAAGGAACCTCCAGCTAATAACCGCGACCGGAGAGACCGCACCGGTACATGGCGAAGCATCACTGGAGTTCGTCATTGGTCGACGGGCGATAAAGCATCCAGTGCTTGTGGCTGACGTATCAAATGAAGTGATCATCGGACTGGACTTCCTGGACCAGAACAACATCATCTTGGATCTGAGTACCAACACTCTGCATTTCGGAGGTGAGGAACTTGCTTTGGGGGCGTGGTGGCACAGCGGTCAAGCTGTATGCCTCTCACCAAGCGGACCGGGTTCGATTCCCGGTCAATGCATGTGAGATTTTCGTTGTGAAATGCCATGTCCTGTGGTTCGGATTCCACGTAAAACGGAGGTCCCGTGGCTTATGATCGCGAGATTAACGGTCACGTTAAACTACAAGCTTCCTTGAACTTGCTTTGCAACCTGCTCACGAGTCCATCACCGCACGACGAGTAAGGTTGAGAGAAGACGTCATCTTTCCCGCCAGGACGGAGGTCAGCGCTGCCGTAATTGTCGACGGAACTGCTGAGGGAGTGGCGGCTGTCATCGAGCCAAAATATGAGGACATCCAGACAATAGGATTGCTAGTTGCCAAGACCCTCATCAACACGATGCCTCGGCCGTACGTCCGCCTGTCCAACCTGAACGACTACGATATTACGGTTTACCGGGACACCAACCTAGGAGTCTGCGAGCCCGTTACCTGGATTGCCCGCATCACAGAAACGACGGACGGACACCTGCAGACGGACAACCGAAGAAGACGCGCCCTGCCAGAAGAACTACAGAAGCTGTACCAAGGATCCCAGGACCATTTAGACGAAGAGTAATCACGCCAACTTCAGGACCTGCTACACGAATTCCAGGATGTCTTCTCAGTGGGGAGCAAAGACTTCGGCAGGACAAGCTTGGTCCAGCACAGAATCGACGTTGGGGACAGCGCACCGATTAGGGCCCCATTCCGACGTGTCCCGCTCGCCAAGCAAGCCGAAGTCGACGGGATGGTAGAAGAGATGAAGGAGCAAGGGATGATCGAGCCATCACATAGTCCTTGGAGTTCTCCGGTCGTGCTTGTGAAGAAGAAGGACGGTTCCACCAGGTTCTGCGTGGACTACAGGCGGGTGAACGACGTCACGAAGAAGAACAGCTACCCTCTACCCCGGATCGACGACACGCTGGACACCTTATCAGGGTCAAGATGGTTCTCCACCTTGGATTTGAAGAGTGGCTACTGGCAGGTGGAGGTCCACCCTAAGGACCGCGAGAATACGGCGTTCTCTGTGGGCAGCGGGCTCTGGCAGTTCACCGTCATGCCATTCGGTCTGTGCAACGCCCCTGCGACCTTCGAAAGGCTAATGGAGTCCATTCTGAGGGGACTACACTGGAAGACCTGCCTGGTATACCTAGACGACGTCATCGTTCTGGGGAGGAGCTTCGAGGAGCACTACAGCAACCTGAAGGAGATCTTGTTGAAGCTACGGGCTGCCCAGCTGAAGTTGAGCCCCAAGAAGTGTCAGCTCTTCCAGAAGCGGGTCCAGTACCTTGGGCATATCGTCTCCGAGGAAGGGGTGCGCACCGACCCAGAGAAGACCGCAGCTGTGAGGGAGTGGCCAGTTCCGAAGGACAAGTCCCAACTACGAAGCTTCCTGGGACTCTCTACTTATTACCGTCGCTTCGTGAGAGGATTCGCCGACATCGCCAAACCTTTACATCGACTGACTGAGAAGGACCAACTCTTCACGTGGACAGCAGAATGCCACGGTGCCTTCGAACAACTCAAGCAGGCTCTGTGCACCGCACCTATTCTGGCCTACCCCAGACCTGGAACAAGGTTCATCGTCGATACCGATGCCAGCGACTTTGGCATAGGGGGAATCCTGTCGCAAGTAGTGGATGGCGAGGAGAGAGTAGTGGCCTACTTCAGCAAGGCCTTGTCAAAGCCAGAAAGGAACTACTGCGTCACCAGGAAGGAGCTGCTCGCCATCGTGAAGACCATTGAACACTTCCACAAGTACCTGTACGGGAAAGAATTTCTCATCAGGACCGATCATGCTTCCCTGCGGTGGCTCCTGAACTTCAAGCAGCCCGAGGGTCAACTCGCGCGGTGGTTAGAGAGGCTTCAACAGTACAACTTTGAGATTTAGCACAGGAAAGGCCAGCTGCATTCTAACGCCGACGCCCTGTCACGAAGACCGTGCCCTGAAGACTGCACCTCCTGTGCCCGAAGGGAGGAGAACGCCGGGATACAGTCCCGAAGGACTACCGTGGAACTTCAAGGGAGCTGGAGCCGCGAATCTTTCACGCGGGCACAAGCAGAAGATGATGACCTGGGACTGATAGCCGAATGGAAGGGGGCCTGTGTCCCCAGACCCGGGTGGAACATTGTGAGTGACTGCAGCCCAAAGTTTAAGTCCTACTGGGCGCAGTGGGACTCGCTGATTGTAAGGGATGGCCTCATCTGCCGCGCCTGGGAGAGCACCGACGGGAAGACTTATCGGGAACAAGTCGTCGTTCCAAAGGCTATGACGGAGGAAGTCCTGAAGGAAGTTCATGGATGATGATCGGGTGGACACCTAGGGATAAAGAAGACCCTGGAGAAGCTGAGAGAGCGGTTCTACTGGATCGGATGCCGAACAGACGTGGAGAACCACTGCGCGAGGTGCCACGATTGCGCAGCCAGCAAGGGCCCAGGACGAAGACGACTGGGTCCACTGAAGACCTACAACGTGGGCGGCCCCATGGAGAGAGTGGCCATCGATGTTGCTGGGCCATTCCCGTTAAGCGAGGCAGGGAACCGCTACATATTAGTCGTCAGCGACTACTTTACCAAATGGCCGGAGGCGTATGCGCTCCCTAACCAAGAAGCCGCGACGATCGCAGAGACCCTGGTGAAGGAATTCGTCAGCCGGTACGGAGTACCCCTGGAGCTGCACTCCGACCCAGGGAGGAACTTCGAGTCACAGGTATTCCAGAACCTATGCCAGCTGCTGGGAATCCGGAAGACAAGGACAACGCCGCTACACCCTCAGTCCGACGGGATGGTAGAGCGATTCAATCGCACCATCGAGAACCATCTCCGAATTGTTGTCAGCGAGCACCAGAGGGATTGGGACAAGCATCTTCCACTATTTCTCCTGGCCTACCGCGCCGCCGTGCATGAAGCCACCGGGTGCACACCAGCCCGGGCCATGTTTGGGAGGGAGCTCCGTCTACCTGTCGATCTTGCCTTCGGCCGACCTGGGAATGATCCGATCCCGGTAAGCCAGTATTGTCAAGAACTGGTCGACCAACTGGAGGACGTGCACGCGTTCGCGAGGAGGAAACTGCGGATCGAGACCGACCGAATGAAGACCCGATACGACCAGCAGATGGATGCCGGAGGATACCACGAGGACGACCTGGTCTGGCTCTTCAACCCAATACGGAAGAAAGGCCTGTCACCCAAACTGCAGAAGTCCTGGGAGGGCCCGTACCGAGTCGTGAAACGGATCAAGGATGTCGTCTACAGGATCCAGCGGAGCCCGAGGGCGAAGATGAAGATCGTGCATCGAGATCGCCTGGCAGCCTACGGAGGGACACAGACGGACCAATGATTGATCGGGACGATCAGCCTTTTTAGGAAGGGGGTGGTGTTACGGCTGTGAGTTTGTGTCATCACTCGCCGAGTCACAACTGCCCCAGGGCTGGGCTGTGCCCTGCCTCCTGTATTGCGTGCGCCTTACGCAACAGGGCTACTAGGACAAAGGGATAGTCCAGAATATTCGTGACTGGACCAGCGATGGAAACCTCGAGAAGCCGTGAACCCTGGATGGATCTAGAAGCATTTATTGAGTCACCGGCCTGCTATATAAGTGCGACCTGTCAAGCAGTTGTGGTTTTTGTTGTGTTTTACGAGCTAGTGTGAGCGATTATCCTGAGCAACAGAAGTGTGGTGACTTGCGAAACCCCTAGTGGAGCAGGGAAGTGAGACTCCTACAGAGGAACTGTGTCTTGAGCGAGTGTGTTTATTTCCAGTGCGACAAGTGATTGTGCTACATTGTGAAACAGTGTGTAGTACGGTATCAGGCTGGGTGCAGCTATTTCCAGCTAGCGTACGGGACCGGACTCATTAGCGAAGAGGATTAACTGTGGTCTGTTGACAAGTGAAAGGGGAAGTGTTCTCGCCGTAAGGAAACTGGAGTAAGGTAATAATTGCTTGTATTTACTGAAGAGTGCTGTATCCTTGTGGCCACAATAAAGTTAATTATTTCTTTAAGCAGTAATTGGTGTTGTGTTTCCTAACCACCGTAATCCGGTTAACAAAGGTGCCACTAGGGGGTGGCACGTAACAATATTATCTTCAAAAAAAGCGACGATGACGCAGAAGGCACTGGGTTCATCCATTAATGCAAGATCGATAGAAATTTGGTGCATTTAATACGTTGATTAAAAATTGAGAGAAGACAATGCAAAGCATTTTAATTATTTCCAAATGTCAAAAGATACATTTGAGCCGGCCCCGTGGTGATGCGATAACGTGCCTGCCTCTCACCTGGAGGCCCCAGGTTCGATTCCCGGCCCCCGTCAGGGATTTTAGAAACTGACGTGAGGGCTGGAACGGGGTGCACTCAGCCTCGTGAGGACAATTGAGTAGCTGTCTGACCGTGAGGCAGCGCCCCGATCACGAAAACCAAGATCAACGGCCGAGGGACCCAATGCGCTGACCACGTGTCACCCCATATCTGCAGGCCAAATGGCTGGGCAACGTCGCTTGGTAGGCCTAGGCCTTTCATGGGCGGTAGTGCCAGGGGTTATTATTATTTAAAAAAACATTTGAGAAATTATTGGTGACTATACACAAGTCTTTGAAACATGAAGATACCAATATGCGGAATTGCATTCCTCCTCCTGAAATGCTTGCTGCGACACTCAGCTTAGCCTCATGACTTGTAGGCCTATATACCTAGGTATTATGTAGGACTATTTCTTGTTTCATGAAGTATTTAATGCATGAGTGTGTTAAAGTGATAGCTTGTAAATATTAATATTACAATATGAATTAGCGAAGCTTCTTTTTTATGTGTCACACTTCGTACATAGAAAAATACTCCTCAATAAAACATAACAAAAGTATAAAAAGGCAATAGTAAAAAATGGAAATGAAAATACTCGTTAACTATCTCGTTAACGAACTTTCATATCCGGAAGTGTTTCAAAGTCTTCTTTCAGCTGTATACATATTTCTTTCCAGGCGTCCAATGTCAACCGCCTGTCTTTGTATTATTGTCTATTGTTTTATTCCAAAGGACAGGACGTTCCTGGACCAGCGTAATCAGAATTTCCATGTCAATACCGAGTTCTGCACACATTTTAGCGCTGAAGAGATGCACGCTCGCTGTATGTTCTCTTACCACTCTCTGGCTAATAACGGTGAATTTGCCGGCTCGTGGACAAGCCGCCACATCGCTACATGTCTCAGTGTTCTGACGTTCCACCGTCCAGCCGCCGTCTCTACAGTGGGAAGCCGGCACTGCACCCGGTGGCTGTGCCGGCAGATAGCCCGTGACGGCTCGTGGACAAGCTCTCATATGAAATGATGTATCACTATTGTTCCGGCCAATGCGCCGGAGCGGCGAATGGTGGAAATTCTTGTGGTGGACAAGGGCCCTTAGGCTCATTTGTTGTAGCAGCCATTCAAATGCAGTTGTCCAAATGTCCATCAGTCAACCGGTTCATGTTCTTGTTTTTAATGAATTTCATACTGTAAAATGAAATCTCACACCGATATGTTGCGCTGAACATTGCCTTCACTCGTAAACCAACCTGAACCAAAATTGGATACTTTTGCTTAGGAACAAGATGCCAAATATTTTTATTGCTTTAAGTGAGTGATTTTAATGAAAGGTAACTTTGAAAATCAATCATTTCCTCCTCCACTGCAGCGTTCTCTTCTTCAAAATATTGCATGACACAAGTAGAGAATTCTTCAGCATCAATTTTTACAAAAGGGGATGTGACGAACTGTGCTACAATGGAAATGTTTTGAAGTCTTGAAAGCGTTGATTAAATTGATTTTTCAAGTCCGAAAGAGCTGCAATATGTTCTATGTTGTTGTAAGAGGGCTGTGAAGGGCCTTTCTTGTCAAAGGTCTGCTTCAAACAGGCTGTGTTTGTATTCACTCTGGGTAAGATTTTCCCCACATCTCCAGCTTCTTTGTGAATGAGACCACATATGAAATGGTTCCACCAAAATCTTTATCTTTGCTTTGAAGCTGCAAGTTAAGGGTATTTAGCTTTTCGGTTATGTCTATAGAAATGCAAAATCTTGCAACCGAACCGGACCTTCTAGCTCAGGTAATGATTCACCTCGTTCTTTCAAAAATTCCATCAAAGCAGTAAGTAACTCTTTGAAACGTTGCGAAACCCTGCCTGTGCTAAGCCAACGAACTTCTCTATGAAGCAATAGATCACCATACTGGCATTCTAGCTCTTCAGTCAGAGTCCTGAAGAAACGTCTTTGAAGTGCATGAGCTCTCACTTTATTTACTACTTTTACGACTGTTTTCATTACATTGCTCATTCATAAAGACTTGCCACATAATGAATACTGGTGTACATTGCTCATACATAAAGACTTACCACATTATGAGTACTGGTGTACTATTCAATGGTGAGACAGAAACTTTGGAAACCTGTTGTCTTTACGACAGAAGGCAATGAATCCCTTGTCGCTACCTACCATTGCAGGAGTTCCATCGGTTGCCAAGCTTTTGTACATCAAAATTTTCAGAGTAGATAAGTTTTTAAAAGCTGAATATATGTCCTGTCCCATAGTATGTCCTTGAAGTGGTAAAACTTTTACCAGCTCCTCTTTTACTTGGATATCATCAAAAACCATTCTTATAAAAATGGCCAACTGAGCTGTATCAAAGAAGTTATATCGGTTGATTCGTCAAGTTGCAGGGACAAATAACTGCAGCGGTCTAAGCCAGTTTCAAGTTGTGAAACTCCATCAGAACTCATTGATTCAACTCTTCCCATAATTGTATTTGATGACAGTTGAACAGATTGAATAGCAGACATTATCTCACCTTTGGTTTAAAATTGTTAACAATGTATCTGCAGCTTCTATGCCTCATTGATTAATTCACCATTTTTGTAAGGTCATTTATTTTGAGCAATAATTTTTGAAACACGGAAAGATGCCTCAGTTGCTGATTTGTTGCTGTATACTTGCTTGAAAAAAGTAGATTGTTGAGCATGTAATTGAGATTTCAGTTGTATTACCTTCTCTTACCTTAAGGAATAATTCAGAGGGAAATACTTTTCAATACTGGAGTGAACTGTTTTGTAATGACGTTCGCCGTTTGCTTTTTTTCCAACTGCTACACTTGCATTACAAATTAAGCACGCACATTTGCCTTTTACATGGGTAAAAAGTAATCAGTTTCCCATTCAACATGGAAATGATCTTTTTTTTTCTTTTGCTGGAAATCGCCGTTATTAAAACAGTCCGTAGTATGCATAGAACGCAAGAGAAACAAAATAACCAACACTAATGATCACAAACCAGACACTATCACACGCGCAAGACACGTAGTGGGAATGAGGGGGATGAGTAGTGCAGCTTAGTGAACCCAAGCGCTGCGTCTGAAATTTCCCTGCGAGCTACCAAAAATTTCCCTGAGAGCTACCAGTAGCTCGCGAGCTGCGGTTTGGCTACCACTGGCCTAGCCCATCCACCCTCCTCCCAAAGCCACTATTCACACCATAATCAAACTCCTTCCTAATTTTCCTAAATATAAATGAGTAGACCTGCAGGCCTAACTCAGTAATACAATGTTTTATTCAAACCAGATATACATAATTCCCATTTAGATTTTACTGACAACATTGACACAGGATAATTAAATTATTATTAGCAATATTCAGGCATTACTAGTTTATCCATGAAATGTACCTTTGATTAATGGTTTTTCTTATGTTTTGGATGCTCTAGTAACAATCACAATTAGTGAAAAGTAAAAAAAAAGTAGTTTTCTTAAATGCCCAGATTTTGGGCGCTTAAAACTGCTTTGGGCAAATGCCCAGGCAAATGCCCATTTATAGATGTCCTGCCCACTGGGCATTTGCCCGGCCCACATCTCTAGTTCAAATGAGTGCACTGTCACCCCTTCTCTTTATTGTGGTTATGGGATGAGGTAATGACACGGGTAGCAGGAAAGATAGGAGAAGATAAGATGAAAGCAATGGTGTTTGCAGATGATCTCATGGTCTGGGGAAACAAGGAGGAGGAAATTCAGGAGTAACTGAAGGCTTGGGAAGAAACAGTGGGAGAGTACGGATGGAAGTTCAGCATCAGTAAATGTGAGATCCTGTTAACGACCAGAAAATGGGACAGACCAATGAGTGGGATAACACTTGGAGGTGGACAGCTGAAGAAGGTGGAAAGTCTCAAGTACTTGGGAAGTATAGTGGAGGAAAATGGGAGAAATGACGAAGAGATTACGGAACGTGGCAGACAGGCAGAAGCATTAGGAGCTTAGTGTGGAATAAAGATGTCCCACAAAAAAGCAAGGAAGTGTTATACAGAAGCTACTATATCCCGATACTGACCTATGCTTCAGAAACGTGGATAATGAAGAAAAGAGACATAAGCAGAATACAGGCAAGTGAAATGAAGTTCCTGCAAAGTAGGATCGGAGTAACAAGAAGAGACAGGGTGAGGAATGAAAAGGTCAGGGAAATGGTGAAAGAGGAGCCCTTGCAAGGTAGGATTGAGACATCAAGACTGAGGTGGTAGGGACACTTAAAGAGAATGGAAGAGAAGAAGATTCCCAAGAGGATACATGAGATGCAGAAGAAACGACCAAGGGGAAGACCAAGAGATAGATGGCTGAAAGGAGTGGAGGAATGTGTCAAGAAGAGAGGCGAGGACTGGACTAGAGTGACAGCGGAGAGGTGGTGGGAAGAAAGGCCTAAGTGGCGAGGTTTATGTTCCAAACAGACCCAGCCTGGGGCTGGAAACTGGACAAGATGATGATGTATCTACATATATGTATTCTATATATTTATCCATAAAAACAGGAGTTGAGTCCAAAATAGGCTGCGGAAGTTGTAGGAATTCACTGAAAGAACTTTATTTTGGTTCTGAGGCTGAGCTTATGCTCGGTACTGCAGATTTGTTGTTGAAATCATCCACTTCAATTAGTAAAGATTCATAAGGGGGTTTTCTTTCGAAAAGGTTTTTCAACCACTGTAATTGTACCTAACTGAAGCACATTTTTTAAGATCCTGAGGGCACTTAAAACTCTTCTTTGTGTGCTTGTCCATTTTGTTACAATGTGACTGTTAATAGTCCTTATTACAATATTTACAAGATACTCCTTTCCTTTTCAAATTAAAAAAGTTTCAAATATGTCTTTTTTTCCTAAGCATTTTGTAATGATGTAATCTAACACTTAAAAATATAAATAGCCTAAGAAAGAAGTGAGGTTATCTCAGACTCAACCACTCAACAGACAGCTCTCCTCGTCGGCAAATACTCGTATCCCAATGCATGTTTCTTTCCTGCATTACTAATTTGTATTCACGCAATGGTGATGTCGCTGGTGACTCAACAGTCCAATTCTGGCATAGAACATACGGCCGCACACAATGCCGATGATGGAAAGAAGCTCTACTTCGCAACTAACTGGACTGGGCTGCTGGTGGTAGAATGCCTCGCCAATCTCAAGGCCTCAACCACCCTACCCCCATTCCAAGATCATAGCACAATGGCTGCCCTGGGCCTAGCCCATCCACCCTCCTCCCAAAGCCACTATTCACACCATAAGCAAACTCCTACCTGAAAATGAAAATCCACAGCCTGCTTCCAGTCACCGACCGGGTCAGGAATGGAATGAATGAAGCCCCTATCTAGCGGCGAGGATATGAACTGTGCCGGCTGCCGAGGCCTGACGCACTCCTCTGGGGCAATGATTAAATGAATGACAGATGAAATGAAATGATAGTGGAGTGTGTTGCTGGAATGAAATTTTGACGTGGAAAACCGGAGTACCCAGAGAAAAACCTGTCTGCCTCCGTTCTGTCCAGCACAGATCTCACATGGAGTGACCGGGATTTGAACCACGGACTCAGTGGTGAGAGGCCGGCGTGCTGCCGCCTAAGCCACGGAGGCTCTTAAGCAAACTCCTACCTAATTTTCCTAAATATAAATGAGTAGGCCTGCAGGCCTAACTCAGTAATACAATGTTTTATTCAAACCAGATAAACATAATTCCCATTTAGATGTTATTGACAACATTGACACAGGATACTTAAATTATTATTAGCAATATTCAGGCGTTACTAGTTTATCCATGAAATGTACCTTTGATTAATGGTTTTTATTATGCTTTAGATGCTCTAGTAACAATCACAAGTAGTAAAAAGTATAAAAAAAAGTAGTTTTCTTAAATGCCCAGATTTTGGGCGCTTAAAACTGCTTTGGGCAAATGCCCGGGTAAATGTCCACTGGGCATTTGCCCGGCCCACATCACTACTGTCACCTAAGTCATTCTCAAAGAAATACGGACCAAGAATACCCCGTACAGAAATGTCACACCACACAGTCACTTTAGCGCTATGAAGTGATCGTTCGTGAATCAGCTTAGGATTGTTAGGCGTCCAGTACTAAGTTTCGCTTATTCACATAGCCCGATAAAATGAAAATGGGCCTCATGAGACATCACGAGGTTCTTGATGAAATCGGGTTGAGTGTTCATAATCTCCAGAAGCTGTGTACAAAATGTTTCTCGTGCCCGCAGATCTCTGGGCAATCATTTTTGCGCCACTTGGAGCTTGTAAGGATGAAACTTCATATCCAGATCCAACATCCGTCATACACTTCTGTCCGAGATGTTTAGGACTTGTGAATGCCGATGAACAGTTCGTGTTGGTTTTTCGCTCGAAAGCAGCTGTTACTCTTGCAATGTTGTCCGGGGTGCGAACCGTACATTGTCTGCCCGGGGTCGTCTTGTTTCTTCCAGATGCTGTTGTTCTAAACTGCCGGACCCATCTCTTAATTGTCTTCCGGGTTGGGACTTTATCATTTCGACCGAAGAAAAATATTGTTGAAACGAACACTGCATTCGTGTGACACTATCACCACTATTGAAGAATGCTTCAATTACAAATGCACGATGCTCGTGTGACCAACGCTCAATACTGACTGGAACTGCTTTGAACCGCACGACTCGCTGGTAATGACCATTAACACTCGACGCAGCCGTGTCCAACAATGGCGTGCTATTTAAAATGGGTCATTGTTTCTGCCACACCCTGTATAAGTAGACCATAGAATTATGTACAGTACTATTAGATAACAATTCTTGCATAGGTTCAATATTCAAACGTTGACTTTGACCGTATGATTAGGACACAAGAAATTAAAACTTAGTTTTAAAATTTCGCACAGCCGCCATCTTGAGGTTATGTAAACAATTGAACTAAATTAAATGTCAGTGCATTACAATGTGTACATTTGCTGTACCATGTTTCACTGCGCTCGGATGGTTAATTCACAAGAAAAGTATATTTAAATGTTTCAACTTCACATGGCCGCCATATTCGTTTTGTACTTAACAGGATTTTTAAAGTCACATAGATGAACTTTTAGTAGTGCCCTCTATCACCGTACAATATTTCAGGGTGATTTCAGTAATAGTTTCGGAGATATAGAATGCCGGTGTATTACTTCGCACAGCTGCCATGTTGGATTGGTGAGACATAAAATTTAAAGGGCTCGGTCGGGGTTGACAATGTACTACTATGATCTTGCAGAGTTTCATTGAAATTGTTCCAGCCATTAAGATTTTATTATGGGACACACACACACACACAGAAAAGTGATCTCATAAGCCTATTTTTTCATAAAAGAAAATAGACTAAAAGATCTACAGTGAACGTGAAAATGTAAACGCCAGCGTACGTTCCAAATAGTTTAGCAGTCACTTGAGTGTCATGAAGTAACCAAATTTTTAAACAGCTCTAATGAAAAGTTATGAAATCTTATGGTGTGACATTACGTGCTAATTTAAGGGCTTAATTTCTTTTGAAGGCATTCAATTCAATTATATATTGCATATTATGAAACACGACTACCTTTATCTCAATACCTGACATGTGGTCCCTTTTCATATGCACGCACACATCTACCGTATGTAAGTGACAATCGATTGATATATGAAGGTAAATAGTGTT
This sequence comes from Meconema thalassinum, assembly GCA_946902985.2. Classification (NCBI taxonomy): domain Eukaryota; kingdom Metazoa; phylum Arthropoda; class Insecta; order Orthoptera; family Tettigoniidae; genus Meconema; species Meconema thalassinum. The sequence goes on from OX336393.1 coordinate 88,074,429, forward strand.
TAATAAGAATTATATAACCGCCTGAATCAATACTTTATTGAAAATAATTATTAATAAAGTTGTTCTTGGTACATGTTTCAGGGATTAATTTACAATTTTTATCCCCTTCATCAGCCAATTGTATCCACTTTCTCGTGTGTACCGATTCCTTGAGTTCGTTGCAGTCAATTGCTACATGTTTCCCGCAACACCCCCTAGTGCAGCGAATCCATGACCTACTAGCCGGGTTGTGCCGCGCTGACACTCGAATCACCTTTCTATGGCTTCCAAGCCACATGGGAATTGGGGGAAATGAGTTAGCGGATCAAGCTGCAAAAGAGGCGGTATCACTACCACCTCGACCAATGGATGTGCCCGCTAGAGATATTCGCTCTCAGTTACGCCTACAAGTTCTGGCATTTTGGGAGAGTCTGTGGCTAGCTGACCCACTGCCCAGTAAACTGAGAGCGATCAAGGGAACTACTCGCGTGTGGCGGAGCTCTTTCCGGTCATGGAGAGAGTCCGTCAATTTGTGTAGGCTAAGGATAGGTCATACAAGATCCACCCACTCGTACCTAATGAGAAGGGAAGACCCCCCACTTTGTACCTGTGGAACCGTTTTCACCGTGGCCCACATTTTAACCGAGTGTGTGGATCTTGCTGTCTTACGAAGAAACCTTGGTTTGCCGATGACACTCAAACTTAATATTAGCCGATGACGCTGTGGCTGCTGATCGCGTTATCCGCTTTATAAGTGAGAGTGGGTTAGGGCCAGCAATCTAAATTTTCCAGTATAAATTGACTCAACGACTTGTTCATTTTTGAATGATAATGTTTCGTTTTTCCGTAATTTTTGTTTATTTTTATAATTTTTAAGATTTATTTAAGTTTTTGTTTTATTAATTTTTGGTCCTTTTAAATTTAGGCGTCCACCTCAAATTTTAAATTCAATTCCAAATTTGTATTCTTTAATCTGTGTTAAGAGGGGCAGATGACCTCGTAGTTTCGCCCCTTAAAACAACAATAACAACAATTGTAAAGCATAATGAAATTATGATAAAGTGTAGCACTGAAATATAAATGGTTATGTAACCTAATATGGTGCACCATATACTGTATATAGGTTGTAGAAAAATTGAGGTATAGATCAAAATGTAGTAGTTTGTGATGGTGATGGTATTCGACCTGCAAATGTTAATGAAGATGTATGAAGAAAACCGGTAGACAGTGCATTCACAGTCCTGTTTTTAGCAAAGGTCAATAGCTTGAGACGGGACTGTGAAGACCTAAAACCACTGAATAGCCTATATATTCACGAAAGTGAACATGCTCTGAAGGCTGCCAATAAAGAAATAAGTGAACATATAAACACTCGTAACACCACATGGGAGTTTAAGTACCATAACCTTCAACAATGCCAGAAAGAAACAAAAGAGAAGAAGTACTCTTCTAAAGATAAACAAGCGAAAATTAAGTCCAAGGCAAGTGAGAGAGGCGAGGTAAGCAGTTAAACAATCATTAAAGAAGGAAGAAGGTTGTGCAAAAAGAATCGACAAGGAAGGATGTATGTCTTGAGCACAAGTCGGACGTAAACATCTTAGCATAACCCAAATACGAAATGAAGTTGCTGCTATAGAAGACAAGTACACAACTGGTGCTGGTGGACCAGAGTGGGTGATCACGGCAACATTGCACTAACTTTCCTACATGTCACGCCAGCTGCCAACTTTCACCCAAATCCTGATGAATGCACATTACAAATGATTAGAATAAATGGATTACAATGTACCCGATAACAAAATTATACAAAAGTGCACTTTCAAAATTCAAACCTTTCACTTTTTTTTTTTTTTTTTGTGTTGAAAATTTAAATTTAAAACTATATGCATAGCCAAAAATGTCTTAATATGTATTAAAATTTGGTTTCTGTAGCACAACTGAGTTGCAAGTTTATCAATCTTTTCCTTATCAAAGTTCAATACTTGTAACGTTGTAGGTATCATAAAGATATTAAAATATATTCCTAAGAATTAAGTTAACAATCAATCATAGCAGATCTAAACATGGAAAATTGTGTTGTAATTTGTTTCTGTAGGTCTTTTGGTCATGTGTGCTACAGATGCATTGCTACTGTTATCCTTTGTGTTGAATGTTTTTTAAATTTTTAACTTGTACCATTTCTAATTCCTTCAGAAGTGAAGAATATGAGGTCTGGATTTTTCTGACTGATGGCTTGTTGAGATGGAGAAAACTTGGAACCTTTTTTTGCCTGAAGTATTATTCTTTGGTTGGTCAACATGTAGACAAGAACCCATTAATATTGGGTGGCTATTAGTAATACTTTATAATCCACTGAAAAGATCTTAAATAAATACAAAAAGTACCTATACATGTCACTGTGTTAAGAGCTTTGCCTTCATGTTAGTTATTGTAGTTTTAAAGGGCAGAACGGTGACTGACTACTAAACAATGCTTTGCATAGAATTACATTGGGCCGGATATAAGTATTTACTAGAAGACCCGTGCTCCGCAGCATTCACTTCAACAATCCTACATCACTTCTGTCCATATGACATTTGCATGTCTTCATGCTAGTGACCTGAACAGACATTTACGGTACCGTCGCTTTTGGGTAAATGATGAAGTAGACTTATGAGATCAAATGTGTGGGTGTCTGCCTGTCCTCTGTGTGTGTCCCACTATTTCCCCTGCGTAAGCTTAAAAGGCGCGCGGACGTCAGGCCGAGGTGAACAGCTAACTCCAAACACATAAGCTATACTCTTCTCTGAAGAATTAACTCGACACGACTCGGCAGTTTGATGCTGGCTGAAGCTAGAGTGATAGGTCGCTCGTAAACTCACTCCTAAGCTAGTAATTTAAATTTCCACTGAATGGAGATTGCTGGAAGAAATGAAAACGTAAAAACCCTTACAGTGGTCGATGTGGGAGATTTCGCCGACTTGCTTGCAGAACTTTTCATGCTGAACAATTCTCAGAGAATATAGTTTTTTTCTTCAAGACACATGGACGTAAGGTATTTCTTCAATTCAATTCACTGAAATCGTAAATGCTCGGCTTCTTTTGGTCATAAATAAATGTTTTTCTACCTAATCCTTCATCGAGAAATCCTTTACAGAATGGTGAAAACCGCATCAAAATCCATCAAGTTGCTCTCGAGATTACCCGTTACATCCAAGAATTGGGAACTTTGTTTTATACTAAGTAGATAGAGATATCCACTCAATTTAAGGCTGCAGCAGTACAATTTTGTGTTCTGTCTACTTATGATACCAATGGTATAAATTTAAAATAAAATATTCTCCTATATTTGAATTTAGAGATGTAACTCTTGGGTAACATATAGAGGTGTGCAAATTAATTGAATTAAATAAAATAATTTTAATTAGTCGTAATTACTTTTATTCAAAATCATTTTATTGACCAACTTCTTTTGTTGTCCTACTTAGTAATTTCCTCTCCCGTGGAATTACACCTTTTCCCATAAGGAATTGCGTCTGGAAACTTTCAGATTATTGGATTCCGAGGGATATCTGAGCTGGGTCCATTTTCATTTTTTCATTGACTTTCGAATTCAAGTCAGGTGATTTCAATGCATATTTAATGAATCTTTGAATAGTTCAATGGCGTTCATCAGTTAAAATAACCCAAATCCCTCCGTTCTAAATTCACACGTTAAGTAGAGTGAAGTAATAAAAACGAAACGTGTTGTATTTTGCATTTGCAAGGCACCTCTGTTAGTGGAAATTCTAAAAAATCATTTTAATTTGAGTTTCTTAAATGAAAATATAATTAGGAGTCTTGGTTAAACATTTGAAGTAATTTTATCGCCTTGTAAACATACTTAGTGCATTAAACCATGAAAAGTAAAAATGCAATTTTATGAAAACTGACATCGAATCTAATAATTTGCACACCTCTGTAAAGACAGCTATCGCCTCCACCACTACGGAAAGAATAGTAAGTAAAGGCGATTGATGAGAAATGAAAAGATAACTCACACAGAAGGAATTATTATTTATTAAGCTGTAAATTTGAATGAGTATATCTTAGTTACAGAACTGAGGGAATGAAAGAACAGGATGTAGGATAGTAATCACCGATGTAGGACAATAGCACTTTTTTACCATTACCACAGGATAGTTATCGTATTAGGGATGCGGACGTCCTTGTATAATTGTTATTTAATCTGTGCCCCGTTTGCTGAGGTCTGTGCTCCTCCGCAACATTTGTTTCAAAATTCTAATAGTACTTCCTTCCATACGACATTTGCTGTTCGCTTGCCTTTTGGTTCTATTTGAACTTTGACGTCGTGAAAGGATTTTGCTCGTGATAGTGCGGCATACAGTAAAGTTGTCCGTGGCTAAACACCGGTTGAGGTAAATAAATGCCTATGTGATCTAGTGTTTGACCTTGAGCTTTATTGATAGTTATACAAAAAGCCAAACGTACTGGAAACTGCCTCCTTTTGAAGGAAAATGGCATAGAAGTATCTGATGGTGTAAGGTCAAGGCGAGGGAGTAGGACATAGTTTCCAACATTTACTCCAGTAATAATTTCCAGGTGTAAGCAATTGTCATGCATCTTCCAAACCAACAGTCTAGTACCGTTCAACGGACCTTGGGTAACATTAATATTTCTCAACAAAATCACAATTGAGCCTTCTTTTAGTCGAAGGATATGAGGTGGCAATCCACTTATGCCTATGCTGTCTAAAAATTCTATTGGGAATTGTAGAAGTTCACTCTCATTTTCAGTAATCAAATTATTCACACTGATGTAAGTTCTCGATGATCCTGGGATTAGGTCTAAAACTTTGTCATTGATTTCTTTACAATGTTCATGTTTAGGTGCTAAAATCGCTATTTTTGAAAAGCGTGAAATATTTTTCAGCGTGGGACTAATTCTGAATTTTCTCCATCGACGTGAGGGTATTCACCGTTACCAATTTGTATGAAGAAGTTTGCAAAGTCACGTTGATCTGTATCCGCTCGTATATTTTTGTTGAATTTAAAAATTTTGAATAATGGCCACAAAGGAGAGAACCTTACTGACATTTGGACTGATGCTGCTTTAGATGCGTGAGGCACAACAGGCAATACCTGCCTAAAATCTCCACCTAATATGATAATTTTTCCTCCGAAAGGCACGTCGTTATTCATAATGTCCTTGAGCAACCTATTTACACACATCAACGCGTGCTTATTAGCCATAGAGGCTTCATCCCAGATGATAAGTTTTGCTGAACGAATATAAAAAGCTTCCTTGCTGTTAACTTTTATTCCTGGTACAGAACTTTCATGTAAATGTAGAGGTAACTTGAACTGGCTGTGTACAGTAGTAACATTGCTGCAATACCAGTCCATGCAACAGAAACTACATTTAACCCCAAATTTGTGCAACTGTGAATCAAGCATTGGTAAAGAAATGTTTTCCCGGTGCCCCCTGGACCGTCAATGAAATATGCAACACTCATCCTTTCATTGCTGTTTTGTACTAACCCCAAAATTTCTGTAATTATAGCCGTTTGGTTTCTGCTACCCCTTAGCATTGGACGGCACTGGCCAGCAGCACGTCGGCTTCTCGATAACCAACGCTTTGCTTACCAGAATGGGACGAGTACGGGAAACGTGGATGGGCCAACTTACCTGTATTCAGGGGTCCGGGTCACTTCCGCAGCAACATCACCTCCAGATGACATGTCCCAACAGAAGAGCTCCAAAGTAGTGGAAGGAAGATGGATAAGGGGACAACACACACAGGCTATCGTACAAACATCCCCCAAAAACCAACGGAACTGCCGTCGGTGAAATAATGCCACAACCAAAGATTTAAAAAAAAAATATAATTAAGAATAAAAGGTTTAATATTGAAAATTTAAATAAGAACTTCACCAGAGAAAGAACATGCATCAACCACCAATATTTTACAAGAAGGCCAGATAGCGCCTAACATGCTTGCTTGCAAAGCCAAGAAGAAAAAAAAAGACTTAATTTAAATTAAAAAAAAAGGTAAAACAGCCCAAAGGTTAAAATAAATATTACATGCATAACATACTGATAACGGGCTTGATGAATTGCAAGGTAATGCAATATCGATCCGGCATGCAGAAGTTCAGGCCATGCCAAAACAAAAGGAATTGAAAATTAAATTAAACTTTTAAAAAAATTAAAAGGGATAGAAAATAAAATAAAAAAATGATATGCTCGCCGGCGAAACACACAAGGACATTTACCCGAAATCACAAATTAAAATCAACAAGATTACAATTTAAAAAAAAATTATTGAGCAAACAGAAAACACGTATGCTCTTGAGACCCGCGCCAAATGGACTGACAACGAGACCACAATGCATCACGGTAAACAAAAGATATGGCCACACCAAAACCATGCCAGGTCGAAATTACGGCAAACAATTAATAAGATTAAATTTAAACATTAGTAGAAGGAAATGAACGGTGAAAAAAAAACAATTACATCTAAAAACTATTAATGCAAGTCGTTTTAAAACTGGACGGATCTTACATGGATTAAAAAAAAAGGGACAAACCCAAGCTTGCCAAAGGAAAATAAATAATAATTTAAACGTGAAATAAACTAGAAATGTGTCTCCAGGAGATACGACGAAAAGATAACAAGGTTCAAATAAATCAGGACACGAAATTAAAACAGGAAAAAAAATTTAGGCCATTAAACAAATGAGGAACAGAAATAAAACATTACTATAAGAAGATATCGGAGCTCCATAACAATAATATAAAAGAAAATTTAACTGAAAACGTACCTTATTTCCTTCCTAAGTGGAGACACAAAGAACAAAAAAACTAACACCTTTTAAATGATTTAAAATACATGAACTGCCTCAAAATGGCCACGAGAGCACACGCGCCGTTTTCGATCACCCATGAAGCTTCTCTTCTTTTAGCCAGTCAAACTAAATATACCACAGTTCATCTTCACGGCGAAAAGACGAAACTAAATCCTTAGGAGCACAGGCGTTTCCTTTTCTTGAATATATGCATATTTGGTAGAGGATGGGGGAGGCAACTGCCCCCCCCCCCCATCAGCGGTGACACCTTTTACGACCAAGTCCTTCTTGATTCTCTCCGGGACAGCTAATGGATTCCACAAAAATGGCGGAGAATCGCTCGTCATTTATCGAACTGTCTTCATGTAAATAAATATTGTCCAATCACGAAGTGACACATCAAAACAACAATGTCATTAATAAGTTCATAATTTGGCGGTATCATGAATGCACTAGCATTTGTTTGAAGACGAAGAATGTGATTGTCTTTTAATTATGTCATGCGTATATAGAGTTTATAAGGCGAAGCCCACACCACCTATTGGGGAGAAACAGGAACTATTTGTATCTTTGCAAAGTCCGACTGCAGCTACCATCTTGTGGTGACCGGCAGTACTGAGCGACCAAGCGGACGATTCAAAACTTCATGAACAGCGTCCCTGATTAAATACATGTTTGAAATGGAAGAGACGTGCCCTTGCACGTATCAGTTTCCATTTGCTTGGTTTATCATCCGACTTAATTGATCCTCTTGAAGTTTTGGATAATTCATTGGTAAATTTGTCTGAGGGAAATTATCAATAATTGCTGACATTTCGAGAGAAGTAATGGGAAGACCATGGAGCTTTATCATTTTTAAAATAGATATTTTGCAAGTTTGGCAAGTGAACTGGTAATCGCACGATAGAATGTGACTCTTCATGCATGTCAAATGAAAATATCCTGAATGCGGCTTCTGTTGGACCAACATATCTAGCATTTAGGAAAGCAGTAATTTCATCGTAGTTCAACGTTTCGCCTTCAGGACATATTTTAACAATGCATCAGTCATGACCTTTATACACACATACTTGTGGATTTTAATATATAAGATATTTGTGGATGTATTTAACACTCCGAACACTTGAGCATATTTCAACATTAATATGAGCTTGCACGTAAAGTAAAAGAAATGGATTGTAGGGAACAATGAATCGACTTCAATGTCAATGCGTCGAATTGTTTTTATAATAATCCGTCCATTATTTCTTCTCCTATACGAAGGATAACCATTGGCATTATATTTGGTCTCTTCCTGAAATTGTTTAGGGAAATCTTTCTTACATACGCCATCTTTCATACAGACTGAAGCAGGATTCAAAGATCCGCGAGGACCATGTACCATATGGCGCCTTACCAACTCGTATAGCGCTTCATCCTCGAGATCTGGTATTTCGGCTGACACCACACTGTCAATGTCAGAAATTTCTCGAAACTTACAGTCTTCCGTTAATGTTAAGTGTAAATGGATGTGCGGGAGACCTCGTTTTTGAAATTCCACTGTATATAGATATGCTTTTACCGAAAATTTCCTTAACATTAATCAATCTTAGCAATTCCTTTACTTTGCAAAGGAAAACTCTCACTTCAATATCAGGTCTATTATTAGCCGTTTCCCAGAGATGAATGCTGTTAAGAATTTCTGGCCAGCCCGAATGATAGGAAAACGTAATGAATAAATCTGGCTTTCCAAACTTCCTCACTTTCATTCATAATGTTGAATTTTGGGCTTATGCCGTGTTTTATTATATTGCAATTCGACGCGTTTCGAAAGAAACCATGTCTTTCATCGTCAGGAATAATCTGGAATACGACAATGTTGCTAAGAGAAAGCAACGAAGAACATATAGAAGGTGCCCAAAGATGGACGCCATTATAGCCCCATGTTAGGGACAACGGAAAGCAGCAGTGGATTACTTTCTCAGGGTTCTGATAATAGGTAGCCAGGATTCACTGAGATTGTAGCCGGTGTCGCGGTTGAAATTATCTGGGTGTTTACGTATTTCAACCGCCTCCCTGATGATTCTGGGACGATATTGCTTTATACGGGCAAGAACATCCACCCCTTGGAACATGACATCATGGCCAGGTGTTAAAGCATGATCGGCAACAGCTGATTTATCAGGTTGAATGAGCCTGATACATCTATTATGTTCCTTAATGCGAGTGCATATTGTTCTCGAAGTCTGCCCGATGTAAACCTTGCCACAAGTACAGGGAACTCTGTAGATACCCGGTTGTTGCAATTTAGGCAAACTGTCCTTAGTTGGTCGCAGGAGTTGCCTAATCTTAACAGAAGTTCCAAATACAGTCCGTATGTTGTATCGACGTAGGATTTTAGCAATACGATCCGTTGTGTTATGTATGTACGGAAGGTAAGCAGTTCCTCTTACATCTCTTTTCTCAACTGACGTCCTATTATTATTTGTTGGTTTCAGAACCGTAGAAATCAAAGCCTTGCTATAACCGTTGCTCTCAAAGGTGGTTCGCAGGGTGTTAATTTCTTCTTGTAAAGAAGACACTTCACAAATCCTCCTAGCCCTGGTAGTTAGAGTTGTAAGGATACCATGTTTCTGGGCAGGGTGATGGTGAGAACTTGCGTGGAGATATCTATTGGTGTGTGTTGGCTTACGAAAAACGCTGTGTCCTAAAGATCCATCCTCTTTCTTGGTGACGAGAACATCTAAAAAAGGTATTTTGCCGTCAGATTCCTTTTCCATGGTGAAACAAATAGAAGGGTGCTGGAGATTAAGGTGATCCAGGAAATGGCTAAGATTTTCCTCACCTTCCGTCCAAACAACGAACGTGTCATCCACATAACGCCACCAAATCTTCGGTTTGAAAGGAGCCGACGACAAAGCTTTCTCTTCAAAGTTCTCCATGAAGAAATTAGCCACAACAGGAGAGAGAGGACTACCCATGGCCACACCATCAGTCTGCTCATAAAAATTCCCATTCCATAGAAAGTAGGAGGAGGTCATGCAGTGATAAAAAAGTCTTGTGATGTCTTCAGGAAAAAAGCCATTAATGAGAGACATAACACCATCAATAGGTACTCTCGTAAACAGAGACACCACGTCGAGACTCACTAGAATATCACCCGGCTGAAGTGTTATAGCTTTTAACTTTTCCACGAAGTGTGTGGAATCCTTAATGTACGAAGGCGTGTTACCCAGAAGTGGCTGAAGTAGTCTTTTGGAAAGGGCATATGTAGGAGAACCAATCGTACTAACAATAGGTCTAAGAGGAACATCTTCCTTATGTATTTTAGGAAGACCATAGAGTCTCGGAGGAATAGCATCCCCTGGAAGGAGAGTCTTCGCTGCATCCGCTGGAATAGATGATTGCTTGATCAATTTGACGGTGACATTTGAGTAGCGAGTAGTAGGATCACGACTATTAATCCTATATACAGGATCTGATAACTTTCGCCATCCTATCCTGATATTTTTGCAATATTTTCCTTGGGCTACCTGTAAAAGAAGATGGCAAAACTACAATACGACCGACTCGGAGATTTTCATATTCTGCTCGTACATGCAAGGCGTCTGCTAAACCGGCACATGTAACAACTCGTAACTTCGTTTGTTGATGACGTAGGCCTATATATTTTAACCGGTCACCTTCCATACGACAGTAGTAATCCACAAATAAATATCCATTTTGCAAACTTGAGCAGCGACAACTAACTCTACATGACCTCCATGAACACCATTCATAGACATATACATTTTGTAATCATCGCTCGAATTGATAGCAGTTTCGTACATATCGCTGTTGCCAACAATAAAGGAAGAATAATTATTCCACTTGTCTGTAACATGTTTTACAATTCGCTTTCTAACATGTGTAAATAAACTCTGATTGTTGTACTCACAATATGCCAATGACCTGAACAGACAATTACCGTCACCTTTAATCTTTATAACATTTGTAATTGAGTGTCGCCTCTCATTCATCATAATATGATTCATTGTATTGATTGAGCACACAACCTATAAGGACGAATGATGAAACGAAAAGAAGAGAGTTTGTAGCTGGTGAGACCAACGACTATATAACAGAAAGATCGGATACACAATACAAAATGGAGATACCAACATCCGACTGTAGCGGCATCTTGGACCATTGTATCAAATTTCTTTGTGAATTTGTTAATGTAGCGGCATCTTCGTGAAATTAGTTGTCTTTCGCATACAGTATTTGTTGTCATTCAAACAGATGTTGACATGACAGTGTCATTAGCAAAATTGTGCATGAGCATTTCAGTCTCAAAGTAATCCATTCTTTGAGAAGTTTTAATAAAATTATGTGCACAGAATCCCCTTCTACTTATTGTATGGAACAGGTAGAAATTAACGATATCATGTATGGATACATGCAACGTTAGCGCCCGAGTGGAGCAGGTAGAAGTTAACGATATCATGAAGTAATTAGGGAACTCTCTGTTAATATCAAGTTAGATTTATTATTTGGGCGGCGGTGAATATCATGATATGGTGTTGTCGTTGTCGCCTAGCGACAATATGTCCGTCAAGTCATTCGAATATTCCATTTTCGTGAGACCTTGAAGGAAGTAATATTCGCTATTATTTTAGTACTCTAGTGATTTAATCAAGTGAGGTGGGTATCAATCGACGGTGCTTGACGGGCATTACATTTTAAGACAACACATGTCGTCGTAGCGCAAATACTTCCCGAGATATTTCAGCTATAGTAAAGGGTGAAATTTTTTGAAAACTATTTTTATATATAAGATATACACTAACCTGAAAAAACAAGTTATTATTCCAAACTAACACTCTTTTATGTACACAATGGGTTACCTACTTAATTGGATGACATGTTTTGAATGTCAAGCGTTCATCTTCAGATCCTGTTCACTACCTCTGTCTGTTCTGCAATGCACTGCTTTTTCCACCAGAAACTTTTAAACTGGTGAGCAAACTGCTGTCTCCATGTGACCAAATCGTTGTAAATACCTTCATACTGGGGAGCGATAGAGCAGTGGCGAAGCTGGCTTCCACGAACCCAGGCAGACTTGGTTTGATTCCCGGTTAGTGCATGTGAGATTTTTTAGGGCAAATTTTATGTCTGATGGGTTTGAGTTTGTGTTAAAAGGACGTAGCGTGGCTTATGGTCATGAGATTACGAGTCATGCTAAAGTACAAGCTCCCTTACATTATTTTTAACACTCTTCTTAGAATTGGTAAAATGTCCGACGGCATTAATTCTGCCATTTTGATGCAAAATAAATTTTTTAAATAATATGAAATTAGTTGTACAGTAAATATATGTTCAAGGCTCCCTTTCCCATGAATATGTTCTTTGACTTGGTGCTGCATTGCTACAAAACTTTTCTCAAACATATACTTTTTTTTTCCTCCATCATTTATATGGTAAATCCTCCATTATCAATTATATGTAATATGTTGGTAAGTAGTTATGCCAGTGGTATTAAAGTCTGTTGAAATGTGATATAGATAAACCAAACAGACAGGCTGCACAGTCCCTCTTAGAAGATGTCTGTCCTGCTGTCATCTCGAAAACTCTGTGGATACTTAAATGTCCCGCTTTCGTTGAAAGTCATTTATCAATGCATTTTTCTCGCAACTGTTGATATCTTGGTTTTCGTTTTATAAATATTTCCAACTTGCTGATCATGAAACACAAACGATAGAAGACAGATGTATATCTATGTCATAATTAGCTATTGGGGTTTTAAGGGGCGGAACAACGAGGTCATTTGCCCCTTATCTATGACATACAGATTTTTTTTGTCCGTATTGAGTATATTAACAATATAATATTCTCTTCCACTTTATAATACAAGTTTCATTGTAAAGTGGAAGTCAATTATATTGATAGAAGACTGTACAGCATTTTCCAACTCTTGTTAACCTTTTAAGCTCGTATATCAGGAATATTCTGACATCACGATTTCCTGTTGCGCTCGTATGTTGGAAGCCTTCTGATGTGGCGACATTCTGGTTACTCTAAGATGAACATGTTTGAACGGCAGCTAGTGAATCTCGAACAATATTTACATTAACTTGAGATAATCCATGGCCTTCTAACAGGGTGTCTACCGGTAACAAATGTAATAAAAAAGTAGCAAATTTTACAAACAGGTAAAATAAATTGAAGCTATTTTTTCGGTCTGGATAGTTCGAGGTAACGAAAATTCGCTGCGGTTGGTTTAAATCATTTAAACTCGCGCCGCTAGACTCACAGATTGTGATCGAGCGAGTTTACACAAGCGCCGCCGATTGCTTAATAAAGCTATATTTTTCCGTGCCCAACCTCAAGGACAATGATAATTTCGTCAAATGACTAAAAGTGACACCAATTGTGTAAATCACTATGTTTCTCAGTGTTCTACCATGAAGACTATGGGAATCTCTTGAACTGGCTGAGAGCACCGCCAGTCGCGTAACATCTCAATATTTCTCCGTACTTGACTGTTCTTTGTTGTTTGAGTCTTCAGTCTTTTGACGGTTTGATGCAGATCTCCATGCCTCCCTGTCCTGAACTACGAGGACAGAAATCAGTTATGATCACGCAATGTTACGTGTATTTCTGCTCGCCGTGGTGATGAAGGACATCTCGTCAAACGGCCGAGAGCAGACCAACTTCTTGTATACAAGACGACATATTGCCTGAAAAGACTTATTTGATATTAAATATCTATTATTTATTTAATTTTTATAACACCGCAAAGTGAATTTTATTTATCGCTTTAGACACAGTTCACTGTTGCTTTTTTTTTTTTTTTTTTCACTGCGTGATGAGCTTCTATGCTTGCAGACCGCAGAATTAGAAGATAACTAAAAGGTAACTAAAAAGTATTTAATTTTTTCTTTATCCTAACAGTAGATACCCTGTTTGAACATAGTTCTTATGTTGCTTTGGGCAGGAAACCCGCAGATATATTTTGACCTCTGTGTTTACTGTACAGTGGGAAGGTGCAAAAATGGCTGTCCCTGTATTAGTGTGATTGTGTAGTATTATCTTGAAGACCTTTGGAGCTTGGTTCGGTAAGTGCATATCAGGAGGTTCAGAAATATCCAGTGAATCTGAAGTCTCAAAAGGTTTTGGTTCATGACACGATGGCAGGTCTGACTGGGTAACCCGCAAGCCACTCGTGCCGATTTTATAAAATTCATGCGTGCTTAGACTTCAAATTTCCAACCTCCACCCGGCTACTCGCTTTCAACATCGATGGACATTTTAATGAACGAAACATTGAAAGATATGGGACACAAAAGGTATGCTAGTAACAGATAGTAATAGTCATACATTTCCAGAAAAATAGAACTAGTTGTGGTATGTTACCAACTGAACAAATTCGATTGCTAAGGGTTCATGTGTTTGCAGCTTGCAAATTAAAAGCATTGATTCTGAATCGGTTTAAATTATTTCGGGGAGCTTTATGGTGCAGTGGCTTTGCTGCTCGTCTTTCTGGGTAGCAGGGATTTGAGTCAGAGACAAGGGGGTGGCATATTTACCTGCAAGGTAACGTATCATCTGGCATTAAATCTTAAATCAACACCCAAATGAGCCAAGTTGGCTCTAGTTACCCTAAACAAATATGGATAAGCTGCAGACAGTGTTGCCTAACTATGTGCCATGATAAAGAACCTTCCACTAATTACACTTGTGTGTAGCTAAATTATAGGTTAGATTGGAACAACTTTCTTAGGTTCCAACGTTCGTCGCCAGGAGCCGACTGCGGTGGCATCTAGTAACCAAGTTCAGAACTAGTTGCTTGTTGATGGTGGCGTTTGGTAGCAAAAGTTGGATTTACTTGAAAATTAAATTTCTGCAGTCCTTACTTGAATTAAAACAGATAACACACCAAAGTTCTAGTTTGGCGCTTGTTGCTGAAGTGTATCACAGCAATAGTAGCTACACCTTTGTACATTAGTACATTGTATCTGTCTTGCAGCATTGTAGATTTTAAATTATATAGTTCTCTTTTCGGGTGCTTAATGCTTTAGTATTCACAGCAATAGTAGCTACACCTTTGTACATTAGTTGGTGGAAGGAGACTGTTGATGAGATCATCGTATCTGTCTTGCAGCATTGTAGATATTAAATTAAACGGTTCTCTTTTCGGGTGCTTAATGCTTTAGTATTTATCAGTAATAGATGCCACACTTTCTAAGTTTTTCCTGTGTTATTTTTTGTTTTCAGAGGTCGGAGACCATTTGTGGGTGTCGTTCTGGGTTTGGTAGTGTTTTGTAGAACTATTTTGTCTTGCCTATTTGGATCTGATGATGCTTACTTGGCAAGTGAAACATGTCATCCTATAGTTTTTCCCTCTTCTGTAGTCCATAGCAAATATATATTTATATATTTTTAATCACATGTAATTTTTGCAGGTTATTATTTCGCATGTCCCAGTAGTTGGGATTATATTGTGTTGACTGATTTGAAAGTTGCAATATCAATTGATAGTTTTACCAGAGTGTAAACTTCAAAAAGTGTACAAGGAGAATGTTTTTGTGATTTTAGAGAAATGTCTCCTAGTTTGGTTCAACCATCATAGTGCAGCAAACATCCCTATAGATAATGGCAATTCATTATGCATAATAACTTCTATAGCTGACTAGTTTACAGTTTCTGGTTGCAGAGGTCTTTAGTAGCGGAGGGTCATCAGCAGGCACAGGTTTTGTGGTGAGGCTAACTGTATTGATGAGGGAACCATTTTCCAATGGAAAGAACTACTAATGAAAATTGTGTTTTGGATGAGTACGATTCTCCAAAAACTGGGTTGTTTCCAGAAAAGACACTTGGATGAAAATAGTTCTTTGTTGGAGGGTAAGAGATAAGTTTTTGAAAACGTCCAAGTGCTTATAGCCATGCTTAGGTGAATTATATAATTTTGACAAATGTATATATCAATTGATAAATGTTTTTTTCTTTTTCTTAAAGGTGATCGGAATATTACTGAGCAGGAAACTAAAAATAAAAGGTCTTTTTTTCCCGCCCCAACTGTCAGATGACATTACTAAAACAAGTTTATGTATGAGTCCTGTGTACATTTGCCTCATTTATACAGAATATTGCTGTTCCCCATGAAAAATATATAGCTGTGGTCTATTGTAGATGGGAATCACTAGAGATACGGGAAAATCGCAATTGCGATAAAAGCGTATTTTCCTTTTTTCTCGTTTTTTCAACTATTTGGTAACTATTATAACTATGTATACCCAGAATTTGCGAAACTGAATGTGCAATAAAGTGCGATAACTAAGGGTTCTTGCGAATTATTCCCATAAATGCAATAAATGCGAAAAGTGCCCAATTTACCGAAAAATGTTGGATATTAGTTTTCGTTACATTTTCGCGCTGAAACTTTGAATTTTGCGACTTCCTAGCAATGGAAATATCGGCTAAATAATCGATATGTACGAACATCGATTATTGTCGTGAAAACAATCGAATACGTTAAAAATCAATTTGAAAATGGCTGCCGATGGCTGCTGTTATTGCCGCATAATATCCACTGTTTATCACCAAAAAACAATGTTTTTGGAGACATTATTTCGTAGTTTCATTTGGTTGCGGTAATGAAAGGAATATTCCAATCGTTTGTATCGATTCTTTTTTTAAATTGGAGCAATAAGGTTATCCTTATATTGGTTTATATAGTGCCGGCCCTCATTTCGAGCATTTGACCATTATAAATACAACTGTAACCATGTATCGTGATATGAATAGATAATGTTTTTAGGCGTTCTCCTCGCTTTGGGGAATGTTGTATAATATGATGAAAGTATTCTCTGAACTGTGTAAGTTATAGGTTATGTTACATTTCGTCCGGCGATTTCTCCTTGAATTCGGATACTGTTTTACAGATTGTCAGTCATGAGTTACAAAAAGGTATATCAGTAATTTCGTGTTTGCATATTCTGTTTAACTTAAGAAAACCTTTGAGACTGATGTGATCATTTAAATCTTTGGAGTAACCTAGATATGAAAGATGCGCAAAAACGTTCACAGGATTGTCAACATTCGTCTATAGAGTACAAGTTGCATTGGCAGCAGTGTTAAGTCTCCTTTTATGTGTGTTTTTCTACTAAGGGAGTGTTAGAAGTACTAAAATCCCAATATCAGTATTAAAGAAATGTAGAAACTTGACACCATGCATATTTCAGAAATGTGAGATTTCTGGAAATAAAGGCATCAGCCTGGCTACTTGGCAAGGATTGAGCTAAAGTGCTATCGGTTTGTTGTATGACACAAGACAAGGGCTCCTGAGCTATGCTGAGAAGATCCAAAGGTTATGTTCTCATTATTCAATCAACAATATCAGGTGCTGTGCAGCAACTCCAATTACCCTGAGCTGCTGGTGTTATTGGTACGGTGCTAACTCCACAAGCGTGATGGAGAGAACGTTGAGGGCCGGTGGAGAGTTGTATTACTTCACAAGGTGCTGATTGTTAGAATAAAGCGAGCTGTGGTCAGGGGTCAATGCTCGTCTTGTGAAGTATACCGTGTGGCAGGAGGAATAACGACAATACCGGGCTGTCTTGAACTCTGTGGACGAATTGGTTCAAATTCTGTGAGATGTCTATGAAATCGCTTTGAGTGGTTTCCCTACTAACTCCTTGCCAAGTTCCATTCATTTATCTTAATAACTTGTCTGATGAGGTTGGATTCAAGAAGTGCCATTTGACCATTAAACCACCCAGCAAATAGAAATTCAATGCACCTCTTCCCTGGCCCTCATTGAAAAGGAAATAATGAGGGAGTAGACGTACATTTCATTATTTAGTTAATTATCCGTTGTATGGTGTTTACTTGAAGTTAAGTAAATGTATGATTCACATTGTTATATTAAATGCTTAAATGCCGTTTATCAGAAACACCCATATTTCCAATCCTGTGCATGTTTGAATTAGTTTCCCTGCATATTAATTTTGAACCTATTAAATTTGTATCGTAGCTAGTGATGAACTTTTAAATGCTACAAAATGCTAATTTTTAAATTTCAAAATGCTCCAAAATGCTATTTTTCAAAATGAAAGTGCTACAAAATCAATTTCAAAATGCTATTTTCTCGTATCTTTAGGAATCACATTATCTGGAAAACTGAAGGACAGTTAGGTGCGGCCTTATGGACACCGTATGAATATCTTGTATGTTTTTCTAGTTTAGCTAAGGCTTGCCGGACGTCTTATGGATACGATTTGTGTTTTTCCAGTTCAGTGCTTGGTATAAGAACTCTGCCCTAAATATTTGCACATTCTACTTTTAGAACGAGGCTGCTGACCAGAAGAACAAGGAAAAGGAAGTCAAGAGTGACATTTGGAAAGTGAAAAACCCCACTGGGAGTGGTGGTCAACTGAAACTGTGCATAGTTCGACCCCAGGAACCGTCAGAGCGCAGTCCGCGGAGACGGAAAAGGTAAGTGGGCTGTAGTCTTCCAAATGTACTGTGTTGAAATTAAAACGTCTTGAAATTGTTAGGCTAGGTGTTAACTCGAAACTGGAATCGTCCTATTTGCTCATCAGATGTTCTAATCTGTAAGCCCAAGATAATACAATAATAGTAAAATATAATCTAGAGCTGCATTTTGTACCTCTTTCCAACAGGATTCAAAAAAATATATTTTGTCAATGTTGTAAGGATTGTTAGGGTCAAAGTCCATTTGGAGACATTATGACAGCCATTGCAATGACAACAGAATATCAGGCAGAGTCCACACCCAGAGTCCGAGTGTATATGATCTTGATGTCGCCAAGCCCCAGTATGAATCAACAACTCATTAGGAGATTTGGATTATTTGATTGCTATATTTGGGAGGAATCAATGAGTTACGACAAGTGCTTACTCTACTGAGGTATGTGTCATTTTACTAGTGTTGATAAATAGTTTCCATATATCCACATATGAGCTGCCATTGCAGAAAAGCCACACCCCTAATTTATTACCAGGGTGTCTACCGGTAACGAAAGTAACGAAAAAGTAACAAATTTTACAAATGAGTAACGAAAGTAACGAAAAAATAACGAATTTTACAAACGGGTAACGAAACGGCGGGTTGAATCATTTAAACTCTCGCTGCTACGCTCAGAGATTGCGATGGAGTGAGTTTCACGCAAGCGGCGCCGTGCCTATTGCATAGTACTGCGCCCCGAATTCACCAATCAGTTCCTATATCTAGAGCCCTGCGCGGATATCCGCGGATAGACCCGCGGATATCCGCAACATTTTTCGCTATGCGGATATACTTTGCATGGCTTTGCGGATAGCGGATAAGCCGCGGGTAATGTTTGGAGTAAATTTGCGGATAGTTTTTAGAATACGATCCGAACTTGTTGAATATCATGGGAAAAGTTGGGTAATTGTGCGCAGCGGGTAATTTTGCGCATCTATGTTTTTTGAGTTGGTAGTACAACTAACAACTCAGTTCACTGCTACCCTAAAACTGTCATCGTTTCTATCAGATCAGATACGGACAGTCAGCATGATGGCAGTTGCTATGTGATAACCGGAGGCTTGGATGAAGAAACTTAACACGTTGCATTTTATTTTCTGTAGCCAGCAAATAAGGGATTTAGTGAGTTACCTTTTAAAAGCAGAGTGGGGTAATGGTGCGCAGAACATATATGATACAAGTAAATAAAACGCGACATTAATGGCAAAATATTTCGTGTTTGTTCTCCAGATGCCAAGAAATTATACGCGGAAAACGGAGAAAAACTCCTACCCATCAGAAAATGTGCAGAAAGCTCTACGTGCAATTAGGTATGATGGGAGGAAAATAAGGGAAGTGGGGATAATTTTCAACATTCCCCAGTCAATCCTACGAAAGCAGTTGCTGCAAAATTGTCTTGCTCCACCTCGTCTAGTCCGTAAAGCTGTTTTTACAGACGAAATGGCGTCATAATTATCCGAATACCTTTTGACATTGGCAAAATTATTTTACGGCTTAACGCCCACCAAGCTTGTCAGACGGTTAAAGTTCAAGTTTGCAGAAGAGAATAAGGTTCCCCAAAATTTCCATAAAGTTATAAGTCTAGCA
The DNA here is from genome assembly GCA_946902985.2 of Meconema thalassinum. Lineage (NCBI taxonomy): Eukaryota > Metazoa > Arthropoda > Insecta > Orthoptera > Tettigoniidae > Meconema > Meconema thalassinum. The sequence goes on from OX336393.1 coordinate 88,094,309, forward strand.
GGCAAAGATTGGTTGTGTGAGTTCTTGAAGAGATATCCTGCATTAACGTTGAGACAACCTGAAGGAACAAGCCTAAATAGGATTGCCGCCTTTAATGCTGAAGAAACGAATATATTTTATTCTAATATCCCAAACTGCAGAATTTTAGTATCATTGCATTGTTATGCTATTGTAAAATATATTGCAATATTCTAATATTAATGCTCAGTGCAAGTTTCAGCCAATTCACATTTTATTGGTATGGCTTTGCAACACTCATCCCATACGCATAATTTCCCTGCAGGGTGGGTAATCGTGCGCAAATGCATATTTGCGAGATTTCGAATTATAGTCCACCAAATTTATTTTTGAATTAAATTTGTTTCTGCGCATCGAATATAGAGTTACTCAGGCTCCCTTATTCATAACTGCAGCTGTTTTATCTATTATGAGACCATCACAAGACCGATTCTTGCTTAAGTGAGCACAATTCCCCCACTCTCCCTTACTAGGACCCGGATGTTTATGACATATCATATTTTACCGTTATATTTTTTCATGACAAATGTAAGATGATGATTTAGGCTAATCCCATTCAAATTATGTCATTAAGCACAATCAACACTCCCAACTGAAAAGGGTTGCAATTCTGGCTGTCTAGCAGGCATAGCACATAGCACATGAGATACAGTACATAGCCTATGGGTTCGACTTTCTTCTCAAATGTCTAAAAGATAAAGTGTAAAGCAACACATTGAAAATATCATTGTAATGCCAGTAGATTCGGATAACAAACGTGTGGATAAAAGTCGCTTGGATGCCGGGCGGATGCGGATAACGGTCGTGCGGATGCGGGGCGGATGCGGATAACAGTCGTTCGGATGCGGGGCGGATGCGGATAACAGCCATGCGGGGCGGATGCGGATAACGTTTTGTCTATCCGCGCAGGGCTCTACCTATATCCGCTGCACTGTCAAGGATTGCAGACACGTAGCTACCCAGCTCACAAACTTACCATTGTCTGCTAAGTAAAAATTGGGAATTCCAGGAACACACAGGGTAGATCTATAAAAGAAAATAGTACTACCAGCGTAGGTACAAATTTCTACTAGCATTTACATTTAAGCAAATCGAGAAACTCCAATCTCGAGGGGTGATAAGGTCTGTCTATAGTGAGCGCCTGTATCTTACCTAGCAGTACTATTTTCGGCGATGACAAAATGAAAACGATGTCAGCTAAGATAAAAATATAAAAGATAAAATAAAAATTGCCTAATTCGCTAAAGAGCGCCAGCCGTTTATTGTGCTAAGAAAATACACACATATCCTGACTGCATATCTATCATTAGTGTCTACTTGACACTGCAAGAAATAAAAACTCAAAATAAACCAAAAAACGTGGCACTAATACAACATGTCCTGAAAATAAAGATTGGAGAATTCGGTACTCCACTGAAATATGAGAAAATTATGAAGCGGCGTGATTTCAAACATTACCCTATATTATACATTGCGTTTCATATTTGAACCGTAGTTCCACATCTAAATACAGTGCACTCTCGTTAATTCGTGGTAATTAATGCACGAACTTCCGCGAATTATCGAAAACCACGAATTATCCGCAGTTATTTTGTTAAGCCTAGGAAAAACAAACCTATTGGTTAAAATATTGAAATAGGCTTGAACACGCGAAATAATAATTTTAACTCTTGATTGTAGTGTCTTATACGACATGCTAGGCTACTGGTAGGCCTATGTGGATTATGCCTACATTAATATATTAAAAAAAAGCCGTCATTACTTTTTGTTTCTTAGATCGTTTATTCTATTTTTCGATTGCACATTTCCGAAGAAAATATTATATGAAAACGAAAATTCATCTCCTTTTTCTATATAAAATATAAGTGTGACTAGAGACACTATCTTGACTGTGGTGGGAAACTTTCTGGATTTCCGTTGCATCACTCCCGCACTCTAAATCTACTGGATTTCTGTTTTCATCACCAACAGTCAAATTCCATGCTATTTCTTCTTTGCTTTTCTGTAGTAAGTCATAATCGTTTTTATCGACGTCTAACTTGCCCCTTTCGAAATATCGTCGTTACAAAAGTCGGCAAGGGCTTGCTTTTGTACGAGCGGAGTAGCGGTACTTTCCTCCCGACTAGTTGACTGCATGAAGAGCATCGAACAAACACACTCTCGATGTCGTGCGCGTTTGCGTCATTACGCAATAATCGCTGTTTACAATACGCTGCCCGCGCATCCACCCTTCACAACTCACAGATCAGCGACCTTGGAGCGTGGCTGTTGGGAAAGGGAGGGTAGGTTCCGAGTGAAAGTGCATTCCTCTTGTATTGTTTGGGCTTCAAAGACATAGGAAATCTGTGCTATACCACTCGCGGCAACATGCGCTTAAGTTTCGAAGATTGCGCAATTAGGCCTACTGTTGCATCGTAGAGAAACGCAGTTCAGTCTTCCCTAGTCTCAATGATTTCGTCTTTACGCATTGCGTCGCATCAAAATTATTTTACATGACAGAGAGATTGCTTAACTTAGCGTGATGATTAGTTGCTGTGAGAATTCCCAATTTAAAAAATACTCACGGAGACCCGCGAATTAACCGCAAAACTAATTATCCGCACGCGAATTATCGGGAGTGCACTGTATGTAAGATCAAAATTTACTCAGTATTAAATATATATCCATATGTACAATGATTCGTGATTCGCACAAATATTCACTTAACTGCGTTGAAGTGATTTAATTACCTATAATATAAACGAGTCTTTACAACTCAAACTTCCGTAACAAACACCGTAACTCTATCGGTTGAAAGTATAAATACTAGTCTGAATCAAGAGAACATAGGTGACAAACATTTTAAGTTCAGCACTGTTCTTACTTTGTCTTCTCCCATTTGATCATTAAATCTCGAAAAATTCCTGAAATTCTTTGCTCGGCTTACATTTTCTTTGATAAACGTGAATATTCGAAGTGCATGGCATTTGACCTTCATTCCACACTCCTATTCCAAAATTATACAACAATCACATTATTTCTTAAACACCCTGTACAGAACTTGCCTCAAATACAATTAAACAATGTCACATTCGCTGTGATCAAAACTAGGAAACGTGACTCCTCAGTCTCCTTTCGTGAAAATACGTAACTCATTTACGTCTACGATTCCTTTCTTGCACGGTATTCCAAATCTAAACTCCCATTTCAGTGCATTTTCTCAATCAATGCAAAGAAAATTAGTAACTTTATTAAATATCCACGACCATTGTGAATATTGTTCAAGAAACAAACTTGAACAATCTCCTCTATCCTTATACAAAATTTCATCGTGCCTATAACTTCAATTCTGTAATTACTTTCTGTACAGTTACTTTTATGTCACCCTGTGATTTAACTTTCTTAACTCCTTTTCACGTATTTAAATTCAGTTATTACATTCATATTTAACAAATGATATAAGTGTGTCCTCCTTGTTTGTGAATATACTTAAGTCTTAACTATCTTCGTGGAATATTTGTTTAACAAATTTATCTAGGCTTTTTAATGCTCTAAAAGTTTTATTGGACATATATAAAGGTTCTTGAAATACCTTTGTTACTAGGAAATATGGTTTATTACGTTACAGCATAGTTCTACATATCTATCTGTTTCATTACAGTGAATTTGGTATTCATTGATTTAATTATCTATCAAGTATTTGGACTATCTTTTATCAGATTTTGTGTCATGTAACAATCCATTTTTGTTCACAGTTGGTTTAAAATAAATTTCGGACACTCGAATCAACATCTTGAGTTGTCGAAATATTTGACACTTTGTGACATAGCTTTTTGAATATACGGTACTTAAATTGTTCAATATACGTTCCATCGCTGCGCATAAAACAGATTTATTTAATTTAACGCAAGTATCTATAATTCTAAACGATTTTATATTGAAATGATTTAACGTTAACAACTGCAATACGCAAATAAAATTTCGTCCAAATGACGGAAATTTTCAATGAAAATGACTCCTATGAAAATACTGAAATACTGGATTAAAATCTACACAATTTTAAATATACTGACAAAATTAAACGATTGGTCAATTAGGATAAACACAGAACATGACTACAATTCTACCAAATATAAATCAATCTCTTCTCTACCTTGAGTTGGAGACGGTCTCTGATGTAACATGTCTCGTCTGGCAAGCCAAATGTGTGTGTGCACAACGGCCACAGCTGTGCGAACCGGTTGTGACGGGGCCTGCTGGACAGCTCTCACAGTGGGACAAGGTCGGTGACATAACTGGGTTAGCGACCTCTTCGTGTAACAGCAAGTCTCTTCCTCACTCCTTCGCTCATCTCCCGCAAGTTGTCCGGATCTTCTGACGATACCCCTTCACTGCGCCGACATCGCTTCTCAAGGTTGAAATTCGATTGTTCTATAAGAGTCTTTGAGAGTATACTGGATGTATATGAACTCGTGTTAAGAAGTATAGATTTGTTCTGCATTTCTGCGCATCGCGTAGATGTTCAACTGCGCCGTGCATGTTGTGGAATTCTGGATTCAACTCTTCATTTCTGTAGTTTCTACTTCCCTATAATGTGCATCTTAGCACGTAGTCATAATCAGTTTAATGATTACACCTGTACAACTTCCCCGTTGCCAATTCATGAACTGCATTCTGTATATTTCCCAAGTATGAGCTGAATTGTAGGAATAATGAAGCTCTTCTCCTGAAGTGAATCGTTTGCATCTATCTGCGTGAGATATATAATAGCTTCGTATTGAAATACCGAAGTAACAAGCTGTGTTTCAAAATCACTGGTCTATATGCTGTGCTGGTCTTAGTTAGAATGTCCCTTGCTCCGCAAGTCACAGCCTTCTGACTTCACACTGTTCTAGAAACTACTTGTTTCTATACTCACAGTCTTGTCTCGTCTCGATATGAATTTGGAATGAACTGCTCGTCCTTGCCCTCCGAGTACGGCAAGTTCCTCGCTTTTCCTCCCCTCTTGCGGTGTGACGTAGCTCCATAGACTTCCCCTTCACTCAGTGTGTCATCAACCTTGATCACTTCTCCCCCTGCACGACGTTTCTCTCACTTCTCGTGGTGTGACGCATTCTTACAATGTAGGCCTCCCTACATTCAGATAATAAATACACAACCATATTTAAATAGTTCCTTCTTGCCTTCCGTAAATGTTTAATTATTAATGATGCATAGTATTACACTCTATTTCAACTTAGGTTTTCCATGTCTCACAAATTTTTGAGGAATAAGAAATTTTAATTCGTTCTTTTATTTTTCCTGGGTCCCGGTTCATATCCCGTCTGGATCTTTAGTATTGGCCTTAAATAAATTCGGGCGCAGTACTAAGCTATATTTCCCCGTGCCCGACCTCAAGGAAATACATACTGAGGATACCTTAAGTGGTATACATCGGTTCAACGTATATTTTCGGCATCAAGAAGACATAAGTTTCATGTGAAATATTTTTCTGTGTTACTGTATTAGGAAACCTGACATTTCGCGACACGTTTATTCGCGAATACTTCCGAAACTAAAAAGAAATCTCTCATTTCTGTTATTTGGAGACTATGTCAAAAGAAGACCAGAAATAACGCAAAATAATTTAATGTCGCAATCTTGCAAAATGTTACCGTTTCAAAACAAAATGCGAAAACTCTTCGAAATACATGGTCTTTATTTTTGCTTGGCAAGGACATTCTCGCTCGCGCGCTTCGCCAGTGACGGCTCAGTTCCTGTCTGCCGGGCGCGCGTATGTACGTCAGAATACCGTGCTTAAAATCAGTATCATGCATTTTTACTCACTATGTTTACAGCAGATGCTAAAAATGTTCCACATCCGCTGCCAAACGTTACCGGCATCTCCTTATGAAGTTTCTGGTTACTCCGGTTAATTTAGCTTCAGTAAGGAAATAACGACATTTACATCTATTTTTATTGTTTACTGAACCTTTACATTTGAATCTCTTTGCCAGTTGATATATTGCCCGATTTATAGGAATGGGTCTCCCTGGAAATGCCATTCGAAACTTATGTCTTGTTCTAGCACACGTTTTATACGGCACGCACGTATTGTGCAGACCTTCGCTTGACCATGGCCGCCCGTCCCGGCCAATAGCCGGCTGTTTCAGGTTGGCGCACGGTCTCCGGTCGTATTCCTCGGGTATTCCCTCGCCCTTATGTAGACGTGTGAACTCCGAGCTACTGTAATTGGGTGTTTCAGTCTTTCAGTGTTTTATAAAGCTACTGTGTACCGGTACTGTATATCGTATTGTGTAGTGTTTTATTGTGATTGTGTATAGTGCTGTAATGCCTTATGTGAAATGTTCATTACGTGAACGAGTATATCTTCACATCATCATCATCATTTCCCCTTATCCAGCTCCTGCCGGGTCGGGGTATTTATGGCACTTCTCCACTTTCCTCTGTCCTTCCACCATTCTTCTTCCACGATCTTGTCCCAGTCCAGATTTCTTTTTCTTACGCTGTTCTTCACTGAATCAATCCACCTTGTTCTAGGTCTTCCTCTGCTCTCTTACCCTTTCACTTCGCCTCCAGCATCTGTCTTGGTGTTCTATTTTGCTCCATCCTCTTTACATGTCCAAACCACCTTAGTTTATTCTTCTCAATTCTCTCATTTAGTTTTCCCATCCCAACTTCCTTCCTAACATCTTCATTCCTCACTCTGTCTTTCCCATCATACTTCTTATGAATTTCATTTCACTGGCTTGGATTCTACTCTCTTGCCTGCTTGTCAGGGTCCAAGTCTCAGCTGCATAAGTTAATATGGGAACATAGTACACTTTATACATTACCTCCTTGCTTTTCCTTGGTACTTCCTTATCCCAAACCAGTTTTCTTACACTTTGATAGAATGCATTGCTCTGCTGTACTCTCCTGCCAATCTCAATGTCCAACCTGCCAGTTTGCATCAATTCACTTCCTAGGTATTTGAACGTGTCCACAATTTCCAAACTCTGACTTCCAATTTTCACAGTGCCCTTTCCTTGTCTTTCCCCTTTTGTCATCACCATGGTCTTGCTTCTCTCTATACTGATTTTCAGGCCATACTTCTGAATATTTTCGTTCAGTGCATCTAGTTGTTTTTGCACTTCTTCGGTGTTCCTTCCCCAGACCACAATATCATCTACAAATAACAGTAACTTCATTTCTTTATGTCCATATGCTTCGTTTCCTTTACAATTTCATCCATCACCATTATGAACAAGAGAGGTGACAGCACACTCCCCTGTCTTAGTCCAGTCTTGTTCCTAAACCAATCTGTCTTTCCAAATGGGGTCAGTACCCTGCTAACACAGTTGTTGTACATTGCTTGCACCATTTCCAACATTTCTCTTCCCAGTCTCTTCTTAACCATGGTTTCCCATACCTTCTCTCTGGGGACACTATCATATGCCTTTTCTAGATCTATGAAAGTCATGATCAAATCCTCCCCATATTCCCAGTTCTTTTCCATCACCTGCCTCAAGCTAAAGATTGGGTCCACTGTGGATCTTCCACTCCTGAAGCCATACTGTTCCTCTTGCAACTCTCCTTCCACCTTTCTTCTCATTCTTCTTTCTAATATCCTTTCCAGTATTTTTACTGTCTGTTATAAGAGGGTGATCCCTCTACAGTTATCACACACCTTCTTGTCCCCCTTCTTAAACACTGGTATTATTAGCCCTTTCTCCCAGTATTCTGGTACACATTTCCGTTTCCACACACACTTTAGCAGTCGATACAACCATTGCATACCAACAGGTCCAGCAGCCCTTACCATTTCTACACTGATTTCATCCACCCCTGTTGCTTTTCCCATCTTCATTTTCTGTACTGCTAATTCCACCTCCAGCATTGTTATATCATCTTCTGTTATAGAGTCGTCAGGTTGTGTCACTTCCATCTCACCAGTACAATTGCTCACATTCAATAGCTTATCGAAATACTCCTTCCATCGTCCCTTTATCTCTTCTGGGTGTGTTAACAACTCTCCATCTTCCTTTTTCACCAGCTCTGTGGTAACTCTTTCTTTCCTCTTACTTCTTAGAAGCCCATACAGCGTCCTTTTACTGCCACTTACATCTGTTTCCATTCTTCGTGTAAATTCTTCCCAACTATTCTTCTTTTTCTTCTCCTACCACTTTCTTACACCTCCGTTTGCTGTCGTGATACATCCTTTTCTTTCTTCTGTTTGATCTCGCTTCCATTCTTTCCATGCAGACTTCTTTTCTTTCACTGCTTTCCTCACTTCCTCATTCCACCTCGGTGTCTCCTTCTCTTTCACTCTTGTTGACGTCCTACCACAAGCACTCTCTGCTGCACCAACAAATGCCTTTTTAAAGTGGGACCATTCCTCTTCTATGTTTTCCACTTCAGCAACTGGGATTTGTTGCTTCAATCACTCCTGAAAATCTTCCTGTACAGTTTTGTCTTTCAATTTCCATACTTTTATTTTACTTCCTCTGATCTCCTTTAGGTTTTCCAATTTTTCCCATCTAAATTTCGCCATCACAGCTCTATGGTCCCCATCAAATGCTTCTCCTGGTAAAGCTGTCACATCTATCAGCTTTCTGCGATTAGTCCTTTCCACCAGAAAGTAGTCAATTACTGATTTTGTTCTTCTATCGCCCCAACCATATCTCGTAATTTTCCTGCTGTTTTTCTTCCAAAACCATGAATTACCCACTATCAGACCATTCCTTTCACAAAAATTTACAAGTTCCTCTCCTTCCCGGTTCTTTTTCCCATATCCATATGGTCCAATGACTTCTTCCTTTCCTTGTCTCTCGTTTCCGACTTCTGCATTCATATCTCACATGATCACCACTTCTACATCTGAAATTACTCTTTCTACATCCTCCAGGAATACTTCAATATCTTCTTCTCTGTTTCCAGTCTGTGGTGCATACACTTGTATGAAGTCCATCACGTCATTTTTCATCTTCATTCTAATCTTGATTATTCTGTTACTCACACACTCGACCACTTCAACATACTCCTCCAGTTGTTTCGAGGTTATCAGTCCCATGCCATTTTTTGCCTCTTGGCCACCACTCCAGAATAATGTATATCCTTTCCTCAATTTCTTCCTTCCTTTACCTTTCCATTTCACTTCACTCAGCCCCATCAATCCAACATTCTCCCTCTCCATGAAGTCTACCACCTCCTCCACCTTGCCTGTCAGGGTCATGACATTCATGATTCCCACTTTCATTTCGGTTACTGGTCGCCCATTTCTCACAGTTCCCCCAGTACCAAAAGAACTGCGCGTCGCCTGCAGGGTACGCCCTAACCTTCTCCGAATCATTTGAAGTGCCTTTTCCATTTTAGGCTATTATTACGATGGGGTCGCCACTCCCAAAGGCATTTTATGAAGCTACTGCCAGCTATTATACAGGCCGCCCCTAACATGGGAAACAGACGCCCTTGCAGCCGCCCCTAACCTGGGAAACAGCCGCTGCCGATTGATGCTGTACTCATACTATCCCCTGAGTACTGGGTTGCCTCTTCCGCAATCTCCACCGTTCCGAAGTCCAATACGTACATAAAGTGCAGGAAATCGTGCGCTAGAACAAGACAAAAGTTTCGAGTGAAATTTCCAGGGAGACCCATTCCTATAAATCGAACATTAAAACAACTGGCTAAGAGATTCAAACGTACAGGCTCGATAAACAATAAAAATAGATGTAAAGGTCGTTATATCCTTACTGAAGCTAAATTAGATGACATTGGCAAACACACGCCACAAAAATCACTGAAGCGTTAGTCACAGGAAACTGGGAAGGCATCAAAATTATTAAAACTTAAACCTTATAAGATAAGCGGAGTTCAAAAATTACAACCGCTAGATGCCGCTAAGAAAGTGAATTTTTGCTATTGGCTTATAGGGAAAGTAGACTCAGGAGAAATTGACCCCAAGTTAATTTTTTTCTGATGAGGCTAATTTCCATTTGCATGGCCATGTAAGCTCTCAAAATAATAGATACAAAACCAGATTTCGTGTATGAACAACCGCTTTATGATCAGAAAATCGGGGTCTGGGTCGCTTTGAATTATAGTCCCGATTTTTTTATGAGGGCACAATTAACAATGTGCGTTATAGAAATTAAATTCTTGACACATTTTTTGATGAACTGACATACGCAGAACGATTTTCGGCATATTTTCAGCAGGATTCTGCCACAGCTCACACAGCTGATGCATCCATTGCTGAATTACGCCGCGTGTTTGGTACAAGGATCATAAGTAAAAATCTGTGGCCCCCTTGTAGCCCAGATTTAACAGCATGTGATTTTTATATGTGGGGCTGTAGTGTCCCGGGGTTAGTTTTTTTTTTTTTTTTAGAATGTTAAAAACAGAGTTTATGGGAACAACCCTCACACACTAGATGAACTTAAAGACAGTATAAGAGTTGCAATTGCATCCATCAGTGCTGAAGAATTTGGTAGAGTAACCGGACTTTTCATAAGGAGATGCCGATTATGTTTGGCAGCGGCTGGGGAACATTTTCTGCATCTACTGTAAACATGGTGAGTAAAAATGCATGATACTGATTTTAAGCACGGTATTCTGTTGTACATACGCACGCCCGGCAGACGGGAACCGAGCCGTCACTGGCGGAGCGCGTGAGCGAGCATGTCCTTGCCCAGCAAAAATAAAGACCCTGTACACGTAACTTGTTTTAAAAATTTGTCTAGTAAATTTGCGTTATCCAGTATGGTTGATTCGAAATTTTATATGTCGATTTTTCCTTCGAACTTTGGTTCCATCGGATATAGGTCTATAATCTAACCGATTATTTCGATAACTTGTATAATTCGTGATTCTCAGTCGAAAGAAAACTTGCCCTCTTGTTGTATTACTTGTACAATCCTCAGAATACTTCGTAATATTTGATACCTACTTCGAACGTTCATCCTCCAAAATTGCATCCACAAGACGGCCGGCTGACCGCACGTCTTGCCTGCGGGAATCTCGTCAGTTGCGTAAAATCATAAAACCCGTCCCCTATCGTGAACTTCCGACCTCGAGGACTGCGGGAATCCTGTCAAAGGTGATTGGGCACCCATCACGAAACCTACTTGCCACTTTTCTCATAACCGTATACTTAAAAGCGTGCGGGGAGGGATAAGCGCATCAACCCACTTAAAATGACAGCCTACATAGCATCGTGATACTAATTCCTCCTCGTGATCCACCCTGAACTGATGAACTCCCAACCACAGTATAGGGACAAAGGGATTCACGGCGCCGACCAAACAACATGTTCATAACTACTCGTGAATTTTAACCTTGCCCAACCTTGAGCTTGCCTCCGCCATTCTGTCAGGACAGATGGACAGGCAGACAATCGTTGAACGGCCGGGTACGGCGACGATTGCATAATATCTCGAGGACAACGTAAAACGGCCGAGAGCGGCAGTGATTGTGATACATCGCGATATTTCTCCGCATTGAATGACGAGGACAACTGGATTCTTGTCAAACGGACAGCCAGTGGCCCCGATTGCGTAATAATGTTATATTTTCTTCCGCCCGACCTTTAGGACAATGGAAATTTTGTTGAATTACTAAAAGTGACACTGATTATCTAAATCGTGATTTTTCTCCGTGTTCTATCGTGAAAACTACGGGAATCTCGTCAAACGGCTGAGACCAGCGCCGATTGTGTAACATCTCGATATTTCTCTGTATTTGACTGTGAAGACAATTCGGTGACGATCGCGTAAATCGCATAAGTATCTTTGTGCCCTACCGCGGGGACGAAAGAAGTCTCGCCAAATGGTCAAGAGCAGAGCAACCTCTTGGTACCGTAATTATAACAACATATTGTTCACAAGACGACATACTGTATTAGCTGAAGCAACTCATTTGATAATAAATATCTAGTATATATTTATTATTTTTAAAATTTTTATAACATCATGTGAATTTTATTTACCTATTTAAAAACACTTCATTGTTGCTTTTCTTCACCTCGTGATGAGCGCCTATGTTTGCAGGCCGCAGACGTATCTTGAATTCAAAGGTAACTAAAATTAACTAAAAGGTAACTAAAAGGTACCTAAAAAGTAACTAATTTTTACTTCATCCTTACAGTAGACACCCTGATTACTGAAAAAATTGCAATAATTTTTGTCTCGCTTTGGAGTAGCACACCAAATGTCCAGTATTTTTATACCACCATGGGATTAACATGAATTTTAACAATTTCTTCAGGACCATAAAATAATTCCGGTTAAGACAGGTTTCCGCTTAATCCATGTTCTTTTAAGGGCATGTTTGACTGTATCATGAAAGGGCACATTTTTCTTCCAAATGGCAAAATTTGAGTATATAGGTTTTCTAAATAACCAGGTGATTTTACATGTTGCAAATATTCAATGGGACCAATGTTTGATTTAAAATTCGAAATACTGGCATTGTGAAATTTTCGAGTCACACAGTTTTGAATTCATAAGGTTTTACTGTACACTCCTATGGAACTATTGTCATGAGTAAATTAGCTATTTTCCAAAAATTTCATAAAGTTTGAACAACAGAAATATAAAAATTTTGTTAAAGGAAACTGATTCAACGGTATTGAATAAAAATAAATTTGTACATTTTTTTGACTCTTTGTGGAAAATGACCCTTTCATTACATTATTCATATCAGTTGATGCGGTAAACCTCACCAAGACGCTGGATAGTGCACACCATTGTAAGGTTCTTATGAACTTCGAACAGTGCCAATGTACTTTTCGAGTTGTGCTCCTTTAATGCAAAAATTGCCTGCTTGGGAGATTAAATTGAATCAGTAACTTTGGTTGGTTCCGTAGGTTATGGGCTGCGACAATGCCATCTTGTAACCCTGTGTACTTCGGGTATGTGTCGAATTTGTCTGTAACACCGGTGTGTTACTTGTGATGGCTGTATTAGTGTGTGTTATCTGTGATTCTAGTAAAGTATTGCAGACGATCATTTTTTCAAGTAGTTCCTACTTTTGCTACCAAATGCTACCGTCCAATACACCTAGCTGCGGACTTGGCTACAAGATGCCATCGCAACCAGGACCTGGCGGCGGATGTTGGAACTAATGTAGCGTTATCAAACTAACCTACTAATTTTAGCTTCCACAAGTGTAGTTAGTGGAAGATTCCTTTCCATGCCATAAATCTATGACATGGGACCGCCGGCTTTACTTCCCCTCCGAAGGAAGGCATACTGAGGGACTTTTAATGCTCTTAAAAAATCCGACGACTTCGGCCAGGTTTGAACCCGCGATCTTGGGCATAGAAGCTGAGCATGCTACCAACTATGCCACCGGAGCTGCAAATAATTAACTTTCTATATAGTGGTTAAAGCAAGATGACTCGCTAGACTATGGTATAGAAAGGTGACTTGAGGTTGTCCACACTACTGTCGGGGAAATAAGTATAGATACTCGAGTTTAGAGGTCAATAAAACCTATACCCTTAGTCTTACATAAGAACAACCTACACCAAAATGTTCCTTGTTTTATTTGTCGTTTAGCGATATAGAGTCAATATTTGCATTGTATCTCGTTAAAATTTTATAGCAGATTGAACAAAAAATGTACCGGTTTTTCTTACCAAGTTTACGGTGCGCTCACTTAGATAGATCATTACGTTAAAAGTATTGATCTGATCGTAACGAAACTTTAATACAACTTAAAGGAACTTATTGTTAACGCGTTTATGAAGTTTTAATCCGATCTGACGTTTCTTAAAATAGTTGTTGTGAATTTTGTAAAACAACTTTTTCTCGGGCCTGAGTGGTCATAGCAGTATGAAATATGGCTTGTTATGATGCTCATAGCAATGCAAGGCTTAACGTAAAACTACATTTTATCTACTTGTGATTATTGATTTTTTATGGATTGATATTTAATAGGACCATTGTGGGCGGCGATAGTACCGTAGCAGCCTGGCAATGTTGCCAGTTGACTACCGTATTTCGATCTCGCTGCGCGCTCGTTCCTACGCACACCAAACTCTGACCTTTGTTCTTCGTTGAGTCAATAGCAGCAACTGTCACTGTCTGTATTACCTATTGTTTGCACATCGATCAAGATGCCAGCTAAACCGCAGTTAACGGAGGGAGGATTTGCCATGATTATAAGTGCAATATGTTTTTTTAGAAGCGAGAGAGAAAGTAATAATGTTAAGAGGGTTTAGCAAAAAGTATCCAAGTGTATTGGAAGGTCGATAGACACGGTGAAGAGATGTGCCGTTGCAATGAAAGATATTCCTCTTCCTCCCAGAGTCCAAAACTATGAAAGTATGACGAAAGCAGAGCTAATTGTTCACGCCAAACCACACTTCAGAGCACCTAAAAAGAAGCTGGAACAGATAATGAAGAATGTTCGTCCTGACGTCGAACTCGTCTGGCTGCCAGTTGCTCATTGTGAGCTAGCCCCATAGAGATGGTTTGGTCCTACGTGAAAAATAAAATAGCTAAAGTGAATATGAGTAACCAGGCGGAGAGAGGCAGATCAATGGAGGTGAAACATTACTGGGAAAAGGATGGGCTAACAGAAGACGTCCACGTTGTGGAGCCACTTGTTATAAACTTAAATGACAGTTCATCTGATTCAGACGGTTAATAAGGGAGCAGTTTTATAATCTTATTATCTCAAAGTGTAAATTACTTCAAACATTTAATCTTATAATAATAGCTTTTCAGCTGACGCACCATTTTTAAACCTGCCAATGGAGGTCCGAAGCCCTCATTAAAAAGGTGTTGGGAAATGTTTAACTTCTTGCGGAAATGAAATACGACAAGTTTCTCTAACTTGTAGGTAAAATTGGCAGAGGATATTAGTGCTGTACATAAGGGACGCATATTTCAGGATATAAAGAGGAATTGAATAGTTAAGTTAAGGCGACACTCCGGAGATAAAAGTCGATATTTTGTTCATTCTGGTGATTTTTTTTTTAATGTCTGAAATTGAAAGGATTGGGTTTCTTCTTTCTTGTCACAAAGTTATTCTGTTGAATTCAAACAATTTATCACCTTAACAATGCTTTGTTTGTCAGTCTGCACATGCAGAAGTGGGCATGGCATCTGCTGAACTGCTTGGTAGATTATTTATGATGTCATTGTCATGTTTTCATTGAATCAAATCAATAGAATATCCCTGTTCTTTGCAATTACGCATCCCGGGGATGGGCCAACAGCCACCCCCTCCCCCCTCCCGCATATATTTCTACAGAATCGAGCTGTAAGATCTACCATGTTTCTGAATGAAGCCTGCAAAGGACTAATATTTCAGTACTTGACTCTACTGTCATTGAGTAACATAGTATGCTTGTATTGGTATTCCTGATGTCACTACAATAATGCCGACAACTATAAGTTTTGTTATTCTTGTATGTTTCTTCTTTCTTGCGAGTTCTGTGGCGTTAGCCAGTCTGTTTACTTTTGTGAAGTTCGTGCCCAAGTAACCTCTTGTAGTTGTGCATCAAGATACTAGACAAGCTTCCAGAATTACCAATATTCTTACAGAAGCTGCTAAGAAACAAAAGGAAGGAAAAACATACGATTCTGGTGACTTATAGGTAATGGATCAGGAAGATAACGTCACTTGGACTTAACTTTAATTTTCCTGCCAATTGAAATTTAACATTTAAATCCCATTTTTCTCCCATAATATTCAGCCAAATGTAACAAAATTTGTATGGTATATGTATCACAGCTATATTAGGGAACCTGCGTATAGAATTCTTCCAAGTAGTAGGGATTTAAAAGCCCCAAATTTTTTAACAAAAAAATTACACAAATTTATTACTATAATATCTCATATAAATTATTTACAGGAAAATCGATATGTAGTTTTTTTTTAAGAAGTATTATCTACCTAATTCCAAATTTCCATTAACATGTCATTTGTAATCTATGAAAAAATTAGAATTAAAAATTGCAAACAAGAAATGTAAAAAAATTATTTTGGAAAACTATTAATTGTATATGAAATAAATGTTTGTGATATCTCTACTTTTGTTTGGGTGACATTCCCACAAAGTTTCGTGAAAATCCATGCATTATGTAGGAAGATAACGCCACTTGAACTTTGCTTTAATTTTCCCGCCAATTGAAATTTTACATTTATATCCCATTTTTCTCCCATAATATTCTGCCAAATGTAACAAAATTTGTATGGTATATGTATCACAGATATATTAGAAAACCTGCGTATGGAATTCTTGATTGCAGAATTTTTTCCAGTAGTAGGGATTTAAAAGTCCAAAATTTTTGAACAAAAAAAACTACACAAATTTAGTACTATAATATCTCATTATATAAATTATTTACAGAAAAATTGATACGTAGTGTTTTTTTAAAGAAGTATTATCTACTAAATTCCAAATTTACATTAACATATCATTTGAAGTTTATGAAAAAAATGGAATTAAAAATTTAAAAAAAATTTTTTTTGGAAAGACTATTAATTGTGTATGAAAAAATGTTTGTGATATCTCTACTTTTGTTTGGGTGACATTCCCACAACGTTTCGTGAAAATCCATGCATTTGGTAAAAAGATGTGTTTATCTCAGGAGTCTCGCCTTAAATAGACGTGAATGATAGTGGTTTTTTTCCCCTTTCTTAGTCGCATTACCCTCCAGGGTTGGCTATTGACGTCAGAAAAGTTGGATGGCGCAGCCACGCGGTAGAATGTTGAAGCTGTAACATTGTGACTGGTAGGTTTATTTTCATGGTGAAGCATTGACGTCGTGATGGAAACAGAAATGAATTTGTCAAATTCGAGGAGGTACTGCTCTGTATACGGTTGCAAATCGTATAAAATGGGTACGAAATCTCTTCACTACTTTCCTGTACAAAAAGTTCAGAGAGAAAGATGGGCTTCGGCGCTGTCAATTGGAAAACATGTTACACGTTACAAGACATGTGCAGTCTGCATTTTTTTGAAGACGACTTCTTTCCACAGCGTAAGCACCGGTACTGTTGATTATTGATAGTTATTGTCTCTAATTTGTATTCACAAGGATTTAGCTACATCAAAAATACTGATAAACTTGTAGCCTAATACTTCTGTGCCGTACATAGAACCGAATGTAATCCGCTCTTCGTAAACTCATTTTAGGGGTTCTTCCGATTGACAATAGTCGAATGGTTAGAAAACTTAAGAAAAATGCTGTTCCTAGCCTTAATTTGCCAGAGAATTTATATTCTTGCCTTTGAACAGCAAGTATGTAGCTCAATATTTGCAATATTGAAGTATGATTAGGCTTAGATTGTGTTTTTGTTTATGATCCTTACTGTTGAATTTAGTTAATTAATGTGTAAAATCTTAGTTTTAAGTACCGGTTTGGTGACCCATCATCCCAGGCAGGCCGGTAACACCTATAATACTCAGGCAGATAGGTCACTTAGCCGTAATTTAGAAGTTATAGTGATGTTAAGTTTACATATGCGGTAATGTAGCAGGAGACCTGATCGGCCTAGGCTATTCTAACTTTAATTAGTTCCCATTTCAGGGTTTTTCAGTTTTGGGTGCTAATAGTTGGTTTGAAAGTTGTACAACAGTAAGGAGAGTATGTTTTGTATAGGTTTTAATTGGTATTATGGTTTATGTCGAGCTGAGGAGTGACTTTGATTTGGCTTAAAGGGTAGTTTTTGATCTGTTCCGTTTGCTTATGACAAGTTCAAATGGAGACTCCAGCTTTGTTAAATATGTGTATTTTAAATATTTGATTAAATATATTGATAAAGAGGATGCCTCCATTTCAACTTGCCTGTGGCAAGAGATTAATAAATTTTTATTCTTGCCTTTGAACAGCAAGTATGTAGGTCAATATTAGCAATATTGAAGTATTTTTTGAGCATCCCAAGTAACGCTTCTTTGAACCCAAAACATTCATGCAAATTCAGGGTTGCTGGATTCAATTTGTTATTAGGGAGTCGTCCTTTGTGTTATGTGAGATATATATATATATATTTATTGTGAAATTAATAAAAACATCGATACCGCTAGGCTCCCAAGTACAGGCTTCATATATGTAACAGCAGACAGTAAATTAACTATCTACAGGTGGGTAATATTTTTAACTGGTAGTAATTAAGCACTGCATTTAAATTCATTATAAAAATATTTCTATCAATGAAAGAAAATATGTAGTATTTTGCCATCATAAATTAGAAGCCATAACAAACGCACACCCTATCACTGTCTTGCTTACTTCTCGTCACTATCTCGCCGCCATATTGCAAACAGCTGACCGTAAGCTCCTCCCCCGTTTCGGACGTCAATTCCCTCGGACTCAGCGATGGATTCCACATTTACCGCCTCCATTTTGAAACTTCGGGATTGGGGATACAACTGGGGTGTGTGACCAGCACCTCGCCCAGGCGGCCTCACCTGCTAAGCAAACAGAGACCTTATGAGTAGAGATAGGAATTTTTCGGTGATTTCAGAGTGAAGAAAGCAGTATTTTAAAGTGGCAAATTCGGTGGTTTCAAGTGCACTTATCGGTACTTTCAAAATGTTAAATTTTAGGTGGGATTTTTTAAAAATCATGGATAACATAACACATTTCAGTCATCCTTCAAAGTATACTTCAGTGAAGAGATCCAAATTCTCTTGTGACAAACGGTGACACATATCACTTAACGTGCTAGTGTAAGCTGAAAAACAAAAGTTCACAGTTAGCGTTTGAACAGGGTATCAAAATTGTTTTCAACACAGATTCTGAGAACTTTGGAAATACAAATGTCATTCCTTGCAAAACTCGAACAATGTCTGTCTTGGTCCTGTCGTGCATCTGCTTCTTGATTAAAGTTTGCAGTTCGTGGTATCCTCTTATGACCTCACTTTCTTCCCGTGTTCCACAGAAGGGCAACGTCTTAATTTTCTTTGCAAGGTCCTCATTGATGTTCATTGGCACTATTTCTGCTGGATCAAACGCACACATTTATAAATCTTGTTCCCAGGGTCAACGGATCTCAGGCTGATTAATATTCTAAGAGCATGGGACCCAGCCTTTACTAAAACTGAATGTATTTTCTCTCTTTTTAACACATTTCCACAACCCTCCAACAGCTCCTTAATGCCGGTAACTTAAGTTTTAGGGCTTGCTGAATTCTCTGTAGATGTCCATCTAGAAGGTGAACAGTCTGATAAGACAGACCTTCTAATAAAGGGATGAGTTCAGTGATGCCTGTGCCAAATTCTTTGAATCTCAAGTATTTCGTCATGTGAAACATTGTTCAAAATCAACACTAGAGTTATCAGCCCCTACTACTTCATTCATAAATTGCACAATATCTTTCAAGTACTCTGACAGGTACACTACAGAATGAAACCAAGAAGACCACCTGGTTAAGACTGGTTCAGGAAACAGTGGCCCATTTGGATATGGATACTTGCCATCTAGATATTCATGTCTGAAAGGCGCACTATATGACGCCACGCGTCGAGTAGTCACTAGGATGAAGGGGCAGGTGACCTTGCTGTTCTGGCCCTTAAATCCTCAATAACTTAGTAACTTATCAGGATGACCGCCTAGATTGATAAAGATCGCTGTGTGCAGAAAGCAAGGTCTGCGCTATCTACCATTAAGTTTCCGATCATTCCGTGTTTGTTGGATGCTCTCCATGCAGTCAAGTCATGAGAGAAAATTACCGCTACTACACTCGCACTAAAACAAGCCTTTATCGGCTTCTGTGACGACGATGTTTCAAATGGGCAAGGTGGTCTCACTACGATGACATCAGGGCAAAACCTGGATGAATGCCAAGATGCAGAAGAAAGTGACATTCTGTACTTAGACTTTGATAAAGACGATCATGGTTTCAGACATGAAAGCGATGAGGGTATTGTACGGAATTTGACTGTCGGTGAGGTAAACTGAGATCCAGTGCATGTCAAGTGAAGGAGTGATGCAACGGAAATCCCGCAAGTTCCCACAGTCAAGCTAGTGCGTCTATAGTCACACTTATCTCTTATATAGAAAATCGAGATGAATTTTCGTTCTCATATATTGTTTTCTTCAGAATTATACAATCTAAAATTAGAAAAAGTAAACTATCTAAGAAACAAAAAGTGATGACAAGTCATTTCTCTTAGTTTTTAATGTTGGTATAGGCCTAATCCACGTAGTGTCTCTTACAATACTATGTTATAAAGTATTATAATTATTTTTTACTGCATGTTCTTAAAATACATTTCAATATTTTAACCAATAGTTTTCTTTTTGCTAGGCTTAAAAACATTACTGCAGATAATTCGCGGCTTTCAAAAATCTGCGGAAATTCGTGCATTAATTGCCGCGAATTATCGGAAGTGCATTATAAAGAAAAAAAAGCTAAAAGTCGCATTCTCATGCGAAATTCGCGAGCTCAAAAACATTTCATTTTCCATTTTTTGGGGTTATTATAACACATTATCACCTGTGTATTACTTCTTTTAAAAATTCGTGAAATTCGCTATTGCGAATTTTTCCTATCCCTACTTATGAGGGATGGGAAGATTGGGAGGGATAGGCAAGGAAGAGGGAATGATGCGGCCGTGGCCTTACGTTAGGTATCATCCCGGCATTTGCCTGGAGACGAAGTGGGAAACCACGAAAACCGCTTCGAGGATGGCTGAGGTGGGAATCGAATCCCCCTCTACTCATTTGGACCACCCAAGGCTGAGTAGACCCCGTTCCAATCCTCATACCACGAACCACGGGCCTCCGGGGTGGCAGCTAAGCACGCTGACCCCTACACCACGGTGGCGAATATATATTATAATATTTGTATTATAATTCGTCAATTTTACTTATGGTTTTTAATTTATTTTAATTGTCATTTTTCAAGTCCTCGTACTGCAGCTCCTTCACCAAGATTGTACTCGTATAAAATAAAATCTTCCTTGTCACGTGAGCGACCCATGGTTTAACCCATAGACATTCACTTTATCTTTCCGTTTCTTTCATATACCGGTACTAGCAGAAGTACCCGTTCTTCGAACGGTCTTTGGTATGAATAACCAGACGTTATCAATTTCGCTACTGTTGCAATAGTTAACGGTTTGTCATTCCTTCAAAAGTTTTATCAGAACGATGTTAGTTTTCTGGGAATATCACACACACTGTTAATTTAAGAGCCTTAAAATGTGGTTTTCGGAGACCCTTTATAGACCCCCGCATTTTGTGTCTCACATTGAGAAGCGCAACATATGCTTTGGTCGTCCTTCTAGAATAATTTTTATATTTCGCCTATTTTAGCAAGTATTTTGAAACTTTTTTTCCCTATACCCACCCTTCTATGAGAAGTACAGTGAAGAGTTATATAAATGATTAGTAAGGCAAACCTTACCTACCTAATTTTACGATGCTCCAAGCATCCGAACACGAGTTATAGGCGTACATAAAGATACACAGAAATACAGACACACAAATCCACGTTTTGCTTGCATCCGTCAAAAAACATACCGAAACGCGTAAAAGAAACAAAATTGAAACTTTAATAATCAAACAATCATATATGTTTATAGATAGGTGTATTTATGCAAGAGCAGAGGCAGCTAGTGGCCATGAGGCAAACTAACTCTATTGACTACAATGTATCACCCAGATGTCCAAATATGGATATATTAACCACACAGTATCAAACAAATTCAAGGGGCAGATGACCTTGTAGTTCCACCCTTTAAAACAACAATAACTAACTCAAACAAAATCATCCTTACGATGTACCCGTTTGTTGACAAAAATGTGCTCTCAAACTAAATTCACCTAACGTGTACTACCTGACGTGAAAATAAAATTGAATACCTCAAATTCCTAAAAAGCCGCAAAAAATACTATTTCAATTCAGGAATTTTTGAAAATAATATTGCTGTTTGGAGATATAATAGACCTTCTGTACAACATATCACACGTGTAAGTCGGGTGAAAGAATTCTGGAGTGCCCCTTGACCCCCTTAAAGCGCATTGATGAATTTTACAGTCTTAGTTGGTTCCATGATAACCTTATAGCCATTTGCAAACTTTCACAGAAATGTAATAAATGGAGTGGTATTGCTTCTTACAGAAAGAGATGGAAAGTTGGATGTCATCTCTTGAGATACTGTTGTCATGGTTACCGGCTTGCATTCCTTGATTAGTTTATTAAATGAAATTAGTTTTCAGGGATTATCTCAGAAACTGTGGGTTATAGGGCCTTAAAATTTAGTTTTCGGGGACACTTTAGGGCCCCCGTGTTTTGTTTCCGACACCGAGGGGCTGAAAATGAGTTTTGTCTCGTCGTTGTGTGCCATTATATAATAATAAAAATAATAATTGTATAATTATATAGAGATGGGGATTAAATAGACCTTCCGTACCACACCCACACGTGTAAATCACGTGAAAAAATTCTAGAGTACCTCTTGACCCCCTTAAGCGCACTATACTGTATGTATTGATGCATTTTACACCGTAATTTGGTTCCGTGATAACCGTATAGCCGTTTACAAACTTTCACAGTAATGTTAAAATTGGAATTGTATTGCGTCTAACAATGACCTGTGAGATTCTGTTGCCATAGTTACCGGGTTGCATACTTTCATTATTTTATTAAACTGAATTATAATCTTTCTCATTTCTAAACTCAGTTGGCACCCCTGTGCCACACTAGCCTAGGTATGCCAAGGTCACTGAACATAAGCTCAGGAGTGAAAGGTGTTGGAATTTGCATGCGGGTAAGCTAGACCCCAGTGTGCAGTCCGTGTTTCAATATTTTACTTCTCGTGATTTGAGTAACTGTTAATTATTCTCTACAGACTTATTGCAGTACTTTTCTAATGTGTTCGTCTTGTGCAAAGGGTATATGCTAAATAGTGCTAACCCTGTATGGCTTCAACATCTCAAATTTTAACGACAGAACAGGAAATATGTGACGCTCTAAACAGTGTGCTATTAGATGAAAATTCAGACAGAGTGTATTTTGATGAAGATGAAGGAGAGGAGGAAGAAGAGGACAATGTTGAGACTCATGAAGAATGTGACAGTGAACAATGTGCTGAGGAGGAGGAGGGGGAAGGAGAAGAGGAGGATAGTCACGATGCTGTAAGGCAGAACATTCGAACTCTAAAAGGGAAGAATGGTTACGTTTGGAGTACCGTTCCTCGCAAACGAACTGGGAGAACCTCTGCTCGAGACCTGGTCAAACGCTTCCCTGGACCTATGGGACCGGCTAAAACAGCTCACACTCCATTGGAATCTTGGTCTCTTCTCATAAATACCAAGATTATTGACACTGTCGTTCAATATACTAATGAGGAGATTGGGCGAAGCGTTCTGAATGTCGACAGACACTTAGCTACCACACCATTACTAGTTCTGATGAAATTAGGGCCTGCATTGGACTGCTATATCTTGGCGGTGTTCAAAAGTCAGCCCACTTATGCCCAGAAGAGTTATGATCAGACAAGTTCGGACACTCTCTGTTTTGAGCGCTATGCCCATGCGCCGTTTTCAGTTTTTGCTATCTTGTCTTCGGTTTGATGACAAAAGAACTCGCAACGAAAGACGAGAATCTGATCAGTTTGCACCCATCACAGACATCTGGGAGATTTTTATTAGTAACTCCAAGGCATTGTATACCCCCTTTGAATACTGTACCATAGATGAGAAGCTGCTCACCTTCAGAGGAAAGTGCCCATTCCATGTTTATATTGCATCAAAGCCTGGGAAATACGGTATAAAAATAACCATGATGAATGATTCAAAAACTTTTTATATGGTCAATGCAATTCCGTATGTAGGGAAAGTACAAATTGAAAGAAAGGAAAGTGCTCCATCTTACTATGTGAGGAAACTATCAGAACCAATTCACGAAACAGGACGGAATATAACTGTGGATATTTGGTTTTCATCCATACCATTGTTTGACACAATGGCTCGGGATTTCAAATTGACGATGCTGGGTACCTTGAGAAAAAACGAGCCTGAATACGACCTAGGTTCCTGGAAGGGAAAACTGTAGGAGAATCCCTGTTTGTGTACGACCACAGCAAAACTCTAGTGTCCTTTACACCAAAAAGGAAGATGGTAGTTCTCGTCTTGTCAACAATGCACGATTCGGACACCCTTGACGACATCACGGAAAAACCCGAAATGATTATGGACTTCAACAATACTAAAGGAGGTACAGGTACATTCGATCAACTATGTGGAAATTACAGTACGGCCCGTGCAACAAGAAGATGGCCTCTGAGAGTATTATTTGGAATGCTTGATCAGTCATGTGTAAAAGGTATGGTACTCTTCTTCCTCGCTAACCCACACTTGAAAATGCCTCGGCGAAACTCCATCCACGAGCTAGCATAGGGTCTCATTGAACCGCACCTCCAAACGAGAGTGGAAATTCCAACACTGAGAAGACCTTTCAAAGTCGCGCTCCAAGCCTTACTGGGGATCGAACCGAGACCACAACCTCAGGAAGGACTTTTGAGGAAACAGAGATGTTCATTTTGCCCAAGAAGTAAGGACAGAAAAACAAAATTGACCTGCCGTTCCTGCAATAGACCAATGTGTGATGAACACCGTGCCCTGACCTGCGAGGAGTGTGTGTGAAAAAGTGACAATTTCAGAGTGCTGCGTAAGATGAAATATTGCTATTTTCATGTCCATATTTGTTCTTGACTTCAATCGAAGCTAATTATACTATATTTTATATCTTAACAAATACACCACTTATTACATGTATATTTGCTAAAACAAATACTTTTCTTGTGTGTTTTCATCTGAAAAATGTTATTATATTAGTTTTTATGTGTTAATAAAACTTTATTTAATTCAAACTCTTCTTTTGGATATCATTCCTAAATTAGAATCTTTAAAAAGATAATTAGTGGGTAAAAGCAGAAAATCATATCAAATATACATACATATTTTAATGTTTTTGAATTGGGTCCAGCAGACCCCAGTGTGCAGTCCGCATCACAATATTATATGTGTGCACTGGGAGGGTTAAGTGAACAAGGAACTGTCCTTCATCCATTTTGCTGAACTATGATAAAATATTTGATGTAGTGTAATAGTGTGATGATTGCTTTGTATAACTTTGATAAAAGTTCAGTTTTATGAAATATTTGATAAAATTTATTTGACAAATTTCTTTGGTAGTGTAATACCGGCCTAACACAAATTACAAAACAACAGAAATACACAAACCTTACGGCTTGGAACGCGCGCGTATTATGTTTTACAGGCAACGTCGCACGAGTTTCTTCGACCGAGCGCATTGTTCCCGTCGCTTGCTACAATACATTCTTCTCACATAACCACCTGATTAAATATCAATCGATATAAAAGCAATTATCATAAGTAGATAAAATGTAGTTTTACGTTAAGCCTTGCATTGCTATGAGCCTCATAACAAGCCATATTTCATACTGCTATGACCACCCTGGCCTTAGAAAATGTTGTTATACAAAATTCACAACTATTTAAAGAAACGTCAGATAAGATTAAAACTTCATACACGCGTTAACAATAAGTTCCTTTAAGACGTATTAAGAGTTTCGTTACGATCCGATCAATACTTTTAACGTAATGCTCCTTCTAAGTGAGCGCTCCGTGAACTTGGTAAGAAAAACCGGTACTTTATTTGTTCAATCTGCTATAAAATTTTAACGAGATACAATGCAAATATTTACTCTATATCGTTAAACGACAAATAAAACATTGAAAATTTTGGTGTAGGTTGTTCTTATGTAAGACTAAGGGTAAAGGTTTTATTGACCTCTAAACTCGAGTAACTACACTTATTTCCCCGACAGTAATTTGGAAAGTTGTCCCTCTAATTCTGCAGCGGTATTGGTGGCGGGTCTTGCTCTACCATCTGACAGGCTTCAGTGATCATTTTTTGCTGGCCACTGCGATACCGGTATTTAGTACTAATTTTCTGATTGATTGATTGATTTATGTTTGAGTTTAATTTGACTTGTAGGCTGTGCCTCCTGCTGACATTTTGAAACATTTTAGATTGTACTTTTATTGGCAGTGGCTAAAACACCATTCTGGGCAAAATTAATCACTCATAATGAAACATTTTACCCTGCGGCTTATCTGTGTGAGTTAAATTGGTCACCATGAGCTCAATGGATAGCTGCAGCAAGTCCGTAGATTGGTGGTTCGAATCCCTGAGCTGACAGCAGCTATTCTGAGTGTGGTTTTCCCTGGGTGCTTCCACACTCCCTCCAGGGAAATGCCGGGTTAGTATCTATATTCAGGATACCAGTCAAATTCTACACTCACCTGAGTACACGGGGATGATGAATGTAGATGTCCCAAGCCCTTAATATGAATTTACAACGAGAAACATTTATTACTTAAATAAAAGTCTGGTGACCAGATGTTACTAAAGTGTGCTTTCAGCCCTTAACACTACATTTTCGACATTGAATTCAATGAACTCCTTGTGGATCACATCTGGTACAGCAGAATGATCTATCAAGAGATTGTTCATACAATAGTCCGTCATATCAATGCCTGGATACTTACCTACTATCAACTGATACCTCATGACATCGTAAATTAATGTGTGTGGAAAAAACATGATATAATTTTAAATACACAATACATAAAATTTTAAATTAATGGGTTGAGAGATGTCCTGGAAAGTAGCTGGGTTACTAGGTTCCCTGTGCATCTATGCAGACAAATTTAAGAATAAATTTCTGTGAAAATTTTTTGAGCGACCTGATCCCATTGCACAGTTTTTCAGGGTATGTTGATAAGCTTTACACAGGGTGCCAACAAACATGGCAATGTGTTTCATTTCTATTTCTGTATGGACAAGTTCCATCATGTGTTCCAGTCTATTGATTGGTTTGTTCAGCACCCCATGCCTCCCTGTCCTGAGCTAATCGTTACATCTCTACATAGCTACCACACCCTATATCCAAGGCAATCTGTTTAATATATTCCAACGTTGGTCTCGTCCATCACTGGTTGTTTTGCTTCCTAAGTAACAGAAGTCTCCTACTTCCGTTAGCTTTTCACCTGCCAATTTGACGTCCAAAGGGATTTCTCATTTCTTTCAGCTGCATTCCAATATC
This sequence comes from Meconema thalassinum, assembly GCA_946902985.2. Lineage (NCBI taxonomy): Eukaryota > Metazoa > Arthropoda > Insecta > Orthoptera > Tettigoniidae > Meconema > Meconema thalassinum. The sequence continues at coordinate 88,121,385 of OX336393.1, forward strand.
ATAGTTTCTATATTTTTTTTTAAATTACTAGCTGTTGATATACCTTCAAGGGCAAAAGGTCTCTTGCTAGCAGGCTAGCTCTGAGATATTTCATCTGGTGAGCTAGGCTGATGTACATTTACCTTCATAGTAACTTAAAGCTAGCAGTACTGAGCTATTGTCACTCCTTTGCATCTTTCTCACAAATGATCAGCTTGTTTTAAAACACTATTTGCACTAATAGAACTTGGACCTGGTTTATTTTAACTTGAAGATTTTATGCCGCTGAAGATGAGCATAAGGCAGGTGTTCTCAACCTGGTGCTCGCGAGCACAAGCTCCCCCAAATTCCATTCTTCAATTCCACAAATGGGAATTATAGTGTTTTCATCATAAATTTTGACAGTAAGAAATTTTATCATTTTGTGAAATCATCATCATGCACAGTTTCCAGCCACTGTCCGGGTCTGTTAGGAACACAAGCCTCTCCAACGTCTTCTGTCTTCCCACCATCTCTCGGCCTTCACCCTTGTCCAGTCTTCTTCACGCTTTCTTCCACCCCCTTCAGCCACCTGTCTCTCGGTCTCTTTCATTTCCACTTCGTCTCTTGTATCCTCCTGGGTATCCTCTTCTCCTCCATTCGTTTTACATGTCCATACCATCTAAGTCTAGATTTCTCTATACCATCCTGTAATGGTTCCTCCTTCATTAATTCTATGGTCCTCTCATTTCTTATACTGTCCGTCTTTGTAGCACAAATACTGCTTCTCAAGAACCTCATCTCACTGGCTTGTATTTGCTCTTCTCCCTTACTTTGATAACCCAGGTCTCCGAGGTATAAGTCAGGATTGGGACACAGTACGTCCGATATATGACCCTTTTGCTGTTCTGAGGGACATCCTTGCTCCATATCTTGCTTCTCACACTCCTCCCTCCTTCGGATTGCTTCTGCCTGTCTCCCCCGCTCATTTATTTCTCTATAGTTTCTTCCATTATCTTGTATCAGGATTCCCAGATACTTATTAGGAATAGCACTCATTTTCCAGATACTTGAAACTCTCCACTTTCTTCAGCTGTTCCCCACCAATTGTTATTCCCGTTGTGGCTCTTTCCTTCTTCCTTGTTGTGATAACCATCTCACTCTTATTTATGCTAAATTTCATCCCATATCCTTGAATTATTCCTTCCCACACGTCCAACTGCTCCTGTACTTCCTCCTCCTGGTTTCCCCAAATCATCAAATCATCTGCAAACACCATTGCTTTCATCTTTCCTTCCCCAATTTCTTGTACCACTCGGGTCATTATGTCATCCTTCACCACAATGAAAAGTAACGGTGACAGTGCACTTCCTTGTTTCAGGCCGTTTCTCTGTTCCAACCAGTCCGATCTTTCTCCTCCCACTTTCACACAGCTCACGCTTCCCTTGTACATCTCCTTTTTCCTCCGTATAGTCCATTTTTCTACTCTGTCCTCCAGGGATTTCCATACTTTGTTTCTGCATACACTGTCATATGCTTTCTCAATGTCCAGGAAGGCCATCAGTAGATCTGTTCCATACTCATAGTGCTGTTATTGTAACTGCATTACAGTAAAAATTAAATCCACTGTGGACCTTCCTGCTCTGAAGCCATGTTGTTCTTCCCTCATTCCTCCTTATATCCTTGTCCTAATTCTCCTTTCCAAAACTTGCTCAAACATCTTTGCACAATGACTCATCAGTGTTATTCCCCGATAGTTTCTACATTCTGTTCTACTACCTTCCTTGAAGATCGGGACAATTATTCCCTTTTTCCAGTCCTCTGGGGTCTTCCTTTCCTTCCATGCTGTCTTCATCACTCGGTACAACCATTGCATCCTCACTTCTCCTGCTGCTCTCACCATTTCCACACTCAACTCGTCCACACCCGGTGCCTTTCCTCCTCTCATCTTCCTCACTCCATCTTCCACTTCTTTCCATGTTAAGTCCTTTACTATTTGCAGTCCATCTTCCTCTTCTCCGATTTCTTCCTCCTCGCCATGGTTTCCATTTGGGTTCAGAAGTTCTTCAAAATTTTCATCCGTTCTTCCCTATTTTCTATCTCTTGTCCACTTTTGTTCACCATTCTAACATAATCCGTCAGATCCTTCTGCCTCTTATTTTTTACCATCCCATACAGGACTTTTTTGTACCTTCACTATCCTCCATCTTTGTCCACTCTTCCATCCACTTTCTTCTCTCCTCAGCCACTACTCTCTTTGCCTCCTTATTTGTGAAATAGTACTTTTAATCTACAGTATAAGTAATTTAACATCCCTGTTTTATGAGTATTGCAAAATGTGATGATTAGGCTCAACTCTCCACACGTAAATGTTTCTCATCCACATGAGTCATGCAAGTAGCTGCAGCATGCCTGGTGAATTGAGAATCCCTAGCTATTTCAGCACTTCAGAGTAAGTGAGAGTGAGATAGGAAATGGAAAGAGAGGTGCATGCTTGTTGCATTATTATTATCTTTATTATTATTATTATTATTATACTTGATTTATGGTGCTTGGTCACTTGGTATGGCATGAAGGTGTTGCTCGCAATCTGAAAAAGGTTGAGAACGCCTGGCCTACGGTTTTACTGTCTCTAAATTATGTTTATGGAACATGTCAGTACCAGACATTGTATAAATTGATTACCTCTTTATGAATTTGTATGTATTTTGTTATAGGTTGAGCAGAACACCCAGCAACCAACAGAGGAGAGGAAGTGTAGAAGAGAACGAGGTAGAGAATAAAGCTTCGAGAGAGTCCTCTGAGGAGAAACAAACTGCTTCAACGGAAGACAAACTGGTGGACTCAGCACAGGAGAAGCAAACGGGTTCATCGGAGGACAGACAAGCGACTTCGTTGGATGAGCTACAACAGAAAGGAGAAGGATGTGATGCGATGGAAGAGAAAGGTTGTGGAGATATTAATGCTGAGGGCAGTGTGACCAAAGAGCCTCAAACGAAAGAGCCCTCAGAAAAGAAAGACTTATCCTCCGAAATAACAGAAATGAAAACTGTGGAGATCCCATTGCCCGAAGGACAGCCTGTGTCGGCACTAGAAGTACAGGATGCTGCTGTGGTTTCTACAGAAAAGGAAATGGTGACTGAAAGCGAAACAAAGCAAGACAGTGTTCCCAACGATGCAGCAGATTCAGAGAAACCGCCCGAAATGAAGGAAGAAGAAAATAAAAAATCTTCTAAAACAGAGGAAGGTGAAAAAGAGAAATTTCCTGAAACAAAGGAAAGTCAAAATGCTGATGACAAACCAGATGTAAATAGTAGTTCTGGAAAAGAGAAACAGACTGTAAGTCGTGAGGACAGATCACCCGGGGGTGAGGTTATAGATGAAGATAGGAATAACGATCAAGAACCAGACAAAAGGAAATCGGAAAGCGAGCAGAAACATATCAGTGAAGGTGAGTGGGAATCATCTGAGGAAAAAGCACCCAATTCGTTACCCTCTGGAGAGAGACAAAAATCTTGTAGTCCTGTGTTGAAAAAGAACTCTCATACTAGCAGTTCCAAGGCAAAGAGCACTCGTCGAAAAAGTACAGAATCTTCTAGTAGTGCTGATGGTCGACGTCGATCAAGGAGTAAGGAGTCTTCTTCCCGAAGTCATCGTTCAGACATTAGAAGTTCAAAAAGAGAAGGTCAGAGACGTAGCAAGCCCCGAGATTCCCGGAGGAAGAGTCCAGAGGGTCAGGGCAGTTTGAAACACAGGCGAAAATATTCACGTAGTAAGTCCCGCAGTCCACAGCAGCGCAGAGAGAAGATATCCTTGAGAAGAACATTGTAAGTATTGGTGTTCTTATGTAGGCCTACTTTATTTCCTTGCATAATTGTCCCACCCTACATTTCAAATACAAACAAGATGTTCAGTAAAGTACACATAGCCTACTTTCTCCTAAATTTAAGGATCGAGTTATAAAACTAGATTGTCCTTATCAACATATATAGGGCATCCAACGTTTAGAATGAAGCACTGGTTAGATAGGGATATTCTTCTCTCTTTCTGTTGCACGCGAGACATGTATGACGCTGTCATTTTCTAGCACTCCACTGTTGCCATACCAGTCGAAAAAACAACATATTCGGGTAGAACTATGTTTTGCCGATCTTTTTTGTCCTATATTAGAACTACGTAAACTTGATAGAAATGCTAGAAATATTAGATATCCATATTTTTTTTTAAACTATAAACTGAGTCCCCTTTTTTTGTAAAATCTATCTTATATCATGTTACATTTGACTTTGTGGTGCCTATTTTTCACACACGTGTAGCTAAATATGCCGTCTTGATGATGGATTATTGAAATATTTTATACTGGCAATATTACAATTTTCATGTAGGTAAAACTTGTGAATATTCTCTCATAACCGCATAGCAGCATTGAAAAAGTTTGTATGCTGCCAACTTTTCTATTTTTAAAGATAACCATGTCATGCCAGTTTGAGAGTTGTAGAGGAATGTTGGAAGAAGTTTTCTACCTGCCTACCCAGAGTGTAGGTTTAATTGTTTACACAGGCCGGGCTGTTCATTGACCGCGGATTATAAAAATGAAGTTTCGAAGGACAGCGGGGTGCAGCTTGCTACTCACAGCTTTATTACTGTGCCATTCGAGCTTGTATTTCAGTAGTTCGGCTATCTATCTTGAGTGTGTGTACAGCAGTTCTGTTAGATTTAACGTGTTGTATTTTACGTATTGCACGTACAACAATGGATAGTTTTGTGAAAAGAAAGCGTGGTCAAGTGCTCAGAAGGAGGGAAAAACAGGTCGTAATTAATGTGTTCAGTTATTTTAAGAACCTTAAACCCAACGAAAGTATAAATCATGAAAGGTAAGTGAACGAGGAGTATTTTCTTTAATAACGTACTTCAAATTTAACTGCAGTCGATACTTCACACATTTCCTTGGGCTTGTACTTTATTTATTTTATTTTGATTGTTTTCTTTATGTCGCATTCAGCATACGTTATAGTTAATTTAATTTAATTTCGTTGTATGTGTTTTGTTACCCTACTATTAGTATTATTATACAGTACTTAATTCAAGTCATCGTCACTGCACAATCGCTGAATGTGCGGAAAGTGTACGGGATCGCTTTGTACTGCCTCATCTCATGGAGTGGCAACCCTGTCGTAACTCGCCATAAGACCAATGCTTCATTCTAAACGTTGGATGCCTTATAGACTGGTATTGCCGTGTCATTTGTACCTTTTAGGCTAGGTTCTGCCTTCCATGATAGCTTTCATGCAACTCACGGAATTGAACAGGTGCCAATTTTCCCGGTGGTTTTCATAGACGATTGAGTACAACAGCCAATCGGATTGCTTTTCTTGTTGAAATACAAGCAGCAAAATAAAAAATAGATTTGTTATGTGGGTAGACCTACGAAATAAATACATCAGAATAAAACTATATTATCTGTGAATGGCATCTGTGCGAAAAGCCCTTGCTACATACAGTCAATACAGAACGTGGTATATTGTTGTTATTATTATTATTATGGGGTAAAAACTGTGCTATTTAAATTCTAATAGTTATCACGAATAACAAGTGCCTGTCAGAAATCGAGAAAAGAATTGTGGTAGCAAAACAAGCCTTCCGAAATAAAAATAACTTATTGCTAAATAATCACCACAATTTGAGGACTAGAAAGTCATTTCTCAAGACCTTTGTTTGGAGTGTCTTACTGTATGGGTGCGAAACCTGGACATTAGGGAAACTGGAGGAAACCAAACTTACGGCTGCAGAAATGTGGTTTTGGAGAAAATGACAAGAACAAGTTGGATGGACAAGAAAATGAATGATCTTGTTCTGCAGGATGTAAAGGAGAATCGATGTTTATTATGAACAATAAAGAAGTGGAAGTCAAAGTTCCTTGGACATGTATTCAGGCACGACTATCTTCTCCAAACCATTATCGAGGGCCGGGTATTGGGAAAAAGACCTAGGGGACTTCCAAGGATGTCATACATCAAGAACTCCATTGGAGAACTTCGTATGGCAGCATGAAGAGACTAGCAGAAAACTGTCAAATGTGGCTGCAGCGACAAGGCTTTGCCTTTAAAAACTGACTTGAAAATTAGCTATAAGAGGTGGGGAGGAAATTATAAAATAATTTACAAAAGTGAAAAATTCCTGCCCTTGGATAGTCTTGAACCCAGGATCTTCAGTTCAGTAGGCAAGAATGATACCACTCGTACGTGTTTTCAGTAGATTTCGGAGCTCTTTGTTACATATTACATCGCTTTTGGGAAAATATTCAATGATTTTAGTTAAATGTCTTAAATACAGATTGGAATGCATTCATTTAGTGTCTGACATGTTTTGAACTTTATTTAAAGCAAGTTTCCCGCCTGGCACGTGTTCTGAACAGAATCATACAGATTTTTACCACCTAACACAACAGCTTTGGAAAAACGTTTCTCAGAAGGGACGGCAGGATTTAGACTAAGTCCGTAGCTTTGACAATAATTAATTTAATTTGTGCACAATCAATGTGCATAAGATAAGTACGAGTTTAAGTCTCACTTTCACAGACTTGCGTCAGAGATATTTTTATGCGTTAGCATGTCCTTACGTGGTATTGTATTGTATTGTATTGTATTTTTTATTCATCCATTCAATCATATAATGTACATTGTACAATGATATAGGACACATCAATTCACAAATTATACTAATACTAATTTACAATCACAATAATAATATAGGTCTACACAAGGATAACCTTACATCATTTAGTCCTATGAATACATAACTATTGATATTCTAAAAATTCTTTAACTGAGTAGAAGCAGTGCTCCAGCAAGAACTCTTTAGTTTTTATTTTGAACTTTATGTAATTTGCTGTACTTTTAATATTATTTGGCAAATGATTATACAGAGTTATAGCTGCATGGAATACACCATTTTTACATAGTGTTGTATTTGCAGCATGTACATGAAGATTGTTCTTTTGTCTGGTCTGGTAGTTATGTATATTTGAATTCATCTCAAAGATATCCTCATTTCCTAAGCTTTGTTTGACAAATAATAGAAGTTCAAAGATGTAAATACATGGCAAAGGTAAATTTTCAGTTGTTTAAACAGAGGCTTACATGTATGCAATCTAGTAGTTCCTTTCATTGTTCTAATTATTCTTTTCGGGATAATAAAGATTTGGTGAGCAGCAGGTGAATTTCCCCAAAATATGATTCCATATTTCATAAGCGAATAGCAATAAGCAAAGTAAGTACTAAGAACAGTTCTCCAGCTAGTCGATTGTCTTAATACTCTTAATGCATAACAACTTGAGCTTAGTTTCTTGGCAAGTTTAGTGGTATGAGAGTGCCATTTTAGGTCATCCTGCAACCAAAGGCCTAAGAATTTAGTAGAAGAGGCGTTACCAATTTTAAGGTCATTTAAGATTATGGAGGGAGTATTAATACTTTTATTCTGAGCTGTGTGAAAGTTAAGAGCCACTGTTTTACTAGTGTTGATAAGGAATCCATTATTGTTGAACCATAAGGACAGCTGATCTGTTACTTCCTCTACTGATTTTTGAAGTTCAGTGTCATTTTCACCCCTCATCAAAACACTTGTATCATCTGCGAATAGTACAGTTTTAAATGCAGGTATCTGAGATGGCAAGTCATTTACGTAAAGGAGAAAAAGTAGTGGCCCTAGAACGGACCCTGCGGAATGCCATCCTTCAAAAACATAGGATCTGAGTAGTAATATTTAAATATGTTTGTGGTATTTTCTAAACTTTTTTGTTCGACGATCTGTTGGCGATTATTTAAATATGACTGAAACCACTTACTAGCGATACCCCTGATACCATATTGATGGAGTTTATCAATTAGTATCTGATGATTGATCACATCAAAAGCTTTAGACAGGTCCAAAAACAGGCCACATACTCGCTTCCTTTCATCAAGTGACTCAAGAGCAGGATTTAAAAATTCATAAATTGCTGACATTGTTGATTTTCCTTCTCTAAAGCCATGTTGAGAGTCAGTTAACAATTTATATTTGTTTATGAAGCTAATTAGACGGTTGTACATTATCTTCTCTAAAATTTTTGAAAATAAAGACAATAAAGAAATAGGTCTATAATTGGTTACGTTTTCTCTATCTCCCCCTTTAAATAATGGAATTACTTTTGCAATTTTAAAGATATCTGGAAATATTCCTGACATGAGAGATTGGTTACAGAGGTGTGTTAAGGGGGTAATTATATTTTGGATACATTTTTTAATTAGTATATCAGGAATGTTATCAACTCCTGAGCAATGTTTATTCTGTAGGTTCTTTACAATATTGAGGATTTCTGCTTCTGTAACATTTTCAACAAACATTGATTTTCCATTAAATGTTATATTCGCGAGTGTTGATTTTATTGCTTGTATATTGTTTACATTTAGTAGTTTTTCAGCTATGGTAGCAAAATGCTCATTAAAAATTCTTGAGACATTTTGTGGGTCATTGATCTTCTTGGAGTCTTCTGATAACGTTATGTTATTTACTGTCGGTTTTGTTTGCCTGGTTTCATTTTTTATGATATTCCACATAGCCTTAGTTTTATTTTTAGATTCCAGGATATAATTATCATTTGACATTCTCTTTGCTAATTTTATAACTTTGTTAAATATGGTCTTATAGGTCTTGAAATACATGTTAAATTCATTGGAGGTTTCGTGCGTACTTTGAAAATCGTGGAGGAAACGCTTTCTTTTGCATGAAGTAATTATTCCAAGAGTAAGCCATTGTTTTGATGGAGAAGAAACTTTCAGTCTGATACTCTTCAAAGGAAATGCAATATCAAAATAATACAGGAAAATATTAATGAATTCCTGGAATTTTTTGTTTGTATCTATTGACTTTTACACAAGTCCAACCCCTCCTCCACGTGGTGGGAGACGGGCAACGGCATGAAGTAGGGGATTGCCTGTAGGGGTGAAGTACAGTGGAGACTTTGTGTGCCCCGGGACCGCTACGGTAGCTGTGAAGGCTCTATGGGAACCCTGAAAAGTGACGGCTGACGGGGCTCTGGTGAAGCTACGATAGGCCTAGCAAGCCACTAGTGGATATCATATTTGCTTTCAAACCAGGAACAGGCCTCGGAAAGGACGGATGCAAACGACGACGGCCCGGATATGCTAATGGACTACGAGTTGGGACATTAAACATACAGACACTGACAGGAAAAGTGGAGGAGATTGTAGATGTGATGGAGAGAAGAAAACAGGATGTACTGGGCTTGGCAGAAACAAGATGGAAAGGAGAAGGTCGCAGAGAACTGAGGAAAGGGTACCGGTTGTACTGGAGTGGGAACAGTGAAGGAAGGAGCAGCGGAGTAGGAGTAGTTGTGAGAGATGGAATGAAGGAAGAGGTAAAGGGAATAAGTGACAGGATCATGAAGATCAGAGTAACTGTAAAGGGAAGAAGCCTGGAGATAGCCCAGGTATATGCCCCTCAAGTTGGATGTACAGCTCAAGAGAAGGAAGACTTTGAGGAGGAGCTACAACAGCAGTTGAATGGGCAGAGCATCATTGTCATGGGAGATTTGAATGCACATGTAGGAAGTGAAAGGCAAGGATATGAAAATGTATTGGGAGCAGAAGGATGGGGTAGCAGGAATGAAGAAGGGAGAAAGTTGCTGGATATTTGCAAGAGAAACGGTTTAGTGGTAGGCAACTCCTGGTTCCGGAAGAAAGAAAGCCACAAGGTAACGTGGTACAGCAGTGATTTAACAAAGAAATCTTTGGTAGATTACATGCTGTACGACTGGGAAATGAAGAGAAGTGTCAGAGATATAAAGGTAATACCATCAGAGGCCTCCTTAGATAGCGACCACAGAATACTTGTAATGAACCTGGGAGTTGTTAAGGATAGCAAGAGGACAGAGTACCAGGAAAGGAGAATCAAAGTATGGAAACTCAAGGAAAAGGAAGTCAAAGAAGAATTCCAGAAGATAATAAGGGAAAGGATGCCAACAGACAATCCTAAAACAGGGGAAGAGGAATGGAAGCAATTTAAAAACACAATGGTGGAAGCTGCAGTGGCAGTATGTGGAAGAACAAGCAACAGAAAGCAGTGTAAAGAGACACCATGGTGGAATGAGAGAGTAAAAGAAGCTGTGGGAAGGAAGAACAAGGCTTTCAGAGTGTGGTTCCAGGAAAGAACTGATCTGACAAGGGAAGATTATAAGATAAAGAAGAAAGAAGCAAACAAGATTGTCGCAGAGGAGAGGAAGAAGTGGATGGTAAAGTGGACAGAGATGATGGAGGAAGACAGCAGAGGAAATAAGAAAGTAATTTATGGGATGGTCAAAAGTAAGAGAAGAGGTCTGCGAGAGGATGTGGTAATGATGGACAAAAACGGAAATGAGGTACACAACAAAGAGGCACTCAATACAGTGTGGAAAGAGTACTTTCAGGATTTGCTGAATCCAAATGGTCATAGGGAGGAAGACAATGTATTGGAAGATGGACAAGATAACACAGGAATGGAAAAGGACCTGACTTGGAGAGAACTGGAAATGGCTATAGACAAGATGAAAGGAGGAAGGGCACCAGGTGTGGATGAAGTGAGTGTTGAAATGGTGAAGTCAGCAGGGGAGGTTGGGAAACAGTGGCTGTACCGTGTGATGAGGGTGATATGGAAGGAGAAAAAGACCCCAGAAGATTGGAAGAAAGGATTAATTGTCCCAATATATAAGAAAGGAAGCAGAAAGAAGTGCAGAAATTACAGGGGAGTCGCACTCATACCTCACTGTGCCAAGATATATGAAAAGATATTAGAAAGTAGAATACGAGCCAAAGTGGAGAGAAAATTGAGAGAGGAGCAGTATGGATTCAGACCTGGGAGATCAACAGTGGACCTCGTGTGTTCAGTTAGACAGCTCCAGGAACACCACTACGAATTTGGAGAGGATCTGCTGATGGCCTTCCTGGACATCGAAAAGGCCTATGATAGTGTGTGTAGGGAGAAGGTTTGGAAAGCAATGGAAAACATGGGCGTGGAAAAAGAGACTGTAGGCAGAGTGAAGGAGATGTATTGTGGAAGTGTGAGTTGTGTGAAAGTTGGAGGGGAAAGAACAGACTGGTTCAGACAAATGAGTGGCCTGAAACAGGGTAGTGCGCTGTCACCCCTTCTCTTTATTGTGGTTATGGACGAGGTAATGACACGGATAGCAGGAAAGATAGGAGAAGATAAGATGAAAGCAATGGTGTTTGCAGATGATCTCATGGTCTGGGGAAACAAGGAGGAGGAAATTCAGGAGCAACTGAAGGCTTGGGAAGAAACAGTGGGAGTGTACGGATGGAAGTTCAACATCAGTAAATGTGAGATCCTGTTAACGACCAGGAAAAAGGACAGACCAATGAGTGGGATAACACTTGGAGGTGGACAGCTGAAGAAGGTGGAAAGTCTCAAGTACTTGGAAAGTATAGTGGAGGAAAATGGGAGAAATGACAAAGAGATTACGGAACGTGGCAGACAGGCAGAAGCAATTCTGAGAAGCATTAGGAGCTTAGTGTGGAATAAAGATGTCCCACAAAAAAGCAAAGAAGTGTTATACAGAAGCTACTATATCCCGATACTGACCTATGCTTCAGAAACGTGGACAATGAAGAAAAGAGACATAAGCAGAATACAGGCAGGTGAAATGAAGTTCCTGCGAAGTAGGATCGGAGTAACAAGAAGAGACAGGGTGAGGAATGAAAAGGTCAGGGAAATGGTGAAAGAGGAGCCCTTGCAAGGTAGGATTGAGACATCAAGACTGAGGTGGTATGGACACTTAAAGAGAATGGATGAGAAGAAGATTCCCAAGGGGATACATGAGATGCAGAAGAAACGACCAAGGGGAAGACCAAGAGATAGATGGCTGAATGGAGTGGAGGAATGTGTCAAGAAGAGGCGAGGACTGGACCAGAGTGACAGCGGAGAGGTGGTGGGAAGAAAGAACTAAGTGGCGAGGCTTATGTTCCAAACAGACCCAGCCTGGGGCTGGAAACTGTACATGATGATGATGACTTGTACACACCTTCCCAAGTTTCTCCTTTTAACAAGTTGTTGAAATAGTTTATATTGTGCTGACTAAAGCTTCGACATTTATCAAACTGAGCATTGTAAACTGGGTTTGAAATATTTAAGAGTTATTATTTGAGCTCGGTGGTCACTGGAACCTGTATTAATTACTTCGAGAGAGTTGCAGTTCACATTGTCATTAATTATTATCTTGTCAAATGTGGTTGCACTAGTTTTTGTTATTCTTGTGGGTACTGTTACTGTGTGAATTAGATGATGGGAGCTTAACAAATTTAGCAATTCCCTTCTCTCCGTACTTTCCTCTAAAAAGTTAATATTGAAATCTCCACAAAGAAACTATTTTTTTTATTAAATTTATTTATTTTATTTATTATCACTTCTAGTTTATTCAGAAATAACTTAGCACTATTTCCTGGTGAACGATATATACAGATACGAATTAAATTTTCCTTTGGGATAGAAATAGCTGTTGCCTCAAAATTTTTATCTATGCATAAGTCATCGGGAATTGGTATAGGCTTAAATTCTATGTTTCCTTTGATATAGATACATACACCTCCATGTTCTGATGTTGATCTACAGTAGTAGCTAGCTAAAGTAAACCCTGGTATGACAGCATGATTGATTTGTTCAGGTTTCATCCAGTGTTCAGACAAGCACAGGATGTGGATATCTTTGAGTGATGTTTGTAGAAGCATATCGATATGAACTAGTTTATTATTAAGTGACTGTACCTTTTGGTGAAATATTCTGATTGAGGAACTCTGTGCATTTGTACTGTTGTTAAGCTTGGGGATTATAGTTCTTGCAGGAGCACTTACCTCTGTTCTAAAAAACTCTCGCCACCAAGTGAATTCACTGATTCTACAGTAGTCGGACTTGCAGTATGCGGTAGTGGGATGACTGGTCCGTGGGAGTGGTACTTTTTGTTGATTTCCTCCGCTACTTGTGAACAGATCTCTTGTTTTCCTTTGGTGTTTAAGTGAAGACCATGTCGGGTAAACAGTTCTCTTGGTACATCAATATCAAGAAAGTGAACATGCTGATATAGTCTGGATAGTGCTCTAAGCTTTTTGTTCGTCCTCTTTACCTCCTTGTTGACACACGATTCTTCCATTAGATCATGTCTGAGTGGGATGCCTAAGAGTATAACGTTTGTACCTGAAAGTAGTGGGAGCTTATCTTTGTAGGTTTGTATTGCACCATTCGCTTCGTTTTTCGCTACATCGTTCGTACCCCCCCCACAAAACAACATAATCTTCATGAGTAAGGTTTCTGCACATTTCAACACAATTTTCCAGAACATTTTTAACTCTAGCGTCTGGTTTGGTGACGCTACTTACCGCAAAGTCCCTTGATACTTTTAAATTGAGCTCTTCTGAACATCCTTTCCCATGACTGTCACTGAGGAGGAGTACTTTCCCTTTTGAGGTTATGTACTGTACCCGTTCGTCCTGGGGATGCGATGACCCATCTGCTATAACATCACATCCCTGGAGTTCCAGGACAGAGCGGAGTTAAATGAACCTCTAGTCAAATAAGGAATGTGTCGGAAATTCAGCTGAGTTCTCGAAAAAGCAGTGGGTTTCACGAGACAAAGTATCTCTAGGGTCGTTACGGGCTTAAGTTAATAAAAATAATTCAAATATAAATGGGCGCCATCAACTGAATTCCTAGCAAAACCACTTCCTTTCCGGATAAGCCTTACTCAAGACAAGGAAAGAAAAAGGAACATCACACCATCATCAGATCACAACTAAGATAAAAACAAATTTATTTTACTTTGAAAGTCAGACAGACATTTTAAATATAAATCCTACCTAAGAGTATGGTCGAATGCAAAGTTAAATTGTCATTGTCCAAAAATCGAACCATCTCCTTTCTAATGCAAAATTATCTTAATCCACATAACAAGAAAAATGTATAAAGTTATCTTCGGTTCTCAGGATCACTGTAGCACTATGTCTTTCGTCACTGACATTTGTGAAACCTGAGACCTAATTCTCTTTAATTTAACATCAATGTGGATTTAATTAAGTAATTAATCTGCCTAAACATACACATATAATAATCATGGTTTGCATGGTATAATTTGAACATAGAACATGTTAATCAAATGTTCCTAAACATTGAATAATTAATTTACATTATTTACATCGTCATTAATCTCTCATCTGTGAATTACAGAAAATTCAAATTCTCATTGGTCATCATCATTGTTATTATCAAAATTAAATCTTTCTCACATTAATTCTCACTTCAAAATTCCAAATATTCCTGTCAGAATCGTTAATTCATCACCATTACATCATTTAAATTCACATTTCAAGTTGCAATTCCTTCACATTATCTCTCAATTAAATTTATTTAATTCCATGTAAATTCATTGATCATAAGCTTCTTTAATTAATTATCACCTTCTAATTCAGTTATTCATCATCATTACAATCGTCGATTAATTCATTTCAATCAGTTTATTTATCCAATCTTTAATTCATTGATTTATTTCAAAATTTAATTTATCAACTTATTTAAATTTCAATCATCTGGTTATTTAGATTTTTATTATTTCATCTAGTCATTCTGATTTTTATTTCATTAGGTCAGATCGTTAATATGCTTAAATCTCAGATTATTATTTCATTAATTATTATTTTCAGAAAATCTTGTATTATCAACTTCATTTATTTGTTTAATTTCCTAACAAATTGTTTAATAAGGTTTATAGAACGTTGTCTTACAGTTTTATTACTTCCAAGTTATATCTCGTATTTAATTATCATGCCAAAAAATATTATTGTCTCCACGACATCACGTTGGATCTAACTATCCACAACGACATTACATTTCTTCAATATTCCAAATATCACATTTGAATATAAGAATTACTCCAAAAACTCCATAAATATTCAGCACATACAGCATGAATCTCAACAAATACGCAAGACTGGGTACGACGACCTCATGTCTGCCTTCAAAATACATTATTAACGTTGCAACTATCACATGGCAAATTCCACAAAATGCCTATCACAAACTCCACTTAACCACGTTGCATGATCTACAAAAAATATATAAATGGCTTCAAATTATTAATGCACATAATCTCCAATGACTGTAATTACTCTGATCACATCCTGACAACTTCTTAAACAATTGGAAAAATATTACTTCAGAAATTTAATATCTGCTTTCAAATAGCATAAATTCTCTTTTACAAGTTTCATAATTCACATCGCAGAAAAACACCAATGTGTTATAATCTCTCACATCAAAATCTGCAATACTGATCTGCCTTAAAATAATTATGACCATTAATGATTAATCTTACAAGATTCAATTACTTTAAATCCTTCTCAAAGGTATCAAACACAATTATAAAAATCATCAAAGCATCAGCTGTAATAGCTGTTAAACTGAAATTACTCTCAAAAGAGTATAGCAACAAAATATTGGATTGGCAAACAAGAATTACTAAATGTAATCCTGTTGACATTTATCGTTACTTTATTTAACAAAATTTCGACTGATATGTGACTAGTAGTTCCTTGTTAGATTCACTTACATCTCGTGTACATTCGGATGATAAAAATGAGTCCCTCAATGGCGAGTAAGATGTGTAACCACCGTACAATCGTATAAATACGAAGGACCTCGCCCCGTCGACTTGGATGATAGTTCCCTAAACGATGGGTAAGGTGAGTAACCACCATACAATCGTATAAATACGAAAGACCCCATCTCGTGGACTGGATGAGTGAATGTACCAGATAGGAATCAACAAGTTTCTAGTTGTCATATAAAAGCGATGTTCATTCACTAAAGTGAATAACTTCTTAATATCTCCAAACAATCCAATGGAAAAAAAATCCCTACTGATGAATAATACACACTCGCTAGTATGCAATGAACTGACGAAGTAATTTCTGATAATCAATTGCAGATCACGAGTTCGAAATACTCGTTACACAAAAAAAACTATTCATGAAAAATATCCTAGCTGGAAAAATGTCTATAAGACCAAACATCTGCTTAATAAAGCCAAACCACGGTGAGAATTTCGTATAATGATGCCTGCCATATCATATGGTCACTCCATATTCTAGCAAATTCGAAGTATATAAATTCAAACCATGTCTTAATAATCAAATCACTCCTATTAGAAAAATATACATGTGTGCCCAGTATTCATGAAAATAATCGTATCAGGTAGTTAGAACTCTTACAATACCTTTCATTATCAGTTGTAATATAATTTCCAAGATCGTCGATTTTCCCTACATAAGAATTTCTCGTAAGATCGGCGTGAATATAATTTCATCCATGAAATGACGATTTCCTTCGAAATCCCAAGCGAATCAGCTGTTGGACTCCTCTCGTCAGGAACCGAATCCATCGCTCTGTGGTGCCATCTTGTCTCTATTCACGTTTACTCGGTCATGTTGAACCTCGGATTACCCATAGCGGATATCGTCCAACTCCTTCTCGAAAAGTTCATGAAAACAGCGGACCCCCTTACTCTTCTTCTAATATACGCCACTGTTCCTTTAAATGTTGAGTTTGAGAATTGTAAGTCCAATCTCAACTTACTGCAAAGTTCCACTTGAGAAAAATAAAATTTTACTTGATAGTGTTCAAGATTGCGATACACCCTGTATCTGTTCGTAATAGGTAAATCATGAAAATTGTATAAGATATAAATCTTATAAATGCACGATACAATGTTCATCAGAGCCTATGCTAAACATTCAGTTTACTAGGAATAGTAAAAGTCGCTTTGAATGTGTTATATAACAGCATGGTTATAAGGTTATTCGTAAAAGCCTGTGTTTGAACAGCGTCGAAATGAAGCTTGAAATAAAGTCTTCAAATACGAGCAGCGTGATTTTGAAATACCCCGGCTGCCTACAATTGTCTCCTCGGCCAGCTCTCCTGGATCAACGACCCCCTCGGCCTTCGCTGCTCGGCGAAGCAAGCACTGTCACCTACACGTTTGCCGTGACAGTTTCTGTATGCTGCGTGACCTTCAATGTCCGTCTCGCTGTGCTATAGAGCTGCTCTGAACTGCCCCTCTTCCTGGGCTCAACTGACTTGCTAGTGCTGTGTCTTGGCTTATGAGCTCCGCGCGGCACGTGGCTTGTTCCCCCACCACAGTGTTCTTACGTCATGAACATAGTCTCGAACCCGAATCCTCTCGGCTGTTCTGTTATAAAATAACTTACTTCCATAAAATTATTTCCACATATAATGCATGTTATATATCCTCTTCTAAGTTGTTTTAATTATTATAATTCCATATATGTTTCAATAAAGCTTCACTTCTCCATTCATAATTCTATCTTCTTACAGATTTCAATGCCTCCTTGATTCTTGACCTCCTACGTCATCTTGGCTTTCTTCTTGACGCGATCGATGCGCTATCTTTTCTGATTGCTTTCCAAAACCTCAACTACATCTTAATGTCAGCTGGCGTAGCCGATAGCCTAAAATAGGTATCGGGTACAGTACGTGGCTAACTTCCGCACTTTTTCCGGCTTACAGTTTGTTGATGCCCTTGTATGTGGTGTTTCTTCTGAGACGGATTCAGTTTCAGCAAGAACATCGTACATATTTTTTGTGGGAATAGCTTGGCTAACTGTTTCCCGCACACGTGGTTTAGGCCTACATTGGCGTCCGCGATTTGCCACCACCACATTCCACGAGTCCAGCGATGACGGGGGATTGTTGCGGTCGTTTACGTTATGTCTGAGTACACTGTTTTCGGCTTTTAATTTAGATAGTTCTTCTTGGGTGTGCTTAAGGTCCCTATTCAAAATGTCGATGATTAACTGTAGAGATTTCACACTCTCACTCGATATCTTGCCACACTGCGTGCACAGTATATCACTCGTATTTACACCTAAATGTACCTCTGATGGTTTACTATCATTGTCACACATACTAGGTGTCTTCCTACACGATATTTTATCACTGGCGTTAATTACGGAACTGTCCTCGTCTACATTTTCGATATCTTTAAGAGAGCGGTATACTTTGTCTACATACGCGGCAGCCATCTTGTTAGGTATACATCGCATGGGCCACCACAGCTGACTGGATGCGAGCTGCGCTCTCATCTACTGGTCTAGACAATGAGGCTTTCTACTTGAAACCTACTACACCGCTGATTTCTTCTCGCGCCTATCCTTGGCGGCGAGTGCATTCTAGTGGCCACGAGAGAAAACTTTTCAATTACACTTTTAGCATGGGTTCCAACTGTGAATGTCCTGGCCCGTGGGGAGCGCAGCCCGTATCCAGTCGGCCGTGGTTAGCACATGCATAGTTCATCTGGTTGCTGGTAGATGTCTCTCGTGCAGATCCGGTGGCGAACGTTGTTTTAATTAAATATACTAGCAGAGTCCGCATAGAGTATCTACGCAATAACAGTACAATGTAAAGAACTGCCAGAGTTATTAGTAACAATACATTTATTTACGAAATGAAACTTCAAGGATCCAACTGGGCTGTGGATTGATAACTTGACAAAGGACATTTGGGACATTCTTTGACATAGTTCTCGAGTGAGGCGCACAGAGTTGCATCTAAAAGCCAAATCACATTTCTTCCAAGATAATGCATTTTGTTATGATACTTTTGGAATTTATCTATCAAGAATTTCTCTAAACACACAGTTGGTTATTTTGTGACTTGGTGACACACCCGATAGCGAGCTAAACTATCTTACTCATGAAGGGGCTATGTAAAACTGCCCATGAGTGAAGACTGGTTTTGTCAAGTAAAGGCAGTTTTTACCAGAAGTCTGACCCTGAGATTTATTTATTGTCATTTAGAAAGTCAAACGCACTGGGAACTGCCATCTTTTATATTTAACAGGCATCTTCATATCAGAGGGAATACGGCCTACCTGGGTATGAAAAAGATTTTTCTCATCAGAATCTATAATAGTTGCCTCTATTAAATTTTGTTTTAACTCGTTAACTATTAGCCTCGTCCTATTGCAGACCCCTTTTGAGGGTAGAGCATTTCTTAATGACATAATGATAGCACCTTTCTTAAGTTTGTGTGGAGGCATGCCAGTTGGTGTCAGACTGTTCAAAAATTCTTCAGGGTAAACCAAGTGATCTTGTGATCTAGTTGCTCCTCATTAAGCTTTTGTCTGTTGCTGATAGCCCTAACTTGCTATTTTAAAACATCAAATGAATGCATTCCTGGATTGTAGATGTGTAGTTTTGCATCTGGCAAGTTAAGTTTCTTAAGATCTAAACCGTAGGTGTGAAGGAGGCTATTGATTTCAATGAGTGCATACTGTGGGCCACTCTATTCAGAGTATCTGCATACAAAATCTTTAATCATTGCTTCTTTATGTTGGTCCCTAGCTTGGGAACATTTTCTGGTTCTCCGAAACCACAGATAATGGCAAATAACATTCATAAGCGACTTGGCATATGAGAACGAGTTGCCTCCAGGATTGTATCATGCCAAATTATATCTCCTTGAAGAAGTCCAAGTTTTTTACATGTGTCCTGGAAAGTCTTGCATAGAACTCCATTGATTGTCCTGATACTATCAAAACTTTTGGGACCCTTTACTCTTCGTAGAATCATTCGCCAGAAGTATCTTTCTGTATCTTGCATACTAACTACTGGCATTCTCCCAATTACACCTCGTCCCCCACGCCGAAGCTTCTTCCATTTTGTTTTACATTTATCATACACGGAGTGATTTGGTATATCTGCGTAAGTATGAATGCGTGCCTGATCATCATTCTGATTAAGTTCAAAGCAAGCAGTTAGCATTGTGTGCTTTGAAGAAGCCGCTGGTACCG
The DNA here is from genome assembly GCA_946902985.2 of Meconema thalassinum. Taxonomy (NCBI): domain Eukaryota; kingdom Metazoa; phylum Arthropoda; class Insecta; order Orthoptera; family Tettigoniidae; genus Meconema; species Meconema thalassinum. The sequence goes on from OX336393.1 coordinate 88,141,243, forward strand.
CCTGTTGATGTTGAGATAAATGCACTGGCAGTCAAATTACAGTATGTGATTTCTCTTGACATGGTGAACTCACTGATTCGCCACATTGCTCCTGGAGTACATGTATCTGCCTTCGAGGAATGTCAAAATTTCATCATGATTGAGGTTTCCGCTACTGGTTTTTGTTCCCAGCTTAAGGCATGCTGCATCATGGCCCTTATATACAGATTTGTATATGTTAAAGTGTACTATGTTCCTATATTAACTTATGCAGCTGAGACTTGGACCCTGACAAGCAGGCAAGAGAGTAGAATCCAAGCCAGTGAAATGAAATTCATAAGAAGTATATTAGGAAAGACAAGGAAAGACAGAGTGAGGAATGAAGATGTTCGGAAGGAAGTTGGGATGGGAAAACTAAGTGAGAGAATTGAGAAGAATAAACTAAGGTGGTTTGGACATGTAAAGAGGATGGTGGAAAATAGAATACCAAGACAGATGCTGGAGGCGAAGTGCAAGGGTAAGAGAGCGAGAGGAAGACCTAGAACAAGGTGGATTGATTCAGTGAAGAACAGCGTAAGAAAAAGAAATCTGGACTGGGACAAGATCGTGGAAGGAAAGTGGAGAAGTGCCATAAATTCCCCGACCCGGCAGGAGCTGGATAAGGGGAAATGATGATGATGATGATGATATATGTATTTCTCATTTTAACAGAGGCGTAAACTTCCACATTGTTACGAGCATTCATATCATTTTCCATCTCCAGTTTCCCGGGTGTGGCAAACAAGCGCTCTCCATCTTGCCCGATCTTGGTACACCATTTGTTCTTGGACATCGTCCCAGCTAAAACCATTCTTCTCCGCCTCTGATCGAACTGTCTCTATCCATCGTCTCCTTGGTCTTCCTCTTGGTTTCTTCCCTCTGACATCCTGGTTGAAGTACTTCATTGCTGTTCTAGAGCTATCCTTCCTCATTACATGGCCATACCACTGAAGTCTGCGTTTCCCCAGAAAGTTGGTAACAGGGACCCTGATGCCAGCTGTTGCTCTGTGTACCTTATTTCTGATCTTGTCTCTCCTGGTACTTTGGTTCATAGTCCTAATAAATCTCATTTCTGTGGCTTAAATTCTACTGTAACCCTTACTTAGCAATGTACATGTTTCCATACCATAAGTAAGGATTGGAACAAAGTAGATGTTATACAATATTGGCCTTTGCTGCCACGAGTATACCGTATTTGCTCGCGTATATCTCGCCCCCGTGTATATCTCGCATCCCATTTTTTTATTTGAAATTTCAGGGGGAAAAAAGTACTCGCATATATCTCACGTTCATTACTGACGCCATCATATAAATAATCGTAATAACCTTGAGGTAGAAACACGTTCGATTTAGCGCGCCACAACAGTCGTCATTGTCCAGGAACTTACCAGAAGCGTTACTAACAGGAAGAGCGAGCAACAACTAGTTGATCCGAACTTCGATTCGAGCCGATTAGGGATCGAGGCGCCGCGTGCAAGCATATGGCGCAGCGTGAGTGTTAGCACGCTGTACATCGTGAGTCTTCGGCCGCGGTTGGCTAAATTCGCCGCCTTGAGACACGTTCGAATTAGCGATTAGCGTGCCACATAATTTGCGCAAATAGGCCTACGGTTACATCGCAGAGGAACGCAGTTCAGTCCTCGAATCTCAATGATTTCGTCTTTACGCATTGCGTTGCATCAGAGCTCGGCCGCGTGCAAGCATACGGCGCAACGTGAGTGTTGGCACACTGTACATCATTCGCCACGTCTTCGGCCTCGGTTGGCTAAATTCACCGCCTTGAGACACGTTCGAATTAGCGGGCCACAACAATTGCGCAAGCAGGCCTACTGTTACATCACAAATTTTGTGTTTTTTCGGGAATACGGTCATTCCCTGCGTATATCTCGCACCGAAAATTTTCACACATATTTTCGGTCAAAAAAGTGCGAGCAAATACGGTATTTTTGTCCCAAAGTAAGTGCCGAACTTGGTTATAGAAATGTGATGCTTTCTGTGTCCTATTTAGAATCTTGTTTGAGGGTGTTATCCTTGGAGACCATAGTGGATGATTCTCCAGAAAAGGGCAGATTTCAGTCCTTTTATTGCTTACTATAACACTAATAGTGTCTTAAAATGTTTTTAATTTGGATTAAAACTTAAATCTAACACCATTTTAAATTATTTTTATGGTGTAAACCTCAACTCCGTGACTGTCCCCTCCCATGATTTCAAATGTCTTTTTCAAAAAACAAAACAAAAAACATATTTGTAATTTCACAGAACTTTCAGTAATTAATACCAAATTAGTTTAATAGTTAAAAAGTTAAATTTCAAAATAATGAAATATGAAACAAAATAACTTTCTTCTTTTTGAGCTTTGTCCCTGAGGGCAGTTCTCAACTCCGTTACCACTGATTATAGTTCAAAGAATTACTCACAGGTAGCAGCACCTGACCTATTTCTTCACTAAACATAAATAAGGCAGCTATTTCGTGACTGAGTAGAGAAGCTGTGTGTTTGTGTGAAGTGTATAGTTGAGTGATTAGTTGAAATAAGATTCCAAGTTCACTTGGACATTACAAGTTCTCAACTCCATTACTTAGCTGGAGAGGAAAGTGACCAAATATTAATTGCTTACTGTTTGTCTAGACATTGAACCTGCACATTCAGGGCTAAGACTTAAGTTACTAACCTCAATTGATGCCATTTGGTCCATCACTTTTCACAAATCCCTCAACTCTGTTACTGATCTAAGTGTTTACAACTATTGCCACTTTTGTTTTTAGGAATTGTAGAATCAAAAGATGGGGAATTTGTTACTGTAAACTTCATGAACAAAACTGGATAGAAAACCAAGAAATAAAATCAGTGATATATTCTGTGTCATCCCAGAACCACCTATTCCTGTGTCAAACCTCCACTTCCAGCTAAAACGCTTCAGTGACATTGATAAAAGAGTTAAAATGTTTTTGAAGTAAAGATCAAAGAAAAATGAAGTGTTTACTCTTTATTTTGATCTATATTAGGCCTTTGTTTGTAATAAAATTGCGTTCTTTAAAAAATCGCAACTCCGTTACCTCCGCCTCCGTTACCAACAAAAATAAACAAAGATTTTTTAAACAAAATTTTTTTTATTTCACAACCATTTATGAAATAATATTATACAGTAAATGCTATGCCCCATAAAAAATTATAACATGAAAATATGAAAGTTTTAGATTATTTCTTTTCAATCAAATCTGCCCTTTTCTGGAGAATGACCCACTTCCAAGATACTGGAAGTGAGAAACGGATTCTAGTTTTGCTCCCTCCAAATATATGTTGGAACTTTTCCTCTCTCTGCTGATGGTCATTACAACAGTCTTGGCCTTGCTGATCTTCAGGCTAAATTCTTTAAATTTGTTGTTCCAAGCAGCCAGTCTCTCCTGTACTTCCACTTCTGTTTCTCCCCATAAGACCACGTCATCTGCAAATACCAAAGCTCGTGATTCATTTGCAGTTTACTTAATAGATTTTAAAATTCTGTCCATAATAGTGACATACAATATTGGTGACAAGGCACTTCCTTGCTGTACTCCCCTTTTTGTCTGAAACAATTCAGAACGACCATTTCCTATTTGGACACAACTATAACGACTCCGATATAACATCCTTATTTTGACAACCAGGTATGAGCATTGAACTTCATTAATAACGACGGATTATAAGGGACTACCCACCGATTATCAATGTCGAACTTGCCAAGTTTTAAAAGATGTCGTGAATCTTCTTCTGTATATAGGATATCCGTTCACATTCTCTCCAGTTATTTCTTTGAACTCCTTCGGAAAGGTTTTACAACATGTACCTTATATGTAGACTACGTTAGCTGAATGTTTATTTATAACATCACAGTGGCCATGAATCATACATTTTGTTAGTCATAAACACTAGTATGTATTTCGTTGAAACGCTCTATCAAAGTTCCAATGCCCCCGTGTGGGTGCGGGTTAGAATACACCCATGGTATGCCCTGCCTGTCGTAGGAGGCGACTAATAGGGCCGACATGGCCGAATAACTTGCCAGTTTTGATTTGTTCAGACCCCCTGTGGATGGGGAGGGCAGAATTCATCCACGGTATCCCCTGCCTGTCGTAAAAGGCGACTTAGAGGGGGCCTTATAAAGGTCGATTTTGGTTTTCTGGTCCCAGCTCTGGTTTGACCAATAGAAACAAACATGCATGCTGTTAGGGGAAGGGCCACCAGCTTGGCCATCTGGCCAGAAAGCCTAGACGGTATGCCCCATCCCGTCAGGTGGGGCGCCATGTACCCTACAGTAGTATCCGCCTTACAACGAAGGTCCCTGCATGGCCGAATACTGGAGCTGAATAAATCCTGTGCATGCCGAGGGGGAAGTGCCTGTTCGAGGCACTGGGACCCCGGGCAATATCTGCTATGCCAGGTAGGTATTGCCTTGGCTGGGTGGCGCCCACAGTGATAGCCCCCGTTCGGAGTGGGCAGTATTCGGGGAGGATTTCGTCCGGGATGCGTAGTAAACGATCACGGACACCTGTACAGGGTGGCACCCTTAAAAAGCCGTCTCTGGAGTGTAGACCGAATCCCAAGGTGTATACGCCTTGGGATGAGGCATTTAATAAGAAGTTCCCTGTTGACAGGTCTCCTCGCTACCTGGTAGCTACCAGGACAGACGGGGGAGATTTTAAACAGGTAAAATCGATCCTATTTTCAGAGGAAATCGAGGGGAAATATCGCGACCTTAACGGGATTTCCAAGCTCCGGAATGGGCAGCTCCTGCTGCATACCGTTGACCGGCAGCAAACCGAAGCGTTGCTGGAATGCTCGCATTTCGGCGAAATTCCCGTTAAGGTTGATAAGCACGATACGCTAAATGAGGTCCGTGGAGTTATATTCCATCGCGACCTCATTTTAAACAGCGACGCGGAATTGATGCGGGATCTGTGGAAGCGAGGCGTCACCAGGATTAGGCGCATCACCCGGAAAATTGGAAATGATAGCGTCGATACTGGCATTTTCATTCTTCATTTTGAGGGTGATGTAGTGCCTAGGCAGGTGAAGGTCACGTCGTACCATTGCGACGTTAGACCGTACATCCCTCCACCTATGCGCTGCTACAATTGCCAGAAATTCGGTCATGTTTCTGCCAGGTGCACTGCCAAGGCGGTGTGTAGAGAGTGTGGCAAGGGGACACATGACGGTGTGGGGTGTACGCCTCCCCCGACGTGTCCTAACTGCCAAGGAAGTCACTCTCCGCGGTCGAAGCAGTGCCCTGAGTTCTGCAAGGAAGCAAAGATCCAAGAAATCAGAACATTGGATCGGCTTTCATATCACGACGCTCGAAAGAGATACCGTGATATGACTGCACCCGAATTTCCGGTATCTTTCGCGGCTAAGGTGACGCCACCTATCACCCCTGCCACTTTCGTTCCCCGTGCTGTACCCTCGACGACGAACTACTCTGAGATCGTAAAGTCTCCCCTCGCTGTCCAAGCGAGACCTGTCAGCCCGAAGAAGGTTAAACAACCTTCTTCGGCCATTTTGAAAAAGGCGCCGGTTATACCATCTAAACCGGTGCAATCGGAGAAGAAGTCATCTTCCTCTCCGAAACGGTCGGAGAAGAAGTCTTCCCCTGCCAACGAGGCAAAGAAGACTTCTGCGACCGGGGCTGGATCGTCATCCAGCCCATCTGATAAGACAAAGATAGTGGAGAAGAGGGGGACGGTTCGTCGCCGTCTCTCTCGCCCTCCTGCTGACGGGGTGGCTACTGTCTCTGCTGGCCTTTCCGCTCCCACTACCACCAAGGGAGCGAAGCCTGCTGAAGCCAAGCCCGTCCGTATGGAGGAACTCCCCTATAGAAAAGAAAATAGATCGGCGGAGGAGAGGGGAGCGGTTCAGCGCCGTTTCTCTTCCTCTCCTAGAGGCAGGGCTGCTCACGTATCTGCTAGCCATCCCGCTCCCACCACTACCAGTGGAGCGGTGCCAGCAGGAGCGACCTTGTTTTATAAGGACCCGGCGTCTGTGGGGAAGGGACCATCTACTTCCCCAAACACACGTCGGCGCCGATCCAAGAAGAAGTCTCTTCGGGGCGTGTCGGGGACAGACACCCAGTCTTCGGACCGGGAGAAAGTCCCTCGACACCGCTCTCGCTCTTCCCCAAGGGCGAGACCCGTGAGGTCCGTCGACGACCGTGCGCAACCCAAGAAAGCGCCCGCTCCATTTTCTTCGTCTTCGGACGGAGATGTGGAGATTGAGGTGTGCTCTCCTGCCCCATCATCTCCAACTAGAGATGGGGAAGGGTGGCAAACGGTCAAGCATAAGTAGAAGACCCACTTCTACTTAAGTCCACACCATGGCACTATTACAATGGAACTGTAATAGCTATTCTGTTCATCTCGCTGAGTTACGACAATTAATATCTTCGTTTTCGGCAACCATTGTCTGTCTTCAGGAATCCAGGTTTCGTCCTGGACATGAGACAACAATGCGTCACTTCAAACTCTTCTCTAAAGACCGGATGGACGGAGCTGTGGCCGCTGGTGGCGTCTGCACTCTCGTCCACTCTAGCCTCTTTAGTGAAGAGGTGCCGTTGCGTACTCAGCTGGAGGCAGTTGCAGTTCGTACTTCGTTGCCAGTAATGGCAACAGTATGTAACGTGTACATCCCACCTGATTCTCAGCCGGATTACGACCAGCTGGTGGATCTAGTCTCTCAGCTCCCCCCTCCTTTTCTCCTTCTGGGAGATGTTAATGCCCACAACACCATCTGGGGCTCCGCTACCACTAGCGGTAAAGGGAGAGATTTTGAGAGGCTGATCAGGCGGCTGGACCTGTGTCTGTTGAACACAGGGGAGCCTACGCACTTCTCTATTGCACACGGTACTTATTCAAGTATCGATATTACCCTGTGCAGTCGTGCGCTGGTTCCCGTGCTACAGTGGGGTGTACACGATGACCTTTGTAATAGTGACCATTTTCCAATTATCGTTACTCTTCCGAACCAGAGAGCCATCGAGTTACCAAGTCGATGGCTTCTCCGTCGGGCTGATAGGCCAACTTTCACGGCACGTGCGGTGTTTGTCGAAGATACCTTTGAGAGTGTCGACGATCATACCATTCACATAACGAATGGTATTTTGACTGCTGCTGAGGAAACAATACCTTCCTCATCCGGCAACTCACGCCGGAAGCTTGTCCCTTGGTGGACAGCCGAGATTGCAGCAGCCATTAAAGATCGTCGACGTGCTTTCAAATGCTATCGGAGGCAAAACACTATGGCCAACCTTATCACCTTCAGAAGGATGCGTGCTAGAGCCCGATATCTGATTCGGGAGAGTAAGAAAACGACGTGGGAAAAGTATGTGTCGTCCATGACGGCGCATACTCCTTCATCTCAAGTGTGGACTAAGCTTCGTCGGATCTCCGGACTCCCGACATCACTATCGATACCCGGAGTGTCCATCAATGGGGACATCATCACGGACCATCTCGCCATTGCCAACAGCATTGGCTCGCACTTCTCCGATGTATCCTGCTCCGGGAGTTACGATCCTACATTTCTGACTCTGAAGCGGGAGGCAGAGACTCACCCCTTGTCCTTTGCCACTGCTGCTTCGGAGTCCTATAATGTACCATTCTCTGAATGGGAACTGCGCAGTGCGCTTGCACTGTGCAGGGATACGGCTCCTGGACCGGATAACATACATAATCAAATGTTAAAACATCTGTGCGAATCCAGTATGAAAGAACTGTTGATCCTCTTCAATCGTATATGGATTGAAGGGGAGTTTCCATCTCAATGGCGAGAGGGGATCGTGATACCGATTCCTAAGGCTGGAAAGGATCCCAAGTTTGTAAGCAGCTATAGGCCCATTTGTTTGACAAATGGCCTATGTAAGCTGCTCGAAAAGATGGTGAACCGTCGACTGGTGTGGTTCTTGGAGGATAAAGGTCTCCTGTCTGAGTACCAATGTGGATTTCGCTCTCATAGGTCCACCACTGACCATCTGATGCGACTTGAGAGCGCCATACAGGAGGCTTTTTTCCGGAAGCAGCACCTAGTCACGGTTTTCTTTGACCTCGAGAAAGCCTACGACACCACATGGCGCTACGGGATCCTTTCCACCCTTCACAAGTGGGGACTCCGTGGTAACTTACCGACTTTCATTGCGAATTTCATGTCCGTCCGACTCTTCCGTGTAAGGGTCGGTAGGACATTATCGCAGTACTATACCCAAGAAAATGGAGTTCCTCAGGGTTCAGTGCTGAGTTTCACCTTGTTCGCGATTGCCATAAATGGCATTGTTGCCGCCGCCGGGTCCGCGGTAGTTCCATCGCTGTATGTAGACGATTTAGCTCTGCATTACAGCTCTGGAAGTATGGCAGTCGTGGAACGGCAATTGCAGCTAGCCATCAACCGGGTCGACAGGTGGGCTCACGACCGGGGTTTTCGTTTTTCAGCAGCGAAAACCTCCGTCGTCCATTTTTGTCGGCTACGGAGGCTACATTTACACCCTAAACTACATCTCAGGGATGCTGCGTTGCCATTGGTTGACACTTATCGCTTCCTGGGGCTCCATTTTGACAGCAAGTTAACGTGGCAGCACCATATACGGCAATTGAAAATGACATGTCTCAGGAAACTGAACATGCTCAGGTTTCTTAGTGGCACTACGTGGGGGGCTGACCGTGCGGTGCTCCTACGGTTCTACCAAGCCCTCGTCCTGTCCCGGCTAGACTATGGTTCTGCGGCATACGGTTCAGCAAGGCCGGCAACCTTGAAAATGCTGGACAGTATCCACCATAGTGGCGTTAGGCTGGCTACCGGTGCCTTCCGGACCAGCCCGATACCCAGCCTACTCGCCGAATCGGGTGTTCTACCTTTAAATTATAGACGCCAACATATGCTTTTAGCATATGCTGCCAATGTGCGTCAAATGCCGCAACACCCGACCTATCAAGCTCTCTTCGGTACCCAAAACCACCAGGGTTACGCCAAACGGCCTCGTGCCACTCGGCCGGTTGGTATTAGACTTGATAGCTCGTGCACTGAAATAGGAGTGGCTGTAGGTCCCTGTATGATCCGGACATCTAGCGAGGTGCCTCCGTGGCAAGTCCCGCGTCCGGAAATTCGGTTAGATCTTCACCAAGGTCCTAAGGTGAACACGGATGCGTCCGTTTACCGGAGGCAGTTCCACAGCATAGTTCACCAATTTCCGGACGCTGGTATTCTATACACGGATGGTTCGAAGGTGGACGAGAAAGTGGGTTGTGCTTACGTTATTGATGGTGCAAATACCAAGATCTCTTTGCCTGAGGCCTGTAGTGTGTTTACTGCGGAGCTCGTTGCCATCTATGAAGCTCTGCAGTTTGCACTACAGGATGCACGAATCCACTTTCTCGTGTGTACCGACTCTTTGAGTTCGTTGCAGTCAATTGCTACATGTTTCCCGCAACACCCCCTAGTGCAGCGAATCCACGACCACGCTGACACTCGAATCACCTTTCTGTGGCTTCCAACCCACATGGGAATTGCGGGAAATGAGTTAGCGGATCAAGCTGCAAAAGAGGCGGTATCACTACCACCTCGACCAATGGAGGTACCCGCTAGAGATATTCGCTCTCAGTTACGCCTACAAGTTCTGGCTTTTTGGGAGAGTCAGTGGCTAGCTGACCCACTCCCCAGTAAACTGAGAGCGATCAAGGGAACTACTCGCGTGTGGCGGAGCTCCTTCCGGGTCCGGAGGGAGTCCGTCATTTTGTGTAGGCTAAGGATAGGTCATACAAGATCCACCCACTCATACCTAATGAGAAGGGAAGACCCCCCACTTTGTACCTGTGGAGCCGAATTCACCGTGGCCCACATTTTCACCGAGTGTGTGGATCTTGCTGACTTACGAAGAAACCTTGGTTTGCAGACGACACTCAAACTTATATTAGCCGATGACGTGGTGGCTGCTGATCGCGTTATCCGCTTTATAAGTGAGAGTGGGTTAGGGCCAGCAATCTAAATTTTCCAGTGAACATTGACTCAACGACTTGTTCGTTTTTGAATGATAATGTTTTGTTTTTTCCGTAATTTTTGTTAATTTTTATAATTTTTATTTTTTATTTAATTGTTTGTTTTTGTTTTATTAATTTTTGGTCTTTTGAAATTTAGATGTCCACCTCAAAATTTTAAATTCAATTCAGAATTTGTATTCTTTAATCTGTGTTAAGAGGGGCAGATGACCTCGTAGTTCCGCCCCTTAAAACAACAATAACTAACTAAAGTTCCAATGTTCACCACTAGGTGTCAGTGACATCTGGTAACGAAAGTTGGAACTACTTGAAATTGAACGGAACTTGTAGCTCACCCCATCGGTGTCCGTATTGAAGCAGCTACAGCCTCTGGCGAGCGAACACGTCCTCGGGCACTCCCGGCACTAAAAGCCGTACACTAAATAATAATAATATTTTGGAACCAATTGGCATTGTATCTGATTAATTCTGCATATTATGCCATCCTCCCTTTTCATCACTTTTAACAAGATAGCTTATTGAAAATATATCATTTATGATTAAAATACCTTTCTGGGAGTCCTAGCGAGTTCATTTGTTTGAAATCCCACTGCCTACACTGGAAATATAATTGCTTTTTACGTAAAGCGAGCATTTTTGGTCGTGTTCATTTGAACATCGTCCACAATTTTACATCGACATTGGACACTACGTCATAGCCATGTGACACGTTGCCAACATGAATAAACCATTGGCCTGGATAAAGATTATTGATGCGTGACTACCCCCACTGTGCGTGACAAACCAGGGGGTGTTATCTGCTAGCTGTGGGCTGCACTTCCCAACTACCATTGGTCTGGACGAAAATATTGGTCTAGGCAAAACCATTCGTCTGCCGGATGCGATATAGTACCGAATGCGTGGGGTTTGCATTATGGACTCATTCACAAAGATTCACAAAGATGGCGGTCAGAGCTCCAATTTCAACTATATAAGTCGTGCTATTATTAGGGTGGGTTGATGGATCTATGACAGCGAAGGAGTGAACATCTAATACTAAACCTTCTCCAGATATTCTCCCGACTATTCAGGTAATTTCAGTTTTTAAAAATTTTTATACAAAGGATGGCGTAATCTGCAGCACCACCTATATCTGTAAGTGAGGTTTTCTGATACAGAAGCTATTCATTATTTTAATTTATTTTTGTTCATTTGAAACCTTTGCAGTGGATTTTTTTTTTCTGTTTTGCATAGTGTCCTCTTTCAATGAGAAAAATATTGAGCATTTCACACATTGGTCAATCTTCTGGATAACTGGCCCATCCAGTGGTATGAAGGTGCCGCAACACCTCTGTATGCCGTCTGTAATGACTTTTCTCCCTTGCTTGAACTACTCGTTCATTTTGCTCTGGATGACATTTCAATGATACCCTTGTAACCTATCTTCACATTTCTTACAAACGTGTTACTCTTGTATTTTCATCAAGTCCCTGGTTTAGTTAGGGCCAGTATACTGGCCATCTATGTGATGAATTCCAATATCTTTTATATTAAAATAGTTTTCAAAAAATTTCACCCATTACTAAAACTGAAATATCTCTGGAAGTATTTGCGCTACGACGACGTTTGTTGTCTTAAAATGTAATGCCTGTCACGCACCCTCGATTAATACCCACCTTACTTGATTATATCATCCATGTATTAAAATAATTGCGAATATTACTTCCTCCAAGGTCTCACGAAAATAGAATCTAGGCGACAACGCCTAACACTGTATCATGATATTCAACGCCATCCCAATAATAAATCTAACTTTATATTAAAAGAGATCAAATCTCCTTGGGAACTTAACGCATTCACTTAAAAATCTTCTATGCGGTTTGAATCTAACTTCTACCTGCTCCAATCAGGCGCTAATGTCGCGTGTATCCATACATGATATCGTTAACTTCTACCTGTTCCACTCGGGCGCTAATGTCGCATGTATCCATACAATAAGCAATACAGGATTCTGTGCACATAATTTAATTAAAACTTCTCATAGAATGGATTACTTTGAGACTGAAATGCTCATGCACAATCAGCAGCCATTTTGCTAATGACACTGTTATGTCAACATCTCTTTGAATGACAACAAACACTGTATACGAAAGACAACTAATTTCACGAAGATGCCGCTACAGTCGAATGTTGGAACCGCCATTTTGTGTTGTGTATCCGATCTTTCAATTATATAGTCTTTGGTCTCACCAGCTACAAACTGTCTTCTTTTCGTTTCATCATTCGTCCTTATAGGTTGTGTAAAACGGCTTCGGTGGCGTAATCGGTAGCATGCTGAACTGCTATGCCCAAGATAGCGGGTTCAAACCCGGCCGAAGTCGTCGGATTTTTTAAGAGCGTTGAAAATCCTTCAGTATGCCTTCCTTCGGAGGGGAAGTAAAGCCGGCGGTCCCATGTCATAGATTTATGGCATGTAAAAAATCCTTTCACAGACTAAACTTGTGTAAAGCAAAATTTGTTAGGTTAGATTTCGTCAGAACGCTCTATCAAAGTTCCAACGTTCACCACTAGGTATCATTGATATCTGGTGGCGAAAGTTGGAACTACTTGAAATTGAACGGAATGTGTAGCTCACCCTTTAGGGTGTCCGCTGGAAGCAGCTACAGACTCAGGCGAGCCGAACATGTCCTCGTACACTCCCGGCACTAAAAGCCATACGATAAAAAAAATAGGTTGTGTGCTCAATCAAAACAATGAATCCTATTATGATGAATGAGAGGCGACACTCAATTACAAATGTTATAAAGATTAAAGATGACGGTAATTGTCTGTTCAGGTCATTGGCATATTGTGAGTACAAAAATCAGAGTTCATTTAAACAGGTTAGAAAGCGAATTGTAAAACATGTTACAGACAATTGGAATAATTATTCTTCCTTTATTGTTGGCAACAGCGATATGTACGAAACTGTTATCAACACGAGCGATGATTACAAAATGTATATGTCTATGAATTGTATTCATGGAGGTCATGTTGAGTTAGTTGCCGCTGCTCAAGTTTACAAAATGGATATTGACATAATCACTAATAATAAAACTCGGTGTAAAAGCAGAAAATATGCCATCAAATAGAATATTTTCTTTGCTATACTCTAGGGATGGGTGGAACGGTCATTAAGACGTCTTAAATACCGGTATCAGTGCTAACTCAGTTGAGAACGTGGATGCCAAGTCACTCGATTCTGTGGCTGATTTACAGTTTCAAACTAAGAGTGAGTTTGCGTGCCTTAAAACCCCAGGATCGTGTCGGAAGCAAACCTCAGAACCAGTTAGCCAGGGACAAAATGTGATAAGAATTAAAGGTGACTGAAATTGTCTGTTCAGGGCATTGGCATATTGTGTGTACAACAATCAGAGTTTATTTGCAAAGGTTAGAAAATGAATTCTTCAACATGTTACAGACAATTGGAATAATTATTCTTCCTTTATATGTTTTGCTGAACGTGACTTTGCATACTTCTTTATACAATTTGGTAACGGTGAATACCCTCACGTCGATGGAGAAAATTCAGAATTAGTCGACTTACTACCCTCCACCATTGCTAAAACTGATATCACTGAACTATATGGAAACTAAGTTTCTACAGGCCTGACGTTTATTTTTGGCCGGTGGCCCTGAAATCCGCGCATCCACTGTGCTAACCATTCAACCTTCTTAGTTCTCTCCTTTGTTCCTTCTGATCGTGCGTGCGTGCATGCATTTGTTACTGTACATGCTCACAATAAGAAGGCTTCCTGGCTGGCCGGAGACCTCTACACAACAAACAATCACCAGCCAAAAACAAACGTCAGACCTATACACTGAAAGATATTTCACGCTTTTCAAAAATTGCGATTTTAGCACCTAAAAATGAACACTGTAAAGAAATCAATGACAAAGTTTTAGAGCTAATCCCAGGATCATCGAGAACTTACATCAGTGTGAATAATTTGATTACTGAAGATGAGTGAACTTCTACAATTCCCAACAGAATTTTTAGACAGCATAGACATAAGTGCATTGGCACCTCTTATCCTTCGAATAAAATTAGTCTCAATTGTGATTTTGTTGAGAAATATTAATGTTACCCAAGGTCTGTTGAACGGTACTAGACTGTTGGTTCGGAAGATGCATGACAATTGCTTACACCTGGAAATTATTACTGGCGTAAATGTTGGAAACAATGTCCTACTTCCTCGCCTTGACCTTACCCCATCAGATACTTCCATGCCGTTTTCCTTCAAAAGGAGGCATTTTCCAGTACATTTGGTTTTTTGTATAACTATCAATAAAGCTCAAGGTCAAACACTAGATCAAGTAGGCATTTATTTACCTCAACCGGTGTTTAGCCATGGACAACTGTATGTCACACTGTCGCGAGCAAAATCCTTTCATGACGTCAAAGTTCAAATAGAACCAAAAGGCAAGCGAAGAGCAAATGTCGTATGGAAGAAAGTACTATTAGAATGTTGAAACGAATGTTGCGGAGGATCACAGACCTCAGCAAACGGGGCACAGATTAAATAACAATTATACAAGGACGTCCGCATCCCTAATACGATAACTATCCTGTGGTAATGGTAAAAAAGTGCTATTGTCCTACATCGGTGATTACTATCCTACATCCTGTTCTTTCATTCCCTCAGTTCTGTAACTAAGATATACTCAATCAAATTTACAGCTTAATAAATAATAATTCCTTCTGTGTGAGTTATCTTTTCATTTCTCATCAATCGCCTTTACTTACTATTCTTTCCGTAGTGGTGGAGGCGATAGCTGTCTTTACAGAGGTGTGCAAGTTATTAGATTCTATGTCAGTTTTCCAAAATTGCATTTTTACTTTTCACAGTTTAATGCACTAAGTATGTTTACAAGGCGATGAAATTACTTCAAATGTCTAACCAAGACTCCTAATTATATTTTCATTTAAGAAACTCAAATTAAAATGATTTTTTAGAATTTCCACTGACAGAGGAGCCTTGCAAATGCAAAATGCCACACGTTTCGTTTTTATTACTTCACTCTACTTTACGTGTGAATTTAGAGCAGAGGGATTTGGGGTCATTTAACTGATAAACGCTATTGAACTATTCAAAGATTCATGAACTATTCATTGACATCACCTGACTTAAATTCTAAAGTCAATGGAAAATTGAAAACGGACCCAGCTCAGATAGGCTAACCCTCGGAATCCAATAATCTGAAAGTTTCCAGACTCAATTCCTTATGGGAAAAGGTGTAATTCCACGGGAGAGGAAGCACTACTAAGTAGGATAACAAAAGAAGTTGGTCAATAAAATGATTTTTAATAAAAGAAATTATGACTAATTGAAAATTATTTTATTTAATTCTATTAATTTGCTCACCTTTATAATTACTGTATGTTACCCAAGAGTTACGGTACATCTCTAAATTCAAATATGAGACCCATCTTTTATTTTAAATGTATACCATTGGTATCATAAGTAGACAGATCACCAAATTGTACCGCTGTAGCATTAAATTGTGTGGATATGTCTATCTACTTAGTATAAAACAAAGTTCCCAATTGTTGGATGTAACGGGTAATCTCGAGAGCAACTTGGTGGATTTTGATCATTCTGTGAAGGATTTCTCGATTAAGATGAAGGATTAGGAAGAAAAAAAAATTTATGACCAAAAGAAGCCGAGTAGTTACGATTTCAGTGAATCGAGTTGAAGAAAAACCTAACGTCTATGTGTCTTTTAAGTTTACGCTGGGTAAACCTTTAAAAATATTGATATACTATGTGAATTGTTCAGCACGAAAAGTTCTGCAGGAAAGATCGCGACAGCTTCCACATCGACCACTGTAAGTGTTTTTAAGTTTTCATTTCTTCAAGCAATCTCAGGGTGTCGACCGGTAACGAAAGTAACGAAAAAGTAACGAATTTTACAAATGGGTAACGAAAGTAACGAAAAAGTAACGAATTTTACAAACGGGTAACGAAAATTTTCCGAAGTCGGGTTGAATCATTTAAACTCGCGCCACTAGGCTCAGATATTGCGATGGAGCGAGTTTCACCCAAGCGACGCCGTTACGCTATATTTCCCCTTGCCCGACCTCAAGGAAATACATACTGAGGATACCTTGAGTGGTATAGAACGGTTCAACGTATATTTTCGGCATCAAGAAGACTTAAGTTTCGTGTGAAATATTTTTCTGTGTTACTGTATTTGGAAACATGACTTTTCGCGAGACGTTTATTCGCGAATACTTCCGAAACTAAAATCAAATCTCTTATTTCTGTTATTTGGAGACTATGTCAAATTGAAGTCCAGAAATAACGCAAAATAATTTAATGTCTCAATCTTGTGAAATGTTACCGTTTCGAAAGAAATTTGCGAAAAATCTTCGAAATATATCTAACTTATTTTAAAAATGTGTCTATTAAATTTGCGTCATCCAGTATGTTTAATTCGAAAATCCTTTATATGTCGATTTTTTCTTCGAACTTTGATTCCATCGGATATATAATCTAACCGTTGTTGTTTGAGTCTTCAGTCTTTTGACTGGTTTGATGCAGCCCTCCACGCCTCCCTGTTCTGAGCTAATCGTTTCATCTCTACATAGCTACCACACCCTACATCCGAGGCAATCTGTTTAACATATTCTAACCTTGGTCTACCCCTACAGTTCTTGTCCTCGACCCTTCCTTCCATAACTAAGCTTGCTATTCCTGGGTGTCTTAGTATGTGTCCTACCAACCTATCTCTTCTCTTCATTAGCAGTCGCCAGAAACATCTCTCCTCTCCCACTCGCCTTAATACCTCTTCGTTTGTAACCCTATCTACCCATCTGATCGTCATCATTCTCCTGTAACACCACATTTCAAATGCTTCAATTCTCCTCTTTTCTGCTGCACCAATAGTCCAAGTTTCACTTCCATAGAGTGCCACGCTCCAGACAAAGGCTTTCAAAAATGACTTCCTAATACCTAAATCTATATTCGATGTCAACAGATTCATTTTTTGTAGAAAGGCTTTCCTTGCCTGAGCCAACCTACTTTTTATATCCTCTTTGCTTCGTCCATCACTGGTTATTCTGCTTCCTAAGTAACAGAAGTCTCCTACTTCCTTCAGCTTTTCACCTGCCAATTTGATCTCCATAGAGGTTTCTGATTTATTTTGGCTGCATTCCAGTATTTTTGTTTTACATTTATTAATTTTCATCATGAATTCCTTCCGTAAGACGGAATCCATACCATTCAAAAACTCATTCAAATCCTCAGGCTTGTCGGCCAAGATGACGATGTCATCAGCAAATCTCAGAGTTGAAATTATTTCTCCTTGAATCTTCACTCCCACTTTAAATTTTTCTCCAATTTCCTTCATTGCTTGTTCAATGTAAAGATTGAAAAGTATGGGTGATAAGTTGCAGCCTTGCCTTACACCTTTCTGAATACCAGCTTCTCTCTCATGTCCTTCAGTTCGAATGACTGCTGTCTGGTTTCTGTATAGATTGTATATCACCCTCCTATCCCTGTACTTTATTCCAATAATTTCAAAATGTCAAACAATTTAGTCCAATCAACGTTATCAAAAGCCTTTTCTAAGTCTACAAATGCCAAGAACGTTCTCTTATCTTTCCTTATTCTACCTTCCAAAATCAGCCTAAGACTTAGTACAGCTTCCCTTGTTCCTACATTTCTCCTGAAACCAAACTGGTCTTCACCCAACTCCGTTTCTATCTGGCTTTCAATCCTCTTGTAAATTATTCTTGACAGGATCTTTGAAGCATGAGTAATCAAGCTGATTGTACGGTAATCTTCACATCTGTCAGCTCCCACTTTCTTTGGTATAGGGATGATAACATTCTTCTTGAAATCAGGGGGTACCTCACCTGTCTCATAAATCCTACACACCAAGTGAAATAACCTGATCAGACCTTCATCTCCTATGCAGCGTAGCAACTCAATCGGTATATCATCTATGCCTGGTGCTTTGTTCCTGCCTAAGTCCTCTAATGCTCTGTCAAATTCTGATCTCAATATTAAATCTCCTTTTGCATCCTCATCAATTTCCTCCTCCCTTTCCATTACATGATTCTCAATCTCCTTTCCCTTATACAAACACTCTATGTAAGCTTTCCATCTCTCAACCTTTTCTTCCCTATTTGTCAGAGGCTTTCCATTTGTGTCCTTAATATTACAGCACTTGGTCTTCTTTTCCCCAAAAGTATTCTTAATTCTTAGATAAGCTGTGTCTACTTTTCCTAATTTCAGACAATTTTCTATACCTGCACATTTTTCTTTCAACCATTCTTCTTTCGCTTCCTTGCACTTCTTGTTAGCCTCATTTCTCAGACGTCTGTATTCTGCTTTCCCCTTTTCATCTCTTAGATTCTTGTGTTTCCTCCTTTCATCCATCAATTCTAGTATATCCTGAGTGATCCACGGTTTTCTACCTATTCTTTCTTTCCTACCAATGTTTTCTTCTGCGGATTTTGTTATTTCATTCTTCAAAAGTGCCCATTCGTCTGCAATTGAAGTTTGTTTAGGGGTTTTGATTAGTCCTTCCTTTATACTCTTCTTGAATCTTTCGTTTACATCCTTTACTTTCAGTCTGTCTATTGCCCACCTTTTTGGCTTTTGACTTTTCTTCAGTTTCTTCAACTTTAATCTGCATTTCATTACAACCAGATTGTGGTCAGAGTTTATGTCAGCACCAGGATATGTTTTACAATCCAAAATCTGGTTTCGAAACCTCTGCTTGACCATAATGAAGTCGATTTGGTAACGCCCTGTATCTCCTGGTCTCATCCATGTGTATATTCTTCTATTGTGGTTATTGAATAAGGTGTTAGCTATGACCAACTCATGTTCGGTGCAGAATTGCATCAGCCTGCTTCCTCGATCATTCCTTTCACCTAATCCGAAATCTCCTACTATCTTCCCTTCTCTCCCTTTTCCTACCACAGCATTCCAATCTCCCATTACTATAACATTTTCATCACCTTTGATATACCTCAGAATGTCATCTATTTCTTCGTAGACCTTTTCAACATCATCATCAGCTAGACTGGTTGGCATATAGACTTGTACCACTGTGGTGCACGTAGGTTTAGTAGATTATTTCGATAACTTGTATAATTCGTGATTCTCAGTCGAAAGAAACGTGTCCTCTTGTATTATTCGTGCAATCCTCTCAGAATAATTCGTAATATTCGATACCTACTTCGAACGTTCATCCTCTAAAATTGCATCCTCAAGACGGCCGGCTTACTGCACGACTTGCCTGCGGGAATCTCGTCAAACGGACCGAGATCGATGTCAGTTGCGTCAAGTCATAAAACCCGTCCCCTATCGTGAACTTGTGACCACGAGGACTGCGGGGATCCCGTCAAAGGTGATTGGACACCCATCACGGGGCACCCATCACGAAACCTACTTGCCACTTTTCCCATGACCGTATACTTAAAGCTTGCGGGGAGCGAGAAGTGCATCAACCCACTTAAAAATGACAGCCTACGTAGCATTGTGATACTAATTCCTTCTCGCGAACCATCCTGAACTGATGAACTCCCAACCACATCATAGGGACAAAGGGTATCACGGCGCCGACCATACATGATCATAACTACTCGTGAATTTTAATCATGCCCAACCTTGAGCTTCCCTCCGCCATTCTGTCAGGACAGATAGAACAAGCAGACAATCGTTGAAAGGCCGGGTGCGGCGACGATTGCTTAATATCTCGAGGACAACTTAAAACGGCCGAGAGCGGCAGCGATTGCGAGACATCGCGTTATTTCTCCGCATTCAATGACGAGGACAACTGGATTCTTGTCAAACGGACAGCAAGTGGCGCCGATTGCGTAATAATGCTATATTTTCTTGTGCCCGACCTCATGGACAATGGAAATCTCGTCGAATGACTAAAAGTGGCACTGATTATCTACATCGCGATTTTTCTCCGTGTTCTATCGTGAAAACTACGGGAATCTCGTCAAACGGCTGAGACCAGCGCCGATCGTGAACATCCCGATTTTTCTCCGTATTTGACATCAAAGACAGAATTCGGTGACGATCGCGTAACATCGCATACATTTCTTCGTGACCTACCACGGGTACGAAGAAAATCTCGCCAAATGGTCAAGAGCAGAGCAACCTGTACCGTAATTATAACAACATATTGTGCACAAGACGACATATTAGCTGAAACAACTCATTTGATAATAAATATCTAGTAGCCTATATATTTTTTTTTATTTTTTTTTATAAAATCATGTGAATTTTATTTACTGTACCTCTTTGAATACAGTTCATTGTTGTTTTTCTTCACCGCGTGATAAGCGCCTATGCTTGCAGACCGCAGACGTATCTTGAATTCAAAGGTAACTAAAATTAGCTAAAAGGTACCTAAAAAGTAACTAATTTTTACTTCATCCTTACAGTAGACACCCTGAATCTTCATTCAGTGGAAATTTAAATTACTAGCTTCAGAGTGAGTTTACGAGCTTGCCAGCGACCTATCGCCCTACCTTCAGCCAGCATCAAACTGTCGAGTCGTGTCGAGTTAATACTTCAGAGATGATGATGATTGTTGATTTAAGGGGCCTAACATTTAGGTTTTCGGCCCCCATGGTCTGGGTGATAGCGAAAATGACAATGAAGTGGAAACCAGAACGAAAATACTTACAAAAAGGAACTCAGATTGCAACTACTCACAAAATGGAGAGCGGTAATACTTCCAAAGGGAATTTTGAACGAAAATACTCACAGAAGGAATAGATTGAAAAAGACGCACAAAATATAGGTTAGGTTCAAAATACGTACAAAATGCAATGTAGAGTCGAATTACTTTACTTACAAAATGCAAGTGAAATTCAAAATACTTACAAAAAGCAAATGAGATTGAAAATATGTACACAATGCAATTGAGGTTCAAAATACTTACAAAATGCAATTAAAATTGAAAATACACCATGCAATTTAGATTGAAAAAAGCGCATTTCAGATTCCAAAAAATCACGCAGTGCAATTGAAATTCAAAATACTTACAAAATGCAATTGAAATTGGAAATGCTTACAGAATGCAATTTAGATTGAAAATACTTACAAAATGTAATTTAGATTCAAAATACCCACTAAATGCAATTGAGAATCAAAATACCTGCTAAATGACCACCATACAAAATGCAATTTAGATTAAAAATACGTGCAAAAAGCTGTTTAGGTTGAAAATACAAAATACAAATTGAAATTCAAAATACTCACAAAAGTCCCATCCCCTATATTGAAAGACTTACTAATAGGTAATTTAGATTGTCGATCCTCACAAAACGCAATCGATGTTGAAAACGCTAGCAAAATGCAATTTACTGTAGATCGAAAAGACTTACAAAATGCAACGTAGACTGAAAACACCTACAAAATGGAGTGTGGATGCAAAAGAAATGGCTAAATGGAATTTAGATAGACGGGAGCCAATTAACAAAAACAGTGTGGGTCTTAAAGAGAAAAGGAAATATAATGAAAAGAAAACAAGAGGTCTGACCCCATCGAAGAAGGAGGGATCAGGAAAGATGAGACAAGGGCCAATTAAGGCAGGAAAGTGAAAGACTCCCTAGGCTTCGGAGACCCTAATAGCGTCGGGGTCGGAAAAGAACATGAGTTGACCAAGGGATGTCGACAGGAAAGAAGACGGAGAGGAGCCCGGCACAAGTAAGTGGAAGCAATGCCGGACTCAGCTGGGGTCCCGTGGTAGCTTATGCGTTTGGAGTTAGCTGTTCTCCTCGGCTTTTCAGAATTGGGTCTGTAACCTGACGTCCGTGCGCCTTTAAGCTTACGCTGGGTAAATAGTAGCACACATACAGAGGACATTTGGTCTCATAAGTCTACTTCATCATTTACCCAAAAGCGACGGTACTGTAAATGTCTGTTCAGGTCACTAGCATGAACACATGCAAATGTCATATGGACAGAAGTGCTGTAGGATTAAAGTGAATGCTGCAGAGCAGCACGGGTCTTCTAGTTATCTATTAATACAGGTATTTTATGGTACACAGAGTAGTAGTCCCACAAAATCATAATCAAAGAATGGACCAAAGGACACACCTTGGTCAGTTTGATCGGCATACAGTAAGGGGATGTGAATATGCTCTTTCTTTTTCTCTAGATTTATCCCAGTTCTCCGAAACAGAACCCACGTTGAAGGCTATCCTATCCATAATTACTAATTCTAGTTATCTTTACAATAACATTAGTAATCTTCAGTAGGATTCCACTTCATTTGTCAAAGAATGTGGATGTAAGGAACTGCTGTGTACTTGGGTGATAAAGTGCGCCCCTGTTCCCACCTCGGTCTGATCCCATACCACCACCTTGGATAAGTTTCACAGGCAGAACTATCAACGGAATTAGTGGTGGTGGCAGACATGCTAACTATTACGAATTAATCGTAATCATTACGATTTTCCCCTTACGATTCCGCTCTTACAAATGGGTAACGTAAAATTACGAATTTCGGTTGAATTCATGTTATTCTTTTAAAAATGGCGCCATGCGCCGTGATCGGAAGCGATCAGCAACTTTCGAACCCACTCGTCGTTTATTGGTTCACGTGATCATGCGCGTTCTGTCTGCGCGCGTGCTCTTATTTCTTTGTTACCGAGGTCAAGGAACAAGTTAGTCTTAGCCATATTCTTTTGTCTTAGCAAGAACTGAGAATAAAGTGAATGCCTGCAGTATGAAGGGGTTTTTAGTGCCAGAAATTGCGTGTGATAGTGTTGTTGGAACTAGTGGTGATGGTGATAACAAAACTACGAAGAAGCAGAAAGTCGTTCAAAGATTTAGGGAGGAATATACAAAACTGTGGCCGTGTTTATTATATTCTTCTAAATCTTCGTCCCACGTGTTTTCGGTTGCACATGGCGGAAGAGATGACTGCCGGAAACATATCAACAGTAAAATTCACTCGGATTTCGTGAAACTGAGGGGGTCCAACAAGGAATTAACGCGATTTTTAAGTAATTCTGAAGATAGAAATGCTATCACGAATGCGGAAGTTTTATTTACGGCTTTCCTTGTCGAACATAATCTGCCTTTGGCCTGCAGTGACCATGCCGGACATTTATTTTAAAAAATGTTTCCAGATTCAAAAATAGCATCCAAATTCAGTTGTGCGAGAACAAAAACAGGAGCGATAATTAGGAGTGTAGATCCATCGATGAGAAAATTATGGACACTTTAATGCATCAACCCTTCTCGCTCGCTACAGATAGCAGCAACGATTTTGACGATACTAAACTCTATCCGATAGTTGTTTCCTTCTTTGATGCAGAAGCAGGGATGATTGCTACGAAGATTTTAACCATCCAAGAATCGCGGGACAGTACAGGAGAAGGTATTTTTAAAGTTTTAGATGGGGAACTGAGGAAGAGAAATATCCCATGGTATAATTGCATGTGATAATGCTAGTACCATGACTGGCATTTCCGAAGGTGTTAGTTCATTCATTTGCAAAGAAAATCATAACATTAGAGTCCAAGGCTGTGCTTGTCATCTTGTGTACTTAGCTGCTCAAAAAGGGTGTAATGGTGTTGAACAATTTTTAGTTGACATCTATTATTATTTACAGAAGAGCTCAAAGAGGAAACATATTTTGAAGCTTTGTCAGCAAGTCTTTTGGGGAAAAGACTCACAAGATATTGACCTACGTTTCAACTCGATGGCTATCGCTGTTGCAGTGTGTCGACAGAGTCTTGGAGCAGTGGAATCCATTGAACATGTTTTTCTGTGATACAGACCATGGCAATGCTGGCCCAAAATTTCAGAAAGTTAAGGAGCAGTTTGAAAATCCTTCAACCAAACTATACCTTTTGTTTCTCAGTTCTGTTCTTCCACTTTTCAATTCATTGAATATATTCCTGCAACAAGAGAAACCACTTATTCATCAGCTTCATTCTAAATTGAATAATTTTTTCACTGATAAGTTGGTTAGATTTGTCAAAGCATCTGCAGTTCCCGACTGCGATTTGTTTTCTCTTAACTTTGCTAGCAGAAAGTATCAGAAAAGTGACAATGATTTGGTTGTTGGAGCTAAGACAAGAGCCTATATTAAAGATGCTTCTTTGAATGAGCATCAAATGAAGATGTTTTTTTCTGATGTCAGATTGTTCTACTCAAAAACATGTGAGTATTTTTCCAAGAAGTGGCCCATCAAAGAAAAGTTTTTAGAGCATGCTGAAATTGCTGATGTGTTTCAGCGAAGAACAAAAGGTTTGTCTATTGAATACTTCACTGACCAGTTTCCTAAAGTACGGACAGCAGAGGAGACTGAATCCTTTGAATCAGAATTTAGTAGTTTCCAGTTCGATACGTTGAGTTTTGATAAGAATGAAAGGGCTGACAAAATCTGGTGCGAAATTTCGAAGATTACCGATGTTTCTGGATTAACGAAGTACCCTTCACTAAGCAAACTTATGATGGCAATTCTTCTGGTCCCACATAGTAATTCTCCCACAGAACGTGGTTTTAGCCTGGTAAGGAAAAACAAAACTGAATTTCATGCGAATATGAGTACAGAATTGTTAAGTTCTCTACTGGTCCAGAAAATGCAGATGATTTCGGATGGAAAACCTTGCCATCAGAGGACATTTACTAGACTCCAACTTCAAGATGCCAAACAAGCCACTCGTCTTCAAAATTTGAAGTGCGTACGCTCAACCTCCACCCAAGTATCTGGTATAGATGTAGATCTTGCAGAGGAGGCTGTTGATGAGGGATTGTAATTGGTAAGTAGCTATAATCTATTTTAAGTTGTAATGCAGTAGATCATATTGTGTTTGAATGGTCATACCACCCCCATCCCCCTCTATATTTTGTTTGAACAATGACCCCCCCTCTCCGCACTCCGAGTCCGATTACTAATTGCTCTTTCTGAAAGTTGGCATCTCTGTGGTGGTTGTTTTAAGGCGAGGAGCACCGATGTCATCTTCCCATTGCTCTCAAAGACTTCCCTGAACTCAACATCAGATAGCTTCCAAACTCCACACCTTCAATGCTACTGTTGCTCCTTTCACTTCTCACCCACCCCCAAACCATCACTGATGGAAAACTGCCCCAGCTGTAATTCATGCTTTGGTCTTCTTTCTCTCAATGTCTTTTTTGGGGTTG
The DNA here is from genome assembly GCA_946902985.2 of Meconema thalassinum. NCBI lineage: Eukaryota > Metazoa > Arthropoda > Insecta > Orthoptera > Tettigoniidae > Meconema > Meconema thalassinum. Next base: position 88,166,432 of record OX336393.1, read on the forward strand.
CCTTATGTATCTATTGTGTACTTAACTTGATAAACACCCTTCCTTCCTCTCTCAATTTCCCTTTCTAGCCTATTTGTTGCCATAAAGTACACAGTACCAGCAGTGTCTTCTTTGTTTTGTGTCTTATGTTTTCAACATATATTTTTTACCCCTTCCAGCTCAACAAAGACTAATGGCGAAAGTAAACCTCATAATGAGGCGAAGTCTGAATCGAATGAAGGGTGTGTGTCCAGCCAGAAAGAAGACAAGGTATGTTATTATTTTGTTTTCATGATCAGTTTGTTGGTGTATTCTTCTACTGTTATTCTGTGTGTGAGATTTTGGGGCAGATGACCGGGCTGTTCTTCCCCTTAAAACAATAAATAAGTAATGTGTGGTTTTCTTTTTGAAAGCAATGGCCTCTCATTTATAACTACTGTCGACCAAAATATTATGTGCTCTCGAGTTTGAAGGTTGTTTGTGAAGTAACCAATAGACCTACATAAAATCCAATAGCATCATCATTTGCGTCGTTCTATTTTACGTTAATTCATGTAGGTTTGGAATTTTTAATTTATATTTTAATATGTTTTATCGCAGTTGAAACACAAGAAGTGCTAGTTTTTAAGCGTGTTTCAACCATGCGTCATGTATTAAAATTATCTCACAAACCCGTCATCAGATCGAATCCAAATTTTTACACAATATACATTGGAATGTTGTTTACCTGGTTTATTAATTTCAAAATTTTGTGTGTTCAAGAACGAAAGTTGTTATCATTTTTGTAAGGTAACCTTTTCTTGGCTCGGGGTCGTTGGAAAATGTAGTTCTTGCTTGTGTCGTAATCCTTATACATCAAAAAGTTATGCTGTATGACTGTGAAATATGTAAATTAATTCACTTATTTTATATCGGTTTGTATTTGTACGGGAATTAAGACAAGGTTCACCAGCTAGCTGTTCCTGGAAATGCTGTACAGCGTTGCTGATATGGAGCCCATCACTTCCGAGCGAGGCGCACCATGACGTGTGACGGAGCCCACTTGGCAACGCTGTACAGCTTTCACCGGAGTGGCTAACTGGTGAACCATGTCTTAATTCCCCGTACAAATACAAACCGATATAAAATACATGAATTAATGTACGTATGGGATGAAAGTAAGCACAGAGAAGAGCAAGACCATGGTAATGTCAAGAGGAAGGAAGGAAGGAAGAGGAAAGATAGAATTGAATGGGAAAATTCTAGAAGTGGTTAAAAGTTTCAAGTACTTGGGAAGTGTGATCACAGAAGATGGAAGGATAACTGAGGAAATTGGAAAGAGAATACAACAAGCGAACAGTTTTTACCAGAGCATAAGGGGTATTCTGTGGAACCGAGATGTCCCAAAGAAATGTAAAAATGTATTATATTCAACCTACTACAGACCCATACTAACATATGCAGCTGGAGCGTGGACTACTACAAAAAGGGAGGAGAGTAGAATACAAGCCGCGGAGATGAAATTCCTTAGAGGTATAGAGGGCAAGACCAGAAGAGGTAGAGTTAGAAACGAAGAGATTAGAAAAAGGACAGGAATCTTGAAGCTGCAGGACAGGATAGAAACAACAAAGTTAAAGTGGTATGGACATATGATGAGAATGGGAGAGAGTACCAAAGAAAACTTTCTGTGAAAAGATGACAGGGAAGAGACCACGAGGAAGGCCCCGAAAGAGATGGGCAGATACAGTGTGGGAGTGTGTAGAGAAGAGAGGAGGAAAACCTGAAGAAGTACTAAAAACAGGAGAGGAGTGGTGGAGAGACAGGAAACGTTGGAGGTCCTTAATTCACAACCCGACCCAGGAAGCTGGAAACGGGAAATGAAGATGATGATGATGATAATGATAATGATAATGTACGTATTTCACAGTCATACAACATAACTTTTTGATGAATAAAGATTACAATGCGACCAAGAAGTACATTTTCAAACCACCCCGAGCCGAAAAAAAAGTTACCTTACAAAAATGATAACAACTTTGTTTCTTAGACACACAAAATTTTAAAATTTATAAACCAGTTATACAACATTCCAATGTATATTGTGTTAAAATTTGGATTTGATCTGATGATGGGTTTGTGAGATAATAATTCTTAAATGTGACGCATCGTTGAAACTCGCTTAAAAGCGGGCACTTTGTGTGTTCCAACTGCGATAAAAAATTAAAAAATATAAATTTAAAATTCCAAACTTACATGAACTAACAAAAATGATGATGTTATTGGATTTTATGTAGGCCTATTGGTTACTTCACGAACAACCTTCAAACTCGAGTACACATAATATTTTGGTCGACAGTGGTAATGTTACTATATTTGGTGATTTATAATATTATATTTCAGTATAGTGGTATTAGTTTGCATCAAAACTAACTTGGGTTGTCATCTCATACATTAAAACAGTATTTTATAGTTATACATATTGGTAGAGGTGTTGGATTTTTAAAATACGCAATCAAGATGTACAGTAATTTTAATTTGGGAAATAAAACAAATTGCACAATATCTCAAAATATTGTCCTTTTGTGAAATATCACCACTTTTCCTATGTCTCTTTTCATAATGCTATGCATTTAATCCAGCACAAAATTTTCTCTCCGTCGTTAAATCCATGATTATACCAAGATTACTACTCTTGCTGATCACTTGTTTTTGCTGAAGCATTGTGATACCTACACCTGTAAGTTACATTAGTTTGCCAAAATATCACAATACCTCTCCTCACTGATCACCAAAATATCTCTATACCTTGCTGATTACTTGCAGTCACTGAAGCATCTTGATACTTGTTTTCGCTGATTACTCGCACTCATCAAAACATCATGGTTCCTACTCATGTTATTTACCCACAGTTGCCTTAACCCTCTTACTCTCAAGGTAACGATAAATCGTTACCCATGCCTGGTGCGAAAACTGTCTCGTTGGCACCAGCTTAAAACTTGAATAAGTTCTATATTTCCTCGTTAGATCGCACAAGCGTGCTAAACGAAGGTAGCCGGATTCCGTTCGTCATTTATTCTTAGAGTTTGGGCAGTGTTTCTTGTTAATTTGCCGCGGAAATAAGGTTTGTTTATGTCCCCGAGGGCGAGGCTATCTCATATTGAATCGTGATAATATGCATACCTGCCAACCCTTCCGATTTATTCGGAAACTTTCCGAATTTTCACCTCTTCTTCCGATCTTCTTAATTACTATTATTTCTTCCGAATTTCGGGCCCCAGTGATATATCGTAAAAGAAAAAGGAACGGCAAATAATTTCCATTCTTAAGGAGATTCTCTCATAAGTCGTAATTGCTTTTGTGATTTGTGTAAGCTTGTTTTTTGTGTAAGTTCCTAGCTTGGCAGTGAGCTCCATAGCTGCGATCTCGGAATGGTGAGTCAGCTGATCTGCCTACCGCATACTGATTGGTGGTATTTTACGGACAAACGGGTGTCAAGCCTACGCTGATTGGTGGAGGCTGGCCACGTGACTGTGCAGAAGGGGATTGAAACCTTGTATGCTACGCGCGGCGATTGTGATTTTCTCCGTTTGACGCCACGTGTTTATACTCTACTAGCATCACGTTTAGTGCATTTAATTGAGGTATTAATGTGTGCGGCGGTAGATAATTATGTCAGCGAGTTGTGTCGATGATTGTTTTGTGTCGTGTGTTTTAAGTTTCTCTCGTCTCGTTATGGCGACAAAACCTCAGAAACGTTATATCCAAGTGTTCGAAGAAAGCTATAAAACTGAATTTCCATTCATTTTACAATCTACTAGAGGAAACCATTTTGCTCTTTGTTCCATGTGTCGTTGCGATATAAATATTTATAATGGTGGAAAAAAAACTGACATTGTAACTCACAGCAACACTATAAAACACAAGGACAGTGCTAGTTGTTTACAGAAGAACAAAAAATTACGACCTTTTTTGTTCACAGGAATGAAGACAATGCTGCCATTCTAGCAGTATGTTTGTTCACGGCGTTCATCGTGGAACATATCCTCTCGTTATCATGTTCCGATCACGTGGGACAATTGTTTAGAAAAATGTTCCCGGATTCGGAAATTGCGAAGAAATATGCCTTTGGCAGGACAAAAACATCCGGCATTGTTCATGAAATGGCATGTGACGCCGATTCAATAATTATTAATATTTTAAAATATGGGCCTTTCGCGATCTCCACTGATGGTAGCAATGATATAGATAGTAAGCTGTATCCTGTCGTCGTGTCATTTTTCAACAAAGAATCGAAGATGATTGAAAATCGTTTGCTATCCATGGAAAATTTGGAAGGTGACTCGACTGGTGCTAACTTGGGAAATTTGCTTCTGCGTCTTCTGGAAAGGCATACCATTCCATTGGCAAACTGTATAGCTTTTAGTGCAAACAATGCCCCCGTTATGATAGGGAAGAAAAATGATGTTGACAAAAAAGACTGTGAAGATGAGCACCAAGCAATGGATGCATTACAATGCCAGTGTTGTGCTCTCGAAATGGAGGATTTGCCATCTTCTATTGTGTAAGGAAAAAGAGCAGATTGTGCTTGGTCTGCAATAGGGGATATACGAGGTGGAGATGGGTGTCTGAAAGATGACAGACTAGCTGGAGTAATGCTGTCAATATTAACAATCCCACACAGCAACTTTGAATGTGAGAGATTGTTTAGCCAGTTGAAGAAGACAAGGACACAATTCCGATCTCGGAATGACGAAAACGTCAAGAAACTGTTAGTGGTTAAATCAAGCCTAAGTGGAAATTCCTACGAGCAGCAGTACGACAGGGCATTTTTGAAGAGAGCAAAGTTGGCTACAAGGTCTGCATTAAATCTGTAAGCTGTCTCAAGATTACCATCCACATGTATATACATCTCCTAATCATAATTAGGTAAGTTGTCCATGGTAATTAACTTAAGTCTGACGAAACGTGAATATGTGGTAGCGAATGCGAAGTGTAATCCATCAGAATGATTGTATGCATTTTCTTTAAACACCCAATTATGTTCTCTTACGTTCAAATATTGGCCATACGTACTACTCGATGATCTGATGATTGTGTACATTTTTGTGAATTTTATGCTGAATTCATACTTTGCCAATAAAGACACGCAAGTCTTTGGTGTACCCTCTTTCGCCCACGCAATGGCATACTGTGCATGATAAAATCTATAATTTTAAAAAATCTTCCTATTTTTGACTTCCGAAGGTTGGCAGGTATGTAATAGTGGTCATTTTTGGTGCTGTCTTTATTGGTTAATTGTTAGGATATACACTGACCGGCAAAAAAAGTGGAACAGTTAAAAAAAAAAGTAATATAAATAGTATAAAACTAGCCTTGAAAAAGATTTAATCACATTTTTAAAGCCTTTCTTGCATTAGAACTAACATTTGAAACATCCGTGAATAGAAATTGATAATATGACATTTCTTAGGGTGGTTTATTACCACCAATTACCCCCAATCTTCGATGAGCCTATCTTAATGGTTTTATGGCGGGAAGCGACTGGAAGCGTTTAAGGTTTATGAGTGTTGCCGCTCGCTTATTGTTCTAGGGATAACAACTGGCATTTGTTGAACACGTGTGAACCATTGTCACACATTTTAGCAAGCTATCCATTTGCAGTTCACACTAAAACATGCCTCTTAGCCGTGAAGAAGCTGCACAGGCAGTTGCATTGGTGGAAGATGGCCGCAGCTTCCGTTATGTTGCTGAGGTCATTGGATCATCTCTCGGTAGCATACATCGTGCAGTGCAACGTTACAGAGAGCTCCAAACATACCACAGGAGACTAGGGTCAGGCAGTAGAAGAAGCACAAGTGCCAGGGATGACAGATTTCTCACCCTGCAAGTTCTGCATGATCGCCATACCACAGCAGTTCAGGCACGAAATCAACTGGAAAATGTCAGAAATGGGAGAGTGAGTGAGCGAACAGTTAGAAGAAGGTTTGAAGAAGCTCATCTTTCGTCCAGGAGACCTGCACATGGACCCACACTCGAACGACATCACAGAGAGGCGCATCTTCGCTTCGCAAGGCAGCATCTGGGATGGACCCATGAGCAGTGGGCCTCTGTTCTCTTCACTGACGAGAGTCGCTTTAACCTTAGATCTCCTGATGGAAGAGAGAGAGTGTGGAGGAGGCGCAGGGAGAAGTACAGCCCTGTTGCTTTCTCCTCCAGGACTCCATTTGGAGGTGGCTCGGTTATGGTGTGGGGTGGCATCAACGTTATGGCCCGCACTGAGTTGGTGTGCAGCGATCACGGGACGCTCAATTCCCAAAGGTACATCGAAGAGATCCTGATGAACCATGTGACGCCCTTTGCGCCTTTCATTGGTCAGAATTTCATGCTGATGCAGGATAATGCTCGCCCTCATACTGTTCGCTGTTTTGTACAATATCTGCAGGAAGTGGAGATTCAAACGCTGGACTGGCCAGCTCATAGTCCTGACTTGAACCCCATCGAACATGTATGGGATATGCTTGGACGGAACGTCAGACAGCGTGACCACACCACCTTGGCACAACTGAGAACATCGCTGCTGGAGGAATGGGATCGCATCCCGGCAGATGCCATTCGACGAGTTGTGAACATACCGTTCTGCCTGAGCGTTGACAAGCTGTCATAGACGCTAAAGGTGGAAACACTCGTTTTTAGTGACCAGTGTTCTTGTGCAGTGCAGTGCAAACATTAATACTGTTTTGTTTGGCAATATGTTTGATAAACAGCAGCCCAAAAGAGCATTACTAAAAAATAGAAAATTGTAAGATTTGCAAAATGTAACGAAATTTGTGAGTTAAAGGGTGTTGTAAAACATTTTTCGGTATTTTCTGTTGCCAACCATCTAAAATTTACATGAATAATGCAAATATTGGAAATCCGATACATTTCAGTGGGATAAATTAAGAAATTACATAAAAAATTAGTGTTCCACTTTTTTTGCCGGTCAGTGTAGTCAGTTAGTCATTAGTATATGTATAGAACTATCATTTGAAGCATCTTCTGTTAGGATTGGTTCAAATTAGCTGTTTCCTAGCGTATTGTAGGCACAATAGCCTAGCGTGTGATTTTCTTTTACATTATGGCTGCGTCGTCTTCTCGATTAAATGATGGTGATATTATCGAATATTTAGACACTTATGACAGTGATGATGATAACTTTCTTCCCTAATCTAGTAGTGATGATGATAATGATTTAGCTCAACCTACTGGTGTTTCAGCGAGTGATGAAAGTGCGGACAGTGATCTTGACGACGAGGAATTCCATGATATCTTGGCACCTGAACGGCCCATCCCTCTTCCATATGAGGAGCCTATTTCCAAAAGTCGACATGTGCATTTTTTAAGTTATTGAGAAAAACGAAAAAAAAAAACACGCTTAAACGGTAAAATTCAGGAAATATTATGTTATTCTTGGTACAAACTCTAACATAAACAGAACATAAACAAAACAAAAATAGGTCCAGAGGTAGATTCAGCAATGCGTTTAAGAGATATTTAGCATTACAATTCACAGATGTCGGATTTTGGAAGTACATTAATGGAAAATCGTATTTTGGAACGAACTTCTAGCATTATGACGAGTTTTGGAACCAAACATGGATTTTGCTTAGCATGCATTTTAAGCCACATAATGTTGTTATGCACTCCTAATTTAATAAACACATCAAGAATGTTCGTCCTGACGTCGAACTTGTCTGGCTGCCAGTTGCTCATTGTGAGCTCAACCCCATAGAGCTGGTTTGGTCCTACGTGAAAAATAAAATAGCTATGAGTAACCAGGCGGAGAGAGGAAGATCAATGGAGATCTCTGTAAAGAAGCCTTGAGGTCCGTAACACCGGAGTTATGGAAAAAATGCATCGAACACACCATAAAAATAGAGAAACATTACTGGGAAAAGGATGGGCTAACAGAAGACGTCCCTGTTGTTGAGCCACTTGTTATAAACTTAAATGACAGTTCATCTGATTCATCGGGCAGTGATTTTTCAGACGGTTAATAAGGGAGCAGTTTTATAATCCTATAATCTGAAAGTCTAAATTATTTCAAACAATTAATCTTATAATAGTAGCTTTTCAGCTGACACCATTTTTAAACCTGCCAATGGAGGTCCAAAGCCCTCATTAAAAAAGGTGTTGGGAAATGTTTAACTTCTTGCGGAAATGAAATAAGACACGTTTCTCTAACTTGTAAGTAAAATTAGCCGAGGATATTAGCGCTGTACATAAGGGACGCATATTTCAGGATATAAAGAAGAATTAAATAGTTAAGTTAAATAGACGTGAATGGTAGTGTATTTTTTTTTTTTCTTAATCGTATTACCCTCCAGGGTTGGCCATTCCCTCGGATCCCACATTTACCGCCTCCATTTTGAAACTTCGGGATTGGGGATACAACTGGGGTGTGTGACCAGCACCTCGCCCAGGCGGCCTCACCTGCAAATCGAACAGGGACCTTATGAGGGATGGGAAGATTGGGAGGGATAGGCAAGGAAGAGGGAATGAGACAGCCGTGGCCTTATGTAAGGTATCATCCCGGCATTTGCCTGGAGACAAAGTGGGAAACCACGAAAACCACTTCGAGGATGGCTGAGGTGGAAATCGAACCCCCCTCTACTCATTTGGACCACCCGAGGCTGTGTAGACCCCGTTCCAATCCTCATACCACTTTTCAAATTTCGTGGCAGAGCCGGGAATCGAACCACGGGCCTCCGGGGTGGCAGCTAAGCACGCTGACCACTACACCACGGAGGCGAATATATATTATAAGATTTGTATTATAATTCGTCAATTTCACTTATGGTTTTTAATTTATTTTAATTAATGTCATTTTTCAAGTCCTCGTACTGCAGCTCCTTCACCAAGATTTTACTCGTATAGAATAATATATTCCCTGTCACGTGAGCGACCCATGGTTTAACCCATAGACATTCACTTTATCTTTCCGTTTCTGTTATATTATACCGGTATTGCCACCACTGAATTTCAACTACCATAATATAGTTAAGTGAACAAGGAACTGTCCTTCATCCATTTTGCTGAACTATGATAAAATATTTGATGTAGTGTAATGGTGTGATGATTGCTTTGTATAACTTTGATAAAAGTTCAGTTTTATAAAATATTTGATAAATTTTATTTGACAAATTTCTTTGGTAGTGTAATACCGGCCTAATACAAATTGCAAAACAACAACAACTGAAATTCACAGACCTTACGGCTTGGAACGCACGCGTATTATGTTTCACAGGGCAACGTCGCACGAGTTTCCTCGACCGAGCGCATTGTTCCCGTCGCTTGCTACGATACATTCTTTTCACATAACCGCCTGATTAAATATCAATCGATATAAAGCAATTATCAAAAGTAGATAAAATGTAGTTTTACGTTAAGCCTTGCATTGCTATGAGCCTCATAACAAGCCATATTTCATACTCCTATGACCACCCAGGCCCGAGAAAAAGTTGTTTTACAAAATTCACAACAACTAATTGAAGAAACGTCAGATCAGATTAATACTTCATATACCCGTTAACAATAAGTTCCTTTAAGACGTATTAGAGTTTCGTTACGATCCGATCAATACTTTTAACGTAATGCTCCTTCTAAGTTAGCGCTCCGTGAACTTGGTAAGAAAAACTGGTACTTTTTTTGTTCAATCTGCTATAAAATTTTAACGAGATACAATGCAAATATTTACTCTATATCGTTAAACGACAAATAAAACAAGGAAAATTTTGGTGTAGGTTGTTCTTATGTAAGACAAAGGGTAAAGGTTTTATTGACCTCTAAACTCGAGTATCTATACTTATTTCCCCGACAGTAATGCAATATCTACCTAACAAACATCATCACAGGTTGTGTATAAAGTTCTGGATGTTGACTCAGTTTCAAATTATTTTCTTGTTTTTTTTTTTTACATATCGAGGGGCAAAGTCCATGGAAGACAGGGATAATATAAATAAATATGGTCTAGGCTACACAGTAGTTACGAAATTGTTGAAGGTAGGCAACCACCGTATTTGCTCACGTATATCTCGCCCCCGCGTATATCTCGCACCCCATTTTTTTATTTGAAATTTCAGGGGGGAAAAAATGTACTGGCATTCATTACTGACGCCGTCATATAAATGACCGTAATAACCTTGAGGTAGAAACACGTTCGATTTAGAGTGCCACAGCAGTCTTCATTGTCCAGGAACTTACCCAAAGCGATACTAACAGGAAGAGCGAGCAAAAACGAGTTGATCCAAACTTGTCCGATATGAGCCGATTGGGGATCGAGGCGCCGCGTGCAGGCATACGGCGCAGCACGGGTGTTAGCATGCTGTACATCGTTCGCCGCGGTTGGCTAAATTCGCCGCCTTGAGACACGTTCGAATTAGCGATTAGCGCGCCACAGCAGTTGCGCAAGTATGCCTACTGTTACATCGCAGAGAAACGCAGTTCAGTCTTCTCGAATCTCAATGATTTTGTCTTTACGCATTGCGTCGCATCAGAGCTCGGCCGCGTGCAAGCATACGGTGCAGCGTGAGTGTAAGCACGCTGTACATCGTTAGACTTCGGCCGCGGTTGGCTAAATCACCGCCTTTAGACACGTTCGAATTAGCGATTAGTGCGCCACAACAGTTGCGCAAGTAGGCCTACTGTTACATCGCAGAGAAACGCAGTTCAGTATTCTCGAATCTCAATGTCGTCTCTACACATTGCGTCGCATCAGAGCTTGGCCGCGTGCAAGCATACGGCGCAGCGTGAGTGTTAGCACGCTGTACATCGTTAGTCTTCAGCCGCGGTGGGCTAAATTCGAGCACGCTCGTGCATGTAGCGAGGAATCGATATGGAAGATGATCGATCGCTAAGCGTCTGCGCTCTAAATTCCTTTTCTGCCTTGAATCGTCCTTAACTAGCGTATGACGTCTTCTTCATAGGTTCTTAATGTTGCATAACCATAACGAATTTCTATTCGATCGTATCGAGGTGTCGACGGACATTGTTGTGAAGAGCTTCTTGAAGACGGGCATCGCAAATGCATTCGACGGCAGTCAGGATGAAGCAGTATGGGATGATGACCAGAATGATGCACGCGAGAGTATCTCGGAGATTGGCAGCAGTGACAATGAATAGGGTGAGTACCGTATGCCAGTTGCCTTGTTTCAGTAATGCAAATTTAGCGTTTTTTCGGGAATACGGTCATTCCCCGCGTAGATCTCGCACCGAAAATTTTCACACATATTTTCGGTCAAAAAAGTGCGAGATATACGCGAGCAAATACGGTATCTGTGTAAGGGCTACCAAGTTTTTGAGGACAATTTTTTTCATATCTGTACCACTGGTAAGAGAACTTTTCAAGGTAGGCACTTATACCACTGGTACAGTATGATGAAACAGAAAGTATCTACCACAGAAATTCCATAAGAAATTTTCTGTAGGTGAAAAACTGTATTGTAGGTCAGGACCTGTTCTTGCCTGTGCATACCGGGAGAAAAAGTCCCAACGGTGACCTGTCACGGTTCTGTCTAGCAAAGCGACAGCTGGTGACAAAAGAGGTATCAATTAATATGATAAAATTGGTCCGGTTAACTCAAACATAACCGACAAAGAGGTAACTGTTAAACGGGGAGTAGGAACTAAAACCACATGTAAACCTGAAGTCATACAGATCTACAATAAGTTCATGGGTGGTATTGACACATCAGACATGATGGTGTATGTGTACTTGGATGAAAGGACAGTTCGTTACTGGAAGAAGGTAGCATTCAACATCATTCCTATATCCTGTACAAGGAACAATTTCAGGGACCAGGGAAATTAAAATCTCGGCTAAAATTCACAGTAGATTATATTGAAACATTATCAGCTGAATGGTTCACTGAAAAGCACGCCAAAAATGTTCGTCCCAGATGATCTCCTGGACTCAGGAAATTACCCTAAAGGAAAAGAGTCCAGGTGCTGCATGTGCACCTTGGATGGTAAAAAGAGGAGGTCGAGAACAATCTGCACTAGATGTGAGAAAAGGTTTCATCCAGAGTGCTTGTCTAAGCACAGATGCTGAGTTTGTTGAGTGAATATTTTTTATAAGTGAAATGTAACATTTTTTCTTCACATAAATCGGAAACTATTGCAGAAAAAGTTATTTAAACCAGTCAAATATGTGAATAATCAAGTTGTCTTTGGAATGAAGCTATACATTTAGAGCAAAGTAGGACAGATCTCAGTAGTAATTGCATTACAAAATAATATTTCAGAAAGAGAAAAGACGAACCACACATTTCTATAATTTTTGGTACACCCTGTAAATTATAGAAATAATTGAAATATTTTTCTCAGAAGGTCTTATATCTATACAATGTCCACAGTTAGTGTCATTGTGATATCTGTCAATGCAAAAACAATTTACATTTTTTAAACAATATAGTGTACTTTCATCAGAAAATGGCCGCCAACTTCCTTGCATACCATTCAAAAAGTTTTTTTTTTTTCATTAATCTGAAAACAGGGCACAGGAAGGTATCAGATCAAGAACATGTGTGAACAACTATGTTGTCTTTATAATATCATTGCCTATGTGACCCAAAGTAGGACAAACTTAATTATAATGAGTTCTAAAATCACATTTTCTGCATAAAAAATATTTTAAACAATTTAAATATTTTTTGTTCAACCTCATAGGTAAGATACAACCTTGAACCATTCTTCTCCCATATGCTTGGCATTTAAGCTATATCTGTGTTTTGTTTCGTTGTGATACCTGCAAAAGTGTGGGTAATTTCATCACAGACAGCTGACCGACTTCAAGCATACTGCCCAAAATGGCCTAAGAGCAATATCTATACTCACTATTTACTCACAGTTCCCAAAACATCACGGTTTTTACTCTTGCTACTTCACCACAGTCGCCAAAACATCACAATATCTTCTCTCACTGTTAACTCATGGTTACCTAAACACTGTGGTTCATACTTGCTATTTATACATGGCTTGTTTCCTACTTGCTATTTGCATGTGGTCTCTAAAACATTGTGGTTTGTATTGTTGCTAATTATTCGTGGTCACAGACACATCACAATACGCACTCTTGCAATCGCTAAATGCATTACCCCATTATTAGCGTTTACATTTTTACCTATTTTGCCGTTAGAACTTGCAAGTTTTGAATATTACTCTGATGGCTAAATACAGTACACTGGCCGAAAGAAAACTGAGGATCAAGACTCAGACTACGAGGTTTTCAGACACGAACATGGCTGTCATTGGAACGCACAGAAAACCTAAATTTGTCACTAAAGACAATCTGGTTCCAGTCTGTAACAGTCCACGTTTCTTGGTTCCAACACCTCTGCAAACAGAGGCGAACATAAGTGGGTGTAAATGGCTAAGCTTCAGCTAAGCACCTGGAAATGGTGTAGGTTGACATGGGTTTGTGACAATGGTGCCACCCATTGCTGGAGGGTGGACGCCGAAGCAGTTAGATCTTTAAGTGGTTCCTAGATGATCTGATGATCTTCTCTCCTGGTGGTTCATCAAGGCCGTCGTGACTCCTGTCACCGTCTGTGCTCGCCCTCACATATCCACTGATCCCAACTCACTCAAACTGTCAGAATGACCTAGCTGGCAGGTGATTTGCTAATATGACCATCCAGCCTCACATACCCCAATAAAGTTTCTCTCCATCAGCTGTGTTAAATATGTAAATGCACTTTGAATGCATTATGTGGGCTTGTTGAATGGTTTATGCAACTGGAAACAATGGTTCACTATGTTTGAGTAGCCTATTCGAGCCTTTTATAGGCCTAGTGCTGAGACCGTTCTATGACTAACTTCTTGAATCTAATATCAAGTGAAGATGTAGTCGATCTTTGGTATAACTATTAAGATGACACCCCAGATGAGTCTAGAACTTAGTCCTCAGTACTTCTCATGGTTGGATATTTCTTGTTATCATGAACTGGTAGATAATGTTTGTAACAATGATGACATCTTCAACTGGTATATGTCAGAGGCATTGTCAGTCATGCTCTGCAGGATCCATTCATTGCGCTCATGAAGTGGAAGATGTGCTTTACTCCAGACATTGCGATATCATCATAGTAAGAACATTTTTCACAGATTCTAAACAAGCAAAGTTTCACAATGGCACTTCACTCTGGGGGGGAATGTAATTGAACTGGACGAAATCAAAGCTGCCATTCTGAATACGAAGGACATGAAAGCAGCAAGGCCAGATGGCATTTTCAATGAAGATCGGAATGACACAATCAATTTACTTCTGGACGTATGGACCGCCCTGTTCCACACCTGCTTCTAAAGGTAAGGGGGACAGAGACTACCTAGATTCACATAGAAGCATTGCCTTGGAAAATGCCATCTATAAGGCATACTCTTAAGAGCAGACTCATCACAGAAACCAGTACCATGATCCCTGAGCTGTAGTTCGGAGTCATGAAAGGAAAAGGAAGCATAAACGCAAACAAGAACCCTATTGACACCATACAGGCCGCCCAATCATATTGGGAAAATAGTGTTATGACCGACTGAAAAGTGAAAATTGATAAGTTATACGGGCAACACTGTAAAATGACCTCAAAACTTTCAATATTCGGGACACAATCAGATGCCCAAATGAGAAATTCTATGCAATCTTTGTCGGCTTAGGGAAGGTTGATCTCTTGGATAGAGAATTGCTCATTGTTAAACTGGCTGATATGATAGATGTAGACAATCTACTGGCTATAGCTAAAGCCCTGCGCGGATCTAGTTTGCATGGCAGAGCGGATACGCTGCGGATAATGTTTCAAGTAAATTTGCGGATAGTTTTTAGAATAAAATGTGGAACGATAATATTATTCTACATATTTGATATCCTAAACTAAGGAACCAAAAAATATTCAGGCACGTGCACGAGAAGATTATTTTACTCATATGCTTTCAACTACATTTTATTACGTACCGTATGGTCTTGACATCTCATCAATTCTCACTGCCATTATTACTATTCGTACAAGATATAATGCTGTCAATAAGCCTGATAGTTCATCGTGGTGACATCATTAACATTCCTCAAGTCATTTACTTCGTGGTCTAAGCTATCCTGGAAGATCTGGTTCCATGTGTAGCTTATCTGTAGATTTATTTCCAACTTGGCACTGAAACGCGCTGACTGTGATATTGCAACGGTTATAGAGTTATGACATCAACTATGCGGACATGGATGGGTCAAGAAGCAGATGGATGATGACTGACTTGGAATTTCCGGCCAAATATCAATCCTTTCTCCAAGCGTAAAGAGAGGTCACTTATTATTAGTGAATGTTACCGCGACCGTGATTATGAACATCATTTCACCAACATGGATAAACTATCTGTTAAGATAAAACAAGGTGAATATTCAATAGTGCGTAAAACTAAGCTCAAGTCAACGATATGGCAGGCATTTGGTTACGTTTTCAATGGAAACGAAAAGGTGAACGATATAGTAGGATGTTTTACCTGCAAGAAAGTGTATTCATACTCAGGACACAAATCAGGCACATCAAACTTACTGAGGCACAAGTGCAAAAGTAGCCAAAAAAGTATAGCCGTTTTTTTTTTTGTTTTTTTTTTCTAAAGCGGAGGTCATGAATCCTGAAGTGTCATCCAACTTGAAGTTCCTTGCAATGAAGCAAATTGCCAGGAACGACTTTCCCCTCAAATGTCTAAATGTGTTGGTTTAACACTTTATGCTTTATCTAATAAATTAAAAATATTATTCAAATATCAGTGGATTTGGATTAAAGTCATGCGGATGCGGATAACAGTCATGCGGATGCGGATAAAAGTCATGCGGATGCGGATAAAAGTCATGCGGGGCGGATGCGGATAACAGACGTGCGGATGCGCGGCGTATGCGGATAACGTTCTGTTCATCCGCGCAGAGCTCGAGCTATAGCAACATCCTTGCCTTCAAGTCACAGTGCAAAAAAGCAAGACATTTTCAGATACCATAACTCGGTTTAATGGAGTACTGTATGGTGGCATAGCTGTGAAATATATCAAAGAGATTATCCACAACACCTTGGTTGAAATGCATCTACAGAGGAGTCCAGAAAAATGGACACTCTTTGATAGTTGATATCTTTGGAACGAAATGACATACCGTTACAATTCTTGCGCGGTAGCATAGTCCATTGTTTTCTCAACGGTTGAAGGAGGTCACATGAGTGGCGCGACAATCTTAGCGCGTTTTCCAGCCGATGACAGTGCAGCAATGCATGAAGTAAGATTGTCGTTTGAGCAACGCAAGGCCGTATTGAAGTGGTACTGGAAGTACGAAAACATGATAGAGGTACAACATGAATGGCGTAATGTGTACGGAACTCAGCCACCAACACCTACAACAATTTATCGTATTCAGGATAAATTTGAAGCCGACGGTACTGTTCAGGATGTGCATAGGGAAAGGTCCGGCCGACCAAAAACATCAACAAGTCCAGCTTCCAGTGCTGCTGTGTTGCAACATTATACCAGGTCACCTCAAAAATCTGTGAATCAGGCTGCACGCGAAAGCAGGGTAATAGCCCAGGCAAATAGATAAAAGAAAAAAGGCCGTGCTTCCCGAAAAATCGTCCAAAGCTGGAATGTGTTTTAATACCCTTTGGGGGTCCCAAATAAGAGTCCTGTGAGTTTGCGACGGATTCTGACTTCTACTTATTTTTTTTTTTGGGAGTCAAGAAAACGTGACATTTTCACACTTGTTTCAGTTTTTTGCTTATAACTTCTAAAGGATGCATTCTACAGAAACGTTTTCTCGTAACGTTTTTAAAGAACATTAAATTCTGCTTTGAATGGTGTTAGGTCCGTCTAAATCAGCCCAGTCGTTTAGCCACAATCGATTTCTGAATTTGGGCCATTTTTACCAAATTGCTTAAAAAGTTGATTCTTTGTTTAGTTTTTCGTTTTAAACTCCTAAACAACGCATCCTATAGAAAATTATATTCAAAGTGTTTTAAGAGCATTAAATTCTGCATCAAATGGTTTTTAGTTTGTCAAAATCGGTCCAGCTGTTTAGCCGCAATCGATTTTTTCAGTTGGGCCATTTTTACCATCTATCATGTCTCATGTAATTTTCTTTTCCAATCGTGCAGTTTTCGAAGTGGCAAAGGAGCAAATCCGGGTTGGCCCGGTTCCCAATCCAAGAGCAGCCACTCCAAAATGATGTTATGTGGTTTCAAAATATAAGAAGACATTATTATGAATAATGTTTCATTGAAAGTAACAAAAGATGTATACATAAGATACATTTACATAAGATGTTTACGTAAACGATAACGATATAAATTATGTGCAGAAAGATGTATTAGTTGTGTACATGAAACATCATAATGTGAGAGATGTACAAGGTACTCATGTTGACGATTTCTTTCGCCGTTTCGGAGATAACGGTGGCTCTTCGCCGATCACATCATCTAGCTCCTCATCCTTGGAATCTTGAGAATGAGGATTCATTTCTTGCTCTCCTTCGATGATATCAATCTCCTCGTCACACTGGGGTGGATCCAGTATAACATCCTTGTCTTCAGAGATGGAATTGAGGCATGTATGCCCTTGGCAGGTCATGCAGATGGTGGTGCATTTTACCCCAGCTTTCCTACAGGAACAAGTTGCTTTGCACCTTTTTTTTACATGTGCACGATACGCAGTTGAGAAGTTCTTGTGGAGTCGGTGGATCAGTCGTTGTGATGGGAGTTAAGCCATTGGTGGTTATTTTCCATCCCCATCTCTCTGGATCTAGTACATTACTCCTCCATACCTGCACCTGTAAATAAGCTCTGAAGGAGTGCTGGCGAGCAGCCGCTTCTGTAGGAGGCAAGGACGCCAGGTTGAAATTCTGTTATGAAAGCGACCTCTGGAAGAGGTGAAACCTCACTTGATTGAGGGACTTACTGCTGCCACCCGTGAACAGGTTTTTTATGATGTGAACTCCTGCATTTGCAACTTGGTCAGGGGTTGAGTTCGGGTCAAGAAAAATAGAGGCCTGATGAAAGAGGTTTTGGTCTGCCATGAATTTCTTGATACATTTTATTTTCCCATGGCGGAAAAATGAGGATGTGGTGTCGCACCCCGTGAAGGCATGGAGAAACAGGGTATGCTTCCTCATGTCTTCAGGCAGCTGTAAACGACAGTTTCCTGGTTCTGTTTCCCGGGTTTGATGAGGAACACGTTGGAGATGGGCTCTTCAAAGACAGCAATATGAAAAGTGAGCATGACCAATAGATCGGTGTCCTCTCCCACTATGAAAACATTGCCTCCTTCCATAGACCTCTCGATGGCTGTGCTCACAATCAGAGAATCTGCATCTTCAACGGCTTGTTTCACGTGAATGCCCTCGTCCATCAGTTTGCTTGTTAGCATCGATATGAGACGTTTCTTGTTGTGATCATTCAACAAGAAACGATCTTTGGGCATTGTGGCCTTGGTATTTTCCTGGAATATAACAGACGAAAATGACATAACACGGGCTCTTTGCGCTCTTTCAGCTGACTTTATACTCTTCTCGGCCACATCCTCTGGGTACCCATCGAAAACTATGGTGATACTGTCAGACTTGTTGTTGGATTTCATGTAATTTATGTAGCCTACTTCCGAATGATATTGGAAAACTGTTCTCCGCTGTTCCACACAACTCTGTGCAGGAGGAAACCACCATCCACTACGTAGTCTGCATTCACAGTGAGATCTACTTTGACTGGAGTGAATAGCTTGTACAGTTCTGATTTTCTACTCTTCCGCATCATGCCATCATCAAACAGTGAGAGTGGGTACGGGGCCAATTTGAATTCAAAGTACGATTCAAGCTGAAGCTGGGATTTCATGTGAAATGGAATGCGGCGGAAAATCATGTCCGGACTGATGGGGACTGATTCTCCGTTGATCTTTGCTGTAGCCTTCACGGCTCGTAGAGACACCACTCGGTTTTTCTGCTAGTTTAAGTTCTTTGAAGTTGTTCCCTTCAATGGTTTTCATACTGGCTGTGCCCTTTTCTATAGTTGTTTCACCCCCTCCCTGCCGAACACTGATTGCACTGGTATAGATTGAAGAAGGGAGAGGTTGTCAAGGCCAAGTGGGGGAACCGGGCCAAACCGTATTTGCTCCTTTGCCACTTCGAAAACTCCACGATTGGAAAAGAAAATTACATGAGACATGAGAGAAAAATGACATGAAAAATGATGTGATGGACTTCATACAAGTGTATGCACCACAGACTGGAAACAGAGAAGAAGATATTGAAGTATTCCTGGAGGATGTAGAAAGAGTAATTTCAGATGTAGAAGTGGTGATCATGGGAGATATGAATGCACAAGTCGGAAACGAGAGACAAGGAAAGGAAGAAGTCATTGGACCATATGGATATGGCATACCTGCCAACTTTTACGGTTTATCCGTAAAATTTACGGAAATTGCAGCATTTTACGGTTTTACGGATGAACGGTGTCATTTTACGATTTTGCGGACAAAAATTTGAAACGATAATTTACATTCGATAATACCGCCCACTTCCGTACAATCGATTGTTTGCGTGGGTCGGAGGCAAGTCCACGATAGTCGATAGCTCGTTCTTTGATATGATTCGTACTTTTAACCGTGTGGTGGTTGTGTCGTCATTTGTAATTGAATTTGAAGCCGGGATAACCCTTCTTCCATGTGTCGACAGGCTCTGCTTCGCATATTCTTTGTTCCGCTCCGTTCGCTCGTTGCGATTTAAACCATATTCTTTGACCACGTTAGTTGTTCATTGTTCGCGAAGTTGGCGTTCCTTGAATGTTTTCGTCTTTTAAGGTTATGGCATATTTTAATGAAGCGTTCGAGTTTTTGTGCTATAACTTCGTGCTTCGCAGTTTCCTGTATTCCTTCGACTAATTACATTCGTTCCACGTGTGTGTGTGTTTTTTTTCTACCATGTGCATATTCTTTCTTCACGAGGTTGGCGTCGTTTTCATTTAATGGCTTTGTGTGTCTTGACATGTTTTAATGAAGTGTTGGCTGTCTTAAGTGTTTTATGTTATAATTTTATGTGACGTTCAGTGATCCAGGTTCCTTTCGATGTTTTAGTAGATATCGAGAATGAACAAATCCAACAAGAAACAGTACTTCCAGACATTTAAAGAATCATACTCGGTTGATTTTCCGTGCATACTAAAATCAAGAAAGAGAGAAAAATTTGCCTTTTGCACGGTATGTGGGTGTGATATTAATATTGCACATGGTGGAAAAAACGATTTAAGTAATCATGTGAAGTGCGGTAAACACATTAGTTATGTTAAATCGAAGGAAGATAAGCAAGAAAATCAACACCTTTTTTGCTAAGTCTGGAAACGTTGACAGTGACGTAATTAGGGCCGAGTGTCTGTTTACTTCCTTTTTGGTGGAACACAATGTGCCCTTAAGTGCGGCTGATCATGCTGGTGCTTTATTTAAGACGATGTTTCCCACATCAGAAGTTGCAAAGAAATATAGTTGTGGTCGCACGAAAACGACATGTATTGTAAATAAAATGGCAAAAATGCATCATCTGAAGTTGTTAAGTGCCTTCAGAACGGACCGGATACAGATAAATCCCTTTTCTTTTCATCAGTGAGAAACTACTTTTATACTGCCTGTGACTACATCATCAACAAGTTTCCACTCAAGGATGACGTGTTAAAGAATGCTCAAGTTGCTAGGTTAGACAACATTGAAGATGCACAGTTATCTTCCATTCGTTTTTTCTTGGAAAAGTTTCCTATCATGTTATGCAAGGAAGAGAATGAAACTACAGATGAGGTGGTGAATGAGCTTCAGAGGCAGTTCACAGCTCTTCAGGTAGATGACACTTTGGCTGCACATCAAGATGCTGCAAGTGATTCCAGTTGGGCACAAATATCAAGAATTCGTGGAGCCGATGGACTTCTTAAGTATAACCGAATTTCTAGAGTATTGCTCTCTATTCTCACCATACCCCATAGCAATGCAGAATGTGAACGTTATTTTTAGCCTTGTGAAGAAAAATAGAACACTGTTCAGGTCATCCATGTCCAATGAATCTCTGGAGTCTATTTCTATTTTGAAGACCAGGCGTTCTGGTCCCTGTTATGACAAAACATTTTCTCAAGAATGTTTGCAGGAAGCTAAAAAGGCCACAACCATGACTTAAAAGTCGAACTAGCATGTGATTTGCAGTGTGTATTATATTATTTCTTGCCTGTGTTACGTTAAACAAGTTTTATTGTTTAAAGCCTTTTTCAATTATCGTATATCAGCTTAATCTATCAAGGAAGTCCTGTTATGTCTGCTCCAAACCAATATTCACCACGCCTGCTGCTGATTAACATGGATTTCTTCTTGATTGTTATGTTCATCTACAAATCATAGTAAGTAGATATGATTTCATTGAAGTATCCTGTTTAAAGCATGAATTATTGTATTTTGTAGCCCAGAAGTATTATTATTTTCGTCAAGCCGGGGTATGTCGAAAATCGTTAATTTTTTGTCGCGCGTGAGTTTTACTGATAGCCCTTTTCAAAAGTTGGCAGGTATGGATATGGGAAAAAGAACCGGGAAGGAGAGGAACTTGTAAATTTTTGTGAAAGGAATGGACTGATAGTGGGTAATTCATGGTTTCGGAAGAAAAACAGCAGGAAAATTACGAGATATGGTTGGGGCGATAGAAGAACAAAATCAGTAATTGACTACTTTCTGGTGGAAAGGACTAATCGCAGAAAGCTGATAGATGTGACAGCTTTACCAGGAGAAGCATTTGATGGGGACCATAGAGCTGTGGTGGCAAAATTTAGATGGGAAAAATTGGAAAACCTAAAGGAGATCAGAGAAAGTAAAATAAAAGTATGGAAATTGAAAGACAAAACTGTACAGGAAGATTTTCAGGAGAGATTGAAGCAACAAATCCCAGTTACTGAAGTGGAAAACATAGAAGAGGAATGGTCCCACTTTAAAAAGGCATTTGTTGGTGCAGCAGAGAGTGCTTGTGGTAGGACGTCAACAAGAGTGAAAGAGAAGGAGACACCGTGGTGGAATGAGAAGTGAGGAAAGCAGTGAAAGAAAAGAAGTCTGCATGGAAAGAATGGAACCGAGATCAAACAGAAGAAAGCAAAAGGAAGTATCACGACAGCAAACGGAGGTGCAAGAAAGTGGTAGGAGAAGAAAAGAAGAAAAGTTGGGAAGAATTTACACGAAGAATGGAAACAGATGTAAGTGGCAGTAAAAGGATGCTGTATGGGCTTCTAAGAAGTAAGAGGAAAGAAAGAGTTACCACAAAGCTGGTGAAAAAGGAAGTAATAAAGGGACGATGGAAGGAGTATTTCGATAAGCTATTGCATGTGAGCTATTTTACTGGTGAGATGGAAGTGACACAACCTGACGACTCCATAACAGAAGATGATATAACAATGCTGGAGGTGGAATTAGCAGTACAGAAAATGAAGATGGGAAAAGCAACAGGGGTGGATGAAATCGGTGTAGAAATGATAAAGGCTGCTGGACCTGTTGGTATGCAACGGTTGTATCGACTGCTAAATTGTGTGTGGAAACGGAAATGTGTACCAGAAGACTGGGAGAAAGGGCTAATAATACCAGTGTTTAAGAAGGGGGACAAGAAGGTGTGTGATAACTATAGAGGTATCACCCTCTTATCACAGATAGTAAAAATACTGGAAAGGATATTAGAAAGAAGAATGAGAAGAAAGGTGGAAGGAGAGTTGCAAGAGGAACAGTATGGCTTCAGGAGTGGAAGATCCACAGGGGACCCAATCTTTAGCTTGAGGCAGGTGATGGAAAAGAACTGGGAATATGGAGAGGATTTGATCATGACTTTCATAGATCTAGAAAAGGCATATGATAGTGTCCCCAGAGAGAAGGTATGGGAAACCATGGTTAAGAAGAGACTGGGAAGAGAAATGTTGGAAATGGTGCAAGCAATGTACAACAACTGTGTTAGCAGGGTACTGACCCCAGTTGGAAAGACAGATTGGTTTAGGAACAAGACTGGACTAAGACAGGGGAGTGTGCTGTCACCTCTCTTGTTCATAATGGTAATGGATGAAATTGTAAAGGAAACAAAGGAAGCATATGGACATAAAGAAATGAAGTTACTGTTATTTGCAGATGATATTGTGGTCTGGGGAAGGAACACCGAAGAAGTGCAAAAACAACTAGATGCACTGAACGAAAATATTCAGAAGTATGGCCTGAAAATCAGTATAGAGAAAAGCAAGACCATGGTGATGACAAGAGGGGAAAGACAAGGAAAGGGCACTGGGAAAATTGGAAGTCAGAGTTTGGAAATTGTGGACACGTTCAAATACCTAGGAAGTGAATTGATGCAAACTGGTAGGTTGGACATGGAGATTGGCAGGAGGGTACAGCAGAGCAATGCATTCTATCAAAGTGTAAGAAAACTTGTTTGGGATAAGCAAGTACCAAGGAAAAGCAAGGAGGTAATGTATAAAGTGTACTATGTTCCCATATTAACTTATGCAGCTGAGACTTGGACCCTGACAAGCAGGCAAGAGAGTAGAATCCAAGCCAGTGAAATGAAATTCCTAAGAATTATGATAGGAAAGACAGTGTGGAATGAAGATGTTAGGAAGGAAGTTGGGATGGGAAAACTAAATGAGAGAATTGAGAAGGGTAAACTAAGGTGGTTTGGACATGTAAAGAGGATGGAGGAAAATAGAATACCAAGACAGATGCTGGAGGCGAAGTGCAAGGTAAGAGAGCAAGGGGAAGACCTAGAACAAGGTGGATTGATTCAGTGAAGAACAGGGTAAGAAAAAGAAATCTGGACTGGGACAAGATCGTGGAAGAGGAATGGTGGAAGTAAAGTGGAGAAGTAACATAAATACCCCGACCCGGCAGGAGCTGGATAAGGGGAAATGATGATGATGATGATGATGAGAGATGGTATAAATGGCCCAACACAAAAAAAATCGATTGCAGCTAAACAGCTGGGCCGATTTTGACAAACTAAAAACCATTCAACGCAGAATTTAATGCTCTTAAAACCTCTTCGAATACAATTTTCTATAGGATGCGTTGTTTAGGAGTTTAAAGCGAAAAACTAAACGCAGAATCGACTTTTTAACCGAAATGGTAAAATGGGTCCAAATTCAGAAATCGATTGGGGCTAAACGACTGGGCTGATTTAGGCAGAATAAAAACCATTCAATGCAGAATTTAATGTTCTTTAAAACCATTATGAGGAAACTTTTCTGTAGAATGCGTCGTTTAGAAGTTATAAGTAAAAAACTGGAAAAAGTGTGAAAATGTTGCGTTTTTTTTTTTTTTTTGATTCCCAAAAATTAAGCAGAAGTCAGAAGCCGTCGCAAACTCACAAGACTCTTATTTGGGACCCCCAAACGGTATTAAAACACATTCCAGCTTTGGACGATTTTTCGGGAAGCATATGTCTAATTTGCCTGGACTATAAGCCGATCAAGAGTACAATGAATTCTGAAAGCTGGAAAGTGTACACTCCAAGATCTCTGCACTCTATGAACGAGGATGACCCTGATCGAAGTATTGAGTACTGCGAGTGGTTTGGAGGCATGCTTCGCGAGGATGAGCAGTTTGCAGGGATGGTTATCTGGTTTGACAAGGCGCAGTTCGAACTGAACGGTACTGTAAACCACCACAACTGCGTGTACTGGGCTCCTGAAAATCCTCACTTTCACGTGGACGAACATGTTGATCTACCGGGTGTTAATGTGTGGTGTGGTCAGCCATCGCGCGGTTTGATTGGCCCATTCTTTGTTGGAGGTACCGTAACTGGTGAGGTGTATCTTCATATGCTGCAAACATCGATTTTACCTGCCATACGAGAGGTGTTAGGAAATGAAAGATTTTACCTACAACAAGATGGCTCTCCACCTCAGAGATGTCAGAGCCTACTTGGATGAAAATCTACGTGGACGATGGATAGGTCGGAGAGGAGCTGTTGAGAACCCACCACGGTCTTCAGACCTTACAACTCTTGAAGTCTGCGTATGGGGGACCTTGAAAAATGAAGTTTATCAACAGAAGCCAGCTACACTGGACGAGCTCCAGAAACCATGGAGGGTTCCTGTGCGACTAACACACCGGCAACACTGACAGCCGTAGTTCGGCGGCATCGACGTTGTTTGGCTGCTAATGGGGGTCACTTTGAACACATGAAATAACCTCCCCCTCCGTGCCAAAATTGTAACGGTATGTCATTTTGTTCAATAGATATTAACAGATCAAAGCGAATCTACATTTTTCTGGACCCCTCTTTACATGCTGACAACCTAGTCATGGGATTGAGCAGCAGGGAAGAGCTTCAACTGCTATGAACAAACTCAAGCAGTAAGCGACCAACAACAGCCTCATAACAAATAGAAGCAAGACAATACATGGCGGGCATAAGGTTACAGTGTGGTGGAGGGGACCTAGCAGTAGTGAACGCATCCAAATATCTAGGTAACACATTGCAACCTTCAGCTCCCTCCCTACCCCAAGGCGTGAACATTTGATATGCTTCGCTGACTTGCACCAGAGTCTTACCAATGTGAATAGTATAAATCGGCAGGAAGAGGTATTAAACACCCAAATAATAATATGCTTTATCTGGCTGTATCCAAGATATACATAATTCATAAAATTAATAACCCTTTGAGTAAAGTTTGTACAGTATCTTATTTTCACAGAATCTAACTCTCCTGTTTTTTGGAGCATCTCACTTGTTATATGCACTTCTTTGAGGCTTAACCTCGCCTTTCTCTGAACTTCGAAAAGCTATACACTTTGTACTGGAATTAACTTAACATTCATCACAGCTGCAAGGAAATCCACAATCTCCAGAGCATTGGACATTGACGACGAACACAAAATTAAGAGCCTAGAACTCCTCAAAACAGTTTATAAGCTGACTGTCAATAGCCACAATAGCTCAGAGACATCAGTCAATCAAGAAAAGGCCTTCACCGTAACCATGTCTACAAGGCTTGTGCAATGGACGAACACACACAGAAA
Source organism: Meconema thalassinum (assembly GCA_946902985.2). NCBI lineage: Eukaryota > Metazoa > Arthropoda > Insecta > Orthoptera > Tettigoniidae > Meconema > Meconema thalassinum. Next base: position 88,192,445 of record OX336393.1, read on the forward strand.
ATAACTTGGTTACCAGCAACCATATCCCAAAGGTATGGCTTAATCACAGAGGATCATTGCATTGCTTTTCTGGAGTAGGTTTGCTGTATTGGAGGTTGTTTCATTGGTGGTATGCCCCCAAAATGGCCTTATCCTGGATCAGGCATGTACTTCTAAAATGTAAGATTGTAGGGAAGAAAAAACTCTTGTAAGAATATGGTTAGATGTGCTAATATAAATCTCGGTAAGGAGGTTTTTGATGTTTAAAAGTTGATAATTTTGAGTAATTTCTAGGAATAAATTCATTATTTTATAACTTTTATTAAAGGGTTAGTTACAATCATTGTATAGCAAAATAGAGAACCTTACAGTTATTGGAGTTTTCAGGGGACAAAACAGGAGGTCATCTGCCCCAAACTTACAGAAAGATGAATTTAATTCTGGCTCATGGGCAAAAGGAAAATAATTTGTCACGTTCCCCCTTTATCAGATTAGAATTTATCGATATGAGTCATTTTGAAATCCAGATGTAAATTTTAGTATACATACACCTTTAGTGGAATATTTTGTCAATTTTCTCTCCCTTTGTTTCATTTCAGGAGAATCACGACAAGAAGGATTCTGAAGTTGGTGAGTATCATTAGGGCATATAATTAGTAGCAACAATACCAAACTGTTTTTAGGATTATGGGTAATGAGAAAAACTATATTTCCTATGTACTGAACATCTCTTTTCGAAGACATTCATTGCAGGTTTTCATTTTTTAACCTGAATGTTGTGGAGAGTTGAGTTGAGACTACTGTCTGAAAGATCACAGGTTTGATTCCTGGCTATGTCAAGAACTTTAATTTTGGTCTGGGGCTAAGAATGGAGTAAAGAGTTCGTCCTAAAAGTAGTGAGACTGAGTCAATTTTAAAAAAATTATTTGACAGAAATGATACATACGCTCAATATTTTTCAAAGTAGGACCCTTCTGCATCCACACACCGCTGTCGGCAGTATTTCCTACCCTCGTGCGCTTTCTGGAAGGCGGCAACCGGAATGCTGTCGAGCACCCTCGTCGCGGTCTGTTGCAACGCTTCCACGGAGCCGTGACGATGTCCTTTTAAAGTGGTTTTGAGGTGGGGGGAAGAGGATAAAGTCTGCTGGGGCAATGTCGGTGGTTGAGGCAGGGTTGCGATGTTGGGCCAGGTACGCCAGCACATGGAAGGCTGTGTGGTGCGGCGCATTGTCGTGATGGAGCCGCCAGGAGTTAGTGATCGCTGGGCGGACACGGACGATCGTTTTCTCAGCCGTTCAACCCTTATAGTGCCAGCCCAGGGAGTCTCTGCTAAAAGTGTCACGGGCCGATCTATCGGCCCCGTTTTTCTAAACATTTAAGCGATGTTTCCAGTAACGCAGAGATTTTGCTCTTGTAAGCAGTACAACGCTGGAATCATTCTCACTGTGTATATATCGATGTGTTTAAGTTCCGTGAACAATTGAATTAATAATAAGCACTCTTTGAGCATGCTGTAGTCAGCTGGCTTGGCGCGTTTCATCTTTTGAAGCCGTGATTGTTTATGTTCTTGCTTGGAGCTAATTACGTTACTTGGTGATACATATGGCTAGCTCTTTGAACGAAGAGGAAATAACTAATGTTTTAACGCTGAGTGAAGAGTGTGAGAGTGAATTTTCGACTGATGACGACGACTTTTATTCTGATGACGACAGTGTCAATTTTATTCCCCCGTGTCCACAGCCTGCGCGAGAGGAATGCTTTCGAAACAGGTAGGATTTACGCTGACAAAATCGACAGTGATTCACCAGGTTCAGATTCCATTGATAAATCAAGTGACACCTCAACTAGTGATGGGGAAGAGGTTACTACAAATGTAGCAATAAAATAACATTGTGCAATGCGAAGACTACTATATATGCATGTCTTTGTGGAAACTGATCGTACTCGAAAACTATTTGATATAACTACTCCAAATTTGGAACATATATGTAGCATTCCATAAGTAATAACATGTATATAACAAATGATAGTAATTAGAGTGTAGAGGCTGTCAACATTTTATCAAAAAATTCGAATTTCATTTATTTGTTTAAATATTTTTTAAAGTATTTTTGCAATTAACAAAATAAAGTGAAATATCAATTAATTAGCATCCATTACGTTACAAAAATGTCTACCTGCTACTGAAAAAAAAAATCAACATTCTATCTTGATAATTATCAATAGGAGATAATTTTTATCAAACCCTTGTAATTTCACTAAACTTGGCTTGGCATTCTTAGCATATCCACCCATTAATAGCTTGGCATCAAAAGGGTTAAGGACCTCCACGTAAAAACTTCACTCTTTGGTCATTGTCCAAAAAATTCTTCACTCTTGCCACATTTTCATCCGTTTTGGTGCTCGAAGGTCGTCCTGAGCATGCGTCGCCTTCAACTTCCTCTCTCCCCTCCCGAAACAGCTTTTGTCAGTCAAAAACACTCAATCTGCCCATGGCGTTATCACCGTAAGCTGTCTTGATCATATCGTGAGTCTCTTTCCCGATTTGCCGAGCCTAACACAAAATTTGATGGCATAGGGCGCTGTTTCAACAGACGAACCGTGACGCAGCGTGACGAGTGCACTTCCAGAGGTTATGGAGACGAGCGATTTACACTCCACTACAGCTGGGAACCAACTGTGTGGCTGGCTCCCAACCTTCCTTACACCCTCCTCCACCAACCCCAGGTGGAGAAGCTGCGGTCAGTCTGTCTGTCTGCGCGAGAAAAATCCAGTCCGACTACTTTCAGGACAGACTGTATACTGATCCTCATGTGTATTCTTGGGAATCTTGATATGCAGCAGTATATCTCTACAACAAACATGTGTGGACATTGGACTCTCGCATGTCTTTACTTGTTGTTTCGTGTTCTTAATGTGTGTGTTTGAGTCTTCAGCCTTTTGACTAAACGTCACAGTATTAAGGGTGAAGATAAACAAACCTGGGAAGATCAGATGAATACTTATGTCAGTTTTACATGATGGTTGTTTTACAGTGTACTAGACTAATTCCTTGTCACCAATCGTGGAAAACTAGTGAAATATCGGCATTTATCACTCCAAGCGACCCTCTTCCCGACACTTAGCCAAGATCATAAATATTATGGCAAGTACCAAAGACAATTAGTACGGTGATATTTGAAGGTATCATGGAATAAGTTCCAAGTAACAAAAATTACTGTACATATTAATCATTCGGTTGGTCAAGTCTTTCACGGCCCAAAATCCTATTCATTGTATTCTTTTAGGGTTTTACCATGTTCAAATGTGAAACTAATTGAAATATACTGTACTAGGCCAGAGGTCAGTCAGCAACCAGTCTATCATGGAGTTGGGTCTTATCGATTGCAAAGTACAGTACTTCAGGGGGATTCACAAAAAAATGTTCATGAAAATTTAATTCTAAATAGTTACCAGTTACTTGCTGAAATTGTTTCAAATCAATACGTGACACATGATAATGTCGCGTCATCAAGACAGCATTGAAGATGGGAGTCAGAACTTTCATCTTACCTTGGAAAATTATCTTGCAGTGATAAGTACGTATTTACTTGATTGTAATGCACACTTTTTCAGAGAAATTATGTCTTGTAAATTAGGGTGTGCAATAGATTCGAGCAGAAACTAGAAAGCATCCCAGATCACAGTCCAGTGTGTCCTCTCTTCTAGAGTACCCCTGTCGCGTCTGTGTCTTTCATTCAGCTTGCTTTCACAATGAAGTCTGGCCATAAGCTGGTTACAACTTCATTTAAACTTGGCAAATCGTTAGGAGTAGTCAGAACTATAAATCAAGTCGAAACGATAATAAAGAAATTCACGGATTGCCATAAAAGATTGTATATTGTATACACGCCAAAAATTTGGTCGGACCTTTTTAATGGCAAGAATGAAGTTGATGAGATGAAAGGCAAAATTTAACAGAGTGGGTCGGTGCAGCGTAAATCAAAGGCATGGCCATAGCTAATAGGGTTTCGGCTAGTCAACATCATCATTTCCCCTTATCCAGCTCCTGCCTGGTCAAGATATTTTTGGCACTTCTCCACCTTCCTCTTTCTTTCCACCATTCCTCTTCTTCGATCTTGTTGCAGGTTCGTATCCTGGCGCAGTCAGCTGGCATTTGAGAGTGCGCAAATGCGAGGGAGCCGTGTCAGTAGATTTACTGGCACGTTAAAGATCCCCTTCGGGGCAAAATTCCGGCACCCCGGCGTCTCTAAAAGCCAGAGTAGTTAAAAGGGACGTAAAACCAATAACATTATTATTATTATTTTCTTCGATCTTGTCCCAGTCCAGATTTCTTTTTCGTATGCTGTTCTTCACTGAATCAATCCACCTTGTTCTAGGTCTTCCTCTTGCTCTCTTACCCTTGCACTTTGCCTCCAGCATCTGTCTTGGTGTTCTATTTTGCTCCATCCTCTTTACATGTCCAAACCACCTTAGTTTATTCTTCTCAATTCTCCCATTTAGTTTTCCCATCCCAATTTCCTTCCTAACATCTTCATGTCTCACTCTGTCTTTCCTTGTCTTTCCTATCATACTTCTTAGGAATTTCATTTCACTGGCTTGAATTCTACTCTCTTGCCTGCTTGTCTAGGTGCAAGTCTCAGCTGCATAAGTCAATATGGGTACATAGTACACTTTATACATTATCTGTTTGCTTTTCCTTGGTTCTTCCTTATCCCGAATAAGTTTTCTTACACTTTGATAGAATGCATTGCTCTGCTGTACCCTCCTGCTAATCTCCCATGTCCAACCTACCAATTTGCATTAATTCACTTCCTAGGTGTTTGAACATGTCCACAATTTCCAATCTCTGACTTCCAATTTTCCCAGTGCCCTTTCCTGGTCTTTCCCCTCTCGTCATCACCATGGTCTTGCTTTTCTCCCTACTGATTTTCATGTTGTACTTCTGAATATTTTCGTTCAATGCATCGAGTTGTTCTTGCACTTCTTCGGTGTTCCTTCCCCAGACCCCAATATCATCTGCAAATAACAGTAGCTTTATTTCCATAGGCTTCTTTGTTTTCCTTCACAATTTCACCCATTACCATTATGAACAATAGAGGTGACAGCACTCCCCCCTGTCTTAGTGCAGTCTTGTTCCTAAACCATTCTGTCTTTCCAACTGGGGTCAGTACCCTGCTAACACAATTGTTGTACATTGCTTGCACCATTTCCAACATTTCTCTTCCCAGTCTCTTCTTAACCATGGTTTCCCATACCTTCTCTCTGGGGACACTATCATATGCCTTTTCTAGATCTATGAAAGTCATGACCATTGTTACGTCTTACGTTACGTCTTATAGTACGTGGACCATTCAAAGACAACATGTCAGTCTAACAATCTTCTATTATTTTACTCTCCAAAACTCTTATATAACAAGGAGGTTATATACAGGGAACTCGCTACATCAGTCCTTTAGTTCTCCACATCCTCCCCACCCTGGTCTATCTCGAGAGGGAAGACCAGCTGTACGGGCCGACTTATCTTGGTCCCATTGGCCATCTGAAGGATGATGGTTCGCACCTTGCTGTCCCTGCCTGGTCGCCTTTCAGTTATTCGCGCCTTCTGCCACATATGTTTAGGTTGCAGGTCTTCCTGCAGGAGTACTATGTCTCCTACTCGACACTCCTTCGTATGTCCATTTGGGCGGCGTACTTCGTGATAGCTTCTCAGTTCGACAAGATACTCATTCCTCCATCTCTTGAGGAAGTCCTCCTGCATTTTCTCTCAAAGTCTCCTCTCCTTCCTCAGGTCTATTTGGGTCGTGGGTTCGGAGACGTTGGGCAGGGTAGTCAGCCGTGCACCAGTCTGGAAATGACTTGGAGTCAGTGTCTCCGAGCCATCTTGGATTATGGGTCTGGAGTTAATGGCAGCTTCTACCTCCACCAACAGGGTTCGGAGTGCGTCCTCACTAATCAGAGCCTTTCCCAATACCTTTCTTAGACATCTTTTCGTCATACCCACCATTCTCTCCCACCAGCCTCCCCACCAAGCCGCCCGTGGGGCTATAAATTTCCACTGGGCTCCGTTGTGGGCGAAGTGCTGGCTCGTTCGTGGGTCAGTGAGTACTTGGCTGAGTTGTGTCATTTCTTTGTGTGCTGCCTGGAACGTTCTAGCGTTGTCTGAGTAAATAGTGTTTGGAAGTCCTCTTCATCCCGCAAATCGTCTGAGAGCCACCAGAAACGTCTCTGTAGTCATGTCTAAAGCCAGCTCAAGGTGAAAGGCCCTTGTAGTCGCACATGTGAAAAGCACAATATAAGATTTCTGTACGAGATTCCCCACCTTAACGAGTAGTGGCCCTGCAAAATCCACACCAGTAACTGCAAATGGCGTAGTATGTCGCACACGTTCTGGAGGCAACGGGGCTTCGATCTCGTTACCTTGTTGGCTTCTGGCGATCTTACACGGTAAGCACGTGTGGATGACATTCTTGACAGCCTGGCGTGCCTTGAGGATCAAAAATTCTTGATGTAATACAGAGAAAACTATTTGTACTCCAAGGTGGTGTAGCCTTATGAGAGTCTGGCGGATCAACAACTTAGTGAAGTGGTGTGCACCATCGAGTACTAGAGGATGTTTCTGCTGAATTGGCAGGTCTGCATGGTGTAGGCGCCCTCCAAGTCGAATAAGGCCATCCTGTAAGAAGGGGTTGTAGCGGGCAATCCTGGACTTCCCAGACAAGTTTCTATCTTTTGTCAGAGCGTCGTACTCTTCGGAAAAGCACTCACGTTGGACTGTGCGTATCCAGCACAATCGGGAAGCCTCTAATTCGCGTGCAGTGGGATTCCCATATTTTTTTGTTTCCGACTGTCTGATGTTGTTCAAGAAGCGCAAAATCCAACCCATGATGTGCAGTATTTTCCAATAACTGCTGAATCTGGAAGCATTGAGAGGTTCCGTTGTAACGACATTAAGTGTTTGTTGATGCATCTTGCGAGTCTCTGGAAGTGAGGCGTTAGGCACACAGCTGTGGGGCCAAGAGCTAGGATGATCGGCTAGCCATACTGGCCCGTGCCACCAAAGTGAGGAAGACTGTAGTGATTTCGAGGATATTCCTCGTGACAAGAGATCGGCTGGATTATCCTGGCTCGGGCAGTACGGTACCGGCACTGATCTGGATTCAGGATGCCTTGAATTTCTGTCACTCGGTTGCAGATGAATGTCTTCCAACAGTTTGCATCGCTTTTAATCCAACCTAGAGTGACCATGGAGTCACTCCACAGAGTAGATATGGTGACATTAAAGTCTGTTGCTTGGCAGAAATACCTCAGAAGACGGCAACCCACTACGATGGCCAGTAATTCTAGTCATGGGAGTGTATCCTTCTTGACTGGAGACAGTCTATTCTTGGTGCAGACCAGGTGTATATAAGTGTTTACGTCGGTAGACGTTCGAACATACAGTGCAGCTCCGTAAGCCCATTCCGGCTCGTCGCAGAACACGTGGACATGTGAAGTCTCCGATGTTGACCTTGATAAACCAATCCATCTTGGAATGACCACACTTGCCAGATCCGAGAGACTGGTTATCCACAGTTGCCATCGCAATGCAATGTCATGTGGAAGTATTTCATCCCATTCTATGCCCCTACACCAGGTGTCTTGGAAGAGAACTTTTCCGACTATGGACACCGGTGAAAGTAATCCAAGAGGGTCGTAGAACTTTGCGGTTGTTTTCAATAGTTTTCGTTTTGTTCCTGGACCCTGCGAAAGGTTGGCAGTGATGTCTGTATGGTCGAAGAGTAGTGAATCTGATTCTGTGTCCCATCGTACACCTAGTACTCCGGTTTTCCTTTTCGTTTCACATCCTTCGGCTCTCCTTATACCTTCCAATGGTCCACAATTTGTTGCCCATTTTGCCATCGGCATCCGTATCTGTCGTAGTAGACCTGTCACCTCGTAATATAAGATGATAACTCTGTTGTCATCTTCAGCTCCCGCAACAAAGTCATCCATAAGTGCTTTGATCCATAAGTGCTGCTGCTGACGGGAACTGATCCTCGAATCTCATTGTTAGTTCACGGAGAGTTGCAGACAGAAGAAAGGGACTGCTTGCAAGGCCAAATAGTAGACGAGTGAATCTATAGACAGCTATATCATCTCTTGCTTGCCATTTTCCAAGTTCGTCCTTCTCGACATTGAACCAGAAGAATCTTGTTAAATCTCGGTCTGCAGTATCCAGGCATAATTGAAGTGAAGGAAAGCTTGAGTTCCATCTCCTACTATGGCTTTGCGGTAAGTCCGGAAGCGGATCAATGTGGACAGTATCTCTGGTAACAGATTAGGGCCTGTTTCTAGAATATCATTGAGGGACGGTGCGTTTCTCTCGTGGGATGATGCGTCAAAGACGATCCTCCATTTCTCTGTGCCATTTCTCTCTTTCTTGATGGCGTGATGAGGCAGATAAAATACGATATTAGTTGATTCCTCAAAAGGTATTGTTTAGACGTGTCCATTCTTAATATAATTCATCATTTCAGAATGGTACATATCGTGAAATTCATGATTTCTCTCAAATTTCTTCTGTAAGGAACTGAAGCGTTTTTCTGCGTTGATACGATTTGAAAGTATGACAACACTCTCTCTTCTGGGTAGACACACAACTCTTCTACCATTTTCTATTCGGAATGAGTCGTGAAATTCCTTTATTGCAGTGTCCTTGACAGTTGAAGTTCGTTCCTGATGCTCTCGAATGCCAAGCGTCTCTTAAGTCCCTAAATCGTCGCATTTCATCGTTCAAAGGCGACAATTCCTCAAATTCGTGGATGTGATTTACAGAAACATGATTGACTGATATGCCAGATTTGTTCCCTGTGAGTATCCAACCCAACTTTGAAGGGATAAGCACCTGCGTGTCTGAGAGTCGAATCAGTGGACCATCTTCAACTATTTTCCAATATTGATCACCACCTATCAATATATCTATCGGTAGATCACGTCCATCGTCGGCATGATCTGCTACCTTGAGTTTTCGCAATCGCAATAACTATTGAACGTCGGATGTTGATGTGGGATGTGGCAAGTACTTGTTGGTACTTTCTATGGCTGATATTGGTATAGTGATTGTTCCAGTAGATTGAATTAGTCCGAGTTCTGGCCCTGGAGTGTGGCGTTTCGAATCCTGAAACAACTAGATCTCTTTGTCCGATAACCTTCAGCTTAAGCTGTTTCACGAGATATGCGCTAACAAAAGCTTGATTGGCTACCGGCATCTAGTATGCAACGCGTCAGTTTACTCTCACCAGTGGGACCGATAATGATAGCGCGGGCAGTTTGAAAATGGGTGAACCCTAGTGTTCCTACGTCGATCTTCGGCATACTAACATGTATTTTCCCTACAGTTACTCCCACTTTTTCTTTACAGATAGAAATGTGATGTTGTCCCTTACATGTAGCGCAGGATACGTTGTCCTTATAGCAGTTCTTAATAGTGTGACCTTTGTTTAGGCAAAGGAAGCATCTTTGAGAGTGTTTTAACTTCTCTATCCTGGCCTGAAGTGCGACTACTTTTGTGCACTATTGTGCCCAATGACCTTTGTTTTCACAGAAGATACAGAATGGCGTGATCGCTGTCTTATTCCCTCGTGGCTTAGTACTAACTTGGAAAGAAGCTGCTGTTGGCGTGGAATGGGACGTAATAGCGATACTGGCATCTCCCCTGATTTTCTTAGTGTTAAGTGCTCCTTCCACCTCTTCACGGAGGAATTCTATCAAAGACATCATATTGCCTTCGGAGATTTTGTTACGTTTTGCGTGGATCAGCCAACGTGTGCATATGTCTGCTGGAAATGCTCGCAGAACTTTTGGGGTAATCACGCATCCGTATACATTAATATCGTGCCCGAGTGCCTTGAGTGCTTGTACTCTTCGATGGCACTCCCAAGTACGTTGTGTTTAAATCGTCAGGGCTCTCTGAGAAGGCGGGCTGTAAATTCTCCAGGTAGTTAACGTGGGCCTGGATTATTTTATCCTTGTCGCCGTAGCGTTCTGTAAGTAATGCCTTTGTCTGGGCGTACGTATCTGCGGTAATTGCTATGCCGTCAATAAGTTGCATTGGTTCCCCTTGTAAAAACCCTCGTAAGCGTACGTGCTTGCTTATGTCTGGAATGGTGGTATTATCATCAACTGATGCTTGAAATTGTTCCCAGAATCGAGACCAGGATTCTATGTCTCCTGAAAATGGTTCTATACGTATTGTCGGTAGTTTGACGTCTGGGATACGTGTGGGCTGAATATGTTGGTTTGGGCTAAGGGTGACCTTAGGTATATTGATTTCTTCTCGTTTCATTGCGAGTATTTTTTGTGCTTTGTGGATGGCGCGTGTTGCACTGTCAGTGTATTCTTCACAAGACCGGACATCTACGGCGTATTCTGTGTCATCTAGCAGGCTATGTATCAGATCGTCAGTAGAGAGCAATGATTCCAAAATTGTCTGGAGTCTTTTTAGGATGTGTTCTATTTCATCATGATCTGTTGCACTATCATTTTGTTGTATAAAATTAACAAAGCGTGTGACATTGGAGTGTTGAGTCGTGCGTTTCCTTTTTAGAACATTAAGTTTTCCCTTTCAGTCATTATGAAGGGATGAGTGAACTATCTTATTGGGCAACGGGATTAATGTCTTTGCAATGCAAAGTTTAGCAGAGAGTTACGTGAATGGTCTGTAGATGGCACCACTTGTGAGACAATCGTTCGTGGGTTTAGTTATGCAGCAGAATAAATAACCTCAACAAATCAATATCATCATCATTTCCCCTTATCCAGCTCCTGCCGGGTCGGGGGTATTTATGGCACTTCTCCACTTGACTCTTTCCTTCCACAATTCTTCTTCCACGATCTTGTCCCAGTCCCGATTTCTTTTTCTCACGCTGTTCTTCACTGAATCGATCCACCTTGTTCTAGGTCTTCCTCTTGCTCTCTTACCCTTGCACTTGGCCTCCAGCATCTGTCTTGGTTTTCTATTTTCCTCCATCCTCTTTACTTTACATGTCCAAACCACCTTAGTTTATTCTTCTCAATTCTCTCATTTAGTTTTCCCATCCCAACTTCCTTCCTAACATCTTCATTCCTCAATCTGTCTTTCCTTGTCTTACCTATCATACTTCTTAGGAATTTCATTTCACTGGCTTGGATTCTACTCTCTTGCCTGCTCGTCAGGGTCCAAGTCTCAGCTGCATAAGTTAATATGGGTACATAGTACATTTTATACATTACCTCCTTGCTTTTCCTTGGTACTTCCTTATCCCAAACAAGTTTTCTTACACTTTGATAGAATGCATTGCTCTGCTGTACCCTCCTGCCAATCTCCATGTCCAACCTACCAGTTTGCATCAATTCACTTCCTAGGTATTTGAACGTGTCCACAATTTCCAAACTCTGACTTCCAATTTTCACAGTGCCCTTTCCTTGTCTTTCCCCTCTTGTCATCACCATGGTCTTGCTTTTCTCTATACTGATTTTCAGGCCATACTTCTGAATATTTTCGTTCAGTGCATCTAGTTGTTTTTGCACTTCTTCGGTGTTCCTTCCCCAGACCACAATATCGTCTGCAAATAATAGTAACTTCATTTCTTTATGTCCATATGCTTCCTTTGTTTCCTTTACAATTTCATCCATTACCATTATGAACAAGAGAGGTGACAACACACTCCCCTGTCTTAGTCCAGTCTTGTTCCTAAACCAATCTGTCTTTCCAACTGGGGTCAGTACCCTGCTAACACAGTTGTTGTACATTGCTTGCACCATTTCCAACATTTCTTTTCCCAGTCTCTTATTAACCATGGTTTCCCATACCTTCTCTCTGGGGACACTATCATATGCCTTTTCTAGATCTATGAAAGTCATGATCAAATCCTCTCCATATTCCCAGTTCTTTTCCATCACCTGCCTCAAGCTAAAGATTGGGTCCCCTGTGGATCTTCCACTCCTGAAGCCATACTATTCCTCTTGCAACTCTCCTTCCACCTTTCTTCTCATTCTTCTTTCTAATATCCTTTCCAGTATTTTTACTATCTGTGATATGAGGGTGATCCCTGTATAGTTATCACACACTTTCTTGTCCCCTTTCTTAAACACTGGTATTATTAGCCCTTTCTCCCAGTCTTCTGGTATACATTTCCGTTTCCACACACACTTGAGCAGTCGATACAGCCATTGCATACCAACAGATCAATAGTAATGTATATTCGCTTATAGGATGCTACTGAGTTAGTCGTATCACAGAATGAAAAACTGTAGTACTTATCGTGAGTCGTGAACTGTCCTCAAGCCGTTGGGTTATGTGAACTAGTGGCATTGTCCATTACGTCATGAAACACTCACTACTTACGTACTTTCTTCCTAAATGTTTTAAGACCTTGTTAAATTGCAATTGCATTTAGCGTGCCTGGAACAAATCGGTTGGGTTTTCGGCACCAAAATGTTACGTCTTGTATATATATAGTACGTGGACCATTCCAAGACAACATGTCAGTCTAACAATCTTCTATTATTTTACTCTCCAAAACTCTTATATAACAAGGAAGTTATATACAGGGAACTCGCTACATCAGTCCTTCAGTTCTCCTCAACCATATTTCCAGTCAATACCTTTTAAATATTTATGATAATTCAACTATCATAGTACATGTTTCGGATGCTACTGATTAATGCTCACTTCATCAGCCATTATCTCTTATATAAAAACAAGTGTCCTGACTGACTGACTGACTGACTGACTGACTGACTCATCATCGGCCAGCCAAAACTATTAAAGCTAGAAACATGAAATTTTGGGAATATGTTCGTTGTAAGTCGAAAACGCCCACTAAGGAAGGGTTTTTGGATATTCAGTTTCTAAAGGGGTGTTAAGGGGTACACCTGCATTTCATTGAATAACAATATCTCCAGATTGCTTTCATTGGGGGATTTGATACTCGGCATATAAACTCATCATTAAAAATATGAAGATACGTGTCTGAGGGTTTTTCGATGTGGTGTATATTTTGAGGTGAAAGGGGTGAAAAGTGGGGGTTGAAGGTTTCCTAACCGAGCGTGTATCTCTTAAACGACATAGGCGAGGAGTTTGGAACTCAGCGGAAAAAAATCAGCATAAAAAAATAACAAAATAGGTGTTTGACCGTTTTTTCATAAATCCAAAATAAGGGGCCCATGGGGAGGGGTGAAAATATGGGGAGGGGGGAGGAAACGTAATATGTCTGAGTGTAAAGTTATACATGGCCTATGTTGTAGACAATAACACATTACATCTTTTTTGTCTCTTGCTATTTCATCATACGACGAATACTTAGGGAGTTATTAATGATTTTGTACTTTTTGGCCGGAATTTTCTAAGTCCCAGGAATGGCATAAAAATTGATTCGAATGAAATTTCGAAAAATAGTTTTTTTTAATACTTTTATTATATTTTTCACGTCTTTTAGGGTCCGGAACCAATATGATATTTTTATGTTTTTTTTCGTCCCATGCATTTTTGTTTCAGGTGATAGAATTATTTTCCACTAGGGCCGATGCTTATCTATTATATAAAACTAAGTGTCCTGACTGACTGACTCATCATCGCCCAGCCAGAACTATTAAAGCTAGAAACATGAAATTTTGGGAATATGTTCGTTGTAAGTCGAAAACGTCCACTAAGGAAGGGTTTTTGGATATTCAGTTTCTAAAGGGGTGTTAAGGGGGTTCACCTGCATTTCATTGAATAACAATATGACACGACTATGACGCGAGCGAAGCCGCGGGTACCTGCTAGTGTTTATATAATTACTATCACATTCATAAAAGACATTTATAAATATTCGTAAAAAATAAATAGTCTCGTATGTTTCCAAGATTGCAGCATTCTGGGACCATAGCAGTGGGCAAGTAAGCCTACTGTTATTTCACAGAGATACGCAGTTCAGTCTTCTCAAAGCTCTATGATTTCGTCTCCACTCATTGCATCTTGTTACAATTCTTTTAAGGTAAGACCGAACGCCAAAATTTGAAAAAAATTGCTTTTTTCGTTTATTGACTTACGTTACAATTTGGACTTTAACGAACATTTTCGTGTATCATTTATATAGAAATTCGTCCTAGAAGTATTTTTAATTATTTTTTAAATTTACATCTACACTGCAAGGATTTTCGTTTCATGTTGCACCGATTGGTATAGTCACTGATATATCAGGAACTTCTTGACCTAGAAGGCTGTGGTTTGGCTCATTTTAAAGTTCCGAAAGTGGGCTATACTGTTGCACGACATGACTTGACAGTTTGATGCTGGCTGAAACTGGGGTGATAGGCTCGCTCCGAAGCTAGTAACATAAAGTATACAAAATTAACATCGGCGAGATAGGGCATTCGGTCTCTCCTTAAACGACGGAGATACTAATTTACTTAGCGTGATGATTAGTTGCTGTAAAAATTTCTACTTAAAAAAATACTCTTGGAGACCCCCAAATTAACCACAAAGCGAATTATCCACACTAATGTGGAAACTAAATGGGAGTTGCTGAGAAACACCATCAGTGAAGTTGCAGAGGAAACGCTGGGGAGAGCCGAATTCAGGAGAAATATACAATGGTTCGGTGAAGAATGCTCGGAGGCAATCGATGAAAGAAACGAAGCAAGACAAAGAATGTTGCAACGGAGAACAAGACAGACAGTGGAGATATATAGGAAGAAAAGGAAAAGGGCAAGCAAGTTCAGTAGGTTTAAGAAAAGGCAGTATGAAAGAGAAAGAATAGAACAATTGTATAAAATGAGGGAGAGTGGGGAGATAGGGATTTTGTGAAAGGTCAAGAGAATTGAAGAAAGGATTCCAACCAAGAGCAGTCTTTTATAAGGACAAAGAAGGAAATTTTATAGGAGATAAAAACAAGATGCTACACAGATGGCAGGAATATTTCACAGAGCTACTCAATGGATGGGGTGAAGAGAAAACTATGAATGGGGAAGAACAGGAAGATGAAGGAATTGATGAGCAAGAAGAAGTTGAAACACCGTATTTAGAGGAAGTTAGAGATACAATCAAGGATTTAAAGAACAATAAAGCCACTGGAGAATGGAATAGAAGCGGAGTTGCTAAAATTCGATGGAGAGGTAGTGTTAAAAGCAATACATGAACTAATAAAGGAAGTATGGATAAAAGAAGAAATGCCCAGGGGTTGGACTGTAGGAATAATATGTCCTTTGTATATGAAAGAAGATAAATCGGTATGCAGCAATTTTCGTAGGAATACTCTGTTGGACGTAACATATAAGATTTTAGCTTCTCGACTGGAGCGTTGTGTAGAGAAAATATTGGGTTACGATCAAGCTGGATTTAGGAGGAATCGCTCTACAATGGACCAGATATTTGTAATGAGGCAGGTATTGGAGAAGTTTTATGAACATGATTAAACAGCTGGATCAACTGTATAGAGATTTTAGGCAGACATATGACAGTTTAGATTTTTAAAATTGTGGAAGTGTTTAAAATCCCGCTAAAATTGGTCAGGCTGACAGAAATGAGTATATGGAAACCACAATCTATAAGATTAAATTAGAACAAATGTCAGAAGAATTCATTGTAGAAAGGGGTTTGCGACAGTTCAAAGGGACTTTAGTATGAATGTATGTTATTTAGTAGTAAAACCTCTTTAATTCAAAACTCAATACTTCAAAATTTCACGATATTCCGAAATTTACTATCAACTTTGACCGCTCTGGATATACAGTATAAGCCACATAAAATAACCTGGTTATTTCAAAACCATGTATAATTTGTAATTCAAAAGATTAATTTGTGCCTTTTCATGATAACGATCGTTCATTCCTCCCCCTATAATTCAAAATATTTATGCCTAATTCCAATGTCAACATGGCCGGAATTGCAACTTGCAAACTGAGGAAAAAACTCCGTCAATCAATACATATATTATACAATTTATCAATCAGTTGATAAATTGTTTAATATATGTATTGATTGACGGAGTTTTTATCAATCAATTGAATAATTGTTTAATATATGTATTGATTGACGGAGTTTTTTTTCTCAATTTTTGAATTAGTAATTTTACTGTCAATACGGACCTAACTGATTTCCATTATGGAGTCGAATAAAATTGAAATTGCAATTAAGACAGTCAGCAGACAGCACAACATGCCTGCAGACTAGTTACCAGACCATAAGGTCTGTGGGAATCTTGGCCAATGGGCCAAAAGTGACACCAATTGCGGAATATTTGTGACCAATGCTGAGAAAATATGGAGGCAATGCAGCATGCCTTTTCATTTTTAAGCCTATTTATTAAACTCAGAATTCTGAGTATATAGGAGGAGAATTACGGAACTATTCATAAATTGTAGGAACATGCTTAGAATGCAATTCCGATGATGCACTGGGTACTTATTTCCAAGCAGTATGTTGCAATTTCATGCAAGGTTCCACGTGTCAGGTTCTTGAAGTGAGCTCCTGACAGCAAAACTCTTTTAAGAAAATGCAGCCAGGGTGGATATGCATGCAGCAAAGAATAAAGTGTGTCTTGGAGGTGAGATTAATGCAGAATTGAAAGTGTCCTATCACAGAGGTAGACCCAAATAGGCAAAGTAAGTAAAGTTTATTCACATGGTGACTAGATTTCTGGAGACAGCACTGACTACATCTGTTGCAAAATGTTCAAGAAGCTAGGGCTGTCGACTAGCTCACCAAGTAGTACTGTAGAAGATGATTGGCAAGGAAGTGCCTGCTTGAGCAAAAGGCTGAGAATCGGCCGCGGTATGCGGTGACGTCACACACTAGTAATCTCTATGACAAATTTGATAAAGTAAAGAATTTAAATTGACAAAAATCTAAATTGAATTACCTGTAAAATATCAAGAATCAACCTTTCAATTCAATTTATGATTACTCAGTGAATGAGGATCAGTAACAGCAGCAGCTGTCTGCTTGGCTCTGTGGTAACATTCTCGCTTGCTGTCCCCAAGGTCCCGGGATCGAATTCTGGTGCAGTCACGTGTCATTTGAGATTACACAAATGCAAGGGAGCCCTGTCAGTAGATTTACTGGCACATTAAAGATCCCCTTTGGGGGAAAAATTCCAGCACCCTGGCATCTCTAAAAGCCACAGATGTTAAAAGGGTCGGAAAACAAGTAATATATTATTGTCATTTAGACTTTCACGGCCCGTGTTATTATTCATAATGTTGAAATTTTGGGCTTATGCCGTGTTTTATTATATTGAAATTCGACGCGTTTCGAAAGAAACCATGTCTTTCATCGTCAGGAATAAACTGGAATACGACAATGTTGCTAAGAGAAAGCAACGAAGAACATATAGAAGGTGCCCAAAGATGGACGCCATTATAGCCCCATGTTAGGGACAACGGAAAGCAGCAGTGAATTACTTTCTCAGGGTTCTGATAATAGGTAGCCAGGATTCACTGAGATTGTAGCCGGTGTCGCGGTTGAAATTATCTGGGTGTTTACGTATTTCAACCGCCTCCCTGATGATTCTGGGACGATATTGCTTTATACGGGCAAGAACATCCACTCCTTGGAACATGACATCATGGCCAGGTGTTAAAGCATGATCGGCAACAGCTGATTTATCAGGTTGAATGAGCCTGATACATCTATTATGTTCCTTAATGCGAGTGCATATTGTTCTCGAAGTCTGCCCGATGTAAACCTTGCCACAAGTACAGGGGACTCTGTAGATACCCGGTTGTTGCAATTGGTCGCGACCAACTAAGGACAGTTTGCCTAAATTGCAACAACCGGGTATCTACAGAGTCCCCTGTACTTGTGGCAAGGTTTACATCGGGCAGACTTCGAGAACAATATGCACTCGCATTAAGGAACATAATAGATGTATCAGGCTCATTCAACCTGATAAATCAGCTGTTGCCGATCATGCTTTAACACCTGGCCATGATGTCATGTTCCAAGGAGTGGATGTTCTTGCCCGTATAAAGCAATATCGTCCCAGAATCATCAGGGAGGCGGTTGAAATACGTAAACACCCAGATAATTTCAACCGCGACACCGGCTACAATCTCAGTGAATCCTGGCTACCTATTATCAGAACCCTGAGAAAGTAATTCACTGCTGCTTTCCGTTGTCCCTAACATGGGGCTATAATGGCGTCCATCTTTGGGCACCTTCTATATGTTCTTCGTTGCTTTCTCTTAGCAACATTGTCGTATTCCAGTTTATTCCTGACGATGAAAGACATGGTTTCTTTCGAAACGCGTCGAATTTCAATATAATAAAACACGGCATAGGCCCAAAATTTCAACATTATGAATAAGTAATATATTATCATTAAGAGCTGCATGTAAATAACTTAGCCAACAGCTCAAGGTAGCAAGCGGAAGGAGAACACAAGATAAATTTAGACTCTAGGCAAATTTGAAGGACGTGATAAATTTTAGAAAACAAATGCCACAGGATATTTGCCCAAAAGAGAACAACTGGTTTTTTGTTTCTCTCTCAAGTCTCGCCATGACCACAACGGGGAATTTTACCAAGTCCGGAGATTGTGTAACCGAATTTGTTGCTAGAGTCCCACCATCGTGTTTTGCCTTTTTGCAGTTAATGAACTATTTCATTATATTGGGTTAAAATCTGGGATTGTGTGTGGAGGTATTATTATTGTGCTTGTGTATATATGTTGTGCGGTGGGGCATACTGAAAGGCATGAGCAACTTTTTTTTTTTACAGACATATTTTTATTAATTGCGATGCACAGGATACATTTCAAACTAGAAACTTATGTTTATTTTTTTCAACATAGTCTCCAATCCTTTGGACACATTTTTCCACCGTTGTGGAAGATAGAAAACCCCTTGATGGTAGAAGTCCGTTCCGGCAAGCCTAAAGCACTGACGCACTGCTCTCTTCACGTCCTTTATCTTATAACACTGGCCTATCATCTGCTCCTACTCAAAACCAAAAAGATGGTAGGTAGTCGGAGGTTGCTAAGTCAGGACTGTACGGAGGATACGGCATAACTTCCCATCCAAATATTTGAATGTTCTCGCTGGTGAAATGAGCACTGGGGTATGTGCGTTATCATGTTGCAGGATAAGGTTCTTTCCAGGACATTTATCACACATTGCACGACAAAGCTTGTTATCAACAATCCAAATAAGCATTTCAACGTAACGGGCAGCATTTATGGTTTGCCCAGGTTCAAGAAATTCAACCAGAATTCATCGATGTATTCCGGGCTTAAGGGCCGCGTTCCAGGGGCTTGTGACGGTCCCGACGTTTCGCCGAAAACTGTGTCCGGCATTTTCCAGGGTTCCTCTGACAGCAGCGAAGCACTCCATCCCAGGCGTCCAACTAACAGGGAAAATGAAGAGCGACCGGCAGCTAAAGCCTTTCTGCCGTACATCAGTAGAGTAACTGATAGAATAGGGAGGCTACTGGAGTCCCATGGAGTCAAAACTATATATAGGCCTACGAAGAAGATCAAGGAAATGCTGAGATCGGCTAAAGACAAGCGCCATCCTCTCTCAACTGCTGGTGTCTACAAGATCCCGTGCAGCTGCGGTCAAGTATATATTGGAACTACGAAACGCAGCATCGCCACCCGATTGAAGGAGCATAACCGATACTGCCGGCTGGGACAAACGGAAAAGTCGTCAGTCGCTGAACACGCGCTGCAAGCAGGCCACGATATACAGTACAGCAACACCGAAGTACTGTCCACTACAGTGTCCTACCACGCCCGGCTACAAAGGGAAGCCATTGAAATCCTGAAGCATACCAACAGCTTCAACCGTAAGGAGGAATCTGAACGGGTCAACAAAGCCTGGTGTCCACTGCTGAATACACTGAAAACTAGAGGACACAGTGGCCGCGACGAACCAGTATATGCAACGGGAGATCAGTTGCCGCCGGTCTCCGCTAAGACAGGTCGGCTAACGCCGGGCTCCAATACGCTTCAATCATTGGCCGGTCAACAGCCAATCAGCGACTGCCCCCCCCCCACGGCGTACCAATAGCGAGCAGCGTTCCGCAGCATGCACCTATATAATGGGGTGAAACGAACTGCCACTCCATTCCACTGAGTGCTTCGCTGCTGTCGAAGTCAGAGGAACCCTGGAAAATGCCGGACGCAGTTTTCGGCGAAACGTCGGGACCGTCACAAGCCCCTGGAACACGGCCCTTAAGCCCGGAATACATCGATGAACTTTGTAATGCCGGCCGTGAAAGCCTCAATTCTTACATCAACCAGAATTGCCCCCTCAGCATCCCAGAAGATGGTGCCCATAACTTTCCTAGCAGACCTGCTCTTCCCGTCAAGCGACTTGCCAGTGGCTTCCATGGCCTTCTAATTCAAATGACATTGCTTAAGCCAGTCTCATAGTGTAGTACTTTAGGAGCTGATGATGGTTGTTGTAGGGGGTGGAATGTAGTGATCACCTTACCGTAGTATTTTAGGAGGTCGTGGGTGGAAACATGTTATAGTCTCGCTCAATTTTCTTTCTTACACAGTTTCTGCAGCTGTGTGATAATGTGGGGAGTCAGGAAAAATAAGTGATTTTAATTAATTTTTTAGATTTTTTTTAAGAATTTCATATTCATACACTGTGATGGAAAAAAACATTTTCTGCAACTACTGATGCAGGCTTTTTTTTTACGATTACAGATTCATATTCTACGATGGGGAAAGTTGTGCTTATCACATGTGACTCTTCTGAATCCGTAATGTTAAAAGAAAAACATTAACATAATGTTAGTTCATTATCAATTAATATGACAAAAATGGTCCGGCCAGATCAAACCTAAAATGCCAGCGTTTCGCCCCAGTGTGCCGTTGGGCTCGTCAGTTGGTACAGACACACCTCACCAATACGCATGGCCAGCACATACTGAGAAGGCCATCACAAGACACAAAATACAAGTAGTATTGACGTCACGAGTGATGCCAATGTGCAACGGAAGACAGGCTCCCTTTCAAAAACAAAAACCTTACCTTGGCAATCCAAATAGGTTATGAATATTCCCAAATGAGAATATGATGTAATTTCCGTTTGATCAGGTAAATTATCAATTAATATGACAAAAATGGTCCGGCCAGATCAAACCTAAAATGCCAGCGTTTCGCCCCAGTGTGCCGTTGGGCTCGTCAGTTGGTACAGACACACCTCACCATTGCGTATTGGTGAGGTGTGTCTGTACCAACTGACGAGCCCAACGGCACACTGGGGCGAAACGCTGGCATTTTAGGTTTGATCTGGCCGGACCATTTTTGTCATATTAATTGATAATTTACCTGATCAAACGGAAATTACATCATATTCTCATTTGGGAATATTCATAACCTATAATGTTAGTTCCCTAAACATTCTCCAAAAAACATGTTAAACCAAAAAAAATATAGTTCTGCTTGGGCAGTCTTCCGGTTGTTTTTTTCGGGGAGGGGGTTGAGGTTCGAAATTGCCTATGTATGTTGTATAAATATTGTTCTCTTGATTAGTTCTGCTTTCCAGTCGTGATTCAACGTAATGATACTACCAACCTTCAGAGAATGGCTTAATGAACATGCTCAAAGCTTGTTTCGTTGCATGGTAAATAATTAATACAATTTTTGTGAAGTAACATTTGTGCAGCTCACTGTTGTTCCCCTTAAACCAGCAATCATCTTGGGAGGGGGAGATAAAAGAGCTACAGCGTACTGGTTCAAATACATTATTTTCTGGTCCGAGTTACAAGCTACGACAAATTGTGAATTTTTATTTAACTTTATAGTGTCTACATTTTGTATTTTGAGTGTATATTTAAGCCATTTTTAGTGCATAGATGCATGCATATTTTGCCATTTTTTTTAGTGAATAAACTTCCGAGGTCTAATGATGAGACACCCACGCCGTGCTGTGACCATAAGACTCGTGGAAACAGACCGAGCCTAATCCTAGGCGTGAGCTTATATCCAAATTCTCTGCTGTGGCCATCTAGTTCCAGCCATCAGCCAGCAGAGGGCAAGCATGCAGCTATAAATCAAGTGAGCCTGGATTGATTTTGCATGGCTGTATTGGTGCCAAGACTGTCAGCAGATAGCAAACTGGCGGGAATGAACAAACAAACTGAAGAGTGCAAACAAATGTTTTCGTTGCCTCAGTAGAAATCACATCTGGCAGTGCTAAAAGCCAGTCAAAATGCAAGAAAGAGCATCATGTGTCTATTGGGAAATTTCCTGTGATGATTCCCAATCTCGTGTATCTTCAGAGGCTCGGGTATTGGGACCCAATAGCCATGGCAAACTTAGAAAGTGCATCCTAGATATTGGAAACCAAACCAGCTTCATTACCAGATCTTTGGTAAACTTCTTGCAGCTTCAAGTCTTTAATACCAAACACTTGACTATGACTTATTTTGAATCTTCAGCTTGTGCCAGATAAGAAGACAGATCCAATTTGAATTTATAGGATGTTTCTATGAAAGTCAAGCTCAAAATCACTACCTTGAAAGCAACAGCAAGTATTCCCCTCATCCATACGTACCCCACAACTTGGATAAGCTCAGTCCTACTGCAAGGCTACCACTAGCTGATCCGTATGACAATTTCCATGATCAACCTGTTGAAATTCTGTTTGGGGTCCTGTTGGGAAATTGAGGAAAGAGCCACTATTACAGTCATGTCATCTTTAGTTCTACTTCGAACTCGCTCTGGATGGGTTGTCAGTGGCATCAGATCTGGCACGTCCTGTCAACCAAATCATATCGATGTTTTGGACCGAGATACTACAGATATCAAACACACAACTGTTGAAATATTATGGGACTTGAAGCCATTGGCTTTCACAAAGATAATAGCATAATTCACTTGCTAGTACGAAAGACGGAGGAAAGAAAGCTGGCTCATAGTCAGAATTACTGGCCCAAACGAAGAAGAAGAGCATAATGACCCCCAAGGATAATGCCATTCTCCAGGATTTCCATGCTTCCCACCAGATCGAAGATGGAAGAAGAGCACCGTTGCTCCCTAGAAAGAAACTTTCAGTTAACCTCCTCCCAACAGAAACACCATGTGCTCACTCCTACTGCACAGTAGCTTATCCCAATGACAACTTCCATGATCAACCTGTTGAAATTCTGATTGGGCCATGTTGGACAATTAGGAACGAGTAACTATTAACAGTCCTGTCATCTTTAGTTCCGGATGGGTTCTCAATGGCATCAGATCTGGCACTTCTGTCAACCAGATCATGGTAAATCATATAACCGTTTTGTACAGTGATACTAAAGACAAGACACATCTGTTAAAATATTATGGGACTTTGAGCCATTGGAATTCACAAACAATATAATAGCATAATAAAGTACAAGAAACCATTAAAACCTGCAAAAATGGAAAGGCATCAGGACCGGATGACATCTTCAATGAAAATCTGAAAGATACAACAAATAAACTAACAGAATTCTGGACAAACCTATTTAACAAATGCCTTCAAACAGGTTTCATCCCCAAAAGCTGGAGGGTTTCATCAATAAAAATGCTTTACAAGGGAAAAGGTGATATTGAGAATCCAAATTCATATCAGGGCGTAGCACTCGAGAGCAACGTGTTCAAGATCTTTTCATCAATACTCAGCCAAAAGTACACGCAGAACAACCCATCCCTATGGAACAGTTCGGATTCAGAGAAGGACGAGGGACACTTCAGGTCATAGAAATTCTTCTAGAATCAATAAAAGAAGCTATAAAGGAGACAAGAGGGAAATACATGGCAGTGTTCATAGATTATGAAAAGGCCCTTGACTCCGTAGACAGACAGAAGCTAAGACAATAGACATCATGGGAAATGAAAGTGAAATTCAGGCCATCCTTTTGGGAAACACTAAAGGAAAATCACCTAAGGATCAATGATGAAATATACCTTTCAAACCCAATTCAACAAACAAAAGGAGTCTTACAGGGCGACCCATTGAGCCCAACTCTCTTTATCATCGCAACAGCGGATGTCAATCAAATCTCAAACGAACTGGACACGGTGCTACTCCTATATGTAGATGATATGGTATTAAGCTCCAAAAACAGAACAGACCTCCAGATATCGGTGAACAACCTCCAAGCGTGGGCAAAGGAAAATGGGTTTGGAATAAACAAAAAGAAGACCGTAATGATGACTTTCAGGAAAGACAGAAGAATAGCAGCAGATGGTAGGATAACACTAGAAGGAGAAGAAAGTCAAAGAACAAATCACTTCCAATACCTAGTAATAACTTTGCAGACAACGGGAACTGCGTTCGGAATGCATATACGAGAGCGAACAACAGCAGCAACAATAGCAATCTATGACATAACCAATCTAAGGAAACTATCCCTAACAAAAGCGATGGCCTTATTTAGGGCAAATATAATGCCCGTTGTCACTTTTGGCATGGAGATAATCTGGGAACAATTAAAACCTGGAGACATAGCTGCAATAGAGACAACAGCAAGATTCCTGAAGTTAGCTTTAGATATATCAAAAATGACAGAAATGGCAAAGGAAACAGCAGAAACTAAATTATGGAAGGGCATTGATGCTAAATGGGATCAATATAAATGAACACCAAGAAGAGAAGATGTAGCCTTCTTCAGACTTAACACCGGCCATGACTGCCTTGCACCTCATCTGAAACGAATCAACATCCTGAGATCTTAAAAATGCACACTTTGTCACAAACCTGGAAGTAAAATGGATAAGGGGCACCTGCTACATTGCAACCACATGATGTGACTACTAAACTTCAGAAAACCTCACACAACTCTATTGGAATGCAAGAAAGCTGATGGATTGGAATCTGGGCTAGCCATAAGAAACAACAACATATCAAAAATGACAAAATCACGACTGGCATACAAACTGACGAGGGAAACCTTCTTCATAGAGTATATTAAAACCAAGATGCTACTACCAAATACAAAGCACATTGAAGACCCCCTAAAGCGAAGAAAGGAAAAAAGAACAGAAATAAACACGGACTTGGACGCCATGACGGACAGAGGCTGGATGGGACCGAATGAAGAACTACGGAGTGCCATCACGAGACTGGCGGTTCATGATTTCCACCACAATTTCTGCAAGAAGACTCACATCCATCAAGTGAATGAAGAATGCGTGTGTAAACTCTGCAAGAAAACTTGTGAGACGTATCACTTCAATAAATGCGCCCAACGAACAAAATCTCTCAGCGAATACAGCAAAGAATAGAGAACTCAGAATAGAACTCACATGCACATTCGTGCACTTTCCTGTTATTATTATTATACTGACGCACGAGGATAACGCCATACTCCAGGAATTCATTCCTGCCAGATCAAAGATGGAAGAGAGCATTGTAGCTCCCTAGAAAGAAACTTCACTTTCAGTTAACCTCCTCACGACATAAACACCATGATAGAGATCAGGCTTCAAAAAATGAATCCGTCAGAAATATGTAAATTATCTGCATATGCTAAATCATGTGTGTGAGTGAAAGTGGTTTCTATTGGGAACAATAGTGATGATGTACTCTACCTCCTACACCAAACGGAGAAAGAGCTGAAGAATAATGGCATGTAAAACAGGATCACTTTTGACGCATCTTCCTAAGATCAAGATTCCATCACTGAATGTTACATTGGAAATGGGACCAAATTTACTACCAGAAATACATGCCATCATTTTACATTTCCAAATACACGCCAAGGCAACGAAACACAAACATTATTTGTAGCTGATACTTCATGGAGATGATTTTTCTGGTGTCATGTTGAAGCAGATACGATTCGTGACCTCCAGACTAATCATTTGTTCTAATTTGTAGTTTCCATTCTTGTTATCAGCTGTATACATGCGTTAGCCACACAGTATCAAGATCCACTATCCAAATGCAGCAACTGTTCTCAACCACTCAACATAGGATACATTTACTGTCTGTGTGGTAGATGACAATCTTGTCAGTACCTTATATTATAAACTTATGGCCGTCTTGCGAAATATCAAACTTCCTCTTCCGAATGGGCTGCAAAAAGGCCTGAAACAGATATGGCAAACTGAGAACAGAGAAATCAAATCTGAAACAACTATACTTGGTATAAGCTGGAATACTAAGGAAGACCACATCTAAACTCTACATCCATCAGCGCAGCATTTCCGAAGTCCTGACTGGGAAACCAGGAAAGAATCACAATGTTCTGCGTGTGACAACCCAATTCTACGACCCTCTAGATTTAAATGCTTCCGTGTTGATGATAGCCCGGATACTATTTAAAGATATTGGATTATGAGGACTCGAATGGATTGATATACTACTGTTCACGCATAATGGGAGGCTTGGACATCTAAACTATGAAATTTATTAGATGTACATATTCCTAGATGGATTGGTTGGTGTTCTATGAAGGAGCCTACGTAATATGACTTAAATACAACCTTTCTTACAATTGGCTTGCATCAAGCACCCATCAGAAGGGTCCCACTTACCAGGTTTGAGCTACTTGCAGCCTTATTTGGCTTTTGTCTCAATTGACCTTCATTTGTAACAATCACTAAAATATTGAGGCATATGACACCTAGACAGTGGCGACCTTGTCCAAGAACTCTGATCAGGCAGACTCTCTCTCGTGGCATTCAGTGGACCAAGCCGACTTCTACCAGAGTGCACATGATGTCCATCAAACATTATCTTGAAAGCCTCACTTTAGAAGTGAAGAAAATGTCACAACAGGTTCTCTTGATCACCATGCTCCGATCTTTTACTGGACACTCTATGCTTTAACTCTTCACATGATCGCTTGAATTTTTCATTTTGTACGGGCTTCAAGGAAGAAGAGGGAATTTTCTCAAGGGCTGACGACGACAACAACAGCAGCAGCAGAACTTGGATCTGCCAGACTACTGTATCCACCGAGTCCAAGAACAGTGCTTCGCCATGGATCTCAATGCATTGCAGAAGGAGCTCCCTTACTTGAAGAATCAACAATCGCATGTTTCAACCCTTTCCATTCAAGATGGTCTACTTCTTCAGGAATAGACTACACTTTTCTCATTCACCAGCAATTCTGCCACACCCAATACTACTGAATGGATTCCACTATTGCACACATTAATGATTGCTTATACTCACATTAGACTTCATCATGTTGGAGTCTGCATTGTATTACCAGAAATCCTTAATGATTAATAAAGCAAAAAAAAAATTCTTTACTAGTGCTTACCATGGGAGAATAGCCAATGGCCGACGTTTTGAGGAAATAATTGCTTATCTACCTCCAGAGCGAATTCAGCTGATCGTTTCTCAGTGGCCTTGCAATGGTGTGAGAACTACCACTCATGATAATGTCAAAACATTTGTTGCATTCAACACTGAAGTTGCTAAACTCCTTGCTAATGCAGGACTTAAAACTATACCATTAGTATGCACACCCATCATATTACCTGGAAATTCCTTTGCCACAGAGGGCTGGTGAAAAAAATAATAGTTTCCTCCAAGTGCTGCATAAGGAAGGTTCTAAGATGGTCTGGCATTCAAACCACCCTGAATTGGAGACCCATTACTCGAGACACTGACAATGAAGCTTCATCATTTGCTCGCTTTCCAACTGGTGGCAGACTTACAACCATCCCCTGTGGACTCCAAACCAAACACGAAAGGGACTTCATGAAGAAATTTTCTAAACTGAAAATGTTGGGAGATTTCACTACTGGAAGAAGCAGTATCTTCTGCAACGCCACACCTTCCACGGAGTCGATGATCAACAGGACATCAGCAGAAACCCAGAGTGAAAGAAATTGTCCTCCTCCAAAGAAGACACACATGGAAGAAGGCTAACGTGCAGGAGCTACATCACTGGAGAGACGGGAAGGTGCAAATGGTCACCAGTCTGGTGGGTCTATGGTCAACCAACCAATGTGTCATTCCTTTTGAGGTTGATCAGGGTGGGACAATTCTTAATATGTAGTAGTATATCTCTATGACTAACATCTTTGAACTCTTGCATCATTCTATTCAATTAGTGATGTCTTGTTTTTTGTGTTCTTGGAGATAGGACAGTAATATAGTAAAAACAGGATAGGATTACAGAGAATAGATGTGTTAGTTTCAAGCAGGAAAAAGTCTAAAACTTAATTTTACTTTTAGTCTTTTTTTTTTTCCCCAAGTTATGACTAGTCAGTGAAAATAGGTGTCTTGTTAATTTTTGAAAAATAAATAATCTCATACATTAGGGACTTATTTTCAGGCCATTCAGTGATCATTCCCATCACTTTACTTGCAAATAACTTGTGCATTTTCATCCATATAATCTTAGCTGAGAATCTTTTTGTTCAAAAATGTTCTTATATTTTACCCAAAATCTTGATATTGCTTCTCTACAATTTTAGGTGGCTGTGTGGTCTCCTTAGAGTTGAAAAAGAAAGTAAATTGAATTATTATATTTATCAAGACAAGTGAAACTCAGGCTGTGTGTAAGTAAGGCTAGCAACCTGCTTCTCTTGTACTTTCTAAACCTGGTAACAATGTCTTGAGCAAGCCTTCGACCTATGAAAGTGATGGAGTCACACTCCCATCTGACAGATCAGCGAAACGAACAGGTTATCGAACTGGTATTCACTGGAGTGCAATTAATTTCGAGAAGGGTTATGGAAGGAAGAAAATAGGACTTAGTCAGCAAGTAGGATGGGTTTGGATATCCTTGACATTAGTGGAGTTTTGATAAAGGGAGATGAGAGGAGGGAGTAGGACATTACAAGGTGTGCCTGTCAGTTGTAATACGAGGCCAGGCTAAGAGTGGAGTGTTTCTGTATTTCAAGATACCCTTAAAACATAACATAGTTTCTGTGAGATATGTAAATGAATGATTAATGTGGATAGATTAGGAAATGTCTGGAATTCTGATCAGGATCGTTACAGTGTACGCTGCATGTGAAGGGACAAATCATGGCAAATTGGCAGATTTTATGAGGTAGTGTATGGTGTGGTAGTGGGAGTTGACAATAAAGATGGGGCATGAAATGCTAGGTTGGGAAATAGGACTGAGGGGTATGAGAAGGTAATGGGTAAGTGGGGTGAGGATAGGGAAGCGAACACCAATGGGAATTGTTTACTGGACTTCTGTGATAAGAACTGATTCTCGAAGCATAAAGAGATTCACTGGTATACATGGGAGGGTAAAGGAACCTGGCCAATAATAGATAACATCATTATCCTTCCATAGGTTAGACAAACAGTCACAGAAATTATAGCAAATACATCTCATATGTCCATAGAAGACATGTCTCAGATAAGAAACTCAGTCTTGTCAACAAGAGCAGATGTTCACTGCGAAATCTGTAGTAGACAAGTACACTATTCTGAAGAAGTAAACAATGTGAAAAATGCACTTGCTGGCAGCATCGCGTATGTGCTGAGATAACCAAAGGAGAAAATGAGATATTGAAGAGGAGTAATTGTAAACTAGCTTGTTTATGTTTAACATGCAAACCGAATATACGAGAATCCTCCGATCTTGAAGAACAGATAATTACAGTAATAAATACAAAAATAGAAAATGCTCTGGTTTCCATGAAGAATAGCCTACGAGCACAAATGCAAAATGAATTCCAATGTATATTGCGAAATGAATTGCAAGCACACAGGACACCTGTATTCAAATATAAAGCTCCAACTATTCCAGCAAATAAAGAAACAATCATCTTAGATATTGCAGATGAATGTGGCCCTCAAGAGAAAGGTGAAATTGTAGAAACCAATATCAACGAGGAAAAAACAAAGCGGGGAGTCTTCTCTCAGAAAAATGTACGTAAAAATAAGGATATACGAAATGCAGACACATGGGACGCAGGAAGAAAAGAATCATCCCGGACAGTGGTTGTAAGGAAAAGGCGTTAAATAATAGGGTTAAAAAAGACATCACAGGTCAATTTCGAGCTTGGCTTTACGTAGGAAAGGTTGATGCAACCATGACTGTGAATGATGTGACTAATTATATGACCGATGGAGGAATAGAAGGGGTTATTGACTGTAAAGAACTAGAAACAAAAGGGTGGAACGAAGCATTCATGGTAGGTTTCAACTTCAAAGAAAAGGTAAAGACAGACAACCCTGAATTCTGGCCCAAGAATGTAATGGTAAGGCAATATAGTTTTCGCTTCCAACAACGAGGTGCCACATTCAATAGACTTGATAGACAATAGATAAGCTGAGACAAAAGAGTTGTCCGTCCTGCTCTGGAATATTGTTGTTGTTTGAGTCTTCAGTCTTTTGACTGGTTTGATGCAGCTCTCCATGCCTCCCTGTCCTGAGCTAATCGTTTCATCTCTACATAACTACCACACCCTACATCTGAGGCAATCTGTTTAACATATTCTAACCTTGGTCTACCCCTACAGTTCTTGTCCTCGACCCTTCCTTCCATAACTAAGCTTGCTATTCCTGGGTGTCTTAGTATGTGTCCTACCAACCTATCTCTTCTCTTCATTAGCAGTCGCCAGAAACATCTCTCCTCTCCCACTCGTCTTAATACCTCTATGTTTGTAACCCTATCTACCCATCTGATCTTCATCATTCTCCTGTAACACCACATTTCAAATGCTTCTATTCTCCTCTTTTCTGCTGCACCAATAGTCCAAGTTTCACTTCCATAGAGCGCCACGCTCCAGACAAAGGCTTTCAAAAATGACTTCCTAATACCTAAATCTATATTCGATGTCAGCAGATTCCTTTTTTTGTAGAAAAGCTTTCTTTGCCTGAGCCAACCTACTTTTTATATCCTCTTTGCTTCGTCCATCACTGGTTATTCTACTTCCTAAGTAACAGAAGTCTTCTACTTCCTTCAGCTTTTCACCTGCCAATTTGATCTCCATAGAGGTTTCTGATTTATTTCGGCTGCATTCCAGTATTTTTGTTTTACAATTATTAATTTTCATCATGAATTCTTTCTGTAAGACGGAGTCCATACCATTCAAAAACTCATTCAAATCCTCAGGCTTGTCGGCCAAGATGACTATGTCATCAGCAAATCTCAGAGTTGAAATTATTTCTCCTTGAATCTTCACTCCCACTTTAAATTTTTCTCTAATTTCCTTCATTGCTTGTTCAATGTAAAGATTGAAAAGTATGGGTGATAAGTTGCAGCCTTGCCTTACACCTTTCTGAATACCAGCTTCTCTCTCATGTCCTTCAACTCGAATGACTGCTGTCTGGTTTCCGTATAGATTGTATATCACCCTCCTATCCCTGTACTTTATTCCAATCGATTTCAAAATGTCAAACAATTTAGTCCAATCAACATTATCAAAAGCCTTTTCTAAGTCTACAAAAGCCATGAACGTTCTCTTATCTTTCCTTATTCTACCTTCCAAAATCAGCCTAAGACTTAGTACAGCTTCCCTTGTTCCTACATTTCTCCTGAAACCAAACTGGTCTTCACCCAACTCCGTTTCTATCTGGCTTTCAATCCTCTTGTAAATTATCCTAGACAGGATCTTTGAAGCATGAGTAATCAAGCTGATTGTACGGTAATCTTCACATCTGTCAGCTCCCACTTTCTTTGGTATAGGGATGATTACATTCTTCTTGAAATCAGGGGGTACCTCACCTGTCTCATAAATCCTACACACCAAGTGAAATAACCTGATCAGACCTTCATCTCCTATGCAGCGTAGCAACTCAATCGGTATATCATCTATGCCTGGTGCTTTGTTCCTGCTTAAGTCCTCCAAAGCTCTATCAAATTCTGATCTCAATATTAAATCTCCTTTCGCATCCTCATCAATTTCCTCCTCCCTTTCCATTATATGATTCTCAGTCTCCTTTCCCTTATACAAACTCTCTATGTAAGCTTTCCATCTCTCAACCTTTTCTTCCCTATCTGTTAGAGGCTTTCCATTTGTGTCCTTAATATTACAGCACTTAATCTTCTTTTCCCCAAAAGTATTCTTAATCCTTCGATAAGCTGTGTCTACTTTACCTAATTTCAGACAATTTTCTATACCTACACATTTCTCTTTCAACCATTCTTCTTTCGCTTCCTTGCACTTCTTGTTAACCTCATTTCTCAGACGTCTGTATTCTGCTTTCCCCTTCTCATCTCTTACATTCTTGTGTTTCCGCCTTTCATCCATCAATTCTAGTATATCCTGAGTGATCCACGGTTTTCTACCTATTCTTTCTTTCCTACCAATGTTTTTTTCTGCGGATTTTGTTATTTCATTCTTCAAAAGTGCCCATTCGTCTGCAATTGAAGTTTGTTTAGGGTTTTTCATTAGTCCTTCCTTTATACTCTTCTTGAATCTTTCGTTTACATCCTTCTCTTTCAGTCTGTCTATTGCCCACCTTTTTGGCTTTTGACTTTTCTTCAGTTTCTTCAACTTTAATCTGCATTTCATTACGACCAGATTGTGGTCAGAGTTTATGTCAGCACCAGGATATGCTTTACAATCCAAAATCTGGTTTCGAAACCTCTGCTTGACCATAATGAAGTCGATTTGGTAACGCCCTGTATCTCCTGGTCTCATCCATGTGTATATTCTTCTATTGTGGTTATTGAATAAGGTGTTAGCTATGACCAACTCATGCTCGGTGCAGAATTCTACCAGCCTGCTTCCTCGATCATTCCTTTCACCTAATCCGAAATCTCCTACTATTTTCCCTTCTCTCCCTTTTCCTACCACAGCATTCCAAACTCCCATTACTATAACATTTTCATCACCCTTGATATACCTCAGAATTTCGTCTATTTCTCCGTAGACCTTTTCAACATCCTCATCATCAGCTTGACTGGTAGGCATATAGACTTGTACCACTGTGGTGCAGGTAGTTTTAGTATTGATTTTTGCTACAATAATCCGTTCACTATATTGTTCAAAATATTCCACCCGCTGTCCAAGTTTCCTACTCAATATGAGGCCAACCCCTGCTTGGCCATTGTTTGATTTAGTGCTAATGACCCTATAGTCTCCTGACCAAAAGTCCTGTTCTTCCTGCCAGCGCATTTCACTAATCCCAACCAAATCCAACCTCAACCTATCCATTTCCCTTTCTAAGTTTTCTAACCTTCCACTTCCTAGCAGACTTCTAACATTCCACGCTCCGATCCGTAGAATGTCAGATTTCCTCTTTGTCACTTCTGTGATGTTAACCCCCTCTCGAGTAGTCCCCACCCGGAGATCCGAACGGGGGACTAGTTTACCTCCGGATTGAAATTTTACAAGGGAGGAGGCCATCATCACATGTAATTATGCATAGAGAGGTGCATATCCTCGGGAATAGCATACGGCTGTAGTTTCCCGTTGCTTTCAGCCGTGCAGCAGGACGCAGTGTAGCCATTATTTGGCTTATATTATCAATATCTTAACCGTCTATAAGACTAGTAAAGAATTGATTTATTCTGAAAGGCTGCTACTCCCTTTCAGAATAAGTAAAGAGCAATTCTACTAAACAAAAATACTAACCTTCTACCGTACTAACAATTAAATACCAAAATTCTACTAATGAAAAAAAAAAAAAAATACTAAAGTTCCACCAACAACAAATACTACCACTAAAACAGTCTGTCACCAGGCACACTCACATGCACCCTTGAAGGATTAATAAATGCCATAAGACTAATTACAGATCTGCTACCATTCAGAGAAGATATAGTAAGTTTGACTGAAACTTTCTTAACAAAAGCAGTAGACATACAAGGTTATTATGGAGTGCATTCATTAGCCATTCAGAGGGGAAAAGGAAGGCCAATAGGGGGTGTGACATGCCTGTTCAAAGACAAAATTGGCAAGGTTAAGAAAACCGTCCATGAAGAAAAGTTGGCAATTATTTACACTTCACAGATCGTAATCGCAGGAGTATACATACAACCTCACATATCGACTGAGGACACCTTGGAAATAATATCAAAGATCTACAATCTCATTGGAAACACGGAAAATGTAATAATAGCTGGGGACCTAAACTGTCGCATAGAGAAACCAGACCACAAAAGCTTAACGTTCATGACACAAATGGAGAAAGGATATAAATTAGTCAATAGAAAGGACCTTATAACTTATGTTGCATGCAATGGATCCAGTGTAATAGACCTACTGTTCATAAAAGGAAGAGGCATCCAACCAAAGACGCAGTATGGAGTATGGACCTCGGCATTTGCCCCGATAAGAAAACCTATACCGATTAAAACAATCGTAGAAACAAAACAAGGAGACCAAGGACTAAGAAGACAAAATGAGGAGCGGAAGTTTACAAGAAATATAAATCTCGATAAGCTGGAAATTTTGAGTCGACGATGTACATGAAGCTACAAACCAAATACAGCAAAATCGTATCGACACAGCCGTTAATATAAAACCGACATTATCAGTACGGCTGCAGAACCATACAGAGAAAGAAACACCAAAATATGGTTTGACAAGGAATGCTTTCAACTAAAGAAAATAACTTTGCAAGCACTCCAGAAGGTCAGAAGTAACAATAAATTAGACGATCTGGAAGAATATTCAAAAATAAGGAAGACATATAAACAATTCATTAAGGAAAAAAGAAAACACATAGAAAGGGAAGCAGAATAGACAGCTGAAAAAGCAAATAAGGACCCGTTCACTGCATTACGAAAGAAAAAGAGTTCTCCCATCACAGACATTTTCAGGAGATTCTAAACCCTAAGAAATCATCGCCAGATATTCACTGTTTCAACAACGGAATCCCAAATAAAACACATACAAATAACCCATGAAGAGGTGAAAAGTGCAATTGCAATAACTAAGAATAAGAAGGCAGCTGGTCCAAACGGAATATTCAATGAGCACTTTAAAGGAACTGCAACCCTACTTTTGGATGTATGGACAGATCTCTTTAATCATTGTTTGAATACCTGAATCATGGAGACAATCAGTCATAGGGAAAGGGGATGCATCCAACCCACACTCCTACAGAGGTATTGCACTTGAAAACTATGATTTCAAAATATTTACAAGAGTGATTACGGACCATATAGTTAAGGAAATAGATCACCTTCCTGATCAGCTATACAGATTCAAGAAACTAGGCACCATACAAGCAGTTAGCAACCTTGTGAGTGAAATAGAACAGACATTGCAATTTCCAAGGGGAAAATGTTATACAATATTTATAGATTACACTAAGGCATTTGATCTTCTAGACAGAGAAATTATTTTAGAAAAATTGGCAACAATGATAGGAGAAAACCATAGTATTACAATTTTACTTAGAAACATTTTATCATATAATAGTCAACATTAGTGATGGAATCACTATTTCCAAAGAAATATACCAGACAAATGGGTGATGCAAGGATATCCAATTAGCCCAATTCAGTTTAATATTGCCACAGCCGACATACCTATGATTATTGAGCAGGAGACAACATCATTACACGTATATGCAGATGACATGGTGCTGAGCTCAGCCAATCTAATACACCTGCAGGAAGCAGTGAACAAGCTGACGGTATGGGCAGATAAAAATTGTCTTCAAATTAACACAGACAAGGCTATGCAAATGACTTTTAGAAAAGGAGGAAGGCCTGCTGAAGACGACCTCATAAAGATAAGAGGGGAAAATGTTCCAATCGTTCGGGCATTCACATATCTAGGGATTACTTTACAAACAACGGGTCACTGCTACAGACTTCACGTAAAAGAAAGAGTCTCAGCTGCAATTAGAGCAATATATACAATACTACAGAATGTATCAATAAAATCAGCAATGAAACTGTTTCATGCAGTAGTTAGCCCAGTAGCAACTTATGGGATAAAGATTATATGGGATCACCTAACACTCGCAGATGTCCGATCTATAGAAAAAGTGAAGGCAAGGTTTCAAGAGCTCTCTGTGTTGGAATAAACACAAAGTCGAGACTGGTTTATGAAATGGCCAAAGAGACTTTCTATATTGATGACATAAAGGCAAGTTTCTTACTACCATCCACTCAAAATAGTGCCAATGTACTTGAAGAGAAACAAAAAAGGGAGGATATTTTGCTTGAATTTTATTGTACAGACTCCATGTGGGACCGACACTGGACGGAGGCGAATCAAGAATTAAGGCATGTCATCACAAGTTTAGCGGTTCTTCTTCTCTCGAATTGGCCTACTTAGGACCACGTTTATTCGACTGGAGGGTCTTGATCTTCGGCCAGTATTGACGCATTTTCTGCCAGTGTAACTCCTTTCAGAAGTCAAGGTGGTACCTTTCTTCCGAGGTTTCTCCTGATAAACCATGGACTTCCTTCAAAGCATGCCACACAGTCTGTCTATTATGCAGATCTGATATTCCCAGTGCGTTAATATCCTTCTCGGTTTCTGTCAACCACGTGGTACGAACCTTCCTATTGTAATCAAAAGGTTTCCTAGTTCCGCCTCGTCAATACAATATTGTGCCAGAAACTGAGCAAACAATTGGTTGATTTTGTGGAAGGTAATCTCGCGATATGGCCATAAAAGGCTATTCTCTTTTTTCTCGCACGATCAGATAGTTTCTCTATATGTTCGTAGAGCTCGAAGTTATGTCGCCTACGAAATTCTTCATCTACCTTTACAGGACCAAGGATCTTCCGCAGAATTCTCCTCTCCCTAATTTCCATCTTCTCTATCAGACCCCTTTGGTTTAAGGAAAGACACTCCACAAACTATGTGCGACAACACATTTCCATGAAGTAACAAAGGAGTGTGTGTGTACTTTGTGTGGTGAAGGATGTGAACGCTATCACATCAACCGATGCAAAAATATGACAAAATCAGTTTTTGATTATAGTAAAGCTCTGTAGACTAAAGAACCAACATGAATTGTATTTTGGCCATTCGGCTGCAATTAAATTTATTGTTATTGATTACTGAAGATGCAGTGAGGAAGATGAAAGGAGGGAAGGCACCGGGTGTGGATGAGTTGAGTGTGGAGATGGTGAGAGCAGCAGGAGAGGTGGGGATACAATGGTTGTACCGAGTGATGAAGACAGCATGGAAGGAAAGGAAGATCCCAGAGGACTGGAAAAAGGGAATAATTGTCCCGATCTTCAAGAAAGGTAGTAGAACAGAATGCAGAAACTATCATGAATCATTGTGCAAAGATGTTTGAGAAAGTTTTGGAAAGGAGAATTAGGACAAGGATAGAGGGAGGGATGAAGGAAGAACAACATGGATTCAGAGCAGGAAGGTCCACAGTGGATTTGATTTTTGCTGTAAGGCAGTTACAAGAACAGCACTATGAGTATGGAACAGATCTACTGATGACCTTCCTGGACATTGAGAAAGCATATGACAGTGTATGCAGAAACAAAGTATGAAAGTCCCTGGAGGATAGAGGAGTAGAAAAATGGACTATAAGGAGGATAAAGGGGATGTATAAGGGAAGCATGTGCTGTGTGAAAGTGGGAGAGGAGAGATCGCACTGGTTGGAACAGAGAAGCGGCCTGAAACTAGGAAGTGCACTGTCACCGTTACTTTTCATTGTGGTGATGGATGACATAATGACCTTAGTGGCACAAGTAATTGGGGAAGGAAAGATGAAAGCAATGGTGTTTGCAGATGATTTGGGGAAACAAGGAGGAGGAGGTACAGGAGTGGGAAGGAATAATACAAGGATGTAGGATGAAATTGACCTTTGGGTGTGGCGAACCCATCGTACAAATAGCCTAAATATGATAGTGTGCGAGTCAAGGCCTCGGATGGAGGTCCTTGATTCACGCCCCGACCCAGATCACTGGAACCGGGAAAAGAAAAAGAGAAGATATAGGATGAAATTTAGCATAAATAAGAGTGAGATGGTGATCACAACAAGGAAGAAGGAAAGAACCACAACGGGAATAACAATTGGTGGGGAACAGCTGAAGAAAGTGAAGAGTTTCAAGTATCTGGGAAGCCTGATACAAGATAATGGAAGAAACTGTAGAGAAATAAACGA
The DNA here is from genome assembly GCA_946902985.2 of Meconema thalassinum. Classification (NCBI taxonomy): domain Eukaryota; kingdom Metazoa; phylum Arthropoda; class Insecta; order Orthoptera; family Tettigoniidae; genus Meconema; species Meconema thalassinum. Next base: position 88,230,322 of record OX336393.1, read on the forward strand.
GCGGGGAAGACAGGCAGAAGCATTCCGGAGGAGTGTGAGAAGCATGTTATGGAGCAAGGATGTCCCTCAGAACAGCAAAAAGATCATATATCGGACATAATATGTCCCTATCCTGACGTATGCCTCGGAGACCGGGGTTATGAAAGGAAGGGAGAAGAGCAAAATACAGGCCAGTGAGATGAGGTTCTTGAGAAGCAGTATTGGAGCTACGAAGATGGTCAGAATAAGAAATGAGAGGACCAGAATTAATGAAGGAGGAACCATTACAGGATGGTATATGGTATGGACATGTAAAACGAATGGAGGAGAAGAGGATACCCAGGAGGATACACGAGACGAAGTGGGAAGGAAAGAGACCTAGAGGAAGACCGAGAGACAGGTGGCTGAAGGGGGTGGAAGAAAGCGTGAAGAAGAGAGAAGACTGGACAAGGGTGGAGGCTGAGAGATGGTGGGAAGACAGAAGACGTTGGAGAGGCCTGTGTTCCAAACAGACTCGGCCAGTGGCTGGAAACTGCAAGATGATGCCGTTGACTGACTTTCAATTTAGGAAATTGATAGAAATTATAGGGTATTCAGATTAGGGTTGAAAATCTCCAGGATAAGGAACTTGGGCAGAAATATATCGAAATGATTGATGAGACATTCCAAAGAGTAGATGGTAAAGAACTTCAGGACAAGGATGCAGTACAGACTATGTATGATAAGAGTACCAAAGGGAAATATTCTGACCATCCTGGGAGATTATGGTATGGAGGGAAGGCTGTTACAAGCCATCAAAAGTATTTATGTTGACACTCAGGCTGCTGTGAGTGTTGATGGTAGGATGCGTTCTTGGTTTAAAGTTGTTAGAGGAGTGAGGCAAGACTGTAATCTTTCACCACTACTGTTTATTTTATATATGGACCATTTGCTGAAGGGCATAAACTGGCTAGGTGGAATTCAATCCGGTTGGAACCAGGTACAGTAGTAAGTAGTTTGGCTTATGCTGATGACCTGGTTGTATGAAGGACTCTGTTGGAAGCTTACAAGCCAACATGTTTGAACTTAAATAGAAATGTGGGGAATGAAAATCAGCATTTAAAAAATGAAGGTTATGTTGGTAGGGAGAAATACAAGAAAATAGAATGCCAGGTAGGATCCCAATTGGAGCAGGTGGACCATTTTAAGTACTTAGGCCGTGTATTCTCTCAGGATGGTAATTTTGGGGAACGAGTTAAGAGTCAAGGTGCACAAAAGCAAATGCAGTGAGCTTTCAGTTGTGTTCTACAGTATTCTGCAAGAAAGTAGTTGTGTAGCGACGAATCTCTCCCTACAAACTGTTCGTACGAGCTGACTCAGAAGGTTATGTGTTGAGAATGGGAAATGAGAGATTACCTAAGAGGTTAATGAGTTGAGCTGTTGAGGGTAAGGGAAGCAGAGTTATACCTTGGAGACGATGGTTACATTCAGTGTTGAACTATTTCAAAGTGAGAGATTTTAGAAGCAGAGGCTGGAGACGACTTGATCGCAAACAGATGCTTGCAGACTAGACAGGATGCTGGGAGGCAAAATAGTCTCAAATGGAAATATTTGTATGTAATGTTGAGAAAGAAAGTAAATGTTCTATTTAGGCAATATGTCTTACTGTAGTATCTTGTGTGTGGTGTGTTTTGTCCACAGCTAGTGATACAAATCGGGAACCTTGTGCGGCTGTGCCTCGGAAGAGGCGGTGGGGTCACCGCAACAGTAGCCGCCCGTCGAAGAAGCCTGTGTTGTCCATCTCCACAGATTCCTTAAAGGTTAGTATATCACAGATTGGTGTGTTAGTGCAGAGATGGAAATATTGGTTGCGTTCACGGTAGCAAACAGTTGATCAACAGCTCCAAAGCTGATGCATCGGGAGCGGGATCAGGTTTTACGTGTACCTGTGAACGGTTTGCTCCATCTGATCTGTAGCAGCGCGCGTTGTTCGAAAGTGGACAAGGACGATGTTGAAATGATCAGATAATCTTATGAGAGTGAATGCTGATATTAGATCAGTATCTAATTTACCTTTAGTTTTGCAACTCGGAACGAAATTGCTCTGAAACTATGTACCGAAGGCTGTGAACATGTATCAAACCATACCTTGCTCCCGATAATATTAGGCCTACGTACGTAAATTTCTTGTCTTTCTGATACGGCATTTATTGTGTTATGCTAGTTTCGCGACGGTCAAGAATACTTGACAGTTTAACGTATGGTAGGCTACAGTATATTCAGGTGGTATATCTCAAGATTTATGATAATTGAAGTCATTTTAATCCCTTCAAATTGAACACGGTAGGTTAGGCCTACGTCTCAATAGACGAATATTTATTCAATAATATCAATATACGTAGCTTTGATTTTATTAATGTAGGGTTATATCATATGAGAAGGGTCAAAAGTCTGTAAGTCTAACAGTAAACCTCTTACCAGTCATCCACACATGATGACTTCATTATTTTTTAGCACTACTTCATCTATCTAATTTGTTCCTGCTTCTTATATTTGAAGCTTTTGGATTTATTCATCAGCTTAACTGTGCTGTACAGTTTTTAGTTACTGTACTATACAAATTAATTGTATTTACAAAAAAATCAGGTTAGATTGCAAAATTAATTTGAAACACTACAAGAATATAAAACACATTGTCCCTACCTGTCAACTAGGGGTATTTATCTGGATCATTACCCTTCCCCTATCCAATAAGGTCAGATGACCTCAAGGTTCCACCCTTTAAAATTATAACCAGCATCTAGAAATAAAATTTCTGGGTCCCTCATCTAAAGCAAAGGAAATCATGGTGCGAGCCTGTATTATCCTTGTTATACTGGTACCTTACTTGTTTACACCCCAATATCAGTACTTAAAGAGAAAGGCACAACATGAACTATTGATGGATTACCTTAACCCTAGAACTGCTGCAGGTTTATCCGTCAAATGCTGCAGTACATTCCCATAAAATACACACTATGGGAATTTAGCAACTGTAAGCAAACTGTGTTCATGAATATAACTTATCATACATCAGTAGAAAGCTGAAAGACTGTTCTATATTATTCTTATAGAGGTGAATCGTTCAGACTCATCAGTTTGAATTAATCATAAAAAGTGTTTTATAAAAAAGAAAAAAATATAAAAAAATTGACTTTTCTGCTCTAGAAAACTATATTGCCAAGCTAAATGTTTGTCAGACACATCATAAATGAAAAGTTCACAGTTTTTTGTTACTATTTCAAGAACCAGTATTAAATAATTCCTGTTATTTACTAAAAAAAAAGAAAATTATTTTTACTATATGGCATTTCTCCATTATGCACATAGCCTATATGAGAAATTCACCTTCTGCCTTTTCTGTAAGCAAACTGTGTTCATGAATAGGCCTATAACTTATCATACATCAATAGAAAGCTTAAAGACTGTTCTATATTATTTTTATAGAGGTGAATCATTCAGACTCATCAGTTTGAATAAATCATAAAAAGCATTTCATAAAAAAATGACTTTTCTGCTCTAGAAAACCATATTGCAAAGTTAAATGTTTGTCAGACACATCATAAATGAAAAATTCACCGTTTTTTTGTTACTATTTCAGGAACCAGTTTTAAATAATTCCTGTTATTTACTAAAAAAGAAAGTTATTTTTACAATATGACATTTCTCCATTATGCACATACCGGTATATGAGTAATTCACCTTCTGCCTTTTCTGTAAGCAAACAGTGTTAATGAATAGGCCTATAACTTATCATACATCAATAGAAAGCTGAAAGACTGTTCTATATTATTATTATAGTGGTGAATCATTCAGACTCATCAGTTTGAATTAATCATAAAAAATATTTCATAAAAATAAAAAATAAAAAAATGATTTTCTGCTCTAGAAAACCATATTGCCAAGTTAAATTTTTGTCAGACACATCATAAATGAAAAGTTCACAGTTTTTTGGTACTATTTCAAGAACCAGTTTTAAATAATTCCTGTTATATACTAGAAAAGAAAGTTATTTTTACAGTATGACATTTCTCCATTATGCATATATTTGAGAAATTCACCTTCTGCCTTTTCTGTAAAAAAAAACTGTGTTCATGAATAGGCCTATAACTTACCATACATCAATAGAAAGCAGAAGGACTGTTCTATATTATTTTTATAGAGGCGAATCATTCAGACTCATCAGTTTGAATTAATCATAAAAAGTATTTTACCAAATATAAGAAATAAAATTGACTTTTCTGCTCTAGAAAACCACATTGCCAAGTTAAATGTTTGTCAGACACATCATAAATGAAAAGTTCACAGTTTTTTGTTACTATTTCAGGAACCAGTTTTAAATAATTCCTGTTATTTACTATAAAAAAAAAAGCGCTCAGTTTCTGAATCATCTACATAGGCGTGTTGGCTGCCATTTTGCTCAATGCAACTTCAATGTCAACATGAAAGTACTTCCACTTCTGCAGCCAAATAATAGCCTGCTTATTGTCATATGTTTGCCAAAGAGTAACACAGCGAATGATAAAAGCATCGGGAACCAGCATGACTTGAAATTAGTGCTATCTGATGGCTAACATTAGTACTATATTTGAATACCGAGACCGTCTTTCAGAGACATGGTCGCACTTGATTAAACACCACACCGTCTTCCTGGAAGACGGTCCGCAGTTCTAGGGTTAAACATTAGTCTCTTACTTGGCAGTCCATTCTCCTCCTATCAATACACAACTGGTTTCCATACCATATTCCCTATAGGCTACTGTTCATCTAATGAAAATGAAAAATGTTAGGCTACAGATTTTTGGTTGAAAACAGTTGTCTAAAAGATGCTTTCACAATTGATTTTTCAATAGATCATGTCAACAAATGGTCCAGTAACATAGAAAGAATTAAGGAAAGTAGGGCATTTTAAAATTATTGCAGCCCAAGTCTGGACAGTATAGAATGAGGTAGAGGAAACTAGACTGCAAAAATATAAACTGAAAAAAAAAAAAAGATGTAAAAAGCAGGAAAGTACCAGGATGAATGACTCCTAGGAACAAATATAAATGAAGCAGTGCTAAAGAATACATTTTTCTGTGATAATTTGAAGCCATTCTTTTTTTTCAGCATTGCCTATACAAATTGTCTTTGCTGCTTCTCAGTCGGTCAACATGGGGTACAAAATTATAAATATGTAAACACACTCCTGGAAACAGTTACATGTATTAGTTGCCCATTGCCCATTTAGGTGTGATAACTAACTAATACATGTAATTTTTTCCAGGAGAGTGTTTATATATTTATAATTTTGTACCCGAAAAGCAGCGATGACTACATTTTATCTTGAATGTCAGTACACAATCAGTACCAGCTGCTTGATGTACGATACTGGTACTTTAATGGGGCTTGGCTAGTGGGCTCGCACAATTGCTTACCATTACCGAAGGTGACATTCATGACTCATCACTCTCTTAAAGATATTGATACTTGGTTACTAACAATTCCCTTTGTTGCTCAATATGTGCCTGGTAGATAGATGGTTGGTACGAATCAGCAAACTAAATGTTAAAAGAAGTAATATCTTCCACCTAGGCTCATTACCGTACCAGATTGAATACAAATGAAACTACAGTACAAAAGAACTATACCGTAGGTGTAGTTTTGTAACAAACATAGTTCATTCAGTCACCGTACAAGAACATCAGGTCTTCTGTGGTCAGCAGCAAATAATGCTGTGTGAATGAATATGCAGATTATAAAGTGAAGCATCACTGTAATGAGCTGTTAAAACTCAGGCAAGCTGCGATAAGGTAAGAAAATATTGGACAAACTGGGTAAGTGCTGTGTTGAACAGTGCTCAATCTTCTCTGCTTGTGTAAGAAGAGAAATATATTATATTTCTTGAGTTTCAGTACATAGGCCTAACCATTACCAACTTCTTGGTAGCCTACTGCAGTGAACCTAGGCTAGAGAGCTTGCCTAATTTGTAGCCTATACTGTACAGTACTAGTAGGTAATATTCATGACTCCTCACTCCCTTTAAGTTATCATTTTACTAACAATTTCCTTAGCTTGTAACTTAAAGCCTCCTTCCCAATCCTAGCCTCAGTTAAAAATGCATGCACTACTACCGACACCGCAGCATTTTGAAAGGTATCCTGTACTGTTAAAATAGAGATGAATATGTACCATAACATACTGTACAGACAAGGGAGTGAGTAAAATAATTTAGCCTTATGTTACAATTTCTAAATCCATTCCCATAATTCATTTTACTTATTAGTCAGCTCATATTTGAGTACAGAGACCGAACCTGTTCCCTGAGAGAAAATCATCGCTCGTTTGACAAAAGGAAGTCATGGATGGAAATTATGGTGTTGGATTAATTGAAGCATGGACAGAATACAGTATGTGCAAACAATAACTGTTACAAAATGTTAATACTCAGGCAGGTTGAGATAAGGTAAGGAAATATTGGACAAACTGGGTAAGTGCTGTGTTGAACAGTACTCAATTTTCTCTGCTAGTGTAAGAAGAAAAATATATTATATATCTTGAGTGTCAGTACATAACCATTACCAGCTTCTTGATGTACTGGTCGCCTACTGCAGTGAACCTAGGCTAGCAAGCTTGACCAATTGTAGCCTATAGCCTACTGTACAGTACCAATAGGTAATATTCATGACTCCTCACTCCCTTAAAGTTTTCATTTTACTAACAATTTCCTTTACAGGTTACTAAGCTTGTAACTTAAAGCCTCCTTCCCAATCCTAGCCTCAGTTAAAAATACATGCACAACTACTGACACCACAGCATTTTGAAATGTATCCTGTAGCCTAGGCTACTGTTAAAATATAGATCAATATGTAGCATACACACAAGAGAGTGAATAAAATAAATTAGCCTTATGTCACAATTTCTAAATCCATTCTCATAATGCATTTTACTTAATAGTCAGTTCCTATTTGAGTACAGAGTCCTAACCTGTCATCAGAGAGAAAATCATCGCTCGTTTGACAAAAGGAAGTCAAGGATGGAAATTTTGGTGTTGGATTAGTTGAAGCATGGACAAAATACAGTATGTTCATACAATAATTGTCACAAAATGTTAATACTCAGGCATGTTGAGATACCTTAAGTGAAGGAAACAAAGGACAAAGTGCTATGTTGAAGAGTGCTTAATTTTCTCTCCTTGTGTAAAAAGAAATTTATATAGGCTACAGTATATATGTATTATATCTTGAGTTTCAGTGCATAATCATTCCTAGTTTCTTGATGTACCGTACTGGTAGCCTACTGCAGTGAACAATGGCTATTGAGCTTGCCCAATTATAGCCAATGGTACGGTACCAGTACGGTAGGTAATATTCATTACATTGAAAGGAATGTGGATGTTTAATCTAGACCTGAACAGCAACCGAGAAGCAAGATAACTGTTAAGATAAGACTGCTAATGCCATGAAAAGAAAAGTAATGGTTACCGGTACTTGAAATGCTTACCAAGGGAAGCTGGTTTCTTTCAAACATAGAAACATATTTATAGGCTAGGGCCTGTACATGACCAAACTGACTTCATTCAGTCCAAGCTGAAAGCTGGGAGGGGGGGGGGGGGGAGGTCTTGCGGTCTGATAATGAGCTGTGTGAATTTAAAATACCGTACAATTTAATGAAACATTTACGATTGTTTCGAGAAAAAATATTGGCCTAGTGAATAGGTTTTTCAACATTCTTGAAAGGAATGTGGATGTGTAGGCTAATCTAGACCTAAACAGCATCCAAGAAGCAAGAGAACTGTTCAGATAAGTCTGATAATACCATGAAAAGAAAAATACTGATAGGCTACTAGTATTTCCCAGTCATTACATTCTGATCAGCCAAACACTTAGTTTTCTATTGGAAGAATCACCTAATAATGCAGGCACAAACAGATCTACGGTAATTCTTACATTCTATTGCATACAAATCCTTAACCCAACAAGTACCGGTAGCCAACGGTATTGAAATAATTTATTTTTTAGTCAAGACTCTTGACAATAGGTCTTAGCCTATCAGAATTTGGGGTAGGCCCAGTACAATGCAGGTATTTTTACACAGTACTGGTAGCCTATGCTTGCTCCAAATGAAAGGTATTTTTATACAGTACCGGTAGCCTAGAAGTTTGATTCTCTCTATACTGCCTACACAACAATATATTCATCGAGATACAGTATTCAGCCCAAAGCATAGGTTAAAATCGTATTTTCAGACCAAATTACCCCAGACAAGTGATGAAAAAACGCTGAAACATCGATTTAAAAACTTTAAAAATGCACATTGCCACTAAAAATGAAACCACACGCCTGAATTCATATAATTTTTAATACTTGTAACAAAAGAAAGAATGTAACATCCGATATATCAGGTTATGTTGTTTCACACATAGGTTAAAATTTGTCGCAACTGCGGTCCGTAAATCGGAATAAAGATTAATCACGAATTTAACACAATGCAGGTCATTTTATAGGCCATAGAGGGACCGTGATGTTGTGTTCTTCATTATTATTTCAGTATTCATCAGTTTAGGAACTATTTTGAGCGTTTTCCACAATGTTTACATTTGTTTTTAAATCTACTTCATGCTACGCCATGTTGGATTTAAACATGTTCCGTGGATGGAGCGTAGTTTTTCTGCGCTCCATAAAATGGCGTCCGCTCCATGGAACAAGTTTAGGGAGCGCTCCATCACACCGCGTTCACAGCGTACTTTCTTCAACAGTTGATCAACTGTTTGCTACCGTGAACGCAACCATTTATTGCATTGGCGGTCATTTTGCATGATTTTGTCTTTGCCAAAAGACTTCAATTATTTCGTAGTAGATTATTTAACGGAGAACATACAGTTTAATGATCTAAACAATGAGGGTTTTAAGTTTTGAATGTGCCTGACATAAATGTTGTACCACAATTGAGGCGCTGGGTGCAATAACCACTTAAGTCGTTTTTCCGGCGAATGCAGTTTTGTAATCCCCAATGTGTTTTTCATCTATCCTCCAAATATTATTTCGTTATGTCAACTCTAGATGGCAGGAGCTTGCATTATATACAGCTGTGTAGCAAGTCGTTCTTCCGGCGAACAGCTGGGCCGACTTAGGCGCTTTGAGCACCGTTATCGCACACGCGCGGGAATCAGTGAGTGTTGTCTTGTGCCTGTTGCGTGTGGTTTTGTTATTCTGTAAAGATGTGTGTTCAGTCAGATGATAGTAAACATGTGAAGTTAAATGAAGGATCGGATTTGGAAATGCAGAATAAAGGAAAGAAGAGATTACTTTAGCGAGACTCTTGGAAACGTGTGCAGAACAAAGCCAATTGGAATCGTGGTGATAGCTATGTGAGTTCTAGTGGCAAGAAGGTTTCCAAGAAAGTATTTAGTTACACTGAAAATTGTTGCAAGAGAAATTGCCACTCATTTTCCCCCAAAGAAAATCACCGGAGAATGCAGATGCACTTAAGCACATAGTAGAGAAAGAGACTGTTGTGGAAGAAAGTGAGGCTGAGGAAACCATTGAATGTCCATAAACTCCTGCTGTTTTATTATTATTATTATTATTATTATTATTATAATTATTATTCATCATCATCTTGTACAGTTTCCAGCCCCAGGCTGGGTCTGTTTGGAACATAAGCCTCGCCACTTAGTCCTTTCTTCCCACCACCTCTCCGCAGTCACTCTGGTCCAGTCCTCGCCTCTCTTCTTGACACATTCCTCCACTCCTTTCAGCCATCTATCTCTTGGTCTTCCCCTTGGTCGTTTCTTCTGCATCTGCATCTCATGTATCCTCTTGGGAATCTTCTTCTCATCCATTCTCTTTAAGTGTCCATGCCACCTCAGTCTTGATGTCTCAATCCTACCTTGCTAGGGCTCCTCTTTCACCATTTCCCTGACCTTTTCATTCCTCACTCTGTCTCTTCTTGTTACTCCGATCCTACTTCGCAGGAACTTCATTTCACCTGCCTGTATTCTGCTTATGTCTCTTTTCTTCATTGTCCACGTTTCTGAAGCATAAGTCAGTATCGGGATATAGTAGCTTCTGTATAACACTTCCTTGCTTTTTTGTGGGACATCTTTATTCCACACTAAGCTCCTAATGCTTCTCAGAAATGCTTCTGCCTCTCTGCCACGTTCCGTAATCTCTTTGTCATTTCTCCCATTTTCCTCCACTATACTTCCGAAGTACTTGAGACTTTCCACCTTCTTCAGCTGTCCACCTCCAAGTGTTATCCCACTCATTGGTCTGTCCTTTTTCCTGGTTGTTAACAGGATCTCACATTTACTGATGTTGAACTTCCATCCGTACTCTCCCACTGTTTCTTCCCAAGCCTTCAGTTGCTCCTGAATTTCCTCCTCTTTTCCCCAGACCATGAGATCATCTGCAAACACCATTGCTTTCATCTTATCTTCTCCTATCTTTCCTGCTATCCGTGTCATTACCTCGTCCATAACCACAATAAAGAGAAGGGGTGACAGCGCACTACCCTGTTTCAGGCCACTCATTTGTCTGAACCAGTCTGTTCTTTCCCTTCCAACTTTCACACAACTCACACTTCCACAATACATCTCCTTCACTCTGCCTACAGTCCCTTTTTCCACTCCCATGTTTTCCATTGTTTTCCAAACCTTCTCCCTACACGCTCTATCATAGGCCTTTTCGATGTCCAGGAAGGCCATCAACAGATCCTCTCCAAATTCATAGTGGTGTTCCTGGAGCTGTCTCACTGAAAATACGAGATCCACTGTTGATCTCTCCACTTTGGTTCGTATTCTACTTTCTAATATCTTTTCATTTATCTTATTTAAATACAGTTTTACTTCACTTAGTCTATCCTATCAAGGCAATGCCGGTGTCTTGTCTATTCATTTAATCATTATTTTCTGATTGAAATTGGGTAAGCAGAACCAGAGTTCATGCATGGATGTAACCATTCTAAGCCTTATCTGCATATCCGTTTGCATTTAAATGTATTAATTACACAAGATTATAAAAAATGGCTGTGTTTGGACTCCTTTTTATTTCTATTTTAGGTAAAATAATTGCAGTGATACTTTCAAAAGTGCCTTATTAAAAGAATAGTTTCAAAATTACGTTTTTGGTGTTAATTTTATATATACCGTGTATATATTATAACTAGCTGTTACCCGCGGCTTCGCCCGCAATAACATTTGGAATCCCTATATAACATTAGTTATATAGATAGATAAGCATGGTCTATCACCTGAAACCAAAAATGCATGGGACGAAAAAAAAAAAAAAATCAAAATATCATGTTGGTTTCCGACCCTAAAAGACGTGAAAAATATAATAAAAGTATTAAAAAAAAATCCTTTTTGAAATTTCATTCCAATCAATTTTTATGTCATTCCTGGGACTTGGAAAATTCCGGCCAAATAGTACAAAATCATTAATAACTCCGTAAGTATTCGTCGTATGATGAAATAGCAAGAGACAAAAAAGATGTAATGTGTTATTGTCTACAACATAGGCCATGTATAATTTTACACTCTAACATATTACGTCCCCCCCCCCCATAATTTCACCCCTCCCCATGGGCCCCTTAAATTGGATTTATGAAAAAACGGTCAAACACCTATTTACTTATTTTTTATGCTGATTTTTTCCCGCTGAGTTCCAAACTCCTGGCCTATGTCGTTTAAGGGATACACGCTCCGTTAGGAATCCTTCAACCCCCCACTTTTCACCCCTTTCACCTCATAATATACACCACATCGAAAAACCCTCAGACACGTGTCTTCTTATTTTTAATGATGAGTTTATATGCCGAGTATCACATCCCCCAATGAAACCAATCGGGAGATATTGCTATTCAATGAAATGCAGGTCTACCCCCTTAACACCCCTTTAGAACCTGAATATCCAAAAATCCTTTCTTAGTGGGCGTTTGCGGCCCTTGAGGAAGCTGCATACCAAATTTCATTCCAATCCATTCGGTGGTTTCTGAGATTTCGTGATGAATGAATCAGTGGTATTTGAGCTTTATATAGTAGATTTTATTATAAAAATATACTTATTGTGCAGTACACGGTAGCTTTTTTTTTTTTTTTTTTTTTTTTTTTTCGAATTAAATTAATTTGAACGAATCTACTATCCATAAATGGTAATTTAAGATGCTGATTGTCAGTCTCTGCAATAACGACTTATGTCAATCCATATTTAAATTAAAATATTTAAGAACTGGTTAAGTTTAAATTCACAGTGACATTGATATATTGTTAAGGACTATCTTTAAATGGTGTGTATAAATCAACGTATCCATAAATGAAAAACTCAGACATTTACAGTGTTTCAAAACTTTAGGAGTGATTTTCTCAAAACAGTGTTTTCAGACTTAAGTTGTTATTGCACCCATCGCCTCAATTACACGCATTTACAAGTAAGTGGACACATCATTGCTACCAGAAACAATGTTCTACATTTTATTTAATTTTTGTTTTCTTCTTTTCCTTCTTTTTTCGATTCGGCCATCTAAGGACCACGTCATTTCAACTGCTTCTTGCTGCATCGAGCTTTAACATCCTCCGAGTACTTTCGCATTAGTTCTCGATGCTGTTGTTTTCTTTCTGCAGTCCACTTCTTGCCAGTTGGAAGCTTTGGCTTTTCTTGGAAACATCGGTGTGCCAGTTTTTGTTTAAGGGTGGCACGTTCCCAGATATCGTTGCCTGTAATTCCCACTGCTTGTAAATCTTTCTCCACCTTGGTGAACCAAGCTCCCTTGGTTTTCTTTTTGAGGAAGTAGGTGAAAATTCTACTTGTCAATTGGGCTGGGTTCATTCTTGTTATATGACAGTAAAAGGCAATTCTCTGTTTCCTCATGGTATCAGTTATTTTTTCCACGTGGGTGTAAAGTTCGTGATTGTGCCGTCTTCTATATTCCCCATTTTCTTTCACCGGAACCAAGATTTTTCTTAGAATTTTTCTTTCTTTCACTTCCAGATTCTCTGTTAGTCCCTTGCGATGCATTGCAAGGCACTCTGCAGCATACAAAGCCTCTGGACGGATGACTGTTTGGTAGTGTCTTAACTTGGCATTTGTTGATATGGATTTCTTGTTGTAAATGGCCTTTGTTAGATTATATGCCATTTCCATTTTCCTGATTCGTGACTCGGAAGCTGCCTTCTCGGAGAGATTGGGGTCTATCCACTCACCCAAATATTTGAACGCTTTCGTTTGCCTGATTTTCCCCTGTCCTACATCCATCTCTTTTGGCGCTAGCTTGATATTAGTGATGAATTCTGTTTTTTCAAGAGATCTTAAGGCCCGTTTTTGCTGCTTGAATCTGGAGTTCATTAATTTGCGCTGCGGCTGCATCGAGGGAATTTGAAAATATTGCGAGGTCATCTGCGAATGCTAGGCAGTCAACTATCAGGTTCTGTTTTTTTAAGCCCAATCTGACTCCCATTTTCAGACTTGTTAATGTGCATTACTTTTCGCCACTGCCGGATGACTTTTTCGAGCACACAGTTGAAGAGCAAAGGTGATAGTCCCATCTTCCCGTCTTACACCAGTCTTGATTTCGAAGGGCTCTGAAATTTCTCCCATGAATTTCACTTTGGAAGCAGTGTTGGTTAAGGTTTTTTGAATAATTGCTCTTGTTTTATTGTCCAGTCCCAGTTCTTTCAGTATTTCAAATAGGGTGGGTCGATCGATAAGACTCATAAGCCTTTTTGAAGTCAATGAAGGTCACTACAAACTGTTTGTTTCTAAGCTTCAGATATGAAAGAATGGATTTAAGGTTGAAAATCTGTTTGGCACATGATCGTCCCTTCCAAAATCCCCCTTGATATTCCCCTAATTGTGGATCCAACTGTTCTTCTGCTCCAGTTTGAAGGGCTTTTGAAAGGATTTTGTATGTTATTGCAAGGAGGGAGATGACACGGTAATTGTTCACATTCGTTCTATCACCTTTTTTGTGAAGAGGGTGAAGCAGAGCTGATGTCCAATCAATAGGGAGTTCCTCCTTTTCCCATATCTCACTAATTATTTCTGTTAGTTTATCGATAGCTACGACGCCAGCATGCTTCCATAATTCGGCGATTATTGAATCCTCGCCTGGTGCCTTATTGTTTTTAAGTGACTGAATGATCTGCATAACTTCTTCTTTGGTTGGCGGTGTAGTGTCCGGGTTTATATTTGGATTGTCTTCAAATGAGAATGAGGATCCTGGGCTTTCACAGTTAAGGAGAGTCTCAAAATAATTTGCCAGGATAGTGCAGTTGTCCTTGTCATTATAGGCAGTTTTCCCTCAGGATCTTTGAAGTGTAGGCTAGGTGGAGTGTATTTAGTGAGATTCTATCTAAAGGTTCTGTAGAAATTTCGAGTGTTGTTCTTCTTTAAGTCTTGTTGAATCTTTTCCAACTGACTTTTGTCGTTTTGTTTGATTAATATTAGACTTTCCTTATTTAGGTAACCACATCCAAATTTCAAGCTAATAAAGATGTGTATAATTTAACTGTGTTATAAGACCCAGACTGGAGTACATGAGTCAAATACTGCAAGATATGGGTTGTGGCTCATACTGTGAACTGAAGAGGAAGACAGAGAGACGGGAAGAATGGCGAGCTGCTGCCAACCCGCCTCACCGCTGTTAACCACAGAGAGAGATAAGGAGCAGATTGCTGTTCTGTCCCTTAAAGTAACAATCGTCATCCTACACAATGCTTTTGTGTTTGCCACTGTGCATCTGGTGTGTGCCCACCTATAATAAGCTCCTTACTCTATAAGGCATCCAACGTTTAGAATGAAGCATTAGTCTTATGGCGCATTACTGCAGGGTTACCACTCCATGAGAGGAGGTAGAACAGAGCGCTTCGCGTGCACTTTCCACACATTCAGCGATTATACAGTGACGAAGACTTGAATTAAGTACTGTATAATAATACTAATAGTAACATAACGCTTACAACGAAATTAAATTAACTGTAACGTATGCTGAAATTAACATAAAAGAAATCAGTCAAAATAAAGTACTGTAACGTGTTTTTCGAGGGGTTTTATGCAACTGGCATAAGTCAGTAGGAAGCCATTCTATATTTATTTACGCGGCAAATTGTTCAGCCAAGAGAATTTTTCATGTTAATTTATTATTATTATTAATTTATTATAATTATTATTAAGATATTTTCGGAGCATTTTATAAAAATTATAAGCATACAGATAGGTTTTCTATGTCTTAGAAAACGCTATCATGCAAATTATTATGAACGACGATATCATAGAAAATTATCTGATTACGGAAATTTACGGAGTTTTCGTCAGTTAGGGTATATTGAGAGACGTGACTCACTGGGAATTCAAGTACACGCTTAATCTTGTCGGAAAGCATGACGCAATCCTGGGTCGCAGCGTCAAGGAAAGGCGAATTGTTGGAACGGAACCCTCCCGCCGAGTGTAATGACTCGAAGGAGGGGAAGATCGCGTGGTGGATCAGCCAATCAGTGGAGACCACGTAAGCTCGAAGTCGGATGAAGAGTGGGGAGCCGGCGTGTGCATATATCGTTCGACGCGCCGTGGAACGTGGACTATCTGTGTAGAACTTGCGGAGTATGGTTCTCACGGGAGTCGCTCCGATGTTCAGTGGAGTTAGCGACTATCTTTGTGAAACTTAACCAGTGTGGTTATACGAGTGTTTGGGTCCGAGGTACGGACCATAGAATTATCTAATCTACCAGAATATCATCAAATAACGAAGAAGATTGCGACGTCCAGGAGACTGTGGGAAGCTCACAGCATCATCCAGTACGAGGGAAATGCTTTAGCAATTTCCAGTGGTAAGCGCAAATGACGCAGAAATACGCAATCTCTCATTTCTCTTTGTTTTACATTTCATATTTCAGTAACTTCATAGCTTGGAAATAAGAGTAAAATCAATTTATCAGACTCCGTTTTCACGTAATTTTCTATCGGTAATATTAAAATCGCAACGCTCCAATTTAAATTTTATACTTATTATTATTATTAATTTTGCTATACTTGTTTTATATAATAAATTCATTTCTTTTACAATGCAATCTTTGCTCTCAGTAGGTAGCATTAGATATAGACCAATTCCTTCTCCTGATACAATTGTTTGTTGGGTTAATGATCGAATCATACCACGATCTGAGTGAATAGATTCTTGAAGGTGTTCTCCCAGAGCTAGACGTTGTTAAATACAAATTTAGATTTCAACATTGGGTTGAGGTCTTGGTGCCCATTAAAACAACATAGCTTAGGCAAAGGTAAACAGTTACATTTCTCACCCAACAGTTAGGGGCTAGCAAAACGTTTCAGTACAAGCACGAGGAATATATGTGTGAAATTCAGTCAGCAGCTAAAGTTGAGGTACGTTATTAAAAATAATCCATCTCATTGCCTATGATGACAGCATAGTTTTAACAACAAATTGTATATCCGCCTTAGTCAATACATAAACGAAAATAAATTATAATTACACTTGCTCCTGGTACATGTTTCGGGGATTAATTGCTTTTATCCCCTTCATCAGCCAAGACAAATATCCGAAGAAAGATATAATATAGCGTAGCACTCAAAAAATAAATAGCTATTTAACTTAATATGGTGCACCATATAAGTAGGTCACAGGAAATTGTTGAGCAATACTAAAAACATATATGTATCAGCGATGATATTCAGCCATCAAAACACAGAGAAACAGTGGACAGTTGACTCGTAAATCCGCTCCAAAACACTGGTCGAAGCTTGAATTGGCAAAAATCACAATACTTCACCATATGGACACAACCAATGAAGATGCCTTATGCTCAACAGGTCCAAAATCAAATGCCTGCATACGAATTAGACGAGCGTGGAAGGAACAACTTCAAATAGCAATGAGGTTAGCTCAATGCATAACCTGAAAGAAGCAAAGGAAAAACAAACACCATAATAAAAGGGACCAAGGGGAAATTTATTAATTTTTAATTTTTTTTTAAATTTCTACTTTGAACATTTTTTCCCCAAAGAACCTTTTTTTCATAGTAGCGCTCCACTCATACATACGTCCTATTACAGAACTAGCTAGGGCAATATTTATCATCTACTGCTACCATATATATGAGTGTTGGAATTGGCTACACCCATAAATTATTTACAATAATTTTCAAACATAAGACAATCTCTTCATAACTGATACCTTGACTTAACCTGAAGTAAGTTCTTCGAATATTATTAAGTTTGCATTCGTTCTATATCATTATAAATTAATTTTTACAGTTTTTCATAATTATTTAAGTCTATAAATTTCCCCTTGGTCCCTTTTATTATGGTGTTTGTTTTTCCTTTGCTTCTTTCAGGTTATGCATTGAGCTAACCTCATTGCTATTTGAAGTTGTTCCTTCCACGCTCGTCTAATTCGTATGCAGGCATTTGATTTTGGACCTGTTGAGCATAAGGCATCTTCATTGGTTGTGTCCATATGGTGAAGTATTGTGATTTTTGCCAATTCAAGCTTCGACCAGTGTTTTGGAGCTGATTTACGAGTCAACTGTCCACTGTTTCTCTGTGTTTTGATGGCTGAATATCATCGCTGATACATATATGTTTTTAGTATTGCTCAACAATTTCCTGTGACCTACTTATATGGTGCACCATATTAAGTTAAATAGCTATTTATTTTTTGAGTGCTACGCTATATTATATCTTTCTTCGGATATTTGTCTTGGCTGATGAAGGGGATAAAAGCAATTAATCCCCGAAACATGTACCAGGAGCAAGTGTAATTATAATTTATTTTCGTTTATGTATTGACTAAGGCGGATATACAATTTGTTGTTAAAACTATTTAGTACGTCAATACGGAACCATCATGGAAACTAGTTTAAATAATAGAATATGATGACAGCAGACAGGCATCCCGTTCGTCATCACAGTCAGTTGATTCATTATCTGATGAAAAGCTGTCACCCAGACTTATGAGGAAAGGTTCAATGTCATTCAACTGCTCCATATTTTTTACTTTGAAGTTCAAATTGTTCATTTTAACGTGCTGTTTGACCAGACTCCACACTAATTCAATTGGATTTAGTTTGTGATGATACGGTGGAAGGCGTAGAACTAATATTGACCCATTTCCTTAGCCATTTCATCAATTTTGTATTTGTTGTATTTATATTTCACTAATTTAATAATTTCCATTAAATGTTTCTTCAAGATAAGCTCTTCATGCGGCTCTCCGTGCTTCGAAAGCCATTCCTGCATTTTTCCTTTTTTCCACATCGAAGTTTGAATAGCCTCAACTTTACTACTGTCATATGACGCATTGTCAATAACAATCACAGATTTGGCCCGCAGGTTAGGTAGCACTTGGTTTATGAAATAATTTTCATACAGTACGTTTCACCAGGAGCGGCTCCTGATAAAAAATTTAGGGTGGGCCAGATGATACTATGGTTGTCCCATATTAAATATTACTTCATATTTGGCATTCATTGTTGCCAATATTGCCATTATCATCATTACACACAACATAACATTTGAAACAAGTTTTAATAAATAATTGATACATAAGAAACTGTACTCACATGGCTCCTTATTTGTAAGTAATATTCACCTCTCCTGTGCTAGAATGAAGCAAATTTAGCTATCAGCTTTGTTGATTAGGTTCTAATTTTTTAATTTCTGAATTTGTGTTCAGAGCTATAGCAGAATATAGATTTGTTAATAAAAAGTCCACTTTCATTTTCCTATGTTGCATACGATCGACATATTAAATAACTACGTATTGTGCCACAAAAGTTAAAAACACATGTATACAGTAGAAATTAACTTCATCCACCGAACTTACTAACACACCTGTACTGTACTTGGAACATCAGACAACTGAAAATGTATAATATATTTTTGTCTAATGTCAGCAACTTGCGAACAACAGCTGAATACCTGTTTAACACATTGGTGACCGGATGCCTGGACATGTCACATCTCCTGTGGACCGGACATTTTGCTACTGAGAATATTCCAGTGCACTAGATTATAAAAAAGTACATAATTGTGGAAATAACCTAGATATTATCTTTCCAGTTGATATGGGTATACACATACCCCTAGTAGTGCTCAAAGGGGTGATGTATTTGGAAACATGACACAATGTGCAGTGGCGGCTTACAGAAAGAGCAGATGGAGTATATTTGAGGTTAGATTGGTCAACAATCAAAGTATGGTATGTACTTTGGTTGTTGTTACGTCGCCTAGAGACCTGAATATCACTCTCCCATTCAGTTTCCACTAATTCACTATAACTTGTGCCATTTGAACGATAATCATCATCATCTTGTACAGTTTCCAGCCCCAGGCTGGGTCTGTTTGGAACATAAGCCTCGCCACTTAGTTCTTTCTTCCCACCACCTCTCCGCTGTCACTCTGGTCCAGTCCTCGCCTCTCTTCTTGACACATTCCTCCACTCCTTTCAGCCATCTATATCTTGGTCTTCCCCTTGGTCGTTTCTTCTGCATCTGCATCTCCTGTATCCTCTTGGGAATCTTCTCATCCATTCTCTTTAAGTGTCCATACCACCTCAGTCTTGATGTCTCAATCCTACCTTGCAAGGGCTCCTCTTTCACCATTTGAACGATAATATAAACGATAAATCTTATCATCTGATTATACAAGTCCTCCATCTTGTCATTGATTGAACCAACAGAAGGAAGTTCGATGTTTCGAAACAAAATCAAAGAATAAATGAAGGCCATGAATAGACGGAAGATGGCACATATATATCTACAAATATCCTTCTCAATGTGCTAGACCGAAATAGGTCAATACATGGCCAAGAGATGTCGCAGGAAGACTGAAAACAATGACGTGTATAAAACCGAGATTTCTCGGGGCCCGTCATCTACCGCTGGCGAGCGTACTACGAGATTTCTCAGGGCCCGTCTTCCATGTGTTAAGGGCATGGAGTGGGGTGGACCCTTCTCCCGTAGTCCAGTTTAACTGAGACAGAAGCAGGAAGTTATATAGAGAGATCTCTTTCATTTCAAAGCAACGCTATGGGCCCAATCAGCTGGCCCTTGAAGAGAGAGAAAATTCCCTTCATAGCACTAAAGAATTCACGTGCAAGACAGTGCTATGTCCACTGTTTCCTCATCCGGCCCATCATTCCATATACTTTACATGGGACTTTCTGTAGAGCGGCCCTTGCTTTGACAATATACCATACGAGACTGTCGAGATCTTAAGCTAGGGATGAGTTATGTATAATGCATACCTGCCAACCCTTCCGATTTATTCGGAAACTTTCCGAATTTTCACCTCGCCTTCCGATCTTCTTAATTACTATTATTTCTTCCGAATTTCGGGCCCCAGTGATATATTGTAAAAGAAAAAGGAACTGCAAATCATTTCCATTCCAAGGAGATTCTCTCGTAAGTCGTAATTCGTGAACTCAAGCGACGGTGCTGCCATTATCTGGAACTAGCATAAGGGTGATGGAAACACAAACAGATGCCATACCAAGTGATTTGAGTTGATGGGTGTGCTCTTCTCTCGTATTTTCAGTTATTTTCTATAATAATTGAGGCTAAAAGATGAGTAATATAATTGCTCAGTTCCGCTGTGCTCTTCAAATTCAACAAATGCCATTTCAATGCTTTACTTCCACAAAAAGAAACCTTTTCAGACGGAATGGAGTAGATTACTTCGCGTCGCAAAGCCGATTTCGAATTATATGATCGTATATGGCTGGCATCTTACAAAGGAGAATTATGTATTAATAAATACTAATGAATTTCTTACAATAACCAGTAACCTACATTCTCCCCTGCACTAGAAACCAGGCGACTTAGCAGGATGGATTAGACAGCTCTTCTTCCCATGTGGAAAAAATTACTTTTAGGGGTCGCTATATCGTTGACCTACATGTGGTTGTCTTTCTTTAACTTGCCCCATTACTGTTTCAAATCTGTGAAACTCTGATTTTCTAATAAACAGGTGCCTATTAAAAATCTTTATAGTCAACTTGTAGGCTACAGTCGTTGATTTATCGACTTCAACAGTATTGGGCTTTATCTTCCAAATTTAAATGCATCTACTTACTGAAGTACCGTATGTAAAGCAATATATGCTTATTACATATTCATGAACAAATTATTTGTTTCTTTTCTCGGTAACTGGTGACCGAATTTCATTCTGAATCTGATGAGTAAGGTTCGGATGTTAAGGAAAAGTCATATTTTATGCCTGAGCTCATTTTACCCGAAATCAGAAAATTAAGTTTGAATGACGGGTCCCTGACCACGTTTAAAGTATTTGATGTTGCCTATAAATGCATATTTCGTCCATTTTTATTGTTTTGGTCATATTTGGTCATATTTTAGTGATATAAGGTAATATTTGGTTATAATTTCAGCATTTTTGTTTAAATTGAGGCGTTGTTAACAAGGTACGTGTTATCTGCGTCGAGTTTCAAACACAGGATTTCCGAATATTGTAGTAGATATATTTTTCTTTCTTTTCCCGGAACAGGCAGATAGCAGGTTTAGAAGATCTGATTCCAAGAAGGCGCTCCTCTACAGATGTCTTTTAGTACATCTTAATGGACAAGTTGGATTGCGACACTGTACGCATGAGGTCACGGAATATGACGATAGTGTGCTTCCACCTTTCAACAGGATGTCACTCCAGTAGATAAATTTAGCTCAGAAGCACTTAGCAAACAAGGAAATTGTTTTTATCCATAATGGTCCGTAGTGAATTTAAATTCCACTAAATAACTTACTCTTATTTCCGTCTTTTCAAAACTTTTAATATTATGAGCACTATTTAGTACTGGTACATGTTTGAACAATAATTTTGTTCTTCATCAGCCAGATATAGGCTACACATTGTAAACACTTATGGGCATAAAATACATTGCAAATACACTTAGTTCATTAAAAAGTCACTTGTAAAATCAAATTATCACATGTCCAATACACTGGAAAATTGTTTTGGCACTTAAGACGTTTACTGGATGTTAGTGGTACTCTATCTACATATCCCAAAAATTCATGTCATATTTCATAGTTTTTAGGTCATATTTTATAGATTTTAGGTCATGGTTTTTAGGGCACATTTGCTTGCATATTTTTTACTTCTTAAGGTCTTAAACTTCCGAACCCTACTGATGAGTTACCGTACTCCTTTCAAATTTCTAGTTTGTAAGCATAAAGCTTCAAGTCTCATAAAATCTTCAATTTCTAGTACATAATTATGTGTTTGGCTTCTAATTTATTTATTTATTTAGCATATGGCTACAAACATCACTAAAAAATACTATTTACAATGATAACAAATTACAAATTAATGTCCAGGCCACGAATATAGTCTATTGATCCCTCCGTCATCACCAGGAACTCTGTTGGATCGCCAGGAAAAGCTCTCAGAGGACATTCTGAAATTACATGCTGAACAGTCTGCTTTTCAGCACCACAGTCACAACATGGAGAAGCTATTTTCTTCCACTTGGACAAAGAATCGGCACACCTGCCAGTGTTGGTTCTTATACGGTTAAGAACCGACCAGATCTTGCGTGGTAAATCAAAACCAGGTGGTTTGGTCGATATACATGGCATCTTCAGTTGTTCTGTAGTAGTATTACTCTGCCATGTGTGTCTCCAGCAGTCATTGATATTAAAGCCGTTGTTAACTAGCATCCTTCCAGTTTCTAAAGGTGGATTGCGAGAACGAAGCCTTCCTTTACCGATGGTTGGGATGTCTGCATGAACAGGGAGGTTAGGATTTTTCTGTAGATGTTTGTATTCACGGACAAGTGCACTCTCCCGTCGCAGAGATGGAGGTGGTATGTGGCTAAGTATGGGTAGCCAAAAAGTAGGTGTAGGTCTGATTGTACCAGTTATAAGATGCATGGTATGGTTGAGCTGAGTGTCAACAAGTCTTGTGTGAGTGCTATTCATCCAAGCTGGGGAGCAGTATTCCGCAACAGGATAGACCAATCCCAGAGCTGAAGTACGAAGTGTTGATGCAGAGGAGCCCCATGACGTTCCACATAGCTTCTGGAGGATGTTATTCCGAGTTTTGATTTTGGCAGCTGTTCTTAATAGGTGCTGTTTGTAACTGAGCGTTCTATCAAGTGTGACCCCTAGGTATTTCGGGTTTCTGTTGTGCTTGAGTAGCCTTCCTTCAAAGTAGACCTTGAGCTCTTTGTTGGCCAATTTACTGTTTAGGTGAAACGATGAGACTTCTGTCTTATCCACACTTGGCAGCAACCTCCATTTGCGGAAATAATCACCAATAACTGACAAATCATTGGTCAATATGGACTCTGTAACTTCAAGATCTCTGTGCTTCACTGCGAGTGCCCAGTCGTCGGCATACCCAAACTTTCTTGATATGGTTTCAGGCATGTCTGATATGTACAAGCTGAAGAGAAGAGGGGCGAGAACAGATCCTTGTGGCAGCCCATTATTCAGCTTCATTTGTGAACTCATCTTGTTGCCCATTAGCACTTGGAAACATCGGTTACTGAGCATTTCATTGATGAGATTGGCAATTTTTAGGCATGGAATTACTTGTAGAAGTTTTAATATGCCACCTTGTCTCCAGACAGTATCATATGCAGCTGTCAAATCAATGAATACGACTGACGACTTCTCTTGATTCTGGAAGCTAGCTTCTATGAAGCTTGTTAAGGAGAGGACTTGATCTGTGCAGCTGCGGTTAGGTCTGAAACCTGCCTGTTCAACCGGTACATGTTCAAAGATCTTGTGGCACGTTCTGTTGTACACCAATCTTTCGAGGAGCTTATATAGTATACTAAGTAAAGCTATGGGTCTATAACTTTCTGGTTTGTCATTTGGTTTACCAGGTTTCAGTAAGGCTATGACTTTTGCTCGTTTCATTTCAGATGGTATGTTGCCCGTTTGTAGAATGTTTCTGTAGAACATAGCAAGCCACTTTTTCACATATTTGCCACAGTGCAAAAGGAATTCTGCATGAATACCATCAAATCCTGGGGCTTTCCCTGGTTTCATTTCTTTTATGGCAGTCGTTACTTCTTCGATGCTGAATGGTAGAGAATATTCCGTTTCGGTTGTGCAGGCTGATTTGAGTGCCTTTAATTTCTTCTTAGCAGCAATAGTATGTGCTCTAACTTGAGGAGTTCTGGAAGTGGACACGATGTTGGCTGCAACTTGGTTGGGGGTAACAGCATCATACGTGCGGTCACGTGGGGTAGCACCACCTAGTTTTCTGAGCAAAGACCAAGCTTTTCTACTTGATGGGCGGAGGTCCATGGATTCAACAGTCTCATTCCACTTTAAACGTCTAGCTGCATCGATGTTACTCAGCAACTCATCTGCTATGTCATGATCGTTGCTTTCACAAAATTCTTTGTATAGGTTTTCGCACTCTTCTGTCCAGCCAGGAATATATGCCTTACGGAAACCTCGTGGAATACACTTCTTTGCTGTGCTAATTACAGCTCCAACGAACCGCTGGTAGTTTGAGCTAGTTGGTGGGATCCATCCTACACATTTATCCAGATTTACTGAGAAAGTGTCCCAATCCGCCTTTTGAAAATTCCATCTGGGCCTAGGAAATGCTCTTATTAAAGGGATACTAATCCCAAATTGAAGGCAAATTGGGCGGTGTTGGCTGTGTGGGAAGTCTCCAAGGACTTTTCTTGATACTGGAAGAGGTTGACTTTTATAATCAGACGAGACAAAGCAAAGATCAGGATTGTGATCCGTTTTCCAGGCACCTGATCTGAAAGTGCTCCGATCCTTAGCATCAAAGATGAGATGAATATCATGGTCTTCGGCCCAGTTCACCAAAGCGTTTCCATTTTCATTGCTGTGCCTGTATTTCCACAGTTCATGATGACTGTTGAAGTCGCCCAGATATGTTGTAGGGTGGGTGTGAGTACTAAGCACTTTAGAAGGCCAATTGATGCCGGGAGGTTTATAAACATTGACTATAGTCATTTCTCCTATTCTTATGACAACTTCTTGAATACCATCGGCATAGCTTACAGAGATAAGATGTGCATTTTCTATATCTTGTCTGACATATGTTGCCACACCATAAACATTATCATAAGTGGCACCGAGTAAGTCATATCCAGGTATTTTTCCTCTTGAAGTAAGTTGAGCTTCGTTTGCAGCGTGGGTTTCCTGGATTGCAACTAAATCAATTTTGTTGTCAGCTAAGATCTTATGCAGCACTTGGCATTTTGCTCTACTAATGCCTTCAATATTCAACTGACAAACTCTTACACATTGTCCTAGCTTTCTAGAGGGATAGTCCTCAGAAGGACCATTTATGGACTCATTCATGTTCTGATACGTGATGTAATATTTACCAGGAGATCACGAGGATTGTCTGGTTGCCAGTATTTTTTGTTGCTCGTTTAGCACCACCCAGGGGACACGTGCAGGGTAATTAAAAGGTTAAACCTGCGGACGTGAGCAACAGCCACCCCCCTTCTAAAAATGCCTGTCCTTCATCAAGAGCCCGCCTAGAATTGCCAACAATATTCAACACATTTTGTAGCGACCGACCTACCACCTACATTCGATTGAGTTCGCGAATTGCTTTTGTGATTTGCGTAACCTTGGATTTTTGTGTAAGTTTGTGTAAGTTCCTCGCTTGGCAGTGAGCTCCATAGCTGCGATCTCGGAATGGTGAGTCAGCTGATCGGACTACAGCATACTGATTGGTGGTATTTTATGGACAAACTGGTGTCAAGCCTACGCTGATTAGCCGAGGCTGGCCACGTGACTGTGCAGAATGAGATTGAAACCTTGTATGCTACGCGCGGCGATTGTGACTTCCTCCGTTTGACGCCACGTGTTTATACTCTGCTAGCGTCACGTTTAGTGCATTTAATTTAGGTATTAATGTGTGCATCGGTAGATAATTATTTCAACGAGTTGTGTCGATGATTGTTTCGTGTCGTGTGATTTAAGTTTCTCTCGCCACATTATGGCGACAAAACCTCAGAAACGTTATCTCCAAGTCTTCAAAGAAAGCTATAAAACTGAATTTCCATTCATTTTACAATCTACTAGAGGAAACCATTTTGCTGTTTGTTCCGTGTGTTGTTGCGATATAAATATTTCTCATGGTGGAAAAACTGACATTGTAACTCACAGCAACACTCTAAAACACAAGGACAGTGCTAGTTGTTTACAGGAACAAAATATTAGGTACTTTTTTTGTTCACGGGAATGAAGACAATGCTGCCATTCGAGCAGAATGTTTGTTCACGGCGTTCATCGAAGAACATAACCTCTCGTTATCATGTTCCGATTACATGAGACAATTGTTAAGAAAAATGTTCCCGGATTCGGAAATTGCGAAGATATATGCCTGTGGCAGGACAAAATCATCCACCATTGTTCATGAAATGGCACGTGACACCGATTCAATAATGATTAATATTTTAAAATAAGGGCCTTTCGCTATCTCCACCGATGGTAGCAATGATAGAGATAGTAAGCTGTATCCTGTCGTCGTGTCATTTTTCAACAAAGAATCGAAGATGATTGAAAATTGTTTGCTATCCATGGAAATTTTGAAAGGTGACTCCACTGGTGCTAACATTGGTAATTTGCTTCTGCGTCTTCTGGAAATACATGCCATTCCAATGCCAAACTGTATAGCTTTTAGTGCAGACAGTGCCCCTGTTATGATAGGAAGGAAAAATGGTGTTGCTGCGAAATTAAAAGAGCAGTGTAAAAACATCATTGTTGTAGGATGCCCATGCCATTTAATTCATCTGGCTGCTGAGAAAGGTGCTGGTTCCCTTCCTGTGAAAATTGATGAGATAATGATTGATATTTATTAGTATTTAAACAAAATCTGCAAGAGGAAAGATCATCTGAAGTTATATCAAGCTCTTTACCAAACTGATGTTAGGAAAATACTGAAGCATGTGTGCACGCGTTGGTTGTCCTTGGGTAAATGCTTAGAAAGACTGATTTCACAGTGGAAGCCACTGCTGAGTTTTTTTTAAGGATGAGGTGAACCAGTCCACTGGCACAAACACATCTCTCAAGTATTTCCAAAGTGAAGGCACATGAAGATAAGGATGCAGAAGTGGATTTTGGTGTTAGTGTGAACAACAGAGTACTAGATCAAGCACGTGTTATCATTGGCAAAAGGAAGTTGGTGGGCAGTTCTTCTTCTCCGTCTGTAAGAGAAAAAATGACGGAACCAAGTCAAACTGTTGGTATTTCAAGACAGGAGAGACTGTATCTTTTTCTGTCATCTAAGTTAAATGAGTCGTTTTGCTTGTTTCTGGCATTTACCATCCCTACATTTGAAAAATATAACATAGTTCTTCAATCGCAAGCACCTCACATCAATGTCCTAAGATCCACACTGATTGATTTGCTGACGGAAATTCTCTGTAGGTGTGTTAAGCAGTGGCCATAAAGAAATATTGCACAATTTTAGAAGTTCCGTTAATGCTCAAGTGGCACAGATAAGGTCTTTGTCTACTCCTTCCTTTAGTGCCGTGAAGTATTACATCTCTAAGTTTACAATTATGTTACCAAAGAAAGACGGTGAAGATGAGCACCAAGCAATGGATGCATTACAATGCCAGTTTTGTGCTCTCCAAATGGAGGATTTGTCATCCTCTATTGTGGAAGGATAAAGAGCAGATTTTTCTTGGTCTGCAATAGGGAATATACGAGGTGGAGATGGGTGTCTAAAATATGACAGACTAGCTAGAGTAATGCTGTCAATATTAACGATCCCACACAGCAACGTTGAATGTGTGAGATTGTTTAGCCAGGTGAAGAACACAAGGACACAATTCCGATCATCTCTAAATGACGAAAACACCTGTTAGTGGCTAACTCAAGCCTAAGTGGAAATTGTGAAATTGCCACGAGCAGCAGTAAGACAGGGCGTTTTTGAAGAGAGCAAATTCGGCTACAAGGTCTGCTTTAAATCAGTAAGCAGTCTCAAGATTACCATCCACATGTATATACATCACCTAATCATAATTAGGTAAGTTGTCCATGGTAATTAACTTTAGTCTGACAAAACGTGAATATGTGGTAGCGAATGCGAAGTGTAATCCATCAGAATGATTGTATGCATTTTCTTTAAACACACAATTATGTTCTCTTACGTTTAAATATTGGTCATACATACTACTCGATGATTGATGATTGTTTTCATTTTTGTGAATTGTTTGCTGAATTCATACTTAGCCAATAAAGACACGCAGGTCTTTTGTGTACCCTCTTTCGCCCACGCCATGGTTTACTGCGCATGATGAAATCTAAAATTAAAAAAAAAAAAAACTTCCTATTTTTGACTTCCGAAGGTTGGCGGGTATGATAATGAATTCTTTTTAGTGATTATAGAAGGATAAAACACTTACTTTAAGTTGAGTATCTTCAATTTAAAGTAATTTTATAAGACATTAATTAAACAAATTCTTTGCAATGCTGCCTAACGGCCCTGGGTGGGCAGGGCCCGTTCGGCCCTTAATGACGCACCTCCCCTGCGTTTCACCATCCATTTCATCATGTGCGTCTGCGGTGTTCTTTCCGCACAGAAATACTAACTGTGTGCTGGGAACAAATCCATTTTCATTACCAGTGTGGACCATTGCAAACCGCAGACCTCGTGCAGTAAGAGCCTTCAGGCCTGTCGAAAGTCCCACCAGAAACCCTTTCTTTGGTGTTGATATTGTCTTGTCATATCTTCCAAATGTAGTCCCAGTATTGAGGAAGATTCATCACTATACACATCATTCCACCCTTCATCTCTGTACTTTTTTATGCCACAAGATTATCATTACGTCGTATCACTAAATCACTCCTCTCGACCATTATGGCTTTATATCCTCTTCTCGCGTACTCAGATCCCATGTCCTTGAGCAGCGAATGGAAAGTAAATTCTTTTAAATCTGGAAGGTCGGAATCGGAGTTTACTGCAGCCAGGATTGAATATAAAGTTGCTGGTTTGTTTCGAAAGTAAAATTTGGGGATTATGCGACGGATGCTGCTCCTCACAAAGTCATTGTATTTAATATTCCTGCTATTCTTGCGAAGTGTATTACTTAGCCTATTTTTACGTGGCGACAGCACTGGACCCTGTCCTCTCGCTATTTATCTTAAAAACTGTAGTCTTTGATATTCCTGTAGCCAGAGGAGTTTCATTGAATAAATAATTTATACTTTCTGTACCATATAAACATAATTTATATAGGCCAGACACCCCCGAAAGGGATTTTCGAGACGAGGCTCGCTGAGTGGAGGGAACCCAAATTTTTCCAGGGCCGTGGCTGAATGGTCGTTGGAAAAATAACGTAACGAACAGTTTTTTTTAAATATGGAACTATATATATTGAGAATAAATAAATTAATACAGTATTGACAGTTGAACATAATATGAAATACACTCCTAAGAAAGTATGGGAGGAACCCCTTACTAAGGAGCTTTTGGCTAGGCCAAGTACGCGCGGGAAACCACGGAAAACAAGAAACAAAATCAAACCAAATAATATTAATAGAATGAAAAAAAAAACAGATAAGGCCGGATAACTTACAAGGTCGTGTACCTTAGTACACTCTGTGGCTACCGACCACAGGATCCATCATAATATTGTTAAGCACCAAGCCGAAAGAAACTTCGGAAACTCAAAAGGAAATATTAATTTCACTTAAAAACGCGGGGACACTCATTAGTGAAACAGCATACTTGCACACGGTGACAAGAGAATAAAATCAACAAAAAAAGCTTGAAAATGCGAATTTTCTCAAGATGGCGTCGCCACCGACGCTATCTCCAAACATTTGGCATGAACAAAAAAACTCTAGAATTCTGGTGAACGGAAAGCTTCCACCAAGAAATATCAATATCCACCATACGACATTTCATAAGGCGCGATTTTAACAAGAATTAAAATCAACTAATCTCAAAAGACTGCCCAAAATCTTCATTAATACAGAGCGGAACTCAAACGCGTCTAACGCACGGCCATGCTGCCAAGCAACTCTTTTTTTTTTATAATAATGGAAAACAAACTAGTAACGCAAACAAAGGACCGTCACTAGTAATTAACATAGTTCCCACCAAAAGAATACAGGTTCTCATACTGAATTTAGGAAAACATTGTTACATATTAATCTTAAGCTAAAACCTAATTTACATTGACACCACTAAAAAAAAATCGGCAGCAAGCATTTAAAGGAAGAAAATTAATTTAACAAGTTGGAACCAACATTGCGCAATGTTTTGGCCCGTTTAAAATAAAATATTTATATCATAGTAAATGATACCAAGAAAATTAGCTAATGAAGGCTTGCTTGCAATGCCAAGAAAACTAAAGTCTTTCTTATCCCTAAGTGGGTCAAGCGAATCACCACGACACAATGATTCGATCAAAATCTAAATATATGAAGAAAATGTAATTGAAAATAATTAAGGTTCAAACAAAATAACGTGTTTGCAAGTAATAAAATTATATCAAGGTCCACTCATACCTTTGAGCGCCAGGGCCGGAGCCCAGCCACAAACGTCCACTTACGAATCAAGTCATTTTGAGAGTCACTGAGCGTCACTTTGGCGACAAGCAGTAGCCCGCCAGAGCGTCCTTGCGCAAATCACGTAGTGCTGCCGAAGGTAGATAGTGGCAGAATTCGAACTAAATTAACAAGCGAAGACATAGAATGTTTCTGCAGGTTAGCCAACGCAATTTCCCACACAAGTCGCCTTTTAAATGGCCGAAAACACACCAGTTCGCAATTTATGTTGGCAATTAAAGAGCGGGAAGGTTCGTGGTGCTAATTGGTCACACGGCCACTTCTCAGGTTTAAATTTGAATAGAGCGGCTAATTCAGTAAATGAATGTTCATAATAATTGCCTCAGGAGACAATAATGGCTAATGGAATTTCTATTGTCGTCAACAAACATTATTGAGACAAAGGAAGGAAGGAAGCTTGTAGTTTAACGTGACCGTTAATCGCGAGATCATGAGCCACGGGACCTCCTTTTTACGTGGAATCCGAACCACAGGACATGGCATTTCACATCGAAAATCTCACATGCATTGACCGGGAATCGAACCCGGACCGCCTTGGTGAGAGGCATTCAGCTAGACCGCTGAGTTTATAGGAAGATTTCTCTTTAGGACCTTTAGGGAATGTTTTATTTCTTCTTCTTGGGGTCCAAATCATTTTAGTGACCGCTGGGTCAGAAGCAAGGCATAGGATTTAAGTGACCCCTGGGCTTAGAACTGGGTCCAGGGTTTATTTTCCACAAGCAGGGTTGGCAAGAGTTCGGGCAGGGGTATATGTGCAGATGCAATCGGCACACTTTCGTTAGGTTCAACATTCGTAAAATAATGGAAC
Organism: Meconema thalassinum; assembly: GCA_946902985.2. Classification (NCBI taxonomy): domain Eukaryota; kingdom Metazoa; phylum Arthropoda; class Insecta; order Orthoptera; family Tettigoniidae; genus Meconema; species Meconema thalassinum. The sequence continues at coordinate 88,261,665 of OX336393.1, forward strand.
ACATTAATTACAACCTGTTTTTCTGAGCTCTTGACCATGCTTTCTTTTCTGAAAACTATCCATTGTTGTACTTTGCGTAAAATACAATACGTTATTGTTGTTTTAAGGGGCGGAAAAACACGTTAAATATAACAGAACTGCTGCATACACTCAAGATAGAGACAACTGAACTACTGAAATACTAGCTCGGAGGGCACAGTAATAAAGCTGTGAGTAGCAAGTTGCACCCCAGGCTGTCCTTCGAAACTTCATTCATATAATGCACGGTCAATGAAGTGCCCGAACCTGCGTAAACAATTAAACCTATACTTGGGGTATGCAGGTAGAAAACTTCTTCCATCTTTCCTCTACAACTCTCAAACTGACATTATCTTTAAAAATAGAAAAGTTGGCAGCATACGAGCATTTTCAATGCTGCTATGCGGTTATGAGAGAATATTCAGAAGTTTTACCTACATGAAAATTTTTATATTGCCAGTTTAAAATATTTCAAGAATCCATCATCAAGACTACACATTTAGCTACACTTGTGTGGAAAATAGGCGCCACAAAGTCAATGCAACATATCAGATCGATATTACAAAAATGGGGACAGAGTTTATAGTAAAAATGATGGATATCTGATTTTTCTAGCATTTCTATCAAATTTACGTAGTTCTAATATGGAACAAAAAATATCGGTAAAACATAATTCTATCCGAATATGCTGTTTTATTGGACCAAGAAAATTTTTCGGCTGATGTGGCAACAGTGGATTGCTTGAAAATTGCAGTCATACATGTTTCACTGGCAACAGAAATAGAGAATATCCCTATCTAACTAGTGCTTCATAAACGTTGCATGCCTTATAGGTAGAGGTGTTAGTTTTTGTTAATTCGCGATATAACGAAAAGTCATATTTAGAGGTTAGGATGTTTTATTTTCACGTATTTACATGTTTCGTGCCGCCCAGGAGTGAAATTAAATCGTGAAATAACGCGAATTTTGTGAATAACACCACAAATACCGCAATCTGCGAAATAGAAACAAATTTTCATATTTTTTTCCCCACACCAATCCGAACATTTTTGTCCACAAGCCGATAATCGAATTTGGTTGGTGTTCAATTCGAGAGAATGATTGATTGTATAGTTTCGCGAGGGGTAATACTACGATATACGTCATATTACGATATACTGTCGATATTCTCGTTACTCGTTGGATTTTAGCGCTGTGGTAAACAGCTGTTATATCGCGGCGTGAATAGTTTGGCCGACTACCTCCAAAAGGTTATGTGATAGTTGTTCATAATGTAAACTACGTTTGCCTCCTGTTACATCGGTAGCAAGTGTAAATTATAGTAGAGAATTCTATGTAATTTAATAAAATGTGCGCAAATTGTGCGTTATCATCGAAGCTAGTGTGTTATTTGCGTGAATCAGTTGGCGACCACGTGTTCGTCGTATTAGTTCCGAACTTAGCAGTACAGGAAGATGAGATGCGACGTAATTTATATATTATGACACGAATTCAGAAATAAATTTTGCGTGTGGTTACGAATTTATACTGGCGTGTGACTACAGTCAACCGTGTGATAACAGTGTTTGTTACTGGGCATCGCTCAGTTGAGTTTAAAAATGCCGAAGGTAGCTGTTTCTGCAACAGACAGACTTAAAGAATATAAGAATGAAGGATTTATAATTTCTTGTGGCATTCTTATGTGCAAATATTGTGATTGTCGGTTAGATTATCGCAGGAAAGATGCATTAGACAAACATTGCAAATCGGAGAAGCCTTCAAAACGCCGAGAAAATTCGCGTCTTGAAGTTAGTGTTCCTAGAGTGGCCACCTTGAAAGAAACATTATCAAATGCTAGTCGTGTGAAGGATATGAAAGAAGAGTTTATTTTGGACACTACTACTGCGTTTGTGAAAGCTAATATACCAGTAGAGAAACTAGACAATCCTGCTATCCGTACTTGGTTTAATAAGTACGTTCGCGGAAGTGGAGATTTACCATCAGCCAATCAGATTCGTCAGAAATACATCCCCATGATTGGCGAAAGAAGGAGGGAAGAAATTAGGGAAGATATAAAAAACAAAGGCGTGTTTCTGCTATGTGACGAAACAACTGACAAGAATGGTAGGTGTGTTTTCAACATTCTTTTTCGTCCATCAGTACCATCAACTGAAATGAACACCCATCTGGCTGCCTCTGTTGTTCTAGATTCTGCCAATAGCGTAAATTGCTCCAATGCGATATTAGACACCTTGAATTCCTATGAAATTGAACGGGAGCGTGTAGTGGCAGTAGTTACGGACTCAGCACGCTACATGACAAAATGTGTAACTACTCTTCAAGGATTGATTGAAGAATTAAGTCATGTCCAGTGCTGGGCTCATAAAGTCAATCTTATCGGCTGAGTATTTGAAAACTAGCTGGACGAATTGAACATGTCTATAGTAAAGACAAAGAATGCCTTTTTAAATACGTGAAAAAGAAAAAGCAATTACGTTGCATTTCTAAGGGAGAAATATGAAAACACAGAAAAAGAGAATGAAATTCTAGCTTTCCCAATGCCTGTATGTACAAGATGGAATTCATGGTTTAAGGCTGCAATGTATATGGCCACGCATGTGGAAGATCGGGTAGAATTTTTCAAAACATTGGAAGATTCAAATTCTGGGGTCAAATTTTTCCAACAAGCATCGACTTCAACAATACAATTTATACAATTACAAGCATTGTATGTTTCTGTTGTTGGTGCCTCTCTTATGGACTTGCTTAATTTCTTGGAGGGATCTAAGTACCCAACAATTCACTTACTGGCTGGGAAGCTAGATGACCTTGAGGTAAAGCTCAGCTATTAGGCGATGGTGGAATGTTCAATCATACGATCCTCCAGAACTTGGAACAGCTTCCTCAAAAGATGCAGATAAAGGTTAAGTCCAAGCTTACGTGTGTTGCCCAGTCAGCTCTAGTGAAAGTCAGGACTTTAAGGACCACGGATCCAGCCAGGAAGACTGTAGAAGCCATCGGGTCATTGTTTGATCCTCGGCATGCACCTAAGAACCTATCTCCCACAGAACTGCTCCAATTTAAGAAGAATGCCCCATTTCTTACGAAGATGGAGTCTCAACAGTTTTTAGAGGCTCACAGCATTTACCTGACTGCAATCAAGAACCAACTGCGTCATGAAGATAATGTGAATGTTCCAGAGATCCTCATGGGATTAAGGCCTGCTCACCGAGACTATGCAACAGCTGCATTAAAGTGTGTGTGGTATCCTTGTTCAAATGTGGATTCTGAAAGGTCATTTTCGAAATACAGTCTCATAGTAATTGATAGGAGGCGAAAATTGACAGCTGCAAATGCTGAGACTTGAACCATGATCTACTTCCAGTGATTTCACCGCAGTATTTGGATAAAACTGAAAAAGGTATTCACTGAAATGTGTTTCGAGATGGTGAATGTAAAATAAAAATGTGACTTCCATATAAGTATTTTCTCATTCTTCCATAGCCATGTTTAACGTTTTACCCTGCTGTTTTGTTTTTTACTTTGTTGTATTAATTGTTTATATTTTTAAATGCACTTATTGTACAAACCTTATCGCTTTCCAAATTTTAACATGTCATCCCCCGAAAAAATAATAAAAACACAATACACCACCTTTTGAATTTTAAATCAACAAATCTTCAAAAAAATAACAACACTTTCTAACACCTCTACTTATAGGTTGCGGGTTGGAAGATTGAGTATTAAAATGTCTAACCTATGTGGCATGAAACTCACAACTTCCAGCTTTGTACACTGTTGTTTTTGATCATTGATCTAATGGGGTACGCTTGTGTTACTTAGGAAGCAAAACAACCAGTGATGGACGAAGCAAAGAGGACATAAAAAGTAGGTTGCCTCGGGCAAGGAAAGCATTTCTACAGAAAAGGAATCTGTAGACACTGAATATAGATGTAGGTATTAGGAAGTGATATTTCCTACTTCGTTTAGCTTTTCACATGCCAATTTGACGTCCATAGGGGTTTCTGATTTCTTTCGACTGCATTCTAATATTTTTGTTTACATTTATTAATTTTCATCACCAATTCTTTCCTCAAGACTGAGTCCATACCATTTAAAAACTCATTCAAATGCTCTGGTGTATCGGCTAAGATGACGATGTCATCGGCAAGTCTCAGAGTTGAAATTGTTTCTCCTTGAATCTTTAAGCTTACTTTTCCACTCCCCCCACTGTAACTCCTCAATTCTAATTGTTATTGCAAATACTGTACATCATTTGGCTGATCATCTTACCAATACTTTATTTATGCACTCATTAACAATCATGACATTTTTTTATCATGGAACATAATCTCAACTCTTATTGCGTACAAACAAAACGTGGCTCTGTAATAATTTGTATAAAATTTGCATCTCAACAAAGCTTATTTCACAAAGTTCCTCTTGCTTTCAAGGTAACGATCCATCGGTACCCACACACAGTAACGATCCGTGGTTTCCATCTTTATTATTAGTTCATTATTTAGGCGTCAGATAGCAGCATTTCTGTATGGAATAAAATGAGTACAGTTATATCTCACGTTATATTGCGCGGGAACTGCCGGCTATCCGTATTTATCGATACTCTCAGAGCCAAACATGTGCTCAATGGAGTTCCGTGTCTTGTTTACATCGTGATTGGCAGCAAACTTGCATTCATTTCTCTCTGTTTTCGTTCGTGATTATATACAGTAGTGAAATTAAGCTGTATTGTAGGCAATTTATTTAGTTTACTCGTTAGTTCATTATTTAAATAGTTTTCTTAGGTAATTAGGTGCTTAGTGATACTGAAGTGATAGATATAGTTCACTTGAGTTAGGCCTAGTTATCGTGTGCGACATGGCGAAGTGAGATGAAGAATAAGACTTTTTCAATTTCCGCCTATCCTCTTCAGTCCTGAGCTCAGTTCAGAACTTTGAAATATACTTTTCTGTGTTTAACTTATTGCAATTAGGTAAAATAATACATATTTATCAAAAAAAAATTTTTTTTCGAAATCACTGGGCTATTATGACATGTAGCATATATGCTACATCAGGACTTAATGACGACTCTCCTCCCACTACTTTGCAATGCTAAATTCTTTTGTGATACACGATTACTAATGGTTTAATGCCTTGTAAGGTATTTACAATAGTAACATAATATTTTGTACATTTTTCTATGTGTATTTTGCATTATCTAAAGTCAAAATACAAATAATTAAGAAATGATAATTAAAAAAATTGATTAAAAAGTCAAAGCACTAAAGAAGTTATATTAAAAAAACATAAAATTGAGAGTACAATCCACAATATCCAGTTATGACTCATGAAATGCTGAGAAACAATTTCTTTTTTCCGTAAAGCACAGGTACATTTTGCATTTTTTGCACTGTACAAAAGTGAATCCCTTTCAGCCCGGCAGTCTACATCTTGATCTACTTTTTTGCGTTCTGCTCATCATTTCTGGTAGATGCAAAGCATGAAACTTCCTGGATTTAACAGAAGGCATAGGCGCTGGTATTCTGCGGCGCCTCAAGTTTCGATTTCCATCGTCATCATCATCATCATCAGGTACATCATTCGCTTTATCGTCATTGTTGGAGATGCCGTATTCAATCTCGGGTCATCTTCCCTCCCATCATCATCATCATCTCCAATCTCCAGCTCAATATCAGACACATCAGGATCGATAGAGTCAATCAGTTTCACAATGTCTGCATCATTCAAGGCTGAAGAAATAAATGGTGAAATTTAATGTTAGCGTTTTCATTACATGGTAAGAGAAAGTAGGCTATGTGGTAAGAGAAAGTAGGCTATATAATATTTAAAGACCGCATATTCCTCAACATTTAAGCCACATGTGACTTAAGCCTTACCTACAGCACTGAAAGACATGCTAAAAATTAGGAAAATTCAGACATAAAATCAAGTAGCAAGTATAAAATGTCAAGGTCATTGCCTGATGTAGAGTATATGCTACGTAATGCAAATCGTGATCGTGTAAGTATTTTAGTATACTACCGAAACTTACATTCAATAGCACATTAACTGTTGATCAATTGTAAGCAATTTTTGTAACATTTACATTACTTTAATATACAAATACATATTAATTACCTGCACGTCTTGTTTCCATGGTTACCAGTCCGACAACTTAAATATTCACAGAGGTGCTGCCACCTATTCGCTCGAGCAGGTAACAAAAAAAAAATGTGCGTGATGCGCGGCCAGTAGACTATATGCTACAGCCGGCAACCCACAGAGAAGCCAGCGCTTGAGTCAGAAAAAAATAAAATCCGCATGTAGCATATATGCTACGTAAGGACAGAGGAGGCTATTCAATACATTTAATTTTGCCATATTCACAACTTGTGGAACAAAACGCATTGACAAAACTTGCTCCTGTAAGTTTTTTCAAATTTAACTTCAGTTTTTGGGTTCCATTTGTTCTTTTATATCTCTTTACTACTGTTTGGTACTCAGTTATTTCATATTACTCATTCCAGATGCCGTGGACAGAAGAATACAACTTTTTCAACTTTTCAAGGCATTAAGCCAATTGGTCAATTAGAAGTAACGAATGTTCAACCACAATATTCACTATCCGCCATACAATTCACCCATCAGCCACACCTCTTAAAAGAAGTGTTAAGTGTTTCTTCAACTCAGCATAAGATTCACCAAACAGTGATTATATCAGAACATTTTATCATAGACTGATCAATCTTCAAGGTCATTATATTTTGTGATTCGACTTGGAACCATGTGCGTCAAATGACGTTATTCGAAACACAGGACAGAAACGTGGGCAATTAATTTGTACCTGAGAATTTGTGACACATTGCATGTTGTTTTTATTAGTTTTTTAACCAGTGTTTTAATGTTGTAATGTGTTAAGTGTACTTTGTGCTATTATTGAGAGCACTTATGTTACTTATGATTAATGTGTCCAAAATATAGTATCATGGGCTGATGAAGGGACCAAAGAGGCCCCGAAACATGTAATTAAAAAAAAAAAAAACATAAGAATGTGGCAAAATTAAATGTATTGAATAGGCGGAAATTGAAAAAGTCTTATTCTTCATATCAAACTGTTAATACGGAAACAAAATGAATATAATTTTCAATTGGCGAAGTGAATTCAATTAGCTGACGATATCACTGAATTTCTTAACAATTATTCAAGTGATGATATTTCTTTGTCCAAATCGAAAAGTGTAGATGATAATGATCCAGCCCTTCCAGACAATTGATGTTAGTGTGTAAAGCGTTGAGTGTTTTATACAAAGTGGCTGACATTTTCAGTGTTACATCACTTTAAACGGAAGTTTTACGACTTATGCTGTACATCTAAAAGTCTTCAAACCTCGTTTCAGGGTCGAGGAATAAATCGTTTAGTCTTTCTACCATTTTGCTAAAAGAGCTACAACATATGTATGATGATTGTTGCAACTGGTTCTATCAAGTATGTTCTGATTTCTAGATTGTTTCCATCTTAAAGATTGTCACTGTATTCATTTCTTTCCATTCTAGAATTTGATTCCTGGGGCAAAGCCAGTTCCTATCGGTGAAGTGCAATTAACACAGGATGAAGATATAAAGCGGGAGAAGGAACCAAAGGAGAACGACAAAGATGAAAAGGAGAAGTGGGATAGAGATGAGAGCAGGGAAAGAGACAGCCAAGAGCATACTTCTGACAAGAAAACGGTCGTGATGCTACCAGATGCTCCCCGAATAAGTGTTGCTGTAACTGACGAGCGAGGTAGGATATCCCCTTTTTACATCATTCTCAGAAAGCCAGTTGAATGTCGAGCAACATTTTATGGGACACTAACTAATAATGGTTGTTGGTTATGCTAGATTCTATCAATAGCAGAATTTAGCCATGAAAATAAACATAGAGCACTTGATGTCTTACCTGGAAGTTTAAATACTTCATTTCAGTGCTATGTTGATATGAACCCTTGTCCCCAAAATTGTTGCTTATAATTCTCTTGACTTTTAGGAGATATCTTTCTTAAAACATAATTTTAATTTTGAAAATGAACTTTCATTTTTCCAGAGCTAAAATGTCATGTGTTATGATCTTGATGTATAGACTGAAATAGATCTATGGTTTTCAACAATCCACTGTAGTATCATCTGTGAAAATACCACTTATATCTGATCTGACATTGTAGGTACGAAGGTAATCCCAAAAAGAAGGTTTCCTATTTTTTTATTTTTTATTTTATAGATACAGAACTCGGTTCATGTGGCTGTTGGTCACAATATTATGAAGTGTTCGCATATAAACATGCGCATGCCACGCTGAGGCACTCAGTCTTGGCTTGGCAACCGTTGAGAATGGAACTCCCATTGGATGTTACCGCTGAGTGCGAAGTGTGCGCAGTTATTAGGTTTTTGAACACAAAGGTTACTGAACCGATAGAAATCCATCACCAATTGACGGAAGTGTATGGTGAGTCGTGCATGGATATCAAAAATGTTTATAAGTGGTTTAGAGAGTTTGCAGCCGGTAGGACTGAAATTCACGACGAACAATGGAGCGGGAGACCGTCAATTTCCGACTAGACAGTCGTGAAGGTTGAGCAAATCATGTGTGAAGATCGGCAGATCACCCTGGATGATCTCTGCACTTTGGTTCCTGAGGTTTCCCGAAGGGCCGCTCACAGAATTTTAACGGAAAAGTTAAAATATCGGAAGGTGTGCGCAAGATGGGTGCCACGCATATGAAGACCACATGCGGCAGGCAATGAGTTGATTCTTCCCGCACATTCCTTCAATGCTTTGCAGCCGAACAGGACAACTTTTTTGGACTAAATTGTCACGGGTGACGAAACCTGGGTGTACCACTTTACACCTGAGACGAAGCAACAATCACATCAGTGGCGGCATCCTTCTTCGCCAAAGCCGAGGAAATTCAAGCAAACACAGTCTGCCGGTAAAGTCATGACAACTGTGTTTTGGGATTGAAAAGGGGTATTGTTGATCGACTTTATGCCCGCTGGGACCACAATTAACTCTGACAGGTACTGTGAGACTCGGAAAAAACTCAGACGGGCAATTCAGAACCAGAGAAGAGGAATGCTGAGCAAGGGCGTGAACATTCTCCACGACAACGCTCGTCCACACGTCGCCCGGCAAACCGTTGCTCTCCTGCAACAGTTTCAGTGGAACATCATCACCCACCCACCCTATAGTCCCGACTTGGCACCCAGTGACTATCTTGTTCCCTAAGTTGAAAGAACATTTGGCCGGAAAGCGATTCAGCACCAATAATGAGGTGAAAAATGAGATTCACAACTTCCTGAACAGCATGGTGGTGAGCTGGTATGACATGGGCATACAAAAACCGTCACAGCATCTACAAAAATGCATCGACCAAAATGGTGATTAATTAGAAAAATAGCTAAATGTTCAAGCTGTAAAATGATGTAAACCATTGTAGAAATAAATAGATCTTTGTATTTATAAACAAAATAGGAGACCTTATTTTTGGGATTACCCTCGTAGATACTAGGATGCTTTTTTCTTTCTTGTTTGGGAGGAGGTCAGATCCCTTGTTATGGCAATTATCTCATGTACATGAATTAATCATCAGTGGGAAGTTTCTAAAGCTATACAAACTGCTATGTTAGATATTGATCACAGACTAAATGCATTGTTATTATTAAACTTAGTTTTCCTACAGTGAAAAACAAAATCAAGCAGATAAAATTGTCATTCTTGTTTTGCAAGTCCATGAGATGAGGTTAATCTGAGGGGGTGGTTTGTGTATGTGTATGCATGCGTGTGCTGGAAGAAGGGCTCCCGTAACAGGTTTCGCTGTCTCACAGCTCACTGGTGCACTTACTTCACTAAACCGATATCATCCTGATAGTGGGAAGCCGCCGAGAGCCTCTTGTTCAGTGGTTGAGAGTGGCATTCGAACCCCTCTCTCTCTTCTCATTTGTCAACACAAGCTCGAGTGTACCTTGTTCCAACAGAGAAGTATCCTGGATGTACGAACTAGGTTTGCGGAGGCGATGTTCACGTTCTAAGAAGAACGACTAAAAATATAGTTCAATATCTTTTCACAGTTTTGAACCCTATACTCAGTATTTCAGGAAGTATGCTCTCAAAACCGTTAACAACTTAGCACACAAATCGACATTCAAAAAAAAGTTAACAGCTGGCACTATCCAGCCCATGAAGGGCTAAGGCCGACCAAGTGACGCGTAAGCATAGCATCACACCTGCGCTGACTTCCACGGCCTCCTATTTTAAATTTCACTGTGCCTAGTGTCATAGTGGGGTATTTGAGGAGGCCATGGTCGAATACAAGGCAATCTCTGCGTGCCATGCACTCTGTTCAGTACATAAAACTGACGAAATCTCGACAGATATTTATGTTTGAACATAAAATAGTTATAATTATCGTCGAACATAAATAGTCGTATGCAACTCACCTATAATGGTAATTAAGACACTCGTAGAGAAATTATAAACCGAGCGGAGCGACGTTTTATAACCATACTCGTTCGTGTCTTAATTATTGCCATACTAGACTTGTTGCTTAATGTACTATTTTTACACAGGACAACATAATAGCTGAAACAACTTTCAATTATTTGTTTAATTATTAATTTTTGTTGATAATTTACCTATTCATTTCTTACTATCATTATTTACTTTTTATTTGTTTATTTGATATTTTATGGCCAACTTTGGTTGGTTGGTTCCTCTGTTTAGGGGCTGCGACAAAGTGGTCATGTAGGCCCAATGGCCAACTTTGGACCACTGCAATCAATTATACATAGCCTTAGCCAATTTAGTTCTTCCACCGTATTTTGCCAATAGGTTATCATCCTCTCAGATGTTAACTTCTTGTCTGCAGCTGAGAGCACCCTTCCTTTACTCATTATTTAATTATGTGTGCATAGGTCTTTATTACTGTATTTCCTCGCATAATCTTCGCATATTTTTCATCAAATATTTGTGGAAGAAAAGCAGAATATTTCAATTCAAAGGAGATAAACCTCAATTCTTTTTAATATACCGTACTGTATCATTTGCTGCACGTTTGAGCGCTTTCTTTATATTGCTGTATTGACTTAATATGTAATCCTATGTATTTCACTTGAATCATGAAGATCACCGTACAATTCTTGTATTTTCTCACTGAACGTTCCATGCATAACATCACGCACGCTTCTCGATTGCGATGTTTCCACGTAAGTGGCTGATGCTAGACAGGCATGATGTGTCCCTTGCTTAATCTGCCATTAGCAGTTGGGCCTGTTTTCATGTGCCAAACTGGGTCTAGCAATTCTTCGTACGGTGGCTTATTCAATCTCGTCATTTCAAGTTTCACTTCTCTGGACTGGTACTGAGCTTGATCGCTGTCTAGCATGCCGTGAGTCAGTTGTTCGCATAGCTTAGTCGTGGTTTGCAGATAGATAGACAAACTTCTTTCTTCTGACAAAGTCTCGCAAGGTTATAAGCTTGCGGCAGTACGTGCTACCAACCAGCGCACTTATGAATGTGCTAATGACGATTAGGTGCTCGCGTCGCGTACATAGCCCGCAGGCACAGAGACTACTTTATTCTGACAATACCACGTCTGGTTATAAGCTCGCGGCAGCTTGTGCAACCAATAGGCGTATAAATAAGAATGTGCTATGTGACAATGTCGACCGCTCGTGTAGCCCGCAGGCACAGGGGCAGGGACTGACAAGGTCACGCCAGGTTATAAGCTCGAGGCAGCATGTGCAACCGACCGGCGCACAAATACGAATGTGTTAGGTGATGATATTTTATAAACCAATTTTTTGTATTTGAAACGTGGGGTGTGATGATTATGCGATGACTGAAAATGCAAGGGAATATGCTATTTATCTTCCTAAAATTGATCAGCAAGTGTTTTCTTTCTAAAATAGTTTAGCAAGAGTTATCATTCTAAAATTATTCATATAATGCTATTTTTTTTTTAATTATCTACGGAATAAAGTGCATTTTAATCAAGCCACATCATAAAATATGATCAGAGGTTGATTTTTGATGTGTAACATCTTTCCACTCGGCATCTGGATTTTTTTTTTTTTTGTGGCGCTCAGTAGCTAGACATGTTTGTGGGAGTGATTTTGGGAAAGGGACGGAAATGGATGGGTTGGAAGTGCATGGGACAGAAATAATAAGTGTGCGTGGTGGCGGAGATCGGTACAACGACGTACTGTAGGTCGTGTGGCTATGGGGAATGTATATCGCAAAGGTTTGGAGACCCCATTCAAGATATTCCCACAGTAAATCATCTTCAAGTTGTCGTTCTTTGGTGTGAAATTATTCATTTTATCATATTTGCTGAAAACAATTACGATTTATTAAATCTTCATACTTTTGCTGTATTCTTATTTAATGTAAGCACTCGATGTACTGTCGGCCATGTGGCTATGTGGAATCTATATCGCATAAACACTCCAAACAACGTAGGAATTCAGTATATTAACGCCGACTACTAACAATGATTGAAACTTCGTTGGTCTAAACATATCACTGGGAGAAACACATTTAATATACTTTCCGCACACCTAATTTTTAATCGCGCCTATACTTGGCAGTGCGCTCTATCGGCGAAACGAGGCCATTTTCAATAACATCTCTGGCATGGGTTCAATAACTGGCCGGTATAGAGTGCAGCTCACATCAAGTAGGCAGTGGATTGCTTCCGCCACGACAAATAACAATTATGATTCATTACGGTCAGGATTTGGCACTGGAGTTATACAAGTAGTTATTTCAATGACTATCAGAGTTCACTGTCAACAAGGGATTTGCGCTCCCGGGACACACATAGTAGGATAACATGTCACATGTTACACCATATGAGACTACTGTAAGGCTCTTTCCCCCCCGTTACAACACCATAGGAGAATTTTATTTACCTTTTTAATTGCAGTTCAGTGTTGTTTTTCTTTTCAATGTGCTTCTATGTTGTAGACTGCAGAGACATCCTGAACTAAAAAGTAGCTAATTTTTACTTCATACTTATAGTAGACACACCGAAAACAAGGTTTGATAGTCAAATTCAGAAATGAAAAGAATAATGTGGGTGATATAAAGAAACATGGTAAAGAATACTTTTGGGAAACAGTAAAGCACATTAAAACATTTCCTTGATGCAGGATCAGATTGTCACATGTCTCAAAACTTCCAAGAAAATTATGTTAATTTTGTGCTTTAAAACCAAAGGAGCAAGTTATCTTCCATCTAAAAGTGTATGTCTACCCCTTATTATTCCCGTTTTCCAACGGGGTCGGGGATGAGATGCGATGGAAGTCTTTGTGGCGATGGTTTTTACGGCCGGATGCCCTTCCTGACGCCAACCTCATGAGAGGAGTTAATGAGAGATGAAATGAATGATGGTGAATGAAACTTGGCAAGGATGTGGAAGGAAGCGTCCGTGGCCTGTTAGAAGGTACCGTCCCAGCATTTGCCTGGTGTTGAAAATGGGGAAACCACGGAAAACCATTTCAAGGACGGCCGACGGTGGGGCTCGAACCCACGCGTCTACAGAGTCAGCAGAGAGCTTGGCCCCATGACGAAATGCTGTGCTTTAGCCAGCGTAGCCACTACTGTCGGTATCTTCCATCTAAAAGTAATTATTATAAATAAATAAATATAGAGATAGCTGCTTTAGTTGGTTGCTGTACAGAGTGCCTATTCGACGTACACCACGAATAAATTTGCACTTGTAAGTTTTTCTTTTTGGTTGAAATTATGTAAAGGTATCAAATCTCAATTGGTGCTGTGGATTGGCGGAGTAACGGTGCCTGCTATAATTAAATACAAGTTTTTCGGCCTACAAGCCCGAAAAACTTGTATTTAATTATGAACGCCGGCCGTGAAAGCCTAAGCGGTGCCTGCTATATTCATTATTTAAATTTATTCTTCTGTTATTGGTATGAGGACTGTATTTGGCATGTTGGTGTTGGTGGTATTGAGATTTAAGAATTTCTAATGCATCGAGGATATCAACCTCCATTGAAGGTATGATGAGGAAACCTTGAATGGTGGTCCTTCTCAATTAGGGTTTGAAGATAGTTTTTTCCCCAGGTCAAGCAGTGACACGCAAAATTTCCATTGTGTCAGATGATGCACGCGTGCTGCAGCGTTCTCCGAGTCCTCCACGGCATAAGGTGTCCAGTCTCCTCTTCATCACCAATCTTGTGCGGCCTTTCACCGTCAACCAGCTGAAGGAGTTGCTGGCTCGAACTGGCACCATCATTGAAGGTGGCTTTTGGATCGACAAGATTAAATCAAAATGCTATGTTGAGGTACGTTACTGCCTTTCTTCATTAATCCGTGTGTGGGTGCGGGGCAGAATACACCCACGGTATGCCCTGTCTATCGTAGGAGGCAACTAATAGGGCTTACATGGACGAATAACTTGCCAGTTTTTGATTGTGATGACCCCCTGTCAGGGGTTCCAACGACTCACTTTTCTCACTATTGTTCACTATTTACTATTTTCTCATTTGATAAAATTACTCACTAATCTCACTTTTTTTTCAAAACTGGTCACATTCTACGTTAAAAATGGTCTCGTGCACAATCATATTGTTAGAAATGACCCAAAATATACCCATGAATGGGCAGTTCGTTTTTCTGCCACCGCTGCGGCAGCGAGCCAGACGGCCAGAAAGCATAAAAAGCTTCCACGGTGCAATACCACAGCCGGTCCCGTGCAGCGATCGACGAAAAAATCACAAACAGTACTCAGAGAGATTATTAACATGGGCACAATTTGGTTGACATTTTTGGGGGGCTAATTTGTTTTTCAGATACACATTCTTAAATATTTTGTCTATTTCAATACAGTTTTGTCACATTTTTGGGGGGCTATGGTTTGTTTTGGGGAGCTTCGCCACCCAAAACTGCCCCTAATTGCACCTACAGGTATCGACAAAAGTTAAAATTATGAACCAGATATAGGCCTACGGCGATAAATGCAAATAATGCTATGAATTTACTCACTTTGTCATACGAAAACTCAGCTTTTTTTTTTTTTTTTTTTTTTTTTTCACTTTTTTGAAATAAAACCACTTGCTATTTCACTATTTTTGGACAAGTGAGTGGATGGAAGCCCTGCCCCCTGTAAATGGGGAGGACAAAATTCATCCACAGTATCCCCTGCCCATTGTAAAAGGCGACTAATAGGGAGCCTTTGAAAGGCCAATTTCTAATTTCTGGTCCCAGTTTTGATTTGACCTGTGGAAATAAACATGTTGTTTGGGGAAGGGCCACCAACTTGGCCATCTAGTCAGAAAGCCTAGACGGTAATCCCCCTACTGTCAGGTGGATACGCCATATACCCTTTCAGTAATATCCACCTCACAACGAAGGTCCCTGCATGGCCAAATACTGAAGAGCTGTACAAATCACTGTGCATGCCAAGGAGTATGTACCTGTTCGAGGCAGTGGGACCCCGGGCAATACCTGCTATGCCAGGTAGGTATTGTTTTGGCTTGGTGGCGCCAACAGTGAATGCTCCCGTTCAGAGTGGGCAGTGTTGTGGGAGGATTCATTCCGGGATGCCTAAGTTAATGTTGTTTTAAGGGGCAGAACTACGAGGTGATCTACCCCTAGAGATGCCTAAATGCTCACAGAGTACTTTACCACTCTTAAAAAGTCATCTCTCTTTGTTGGTAGACATCCCAAGGTGTACACCCATTGGGATGAAGCCTTATATGAAAGATTCCCAGTTGACAACGCTCCCCGTTATCTGGTAGCCACTAGAACTGACGGGAAATTCTTTGCGTTAGTCAAATCTATTGTGTTTGCCAAGGAGGAGGAGGATAAATATGGCGACCTAGATGGTATACAGAAGCTGCGCAATGGTCTGCTCCTTCTCAAGACCATTGGCAGGGATAAAACCGAGAAGCTGCTTAAGTGCAGCAATTTCGGCACGATCCCAGTGAAGTTTGAGAAGCATTCGACGCTGAATGAGGTCCGTGGAGTCATATTCCACCATGATCTCGTTCTAAATTCTGAAGCTGAGCTGACTCGTAGTTTAAGTAATCGTGATGTCGCCAAATTTCGGAGTATCACGCAATGGTAGGTGACAAAAGGGTAGATACAGGTGCCTTCATTTTACATTTTGAAGGTTCTGTACTGCCCAAGCAGGTCAAGGTAACATCTTATCGTTGTGATGTAAGACAATACATTCCACCTCCAATGTGGTGCTACCAGTGTCAAGAAGTTCGGACAAGTTCTTCCCGCTGCACAGTCCATGCTGCATGCATCACAACCTGTGTGCACTAACTGCTCAAACTTCCATGTTCCTATATCTCGCGATTGTCTGGGATTCGTCAAGGAATCAAAGATTCACGAGATAAAGACACTAGAGAACATTTCATATCACGATGCTTGTAAAAATATATACTGCCCGATACCTACCTGATGTATGCTGGTTCACATGCAGTGATTCTAGATAAGTCGAAACTCAACTGAGAGATACCCTTCATTGTTGCAGGAGTCATCATAAAATTCTCCATTTACTGAGTTAATGCAGAAATCCTTGAACCTGCAATAGATTTGGCAATTGCCATACACATGACTTTTAAATGCATATTAACCTCTTATTACTCTTATCACTCACTACCCATTGTTCGAGGGAGTTGTATCAATTGCAAACTACCATAAAAATTGTCAGGAGTGCAAAATAGCCAAGGAAAATAAATAATCGTATCAAAGCTTCCCAACTTGTTTCATTCATCACCTCCCAGCATCAAAGATATTTCACTTAACGCACTTGTTGTACTGAGCTTATAATGATTTGCATGCTATTTATTTACCACTTTGACTCGAAAATTATAATTTTCAACCCCACTACGACTAAGATATTCATACCACTTTTCAAGCCCTGTAACTAGAGAGTAATGGACTTTTTCAAAGGAGTTGAGTTGTAAGTAGTGTTAACAATTTGGTCACACATAGTGACTCTAAAAGCTGTGAACCAAGTCTCCATTTATTATTATTACTAAGCTTGATTGGTCACATTGGACCACTTGAGTCGTTCCACAATCACTTCTTCTTTGAAGATAGTACTGCTTGGTTCTTGCACTCTTTCCAGTACTTTTTCATTCTTTCAGATCGGATTTTCTCAACTCGTCTAAAATCTCCTCAGGCTTTCTCCATTTACAAATAAAAATCCCATAAATATTTCAATGTTTTTGGTACATATGATCAACGTGTTTTAAACCATTCCTTTTGTGACTAAATAATGAGATATAGGCTATATGCCATATTATATAGTACATTGTTGGTAAAATTAATGATTAATTTATATATATACTGTTTACAGACAACATAGTAATATGGGGAGAAAATGAAATAGAAGTGCAAGAACAAGTCATTGTATGGAATCAAGAGGTAGAGAAATATGGAATGAAAATAAGTGTGGAGGAGACTAAGACTGTAGTGATGACAAGAAACAAAAGAGAAGGAAGACAGAATATTGAAGTCAATGAAAATCCATTGGAAATGGTGAAAAGCTTTAAGTATTTGGGGAGCATACTCACAGAAGATGGTACAATAAATGAAGAAATTGAAAAGAGAATCCACCAAGCTAATGGGTTTTACCGGTGTGTGAGAGGTTTAGTATGGGACCAGGAAGTCCCAGACAAATGCAAGAAAGTTCTATTCTCAATGTATTACACACCAATTTTGACATATGCAGCAGGTACTTGGACCGCAACAAAACGCTATGAAAGCCGAATCCAAGCAGCCGAGATGAAGTTCCTTAGAGGAATAATTGAGAAGACACAGAGGGATAAAATAAGAAATGTGGACATTAGGGAGAGAAACTCAGCAATTCTTCTAGGTTTGTGCCGTGTCTTGTGTGGGGTTTCGCCTAGGACACCAAGCTGGCTCATCGGCAGGCTCTTGGTGTCCCCACCCGGACCCTCACAGGAGTGACGAACTGCGCGCCACCTCCCTTTATATTAGGTGCAACTGCACCACTCGACTGCGAGAACTATAAGCTCAAGCAGCCATAACCTCCCTATGAAGGCTTCCAAAAAGATGGTATATTGGCTTTCACGGCCGGTGAATTAAAACTCTGCAATTCTTCTAGGTTTGTGCCGTGTCTTGTGTGGGGTTTCGCCTAGGACACCAAGCTGGCTCATCGGCGGGCTCTTGGTGTCCCCGTGGGTAGGTTTTTGCTAGGAATTAACCTTACCCACAAGGGAAGATGAAGAGAGAAGTTAAGGGAAGTGGGTTTCGGACTAAGGAACAAGTGTAGATAATAGGACGAGAGTCCAACAGCAACCTAAGACAATGTTTAGAGACGAGTGTCACCGCAAAGCCCGTGAAACACCTCAAGTAGGTATGGACCTGGCCGTAGCTAACGGGAAATGCGGCTGAAGCTTGGGCTATTTGCCGGCGAGATTGGATAGTACCTTCCCTTCCAAGCCAAGATTTGGCTACTATGTGGAAGGGTAGTGGTTTGGTAAAGAAAGAAATGATCAGTTTACTATGTATCCCTTCAAAGGAGTTTGTTTTAAACAAATATTTTGAAGAATGCAAACAATTTGAATTAGCCGTGATGTTTTAGTTCTTGAAATTGTAGAATTTCTAAGGAGCGACCGAATGTCTCCAGGAAGAGTAGCAATGAGGCAATTATACCCTTGGAAATAATTTTGATAAGAGCACCAATAGTTGCATTTAAGAGTGGCTAAGCTTTTACCCAGCATGTGCCGACTAAAAGTTTAGACAATGAGAAAAACTTAAATTTGGAAAACCAACCATAAGTTGTAGAGAAAAACTCAACAAGCAGGAAGCTGGCGGAGCGAGCTATACTTGCCTTACTGGCCAATTAGAATTAGCTATCAAAGCTAAGAGAGGCTTTAATAAGTTTGTGACTAAGAGTTCTTGCTCAAATGCAACAAATAGTGGAACCGTTATTCATTTGATTTGTGAGTTTTTTAAAGAGGGTGTAAGCCTATTGACTTCAGAAAAGTTGGATGGCGCAGCCACGCGACAGAATGTTGAAGCTGTAACATTGTGACTGGTGAGATTTATTTAGATGGTGAAGCATTGACGTCGTGATGGAAACAGAAGGAAATTTGTCAAATTCGAGGAGGTACTGCTCTGTATACGGTTGCAAATCGTATAAAACGGCTACGAAATATCTTCACTACTTTCCTGTACAAAAAGCTCAGAGAGAAAGATGGGCTTCGGCGCTGTCAATTGGAAAACGTGTTACCGTACATGTTACATGACAGTGTGCAGTCTGCATTTTTGTGAAGACGACTTCTTTCCACCGATACTGTTGATTATTGATAGTTATTGTCTCTAATTTGTATTCACATGGATTTAGCTACATCAAAAATACTGATAAACTTGTAGCCTCTTACTTCTGTGCCGTACATAGAATGTAATCCGCTCTTCGTAACCTTATTTTAGGGGTTCTTCCGATTGACAATAGCCGAATGGTTAGAAAACTTAAGAAAAATTCTGTTCCTAGCCTTAATTTGCCAGAGAATTTATATTCTTGCCTTTGAACAGCAAGTATGTAGGTCATTGAAGTTTGATTTGGCTTAGAGTGTGTTTTTGCCTATGATCTCCCTACTGTTGAATTTAGTTAATCAAAATGTAAAGTCTTAGTTTTAAGTACCGGTTTGGTGACCCATCATCCCAGGCAGGCCGGCAACACCTATACTACTCAGGCAGATAGGTCACTTCGCCGGATTTTTGAAGTTATAGTGATGTTAAGTATACATATGCGGTAATGTAGCAGGAGACCGGATCGGCCTAGGCTATTCTAACTTTAATTAGTTCCCATTTCAGGGTTTTACAGTTTTGAGTGCGAATAGATGGTTTGAAAGTTGTACAACAGTAAGGAGAGTATGTTTTGTATAGGTTTTAATTGGTATTATGGTTTATGTCGAGCTGAGGAGTGAATTTGGTTTGGCTTAAAGTGTATTTTTTGATCTGTTCCGTTTGCTTATGACAAGTTCAAATGGAGAGTCCAGCTTTGTTAAATATCTGTATTTTAAATATTTAATTAAATTAAATATATTGATAAAGAGGATGCCTCCATTTTAACTTGCCCGTGGCAAGAGATTAATAAATTAACATTCTTGCCTTTGAACAGCAAGTATGTAGGTCAATATTTGCAATATTGAAGTATGATTTGAGCATCCCAAGTAACGCTTCTTTGAACCCAAAACATTCATGCAAATTCAAGTTGCTTGATTCAATTTATTATCAGGGAGTCGTCCTTTGTGTTATGTGCCTGGTCGTGGTAAGTGATTTTTGAAGGCGACAAAAATCACGACACTCATGTCATACGTTGTTGGCATGTTAAAGAACCCATTTGAATTCAGTAGGGCGTGTTCAATGGCAAAATTAATCTCGGGATTTTCCGCCAACACAAAGTTCCTCCATTCTCTACTTGAAAGCGCTGTAGTGTCAAGGAGTTTAGATATCTAACCTTCTTGACTTTCATAGCGTTCAAAGGAGCGACGAAATTCGACATGCAAGCTACCCTCTGGGTGTCAATTAACAAAGCTTGCACCAGGCACCCGAGGCCATGCGATATTATTATTATTTATATATTGTGAACTTAATAAAAACATCGATACCGCTAGGCTCACAAGCACAGGCTTCATATATGTAACAGCAGACAGTAAATTAACTACGGTATCTACATGTGGGTAATATTTTTAACTGGTAGTAATTAGGCACTGCATTTAAATTGATTATAAAAATATTTCTATCAATGAAAGGAAATATGTAGTATTTTGCCTTCATAAATTTGAAGCCATAACAAACGCACACCCAATTACTCACGTCACTATATCGCCGCCATATTGCAAACAGCTGACCGTAAGCTCCTCCTCCGTTTCGGACGTCAATAGGAAGAGTCGGGGAAGACAGGATCTTGCCTAATCGTTATTTTATAGAAAATGATGAAGCAAAAAGATATAGTTCGATTCATTTAACAATGCGTAGAACATGATCAATATTAAAAAAGATATTATTTGATTTTTTAAACAATTGAGGTCTCAGACCTTCTAAATTATTTAAAGTTTGCACTAGGCAATTAACAATTTTTGGATTGGAACCTTTTATAAGCACTAAAATCTGCATAAGATTTTAAAATGGTGCTAAGATTAACAAATTGAAAATTTAAAGATAATTAACGTAATCAAAGTTAAACAAGTACTTTAAGAATTCCTATCTGGGCATCTTAAATGTATGAACAAATAACAGCTTCGAAATTATAACAACAAAAGAGAGAGAAATTAAATAGAAGTTTCTATAACTTCTTATATTGATGCAGAAATTACTATTAGAATTTATACCAATAGGGCAGGTCACTTATTGTGAAACCTGAAGAGAAAAATTGAGAAGAAGTTTCTAGAACTTCTATGTTTAAACAGGATCACGAGGAAAAATAGGGCAAGTTACCCTTTCGTGAAACTTGGATCAACGAGATTAATGAAAAGTTGAGTATTTAAAACATAAACAATTCCTGTACTAGCAGGAAAAGAAAATAGATTAATATGCAGTTTCTAACTGCTGATATTTAAACAGAGTGAATAAGTTATAAATGGAGAAAAGTTGGGAGGGCGCCTATGGTTTGGTGAGGCCTCATTGAAAAGGACATAAATTTAAAGATTAACCTAATTTGTTAGTAAAGAATGATTGAGGAAGAGGAAATAGGAACTTTGTGGAGAAAGTTCTTGGCCTTATTTATTTATTTCGGACGAGTGCGGCGCGGATGAGAAGTTGAACGAGCACTGGTTTCACTATAGTCTATTGTGGTTGAAAAGTTCACTATTGTAGCACAGAAAGTTTATAGAAAGGAAAGTTATTACGGTGTTGTAAAATAACTAGTTGCATTTTGGTTTGAGAGAGTCTATTGCGTTGAAAAATTTGTAGGTTATAGTTGAATGCAGCAGACGAATTCCCACGAAGGAAGACAAATTAGGTGTTGATTAGCTGTTCATAAGGAAAATTCCTTGGTTAGAAAAAGTATTCCCATATGTGAGTGGAAAATACTAGAAGGTTTAGCTTGTGGATGAATTGTTTGGCGTAGAAAATTCCAGAACAACCTTAACTGTTGAATTGAGTAAATAAAGTCCAGCGGTGGAACGAGCTAAGGTTTCTATAGACAGTATTTAGTTTAATAAGAATCCCACGGTGTGAGAGCTCATTCTCAGTTAACATGCACAAAAAATGCTGCTTCGTTTTACAAGATTAGCTGTCTTAGATAGACAAAGCCTGACATCGAAAATCCTGCGAAGATTGCAATTGCACAGCACTTAGCAACTTCTCACTGTCTATAGAACGGTATTAAAAAGCGTATAGCTAATTAAAAGCGATTAAAATATGAAGAACATAGTACTTAGCTCATTTCTGTGGTAGTCGATCCAGGCGACCGTTAGTTAAGATCTGGACATGGCGTCCGATTCAAAGTTTTGTCTCCCGAGGAGAGGAGACGAGCCCTAGTTAGGCTCCAACTGGAGGTCTTGACGACTGAAGCACAAGTGAGGCCAGCTCAACGAAGCGCGGAGGGACCAAGGAAGGAAAAAGAGTGGGGGTAGGAGACAAAGGAATATACATAAGAATGACAAACATTACAAAAATTAAGTATCTTGATGGTGGCTAGATTGGTAAGGAAGTCCTCTTGTACATGGAAAAATTGAGGAACTTCAGAGATTCGCTGCTAGATGACGCTAGGTTGGTCATGGAAGATATATATCTAGAACAGACTTACAGGTAATATAAGCAAAGTGCATAAACAAAGAAAAACCAGGAAATCACTGTTGGTGTTTGCGTAAAAGGAAGGAATGAAATAAAGCAAAGAGCAGCAAAAGCTTACTCTCTCTTACCGTGTATTCCAAGGAATACACCACCCCGCCCGGACCCCTCACCGGCCGTGAAAGCCAATATACCATCTTTTTGGAAGCCTTCATAGGGAGGTTATGGCTGCTTGAGCTTATAGTTCTCGCAGTCGAGTGGTGCAGTTGCACCTAATATAAAGGGAGGTGGCGCGCAGTTCGTCACTCCTGTGGGGGTCCGGGCGGGGACACCAAGAGCCCGCCGATGAGCCAGCTTGGTGTCCTAGGCGAAACCCCACACAAGATACGGCACAAGCCTAGAAGAATTGCTGAGTTTTAATTCACCGGCCGTTAAAGCCAATATACCATCTTTTGATTAGGGAGAGAACTGGGTTCTCAAAACTACAAGACAAGATAGAGACCAGTAAGCTGAAGTGGTACGGACATATGATGAGAATGGAAGAATATAGAGTACCAAAAAGAATATTTATGGAGAAAACCCCCGGAAGAAGACCACGAGGAAGGCCCTGAAAGAGGTGGATAGATACGGTGAAGGAAATCATAGAGAATAGAGTAGTAAAAGAAAAAGAAGTATTGAAAGACGGAAATAAATGGTGGAGAGATAGACAACTGTGGAGGTCTTTGATTTGTAACCTGACCCAGGTAACTGGAATCGGGAAATGAAGAAGTAGTTAAAGATACTGTTAATTAATTCAAATTCCTGCAGAGCTGCAACAGTTAAATTAAATGTAAAGAACCACCACTCTAAGTAATTCCAAGGCAATTTCCACATAAATAAACGTTGTAACCAAATGGACTGATAAAATTCACACTGAATGTTGTCCTCATTTTCAGTACAGAACCATAACCATCAACTGTTATAAAGCAAAAATAGCAACAATAATAATAATAATAATGACCATTATCGGCTTCATCAAAGGTAGACTCGGATATCTCTTTTCAATTTCAGGATCATATTATTAAATGAGAGGATCTACAACACAGAACATGAATTTAACTAGCCACAATAAAAATTGGCATGAGGTTAGTCATGACGTCATTACATTATAATAATCAGTGATTTAAGATTATTGTATTTCATGGGAATTCTTTAGGAATTGGAATAACATTTGAAGCACTATCATTACTATGGGACAGGATATCACTCCCGCAACTCCCATTTTATTTTCTAAAACAAACAGCCTTCTGTGTGTTAGGATATCACTCCCGCAAACATCCATTCATACGAGGATCAACACCTCATTTAACTAACTTCATGAAAGTGCATTGACACACAATCAACATCATTAAGCTTCATTTCACATTATCCAATAATGTTACAGATCGTAAGATCCCAGATTTTACATAATCAACTAATTGTTTGTAACCACAATTCAACATATTTACCATATTCTTTTATATTTATGATCCTCAAGGAATATTACAACCACTGTTATTCATCAAAATTCAGTGTTCACCAATTATTAATTTATAGAGATATTTATTATTATTATCCTTTCGAAAATATTTTCTGTTATACAGATGGAAAAAAATGTCAATGCATTTAATGTGTCATAAATCTGCTGCATTATATGAATGAGGTAGGACATCCCATATTATTTATAATAATTACTAGTGAAAAATATTGAGGATCCACCTCATCTACAAGTCTTAAGCGACTACCAGAAAAATACGCCTAGAAGTATGCAACCATCTATAATTATAACGTTTCCTATCTATCAAGAAAGTGAATCGGTTTATCGGAAATAATGAAAATTCATGGCTCTGAAAAGTGTCTTCGTTATTCGGAAGTTTTATACCTCATGTGTTCTGTGGCGGTTGGACATCCCTCGGTGCGGATCGAACCCTGGCACCACGGACCCGCGAAGACTGCACGCTAAGAAATGGACATGTCCTAGCGTTCGCCTCACTCGTCGTCCTCGTCCACAGAAATATGCTGCTAATGGCATGGCTCTTGTTCCCTGTCCGGTCATCCTGGCATTGTTCCCCTCACATAGTGCCGCTCTAGCCGCTAGTCATACTCGAACAGTGGGGCAGTGACGTTACCATATTATGGGGTCGGTTCAAATGCACACACGGCATTCTGCTAATGTAGCCCACAGTCTATTAGAATGTCCACTTATACGTTCAAGTTGATATTATAGGGCAGGATGATAATAATAATTCCTGGTAAGAATGTCTCCACTAAACATGATCTAATTCTGGCATGACATTCCCCATATAAAATATAGGCTATCGGGGTAGCTCACTAGCACTTTGCATAACGTTATATGGCTAGCTTGGGCATGATCCCAGTTCATAAGTGGTGCGCAATTGGTAGGAGTTACACACAGTACAATAGTCAATCACTTGTGTAGAACAAGTTCACACTCGCATACCTGTAATTTTCTGAAGTATTCTTAACATGATGAATTATCACAATCACCATGATAATAATAAGTTTCGGAGCACTCAATAACACTTTAACTTTTCACCACCAGTGCAAAATAAGACTATGTCCCTGGACATAATGTCAGTGTGACATGACAACGTTGTAGTGATTGCCTATCTTCTCGGAGCATTTGCGCAGTATGACGGCGTAGTAGAATAATGTAGTGACCTGTTTCACCGTATAGACGGATGAAAGCACACACGTAGACAGGTATCTGTAACTTGACCTCCAAAAGAGCCAGCTTTTATACAGCCCCAAGGTCACATATCGATGGCTGATATCGCATTATGTAATGCAAGGTCTCCTATTCTATTGTTCCTCACCGTAGGAAACTCGAGAAGGTCATTAATTTTAATAGAAACCTCAGGAATAAACTGAAGAATTATTCCAAATATAATTCTGAAGTGCTGATGCCATCCTCTTCCTTAACCAAAACCTAGCAAGCATATTGCGTTCCAATATTCTCTGGCTGCACGTGGGACACGCGGCTCTTTCAAACTATGGTGAGTCGACAGCTAGTCACAGCCTCGCTGACGTCACAGTGCGCTCGCTTCAAAATCACGCCCAACCTGTCCATTGTAAATGGGCACAGTACATTGGCACTGCTCGTGGCTTTCTAGTAGCCTTGCAGTGGCTTTCACAGTATGTACTGGCCAAGTGTCTTGTTGAGGTGTGCCATACTAACTGACGAGCCCGATGGTACACTGGGGCGAAACGCTGGCAATACTGAATTGAGCTAACGGGATCAATTTTTTAAAATCTTTGAAATGTGAATAAGAAGTGATATGGTTTGCACACTTGCACTATATAGTTATTTTTAACCCTTTGACTGCCAACGTTCGATTGATCGGAAAAGTATATTTTCCAAATTACTTATTCGTAGGGACCGGAAAAATTCGCATTTGCGATAAATGCGAATTTTTGTAATATGTGTTAAAACCATTTTTTAAATAGTTTTAAGGTGTTCTGAAGCACTGTGGTACCTAAATTCAAAATGCGAATTTTGACCAAAATGCGAAATTAGTACAAATATGCGATTTTGGTGCGAATTCTGCGAAAATGTGATATTTTAGTGGCGAAAACCACATATTTCGGCGAAATCATGAGAAATACTGCAAATATGACGCATAAATTTTTCAACCGCTCTGATCGATATACCGTATTTGCTCGCGTATATCTCGCCCCCCGCGTATATCTCGCACCCCATGTTTTTAATTGAAATTTCAGGGGGGAAAATTACTCGCATATATCTTGCATTCATTACTGACACCGTCATATAAGTGACCGTAATAACCTTCAGGTAGAAACACGTTCGATTTAGCGCGCCACAACAGTCGTCATTGTCCAGGAACTTATCCGAAGCGATACTAACAGGAAGAGCGAGCAACAACGAGTTGGTCCGAACTTCGATACGAGCCGATTAGGGATCGAGGCGCCGCGTGCAAGCATACGGCGCAGCGTGAGTGTTAGCACGCTGTACATCGTTCGCCGCGTCTCCGGCCAAGATTGGCTAAATTCGCCGCCTTGAGACACGTTCGAATTAGCGATTAGCACGCCACAACAGTTCTGCAAGTAGGCCTACTGTTACATCGCAGAGAAACGCAGTTCAGTCTTCTCGAATCTCAATGATTTCGTCTTTACGCATTGCTTCGCATCAGAGCTCGGCTGCGTGCAAGCATTCGGCGCAGCGTGAGTGTTAGCACGCTGCGCATCGTTCGCCGCGTCTTCGGCCACGGTTGGCTAAATTCGCCGCCTTGAGATACGTTCGAATTAGCGATTAGCGCGCCACAACAGTTGCGCAAGTAGGCCTACTGTTACATCGCAGGGAAACGCAGTTCAGTCTTCTCGAATCTCAATGATTTCGTCTTTACGCATTGCGTCGCATCAGAACTCGGCCGCGTGCTAGCATACGGCGCAGCGTGAGTGTTAGCACGCTGTACATCGTTCGCCGCGTCTTCGGCCACGGTTGGCTAAATGCAATTCAAACCCAGATGAAAGAAAGTGAAAAATATGATATCATACTTGCATTAACTGCAGTTCAGACAGAGTTCAGCATATTTGCTAAATACTGTTTTGTGGACCCCAACGAACGATGTTGATAGCGAGCGTGTGTTGTCCCATTACAACACAGTGGTTACAGACAGACGGTGCAATTTGAAAGAAAGCATTGCTGAACTACTGACAATGCTTTCGTTTGAGGACTATAACTGCACTTCATAACCTTGAAGTCGTTAAAATAATATTACAATGTGATGATTTTTAACTTTGTAAATAGATGCTAATTTTGAAGAAAATAGATGCTAATTTTGAAGAAAATAGATGCTAATTTTGAAACAAATAGATGCTAATTTTTCCGGTCCCTACTTATTCGTTTTAATAGTTCTAATGTTTTGGACTAGTGTTGGATTAAATAAGACTATATACAACAAGTTTTAAAGTTGGTTGCACTGATGACCTTTCATTTGCTAATGTTTTGTAGTAGTTAGCAGGAGTCTGCTTGCTAGCTCTTGAGGAGCTTCACACTTCAGCTAACACTTCCTGCAAGCCCTGCTGTCGTGCTCTATGTTCTTTGTTTATCAGTGCCGTTGTCAGTGGGTTATTACATTTCTTTGTGCGAAATGAGTCGTTTCGCTATTCAGTGAAAGTACGATTTAACATCTCATTGAAAATAGGGATTTTCTCAGTGATAGTTGTTTGGATTACAAAGTAGTTCGCCTTCAGAAGTTAGTGAAAGTGAGGTGGAAGACGGTGATTCGGACCCCACGTTTGACCCTAATGCTAGTACCAGGACGAGTTTTCGAAACAAGCTAACAAACAGATCTATAAATAGGTCGATCTTATCGTCTGAGGACAACACCTCCTGCCGTTGGTCAGACTAGATCTACACCTCAGCCACCCCGTGGTCATATAAATATTGTAAATATTTAGTAATTAGTTTCGTTTCATCCAAAAAGTGAATTCTGGAGTGTTCAGTTTGTGTAGGCCAAACTGAAGAAAGTTAGCTCTTTCAACGTACCCTCTTGCCAATCACAGACACTTTCATCATTAACAGCACTGGACTTCCCACACTCAGTTTTGCAAACCACATTGCAGTGCTTTTTGAATCTGTTGATCCATCCATTTGAAACCGAGAAGTTCTCAATGCCAAGCCAATTGGCCACTTTGCGCGCTTGTTCACGCAACAACACGCCACTGACTGGAATGTTCAAAGCACGTGTAGTCTGAATCCAGTTTTTCATAATTTCCTCCAGCTTTCCATATTTGCTATACGTGGCATACTTTCTTTTCTTACAATTTGGTCCACTATCATTTGCCACTTCCCTTATTGTGTCCTTATTTTTGACGATTGTGTTCTACGTCGAGACTGATAACTCTAAGGTTTTCGCAAGATCAACACGTGCTCCACGATGATTATCCACCTGCTTGAGGATTTGTAACTTCTTCTCCATCGACAAACATGATCTTCCCCTATGTTTGTCCATTTTTGAACAAGTTGCTAACACCAGTTTGAAGCACAATGCGAAGAAAGAAACTACACCGCCATTTGCATTAAAGAATATGCTGCCGAGTGTCAGCAAAGAGAATATAAGTGAGTCAGTAATTACCAACCAACAGCAGCATAACTTAAATCTTCAAGAGAAATTTGCTCTTCACTTATTGGTGAAAGTGCCGGTCACTGCTCCCAGCGCTTAACGCACTTCCTGGGCTGAAGCTGCATGATCAAGGCCACCGGAGTTGCATAGTACGTGGCATGTCCAGTGCTTTGGAGTTTAAATGAAACTTGTTCTCAAACAAAACTGTCTCTTTGGTGACATCAACTAATATCGATATCTGTTTAGACGATCACCACTTTTTATTGGAAAAAGTAGCACTCCCATGCGGCCCTACATGATGAAGAATAACACATGGCTTCGTCCCACACCTGCATTCAATACGCCGTACAATTCATTTCCGTTGGGGTAGCGATAAGTCACTTGTCACGGCCTGGCGACATTTAAGTTAGTCTCATGGGCATTTTATTCGCTTTGTTATATCAAGTAATTATTATTATTGTTACTAGCGAACCCGTGAGAGTACTCTCGCGTGTGTATAGACCACCCACCCGGCACTAGTGCTATGTGGCTGAACTCGACATAGTTCTACCAGACGCTATCGTCTTGCTTATTTGTTTAAACACACTTTTTAAACAAATATATTTCCTTTGACTTTTCAAGAAATGCAAGATTTTTTCTGTACTATTGAGACGATTTGGAAGATTTTGGTAAAAACCACACCTAGCTCCCTCTGGTTTAGGAGCTTGAGTTTTGTAAAACATACACCTTAGCGTATTTTATATAGATTATTTAAAATCACTATCTTCTCTTTATGTTTGCTGGTCTACTGGGTGTAAATTGCGGGAAATTTAACATTTCAATAACGTTAAAGTGGGGACCAGATTGCATTGAAAAGATAGGAAAATTGAAGGGACCGAGAAAAAATGTTGTAAATTGCGGGAACGTAAAAGTGGCGTTATACTGGATTTATTTTTAAAGTAAATATTTATTTGAATTATCACTTCATTTAATATAATTTATAAAATAAGAGTACATTAAGTTACATAATAAAATGCCCAGAGCATTAGCTTCAAAACAATAAACATCCAATTTACATAAATGGTACAGAAGTTGTTACGTATAATTTACCGCAAGGTAAAAAGTGCAGATTAGGCCTTGGCAGTATAGGATAGGGACACGAAGCATATGCCTGGTGGTCAGAGGGTTAAACTGCCCTAGATTTTCTCCCAAAATGCAAGAACTAACCCTGTAAAAGTCACTAATATGAAATACAAAAATTGTTTCCAACGGTGATCTTCAATGACCTAGATTTAGCAACTATTCTCCTAAATTTGCAATACTGGTCAGTAGTTCAGCTACCTGGCATCATAGCTAAGCACATTAAGTCATGCTCTGTTTTTAATGGGACACTGCAAATTTGGAGATCCAAGGTTCAAATTCCAGTACTGAGTGTTCTTGCCACTTACTCCAGACATATGTTGGGATGGTACCATATTGTCCAGGGTTCTCTCCTTATTCTAAATAATTTTTGCCACATACTACTAGAATCATCACAGAAGAACAGTTATTAGGCAGGTGACCTCAGTGTTCTTCCCCCTAAAAGCAACAAACCATCAAACACGTACCTGATATATACAATACATATCCGAATACATGGGTCTGATGACCAAAATCCCTGAAGTCCTTAAAGTAGCAATAGTAATAGCAATGTAGGTGTTTGCTTTTGAAAGAATATCAGTTCAAAGGGAGGAGGAAGTAGGAAATCATTTCACTAGTACCGGTATCTTATTGGTAAAGCCTTGATTGGGACATTTGGCAATATAGTTCTCTTTTAGTTGTTAGTTTAATGGCCCAGTATTCAATGCCATGTTTTGTATCAAGGTTACCGTATTTCCTTGTATAATAGTCGCATACTTTTATCCTAAAATTCTTGGAAGAAAAACAGGGTGCGATAGATACGACAAGAATCTTCAAGTTCAAATAAGAAAAATCACAATTTCTGTAAAAAAAAAAAATATTCTGTATCTTTATTTGGTGAATGCTTGTGTGCTTTCTTAATGTTATTATTATTATTCTTTGCTTGGTGTGTAATCCTGCGTATTTCACTTTCTCCAAGATCACCGTATAATTTTTGTATTTTCTCATTCTGAACATCACGTGCGTAACATCATGCTTGGGTCTCTGTTGCGATGTTTCCATGGAAGTGGCTGATGTTAGATGCTGAACTGGGGCTAACAGCGCAGGCTTATTGAATCTCGTCATTCCGAGACCAACTCGCGGAAACGATGGGTCTATACAAGTTTCACTCCCCTGGCACGATTGCTGTCTAGCGTGTCATGGGCCAGCCGCGTGCATAGCACGAGTCATAGCCTGCAGGCAGAGAGTTCATGCCGGATTATATGCTTGCTACGGCCTGTGCAACTAACCAGCTCACAAATACGAATGTGGTTATACTCTGTATTTCAAAAGAATGAACTTGAAGGAAATGGCGGGAGCTTGGAAGAGCTGACCGCCGCGGGCTCCTATTGGCTGGATTTTGACAACTATTACCATACGTTGCCAGCTTACTGTTATTCATTCAGTTGCCTGTTAACTGTGTCGGAGTTAGTTTCATTGCCATCGTTTCGTTTACTTTAAGCATCGAGTCAATAAGTTGTAAATAGTACCGCAGGAAGGACGTGGGAAAATGGTGGAAATACAGCTGAAGACCGCCCGCGCCAACCTGTAACGGCCGGCTATCGTTAATTTCGACATCAAACTATTTTCATGGTTAGCCTTGTTTGTTCAATTCAAATTTAAATATACTTAATTAGAATACATGTGTGACGTACAAAATAGGCTATGTACATTTAGTCTTAATGTTTAGTATCCAGTAATGTTTAATCCAGACCTATTTGAAACTGTTCTATATACGTAGATTTTACTGAAGAGTGAAGACTTGGCAGTTCCTGTCATTGTTCAAGTGCTTAGACAGGGTAAGCTTTGTGCTTAGTGGCAATGGGAACCTCCCAGATATTGGTTGATGGATATTATGATTTCCGTAATACTAATGGATATTTGAGGCCTTGATATCTCCAGACTCAGAAATGAAGATTGTTGTAGCGAATGTTATGCCAGCGTAATATAATTTACTTAATCTTTAATCAGCTGCACATCTATATAGAAGGCCCAATCAGAAAGAATAACCCCGAATGCTCCTCAGGACTTGCTCACCTGAGTTAAAACTGAGCAATTCCCTGCAAAGCAGGAGGCCATAGCCCTTATGGGATTTGTAAGGCTATTTATTATTATTATAATGTTTCATTGCATACCATAGTGTTCAAATTAACGCTTGCCATTCAATAACCTACAAATCGACAATGTAAAATCACTGCAATAATATCGCCACAGAACAGCTTGTTTGTGTGCTTGGTGCTAAATACTTTACCTTAACATTACGTATGTGGAGGCTATTATTAACCGGGGCCGATAACCTAGATGTTAGGCCCCTTAAAACAACAATTATCATCATCATCAGCTATTATTAACCCTACAGAGTCGCGATACAGTGAGTGAGTGAGTGTGTTTGGAATTTTCATGATGTTATTTCTGCGTTCTGTGTTAACTGCTGTAAACTTACGAGTACAGCACAAGTTACTGTTTCCTGTCATACCGTAGTGTTCAAATTACCGTCTGTCTTTCAATAGCCTACAAATCGGCAATAATGACTCTACAGAGCGGCTTGTTTGTGTGCTCGGTTAAATACTTCTTTACCTTAACATTACGTTTGTGGAATGACAAAAGATATTTGGTATTGACCGTACTGAGTCGTGATACAGTGAGTGAGTGAGTAAGCTTGGAGTTTTCATGATGTTGTTTGTTTACATGTTTAACTGCTGTAAACTGTGAATGACGTCCACCCAGAATGTTGTTTCATCTTGAAGGATCATTGCATGGTGAGTGTTGATATATTCATCATCAGATTACTTTGTATTTTGTATTACCGGTAGTCTATATTTGTATAACTCTTTGGCCTCTTTCTCGTATTTATTGAATTACGGTGATAAAAGTAGATTAGCTTCGGTGTGTTATTTATTTGTTTATGTACCGTATCTTTCTTTGAATGTCCTCGGCGTTGACTGAGGATCGTCATTTACATTATATTGCGCATAATAGTACCGAAATAATGTCCGAAGTGTAGCCCTACAAATCGACAATGTAATAACACTGCAATAATATCGCCGCAGAACAGCTTGTTTGTGTGCTTGGTGCTAAATACTTTACCTTAACATTACGTATGTGGATGCTATTATTAACCGTACAGTCGCGATACAGTGAGTGAGTGAGTGTGCTTGGTATTATCATGATGTTAATTCTACGTTCTGTGTTAACTGCTGTAAACTGCGAACGACCGTCACCCAAACTCTTATTTCATCTTGAAGGATATAATCATTGCATGGTGAGTGTTTATATATTCATCATCAGATTACTTTGTGTTTGTATTTTGTATTATATTAGCATACCTGCCAACCCTTCCGATTTATTCGGAATCTTTCCGATTTTTCACCTCGTCTTCCGATCTTCTTAATTACTATTATTTCTTCCGAATTTCGGTCCCCAGTGATATATTTTAAAAGAGAAAGGAACTGCAAATAATTTCTATTCAGAAGGAGATTGTAAGTCGTAATTGCTTTTGTGATTTGCGTAAGTTTTTGTAAGTTCGTCGCTTGGCAGTGAGCTCTATAGCCGCGATCTCGGAATGGTGAGTCAGCTGATCGGCCTACCGCATACTGATTGGTGGTATTTCACGGACAAATAGACGTCAAGCCTACTCTGATTAGTCGAGGCTGGCCACGTGACTATGCAGAATGGGTGAAACCTTGTATGCTAAGCGCGGCAATTGTGATTTCCTCCGTTTGACGCCACGTGTTTATACTCTGCTAGCGTCACGTTTAGTGCATTTAATTGAGGTATTAATGTGTGCGTCGGTAGATAATTTTTTCAACGAGTTGTGTCGATGATTGTTCCGTGTCGTGTGTTTTAAGTTTTCTCGTCACGTTATGGCGACAAAACCTCATAAACGTTATCTCCAAGTGTTCAAAGAAAGCTATAAAACTGAATTTCCATTCATTTTACCATCTAGTAGAGGAAACCATTTTGCTCTTTGTTCCGTGTGTCGTTGCGATATAAATATATCTCATGGTGGAAAAACTTGTTAAGCTCCCATCATCTTATTCACACAGTAACAGTACCCACAAGAATAACAAAAGCTAGTGCAACCACACTTGACAAGATAATAATTAATGACAATGTGAACTGCAACTCTCTCGAAGTAATCAATACAGGTTTCAGTGACCACCGAGCTCAAATAATAACTCTAAATATTTCAAACCCAGTTTACAATGCTCAGTTTGATAAATGTCGAAGCTTTAGTCAGCACAATATAAACTATTTCAACAACTTGTTAAAAGGAGAAACTTGGGAAGGTGTGTACAAGTCAATAGATACAAACAAAAAATTCCAGGAATTCATTAATATTTTCCTGTATTATTTTGATATTGCATTTCCTTTGAAGAGTATCAGACTGAAAGTTTCTTCTCCATCAAAACAATGGCTTACTCTTGGAATAATTACTTCATGCAAAAGAAAGCGTTTCCTCCACGATTTTCAAAGTACGCACGAAACCTCCAATGAATTTAACACGTATTTCAAGACCTATAAGGCCATACTTAACAAAGTTATAAAATTAGCAAAGAGAATGTCAAATGATAATTGTATCCTGGAATCTAAAAATAAAACTAAGGCTATGTGGAATATCATAAAAAATGAAACCAGGCAAACAAAACCGGCAGTAAATAACATAACGTTATCAGAAGACTCCAAGAAGATCAATGACCCACAAAATGTCTCAAGAATTTTTAATGAGCATTTTGCTACCATAGCTGGAAAACTACTAAATGTAAACAATATACAAGCAATAAAATCAACACTCATGAATATAACATTTAATGGAAAATCAATGTTTGTTGAAAATGTTACAGAAGCAGAAATCCTCAATATTGTAAAGAACCTACAGAATAAACATTGCTCAGGAGTTGATAACATTCCTGATATACTAATTAAAAAATGTATCCAAAATATAATTACCCCCTTAACACACCTCTGTAACCAATCTCTCATGTCAGGAATATTTCCAGATATCTTTAAAATTGCAAAAGTAATTCCATTATTTAAAGGGGGAGATAGAGAAAACGTAACCAATGATAGACCTATTTCTTTATTGTCGATATTTTCAAAAATTTTAGAGAAGATAATGTACAACCGTCTAATTAGCTTCATAAACAAATATAAATTGTTAACTGACTCTCAACATGGCTTTAGAGAAGGAAAATCAACAATGTCAGCAATTTATGAATTTTTAAATCCTGCTCTTGAGTCACTTGATGAAAGGAAGCGAGTATGTGGCCTGTTTTTGGACCTGTCTAAAGCTTTTGATGTGATAAATCATCAGATACTAATTGATAAACTCCATCAATATGGTATCAGGGGTATCGCTAGTAAGTGGTTTCAGTCATATTTAAATAATCGCCAACAGATCGTCGAACAAAAAAGTTTAGAAAATACCACAAACATATTTAAATATTACTACTCAGATCCTATGTTTTTGAAGGATGGCATTCCGCAGGGTCCGTTCTAGGGCCACTACTTTTTCTCCTTTACGTAAATGACTTGCCATCTCAGATACCTGCATTTAAAACTGTACTATTCGCAGATGATACAAGTGTTTTGATGAGGGGTGAAAATGACACTGAACTTCAAAAATCAGTAGAGGAAGTAACAGATCAGCTGTCCTTATGGTTCAACAATAATGGATTCCTTATCAACACTAGTAAAACAGTGGCTCTTAACTTTCACACAGCTCAGAATAAAAGTATTAATACTCCCTCCATAATCTTAAATGACCTTAAAATTGGTAACGCCTCTTCTACTAAATTCTTAGGCCTTTGGTTGCAGGATGACCTAAAATGGCACTCTCATACCACTAAACTTGCCAAGAAACTAAGCTCAAGTTGTTATGCATTAAGAGTATTAAGACAATCGACTAGCTGGAGAACTGTTCTTAGTACTTACTTTGCTTATTGCTATTCGCTTATGAAATATGGAATCATATTTTGGGGAAATTCACCTGCTGCTCACCAAATCTTTATTATCCCGAAAAGAATAATTAGAACAATGAAAGGAACTACTAGATTGCATACATGTAAGCCTCTGTTTAAACAACTGAAAATTTACCTTTGCCATGTATTTACATCTTTGAACTTCTATTATTTGTCAAACAAAGCTTAGGAAATGAGGATATCTTTGAGATGAATTCAAATATACATAACTACCAGACCAGACAAAAGAACAATCTTCATGTACATGCTGCAAATACAACACTATGTAAAAATGGTGTATTCCATGCAGCTATAACGCTGTATAATCATTTGCCAAACAATATTAAAAGTACAGCAAATTACATAAAGTTCAAAATAAAAACTAAAGAGTTCTTGCTGGAGCACTGCTTCTACTCAGTTAAAGAGTTTTTAGAATATCAATAGTTATGTATTCATAGGACTAAATGTTAATGATGTAAGGTTATCCTTGTGTAGGCCTATATTATTATTGTGATTGTAAATTAGTATTAGTATAATTTGTGAATTGACGTGTCCTATATCATTGTACAATGTACATTATATGATTGAATGGATGAATAAAAAATACAACACAATACAATACAAAACTGACATTGTAACTCGCAGCAACACTTCAAAACACAAGGACAGTTGTTTACAGAAGAACAAAAAATTAGGTAGTTTTTTGTTCACGGGAATGAAGACAATGCTGCCATTCGAGCAGAATGTTTGTTCACGGCGTTCGTCGTAGAACATAACCTCTCGTTATCATGTTCCGATCACGCGGAACAATTGTTTAGAAAACTTTTCCCGGATTCGGAAACTGCGAAGAAATATGCCTGTGGCAGGACAAAAACATCCGCCGTTGTTCAAGAAATGGCACGTGACGCAGATTCAAAAATTATTAATATTTTAAAATGTCGGCCTTTCGCGATCTCCACTGGTGGTAGCAATGATAGAGATAATAAGCTGTATCCTGTCATCGTGTCATTTTTTAACAAAGAATCGAAGATGATTGAAAATCGTTTGCTAGCCATGGAAAATTTGGAAGGTGATTCGACTGGTGCTAACATTGGTAATTTGCTTCTGCGGCTTCTGGAAAGACATGCCATTCCAATGGCAAACTGTATAGCTTTTAGTGCAGACAATGCCCCTGTTATGATAGGGAGGAAAAATGGTGTTGCTGCGAAATTAAAAGAGCAGTGTAAAGACATTATGGTTGTAGGATGCCCATGCCATTTAATTCATCTGGCTGCTGAGAAAGGTGCTGATTCCCTTCCTGTGAAAATTGATGAGATAATGATTGATATTTATTATTATTATTTAAACAAAGGACGTGTGGGAAGGAGTAATACAAGGATATGGGATGAAATTTAGCATAAATAAGAGTGAGATGGTGATCACAACAAGGAAGAAGGAAAGAACCACAACGGGAATAACAATTGGTGGGGAACAGCTGAAGAAAGTGGAGAGTTTTAAGTATCTGGGAAGCCTGATACAAGATAATGGAAGAAACGATAGAGAAATAAATGAGCGGGGGAGGCAGGCAGAAGCATTTCGGAGGAGTGTGAGAAGCATGTTATGGAGCAAGGATGTCCCTCAGAACAGCAAAAAGATCATATATCGGACGTACTATGTCCCTATCCTGACGTATGCCTCGGAGACCTGGGTTATGAAAGGAAGGGAGAGGAGCAAAATACAGGCCAGTGAGATGAGGTTCTTGAGAAGCAGTATTGGAGCTACAAAGATGGACAGAATAAGAAATGAGAGGACCAGAGAATTAATGAAGGAGGAACCATTACAGGATGGTATAGAGAAATCTAGACTTAGATGGTATGGACATGTAAAACGAATGGAGGAGAAGAGGATACCCAGGAGAGTACATGAGACGAAGTGGGAAGGAAAGAGACCGAGGGGAAGACCGAGAGACAGGTGGCTGAAGGGGGTGGAAGAAAGCGTGAAGAAGAGAGGAGAAGACTGGACAAGGGTGGAGGCTGAGAGATGGTGGGAAGACAGAAGACGTTGGAGAGGCTTGTGTTCCAAACAGACCCGGCCAGTGGCTGGAAACTGTGCAAGATGATGATGATGATGATTTAAACAAAAGCTGCAAGAGGAAAGATCATCTGAAGTTATATCAAGCTCTTTACCAAACTGATGTTAGGAAAATACTGAAGCATGTGTGCATGCGTTGGTTGTTCTTGGGTAAATGCTTAGAAAGACTGATTTCACAGTGGAAGCCACTGCTGAGTTTTTTCAAGGATGAGGTGAACCAATCCACTGGCACAAAAACATCTCTCATGTATTTCCAAATTCCCAAAGTAAAGGCACATGAAGATAAGCCTGCAGAAGTGGAATTTGGTGTTAGTGTTAACAACAGAGTACAAGATCAAGTACGTGTTATCATTGGCAAAAGGAAGTTGGAGAGCAGTTCTTCTTCTCCGTCTGTAAGGAAAAAAGTGACGGAACCAAGTCAAACTGTTGGTATTTCAAGTCAGGAGAGACTATTTCTTTTTCTGTCATCTAAGTTAAATGAGGCATTTTGCTTGTTTCTAGCATTTACCATCCCTACATTTGAAAAATATAACAAAGTTCTTCAATCGCAAGCACCTCACTTCCATGTCCTAAGAACCATACTGATTGATTTGCTGACGGAAATTCTCTGTAGGTTTGTTAAGCCAGTGGCCATCAAGAAATATTGCACAATTTTAGAAGTGGTCTATCACACAAGAGAGAATCAGAAAGCTGATGATGATTTGGTAATTTGTTCAACAACATTTAGTTGTGTAGAAAATCTGGCTTCTGAGGAGAAGAAGGTCTTTTATTTGCACGTCAGGAACTACTTCACTGCAGCCTCTGATTATATTATTCATAAATTTAATTTGGACAGTGAGTTTGCTGTTAATGCTCAAGTGGCACAGATAAGGTCTTTGTCTACTGCTTCCTTTAGTGCCGTGAAGTATTATATCTCTAAGTTTCCAATTATGTTGCCTAAAAAAGACGGTGAAGATGAGCACCAAGCAATGGATGCATTACAATGCCAGTTTTGTGCTCTCCAAATGGAGGATTTGCCATCTTCTATTGTGGAAGGAAAAAGAGCAGATTGTTCTTGGTCTGCTATAGGGGATATACGAGGTGGAGATGGGTGTCTGAAATATGACAGACTAGCTAGAGTAATGCTGTCAATATTAACAATCCCACACAGCAACGTTGAATGTGAGAGATTGTTTAGTCAGGTGAAGAAGACAAGGACACAATTCCGATCATCTCTGAATGACGAAAACGTCAACAAACTGGTAGTGGTTAAATCAAGCCTAAGTGGAAATTGCTACGAGCAGCAGTATGACGGGGCATTTTTGAAGAGAGCAAAGTCGGCTACAAGGTCTGCATTAAATCAGTAAGCAGTCTCAAGATTACCATCCACATGTATATACATCACCTAATCATAATTAGGTAAGTTGTCCATGGTAGCCTAATTAACTTTAGTTTGACAAAACTTGAATATGTGGTAGCAAATGCGAAGTGTAATCCATCAGAATGATTGTATGCATTTTCTTTAAGCACACAATTGTGTTCTCTTACGTTTAAATATTTGCCATACATACTACTCGATGTTTGATGATTGTTTACATTTTTGTGAATTTTATGCTGAATTCATACTTGGCCAATAAAGACATGCAGGTCTTTTGTGTACCCTCTTTTGCCCACGCCACTGTATACTGCGAATGATGAAATCTATAATTTTAAAAAATCTTCCTATTTTTGACTTCCGAAGGTTGGCAGAGATGTATTGTATAGCTGTCGAGTGTTGGGCCTCTTTCTCGTATTTATTGAATAACGGTGACAAAGGTAGCATAGCTTCAGTGTGTTATTTATTTATTTTATACCGAATTTCTCTATTTGAATGTCCTCGGCGTTGACTCAGGATCGACATATGCATTATATTGCGCATAATAGTACCGAAATAATATCCGAAGTGTAGCCCTGTGTATTATTCGAATCAGCTGTTCTACATCGACTATAAAAACTTGGCAACACAGCTCAGCTGTTCCAAGCTCCCGCCATTTCCTTCACGTTCATTCTTTTGAAATACAGAGTATAATGACTATGCTGGCTGCTCAGTTCGCTAGCTCATAGCCTGCAAATGTTAATGTGCTATGCGACGATTATGCGATTAAATTTTATAAACTTATTTTTATTTATTTGAAAAGTTGGCTCGGCGATTATGCGATGGTGACGAATATGCGAGGAATTAATGGTATTATGGTCGCCTCCCTTCCCGTCTTTTCTGTTTTTATTACGATTGTCTTCCTCACAAGTTGGAAAGTTAAAAACAACTTTGGTGGAGCTAATGAAATGCAGGTGGAAGAGGCACACAGAGGAAGGGGTTTGTCGAGCCTCCATTTATATTCATCTCAACATACCTTAGTCTGATGCAGTAACGC
The DNA here is from genome assembly GCA_946902985.2 of Meconema thalassinum. NCBI lineage: Eukaryota > Metazoa > Arthropoda > Insecta > Orthoptera > Tettigoniidae > Meconema > Meconema thalassinum. The sequence continues at coordinate 88,302,119 of OX336393.1, forward strand.
CTCTAAAGGTGCCTGTACACTGGAGAGTGGTTTTCATAGAGCAAGTCTAGCTAAACTGAGTGCGTGTACACTGTAGAGTAATTTTCCCTAGGTAGAGCATCGTAGAGCGGAGGTAGCCAAATCTACCTAGAGCCTTCTCTGAACGTGTGTGCACTGTCAAACGTAAATGCACTAGGTAGAGCAACGCAAAAAAAAATCTGAGAGCAGTGTGAGTCTAGTTGTGGTTTTTTTTTTGCTGTGTTGTGAAGTTAAAATGTCTTCAAGAGAGCGCTTAGCATCTGTGGTAGTTGTGTGTGCCTTGTTAATAAAAAAAAAAATATATATTTATATTCGTAAATTTAAATATAGGTGTTTTACGGAAATACATTTTCTATGTTTCTCCAGTCCCCTTAAAAATAAAAGCTGGGTTTTTACTTACCGCTACATTTCCTTGAAATGGTGTACTTGAGATGGTCCTCACACATGAGTTTCCAATCATAAACTTCAATGCATCAAAATACTCCCAAATATTCTTCTTAATGCCACCTTCATCGCCAGTTTTTTTTTTTTTTTTTTTTTTTTTTTTTTTTTTTTTTTCTGCAGCTCAGCATTGAATTGGCAGCGAAGGTTGTGAAACTTTCTGCAAATTTCTTGCATAGTGCTTCCCATGGCTTCTGCTATCACCCGAAACAACTGTGCATTCAAATTTCTGTCTCTGTATTCTTTCCGAGTACAATTCCTAGTTTCTGTATGGACTTCAATATGTTCAATTAATGTTATTGTTTTTTCTCGACTCCACACAAATTCAGCCATATTCAAACACTATAATAATAAACAAATAAGCACAACAATCCACCACTGACTCTACGCATAGCACTTTCCAACAGTCAACCAACCGGACTAATGGAGCTAGGGTCAACTAGGGCACCCAAATACTGTTAACACCCTAGAGTCGGTCATTTTGAGCTAGAGCTTAGAGAGGTCTCCACTAGGGTACTCTACCACCTGTGTACACTGGAGAGGAGCTTAGAGCGCCCTAGCTAGAGCTACTCTATGCTCTATCTAGGGCAATAGCTCTCCAGTGTACAAGCACCTGCATGAAATCCTTTATGTATGGTGGTTTGCTCACAGTAATAGCAGTTGCTTTTCTTTTTAACCCTTTAAGTGCTGAGTTTCCATTTGACTGCATGGCCCCTCAATGCCGAGTTAATTCATTCGTATGTAAAATAAATCGTCGACGAACCGGTAAAAACCAACGAGACCAAGCCCCTGGCCGACGAATTGATGGAGGCGCTAAGCCGTTTCTTCAAGAATCGCAGTACCACCAACAAAAACGTAGCCGAAGGACATCCGGAGAGGCGGCCCGGAAGAGGACTACCGACCTGCTGGACCTGCCGTAAGAGAGGCCACCTGAGCAAGGACTGCGGTGATCGCCGCCGCCAAGGGTTTCCGTCGGGACAGTCAGTCGTAGGGAAACCGCGCGGCCCAGGAAAGCAAGTATCAGCCAGCCTAGGGGGGCAAAGGTTGGCTTGTGACAGTCGTCAAGCCCCGGCAGTCCAAGTCCGTGTGACGCAGTCACGGAGGGATAATAGCAGCCTGATGGTCGACGGAGTCGTCAACGGAGAGAGCTGGCCCATGCTAATCGACACGGGAGCATCGAGGACCGTCGTCAGTCCCACCGTGATCCCGAAGTGAAGAGTTCAACCCACACAAAGGAACCTCCAGCTAATAACCGCGACCGGAGAGACCGCACCGGTACATGGCAAAGCATCACTGGAGTTCGTCATTGGTCGACGGGCGATAAAGCATCCAGTGCTTGTGGCTGACGTATCAAATGAAGTGATCATTGGACTGGGCTTCCTGGACCAGAACATCATCATCTTGGATCTGAGTACCAACACTCTGCACTTCGGAGGTGAGGAACTTGCTTTGCAACCTGCGCACGAGTCCATCACCGCACGACGAGTAAGGCTGAGAGAAGACGTCATCGTTCCCGCCAGGACGGAGGTCAGCGCTTCCGTAATTGTCGACGGAACTGCTGAGGGAGTGGCGGCTGTCATCGAGTCAAAATATGAGGACATCCAGACAAAAGGATTGCTAGTTGCCAAGACTCTCATCAACACGACGTCTCGGCCGTATGTCCGCCTGTCCAACCTGAACGACTACGACATTACGGTTCACCGGGACACCAACCTAGGAGTCTGCGAGCCCGTTACCTGGATTGCCCGCATCACAGACCCGATGGACGGACACCTGCAGACGCACAACCGAAGAAGACGCGCCCTGCCAGAGGAACTACAGAAGCTGTACCAAGGATCCCAGGACCATTTAGACGAGGAGCAATCACACCAACTTCAGGACCTGCTACGCGAATTCCAGGATGTCTTCTCCGTGGGGAGCAAAGACTTCGGCAGGACAAGCTTGGTCCAGCACAGAATCGACGTTGGGGACAGCGCACCGATTAGGGCCCCATTCCGACGTGTCCCGCTCGCCAAGCAAGCCGAAGTCGACCGGATGGTAGAAGAGATGAAGGAGCAAGGAGTGATCGAGCCATCACATAGTCCTTGGAGTTCTCCGGTCGTGCTTGTGAAGAAGAAGGACGGTTCCACCATGTTCTGCGTGGACTACAGGCGGGTGAACGACGTCACGAAAAAGGACAGCTACCCTCTACCCCGGATCGACGACACGCTGGACACCGTATCAGGATCAAGATGGTTCTCCACCTTGGATTTGAAGAGTGGCTACTGGCAGGTGGAGGTCCACCCTAAGGACTCTGTGGGCAGCGGGCTCTGGCAGTTCACCGTCATGCCATTCGGTCTGTGTAACGCCCCTGCGACCTTCGAAAGGCTAATGGAGTCCATTCTGAGGGGACTACACTGGAAGACCTGCCTGGTCTACCTAGACGACGTCATCGTTCTGGGGAGACGCTTCGAGGAGCACTACAGCAACCTGAAGGAGATCTTGTTGAAGCTACCGGCTGCCCAGCTGAAGTTGAGCCCCAAGAAGTGTCAGCTCTTCCAGAAGCGGGTCCAGTACCTTGGGCATATCGTCTCCGAGGAAGGGGTGCGCACCGACCCAGAGAAGACCGCAGCTGTGAGGGAGTGGCCAGTTCCGAAGGACAAGTCCCAACTACGAAGCTTCCTGGGACTCTGCACTTATTACCGTCGCTTCGTGAGGGGATTCGCCGACATCGCCAAACCTTTACATCGACTGACTGAGAAGGACCAACTCTTCACGTGGACAGCAGAATGCCACAGTGTCTTCGAACAACTCAAGCAGGCTCTGTGCACCGCGCCTATTCTGGCCTACCCCAGACCTGGAACAAGGTTCATCGTCGATACCGATGCCAGCGACTTTGGCATAGGGGGAATCCTGTCGCAGGTAGTGGACGGCGAGGAGAGAGTAGTGGCCTACTTCAGCAAGGCCTTGTCAAAGCCAGAAAGGAACTACTGCGTCATCAGGAAGGAGCTGCTCGCCATCGTAAAGACCATTGAACACTTCCACAAGTACCTGTACGGGCAAGAATTTCTCATCAGGACCGACCATGCATCCCTGCGGTGGCTCCTGAACTTCAAGCAGTCCGAGGGTCAACTCGCGCGGTGGTTAGGCTTCAACAGTACAACTTTGAGATTCAGCACAGGAAAGGCCAACTGCATTCTAACGCCGACGCCGTCACGAAGACCGTGCCCCGAAGACTGCACCTTCTGTGCCCGAAGGGAGGAGAACACCGGGATACTGTGCCGACGGACTACTGTGGAACTTCAAGGGAACTGGAGCCGCGAATCTTTCACGCGGGCACAAGCTGAAGATGATGACCTGGGACTGATAGCCGAATGGAAGAGGGCCTGTGTCCCCAGACCCGGGTGGAACATTGTGAGTGACCGCAGCCCGAAGTTTAAGTCCTACTGGGCACAGTGGGACTCGCTGATTGTAAGGGATGGCCTCATCTGCCGTACCTGGGAGAGCACCGACGGGAAGACATCTCGGGAACAAGTCGTCGTTCCAAAGGCTATGACGGAGGAAGTCCTGAAAGAAGTTCACGGAGGATCATCTGGTGGACACCTAGGGATAAAGAAGACCCTGGAGAAGCTGAGAGAGCGGTTCTACTGGATCGGATGCCGAACAGACGTGGAGAACTACTGCGCGAGGTGCCACGATTGCGCAGCCAGCAAGAGCCCAGGACGAAGACGACGGGGTCCACTGAAGATCTACAACGTGGGCGGCCCCATGGAGAGAGTGGCCATCGATGTTGCTGGGCCATTCCCGTTAAGCGAGGCAGGGAACCGCTACATATTAGTCGTCAGCGACTACTTTACCAAATGGCCGGAGGCGTATGCGCTCCCTAACCAAGAAGCCGCGACGATTGCAGGACCCTGGTGAAGGAATTCGTCAGCCGGTACGGAGTACCCCTGGAGCTGCACTCCGACCAAGGGAGGAACTTCGAGTCGCAGGTGTTCCAGAACCTATGCCAGCTGCTGGGAATCCGGAAGACAAGGACAACACCGCTACACCCTCAGTCCGACGGGATGGTAGAGCGATTCAATCGCACCATCGAGAACCATCTCCGAATAGTCGTCAGCGAGCACCAGAGGGATTGGGACAAGCATCTTCCACTATTTCTCCTGGCCTACAGCGCCGCCGTGCATGAAGCCACCGGGTGCACACCAGCCCGGGCCATGTTTGGGAGGGAGCTCCGTCTACCTGTCGATCTTGCCTTCGGCCGACCTGGGAATGATCCCATCCCGGTAAGCCAGTATTGTCAAGAACTGGTCGACCAACAGGAGGACGTACATGCGTTAGCGAGGAGGAAACTGCGGATCGAGACCAACCGAATGAAGACCCGATACGACCAGCAGACGGATGCCGGCGGATTCCGCGAGGACGACCTGGTCTGGCTCTTCAACCCATTACGGAAGAAAGGCCTGTCACCCAAACTGCAGAAGTCCTGGGAGGGCCCGTACCGAGTCGTGAAACGGATCAAGGATGTCGTCTACAGGATCCAGCGGAACCCGAGGGCGAAGATGAAGATCGTGCACCGAGATCGCCTGGCAGCCTATGGAGGGACACAGACGGACCAATGATTGATCGGGACGATCAGCCTTTTTAGGAAGGGGGTGGTGTTACGGCTGTGAGTTTGTGTCATCGCTCGCCGCATGAGTCACAACTGCCCCAGGGCTGGGCTGTGGCCTGCCTCCTGTATTGCGTGCGCCTTATGCAACAGGGCTACTAGGACAAAGGGATAGTCCAAAATATTCGTGACTGGACCAGCGATGGAAACCTCGAGCAGCCGTGAACCCTGGATGGATCTAGAAGCATTTATTGAGTCACCGGCCTGCTGTATAAGTGCGACCTGTCAAGCAGTGGTTGTTGTTGTGTTTTACGAGCTAGTGTGAGCGATTATCCTGAGCGACAGAAGTGTGGTGACTTGCGAAACCCCTAGTGCAGCTGATTCTCTTGACAGTGAGGGAGTGATTGTGGTGCTTGTGAAACAGTGTATAGTACAGTGACAGACCTAGTGCAGCTATTTCCAGCTAGCGTACGGGACCGGACTCATTAGCGAAGAGGATTAACTGTGGTCTGTTGACAAGTGAAAGGGAAAGTATTCTCGACGTGAGGAAACTGGAGTAAGGTAATAATTGCTGTTGAGTAGTGTATTTTTCTGGCTGCAATAAAATTATTTCTTTAAGCAGTAATTGGTGTTGTGCTTTATACCCACCGTAATCCAGTTAACGAAGGTGCCACTAGGGGGTGGCACGTAACAATATTATAGTGAGAGAAATGAAAATTTAACTTTTTGTGCTCACGTGTACATCACCTTTATACAATATAAAGGGCCCTAAATAAAAATATTTCTTAAAATCTGTAGGCAACTAACAAGTACAATGGTTGATATTTTAATGAATTCAATGTTTTCAGTCGTAGGCTACACATGGAAATGAAAACTACTGAATGAAATATAGAAATACAGAAAATAACTCAAAATTACCATCTACTATATATTTGTCAAATACCACTCACTCACTCATTCATCACGAAATCTCAGAAACCACCGAACTGATTGGAATGAAATTTGGTATGCAGCTTCCTCGAGGGCCACAAACGCCATTAAGAAAGGATTTTTGGATATTCAGGTTCTAAAGGGGTGTTAAGGGGGTAGACCTGCATTTCATTGAATAGCAATATCTCCCGATTGGTTTCATTGGAGGATGTGATACTCAGCATATAAACTCATCATTAAAAATAAGAAGACATGTGTCTGAGGGTTTTTCGATGTGGTGTATATTATGAGGTGAAAGGGGTGAAAAGTGGGGGTTGAAGGATTGCTAACGGAGTGTGTATCTCTCAAACGACATAGGCGAGGAATTTGTTACTCAGCGGAAAAATATCAGCATAAAAATAAGTAAATAGGTGTTTGACCGTTTTGTCATAGATCCAATTTAAGGGGCCCATGGGGAGGGGTGAAATTCGGGGGGGGGGGGGAATAAAAACAGGAAAGAAAGTGTCCTAACTGATTGACTGACTCACTCACTCATCAAACTTAGGGGGGGAAAAACTGCTTAAAAATAAGAAAATAGCTGTTCGACGGTGTGTTTTTTTCTTCTCATAAATCAAATTTAAGGGGTCCATTGGGAGGGGTGAAATTCTGAAAAAAGAAAATAGAAAGAAAATGTCCTCACTCATCATCGCCCAGCCAAAATTATTGAAGTTAGGAACGTGACAGTTTGGGGATATGTTCATTGTATGTCAAAACCGTCTACTAAGGGAGGATTTTCGAATATTCAGGTTTAAAGGGATCTTAAGGGGTTAAACCTGCATTTCATTGAATAGCAATATCTCCCGATTGGTTTCATTGCGGGATGTGATACTCGGCATATCAACTCATCATTAAAAATAAGAAGACATGTGTCTGAGGATTTTTCGATTTGGTGTATAATATGAGGTGAAAGGTGGGGGTTGAAGGATTCCTAACGGAGCGTGTATCTCTTTAACGACGTAGGCGAGAAATTTGAAACTCAGCGGAAGAAAAATCAGCTTAAAAAAATAAATAAATCGGTGTTCGACAGTTTTTTTTCGTAAATTCAATTTAAGGGGCTAATGGGGTGGGGTGAAATTCTGGGGGGGGGGGGGGGGGGAAGAGAATGTGTCCTACCTGACTGACTAACCACTCACTCATCAAACTCAGGGGGAAAAGACAGCTTAAAAATTAAGTTAATAGGTGTTCAAGCGTTTTTTCATCAATCCAATTTAAGGGGCCCATGGGGAGGGGTGAAATTCTGGTAAAAATAATTGAAAGAAAATGTCCTCACTGACTCATTCACTCATCACTAGAGCTGGGATTTTTATGTAATATCAAGTGGCATAATATGTACATAAATATGTTACAAAAAGCACCAAAATATGTAGCAAAATATGTAGATTGACCAAATATGTAATATCATATAATTAATATAAACTTACCATTTTGTCAGTTACAACACACTAAACACGCTTTAGATTACATTTTGTAGCACAGTGAACAATTCAGTATGTTTCAATGTTCTTTGGAGTCATATTATATGAAAATACAGTATCACACACATATTCAATAGAAACGTATTATTTTCATAACTCAAAGCACGTTTATTCATAAAATTTTGTAGATGTTCTTTGTGGTCATAGAAAGGCGTTTGTCACTTAGGATGTTCTTATATGCAGAGAAAGATCTTTCAACATCACATGATGTAACTGGGGCAAATTTTAGGAGAGGAATTTTCGCTGGAGAAATGTCCTCGGGAGGATCAACGTCATCTCCATTTAGAATTCAGCACACACTGTGAAATGTTGAATAACCAGGATTTCTCTTCAACACTTTTGCAATTTACTCAATACACTAGCACCAGTTTCCGCATGCACAGCACTTATCATCATATCATCCTCGCAAATACCTGTCACTCATAATTACCTTAATCCCCCTGTTGAGAGGACGGACAACAGCCCCACATTAATTGTGAAACTTCAGTTCAGCAATTTATTTCATATACAAGCAGGAAAGCTCTGAAATATGTAATTTTATGTAATATCACTAAGAATATGTAGAATACCCACAAATATGTAAAATATGTAATTGCATAGAAATGCCAGCTCTACTCATCACGCCCAGCGAAAACTATTAAAGTTGGAAACATGAAATTTGGGGAATATGTTCGCTGTATGTCGAAAACGTCAACTAAGGAAGGACTTTTGTTTATTCGGGTTTTAAAGAGGTGTTAAGGGGTTAACGTGCATTTCATTGAATAACTATATCTCATGAGTTGTTTCTTTGGGGATGTGATATTCGGTATATAAACTAATCAATAAAAATAATCAGACATATGTCTAAGGGTTTATCGATGTGGTGTATATTATGAGGTGAAAGGGGGTGAAAATGGGGGTTGAGGGATTCTTAACGGAGCGTGTATCTCTTAAACGACATAGGCGAGAAGTTTGAAATTCAGCGGGAAAAAAACAGCTTAAAATATAAGTAAATAGGTGTTCGACCGTTTTTTTTTTTTTTTTTTTTTTTTTTTTTTTTTTTTTTTCCAATTCAAGGGTTTGACCGTTTTGTTTCTTTTTTCATAAATCCAATTTAAGGGGTTCATGAGAGGGGTGAAATTCTGAAAAATGAAAGAAAATGTCCTGACTTACTCATCATCGCCCAGCCAAAATTATTTAAGTTAGAAACGTGACATTTTGGGGTTACGTTCGTTGTGTGTCGAAAACGTCCAGTAAGCAAGTATCTCTTAAAAGACAGACGCAAAAAGTATGAATCTCAGGGAGAAAAATCAGCTTGAAAAAAGTAGTAAATATGTGTTCAATCGTTTTTTCATGAATCCAATTTAAGGGGCCCTTGGGGAGGGGTGAAATTCTGGGGAAAGAAGTCCACTAAGGAAGGATTTTTGGATATTCACTCATCATCCCCCAGCAAACCTACTGCAGTTAGAAACTTGAAATTTTGGGATATGTTCGTTGTATGTCGAAAAAGTCCACCAAGGATGGATTTTTGGATATTCGTGTTGTTAAGGGGGTTAAACTTGCATTTCATTGAATAACAATGTCTCACGAGTTGTTTCATTTGGGGATGTGATATTCAGAATATAAACTAATCATTTAAAACAAGCAGACATATGTCTAAGGGTTTATCGATATGGTGTATATTATGAGGTGAAAGGGGTGAAAATTGGGGGTTGAAGGATTCTTAATGGAGCATGTATCTCTTATTCGACATAGGCGATAAGTTTGAAATTCAGCGGAAAAAGCAGCTTAAAAATAAGTAAATAGGTGTTCGACCGTTTCTTCATAAATCCAATTTAAGGGGCCCATGGGGAGGGGTGAAATTCTGGGGGGAAAAAACAGGAAAGAAAGTGTCCTGACTCACTTACTCATCAAACTTAGGGGGAAAAACAGCTTAAAATAAGTAAATAGGTGTTCCACCTTTTTTTATTCATAAATCCAATTTAAGGGGTTCATGGGGAGGGGTGAAATTCTCAAAAATAAATGAAAGAAAATGTCCTGACTGACTCACTCACTCATCATCGCCCAGCCAAAATTATTAAAGTTAGAAACATGAAATTTTGGGGATATGTTCGTCGTATGTCGAAAACGCCCACTAAGGAAAGAGTTTAGGATATTCAGGTTCTAAAGAGGTGTTAAGGGGGTAAACATGCATTTCATTGAATAACAATATCTCACGAGTGGTTTCATTTGGGGATGTGATACTTGGCATATATACTAATCATTAAAAATAAGCTGACACATGTCTAATGGCTTTTCGATGTGGTGTATATTATGAGGTGAAAGGGATGAAAAGTGGGGGGTTGAAAGATTCCTAACGGAGCGTGTATCTCTTAAAAGACATAGGCGAGGATTTTTAAACTCTGAGGAAATCAATCCGCTTAATAAATAAATACATAGTTAAAATAAATAGGTGTTCGGCCGTTTTTTCATAAATCCAATTTAAGGGGCCTATGGGGAAGGGTGAAATTCTGGAAGTAAAACTTCTACTAAGGAGGGATTTTTGGATATTTGCATTCTAAAGGGATGTTAACGGGGTTAAACCTGCATTTCATTGAATAACAATATGACACGACTATGACGCGAGCGAAGCCACAGGTACCTGCTAGTATATTATAAATGTTTCTTTTGTATGAGTTTCTAAGTATGAACAGTCTGTTTGCTGTAACATTTTTTGTTTTAGAAGGTTTTCTTGGTGTGAAACACTTCAAAACATGGCACAATGCATAGCCCTTTGTCGCACAATTGGCACCAATAGCGGCTTGCTCTCCGCTTCACAGGTTGCTTGGTGGAATGAGCACACACATGGCATATCTTCTTACCTGGTTTACCAGAGAGGGTAGGGGGAATCTCATTAGGAAAATCATGCGCAGTAAGGCGCAATGGATTTTCCTCTGGGGATGGTCGGCCACCTTTATGTGGTTTGACAGGGTGTTATGACAGCTCTCGGATAACTTCCAATTGGAACTTCGCCAAGGACATATGGCTACCGGTTTGGACTTGGTACAAAGAATATGCATTTAGAAGCCACAGATCTATGACGTGAAAAAACATTTTCTTGTACCACCTTGTGTTTTTCCTAACACATTCAATGTAAGAAAGCATCATATCTGTCCTGTCAACCCCACCCATACTTGTTGTAATCGACAGCAGTAAATGGTTTCTTCACCCTTTCCCCTGTTTTGTGGTCAGTTTTCTCGGTTGTTACCATTTTATTGCGATGGAAGGATGCAAGGATGTAAACTTCTCTCTGATCCTTCCATCGCAATGCCATCATGTTGTCAGTATGATGTGTCTCAACATCCCCCTTCTGTAATGCTTTTACAAAAACTGGCATCCCCTTTTCTTACGATCAGTACCACACACGAGTCTTTCTTCCGACAAGATGGTCTACTAACAGTGGGCTATTATACCAATTACTGCGTTTACATGGCGAACTCAAATCGATTTGAGTACACTTACCGTATTGAATACGGTCATGTAAACGGGACTCAGATCGTATTGAGTTTCAAGGTCGATACGGTAAAATTGTGGGATCGGATCGTATCCAAACTGGTGTTCAGGAACATGTAAACGCGGATCGTATTGAAAGCGATTCTGCGTGCTCTCGCGTTAGAGTTTTAAACTAATTTAAGCCTACTTTCGTCTGTCGCCTGACTCTCGAAACGCTTGTTTTACTTTCTGTCCATATTCTTCGTTACTGTCTGTGTTCCTGTCGTGGTTGATAAGCGTAGTTTGTTTGCACACGTTTTTATCGTTATTGTATTTTTGTCTGTTTTGCCTTAAATGTCAGGTGTATCCATACGTAAAATGAGGTCAACAGGGAAACACCGTCTCACATTGCCGCTTAATCCGTTCCTTTTCCCATTTGTCCACTAGATTGAATAACTTGAACATAGAGTGGCGCAGTGATAACTTTCTCGTCTGCTCCCCCCCCCCCCAAGGTAGCAGGATCGAATCCTGGCACAGTCAGGGTGTTTAGGGCTAATTGTGAGGGAGCCTTGTCAATAGATTTACTGGCACGTTACAGATCCCATTCGGGGCAACATTCCGGCAGCCCGGCATCTCTAAAAGCTTCAGAAATTAAAAGGGACGCAAAACCAATAACATTTTATCATTGTTAAACTTAACATAAATTTGTTAAGAACAAACAAGATCGAAATCTTCCGCGCGTCCATTTTTCATGTTTACAAACATCCCGTCAAAAAGAAAAAAGAAAAAAAAATGATGGATGATAATTATGGGTCTATTATGTTTTTGCTGTTTAATACGAGTTAGCCAACATAACTGCAGGTTGGCCACCATAAATTATATACCGTATTGAAATCGATTTCAATACGAACTGAAACTGCTCATGTAAACGGGCAGCGTACTGAAAACAGGATCGTATTCAAATCGATTTGAGTTCGCCATGTAAACGTAGTATGTGTCTATGAACAGTTGATGTCCCATATCTAGGTATAGTTCAAGTAATGTGGTTACAACGCTCCCTGACACTCCTAGCAGTTCATTAGTGCAGATATCTGTACCAGCACCCGTGTATACAACAAAATCTAAAATATAGCCGGTTTCCACATCACACAGAACAAAAAGTTTAACACCAAACCTGTGACGCTTCGATGGTATATATTGTTTGAAGGACAATCTTCCTTTGAAAGTGACTCATCAATGCACAGCTTGGCGAATGGCTTCAAAGATTTTCTAAATGTTTTTCTCACATAGTTCTACCTCTCTAATTTTGAAAAGTCTATCCTCAGGTGGTTGAACATCATTGTTACATATGTGCAACATTGCGAGAATCATTTGAAATGTATCCCTGGGCATCATTTCTGAATAAATTGGTGAGTAGAGCAACCTATCACATGACCAGTGTTCAAAAATATTGTTCCTACTGTTTCTTGCCATTAGCATACACACTGCAAGGAATGTGTACATTTGATCCACTGTAATATCATTCCACTTTCTAAACCTGGAATGTGGTGACAGTTCAATGTTTTCCACCAGTTGTTTGTGATACCTATTTGTTTCATCAACAACCAGTTGCTCCAACTCCACTGTCACAAAAGTTTTAAAAAAATCAACAATTTTGGGGTTTTCATCAAACACTACTTGGTTTCCAGAATCTGTGACTGTCACTTGAAATTCTGGTGGAGAAATGTCATTCGTCCGCCACGAAAATAGTGATGAAATGCCATTTGTACTTGCCTTGTTTTTCTTCTGTCTTTTAGGAGGAGGCTCTGCTTCCTTTTCACTTACAATATTTTCAGAACTCTCGGAATCACTTTCACTTTCTAAATCACTCGCCGATATTTTAAAATCTTCGTCTTCATCACTTTCCGCTGTGGTTAATAACTGAGGGATTCTTTGATCCGAAATAACATCGCAACAAGAGCAACTAGCTTCTTGTTCCGACACGTTTGTTTACATCACGGATGAACGACAGCTGTCGAGAACAGACTTGTACAAAAAGCTCTGGTAGTTACTTCCCGAAGCTATTAGCCATGCTCAATTAATTCCACATAATGCCCAACAGATGGCAGAACATGCCAGACATCGATTCTGAGTGAACCGGGAAACTGAAGAAAATAAACGTTCTCGTGCACGGTGTATAGACGGGCGTAGCACTCATCGGGTTAAGCCACTCCATGTTGTGTGTTTTTTCTTTCTTTCTCAGCGTATAGCTTTTAGAGCCGGGAGTGCCCGAGGACATGTTCGGCTCACCAGAGTTTGTAGCTGCTTCTATGTGGACACCCATGGGGTGAGGAATTGGAAGGTAGGGGCTGTGGCCTATAGTTAGGGACCAACCCCAACATTTGCCTGGATGGAAGATGGGAAACCACAGAAGACCATCTTAAATGTTGCTGGCATGGGGATTTGAACCTTCTCGCCTCCCAGATATGAGCAACTGCCTGCAGCCACGCCGTAACGACCACTGCAAACTCACCCGGTTCTTCTTAGCATGGCTGTCCGTTAAGGACGCTGGCGATCAGCATGGCCATTCTGGCTTTATCTGTGGCAATTCGGAACAATTCTTCAGAGCTTTTGTTGAACCAGGTTTTAAGGTTGTCGAGCCAGGAAATTCTCCTTCTGCCGGGCAATCTCTTTCCTTCTATTTTTCCTTCCGGTTACTCCATTTTTATTGTATGGCTAGGAGTTTGGAGTTTGCTGATGTTGGTGCAAACCTAAACATGTGTGTATGAAACGTAACTGGTAAAAGGGTAATGTATATATTATGTGTGTAATGTGCTCTGTTCCTTCTGTTGCAGTACGAGAAGGAATCAGAAGCCAGAGAAACACGCCACGCCCTGCACGGAGTACGTTGGCCCGTGTCCAATCCTAAACAGCTGTGTGTAGACTTCGGGAAGAAGGAGGACATGGAATTGGCCCAGATGCTGGCTGAAACGGATCCGATTCCTAGAAAGACAGAGCCACTCAAGTTGGATCGCTCGGTGGAGGGCTGGGTCGCAGAACAGGCCCGAGAGAAGGAACTAGAGCGTGAGCAGCGGGAAAGGGAGAAGGAGAGAGAACAGCGGGAGCGAGAGAGGGAGAGAATACGAGTCAAAGACAGGGTACACCAGGCACCTCTGGAACCCGTGGAACACCCTCGTAACACCAAGGTGAGTAAATTTTGGCACTTTTATACTCTGTATTACCAATAATGATCACTGACAGCGATAAATGCGAATTTTTGTAATATGTGTTAAAACCATTTTTTAATAGTTTTAAGGTGTTCTGAAGCGCTGTGGTACCTACATTCAAAATGCGAATTTTAACTAAAATGCGAAATTAGTACAAATGTGCGAATTCTGCGAAAATGTGTTATTTTACTGGCGAAACCCCCCTATTTCGGCAAAATGAGAAATACTGCAAATATGACGCATAAATATTTCGACCGCTCTGGTCGATATATATATAGAAAAGTAGTCGATCGATCGCTGCTTGCTGACTTGCTCGATATTTACAGTGGGAATAGGATGTATTGATTATTCTCGAAAAGTAAATCGAGTGCCACGGAAATAACTAAATAGACGCAGCGTTGTTTTCCTGTTGTTCATACTCTTCGTTCAAAGTTGAAACTGTTTTTGTCTAAGGTGCGTGTGAATAGTGGAGAGAAGAAATCCAAGCGATTGTTTAGGTTATGCAGAGGTGCCAACTATTACGGATTGTCCATAATTATTACGGATTTCACAGCACGATTACGGCATTACGGTCAAAGGGTAAATTATTACGGAAAAGTGACATCACGAAAATAATACATTTCTATGAAATAGAAGGAAAGTTACAGGGTGTCTACCGGTAACGAAAGTCACGACATAGTAGCAAATTTTACAAACAGGTAACGAAAGTAAAAGTAGCTAATTTTTATATTTGGATAGTTGGAGGTAACGAAAATTCGCCGAGGTCGGTTTAAATCGTTTAAACTCGCTCCGCTTGGCTCACAGATTGCGATGGAGCCGATTGCGTAAGCTATATTTCCCAGTGCACGACCTCAAGGAAATGCATAATGAGGATACCTTGAGTGGTATACATCGGTCCAACGTATATTTTCGGTATTTAGAAGAGTTTTAGTTTTCTGTGAAATATTTTTCTGTATTATTAGGAAACCTGACTTTCCGCGAGACGTTTTTTCGCGAAAACTTCCGAAACTCAACAGAAACCTCTCATTTTTGTTATTGGCCTCTAAATTTGGAGACTACCTCAAATTTAAGTCCAGAAATAACGCGAAATAATTTAATGTCGCATTCGTGAGAAATGATCCAGTTTCGAAAGATAATCGCGAAAATGCTTCGAAAAACGTATATTTTAAAAATCTATCCGTCTCGAAAATTTGCGACATCCAGTATGGTTAATTTGAAATTCCGTTAAGTCGACTTTTTCTTCGAACTTTGGTTCCATCGGACAATTTAACCGGTTATCTCGAAAACTTTTATAACTTGTATAATTCGTGATTCGACTTCGAACGAAAATGTGCCCTCTTGTCATATTATTTATGCAATCCTATCAGAATAATACGTAATATTCGATACCTACTTCGAACTTTCATCCTCCGAACTCACGACTTGTCTGCGGGAAACTCTTCAAACGGACCGAGATCGACGCCAGTTGCTTAAAATCATAAACCCGTGCCCAATCGCGAACTTGTGACTACGAGGACTGCGGGACTCCTGTCAAAGGTGATTGGGCACCCCTCACGAAACATCCCGAAACCTACTCGCCACCTTTCCCATGACCGCATACTTAAAAGCATACGGGGAGCGAGAAGTGCGTCAACCCTTATAGAAATGACAGTCTACGTAGCATCGCGATACTCATTTCTCCTCGTGATCCATCGTGAACTCCCAACCGCAGCATAGGGACAGCGGGAATCACAACGCCGACCATGCAACATGTACAATAACTGCTTGTGAATTTTAACCATGCCCAACCTCGAGCTTGCCTCCGCCATTCTGCCAGGACAGATAGACAGGCAGACAATCATTGAGCGGCCGGGTGCGGCGCCTATTGCATATTATCGCGTTCTCAGTGACCAACCGCGAGGACATCGTGATTCTCGTATAACTGCCGAAAGCGGCAGCGATTGCGATATTTCTCCGCATTCGAATACGAGAACAACTGGATTCTTGTCAGACGTACAGCAACCGGCGCTGATTGCGTATTTATGCTATATTTTCCCGTTCCCACCTCAAGGACAATGGAAATCTCGTCGATCGTCTAAAAGTGACACTGATTATGTATATAGCGATTTTTCTCCGTGTGTCGTGAAAACTACGGGAAACTCTTAAAACGGCTGAGGCCAGCGTCGATCGTGTAACATTTCTCTTAGAATTAAGGTTTCCTATTCATCCCTTGATTATTTTCTTCAAAGATTCCCAAGTTTGGTCACGGAAAGTGAACATGGCAAACTTGAAGAGGAATTTGCTGTTTATCAGTGTGATATTTTCCCTGAATATATTTTACAAGGACCTAGAATTGATGTAAACTGGGGCAACATTAGTTAGTTAGTCATTATTGTTTTAAGGGGTGTAACTACGAGGTCATCTGCTCCTGGGGCAACATTTCTGAGATTAAAGAAAACGAAAGTGGATTGTTCAAGTATAAAACTTTAAGTAATGTGGTATTTGTAATATTACGAGTACCGGTACCTCACAGTAACTCATCCACAGAAAGAATTTTCAGTGTTGTTAGGAAAAATCATACAGAATTCAGACCTGCATTACGCACATCTACACTGGAATCGCTTATGATTCAGAAGACTACAATGTCATCATAGGGGGAAGTATGTTACAAGAAAACTTTCACGAAAAACCAGTTACGGAGTGCAAAACAAGCTACAAGGAATTTATCACAGAACTAGCAGGTAATGTGCAAATTATATTGTGTAATATGATATTCTTTACTATAGGTTGCTTCCGGGTAGGGCAAAGGTGGTGTCATTATCGAGAAATGAGGAGCATTCTTTGGATTTGAAGTGAACATTTTTCTGTGGTGCGGGGCAATATAAGGGATTACTGATAACCCACTTCCAAGGTTGGCACCTCTGGGTTATGGGGCGCACGACGATAACTGCGCGCGAAAGGGCTCTGCAGTATGCAGACGATGGTTTATATGCCACAGATTCAGTGACAGTGTTTTGTAAATATTGTAATTGCCGAGTTGCGTGGGAAAAAAGGATAGCATTGCGAAACATGTTAAGTCGGAAAAACACGTGGGTAAGCGACGCGATAACATAAGTTCAACCCTTGCTGCTAGTACGTCTCAAGGAATGCAAACTTCTGTGTATACACAGTTGGATAGTTGTAAACGACGAAAAATTTCCAGAGATAACTTCTCTACAGTATAACCCCTCTTTTACACTTTTCAAGGGTCTGGACTGAAAAAGTGTAAATCAGGGGAAAGTGTAAATTGTGGGAAATCATTAGGTTTTATTCACACTCTGAGCCCAAAAAGTATAGAACTTGTTAAACAAAAGCTTGTTATTGACAACACTTAAGGAATTCACTGATATTTTGTATCGGTGTTGTTATTTAGTTCTAGAGAGCCTCCAGAGTACAGTATATTGTGGTATCCTTCACAAACTACAGTAGAACCTCGATGCATTGTTTTTCAAGGGGGAGGGGGAAAATGACGATGGATGCGGGTAACATAAAAAGTTTTAGTAAAAAAAAGTTTTTTCCTTGTCCCTGCAAAATCCCTATACTTTCCATATTAATTTATTTCCGATATACGTTTTTCACGCTTATACGATCATATTTTAAGTCCCTTGCAATATAAAGCGTCATTTATACGTTGCGTGTTCTGAGAAAGTACGTATGGTTGAATGCAAACTTCTGGTACAGCCTGTACTTCCGCTCGGAAGGATGCACCTCGTGCTATTATTTGTGTTACGATGCCTTGAGCGACACCGGTGGTCACGGCGACACTCGCTTGTCAGTGTCGCAACAAGGAAGAACAGCTTGCGTAATAAGCGAGCGCTATTTGTCTTAGCCAAGGTGTTGTTGACCTCTCAAAATAACAGGAAGCAGCCATAGAACACAGACAGCATCTGAAGCTTATGTTAAGATGAGCGAAAGAAAGCGGAAGTGTTTTACAATCACCGATATATGAAACATTTTATTATTTCCGCTTTTATAATTTTTATTCGTGTTTTTTTTAGGACTTCTCGTCAAACCATTAAAAATACGCGATTGATTCTGTGTTATAATAATCTTGCGTCTTCAGACAAATGAAAATCCATAAATTAATGTAGGCCTACACTACGGTATTTTATTAATGACGATGACGAAGAGCCCCCCCAGCATAATACATCATCATCATCTTGAGCAGTTTCCAACCGCTGGTCGGGTCTGCTTGGAACATAAGCCTCTCCATCGTTTCCTGTCCATCCACCATCTCTCGTCATTTACTGTGTCCCAGCACACTCCTCTTTCCTCCACACTCTTCTTAACTCCTTTTGCCCATCTGTCCCTTGGTCTTCCCCTTGGCCTCCTTCCCGTCATTTCCATTCCAAACATCTTCTTCGGTATCCTCTCCTCTTGCATCCTCCTCACATGTCCATACCATTGTAGCCTAGATCGCTCTATTCTATTTTGCAATGGTTCCTCTCTTACCATCTCCCTGACTCTCTCATTCCTTACTCTGTCCATTCTTGTCACTCCTACCCTACTCCTCTGGAACTTCATCTCCACTGCTCGTATTTTATTCTTGTCCCTTTCCTTCATCACCCATGTTTCTGAACCATATGTCAAAATTGGCACAAAGTAGGTCTTGTAGATGATTCCTTTACATTTTTGTGGTACATCTTTATTCCATATCATTCCCCTAACACTCTTGAAAAATCCATCTGCGCACCTTCCCCTCTCATTTATTTCCATCCTATTGTCTCCCTTTTCTTCAATTATGCTTCCCAAGTACTTGAAGCATTCTACTTTCTGCAACTGCTGTCCTCCAAGTGTTATGCCCATATCCAGTCTGTTCTTCTTCCTCGTTGTGATGACCACTTCACTCTTTTGTGCTGAGAACTTCATCCCATATGATAACACTACCTTCTCCCACTCATCTAATTGCTCTTGTACTTCTTGCTCATCCTCTCCCCATACCAGAAGGTCATCAGCAAACAACATTGCCTTCATTTTCCTTTCCCCAATGCTATTTACCACTTTTCGTATGATTTCATCCATCACCACTATAAATAACAGGGGTGAGAGGGCACTTCCCTGTTTCAGACCACTCTCCAGTTGAAACCATTCCGTTCTCTCTCTTCCCACCTTTACACAGCTTTTGCTTCCCTCGTACATTGCTTTCACTCTTGCCACTGTCTCCTTGTTCACTGCTTTTGCTCTCATTGCTTCCCATACCTTGTTTCTATTAATACTATCATATGCTTTCTCAATATCGAAGAAGGTCATCACCAGATCTTTCCCATATTCATAATGGTGTTCTTGTAGCTGTCTTACTGCAAAGATGAGGTCAACTGTTGATCTTCCTGGCCTGAATCCATACTGTTCTTCCCTCAGCCCATCTTCAACTTCTGTCCGAATTCTTCTCTCCAGTACCTTCTCAAATATTTTGGCGCAGTGGCACATGAGTGTAATTCCCCTGTAGTTCTTGCATTCCTTCCTACTTCCCTTTTTAAATATGGGTATTATTATCCCTCTTTTCCAGTCCTCTGGTATTTTCTTCTCCCTCCATATCACTTTCATTACTCGAAAGAGCCACTGGGTTCCTATCACCCCTGCTGCTCTCACCATCTCCACACTCACTTCGTCTATTCCCGGTGCCTTTCCCCCTTTCATCTTCCTTAATGCTTCCTCCACTTCTTTCCATGTCAATTCCTTCTCTGAAATGTCTTGGTCACTGTCTGTTTCTTCCTCCACAATGTCCACTACGCTGGTTTTAGTTGGATTTAGGAGTTCCTTGAAGTATTCTCTCCAGATAACCTTTACTTCTTCCATATTTTCGACCTCCTTTCCATTCCTGTCCACCATTCTGACATTTTCCCCTGTATCTCTTCTCTTTGCCTTTATCATTCCATACAACACTTTCTTACTGCCATCACAGTCCTCCTCCATCATTTCTGTCCATTTCTCCAGCCATTTCTTTTTCTCTTCCTTCACTACTTCTCCTGCTTCTTTCTTCCGCTCTTGGTATTCTTCTCTTGTTCTGTCTTAATACAGTGGATTTTAATGATACTGTCAATGCTCTAAGGACTATCAAACATTTTGTGACGCGCCTCAACGTTTCTGAGGAAATAATGGCCGAATTATATCGGTTTGAAAATACTGTTCACGCCGTGGCCGCGGCCAACAAAAAGCAAGTCAAGATAACAGACTACTTCGTAAAGTGACTCAATTTTCTTTGTTTTGTTGTATCTGGGTGCATTTCTCTTGTAGTTGTTTTGTTACATATTGCCGATTATAGTTAAACAATCGTATTATTATTTCTTGTCTTTCACTTCTTAACGGGGACCCTCGCTAGCCCGCCCGCCCGCGTTGCGAGTCTGTCTCCCGCCAGCACTTCGCCGTAATGCGTAGCTTGCGCGGCACTCAGTCATTGAGTAGCCTATAGTTCATAGCTGGTGCTGAAAATGTTCGCCATTCACTGATACACATCCCTGGCACCTCTTTATGAAATTGTAATTTACGTTCTGAAGTTCCTCAGCACCGATTGACTGCAGTCCAGCCTACTTGAACCTTGCTCAAGCCTAGGAACTCCTAATTGTTCGTACCTCGTACATTCTCGCGTAACAGATTGCCGCTATTCTATGCTGCTTCAAATTCAAAAGAACGTTTGGATATATTTTCTCATAAACGATCAATGCGGGAAAATTGTGGCCAAGGACTGGTGATTTTTTGACGATCCATGCGAGAAAACGATAGTTCGAGGAACTATAGATGCGGGGAAATTTAACATTAGTTTATATGGAAAAATTTCGGGACTAAATAAATTGAACGATACATATGGGAAAACGACAGTTCCGGGAACGATGCATCGAGGTTCTACTGTACAAAAATGTGTGCGTTTCACGTGCATTTCTGGGTACTACCCTTTTAAGAAGTTTCCCTGTTAAGTTTTTTTTTGAATGGTCCCCACACCATATAGGCCTATTCCAGCAAACTACAATCATAGACCCATTTTAGAATGTAAATAAACAACTATTAAAACTGTACTAAATTGAAAACAGTTTTTTGTCCATCCTGAAAAATTTGATCTTTTTGGCTTACGCCAAATAGGTCTCTACTTGGAAAAGAAGTTGTCTAGGGTAGATTGTTTGAGCTTTTTGCTGCTTCCTTGTTCTATAAACCTCTCGATTTCCTACACGACTTTCCATGTGCTCTGAATCACTCCAGCAGCACCTCACTACAAGAAGGGCTTGGAGAATTTTCCTCATCTTCCTTTTTCATCATTTCCTGCCTGAATGTCCATGCATATGTCGTCAATGGTCTGCTCCTCGCAAGTTATTACCAGATCATCAACAGCAGTGGAGTCGCTGAAACTATGGAGCTCTCTTCAGTACCCAATACCACCAGAGGTACGCAAACCTTCCTCGTGCCACTCGGCCGGTTGGTATTAGGTTCGTGTAGGGAAGTAGGAGTGGCTGTAGGTCCCTGTATGATCCGGACTCCTAGCGAGGTGCCTCCGTGGCAAGTCCCGCGTCCGGAAATTCGGTTAGACCTACACTGTGGTTCTAAGGTAAACACGGATGCCTCTATTTATCGGAGGCAGTTCCACAGCATAGTTCACCAATTTCCGGACGCTGGCATTCTCTACACTGATGGTTCGAAGGTGGACGAGAAGGGTGGTTGTGCTTACGTTATTGATGGTGCAAATACCAAAATCTCTTGTTTACTGTGGAGCTCGTTGCCATCTATGAAGCTCTCCAGTTTGCACTACAGGATGCACGAATCCACTTTCTCGTGTGTACCAACTCTTTGAGTTTGTTGCAGTCAATTGCTACATGTTTCCCTGCAACACCCCCTAGTGCAGCGAATCCACGGCCTACTAGCCGGATTGTGCCGCGCTGACACTCAAATCATCTTTCTGTGGCTTCCAAGCCACATGGGAATTGCGGGAAATGAATTAGCGGATCAAGCTGCAAAAGAGGCGTAACATTGCCTAAACCAGCTTTCTTGAAGCAATTTTTGATGATTGTTGACTCCATCCAATCCCAAGATGGGGCAATTAAATGCATGGAGTCTAAGAGAGATGGCCTGTAGATGGGTCCACTTACTTCCAAGCGTGACAGCGTACAGCACACTGCTGCTATTCGGTACCTCTGCTCCAAGCTTAATAACCCCCTGGTCCATGGGCTGCAGTACCAATGTAGTGTTTGGTGGAAAAAATTCAATTTTAATATTTGTGTTGTTTTCATGTCTGTTGTGGCTAGCTTGTGTCACATATTCCCGCTCTTTTGTTCATTGTTTGTTATCCTCATGTGAAAACGTGTTGTAAACAAATCTTCAAAATGCCTAGACAGAAGTCTGTTTTTAAAAGGCGATAAGGTCAAAAAGGAGGCCCTGGTAGAGGGAAAGTCGCATCTACAAATAAAGGTGTAGATATATCATTCTTTGTGAAAATAATGTAAATGTAAGGAAGTGTTGAGTTAGAAGGCTCGCCTGAAGGATACTGCTCCTCCTTAAGTACCCCTAGTTCTTCAAAGAGAAAATCATTTAAAAGCTGTGGCATTTACTGTAATAACACCACACGTAGTGACATGCATTCCCTACCTGCACCAATAATTGATATTTTAAAGCCTTTATTCAGGAGACTTGCTGATCCAGAACTGCTCCGTAAATGTCTTGCATGGTCGAACTCAGCACCCTAATGAATCATTCAAGTGTTGTATGGAGTGTGGTTCCAAAAGCAGTGTTTGTAGGATATTGGTCATTTTGCATTGGTGTTTATGATGCCTTACTTTCAATGAGGGATGTGCTGGTACAAAGAAAGTAATGTAGCAATTAGGGATCGATCCAAGAGTGAACACCCTCCATACATTTCAAGAAATTGATATGAGGAGAAAAAAGTTTGACCTGGATGCCTCTGTTATCTCCAAAGAATCATAAAATGTGCAGCAAAGCCGGAAGAGGTCTAGGGAAGATACTGATAACCCTGATGATCCAGGATATGTAGTTGGTGTGCATTATGGTAATCTCAATTTGTTCTTTTGATTTTCTCCAGTTGAGTTCATTTTTGGAAAAGGTACCAGTATTTCAGAAACTACTAGGCTTATGAGCATGAATTTTTAGTCACCTCTACTATTGGTGGTTTTACATATTCCGTGGTTTTATGAACCTCATTATTTAAAAACTGTTGATTTTATTTGGCTACAAAGTGTTAAAAGATCAATAAAAATGGGTGTCCGTTAAAGATAATATATAAATTCAGTCGGGTTGTTATTCATCATCATGTTGTACAGTTTCCAGCCCAGGCTGGGTCAGTTCGGAACATAAGCCTCGACACTTAGTCCTTTCTTGACACATTTCTCCACTCCTTTCAGCCATCTATCTCTTGGTCTTCTCCTTGGTCGTTTCTTCTTCATCTGCATCTCATGTATCCTCTTGGGAATCTTCTTATCTTCCATTCTCTTTAAGTGTCCATACCACCTCAGTCTTGATGTCTCAATCCTACCTTGCAACGGCTCCTCTTTCACTACTTCCCTGGCCTTTTCATTCCTCACCCTGTCTCTTCTTGTTACTCCGATCCTACTTCGCTGGAACTTTACTTCACTTGCCTGTGTTCTGCTTGTCTCTTTTCATTCATTATCAACCTTTCTGATGCATAGGTCAGTATCTGGATATAGTAACTTCTGTATATCACTTCTTTTGCTTTGTTATTCCACACTAAGCTCCTAATGCTTCTCAGAAATGCTTCTGCCTGTCTGCCACGTTCCGTAATCTCTTTGTCATTTCTTCCATTTTCCTCCACTATACTCTCCACCTTCTTCAGCTGTCCACTTCCAAGTGTTATCCCACTCATTGGTCTGTCCTTTTTCCTGGTCGTTAACAGGATCTTGCATTTACTGATGTTGAACTTCCATCCGTACTCTCCCACTGTTTCTTCCCAAGCCTTCAGTTGCTCCTGAATTTCCTCCTCGTTTCCCCAGACTATGAGATCATCTGCAAACACCATTGCTTTCATCTTATCATGTTATTCAACTTCTAAAAACGACTGTAGTCACAAAAGCCCTTATGCCATATGTGTACCAAATTTCATGGTGGTATTAGTTTTCACAAAAAGTGTACCTAAAGTACGGTACCTAAAGCTGAACAACTGTCACCGAGTTGTATGCAGGAAGACAAGAGGATAATGATTAGGGGATTTTCTATATTAACAAACACTAGGAGATTATCATGCATATTCAAGTAGGAAAGCTAGTAAGGAACCGTAAAATACAATCATTATTATTTTTATTTACCAAAAATTGTGTCTACAATTTATGGACGGCAGATAGAGAAAGGGCAAGCCCCACATACACATCAGTTTATGCTTGTATTATTCTAGGGAGTCATTAATAAATTCACTGAATAGGGTCAATAATAGAAAATGATGAAAAAAAATTGTTCTTTCATATTAAACACCAGCACTGAGGGAGGTAATCAATAAATATAAGCTAAAACAGGCAAATTGGAACACTAATATTCGTGATTTTAAACACTAAATTGTCTTGAAGTAGCATATCTACTTATAGAAGGCTGATATTGGTAAGTTGTGTCCTTCTAG
This sequence comes from Meconema thalassinum, assembly GCA_946902985.2. Classification (NCBI taxonomy): domain Eukaryota; kingdom Metazoa; phylum Arthropoda; class Insecta; order Orthoptera; family Tettigoniidae; genus Meconema; species Meconema thalassinum. The sequence goes on from OX336393.1 coordinate 88,326,845, forward strand.
GATATATACTTAAGCTCGGCACATTCTCTATTTCCTCGCATAATCGTCGCCACCATGTAATCGCCGCATCCCACTTTTCAAACACTAAAATAGGTTTATAAAATTTAATCGCATAATCGTCGCATAGCATATTCGTATTTGTGCGCCAGTTAGTTGCACATGCTGCTGCGACTTTATAACCTGGCGTGACTTTGTCAGGTGAAAGATCTCTCGTCTTTATGCTTGCGGGCTATGAACTGTGACGTAAGCGGCAAGCTTCGTCACTTAGCACATTCCGCAAGCGTATAATCTGGCGTGATCTTGTCAGGAGAAAGTAATCTCGTCTCTATGCCTGCGGGCTCTGAACTGTGACGTGAGCGGCCAGCGCACATTCCGCAAGCTTATAGGCCTAATCTGGCGTGATCTTGTCAGCAGAAAATAATCTCTTCTTTATGCCTGCGGGCTATGAACTGTGACGCAAACGGCCAGCTTCATCAGCACATTCCGCGAGCTTTAACCTGTCGTGACCTTGTTAGAAGAAAGAAGCCTGTCTCTGACTGCAGGCTATGACTCACGCCACGCGAATGACTGGCCCGTGCAGCAAATAATGACACAGTACATTCTTTGAACTTAAATATTCTTTGCATAATCTTCGCACCCTGCTTTTTTCCACGAATTTTAGGCTAAAAAAGTGCGACCTTTATGCGAGGAAATACGGTAATGACATGGAACAAGAATCCCTTTTTCTACTCACTTTGCATCTGAAAAGTATTAATAAAGTTGTTTGATTTCAATTGCAGATGGCGGCTTCAGTCCGTGAATGGGACCTTGGTAAAATTGGCCAAATATCTCCAAATGAAAGGGACAGGGATTTAAGATATGAAACTGACAGAAGTAGAGAACGTGAACGAAAAATTCGCAAAGAGAAGAGTCATCATAGCAGAAGTCCGTCCCTGACTGAAGTGACAGGTATTGTTCGTCCTTGGTTTATGTTCATGGTTTTTATATTTCCTAATTTGATTTCTGTCTGGGTTGTGGCTGATTTTTAATCCATTGTTATTGTTTTCCAGTTCGAAAGTCCAAAAAGAAAGAGGAAGATGCTCCTGCAAAGCTCTTGGATGATCTGTTCAGAAAAACAAAGACCACTCCCTGCATCTACTGGCTTCCTCTCACGGCTGAACAGGTACTGACACTTTCCTGAAACATTCCTCCATATTTTCAGTGCAGTCAAAGGAGCAGGTAAGGCACTAAGCACTACTCCTTCCCTCACAGCACCACGGTTCTTGTTGTAATGTCCTCCTTTCCGACCGGTAAGTCACTGCTTTCTCATTCTGCAGAACAGGAAGACTGCTTGTGTGTTTCCACAATCAGCCACCCTGTGCCGTCTAGAAGAGACTGAACCATTTGCTGTGAGTATTGAACTGGAGAAAGATGTAAAGGAGAAGTATTCAGTTTGCCCGAAATGGTTACTATTCTCAATCTAGCTGTTGGAAGCCTATGTCAATAGTAAAATCGCACCAATAGGGCAGTGATGTCCAAATGTATATCTTCTGTTCAAATAGTACCAACGACATACCAGAGATGAAATAGCCTTATTTCATTATTATTATTATTATTATTATTATTATTGTTTTAAGCCCACTAACAAGGGAAGTCACTGAACCGGGGAATCTCGGATCTTGCTGGAACTTTGCAGATACGTTGCGTGAGTCCAACTAGGCAGAACCGTGAAGAAAAATCTTTCGGAAATTAACTTCCCCTTCTACTAGATGAAAAATTAAGATTTACACGTTTAAATTGGCAAGCCAGTGGCGTGAGCTTCATTGGCTGAGTCAGAGGTTGCTTCCCGGCCTACGGTGTACAGTCACCGAATGAGAGGCAACAGACCCGGCATACGCTTATATCCGTATACGGAGAGTGTCCCATGCGTTGCATAATGAATGTTAACACTGGAAAAGTTATCTGTTGTCTGGAGGAAAAATATGGAAAATGTATGGAAAGGCTTCTCAGCATTCAAGAACAGGACCTGTTGGACAGTTTGGATGGTTTTGTGCCTATCTGGCTTTCTGGCGTTTGTCTCTTGTAACAAGTGTGTTAGGTATGAAATACAAACAAAATGCTGTTGAGTATTGGAAAAGCGGTAAGAGGCGTCCGCTTTCCTTTTCGTCGGTAAAATGTAAGTTTTACCGTTTAAGAAGTAAGATAGATTTATATTTGTGGGCAGAGCAAGTGAAAAGGGGCGGCACCCACCGTGACATATTGAGGAGAATAACATGTGCCTTAAAAGCCCAATTTGACATTGCCCATCAGAATAATGACGAATTATGATGTGACAATTCAGCAATGGGCTATGCTAGCTGCGCAGGACGTAAAATATACGGGGTTTAAAGCCAGCCATTCCTGGGTGCAGCACTTTAAGGATCGCTATAATATCATTTCGCGAAAAATAGCAACTGTGGTGATATCAAAGAATGCCCATCGAAAAATGGATATTATGTCGGCAGCAGAAATATTCGTAGAAGAGGTTACATCGGTTCTAGATTCTCTCGGCCCTGGAAACGTACAGTATGTACTGTAATAGTGATCAAAGAGGGTTCAATTTGGAGACTTGTTCGGGTAGGAAACTGGCTATAAAAGGGTCGAAAACGGTTTTCTCCAAAGTGCAATCAGTGGGGGCCACAACGCACAGTTATACAATAATGCCAACAGTAACAGCAGCGGGCAAGCTGCTTGGACCTCTCTTCATAACTTTGAAAGTACCAAAAGGTGTGTTTGGTAAAAGGGTGAAAGAAACTATGTTTGCACATGACAATATTTACGTTGTTCCCACAAAATCTGGCAAAATGGGATCCGCACAATTGAAGAATTGGTTTCATAATGTTTTCAAACAGCATGTACCGTCTGGCAATGTGGCACTCCTTCTGGATTCCTTTTCTGGACATAATCGTTAGAAAGTGAAGAGCGCATACGACTGATGATCATCCCTCCTGGGTCCACAGCCTATTGTCAACCATTGGATGTATACAGCTTTAGGATCTGTACAAGCTTTGACCGTAGATTTTCGAACACCGTTCGGTTATTGAATTTTGACATCAATTTGGCCCGAGAAATACAATCTTGAAAATGCAGTCTCTGACCACCAATTGTCGTCCTCTCGTTTTACTTCAATGTGACAATACACATTGTACCGAAATCAGTATCCGTCCGACAATCCCGAACGGTTTAACACCCTGTGCCATATTGTTTCGATATCAGTGCAATACAATGTAGTACTTGCACTCGCCCGTGTCTTATACGGTGAGGATGGTGTAAAAGCAGTATGTGTTTCCAACATTATTACCACGAACATCACTGTTGTCAGAACTATGTGAAATAGCTTGGTCTCTTACTCGTGTGACCATTGGTTCAGTTTACTCTGTGTTGTGTTGTAATTATATGTATTTGTGATACTTTACATTGCATGATTAATAATAAAGCACGACGTGCAATATTTTTGTAAAGATGCAGCATTAATGTCCATGCCGCAGCGAAGCTTATGAGCGCGAGTACGGGAGGGCAGTCGTTTGGAACGTGATCTTTTGAGTCACCAATCAGGAGTGAGGCACACTCCCGCTTGACCAGCGCCAACAGTTCAAAATTGTTGTTCTTACTGCCGTCTACGGTGGGTAGGAGTTAATTTCCGAAAGATTTTTCGTCACGGTTCTGCCTAGTTGGGCTCACGCAACGCATCTGCTAAGTTCCAGCAGAATCCGCGATTCCCCGGTTCAGAGACTTCCCTTGTAAAAAGCACTTATTACTAGTTCTTCAATGTTCTCTTACATTTCCTAAATCTCTTCAGCCTGGCTGATAATTTTCCTTTCTCTCCTGTGATGGAGGTTTCCGACAATTAGGTACTTTCGGTGGTGGCGACCAGGTCACAAAATTCGTAATGATCTTGGACATCAAGGACAGAAATCCCAGCGGAATCAGTCATTTTGTACTTCTTTGAGCTACAGGCCTCCAGTCTTATTAGCTTATAACTAAGGAGAAAATCCCCCGTGTGGGTGCGGGTTAGAATACACCCACGGTATGCCCTGCCTGTCGTAGGAGGCGACTAATAGGGCCGACATGGCCGAATAACTTGCCAGATTTGATTTGTTCAGACCCCCTGTGGATGGGGAGGGCAGAATTCATCCACGGTATCCCCTGCTTGTCGTAAAAGGCGACTTAGAGGGGGCCTTATAAAGGTCAATTTTGGTTTTCTGGTCCCAGCTCTGGTTTGACCAATAGAAATAAACATGCGTGCTGTTAGGGGAGGGGCCACCAGCTTGGCCATCTGGCCAGAAAGCCTAGACGGTATGCCCCATCCCGTCAGGTGGGTGCGCCATGTACCCTACAGTAGTATCCGCCTTACAACGAAGGTCCCTGCATGGCCGAATACTGGAGCTGAATAAATCCTGTGCATGCCGAGGGGGAAGTGCCTGTTCGAGGCACTGGGACCCCGGGCAATATCTGCTATGCCAGGTAGGTATTGCCTTGGCTGGGTGGCGCCCTCAGTGATAGCCCCCGTTCGGAGTGGGCAGTATTCGGGTTGGTTGGTTGGTTCTTAAGTTTAGGGGCTGCGACAACGCGGTCATGTAGCCCCGTGTACTTTGGGTGTGTGTAGAATCTGTCTGATAACCGGTGTTAATTGTGATGACTGTATTAGTGTGTGTATCTGTTTTTTAATTTTAAGTACTGCAACTTATAATTTTTCAAATAGTTCCTACTTTTGCCGCCAAGCGCCACCGTCAACGACTACTAGGTCTAATTCAGAACTTAGCTACTAGACGCCACCGCAGTCAGCGCTTGGCAACGAACGTAGAAACCTAAGAGCGTTGTTTACATTCTTAACATATCCAATTTAGCTTCACACAGGTGCAATTAGTGGAAGGATCTTTAACATGCCATAAATCTATGACATGGGACCGCCGGCTTTACTTCCCCTCCGAAGGAAGGCATACTGAGGGATTTTTAACGCTCTTAAAAAATCCGACGGCTTCGGCCGGGTTTGAACCCGCTATCTTGGGCATAGAAGCTCAGCATGCTACCAACTACGCCGCAGTATTCGGGGAGGATTTCGTCCGGGATGCGTAGTAAACGATCACGGACACCTGTACAGGGTGGCACCCTTAAAAAGCCGTCTCTGGAGTGTAGACCGAATCCCAAGGTGTATACGCCTTGGGATGAGGCATTTAATAAGAAGTTCCCTGTTGACAGGTCTCCTCGCTACCTGGTAGCTACCAGGACAGACGGGGGAGATTTTAAACAGGTAAAATCGATCCTATTTTCAGAGGAAATCGAGGGGAAATATCGCGACCTTAACGGGATTTCCAAGCTCCGGAACGGGCAGCTCCTGCTGCATACCGTTGACCAGCAGCAAACCAAAGCGTTGCTGGAATGCACGCAATTCGGCGAAATTCCCGTTAAGGTTGAGAAGCACGATACGCTGAATGAGGTCCGTGGAGTTATATTCCATCGCGACCTCATTTTAAACAGCGACGCGGAATTGCTGCGGGATCTATGGAAGCGAGGCGTCACCAGGATTAGGCGCATCACCCGGAAAATTGGAAATGATAGCGTCGATACTGGCGCTTTCATTCTCCATTTTGAGGGTGATGTAGTGCCTAAACAGGTGAAGGTCACGTCGTACCATTGCGACGTTAGACCGTACATCCCTCCACCTATGCGCTGCTACAATTGCCAGAAATTCAGTCATGTTTCTGCCAGGTGCACTGCCAAGGCGGTGTGTAGAGAGTGTGGCAAGGGGACACGTGACGGTGTGGGGTGTACGCCTCCCCCGACGTGTCCTAACTGCCAAGGAAGTCACTCGCCACGGTCGAAGCAGTGCCCTGAGTTCTGCAAGGAAGCAAAGATCCAAGAAATCAGAACATTGGATCGGCTTTCATGTCACGACGCTCGAAAGAGATACCGTGATATGACTGCACCCGAATTTCCGGTATCTTTCGCAGCTAAGGTGACGCCACCTATCACCCCTGCCACTTTCGTTCCCCGTGCTGTACCCTCGACGACGAACTACTCTGAGATCGTAAAGTCTCCCCTCGCTGTCCAAGCGAGACCTGTCAGCCCGAAGAAGGTTACACAACCTTCTTCGGCCTTTGTGAAAAAGGCGCCGGTTATACCATCTAAACTGGCGCAATCGGAGAAGAAGTCTTCCCCTGCCAACGAGGAAAAGAAGACTTCTGCGACCGGGGCTGGATCGTCATCCAGCCCACCTGATAAGACAATGATAATGGAGAGGAGGGGGACGGAGCGGCGCCGTCTCTCTCGACCTCCGGCTGATGGGATGGCTCCTTCATCTGCTGGGCCTTCCGCTCCCTCGACCATCAAGGGAGTGATGCCCGCAGAAGCCAAACCCATTAGAGTGGAGGAACTCCCCTATAGGAAAAATAAGTCACCGGCGGAGAAGAGAGGGGTGGTTCAGCGCCGTTTCTCTTCCTCTCCTGCATACAAGGCAGCTCAGCCATCTGCTGGCCATTCCGCTCCTACCATCACCAAAGGAGCGGTGCCAGCTGGAGCGGCCTTGTTTTGCAAGGACCTGACGTCTGTGGGGAAGGGACCACCTACTTCCCCGAATAGACGTCTGTGTCGGTGTAGAAAGAAGCATGCTCGGGGCGTGTCGGGGACAAGTACCCCGTCTTCGGACAGGGAGAAAGTCCCTAGACACCGCTCTCGCTCTTCTCCAAGAGCGAGACCCGTGAGGTCCGACGACGACTGCGCGCAACCCAAGAGAGCGCCCGCTCCATTTTCTTCGTCTTCGGAAGGAGATGTGGAGATTGAGGTGTGCTCTCCTGCCCCATCATCTCCATGGGGAAGGGTGGCAAACGGTCAAGCATAAGTAGAAGACCCACTTCTACTTAAGTCCACACCATGGCACTATTACAATGGAACTGTAATAGCTATTCAGTTCATCTCGCTGAGTTACGACAATTAATATCTTCGTTTTCGGCAACCATTGTCTGTCTTCAGGAATCCAGGTTTCGTCCTGGACATAAGACAACAATGCGTCACTTCAAACTCTTCTCTGGAGACCGGGTGGACGGAGCTGTGGCCGCTGGTGGCGTCTGCACTCTCGTCCACTCTAGCCTCTTTAGTGAAGAGGTGCCGTTGCGTACTCTGCTAGAGGCAGTTGCAGTTCGTACTTCGTTGCCAGTAATGGCAACAGTATGTAACGTGTACATCCCGCCTGATTCTCAGCCGGATTACGACCAGCTGGTGGATCTAGTCTCTCAGCTCCCCCCTCCTTTCCTCCTTCTGGGAGATGTTAATGCCCACAACACCATCTGGGGCTCCGCTACCACTAGCGGTAAAGGGAGAGATTTTGAGAGGCTGATCAGGCGGCTGGACCTGTGTCTGTTGAACACAGGGGAACCTACGCACTTCTCTATTGCACACGGCACTTATTCAAGTGTCGATATTACCCTGTGCAGTCGAGCGCTGGTTCCCCTGCTACAGTGGGGTGTACACGATGACCTTTGTAATAGTGACCATTTTCCAATTATCGTTACTCTTCCGAACCAGAGAGCCATCGAGTACCAAGTCAATGGCTTCTCCGTCGGGCTGATTGGCCAACTTTCACGGCACGTGCGGTGTTTGCCGAAGATACCTTTGAGAGTGTCGACGATCATACCATTCACATAACGAATGGTATTTTGGCTGCTGCTGAGGAAACAATACCTTCCTCGTCCGGCAACTCACGCCGGAAGCTTGTCCCTTGGTGGATAGCCGAGATTGCAGCAGCCAATAAAGATCGTCGACGTGCTTTCAAATGCTATCGGAGGCAAAACACTATGGCCAACCTTATCACCTTCAGAAGGATGCGTGCTAGAGCCCGATATCTGATTCGGGGAAGTAAGAAAACGACCTGGGAAAAGTATGTGTCGTCCATGACGGCGCATACTCCTTCATCTCAAGTGTGGACTAAGCTTCGTCGGATCTCCGGACTCCCAACATCACTGTCGATACCCGTAGTGTCCATCAATGGAGACATCATCACGGACCATCTCGCCATTGCCAACAGCTTTGGCTCTCACTTCTCCAATGTATCCTGCTCCGGGAGTTACGATCCTACATTTCTGACTCTGAAGCGGGAGGCAGAGACTCACCCCTTGTCCTTTGCCACTGCTGCTTCGGAGTCCTATAATGTACCATTCTCTGAATGGGAACTGCGCAGTGCGCTTGCACTGTTAAGGGATACGGCTCCTGGACCGGATAACATACATAATCAAATGTTAAAACAACTGTGCGAAGCCAGTATAAAACAACTGTTGATCCTCTTCAATCGTATATGGATTGAAGGGGAGTTTCCATCTCAATGGCGAGAGGGGATCGTGATACCGATTCCTAAGGCTGGAAAGGATCCCAAGTTTGTAAGCAGCTATAGGCCCATTTGTTTGACAAATGGCCTATGTAAGCTGCTCGAAAAGATGGTGAACCGTCGACTGGTGTGGTTCTTGGAGGATAAAGGTCTCCTGTCTGAGTACCAATGTGGATTTCGCTCTCATAGGTCCACCACTGACCATCTGGTGCGACTTGAGAGCGCCATACAGGAGGCTTTTTTCCGAAAGCAGCACCTAGTCAACGGTTTTCTTTGACCTCGAGAAAGCCTACGACACCACATGGCGCTACGGGATCCTTTCCACCCTTCACAAGTGGGGACTCCGTGGTAACTTACCGACTTTCATTGCGAATTTCATGTCCGTCCGACTCTTCCGTGTAAGGGTCGGTAGGACATTATCGCAATACTATATCCAAGAAAATGGAGTTCCTCAGGGTTCAGTGCTGAGTGTCACCTTGTTCGCGATTGCCATTAATGGCATTGTTGCCGCCGCCGGGTCCGCGGTAGTTCCATTGCTGTATGTAGACAATTTAGCTCTGCATTACAGCTCTGGAAGTATGGCAGTCGTGGAACGGCAATTGCAGCTAGCTATCAACCGGGTCGACAGGTGGGCTCACGACCGGGGTTTTCGTTTTTCAGCAACGAAAACCTCCGTCGTCCATTTTTGTCGGCTACGGAGGCTACATTTACACCCTGAACTACATCTCAGGGATGCTGCATTGCCGTTGGTTGACACTTATCGCTTCCTGGGGCTCCATTTTGACTGCAAGTTAACGTGGCAGCACCATATACGGCAATTGAAAATGACATGTCTCAGGAAACTGAACATGCTCAAGTTTCTTAGTGGCACTACGTGGGGGGCTGACCGTGCGGTGCTGCTACGGTTCTACCAAGCCCTCGTCCTGTCCCGGCTAGACTATGGTTCTGCGGCATACGGTTCAGCAAGGCCGGCAACCTTGAAAATGCTGGACAGTATCCACCATAGTGGCGTTAGCCTGGCTACCGGTGCCTTCCGGACCAGCCCGATACACAGCCTACTCGCCGAATCGGGTGTTCCACCATTAAATTATAGACGCCAACATATGCTTTTAGCATAATATGCTGCCAATGTGCGTCAAATGCCGCAACACCCGACCTATCAAGCTCTCTTCGGTACCCAAAACCACCAGGGGTACGCCAACCGGCCTCGTGCCACTCAGCCGGTTGGTATTAGACTAGATAGCTCGTGCACTGAAATAGGAGTGGCTGTAGGTCCGGACATCTAGCGAGGTGCCTCCGTGGCAAGTCCCGCGTCCGGAAATTCGGTTAGATCTTCACCAAGGTCCTAAGGTGAACACGGATGCGTCCGTTTACCGGAGGCAGTTCCACAGCATAGTTCACCAATTTCCGGACGCTGGCATTCTATACACGGATGGTTCGAAGGTGGACGAGAAAGTGGGTTGTGCTTACGTTATTGATGGTGCAAATACCAAGATCTCTTTGCCTGAGGCCTGTAGTGTGTTTACTGCGGAGCTCGTTGCCATCTATGAAGCTCTGCAGTTTGCACTACAGGATGCACGAATCCACTTTCTCGTCTGCAGGCCCGACGAGAGGGGGGGACAGGCAGGGCTGGTGCCCCGGGGCCCGACCCTCCCAGGGGGGCCCGGCGTCCTAGGAGGATGTGCAAAGCACTTATTTTTCAGGACGCGAAGAGATATTTTCCCTTGCTAATCAAGCCCTTTCGTGATACGCTTTAACGTCTCAGTACCTTTAAACATAAAATTAATTGCCCTCTTTATCTACGACTTAGAAATGACCCCGGTTCCTGACGAAGCCGCGGCAGGACTGCAGGATTTGGCTTCCCGACTGCGGTGTTATTCGTAGTCTTACTCAACAGTCAATAAAAAGGCCTGTTTGTCGTTACAGATGTTCATTCATTTAGGGGCTTGCACATTCAACTCGTGTACTTGGTAGCTAGTAGGTCTAGTATCACTGGCTGGCAATGAACTATTGGCGCTCGGTTGGGGATGGTTTGCATCAATTAGTACTGTAGATATAATTCAGTATTTGCTGACGCGTTAGTTTTACGGTTTGTTTCTGAAGGCCTCCACGTTATTGAATGAAGTTGACTGTAAAGCAGTAGTTTTCACAAATATTAATGAAGCAAACAAAATAGAAAACCAAAAAATGTGCGAATTGTGTTGACTGAAGGGGAGGCTAGTGGTTGTTGTATAATAAGTGAGGTGTATTGGCAACATTGTTGTAACTATTTGTCTTGGAGAGTAAAAACTTAGACCCTCTTAAAACCATCAACTGCTGGGTGAAAAGCGGGGTATACACTGTGCTGTGCTATGGCCTCTCTGACATGATAAATCGCATGTCGTATTCTTAGTTACCGACTGGGAATGCGTTGGCTGTCGCGACTATTACTGTAATTATTAGGGTTAAGAGTGGGGTAGGTGTCCCTGGACTTGAAATAAGGTACTGCCCCGGCATTGGTCTAGAGGGAGTGTGAAAAAACATACTCAGGATAGCCGCTGTCAACGTCCGGATTCGAACCTCCGATCTGTAGACTTGCTGTAGGCCCCAATCACGGTCATTGGTGAGCTACACCGCGGGGTCTTACTTGAAGATGTGAGAGCTTTTACTTCAATATCAGAGAGTCTTTACTATAGCCACTTGTCAATGGTCACCAAATTTTTACTCCAAAATATCCCAAAAATAATCACCCAAATGGCCTATCCTATAACTCAATAATTTGGACCTAATTTTTGCAAACTCTTCCGGAGGAGGGCCCCCGGACCCCACTCTCAGCTTCCATACCCCAAGATCCTCGGTGTGTCCACTCCCCCATAATCTTGGCCTAAATCCACCCATGATGGTCACCAGTCATAGATAGGATTCAGGATTTTTAGGAGAACCTGGCTCTAGTTTTGCTTACTGCAAAGCAATATTAAATTATAAGAAATTCACTGACTGCCAATTACAAAATATAGTTAAAATTCACAGTTTCTTCTTTTGTGAAAACAATCTACTGATAGCACATAATAACTTTAGTTAAGTATGAGTACTGTACACCTGTGGTTAATTATGAAAATATATTTTGTTTAATGTACAAAGATGTCTGTTCGCCGTTCAAGACTTACCACTGTTTAGGCTTAGACCCAAGGGCGTGACTCTTCAAGGGCAGCAAATTTTAAGAATGTCAACATAAAAACACTATATGTAAAACGTATTTAAAAATACGTCATGACGTTTTGCAAAAATCATGTTTTCATTATGAAAAGAGATTACGTCATATGTCACAGAGGCCGTAGTATTGCACAGTGTACAGTATACCCTTTCCACGACTTTTAACATGCAGTTCAGTGACCTGAACTTCCTGTTGATTAATGGGTCTTATGACGTAGCGGTGGTGATAGAATTGAGGAGAAAATGAATGTACGGGTTAAAACGATGAATCATGGAAAATAAGCATACAATCACCGACGGTGGAATTCCATCCCACCTGTTTCCGAGTTAATGGACAACAGCTTTTTTCGATGTGAGTATTTTCCCAGAGTTAAATACTGTAAAAGCCATGCAATTATTGGTCCGGTAAATGCAACTTTTTTCAAATTTGTGTACGACAAACGAGCATATTGCTTTTGCGAGTATCACCGAAGTTCTTAAGTTATTGATATCAAAGAGGATCTGCAGAACTTTAAATCTGAACATTGTGTATGCTTACAGTGCTAGATTTGTCAAACGCCAAAACAGTATAGTGAATTTTGAAAATTATTACGGTACCTAGTTTTCGATGGCTTTAATCTGATATTATTTTTTGTTAATTGAAAATAATGCAATAGTACGCGCTTGTCAGGTATAAACATTGAATTTGCAAATAACTTTGGATGCATTCATCCTCTTTCAATGTTGTAAATTTTACATACCAGCATTAACTTATTTATATTGATAGTAATTCACGTTCTACTTATGATAATAAATATAGCCTGGATTTAGTGGAATATATCATTGAAATATTATTATTATTATATATGAATTGTAGCCAATTATCATATCAGGACATTTCAATTGAACACCCGTAGGTCCCCAACAAGTTCAATTTCAAGTAGTTCCAACTTTGGCTACCAGACGCCACTGTCACTGACACCCAGCGGGGAACGATAGAGCGTTTCTAACCAAATAACCTACAAATTTTGGCTACACACTACCAATATTGTAGTGGTAGGTTCTTTTACATACCATAAATCTAAGACATGGACCCGCTGGCTTTACTTCCCCTCCGAATAAAGGCACACTGGAGGATTTTAACGCTCTTAAAAATCCGACGACTTGTATCTTGTAGTTCAGCATGCTTCAATTATTATTATTATTATTATTACTATTGCTTGCTTGTTGGCTCTTTATGCTCTTGTAATTGATTTCGTGATGAACATTTAGTGCAAATAAAAAATTTGCAAAATCAATTTCTGCAAATTTGCGAGGATTTTACAGAATTTGGTTTTAGAGGGGGGCCCGGGTGATTCCAGCCCCAGGGCCCGTCGTCGCTCTCCACGGCCCTGCTCGTGTGTACCGACTCTTTGAGTTCGTTGCAGTCAATTGCTACATGTTTCTTCAACCCCCCTTAGTGCAGCGAGTCCACGACCTACTAGCCGGGCTGTGCCACGCTGACACTCGAATCACCTTTCTGTGGCTTCCAAGCCACATGGGAATTGCGGGAAATGAGTTAGCAGATCAAGCTGCAAAAGAGGCGGTATCACTACCACCTCGACCAATGGAGGTACCCGCTAGAGATATTCGCTCTCAGTTACGCCTACAAGTTCTGGCTTTTTGGGAGAGTCAGTGGCTAGCTGACCCACTGCCCAGTAAACTGAGAGCGATCAAGGGAACTACTCGCGTGTGGCGGAGCTCCTTCCGGGCCCGGAGAGAGTCCGTCATTTTGTGTAGGCTAAGGATAGGTCATACAAGATCCACCCACTCGTACCTAATGAGAAGGGAAGACCCCCCACTTTGTACCTGTGGAGCCGTATTCACCGTGGCCCACATTTTCACCCAGTGTGTGGATCTTGCTGACTTACGAAGAAACCTTGGTTTGCAGCCGATGACGCGGTGGCTGCTGATCGCGTTATCCGCTTTATAAGTGAGAGTGGGTTAGGGCCAGAAATCTAAATTTTCCAGTGAACATTGACTCAACGACTTGTTCGTTTTTGAATGATAATGTTTTGTTTTTTCCGTAATTTTTGTTTATTTTTAAAAATTTTATTTTTTATTTAATTGTTTGTTTTTGTTTTATTAATTTTTGGTCTTTTTAAATTTAGATGTCCACCTCAAAATTTTAAATTCAATTCAAAATTTGTATTCTTTAATCTGTGTTAAGAGGGGCAGATGACCTCGTAGTTCTGCCCCTTAAAACAACAATAACTAACTAACTAAGGAGAAAATCCTCTTGGCAAGTCAGTTGTCCATTCGTAGAAGGTGCCCATAGAACCTCAGCCACCTACATTGCTTACTGGTATTGGCTGTTTCCAATCGTCAATACAGTTTGGAGTTAGGTTTCAGTTGGTAGGTTCCATCTGGGAACCATCTCGGCCCATGAATTTTTCTTAGAATATGTCTTTTGGACTTTCTCCGGATTATCCATGGTTTCTTTTCTGTTCATCAGGAGGGTCTCTGCGGCATACAAAGACTGGCCTGACAACAGTTTTGTGATGACAGATTTTGGCATTCTTTGAAATAAACAAGAAGCTTGTATATCAGTAAAGCCGGGCAAGTGGTTTATGCTCATTGGAGATTTCTCGCACTGGTCCCGTAGTTTTCAATACGCAAAAATACAAAGCTATGATTTACACAGATCGGCTCGTATCTTATTACTCTTCATGGTCAGTTTGTATTCCCGGTGCTCACACGTAACATAACATGTCATAGGAATTGGAGCGGTCGTATGTGTTGTGGAAGACTAGGAAATGTGACCTCTGGTTCACAGGCAATTGTGTTGTTGGAGGGAGGGGCCACAACTTCATTTGCTACATAGCAGGTAGAAAATGTCCAACTAGTAAATTGTTCGAAAACTTACGAACATTGTCATTACAGTGGCCGTAAAAATGAAGCCTTAAATAGAGGTTAAACATAAAATTGACAAACGTTAAACTGAAGCATATTTTACATTGTTTTATAGCTTTATAGCTGGGACCAATGAAAATGAACGTTAATTGCGGGCAAATGTTAAATTGGGATTCTACTGTATTCTCATATCAGCCTCACTCTTTATAGGCTATTACTAAAGATACGAGAAAATAGCATTTTAAAATTGATTTTGTAGCACTTTCATTTTGAAAAATATCATTTTGGAGCATTTTAAAATTTAAAAATTAACATTTTGTAGCATTTAAAAGTTCGTCACCGGGTACGATAAAACTTTAACAGGTTCAAAATAATATGCACGGAAACTAATTCAAACATGTGCAGGATTGGAAATATGGGCGTTTCTGATAAACGGCATAAGCATTTAATATAATAATGTGAATCATACATTTACTTAACTTTGGGTAAATGGATAATTAACTAAATAATAAAATGTATGTTTACTCCCTCATTATTTCCTTTTCAATGAGGGCCATGGATGAGGGGCATTGAATTTCTATTTGCTAGTGGTTTAATGGTCAAATGGCATTTCTTGAATCCAACCTCATATGATAAGTTATTAAAAGAAATGAATGGAACTTGGCAAGGAGTTAGTAGGAAAACCACACAAAAGGATTTCATAGACATCCTCAGAATTTGAACCAATTCGTCCACCGAGTCCAGGACAGCCCGGTATTGTCATTCCACCTGCCACACAGTAAACTTCATAAGACAAGCTGTTCACAGCTCACTTTATTCTAACAATTGGCACCTTGGTACTAGTGAACTAATACAACTCTCTGCCGACCCTCAATATTTGAGGCGCTGCACAACACAAGATATTGTTGATTGTATAATGAGAACATGATCTTTGGATCTTGTGAGCATAGCTCAGGTTCCCTCGTGTCTCGTCACACAACCAACCGACAGCACTTGAACTCAGTCTTGACAATAAGCCAGGCTGATGCCTTTATTTTCACAGATCTCACATTTCTGAAAAATGTATGATGTCAAGTTTCTACATTTCTGTAATACTGATATTGGGATTTTAATACTTCTAACACTCCCTTAGTAAAAATAAAAACCACACACACACAACAGGAGACTTAACACTGCTGCCAATGCAACTTGTATAGACGAATGCTGACAATCCTGTGAACTTTATTGTGCGCCTTTCATATCTTCTCCAAAGATTTAAATGATCACATCTTATCAGTCTCAAAGGTTTTCTTAAGTTAAACAGAATATGCAAACACGCAATTACTGATATACCTTTTTGCGACTCTTGACTGACAATCTGTAAAACAGTATCCGAATTCACGGAGAAATCGCCCGACGACATGTAACATAACCTATAACTCACACATGGTAGGGAATACTTTCATCATATTATACAACATTCCCCAAAGCAAAGAGAACGCCTAACAAACATTGTCTATTCATGTCACGATACGTACATTAGAGTTTTCATTTTCATTTCAAATACAAGAAATGAGGGCCGGCGCGATATAAACCTATATAAGCATAACCTTATTGCTCTATTTTTTTAAAAAGAATCTGCACAAATGATTGGAATATTCCTTTTATTAGCACAACCAAAAGAAACTATGAAATAATTTCTCCAAAATCATCGTTTTACTGGCGATAAACAGTGGATATTATGCAGCAATAACAGCACCATTTTCAAATTGATTTTTACCGTAATCACAATAATCGATGTTCGTACATATCGATTATATAGCCGATATTTTCATTGCTGGGAACTCGCAAATTTCAAAGTTGCGGCGCGAAAATGTAATAAAACATAATATTCAACATTAATCGGTAAATTCGGCACTTTTTGCATTTATCGCATTTATGGGAATGTATGTATGTCTACCCCTTATTATTCCCGTTTTTCCAACGGGGTCGGGGATGAGATGCGATGGAAGTCTTAGTGGCGATGTTTTTACGGCCGGATGCCCTTCCTGATGCCAACCTCATGAGAGGAGTTAATGAGAGATGAAATGAATGATGGTGAATTAAACTGGGCAAGGATGTGGAAGGAAGCGGCCGTGGCCTGTCAGAAGGTACCGTCCCAGCATTTGCCTGGTGTTGATAATGGGAAACCACGGAAAACCATTTCAAGGACGGCCGACAGTGGGGCTCGAACCCACGCGTCTACCGAGTCAGCAGAGAGCTTGGCCCCATGGCCTAACATTGCGCTTTAGCCAGCGTAGCCACTACTGTCGGTTATCGCATTTATGGGAATAATTCGGAAGTACCCTCAGTTATCGCACTTTGTCGCACATTCAGTTTCGCAAATTTTGGGTATATAGTTGGGTATATTAGTTACCAGGCAGTTGAAAAAAGGAAAAAAAAAGAATTTGCATTTATCGCAATTGCTATTTTCCCGTATCTCTAGCTATTACTTTAATTTCAGGATTCCAAAATAAGAGGTGCAGCTGATATGAAGGGAAGAAAGGTAAAAAAGGAAAATTAGAAAACCTTTCTGAAGGGATATTAATATCACTCTGTTTTATCAGGGTTTAACAAGTATGCCATATTTCCTCACATAATAGTCGCAGATTTTTGGCCTAATATTTGTTTTAAAAAAAAGCGGGTGCAATGATTGTGCGGGGGGGGAAAACAAGTAATCTTAAAAAAAAATGTACAGTGGAATCTCGTTAGCACGTTCTCGGTTACGACGTTTTCCCGTTTAGCGCGATGATTTTCTCAAGTCCCAGTCCCAATTCTACAAAATACATGTTGATATATCCCCTTAACACGTTCTCTATTCCCGCTTACGACTATCAAATTTCCGTTGTACTAATGTAAGCGAACCGGATTTTATTCTTATTTCATTATAAAATTCGGCTTCTGGAAAACACGACGCGATATTGCCTCATATTCTCTGATAGTTATTGACAGTGTAGATGATTTTATTGTGTTTGACGGCGTAGAAGTGGCTATAGCTATGACGCAACTCAGGTGACGTGTCTCTCTCCCGCTGCCCTTTCTCTCCTTTCTCAAGTCCCTATCCTATTAAATTCATGTTGATATATCCCCTTAATACGTTCTCTATTCCCGCTTACAACGATCAAATTTCCGTTGAACTATTTGTTAGTGAACCGTATTTTATTCTTATTTCATTATAAAATTCGGCTTCTGGAAAACACGACGCGATATTGCCTCATATTCTCTGATAGTTATTGACAGTGTAGATGATTTTATTGTGTTTGACGGCGTAGAAGTGGCTATAGCTATGACGCAACTCAGGTGACGTGTCTCTCTCCCGCTGCCCTTTCTCTCCTTTCTCAAGTCCCTATCCTACTAAATTAATGTTGATATATCCCCTTAATATGTTATCTATTCCCGCTTACAACGATCAAATTTCCGTTGAACTATTTGTTAGTGAACCGTATTTTATTCTTATTTCATTATAGAATTCGGCTTCTGGAAAACACGACGCGATATTGCCTCATATTCTCTGATAGTTATTGACAGTGTAGATGATTTTATTGTGTTTGACGGCATAGAAGTGGCTATAGCTATGACGCAACACAGGTGACGTGTCTCTCTCCCGTTGCCCTTCCATCCCTTCCCTTTGTTTATTTCTCACGTAGGCGCATTATTGTCTTCATATTCCGCACTATTGTCTTCTAGTTCTTAGTGTTCACGTCCAATTATGACCTATTTTATTGCGTGTTTCATAATGGATAAGAAGAAAGTACGGCAGATAACAAATGATGAGAAGGTGAAATACATTCGAGACGTGGACTGCAATCCTCACACGAAGCGTGTGGATATAGCGCGAAAGTGGAACATTCCTCGTCTACACTGAACACGATTCTCGGCAAAAGGAAGGAAATCGAACGTGCATTTGAAGAAGGTGTGAGCTGCAAAAGGAAACGTTTGCGAGAGGGACAGTTTCCTGAACTAGAAAGCTCTTTATTGAAGTGGTTCAAGCAAGCCCGTGCTTCAAACATAATTCGTGTGCGGTCGCCGGCAACGGAGTCGTCACTGGCGGAGCGCGAGAGCGAGAATGTCCTTGCTGATCAAATATAAAGAAAGACCCTGTATTATATGTGTTTGGAAACGGATGGGGAACATTTTCAGCATCTACTGTAAATCATGGCCAGTAAAACTGCATGTTAGGCTACTGATTTTAAGCACCGTATTCTGCCGTAGGCCTACATATGTGTGCGTGGTCGCCGGCAACTGAGCCGTCACTGGCGGTGCGCGAGAGCGAGAATGTCCTTGCTGATCAAATATAAAGAAAGACCCTGTATTATATGTGTTTGGAAACGGATGGGGAACATTTTCAGCATCTACTGTAAATCATGGCCAGTAAAACTGCATGTTAGGCTACTGATTTTAAGCACCGTATTCTGCCGTAGGCCTACATATGCGTGCGCGGTCGCCGGCAACTGAGCCGTCACTGGCGTTGCGCGAGAGCGAGAATGTCCTTGCTAAGCAGAAATAAAGACCCTGTATTATACTGTAGTGTAGAGGTACAGTAATTCATTTTTATGTTATTTATTCCGTGTAAGTTACTGATAACCTATGTTTATGTCGTGACTGTAGTAGTGCATATAATCACTTACTAAGGTCGGCGATTTAACGTCCATATATACACCGCGTTCTTTCTTATACGTTGTAAATGCAGTATGGCGTTTTTCGGTAGTACGTTTTCCCGCATATGACGTCCAAATTTTTCAGTCCCTTGAAAAACGTACTAACGAGATTCCACTGTATTTGAATAACTATTTACTACACCTATAAAATAAAAATAGGTTATCTTCATCCATCTTCTTGCCGATCTGAAAAAAAATGCCGTGATTACGTTATCGATTTTTGTTGAAAATTTTATATTGCAACTGTTATGGTGGATTGTTCAAATTTAGAGAACTTAACAGATCTAATCATCTGCATCGGAAGAATTTTCACTCTCCTCGCTGCTCCCCGAAAGCGTTTGGTCGTCGTCTTGCTCCACGTCACTCTGCCATCATTTGTCGTCCTCAGTGCCATCTAAAGCGTTCGAAATTCCGGTCTTCTTGGAGCTCTTCACAACTGTTTCAAGTGGAATGAGATCCCAGCTCCTAACAACCCACGTGCAAATGCATTCCAAGGACGGCGGCTTAAATTTTCCTGTGGGCGTCACCTCGTGGTTGTCACTGATCATCCATTCATTGTAAAACCGGCGCAGATTGTCCTTAAAAGGTTTATTCAAACAAAGGCCCAATGGCTGAAGGATGGAAGTCGATCCGCCTGCTGAGTATTGGTGTTGTTTAGGATTTCTTTCACCTCATTCTCAAGGTGAGCTCTGAAACTGTCCATTACTAGCATCGCTTGTTTTAGCAGCGCACCTGGTCGTTTGTTCCACACAGTCTTCACCCAGTCCACCATGAGTTCCTGGTCCATCCAACCTTTATGTTGCACGCGCACGTGAATGTCACGTGGAAATTTCACGCCCTTCGGCATCGTCTTTCTTTTAAAAATTACGTAAGGCGGCAACTTTCTCCCGTCTGCGGTATCTGCGAGCATAACCGTGCAGCGAAGTTTCTCGTGTGTTGTTTTAAGTGGTATGCTCGCAGCACTTTTCTCTGCAATTCTCCTACTGCGAGGCACATCAAAAGAAAACTGGCGTCTGGTCAGCATTTCCAATTTGCAACAGAAGAAATGGAATTTCCTGGCGCTGATGGATAACAAACCGTTGGAACTCGATCACTTGTCCGTGTAGTCTGACGGCAACTTCTGACAAACACTCGTCCCCCTCCGCACAGATAGGCCTTCTCGTCGCATAAACCTCATTACCCAGCCACGACTAGCTTTGAACTGGGTTTCGTGACGATGTGCTGCTTCACGCCCCTTCATTTGAAGCATATCGTACATAACACTGCAACCGTTGTTGCGCACTTCTCTAACATACTCCAGCACTTTCTTATCAAGTTCGGGAAGTTTTCCAGATTTTGGCCCTTGAAATGCACGTTTGTGCGGGTTAGTGTTTTTCAACTTATTTTTAAGTTGCCGCCAGTCCCGAACTAATTTTTCGTTAACTGTGAATTCACGTTCTGCAGCTCGGTTCCCGTGTGTTTCAGCGTACGTTATCACTTTTAATTTAAAGTTCGCCGTATAATTATTATACCTATTGCCCATTGCGAACACCTATAATAAACACAACTGAAAAGCTGAAAAAAAAAGCACACACTGGTCCTCGTTACAAGAGTCCGCGAAAGTGTCTGACAAGGTACAGCTGTATTTCGAAATAAAGAATTCAAGAATGTGGCTGAAGCAATATCAAATGACCACCGGCGAGCTCCGGTTACACAAGACATTATTGTCAATTATTCAGTCGAGTATTAGCCATTGTTTCCCGTCATAGTGTTCTAATATTACCGCCTGACATCCAATACCACTCAACAATGCAAAAATAGGCCAGCAATATCGCCACAGTGTAAAATAATATTCTTTTACCAAACTTATGTTAAGTGATTATTTCTGTAATATTATTTTCAACAGGGTCGGGGATGGGATGTTCTTTGTTTGAAATACACCAGAGTGTAGACGCGTGCGTACGCCAGCTACCTGCCGCATGGCGTTAGTCATAGGCCTACGCACCAAAGGAAAGAGAGACTTCTTTCTTCAAACAAGGTCACGGCTGGTTAGCAATAGAGCTCACGTACGATAGAAATACGGCAGGGTGTGTAACGGACTGGCGCGCAAATACAAATGTGCTATGCGCTGAGTACTTCATGAAATGTTATGAACCAAATTTTCATTTGAAAGGTAGGGTGCGACGAATATGCGAGGAAATTTTATAAACCAAATTTTCATTCGAAAGGTAGGGGTGCAATGATTCCGCGCAGGTGACGATTATGAGGAAATACGGTAGTTTGTAATGATCTAGTATTACAGTGAGTACCGGTATATAACGATATCTGCACCTACAAACTGATCGCATTAACACATTGCTGACTGGGTGTTCATCACACAGCTCAACCCCTGTGCCCGGCCATTTTCTGAGTAACTTATTGCTACAGCGCATGCACATAAACGAATGACATTACAGTACAACTTCACTTATGCGATTTCCAGGGGACCAAAGGAAAAAAACGCGTAAATGAAAGTCTGTAAATAAAAACTGCAAAATGTATGTGACAATATGGGTTATACAGGGACTTTGTTTTATATGTGACGGGGACCCTTGATCGCCCCCGCCGTGAGCCGGTCTCCCGTCAGGCACTTTGCCGTAATGCGCTTGATGGCGCCACAAGTTTCCCTCCTTTGCAGTCTGCTGAGAGCTTTAACAGTGTGGGGTTCAGTTTAGTCAATTGTTCACGTGTTTAGTGCTCAGTGTGATGTTCCAATGCGATTTTCATTACGTGAACGTGTGTAAATACCTTCATAAAGTACAGGAAATCTTTCGTGAAAATGAGCTTAAAGACTATATTACAGCTGAAATACAGTCAATCGGTGCTGAGGAACTTCAGAACGTAAATGACAATTTCATAAAGAGGTGCCAGCGATGTGTAGCAGTGAATGGCGAACATTTTCAGAACTATAGGTGACTCAGTGCTGCGCGAGCTACGCATTACGGCAAAGTGCCTGGCGGGAGACAGGCTTGCAGCGCGGGCGAGTGATGGTCCCCGTTAAGAAGTGAACAACAAGAAATAATAATACGATTGTTTAACTATAATCGGCAATATGTCAATATCGGCTGCCTTGGGTACAATTGTGGTTAAGGTGGACAGAGCAATCCCCAATTTCTTAGGGATTTCAGTGCGTTTCATGTTGCCACTTTCCTTCACTACATTCAAAATGCGTAATTTTTCAGCAATCGTAATGCACTTCCTCTTCCTTTCACCCATGTTCACTACAATCAAGGTTAACCACAACTAAAGCACCAAACAAGGCAGAACAATGAGTGAAGCAAGTGGTGTTGTATTTCGCAACACACACAACTCCGGCTGAACATAGCTTCAAGGTCGCTCTCTCCACCACATAGCCCCGCGCGAGGGATGGTTTCCGAGAAACTTACAGTGCGTGTCATAAGTTTCTGGCTCCAATATTTTTAGAGATTAACCTCACACAACTCGATTGGAACGCAAGAAAGCTGATGGATTGAAATCCGGTCTGGCCATAGGAAACAACATTTTTAGAGATTTTAAGTAGGGAAACCGTTGTAAACATATAAACAACGCATTTTTCTCTCGGGGACGTAAGATATGATCGTATAAGCGTGATAAACGAATAAATGTAAAACGTATATCGGAAATAAATTAACATGGAAAGTATAGGGATTTTGCCGGGACCAAGAAAAAAAATTGTGTATAAGTGTAGAAAACGTATAAGTGTCAATCGTATAAAAGAAGTTTTACTGTAGCTTCACTAACCTTGTACTGATTGTGGTGAAATTTTCTGGAGGGCTATTGTACGAGTCCTAATAATGTTTCTTGGTATCGGCTTCGGTGGCGTAGTTGGTTTCTATGCCCAAGATCGCGGGTTCAAACCAGGCTGAAGTCGTCGGATTTTTTTAAGAGCGTTAAAAATCCCTCAGTATGCCTTCCTTCGGAGGGGAAGTAAAGCCGGCGATCCCATGTCATAGATTTATGGCGTGTTAAAGAACCTTCCACTAATTACACATGTGAAATGAAATCCACAGCCTGCTTCCAGTCTCCGACCGGGTCAGGAATGGAATGAATGAAGCCCCCATCTAGCGGCGAGGATATGAACTGTGCCGGCCGCCGAGGTCTGACGCACTCCTCTGGGGCAATGATTAAATGAATGACAAATGAAATGATACTGGAGAGTGTTGCTGGAATGAAATTTTTGACAGGGAAAACCGGAGTACCTGGAGAAAAACCTGTCTGCCTCCGTTTTGTCCAGCACAGATTTCACATGGAGTGACCGGGATTTGAACCACGGACCCAGCGGTGAGAGGCCGGCGTGCTGCCGCCTAAGCCATACATGTGTAAAGCTAAATTAGGTTAAAAATGTAAACAACGTTCGGGTTCCTACGTTCATCGCCAGGAGCCGACTGCGGTGGCATCTAGTAGCCAAGTTCCGAACTAGTAGTCATTGACGGTGGAGTTTGGCGGCAAAAAGAGGAACTACTTGAAAAATTCAAAGTCTGCAGTCCTTACATGAATTAAGAAACAGATAACACACACACTAATACAGTCATCACAATTAACACCGGTTATCAAACAGATTCTGCACACACACAAAGTACACGGGGCTACATGACCGCATTGTTGCAGCCCCTTAACTGAGGAACCAACCAACCAATGTTCCTTGGTGTGGTTGGTTGTGTAGCAATTACCTCTCTGAAGGGGCTCACAGCAACGTTCGCTAATGTACCTTGTTTCACATGGTTTGCCCTTGCTGGAACACACTGCACACTCTTGTTCGATTCTTTTTCACTCCTGTAGCTGGAATTTCAACTAGAAGATGGTCCCTAATCTGCCCTGAAAGCCTCCCAGGTGGGTCCTTACTTGGGGCCCTCTTGGACAGGTTCAACGTAGTGATTGGTTGAGGATCAGAAACAACTCGATTTTCAGTCAACCAGGCCCTGGCCACTCCCATGAGAAATTGCTTGTACCTCAGCTTTTTCTGAATGTTTACGGCACATTACAGCCTAAATGCATTAAACCTTTAAGGAGTATTGACGTTCTGGAATGTCACTATTTCACAACTTTTAAGGAGTAAGAATATCGACGAAATCGGGACCAAAATTAGTAAAGAAGATTTTTTTTAAATTTATGACAGTGCTAATTAAATATACAGTTTACATACCAAAAACATGTTTTAGGCTCAAAATACCCTAAAATACGTTTCAGAACTTACAAATCCAACATGGCAGCTGTGCGGAATATTTTTACTGGCATTCTATATCTCCGAAACCATTACTGATATCCCCCTGAAATGTGTACGGTGATAAAGGGCACTATTAGAAGTTCACCTATGTAACCTTCAAGAGTAAGTACGGAACGAACATGGCGGCCATGCGAATTTGAAACATTTAAGTAGACTTATTGATGTCTGTGAAAGCATGCCTGAACTCTTTCATGTGGTTTGCCATGGCGGAAAATTTGTTGTACTTAATTGCACTATAATGCTCGCCATATCTTGTTGCCATTTGAATTCAGTAGGCCATGTTCATAATGTCAACATTAATCTCTGGATTTTCCGCCAACACAAAAAAAAATCTTCCTTTCTCTACTAGAAAGCGCTATAGTGTTAAGGCCTTGACTATCATAGCGCTCCAAAGACAGGGTTGGCAAAAGAGCAGTTTAAAAAAAAATCATTAAAACTTTTTTTTTTTAAACAGTTTAAAAAAAAACGGAACATGTTTTAAACAGTGTAATAAAATGCTGTATTTTAATACTTAAATATAAATATTTTAGATATCATCTTGACCAGAGTTGTATGGTAAGTAATAAACCAATGTTTACAACTGAAACTCAGCCAGTGGGGAAATTTAGTTACCAGCTGGGATTTTTGGCTGCCATGTTTGAAGTTTTGTCACTGACAATGCTGCCAATATGGGGAAAATGAGGGATGAATTGGCAGAAAAAGATATCAAAGAAGTGATAACTTATGGTTGTTCAGCTCACCTGCTTAATATGTTAGCACATGACTTGGAGGTGGTTGGCATTACAGAACATGTTAAACAAATTATTAAATACCAGTACTTCTGGAACACTCACTTTGCAGCAGCCAAGTACAAACAGGCTGGCGGAACAGCTCTTGCTCTTCCTACGGATGTACGCTGGAATTCTTTAGCTGACTCTATAGAGTCCTATTTGGGTAACTGGCATATTATTGTTAAATTCTGCACTAAAAATCGAAGTGCCATTGAACCAATTTTAAGTGCAAAGGTAAATGATATCAATATGAAACAAAATGTTAAATTCTATCTCATCAGTCTTATTAGATAAGATGCAGCGTGATGACTGTACCATTGGGGAAGCAGTAGAGGTTTGCTCAATTTTTTCAAAAATGAAAACAATCCCAATGACTTAAAGAAATTCATGAAACGATTTAACACCGCTGTAACTGATACCCATCTCCTTGCCAATCTCATGGATCCGTTTGGTCCTGCAATTTACTTCATCAGCTGGGATAGAACTTCTTTTCTCCACTTTTGGGTTTGTGCATAGCAAAGTCAGGAATAGGTTAGGGACTGAGAAGGCTGCCAAACTAGTTTGCGTTTTTCGTGAACTCAACAAGAAACCTGTTGAATAAAGACAAAGTGGCAGTGACATTTGGATTTATAATATTTTAAATACAGTACACCCCTATATTTACTGATGGATGTTCGCTTGCAAAAAATTTTAACAAGGACATCAAATCCATTACAAAATCACTCTATAAACTTTATATTATTACGTAAAACCTTCAGTAGAAGGGAGAGAAAATGATTAATTAAAAATACGAAAATAAAATAAAAAATCTTCTAAAGAAACATTTTAGACGGTTGTTTGAAGCATTGAGTTTAAAACTAATTTTAAACAATGTGCGTGGTTTTAAACAGTTTTAAACATGCTGTTTAAGACATGTTGTTTTAAACATGCCAACCCTGTCCAAAGATCAACAAAATTCGATATGCAAGCTGCCCTCTGGGCGTCAAATAACAAAAGCTTGCCCCCAAGGACATCCAATATTATTATTATAGTACAGTTTTGTGTTTCGTTTCCATTTTTGGCTGTCTTTGTTTGTACACCTTTTAATAATAATTTTATTAATGCAGCCAATGGCCATGTACTTTTCTTTTCAGGACGGGTCAGGGAAGGGATATTGGAAGGAAATCGGCCGTGGACCTATTGAAAGGAACCGTCCCAGCATTTGCCTGGTGGTGAAAATGGGAAACCACGAAAACCATTTTCAGGATGGCCGAGGTGGGAATCGAACCCACGCTCTCCCAATGCCAGCGAGGCACGAGGTAGCGCTTTGGCGCTCTCGGCCACCGCGGCCGGTATTTGTACACCTTTTAAAAATCAAATCAAAGGAAATATGTGCATTTAAAGATTAAGTTAATTATTCATACTGCGCTAAATATGCATTTGTATGTAGGCTACTGTATAACACTATTTGACCCTCAACTGTGTAATAGACAACTGTCACTGTTCACACCACATTGCATGGTATCTTTCACATTCCTCTCCGCACCATTTCCTGTTCATGCACACTTTGTAGTGGAACCCATGAGCCGCGAATCGGGTCGCAATGCGAGATAGTTCATCCTGTCAGGCTTAACTGCACTTAACATTTGAAATCTGTACAAACTGAATGTAAGATCTACTATACAACACACTATTAAACTAAGCTTCAGAATATCGTCAATTAAAATATGACCTTAAAAGATAATCATCATCTTGCACAGTTTCCAGCCACTGGCCGGGTCTGTTTGGATCACAAGCCTCTCCAACGTCTTGTGTCTTCCCACCATCTCTCAGCCTCCACCCTTGTCCAGTCTTCTCCTCTCTTCTTCACGCTTTCTTCCACCCCCTTCAGCCACCTGTCTCTCGTCTCTTTCCTTCCCACTTTGTCTCGTGTATCCTCCTGGGTATCCTCTTCTCCTCCATTCGTTTTACATGTCCATACCATCTAAGTCTAGATTTCTCCATACCATCCTGTAATGGTTCCTCCTTCATTAATTCTCTGGTCCTCTCATTTCTTATACTGTCCATCTTTGTAGCTCCATTACTGCTTCTCACTGGCCTGTATTTTGCTCTTCTTCCTTCCTTTCATAACCCAGGTCTCAGAGGCATATGTCAGGATAGGGACGTAGTACGTCCGATATATGATCTTTTTGCTGTTCTGAGGGACATCCTTGCTCCATAACATGCTTCTCACACTCATCCGAAATGCTTCTGCCTGCCTCCCCCGCTCATTTATTTCTCTATCGTTTCTTCCATTATCTTGTATCAGGCTTCCCAGATACTTGAAACTCTCCACTTTCTTCAGCTGTTCCCCACCAATTGTTATTCCCGTTGTGGTTCTTTCCTTCTTCCTTGTTTGATCACCATCTCACTCTTATTTATGCTAAATTTCATCCCATATCCTTGTATTATTCCTTCCCACACGTCCAACTGTTCCTGTACCTCCTCCTCCTTGTTTCCCCAAATCATCAAATCATCTGCAAACACCATTGCTTTCATCTTTCCGTCCCCAATTACTTGTGCCACTCGGGTCATTATGTCTTCCATCACCACAATGAAAAGTAACGGTGACAGTGCACTTCCTTGTTTCAGGCCGTTTCTCTGTTCCAACCAGTCTGATCTCTCCTCCCACTTTCACACAGCTCACGCTTCCCTTGTACATCTCCTTTATCCTCTTTATAGTCCATTTCTCTACTCCTCTATCCTCCAGGGACTTCCATACTTTGTTTCTGCATACACTGTCATATGCTTTCTCAATGTCCAGGAAGGCCATCAGTAGATCTGTTCCATACTCATAGTGCTGTTCTTGTAACTGCCTTACAGCAAAAATCAAATCCACTGTGGATCTTCCTGTTCTGAAGCCATGTTGTTCTTCCCTCATCCCTCCTTCTATCCTTGTCCTAATTCTCTTTTCCAAAACTTTCTCGAAGATCTTTACACAATGACTCATCAGTGTTATTCCCCGATAGTTTCTGCAATCTGTTCTACTATCTTTCTTGAAGATCGGGACAATGATTCCTTTTTTCCAGTCCTCTGGGGTCTTCCTTTCCTTCCATGCTGTCCTCATCACTCGGTACAGCCACTGTATCCCCACCTCTCCTGCTGCTCTCACCATCTCCACACTCAACTCATCCACACCCGGTGCCGTCCCTCCTTTCATCTTGTTCACTGCATCTTCCACGTCTTTCCATGTTAAAAGATAATATTTTGATAAAATTGTGTCACTGCGTCTACTGCCAACAGACGATACCATTCGACATGTTGCCAACACAAAATATTGATATAAAATGTGTATAAAGAAAATTAATATCAATAGCCTAAATTAAACCTATTCAATATATATGCACAAAAGGCGACCAACCAAGTAAGAGAAGAAATTGCCACAGGAGTGAATATTCATGGCGATAAAGTTGACATGATAAGGTTTGCTGATGACATAGCGCTAATTGCAGAAAGTGAAGAAGACTTAACAAAAGATCCTGAGCAAGATGGACAAAATAATGGAGGAAGAATTTAATATGCGAATAATACAAACAAAAATTTTGGTCTGCCGTAGAAATGGCGAAAATCAGACATCAAATAGAGTTAAGAAATGAAAAGATACAAGAAGTGAACGAGTTTAATTATCTGGGAAGTAAAATAACGAATGATGGAAGAAGCAGCAGAGAGATATTAAGTAGGATTGCCCAAGCCAAGAATGCTTTCTATAAAAAGAAGAACCTATTGACTGCAAGGAACATAAGTCTTGATGTGAGGAAACAAAGGTTGAAGTCCTATGTATGGAGCGTCGCGCTATGTGGCAGCGAATCTTGGACAATAGGAGAGAGAGAAGAAAAGACTACTAGCATTTGAAACCTGGTGCTACAGATGGATTATGAAAATCAGCTGGAAAGAAATGGTCACAAATGAGGAAGTCTTTAGAAGAGTGGGAGAGAGAAGATGCTTCCTTAAATATTTAAAAAGAAGAAGGAATCACCTCGTGGGCCACATACTGCAACACAATGGGCTGATTAAGCTTATAATCGAGGGAACAGTAGACGGCAAGAATTGTAGAGGAAGGCCCAGACTGGAGTACATGAGTCAATTACTGCAAGATATGGGTTGTGACTCATACTGTAAACTGAAGAGGAAGACTGAGACGGGAAGAATGGCGAGCTGCTGCAAACCAGCCTCACGGCTGTTAACCACAGAGAAAGAGGGGGGGGGGGGGGGGGGCTCATATTAATGTTGGTTACAAGGGAAAGGTGGATCAAAACCAGTGTGATATTTGATCTCAACAGAGATATTAGGACAAATTTTTAGTGTATGCCAAGATGTTATGCAGCAAAGTAGACATTTATGTGTTTTGTAGAAGACATGCATGGAGTACCTAGGGAAATAGGGCAGAGCATCCTTAGGATTGTGATATTAGGGAAGACTGTTTCAGGCAATAGAAAGTATTCATGTTGAAAATCAGGATGCATTCAGAGTTGATAGTAGAACGTTCTTAGTTAAACGAGTGAGAGAAGGCTCTAATCTCTCTCAATTACTGTTTTATCATAAGGAACATTTACTGAAGGGCATGGTAGGTTGTTACGTGGGATTCAGTTGTGGAAATCATGCCCATTGTCTGGCCTGTAAGGGTAATAATGACAGATGCTTTCAGGATAATATAAGAACAAAAATGCTGGGAGTATGCTGTAAAAATACACATTTCATACATGGAGATGTTGTTAGTAGAGAAGAAATGCCAAATAGGAATTTAATTGAAGAGGATGAGCCATTCTAAATAATGGGGTGTTATAAATAGAGTCAAGATGTACCAAATTTAGTTCTTACTATCATTTTAGAGGGTGGGCAAACATAGACAGTTGATTTTTTTTCATCTTCTTTAATCCACCTCATCATCATCATCATCATCATCATCATCATCATCTTGCTCAGTTTCCAGCCACTGGCCGGGTCTGTTTGGATCACAAGCCTCTCCAACGTCTTCTGTCTTCCCACCATCTCTCAGCCTCCACCCTTGTCCAGTCTTCTCCTCTCTTCTTCACGCTTTCTTCCACCCCCTTCAGCCACCTGTCTCTCGTCTCTTTCCTTCCCACTTTGTCTCGTGTATCCTCCTGGGTATCCTCTTCTCCTCCATTCGTTTTACATGTCCATACCATCTAAGTCTAGATTTCTCCATACCATCCTGTAATGGTTCCTCCTTCATTAATTCTCTGGTCCTCTCATTTCTTATACTGTCCATCTTTGTAGCTCCATTACTGCTTCTCACTGGCCTGTATTTTGCTCTTCTTCCTTCCTTTCATAACCCAGGTCTCCGAGGCATATGTCAGGATAGGGACGTAGTACGTCCGATATATGATCTTTTTGCTGTTCTGAGGGACATCCTTGCTCCACAACATGCTTCTCACACTCCTCCGGAATGCTTCTGCCTGTCTCCCCCACTCATTAATTTCTCTGTCGTTTCTTCCATTATCTTGTATCAGGCTTCCCAGATACTTGAAACTCTCCACTTTCTTCAGCTGTTCCCCACATATTGTTATTCCCGTTGTGGTTCCTTCCTTCTTCCTTGTTATGATCACCATCTCACTCTTATTTATGCTAAATTTCATCCCATATCCTAGTATTATTCCTTCCCACACGTCCAACTGTTCCTGTACCTCCTCCTCTTTGTTTCTCCAAATCCTCAAATCATCTGCAAACACCATTGCTTTCATCTTTCCTTCCCCAATTACTTGTCCCACTCGGGTCATTATGTCATCCATCACCACAATGGAAAGTAACGATGACAGTGCACTTCCATGTTTCAGGCCGTTTCTCTGTTCCAACCAGTCCGATCTCTCTCCTCCCACTTTCACACAGCTCACGCTTCCCTTGTACATCTCCTATATCCTCCTTATAGTCCATTTTTCTACTTCTCTATCCTCCAGGGACTTCCATACTTTGTTTCTGCATACACTGTCATATGCTTTCTCAATGTCCAGGAAGGCCATCAATAGATCTGTTCCATACTCATATTTGGCGTAGTCGGTAGCATGCTGAGCTTCTATGCCCAAGATAGCGGGTTCAAACCCGGCCAAAGCCGTTGGATTTTTTAAGAGCGTTAAAAATCCCTCCATGGCATGTTAAAGAACCTTCACCTGTGTGAAGCTAAATTGGATAGGTTAAGAATGTAAACAACGCTCTTAGGGTTCTACGTTCGTTGCTAAGAGCTGACTGCGGTGGCGACTTGTAGCTAAGTTCAGAACCTGGCGGAGTAGTCGTAGACGGTGGCGCTTGGCGGAAAAAGTAGGAACTAGGTGAAAAATTCTAAGTTTCAGTCTGTACTTAAATTAAAAAACAGATAACACACACTAATACAGTCATCACAATTAACACCGGTTATCAGACAGATTCTACACACACCCAAAGTACACAGGGCTACATGACCGCATTGTCGCAGCCCCTAAACTTAAGAACCAACCATCCATACTCATAGTGCTGTTCTTGTAACTGCCTTACAGCAAAAATCAAATCCACTGTGGTCCTTCCTGCTCTGAAGCCATGTTCTTCCCGCATCCCTCCTTCTATCCTTGTCCTAATTCTCCTTTTCAAAGCTTTCTCAAACATCTTTGCACAATGGCTCATCAGTGTTATTCCCCGATAGTTTCTGCATTCTGTTCTACTACCTTTCTTGAAGATCGGGACAATTATTCCCTTTTTCCAGTCCTCTGGGATCTTCCTTTCCTTCCATGCTGTCTTCATCACTCGGTACAACCATTGTATCCCCACCTCTCCTGCTGCTCTCACCATCTCCACACTCAACTCATCCACACCCAGTGCCTTCCCTCCTTTCATCTTCCTCACTGCATCTTGCACTTCTTTCCATGTTAAGTCCTTTTCTGTTGGCAGTTCATCTTCCTCTTCCCCGATTTCTTCCTCCTCGCCGTGGTTTCCATTTGGGTTCAGGAGTTCTTCAAAATATTCTTTCCACATTTTCTTCAGTACTTCCCTATTTTCTATCTCTTGTCCCCTTTTGTTCACCATTCTAACATAATCCGTAGGATCCTTCCGCCTCGATTTTTTACCATCCCATACAGGACCTTTTTTGTATCTTCACTATCCCCATCATCTTTGTCCACTTTTCTATCCACTCAGCCACTACTCTCTTTGCCTCCTTCTTTCTTCCTGGTACTCTTCCCTTGTCTCTACCGTCCTATTTTGATACCACCTCCTAAAGGCCCTATTCTTTTCCCTTACTATATCTTTTGTCTTCTCATTCCACCATGGTGTTTCCTTCCACCTCTTCTTACTACTTGTCCTCCCACATACAGCTTCTGCTGCACTTACTAGTGTCTTCTTAAATCTAGCCCATTCCTCTTCCACCCCTCTTTCTTTATCTGTTGGAATTCCTTCCTTTACCATTTTGAGGTACTCGACCCTTCTATCTCCTTTCAGTTTCCATATCCTTGTACGTCTTTCTTGGTTCTCAGTCCCTTTCTTCTCCTTAGTCCCTCTCAGGTTCATTACCAGCAATCGATGGTCGCTATCCAGATTCTCCAATGGTATAACCTTGATGTCCGTGATGTTTTTATTTTATTCTTTCTCATACAGTATATAGTCGACCACCGACTTCCTGGTCAAGTCATCACTGTACCATGTGATTGTGTGGCTCTCTTTTCTTGAACCAGGAGTTCCTAACTAGCAGGCTGTTCCTTTGGCAGAAGTCCAACAGTCTCTTTCCTTCCTCATTTCTTCTGCTCCAACCCTCTGGACCAAGCACACTCTCATACCCTTGTCTTTCTCTTCCTTCCTTTAATCCACCTAAACATGGTAATTGTAATTTGATACATTAATTCTGTATTTAGTTGGCTTGTTGGAGCAGGCCTAATGGAGTCATATTTTCTTTTGCAGATTGTTGTAAAAGAAGAGATGCGTAGAAAGCACATGGCGGAGCATGAGCGCCGTTTGGCTGAAATGAGAAAGGTGGAGAGAGATCGTGAGAGGATACGTGCTCAGCAGCGTCAGAGGCGTACCGGTGAGAGGGACAAGAGAAGACGACGCTCGGGTAGCGGTAGTCCCAAGAAATAGTATGACCCCATATTAGTTGCAACCAGAGGCCTATGACGGCTTGTACTTGGA
Organism: Meconema thalassinum; assembly: GCA_946902985.2. Lineage (NCBI taxonomy): Eukaryota > Metazoa > Arthropoda > Insecta > Orthoptera > Tettigoniidae > Meconema > Meconema thalassinum. The sequence goes on from OX336393.1 coordinate 88,360,055, forward strand.
GAGTCATCGAAGTCTTTGGTGGAATTAAAATCCTCCTCCCTCGTCGTGGTGTGCGGTGTGGGGGAAGATTACCACCCCAAATCTGTCAGCGAGCGAATCACATGTGATCAGCCGCTTTCAGTAAATGGTCGGTTCTTATTTGAATTTTCATTTAGTCATAGCCAATTACTGTATATACAATAATTTTTTATTCTCTGAAATTACTTTTATAAAATTTATTAGATTTTTATTTTACCGTTAGTCCCGATTTTCTAATTGCTGCGTATGGACAGTCTTAACTTCTTTATTTATTACTTTGATGCGAGTTGTTGTTGGGGTAGAAGTGTTGATACACTGGTATACACTGACACACATACAATCACACATACTATTGCATGCATTTGATTGTCGTTACTTGTTGAACCTCGAAGCACCTAGTCCCTCATCCCTTTCTCTCTTGCAGGAGTTAAAGCCTTTTCTTTCCAGGTACAGCGGAAGTAGAGAGTTTTGTGTTGTGATGTCCAGCTGATTGCTCTTTATCTCATCAGGCAAGACGTGAGGCCCCATTGCCAGGGCTTTGGGGGGATCGAAACGGGGCGCCAATACTGCAGAATGAATTTGTAAATCAGGTGTAAGTCACGAGTGAAGAAGTTCCCGAGAAGAAATCTCCAGTCTTGGACTGAAGTTATCCTATACCTATTTTAGGATATATCCTTTGAGAAACAATGCAACAGTTTGATTACCACATGCAGATAATTGCTACAACTTATGAACTGAACTGTGCATCATGTGGTGTGTTGCAAGTGAAAATGTTGTGCTGTTAAGACCTCGCACTCGTATGGTTTTTCTCTCATCATTCTGAATCCAGTCAGACTTCTAAAGAGTGCAATGCAGTTGTCAGTAGAACTAAACTGGTGAGCAAGTTGTGGAAGACAATGGAGTGTTCCGTGCACAACACATCAAGTATATGCTATTGTTCAGCAAATTGGAGAATCTATCTTTGTCTGGATGCATATGAACTGCCATGGTGTTGTTATGTAAATCTGTTCACTTCTGACCTTGAATATTTGATACAGAATAAAAGTTGGACTGAGGTTTTATGCTTGTTTTAATGCTCAGAACAGGTGTGTATTATACATTCATGAGGCTGTAACATGTAGCGCAATAAATTCTTAATAATTTCTGAGAAGCAGTCTTGTGTAATTCCTGTGAGTATAATAGTGAACTCCCTAGACTCCTCTCTCCTGTCGTGAAGATGAAGGTTTCAGTTGTGCTTGAGCTCTGCTGCATCCTCATTGTCTGGGTAACTGGGCAAGGGGCTGCGGAATTTATCAACATGACCAGCACTGAAGGTGGGGATACATTTGTCATTCCCAGACCTATCCTGCAGCAACTTTGCCCAAGGGGCCTTCGCATTTGGATATCAGGTTAGTAGCAGTAGATGGTTTGATATCTGTTCTAAGGAGCGTAGAATTAACAAAATGGACTGTATAGTGCAGGTGAACCAGATTCAGTTAATCCATTTCTGCCATAAATTTCAGATTTTTATTTTCAGAAATTCTGATTTTCCTGCAGTATTCCTACCTCAGATTATATTTATGTTATGTATCGCCACTCAAACTATTTTCATTGCATGATAAAGTTGATCTATATCCTCAACAAAACATTTTTCAAGAAAAACTGCAAATTTGTTGGGAAAGTGAGAAAAGCGTAGAAACTGAACTGATAGAAAGGGATTTGTATCTGATACTCACTAATTTGGAGGAATCACGTTGGTGGGTTTTTTTTTTTTTTTTTTTTTTTAATGTACATAATTAATGCCCTCTTGATTATCTTTTGCCTAAAAGAACTTAGAAATTCTGGAAATCTGTTACATTGTTCTGGTCGACACTGTGAGTAATAACAGCTCCGTGTTTTCAAGACAGCAGAATATTCCTAATTTTGTATTATTCAACGAATTCTTTATTGTATTCCTGCAATGTAAGTAGTGATGTGCTTGAGCCCAGCTCGAGCTGTTCGAACAGATGACGTCAGAGTTCGAACAAGTTCGAGCTTTGCTAGAGCTTTTGTGCGTGCTCTATCACCCAGAAATCTTAAGAAGGCTGTGTTCGAGCATTGTGCTAGGTGGTACCGGCTCGTCCTGTGTTTGCTGTGCGCTGCTGTATAGTTGGTGCATATAACCCCTTCAAACTGTATCTGTAATTTGGAGACAGCCACAATCTGTGTTTGTGCGATGGTTCAATGCACAAGTCTCCTCAGAATATACAAACTGTCTACTTAACTTCATAGCAGTGCACAGAACAAAGATGACGGATTACAACACGTTCTTTGTACAGTGATGCGGCAACAGTATGTGTATAGGCTATAAGTGATTAATATGTTCCCTTGCAAGAGCATGTTCTGCTCCCGTGCATTTATTGCAGATATAGTAGTCATCTTTATTGTAGTGGTCCTCGTCAATACAGACACATTTGCTGTGATACCATTTTTCACAACTATCACATTGGATCCAGTCAATCAGTCTATCTTGTATAGTTGGTATTATACAGTTGGGTGCACTACATTCATTGCCATCGTCTTGTCATGATGCCGACATCTACTGCTGTATCTGGTACAACAGATGCTCCGACATCTTGGAGCGTGTCCTCTTCATCGGAGAGAACTTCTTCTTCTTCTGGTACATCGACCTCGTTTCCATCTTCCGTGTCTCTAAGGTTTCCTGGGTCTTCCTCAATGATTTCCTGGATTTCCTCAGGATCTTCTTGGATTTCATATGTCGATGGTTTATTGTACATCTCTTTCTCTTAAAAAATTACATCACGATGTGCTTCAACTTTATTTCTTTTTGGGATCCAGATTCTACAGTGCACTCCCGATAATTCGCGTGCAGATAATTCGCTTTGCGGTTAATTCGCGGGTCTCCAAATATATTTTAAATAGAAATTCTCACGGCAACTAATCATCATGCTAAGTAAAGCAATCTCTGTCATTTAAAAGAATTTTAGTGCGACGCAATGCGTAAAGACGAAATCATTGACATTCGAGAAGACTGAACTGCGTTTCTCTGTGATGGAACAGTAGGCCTACTTGCGCAATGTTCGAAACATACGAGCAGGTTGCCGCGAGTGGTACCATAGCATAGATTTCCTTTATCTTCGAAGCCCAAACAATACAAGAGGAATGCGCTTTCACTGGGAACCTACCCTCCCTTTCCCAACAGCCACACTCAAAGGTCGCTGACCTGTGAGTTGTGAAGGGTGAATGCGCGGACAGCGTATTGTAAACAGCGATTATTGCGTAATGACGTAAACTTTCGCGAGACCGAGAGCGTGTTTGTTGTATGCTCTTCATGCAGTCGACCAGTCATGAGAGAAAAATACCGCTACAAAAGCAAGCTCTTGCCGACATCTGTAACGACTATATTTCGAACGGGCAAGTTAGACGCCGATAAGGACGATTATGATTTAAGACATGAAAGCAAAGATGAAATAGCATGGAATTTGACTGTTGGTGAGGAAAACTGAGATCCAGTTGATATCGAGTGCGGGAGTGATGCAACGGAAATCCCGAAAGTTTCCCACAGAATCTAGTCACACTTATCTCTTATATGGAAAAACGAAATTAATTTTCATTCTCTTATAACGTTTTCTTCGGAAATGTGCACTCGAAAATTAGAATAAACTATCTAAGAAACAAAACGGGATGACTTTTTTTTAAATATTATTGTAGGCATAATCCACATAGGCCTGCCTCTAGCCTAGCATGTCTTATAAGACACTACAATCAAGTGCTTTAATTATTATTTTGCGTTTCAAGCATGTTTCAATATTATAATCAATAGTTTTTGTTTTTACTAGGCTTAACAAAAAATAACTGGATAATTCGCGGTTTTCAATAATTCGCGGAATTTCGTGCATTAATTACCACGAATTACCGAGAGTGCACTGTATATCCTTTGACAGTGTCGCTGTATCCGACCATAATTCCTTCTTCGGCTTTCATGTCCGTTTTTTTCCTCTTTTGTTTGGGAATATGTACCATCACTTTAGAGCCAAACATTTTGAATTTATTCAAATCTGTGTTTCTCTGAGTCCAGACTTCATACGAAGTTTCATTTTCATTTGAGCTTGCTCCCGTATGATTTAACACGTAGACAGCCGTATTGACTGCTTCGGCCCACAATGCCTTTGGTAGACCTGTACTGAGGATCAACGTTCTTGCTGCTTCTACTACAGTTCTGTTTTCCCTTTCTGCTCTTCCATTTTGTTCTGGTGTATATGGCACAGTTGTAACATTCCCGCTCCTTCTGAGTAACCAATCTTTACGTTCCTGGCGGTGCTCCAATATTGCGTTCTCCTGAAGTACAGTAGAAGAACCGCAACAAGAACAAGCACCGCTTTACTCACACCACCAATAGGATACTTACCTCTTACCTGTTCATTTGCAATGATTATAATCAGCTTGTGTGGGCGCCAGGACATCCAACACTTTAGATGTGCCAAAGTAATTAATTGAAATTGTGATAGAGCACTCGAAACATCTTTCTCTCAAGCCGTGGCATAGCTGAGCCATTAACCAATTGTTTGTCATTACGGGGATAAGGTATGCCTTAGTGCCTAATTCTAGCTACTGGAAATGAAAATCCTACCATTTATCAAGAACAAAATTTATTAATTAAAAAGTTAAGCAGCAAAACAAGTGAAAAAATGAATATCCACAGCCTGCTTCCAGTCTCCGACCAGGTCAGGAATGGAATGAATGAAGCCCCCATCTAGCGGCGAGGATATGAAGTGTGCCGGCTGCCGAAGCCTGTCGCACTCCTCTGGGGTAGCAAAACAAGTAATTAAAATAAATGAATTTACTAAAAAAAAGAAAAAAAACAACTTTATGCCTCCGTGGCTTAGGCGGCAGCACACCGGCCTCTCACCACTGGGTCTGTGGTTCAAATCCCGGTCACTCCATGTGAGATCTGTGCTGGACAAAACGGAGGCAGACAGGTTTTTCTCCGGGTACTCCGGTTTTCCCTGTCAAAATTTCATTCCAGCAACACTCTCCACTATCATTTCATTTCATCTGTCATTCATTTAATCATTGCCCCGGAGGAGTGCGTCAGGCCTCGGCAGCCGGCACAGTTCATATCCTCGCCGCTGGATGGGGGCTTCATTCGTTCCATTCCTGACCCGGTCGGAGACTGGAAGCAGGCTGTAGATTTTCATTTCACTAAAAAAAAAACAACTGGAAGTTAATTGAAATTGGCGAAAGCTACAAAATGGAACACTAATTTAAATAATTAACAAAAGCTTGATTCTAATTTGCCATACAAAGAATTACAGAGACTTGATCGGATTTTGGTATCAGAACTCGCAGTCATCTTCTTCATTTCGGTCGTGCGGTTTTCCATCTGCTGTCTGGGTGAAATGTCATTTGCTTCTTCTTCAAAGTACTGTAGATCTTATCTTATGCCAGCCTGGAACTAATTAGTCCTGTTTCCTGGCTGACTTGTGTGAATGGTTTAAACCCAGAGTTCACGTTTTTTAATATGATCCATGACACAATCATTTTCACGTCAGATATTTGTTATTGCTTTAAACTTTAAATGGCAGAGAAGAATACAGGGTGACTCCTAAAGAGGTGCACAAGATGTCAGACAAGAATACAGGGTGCCTCCTAAAGAGGTGTGCAGGATGTCAGAGCAAAATAGAGTACAAGATGCCAGATAAGAATACAGGGTGACTCAAAGAGATATACAAGATGCCAGATAAGAATACAAGGTGACTCTTAAAGAGGTGTGCAAGATGGCAGAGAAGAAGACAGGGTGACCCCTAAAGAGGTGCACAAGATGTCAGACAAGATTACAGGGTGACTCCTAAAGAGGTGTACAAGATGTCACACAAGAATACAGGGTGACTCCTAAAGAGTTATACGAGATGCTAGATAAGAATACAAAGTTACTCTTAAACAGGTGCACAAGATGTCAGACAAGAATACAGGGTGAGTCCTAAAGAGGTGTACAAGATGTCACACAAGAATACAGGGTGACTTCTAAAGAGATATACAAGATGCCAGATAAGAATACAAGAGGTGTGCAGGATGTCAGAGCAAATTACAGGGTGACACTTAACCAGGTGCTTGCGCGGGAAGCCTAAGTTAATTGGTAATGGAGTCTGTTGAAAGAGTCCTGGGGCTTCGAGCGAAGCGAGAAGCCCTCCTGAGCCTTTCTAACATTTGTAGCATGCGTCATTTGAAATGAAAACGTCTAGTCTTTCAGACTGACTGTTTTTTTTTTTTTTTTTTTTTTTTTTTAATGTAAAAGGAGTTCTCCCCCTTTGCTGTATCTTGACCAATCATATGAGGTGTCGTGATGACACATTTCCCCTCTCCAGATCCATAAGTTCTCAATATCCTTCTTCATTAGTTGGTTCACCCACGTAGTATTGCTTCTGTGGTAAATTTAAATTGGCGTACTGATGCTTACTACTACTCGGAATACGTGACGTCAGCACCAACTGACCCAACTTGCTTTGTCTCCGAGTTCAGGAAAACTAATACACTCTTTTTGGAAATGAGGTCTAAACTAGGCAGACTCCCTGTGGTTGACGACAGGCCAGACGAAATGTTTCCCAATCAAGTCCTGAGTTATATTACTAACTTGAATCTGACTTAAAATTTCCATTTTCTATCTTTCACCAAACAATGATTAAAACCCTAATTTACGTATAACGATGTGATGGAATCAATCCAGAATTGATATGACAATTAAAATATACCTAATAATAATAATATTAAATGAATTTGCTACTTATAAAATATCACCATAAAGGGGAAGTATTTGGACTATTACAGAGTCTTTTCGTGTTTGACACCTTCCTTGAACAGAATTTCTTTCAGTTGACTGTTCAAACTTCAATCCATTATCTGTTCTTAGAGTGTTAACCTTTTTCCTGGTTTCTTTTTCAATTCTGACCAGAAAGTTCTTTACGCAGTCTGGCACCTCACTCTTGGCTTTTAGAAAGTAAACCTGGCGGTAATGAGAAAAGTCGTATTTAATTAATAGAAAATGCCTCCCAGTGATTTTGTTTCCATATACCCACCCACATCAGCATGAACAACTCCTCCAATGTCAGTCGCTCTGTTGCTTTTACGATATGGTCGATGGTGCATTTTCCCTAGTATACACACTTCACACGGTTCTTTCTCTCCTGCTACGCGAATATTTTTCATTTTTAGTACTTTGTTGACATGATCATAGTTCTGATGTGCTAGTGTTTCATGCCATTGCTGTATGCTCGCTTCCTTGCTTGCTCCCACTGTGGTGAACGCTCTTTGCTTCCCTTGGGTTAGCTGTCTTAATTTCATTATAAAGAGCTTGCCTACTCTTTCTCCCACTGCACATGTACTGCTGCCTCGTACGAACCTGCAACTGGTTTTGTCTGTTTCCATTTTATAACCACTATCCTAAAATTGCACTCATGGATACTAAATTAAATTTTAAATCTGGAATGTATAGTAGGGTGACCAGATATTTTATGTCAAAAAAACAGGACAAAACGGGATATTAGTTACGAAGAAAATATGCTTCATATATGACTACACTGCTTTACTAACATGTACACACAAAATATATACTTTAATAACCTACTTAAGAACCTGCTTATCATGACACTTCATCACATTATAGCTGATCAGGCTTTTAAAGAACAACTTGCTGCTTGTGGCTTCTGAATCAGGAATATCACTACCGTTGTTAACTCTGGGCTTATCGCAAGACCTTATATCTCCCAGGAGCTTTGAATTGCACAACAGCAGGTTGTAAAATTCCTTACAGCTAAGGTCTTGAAAATGAGTCTTGACAATTACATTTGCTTGCATAGTTTCGGTAGTAAAATGGTTCTTTTCATCAGTCCAAAGGGAGTTCACAATTGAAAAAACTCTTTCCACAGCAGCATTTGTGCCTGGAACAGCCAGAGGGAAAGTCACAACCACCTCTATATTTTTACATGGAATGCCAACACTTTTAAGTATGTGCAAGACATCACACCATTTGTTATCAATTTCCACATCAACTGTTTCCCATTTCTCAGTTTTTTGGGATACAATGTTGTTCACATGTTCTATCTCATCAAATAATTCATCTTCATCTAGGTCACTTTTTGAACCTGAATCTACTGTCTTAAGAATGTTCAGACACCCCCGTGTGGGTGCAGGATAGAATACACCCACGGTATGCCCTGCCTGTCGTAAGAGGTGACTAATAGGGCCGACACGGCCGAATAACTTGCCAGTTCTTGATTTGTTCAGACCCCCTGTGGATGGGGAGGGCAGAATTCATCCACGGTATCCCCTGCCTGTCCTAAAAGGCGACTTAGAGGGGGCCTTATATAGGTCGATTTTGGTTTTCTGGTCCCAGCTCTGGTTTGACCAATTGAAATAAACATGCATGCTGTTAGGGGAAGGGCCACCAGCTTGGCCAGAAAGCCTAGACGGTATGCCCCATCCCGTCAGGTGGGTGCGCCATGTACCCTACAGTAGTATCCGCCTTACAACGAAGGTCCCTGCATGGCCGAATACTGGAGCTGCATAAATCCTGTGCATGCCTAGGGGGAAGTGCCTGTTCGAGGCACTGGGACCCTGGGCAATACCTGCTATACCAGGTAGGTATTGCCTTGGCTGGGTGGCGCCCACAGTGATAGCCCCCGTTTGGAGTGGGCAGTATTCGGGGAGGATTTCGTCCGGGATGCGTACTAAACGATCACGGACACCTGTACAGGGTGGCACCCTTAAAAAGCCGTCTCTGGAGTGTATACCGAATCCCAAGGTGTATACGCCTTGGGATGAGGCATTTAATAAGAAGTTCCCTGTTGACAGGTCTCCTCGCTACCTGGTAGCTACAAGCTTCCTTCCTTTTTTTACCTGGTAGCTACCAGGACAGACGGGGGAGATTTTAAACAGGTAAAATCGATCCTATTTTCAGAGGAAATCGAGGGGAAATATCGCGACCTTAACGGGATTTCCAAGCTCCGGAACGGGCAGCTCCTGCTGCATACCGTTGACCAGCAGCAAACCAAAGCGTTGCTGGAATGCACGCATTTCGGCGAAATTCCCGTTAAGGTTGAGAAGCACAATACGCTGAATGAGGTCCGTGGAGTTATATTCCATCGCGACCTCATTTTAAACAGCGACGCGGAATTGATGCGGGATCTATGGAAGCGAGGCGTCACCAGGATTAGGCGCATCACCCGGAAAATTGAAAATGATAGCGTCGATACTGGCGCTTTCATTCTCCATTTTGAGGGTGATGTAGTGCCTAAACAGGTGAAGGTCACGACGTACCATTGCGACGTTAGACCGTACATCCCTCCACCTATGCGCTGCTACAATTGCCAGAAATTCAGTCATGTTTCTGCCAGGTGCACTGCCAAGGCGGTGTGTAGAGAGTGTGGAAAGGGGACACATGACAGTGTGGGGTGTACGCCTCCCCCGACGTGTCCTAACTGCCAAGGAAGTCACTCTCCGCGGTCGGAGCAGTGCCCTGAGTTCTGCAAGGAAGCAAAGATCCAAGAAATCAGAACATTGGATCGGCTTTCATATCACGACGCTCGAAAGGGATACCGAAATATGACTGCACCCGAATTTCCAGTATCTTTCGCGGCTAAGGTAACGCCACCTATCACCCTTGCCACTTTCGTTCCCCGTGCTGTACTCTCGACGACTAACTACTCTGAGATCGTAAAGTCTCCCCTCGCTGTCCAAGCGAGACATGTCAGCCCGAAGAAGGTTACACAACCTTCTTCGGCCATTGTGAAAAAGGTGCCGGTTATACCATCTAAATCGGCGCAATCGGAGAAGAAGTCATCTTCCTCTCCGAAACGGTCAGAGAAGAAGTCTTCCCCTGCCAACGAGGCAAAGAAGACTTCTGCGACCGGGGCTGGATCGTCATCCAGCCCACCTGATAAGACAAAGATAGTGGAGAGGAGGGGGATGGTGCGGCGCCGTCTCTCTCGACCTCCGGCTGATGGGATGGCTCCTTCATCGGCTGGGCCTTCCGCTCCCTCGACCATCAAGGGAGTGATGCCCACAGAAGCAAAACCCATTAGAGTGGAGGAACTCCCCTATAGGAAAAATAAGTCACCGGCGGAGAAGAGAGGGGCGGTTCAGCGCCGTTTCTCTTCCTCTCCTGCATACAAGGCAGCTCAGCCATCTGCTGGCCATTCCGCTCCTACCATCACCAAAGGAGCGGTGCCAGCTGGAGCGGCCTCGTTTTGCAAGGACCTGACGTCTGTGGGGAAGGGACCACCTACTTCCCCGAATAGACGTCTGCGTCGGTCTTGAAAGAAGCATGCTCAGGGCGTGTCGGGGACATGTACCCAGTCTTGGGACAGGGAGAAAGTCCCCCGACACCGCTCTCGCTCTTCCCCAAGAGCGAGACTCGTGAGGTCCGACGACGACCGCGAGCAACCCAAGAGAGTGCCCGCTCCATTTTCTTCGTCTTCGGAAGGAGATGTGGAGATTGAGGTGTGCTCTCCTGCCCCATCATCTCCAACTAGAGATGGGGAAGGGTGGCAAACGGTCAAGCATAAGTAGAAGACCCTCTTCTACTTAAGTCCACACCATGGCACTATTATAATGGAACTGTAATAGCTATTCTGTTCATCTCGCTGAGCTACGACAATTAATATAATACGACATAAAGTACATTCCACCTTCGTGGATGGTGTGTTTTCCTTCAAGAAAGGAAACTCTTCTTTCAGGGTTTTGGAGAAAGTACACTTTCTTTTCCCCATAGTCATACGCACGTGTATATCCACCAAAGCGAACACCAGTCAATGGAGCAAGCTCGCCTCTCCAAGCCTTAAAGCTGCTCCCTCGCGGTAGCTACCCGGAATGGGAGAGCTAGATCTTTTATTTTCCTGGCCCCGATTGGGTTCCCTCGAGTCCCATCTAGACCACAGTAAAAAAGTATAACAAACCAGAATGACACAAATATAAATTAAAACACAAAACGAAGCGAAGAAAAATAACCAGGCTATTGCCAAGCACGGAAAAACGGGACATCGGGACACATAACAAAAAAAAGGGACAGTCTAAGTTAGCACACAGCAATAAACTCCCTGCAGCAGCTCAGCATGAGGTAGCTATGCTTCTAACCTAAAAACTAAATATAATACTATGACAAGGCTACAGCATGAGGGTGGGCCCTGTAACCAAATACTTTCGGTTACAAGTGGCATAGAAGAAGTAGCAGTATTATATGGTAACTAGGATAAGGCAGAAACTATGTTTCCAACCATGTGAAACTAAAATTTTAGGATAGATTTGATTAACGCTCTATTAAGTTCCAACGTTCGCCGGTTGTGGTGGCATCTAGTAGCCAAGTTCACAGCTAGATGTTGTTGACGGTAGTATTTGGTAGCAAAAGTAGGAACTACTTGAAATTGATCGTCTGCAGTCCTTAGCTGAATTACAGATAACACAAATTATATAGGTTATGGGACAGATTCTACACACACCCAAAGTACACGGAGCTACATGGCCGCGTTGTCGCAGCCCCTAAACTGAGAAACCAACCACCGAAGTCCTTAGATAGTTTCTTACATCCTGGTTACATATATTTAAAAAAATAATCTTGCGTTTCACTCATGTTGGACGTTAGTACATATAGAAAAGTGAAGGGTATCATCGTTTCAACACCATCTTATATACTGTACTTCTAATCAGGCCTATTATAATGTAAAATTTGGCAGAATATGTTACATGAAGTTTTCAATGTGCCATCTAGAAACCAGATATTCAGTTGTATTAGCAGCTCCAAATTTTGTTTAGTAACAATAATGATAATATTTCTTTCTCCTTCATTTTCATTGTGCAGGGATAAGTTAAGATTTCACCTAAATCTGCAAAATTGATTCCCAGAGATCTCGTTTCAAATCTCTGCTCCGCCAAGAAATTGAATTCTGGTCTGAGGGCTGGAACGGGGGGGGGGGGGTATTCTTCTAACCTCGTGAGGCCAAACTGAGAATAGGTGGGTTCGATTCCCACCTCGGCCATCCTGGAAGTGGTTTTCTGTGGTTTTCCACTTCTACTCCAGGAAAATGCCAGGATGGTTCCTATATCAAGGCCATGGTCGCCTCCTGTCCAATCCTCGCCTGAATTACAAATATACACACTAATACAGCCATCACAATATCATATCGGACAAAATTACATACACGGGGCTGAATGACCACGATGTCCTAGCCCCTTAAATGAAACAAGCTAAGTTGATTGGTTATGTAGATTATCTTCTTCTCCTCATCTGGCCTAAAGATTCCTTTAGGCTTTCTTGGACTGGAATGAAAGGCTTAAATTTTGCACTCTAACTGTGGTACAGTAAGCTTTATCAAGACGAAGAATCAGTTTTTGGCTAGCCAAACCCTCAACATAGGTATCTTGGTGCATACTGGCTTGAGTCTCAGCTGGAAATGGTGTATGGTGCCTCAACAGTGGACCAACAGTTAAACACTAGTAAAGGAAGGAGAAAGATACAAGGAAAAAGATCCATTGGGAGATGCAGAAATTCATGGTTGAAGGACATTAGAAGATGGCACAGATGTACATCAGAGGAAGCATTTCATACCGTAATGTCAAGGTCAGAGCTGGCTACGTGGATGACCAACCTTCGTTTGGAGACGGCGTCTTGAGAAGAAGAAAGGAAGGAGATATGGCTCGAGTAAGACAGAGATATTGGTAGCCATGAGAAACCATGGAATATTATAGAAAATTGTGAGGGTAAGTTGAGCATTAACCACAGACTGTCAAGGCTCAACTCAGCTAGACTTTTGAGTCTGTGGCAGTCATATTACTACTGTATTACAGTCTCTGCATCTCATAAAATGAATGCTGCAAGATTTGGTTCAGATTTCGTAGTCATTATCTCAAAGTGGGGCAGGGGGGTGCTGAGCGGGCTCCAGCCCCCCCCCCCCCCCCGAAAAAAAAGCCAATAAAAATTAAGAAAGTGCTGCTTTGGTAAGAGCATAAAATAATTGTAAATTTGGTTGTACCCTAATCTTAACTTATCGGTTAAGTTATAAACTATATTAAAATTGAAATTATACTAACTCGTGGTGTAGTGGGTAACATTCTTCGCTGCCCGCCACGGAGATACGATTCCCAGCTCTGCCAAGAAATTTTAATTGTAGTCTGAGGGCTGGAACGGGGTGCACTCAGCCTTGTGAGGTAAAGCTGTGAATTCCACAGTATGTTTTTTGAGAAATACATGTAAAAAAAAACCTTTACCTTTCTGTTTAGTAAATTGACAAATATTTAGATATATGCCATTCATACTCCATAGATCATAATAGAAAGTTCATTAAGTATAAAATTTTATTTGTGTGTTGTGTTGTATTTTACAACTTTTTTTGTATTGCCAGTAATAATTGTAGGCTATATAAACGTTGAATCTTATCTAAAATAATTACACAAAGTTATATGCTCTAAGGTATTGGTTGATATTTCTGGGTATTTTGCGGTGACAATCCCCTGAGAATACTCACAATTTTCCAGGATAGTCAGCCCCCCCCCCCCCCCCCCCCGAATTTTTTTTCTATATATGCCCCTGAAGTGGGAATCCACCTTAATGGAACACACCACTGACAGCATTTTGCTGTCTATTCCTCTTGAATTCAGAAGTGATGGGATGAGGATGAAGGTGGCAGATTTGGTGAAATTAGGAGCCCCTAATCTGTGGTGCAATTACATCTACACCACATGGCCTGGGGAAGCCCCTAGAAAACTTAAGTTAAATATCAGAAGTCTATTTTAGGTCCTGACTGGGTGGCCACACCCAGCTTGCCATCCAACATGTGGTTGAAAGCAAGGAAGTTGTATTTCTCATAGAATATTAGATCATTGCTTGATGTGATTGGCAACAGACCTGCATTAATTGCCCATGGTATGCCCTGCCTTTCGTAGGAGGCGACTAATAGACTGACATGACATACTTTGACTTGGAAGACCCCGTCTGGATGGGGAGGGCAGAATTCATGCCTATCATAAAAGGCAACTAAGAGGAGGCTTTTTTCAAAGGTCTCTTTCGATTTTCTGATCCTAATTTTGGTTTGACCCTTAGAAAGAAAACTTGCATGCTGTTAGGGGAAGGGCCACCAACTTGGCTATGTAGCCAGAAAGCCTAGACGGTATGCCCATCCTGTCGGGTGGGTGTGCCATATACCATATTGGTAGTATCAGCCTTACAACGAAGGCCCCTGCATGGCCAAATAGATTGCTCTGCCTGATCAATACTTACTATCGCCAGGTAGGTATTGCCTTGGATGAGTGGCACCCACAGTGATGACCCTTGTTCAGAGTAGGCAGTGTTCCGGGAGGATGACGCTCAAGTGTCCCAAAAATATAAGACCGCCTTGTCGCAGCCCCTAAACTAAGGAACCAACCATCTGTTTTGATTTTGGCATAACATAAACCACCCATGTTTCTTGAAGAGCTGGAATGCATTTTCAGTGTTGCCTAAGTAATCCATTTACAGAAATTCTGTTCAGTCCATCAACATGATTGTGCCCAATTAGACTGGACGAGGAAATCATTTTAACACCCTAATACCTGAAAATAATTACATGAATTAATACACTTACTAGTGGCCTGTCGCAGCAATGGCTGCCAACAAAGAATAAATATGAAACTGATGATAAAGGAAGCGTGGTTGGTTCCTTAGTTTAGGGGCTGCGTCAACGCGGTCATGTAGCCCCGTGTACTTTGGGTGTGGGTAGAATCTGTCTGATAACCCGTGTTAATTGTGATGACTGTATTAGTGTGTGTATTTGTTTTTTAATTCAAGTAAGGACTGCAGACATTCAATTTTTCCAAGTAGTTCCGACTTTTGCCGCCACCGTCAACGACCAACTAGTTCAGAACTTAGTTACCAGATGCCGCCGCAGTCGGCTCTTGACAACGAACGTAGGAACCTAAGAACGTTAGTCAAATGTTTAACCTATATATAATTTAGCTTCACACAGGTGTAATTAGTGGAAGGTTCTTTAACATGCCATAAATCTATGACATGGGACCGCTGGCTTTACTTCCGCTCCGAAGGAAGGCACACTGAGGGATTTTTAACGTTCTTAGAAAATCCAAAGTTTTCGGCCGGGTTTGAAGCCACGATCTTGGGCATAGAGGCTCAGCATGCTACCATCTACGCCACCAAAGCCGCCTAAAGGAAGCGTGAGAAAGTAACACAGAATATACTGAACTCGGGAAGACCATTTATTTACCTTTAAACTTGAGCCAATGGACGTTTTTCACTGTTGTGGAAATTATTAACTTGATCCTTTGTTCAAGCCGTGCAATCTGCACTGGGCGTCCTCTCCCAAGAACAGAACTGTTTTTACATTTCACAGAAGAAAATTAAAAACTGTGTGGATGTGTACTCTCCAGTGCTGAAATGATGAATAGGGTAATAATTATGTTTCTGCTTGGTAGCAGGATATTAAGTAAAAGAATAAGTAACCCTGAAGAGAAAACAGAGATCATATAGGATTGAAACACAGAATACCCAGTTATAACATAGGAAGAAAATTATCAATATCCTAGGATTCACAAAATTTGCTTGAGTCTTCAAGTATTAAAGGAAGCAATAATTAGATTTCTATTATGTGTGGACTATGCGATAAGCAAGTGAAGTTAGTTGTATACAGTGAAGGAACCACAAAGAAAACAAACTTTTGGGAGAATACAAATTGGTACAATGGCACTGGGTGTGCAGGTAATGAAATGGCCAATATTGAGCATGGACTGAACACTCCTGTGGCATAGCATTGAAAGATCAGCGGATCACATGGAGGTTGGTTCTTAAGTTTAGGGGCTGCGACAACGCGGTCATGTAGGCCCGTGTACTTTGGGTGTGTGTAGAATCTGTCTGATAACCGGTGTTAAGTGATGACTGTATTAGTGTGTGTTATCTGTTTTTTAATTCATGGACACAGAGACTCGGAGTCATCGACTGGAAAATGCAGTAGAGTCATCTATTGGACTAACTTGGGTAGAAAATTATCAATATCCTCGGGTTCACGAAATTTGTTAGAAATGAAATGGTCACCATTGAAAATGGACAACACAGCTCGTGGCATAGCATGATCAGCAGATCATGCGTGGCATATTCACAGACTTGCTGAGCCATCTACTGTTAATTGCAGTAGTCATCTATTAGACTAAGATAGTTGGAGGCAAACAATTGCAAGCAGGGACGGCGACAAGGAGGGTGCAAATGCCCAGGGGCCCGGGCCCAAAAAACTGAATTTAAAGTTTAAATAAATGTAAATGCCAATAAGAATACAAACTTTTGTAAAGTGGAAAAACAAAGGCAGAGCATGTGTCAGTGTGAAGCAGAGCGTTAGCGTTGTTGTTGTGGTCGAGGGTGATGGGGACAATAGAGCGAGCGTGGTGCAATTAACCAGGTGTTGCACAGTGACTAGTTAATCAGCACCTTGTACTTAAATCTCAAAACTGGAGGTAGCAAATAAAAACGGCATATGCTATAAAATCTTATCATTACGTGGGGATGTTTTACACGTAAATTATTGTATTTAATAATTTATATTGTCTTTATTTAACTTATGTAATTGTATTTTAATGAAAAATTAACGAATTTACCCTAACAGGCACACATTTTGTGAAATATTAAAAAAAATATATATATATATATATATATGATGATGTCCACCAAAAATGGTATTAGTAGACTCCTAAAAATATTTTCGAAAGTGTATTGTCTGTAGGAGCTCTAATAGCAAAGAATATTCTGAGAAGATAAAAATATTCTTGGGTCATTTAGTAAAATAATATCCAAATATTCTGGTCTAAATTAAATGGGAGGGGGGAGGGGTGTACCGAGATTTAGAGGCCCGAGAATCCTGTCGCTGGACCTGATTGTAAGCAGTGAAGGAATCTCATGAGCTGGTGCAATGGATACGTTTGGGTATGCCTGCATCAATATCACGGTCCGAGAATGTATTTTAGACGAAAGACTTGATGATTGAAATAATATTTTTCGAGTAATCCTGAGACAGAGACCTTTGTTTTGAATTAACACTTGGCCGTTAGTACTGCGGTTTCCTCACACTGTTATGATACACGTTCAAATATAGATTAACACTCTTCTCGTACCTCTGCCATCAGTTGCTCTCCCTCCCCCCTTTTGTTTGAGAAATGTGTTAACAGGTGCATAAATACCTCCCATCATTTCCCGCCGTTAAAAGCGAGAAAAATTAAGTTTAAAGAATTCTATAACAATTACAAAATTAATCTATGTGGTCCTTGGGAAAATATAATTGAGAAGGCCTGGTATATATGGATGAATGCTTATGTAATGGTGTTTGTGGTTATCCAACAGCAGAGGTGCCAACTATTACGGATTGTCCGTAATTATTACGGATTTCACCTCACGATTACGGTCAAAGGGGAAATTATTACGGAAAAGTTGACATTATCACGAAAAAAATACATTTCTATGGAAAAAAAGAGGAAAGTTACAGGGTGTCTACCAGTAACGAAAATGTGGCTAATTTTACAAACGGGTAACGAAAGTCACGAAATGTAGCTAATTTTTATGTCTGGATAGTTGGAGGTAACGAAAATTCGCCGAGATCGGTTTAAATCATTTAAACTTGTGTCGCTATTGGCGATGGAGCAAGTTTCACGCCAGCTGCGCCGATTGCGTGAGCTATATTTCCCCGTGCCCGCCCTTAAGAAAATGCATACTGAGGTTACCTTGAGTGGTATACATCGGTTCAACGTATATTTTCGTCATCAAGATGAGTTTTTAGTTTTGTGTGAAATATTTTTCTGTATTATTAGGAAACCTGACTTTCCGCGAGACGTTTATTCGTGAAAACTTCCAAAACTCAACAGAAACATGTCATTTCTGTTATTGATCTCTAAATTTGGAGTCTATCTCAAATTGAAGTACAGAAATAAAGCGAAATAATTTAATGTCACAATCTTGCGAAATGATACAGTTTCGAATAACAAACAGCGAAAAAGCTTCGAAATACATACATTTTTAAAATCTGTCTCGAAAATTTGCGACATCCAGTATAGTTAATTCAAAATGCCGTTATGTCGATTTTTCCTTCGAACTTTGGTTCCATCGGATTATCTAACTGATTATCTCGAAAACTTGTAGAACATGTATGATTCGAATTCGAAAGAAAATGTGCCCTCTTGTCGTATTATCCGTGCAATCCTTTCAGAATAATTCATAATATTCGATACCTACTTCGAACGTTCATCCTCCGAACTCACATGCTGAAGACGGCCGGCTGACCGCACGACTTGCCTGCGGGAATCTCGTCAAACCGACCGAGATCGACGCCAGTTGCGTAAAATCATTAATCCGGTGCCCAATCGCGAACTTGTGACCACGAGGACTGCGGGAATCCTGTCTAAGGTGATTGGGCAAACATCCCGAAACCTACTCGCCACTTTTCCCACGACCGTATACAAAAAAGCGTACGGGGAGCGAGAAGTGCATCAACCCACTTAAAAATGACAGTCTACGTATCATCGCGATACTCATTTCTCCTCGTGATCCACCGTGAACTCCCAACCACAGCATAGGGACAGCAGGAATCACGGCGCCGACCATACAACATGTCCATAACTGCTCGTGGATTTTAACCATGCTCAACCTCGAGCTTGCCTCAGTCGTTCTGCCAGGACAGAGAGAGGCAGACAATCGTTGAACGGCCGGGTGCGGCGCCGATTGCATATTATCGTGTTCTCAGTGACCAGCCGCAAGGACATCGCGATATTTCTCCACATTCTATGACGAGAACAACTGGATTCTTGTCAAACGTACAGGAAGCGGCGCCGATTGTGTAATTATGCTATATTTTCTCGTGCCCTACTCAAGGACACTAGGAATCTCGTCGAACAACTAAACGTGGCACCAGTTATGTAAATCGCGATTTGTCGGTGTTCTATCATGAAAACTACTAGAATCTCGTCAAACGGCCGAGACCAGCGCCGATATTGTAACATCTCGATATTTTTCTTGGAATGAAGGTTTCCTATTCATCTCTTGATTATTTTGTTCAAAGATTCGCAAGTTTGGTCAAGGAACGTGAACATGACAAACTTGAAGAGGAATTTGCTGTTTTCCAGTGAGATACTTTCCCTGAATATATTTGACAAGGACTTAGAATTGCTGAGCTTAAAAACAAAAGTGGACAGTTGAAGTGTAAAACCTAAGTAATATGGTATTAGCTGTACCTCACACTAACTCTCCCATAGAAAGAATTTCCAGTGTTGTTAGGAAAAAACAGACAGAATTCAGACCTACATTAAGCACATCTACACTGGAATCGCTTATGATTCAGAAGACAAGCATGTCATGACCGGGGGAAGTATGTTACAAGAAAACTTTCACCGAAAAGAAGCTACTGGGTGCAAAACAAGCTGCAAGGAATTTTTCTTATCACAGAACTAGCAGGCAATGTGCAAATTTTATTGTGTGATTTAATATTCTTTACTATAGGTTGCTTCCGGGTAGAGAGGAGGGAGGAGCATGCTTTGGATTTAACATGAAAATTTTTGAGTGATGGGGGAGGGGGGGCAATATAAGGGATTACTGATAACCCACTTCAAAGGTTGGCACCTCTGCAACAGATGTATGTACCGAGTACACATGCACCAAACGATGACTGCAGAGCTGCAGTGGGCGTATTAAAAATAACATACTGTTCTTTGTATTTCACAATGATGTTGGAGTAAAGAAAACTCTTTTACAACTTTATCGTCTTTGAAAAAAAGGGTGAGGAAATATGAATGGTCCTAAAAGTTTGCTGTATTGCACCACTCACTGTTATTCACTTCATGTCACTTCTGTTTAATGCCGCTGATCAAATTTTATTTCCACATAATATACAGTAATATGTATCCTAATTGTCAGGACAAAAAGCTTATATTGGTACACCCCTACCTGTACCCCAGAAAATAGAAGAAAACCCACATGAACCGCAAGGCATCACACGAGGTACAAGCAAGCATTATACAGTCGAGTCTCGCTATTCCGAACTAATTGGGACCAAACCCTGTTCGGTTTACCAGGAATTTCAGAATAGGCGGATTTTATCAATAATAACAATGTATTGACTTTTTTAAGGCGTAAATTAAGTGTGGGGACATCTGCTAGTGTCAGCTCTACACAGTATTGATCAGCCCATGAACAGGTTCAGTGAATGTAGGAAGGGAAGGACAGTGCCTTTGACTACTCATAGCGCTGACAATCGACTGTGTTGTAAAAATATACTCCGCCCCACCTTCCCATCCTACCTATCCCTCTCGTCCCGCATTCCATACACACGACTTGCTGCACTGCCCTCTGTCTAGTTCTATCTATCAGGTCAGTGTTTACTCTAGCGAAGTTTGGTGAACTGTGTGCGCTTATTGCAATTTAGTTGAACTGTATTCTCTAATAGCAATTACTTAACTTGTACAGTATAACAATACATGTCGTTTTAACACGAAAAAACTAACTTCTTGATTTCTCCTGTTTTAAGTTAAAGAGAACAGTTCTTTTTTTTATTAGAAATATTATTCATTTTAGGTTCCGTATTGACAGTAATTATGAAGAAGGAGAATTTTTCCGCCCATTCAATACTTTAATTTGACACATTTGAGGTGTACATGTTTTGAGTCCCGCTTTTAGAACCTTCCTCAGCCCACAATCTTATATTTAGAAACATCCAAAATAAACAACATCGAAAATCTCGTCGATGGCATGGAAAATACACTATACTCAATAAATAGTTAAAAACACTAAAAACATTGTCTAAAAGCCAATAAAATAACATGCAATGGTACACATATTACACTTGTACTATCTTATTTTATGATGAGGAACGTCATTTGACACTCCTGACGACAGACACATGAATTGACAGTTTAATGTCTATGTTTATTATTTTGTTGAACTCCTTTAGTAGCATGTCTTGTATTAAATTGAAAAATTCTTAAAACATGTTCCTCTGAAATGTGTCAATTTCAAGTTTTGAATAGGCGGAAAAATTGAAAAATTCTCATTCTTCATAATTCTTTTTTTGTCTGAACTCTGTTCGGAATAGTGGGACTACTGTGTATTAATTCCCAACACAGTGCACAAGCATAACAAACAGAGCACACCAAAGAATCGAGAGCACCACTGATCGCCTAAGAGAGGAGACCAGAAAACAGGAGAGGCGAGGCCAGGTTAACAAGTTCTACGAATATATAGTCCAGTCAATAGTGGCTAAAAAAGAGGGTTCACCTTACATCAGATGCGGGATCGTTTTTTATTTTTTGATGTTGTTTAGGACCATTAGGTAGTTATTAATCCAAGTTTCCGTCATCCCTCACCCCTTGCTTCGTATCTTGAAAAAACTGTCAGAAATCTGCACTTTTTTCAGTTTTTGGCCTCTAGCTCATTCGCAGTTCATTTTTTGAAGATATGTTTATTGAAGAAAATGTAGATTACTAAATTTCCAACAATTTTGATGTGGACGAGGACCAAGCGTATTCGAGCAACGAGAAGGCGAAAATTGGCAATTTGGCAAATTTTATACTTTTGCTCCACTTTCCATCGCAAAAACAGGGGAAGACTTGATCTCAGCAAAAATTTTATGGAATGAAAGTTGTAGCGAATTTAATTTGTTTTGAAATTCATGTATCAAACAAAAATTTACGAGCAATGGGTAGGAGTGGGGGTAAATTTAAGAAAACCAGAAGAAATGCATTTTTTGTGATTCAGCCCTGGAGTGCCGTGTTGGTGAAAGTTTTTCCTTTTTATTATATTACAACCATTTTCTGAACACAACAGTGCATCTAAATAATATTTGAACCATATCATACTAATATATAAAAATGAGATGGTGTGTGTCTGTCTGTGTGTTACTCAATAACGCAAGAACCACTGGTCCGATTTAAATGAAATTTTGCATGGATGTAGCTGATTTACCAGGTTTACATATAGGATACTTTTGATTTCGAAATTTTGCACTATTAAAAAATGGCGACCATTTTAGTGACGTCACTACACCCTTTGGTTTCAAAATTTCATATTTCCATGTCAAATAAAAAGAGAACGCTAGAAAACTTTTGATGGCACATACGAGCTTTAAAATTTAATTTCCTATCCAAAAGGTCCTTATCACTTTTCGTGTATCTCCAACGGTTAGCGAGTAAAACCCACATTTGTGACGTCACTACACCCTTTGGTTTCAAAATTTCATATTTCCATTTCAAATAAAAAGAGAACGCTAATAAATAGCAAACTTTTGATGGCATACATGAGCTTTAACATTTAATTTTCTATCCGGTTGGTCCTTATCACTTTTCGTGTATCTCCAACGGTTAGCGAGTAAAACCTAAATTTGTGCAATAAAACACGGTCAACACCGAGCGGTGCAGTATATCTCTCTATATATAAAAATGAAAGTTTGTCTGTTTTTTTTTTCTGAATTTCTACGGTTATTTGAGTTATTTAAGCGTATCAGACTATTTTATGATGGATGCACGCAAAAATAATTTTTTTGCTGTCTGTTTGTTAGTTTGTCTGTGGACTCGAGAACGGCTGGGTGTATCAACGTAAAATTTGGTACAGATATCCATCAGAGGCATGACACTAATCATTGATGTAAATCTTCTCCGTACCTCTCATAAAAGAGGGTTGGTTGGTTCTTAAGTTTAGGGGCTGCGACAACGCGGTCATGTAGCCCCGTCATAAAAGGGGGCCTACCCCCTTCAAATACATGCTGAAATAGGCGTAGAAGGAGGAGCAAAAGCTCATTTTCAGCCCCTCAATGTGAGAGACAAAACTCGAGGGTCCCCGAAAACCACATTTTAAGGCTCTAAAACCAACCGTTTTTGAGATATTCCCAGAAAACTAATTTCATTTAATAAACTAATGAACGAATGCAAGCCGGTAACCATGGCAACAGATTCTCAGAGGTCCATCTATTGCTGTAAGACGCAATGCAATTCCATTAATTACATTAGTGTGAAAGTTTGCAAACGGCTAGGTTATCACGGAACCAAATTAAGCTGTAAAGTTCATCAATACGTATTAGAGGTTTTAAAGGGGCAACGAAATGTAACGCTCGTTTAAATGTAACTCAACTGATTTATTTAACACAAAATACATGAACTGTTTAAATGCGTTGTGCAGTGAACAGATCATAAAACGAACTGTTTAAAAGTTAGTTGAGGGCGCTAGTTGCACCTATCGATCAGGATGGAGGTCGATACTGGCGGGTGCCGAATCTCACCAACACTTCCCCTCGACCAACAGCCGGAGTCATCCTTGTGCATGTGGTCTCAAGCCAAGGCTTTGAGCACATTTCTCGTGCTTGGGCCTTGACAATCCTTTTGTCAGTATGTCGGCAGGCATCTCATCTGTTGGAGTGTACTCCACCGAAACCACCTTTTTGGCCACGGCATCTCGGACGAAATGGTGCCTGATGTCGATGTGCTTCGTCCGTGAATGCAACATAGGATTCGACGTCAGCTTCTGCGCACCTACATTGTCGTTCTTCACTGGGCCCATAACCTATTAGAGGTTCTAAAGCGGCAATGAAATGTAGCGCTCGTTTAAATGTGACTCAACTGATTTATTTAACACAAAATACATGAACTGTTTAAATGCGTTGTGCTGTGAACAGATCATAAAACGAACTGTTTAAAAGTTAGTTGAGGTCGCTAGTTGCGCCTATCGATCAGGATGGAGGTCGATACCGGCGGGTGCCGAATCTCACCAACAATACGTATAATGCGCTTAAGGCGGTCAAGGGGTACTCTAGATTTTTTCACGCGATTTATACCTGCGAGTGTGGTACGGCAGGTCGATTATATTCCCATCCCTATATTATATTATTATTTTTATATTATGGCGTACAACGGCGAGACAAATCCCCTCGGTGCCAGAAACAAAACTCGGGGGCCCTAAAGGGTCCTCGAAAACTACATTATAAGGCTCTAAAACCAACAGTTTCTGAAATATTCCCAGAAAACTAATTTAATTTAACAAACTAATGAAGGAAAGCAAATCGGTAACCAGGACAACATTATCTCAAGGGGTGGCATCCAACTTTCCATCTATTTCTGTAAGAAGCAATGTCACTCCATTTATTACATTTCTGTGAAGGTTTGTAAATGACTATAAGGTTATCACGGAACCAACGTAGACTGTATAATTCATCAATGCAATTAAGGGGGTCAAGGGGTAACCTAGAATTTTTTCATGCAATTTTCGCGTGCGACATATAGTACAGAAGGTCTATTATATCTCCAAACAACAACATTATTTTCAAAAATTCCTGAATTGAATTAGCATTTTTTGCGGCTTTTAGGAATTTGGGCCATTTGAGGTTAAAGAACCTGAGCCCTCAGGGGCTCACATCTAGTGGGACGTGGGTTAGCGACCACGGGACCCCAGCTGAGTCCGGCATTGCTTCCACTTACTTGTGCCGGGCTCCTCTCCGTCTTCTTTCCTGTCGACCTCTCTTGGTCAACTCTTGTTCTTTTCCGACCCCGACGGTATTAGGGTATCCTAGGCCTAGGGAGTGTTTCACTTTCCCGCCTTAGTTGGCCCTTGTCTCATCTTTTCTTTCTTTGGTGTAAATGTGTGTGTGCTTGACAGGAGGTGGAATCCTCCCCTAATCACAAGCTGAGTGGTCGTGGCGAGGTGATGAATGTCTACTGGGTGAGTAGTCACAAGCGACCCACCTCCAGATACCTGGCAACCTCTGGAGAACCTTAGCCTTACCCCAGGCAAGCGGGGCTCTGCCGGGGGTTGACTTTTAGTTCCCTAGCTACTCGTGGGACCAAACATAGCGTCCATTATTTCACAGGGTGGCTCCCTTACAAAGCCGTCTTTAAAATTTAAGAAAAGGAAGTTTATGCCTCTAGTTTCGCCGCTTGATGAAAAGGATTCAACGTTTTTCCCTCGGTACCTTATGGTAACAAGGACCGATGGGCAAAATTTTACAAACTTTGATCCTTTTGATTTACATGATGCAATTGAGGGGAAATGGGGCGATGTAGACACAGTAAAAAAAGCTGCGAAACGGCGCACTCTTGATAAAAACTCAAGGAAAGAGACAGACAGTTGGTCTTCTTGGGACGACAAGTTTCGGTGGTATTCCAGTCGAGGTAGTGAAGCACCAGTCCCTAAACCTGAAGAAAGGTTTAGTATTTCATAGGGACCTGGTGAACACTACCGACGAGCGTATCCTGGAAAGAACTGGAAAGCATGGCGTTGTCGAGGTGAGACGAATCAAACGTAAGATGAATGGTGTACTAGTTGACACCGGGGCGTTCATCTTATCGTTTGAGTCGGATAGCCTGCCCAAGAGGATCAAAGTGTCAATTTACACTCTCGATGTGCGACCGTATATTCCATCTCCATTGCGGTGTTTTCAGTGTCAGCGATTTGGACATACCTCATCTCGTTGCTCGGGAAAGCCTATCTGTCTTTCCTGTGGCAAGGCCACTCATGAGGGAGCGGAATGTACACCACCTCCCGCATGTCCAAATTGCAAGGGAGAGCACTCTCCTCGCTGGAAGGAATGTCCTGCCTTCCTAGAGGAGAAGAAAATTCAAGAAATAAAGACCTTAGATGAGCTCTCCTACACTGAAGCACGCAGAAAATATCGCTCCATGGCCTCTCCTATTTTCTCAGTATCATATGCTCAAAAGGTATCAAAAGAATCTAGTAATCAAGCGGCAAATTTGACAACGGAAACAAGTTCTAAAAGAGTTACCACTGTTAAAGGGGCTACAAATAGCCCTATTATCACCCTTGTTAGCCAGAAGAAGGTTACGGAATCTTCTTCTGGCATCCAACAAAAGGCGCAGGTGCCTCCAACTAAACCGGCGCCATCGGAGAAGGTAACTCCTCCGATAAGGCCAGTGAAGAAGCAATCTCCAACTCGTTCGAGGAGGAAGTCTTCGCCGGCCACGGCTGGACCCATATCCAGCCAAATAAAACAGGGAACAGGAACGGCGGGTAAGAAAGAGACTGTTCATCGCCGTCTCTCTTGCCCTCCTGCTGAAAAGGCAGCTCCAATACCTGCTGGCAATTCTGCTTCCACGACCACCGGAGGAGCAGTGCTAGCAAGTGCTGCATTGTTTGGCAGGACGGAGACGTCAGGGGGGAAGGGACCAACTACTTCCCCAAATAGACGTCAACGCCGGTTCAAAAAGAAAAATAGTCGGGACGTGCCGGGGACGGACTACCAGTCATCGGACCGGGAGAAGGTCCCTCGTCACCGCTCTCGCTCTTCACCAAGGACGAGACCTGGAAAGTCCGGCGATAACCCTTCGCCAACCAAGAGAGCATTCGCTCCGTTTTCTTCGTCCTCCGAAGGAGAGGTGGAGATTGAGGAATGCTCTCCTACCCTATCACCTACTCCTAAGGATAGGGATGGTTGGCAAACGGTTAAGCATAAGTAGACGACTATCTTCTACTTAAGTCCACACTATGGCACTATTACAATGGAACTGTAATAGCTATTTTTGACATCTCGCTGAAGTACGCCAATTGATTTCTCAGTTTACGGCAAACATTGTCTGTCTTCAGGAATCCAGGTTTCGTCCTGGACATGAGACAACAATGCGACACTTCAAACTCTTCTCTAAAGACGGGTGGACGGAGCTGTGGCCGCCGGTGGCGTCTGCACTCTCGTCCACTCTAGTCTCTTTAGTGAAGAGGTGCCGTTGCGTACTCAGCTAGAAGCAGTTGCAGTTTGTACTTCGTTGCCAGTAATGGCAACAGTATGTAACGTGTACATCCCGCCTGATTCTCAACCGGATTACGGACAGCTGGAGGATCTAGTCTCTCAGCTCTCCCCTCCTTTTCTCCTTCTGGGAGATGTTAATGCCCACAACACCATCTGGGGCTCCACTACCACTAGCGGTAAAGGGAGAGATTTTGAGAGGCTGATCAGGCGGCTGGACCTGTGTTTGTTGAACACAGGGGAACCTACGCACTTCTCTATTGCACACGGCACTTATTCAAGTGTCGATATTACCTTGTGCAGTCGTGCGTTGGTTCCCCTGCTACAGTGGGGTGTACACGACGACCTTTGTAATAGTGACCATTTTCCAATTATCGTTACTCTTCCAAACCAGAGAGCCATCGAGTTACCAAGTCGATGGCTTCTCCGTCGGGCTGATTGGCCAACTTTCAGGGCACGTGCGGTGTTTGCCGAAGATACCTTTGAGAGTGTCGACGATCATACCATTCACATAACGAATGGTATTTTGGCTGCTGCTGAGGAAACAATACCTTCCTCATCCGGAAACTCACGCCGGAAGCTTGTCCCTTGGTGGACAGCCGAGATTGCAGCAGCCATTAAAGATCGTCGACGTGCTTTCGAATGCTATTGGAGGCAAAATACTATGGCCAACCTTATCACCTTTAGAAGGATGCGTGCCAGAGCCCGATATCTGATTCGGGAGAGTAAGAAAACGACGTGGGAAAAGTATGTGTCGTCTATGACGGCACATACTCCTTCATCTCAAGTGTGGACTAAGCTTCGCCGGATCTCCGGACTCCCGACATCACTGTCGATACCCGGAGTGTCCATCAATGGAGACATCATCACGGACCATCTCGCCATTGCCAACAGCATTGGCTCGCACTTCTCTGATGTATCCTGCTCCGGGAGTTACGATCCTACATTTCTGACTCTGAAGCGGGAGGCAGAGACTCACCCCTTGTCCTTTGCCACTGCTGCTTCGGAGTCCTATAATGTACCATTCTCTGAATGGGAACTGCGCAGTGCGCTTGCACTGTGCAGGGATACGGCTCCTGGACCGGATAACATACATAATCAAATGTTAAAACATCTGTGCGAAGCCAGTATAAAACAACTGTTGATCCTCTTCCATCGTATATGGATTGAAGGGGAGTTTCCATCTCAATGGCGAGAGGGGATCGTGATACCGATTCCTAAGGCTGGAAAGGATCCCAAGTTTGTAAGCAGCTATAGGCCCATTTGTTTGACAAATGGCCTATGTAAGCTGCTCGAAAAGATGGTGAACCGTCGACTGGTGTGGTTCTTGGAGGATAAAGGTCTCATGTCTGAGTACCAATGTGGATTTCGCTCTCATAGGTCCACCACTGACCATCTGGTGTGACTTGAGAGCGCCATACAGGAGGCTTTTTTCCGAAAGCAGCACCTAGTCACGGTTTTCTTTGACCTCGAGAAAGCCTACGACACCACATGGCGCTACGGGATCCTTTCCACCCTTCACAAGTGGGGACTCCGTGGTAACTTACCGACTTTCATTGCGAATTTCATGTCCGTCCGACTCTTCCGTGTAAGGGTCGGTAGGACATTATCGCAATGCTATACCCAAGAAAATGGAGTTCCTCAGGGTTCAGTGCTGAGTGTCACCTTGTTCGCGATTGCCATTAATGGCATTGTTGCCGCCGTCGGGTCCGCGGTAGTTCCATCGCTGTATGTAGACGATTTAGCTCTGCATTACAGCTCTGGAAGTATGGCAGTCGTGGAACGGCAATTGCAGCTATCCATCAACCGGGTCGACAGGTGGGCTCACGACCGGGGTTTTCGTTTTTCAGCAGCGAAAACCTCCGTCGTCCATTTTTGTCGGCTACGGAGGCTACATTTACACCCTGAACTACAACTCAGGGATGCTGCGTTGCCGTTGGTTGACACTTATCGCTTCCTGGGGCTCCATTTTGACAGCAAGTTAACGTGGCAGCACCATATACGGCAATTGAAAATGACATGTCTCAGGAAACTGAACATGCTCAAGTTTCTTAGTGGCACTACGTGGGGGGCTGACCGTGCGGTGCTGCTACGGTTCTACCAAGCCCTCGTCCTGTCCCGGCTAGATTATGGTTCTGCGGCATACGGTTCAGCAAGGCCGGCAACCTTGAAAATGCTGGACAGTATCCACCATAGTGGCGTTAGGCTGGCTACCGGTGCCTTCCGGACCAGCCCGATACCCAGCCTACTTGCCGAATCGGGTGTTCCACCTTTGAATTATAGACGCCAACATATGCTTTTAACATATGCTGCCAATGTGCGTCAAATGCTGCAACACCCGACCTATCAAGCTCTCTTCGGTACCCAAAACCACCAGGGGTACGCCAACCGGCCTCGTGCCACTCGGCCGGTTGGTATTAGACTTGATAGCTCGTGTACTGAAATAGGAGTGGCTATAGGTCCCTGTATGATCCAGACATCTAGCGAGGTGCCTCCGTGGCAAGTCCCGCGTCCGGAAATTCGGTTAGACCTTCACCAAGGTCCTAAAGTGAACACGGATGCGACCGTTTACCGGAGGCAGTTCCACAGCATAGTTCACCAATTTCCGGACGCTGGCATTCTATACACGGATGGTTCGAAGGTGGACGAGAAAGTGGGTTGTGCTTACGTTATTGATGGTGCAAATACCAAGATCTCTTTGCCTGAGGCCTGTAGTGTGTTTACTGCGGAGCTCGTTGCCATCTATGAAGCTCTGCAGTTTGCACTACAGGATGCACGAATCCACTTTCTCGTGTGTACCGACTCTTTGAGTTCGTTGCAGTCAATTGCTACATGTTTCCCGCAACACCCCCTAGTACAGCGAATCCACGACCACGCTGACACTCGAATCACCTTTCTGTGGCTTCCAAGCCACATGGGAATTGCGGGAAATGAGTTAGCAGATCAAGCTGCAAAAGAGGCGGTATCACTACCACCTCGACCAATGGAGGTACTCGCTAGAGATATTCGCTCTCAGTTACGCCTACAAGTTCTGGCTTTTTGGGAGAGTCAGTGGCTAGCTGACCCACTGCCCAGTAAACTGAGAGCGATCAAGGGAACTACTCGCATGTGGCGGAGCTCCTTCCGGGCCCGGAGAGAGTCCGTCATTTTGTGTAGGCTAAGGATAGATCATACAAGATCCACCCACTCGTACCTAATGAGAAGGGAAGACCCCCCACTTTGTACCTTTGGAGCCGTATTCACCGTGGCCCACATTTTCACCGAGTGTGTGGATCTTGCTGACTTACGAAGAAACCTTGGTTTGCGGTGGCTGCTGATCGCGTTATCCGCTTTATAAGTGAGAGTGGGTTAGGGCCAGCAATCTAAATTTTCCAGTGAACATTGACTCAACGACTTGTTCGTTTTTGAATGATAATGTTTTGTTTTTTCCGTAATTTTTGTTTATTTTTATAATTTTTATTTTTTATTTAATTGTTTTTTGTTTTATTAATTTTTGGTCTTTTTAAATTTAGATGTCCACCTCAAAATTTTAAATTCAATTCAAAATTTGTATTCTTTAATCTGTGTTAAGAGGGGCAGATGACCTCGTAGTTCCGCCCCTTAAAACAACAATAACTAACTAACTAACTAACTAACTAAAGAAACTGAATTTTCATGCATCACAAGCCTTTATAATTTACGAAAGAGGCCTTCGTGTGTATGGGGACCTAACACAACATAGAGGGTCAGTTTTTATGTGAGGTGTATTGCGTTTCGTCTACAAGGCTTTTAATTCTATTTCACGTCAGGAAGTAAACATTAGGTGAATTTAGTATGAGAGCACATTTTTACTAATCTTTTTTTTTTTTTTTTTTGTCGACATACGGGTTCATCGTAAGGATATTTTTGTTTGATACTGTGTGGTAGATATACCCATATTTGGATATCTGGGTGATATGTTGTAGACAATAGAATTGTCTTGTCTGTCTTTCTGTGTATCTTTATGTACGCCTATAACTCGTGTTCGGATGCTTGGTGCACCGTAAAATTAGGTATGTTAACCATGAGAGTCAATACACCAATCATTTATAAAACTCTTCACCACACTTTTCATACAGTAGAAGGGTGGATACAGGGAATAACTTCTCAAAATACATGCTAAAATAGGCGAATTATAAAAATTATCCTAGAAGGACGACCAAAGCATATGTTGCGCTTCTCAATGTGAGACACAAAATTCGGGAGTCTATAAAGGGTCTCCGAAAACCACATTTTAAGGCCCTTAAATTAACAGTGTGTGTGATATTCCCAGGAAACTAACTTCGGTCTGATAAACTTATGAAGGAATGGCAAACCACTAACCATTGCAACAGTAGCTCAATTGATAATGTCTGGTGTTAACACCGTTCGAAGAATGGGTACTTCTGCTAGTTTTGTATAAATGTGACCACACCCACGCATATATATACAGTATATATACAGGGTGTTACAAAAAGGTACGGCCAAACTTTCAGGAAACATTCCTCACACACAAAGAAAGAAAATATGATATGTGGACATGTGTCCGGAAACGCTTAATTTCCATGTTAGAGCTCATTTTATTACTTCTCTTCAAATCACATTAATCATGGAATGGAAACACACAGCAACAGAACGTACCAGCGTGACTTCAAACACTTTGTTACAGGAAATGTTCAAAATGTTCTCCGTTAGCGAGGATACATGCATCCACCCTCCGTCGCATAGAATCCCTGATGCGCTGATGCAGCCCTGGAGAATGGCGTATTGTATCACAGCCGTCCACAATACGAGCACGAAGAGTCTCTACATTTGGTACCGGGGTTGCGTAGACAAGAGCTTTCAAATGCCCCCATAAATGAAAGTCAAGAGGGTTGAGTTCAGGAGAGCGTGGAGGCCATGGAATGGGTCCGCCTCTACCAATCCATCGGTCACCGAATCTGTTGTTGAGAAGCGTACGAACACTTCGACTGAAATGTGCAGGAGCTCCATCGTGCATGAACCACATGATGTGTCGTACTTGTAAAGGCACATGTTCTAGCAGCACAGGTAGAGTATCCCGTATGAAATCATGATAACGTGCTCCATTGAGCGTTGGTGGAAGAACATGGGGCCCAATCAAGACATCACCAACAATTCCTGCCCAAACGTTCACAGAAAATCTGTGTTGATGACGTGATTGCACAATTGCGTGCGGATTCTCGTCAGCCCACACATGTTGATTGTGAAAATTTACAATTTGATCACGTTGGAATGACGCCTCATCCGTAAAGAGAACATTTGCACTGAAATGAGGATTGACACATTGTTGGATGAACCATTCGCAGAAGTGTACCCGTGGAGGCCAATCAGCTGCTGATAGTGCCTGCACACGCTGTACATGGTACGGGAACAACAGGTTCTCCCGTAGCACTCTCCAGACAGTGACGTGGTCAACGTTACCTTGTACAGCAGCAACTTCTCTGACGCTGACATGAGGGTTATCGTCAACTGCACGAAGAATTGCCTCGTCCATTGCAGGTGTCCTCGTCGTTCTAGGTCTTCCCCAGTCGCGAGTCATAGGCTGGTATGTTCCGTGCTCCCTAAGACGCCGATCAATTGCTTCGAACGTCTTCCTGTCGGGACACCTTCGTTCTGGAAATCTGTCTCGATACAAACGTACCGCGCCACGGCTATTGCCTCGTGCTAATCCATACATCAAATGGGCATCTGCCAACTCCGCATTTGTAAACATTGCACTGACTGCAAAACCACGTTCGTGATGAACACTAACCAGTTGATGCTACGTACTTTTGTGCTTGATGCTCGTACTGTAGAGCAATGAGTCGCATGTCAACACAAGCACTGACGTCAACATTACCTTCCTTCAAATGGGCCAACCGGCGGTGAATCGAGGAAGTACAGTACATACTAACGAAACTAAAATGAGCTCTAACATTACGTCAACATTACCTTCCTTCAAATGGGCCAACTGGCGGTGAATCGAGGAAGTACAGTACATACTAACGAAACTAAAATGAGCTCTAACATGGAAATTAGGCGTTTCCGGACACATGTCCACATAACATATTTTATTTCTTTGTGTGTGAGGAATGTTTCCTGAAAGTTTGGCCGTATCTTTTTGTAACACCCTGTATATATATATATATATATATATATATATATATATATATATATATATTTAATTTTTTATTTTTTTGAAACTTGATTGTAAATAACAAAATATATTTTATCAATAAATTGTTTAATGAATAAATGTTTTTCATTTATTATGTTATACAGTATATAGCCTACATTTCATGTATATCTCAGATTTACATATATACATACAAATTCTTTAGGATAAATACAGAAGTTGCTAACAGTGATATAAGAACTCCAAATAATTTCAAAATTTGTGGAATGAAAACGTCGGAGTTGCCGACCCAGTCACTACGAGTTACAGCTGCTTGAGGCATCAACTATGACTCAACCGCAACCATCCCTTCTCAAACATAATGCTCTTGGTTTTTGTCAGCTGGTTTTTGACAACATGTAAAGCTGAGGCCCAGCAGGATCACGCGGGACGAACAAGATGTGCAACGGCTGCTCGAATGGTTTTCAAAACAGCCCCCTTTCCCTGAAGCAGAGGAAATTATGAGCATCAGCTCTGGTGTAGTTGGAAGTGAGCAGCTGAACTGCTACAAGGTTCAGCAAGTCGGCATGTCAGGACTCTCAAGAATAGTGGGAACAACCTTCAGTGAAGTGTCCTTCAAAAAGAAGGACAAAGTGATATCTTTAGCAGCTGACAAGAACATCTTGAATCTTGAAAGTTGGGGAGAATAAAATTGCTGTGGACCCACTCACACTCTGACAGGATGTGCATAGCAAAAACAACCCAGGACGACTTTTGAGGAGTACCTCTCTTATGAGCTTGCACCGTACCCTATGTCGTTGTTCAACGAGGATGGCATGCACAAGGGCACAAAGTCTGCTTTATATGCAGCGTTCACACTCCTGCCCATTCATTTCGAGTTCCCCTCAAATCACCTCACTGTCATCGATGGTGGGCATCTGCTCCACAAAGTTATGTGGAATCGAAATTCGACTTTTGGGCAAATTTGGGCCGATTATATCAAGTACATCCACCAGCATTGTGGTGATGGTCATCTTCGACAGGTACCCAAACAATCTTCTGACGAGTACCAAGAATGCTGAAAGAGGAAAAAGGCGCAAGCAGATGTGATATTTGATAAAGCCACAGTCAACACAACTCCCCAAGACAAATTTCTGTCCAATGAGAGCAATAAAAACAATTTATTGCCCTTCTGAGAACAACACTTGAAGTGTCCAACGCCATGAACAAGCAAGCCGAGGAGGATGCTGACGTCCTCATTGTGACCACTGAAACATCGATGGCTTCTTCGTATGATGCTGTAATTATTGTGAGTCAAGACATCGATTTATTAGTCATCCTCACTGGGACAGCAAATACGATGAACAACGTATACCTTAAAAAAACAGGAAGAGGCAATTCACCTGACGTCATGTACTCCCCCCTCATCATTTATGTATGACTTCGCCGAGAACCTGCTGCTCATCCACGCCATCAGTGGGTGTGACACAACGCCAAACATTTATGGGTTCGGAAAGACCAAATTTTGTTCCCTGTTCTGGAGGAATCCATTATTGTTGGAGATAAGTTATGGCTTCATGGACCCAGAAGCCACATTAGAGGACATCTCCAAAGCAAGAGAGCAAATATTGGTCGTCCTCTATGGTGGGGAAATCGACCAATCACTTTCTGACCTCCAACACACATAATTTGTTGCCACCACGATAAACTTGAACATGGAAAAGCTGCCCCCAACCTCTGATGCAGCGCGATACCACTCCTTGAGGGTATACCACCAAGTGATGGCCTGGATGAGCAGGAAGAAAGATGTGATCATCTTTGGCTGGACAAGAGGAAGCAGGGGCTTGATTCCGACAACAACCACCAGAGAAGCTGCTCCTCGTACCATGCTGAAGACGGTATCATGCAGGTGTGTCACCGGCTGTTCCGCAGCATGTGGATGCAGAAAAGCCAATCTGCATTCCTCCACTTTCTGCTGCTGCGGAAAGTCTTGCGACAACCGTCCCTTGATAGTCGCTGACGAAGAAGAGGAAAACATCGACGACCCATCCATACCATTCGACGAAGAGTCAGCACTCCCGACCCCTCTTGCGAAACGTCCCTGGTTAAGTGTTTATTTTACTGTGTTAATTATTCCCTAATAATTAATATGTAAATGATTATTATATAAAACGCATTGTATTGTAATCTATATTTTGTAAATACACACGTTTTTAAATGAATGTGTAACGAATTTGTTCTCTCCTATCTATTCATATTTATACAAAAAAATGGTTGAAATAGTATTTAGACGCATTGCTGTGTTCAAAAAATGGTTGTAATATAATGAAAACGAAAACCTTTCACCAACACGGTACTCCAGGGCAGAATCACAAAAAATGCACTTCTATTATTCTTAAATTTACCACCACTCCTACCCATTGCTAGTTTTTTTTATTTTTTTTTATACCTGAATTTTGAAGGAAATTAAATTCTCTACAACTTTCATTCATACTTTTTTTTGCTAAGACGAAGTCTTCCGCCTGCTTTTGCGATGTAAAGTGGAGCAAAAGTGAAAAATTTGCCGAATCGCCCTTTTTCGGCTTCTCGTAGCTCGAGTACGCTTGGTCCTACAAAAAATAACATCCACATCAAATTTGTTGGAAATTTAGTAATCTACATTTTCTTAAATAGACATATCTTAAAAAAATGAAATGGGAATGAGCTAGAGGCCAAAAACTGACAAAAGTGCCGATTTCTGACAGTTTTTTCAAGATGGCGGACAAAGCACGGGGGGAGGGATGGCGGAAACTTGGATTAATAGCTACCTAATGGTCCTAAACAACATCAAAAAATAAAACACGATCCCGCATCTTATGCAGGGTGAAGTTCGTTTATTGACTGGACTAATTGGCAACTCAAACTAACACTTGGGGCGCTGCGGTCGGTCTGTTTAAGTAGGGTTTAAAATACTCAATAACACGTGTTTGATATGGAACACTTTTTATTTTTCGGTTATAATCAGTAAATGTGGTCTCTAAAGTAATGACAGTGTTATTTTTAATTGTATATATGTATAACAGTGCGATACACGTGATCTAATTTGTGTGTTCCACTGGATTTTTTGGTGTCATTTGCATATTATCAAGCATCAGTTTTTATGGTTGATGTAGATCAGCTGATTCAAATTTACATAGGGCTACACTTCGGACATTATTTCGGTACTATTATGCGCAATATAATGTAAATGTCGATCCTGAGTCAACGCCGAGGACATTCAAAGAGAGAAATACGGTACATAAACAAATAAATAACACACCGAAGCTGTGCTACTTTTATCATTCCGAGACTAGCATCCACGCAAACCAGACGCCACTGTTCCAAGCTCCGACTTATATCGTGAATTGATGTCAAACTGATGATCCGCCAGCCTTTCCGCCAAGCCTACACCTCGTAATCGCTAAGTTCTTCGATATTCGAGCTATTCCACTACGAGTCATATAGGCCTAATTTGCCTCCCCGTGGGCACTGTAGAATGAGTGATTCCGCTACCATTCAAATATTCAACACCAAACCCACATTTTAACCATCCAAATCAAGCAATTCCTGTAGCCCCACGAGTTTTAATACAAGTTAAACTCATCCCTTCTCCCTACCAAGCAGCCAATAATTAATTATTCAAGTAACTTCAATCTTACCAGCGCGCCCATCGTAACAGCTGTTTTTAAACTGAATAACCTTCGCTGGCTTTACGTCGCAGGTCTTCTGTCTGTCTACCTCGACTAGTGTTAGATCCTTCCCGGGATGGAAAGGTATTATTATTAGGTATTAGGTATCATCCCTTTTCGGCTATTGCTATTTGCTTCTTTTGGAAAGTGATGAAAACGTATATCCGCAGCCCTCTTATACATCGACTTACAGCCGTAAACTGAGCAATACACTTTGCTTTTACTCATTTTTCACTCTATCGACGAGTAAAACTTATTACTTATGTATAAAGACACGAACAATTTACCACGATCTGTTTACCAATACAAGAAACCATATACAAACAGTCACCACGTGACAAATGTACCCTACTTGGTAAGTTTCTCATTTTTACCGCTAGATGTCATATCAGATAGCTGGAGTTGCCAATATGGCAACTCAAACTAACACTTGGGGCGCTGCGGTCGGTCTGGATAAGTAGGGTTTAAAATACTCAATAACACGCGTTTGATATGGAACACTTTTTATTTTTCGGTTATAATCAGTAAATGTGGTCTCTAAAGTAATGACAGTGTTATTTTTAATTGTATATATGTATAACTGTGCGATACACGTGATCTAATTTGTGTGTTCCATTGGATTTTTGGTGTCATTTGCATATTATCAAGCATCAGTTTTTATGGTTGATGTAGATCAGCTGATTCAAATTTACACAGGGCTACACTTCGGACATTATTTCGGTACTATTATGCGCAATATAATGTAAATGTCGATCCTGAGTCAACGCCGAGGACATTCAAATAGAGAAATACGGTACATAAACAAATAAATAACACACCGAAGCTGTGCTACTTTTATCATTCCGAGACTATCATCCACGCAAACCAGACGCCACTGTTCCAAGCTCCGACTTATATCGTGAATTGATGTCAAACTGATGATCCGCCAAGCCTACACCTCGTAATCGCTAAGTTCTTCGATATTCGAGCTATTCCACTACGAGTCATATAGGCCTAATTTGCCTCCCCGTGGGCACTGTAGAATGAGTGATTCCGCTACCATTCAAATATTCAACACCAAACCTACCTTTTAACCATCCAAATCAAGCAATTCCTGTCGCCCCACGAGTTTTAATACAAGTTAAACTCATCCCTTCTCCCTACCAAGCAGCCAATAATTAATTATTTAATTAATTATTCAAGTAACTTCAATCTTACCAGCGCGCCCATCGTAACAGCTGTTTTTAAACTGAATAACCTTCGCTGGCTTTACGTCGCAGGTCTTCTGTCTGTCTACCTCGACAAGTGTTAGATCCTTCCCGGGGTGGAAAGGTATTATTATTAGGTATCATCACATTTCGGCTATTGCTATTTGCATCTTTTGGAAAGTGATGAAAACGTATATCCGCAGCCCTCTTATACATCGACTTACAGCCGTAAACTGAGCAATACACTTTGCCTTTACTCATTTTTCACTCTATCAACGAGTAAAACTTATTACTTATGTATAAAGACACGAACAATTTACCACGATCTGTTTACCAATACAAGAAACCATATACAAACAGTCACCACGTGACAAATGTACCCTACTTGGTAAGTTTCTCATTTTTACCACTAGATGTCATATCAGATAGCTGGAGTTGCCAATTCTACTGTCATCCAATGTGACTTCTTTAATTTCACAAAATTACTTATTCCTTAAACCTCGTCTTAATTTGACAATTATGTGTACCGTGTGTGTTTTGATCTTTCTCTTCCCACCAAATGCTTTACATGCCTTAGCCTATTCTGGTGTTGCACAGCATTCTACGTGCAACTCCATAATTATGCAAGCTACCCCTACACTTCCTCTATTTATATAGTTCCACCGCATGCCGTTTGTGATTTCATCTTAAAAACGTTAAGTTATTGCTGTGTCGGATGGTACAATAAACTACCTTGCGCGCGTATCCTGCGGCGTCGAGTAACCAACTTCTGAAAAAGTTGTCAGTGACAGTACAAATGCAACGTCTAACCATTCGTTAGATAGCTAAAATCATGAACCATCAGGGTGATCTATAATTATCAATGTGTTCTTAAACCACATGGCTTCATTACTCAATATAACAATATTTCATTTCATGTCATTAACAGGGTCTAAAATCTGCCCTTCTTAAACCTTCTTTCACGGTTCGCTTGACTGTCCCAGACCCTTCTCTGAGCGGCATGTACACAATAGACGTGGAGTGAGGTTCCAACATTACCTCGACCCTCCTTTCCTGTCTCAAGGCTTTCTTCCCAAGCAGTATAAGATTTTACAAGACAAATACTGTGGTCCCAATGACACACATATCCCAATGGATTTTAACTGAATATTATGCAAATAGGTACTGGATGAGCTTTAACATTTATTCCTACCCTGAGGATAATAATAACTGGCACCAAATAGGCCCATTTAAACATGAAGGTACGAGGTTCATAAAACATTGGTCTAGTAGGTAACCGGTATCTTAAATAAATGCTGCGGTCAGCCCATGCTGCCGTCATGAGATTCGCTTCAACGAGCCGAATCACTCAACAATAAGTTCTCGGGTAATCAGATAGAGTGCAGAGGTGTCCATCGTTTACCTCTCACCTATCACGGTATTCGAACCCGGAACATTCCATATCCATCATCAGAGTTAGGGTCCAAACCCTAATTACACTCTGGCACAAAGCATATCTCCCAGTATGCCCACGGCATACGAGATTTCATACGTCGAATAGACCACCTGGTTCTTTACCTAATGTTATGACCTTCGTCCTATAATTATTCAGAGAAATCTATCAATTACTCTTATGAGCTTTTACTCAAGCTGCAAATTCAATTCACTAAAAACTCTTCCATTTCCTGGCATAATTATATTCCCACTAATACAATATATATTCTGATATAAAACTCTTTTCTTAATCCCGTAACGTAATCTTACTGTATAATCTTACTGCTTAGATCGATAAGTCTTGCAATAGCGTAAATATTTCTTGCTTACAACATTTTTACCTGATGCATTCATTCATACCTTTATTTATTCATTATTATTATTATTATTCTCACTGACATAAATTACCAAAATCCGACACAACTAAACATCTTAAACAATCGAACAACCGCGTTCGTTCCATTTACATAACTGATTGCCATTTTTAATTAATAGTGGTAACGATTAATCCACTCACTGATGAAAAATAACATCTCAACTTTATTAAAATCAACACAATAATGATTAAACCTGGAGAGTCTATCTCCTACTCTGATTCTTACTGGCATCTTTATAACTCTGAAATCACATTACATGCAGTGGCCTATACTTCTACTTAAACATAATTTGTGGGGTACTTACATATATCGGCTCGTCATGGTGGCTCCAACCACTCATATCCTTCCGGGTCGCCTGCCATATGCAGATTTAGTGCGACATTTGCATCTTGAATACACACATTTAATGATACATTTCTTCCAATAACCACACGACACTTTGCATTTCTATAAAGAAGCTATTGCTTCCAAAACACATGACAACACTTGTTTAACCATTAATTTAAAAGATATTTCACATATGATTTATACATAACACACGTCACTCTGTACACTTTTCATTGGTTGCAATTCCCTAGCAAAGATATCAAAATTGCAGGTGTCGACGGCATCTTCCGTGCTCCTACCAACTCCTGATTGAAAGTCTGGTTCAACTGCCCTCGGAATTCACCAACAGTTTATCCATACTCCTACGGTAAGCTTCCTGCTTTGCATAAATATGCTAACTTCCGTCCTGAGCGTTACTATTTGGTATTCTTAAGGCATTACCAAATGCTTCGTAACGTTTCTCCCAGCGCATTCCAGCGTAATTAGACATGTATGATCAGTCAATACATTCTACACTGCGCTTAACATTTTACATAATTTTACACAGATTATTATTTACAATAGTTCTGCAACTTATCTCACACGTTGTTTCCTAAGTGAACACACCATTGTTCGTACTGCTGACTACACTTGCAGCACGACTGTCTTTAATAAAAGCTTACTAAATGTTTCACTGCACGGCTTCCCAAGTTGAAGTCCGGGCCTCCTTCCTTGCTTTCGGTAATACACATTTCACACAATAAAGTTCGTTGATTACCGTACTTCTTATTAATTTCTGACTATACATTATTATCTTCTCACTTGGTGCATTACGATGTGCGGTGAATATAATGGTTCACTCAAATGTACAAGTCTTTGTTTGAGCGTCCTTCCCTGAGCCGGACCGCCATACGTTCCGCCTCAACAACTGCTTGACAACCGTGTTCTGACTGTCTGACAAAAACTGTGTAGCGACGACTGTCTGCGACTCTCCTCTGCCAAGGGTCGACTCCCTTTATATTGGTTTCACACAAAAAGTAGAGCTAAATTTTCCCGCGTTAACTCGACTCCTCTCCCAGCATGATTCTGGTCTCGAAACCATGCTCATCGGGTTCCTTTCTCTTCACTGATCCCAGAACTATCTGCGTGCTGAAGGATCGCTCGGCCAATTAATTAATATTAATTCCTTTCTCCATAGCATGGGGACGCTGTTTCACTGGGAATCCCTGGCGACCTCGTCAAACCCAGCCGCGAACAACCATAGTCTTATGTCCTTCCGCACTCCATTAAATATGCTTCAATTTCGAAGATTAAAGGCTCTAAAATTAGCCTCCTGGCTAAAGATTCACCTGTGTGCAACTCTCATGTCATTGCGTTACTCCAATCACGAGTAATCAATGATTTTCCTTGGGATCTCTCCCCACTCTTCTTCGTCCTATTCTCAGTCGGGGAAAAACTGTGTCATTATTCAAGCCCCCAACCTCTTCCAGACGACATAACTAGGTGAGCAAGATTGACGTGGCTCCATGGGTCACCTCCCACAATTCTGGACCTATTAGTAAAACATCAAACTCTGCACTTTCTGTGCTCAAGTCCAGCATAGCCTACTCCAAGTAGTCTAATAATGCTGTATTCTGCTCCTTTTCCCTGCATTATTTTAATAAATAATGTCATTATCAACTGAAATCACACCAGTGATTAACTATATAATTTTCTCTAGGGGTTTTTACAATGAAACTCCCTCAACAGACCTCGGGTTCGTTCCCTGGTGGAACCTTTATACTGAGATCACAGTCTCTGAGATCCACGTTCGATATCAGTCAGCATAACCCCCTCGGGTTCAGTATATATCTTAATCACATATTTTTTTTTTTCAGTTTATCTTTTTGCATAATCCAGTTACCTTCATTCTTTCCCACATCTACTTGGAAACAATTCAATATATTTAAATTACATATGAAATACAATATACTTGCAAACAGACAGTTTAACATAGAGGTAGTCTAAAATTTATCCATCGACATTTACAACATTAAAGTATAATAACTTAATTCTTAATGTGTAAGTATTGATTGGCGTATAATTTAAACTTAGTACCGGTATTCCAGTAATTGGAATTATATTGTGTTGACCGACTGAAAAGTTAAAATATCAATTCTAAGAATATGCCGAAGATCCTGTATTTCTGCGCCATGAAAGGGAGGACGAAGGCCAGCAGCAAGGTGAGTGTAGTTAGAGCTATCCTAATTCCATCCTCACCAACACTCCCAAACCCCATTTTTCAAAGAATTAAAGTAAATACGGTAAGTCTTTCTTTATGTTTGCCCCGTGGTGTAGCCGTGCTCGTTAGTTTGCCATGGCCGTGAGGGCGGCTGCAGCAAGTCTGAAGATTTGAATCCTGGCACTTCGAGCGGCTATATTGAGTGTGGCCCCGGGTTTTACAAACTCCCTCCACGCAAATGCCAGTATAGTACCTTACGTCAAGTCCCAGTGTACGTACCTCATCCCTGTCCTTAATACATTTATACACACTACTACAGTCATCACATCAATACACACAACTACACAGGGCTGATGACCAAGTTGTCCCAAGCCTCTAATTTTCTTTTTAAACAACTTTTTCCATGTGGTCGCGGATTCAAGTCCCACTGAGGTCCGACATTTTATTTCTCGAACTTCCATGTACATGGCTTGTATTATGTGCATTACACGATGTGAAAGCTGAAAGTCTCCATTTGTATCACAGCAGTTGTTAAAATCCAAGTTTTGGAATCTATAGGTAGCCCACAGCGAGCAAAACCACAGTATGATAGGCTGGTGCAGGCCCGAGTCATCGATGTATCTGGTCTGATACCCACACAACAAAGTGTGTTAGAAGTCACCGAAGCAAAGCTGACTTTGTTGCTTGCTGATTATAGCCTACCAGCCTGAAGGCCTTTAATGTTACTATATATCAAATGCAAATGAATGGGTGAAAATCATAACGGTATGAGTGACATTTAAAAAAAAAAATGAGTTAAGTGCAAGATGTAACTCAGGAAGGATGTATCTTTTGAATAGCAGAGAGGGACAAGTGAATGCGGTATTGTTCTGCCCTCTAGTGATAGGTGGTATAACTACAAATAGCCTGCTTTATATGAGTGTTACAATGTTTGAATGGCTTTTTCTCTGAATGAACAAAATGTTACTTATACCGTTATGGTTTTCATCCATTCAAATGACAGAGCAGAATTTGGTATGGGTGTCAGGTAAGTGCCGTTTCTTCTTATTTGGCTACAATGTGACCTAGTGCTCAAGATACTGGAGAATTACAGGAGGTGAAAGGAAGCAGTTAGTTGCTGTAGTAGCATGAATATTAAAAATCCCTCAGTATGCCTTCCTTCGAAGGGGAAGTAAAGCCAGCGGTCCCATGTCATAGATTTATGGCATGTAAAAGAACCTTCTACTAATTAAACTTGTGTGAAGCTAAATTATAGGTTAGATTCCGACTGCGGTGGCATCTAGTAACCAAGTTCAGAACTAGTTGTCGTTTGTGGTGGCGTTTGGTAGCAGAAGTAGGAACTACTTGAAAATTACGTGTCTGCAGTCTTTACTTGAATTAAAAACAGATAACACACACTAATACAGCCATCACAATTAACACCGGTTATCAGACAGATACTACACATACCTAAAGTACACGGGGCTACATGTCCGCATTGTCGCAGCCCCTAAACTGAGGAACCAACCCAACCAGCATGAATGTTGAAAGAAATTTAGAGATATTATTCAATTAGAATTCGGGGGCATTTATAGCGACACCCAGTGGCCTGGTAATTGCCTGTTTATGACTGGGTTGTTGGTTCTCTGTGTTCTATGGTACATTTTTGTAGCCTGAGTTTTGATTTGTGTAGTTGAGCATTGTGTACATATCACTCAGCTCCTGATATTGCATGTAGTCCCCTGTTCTGTACAACCTGCAATTTGTTAATTGTAGAGATAGCAGCGTAGCCCCAGATGGGACTGGCATATTCCATTGCAGGCTGCACAATGGTGCTGTATGTCAGGAGTTGGCTGAAGTCATTCAGGGAACCCTATTAGGCAACTCTGGGCCTTCTTCAA
Organism: Meconema thalassinum; assembly: GCA_946902985.2. Lineage (NCBI taxonomy): Eukaryota > Metazoa > Arthropoda > Insecta > Orthoptera > Tettigoniidae > Meconema > Meconema thalassinum. Next base: position 88,404,053 of record OX336393.1, read on the forward strand.
CTATAATACGAAGGCTGTTTTTTCTTTATTTCCCGTAGTTAGTGCGCGCTACCTCCCAGCATCCTTTGCGAACAAGCAGGCGTCAGTTGCAGCTATGTAGCTAATCTGTAGGCTGAACTGTGCATCTTTACAATGTTCAAGATTATTGATTCACCCGCCGCTTGTGAGGTACGATCTGTGATACGTTTTTTGTGTGCAAGCCACTTTTGAACTCGCGTACCCATTATTGCACTTTACCATCACAGCGCAAGATCATGGCAAGACCTCACACTGCTGCCCGGACTCAGGAACTGATTCACTCTTTTGGGTGGGAAGTTTTGGATCACCCACCGTTTAGCCCTTCGTCATCTTGGTGGGAAGCACTTCGCCGACGATGAAGAAGTGAAAACAGACATGAATTCTTGGTTGTCAGAGCAGGCGGCAAACTTTTATGCAGAGGGATTTCAAAACTTAGTTTTAAGGTATGACAAGGGCCTAAATAAACAAGGCAACTATGTAGAAAAATAGAGGAAGGTATGAAAAACCTAAAAATAAATGTGGTTTCAAAATAAAATGTTCGGTTAATTTATATTAAAAAAACGTCCCTTACTTAAAAAACAGCCCTCGTACTTCTTTCAGGACTTGTATTTGCTCAAATTGAGACCTTAGCAGAGGCCATCACTTTCGCTTGGTTTGTGCGTGCAGTTACTTCCTGGGCGAAAGTTAATCTACGGTCTAGCATGATTCACAGATACTGTACTTGATGGCTGTCTACCACCTGACAGTTCACAAAGAAAGTTAAATCCTGTACTGTGGTGTGTTTGAATTTCTTAGTGAACAAAGTGGCTACCTATATTGAGAAAGGATCACTTTAACCAACCATTAGTTCGTCGACTTGTAGGAACTGTACGAGCCTTGCGGTCTTCCCAGTACTTCTTCATTCGTATTGATCTTCTTGCCCTTTCTTGGGCAGAAAATATTCTTGTTGGAATTTTCTTTCTTATGAGTGGAAAATGAAAAGTCATATTTTTAAGTACGGTAGTGTAGTTAAACTTTTCTTATTTGTAGCATCTTCTGTTGTTAGGCCAATTTCTTTTACGTCCTCGGCATCCAGTTGTTGTGTTTTTTGAAGCAAGATTGTACTGTACTAGTTGTTTTAGAAGACTTGAATCTGGCATTCTCATGATGTGCCCAAAGAATCCTAGTCTTTTCTTTCGCATGGTATCAGTAATGGGTTCTAGGTTGTTATAGACAATATTGTTAAGTATTATTCGCCATTGTCCATCTCTTTTATAAATTTTTGTTGATACAAGTTCTTCTAATTCGCCTTTCGATCTTCTGTGATCTGTCGGTTTTGATATTTATTCAATTAATTCCAAAGAGCCATAGGCTCGTACAGAGGAATTGTACAGTAATATGTGTGTTTACACACCAGGAAGAAAATTCTGAAGGTAACACAAATTGATGAATAAGGGCATAGGCCTATTAGTAAAGTTGATACTATATCTAAGATTGTTTAGACCAAGGTCTCTTAAAATGATAAGCACAGGATTTTTGAGCTTATTTGATGTATTACGATGCATCGAATTTTTCCCACAATACTTTCGTAGTTTTCCTCTTAAATACTGACAAAGTTGGTGCACTTTTTACTTCATCGGGAAGTTTATTATATAACTGTGATGCAGAGAACTTGAAACTATTTCTACCGTATTTAGAAGAGTGAATGATATATAAGGCTACGTCCTTCGCATGCCTAGTTCCATAAGAATGATTGTCCGAGTTCAAGATGTAGGGAGAGCTATAGAGTATTGTGTTGTGTTTAATTTTGTATATTAGCATAGCTGCTCGGAGATCTGCACTTATGCTGAGGGGTAGAATTTTACTTCTGATGTACAGATCTTTTACTGGAGTGCAGTAAGGAAGGTTAAATATGTTTCTAATAGCCCTATTCTGAATAGTCATTAAATCATTCAGTGTGGATTTCCTGCAGTGAGCCCAAATAACATTTAAATATTGGAGCTTGCTATGTACAAGTGAATAGTAGATTTGTTTTACAAGGTTTAGGGGAATAAGATACCGAAGTTTCCTTAGGATCCCTACTATAGGTGAGAGTTTCTTAGCAATTCGTTCAACGTGTTCAATCCAGGTCAGGTGTTTGTCGATGATTAGACCTAAATACTTTGCCTGATTAACCTCTTTTATTTCAATATTATTTATATATATTTTGTCATGTGTGATTTCTTTCATGCTTTGCTTTGAAATTACCATGTAATTGGTCTTCTGTAGGTTCATTGTTAATTTATTGGCCTGGAACCATTGTGAGAGAGTATTTATATCTTGTTGCACATTTTGTATGATTTCAATTATGTCTTTCCCAGTGTAGAAGATATTTGTATCATCTGCATACAATTTGATATGCCCTCTCAAATTACATTCCACAATATCATTTATATAAATTAAGAATAATGTAGGTCCAAGTATAGATCCTTGTGGAACTCCATGAGTTATATATTTTCCTGAACTTATGCATTTATTCAAAGCTACATGCTGCTTTCTTCCAATAAGGTAGCTTTGGAACCATTTTAGTGCTATACCTCGGACACCAGCATTTTCTAATTTTGATAACAGTATTTTATGATCTACTGTATCAAAGGCTTTTGTGAGATCAATAAATAACCCAACTGCCATATTATTTTTGTCAATAGTTTCTTGTAGCATTGTTATTAGGTCAATAGTTGCTGCCTCAGTACTAGAATTTTCCCTGAATCCATATTGCATATTATGAAAGAATGTATTCTTGTTCAGAAATGAAAGCAATCTTGTTTTTACCACTTCTTCCAGAATTTTTGAAACTACCGATAAAATAGAAACAGGTCTATAATTATTTGGATTTCTTTTGTCACAACCCTTAAATATAGGAACTACTTTGGCCACTTTTAAGTCATCTGGTATCATGCCAGTAACTAAGGACTCATTAATCATTTCAACCAAGATTTTAATAAATGATTGTATATTGTTTTTAATGAAATTTGTCTTGATCCTATCTAATCCACAGCTCTTTTTATTCTTTAAATTTGTGATGATGGACTTGACCTCTGCTTCATCTGTCGGATATAAGTAGAGAGAATTTGACTGATTGTGGTCCTTACTGAGGATTTCCTTCTGTTCAGGAATAGCTTTTGCTAGACTTCCAGCAATGTTTGTGAAGAACAAGTTAAATGATTCACATAGTTCTTGATTGTCTGTGATAATTTTGTTGTCTATTTCAAGTGAAGTGCATGTCTCAACTGTTGGTTTTTTGTTGTGTATGATTTCTTTGATAGTCTCCCAAGTTTTATTAGAATTGTTTCCATATGTTCTGAATTTATCTGAGTAGTAATTTGACTTTAGTCTTCTTTTTAAGTTTGTTACATTATTCCGGCATCTACAGTATTCTTGGTTCATATCATTATTATTTCTGTGAAGGGGATTTTTGAGCTTTGCATGCAGAGTGTCTCGTTGTTTTATAAGTGTAAGGAGTTCAGCTGTGACCCATGGTAAGTTAGTAGTCTGTCTGTTATTGTTAGAATTGTTTGTTATTTTTCTTTGGCTATGCCTGTTCCTTAGATTCAATTGTTTGATGAAAGAGTTATATAGAGAGTTAACAGTACTATCTGCATCATTATGGGAATCTGCATTTATAGATATATTAGTTTCAGGAGTGTGTTGCCTATCCCAAGAGTCCTCGTGTGTTGTTGATTTTGTCGGCTTATGTGACAGAGTGTACGTGCTATAATTGGTCTTGGAAATATCAAGAATTAATATACTGTGATCACTAATATCATTGCTGACATTTGATATTTTATAACTTAATTCTGAATTGTTTAGTGACACGTGGTCTATTAAGGTAGCTGCAGTGTCACAAAGTCGTGTAGCATATTTAGTGTTGCATTGTTTAAAACCATAGCATGCTATTAAATTCAGATATTTCCTTCTTAATTGATCATCAGCTAGGATATCAATGTTGGTATCTCCGAGGAAGATGCATAATTTATTGTTTATCTGGCTAAGAAAACTTTCAAATGAATTTAAGAAGGGTATGGCATTGCTTCTATTGGGGTTATATGCTGCAATAATGTCAATGCTTTTGTATGTTGGCCTATTACTTTTAACATCATCTCTGAATACCTCAATCCACATCAAACTATGATTCATTTCACACTTTCTTTTAACGTTCACTTTCCATTTGTGTGATACATAAATACCCAGACCCCCACCAACTTTGTCATCTCTATGAGCAAACACGCTTGTGAAATTGTTGAAGTTATAAAAATCTGCCTCATTACTTTTCACCCAGGTTTCTGTAACTACCAATACATCTATCTGACCTATCATCTGCACGAGAATTTCAATGTCATCAAGCTTATTCCGAATACTTCTGCTATTAATGTACAAACACCTAACCTCTCCACCTAATTCTAATGAGTTTATGCATGCACTTATATTAGAGTCCTGTTGCATGAAATCATCCAAACAGTTGTACTTATGTTCACTGCACTGTACTTCACCTAGGTGTCCACTTGTAGTCAGCGCTTTCTTCTCTCTAAACAATAAAATGTCATCACTCGTTCCAGCAATTAGTTTTCCGAGAGTAAAAACTTGGCAACTCTGTTTAAAAGTTTTCCAAATTTCATTGTTCCTCTTCTATTGAGGTGGAGACCATCATAAGCAAGGTCCCTGTCTTGTAACCAAGAGTTCCCTTCTAAAAACATAATGTTTTTTTCACCACACAACCAATCCAGTGTTGAATTCACTGCATTAATGTATCGTGGGTCTATGTCACGTCTTTGCAATACACCACTAATACACACTTTTGCACTCGGAAAGGCACTTTTCACTTCGTCCACGAGCTTGTCCACGTCATTCATAATGTGAGTTGGTGTTGGAGAACTGTTCAAGCAATTGGTCCCTACATGAATCATTACCACCTCAGGGTCTTCACGAACCTCGTTTGCACATACCTTTCTAGTTAATTGCTCAGTTCTTATTCCTGGATAGCAATAGACTGCAGCATCATCAACTACTGGGCCTACATTTCGCAGAATTGAGTCACCCATGACAAGTACACGGGGACGTCTCCTTTTCTTATTAGTAGGGTTATGGATAGGTTTGTCGTATCTGGATGTCCCGTTTTCAATACCGGTATCTTGTCTTTCTTCTAATTGGGAATCGGAACGGCTGAGGATTTCAAATGGATTCTGGGAGATAAAGTTGTTAGGAATATTCCCAGATTTCACCAAGGTAGGCCTACGTCTTGGAAAGCGTGCATTCGTTTTAGACCTAACCTCTAAATAGTCTGCCTGAGTAGGCCTATCTTCTTCTGCTTGTAGTCTTTCTTTAAGGACACTTATTTGAGATTGTGCGTTTTTTAAATCAACCACAAGCATTTTGATTATTTCCTCTTTGGAGGCCAATTCTAATTTGAGGAGTTCAGATTCACTCGCCGCTCGCGGCAACTCGTACTTTTTCCCCAGTTGATTTCCTTCACATCTCACAATTTTTTCGCCACTACATGCTTTGTCTTCACAATTAAGACACACCTCTTCAATGGATAAAGAATTGTTATCACATTGAACACTTACATCACTCGATTGGGAACAATTTTCAAGAGATAACCGTTCGTGACTTGCGTTTAACATCGCCATCTTGTTAAGAGAATGTTAATTTAGATGAAATAATGTTTCTGCTGCGTATGTGGCTTCCGGTTCTATGACTGTATTGTACTAATTAATTTTTGCATTAATTGATACACATTTCTTTTTGTAAGTTTCCCATGTTAATTTGTGTGCCCTATATAACTTGTTTATTCTTATTTGAATTGATGCTTTCTCATTTAAGTTGTTTGCTATTAACTCTCCTAGATATTTAAATCGTGTTACAATTTAAATTTTTGCACCATTAATTTGTATTTCTTTTAAGGGTGTTGGTTTTTGTGGCATGATTTCTGTTTTTTCAAATGATATCTTAAGGCCAATTTTATTGGCAACGGTCTGAAGCTCTGATATCTGTGTTTTGGCTTCCTCTAAATCTTGTCTGCAAAACCAAGACAGTTTGTCTAAATTTTTCTACCTAATTTTATATTTGGAGAGCATTTCTTAGACCACTCTCACATTACCATTTCTAATGCACAATTAAAAGTAGTAATGGTGATAAGCCATCACCTCGTCGTAAACCGGTTGTGACCTCAAATGGGTCAGAGAATTCTGCTCTGAATTTTACTTTTGATTTGGTGCCTGTAAGATTTAGTTTTATGAGATTTGTCAATTTGGGGTGTAATCCCATGTGTCTTAGAATTTTTAATAAAGATTCTCTATGAATACAATCATAAGCTTTTTTGAAGTTGATAAATGTTATCACTAGGGCTCGGATGTTGATGCCGTAAAAAAAAGTTTTAAAAATGCACTTAAAATTTTTAAAAATGACTGAAATAAATGACCTAAAATTTAGAAAAATGCACTATAAAATGGAGAAAATGATATAATAATAAACTCATCCATATTTCAAAAATTCGAAAAATGCACTATAAAATGGAGAAAATGATCTTATAATAATAAACTCACCAATATTTCAAAAATGACATCTGGCTCAAACTGAAAAGTCAATCAAAATAGTTTTCTAGCACTAAACAAAAGGTTTATGTTCACTTTAGTCTGAGTTGCACTGCACCACGAATGTCGTTCTGATGTTGTCAAATGTAAATGATCTGCGGTTATCAGCAACAAGTTTTTATATCTCAAAAAGCTGCGTTCAACATCAACTGATGTGATTGGAGTGTACTTGAAGTGAGGAAGGTCGTTTGCTGCTAAATTCTCCTCAATCCCATCCATGCAGTAGTTTTCACCAGAAAGAATATCTGAGATTTTGCATAATGTTTTATACCCGGTGTTTTTGTCCAGAACTTTTTTCAGTTTTGATACAATACCCGCTGCAATTTCGCCACGATTGTTGCTAAGACTAGTTTCTGCCCGATTGATTAAGGAAATGGAATCAACCATTTCTTCGCCCATTTTCTCCATCGATAAGTTTGTTGCTGTCAATAACGCGAAATTTGATTTTATGAATGCCAAACTACCTTCAATGTTTGGTTCAGATAGCATGTCCTGGACACTTTTTATTGCTGCAGCTTCTTCACTGTCAAAACTCGCCACTATTTCCTTCACCAACTTAAAGTTTTCGCAATAATACATACACGCGTTTAACCACGTGCCCCAACTTGTTATGATAGGTTTTGGAGGTAATGCAATGTCTGGAGCTTCCGCTCTAAAACGTGCGACTCGCGATGGTGCTTTTAAGAAAACTTACTGCGTTACAGTAAATCTTCTTTCAGCAGTTACGTTAGTTCCACAGTTTGCAAAACAATATGCTTCCATCGGAAGGAAACACATTGTCACCAAATTCAGATATTAGTTGTTTTAAATGCACTGACACACTCTGTTTTATTTTAGGCATTTTGAAAGCGGCAATGAATGATATCTGTCGCTGTTAACAATGCGGAACTGAGAGAAGATTATACACCCCTTCCCCTTTCTACCCCGCTGAGAGACGTAAAGCTGTGACATGACTAAATTGGAAAAAATGACCTTAAAAGGCAGATTTCTCTAAAATATGACCAAAAAAATCTACCTTATTTTAAAAACTGCTCTTAAAATGGAAAAATAGAAAAAAAATGCAAAAAGATGCAAAATAAAAATGACATATTTGAAGAAGGGGTGGCCCGACCGGAGTGTCTATGTACTTCAGCATTGTTTTAGACGGCTCAGTAAAAAGATGACATGTCATCAACATCCGGGCCCTAGTTATCACCATATCTCGATTCCTTTTCCTATTATAATCCATTATCAGTTTTAGGCTCATGATTTGATCTGGGCAACTGCTCCATGGTCTGAAACCTCCTTGATATTCTCCTAATTCATTTTCAAGTTGTACTTCAATTCTATTGAGGGAATTCGAGAAAATTTTTTACAGGTAACATCCAGGAGTGAAATCCCTTGATAATTGTTAGGGCCTGTCTTATCCCCTTTTTTATGTAGTAGATGGATGGTCGCTGATAGTTGTTGGTGAAGGGCGATTTTTGCAGAATTTCCAGCATACTTCCAAATCTCCGCAAAAGTGTGGTCTTCTCCAGGGGCTTTGAAATTCCTCATCTCATTCAGTGCTATGTGCTATGTCACTCTGTCTAGTGTGGGCGGATTAATGTTTTCTGGTGGTGTTATTATCGGAGTGTCAAAATCCATTTGAAGAAATTCTATATGTTCTTCACAGTTTAGGAGTGTCTTAAAATATTTAGCCATAATTTGTGCATTGTCCTGGTTGTTGTGGGCCAATTCACCTTTTTTTTCTCTTTTAACAATAAGGTTGGTGCTCATATATTGTCAGATGTTGTTTATTATTATAATTATTATTTTATTCAATTTTTTGTGTTATTAATTTTCAATCTTTTCATATTTAGGTGTCCACCTCTAATTTAACTTCCATTATAAATTTGTATACTTTAATCTGTGTTAAGATGGGCAGATTACCTCATAGTTCCACCCCTTAAAACAACAATAACTAGAATTACTTAGAGTTCCTCAACTCTTTGTGCTCTCCAGGAAGTGTAGAGATTTCAGTGTCATCACTCATCAGCATATCAATGGGTGAAAGGCAAAACATCTTAGGTTGGTTGGTTCCTCAGTTTAGGGGCTGCGACAATGCGGTCATGTAGCCCCGTGTACTCTGGGTGTGTGTGTAGAATCTGTCTGATAACCGGTGTTAATTGTGATGACTGTATTAGTGTGTGTTATCTGTTTTTTAATTCAAGTGAGGACTGCAGACTTTTAATTTTTCAAATAGTTCCTACTTTTGCCGCCACCGTCAACGACTACTGGTTCAGAACATAGCTACTAGACACCACCAGGCGCGGATCTAGAGTTTGGCTTGGGAGGGGGGGGGGGGTCAGAGAATCGAAATTGTTAAGAAAAATGGTATCACTAAAAACACAATCACAAAATAACCAAACGTACAAAACCAGACCAATTTTTTTGCAAGCTACATGGATAGAAATTTGATGCGTTTAGCACACCAAAAATAATCGTACAAATTGCAATGGCGTGTTTTGCGACTTTAACATCGAGCTTCGAGAAAAGTATCAAAGTACGTTACAGTTCCGGCAAGTCGAGTTGGCACCAACAAAGGGAGAAAGTCACAACTTAAATTGCCAACCAAGCTTGCAGTTTGGACGTCGGCAAAATTTTTTGGTGCGAAAAAAGCCCCAAATTCCTATCTGTGCATTGCTGCACATTCATCGTGACATCTGTATACACATAATAAGGTTTTGAATATTCCAGAAGGCAATATGATGCAGTTTCCATTTGAGCAGATGAATTATCAATAAATGATCAGAATGGTCCGGTTAGCTCAAACAATGCCAGCGTTTCGCCCCAGTGTGCCGTTGGGCTCGTCAGTTGGTACAGACACACCTACCAATACGCGTGGCTAGCACATACTGAGGAGGCCATGCAAGACACAAAATACAAGCAGTATTGACGTCACGAGCATGCCAATGTGCTACAGGAGACAAACTCCCTTTCATAAAGACAAAAGCCTTACCTTGGCAATCCAAATAAGGTTTTGAATATTCCAGAAGGCAATATGATGCAGTTTCCATTTGAGCGGATGAATTATCAATAAATGATCAGAATGGTCCGGTTAGCTCAAACAATGCCAGCGTTTCGCCCCAGTGTGCCGTTGGGCTCGTCAGTTGGTACAGACACACCTACCAATACGCGTGGCTAGCACATACTGAGGATCATTTATTGATAATAAATCTGTATACACATCGAATCGGTAATCACAAGGTTTGCTAAACAAAATAGACGAGTTGATTTTGTTATATAAATAATCGTTTTTATATAACAGGTATGAAGTTGTAAATATGTACAGTTGAAACAGAACATAATGATTGCAATAAAGGTATTTTCAGTATTGAATAAAATGAAAAAAAAAAAAACTATTTTTCAGTTAAAATTCGTTAAGTTTTATTTGTCTGGTTATTGTGTTTTGAGTTTGCAAAAAAATTTGGTCTCCGTTTTGGGGGGGGGGGGGGGGTCACGACCCCCGTGACCCCCCACTCCCCCTCCCCTTGAATCCACGCCTGGACACCACCGCAGTCGCCTCATGGCAACGTACGTAGGAACCTAAGAGTGTTGTTTATATTCTTAACCTATATAATTTAGCTTCACATAGGTGTAATTAGTGGAAGGTTCTTTAATATGCCATAAATCTATGACATGGGACCGCCGGCTTTACTTCCCCTCCGAAGGAACGCATACTGAGGGATTTTAACGCTCTTAGAAAATCCGACGACTTCGACCGGGTTTGAACCCGCGATCTTGAGCATAGAAGCTCAGAATGCTACCAACTACGCCACCGAAGCCGCTCAAAACATCTTAAACACCAATTTTGTCTAATTGTACTTTTTAACATGAATTGAATAGCATTATTAAATACTTCGTCCCAGCAAAACATCTTACAGGAATTCCTTCTCTTTTAACTGTTAAAAGCTGGTGTATTTTATCTTAAAGATCAAAAAAAATAAACTAACGCTCAACAAAACATCTTAAAAAAGAAATAGTTCCCACAATTTTATCTTAACAACCATCCCAAAGTGGGGCATAAGATAATAAATGTGGCTCTTCAGATAATCTTTTCGGGTTCTAATTTTGCATGCAGTAGGTTAAGATAATAGAATAATCTTTATAATTATTATGAATCCAGGTGTATAAATGTACTAAAATACACTGAACAATCACAACAGATGAACTGCAAAACAAGCACCCACGGAGCGGTTATGTGCTACTCCAAAAGCGTAAGAAAATGTGTGTGTTTCACTCAGTGTGGTGTCATAGTACCTGTCAACTTCAACAGCTCACAGACCACTGAAACGAGGCAGATAAGCAATCGCGTTAGTTGAATCCTAGCAGTGATTAATGAACATAGCATACTGATATCGCGTCAGGAGTTGGCAGTCGGATTTGAACTGCAGGGGTCTTCCCGCTCACTGCGTATCGCGCATTCCAAAAACATTCAGTTGGTCACTACTTGCCTCACTCACTCAGCACATTCCTTCTTTCAGTGGCTGAGTATCGCCTGCTGCAATGATAACCATTGGCATGCGGCAAGCCGATATATTTAACTTAGGAATAGGCGGGCCGCGCATGCGTACTGCAAGACCCCCCGCACCCCGTCACAGCGTGTTCAACTGCCATCTCCTGCCGCGATGACAGTACCTTGGTTCTCAAGGTGGGTTAATTTAAGAGAGTGAGAAGACTCAGAATAGTGATTTAAAATGAACAATTATAGTAGAGATATTAAAGAAAGACAATATAAGCTCCAGTGTTCTGCCACCTTCTAATGGTAAGTTATTCAGCTTTACTTTGAAAAATAGTGCAGATTGTGCTAGAGTCGAAACCGTGATAAAGTGTAGCGTGGTGAAAATAGGCTTTCATTTATCAAAAAAACACATACGTGCTCGATGTGAAATATTTAAGAACAAAGAGGAAACTCCATTTCTTTGCAGGAACACAAACACCAAGAAACAATTCTTAAAGAAAAGGAATTGACCAAAGACATTCTTTTTGAGCAACAAAAATCAAAATTGACAAATGACTTTGTTTATGCTAGTTTTGATTTGCAAAAATTTTTAAACTTTCCCCCATTGGAGACAGTACGTTATTGTACTATTCTAGGAAGTACTCAGTTTACAATGAAACTGTGTACGAGAGTGGAAGTGGGAATGCATTTGGTTACATTTGGGGTCAAGCTGATAGACAAAGAGGGAGCAATGAAATATGATTGTATAGTTATTCACAAATATTTGACAATAGTAGATCAAAGAGGAGATGTTAAGGAAGTATCTCTGTATTCAGATAGTTGTACTGGCCAAACTCGCCAAGACAGTATGTAGTTATGACTAATCATAACTTCTTTGTTGGGAAAGAATTTTCCTTAAAAGTAATTCCTCCGAATGCAAGGACAATGAAAGGTAGTTAGTTAGTTATTGTTGTTTTAAGGGGCGGAACTACGAGGTCATATGAAAGGTAGCCCATTGAAAATAACAGAGATTGAAACTGCCTTTGTCAAGAAAGAAACACATAAAATCAACTTAACCCATGAAACTATGGGAGAGGAAGAGTTGAGTATTGGCACCAAGAAAGGTCTCAGAAAATGTGTGAAATGTATTTGAACCCAGCTCTTTAAACTCAACTGCCAATTCCTCCGTTGCTCTGCAAAGACTTGCAACGATTGTCCAATTTGGATTGACAAGGGAAGCTAACATTATTTATGAAAGGTACATTGGCGCTGCTCGCGGCTACATTTGGTGCCTTGCAGTGGCCTTCTCAGTATGTACTAGCCACGCATCTTGGAGAGGTGTACCAATTCCAACTGAAGAACCCAATGGTACACTGGGGCGAAACGCTGGTAACTGTTTTTAGTTAACCGAACCATTTTATCAAATTTCATTGTGTATTCGTTAATTGCCATAAAGGATCGTACCGTATATCGTAAACACTTCATGGCCAAAACGTTTCCGACAGGCCTTTTTAATTATATTCGTATTTGCCTTTTTAATGGCAAGAATGAGGCCAAATTTAGCAATGAGCGTCGGTCGGCGCAGCTTACATCAATGGCGTGGCCGGAACTCGCGATCGGCGTTCGATTCGAATTCGATACGTACCAGTACGGTCATTTAAATATCCAAACTCGCTGCATATCTTGAAATTGAACAAATATCTCGTGTACAAGCAAGTCGTCTTTAAAAAGCAGGATATCCATTTAGGTTGTTATCGGCGATCTTTCGACATGGATTTCGTAAAAGACACATGAACTTCAACTTCGTACTTAATGGAAATAACAAGAAACAGAAGCATTGGCATTAAAAACAATCACAATTTAGAGCAATATTTTTGACCGAGAAATGAATATCTTTCTCTTAGGAATTCGCACCGTGGAATGACGCCACGAGACCGATTGTACAAAGTTGCGATGTATCGATACAGCCAAGACCAACTACAATCCTAGAGAATTTAATTTAGGTTTTTGCGTCAAATCTAGATCCCCGTAAATGTTTACTTCACAACAATTTTTGCATCCTGTCACTAAAGAAACCTAACATCTTTTGCCACCACCTGCTCTGCTGCTTGCGCTCCCTCACTAGTGTTACAGTGACCAGATGTTCCGTCAGCTTCAGGAAAAGAAAAAATTACAAAGTGTAAGATCTGGACTTCTTGGTGGGTTAGTTAAAATCTCATGAAATCTGAGATGCTGCATTGCATGTTGCTTTGTCAATTCGTGTGTGGATGCTCATTATCATTGTGGAGAATTATGTGATAATCATGACACCTCGACAGCAATCATCCATGGAGCCTTGTAAAGTTCCTACACATTGGTTGGAGATCACAGTGAAGCCACGTTTTGGAAACTTGGTAAGGGCTCCCAAAACATCAAGTGCCTCAAAATGCAGCTTCAACTGAACATCACCATTTTCTCATCTATTCCATGTGTGACTCTGTAGTTGAATGCCACTGGTTGTCATGACAGTCAATGAGCAAAAGTTTTCTTTTATACCAGTTTCATGTCAGTGTTTTACATATTGTTGAGTTTATGGCATGGAAGGCAAAACTTGACAAAATGGCCTTAGGTATAAATGTTTCCACTTGCTGTGGGTCAAAAACAGGAGAAGCGGTTCCGTAAGATGGCAACTGATCCCAAAAGCAGACATGGTGGTATTCCTTATCATGGAATTATAAATCTGTTTAGGAAAGTACAAGTTGGACCTACAAACAATCATTGGATAGGAAATGTGAATAAAGAACATTCCTTTTGTCTTGTAACCATGTTTCTATCCTTTGTTTCATGTTCTCGGTATTGGAGATCCCCTGAGCTTGAACTATGTTTGCAAATGTAGAAGTTATTGTTCCACAAGCTCTGAACATTAACCTGCTGATGGTCTTCTTCTCCTGATCAACAACAAATGTATAGACAGCTTTGAAGCCATTTTTCAGTGTTGCCTTGTTGACAATTTGATATTGCAACTTTTCAGTCGATCAACACATTATAATTCCAATTACTGGCAAATGCAAAACCAACCTAAAGAAAAAAAGTACATGCGATTAAAGATATTTGCTACTGATTACCGGAAGAGGGTAAACAGTAATATTTTGTAATAAATACAATAATGCTCCTAATTTGGGCCACCTCAGGGTAGCGGGGCGATGTACTCGCTAAATGAATCACACAAAGTACAGTACACCGACTTCACTAATACACTTATTTATTAATAACTAATACTAGATACATAACAATTCTTCTCCAACATGCAAATTCTTCTTTTCTGGTTGTTCTCTTGCGATCAAAACTAACAATACCTGTTTGTCAACATATAAGCAAGCAACCATTACCTCCACTAATACAGTCATCACAATTAACACCGGTTATCAGACAGATTCTACACACACTCAAAGTACACGGGGCTGCATGACCGCGTTGTCGCAGCCCCTAAACTGAGGAACCAACCAACCATTTACCTGGATCTCAAGTACAGTATCAGCACAAGTTTCATAAGGGAAAAAATAAATACCCCTCACAAGGCTTAATATTCTTCTGCTCCTTTCTTTTCTTCTTGCGTTTTATTAAACGTCTCTTTCAACATCTGCATTCTTCAAGACATTACTTCTTCTTCTTCTTTCCGATGAGGCCTGCTAGGGACCACATGCCAATTTCAATTCTTCACACTTTGTTGTTTTCTCTTCTGTTCCCTCTGTTCATCCTATATCATTGTACAATGTACATTATATGATTGAATGGATGAATAAAAAATACAATACAATTCATCCGTTCACTATGCTGCTTCTTTCTGTCCTTGGGCCACTTCGCACCAGGTTTCTTTGGCAGTCTTCCTTGGAATCCTTTCATACTTAATACAGTGGAACGTGGCTAATTCGAACTTCTATAATTCGAAATCTTCTTTAATTCGAATGTTTCTCTTGGTCCCTAGCATTTTATATACAATCAATGCTAAAAAATCGTGGTTAATTCGAATTATATTTTGGATAATTCGAAGTTTTTACGTGTAAAAAGCCAATCGGAAGCCAAACAGTTGGGTCAGGAATTCCTGAAAAACGATGTATCATTGACATGCGGCCCCTACTCGATGGTTTTGCCTACATGACTAACAACACGCCTGCGATGGTCCTTCCAAGGTCAATGCCCAACCCCTCCCCCTCCCTTTGTTTTGCAATGCTCCACATCTCTTAACTCATAAGAGTGACATCCTTTACACCTGTCTAGTAGTGTGTGCTGAGTGGTCTGATTAGATTTGTGGTTGTTGTTTAGAAGTTTGGTTTTGCCTGTGTTTTAAAGTGTGTGTACAGAACTAAGATGTTGTCATAAAAGCCTCGGGTTCCATACAAAACTTTGACTTTGGCGGAGAAAATAGCGGTGATTAAAGAAGTGGAAAAGAGAATGAAGGAAAAAATCTGAAATTGCAAAGGCTTTCGGGATTCCTTCAAACACGTTGTCTACATACCTAAAAAATAAATACAAAATTCTTGGTTATGAAAATGAGAGTGGCAAAGGCCGAAAAAGGTTAAGGGAACCGGAAATTTGAATTTGAATATTTTCTCTACCCTTTTCAAAGAACTTTCATAATTCGAATTTTTGGATAATTCGATTTTTTTTACTGGTCCCTTGAGATTCGAATTATCCAAGTTTCACTGTACCCTTTTTCTAAAGATCTCTCTGTTCACCGTTTCTTCTTCACTTATACTATTTCTTTCTAAATCTTTCTTTGCTTCTTGAATCCAGCTAGTTGTTGCTCTTTTCTCCCAAAGGTACTTGAATATCCTTTTTGTTAATCTGGAATCATCCATTCTGTAAATATGTCCAAAAAATTGCAATCTCCTTTTTCTTATTGTTTCTGTTATATTTTCTATGTTCCTGTATATTTTATCATTAAATCTTAATTTCCATACTTCTGCTGTTTTCACTGGGCCTAAAATTTTCCTCATGATTCTCCTTTCTAGTACTTCAAGTTTATCTAATCTATAGTTTAGTACTAGACATTCTGGTTTCACCACTGTAGTGTAGTGCCTTATTTTAAGATTTTTAGATAAGCACTTTTTGTTATAAAAATTCTTAGTGATACTATATGCTCTTTCCATCTTGTGTACCCTTTCTTCTACCGAAGATTTTTCTAAACCATTTTCTTGAATTATTTCTCCCAGATATTTGAATTTCTTTACTTTTTCCACTGGGCCAATATCTGTTGCCAAATATTTTGAAGCGTTCTTGATGTTTGTAATAAATTTAGTTTTTTCTATGGAGATTCTCAAACCTGTTTTGTTGACTATTTCTTCCAAGAGATTGATTTGTGTTGTTGCACTTGTTAGGTTTTCTGACAATATAGCAAAATCGTCAGCAAATGCTAGGCAACTTACTTCAATGCCTTTGTTTCTTCTCCCCAAAGTTACTGGGGAAATGTTATGTTCTTTTATCTTTAAATTCCAAATTCTTACAATTTTCTCTAAAACACAGTTGAACAGAAGGGGTGATAAACCATCACCTTGCCATACACCTGTATTTATCTTAATAGATTTACTTCTATAATAATTCTTCTCCCAAAACAAATTGTCATAACAGATAACCTCACCATTCTCATAGCATAAACTATCTATCAATCACATCACCATAGAAACCACCCAATGCTGGACCAACACAAAGAATCTCTATGCCATGACACACAAGATTCTCCGTGGTGCCCCGTGGCCATGGCTGGCAACCTGAAAACTAAAATAATTGCTACCAACAGAAACTAAAAGCAAGCTCTGTAACAAAAATAAATTCTGTTACAATTTATTTTCAAGTTGATTCAGCATGTTCCAGTAATTGGGATTATATTGTGTTGACCAACTGAAGAGTTGCAATATCAATCAACAGTAAATGGTGTTATAGAAGTGACTTCCAAACCAGGCCATAGGATCTGATAGGAACCGTTTTCTTTTAGCAACCCTTGACATTTCTTGTGTCAGTCATTTTCTTGTTTTCAGATTCCAATGACATACGCTTCGTGGCCTTCCATGTCAGCGTGAACAAACCCCTGCATGGTGCCACACCCTCAGAGTATAATGTAGATCTCGGCCGACCAACCGATGGTAACTGGCAATACAACATTCCTGATGTTTATCTTCAAAAGGGTGACAAAGTCTACTACTGGATTCACATAGTTCAGAACAACAAGAGTTACCTGTCAACAGACCACTCGTGGACGATACCTGGTGAGTTTTCACCTGGTTAGGTGGGTTTCTTAATCCCTATTTTCCTTACTAACAAGACAACTGCCAATGAATAATTAACCAATGGGCCATTTTGGGTCGAAAAAGATGGTAATCTGAAGGCGCATGATCAGGGCAGTATGCTGGATGAGGTAGCAGCAGTTCGACTTCCCAATTCCTGAATTTTTGCCATGGTTGTTCGTGCAGTATGAGGTCTCGCATTGTCCTGCTGCAAGAGAACTCATTTCGGTTAACTAATGCTGGGTATCTTCGTCTCAAAATTTCATGAACTCATTCCAGTTGTTGAGAATAAAGATCCACATTGACTGCACGCCCTGTTTGGAACAAACCCAGTGAATCACTCCTTCAAAATTCCACCAGACACACAACATCACATTGGGGCCAAACCGAACCTTTGTAACGATGATTTTGGCAGGTTGTCAGGGATTGAGCCACTGTTTTGTGGCAACAGTATTGTGGTAATAGACCCATTTTTCATCACATGTGACAATTCTCCTGATAAATCTATCATCTGTGGGGGTTACTGATAAGCTGATGACAGATATTCACTCTATGTTGAGCCTGTTCTGGGGTCAATTCATGAGGTACAGATCTATAGCTTCTGTTTGATTTTCCAAGTTTCTTAATCTGGCGATGTATGGTATTGTTTGATGATGCATTCTCGCAATATACACAATTCTAGCCATGATCTCCTGTAAATAGCATTGGCAAACCAAAGAAAATCAATTCTATCTTATAAAACATTACACTTAAAAAGCAACATTACTAATGAGACATCCTAATAAATCCATTTCACAATAGATGGCACGTGAGTTGTTTCATCAAATGAGTTTTGGCACAATTCTCGTCTTAACAAATTAACTTTGGTGAGTTGTTGTGCGCTCGCTCACGAACGTTGCTGATTTAGAGAATCCATTTTACAATAGATGGCGTGCAAATTGTTTCAACTTTGGTCAACTGCTGTGCAAGCTCGCGAAGGATTCTGAATTAGCAAATCCATTTTAAAACATGTGGCTCAAAGGTCGTTATAAAAAATTAGTTTATTTCATACAGTTTAGTGGCTTGTTGTGTGTTCCCAAACGTTTCCAGTTTACGATGCGACTCGCATTTGCGATGACCATCAACTAAGCATGGGGACAATTCGTACAAGTGTGTGAATAAAGTTGAGAAGATCAATGCCTCTCTCATGGATAGCTGTTTGTGGTCTGCTCACGTGTCAGAAAGCCTTTTTCATTTATTCATGTACGCACCAGATGGAAAATCAAAAAATACTGTTTTCAAAAGCACTTCAATAAACATAATTACAACAAAAATACTTTCTTTCTTAGATTGGCATTGCAATGCATGCTGGGTACAGCTAATTATACTATAATTCTTTATGATGTTTGAAGCCATTTTCAGTGTTTCCTTAGTAAACGAAAGTTTGATGCTTTTCAGTCGGTCAACACGATTGTACCCAAATGAGATGGGTTATTCCCTGATTCTTCTTCTTCTCCTTTTGAGACCACAAAGGATCACTTTACCCAACCATTAGTTCGTCGACTTGTAGGAACTGTACGAGACTTGCGGTCCTCCCAGTACTTCTTCATGCGTATTGATCGTCTTGCCCGTTCTTCGGCGGAAAATATTCTTGTAGGAATTTTCTTCTTTGTGAGTGGAAAATGAAACGTCATATTTTTAAGTGCTGTAGTTAAACTTTTCTTATTTGCAGTATCTTCTGTTGTTAGGCCAATTTCTTTTAAGTCCTCTCTGATTTCTTTTAACCTTCGGCATCTAGTTGTTGTGTTTTTTGAAGCAAGATTGTACTGCACTAGTTGTTTTAGAAGACGTGAATCTGGCATTCTCATGATGTGCCCAAAGAATCCTAGTCTTTTCTTTTAATAAATACATGTAAAATTTTTCAGAATTAGGGAATAACCCATCTCATCAAACTTTCGTCTATAATTCTTTGTAGTGCTGTATCTATGACTCTTCTTGCATTTATATTGGCAGTTTCTCCTTCTTCACTATTAAGATGTTTCATTAATTTATAGGCTTGCCACGGTGGGTGAGTGGTTAACGTGTTGGATTACCTTGCAGGTTCGCCCCTGGCTGTGGTAAGTGATTTTTGAAAGGCGACAAAAATCACGACATGGATGTCATACGTTGTTGGCATGTTAAAGAACCCATTTGAATTCAGTATGCCGTGGTCAATGGCAAAATTAATCTCGGGATTTTCCGCCAACACAATGTTCCTCCATTCTCTACTAGAAAGTGCTGTAGTGTCAAGGAGCTTCGATATCTAACCTTCTTGGCTTTCATAGCGTTCAAAGGAACGACAAAATTCGACATGCAAGCTGCCCTCTGGGTGTCAATTAACAAAGCTTGCTCCCGGCACCCGAGGTCATATGATATTATTAATATTATTATTAATTTATAAGCCACCACCATGGACATTGTCTTCTATTAAATTTATTACCCCATGATTCATGCTTCTGTTTCCTTGTTACTGATTTAACCTTATTTCTACTCCTTTTATACTCTTCATCATTTTCCTGACTCCAATTCTGTATCATCTTTAAATAAGATACGGTACTTGTTTTTGTTTGACAGCTTCTGAAATTTTTCCATTCCATATTTTCTCCTGAATTTTCTTTTCTTTCCAAATGTGTGAATTTTTTCTCATCTGTGTTAAATATCTATGTTATGTGTCGCTGAAATTTTAATTCTTGATGTATAATCCTGGACCTCCGTGGTCACCTTAGGTGTAAGGCAGGTGGTGATTACAGAAAAATTTACCATTCTTTGTTGATATCATTAATTGTTGGGATTTCTACTAAATACTGCTGTAGCCGACTCTGATGTAAGTATTTTATTTCTTCCTCTTGTAACAAATGTACCTTATACAGGGTCTTTCATATAAAGTAAGAACGGTGAGCGGCGGCTTTGTTATCCACTGCTGCAGTGGCCTTGGCCGAGCTTGTGGCGTGCCACGGCCCCCTGCTGTAGTATTGAAAGCGCACGCATAGTTTATACTGTACTCAACCTTGCAATAAACGTGCAGGTGTTCAATCACCAGTCTGAACCTCAGATGTTAACATGAGACAGTTATCATTACAACATCTTATTTTTGTATGTAAAACTTATTTTAAGTACGAGTCGGCTCGGCGGGTACGTGATGCATTTGTTCAGCAATTTCCTGATGAAGTTCCACCTTAACTAGCACAGATTCACGTAATTGTAAATAAGTGACACTACTGACTCAGTGCTCAATAAAAAGCATAAAATTAAAAATCAGAAACATTACAGTGGCAGAACTCACTCGCGTCGGCCAGAATGTGGTTGCCAGATACAATGCCTGTATAATCCATGAAGGACGACACTTCCAGCATCTTTAATAAGGTAAATATTTCATACATGATTGTATACACGCTTAAAGCAGGGGCCGTGGCATGCCACAAGCAAGGCCAAGGCCACCGCAGCAGCGAATAACAAAACTGCCGCTTGCCGTTCTTACTTTATATGAAAGGCCCTGTATACTCTACCGCCCCCACCCCATTATCATCCCCCGCAAGTTACTCTCCCCAGTGTTTGAGAAAGGAACAAGGAGCCTGTACTAGCCAGTGGGTGGACAGAGTCCCTACCCGAGGCCATGAAAGGATTTGGTTACCTAGGTTGAGGCTCTAAGTGAAAGAAAAGGATCTTTGGTACAAAATCTATTAATCATAAACTAATTCATAAACAAAAGGAACACTCAACACAGAATTATATGCAGCAACAGCCAATCGCCGCTTCGGCCCACCCGTGACCCAATGCTTTCTTTAAATTTTATAGTTTTGGGTCACTGGTGACCTGAATAATTAGACTTTGGTTACTCCCTAAACACAATGCAAGTGAAATTATTGTTGGGTGCGTCATTGTTGAGGGAACATTCCAATGTATTAACTCTGCGACAGTGTTCCGATACCCATAATGCATGACCCAGAAATGACCAGGGCTACAGTATTAGAGTATACGAGGCCTAGGGTACAGATAGTACCGTTTAATAAAGAGCAAAGTCAAGATGATGGGTGGATGAACAAATGAGAGTAGCAAGAGTGTAAGTAACTTGAATTTAAGGACAATTTACAGTGTACTCCAATGTGTAGTGATGATTAGGATGTCACACACTTCTATGTGCAAATTCCAGGAGCTCCATGTTCAGAAATGAATAGTACCAACTCCAACTGCCAACCCTCTGCCACCATCTCATCCGGTGGCTTCATCTGTTCTGGTCAGCTCTTATTCGAGGAGGACTTTAACGCATTGAACATGGATGTTTGGAAACATGAAGTATCTGCATCTGGTGGCAAGGTATGCTTAAAACCAGGGATGGTTCAAAAACAAAGTCTCACATCAAACTTCACTTGCCATGGTGGGTGAGTGGTTATCGTGTCAGATTACCAACCCCAAGCTTGCTGGTTCGCTCCTGGCTGTGGTAATTGATTTTTGAAAGGCGACAAAAATCACGACACACATGTCATACGTTGTTGGCGTGTTAAAGAACCCATTTGAATTCAGTAGGCCGTGTTCATAATGGCAAAATTAAACTCGGGATTTTCCGTCAACACAAAGTTCCTCCATTCTCTACTAGATAGCGCTATAGTGTTAAGGAGCTTAGATATCTAACCTCCTTGACTTTCATAGCGCTCCAAGGAACAACACAATTCAACATGCAAGCTACCCTCTGGGCGCAAATAACAAAGCTTGCTCCCGGCACCCGAGGCCATACGATATTATTATTTTTATTACATCAAACTTTCAAAAATTTCTTACTGTGAGTTCAAACCTCAGAAAACCCCAAATTCAATAATAAGTGATAAAAAGACCTTAAAAAATGTTTAAATTAAAAAAAGACTGGCATTCACAATACCTGTTGTTTCTTTTATCATTCCTGTGTGACATCCCTTGATCAACTCTCCATCCCCATCTGCATTACATCTTGCGATTTATGGTGTTCTTCATTTTCCAGTTGTTCATAGATGCCCATTAAAAGGGAACATGACTAGTTTTTGTTAAATAAGAGTTATATGGCTAAATTGGTTACCAGCATTGTTCAACAAGTTTACTGCTGCCATCCAGCTTTAATTCCATTTTACTAGGAAAGAGAACAATTAAGGGGTAAGAACATTCTCTTTGTTGCCAGTTATTTACCCTTGTTCTGACATCTAATGACTCATCTAAAACCCTGACAGTTCTTTCAACATTGATTTACTGCATGAATCTAGAATTTTCAGTTATTCTTGGTCGCTGTCCTAAATCTTGTTTGCAGGCCCAAAAATTGTACTTCTTGCATATGAGGATGACCGTACATTGTACTGAATCCTTCCGACACTGAGCTCCTAGGTTCATTGAAGACAGAATGTGGAAGATAATTTTATGTGCCACATGAAACGATTAGCTCAGGACAGGGAAGCATGGAAGGCTGCATCGAACCAGTCTAAAGACTGAAGACTCAAACAACAACATCAAAATGCCAAGGGAGGGCTTAATTATACTCGTATAACAGTGGCTTAGGGCCAGAATATCATATCTATATAGGCATTACCATTATAGAAACGCTATCCTGGTCCTAAGCCAGCGATATGCATCTGGCCGAAGAATAGCTCACAGTCATGGGAATAAGCTGTGTATGTAAAAATGTTGGCATTTTATTATTTTTTAACAGAAGCATGGCCAGGCCTATGAGGTGTTCGAACTGTGAAATTTGAATGTTTCTAAGGAATGTACACACAAAAGGAACTTTCAGTCGGTGTACACAAAATAATTCCAATTACTGGAATATGTGAAATAATTGCCTGAAATAAATTACATGTGATTAAGGTATCTTCTTCTTCTTCCTAGGGACCGATAACCTCGATGTTAGGCCCCTTAAAACAACAATTATCATCATCATCATCATCATCTTCTTCTTCCTAGCATTTGTCCCGCCTGGTGGCAGGGTCTGCTGTGAGGATTCGTTGTCTCCATTTCTTTTGGTCTTGAGCCATATCTGGGTGTAGATGTGCAGTCTTCAGGTCATTATGGATTGTATCAACCCACCTCTGCCTTGGTCGTCCCTTGGGCCTCTTTCCTGTGACTTCCAGGGTATATGCTGACTTAGCTATTGTGTCTTCTTCTGCACGCAGCACATGGCCAAACCAGCTTAAACGGCCTTCCCGCATTTTCTGATGGATTGGCGCCACTCCGAAACGTTTCCGTATATCAACATTGGTACCATGATCCATTCTAGTGACGCCGCCTGTCCACCTAAGCATCCTTGTCTCCATGACGCTTAGCCGACGTTCCACCTCTTTTGTAGTGGGCCAACACTTGGTACCATAGAGTGCGACTGGACGGATATCAGTGCGGTAGATCTTGGATTTAAGGTGGTCTTTCATCCGGCGGTCACAGGTGACACCTGTCGTCGTACGCCATTTCAACCAAGACGCCTGCATCCTTGCGTTGACCTCGTCAATGATTCTTCCATTGTCAGAGACAGTAGATCCAAGATATTTGAATTTTGTTACACGAGGGAGATCTTCTCCGTCAACGCTGATGGTCCCAACTTCTTGGGGATCTATGGACATATACTCCGTCTTCCTTTTATTGAGTCGCAGGCCATATTCAGCTAATCGGTCACTCCACATTTGTGTTTGGTGCTGGAGTTCAAGTTTGCTGTTTGCAGCTAACATGACATCATCAGCATACAGAAGCGTCCATGGGATTGGCTTGTGCAGCTCTGATGTGACAGTATCCATGACAAGAATGAACAAGGCAGAGCCCTGGTGGACCCCTACCATGATGTTGAAATCATTGGTTGCTCCTGCAGCAGCTTGAACATAACTCATCGGTTCTTTGTAGAGAAGCTGCAACCAGTTAACAAGATATTCTGGAATTCCGTGCTCTCGGAGCGCCAACCAGATTACATCATGAGGCACCCGATCAAAGGCCTTCTCCAGGTCTAGAAAAGCGAGATGCAGTGGCTTATTCTTTTCACGATGCTTCTCGACCAGCAACCGTGTTTAAGGTATATACGGTATATATTGGTATGGACCTTGGAAAAGGTGAAAACTAAGGGATGACATGTTTCGCTCGTCAAACGAGTGTCATCAGATCCAAATTAACATGACAAATAGCTCTACAAAAAAATATCAAATCTACAGTGACACCCACAGATAGTCTCTGCCCTCCAAATCAAAAGATTAAAATCTGTCAGAAACTTAGTAAGTGTGGTAATTATTACTAATAAATATAAAGGCAATATACAGTGTTCTGTCCGAGTGCTGCCTCTTTTTCTTTTGTGGGTGCACTATTAATAATAATTTAATTTAATTAGATCTAACGTTCAGTTGTCTTGAGATACATTCCCCCAAATTGCACAAAGCTTGGTCTGCAGAGATGAAAGGATCTCCTGTACAGCACCTCTGCTGCTTTTCAAGCAGGAGATTCAGAATGTAGCTCCTACTTGCAATTATGTTTGAAGGCTTGTAACTTTGCAATAGAGTACCGTATCTCAAGAGGTTCTGATTTCAGACTTCAATGAATATGTTTCCACAAGATAAGCTTGAAAAAATATATTTAGGGATATGAAATGTTGAGTTGTTTGTCTGCAGCACAACGAGTTCCAGGTGTACGTTAACAGCCGCTCCAACAGCTTTGTGCGGGACGGTGTACTGCACATACGACCCACACTCACCGACGAGCAATATGGCAAGGATTTTGTCTATAATGGTGTCTTGGACCTGCGGGGAGCTGTGTCATCGGGGGAAGGGTGAGTACATTTGTCTCCAGACTACTTATGGCTAGATTCAGGGTTTCCATTGGTTTCACAAAATCAAATTCATAATTTTCTTTAATAACAAGTTATATATTCGTATATTTTGCAAACTGTTACACAATAACAAAATGGCCTGGCATCAACAAAGGAGATGCTGTTATCGAAGAGTGGTACGACTTACAGCTTTTATTAAAGCGAAGGTGATCATTTTGGACTGATTGGTGCTATGTGTAGAGAAAACATACCAAAAGAAATAATTACACATAGTTGAGTTGTATCTTAGGTAGAGGGGAAATCCCTAGTCTGGTTCAGACATCGCAATTGGTTCTGTGTGTCGTTGGAGACATCGTGAGTGGTCTATGCCATTCCAGGAGCTAGCACAACAGCTCCTCTCCATCGAGGACTTGAAGACATGTTGATATTGTAACCTTCAGTCAGTCAACACGAAATAATTCCAATTATTGTAAAGCCCCGATTATCTGCGGAATTGGGTGGCAAGGGCACCGCGGATGACGCGGAAAAAATAAAAATACTCGAAGAAACATTGCGGGTATTGCATAAAAAATAAAAATACTCAAAAAACATACTGGATTTAAGCACAAAAACTCTACGTGTAAATATAACTAAATAAAGACTGAGCTTACTGACAATGGTGTACTGGCACATTGACGATTGAGAGGGCAGCCCGGTGGGATGGATGAAGGACACGCATAGTGATAGTTCACTTCACATCATGGCTTTGATTTCACATCTAAAAAATTAGTCTGTCGAGAGAAGGTTGAGGTTCTTAATTCAAGTCTATTTTTCGCGGCACTCGTCGCGGATAATCCACACCGAGAATAATTGGGGTTTTACTGTACTGGAATACAGTATGTGAAAAAAAAACTGAAATAAATTACATGTGATTAAGATTATATATATTGTTATGGACTATTGAAGAAGGAGAAAACTAAGGGATGACATTCTTCGCCCGTCAGTAGTCCATAACTATATATATATAATCATAACCACATGTACTGTAATTTATTTCAGATTGTTTTAATCACATATTCCAGTAATTGGTATTATTTTGTGTTGACCGCCTGAAGGTTGTCAATAAGGCAATGCTGATAAATGGCTTCCAAGCTATCTTTATTTGAAAACGTATTGCTGTGGAGAGTTGGTTCCTCAGTTTAGGGGCTGCAACAACGCGCTCATGTAGCCTCGTGTACCTTGGGTGTGTGTAGAATCTGTCTGATAACCGGTGTTAATTGTGATGGCTGTATTAGTGTGTGTTATCTGTAATTCAGGTAAGGACTGCATACAATCAATTTCAAGTAGTTCCTACTTTTGCTATCAAATACTACCGTCAACGACACCTAGCTGCAAACTTGGCTACTTGATACCACCACAACCGGCACCTAGTGGTGAACGTTGGAACTTATAGAGCGTTAATCAAATCTAACCTCAAATTTAGCTTCACACAATTATTGTAGTTAGTGGAAGGTTCTTTTACATGCAATAAATCTTATGACATGGGCTTTACTTCCCCTCCAAAGGAAGGCATACTGAGGGATTTTTAACGCTCTTAAAAAATCCGATGACTTTTGCCGGGTTTGAACCCGCGATCTTGGGCATAGAAGCTCAGCATGCTACCAACTATGCCACCGAAGCCGCTGTTGTGGAGAGTGATTGCATTGGTGTGAATGGCTAAATGCACCTGCCCAGTTAGCTGGAGATTTTCAAATTTTATTCAACAGATATGAACACTCCAAGGCAGCTATTCTCTAAAGCCATTTCTATAGTTGAGTTCTATTTTAGAAACTTTCATTCAGAATTTATGGACAGAGGCTCATGGAGGTACAGAGACATGTACGAACCGTTTCTTTTTCGGCAATGAGAGGGTAATGATGTTACTTTATCAGCTGTCAATAGCACGTGGGAATGGAACCAACAACTTTCCATTATGAACCAGCCCTTCTCCATATTTGACACAAACAATAACCATAAACAAACCGTAAATTTATGACGGATTTGAAAGGTTCGAGTACCTGCGCCTGTCTGTTTCTATTATGTACGCCCGCAAGTGTGCACTTATGGCACTCTATGGAAGTGAAACATGGACTGTTGGAGCAGCAGAAAAGAAGAGAATTGAAGTGTTTGAAATGCAGTGTTACAGGAGAATGATGATGATCAGATAGGTAGATAAGGTTACAAATGAAGAGGTATTAAGACTAGTAGGAGAGGAGAGATGTTTGTGGCAACTGCTAATGAAGAGAAGAGATAATAAATAATAATATCGTATTGCCTCGGGTGCCGGGTGCAAGCTTTGTTGAATGATGCCCAGAGGGCAACTTGCATGTCGAATTTTATCGCTCCTTGAAGCGCTATGAAAGTCAAGGAGGTTAGATATCCAAGCAACTTGACACTATAGCGCTTTCTAGTAGAGAAATGAGGAACTTTGTGTTGGCGAAAAATCCAGAGATTAATTTTGCCATTATGAACATGGCCTACTGAATTCAAATGGGTTCTTTAACATGCCAACATCGTATGACATGCGTATCGTGATTTCTGTAGCCTTTCAAAAATCACTTACCATGGCCAGGAGCGAACCTGTAAGCTTGGGGTTGACAGTCCAATTCGATAACCACTCACCTGCCGTGGCAAGCTAAGAGAAGAGATAGGTTGGTAGGACACTTACTAAGAGACCCAGGAATAGCAAAGTTAGTTATGGATGGAAGGGTCGAGGGCAAGAACTGTAGGGGTAGACTAAGGTTAGAATACGTTTAACAGATTGACTCGGATGTAGGATGTGATAGCTATGTAGAGATGAAACGATTAGATCAGGACAGGGAAGCATAGAGAGCTGCATCAAACCCGTCAAAAGACTGAAGACTCAAACAACAACAACTGTATAGCCTACTATTCACTTTCTATGAAAATAAATATTTTTAAGGCATGATCTTGGTGAGACCTGCGATCCTGTATGGCTATGAGACATGGGTCACCCCACATACGCATGAAGAACATTTCTGCGATTTTGAAAGGAAGGTCTTACCGAAAATATATAGTCTAATATATAATGCAGAAACTGAAAGGTGGGAAAGAAGATCCCAGAAAGACCTGTATCAACACTTTGGGAAGACAAACATCAACCAAATTCTAGAAAGGAGGAGGTTACAGTGGTTGGGTCATGTAATTAGAGCGGAGGATTCCATATTCAATTGTGTTTTCAACTCGACTCCAACTGGTGGGCGCCCAGTAGGCCGCCCTAGAACAGATGGAGGGATCGGACGATAATGGCTTTAGGAAATGTGGCACCATCAGCAACAGTGGAAGATGCGAGGAATTGGTGAAGGTGGCAGAACATCTGTGCTCAAGTCTCAGTCCCTCTTGTTGTAATTAATACCTGTGTCAATTTGTAATTAAGTTTTAGTTTCTATTCTCTTGTTTTTCTATCCTGGGACTAAATGGCCTGTTAAATGCTATAAATGCTATGATCATCATCTTCATTTCCCCTTTTCCAGCTGACACTGGGTGGGGGCAAATATGGTTCCTCTCCACTTTGTTCTGTCGTTCCACCATTCCTCTTCCGACACGGTGTTCCAATCCAGGTTCCGTTTACTAATGTTATTCTTCATCGAGTCCATCCAACACATTCTTGGTCTTCCTCATCCTCTCTTCCCTGTCATCCGTCGTTCCAGTGCTCGTCTTGGTAGCCTTACTTCATTCATCCGTTTGACATGTCCAAACCATCTCAATCTGTTTTGCTCCAGTTTGTAATTTAGTTTCTGTACTCGCAGTACTTCCGTATATCCTAATTTCTCACTCAGTCTCTCCTCGTTTTCAGGACCATACTTCTCAGGAATCTCATCTCAGCTGCCTGTACTCTGCTCTCATCCTTCTTAGTCATTGTCCAAGTTTCTGCTGCATATGTCATTATAGGAACATAATATCCTTTGTACATAACTTCTTTAGCCTTAATTGGTATATCCTTGTTCCATACTAGTCCCCATACCTGTTGGTAGAAAGCACTCCCGAGTTGTATTCTGCTAATTTCCAAACCTAGTCTTCCATCTTCAGTCAGTTCACTTCCCAAGTATTTCAAGTGTTTCACTACTTCCAATTCCTTATCTCCTACACGTCTTGAAGTAATTTTAAGTATAAAAACTGCATTTAAACGTAAGATTACATAAGATGAGATTTAACAGAACTTGACGTGACATGACTCGACACAAAAACTGTAACTGATCGTCTTAGTTTCTCGCGACTTCCACTTGACTCCTCTACGCGGCGCCACCGGGCAGTGTCGAAGCTGGCGAAAACCCAAAAGCGTTCATTATTTTCCCGCAATCGGCCATCCTGCAGATCATCCGCCTCGGATGATGAGAAGTCTTCAGCCCAGGGTTTGAGGAATTCAGCACAAGTAGTTGTTCGTTTAGGGCCTAAATGATTCCCTTCACGGCAGAGGTCGTAAGTGTCATTCAGCTTGACTCTGGTGATTCTGTAAAGCCCAAGGTACTTTTTCTTCAATTTAAGGCCTGGTTCAAACTGGGTCCTCTTGATGGTTTTGATATCGCCAACTTGGTAATGGAGAGCAGGCCGTCGACTTCGATCAAACGACACACTGTTTTCTTGAAGCACTTTCTGGATTTGTGCTCGCGCTTCTTCACGGTGTTCATCTCTCCTGGTCTCAAACTCGTCTACCATCTCTTCATTGATCAACTCAACTATTCTCAGGTCATTTTCACAGCGCATTTTGGCTCCTGTCAAAAGTTCGAATGGCGGTTGTAAGTGGAATTCATGGCTCTTCGATCAGGTTCGACGTTCTTGTTCCAATCTCCAGGGTTTTCAATGGACAACTTGGCCAGCACGGAAATGATCGTGGAGTTCATCCTTTCTATCTGGCCATTGGCACGAGGGAGTCTGGTCGTGATCAGCGAGTGGGTGATGTTGTTGGCAGTGCAGTACTCTTCGAATTCATGTGAAATATACGCGGTTCCACGTTCGGTGACGATCTGCGCAGAGTTACCAAATACTGCTTTTTGCACGTCCAATTTCTCCGTAGTTTCTTTCGTGATCGTCGTTTTAGTGGGATACAGCCACACAAACTTTGTGAAGCTATCCGTTACTGCGAGAATATGCTTGCATCCTTTTTTCATTGAATCTAAGGGTTCAAGATGGTCAGCATGGTAAGTGTGAAATGGTGTGCTTTCTTTAAAAAAGGGATGCAATAGTCCTTATTTCATTGTGATGCTCATCTCAACGCTGGTACTCTTCGTCTCTTCCGATGCCTTTCCTATGTCCATCTCATCGGCTGCTACCACGTCGATTCGGTACAAGTACGCTTCTGATATGTCCTTGGACATCTTGACACCGGTTTTGCTGATGGTAGTTATGGCTTGGTCCAGCAAGTCGTTACCCATGATAGCTGGCAACTTTAGTACATCTCCAGACACAACAGAGAAATCAGTCAAGTAAGTGTCGTCGTCAACCTGGACGTCGGTTGGAAAATATCCTAGGGGACGCACCTCACTATCTCCGAAACCCTTGAGTACTATGGCGGTAGTCTTCAGCTCCGGATCGCCCATCTCTGTGTAAATGTCTTCACGGATCAGATTGATTGGGCAGCCCGTGTCAACTAATGCATTGATCTTCTGGCCCTGGAGCAACAATTCTTTCATCTTCATATTAGACTTGGTTCCCAAAGCAACGTTCACTGTCTTCTTCTCGGCATTCTGCTCAGGGTTTGGGCACTTGGAAGCTATGTGTCCGAAACTGCTGCAATTGAAGCACTTTGGACCCAGGCTCTTGTGTGGACATTCTCTGGACTCGTGACTGTTCTTCTGACCACAATTGTAACATCTCTTTACAGGCGAGGTCTGCTTCTGCCTGTTGTCTTCTCTTGGTGTATGATTGTTTGTCGTCCTCTCATTTATCGTCACCTTCTGGGAGTTTCGTGCGTAAGCATTCTTATAGATCTTCAACTTGTCCTTGAATTCCTTGATGTCCTTTGCTCCATATAGAAACATCTTGGATCCAGTGTCATCCTCGGTGCCATCGATGACGTATTGTATCAGTGATTCATCATCGATTGTCGACCTGCTGGCTATTTCTCGCATCACCAGGAAATATTCGTGAAGAGTTTCAACTTTTGTTTGTCGTCGGTTGGTTAGCAGTCGATGAATCTCTGCTGCGCTGGCATCATCTCGGAATTCCTTCTTCAGGGCTTTCTTCAACTTGTGCCAGGATGTGATGCCACGTTCACTCTGCACGAACAACTTAGCCAGGCCTGTCAGCGACTTTTTTGCAAATACGTATTTCTGCATCTCGTCCCAGCCCATCAACGTTGCTGTTTCCTCAAAGTCTTCAATCCAACGTCGCACCGGATAGTTCTCACTGCCGTCATAGGTTCTGACAGAGCCCTCTACATCTCGGAAAGTCAACGCAAACTTGTGTGCGACTCCACAGTTTGCAGTGTGCCACAAGTCCACCACGTCCTGGTCGACTTCCCCTTCACTTGAGCTTTCTACTACAGTCTTCGATTTGTGTTTGGTCTTTGTTAAGTTTTTATGGTTAGGCCTACCTCCTATTGCTTTGGAGAGTTTCTGGTCTTCGGACGAGCTAGATGAATCCAATGATGATCCTGACGTGCTAGAGGTTGAATGTTTCAGGGATTTCATACCAGCCATTTTCTCCTTTAACTCACGTAATTCTTCCGCCAGTAATTCGTTTGCCTCTTTCATCTTGCTCATCACATCTTTCGTTTTACCAGTCTCTTCTTCTTCTCCTTCATAATCATCATCTTCGTCTTTGGGCATCCCCAGCAACGAAAGGTCCATTAAGTTGTCACAGATGTGTTGCACAAGCACTGCTTTCTCTCCCGTGTATTGAATGTTTAACACTGTGCAAATGGCAATTAGATCAGCCTCGGTGAATTCGCACTCAATGAACTTCAATTTCTCCAGGTGTTCTGGTGAGTCACATTCAAACTCGAATCCTGAGAATTCTCTTAAGCGCTGCCTGTTCTTTCGATCACGTGGCAGTTTTTCGAAACTGAGGTTATGTAACGTTTTAATCACGGCCGCAGGCGCCGTCTTAATGTTATTATTCACTTTTTCAATATCTTGTAAACACGCCACTTTGTCCACCATTTTTCTTTGTCTTTCGGCACTCGCACTAATCACTTTTCTTTTCGTTGTCTTAGGGTTCAGGATCCTCGAAATCGTCTTTTGCAGCCTGCTCAAATCACCACGTCTTTGGAGGTTGAACAGCTGCTCATCTTCTATATTCCACGGACCCACGTCTTCGTCGTAAATCTTGCCAGAAAAATGCCGTCAATTCGCGCCTTGTCGTCTTTGGTTTTATCGCTGTAGGCCTAGCCAAAATTGCCGTTCCGCACTCAAAACCCTTAATATCTCGGACGAGCCCCCAAATGTGGGAAAGGATTTTGGCAAGCGAATAAACCGAACACGTCTTGAAGTAGTTTTAAGTATAAAAACTGCATTTAAACGTAAGATTACATAAGATGAGATTTAACAGAACTTGACGTGACATGACTCGACACAAAAACTGTAACTGATCGTCCTAGTTTCTCGCGACTTCCACTTGACTCCTCTACGCGGCGCCACCGGGCAGTGTCGAAGCTGGCGGGAAACCCAAGAACGTTCATTATTTTCAGATTCCCACATATATATATATATATATATAGTTAACATAGGTTAGCAAGGTGACTCGTTTATTAATCTAATGGTAACTTTGTTACTATTTTTGATAAGTAACTGTAACTTTGTTACTATTTTGAATAGGAATAATAGTGTATGATGAGTTCATTCTTTGAAGTCTGGTCAAATTTTCTTCTTCCCCTAGTTGTACTAATGACTACAACAATGGCTGCTACAAGCGAGGCATAGGTGCTCACATTCTCAATCCAGTGCTGTCTGCTCACGTTCAAACTGCTGCAGCCTTTACTTTCCAATATGGAATCATCAAGATCCGAGCTAAGATGCCAAAAGGAGATTGGCTACTGCCAGGTGCGTCTCAACAGTGTGTATCTCAATGTCCTACAATGTCCCATGGTACTCTTGCAATCGCTGCCGGAACTTGGTCACAATAAATGTGAATAAAATGCAAGTTGTCAGTTTCTTGCACAGAACAACAAAACTGAGTTCTGAATGATCATACATGCTCAATGTGAAAGTAGGTAAGAAGGATATCTTTCAAGTCAGAGAAAAGGAGTGTATGTGCCATTGATTTACTTTACCAGTGAGTAGCACAAATGAACTACCTTCAAATGCAAATGCCATAGATTAAATGTATGAATTATGTTTATGTTTTAGTAATGTTAATTACTCACAATATTTTATCACTTACATATTTCAAACCTCTGTTCTAACAACTAGCCCTGGTAAGAAAAAAAGGAAGCTTATTTCTTTCAAATTGGAAGGACGTTTAGGTAGGTTACACATTAGGAACGGTTCACATTTCGGGACCCAACTAGACAATACCAAGGTAAATCACACAATATTAAGTATGTATTGTTGATTCAAACTGTTTTAATGTTCAGGGTCATTATCTATGTGCACCCCGATAAACACGGCAAGCTAAGCCAGCTGTGAATGGCACACATCGCTGGCGCGCGTACGCGGTTCAGCCGGTGGTTGGCGCGCTCCGCTGACTCATACCGTTAGTTCACACGTGTTTTGTCATTCATATGGACGTGTATCTGCAAAGCTTAGACGTTAGTGTTGCACGTTTAGTGAGTATTGGTATTAATGTGATTGTTGGTCATGCCTAGACCAATTCACATTGCGCGAACGTGTGTATATCCATAATTCGTATATGAAAAGCAGAAAATCTTATCCTGAAACGAGACGAAAATGTCGAATCAAGTTTCCAGGAAGACCTGTGCCTAATGCCAGTACAATTAAGAGGCCCGCTAAACGATTCGTAAAAATAAAAGAGTTGACACACATTCTTTCATCAGAAGATGTCAGGTGTGTATTACAAGAGAGGGAGGACATTTTCAGCATCGCCTATGAGCACTTTAAGTACACATTATTGAACATGTTTGGTAAAGGTGTGAAAGTGCACACCAACCACCGGCTGAACGGGGTATGCGCGCCCGCAATCTGTGTCAGTCACAGCCGGCTTAGCTTGCCGTGTTTATTGGTATTTGGATAGTCAATGCTCTATTGTAAGCTTAACATTTCACAATTCACTGTAAGTTGAATGTTAAATATTTCCAGTTTTTGGACAGTCGTGTTTGTTTAAACCTGTCAACAAAAAGCCAATCCGTTATTTGTTCAGACAGAAGTTGAAATAAACTAACTTAAAATATATGTAGTATGTAATCCGCCCTGTCAATACTGTGAAATGAGGTTTATTAATGTTTTAAACATACATATTTCGGTATAACAATGATATCTTCTTCAGCGTTAATAGTGTAACATTAATAATATAAAATGAAATGGCTATCCTTACAAATTTGAATTAAATTAAATGAGATATTTTTACACAAAAATTAAATTTTTAAACACTAGAAAAATGTTGTTAATAAAATGGAGTTGTGAGTGAAATTCTTGTGAAATGTAAAAAACAATGATATAAGAAAATTTAGAATTCTACCTTATGAAACTGCCCAAGTCACACTCCATTTTAGCTGGCTTATTGCCCTAGTAGCTGTTCAGATAACCTCAACAGACAGAAGACGCCGCTTCCGAATTTGCCCGCGATGGAATGAGGTGAAAAACTTAAAACTGATGTGGCTATTGAGCCTTATAAGCTCAACATTTGTCAAAGTCAACGAATCCCACTTGCCGGCTCACTCTCGCTGCATCAAGATAATCAGCTGTTCTAGGGGATACCACAAAGCATGGAACATTTGTGAACCCAATATCCTAATAATGCACATGTTGATCGAATTAATCGAGACTGGCAAAACAGAATGCTTCAAAAGTTATTGAGATATTCTCAATTAAAACACCTTTGCTTACTGATAAACAGTATATGGTTCATACTCGTTTATTGTCATAGAATTGTAACCAAATTGTATTATTCTGACCCATGCCTTGATTTGCCATAGAAAATAAGTTTACAAAAGTGCACGCACAAACTTGAAATATATAATTTGAAAGAGTTTATAACTTTAAACCAGGTTGTAAAGATGGCTCTTGAATACTTCCTTAATAAGGAACAGGAATTGTTCTAAGCTTCTGTTAGGAAAACAGTTTAAAAGCAAGCTTGTAATTTTACGTGGCTTTAAATCTTGAGCACATAGACCATAGGACCATTTTATGAGGAATCAAAACCACTAGATGTAACTTAGTGTATAATGTTTTTAATATGTTCAGGGATGTACCTGCTACCTCGGCACAATGCGTATGGAGATGGCTCTCAGTCTGGTCGAGTGATGCTGGCCGAAAGTCGAGGTAATGAGGGCCTGACACTCGATGGAATGTCTTATGGCAAGGAGCGTGTCGAGATGGGTATACAATATGGAGTCTCACGGGAGAAGGACAGTATTATCAAGACATTCACAAATTCCAAAGATCAGAGTGATTGGGCAGCAGCCTTCCATGACTATGAGGTCGAATGGACGCCAGGTACGTGTCGTACAGTCTTGTAAAATCTCTTCCCTTCTCATAACATGGTCACAGTGGAATCTCTTGTTGCAGAATACATCCAATTCAAGGTAGACAACAAGGAAGCTATAAAGGTGTCCCCTCCGGGAGGTGCTGGGTTTCATCAAGGTGGCAACAACCCTTCTGGCTCCAAGATGGCTCCATTCGACAAGCCGGTAAGTCACTTGAAGTGGTTACCTACTTGTTTCAACTGAAGAGGTTGGATATTTGAAGGGTGGGAAAAATCCACAGCACTTGAGTCATACAATGTTGGCTTGTAGAAGACCTCTCATATCGCATTTGGTGATTACATGACAAAATTAATTAAATCACAGTCTCAGGTTGCCCAATCGAGTTCTGATTTTGATTCTTCTTGGTAGTCCAGGCGGAATGTAGACATAGGATGGTTTCAACTCAAATTATGTACACCAGATAACTGAAGAGTGATCCCATAGGATCATCAGTACCACCACTGACCATGTGCTATTGTTTAGCGAGAGAGATAGGAGATTCAACCCCAAGAATGGCAGGTCCCGAATGAGGCACTGGAAAGATGTAACCAGGAAAGAAATCCATGTAGTTCTCAGCTTGTTTATGCACATGGGCATAATTCAGAAGCCAACGCTCAAGTCCTAATTTAGTAGGGATCCCTTTCTTCAAACCTCAACTTTCCCCCAGGATTATATTTGAGCTAATGGTTCAAAACATTCCACACCCAACTGGGTTTCTAAGAAGATGAGTTAGCCTATTAATTTCTATCACTTTATTTTCTATGTACTATTTCTTAGTTATTGCAATTTTTGTGGCAGCATTTAAAATAGTGCTACTTTTCTCAAATTAATTACCTCTGTGGGGTAAGACTTGACAAACGTTATCATCATCATCATCAACTAGAGCAGTTTCCAACCGCAGGTTAGGTCTGCTTGGAGCACAAGCCTCTCCATCGTTTTCTGTCCATCCACCACTTCTCTTCCGTCACTGTTGTCCAATTAACTCTTTTTCTCTCGACACTTTTCTTCACCCCCTTTATCCACCTATCCCTTGGTCTTCCTCTAGGTCTCTTTTTCTTCCACTCCATTTCCAATATTTTCCGTGGTATTCTCTCTTCTCCCATTCTTTTCACGTGTCCATACCACTGTAGCCTTGATTTTTCAATCCTATCCTGTAGGGGTTCTTCCTTTAATATTTCTCTGACTCTTATCATTTCTGACTCTGTCCATTCTCGTTACACCTATACGACTCCTCTGAAACTTCATTTCCACTGCTTGTATTCTGCTTTTATCTCTCTCCCTCATCACCCAAGTTTCTGATCCATACGTTAGGATCGGCACAGAGTAAGTCTTGTACATGATCCCTTTACATTTCTGTGGCACATCCTTGCTCCATATCAGGCCTCTAACACTCTTGAAGAATCCATCAGCACACCTTCCTCTTTCATCTAATTCTAAGGCATTTCCACCATTTTCTTCAATCACACTTCCCAGATACTTGAAGCTCTGCACTCTCTTCAACTGCTCCCGGCCTAACTTTATCCCAGAGTGTACTCTGTCCTTCTCACGTGTTGTTATCACCACTTCACTCTTTTGCGTCGAAAACTTCATTCCATAGGATGACACTACTTCCTCCCATGCATTGAGTTGCTCCTGTACATCCCTCTCCTTGTTTCCCCAGATCATCAAGTCATCTGCAAACACCATTGCCTTCATTTCTTCCTCCCCAATATGCTGTGCTACCTTTTGCATCACTTCATCCATCACCATTACAAAGAGCAAGGGCGAGAGGGCACTTCCCTACTTTAGACCATTAGTCAACTCAAACCATTCTGTTCTTTCCATATCGACTTTCACACAGCTTCTGCTTCCTTCATACATATGTTTCACTCTCATCACTATTTCTTCCGTTGTCGCTTTGGCTCTCATCGCTTCCCATACTCAGTTTCTTACGACACTGTCGTATGCCTTCTCAATGTCCATAAAGGCCAATACCAAATCTTCCCCATACTCGTAGTGACACTCCTCTAACTGTCTCACTCCAAATATGAGGTCAGTAGTGGACCTCCCCTGCCTGAATGCATATTGCTCCTCCCTCAGTTTCTGTTCCGTTACCTTACGTATCCGTTTCTCCAATACCTTTCCTTAAATCTTAGCACAGTGGCACATCAGTGTAATTCCCCGGTAGTTTTTGGCATTTCTTCCTGTCTCCCTTCTTGAAGATGGGCACTATCACCCCCTTTTTCCAATCTTCTGGTACTTTCTTCTCCTTCCATATAGCTCGTATCACCCTATACAACCACTGTGTTCCCACTTCCCCTGCAGCTTTTATCATCTCCACTCTTACCTCATCTATACCTGGTGCTTTTCCCATTTTCATCCTCTTTATTGCTTCTTCCACTTCAGCCCAGGTTAGGTCTTCCACTTGCACTCGGTTACTGACATCAACCCTTCCAGTATACTCTTCCTCCTTACTTGGTGCTGCCACATTCAAGAGGTCCTCAAAGTATCCTTTCCAAAGTGATTTAATCTCTTCTTTTCTCTCAATAATATTGCCATTTTTGTCTTCCATTCTCTCTGTGGTAATCTTCTCATTTTTCCTTTTATTCTTCACCATCGCATACAGCAGTTTTCTATTACCTTTACTGTCCTTCATTCCATAGGAATCCTTGTCCATTTCTCCATCCACTTCCTCCTTTCCTCTGTTATCACTGTTTTGGCTTCCTTCTTTCTGGCTATATATTCCTCCCTTGCATCTGCTGTTCTAAGTTGGAACCACATCCGGAAAGCTTTGTTTTTGTTTCCCACTACTTCCTTCACTCTGTTGTTCCACCATGGTGTCTCCTTCCATCGTTTCTTATCACTGATCCTCCCGCATACCATTTCTGCTGTTTCCACTAGTGTTGTTTTCAGCCTTTCTCATTCCTCTTCAACAGTTCCTGTTTCCCCTCTGGAAAGCCTGCACTTTACTATTTCCTGATGTTCCGTTTTGGTATCTTCCTCTTTGAGTTTCCATACTTTTATTTTCCTCTCCTGCCTTTCTATCACTCTTCTTTCTGACTTCATTCTGTAGCTCATAACCACCAGCCGGTGATCACTATCCAAGGCCTCTGATGGGATAACTTTAATGTCCATAACATTTCTCTTCATTTGCGCATCAAATATTATATAATCGACTACCGATCTCCTACTCCAGTCATTGCTGTACCAGGTTATCTTATGGCTCTCTCGTTTTTTGTACCACGAATTCCCAATGAGGAGCCCATTCCTTTTGCAAAATTCCAGTAGCCGTTTTCCCTCCTCATTTCTACTTCCCCATCCTTCTGCTCCCAGCACACTTTCATAATCCTGTCTTCCTGTACCTACGTGGGCATTTAGGTCTCCCATAATTATAACCTCTTACCCATTCAGTTGTCTTTGCACTTCGTCCTCAAATTCTTCTTTCTCCTGTGAAAGACAGCCTACCTGTGGGGTGTACACTTGCAGAATCTCCATTCTTGTTCCTTTGATATATACTTTAATCTTGATCTATCGATCATTAATTCCTACTACTTCTTCTTTTAACCCATCTCTCACAACTACTCCTACTCCATTTCTCTTCCCCTCATCGTTCCCAATCCAGTACAATCGGAATCCTCTTCTCAATTCTCTTTTACCCTGTCCTCTCCATCTTGTCTCTCCTAATCCCAAGATATCCAGATTTCTTCTCAGCATCAAGTCGACAATTTCCTCTTCTTTCCCAGTGAGTGTTCTTATATTCAAGGTTCAAATTCGTAGTCCATGTTCATAGCCAGGTCGTTGTCCTTCAAATCTATCATTTCCGAGGCTTGCTTGTGTTTTGAAAGCAGTTGATTTATCCACTACTGGCTTGCTAGGCCTATCATAGCTTCACCAGAGCCCCGTTAGCCGTCATATTTCAGGGATAATCTTAACAACTGTCTTCAAAGGTGGGCATTCATGCCATCATTTCAATTATTACCTCTTAACCCCGGATGAGCTTGTTTCCACCTCCCAGTATAGAAGGTATACCCCAATTGAGTTAATCTATTCACTTTACAAAGAAACTGAAATTGTCCAGGTTTTTCAATTGTTTTGCAAGAGTTTTGCCACACTACATTGAATCTTGTCTGTTTCTTCATGTGATGCTTCTCAGAAACCTCACTTCAGCTGTTTGAATCCTACTCTTACACTTCACCAAGATGCTGGCTAGTACATGTTCAAAAGGCCACATCAACTTGGATCTGCCAGGGAGGCGATTTTTGTAAAAAGGATAGCACTGCTCGTGGCATAACAGGAGCCTTGTAGTAGCCTTCCCTTGGTGAGGCTTACCATACCAACTGATGAGCCCAATAGTAACCGGGGCAAAACGCTGGCAAAATAAATTGAGAAACCTGGACAAATTTGTTTTCTTTATGCACTCTGTCTTGCCTGTTTCTTCATGTGGTGTTTCTCAGAGACCTTATTTCAGCTGCTTGCTTCTCGGTCAATGTCCAGGCTGCTGAAGCATGTATCAGTCCTTGTCACATACAACTTGTTTCACACTCTGGTAGAACATTGTAGCTTGTTCAATTTGTGTACTCATCTCTTTGTCCAATTTTCCATCCCGTGACAATGTACTAAAAAAAAGGAAGCTTGTAGTTTAACGTGACCGTTAATCTTGAGATCATGAGCCATGGGACCTTCTTTTTACGTGGAATCCGAACCACAGGACATGGCATTTCACTTCGAAAATCTCACATGCATTGACCGGGAATCGAACCCGGACCGCCTTGGTGAGAGGCATACAGCTAGACCGCTGAGCCACCACGCCCCCGACAATGTACTGCTAACTATGTCCAGGAGTTTATTTATAATCCATTTGTCCTCTCCTCCTATTCTATTGTTCCTCGTTACTGCCATTGTCTTACTTTCAGCTATA
Organism: Meconema thalassinum; assembly: GCA_946902985.2. Taxonomy (NCBI): domain Eukaryota; kingdom Metazoa; phylum Arthropoda; class Insecta; order Orthoptera; family Tettigoniidae; genus Meconema; species Meconema thalassinum. Next base: position 88,444,687 of record OX336393.1, read on the forward strand.
CTTTCGTTCGTTCCAAAAACCTCAGTTTCCTGATTCCACAATTTAACTTGCAGCTGAACATCCTCTGCCTTATCACTACATGCAGGGGCGGATCTAGGGGAGGGCGACAGCCCAGGGCGGTATGGATTTTTTAAAATTCAATTAATTAATTATACTTTTCAAACTAATTTGTAATTCATATTTCTTTTTCCAGTGCAGCTATGACCTCCCGTGACCATTTAGCAAGCTTAGATTTCAGTGAAATACCGTAATAGAAGACTTCAGCCGGGAAAAAAGTCGCAAAGTAATATTTTAATATTTCATAGTTTTTCATAATCTTCTTCAAGGGGACTTCAAGGTTTCTTTCGTAGTATTAAAATAAAAATGTACTGTAGTGTATTCAAAATATTGTAACTATTCTTTATTTTATTATTATTACCAAACTATTTTCCATTTGATTTGATATTTGTTTATTTCCTATTGTTGTGGGCCCCACCTTGTCATATCGCCCAGGGCCCTGCAAGGCCTGGATCCGCCACTGACTACATATAACAATGTCATTTGGAAATGACATTGTTTTCAGTTGACATGTCATAATTTTGTCAACTGCATTCTTGATTCTTCCTTAATTATGATAAATAATATGAGTGACTATACTCTTCCGTATATCAATCCCATTTATTTATCTGGAGTTAAATATGGAAAACCATTTGATGACAGCCGATGGTAGGGGTTGAACCACTGGTCTATTGTGACAAGAGGATCATTTGTATGATTATTCATTATTTTGTTCTTTTTCCACAGTCCTGAGTCAAGTGTAACTTCTACACTGATGAACCAAAATTAAAAAAGAAAGATATGCAACACCATGATTTCTTATAAATGAAGGGGTTTTATCCATTATTGCATCTCAGTGTTTACATTCTTGCTAATTATTGTAATACAATAATATTGCAACATGTATCCATAAGTCAGTTTGCTTTGTCCTGGTTTCTTCCATTGTCTTGCCTTTAGATTTATGCTTTTCTTCATTCCAAAAGCCTCAATTGACCTCATTTCATTAACTCTTGGTAGGACAAGATGCCAAGTGGGGTACAAAACAGAACTAAAGTTATTTTTAGCTATATATGTATTTTATGATCAGTGCAATTCTTAAATAGTCATGAAGTCATTTCTACAGACACATTTAATGTATTTATGATGTTAGACAGTCTGTGTTGCATTGCTGAACTGGTCAACATACAGAATACATACTACAGGCAAATGAGACTAATTCTTGATACACTTCAGTACAACTTTCTCTTTCAACATTTCGGATACCGTTACTTGACACTTACCTGATTTTTTGCATGTAGTTTACATTTCAAAGTATATTGCATTGCTTAACACATAGAAGCAAAGAAATATGCTCTAGAGGCAAAAGTTCATACAATGCCAAGTGGGGTATATTTTGGACCACAACAGTAAAATCATTGCCAGATTAGAATTATACTATTTGAGATGTGTGTGTGTAATTGCTCTCCTCCATAATTATTTAAAGCCAGCTTTCAAAAATTCTGACACAAGGAATTCATGTGGCTGAGATCAAAACAGGTCAAACTACAGAGTGAGCTTTATAGGGGGGGGGACAAAAAAAACAACAAACGAGAAATTATAGTTTGGAAAATATACAGGGAAAACAACAGGAAATGATATGTCGTGTCAAATAAGAAAATGGAAAAGAAGAAGAAATGCCTTTGACATAAGACTGGACCTGACAGAGTATGTATATTAGCGCATTATAGAGATAAATATCAGCACACATTGCATTGGCACGGCATATCTATTATTGCATCCGAGTGCTTCGGTGGCATGCTGAACTGCTGTGCCCAAGATAGCGGGCTCAAACCCAACCAAAGTTGTCGGATTTTTTAAGACCATTAAATCCTTCAGTAGCCTCCGTGGCTTAGGCGGCAGCACGCCGGCCTCTCACTGCTGGGTCCGTGGTTCAAATCCCGGTCACTCCATGTGAGATCTGTGCTGGACAAATCAGAGGCAGACAGGTTTTTCTCCGGGTACTCCGGTTTTCCCTGTCAAATTTCATTCCAGCAACACTCTCCACTATCATTTCATTTCATCTGTCATTCAACTAATCATTGCCCCAGAGGAGTGCAACAGGCTTCGGCAGCCGGCACAGTTCATATCCTCGCCGCTAGCTTAGGGCTTCATTCATTCCATTCCTGATTCGGTCGGAGACTGGAAGCAGGCTGTGGATATTCATTCATTTCAAATCCTTCAGTATGCCTTCCTTCGGAGGGGAAGTAAAGCCGGCGGTCCCATGTCATAGATTTATGGCATGTAAAAGATCCTTCCACAGACTAAACCTGTGTGAAACTGAATTTCCAGGTTAGATTTCGTTGGAATGCTCTATCAAAAGTTCCAAAGTTCACCACTAGGTATCAGTGACATCTGGTAGCGAAAGTTGGAACTATTTGAAATTGAACGGAACTTGTAGCTCACCCTATGGGTGTCCGCTTGAAGCAGCTACAGCCTCTGGCGAGCCGAACATGTCCTCGGATACTCCCGGCACTAAAAGCCATACGATAAATCATCATCATCTTGTACAGTTTCCAGCCCAAGGCTGGGTCTGTTTGGAACATAAGCCTCACCACTTAGTCCTTTCTTCCCACCACCTCTCCGATGTCACTCTGGTCCAGTCCTCGCCTCTCTTCTTGACACATTCCTCCACTCCTTTCAGCCATCTATCTCTTGGTCTTCCCCTTGGTCGTTTCTTCTGCATCTCATGTATCCTCTTGGGAATCTTCTTCTCTTCCATTCTCTTTAAGTGTCCATACCACCTCAGTCTTGATGTCTCAATCCTACCTTGCAAGGGCTCCTCTTTCACTATTTCCCTGACCTTTTCATTCCTCACCCTGTCTCTTCTTGTTACTCCAAACCTACTTCGCAGGAACTTCATTTCACTTGCCTGTATTCTGCTTATGTCTCTTTTCTTCATTATCCACGTTTCTGATGCATACTGTAGGTCAGTATCGGGATATAGTAGCTTCTGTATAACACTTCTTTGCTTTTTTGTGGGACATCTTTATTCCACACTAAGCTCCTCATGCTTCACAGAGATACTTCTGCCTGTCTGCCATTTTCCGTAATCTCTTTGTCATTTCTCCCATTTTCCTCCACTATACTTCCCAAGTACTTGAGACTTTCCACCTTCTTCAGCTGTCCATCTCCAAGTGTTATCCCACTCATTGGTCTGTCCCTTTTCCTGGTCATTAACAGGATCTCACATTTACTGATGTAGAACTTCCATCCGTACTCTCCCACTGTTTCTTTCCAAGCCTTCAGTTGCTCCTGAATTTCCTCCTCCTTGTTTCCCCAGACCATGAGATCATCTGCAAACACCATTGCTTTCATATTATCTTCTCCTATCTTTCCTGTTACCCGTGTCATTACCTCGTCCATAACCACAATAAAGAGAAGGGGTGACAGTGTAACGTTTTGGCTTAGGCTGGGATGACAAGTGAAACGGTATTTACTTTGCTCCACGTTGAGCGTACAAATGTAGCAGTTTCGCTAGCCCACACTGTTGGGTGATAATTGTAGCTGTTGACCTTTGCCTAAGCTATGTTGTTTTAATGGGCGCCAAGACCTCAATGCAATGTTGAAATCTAAATTTGTATTTAACAACGTCTAGCTCTGGCAGAACACATTCAAGACTCTATTCACTCAGATCGTGGTATGATTTGATCATTAACCCAACAAACAATTGTATCAGGAGAAGGAATTGGTCTATATCTAATGCTACCTACTGAAAGCAAAGATTGCATTGTAAAAGAAATGAATTTATTATATAAAACAAGTATAGCAAAATTAATAATAATAATAACTATAAAATTTAAATTGGAGCGTTGTGATTTGAATATTACCGATAGAAAATTACGTGAAAACGGAGTCTGATAAATTGATTTTACTCTTATTTCCAAGCTATGAAGTTACTGAATTATGAAATATAAAACAAAGAAAAATGAGAGATTGCGTATTTCCGCGTCATTTGCGCTTACCACTGGAAATTGCCAAAGCATTTCCCTCGTTCTTGATGATGTTGTGAGCTTCCCACAGTCTCCTGGACGTCGTCATCTCCGTCGGAATTTGATGATATTCTGGTAGATTAGATAATTCTATGGTCCGTACCTCGGACCCAAACACTCGTACAACCAAGTTTTACAAAAGTTCGTCGCTAACTCCACTGAACATCGGAGCGACACGCACGCGCATCCATACTCCTCAAGTATTTCACAGATAGTCCTCGTCCCACGGAACATCGGAGCGACTCCCGCGTATATCCACACTCGGCAAGAACTATACAGATTGTCCTCGTTCGACGGCGCGCTGAACGATATATGCACACGTTGGCTCCCCCACCAGTCTCCACTTCCAGCTTACGTCGTCTCCTCTACTGATTGACTGACCCCCACGCGCTATACTCCCCTTCTCTGGGTCATTACACTCGGCGGGAGGGTTCCGTTTCAACAATTCGCCTTTTCTGGACGATGCGAGCCCGCTTGCGAAATACTTCTCGACAAGATTAAGCGTATACTTGAAATCCCAGTGAGTCACGTCTCTCGATATACCCTAACTGACGAAAAATCCGTAAAATTCCGTAATCAGATAATTTTCTATGATATCGTCGTTCGTAATAATTTGCTGGATAGCGTTTTCTAAGACATAGAAAACCTATCTGAATGCTAATAATTTTTATAAAATGCTCCGAAAATACCTTAATAATAATTATAATAAATTAATAATAATAATAAATTAACATGAAAAATTCTCTTGGCTGAACAATTTGCCGCGTAAATAAATATAGAATGGCTTCCTACTGACTTATGCCAGTTGCATAAAACCCCTCGAAAAACACGTTACATATTCGCCTCGGATCATCGGATGATTTACCGTGACGACGGTCCATTATCCGATTATCCCAGACACGTTAATAAACCCCATCCAAAATACATATTACATAAACGAAATCACCCTAAATTACAGATATATACACTCATATTTTTTCTTCACGCACTTTGCGTCAAAGTTTGTTGTCACAATGGATTGCACTTTGCAACCAGTCCAATGTTTTACATATGGAATAGTGTTCCACGGATATTTCTGCCTCTCAAATTTCTCTATGTTGGAGAAATAGACATAATTAATGTGTGAGCACTATGTATTTATGATGTCATATCACACGCATTGAAGGTGTTCTGATATATTTATATCACCATAGAACTTCCTAATTTCACTGGAGGTCCCCTCCTTATGGTGACATTTAATTCCACTTATCACTGAGCACACGATCACACTACTGTGGCAGCGCCTCGTGACCATAATACTTAATCTCTCTTTAACGTAGATTAAATTAATATTGACTTCTGAAAAAAAAACAGTAAATGCGCATTACATATAACACCAAATATTTCTGTGCCGTAATCGCCCTGTCTTGTTAAGTTCCCGTTAACCATATTCTACTTAATACTAGTTCTCAACACAGGAATAATACCATTGTACAAATTACCTTAAATTACACACTTACAAATCTTACATGGCGAGGCCGTAAACAGAAATCACGTGTTTCATGAAGGACTGTCTCGCATTCTGATGGCCCATCTTTTATCTCGTGGACGCCTTAAGCTAACAAGCCCTATACAAGCGCTCCCCCATCTCTTGGAGATAAATGGGAACCCATCAGCGCTGCCAAAATGGCCTTGGTGCATCGAGACAATTTAGTGCTCAACAGCATCCGACAATCCCGTCATATTTCCCTGTACCTTAAAAACTCTCATTTACTTACATACTACCTCCCTGTGTGACTTCTGATACGCCTGCCTTAAGACCAGATCTTCCACGCACCAGACACCACACTTACTCATTTGATAGGCTGGCTCGCCAGCTAAACACACTCACTTTATGACACATATTTTCGTAGACTATGTATATTATACGTTCCGTATAATCTGTTTCCCTCACTATTCTCCAGCACATATGCTGTTTTCCCAATACGTTTGGAAACTATAAATGTTTCTGCGTCACCTGCTTCCAACCTTGCAAGTGGCTCCCTTAAAATGAACGTCATCACGTTGCTCCACTAGCATATTTCTCAGTGTCTGTAACAATGCCCTGTTGCTACTGTCCACACATGCACATATTAAAATACCATCCTCTGCTTTAACCACAGGATAATCCCTACATAAATTAGTGTCCCTCGATAGCATGTCTGCAAGAATGTTATCTTTACCTTTAATATATTTTACTGTGAATTCGTATTCCTGCAGAGCAAGAATCCACCTACTAACTCTGTTAGAACTGAGTTTACAAGTCCTCATATACAGTAATGCATGGTGATCTGTGTGGATCTCAAATTTCCCCCCTACTAAATACATTCTAAATTTCCCTAAACTGAAAACAATACCTAAAAGCTCTAACTCAGTAATCGTGTATCTTTTCTCCGCTGCTGTCAGTCCTCGCGAGGCTAAAGATACAATGCACAGATTACCCTCATCATCTTTCTGACATAATACTCCAGCAATGCCTATATGTGAAGCATCTGTCATAACCACATATTCCTTATCTTTTAACGGATATTTCAGCACTACAGCTTTCTCAAAACCTTCCTTCAGCGCTCTAAAAGCCTGATCATGCTTGGACTCCCTTCTCCACCGAGTCCCACTTTTAAGCAATTCCCTGAATGGTTCTACCAACCCTGAGTATTTAAGAACGAACCTCCTGAAAAAGTTGCAAATTCCCAGGTAAGTTTTTAACTGTTTAACATTCTGTGGCACCTCTGCGTTAAGTATCTTATTAACCCTACTTTCTTCTGGTGTTACACCTCTACTCGACACTCTATGACCTAAAAATGTCACTTCTGACTGACAGAATGACGACTTAGACAGCTTCAAAGTGAACCCTGCCTGATCTAACTTCTGAAAAACTATATTTAAATGACGTAGATGCTCCTCAAAACTGCGTGAACTAATTACCATATCATCTATGTAAATGGTTACAAACTCTCCTGTGTCATCCCCTAATGCGATGTTTAAAGCCCTAATTAAAGCTGCTGAACTACTCTTTAACCCATAAGGTGTTCTACAAAATTGATAAAGGTTATATTTATGACTAAAAGCTGTAAATGGTCTATCTTCGTACATAAGTGGCACTTGCCAAAAACTGGAACTCAAATCTACACAAGTGAAATACTTCTTCCCCTCAAATGTTTGCATTAATTCTTCTATTGACATAGATTTCAGCTGATCTGAACTAATTCTACTGTTAACCAAACGAGCGTCTAAACAAATACGAACAGTGCCGTCGGTCTTGGGTACCGTGATCAAAGAATTAACATATGGACTGTTCGAGTGCTCAATAATCCCATCTTCAAGCATCTGGTTAATTTGTGCCTCAACTGCACTCTGATAAGCGAAAGGTACAGGATATCTATGTCCTGTGAATACTGACCTATCAATAACGTTCAATGAATGTGTATAGCAATTGGCCATACCAATGCGATCCTCAAAAACTCTCCTATTACACCATAACACATCATAGAGCCGAACACACTGTTCATCCTCTATATTTCCCTGAAATGCAGCCTCACGTAACGAGTCCTCTAGACTTCCGTTCGTAATCACACTGCCCACAAAACATGGAGAACCCCGCTCTACGGCTGGCGATATCTCATTTAAAGTACAAATCACACCTACAATACTACTCCTCTGAATATGGTCATTGAACGCTACTTCTACTTCAGAATCTCCCCATTTAAATTTCACACTCCCTACATCATAACATAAGTTACCAGAAACTCTACTTAGCCACTCTGAACCCAAGATAACACTGAATACTAAATTTGGAATTACAAGGCAAATCTGCTTCTCTACATGATTATTAATTTTAATATCTACTAAAACTTGCTTAGAAATTACTTTAGACCTCTTCCCAACAGCTGTGATAACAAAAGTGCTTTTAATTGGCATCTCCTCAAAATTTACTCCAGTTCCTTTCATTTTATCATAAAATGCACTACTTATGCAACTCTTCATACAACCACTATCAATTAAAACATCTGTGTACGCCTCGGACACGTTAAATTTAACTATGGGGCTCTTACTAACCACTTCCTGAATAGTACCTTCATCATTTAGTTCATGTAATAATTCATTTCTCACATTTAGGTCATAGGGTTCCTGTATAATTGTATGGACAGGGCATGCTACAGACTGAGATTCTGACCTTACTTCGCAGCCTGGTTCGCGTTTAAAGAACCGCTACAGCTGGCCGTAGTACTACTAACTACTAAACTGGTCTGGTTGTTCTGGGCTGTGTTGTCATTGTTTGGCTGTATATTACTACCACTAGGCTGTCCTCTTCCTTGACCCCTATTCTGGTTGTAATTATTGTCATTATAATTTCTCCCTTGATTTCCCCTGAAATCATTGTTTCTCCCTTGATTTCCCCTGTAATCATTGTTCCTCCCTTGATTTCCCCTGAAATCATTGTTCCTCCCTTGATACTGATTACCATAGCCATTTCCTCTGTTCTGATATAGCTGATTATTATTATTTCTATTTTGAGCGTTGGCCCCTTCGCCACCGTTCCCTTGAACTTCTTGATGCCTGGCTTCATTAGGTCTATTATTATTATTACCCTGGTTCCGATTGAAATTGTCCTCATAACCCCCTCTCCCTAGTGCATCAAATGTGCTTAACAAATTTTCTACTTGTGATATAGTCTTTACATTCTGGATACAAGCAGCCTCCTTGATCCTATAGGGAAAGTGCCTAAGTAGCAACCTTACCACATCACTTTCCTCCTTCAAGCCATCCAGATATTTACACACTAATACCTGCCCTAAAAAGTATTCGGTCATGGTGGAGCTTCCTTTAGGGTTATATTTACCACACACTACTCCCTCACGATGCTGCGACTGAATAACCTCATTCCAGAACTTTTCACAGAATTTCATTTTAAAATCATTGATATCAGTAAACTTGTCTCTGTAGACAGCAAACCAATTCCTCGTTTCCCCCACGAACACTTGTTCTAAAATTTCAACTACCTGGCACCACTCAATACTACCATTTTCCAACCTTTCCCCGAATTTATTTTCTATAGTGTTCATGAACTCCATTGGGCACCCCTGTCGATTGCTGAACTTACCCAGTTCTACCTCCCTGTGTGTGCTATTCACAAAAACTGGCCTATTCTGACTATTTTCTTGCCTGATCCTAGCTTTTAATTTTAATTCTAATTCTGCGATTTTCTCCTCAGCCTTCCTCTCAATACTGTTTACTGTTAATTTAATGTTTCCTTCTGATTCTTCTACTTTATCATATAGCTTTGCTTGTTTCTCCTCAATCTTGCTAATGCTCTCTCTATTACTCTCTCTTAAATCATTTACTTCTGCAACTATTTGTGAGTGGACTTTCTCAATTCTACCCCCCAGCTGTTCCTTAACCTCTTTAGTTGCTACCTGAATTTTGTCAATTTCTCCCCCCAATTGCTTTTTGACCTGCTGTGTTTCCAGTTGCACTAGTTCTTTTAAATTTTCAGCCTGTGTACTGATTCTAATTTCCAACTCCTCCTGTACTTTTCCTAATTTTCTGTCTACATCTGCAATAATCTCTTTAGCCTTTTCTTCCATCACCCCCCTGATCTCACCTCTAATCAGTTCGAATTTGTCACTCATTTCCCTACTGTTTTGTTCTAATTTAGCATTTAAAGTTTCAGTACTCTCTCTATTTTCCTTACTGTTTTGTTCTAATCTGGCGTTTAAAGTTTCATTACTCTCTCCATTTTCCCTACTGTTTTGTTCTAATCTGGCATTTAATGTTTCATTACTCTCTCTATTTTCCCTACTGTTTTGTTCTAATCTGGCGTTTAATGTTTCATTACTCTCTCTATTTTCCCTACTGTTTTGTTCCAGTTTAGCATTTAAAGCGTCTGTACTTGCTTTATTTTCCCTACTGTTTTGTTCTAATCTGGCGTTTAAGGCATCTGTACTTTCTTTATTTTCCCTACTGTTTTGTTCTAATTTTGCATTTAAGGCATCACTACTAACTTTGTTCTGATACATGAACTCGAGAAGTAAAGTTTTTAATTCTGGTTGGCCGCCTACACTCCCTGTTTCAGTATCGGGATTTACCTCCGCTACCCCGGTACTACCATCACTCGACATACTGCTCGTATCATCACTCTCCCGTTGATGACCACTACGTAACCTCATCTGTCTTTCTTTCTCATCCCCCATAATGATATACACTGATACAGACAAATAACCCCCAAAATACAGGCACAGAAATATATACCCTTCTCCTTCCACAAATGTTATTAGGTTTTCAGCCCCAAGTTGTCGGCGACAAATGTAACGTTTTGGCTTAGGCTGGGATGACAAGTGAAACGGTATTTACTTTGCTCCACGTTGAGCGTACAAATGTAGCAGTTTCGCTAGCCCACACTGTTGGGTGATAATTGTAGCTGTTGACCTTTGCCTAAGCTATGTTGTTTTAATGGGCGCCAAGACCTCAATGCAATGTTGAAATCTAAATTTGTATTTAACAACGTCTAGCTCTGGCAGAACACATTCAAGACTCTATTCACTCAGATCGTGGTATGATTTGATCATTAACCCAACAAACAATTGTATCAGGAGAAGGAATTGGTCTATATCTAATGCTACCTACTGAAAGCAAAGATTGCATTGTAAAAGAAATGAATTTATTATATAAAACAAGTATAGCAAAATTAATAATAATAATAACTATAAAATTTAAATTGGAGCGTTGTGATTTGAATATTACCGATAGAAAATTACGTGAAAACGGAGTCTGATAAATTGATTTTACTCTTATTTCCAAGCTATGAAGTTACTGAATTATGAAATATAAAACAAAGAAAAATGAGAGATTGCGTATTTCCGCGTCATTTGCGCTTACCACTGGAAATTGCCAAAGCATTTTCCTCGTTCTTGATGATGTTGTGAGCTTCCCACAGTCTCCTGGACGTCGTCATCTCCGTCGGAATTTGATGATATTCTGGTAGATTAGATAATTCTATGGTCCGTACCTCGGACCCAAACACTCGTACAACCAAGTTTTACAAAAGTTCGTCGCTAACTCCACTGAACATCGGAGCGACACGCACGCGCATCCATACTCCTCAAGTATTTCACAGATAGTCCTCGTCCCACGGAACATCGGAGCGACTCCCGCGTATATCCACACTCGGCAAGAACTATACAGATTGTCCTCGTTCGACGGCGCGCTGAACGATATATGCACACGTTGGCTCCCCCACCAGTCTCCACTTCCAGCTTACGTCGTCTCCTCTACTGATTGACTGACCCCCACGCGCTATACTCCCCTTCTCTGGGTCATTACACTCGGCGGGAGGGTTCCGTTTCAACAATTCGCCTTTTCTGGACGATGCGAGCCCGCTTGCGAAATACTTCTCGACAAGATTAAGCGTATACTTGAAATCCCAGTGAGTCACGTCTCTCGATATACCCTAACTGACGAAAAATCCGTAAAATTCCGTAATCAGATAATTTTCTATGATATCGTCGTTCGTAATAATTTGCTGGATAGCGTTTTCTAAGACATAGAAAACCTATCTGAATGCTAATAATTTTTATAAAATGCTCCGAAAATACCTTAATAATAATTATAATAAATTAATAATAATAATAAATTAACATGAAAAATTCTCTTGGCTGAACAATTTGCCGCGTAAATAAATATAGAATGGCTTCCTACTGACTTATGCCAGTTGCATAAAACCCCTCGAAAAACACGTTACAACAGTGCACTACCCTGTTTCAGGCCACTCATTTGTCTGAACCAGTCTGTTCTTTCCCCTCCAACTTTCACACAACTCACACTTGAAGGCCATCAACAGATCCTCTCCAAATTCATAGTTGTGTTCCTGGAGCTATCTCACTGAAAATATGAGAAAAAAAGGAAAGGAAGCTTGTAGTTTAACGTGACCGTTAATCTTGAGATCATGAGCCACGGGACCTCCTTTTTACGTGGAATCCGAACCACAGGACATGGCATTTCACTTCGAAAATCTCACATGCATTGACCGGGAATCGAACCCGGACCGCCTTGGTGAGAGGCATACAGCTAGACCGCTGAGCCACCACGCCCCCGAAAATATGAGATCCACTGTTGATCTCCCAGGTCTGAATCCATACTGCTCCTCTCTCAATTCTCTCTCCACTTTGGCTTATATTCTACTTTCTAATATCTTTTCATATATTTTGGCACAGTGTGGTATGAGTGTGATAAATACGATAAATAAATAAATAAAAATAAATAAGTGTTCCGGTGTCCCGTACACCAAGTCTGCTAGCCCACGCCCAGTGTTGGCTCCTGTCGGATCAGTTACATTGTCTATCTTAGTTACTCAGTAACTTGACACCTGATCAAATCAAATACGTCAGGACTCACCTGTTATCATGGGAAACATGTCACTTCCAAGGATTGACCAATAACAAAGTGTCTTCTTGCAGTGTTTATGATTTCAATGTTTTGATTGGGTGTCACGTTATTTGGAACAGGAATACAATTAGTTGGATTCAGTGTTGCCAGTCTAGCAACTTTTCCGAATATGTTTACGACAATATTTTTAAAATTTAATTTTGTTTGAATTAGGATTTGGCACCTAGTCTGGGGAAAAAATAACTTTTTCTCTATTGAGTTGACCGACTGAACGTTACCATTGTATAGGAGTTGAGTGACCAATTTTTGACTACTACTTGGCAAATTTTTGAAAACCTGAGCTAGAAACTTCACACATGTATACAGTATGGCAAACCTCTCGGAATACGTATGAATCACATACACAGAAACCTAACTGAATACATTTTAAAATGGCATGAAGCACAAAATAACGTAAACACATTAATGCATTGAGAATCCACTGAACACCATGCAACATGCGCAAAAAGGAGGGAATGAAATTAAGCATAAATGGGAGGGAAATAATGATAAACAAAAATAATAATACAATTTAGATGCAGAAACATTACCTTAAATGATGGTCTGTTCTTGTGCACAGTAGACGCATGCACAACCATGTTTCATCACTTCATCCTGATATCTATAGGCAAAATACCAGATGCCAAGGAATTCACTCTCCAAGGAAATAACAGAAGAAAGGTGTTTATGAGAAATGAAAATATTAAATAGGGATCACTATGTACATATCAACCTCATTGTATGGGCAGATGACCAAGATGTTTTACCTCTTAAAACAATGATCACCACCACTGTCTCATTTCACGTTTGAATTCACTTTCATTGCGTTATGAGCTTTACATAGAAGTATTTCCATAAAACCATATTTTATTTCGTATACTTTTTCAGAAAACTAGAATAAACCGAATTGCTCAGTTATAAGGTTGATCTGCTATGCTGCACCCCTCCAGCTTATCACCAAGCAACTATATATTAAATCCAGTGAGCGTCTGATATTATTATTCCATAGTACTATATTTGCTATCTCATGTGACTAGCTCACCATGTGAGATATACTCAACAAGCTCCCCCTTTCGAGGGAGGCCTTTGCCCTTTTAGGGACACTGCCGTACAGGCTTTATTCATTAATTCACTATATTTGCGAATAGCTCCAATATTATGTGTTGCAATTCTTCCTGATGTAAGAATTATGCCTGGGAATTATAACGTATGCTCCAGTTGTTCCTGAAGTAATGGTGATTATATTTGGCTATTGTTGCAATGTGTTCCAGTTCTTCATTGCTCTCTCACTGGCTGTTGGAGGGACATCTGGCATGTTTCCTGATAATGTTAGCAACAAGCCTAACCCAAAACCATGGAACAACACATCTCCATCTGTAAGTTGACCATCAATCTGAACTAACTTACTCATCATCATCATCATCTTGTACAGTTTCCAGCCCCAGGCTGGGTCTGTTTGGAACATAATCCACGCCACTTAGTCCTTTCTTCCCACCACCTCTCCGCTGTCACTCTAGTCCAGTCCTCGCCTCTCTTCTTGACACATTCCTCCACTCCTTTCAGCCATCTATCTCTTGGTCTTCCCCTTGGTTGTTTCTTCTGCATCTGCATCTCATGTATCCTCTTGGGAATCTTCTTCTCTTCCATTCTCTTTAAGTGTCCATACCACCTCAGTCTTGATGTCTCAATCCTACCTTGCAAGGGCTCCTCTTTCACCATTTCCCTGACCTTTTCATTCCTCACTCAGTCTCTTCTTGTTACTCCGATCCTACTTCGTAGGAACTTCATTTCACTTGCCTGTAATCTGCTTATGTCTCTTTTCTTCGTTATCCACGTTTCTGATGCATAGGTCAGTATCGGGATATAGTAGCTTCTGTATATCACTTCTTTGCTTTTTTGTGGGACATCTTTATTCCACACTAAGCTCCTAATGCTTCTCAGAAATGCTTCTGCCTGTCTGCCACATTCCGTAGTCTCTTTGTCATTTCTCCCATTTTCCTCCACTATACTTCCCAAGTACTTGCGACTTTCCACCTTCTTCAGCTGTCCACCTCCAAGTGTTATCCCACTCATTGGTCTGTCCCTTTTCCTGGTCGTTAACAGGATCTCACATAACTTACTACTACTTTAAATTAATCATTAAGTTTGATTAGGAATCCACAAAATTCATGCATGTATTTCTGTCACAAGGCAGAACAGATTTATCTTTTGATTTAATGATGATGATGATGATAATTGTTTTTTTAAGGGGCCTAACATCTAGGTTATCGGCCCCTGATGGTTGGGTGATCGTGAAGATGAAAATGAAAAGCGAACTTAAAACTAAAACTAACTACTAACCTACATACTAGAAGAAGAAATGGAAAAATAAAGGAGAGTAACGCAAATAAAAGGACAGAAGGAAAAGAAATGCCCTCAACCCTCGGAGAAGGCGGATTGAGGGACTTGGAAGGAAGGAGAGCCATGAAAGGCAGATAGGAAAGTGAAAGAGGAGAGGGTCCGCCCCCAAAGGTAAGGGACAAAAGGGGAAAACGGACCCAGCTCAGGAATCCCTCGGGGTCGCCAACTCCCGAACTCACCAGCCGTGAGCCCCTGAGGGTGTAGCATTATCTAGGGTGCACCAGAAGTGGTGGGGCTACATACACCCTGCCTCCTTAAGGGCCTAGAGCACAAGGCAGGAGGTAAAAGGAAGAGAAAAAGAAGGCTGACCCCTCGCAGAAGGAGGGTATCAGAAAAGATGAGACAAGGGCCAATTAAGGCAGGAAAGGAAGAGACTCCCTAGGCCTCGGATACCCTAATACCGTCGGGGTCAGAAGAGAACACGAGTTGACCAAGTGAGGTCGACAGGAAAGAAGACAGAGAGGAGCCCGGCACAAGTAAGGGGAAGCAATGCCGGACTCAGCTGGGGCCCCGTGGTCGCCAACCCACGCCCACAAGATGTGAGCCCCTGGGGGACTTTTGATTTAAGAAGGAGTGCAAGTACAGTAGGTGGTTTTCACATTCCCAAAATTCACCAAGATTGCAAATAAGATGCAGCAGAATATTTTTGTTGTAATTTATGTAGTGCCACATATTTTAATACTCAATAACATCTGTTGGTCCCCACTCTGTGCACTGACCCACACTATAGTCAGACCCTTCTCTAAAGTCAGCAGTTAAAAGGGATGTTAAACCCATCATCATCCATAGGCATCCTGATCAAAGCTGTCCAATACAACTGCACTCCCATTCACTTGTTTATCAAGTACAGTACTTTAATAAATCAACTTTGGACTATCGAGTTCTGTATCATTCTACACTTTTTAAAGGATTTTGTTTAAGATACACGCCTCCCAATAGCGAGGAAGAGTTACCCTAAATGGATAATCTGTAACCAATGAGAATTAAGGATAGGGCTGAACACTGAATGGCAGAATGCTTACTGAAGCCTTCACCTTGATCATGAAATATGGTGGCCTGTTTATGAACTGGTCGCCATGATAACTGGACAGAACTTTCATTTGAATTAGATCTGTCATTTATAGCAGGGTGCAGCTCTTGGCCAGAAATTGCTTTGGAGTTGCTCATTCGGTGACTGTACGCCAGAAGCCAGGAAGCACTGTACGGTTGGGAAGCAACCACTCGCACAGCCAAGCTCACGCCACTGGCGTGCCAATTTCAAGATGTGAATTTCCCCTTCTGGTATGAGGGAAAGTTAATTTCCAAAATATTCTTATTCATGGTTCTGCCTAGTTCGGCAGTATCCGTGATTCCCCAGTTCAGAGACTTCCCTTGTAAGAGGTTGCTGAGCTCAGCAGCAGAGGGTAAGAGAAACAGAGGTAGACCTAGGAGGTGATGGTTAGATTCACTGTAGAGTGTGTTCAAAGTGAGAGGTGTAGAAATTAAGGAGACCACAGTGCTAACTGCTAATACGGGATCATGGAGGTGACTTGTTTGCAAACAGAGGCTTGCAGACTAGACTGGACACTGAAAAGCAAAAGTCTTGAATTAAAATGTATGTATTGTAGTTGGTTGGTTGGTTCTTAAGTTTAGGGGCTGCGACAACGCGGTCATGTAGCCCCGTGTACTTTGGAGGCTGGAGGCTTGGAGGCTGGATTTAGACAGCTCCTTAACCCGGTCCATGAGTCAATCCTAATTGGCTACATGGATAATTCTTGCCAGGAGCGTCTACGTCGCGGGGGTGGGCAACGGTACTGTAATATACCATGGAACTACAGTACCGGCTAAGTTCTGGTGAGGACCCAGTCCTATGGGGTATAACATAGGCCCCGTGCACAGGGTTACATGCGAAGACCTCAACGGAATCTGCAGCAGAGAAGATGGACTTCGGAACGGTGGAGATTGCGGAAGAGGCAACCCAGTACTCAGGGAATAGTATGAGTACAGCATCAATCGGCAGCGTCTGTTTCCCAGGTTAGAGGCGGCTGCAAGGGCGTCTGTTTCCCATGTTAGGGGCGGCCTGTATAATAGCTGGCAGTAGCTTCATGAAATGCCTTTGGGAGTGGCGACCCCATCGTAATAGTAGCCTAAAATGGAAATGGCACGTCAAATGATTCGGGGAAGGTTAGGGCGTACCCTGCAGGCGACGCGCAGTTCTTTTGGTACTGGGGGAACTGTGAGAAATGGGCGACCAGTAACCGAAATGAAAGTGGGAATCATGAATGTCATGACCCTGACAGGCAAGGTGGAGGAGGAGGTAGACTTCATGGAGAGGGAGAATGTTGGATTGATGGGGCTGAGTGAAGTGAAATGGAAAGGTAAAGGAAGGAAGAAATTGAGGAAAGGATATACATTATACTGGAGTGGTGGCCAAGAGGCAAAAAATGGCGTGGGACTGATAACCTCGAAACAACTGGAGGAGTATGTTGAAGTGGTCGAGTGTGTGAGTGACAGAATAATGAAGATTAGAATGAAGATGAAAAATGACGTGATGGACTTCATACAAGTGTATGCACCACAGACTGGAAACAGAGAAGAAGATATTGAAGTATTCCTGGAGGATGTAGAAAGAGTAATTTCAGATGTAAAAGTGGTGATCATGGGAGATATGAATGCACAAGTCGGAAACGAGAGACAAGGAAAGTAAGAAGTCATTGGACCATATGGATATGGGAAAAAGAACCGGGAAGGAGAGGAACTTGTAAACTTTTGTGAAAGGAATGGACTGATAGTGAGTAATTCATGGTTTCGGAAGAAAAACAGCAGGAAAATTACGAGATATGGTTGGGGCGATAGAAGAACAAAATCAGTAATTGACTACTTTCTGGTGGAGAGGACTAATCGCAGAAAGCTGATAGATGTGACAGCTTTACCAGGAGAAGCATTTGATGGGGACCATAGAGCTGTGGTGGCAAAATTTAGATGGGAAAAATTGGAAAACCTAAAGGAGATCAGAGAAAGTAAAATAAAAGTATGGAAATTGAAAGACAAAACTGTACAGGAAGATTTTTCAGGAGAGATTGAAGCAACAAATCCCAGTTACTGAAGTGGAAAACATAGAAGAGGAATGGTCCCACTTTAAAAAGGCATTTGTTGGTGCAGCAGAGAGTGCTTGTGGTAGGACGTCAACAAGAGTGAAGGAGAAGGAGACACCGTGGTGGAATGAGGAAGTGAGGAAAGCAGTGAAAGAAAAGAAGTCTGCATGGAAAGAATGGAACCGAGATCAAACAGAAGAAAGCAAAAGGAAGTATCACGACAGCAAACGGAGGTGTAAGAAAGTGGTAGGAGAAGAAAAGAAGAAAAGTTGGAAAGAATTTACACGAAGAATGGAAACAGATGTAAGTGGCAGTAAAAGGATGCTGTATGGGCTTCTAAGAAGTAAGAGGAAAGAAAGAGTTACTACAAAGCTAGTGAAAAAGGAAGATGGAGAGTTGTTAACACACCCAGAAGAGATAAAGGGACGATGGAAGGAGTATTTCGATAAGCTATTGAATGTGAGCAATTGTACTGGTGAGATGGAAGTGACGCAACCTGACGACTCTATAACAGAAGATGATATAACAATGCTGGAGGTGGAATTAGCAGTACAGAAAATGAAGATGGGAAAAGCAACAGGGGTGGATGAAATCAGTGTTGAATTGATAAAGGCTGCTGGACCTGTTGGTATGCAATGGTTGTATCGACTGCTAAAGTATTTGTGGAAACGGAAATGTGTACCAGAGGACTGGGAGAAAGGGCTAATAATACCAGTGTTTAAGAAGGGGGACAAGAAGGTGTGTGATAACTATAGAGGGATCACCCTCATATCACAGATAGTAAAAATACTGGAAAGAATATTAGAAAGAAGAATGAGAAGAAAGGTGGAAGGAGAGTTGCAAGAGGAACAGTATGGCTTCAGGAGTCGAAGATCCACAGTGGACCCAATCTTTAGCTTGAGGCAGGTGATGGAAAAGAACTGGGAATATGGAGAGGATTTGATCATGACTTTCATAGATCTAGAAAAGGCATATGATAGTGTCTCCAGAGAGAAGGTATGGGAAACCATGGTTAAGAAGAGACTGGGAAGAGAAATGTTGGAAATGGTGCAAGCAATGTACAACAACTGTGTTAGCAGGGTACTGACCCCAGTTGGAAAGACAGATTGGTTTAGGAACAAGACTGGACTAAGACAGGGGAGTGTGCTGTCACCTCTCTTGTTCATAATGGTGATGGATGAAATTGTAAAGGAAACAAAGGAAGCATATGGACATAAAGAAATGAAGTTACTGTTGTTTGCAGATGATATTGTGGCCTGGGGAAGGAACACCGAAGAAGTGCAAAAACAACTAGATGCACTGAACGAAAATATTCAGAAGTACGGCCTGAAAATCAGTATAGAGAAAAGCAAGACCATGGTGATGACAAGAGGGGAAAGACAAGGAAAGGGCACTGTGAAAATTGGAAGTCAGAGTTTGGAAATTGTGGACACGTTCAAATACCTAGGAAGTGAATTGATGCAAACTGGTAGGTTGGACATGGAGATTGGCAGGAGGGTACAGCAGAGCAATGCATTCTATCAAAGTGTAAGAAAACTTGTTTGGGATAAGGAAGTACCAAGGAAAAGCAAGGAGGTAATGTATAAAGTGTACTATGTTCCCATATTAACTTACGCAGCTGAGACTTGGACCCTGACAAGCAGGCAAGAGAGTAGAATCCAAGCCAGTGAAATGAAATTCCTAAGAAGTATGATAGGAAAGACAAGGAAAGACAGAGTGAGGAATGAAGATGTTAGGAAGGAAGTTGGGGTGGAAAAACTAAATGAGAGAATTGAGAAGAATAAACTAAGGTGGTTTGGACATGTAAAGAGGATGGAGGAAAATAGAATACCAAGACAGATGCTGGAGGCAAAGTGCAAGGGTAAGAGAGCAAGGGGAAGACCTAGAACAAGGTGGATTGATTCAGTGAAGAACAGCGTAAGAAAAAGAAATCTGGACTGGGACAAGATCGTGGAAGAAGAATGGTGGAAGGAAAGAGGGAAGTGGAGAAGTGCCATAAATACCCCGACCCAGCAGGAGCTGGATAAGGGGAAATGATGATGATGATGATGAATTGTGATGACTGTAATAGTGTGTGTTATCTGTTTTTTCATTTTTACATTCTTCAACTTAGAATTTTTCAAATAGTTCCTACTTTTGCTGCCAAGCGCCACCGTCAACGACTACTAGGCCAAGTTCAGAACTAAGCTACTAGACACCACCACAGTCAGCTCTTGGCAACGAACGTAGAAACCTAAGAGCGTTGTTTACATTCTTAACCTACCCAATTTAGCTTCACACAGGTGCAATTAGTGGAAGGTTCTTTAACATGCCATAAATCTATGACATGGGACCGCCGGCTTTACTTCCCCTCCGAAGGAAGGCATACCGAAGGAATTTTTAACGCTCTTAAAAAATCCGACGGCTTCGGCCGGGTTTGAACCCGCTATCTTGGGCATAGAAGCTCAGCATGCTACCGACTACGCCACCGAAGCCGCTGTACTGTAGTTGCTGAACAATACTATGATCTTAATGAGATTGCGAATTTCTGCTTGATATTACATACTGTATTATTAAGGATTTTTGTTGTTGTTTAAATATAAGAATTGCATGCATGTGCCTCTCACCCCAACTTGTGTTCAAGACCACTTGCCTCTTTATCTGGCTTATTGTAGAAAGGATCAAAAGCACCTCTACTCTATCTCTTTCCCTATACTACCATCTTGAGAGAATACACAGTACAAGTAGCTAAAATGACCAATCCGCTCCAATTCAGTTCCTTTATTTCCGGGAACAAGCTGACAATGATCCACTATATTCCCCCCCCCTTGAAGCCACACCACCGAAAAAGCATTCAAATTTTTAAAGTCTAAAAAAAATTAAATACAGGGAGAAGATGAAAATGTCAATTTTATTGGTTACAGGATTAAAGTAATTTACAAAATAAAGTGATAATTGCTGCATCAACTTTGGGAACAAAACCTAAAGGTCAGGCCTTTAAATGCCTACTCATTTTTATTTTTAAAATGAGAAAGTGAAAGAGCACATGACTTTCATTCTTTGTTATTCAGAAAATCCTCATCTCTGATTTGAGGAGTTGCTTTAATGCTATTTACTTCATTATAATTCGCCAATGTTATAGGCTCTGACTAGCTGTCAAGTGGGCTAAGTTTGTAGGTTACCAGTATTATACCAGTAATATATCATGTTTCCTGTATTCAAGGCATCACTAACAACTGAGAAACATTGCTGTGATGACAGAAGACTACAGCAGAACAATTAACAGTGCTTTTTTTTTTTTTTTTGTAGCATATTCCCATATTAAGTAGCCACTGATTCTCTGCTTACAGCATTAAGAAACCTGCTAAATCTAGCAGAAATTTTGCCGAGTTGGTAACTTTGGTTTCTAACCTCCTTTCCTGTCTAATGATTGTTTCACAAACGGCATGAAATTCACCCCATGTCAATGACCACAATACATGATGATCAGGTAGATTGTTCTCTTGCAGCCAGCCCTGGACTTCTGGGAGAAGAAGGATGACTGGTACAGCACGTGGCACATGGGAGACTCAGACTTCCAAATCGACTCCATCCAAGTTTGGGCACTACCTTAGACATCTTTTATATTGTGCAATAGTTTGATGAACAAAATAAATTTGTCAGCACTTTCTGGTGTGGTTTATTGCTCTTTTACATTCTTCGAATCCTTGTTGGAACTCTGTGTTAAGAGGTTCGAGCAACGTAGCTTGTCTCAGATCCCCAAGAGCATCTGTAAACTGACCTGCAAAGTAGAATGTGTGTTAAAATTATTTTCGCCCATTACAGAAGTAGTGTTATTGGACCTCTAAACATCAAATGTCTAACTTACCATGCTGCTCTGATTTTAGAAGCAGAAATGAAATGGTTGTCAAAGTACTATGCATATCCAATGTTATGGTCATAAAAAATTATCTTATCCTTAGAACACAAACCCTCATAAAATTGACGACTTATTTGTAAAGCTGGTGCTCACACCAATCCACGAAAACCAAATAATTGCTCTAAGGTAAACTAATGGGCCTCCTTTCTAACACATTTTGCAGTTATAAATGATTGTCCCCTCAATTCTTGTATAGGAGCGAAACGATTATTTTTTCGCCTTTCCTTATATATTTTCGAGCAAAACACTATAAATTCAAACCTTTCAGAAATCATCGTAGCTTTAAATCTAGAACCACACAAGTCTGAGTTGGATATTTCTTGGACTGCCAAGTGATTTTTCTTCAGCGCTGCAGTTAGAATGAATATTCCTAGTAGTGTCTTCATACAAGTATTTTCTCGAGTATGTTTTAACGTCTTGTGTCATGACCTCTTATTCATTTGAACAATCCAATCACCGGTAAAGAACAAAGAAAATGAATATACAGGTCTTTTGCTTCCATAGCTTTTCCAATTGTCCACTTACTAGTGTAGTGGCTAGCATTATTGGTTGTCGCCCTGGAGGTCCGGCTCTGCCAAGAAATTTAATCCTGGTCTGAGGGCTGGAATGAGGCATACTCAGCCTCATGAGGAACTGAGGAGAGGTGGGTTCGATTCCCACCTCAGCTATCCTGGAAGTGGTTTTCTGTGGTTTCCCCGCTTCTACTCCAGGAAAATGCCGGGATGGTTCCTAACTTAAAGCCATGGCTCTTCCTTCCCAATCCTCATCTGAATTACAAATATACACACTTCTACAGACACCACAATAACACAAGTTATCAGACACATTCTCCACACCCATGTACACAGGACTAGATAACCACGATGTCCAAGCCCCTCAAATGAAACTATATCAATTTTTCCAATATTGGAGTCTGATCAAAGTCAGCTTGTCAAAATTGTGAAATTCTCCACATACTGTAATAAAATGATACCTTCTCACTTCTTGCATAGGTACCGGTAGTCATTATCCTTCGGAAAAATTACGACTTGACAGCTATTTCAGACAATTGAACTGACACATTCTGACGAACATTTTCTGACAAATCTCATGGCAATGTAGGAAGGTACCAAGAAAGAAACCAATCTGGCACGAAAATGTACAGAGACGGTTTGTGTTCTAGGGTTAAGAACAGATTGATTGTTATTCCGAGAGATTTTGATAGTAATGCTGTAATTAAAATTATAATTTGAAATGCATAAGAACATACGGTTGGAACACTTAGAATTTATTTATTTTAGTTTAGAGAATCTAAATAATAACTTGTACCAAGTCTGTAGAGCACAGTTCCCCTATTATAGTAGGCCACAGCCATCGTGGGGTCGCATCGTACAGCCTCGTTGTAATCCTCAAGTGCAGCATCAAATTCCACCATCAGGTATCTGGTGTGACCTCTATTGTTGTACAAAACTGCCATCTCAGGCCTTGAAATCATACAAGAGGATACTTTTCTAAAATTTATACTCTGTAGATGCACATAGCACTCAAAAGTTGTGCTGTAATCCATGTCAAAGTATTGATTTATGAAAGAGTTATCATTACCCAATACAAGAGATGTGAATGTTTTTCACCCAAATTGAGTTTGATCCATGAGTAGAGAGAGACAGTCTAATACACAGAGTTACTAAAAAATAACTGGCTAGAGTTGAACAGTTTGCCCAGGGGTGAGAAACACATAGGAAAATACACTGCTTTTTGTACTAAGTTGTTGCATTGAGAACCTAATATCACCCTTTTGGTAGCATTGACAAAATGTAAAAAAGTAGTAATCATTGTGCAGTGTAGGGCTCTCTCCAACTTGCAGGGGTTGATTCCTTACAGATATCATAACACTTAGGCGATGTTAATGTATTAAGAATAGAAATAAAAATCAAAACAATAAAGACATGTTCCTTTTTTACCTGACTGTGATGTCATTAGAAACCTGTGCTATTGACTCTTCTTGCAAGAACATCAACTTGAACGTAGAGCTGGAAGCACGGATTTTCCGTTAATATCACAGCCGAACAAAGAAGAGAACATGGTGTTCCAACAATCCATCTTATTTTTAATTCTATTTTGAACATTATAGCATTGTCTAACTGCTGTGAGTTCTATGAAAACACTGTTTCTTACAAGTTGGAGAGAGCTCTACAGACTATGGGTTATTGCATTCTTTTATTTTCCTATGTGTTTCTGACTCCCGAGCACTCCAACTATTTTTTAATAATCCTGCATAGCCTATATAATTATCTTTTTACCTGTACATTGGGTAATAATGATCAAATATACCCTGTTTAATTTCTTTGTGATTGTCTGGTTGTCTGTTATGGGTGGGGTATCAAAACTGTTGGAATGAAAAGCATAAAAATTGATATTCAAGGGAAAGGACCCTCCAGAAGAAAACTAGGCTACAAACTGAGGATTGATGGGGTTAAAAGGAAGCCTTAAGTGGTATTTTGCTCCTTTCTTCAAAGTGGTTGGTTTAATTTAGAGAATACAGATGTATTACCAACAGCAGTAGCTAGGCTTGCTAACGCGCAGAGCTAGACCATGGGGTCAAGCTCCCTGCAGACTCGGTAGATGTGGGTTCAAGCCCCACCATCAGTCATCCTTGAAATGATTTTCTGTGATTTCCCGTTTTCAACTCCTGCAAATGCCAAAATAGTACTGTCTAATAGGTACTGCTTCCTTTCAACTTCTTGTCCAGTTTCATTCGCCTTCATTCCTTTCATCTCTCAGTAACTCTTCTCATGAGGTTGGCATCAGGAAGGCCATACAGTCATAACAACACCAACCACATAGGAATCACATCTCAGGAATAGCAAGTAGTTCCGTGAAGAACTATACAGCCTATTTTCATGTATCCTACTTATGTTAATTGCCTCCATCAACATACAAAATTGCTATAATAGATTCGTAGATATTGAGAACTGTCTAAATATTTCGAATGGTCACCATGTTGGATTTTTATATAGATAGGCCAAAGAGCTATGTACTATTACATGAAGATTATTGCATAGGTATATTATTCAAACTTTAATCGCATGATTAGGACACATGAAATAAAACGAGACTTTAAAATTTCACACAGCTGCCATCTGGTGGTTATGAAAACAACTGAAATAAATTAGATGACAGTGGATTAAAATTTGTATAAGCGTTTACTGTACCAAGTTTCACTGCGCTCGGACGATTAAATTGCGAGAAACGTCCATTTAAATATTCAAGCTTAGCATCGCCACCATGTTGAATTTCTGCTCCTCACAAGGTTATTGATAGTCCCATAGGTGAACTCATTTGCATAGCCTTTATCAACATACAAAAGTTCAGTTTGATTCCTGTCATAGATTCGTAGATATTGAGAACCATCAAAATATTATGGATGGTCGCCATGTCGGATTTTTTGTACACCATAGAGTTCTGTACTATTAGATGAGGATTATTGCATAGGTTCATTATTCAAACATTGACTAGATCGCATAACTAGGACACAAGAAATAAAAACTTAATTTTAAAATTTCGCACAGCCGCCATCTTGAGGATATGTAAACAATAGAACTAAATTAGATGTCAGTGCATTACAATGTGTATAGACATTTGCTGTACCATGTTCCACTGCGCTCGGATGGTTAAATCGTGATAAAAGTCCATTTAAATGTTTCAACTTTGCTCGGACGCCATGTTCGTTTTGTACTTAACAGGTTTTTGAAAGTCACATATGTGAATTTTTATGAGTGCCCTTTATCACCGTACAAAATTGAAGGGTGATATCCGTAATAGTTTCGGTGATATAGAATGCTGGTGAAATATTTTGCACATCCGCCATGTTGGATTGGTGAGACATAATAAAATTTGAAGAGCACGGTCGGGTTCGGACGAAATAGTACTGTGACCTTACCGAGTTTCATTGAAATCGCTCCAGTCGTTTAGATTTTATTACGGGGGGGACAGGCACACACACATGGACAAAAGGTGATCTCATAAGCCTATTTTCTCATAAATGAAAATAGGCTAAGAATGGGTAGGCATACAGAGATGAGGGAAGAGAAATGTTTTTGGCAAGTTCTAGTAAACACTGCATGTGGTTCACTACACCATTCTGCATGGGATTTGTGTTGAAATAAATTAGCATTTCTGATTTTCACAATTTCCCTGTGATAGCAATAACGAAATCCGTTTTCATGTACCACCTAAGAATTTTTCATAATTCAAAATTTTATGTTATCAACCTTTTTCGTAATATACCATAGTACTATTTCTTTGTGTGGAGTGTTACAGTGTGGTGCAATAGCACCTAGTGTAGTGTTATACAGTGTTCGTATTGCTACTAGTGGAGTGTTACAGTGTGGTGCAATAGCACCTAGTGTAGTGTTATACAGTGTTGGTATTGCTACTAGTGGAGTGTTACAGTGTGGTGCAATAGCACCTAGTGTAGTGTTATACAGTGTTGGTATTGCTACTAGTGGAGTGTCACAGTGTGGTGCAATAGCACCTAGTGTAGTGTTATACAGTGTTGGTATTGCTACTAGTGGAGTGACACAGTGTGGTGCAATAGCACCTAGTGTAGTGTTATACAGTGTTGGTATTACTACTAGTGGAGTGTTACAGTGTGGTGCAATAGCACCTAGTGTAGTGTTATACAGTGTTGGTATTGCTACTAGTGGAGTGTTACAGTGTGGTGCAATAGCACCTAGTGTAGTGTTATACAGTGTTGGTATTGCTACTAGTGGAGTGACACAGTGTGGTGCAATAGCACCTAGTGTAGTGTTATACAGTGTTGGTATTACTACTAGTGGAGTGTTACAGTGTGGTGCAATAGCACCTAGTGTAGTGTTATACAGTGTTGGTATTGCTACTAGTGGAGTGTTACAGTGTGGTGCAATAGCACCTAGTGTAGTGTTATACAGTGTTGGTATTGCTACTAGTGGAGTGACACAGTGTGGTGCAATAGCACCTAGTGTAGTGTTATACAGTGTAGGTATTGCTACTAGTGGAGTGTTACAGTGTGGTGCAATAGCACCTAGTGTAGTGTTATACAGTGTTGGTATTACTACTAGTGGAGTGTTACAGTGTGGTGCAATAGCACCTAGTGTAGTGTTATACAGTGTTGGTATTGCTACTAGTGGAGTGTTACAGTGTGGTGCAATAGCACCTAGTGTAGTGTTATACAGTGTTGGTATTGCTACCAGGTGAGTGTTACAGTGTGGTGCAATAGCACCTAGTGTAGTGTTATACAGTGTTGGTATTGCTACTAGTGGAGTGTTACAGTGTGGTGCAATAGCACCTAGTGTAGTGTTATACAGTGTAGGTATTACTACTAGTGGAGTGTTACAGTGTGGTGCAATAGCACCTAGTGTAGTGTTATACAGTGTAGGTATTGCTACTAGTGGAGTGTTACAGTGTGGTGCAATAGCACCTAGTGTAGTGTTATACAGTGTTGGTATTGCTACTAGTGGAGTGTTACAGTGTGGTGCAATAGCACCTAGTGTAGTGTTATACAGTGTTGCTATTGCTACTAGTGGAGTGACACAGTGTGGTGCAATAGCACCTAGTGTAATGTTATACAGTGTTGGTATTGCTACTAGTGGAGTGACATAGTGTGGTGCAATAGCACCTAGTGTAGTGTTATACAGTGTTGGTATTGCTACTAGTGGAGTGTTACAGTGTGGTACAATAGCACCTAGTGTAGTGTTATACAGTGTTGCTATTGCTACTAGTGGAGTGACACAGTGTGGTGCAATAGCACCTAGTGTAATGTTATACAGTGTTGGTATTGCTACTAGTGGAGTGACATAGTGTGGTGCAATAGCACCTAGTGTAGTGTTATACAGTGTTGGTATTGCTACCAGGTGAGTGTTACAGTGTGGTGCAATAGCACCTAGTGTAATGTTATACAGTGTTGGTATTGCTACTAGTGGAGTGACACAGTGTGGTGCAATAGCACCTAGTGTAGTGTTATACAGTGTTGGTATTGCTACCAGGTGAGTGTTACAGTGTGGTGCAATAGCACCTAGTGTAGTGTTATACAGTGTTACAGTATATATATATAGTATGATCAAGTAGGGAGTGATAGAGGAGTAACACCTCTTTAAAAAACCTTGGTCCAGCTGGCCCGGCTGGTAGTACCTTGTTAGGGTCCCTTGCCAGGGTTACGGTGAAGTCCTCAACGGTAACTGCAGTGAAAGAGGTGAACTCTGGCACAGTGTGGTTGGCGGAAGGGGCAGCCTATTGCTCAGGTTTAATAGGGCAAACTATTGTCCATAGTTATGATGGGCAGGTTTTGGCCCAACGGCAAAATGAGCGGATGAGGAGCCAATCACTCTCATGGCTCCCAACGGTCATAGAGGCGGAAGAGGCCACGCCAGACGGACTGGCTGTAAAGGCGCACCTCAGTAGTACTTGAGTATGCGGCAGTTCGTTGCAGTCTCTGTATTCGGTCCTGCATGTCTCACTCTTTGTGAGCCGCAGGATAAGGCTCAGAGATCATAGTGTGTGGGTCTCGTCCTGGCAAGCTGAGATCCACCCTAAACAAATTCACGCCAGTGGCACTTCTTCCGAACGTCACTTTTCAAAGTCCAACGGCGATGGGATATGGACGGTGGGGGCAGGTTATGGGTGTAACTGGAAGCCCCTAGTTCGGACCTGCACGTTGGCAGCAGATGTGTGATGGTCGTCTTCCGGAGACTCTGTGACTACTCAGGAATTCGGTCCTGCATCTGTGTTTGGGCAGGCCTATTTAGGATCACCGCTGCCCACCCCACATGGGGAAGGCCCTAGAAAAGGTGGGCTAAACATCGGAAGTCACAATCTTGGTCCGGCTGGGCAACCGCACTCAGCAGGTCACCCCTCATGCGGTCGAAACTCAAAAACAGTAAAGAATCACAATTTGATTATTGGATCATGGAACATCAGAACCTTGCTTGATTTTGACAATAACATTAGACCTGAGAGAAGGTCAGCTCTCGTAACCCATGAGTTATCAAGACTCAACGTTGACATTGCTGCTCTCAGTGAAACTAGGCTGTCTGCTGAAGGCAAGATTACTGAATCTGGAACGGGATATACCATCTTCTGGAAAGGAAAGGATGAGGGTGAATGTCGTATTCATGGTGTGGGCTTCGCTGTGAAGACCAAACTGGTAAATTATCACCAACTTACGCCCATTGCAATCAGCGAAAGGCTCATGACTCTCCGCATACCACTCTCAGGAGGTTCCTTTATGACACTCATCTCTGCCTATGCTCCTACCTTAGATTCTGATGATGAAGTAAAGGCTCAGTTCTATAATCAGCTAAGTGAAATCATCTCCAAGGTACCATCTGCAGATAAACTCTTGCTCCTCGGTGACTTCAATGCCAGAGTTGGGAAAGATCACAGGCTATGGAATAATGTGATGGGCAAACAGGGACTTGGAAAATGTAATCCCAATGGACTGTTGCTTCTTGGTCTTTGTGCAGAACACGCAGTTCCGGCTACCTGACCGCTTCAAAACCACGTGGATGCATCCTCGTTCCAAACATTGGCACATTCTTGATTATATCATTACCCGGCAATGTGATAAGAAGGACACTCTTATTACCAGAACAGCAAGGAATATAGACGATTGTTGGACAGATCATAAACTTCTTATATGTAAGCTCAGGATATCCATCAGACCTAAACCACCTAGGAACATCAAAAATTTGCCAAGAAAGAAGTTTAATACATCCAAACTTCAGGATGAATCCATGTACAAACATTTTGGAAACAGGATCGTCACCCAGTTATCAGAAAACCCAGTAACAAATGATATTCAGCAAGAATGGGCCACATTACAGAAGATTATCACACAGTCAGCTGAGGAAACCATTGGTTTTATAGTGCGGAAAAGACAAGACTGGTTTGATGACAACAATGAGGAAATTCTGTCTCTCATCAATGCCAAAAGGAATGCCTATCTTGCCCATCTTCAAGACCCAACTTCCAACACAAAGAGAGATAAACTACTGGAACTCAAGGGTAAATGCCAGACGCAGATAAGGCAGATTAAAAATACTTGGTGGCAACAGAAGGCTCAGGAACTGCAGAGACTATCGGATGCTCGAGACTTGAGGAACTTCTATGCCGTACTCAAGGAAATATATGGACCATCTCGCTCATCATCAGGTACACTGAAAAGCGCTGATAATTCTACTACCTTTACTGATAGTCAAGAAATCTTGGAACGCTGGAAGGAGCACTTCTCCAATCTCCTAAATCGTCCATCAGAAGCTGCTGAAGACTTCCTCTGTGATGTGCCGCAACAACCTGAACAACTGTGGTTGGCAGTACCTCCTACTTATCATGAATTCAGTGCAGCTCTCACCCAATTGAAACCCAGAAAAGCACCTGGCCCAGATAACATCCCTCTGGAACTAATTCAAGCCGGAGGTCATTCCCTCAAATCAAGAATTTTCATCCTTATCCTCAGAATTTGGGAATCAAGAGAGGTACCTGGAGACCTAAAGAATGCCACTATCGTCACTATCTTTAAAAAGGGTGATCGCAGTGTTTGTGGCAACTACCGTGGTATATCACTGCTATCAATTGTGGGGAAGATTCTTGCAAGAATTCTACTTAACCGCCTCAAGGTTATCTCTGAGAGGATCCTCCCAGAGTCACAATGCGGATTTAGAACTTCCAGAAGCACAATTGACTTGATTTTCTGTGTGAGACAGCTACAAGAAAAATGTAGAGAACAACAGAATCCACTCTTCTTAGTCTTTTATGACTTGGAAAAGGCATTTGATTCGGTTCCAAGACCAGCCATGTGGGCAGTGCTGAAGCGGTTTGGTTGCCCTCAGCGTTTTGTAGATCTAATCAAAGCTCTCCATGATGGCATGACAGGTCAGGTTTGCCATCAGAATAAGATGACCGATGAATTTCCCATTACCCATGGACTGAAACAAGGATGTGTACTGGCTCCAACGCTTTTTGCGCTGTACTTGGCTGCAATGCTTTATGATTCACCCACAAACATCCCAGGTGTGGAGATCAAGTATCGTTTTGATGGAGGGCTTTTCAACCTAACTCGTCTCCGCTCCTTGAGGAAAACTCAGGTTACTAAGGTTACTAACATGTTGTATGCAGATGATGCTGCGTCACCAACTCTCACACCAGAAGAGCTGCAAGAGTCAGTTAACTGTTACAAAAGTGCATGTGATCGCTTTGGTCTTACCATAAATGTCAATAAGACTAAAGTCTTGGCACAACCTTCACCAGGCACACCTCTTCCTCAGTTCAATATCTCCATTTCAAATTTGCCATTAGAACAGGTTGACCACTTCTCGTACCTGGGCAGTACCATTTCTGTGAGCTGTACCTGTGAGCAGGATGTGGATAAGAGAATTGGCGCAGCCCATGCAGCATATGGACGATTAGCGCACCGGGTCTTCATGAATAAAGATCTATCCATGAGTACAAAGCTTATGGTGTACAAAGCAGTAGTCATTTCTACATTGTTGTATGGCTGTGAAACGTGGACCCTTTACCGACGTGATCTTAGGAAGCTTGAGCGTTTTCACCTACAAAAACTTCGATCAATCCTGAGGATTAAATGGGAAGACCGCATTACCAATATTGCTGTTCTGGAAAAGGCTCAAATCAACAGCATAGAATCATCCATAATAGGTCACCAATTTAGATGGATTGGTCATGTCCATCGGATGGATGATGTGAGATTACCTCGTCAAATGCTATATGGTGAGTTATGCTATGGCACCAGACCTCATGGTGGTCCTAAGAGGCGCTACAAGGACCAATTTAAGCAGACCCTGAAATTGACAGGTCTTGATCCACAAACCTGGGACATGCTGGCTGAAAACCGCTCAACTTGGCGCCGTACCATCTCGGATTCTGTAAAGACGTTTGAAAGGGATCGACGCATACATGAAGAGGCCAAGCGTCAAGCTAGGAAACTTCGAGCAGCCCAACCACGTCCTCCTCCAGCAATACTATGCGACTTGTGTGGTCGCTTGTTCCATGCCAGGATTGGACTCTTTAGTCACCGTAAACACATCCACAAACTGGACTGAAGGAAGAAGATTTATACTCGGATTCGAGTTAAAGCCGATGACGATGATGATTTCTTTGTGCTCGTCATTTCTTAAAAAAAAATATTAAAAAGGCATGACATCTTATAAATACAAATTTATTACTAAAAATGTGAAAGAATATGCTTCCTTGTATATTTCATTAACCCCAAACTACTATGGCGGGGTCGAGGCTGGCCCCTCTCGAGGTATTTTCTTTGTTTTCCACTATGCTGTTGAACTCTTCGCTTTGTACCCTCTTGTATTCTTCGTGGACGCCGTGATCTTGGAGGGTGTAGTCAAATTCTTAAGGTAGTGCTGACAGTTGCTGTGAAATAGGTAGAAGGGGTCATGTGTGGCCCCACAATAGTAATTGTGTAGCGACTGTATTCTGCAAATTGTGTTGTTATATGAAATCATGTCCAGGCATTGACATTGTAACTTACCTTCAACAATCAAATGGTATAGAATGTGACAGTGAATTAAAAGCTAACAAGAACTTGCCGAGAGAGATTTGTCAGAAAGCGTCTAAACTTTATGCAACGCTAGACAAATGGCAGACGACCCAGTCTCAGCTGAGAGAAGAGGTGTTATTTCTGCCCTCAAATGCAAGACAGAAAGGTCTCATATGTTTGTGACAAGTGTAGTATGAAGTGTGTGCAAGGCACACTCTCATTTTATAATCATCATGTGAGGACTGTTCCGAAAAGGTGAGAATTGGTCTCTTTGTGATGTGAGTGAAGACAACAAATGTGTTGAAAACATGTTTGTTAGCTTTACCCTCATTGTATATTGATGCCATCATTATTCATTTATTGCAAGTTTGGTGTATTTTCTCCCATAACCGTGTATAGTTTCACTGCCCTTACAGATAATGTCCGGGTCTGCCACAAATTTTAAAAAAATATTCCTGATCTTGTTATGAAAAATGGATATTTTATTGTTTTGTTTAAAAATTACAAGATGGTTCTAAAAATGCATTTTTTTTTTATTACCTGTCCTTAATCTTAAGTACTGCATGTGTTCGTACTCATTTACAGCATTTACGAACTGTGTACAGTACACCATCCTCACGAAGGTCTGGAATTGGTGTCATTACAGACCCCACCATAGTAGTCGTGTAGCTCAAAAAGCACTATAGTAGTTCAGGGTTAATGTACCATATGTTAATATTATTAAAATCTACTATTACTATAACCACCCTTATGTATCTTAAAATGAACTGCTGGTAACACATCCATTGTTTATTCTTGGAGATTCTTATCTGACTGCATCCAACATTATCTATTAACAGGAAGTTGAAATCTATAGCTAGTGCACGGCTCACACCTTATAAAGGAACTTCCCTTTCTTTTTTTTTTTTCGCACAAGAAGAAAATTTAGTGTACTGCCAAGACATCATTGCTGTCTTTTATAACACAAACTATGATTTCAATGAGCGGAGGTTTTCAGACCAAAGATGCAAGACGCATGCATCTTGGATGCATGTAATGGAACGAGAGGTTTCACACCGAAGATGCAAGACGCACTTGCCTCTTGAGAACCAGCCGGCTGGAGATTTCAGCGTGCACCTTTGTTGTGCTGGTCTTGAATCTTGGAAATCTGACTTGTTAAAAGTTAAAAGTTGAAATCTCCATTTTCTAATACGCCTGTAACTTTACTGGATGGTTCAGTAACGGCTGAGACACAATAGCAGGGCTATGCTCTCCAGCATTATCCCAGTATGAATGCTGCCATAAACGATTCCTTCTTTGTCTTCGTCTTCTTCTGACTGCACAAGCCAGAATTATAATTTCGTCCTCTGAAGAGTTGGATGATTGATTATTCATTTTTCAAACTCGCGTACTAAACTAAACAGAGATAATGGATTTTAACAGAAGGTGCAAGTGGCACATGCATCTTTGGTGGCAAATCCCTTTCATCAAGGTGCAAGACGTACATGCATCCTGCACCCAGGATGAATGCATCTTGCGTCTTCTGTGTGAAAGGGGCCCAAGATTCCTCTCTGAAAAGCCTTAAAGGTGTTTTGCTTAGTGGAAACATTCATCCTTCCATTCCTGTGGATCACTCTATTCTTATAAAGGAGACATATGAAAATTTAAAAGCTTTTGTTTCAAAACCTGCAGTCATCATCATCATCATCAAATTCCAGCTCCAGTCACCCGGGTGCTGTTAACGAGCCCTCGCCACCTTTTCCTGTCCATGAATAGTTGGTCTTCCCTTTGTCTTCAAGATCATCCTTGATTTGGTACAACCACTTCTTCTTTGGTCTTCCTACTGGTATTTTTCCTGGGATAATCTTGTTGAAATAAGCTTTTGGTGTCCTCTCATCTCCCATTCTTTGAGGATGCCCATACCATCCTAATCGTTGCTTCTGCAAATATTTTGCAGCACTGATATCTATGCCAGCCTCTGTCCTGTTTGTTTCGTTCCTTACTTTGTCTCTCCTTGTCCTTTGAAGCATTGTTCTTATAAACTTCATTTCGGATGCCTGAATCCTACTTTCTTCTCTTCTGGACAGGGTGCATGTTTCTACTCCGTAAGTTAGAATTGGGATGTAGTATGTCTTAAACAGTATATGTTTACACTTCCTGGGCACTTTATTATTCCACAGAAGTGTTCTAACTTGTGCATAGAAGGTGGCTGCATTACTAGTTCTATTTGTTACTTCACTGTTGCTGTTGTTATCCTTACACACTGTGCTACCAAGATATTTAAATTGATCAACAATTTGTAGAGGCTGATTATTCAAGTAAATGGTTGCATTAGACAGTCCTGTTGTCATTACTACTGTCTTATTTTGGCTTATTTTCAACCCATACTCCTTGAACAGCTTGTCCCATGAATCCAGTTTTTCTTGTACCTCTCTGGCACTTTCTCCCCAAATCACGACGCATCTGCAAAGACAAGGGCATTTGTTTCATTATCCTTTTCTTCTTTTATTCTCTTCAGGATTATGTCCATCACTGTGATGAATAGTAATGGAGATAGTGAACTTCCTTGTTGGACTCCTTGTTTTGTTGTGAACCATCTGCTTTCCCCATTACCTATTCTTACACATGCCCTTGTGTTTTCATACAGCATTTTGATCTTGTTTATCA
This sequence comes from Meconema thalassinum, assembly GCA_946902985.2. Classification (NCBI taxonomy): domain Eukaryota; kingdom Metazoa; phylum Arthropoda; class Insecta; order Orthoptera; family Tettigoniidae; genus Meconema; species Meconema thalassinum. The sequence goes on from OX336393.1 coordinate 88,479,733, forward strand.
AGCCTTTTGGAACATTGTTCCTTTCTAAACATTCCCAAATTTTTGATCTCGCAATGCTATCATAAGCTTTTTCTATATCTACAAATACCATTATTAATTCTTTCCCTTTTTCAAGATGTTTCTCAATAAGCATTCTTGCAGCAAAGATCAAGTCAATAGTACTCCTTCCTGGTCTAAAGCCATGTTGTTCTTCTTCTTAAGCCTTTACTAAGTGCCTGCGTAGTCTTTTCGCAATTATTTTTTCCAAGATCTTTAGACCATGGGATAACAAAGTAATTCCACGATAGTTCTCACACTTTTTCCGGTTTCCTTCTTTAAACAATGGCACTAATACACCTTTAGACAAGTCATCAGGGATCTTATTTCCCTTCCATATAGCAGGTAATACTCTGTACAACCAATGTACCGGTATCCCATTAATTCCTGCTGCTTTTATCATGTCTGAACTTACTTCATCAACTCCAGTGAATTTCCCTTTGATCATAGCTTTTAAAGCTTCTTCCACTTCAGACCAGGTTGGGGGTGGTTCTTGGTGGTTTTCATCATTGGCCCCTAAATTGATGTTCGTGTCCCCACTGTCATTATTAGATGCATCATTAAACAGTTGATCAAAATACTGTCCCATTAACTTCCTGATTTCATTTATGCTTCTTATCACTTCTCCATTATTTCCTTCCAAAGCTGTAACTGATTCCTGATGTCTTTTATTGTTTTTCACAGTTTTATATAGTAATTCCTTATTACCTTGTGTATCTTCCTCCAGTTTCTTCGCAAATTCATCCCAAATCTTATCCTTCTCTTCATTAATTATGCATTTAACTCTTAATTTGTGCTCTCGATATTCTTGAGCAAGTGATCTGATTTTATCCTCATTTCTGTCATTCTTTTGTCTCTCAATTTCTAGTTTTCTCTTTACTTTGTTCCTTAATTGAATTATTGTCTGGACTTCCTTATTCCACCAGGCAGTCTCTTTATGTCGAACCTTGCCACTTGTTTCGCCACATAATTCTCTAGCTTCTTCAACTAAGACATTTCGAAAATTTTGCCACTCTTCCTCTGCACTTTTGGTATCAGTTTTTGGAACTTTTCCTAAAATTCTTCTCTGATATTCCTCACGTTTATCAGATTTCTCCAGCTCCCAGACCTTGATCTTTTGTTTCTTTTCCATCTTATAATTAATCAGTTTAACACCAGTTATACTAACTAGAAGAAGCCTATGGTCACTGTAGAGACTTTCACTGGGAACGACTTTGACATCCACAACTTGTTTTCCTGCTTCACCCGCTGTTATTACAAGGTCTATCATTGATTTACTGTATGTCTTCCATCCCAAATATGAACACGACTTATATAGGCGAAATTCCAGCTGACTCAGCCATTTTTAGCATCATGTACAGTATCGCCAACCCCACGCATTCGGTACTATATCGCATCCAGCAGACCAATGCTTTTTGCGTGGACCAATAATTGTTAGGTAGCGCGGCCCTGGGCCTGGTTTTTGTCACGCATCAATAATCTTTATCCAGGCCAATGGTTTTGCCTGTTATTTCCTTTTTCACATGTTTCGTCTGCCGTATTTTGTATCGGACATGTTGGCAACGGATATGACGTCGTCTAGGATGTCAATGTGTCATGGCGGTCGTCGTTGAATGAGCAAGAAGTAAAATCATTTATTTACATAATGTAACCAGAAAGGTAGCCTATGTGAATCATAAATCATATATTTTCAATAATAACTTTCTTCGGCTTTTCCCAATTAATTGGGGTCGCCGGAGCCAACCAGGCTCATATTGGTTTTGGCCGGGGATTTAAGGCCGGATGCCCTTCCTGACGCCACGTGATTTTCAAGGTGACAATTCCACCCCGCTGTCACCGGGATTCGAATCCCGGCTGTCCGGGTGAAAGGCGAGAAGCTGCGCCATCACGCTCCCCAATATATTTTCAATAATCTGCCTTGTAAATGTTGGAAAGCCAAAAGTAGCTGTTGTCAAGAATTAATTAAATTATTTCCTATGGCTCCAGGCAAATGTCGGAACGGTACAATTTAATAGGCCACGACCGCTTCCTTCCAACTCCTTGCCCAGTTTCATTCATCTTCTTTCACTTCCGTTCTCGTTAATTCCTACTATGAGGTTGGCATTAGAAAGGGCAACCGGCCGTGAAAAATAACCTGTCTTGTTATGATAAATAGAAGTGGAGGTGAGACACTTCAACTTACCCTTCACAACCACATTGTTCAATCTGTTTTGTGTAACAATCCTCGGTAATCTTAAATGCATTCATAACTGTAAATTTTGCGTGCTAACCTAAGTTTAAATAGTTGTTTAGTTAAGTTTAACTACCATAACCTATATTTCTGGTTTATGACCAAAACATGACTAACTAAAAAGGCACTAACGGATCTCGTTTCATCTAGACAATTTTATAGTAACTTAGGGCCTACGGTTCTTGAAACTTGGGCAGTGGAATTTTTTAAAATTTCCTATGATATTTCAACTAAATTCGTCCGTATTCTAATTAAATGATTGGCATTATAACAGTATTCAAGATTGAGACCAAAGCAGATGCCTGATTGAGACCTGATCCTTGGACCCCTTGGACCTGGGACCAGCTGGGACCTGATTCAGACTGTTGGCAAGACTGTTGGTACCTGGTTGGAATGCCGGATACTGGCGGGGTGGGGCAAAGAATATAAGAGGGGGGTATTGCTCGCTGGGTAATATCGAGAGTTGTCGACAAGACGGCCCGTAGTCGAGATATATCGATACAAAGAACCTGTACGGGAGCGCTCGGTACGAGTTCGCCTCTTCAGTGCACTTCAGTGCTTGACAGTGCTTGAAAGCAAACGTTACGGAATGACAGGTGGCGTCTAGTCGTACTTTAGTGTTGTGTTTTATTCCAAACAAAACATCCTGACTTCCAGAGATTACTACCTGAAAGGTGAGCGAACAGAATCACTTAAAAAATATTGATTTATGTACAAAAGCGATGCGTTATGAGTTTAAGGGCGTTTTGGTATCAAAGAGCGTGATATTTCGCACAGCTTCGTCTTCAGTCTCTGTAGAAGTTGTGTGTAAATGGTTTAGTCTTTCTGTTTCTAAAGGAAATTGAAAATATTCTGGAACTTGATATTTCGAAATGAAACAGAAATACCGTAATTCAATAATTATAACGTAGTTCAGTTTTACCCCCCAGAAAGTCAAAAGCTGGAACAAGCACGACAGTTGGTAACTTCATCGAAATAAGACTGTAGTGGAGTATGTATCTTATATAGTTTATAATTATTGTGGGTTACGCCCCCTAGGATGTTTCGATGTAGAAATAAATCCCGTTATATGCCGACACTCGCGAGTGTGGGGTCGTTGATCTCCAGAGTCTCTTGGCCCGTTCCAGTGGTTCCGGGCGGGGTCGAAAGGAAGTAAGTACTGTACCTGACCAACAAAGAAAATCACTGCCTTTGTAGGTCAAGAACGTGCAAAAGCTCCGAATGAACCATTGGAGCGAGGACAAAATTAATACGGTCAACATTCAGCCGGAAAGCTTGCGAGTCGGTTCCGCTGTCGGCTTACGGTTATTGTCTCGGGTCTTTGTTGTGCAGTGCAGTTACCGTTCCTCTGTGCCGTGCCAGGGGTTGGTCTGGATTTAACGTTGTGGAGCCCACTGCCCAAACCAGTGTCGGTTTTAGAAGACATAGGCATGTCTTTAATAGCTAATGAAACTCCTGTATCAAAAGCCTAGGTTCGGTTTCCGGTTCTGGAAAAAAATGTAGTTCTTACCTGAAAGCTGGAACAGAGTTTACTCAGCCTCGTGAGGACAAGTGAGATGTGGGTTCGATTACCACCTCAGCCACTCCCGGTAAATGTCAGGATGGTATCTAACGTCTACAGTCACGGCCACCTCCTTCCCCCAAAATATTTATATTTTTGTAAAATTGTCAAGAATACTGCTTTAAGAAAAATTGTCAAGCAATGAATTAAGCAAAGTGGTGTTGGTCAATTTACTATACATCGCTAATATAGATTAGAATTAATGGAAGATTTATTAAGAAGCGAAGGCTTTAATTAGGTCGTGTATTGCACAAATAGTGCAAGCCATGTCGGTGGAAGGTAGATAATTAAAATGTCTGTGTCCATCGGGACTAAAATCCCTCGACCCCCGCCTTTGTACACCGGTGCTCTGAACACTGAGCTATAAGGGGTTTGGCAATGATACATCTATGACGCTGGCATGCGCCCATCTTATTATATAAAACGCAAGCTCAAGCTCCTAAACCAGAGGGAGTTAGAAGGTGTGGTTTGTACTAAAATCTTCCAAATTGTCTCAGTAGTACATGAAAAATCTTGCATTTCTTGAAAAGTCAACGGAAATATATGTATTTGTTTATAAAGTGCTTTTAAACAAATAAACAAGTTGATAGCCCCTGGCAGAACTTGGTCGCGCACAGTCCGCAAAGCATTAGAGCCGAGCGGGTAGTCTGTACACATGGGGCGCGCACAGCCCATTGTGTGCGAGTCTCGCACGGGTCCGCTAGTAAAACACGTCTGCCTGCGCCAGCCTATCATATGAATTGTTGCCTCCTGGGGTGTATTTGTACCCGTATTTGGTTATACTGTAAGATTGGGGTAGGAGGCGACAGTGGCCTTTATTTAGGTACCATTCCGGCATTTGTAGAAGTGCGAAAACACGGAAAACCACCCCCGAGATGACGGAGGTGGGAATCGAGCCACCCCTTATCAGTTCTGCCTCACGAGGCTGAATGTACCTCGTTTGTACAACACAACTACTAATTAATACTGACTTACCTCTAACATATAGAAGAACAAATAGACAAGATGTTCAGTAAAGATCATGTTAGACTACTTTCTGTTAAATGTATGGGTATAATTACACGGTAACTCGTCCTTATCAAGGAGTATAATTGAATATTCTTCTGAGGAACGTTAAAAATGTTCCCTATATGCTCCCCGTGTACTAAGTTTCGTTGAATTTCCGCTTGGTCTAAACGTATCACTGGGAGAAGCACGTTTAATATACCTACTGCACAGCTAATTTTTATTCGCGCCTATCCTTGGAGGTGAGTGCGCTCTATCGCCAACAAGAGGATTTTTTCAATTACAACGTAGGCATGAGTTTACTAACTGTCCGGTATAGAGCGCAGCTCGCATCTAGTAGGCCGTGGTTAGCTCCCGCATAGTTCAACTGGTTGCGAGTAGATGTCACTCGTGCAGATCTGGTGGAGAATATTGTTTTAATTAGGCTAAATATATTTTCCATTGCAAAATGCACAATATAACACTCAATTTTAAAACGTCTCAGTGCTCAAAAAACAATAAAGATAAAAAAAAAGCAAAAATACAACTCTGATAGAATTTGAACCCCGGCCGGGTGAAAGACCAAAGCTCTAACCACAGAGCTAAACATGTCCACTCAAGTTATTCGTTATCAATTGATTTACATACAACGTATTAGCAAATAACGACTTTAGTTAGTTAGTTAGTTATTGCTGTTTTAAGGGGCGGAACTGTGAGGTCATAATGACTTTGACTAAACGATTTCTTCACTGGAGTTTCCATTATAACCCATTTCATACAAAGTTCATAATATGTCTATTAGTAGGCTACATTGCTTGCAACATACTCAAATTAGTGAAATATAGGTCAGAACGAGAGATCAGATGCCATCTTGTCTTGTAACCGAGACGACTCAGTTTTTTAAAGTCACTTCTGCACCATAATATTACAATATAAACTTTTAATTTCGAACGGGTCACGTCCTTTAGAACAGGTTAAACATTTCTCGGTTCGATAATGGGAACTAGTGTGTCCCATGTTATGGATTATACAGTTTGCATAATTCACACGGCCACCATCCTGAAATGGTATGGCTGATGACCTTGCAGTTTGGGCACAAGACGCGTTCCACATGAAGGTACGTGTTTACCAAATTTGGTAAAGATCCGATGATTAGTTTGGTTGTAATTTAATTTTAAGTTTTGACCATTTAAGTGATCGCCATTAAGTTTTCATAAAGATGGCGGCAATATAAAACATGACACTGAGTTGCTCTTTGCCAGTGCTACCCCTGTACCAAATTTGGTTCAATTTGGTTTCGTCATGTTTGAATTGATAGGGGACAGACATACGGAGTACACACACAGACAGACACACAATGTTTTGGCTCTTCGTAGATCTCATAAGTCTACTTTCATATTTTGCAAAAATCAAAAGTAAGCTAACAAGTACCGGTAAGTTAGTTCCGTGAAGAACTAAAGCCTATTTTTATATATCCTACTTATGTTAATTGCCTCTATCTACAGTACATACAACATTTCAGTTTGATTGCTAGAATAGATTCGTAGATATTGAGAACCGTCTAAATATTTCGGATGGTCATCATGTTGGATTTTTTGTATATGTAGGCCATGGAGTTATGTAGGCTACCATTAAATGAAAATTGTTGCGTAGGTTCATTATTCAAACTTTCATTTCGTTTTCATGATTACGACACAAAATATAAAAACTTAATTTCAAAATTTCGCACAGCCGCCATCTTGAGGTTATGTAAACAATTGATCAAAATTAGATGCCAGTGCATTACAATGTGTATGAACATTTACTGTACAATACTTCACTGCGCTCAGATGGTTAAATCGCGAGAAAAGTCTATTAAAATATTTCAACTTCGCTGGGCCGCCATGTTCGAGTGGTAGGCTACTTTACAGGTTTTTGAAAGTTACATAGATTAACTTATAGTAGTACCCTTTATCAACGTACAAAATTTCAGGGTGATATCAGTACTGTAATAGTTTCAGAGATATATAAGCTGATGGATTGGAATCCGGGCTAGCCATAGGAAACAACAGTTTCAGAGATATAGAAAGTCGGTAAAATATTTCGCACAGCCGCCATCTTGAGGTTAGGTAAACAATTGAACTAAATTAGATGTCAATGCATTACAATGTGCATAGACATTTGCTGTACCAAGTTTCATTGCGTTTGGATGGTTAAATCGCGAGATACGTATATTTAAAAGTTTCAACTCCACTTGGCCGCCATGTTGGTTTTGTAGTTAACAGGTTTTTGAAAGTCTCATAGTTAAACTTCTAGTAGTGCCCTTTATTGCCGTACAAAATTTCAGCGTGATATCGATAATAGTTTCGGAGATACAGAATGTCGGTGAAATATTTCGCACAGTCGCCTTGTTGGATTGGTCAGACGTAAAAAAAATTGAAGGGCACAGTCGGGACCGACCGAATTGGTGCTATGACCTTACCGAATTTCATTGAAATCGGCCCAGCTGTTTAGAAGTTATTAGGGGGGGAAGGGGGGGGCAAGCAGACAGACACACACACGCACGGACAAAAGGTGATCTCATAAGCCTTTTTTTTTTCACAAATAAAAATAGGCTTATGAGATCACCTTTTGTCTTTGTGTGTGTGTGCCCCCCTAATAAAATCTAAACGGCTGGAGCGGTTTCAATGAAACTCAGTAAGATTATAGTACTATTTTGGCCGAACGCGTCCGTGCCCTTCAAATTTTATTACGTCTCACCATTCCAACATGACGGCTGTGCGAAATATTTCACCGGCATTCTATATCTCCGAAACTATTACCGATATCACCCTGAAATGTTTTACGTGATGAAGAGCACTACTAAAAGTTCACCTATGTGACTTTCAAAAAAAATAGCGCAGATGACCTCGTATTTCCGCCCCTTAAAACAACAATAACTAACTAACGATGACTTTCAAAAACCTGTTAAGTACAAAACGAACATGGTGGCCAAGCGAAGTTGAAACATTTAAATAGACTTAGATTTAACCATCCGTGCGCAGTGTAACATGGTATAGCAAATGTTTATACACATTTTAATGCACTGTCATCCAATTTAGTTCAATTGTTTACATAACTTCAAGATGGCGGCTGTGTGCAATTTTAAAGTTAAATTTTTATTTCTTGTGTCCTAATTATGCGATTGAAGTCAACGTTTGAATAATGAAACTACGCAATAATCGTCATCACATAGTTTATAACTCTGTGGCCTGCATATATAAAAATCCAACATGGCGACCATCCGAAATATTTTGACGGTTCTCAATATCCACTAATCTATGACAGCAATCAAACTGAAATTTTGTATGTTGATCAAGGCTATTAACATTAGCTCACCTATGGGACTTTCAATAACCTGCTGATCCCAAATTCAAGATGGCGGTGATGCGAAATTTAAATATTTAAATAGACGTTTCTCGTATTCAACCATGTGAGCGCACTGAAACTTGGTACGGTAAATGCTTATACAAATTTTAATCCACTGATATCTAATTTATTTCATTTCAATTGTTTTCATAACCACAAGATGGAGGCTGTACGAAATTAATTTTTCGTTTGTTTTCCTGTGTCCTATAAGTTACATGCGATTGAATTTTGAATAATACACCTATGTAATAAGCTTCATGTAATATTACATAACTCTATGGCCTACATATATAAAAATCCGACATGGTGACCATCCGAAATATTTAGACGGTTCTCAATATCTACGATTCTATTACAGCAATCAAACTGAAATTTGGTATGTTAATAGAGACAATTAGCATAAGTAGGATGTATGAAAATAGGCTGTTTAGTTCTTCACGGAACTACTTGTTTAATATTTATACAATATCGGGGAATAGAAAGGGCCGGAAGATTTCGCCAAGAAAACTGGATTTTATAATTTAACTAGCAACCCGCCCCGGCTTCGCTCGGGAACAGTTATGAATGCATTACGTGCTAGCTCGTACACTGTCGCCTCAGTATTTGAATGGAGATTGTTGGAAGAAATGAAAACGTAAAAACACTTATAGTGGGCGATATATTGAAGATAGAGATATGCTCTCGCGGACTTTTTTGTTGAACTTTTCATGGTAAACAATTCTATTGCTATTTATAACGGTTTGCCCGGCGTAAGCTTAAAAAGCACACGGAGGCCAGGTTATTTTTTCGACTTTTTCACTGAAATCCTTACTGCTTGGCTTCCTTTGATCATAAATAAATTATTTTCTACAGAAACCTTCCTGTGATATCCTTTACAGAATGGTGAAAACCGCATCAAAATCCATCCTGTGGTTCTCGAGATTACCCGTGACATCCAAGACTTTTATACTAAGTCGAGCTATCCACAAAAGTGTTAATTGTGGAGCATTTGCACATTGATAAGTGGATATGCTAATTAAATCAAATACGAAAAATGTAGATAGTAGGCTTTGAAACTTCGGGATCATTATATATTTGCTTTCATTGATTATGTCATATTATGTCCGGGGATCCCCCCCAAATGTAATTTTGACTCAGCTGATCCCCCTCCAGAAGCAAACCCTAGTCACGCCACTGACTCGTACCCGTGGCACATAGTTACGGGTAAAACGACTATAAAATTGAAGAAGATATAAATGTTTTACAATAAAGTCCTGTAGTCGGCCAGGTAACAGCGATAGGTCTGTGCCTAGGGATACGGCCGGGCATGAATTGAGACCACCGGATACCCTCACTCCTGGCCTGAGTCATTGGGAAGTTCGGTCAGTTTCTTTCTGGCGAATGTGTGTCACCTACTCGTCTCCGCGGGCTGTGGAAGTTTTTTATTTTTAACCATTGTGTGTAACTTCCACCTGTAGTACACCCATCGTGTTCGTCATTATAGGATTGGCGCTTGCTCCCAAGTTGTTTCTTCCCAGACGCGAATGGTGCTATGGGTGTGCATAAGTAGGCATTGGCCACCCGGCCGCGAAATAGCAAATTCTTAGTTCAGTTTTAGCATAGGGAAGTTTACGTCTTCCTGACTGGCTGCTGCCTGGAAACATGGCGGTCAACGTTTGTAAAGTGGTGGTTGCGAGGCTGCTCATTGCTACACTTTTAGCCTATTTTCGTTTATGAAGAAATAGGCTTATGAGATCACTTTTTGTCAGTGTGTGTGTGTGTGTGTGTGTGTTCCCTAATAAAAACTAAACGGCTGGAGGGAGCGATTTCAATGAAACTCGGTAAGGGTATAGTACTATTTTGCCCGACCCTGACCGTGTCCTTCAAATTTTATTATGTTTCACCAATCCAACATGGTGGCTGGGCGAAATATTTCACTGGCATTGTATATCTCCGAAACTATTATCTATATCACTCTGAAATTGTGTACGGTGATAATGGGCACTTAAAGTTTACTTACTGTATGCGACTTTTATAAACCTGTGACTACAAAACGAACATGATGGCCAAGCGGAGTTGAAACATTTAAATAGACTTTTCTCGCGATTTAACCATCCGAATGCAGTGAAACTTGGTACAGCAATTACTTATACACATTGTTAGTTCAATTGTTTACATAACCTCAATATGGCGGATGTGCGAAATTTTAAAATCAAGTTTTTATTTTGTGTGTCCTAATCATTTGGCCTGTTCGCCATCTCTTGATGAATACAGTACTTTTGCATTTGTCAGTTGGCACAGGCTAGAGTAAAAGGTGGCTTTTCACCGATGTCTCAGTCTCACTCATGGCTGTGATTATATGGAAGCTACTGAGGTGTGGGTGGTGCTTAGTAATGGCATTCGGGGCACAGTCAGTGCCTGTGAATGCTGTGAAAGGTTCAACTCATAGGGTTAGGACTACTGTTCTGACTCAGTGAGGAAAGCAATGGCAAACTACCTCACTCCTCTTCTTGCCTAGAACGCCTCAAAATAGCGCTGCCTTGGGTTTTGTGGGTATCTACTCACATAACGTAACGGCGGTACTTTTTGAGGATCCAACCAGCCTTTGGACTGACTATCTAACAGACAGAATCATATGATCAAGTCAACGTTTGAATAATGAACATACGCAATAATCATCATCCACTCGTAATAGTGCATAACTATATGCCTACATTAAATACAAATCTAACATGGCCACCATCCGAAATAATTAGACAGTTCTCAATATCTATTTATCTATGTAAACAATCAAACTGAAATGTTGTATGTTGATAGACACTATGAACATAAGTTCACCTATGGGATTTTCAATAACCTGGTGAGCACTAATACAACATGGCGGTGACGCGAAATGTAAATATGTAAATGGACGTTTCTCGCGATTTACCCATCCGACCGCAGTGAAACTTGGTGCGGTAAATGCTTGTACAAATGTTAATCCACTGGCATCTAATTTATTTCAATTGTTTTCATAACGACAAGATGGCGGATGTGCGAAATTTTAAAATCTTGGTTTTTATTTCTTGTGCCCGAATCATGCGATTGATGTTTGAATAATACACCAACACAATAATCTTGATGGAATAGTAGTCTACGTAACTCTAAGGCTTACATATATAAAATCCAACATGGTGACCATCCTAAATATTTAGACGGTTGTCAATATCTACGAATCTATTACAACAATCAAACTGAAATTTTGTATGTTGATAGAGGCAATTAACATAAGTAGTATATATGAAAGTAGGATGTATAGTTCTTCACGGAAGTACTTGTTCAGTATTGAAATATCAATTGAATGCGGCAAGAATCAATGTGCCTTGAATAATCCTTTAACGTTAATAACAGCTTTCTTTGGCGAAATATGCATACAGAAGGAAGATGCCTATTTGGAAATTCCCACGCATCCCGTCTACATTGCGGCCAGATTCTAATAGATTAAAAGGGAACTTATATGTAGAAAGTACGGCGTAGAAAGGCCACCTAGTATAGTTTTTACTCATGAAAATTGCAGCACCGTGATGGAATCAGTCTGTTGTGTTTATTTTCAAGATATGGAACGACGCCATGTAGGTATGTAAACGATTACATTTTCGAGCCAATTGAATTGTTTATACAGTCTGCCCACGTGATTGGTCGCGGAGGAACCACCTCCAGTATACTGACCATTGTGTAGAACAGTCTGTTCATAGAAACCTCTGTTAAACATGCCTCGAAGATAGAGAAGACCATGCAGTTCTCAGTATCATCCTTATAATATACAAGCTGTTCCCGGCATGCGTTGCAATGCCAATCAAAGAAAGTATTGGCGTTGAAATTTGTTTGTTGAAGTGATTTTGGATACACAATATGTTTTTCAATTTCCGTTAACTGCCTCTAAGCTGTCGTGAAATGGATTTACTACTTTAGAAACATTCGTGGGAGCGTGCAGAGCAACTCACCAAACTTTCATCTCAATCGGATGAAAGGCATATGAACGCATACGGGATTTTGTTTAAACGATTCGTGCGCTGTCACTCATTTGTTGAATCTACTCGTGCGCTACCTATTGTGAAATGGATTTACTAAGTCGAAAACCTTCCCTGGCGTGTACACAATAACTCTTCAAAGTTTCATCGCAATCAATGAATGGTATATGAAGACATAGGGGACTTTGTTGAAACGCTTCGCGCGTCGTCGCTCATTTGTTGAATCTACTCGTGCGCTACCTATTGTAAAATGGATTTACTAAGACAGAAATCCTCCATGGAGTGGAAACAACATCTCACCCAAGTTTCATTGCTATCGGACGAATGGTATATGAACGCATACGGGACTTTTTTGAAATGCTTCGTGCGTCGTTGCTCATTTGTCGATTCTACTCGTCTGCTACCTATTGTAAAATGGATTTACTAAGCCAGAAACCTTCCCTGGAGTATACACAACATCTCACTCAAGTTTCATCGCTATTGGTAGAATGGTATATGAACGGATACGGGACTTCGTTGAAACGCTTCGCGCGTCGTCGCTCATTTGTCGATTCTACTCGTCTGCTACCTATTCTAAAATGGATTTACTAAGCCAGAAACCTTTCTTGGAGTGTACTCAACATCTCACCTAAGTTTCAGTGCAATCGGATGAATGGTATATGAACGCATAGGAGACATACATACACACACACATACTATCACGTAACATTTATTTTTATACTAGCTGTACCCGGCATGCGTTGCAATGCCAATCAAAGGAAGTGTTGGCATTGTAACTTAGTATGTTGAAGTGCTTTTGGATATCCATTATTGTTTTTCTTTTTCCATTAACCACCTCTAAACTATTGTAAAATTGATTTACTATCTCAAAAAAATCATGGGAGCGTGCTCAACAACTCACCAAATTTTCATCGCAATGAAATGAATGGTATATGAACGCATACGGGACTTTGTTGAAACGATTCGAGCGCCGTCACCCATTTGTTGAATATACTCGTACGCTACCTATTGTAAAATGGATTTACTAAGTGAAAACCTTCCCCGGCGTGTACACAACAACTCATGAAATTTTCATCGCAATCAGATGAATGGCATATGAACGCATACGGGTTTTCTCTTAAACGATTCGAGCGACGACACTCATTTGTTGAATCTACTTGTGCGCCACCCATTAAAAAACGGATTTACTAATTCATACACCTTCGCAGGACTTTGCTCAACTCCCCAAAGTTTTATGATAATCGGATGAATGTTATATGAACGCATACGGGACTTGGTTGAAACAATTCACGCGCTGTCGCCCATTGATTGAATCTATTCGTGCGCTACCAATATTGTAAAATGGATTTACTATATCAGAAATCTTTCCGGGAGTGGAAACAACATTTCTCCAAATTTCATTGCAATCGCATGGATGGTATATGAACGCATACGGGACTTTGTTGAAACGCTTCGCGCGCCTTCGCTCATAAGTTGAATCTACTTGAGCGCTATCTATTGTAAAATGGATTAACTAAGCCTGAAACTTTCCCTGGAGTGTACACAACAACTCACCCAAGTTTAGTCGCTATCAGACGAATGGGATATGCACGTATACGGGACTATGTTGAAACACTTCGCGCGTCGTCGCTCGTTTTTTTAATCTACTTGTGCGATACCTATTGTAAAGTGAATTTACTATCCCAGAAACCTTCCCTGAAGTGTACACAACATCTCACCCAAGTTTCATCGCTATCAGACGAATAGTATATGAACGCATACGGGACTTTGTTAAAACGCTTCGCTCGTCGTCGCTCATTTGTTGAATCTACTCGTGCGCTACCTATTATAATATGGATTTACTAAGAGAGAAACCTTGCCCGTAGTGTACACAACCTCTCACCCAAGTTTCATCGCTATTGGACGAATAGTATATGAACGCAGAACGCATACAGGACTTTGTTCAAACGCTTCGCCCGTCGTCGTTCTTTTGTTGAATCTACTCGTGCGCTACCTATTATAACATGGATTTACTAAGCCAGACACCTTGCCTGTAGTGTACACAACCTCTCACCCAAGTTTCATCGCTATCGGACGAATGTTATGTGAACGCATACAGGACTTTCTTGAAACGCTTCGCCCGTCGTCGCACATTTGTTGAATCTACTCGTGCGCTACCTATTGTTAAGTGGATTTACTAAGCCAGAAACCTTCCATGAAGTGTACACAACATCTCTCCCAAGTTTCATCACTATCAGACGAATAGTATATGAACGCATACGGGACTTTGTTAAAACGCTTCGCTATTTTTTTTCCAGACAAATAACCCGTTATCTTCAGATCTATAGAAGATAGACCCTTGATTTGTTCACCTGTTCATGTATAAATACCCTTGTAATAACACACCTCTAGAACGGTAGAGATAGCTTGTATATTTGATGAAAAATGTACAAACATTTGGCACAAAAAAGGCGCAAAAAACAAAAACAAAAAAACATAACAGTGAAAAAATGTCTATCCCAACTTCTAGAATATGTACTTCAATCAAACTAGAGGAGTCAGTACATAAAGCATGTATAAATAATCTGCAAAAGTTTCATTACCTTGCATGAAGTGTTTCTTGAGAAAATGGGTCATGTATTTAGCAAATTTAACATTAGCGGGATAGGCCATTGATACTCCCCTAAATGTGTTTTGTGAATAGGGAGAGATTCACATGTTGTCACCGGGAGGAAATCTCTTAAATACAGTACAGTATATCATTCAGGTGGCTCTATTGCGCCGTATTTTCTACTTATAAATGTCCCGCATGCACTAATGTTGACCGGGGTATCTAATAACTCATTTTTACAGGGGTAACATCATAGCATACAGGCAGATACGAAGAGATAACCCGACGGCCGCTCTCTGCATGTTCCTCAGCGGTATCAGTTCAATGAGCCCCATTGCGTTATGAAGCCTCGCTTTCCAGCGCAAACTGGTAAGGTGATTATTGCACAGAGCATTACAGTTGCTGTCAACATATCGGCAATGGCTGAGATGTTCAGCAACGACGAGTACCCACACATAATTTTAATGTATGGAGAATCTGGTCGCAATGCAGATGAGATGCGTGGGAGTTTCCAAATAGACATCTGCCTTCTGTACGCGTGTTTCGCTGAACACAGCTGTAATTAAAGTTAAAGGATTGTTCAAGGCACATACCAGCAGGGCTAGACCCGTCTGCAACAATGCTTATGTTATAGAGAATGTACTGCAGTGTTTTGACGAATCCTTCGCACAGTTATTTGAGTTTCACCTTGCTGTGATGACAGGATAATAATAACACAGTTACAGAAGGTGTGAAAGGGAACATGGTAACAGTGGCTTAGTTGCTTGTCTTCCACCCGGACGGCCGGTGTTCAAATCCCGGTGCCAGCTGGGGGAAATTTTCATCCGAAAAATCATGTGGCCCCTGTACGACTTGTAGCTGCACGTGTTGGTCGACAGGTAGGCCTATATACGATACAACGAATATGCCAGCAGAAATCAAGGTACGCACACTCGTAGACCCGACACAGGCCAAACACGGCGGACAATTGTGAGCGAGAATCGTTGCATCATTCTGATGGTCCGATTGGACCCCCGCACAACGGCAATGCAAATTCAAACAGTGGCATTTACAAAACAAACAATTGGGAATTGCCTGCGTGGCTCGTGAGGCTGTGTTACCGCGGAAGTTCTTCCATAGACCTATAACATCAAAGGGGAAGGGTATCGAAACCAATCACGTGATATCGAAAATGATCGGTCTGGGTCGACGAATGGCATAGTGTCGTCTTTAGTTGTGAATCGCGCTTCTGTCTTTCCTTTAGTGATCGCCGCAATTGTGTGCGACGTCGTACTGGGCAGTATGGTCTGGGGAGCTATTGGCTGTGAAATCACAATCTGTGATTGTTGAGGGCAATATGACTGCTAGCCAGTATGTTGACAATCCAGTGGTTGTTATTACCTTTCACGATTGATTTTACCGGCGGTCGAGATGAGATCTATTGTTTGTTTACTTCTGTCACACGTCAGCCTGCTTCGTTGACAGGTACAGTTGCGTGGGTAGGATATTACTCAGCTCCAGTAGCCTTAGTCATCGTTTAACTGTCTGTGGTGACATGAGCTCCTTTGACGCGCAATGCTGCTTGACTTATTTGCAGAAAGAACTCTGTCATCGCTGTGTTCCCCGCTTCGCCCCGCGGGGCAGATGCTACAAGAAACACTGGCGCAGCCACGCTCAGCGGCAATCAAATCTTAAATGGGTAATACTGTGATGGCGAGCATTGCAAATGGGATGTTTCAGCAGGTCATTGCCGGCACTCACACCGTATGCATCTCTAGGGAAGCTCTCCACGACATCACAACCTTCCAATGGCCCGCCAGATTCCCGGACCTCAGCCCTATTGAGCATACGTGGGGCACGATGGGACGTCAATTGGTTAGCTTGCCTCAGGAAACAGCTGGCCCGTGTAGTGCAGCAAGCATGGACCACAAGAGATCCCGGTCCTACTGACTACATGCCTCAAAGAATTCAGCACTGTGTTGAAGCTTTGGTGGGCACATCCTGTGCTGAGTTTTGTCCACATTTGATGCTAGAGGGACCTTAAAGGTTTATCATCGGATTGCAGCCAAATACTCGTCTTGCGTGTTCAATTGCATGGTTTTGCAGTTTACATTTACATTAGTGTAAATACTAGTGTGTATTGGAATATTAATACTTCACTGAGAGTGGACAGCATTTCTGTGTTCTTAGTGAAGAGCTGAGTAGTGCTGAGTAGTAGATCAGGTCGGCTGTCACGCGGGGGTGCGGGAAACCTCCCCTCCCCCTCCCCCCTACTCCTCCGCCCACCTCTCACCCCCCTCTCCCCCGAAGAAGGAAAAAAGACGGGAAAGAGTGCAGTCGCTGTCGCATTGCGGATCGTCCAAAAGAGTATGATCATTGGCTTTTGGGCCTAGGGTGGAAGCATTTCCGAAACGGCTGGATGTTTAAACTGTTCGCGTGCCGCCGTGGTTGAAGTAGGCTATACCGTGCATGGCAAAATGGCGCTATTCAAAACCAGCGCCGAGGCAAATGTAGTGCTCCACGGGCCGTAAATGAGAGAGGTGATGGACGGCTGCGGAGATGTGTACGGGCGAATAGACGGGCAACTGTAGAGCAACTGACCGCCCAGATGAACCACGGGGCTACCAACCGTGTCTCCTCAACGACCGTTCAGCGAACGCGTCTGCTGACTGTTGTTCATCGATGACGGAGGCTGGAATTTGCACGCCAACACCACAACTAGAAGTCCACTGAGTGGCGACAAGTGGCCTTTTCCTACGAATCACGTTATATGCTCCATCGGACAGATGGCCGTTGGCGTATACGGCGTGAAACGTCTGAACGCAAACACCCTGCAACAATCGCCGGACGGGTCCAGGCCGGAGAAGGGCCACGACACTGGAGTCTGCATGGGTCCACATCCCTGTCGGTACCTTCCAGAACCTCATTGACTCTCTTCCTACACGTATCGCAGCGTGGTTATGCAGGTTATTGATGGGTGGGCACATTGTGCAATATTCACTCAAATAGGGTGAATATTGGATATGAGATGCATTCAAAGGTTACATGACTGTGGGAGGAAGATGCGACGGTATGTTGTGAGAATTGTAAGTAGCCCAACATGTAAGGGTTGTTTGGTCCTCTTTTCTGTTTACTAGAATGGTATCCGATGTGTTGGTGGGTGAGTGGTTAACTAGTCGGACTACCAACCCCAAGCTTGCAAGTTCGCTCCTGGCCGTGGTAAGTGATTTTTGAAAGACGACAAAAATCACGACATGGGTGGCATGTTAAAGAACCCATTTGAATTCAGTAGGCCGTGTTCATAATGGCAAAATTAATATCAGGATTTTCCGCCAACACGAAGTTCCTTCAATCTCTACTAGAAAGCGCTATAGTGTCAAGGAGCTTAGATATCTAACCTCCATGACTTTCATAGCGTTCCAAGGACCGAGGCCATACGATATTATTATTATACCGGCAGAGAATGTGGACACTTGTACTGCAGCACTGCATATTTTTACTCCTGTAAAAGAATGAGTATACTACCAAGGCAGCGGTGGTTCTGTTCGCACAAAGATGGATTTGTCTCAAACAGTACTAAACAGCCATATTGGATACCTCATATTTATTTATTTATTTATTCATTTATTTATTGTACACAACAGGGATCAGTGTGCGCCCCAATAACAGTGCACCTACGCTGTAAAATACAGTTTAAGTATTAATATCTAAATGCAATTCTTAACTCGAGGAAGTTCACACAGATGTCTAAATGCATTCTAGTAAAAAGCTAAATATAAATATAAAAACTAAATTTAAATTTGATCCAACTCCAAATATAAACACAGGTTTCGAAATTAATTATTACATGGAAAACTGAAAGTACATAAATGTAACTTTAATAACTAGAGAACAGGTCTAAGTTGTTGGTTCTGTTTTTCGTGATAGATAATTGTATTTCAAATATGAATTCAGCGACTGAGAGACAGAAATCTAGTTCCTAGTTTACATGAACTGCATCGTTGTAAATACTGCAAAACCTCCTCCATACAGGAGAATTATTATGTGATGTAATTTTTGTTATATCATTTTTAGTCTATTTTCATTTATGAGATCACCTTTTGTCCGTGTGTCTGTGTGTGTGCGTGTGTGTCCCCCCTAATAACTTCTAAACGACTGGAGAAGGTTTCAATGAAACTCGGTAAGTTCATAGCACTATTCCGGGCGACCCCGACCGTGCCCTTAACATTTTGTTACGTCTCACCAATCCAACATGGCAGCTGTGCGAAATATTTCACCAGCATACAATATCTCCGAAACTATTACCGATATCACCCTGGAATTTTGTACGGTGATAAAGGGAACTTCTAGAAGTTCACCTATGTGACTCTTGAAAACCTGGTAACTACAAAGCCAACATGGCGGCCCAGTGAATTTGCGACTTTTAAATAGACGTTTCTCGCGATTTAACCAACCAAACGCAATGAAACTTGGTACGGTATATGTTTATACACATTGTAATGCACCGACATCTAACTTCGTTCAATTGTTTACATAACATCAAGATGGCGGCTGTGCGAAATATTTCACCGGCATTCTATATCTCTGAAACTATTACCGGTATCACCATGAAATTTTGTACGGATATAAAGGGCACTACTGGAAGTTCATCTATGAGACTTTCAAAAACCGGTTAACAACAAAACGAACATGGCGGCCAAGCGAATTTGAAATTTTTAAATAGACTTTTCTCGCGATTTAATGATCCAAACGCAATGAAACTTCGTACAGAAAATGTTTATACACATTGTAATGCACTGGTATCTAATTTAGTTCAATTGTTTACGTAACCTCAAGATGGCGGCTGTGCGAATTTCGAAAATTTTTATTTCTTGTGTTCTAATCATGCGATCGAAACCAACATTTGCATAATGAACGTACACAATAATCATCATCTAATAGTACATAGTTCTATGGCCTACACATATTAAATCCAACATGGCAACCATCCGAAATATTTAGACGGATCTCAATATCTATTAATCTACTACAGCAATCAAACTGAAATTTTGTAAGTGTATAGAGGCTATACGCATAAGTTCACCTATGGGACGTTCAATAACCTGGCGAGCACAAATCCAACATGGCGGCGACGCGAAATTTAAATATTCAAATGGACGTTTCTTGAGATTTAACCATCCGAGCGCAGTGAAACTTGATACGGTATATGCTTATACAAATTTTAATCGACTGGCATCTAATTCATTTAAATTATTTTCATAACTACAAGATGGTGGCTGAGCGAAATTTTAAAATCCCGCTTTTATTTCTTGTGTCCTAATCATGCGATTGAAGTTTGAATACAACACCTGCACAATAATCTTAATGTAATAGTACATAAATCTAAGGCTTATAATATAACAATCCAACATGGTGACCATCCAAAATATTTAGACGGTTCTCAATATCTACGAATCTATTACAGCAATCAAACTGACAATTTGTATGTTGATAGTGGCAATTAATATTAGTAGGATATATGAAAATAGGCTATTTAGTTCTTCACGGAACTACTTGTTGAATGTTGTGGTTGGTCTTGTAGTTAAGCGAGGGATATTGAAATTTAGGAGCGATAGGTAGAATAAGAGTGATCAATTTGACCGTTAACAACTTTATAAAGAAATGTCATATTATTTACGTGTGTTCGAGGCTCCAAACTAGTCATGCCGAAATTCAACAAAAGTTCACCGTATGTGTGGGTAATTGCGCGTTATTTTGAGGTGTAAATATCTGAGGAATTTCTTTTGAACTTGCTCAATGGATTTAATGTAGGATTTCTGCCAGGGACTCCACACATGGCTGGCGTAATGTGCACGATTACATAAACTCTAATAAAACAGATAAGATGGAATAAAACGTTATCAAGTTTTGCTACGAAAGGAGTATACATGACAAATACGCGTTAGGTCCTATTGTTGGTAGCGATGAAAACCATATGAGGAGGCAACCGACCTTCAGGTTGGCATACATATTCAATGGAATTAAAAGCTCCAGTTGGCCTTCTAAGCCTAGGAAGGAGTGTGAGATCTGAGGACCCTGCCTATAACAACTGACGTACGCCGGCTGCATGCAGTTAAACACGAAATGGTAATAAAATATGATTTATTGGGACGAATCTCGGGTTAGAGGTCTGTCACGGCAATTAGTTCTATGTAGCCGTCTTGTGTTATGCTTACAATACGGAGTTCATGGCTGGTGTGCAACTCCCGGTGACACGCGCTGAAGTTTCTTCAATGTATGTCACCATGTTAGTGGCTTCAGTAGCGTAGTTGGTAGCATGCTGAACTGCTGTGCCCAAGATCGCGGGTTCAAACCCGGCCGAAGTCGTCGGATTTTTAAGAGCGTTAAAATCATTCAGTATGCCTTCCTTCGGAGGAGAAGTAAAGCCGGTGGTCCCATGTCATAGATTTATGTCATGTAAAAGATCCTTCCACTACCTAATATTGTGTGAAGCTAAATTTCTAGGTTAGATTTCGTTGAAACGCTCTATCAAAGTTTCAACGTTCCCCACTAGGTGTCATTGATATCTGGTAGCGAAAGTTGGAACTACTTGAAATTGAACTGAAATTGTAGCTCACCCCGTGGGTGTCCGCTTGAAGCAATTACAGCCACTGGCGAGTCGAACATGTCCTCGGAGGCTCCCGGCACTAAAAGCCATACGCTAAAAAAAAGTCTACCATATTAGGCATACTATGGGATCTCTACAAGTGGTGCTTTTTGAGGATTGAACCAGCCTCAGGATTGACAATCTAACACACACGTTCTGGCTTTGATCCAGAAGTTTTGCCGGTCATTACCGAACACATTTTGTTAGGAGATTGGTTGGTTCTAAAAGAAAGTTTATTATAGCAGAATATACTATATTTTGTTGTTTATTTTGAGGGTCAGTTCACATCCCACTTCAGCTTTCTTGGAAGTAGTTTTCCTTGGTTTCCCAATTGTACTCCAGGAAAATGTCGAAATGGTTCCTAACTTATGGCCATGGCCGCCTCCTTCCCAATCCCCACCCGAATCACAAATGTGCACACTAATACAGTCATCACAATAACACAGGTTATCAGACAATATTTTACACACCCAAGTACACGTGTCTGAATGACCACTCAAATGAAGCAACAACCAACAACAAATCCAAAGTAACCTATCAGCGTAGCAGAGTGTCTTAAGTCAAGTTCCACGACTGGAGTGGGGAGCTACAGTACAGGGATGGTTGGTTGTTTCCTTAGCTTAGGGGCAGCGGTCATGTAGCCCCGTGTACTTTGGGTGTGTGTAGAACCTGTCTGATAACCGGTGTTAATTGTGATGGCTGTATTAGTGTGTGTTATCTGTTAGGTAGATTTCATTAGAAAGCTAACTATTGCAATGGGCACCATGTTTCGACTTCCGGAAAATTTCGACATATCTTCGCGTTTCACATCCCCCAGACCCCAAAACCACCGTCAGTTCAAAAGTTTATATATAATTTATGTATACAGGGTGTAACAAAAAGGTACGGCACAAAATCCAGGACACATTCCTCACACGTAGACGAAGAAATTATGTTATATGAACATGGGTCTGGAATTGCTTTGTTTCCATGTTATACCTCATTGTCTCCAACTCATTAATCATGGGAAACACACAAGAAGAGAACGTGAGAACCATGGGGAATATGCACTCTTGGTTACGTTGCCATTATTGTAGGTGCACCGCTAGTGTTTTCTTTTACATGGGCCTGTAGCCATGCGACTTAGCAGATGTGCCTTTAGGTGTGCGACAAAACATGTACTTCATGCACGATGGAGCACCTCCTCATTTTAGTGCTAATGTCCGTCGACTTCTAAATAACAGATTTTGTGACAGATAGATAGGTAGAGGTGGCCTGGCCTCCACGCTCTCCGGACCTAAACCCACTGGACTTTTATTTGTGAGGGTATTTGAAAGTTCTTGTGTATCCAATACAAGATGTTTAGAGTCTCCGTGCCCGTACAGTATTATGGAAGGCTACGAAACCATACGCAATACTCCAGGGATACCTCAGCGCTTCCGAGATTCACTACGACGCTGGGTTGATGCAGGTATCAAAGCGCAAGTAGGGCATATTGAACATCCCCTGTGAGAAAGAGTTGCATGTGGTATGCTGGTACGTTCTGTTTTTCCCATGATAAATGATTTGGAAACAAAGGTGGTATAACATGGAAACCAAGCGTTTCCGGACCCATGTTCATATAACAAAATTTCTTCGTCTACGTGTGAGGAATGTGTCCTGCATTTTGTGCCGCACCTATTTGTTACACTCTGTATATGTATCTATCTATATATATATCAGTTTCTTGTGGACACGGTAACTGCCGTAATTTTACACCAATCACTTTGAATTTTTTACATAATATGTATCCCTATAAAATCTCGGTCGAGTTCGTTAATGGGCAAAATCGGTCGAAGGGGGTGAAATGGGGGGGGGGGGGGCTTTTTTCGAAAAAGTGAAATTTCGCTATAACTCTCTTAATACGTGATATATCGAATCCATTCAAAGTTCATAATATGTGTCTGATAAGTGCCAAAAATTTATGTCAAATAAGTTTTTTGATAGCACCAACCATTGACCAAAGGGGTGGAAAAAAGTGGGTTTTTCGGGAAACATTAATCATATCTCTCTTAATAGGCACAATATCAAAACCGTACAAAATGTAAAATATTCCCCTAATAATTACCTAAAACGTTTGTCTGAAATAATTTTTGATATGACCCACCATTACGCCAAGGGATGAGAAAAATGATTTCGGAATTTTTTAAAATGCCAAGTGCCATCAGAGGTTACCATAACAACGCTTTTAAATTGATGAGGGATGATCTATCCGAGGTTGCCAAGACAACGCCATTGACGAGATCACATTCATTTTTAGCCTACTTTTCACACTTTTCAAAAATGAGGAAAAAGTAGACTTATGAGATATATCCGGGAAAATGTGTCTGTCTGTCTATATGTCCTTCTGTCTGTCTGGCTGGAGGTGTGTGTGTGTGTGTCCCCCTATCAACTCCTAAACGGCTGCAGCAATCGAAACCAAATTTAGTATGAGTAAAGATGTATACCGGAATATCTCAGGCCCATATTTGTAAAAGATGTCAGTGCTACCAACTGCTAAAAAAAACGCACTAGAAATTTGAGCTCCATGTTGGATATCTTGGAAGGTATACATGGGAGCTATTCTAAAATTGGCACACATGTAGATAATACAATTTCAGTTTAATTTCCAGGTGGCCATACATGACAGTGTTGCCAAAATAATTTCAAGCCTTCTGATAAGTCCAATTTTTAAATGCATATAACTTCTACACTATCAATTGGATTTCAACCAAATTTTGTATGTAATATGTGTACATAAACAGGTATGACTGAGCGTATTCTTAAGAGCCACCAGGGCTGCCAACTGTTAATAATTGCTCTCTCAATTTTTTAAAATCCAAATACCAATATATCAGAAAGTATGCAAGCCAACAGCTTTAAACTATGCACTCGTATATTCTGACATTCTAGATTAATTTGGAGTAACTTATATACGTCAGTTCTACCAACATGATTCTAAGCCTGCTGATAGGACCAATTTTTAAATATATGTAACTTCTATACCAGCAAATGGATTTCATCCAAAATTGGCACAAAAAGATATAATATTTCAGATTATTTCTGACCAGCACTCGCATGACATTGTTGCCAACATGCTTTTACGTGTACTAATAGATCCAATGTCTAACTCCATGTAACGTCCTTTGGACTTCAACCACATTTTGTATTCTGTACCTTAGGAGATGGAAGTAAGAATATATTCAGTCACCAGAGCTGCCAACTGTATTGCTGTATTAGGCTACATCATGCCTAGTATACCTTATTTCGAACTAATTAAGACATTTCGATATTACCCACTTAATTTCGTCATTATTCTAGATAGGTTCATATACTGTAGATTAATCTTTGGCATGAATCTTAATTTTAAGAAAAGTAGGCTCTTTAGTTCGTCACGGAACTTCTTGTTCCATCTGACTATTAGGGAAGCGGCTAACTGGTAGCATGCTGAACTTCTATGCCCAAGGTCGCTGGTTCAAAGCCGGCCAAAGTCGCCGGATTTTCTAAGAGCGCTAAAAATCCGTCAGCATGCTTTCCTTCGGAGGGGAAGTTACAACGTTCGTTGCAATTTGCTGGTTGCGGTGGCATCTAGCAGCCAAGTTCACAGCTAGGTGTCGTTGACGTTAGTATTTGGTACAAAGTTAGGTACTACTACTTAAAATTGACCGTCTGCAGACCTTACCTGAATTACAGACTAATACAGTCATCACAAATAACACCGTTTATCAGACAGATTCTACACACACCCAATGTACACGCTGTTACATGACCACCTTGTCGCAGCCCCTAAACTGAGGAACCAACCAACATCTCTGCGGGAGATAAAATTTTGCGTGAAGAAGTAACACACTGTTAGATAGTTACACATTAGTTCCAAACCTTGCATAAGGACAGTGTGATCACAAGTATAAAAATGAACCCCAAATGACAAGAAGGTTACCATCCCCATAAGACAGTAAAATGTTAAAAATATGCATAGAAAGATGAAAAAATGTTAACTAACCTCCAATTGTAAAATACTTTCTCGCAATAAATGAGGTCTGATCCTCCTACGAAAACCTGCATATTTTGCCTATTATAGCCTATCCCCTAGTTTGCCCGGTGGAATCTACCTCCGCCTTCCGGCGTGCCGAGAGGATTTTTTTAAATTCAAGTAAGGACTGCAGACATTCGATTTTCAAGTAGTTCCAACGTTTGCTACTACACACCACCGTCAACGACCAACTAGTTCTAAACTGTGTTACTAGTTGCCACTGCAGTCGGCTCCTTGCGACGAACATTGGAACCTAAGAGCGTTAGTCAAATATAACCTATAATTTAGCTTCACACAAGTGTAATTAGTGGAAGGTTCTTTCTTTATCATGCCATAAATCTATGACATACGACCGCCGGCTTTACTTCCCTTCCGAAGGAATGTATACTGAGGGATTTTTTACGCTCTTAAAATCCAACGACTTCGGCCGGGTTTGAACCCGCGACCTTGGGCATAGAAGCTCAGCATGCTACCAACTACGCCAGCGAAGCCGCCATAGTACAGGGAATCGCGGCGCTGGCAGTGGTTTTTCTTTTCAGGAGGGACTTCGTATTTCTCCAGAAAACGCTGAGTTGGTACCGTATTTCAAGTTACGGAACACCTATCCCAGTCTTTGATCTAAACAGTTATCAGGCAAATAGTGTAAAGAAATGCATGGGCCGGATGACCAAAGATATATCAAGTCCCTAATTGGAACATCAACAAATCCAAAGTGTGCTCGGAAAGTAAGCGAGATATATAAACGTTTTTCATATTGTCAACGAACCGCGAACATAATATCGGTGACTCCCACTGACTCTGTTGGCTGTTGGGCGTAGCAGCCTTGTCTGGCCACATTAGGCTGTGACTTATCCCACGTGGGAGAACAAGTTCGTTTCCCGCTACCAACCAGCTGAAGAACTTGACTCTGGGGCATTATCCAAAAGCTCTCGCCCGTTCTTCAGTGTGTGTTGAAGCTGCTTATTCCAAATCTCTATCATTGTCGAATTCGAATCGCAATCAAAAGTGGATTCAATGATGAATAAGAATCATGACCATGATCTGGGGTCACGTAAGCTTGATTTCTTGTTTATAAGTTGGCATAATTGCCACCTTCTGCAGTCTAGGCATACGTGAGTTATATTGTCTCCTACCCCTATCCCCCCCAAGTGGCACTGTGTTCAAAATTCATAACTCTGCTAAGACATTTCTGGTCTGAATACTGAAGTGGTGGCAACAGCCTCGTCGGTTGGAAGCGGTGGATTGAATCCCTTCCTCAGTCGACGTGGCTTTCTATATTCCACTTCTGTTCCAGGCAAAACACAGGATGGTACCTGACTGTTGAAATGTTGAAAGCCATTTTCCAATGTCACCTTTATACTATCACATAGGGGGGGATTACTTTTGTTTTTCATCGAGTATAGTCTTCTATACTATACGCACAATTTGTGCAAGATAAAATTATTAAATTATTAAATAAATAATGTGCAAAAGATGAGTTGCACTTCAGGTCATGCAGTTGTTAATGATAGGTTTCCCTCGATTCATACACTTAAGAACGTGGTAAGATTCACTGATTCGATTACACAGCTCACAGATACAAGTCGAATTTGGAATAATGTTGTCTTGCCCATTTTATGGTGGAAGCCCTGCACAACCAAAGAGGTCTCAAATTGGCGTAAGTCCTGGTTCGCGTCCATCCATGCTTTGTTCATTATGGCCTCGGTCGAGTAGAACTATCCAAAATTCTCTTCGTTTCAATGTCCTTTCTGCCAGTACCCTCTTATAGTTGGTCTTGGAAGGCAATTCGAACTTGTATCTTAAGACCTCCAGTAAGAAGAACTCTCGTGCTAATCTTGAGCGGATGTATTTAGATACTCCAAGGACAGCCTTCGGAAATCTAGCTAAATTATAAATGAACACGTTAGATGAAGCTGTTCGTATTAGCCGACTCAGAAGGTGGGGGTCATGTGAAGAGAATGGGGGAAGAGAGATTACCTAAGAGGTTAATGAGTTCGGCTGTAGAAGGTAAGAGAAGCAGAGGTAGACCTAGGAAACATGATAGTGGGTTCAAACCCGGCCATCGGATTTTTTAAGAGCGTTAAAATCCTTCAGTATGCCTTCCTTTGGAGGGGAAGTAAGGCCGGCGGTCCCATGTCATAGATTAATGGCATGTAAAAGATCCTTCCACAGACTAAGCTTGTGTGGAGCTAAATTTCTAGGTTAGATTTCGCTGGAACGCTCCATCAAAGTTCCAACATTCACCACTAGGCACCATTGACATCTGGTAGTGAAAGTTGGAACTACTTGAAATTCAACGTAACTTGTAGCTCACCCTGTGGGTGTCCGCTGGAAGCAGCTACAGACTCTGGCGAGCCGAACATGTCATCGGACACTCCCGGCACTAAAAGCCATACGATAAATAAAATATGTAAAATGTAACTACGTGTTTGTTATACCGTAATTAAATTATTGATCATGTGAAATCCAAGAAAATTTTCCAATTGTTGTTTACCTTGCTTTCAACTTCTTTTCTAATTACGTTTTGCCAGTTGCTGGGTTCATTACCCACTGGGCCATTCAGATGTCCAAGATGATGACGTCTTCCTGGATAACTTCGTCCATTGTATTCTGAAGCTGCTCAAAATATTCATCTTTCTTTTCATCAATCTTTTCATCATTTGGTGCATATGTGAAAATAATATATTCTTGTACTTTTCTTCAATGTCTATGGTCATGATTCTCTCGTTGACAAATTTTCAGTTCTTGACATATTTCGTTCTGTTTCATTTAACTAGAAGTCCTACTCCAGTTTTAGCTCTTTCCTGTTATGGTATCCGAGAGTACCGGTAGAAGAAGAGAAAGTCCTCTTTTATTGCTCACATCTCAGGCCTTCATCTTTGTTTCTGTGTCAGATAAATACTGGACTTTTGTCATTTGTATTTCCTTCACTACCGGAAGTTCAATTTCTTTACCACTTACATCTCTGATATACCAAGTGCCCGATATATCAAGTGCCCAGATTCATAGTCCTTAGTCCTCTCTGAGGGTTGGAACGGGGTACACTCAGCCTTGTGAGTCAAAACCAGGAAGAGGGGGGGATTCGATTCCCACTTCAGCCCTCTTGGTTTTCCGTAGTATCCACTTCCACTCCAGGCAAATGCCGGGATGGTTCCACGGCCGCCTCCTTCCTAATCCTCGCCTGAATGACAAATATATACACAAAAATATGGCCATCATAATAACACAGGTTATCAGACAAAATTACACATACACACACATCCAAGTATACGGGGCTGAATGACTACGATGTCTAAGCCCTCAAATGAAACAACCTTAGTCTTCGCCAGTACGTCGTCTTGTTCATCAGTCCAGTTTTCTCTCCTTGTTTGCTCTTGGTACGGCCTAGGTGTGATTTCGGAGTAGTAGGCCTACTGATTCTTATAGTCTATAATGTAAGAAGAACGCTGACAGTATCCCCTCGTACGGTGAGGTGGTGAGTGGGGGTAACAGTTTCCATGGCTACAACGCTTCGTATTGTAATGTAGTCACGGACATGGCCTGACCCAATGTCCTTGGGTGGTCACTGTTACTGATATCCCGGGTACCTATTGAAGTATAGGCTATGGTTATTCTTTCACAGGATAGAAGTTTCACAACGGGATAAAAATATACAGTCAGTTTGAGAGACTAGACTTTATATCATTTCAAATGACGCATGCTACAAATGCTACACATGTTAGAAAGGCTCAGGAGGGTTTCTCGCTTCGCTCGAAGCCCCAGGACTCTTTCAACAGATTCAATTACCCATTAACTTAGGCTTCCCGCGCGGGGAAAGGAGAGCGGGAGTTGCACTCTGCTGCATGACGTCACGCACTCGCCGTTTCAGTATCACATAACGCCAGACCCCAGGAGTAAACTCAGACTCAACAGACTCCATTACCCTTTAACTTAGGCGTCCCGCGCGGGGAACGGAGAGCGGGAGGTGCACTCTGCTGCATGACGTCACGCACTCGCCGTCTCCGTATCGTATAAGGCCAGACCCCAGGAGTAAACTCAGATTCGGTGCATATGCACTGAACAACATGATGACGTAACGCATAATGGTAGACCAAAACATAACGATTAAGTCGACAAGATCATTTGAAGTGATAAAATCGGCCCACATGTACTCGTGGATATGTCACAGTGGCAAGGCGGCTTTTACCCACGTGTTGCCTTGACAGCTGTCAGCGTTCCTCTCTTATAATAATACAGAGTGGTGGGAGGGCTGCTCCCTTGTGGCACCCAAGCTTAGCACCGGTATTGTGCCTCAGGCAGTCACTTGCCTTAGTCTCCCTCAGGTGTAAGCCTTTCGCAACACGGGCTTGGGACCGGCTATGACAGAGTTAGGTTTATTTATATAACAAACTGAAACTGAAAATCCGTTCGCCCCATTAGCGGAACTTAGTGTGACGGACGACTTCCGCTGTTGTTGTTGTTTGAGTCTTCAGTCTTTTGACTGGTTTGATGCAGCCCTCCATGTCTCCCTGTCCTGAGCTAATCGTTTCATCTCTACATAGCTACCACACCCTACATCCGAGGCAATCTGTTTAACATATACTAACCTTGGTCTACCCCTACAGTTCTTGTCCTCGACCCTTCCTTCCATAACTAAGCTTGCTATTTCTGGGTGTCTTAGTATGTGTCCTACTAAGCTATCTCTTCTCTTCATTTGCATTCGCCAGAAACATCTCTCCTCTCCCACTCGTCTTAATACCTCTTCGTTTGTAACCCTATCTACCCATCTGATCTTCATCATTCTCCTGTAACACCACATTTCTAACGCTTCAATTCTCCTCTTTTCTGCTGCACCAATAATCCAAGTTTCACTTCCATAGAGTGCGACGCTCCAGACAAAGGTTTTCAAAAATGTCTTCCTAATACCTAAATCTATGTTCGATGTCAACAGATTCCTTTTCTGTAGAAATGCTTTCCTTACCTGAGCCAACCTACTTTTTATCTCCTCTTTCCTTCGTCCATCACTGGTTATTTTGCTTCCAAAGTAACAGAAGTCTCCTACTTCCTTTAGTTTCTCCCCTACCAATTTGATGTCCATAGAGGTTTCTGATTTATTGCGGCTGCATTCCAATATTTTTGTTTTACACTTATTAATTTTCATCATGAATTCTTTCCTCAAGACGGAGTCCATACCATTCAAAAACTCATTCAAATCCTGAGGCGTGTCGGCCAAGATGACGATGTCATTAGCAAATCTCAGAGTTGAAATTATTTCTCCTTGAATCTTCACTCCCACTTTAAATTTCTCTCTAATTTCCTTCATTTCTTGTTCAAAGTAAAGATTGAAAAGTATGGGTGATAAGTTGCAGCCTTGCCTCACATCTTTCTGAATACCAGCTTCTCTCTCATGTCCATCAGCTCGAATGACTGCTGTCTGGTTTCTGTATAGATTGTAGATCACCCTCCTATCCCTGTACTTTGACCCAATCATTTTCAAAATGTCAAGCAATTTAGTCCAATCAACGTTATCAAAAGCCTTTTCTAAGTCTACAAATGCCATGAACGTTCTCTTATCTTTTCTTATTCTACCTTCCAAAATCAGCCTAAGACTTAGTACAGCTTCCCTTGTTCCTACATTTCTCCTGAAACCAAACTGGTCTTCACCCAATTCCGCTTTTATCTGGCTTTCCATCCTCTTGTAAAGTATTCTAGACAGGATCTTTGAAGCATGAGTAATCAAGCTGATTATACGGTAATCCTCACATCTGTCAGCTCCTACTTTTTCGGTATAGGGATGATAACATTCTTCTTGAAATCAGAGGGTACCTCACCTGTCTCATAAATCCTTCCTAATCAACTATAAATTTACATTTTAAGAAAATGTGAATGTAACATATTCGTTTACTTTCATAACAAAGTTAAGAACTTTATTTTTTTCACGTTTAGATTTACATATTTGATCTGATTACTTCTTGTAAAAACTCTCCGAGGGTGTGGGGGCGAACGAGTAAAGCTAGTTTACTTTGGCAATGCTACATTAAATGACGCTGGCCTGTGCCAGTCTGTCTTACTGTGAGTTACCAACAGTATAGATTACAAAGAATTGGCTTTTCACGACAGCAATTATACAAATGATACCGGCCGCGATGGCCGAGGGAGCTAACGAGCTACCTCACTGGAGAGCGTGAGTTCGAATCCCACCTCGGCCGTCCTGAAAATGGTTTTCGTTGTTACACATTTTCATCACCAGGCAAATGCCGGGACGGTTTCTTTCAATAGGTCCACGGCCGATTTCCTTCCAAAATCTCTTCACTGACCCGTCCTGAAAATAAAACAAATGATCATTGGCTTCATTAATAAAGTTATTAATTATACAAATGAAGACTTTAAACTATTGAGTCGTGTAATACAAAGTTAAGACTTCCTTACAATGCGCAGTCTGCTCTCGGACGTCTGTAGTCAGCAGTTGGTAGCATTGGCGACATTTTCAAGTATTAGACTACCTGGTGTAGTCGTGTAGACCTTCACTCAAACCAAGTTTGGTTTCGATAGCTACAGTCTTTTAGAAATTGACAGACAATCACACACATGTGCCTGGGTGACAATTTTCTTTTACCCCCAAAGGTGTTGGTCTCGCCTATTAATGTGACGTGGCTTGATCCCGTTCCACAAGAGTAAGGTACTGATATTGTTCAGGAAATGACGCTAGTTGTTCAACTGAGGTACGCCAGTGTAAAATGAATCATGCCTCTGATTTATGCTGGAAGGATACTGAGTCATCGATTCCAGCAACGCTATCTCAATTGTTCAGGGGAACACGGAATTACACTTTCTTCCCATTACCTGCCAATAATAAGTCAGGTATTACGAAGTATTCTAGTCGCTTGCCAAGTTAAATAAGGTCCAACTCCTTTTGCAATTTGTGATATACTGTATATTGGTGAAAAATGAATCATAAGATGAAGTTTACATGTCTTGCAAAATGAGACAGCTATTTTTTCTTTCTTTTTGATGTGTAACATCTTTCCGCTCGGTTGCTGGATAGTTTTGTGGGAGTGATTTTGAAAATTGGGGACGGAAGTGAATCGGGCGGAAGTGGATCGAACGGAAGTGGATAGGACGGAAGTGAAGACGCACTGCCAGAAAAATGGGACTGAAGTGAATCGGGCGGAAGTGGATCGGACGGAAGTAAAGACGCACTGCCAGCTGGACGTACAATTGAAAATGTGTGTATTGGAAAAAAGGTAGTGTGTGCTCTGTAGCGCGAGAATGTTATGGCAATACAGTAGGCAGTGCATTTAGCAGGCACTGGTTTGACGAACACAGTGGCAAATGTTTCACCGACTTTCATTTGTCATTGAGCAGTTTATGAAGCTTCACGTTCAAGGTTGAATATCACATGGGGTAGGACAAAGACGACAAATGACATTTAGGTAAGCGGCATTATTGTCAAGCTGTGGGTGAGTAGTCAAATATTAAATGCATAACAGAATGCTGTTATATGAGTGGAATAAAAGCTGTATTTTCATCATATGTGAGACTAGGTCATTTCATGATTGTAGGAAGCCATGTTTTGATTGTTTACGACGAACTGTATGAGAGCCTTGAGAATAATGAATGTTATAGTTACTGAGGAATGTGCTCACAGTATTTGAGAGTACTGTCGACGTTGTGTGTCACTTTGTTATTATGAATTATTAATGTAAAAGGAAGGAAGCTTGTAGTTTTGCGTGTCCGTTAATCTCACGATCATGATCCACGGTACCTCCCTTTTACGTGGAATGCGAACCACAGGACATGGCATTTCAATTCGAAAATCTCACATGTATTGACCGGGAATCAAACCCGGTCTACCTTGGTGAGAGACTAACAACTTGACCGCTGCGCCAAAAATGTGACAGTAGCATATCTCCAATTCAATCTATACATTCATCATAGTACCAGTATAAAAATGGAGAGTAAATTAACATTTTAAGAATGTCCAGGTTGTGTAGTATACGAGTAGGATAACATGTCAGATGTTACACATCATATGCGACTACTGTAAGGCTCGTATCTTTTTTTTTTTATTACTGTTGTTCCATTAGGCAATTGCGACACCCTGATCATCACGCCTGGAGTAGAAGTGGGGAAACCAGGGAAAACAACTTGTAAGATTAAAACTCAGCAAACTCTTGGGCGGGGACCCAAGAGCCCGCTGATGAGCCAGCTTGGTGTCCAAGGTGAAACTCCACTCAAGACACGGCACAAACCTAGAAAAATTGCTGAGTTTTAATTCACTGGCCGTGAAAGGCTATCATCAACTTGTAAGATGTTGAGGTGGGAATTGAATCAGCCTTATCTCTTCTCAGTTGTCTCTCTAGGTTGAATGAGCCTCATTCGAGTCATCAGATCAGCATTACCTTTCCTCGCAGAGCCAGGAATCGAACACGGAGAATAACAGTTGCAATACGTATCCCTAGACCTTCGAAGGTATAAAGGTACAACAAACAAAAGAACCCTCGGCTACTTCGGTTCGCGCAGCTCACATCGGCTCGTCCCGATCTCCCCCCGACAATCTCTACTTAGTATAAAACTAAGTCCCCCATTCTTGGATGTCACTGGTAATCTCGAGAACCACTTTATGGATTTTGATGCGGTTTTCACCATTCTGTAAAGGATATATCGAGGAAAGTTTCTGTAGAAAATAATTTATTTATGATCAAAGGAAGCCAAGCAGTAACGATTTCAGTGAAAAGGTCGGAAAAAAAAACTTGGCGTCCGTGCGATTCTTAAGCTTACGCTGGGCAAACCGTTAAAAATATCAACATACTATGAGCGTAATAAATGTTCAGCATGAAAAGTTCTACACAAAAGTCCGCGAGAGCATATCTCTATCTTCAATACATCGCCCACTATAAGTGTTTTTAGACTGGATGGAAGTGGTCTTTGTGTTTCATGCACCTCGCCATTCTTAAATTACGTCTGACAAGAATCCGTTGCACATGCTATCTCCATGATAATATAATTAATAGCCCAGTCAGTGATTTTAACCCATCATGCCGAGACGTAAAACGGATATAAAGTAGGCCGTAGTTCATTGACATAAAAAAGTGCTTATCACGTAAAGCATTCGTAACTGTTCCCGGGCGAAGCCGGGGTTGGTTGCTAGTACGGGATAAAGGAGTGCACGGCTGGCTGTCAATCGCCGTCACATACCGTATCGTAAGTACCTTCAGCCAGCTGTTCGATTGAGGTCATTCCTTCATTAATGCTGCAAACGCAATGCAATTAAAAGAACGAGAGTAAATGTAAAGTGACCGAAAGTATTGTTACGTGCCACCCCCCTAGTGGCACTTTTGTTAACTGGATTACGGTGGGTAGAAGCACAACACAGATTGTTCCTTTAAATAAATAATTAACTTTATTGCGGCCAGAAAGATACACCACTCAACAGCAAACACAAGCAATTAGAACCTTACTCCAGTTTCCTCAAGTCTCTTCCTTAAGGAGCGCTCTTGCCCCTTTCACTTGTCAACAAACCACAGAAGTTAATCCGTCCTAATGAGTCTGGTGCCCTTGACAGAAATTACCTGCACCTCTCCCTTATGTACACAAACTACTGTTACTTACGATAACCTGCTACACGCTGCTTCGCTGCCACGAGCTGGGAAACAATGTCACTGGATTTCGTAACTCGCTCGGCACTCCGCCACAATACCTCCGTCGCTCAGTGAAATCACACTCGCTCAAAACACAGGCAGTCCCCTGTATGTTTCTCACTCCCTCGCTGTCAAGAGAATCGGCTTCACTGGGGGTTTCGCAAGTCACCACACTTCTGTCGCTCAGGATAAACGCTCGCACTAGCTCGTAAAACACAACAACACACTGCTTGACCGGTCGCTCTTATATAGCAGGCCGGTGACTCAATAAATGATTCTAGACCCATCCAGGGTTCACGGCTTCTCGAGGTTTCCTTCACTGGCTGAGTCACGAATATTCTGGACCATCCCTTTGTCCTAGTAGTCCTGTTGCATAAGGCGCACGCAATACACTGAGGCAGAGCACAGCCCAGCCCGGGGGCAGTTGTGACTCATGCGGCGAGCGATGAAACAAACTCACAGCCGTAACAGTATTAAGCACGGAGTTAAATGAAAATACAGTATTTATGATTTCCTAGTTGTAAACTATGTTTTAAAGAAATATACTGTTCCTATAAGCATACACACACAGAGGCTATAATATCAACAACATGAAATAATGCATCAGGTGTTGAAAACTGCAGACGACCCTTGGCCATAGACGTTTTCCCTTCCGCTATTACACGCTTCACGAATGACTTTGAAACACCCGTTGCTTTACTTGTTGAAGCCACAACATTATAATTGAGTTTATGAACGGTTTTCTGTTCTCGTAGGTGAGCAGTTAAGTTATAGACTA
Organism: Meconema thalassinum; assembly: GCA_946902985.2. NCBI lineage: Eukaryota > Metazoa > Arthropoda > Insecta > Orthoptera > Tettigoniidae > Meconema > Meconema thalassinum. Next base: position 88,515,563 of record OX336393.1, read on the forward strand.
TTTCTCTACCTTGTCCCCTTAATGGTCGTCCAGATTTGCTACCATACTTCGAAGTAGAAGCCATAACGAAACTCAAATGATACTATTACTAGAATAGCATGGTACATAGCACTATATACATAAACACATTTACAAACAAAGTACACGCTATACGACAAGGGATTATAGGACTACAATAAAGAAAACGTATATAAAACTGAGAAAATAATAAGAGAGCGAAAATGGATTGGCCACGATGCTCTTGTCAGCGATTCTCCGCAGTGTGCTCGGTACGGCGGCCAGACAGCATGTGACCCCCTCCACCGCTCCTCTGTGACGTCGCACATCAACTCAGAGTGAATGCGCGGGGAAGTGAGCTTTGCGCAGGTTCTTTTGATCGTTGCCACCTTAGATTTATCAATTTTTGTTCCGGTGCTCTCCATTGTCCTTGTTTTTCTGGCCTATCTGGTTTATCGATAAGTCAGACCCGTAGAGTGGAGTGTATAAGCCCCAAGTTAGGTTAGTTTTTGTATGCAAGGCCTCATTAACATTAACATTATTTACACCTCTCGTAGGAATTCCCAAGAGTTGCAACCATACTAATCTTGTTCGTAATCTGAACACAGCATACGTATTTAGAATTCCACAACATTGTTATTGTGTTTACAATCTGGACTGTCCGCAATTAGGACACAACCAATGCCGTGACATTCTAATAGGCCACGGTTGCTTCCTTCCACTTCATTGCCCAGCTTCATTCAGGTCATATCTCAGAAAGGGTATCCAATCTCACTGCACCTCACCCCCGACCCCGTTGAAACGGGAATAGTGTGCCCATATGTATAAAGTTCAAAAATACACTAAGAATGAAACTTAACCTTCCCAACTTGAGTTTATTGACGTAATATCTTGTACCTTGATAAAAGCGGATCTGCAGGCTGTGAGTTAACACCTGTGTGAAGGGCCATTTCCACGTGTCATTAAACCTGCGCGATATTAAGCGTTAATACGAGAGAAACGGTGACATTCGCAGGTCAGTATTAATGGACCGTGGACCAAGAGAAAGCCGTTGCAGATAATCAAGAGCATTTGCCTTGAAGATCAGCTCCAAGTGAGAGCTAGCGAAACGTGTGGCGAGAGAAGTTCATTTCACACACGAACTATTGGCCGGGGAAGGATTCAGGAGAGGATAACTTTGCAGTCCAAAAAGTGGTATATTGGCTTTCTCAGCCAGTGAATAAAAAGCTTCTAGGTTTGTGCCGTGTCTTGACAAGACACGAATTGCTGAGTTCGTACAGTCCAACTGTGATAACATATAATATCCTCGGTATGTAGGTGCGGTACAGAGTATCGCGGCTCACCTTGATGGGATCAACACAAAAGTTGGATTAACATTTTCTTGGACCTTCTCACACTCGACCGGTAGTTCACTGGTTTCCCCACGCAGACAAGAGAATAAGACCAGGAGCTGGTGATCCAAAGATGAGCAAACAGTAGGCCTATTATTTAAACTAATTATTAATCTCATGTAATTTATTTCAGGATTAGGGCATAACCCATCTCTTTTGGGTACATTCGTGTTGACCGACTGAAAAGCACTAAACTCTTGTTAAACTAAAGTTTTATAGAAAAAATTCATTTACATACAGTCATACGTTATAGGTTCAAATTTAAAAGTTATTATCAAGTTCTGTTTTCCGTTTGTCAAGATATGACATACAGATTTTTTCGGTTGTTTGTTCCAACCACTGAAAACATTTCGTGCCCATAGAGCACTTGGTCGTGACGGAGCCTGTAACGATAACCTTAGGATTCGAGATTTGATTATCGAAACGCACATCCCTGAAATACATTGCGCAACGATGTCAGTCTTTGTTACTTCAATATACATACATACAATAATACAATACAAATGTTGGCACTCAATATATCTTGTTAGCTATTATTTGATTGCCATATACACCTGCATATAAATCTTACAGAGCCAACATCTTACCACTTCAAATAGCATCCATATCGAGAAGAAATTAGCGAAAGAAATTGAGCCGAAGCCAAGCCAGAACCGGCTCTATCAACGGTACGACACGTGCATGTCCACGGGGTGGTAAAAATGAACAGCACTATCATAAATAACACAAACATAAGCCTAAAAGCAAAATGAAACCAAAATCAATAGCCATGGTGAAAACTGTCAGTAGAATTTGTAAACCGGGTGGAAACAAATTACGAAACGATCAAATAAATAAAAAGAAACAAAATCAGAATTAAAACACATCACAAGAAAATAAAAATAAGAAAGTTAACCATCCGCATATTGTTCCAAGTAAAGTGACAAAAACCGGCGCATGGATTCAAATACATTTAAATTTAAGAACAAGTAGTTCCGTGAAGGACTATAGCCTACAGCCTATTTTCATATATCCTACTCATATTCATTGCGTCTATCAACATACAAAATTTCAGTTAGATTGTTGTGATAGATTCGTAGATATTGAGAACCGTCTAAATATTCCAGATGGTCGCCAGGTTGGATTTTTATTTATGTACTATTACATGAAGATTCTCGTGTACGTGTGGTATTCAGACTTCAATCGCATGATTAGGACACAAGAAGTAAAAACGAGATTTTAAAATTTCGCACAGATGCCATCTTGTGGTTATGTAAACAACTGAACTAAATTAAATGTCAGTGCATTACAATATGTATAATCATTTACTTACCACATTTCACTGCGCTCAGATGGTTAAATCACGAGAAAAGTCTATTAAAATGTTTCAACTTCGCTTGGCCGCCATGTTCGTTTTGTACTTTACAAATTTTTGAAAGTTACATAGATAAACTTGTAGCAGTGACCTTTCTGTCTGTTAGGTAGTCAGCCCGAAGGCTGGTTGGATCCTCAAATAGTACCGCCATTAGGTTATGTGGGTAGATACCCACAAAAAACCCACGCAGCACTATATTGAGGCGTACTAGGCAAGATGAGGAGTGAGGTAGTTTGCCATAGCTTTCCTCACTGAGTCAGAACAGCGGTACTAACCCTATGAGTAGCACCTTTCACAGCATCCACAGGCACTGACTGTGCCCTGAATGGCATTACTAAACACCACCCATACCTCAGTAGCTTCCATATAATCACAGCCATGAGTGAGACTGAGACATCGGTGTAAAGCCACATTTTACTCTAGCCTGTGCCAACAGACAAATGCAAATTTACTGCATTCGTCAAGAGATGGCAAACAGGCCTCACCGTACAAAATTTCAGGGTGATATCATAAATAGTTTCGGAGATATTGAATGCCAGTGAAATATTTCGCACAGCCGCCATTTTGAGGTTATGTAAACAATTGAACGAAGTTAGATGTCGATGCATTACAATGTGTATAAACATATAATGTACCAAGTTGTATTGCGTATGGTTAAATCGCGAGAAACTTTTAGTTAAAAGTCGCAACTCCGCTGGGCCGCCATGTTGGTTTTGTAGTTACCAGGTTTTTAAAAGTCTCATAAAGTGAACTTCTAGTAGTTCCTTTTATCACCGTACAAAATTTCAGGGTGATATCGGTAATAGTTTCGGAGATACTGAATGTTGGTGAAATATTTTGCACAGCCGCCATGTTGCATTGGTGAGACACAATAAAATTTGAAGGTCGGGGTCGGCCAGAATGGTGCTATGATCTTACCGAGTTTCATTGAAATCGCTCCATCTGTTTAGAATTTATTAGGGGGACACACACTCCACACACACACACGCACACACACAGACTATTTTTTCATAAAATGAAAATAGGCTAAAAATGATCAAAATTCAATAATATAGGCCTAATACCTCCAAAACACCAACAACCAAGGATAAGGAGCAACTTGTACCGGTGCCTGGCTCAACCTGTCATTGGCTGCGATAAAATGCAGATTTGTTACCCATTGCCAAGGGTTCATAGACGCGTTTAATTTTCCTTGCACAAGTTACAATACCATTCTGGAATATGGTCACATGTCGATAGACATTGTTCCAAAAACTACATCTGCCATATCGATGATTTTCTGCAGAATTGCCGTATCGCTACAGAGACACTGGTACAAACAACAGCCGCGGGGGAGATACAATGATATTAAGACAAAAGAAGAAAGCATGGCTGGAGTTTATTGCACAGATGCGATGACCGACAGAAACCAAGAACTACGTCACACCATCGCTAAAGGCAATTTTGATTTCAATTCCCAACAAAGCAAATTGACCAGTTTTGAATCATATTGTTACATGTTAGCCATAGTAGCACGCTCATTAATTAGATTACAGTGGGTAAAAGCACAACGCATTGGTCCTTTTAAAGAAATAGTAGTTTTATTGCAGATCTAACAAGTTACAGTTCACCACACAATAAACAGATACAAGCAATTATAATAGTATCTCACTCTAGGTCCCCTCTTGTTTGGAACACTTCCCTTTCACTCAGTCATGCAGTTAATCCTACCGTAATGAGGTCCGTGTCCTCGGCCAGAAATACCACAACTCTTCCTCTTCTCAATAAGCCACAGTCTGACACTTACTTGTTCTACCTGCACACTATCTCGCCGTCTGCTGGCTAGGAAAACAGTTCACTGGGTTTCGCAATCCTCACAGCACGTCACTGCAATAATCTTCTGTTGCACAGTGGAACACACTCATTCGCTCAGAAAACACAGTCCTCAAAAACTCGCTCCCCTCGCTGGCCAGGTCGCTTAAATAGCGGGGCTGGTGACACAATGGATGTTTCCAGAGCAGGAGAGCTCACGGCTCCTCCCGAGAGTTCCATCACCAGGTAGGCCGGGGATATTCCAGACCATGTCTTTGTTCTCGCTGCGCAAGTAGCCGGCCGACAGAGCCCAGAGGTAGCCTCTGGCGGCTGTGAGTCATACGAGAGGGAATGAAGTTACCCCGCTCTCGTAACAATATTGTAATTTAATATTTAATGAATATTATTTGATATATGAATCGCAGCCAATGGCCATAAGGTGGGCATTTTTTTGACTGAACGCCCGAGGGCTCCCAACAAGTTCAATTTCAAGCAGTTCCAACTTTGGCTACCTGTCACTAACACTAGTGGTGAACGTTGGAGAGAGTTTCTAACTAGCCAATTATAACCTACAAATTTTACTACACACTACCAATATTGTAGTGGTAGGTTCTTTTACATGCCATACATCTATGACATGGGCCCTCCGGCTTTACTTCCCCTCCGAAGGAAGGCATACTGAAGGATTTTGACACTCTTAAAAATATCCAACGACTTCGGCCGGGTTTGAACCCGCCATCTTGGGCTACGGACTATGCCACCGAAGCCACTTAATGAATATTAGGGAATCAATACGCATTACATTTGTGTCCGCCTCATTGCGTAGTGGATAGCATTCTTAGCTGTTGCCGTGGAGGTCCAGGTTCGATTCCCAGCTCTGCCAAGAAATGAAGTCCTAATCTGAGGGCATAACGGGGTACACTCAGCCTAGTGAGGCAAAACTGAGGAGAGTTGGGTTTGATTCTCACTTCAACTGTCCTATAAGTGGTTTCCCACTTCTACTCCAGGCAAATGTCGGGATAGTTTCTAAATTGAGGATTCAGCCACGTCCTACTCTAATCCTAGTGCCAATTACGCACACTTCTACAGCCATCAGAATGTCACAGGTTATCAGACAGATTCCACACACACATCCAAGTACAGGGGCCTAAATGACAACGATGTCGCAAAGCCCCTAAAATGCATCAACAACAACAACAACGAGCCTCTAGTTAGTTAGTTAGTTAGTTAGTTAGTTAGTTATGGGAGTTTTAAGGTGCGGAACAGCGAGGTCATCTGCTCCTCGACACGGATTAAATTATACAAATTTAGAATAAATTCAATTTAGAGGTGCAAGCCTAAATATGAAATGGTCTAAACATATTAAAACAAAAAATAAATAAAGCTAACTTAATTATAATTATAACCAAAACTTAGGGAATCACAAAAATTCATAACTCAAAAAGAAAACAAGTCCTTGAGTAAACGTACACTTGAAGATTTCGATTTCAACGAGACTCTACATGTCGCACCCCTAGAATAATAAGGCCATAACTCAAAAAAATTACGAGCCTTACAGTAGTCGCATATGGTATGTAACATCTGACATAGAAGAAACCTCACGTGAAATTGTTGATACACCGGTATTTTATACTATTATTGGCACAAATATTAATCTATTGTAAAAGGGAGTGTTTTACAGATATTGTAGTTTATAATCCGGAACTCATTTTATTAGATGATTTGTAGCTTCCACCAGCACTAGCCTAAATAAAGAATACGATATGGATCAACTAGATTAATAGACGCAACACCGCTCTTAACCTTAAATTCCTTATAAACAGGTCCTCTTGATTCACAGACCAACACGTAATTTCATATGGATTCTGTTAATGAGTCATATTGATATGATAAATATCGTTTAAAATGATAATCTGGTAGCAAAAATTTTTACCCCGTCCGGGATTCAAACCCGAGATCTCTAGATTCACAGTCATATGCGCTAACCTCACGGCTATTTCGACTACGCAATTATTGTGCACAAGATGGTGACTTTATTTCCACGTTCCAATAATACTGCATTACGGAATTAAGTTTCATTTATATTTTGCTAGTCGCCTCCGTAGCGTAGCGGTCAGCGTGGTTAGCTGCCGCCCCGGAGGTCCTGGGTTCGATTCCCGGCTCTGCTACGAAATTTGAAAAGTGGTATGTGGACTGGAACGGGGTCTACTCAGCCTCGGGTGGTCCAAATGAGTAGAGGAGGTTTGATTTCCACCTCAGCCATCCTCGAAGTGGTTTTCCGTGGTTTCCCACTTCGTCTTCGGGCAAATGCCGGGATGGTACCTACTGTAAGGCCACTGCCGCCTCCTGCCCTCTTCCTCGCCTATCCATCCCAATCTTCCTTCCCTTCCCATCCCTCATGAGGCCCCTGTTCGCTTTGCAGGTGAGGCCGCCTGGGCGAAGTGCTGATCACACCTCCCCAGTTGTATCCAACCCGACCAGATGTTCCAGGCTCCAGGACACTGCCCATAGAGGCGGTAGTGGTGCGTTCCCTCGCTGAGTCCGTGGGAACCACCAACCTAGAGGGTAAATTGACTAAATAAAAAAATAAAAATATTATATTTTGCTTGTTTCGATAATGTTCCTGCGTGAAATTGAGTTTAAATGCCTTATGAATAGGCCCTCTTGTGAGTAAAGAGAATGTATTCAGTAATAGTTCATGAAGGCTTGCTCAATTCTCATATAACCACAACGATTACTGTATATTATATTGATGACTGCATTACCGTTATGTGGGTTAATATTTGAATAGCCACTGTGCAGAAACATAATACCGACTACTTACAATGTTTGATATTAAGGCATTTTACCAATTTAATACTGATACGAAGACTTCGAACATGTACCATGTGCTTTGTATCAATCACTTGACACCAGATTTCGCATGAGCGTTTGCCGTTCAGTATGTCATATACATTCCACATGGCCGAGAGTACGTCATGGTATCAATTTCCGACACCGCGCGCTCATTGTTTCTCTTACCACTGCCAGCTGGTGCCACCTCGATCGTTCCGATCCACTTCCGTCCCATTTTTCAAAACCACTCCCACAAAAATATCCAGCAACCGAGTGGAAAGATGTCAGACATCACACCTTTTAAAATATAAATGTAAAGTATTTCAAAGAATTCTGTAGACAAGTTGGCATGACCTTCACTGTGAATGAAGTAGGTGAAAAAGGCACTATGGATGGACATAAAGGTAATTGAAATTCGCAAATGTGAACCATTCATTATTTTCTACAAGACAGAGTAACTTGTAAGTTAAAAAACAATTTAAAATGATAGACACAGGGAAATTTTGTCAGTTTGGACCCCCAAATGTCTGGTACAAGCTTACTTACCTCCTCAGGCTAGAATTCATCATCCTTTTCTCCTTGGTTTGAAACCACAGAACTTGGATAACGCACATTCAGCAGCTATTTGTGAGAGTGAATGTGACGTTGATTAGGTGAAAGATGACTGTTTGTGACATTCTACCAGATATATCACATTCTTTTAGAGAGAAAGTGGAACATATCGAAAAATCAAAGCCTTGAGTTGAAACCCAGATTTTATATTGCAGATTGAACTTTAAAATTGCTCTGCTGAAATATTGCTGTTTTTGAGTTACGACCTTATTATTCTAGGTGTGCGATGTGATTAATATGAATTAAATTGATTTTAATGATTCCATCTTTGACATTTTGATGAAACATTATTGTGATTGTTGGGGATCGTGTGTTCTGTGCCGAGGTGAGTGCACGGAGGATGTGTGTCGCTCCACTTGCTACGTCTCGCTCTACATGGCGGCGACACGGTGACAGCTCTTGTACAGTTTGAGCATCATCAGTAGTGTTATGCCCTCAGGGTTCAAATAACATACTATCTTAGTATTTTCCTGGAGAGGCAAGAGGGTAGTTGGGACAAATCATCATCGTTTCTTCCCCCCAGCGACTCACATCTAATTAGACGTGGGCTGGCGACCACGGGACCCCAGCTTAGTCCGGCATTGCTTCCACTTAACTTGTGCTGGGCTCCTCTCCGTCTTCTTTCATGTCGACCTCTCTTGGTCAACTCTTATTCTTTTCCAACCCCGACGGTATTAGGGTATCCGAGGCCTAGGGAGTCTCTTCCTTTCCCGCCTTAATTGTCCTTTCTCTCACCTTTCCTGATCCCTCATTCTTCTAGAGATCAGCCTTCCTTTTCTTTTCATTATATTTCCTTTTCTCTTTAAGATTCCCGCACTGTTTTGTGAATTGGCTCACCGTGTATCTAAATTCTATTTGGTAAATATTTTGACTGTATACATTTTGTAGGAATTTTCAATCTAAAATGCATTTTGCGAGTATTTTCAACCACAATTGCATTTTGTAAGGATTGCCAATCTAAATTGCTTTTTAGTAAGTCTTTGAATGCGGCATCGGCATTTTTGTGAGTATTTTCAATTTTAATTGCATTTTGTAAGTATTTTGAATTTCAATTGCATTTTGTGAGTATTTCGAATCTACATTGCGTTTTGTAAGTATTTTGAACCTCAGCTACATTTGTGCGTATTTTTCAATCTATTCCTTTTGTGAGTATTTTCCTTGTAAATTACCTTTTGTAAATATTTCCCTTCTACATTTTGTGAGTCATTTCAATCTGAGATCCATTTTGTAAGTATTTTCAGTCCAGCTTAATTTTCGTTATGGCTTCCATTTCATTGTCATTTTCACTATCACCCAGACCATTAGGGGCCGATAACCTAGATGTTAGGCCCCTTAAAACAACAATTAGCATCATCATCATCATCGTTTCTACTTTGATTGCCTAGCCCTCTCTTACCGCGAACAACTAGGGACAGACGTCATCATGCAAATGTACACCCTGTTTCTCTTTTTCAAAATCCCATGGACAAAATGCTGATCCAAAACCCTGTAAACTAAGAGTGATCAAAAGAACTACTCCAGTGTGGCGGAGCTCCTTCCGGTCACGGAGGGAGTCCGTCATTTTGTTCATATTAAGGATACATCCACCCACTCGTACCTGATGAGAAGGCAACACCCCTGACTTTGTACTGTACCTGTGGAGCTGTATTCACCGTGGTCCATATTTTAACCACGTGTGTCGATCTTGCTGGTCTACGAAGGAACCTTGGTCTACAGAATACACCTACTTTTATATTATCCGATGACATGGAGGCTGCTGATCGTGTCATTCGCTTTATAGGAGAGAGTGGGCCAGGGGCAACCAATCTAAATGCGACTCAATGAACTTGTTCTTAAAAGAAAAAGTAGGTTTTCAAATTTTTGTATTCCGTATTTTTTGTTTGTTATTATAATAATCAGTTTTATATTATTTTTTTCGATTTTTAATTAATATTTTAATTAGGAAACAGAGCATCTAATCCGATATTTGCAAAATATTGCACAACAGATAGGTTTTAGAATGTCTTTCGAAAAAAACTGAAATCATGTTGATTGATCCACCACTCGAAAATATAATTAATATTGATTAACATGAACTCAAAATTGTTCATAAATTTAAATATTTAGGTGAAATTATCACCTATAATCTAAAAGAAGAACCAACCTGGCAGAATAAAATAAATAAATTTAATAAAACCAATTATATAACCAAAATGCTTACAACAACAAAAACAACTTCGGCTATCGATTGTAACAAAATTAAGACATTATAAAGCAGTTACACAGTCAGAGGTGACTTATGCTAGTGAAACTATTTCCAAAACTACTAATACAGCTGAAATAGATAAAATACTTAAATTAGGATGAAGACAAGAGTTTAGTGCTTTTCAGTCGGTCAACACGAATGTACCCAAAAGAGATGGGTTATGCCCTAATCCTGAAATAAATTACATGAGATTAATAAAACACTAGGATGACCAGTTTCGATCGTCAAGCGATCATCATCAGATCCAATACACTTAGGCTATAAAATCTATGTTTGAAATACAGGTGAAAATATTTACAATATGTACAATTATTTAGTTGCAGTGTTGGTACTGCAACTGTCAGTGTATGCTAAATGCAGTATATATGTTAGGTGAAATGCTAAATGGTGATGGCTATCCGGAGATTGTACTTTAGAGAGATTATATGGTTGTAAACTATGGTTAAACTATAAAATTTTAGGCTAACTACTTATCTGATTGTCTTCCGTACTACAGCTATTCGCAGTTTCCGTGCTCACTTGAACTCGCTGTGCGGTCGACTGCGGTGGTTATCTTAACGACTGGTTTTTCCCTGCCTTCCCCCCCTGTCCCTACGTGCTGTGGGGAGTGATCGCGATGTGTTTATGTGAGGTGTTGCCAACCTAGATAAGATGTATGTTATTGAATGAGGTGGATCTACAACTATTAAAGACCGTGGATTAGTCCTCGCCACGCGTGGAGCATAACCCATTCGAACTAAGCGTTGACGGTCTTATGAGGACGTCCCGGCACCTTTAATACTGCCTCTAATATGGGCCTTGGTTTATTGCAGAAGAAAAGTACATCGTACACCTGATCCAGATAACATTTACCTATTAAAAACCCCCTAATTCCCCCCCCCTTTTTTATCTAGCTTGGCTGTGTCGCTAAATTGTGTTTTGTTTCCGACAGGGTGTGTTTTTTAGTAGCGTGAAGAGGGGTGAGCTCTCCATGAACGTGTGTTCATTTAGATTGTTGGGATTGTTTCGTTTGGCTAGGTGTATCTCGATTGCTTCCTTTATGTCAAGAGCTCTGCCTTTCGATTCGTGATGGATTATTTTAAGGTCCGACTCTAAGTTGGTAAAGCTATGCCCTGCGTCACACATATGTTCGCACACGGCTGAATGTGTTCCGTATCTTATCGCATTTCTATGTTCATTATAACGTGTGTCTACTCGCCTTCCACTCTGCACAGGGCTTTAAACATACCCATGTCAAAAGACAACTATAATAAGGAAATAAGAACTATTATGCAAATAGCAAAGGAAAACAACTTCTCGCCAAGCAAAATAAATCAAATTATAGCCAAACATAAAAATAAAGATAAAACGATTCCCAAACCGGACAGTAATGAGAAAAAATTTGCGCGTTTCAACTATGTGAATGCGAATACATATAAAATCACTAACCTATTCAAAAAGCAAGGCATAAAGATAGCTTTCACGACGAAAAACACAACCGCTAGGCACCTCCTAAATAGTAATCTAAATAAACGTGTCCCGTATTCAAGGTCAGGGGTATATTCTATAACGTGCCAAGACACCGATTGTCAAGCTAATTACATCGGGCAGAGTGGAAGGCGAGTAGACACACGTTATAATGAACATAGAAATGCGATAAGATACGGAACACATTCAGCCGTGTGCGAACATATGTGTGACGCAGGGCATAGCTTTACCAACTTAGAGTCGGACCTTAAAATAATCCATCACGAATCGAAAGGCAGAGCTCTTGACATAAAGGAAGCAATCGAGATACACCTAGCCAAACGAAACAATCCCAACAATCTAAATGAACACACGTTCATGGAGAGCTCACCCCTCTTCACGCTACTAAAAAACACACCCTGTCGGAAACAAAACACAATTTAGCGACACAGCCAAGCTAGATAAAAAAGGGGGGGAATTAGGGGGTTTTTAATAGGTAAATGTTATCTGGATCAGGTGTACGATGTACTTTTCTTCTGCAATAAACCAAGGCCCATATTAGAGGCAGTATTAAAGGTGCCGGGACGTCCTCATAAGACCGACAACGCTTAGTTCGAATGGGTTATGCTCCACGCGTGGCGAGGACTAATCCACGGTCTTTAATAATTGTAGATCCACCTCATTCAATAACATACATCTTATCTAGGTTGGCAACACCTCACATAAACACATCGCGATCACTCCCCACAGCACGTAGGGACAGGGGGGGAAGGCAGGGAAAAACCAGTCGTTAAGATAACCACCGCAGTCGACCGCACAGCGAGTTCAAGTGAGCACGGAAACTGCGAATAGCTGTAGTACGGAAGACAATCAGATAAGTAGTTAGCCTAAAATTTTATAGTTTAACCATAGTTTACAACCATATAATCTCTCTAAAGTACAATCTCCGGATAGCCATCACCATTTAGCATTTCACCTAACATATATACTGCATTTAGCATACACTGACAGTTGCAGTACCAACACTGCAACTAAATAATTGTACATATTGTAAATATTTTCACCTGTATTTCAAACATAGATTTTATAGCCTAAGTGTATTGGATCTGATGATGATCGCTTGACGATCGAAACTGGTCATCCAAGTGTTTTATTAATCTCATGTAATTTATTTCAGGATTAGGGCATAACCCATCTCTTTTGGGTACATTCGTGTTGACCGACTGAAAAGCACTAAACTCTTGTTTACTAAGGCAACACTGAAAATATGGCTTCAAACACCACAATGTTAGGATGAAGAATAATTATGACATGCATAAATAAGCAATATTAAGTGAATGGTCATTGGAGAATGTGGCATTAAATAATAGTTTATTAGGAAATTGAACCCGTGAAAAATGAAAATCCACAGCCTGTTTCCAGTCTCCGACCGGGTCAGGAATGGAATGAATAAAGCCCCGATCTAGCGGCGAGGATATGAACTGTGCCGGCTGCCGAGGCCTGACGCACTCCTCTGGGGCAATGATTAAATGAATGACAGATGAAATGAAATGATAGTGGAGAGTGTTTCTGGAATGAAATTTTGACAGGGAAAACCGGAGTACCCGGAGAAAAATCTGTCTGCCTCCGTTTTTTCCAGCACAGATCTCACATGGAGTGACCGGGATTTGAACCACGGACCCAGTGGTGAGAGGCCGGCGTGCTGCCGTCCAAGCCACGGAGGCTTAAATTATTGAATACAATCACAAAGAAACGGATCTCATGTTTTGGAAATCTTCTTCGAACACCGGAAACTAGAATTAGTAGAAAAGTTATGGAATATGATTAAATGGATCGCATACATTCAGGATGATATTAAGGAACTTCAAATAACACTCGATGACCTGAAGAATAAAACTGACAGAATCAACATTTCACAAGACTCACAAATTAGACTGACAACCAAAATTAGTAAAAGAGCTAACGGAAGGGTGATCTCTGCTGCAGACAACAAGTGAACATAAAAACCTATTGGCAAAATAGAAGAACTAAATTGGCTAATTGATTGCTGTCGTCCAATGTTGGTCATAGAATATAAAATAAATTAGGCTGGTTTTGTATGTAACTTAGGTGTCCACCTAATTATTCAGCGTATTAGGAAGGAGGCAGCCGTGGTCTTAAATTAGGAATCATCCCAGCATTTTGCATGGAATGGATAGCTGAGGTGGAAAACGATCCCACCTCTCCTCTTGGCAGATCCGGTAATCGAACCAAGACCTCAGGAGTGATAGCTAATAATACTAGTCACTACACAATGAGGTAGTCTTTTGAAGACGCAGTGTCAACTCGAGGTAGAAGATATTCTAATAACTTACGCAAACGCAACGCAACTTTCATAAAACAAGTGTTCAGAAATATGGAAGTGGAAGTTGCCTAGCTGAAACAATGGTACAATACACTTCCGAACAGACTGTTTTGTGTAATCCCAAAGCATAATGCGTGACCACTCGCTTTCTTGAAGCCACTATGAGACTATACATTAGGGTAACATCAACAAACTATGGTTCGCGACCCTGGTGGAATGGGTTGGTTCGGAAGGCCCAGGGTTGAAGTGAGACCAAGTAATCACAGAGCTGAATGCACTTTGAAAACATACCCGTATGTTTTGTTTCCAGAACAGTGCGTCAGTGAATAGTGAATGATTCTAGATTTTCTGGGGACCGTGCTGGTATAGTGGTCAAGCCGTTTGCCTTTCACCAAGGCGGATCGGGTTTGGCACCACTGTACAGCTTTCCTCGTATCGGCTAGCTACTGATTCATGTCATTCTATCCCGTACAAATGCAAACTGATAAAATAGAATCGTTTACTTATTTCACAATCATGCGACATAACCATTAGATATATAAAGATTTAACGCGATGAAGAACATAATTTTCCAACCACCTCGAGCTGAGAAAAAGTTACCTTACAAAAATTATATTTTTTCTTATTGGAGATATAACAATTTGAAATTAATAAACCATTTACAAAACATTCTAACGTATATTGTTAAAATTTGGATTCGATCAGATGACTGGTGTTTGAGATACTAATTCTTTAAGTCGGCACATGTTTGAAACACGCTAAAAAACGGACACTTTAGCGTTCCAACTGCGATAGAAATATGATAATATAAATTGAAAATTCCAAACCTACACGACCTAATGTAAAAGAGAACAAGGAAAATATTGGTGATGTTGGATTTTCTCTAGACCTTCAAACTCGAGTGCACATATCTCGAGTTAGATATCCATGGCATGCACGGGGGGGGGGGGGATTTGCAGTGTAGCGATATTTTTAAAGAAAAATAGTTTATAAATGAGCTTGTGGCATTTTTTCCCCAGCCTTCTGCACTGCTTCAGTGTGAAAAAATATTCTCCAAAATGGAATATACAAAAAGATTTAAGGAAGGAAGGAAGCTTGTAGTTTAACGTGACCGTTAATCTCGCGATCATAAGCCACGGGACCTCCGTTTTACGTGGAATCCGAACCACAGGACATGGCATTTCACATCGAAAATCTCACATGCATTGACCGGGAATCGAACCCGGTCCGCCTTGGTGAGAGGCATACAGCTTGACCGCTGCGCCACCACGCCCCTACAAAAAGATTTAAAAGACCAGATCCAAATTTGCTGATGAGCATTTGAAATCACTGCCGATAATCTCCACTGGTAAACTTGATCCACAACGGCAAACAATTGCCAGTGGAATGTTACAGCTGTATGAATTACACATGTATGTTACTTATATTACATTTTTAGGATAATCTTCTTATTAATTTCAGTTAAATGTTGGTTGGTTGGTTCCTCAGTTTAGGGGCTGCGACAACGCGGTCATGTAGCCCCGTGTACTTTGGGTGTGTGTAGAATCTGTGTGATAACCAGTGTTAATAGTGATGGCTGTATTAGTGTGTGTTATCTGTGATTCAGTTAAGGGCTGCACACGATCAATTTCAAGCAGTTCCTACTTTTGCTACCAGATGCTACCGTCAACGACACCTACCTGCGAACTAGTCTAATAGATGCCACCGTAACCGGCACCTGGCGGTGAACGTTGGAACTTGTAGAGCGTTAATCAAATCTTACCTACAAATTTAGCTTCACACAGTTATAGTTAGTGGAAGGTTCTTTTACACACAATAAATCTATGACATGGGCCCACCGGCTTTACTTCCCCTCCGAAGGAAGGCATACTGAGGGATTTTCACGCTCTTAAAATCCTACGATTTCGGCCGGTTTGAACCCGCGATCTTGGGCATAGAGGCTCAGCATGCTACCAACTACGCCACCGAAGCCAGCTTAAAGTGTTCAATTTCTTTATGTAGGCCTATGTCAGTTATCGTGTTTCTTAATTCGACGTTAAATAAAAACGTATAATTATAATTTGTATGATTTATTATCGTGTAGGCCTATCGTATTTTTGAGTGTTGCTGTATTAATCAAAATGTAATGTCTTTCAGTCGTTTAACACGATTGTATCCTATTGTGGTCCCCAAATCCTGGAGAAAAAAAAATTACATGAGATTAATAAATGCACTTGAATGACCAGTTTAAATCGTCAAGCGATCATCAACTGATGGACTAAAAACATTACATTTCGATTGTATGATTTACTTACAGTACAATGTAATCTTAATCAGCTATGGCAGTGTTCGCCCACAGGCCGTAGTTTGGAAATCCCTGATCTAAGCAAACGTATAGTATTTGTTGGAATAGGCACCATAGCCCAGTGGTCACCGTGTGCTACTGTACTGTCCCGCAGTTTAACTGGTTGCGTGGCTCAGCGGTAAAGTTCTCACCTGCTGATCGCAAGGCTTCAGGATCGAATCCTGGCGCAGTCAGCTGGCATTTGTGTGATTTACTGGCACGATAAAGATCCCCTTCGGGGCAAATTTCCGGTACCCGGCGTCTCTAAAGTTCAGAGTAGTTAAAAGGAACGAAAAACCAATTATTATTACTAGCGGACCCGTGCGAGAACTCTCGCATAATGGGTTGTATGTGCCCCATGTGTACAGACTACCCTCCCGACCCTAGTGCTATGCGGGCTGTAAGCGACACAGTTATGCCAGGGGCTATCGTCTTGTGTATTTGTTTAAAAGCACTTTATAAACAAATAAATATATTTTCGTTGACTCGTCAAGAAATGCAAGATTTTTCCTGTACTATTGAGACGATTTGTAAGATTCTGGTACAAACCACATCTTCTAACTCCCTCTGGTTTAGGAGCTTGCGTTTTGTGTTATTTAATGAGATTAATATGTCCCACAGAACAAAGTTAAAAGTTATTTTCCTCCGTATATGAACAGCAGCATTGTCCAACATAGCTTTGTTGTTGTTGTTGTTGTTGTTGTTGATGCTTTAGGGGCTTTGCGACATCGTAGTCATGTAGCTCCGTGTACCTGGGTGCGTGTGAGTAGAAGTTGCCTGATAGCCTGTGTCGCTGTGTTGTCTGTAGCAGTGTGTAAACTTGTAATCGAGGTAGGATTTGGTAGGAAGCGGCCGTGGCCTTAAGTTTCGTACCATCCCATCATTTACCTGGAGTAGAAGTGGGAAACCACGGATAACCACTTCCAGGAAGGCTGAGGGTGAGGTAGAAATGGAATCTTCCTCTCCTAAGTTTTGCCTCAGAAGGCTAAGTGTACCCCGTTCGGAATCATCCCGCTTTAGAGTAAAGGTGTGAGACCACGATAACCATTTCTAAGATGGAGGAGGGATTCGGACCCACCTCTTCTCCGTTTTGCCTCATAAGGTTGGGTGTACCCCGTTCCAATCCTCAGACTGGAATTAAGTTTCTTGTCAGACGTCAGGACAGCCAAGAGTGTTAGCCACTTATTCTTCGGAACTGTCTCATATAATTTATTTCATATAACATTAATGTAATGACAAATTAATACCGCGCACTTGACATGCATCGCATGTAACATACAGTATCTCTTATTAACGTAATAATATAGCATTTTGTTCACATGATCGAGTTTACATAATTAAAACAGCGCATGCATGACTATCGTATTATACTCATCCTTGTAGTTGTGCCATAAATCTATGACATGGGCCCGCCGGCTTTATTTCCTCTCCGAAGGAAGGCATACTGAAGGATTTTAACGCTCTTAAAAATCCGGCGACTTCGGCTGGGTGTGAACCCGCGATCTTTGCCATAGCGGTTGAGCATGATAGCGACTACGCCCCCGAAGCCGAAGGCTATACTGTATTTATATATTATATACATTTTTTGAGACAAATTAAAATTAAAACTTGTGTGCCCATGCTTGTATCATCTCCATAGAGGTTGTGTTGTTTGAGTCTTCAGTCTTTGATGCAGCCCTCCATGCCTTCCTGTCCTGAGCTAATCGTTCCATCTCTACTTAGCTACCACACCCTACATCCGAGGCAATCTGTTTAACATATTCTAACCTTGGTCTACCCCTACAGTTCTTGTCCTCGACCCTTCCTTCCATACCTAAGCTTGCCATTCCTGGGTGTCTTAATATGTGTCCATAGAGCAACAACGAATAATAATTCCCTGAAATCAGTAGGCAGGGGGCTGAGCTTCTAACTGAAGTGGAGTGGGTTCGATCGCCTCCCAGGTAGTGGATTTTAGAAACAAAACTACCACTTTCGGAAACGCAAATAGCCCTGGGGTTTACTCAGCCTACACCAGAGTACCGAGGTAATTCCTGGGATCAAAGACGGCCGGTCGTGGAGCTGACAACTCCATCCCGTCTAGTGTCGATGTCACAAAAAGTGGAAGCCTCTACCTTCCACTACTCCCAGGGCCTCCATGGCCTGTACGGAGTTGGCTTTGCTTTTTTTTTAAATCAGTAGGCAAGGAATACTTGTTACTCTTTCCTAGTACAAACATTCTTACTCATTGATCCGAAATCACAGCTTGGCGAGAAGAATTTGTTTATTGTTCCGCCATGCTTCTTGACATCATAGATGAACTCCAACTGTAGAGGTGAGACATCTAGAAAATTCTCTGTTAGCTACTTTAGGAAGAAAAAATCCACACTTAAGTAGTAGTACTACACAATGCACAACAGATGGCAGAATATGCCAGAGATCGATTCGGAACTTGAGAGTGAACAGGGTTGCCAGATTTCAAGAATGGAAAAACGGAACACACGTCCCAAAACATTGCCTTTTTTTTTAAATCAAGGTACCGGTAGTTAAATGTTTTTTAAAATAAATAATACACATATGTATTAAATTACCTTTACATAATCAAATACACAAAATTATAACTAGACATTGCTGACGACACCAGCAATTACAAATGCTTTTCATTTGAACGACCCTTTGCAAGGATATTTTATTGTAGGTACCTTCTGATAAAATTCACTAAAATTTTCGTCATAATTGTAAGTTAATATGTGAACAATTCTTGTTTTATCAAACTAATGGAGCTTCTGTTTCACTCATCTCTCTTTTATATTCGCGAGAGAAAAATCTCCTTCCGTAAAAGCATTGGAGGGGAAAATGCTGAATATGCACTTCAGAAGGACTGCGATATTCCTTAATTTTGCTGCCCCTAACAAATCTAAAATATGTACTCATCTAACACAGACATAGAAATCATTTTCTCTTTCAAACTTGCACCTGTATCACCAGAAAACAAGCTAGATATTACAATCAATTCGGAAGTGGGACATTCGAAAATTGGTGCGAAATTGAATATATTATCAAATTAACAAAAAAAAAACGGAATATTTGGCGTTCCGTTAAAGATCAAAACGGAACGCGGAACAAAACAAGAAAAAATACGGAATTGTTCCGGGTTAAACGGAACGTCTGGCAACCCTACTATGACATAATTAAAGTTCTTGTGCACGGTCTATAGACGGGCATAGCAATCATCGCGTAAAAATGCTGGTGATGTAATGTTGTTTGCCTGATAGCAAGGCCAAACTCCGTCACACAGGAAGTTTGCTGAGAGTGCAGTTCGGTATACAAAGTATTATCGTTCACCATTCTTTTTCTTTTCTGCAATGCATTCTACACTACTACTAACAAGGGAAGTCTCTGAACCGGGGAATCGCGGATCTTGCTGGAACTTAGCAGATACGTTGCGTGAGCCCAACTAGGCAGAACCGTGAAGAAAAATCTTTCGGAAATTAACTTCCCCTTGTACTAGATGAAAAAGTAAGATTTACAGATTTAAATTGGCGCGCCAGCGGCGTGAGCTTCATTGGCTGCGTCAGAGGTTGCTTCCCAACCGTACTATGGTTTACGGCCTACGGCGTACAATCACCGAATGAGAGGCAACAGACGGTGAGTGTCCCATGCATTGCATGATGAATGGTAACATTGGAAAAGTTATGTGTTGACAGGAGGAAAAGTATGGAAAATGTATGGAAAGGTCTCTCAGCATTCAAGAACAGGACCTATTGGACAGTTTGGATGGTATGTTGATGGTTTTGTGCCTTTCTGGTTTTCTAGCGTTCGTCTCTTGTAACAAATGTGTTTATTTGTTGGGCTTATTGATACATGTATTTACAGGTACCATAACTGGTTGTATAGAAAACAGTACTATGAACGTTGACACCTATATAGTGTAAAGATGCAGCATTAATGTCCCATGCCGCAGCGCAGCTTGTGAGCGCGAGTACGGGAGGGCAGTCGTTTCGAACGTGATCATTTGAGCCACCAATCAAGCGTGAGGCACACTCCCTCTTGCCCAGCGAGCACAGTTCAAATTTGTTGTATTTACTGCCGTCTACGGTGGGTAGGAGTTAATTTTTCTTCACGGTTCTGCCTAGTTAGGCTCACTCAACGTATCTGAAAAGTTCCAGCAGGATCCGTGATTCCCCGGTTCAGAGACTTCCCTTGTAAGTACAAGTGTGTTATGCTCGAAGAAATGAATGAACGTGCACACCCTCTGCAACCAAAGCACACATTTTACTGGAAAAACTATAACCAAACCGTAGGTAG
Source organism: Meconema thalassinum (assembly GCA_946902985.2). Classification (NCBI taxonomy): domain Eukaryota; kingdom Metazoa; phylum Arthropoda; class Insecta; order Orthoptera; family Tettigoniidae; genus Meconema; species Meconema thalassinum. The sequence continues at coordinate 88,536,185 of OX336393.1, forward strand.
TCAGTAGAAATGGTTCAAATCATAACATCTTCTGGATAGTTGTAAGTACCATGTTACTCCACTCCTTACGATGGATGTACATGATCCGTTCTTGGCATGCTGTTCACAAGGAGGTTGAGGTGTTGCTGATCTAGTCTGTCCCACTATTCTTTAGGGGCAGATGACCTCGCTGTTATGCCCCTCAAAACAGCAATCTTCTACACCGGCTCTCCAGAATTCAGGTAGAGTACAGGATGGGTTTCTGTGGCACCGTACTGCACTTTTCGAAAGGTCGCGGTTGGATTCATGTCTGGAAGTATCGTAATCCAATCCATTCCTCCCGCAGAAAGGTTTTCACGAGGCGGCAACGGTTCAATCGCATATTGCCGTCTTAAAGAGGAACCCATTGCTCACATGGTGGCGATAGGGTTGGACAATGGACTGGAGGATCCTTCCTCTGTACTGCGGAGTTCTACAGGTGGACGAACATGACCAATGCTGGATCCGGCGGACGAAGTGTTTGGGTTGTGCATTGATACCAGGCTCCCTCCATATTCTTCTCCGACAATTGTTAGAAGTCAGACGGATCGTCCACTTGTCAGCTATGTCCATAAATACGAGGGTCATTCCATAAGTCATGGCAACTATGTTACATCTCTCGAAAGTCATATGGCATCACAGTAATTCCAGTGTTGCCATTCGAAACCCTGCGGCAAACAGCACATAATTCACCCACCATAAGGCGACTGTAAGTGCAGGTGGCTAGGTCCCAGCGCCATACACGTTCATTCGTGAAAATTGTTTTTCTTGGTGGCAGAAATGCCACGCAGTGACATGCAGAACTATGTGAAGCTGTTGGTGAATACCGAACAGTTGCACGTTGGGTGGAGGCTTTCCGACATGGACTCGCCGCGAAGTGGGCACCTCTTGTCTGCCCGAACTGGCATGTCCGTGTCTGTTAGTGAACAGTATTCCAATGCTTGAAAACGGTGCCCTGGATGTTAATTGATTGATACGTGTTCTATTTGTGCTAGTGCAAAACAAATTTACACAGAGTTCCATTGTAAGGTTTTCAGTTGTACCTTTGCCGTTAACTCCTGTACTCGAATCCTATTTTCTGTTGGCATTGAGATATCACACGGCCTTAACGGTTCGATGCACATCGTGGATTTCCCATGCTTTAGCATTATCGAGAGATATAGCATAGTTGCCATGACTTATGGAATGACCCTCGTATATCTTCTTCTTGATTATAAGCAGCAATAGCAGCTCGAATAAAGAGGATCTTTCGACATAGGAGGTGCTCTCGACCTCATCTGCTCCTGGCACCGTGGTGCTGGGCTCTTTGAGGTAGTAATCGTGTTGGGCGTCTGGAGTAATTGTACCTGTTGAGGCAGTTTCTTACAGACTATATTCGCACAGCCCTTCCCATTGCCTTCGGGAAGGCATCGCTCAGCTCTCAAACGTTCTCATCTGGGTCCCATGGGTACCAAGGCCAAAATTATTATTCGATTCTCAAAGCCAGTAAGCGATACTTACATATCTATTGTGATAATCCGAGGCTTCTTTATGTCTTTCTAAATGAACATTTCCAGCCATTGAGATATGTGTGCCTTGATCACGGCTGAACCACTACAACAGCCTTCCAGCTAGCCACGAGTATTCATTCCCGGTGGTCGAGATGGGAACTATTGCAGTATTTGTTTACTTGTGTCACTCGTCAGCCTGCATTGTTGACAGGTACAGTTGCGCGAGTAGGATATGTCTCAGCTCCAGTGGCCTCAGTTATCGTTTAACTGTCCGTGGTGACATGAGCTCCTGTGACGCTTATCTGTGCTATTGCGACGATTGTTTTGTTCGCTCTCGACCATCATTATTAATTTTTTTGTTCACAATTCACAATACAGTATAACTTCTAATACTGGTAGCGCACGCAATACTGCTTGACTTATATGCAGATTGCACTCTGTCATCGCTGGGTCCTCCAGCAACAATAAATGACACACGCTGGCGCAGCCATGCTCAACGGCAATCAAATCTTGAATGAGTAATGGCAACATGTTCACTGGCCCGTCCACCACTTATACTCTGCGCACGTTATACAGTATATAGGCTATACGGGAGACAGGTCGCCGATCAACGATTCAATCATGACCACGGTGATAGATTAATAGATGATTGAGCGACACTATTCTTCAAGCGGAAATTTTGGTCACATGATATTCGCTAGTTTTGGATCCTTATGGACTAGGGCTCTTTGTTTAGGTTTGGTAAGAACATACCGGTCCCTAGATCCTTATTTATTACAAGAATTGAGACACGCTTATGGGTGCAAGTTTGACGTCGACGTTCAATTATCATCCCCAGAAGCCATTGCCTTCTTGATGATCTGAACAGCTCATAGACAATAATATTCAATCACACTGACCGCCAAATAAAGTTATTTTTTATTTTATGTAAAATCGGCCTTACAATTAGCCAGAAGTTTGGCCATAGAAAATATCAAAACATGCTTTACAATTTGCAATTCTTTAAAATTTTCATTTCTGTTTTTTTTTTCGATTGTTAGACTACTAATTGTTGTGGCCAAACAAAATAATGCTAATTGTACTTAATGGGGACACTGGTCATTAAAACTGGGGTTTCCCTCCTAGTGTGTATGACGGCCTGTTAACACTTGGACGTACTGTTCGCGAGTTCTTGGATGGCCTCTACTGGGATGCGAATTGCGCCAAGGTGTTGCTGTCACGTTGTCTGACATTACTTCCATGTGAGGACTACGTGGTGGCCAATCCAGGGTTCGAAACCAAACTTCCTGCGGATACTGCACAACATAGCGAGCGGAATGGGGACATACAGTACATTATCGTGTATCAGCATCAAATTCTGGCCAATGAACGATGCAAAAGGTATCAGATGGTTCACCAGGATCTCTTCGATTTACGTTTTGGCATTGAGGTCCCGTTCTCGATGAATACCAACTCAGTGTGGGCCACGAACCGTCTACAAACGGATCCTCCGGTCACCAGACCTTTTCCACACCCTTTTTCTTCCATGAGGAGCCCTGAGATTAAAGCGACTCTTTTCAGTTAAGAGAACAGAGGCTCCCGGGTCCATCCCAGTTGGTACATTGCGAACTAAAGACATGCTTCTCGGTGTTGTTGTTCGAGTAGGGGTCTACGTGCAGGTCTCTTGGATGAAATATAAGGTTTTTGTAACCTTCTTACTGTTCGCTCATTCACTCTCACATGACATCTTCCCAGTCGATTATTTTGTCTGGACTATTGTATTGTGGTATGGCGACATTGTAAAACTTGCACCCTTGGCCCTTGTGCTTATTCTACGGCCTGACTTGTCTCCTATCGTATGTTTGGAGTTCTCTGTAGCATTGCACTGCTACCAAAAGATGCTCCAATGATCTCAGCAACATAACGGAAGCTGCGTCATCCTAAACCTATGCAACACCATCTTCACGGCTAAGAGACCTGTTTTACTGAGATCTGCGTATGGATAACTAGTAGTGGAGTAGTGGTGCTTCTGCCCCACTTGACACTCCTGTGCCCAACAAACCAACATGGCCGCCGCGTGAGTCCAAGCCAATATCTCGTGAACCCATGGTCGGATTTTGACAAATGAGGTGTCGTTGGACTCGGGCTGACGCCCTCTTTTCAATGGACCACTCATTTCAACCCCTAAATAAAACCTACCCCTACTAGGGGGTGAAATTGTAATTTTTTAGTGAAAGCCTCTTTTCAAATACGACATGTATAAGGTGCGCTGCTAAAATGAACTTAAACGTGGTTGCTCATATCGCGCATGCGTTTTACGAGATGCCGCTATGGATGAACATTTTTGTTTTTTGTTTTTTACGCATGCGCACTGGGGATTTTTGTAAGAGGGCGAGCTCTTTGAAAAAAATGATTGATAAGAAGAGGTTTTGGTAGTGAGGAGAGAGCCAGATAGTCGCCTACTTTCCTACGAAGTTTGCCGATATGTCTCAAACGCAAGGTCGGATTTGGACGTGTGAAGTGTCAAATCGCTTGTCTCGAAGCCCTATACATGTTATTAATAGGTTAGAGTTTTGAGAATGAGGGAAATAGGCTTTTTTGGGGTAAAACCATGATTTTAGACTTTTTCTGATATTTCACGAATGCATGGTCGGATTTGGTCCTATGACGTGTCAAATGGCTTGTCTCGAAACCCTGTGTATTTTGGTAATAGGTTAAAGTTTTTGAGAATGAGGGAAACAGAATTTTTTGTTGTAAAACCGTGATTTTAGACTTTCTGTTATATCTCACAAACCAATAACGCCAGAGACGTATACGAGGGGTCGTAGGACTCGGGGTGACGCCCCTTTCCTCTCCCCTTTCGAATATAGTATGTATGTTTAAAAAATGCGAAAGGGTCTAACGACACTTTTGTTGAAAACATTTTAGTTTTTAAAACTTTTTCTTTTAATCTGTCTAAAATGTTCATGAAGAGTGGTTGCAGATAGAGACGATACCACTGGACACGTGTTTCAACGAAGCTATTACTGGCCACGGTGGTGATATACCAATACAGTATTCGCTATTTCGATGAGACGGCGGGTCGAGGGTTCGTTTTCCGATTTTTCCTATGATGGAATACCTAATACCTAAACCCCCTGAAGGGGGTCTTTAACATGTAAACGATTATGAGTGACATGACAAATGATAATTCCTTGATCAGATGAAGTTAGCTTTAGATAGAACAAACAGAACTTGGTTATATGTTGCTTGAAGTGAGTATAGAAAACAAACTTGCTGGGGCAGACTGACAGGATGTGGATGTTATTTGAGCTTATTGGAATGCATTGACTTGACTTGACAACAGGGCAATGAAAAAAGCACAGAGATGCTGAGGACACTTGAAGGTCAAACGATATGGCAACTATGGTGGGAGGGGGAAGCGAGGATGATGTCGCCGATCATGTTCAATGTTCAATGGATGAATTTAAATTTTGCGAAGCATTGTTCGGAGAGGGTCATGGGACGACTTGTTTTAAGGATATTTATTTTTCCGATCTTTCTTATGATGGTCTCATTGATTGAAATCATCCAAAACTGCTAGGGCATGGCCTTGAGATTTTATAAACTGATAATGGGATTTTGACATACAAGGTCCACTCAGAACTTGACATGATGCCATTCTTTTTATGGCTTATGAATTTCCCCAAAAAAGACCCAAAACAACAAGATCATAGACTTTTGCTTTTCTTAATATATTGCAAACCCATAATGTTAGATGTTTACTGTGAGTGACGAAACCTAGCTAGGTAAAGAAAGAATTATTGTGGGCTACATGTATGGTGACTGACACGTCTTTGAACATTGGAACTTGTTTTCAGATCTGAGTGTAGTACATAGTGTGACTGTTCCGGTCACAATGTTCCCAAACCCTTATTTGGTTGACTGCAAGAGAAGTCAGGTTAGGGTAATTTGTTCATACCATTTCTTTTCTTTTTCATCATCATCATTTAGGTTGTAGAATTTCATTTTATTTAGTGTATATATATCTTGTGTATCTCGGGGACTCAGTCAGGAATATTTCATTTAATTTGTATGGGAGATGTCAGTATACAAGACAGCGGATTGTGTAGGTAAGCTACAAGATGTTGCAACAGCAGGAAACTCTAGGCCAAATTTAGATTGGGCCGAGAATAACTTCCCTTGTCTTGAAGAAAGCTTTGTGTAAATTGTGTAAGGTTCTGACGTCAGAGAAGAGTTTCGCGCCACGAGTTGTAAGAAATATACATGGGTTCGAGATTATTGGTGTATTTTGTATGGGTTGGAGGGTATCATGACCCTGGCGGAGAAAGACGAAAACATGTGTTTACAAGATGAGAGGTGGGATTTTCGTGTATAGCGGGGCTTCACTTCTATTGTAGCGTCTGATTGGAAAGGTCGCGTTCTCGTAATTTGGCGTAGGCCTATTTGGAGAAACAGTTTTGTTGAAAGCATGGCTTGTGAATGTACTCGAAACGGCTACATATCACAACGATGTTATCTCTGTTAGCACAATTCAAGTTGGGTACGGAAGCACATTCATTTCTCTCGCAGAGATGTGGCTATGTAAACCAGTAAACATCTCTAACCTCAAACCACGTGTGGAAAATCTTAGAAATGCTGGGGAGAACTGATCTATCGAGCATGTCTCGTAGATTATCTGCTAGATCGTCGATGAGTGAGTAACAAACATCTTTATATTCCAACATTCATTTTGGGTCACATGTTTTCGTCATTGCCGAGGAGAGAAGATAGTAAACCATAGTCTGTTCGACGAGAGTCCCCGCCATATGTTTAAAGTTGATATTAATACACATATTTTGAAGGTTATAATTAGTTTTCTTTATAGGGAATTACACCTAATAGTTGAACGCCCAAATGATACCAGTTAGGTTGACCAAATGTGTGTCCAACACTCCACGACCCTGCCATTTCAATTGTGTGGTATATGATGAAGTACTTCCGATCAAAAATAGGAGGATGATTTTGGGAAGTTTTAAATCAGTCGCCCAAGAAGGGCTGGTAAAAAGTTACAACATAGCACCTCAACGTGGGGCAAGAGTAGGGAAACCTAGCAGGTATCATTAGGGCACATATGCACACAGCCGATAGACACCTTAGGAGTATTAGGGTTCACAGTAATTTGTTTTGTTTTAAGGGGTATGTCCACATCAGACAATTTAGAATTAAGGTCAAGGGTTGTGTGTAAATCAAACAGTAAAATGTCAGGTAATCAGGAAACTGGGGGAAGTGGCAGTGAGGAAGATGTGGAAAAGACAGTGGGAACATATGTTACCATTGTTACTACTGAGTCGCAGCTGATCGCTGAAGGTAGTAACTTAAATGTAAATGGGGGGGTTATGAACGATAGTTTGATCCAAATGCTACTGAGTGAAATAAAAGAGATTAAGAAGCAAGGAGAATCTATGAGTAAGGAAATTAAGGAGCAGGTAGGCTCTGTAAATGAGAAGGTAGAGTCAGTGACCAAACAGATAGTAGAAGTGAAGGAATTTGTAAATAAGGAAATTCAGGAGAGCAACAGGGCCACGAACACAAGGATAGAGAGTCTCAGCAAAGAAATACGGGACCATAAGTCTGTCCTTAATAGTAGAATGGAGAGTATGAACCTGGAATTAAGTGGGAAAATTAGCAAACAGGGAGAGGAAATCAGGGCAGAAATGCAGGGGAATCAGGCTGGGATCACAAGTAGGCTAGAAGGAATGGAAGGCCATCAGAACCAGCAAGATGTGGAAATAACGAAAATTAAGTCAGAGATAGCTAGTTCAAGGGCAGAAGTACAGAATGTAACGGGAAAGTGTGATGAGATATGCAACACTGTAAGTGGGAATAAGAGGGAATATTTAGATAGAGTAGGTGCCGTTGAAAATAAGTTGGGAGAGATTGAGGGTCTGAGAGGGAAGCAGGTGGCATTGACCGAGAAAAACGAAAAGCTGCAGGAAGAGCTGATAAAGGTCAGGAGAGAGTTGAAAGAGCGACCGATGAGTCAAAGGGTTGTGATGCCATCTAGTTTGCTACTCAGGGACCCTGGTCTGCCACAATTTAACTCAAGGCAGTTCAACCCTATGGAGTTTTTAAAAACCATTGAGAAGAAATTCAGCAAGGATCTAGAAGACGGGGTTGTCGAATGGGAAACAGTGTTGGAGATCTTGTCTAACTCATTTCAAGGGGATGTGAAAGCATGGTTCCAAATATACAGGCCTAACATGAATAGTTTAAGGGAATTCAGGGATAAATTCAAAGCTAAGTTCTGGGGGGAGGGGGTACAGTCCAGGGAAAGGGAAAAATTAACTTTTGGGAAATATAAGGAGAGAGAAGGGGTATCCCTGACAGAATATTTTTTGGCACATGTACTTATTTGGAAGAATTTGGATGGGCTGACCTCTGACAGTGATGTGGTTAGGGTCATGTTGAAGCACTTCCCACCTAGAATTCAGGAGGCAGCTTGTATGCAGAAGGTAAGGACGGTAGAAGAGTTGGAAGAGCTTCTTACGAGCTTTGACGTTTTAGGCAAGCAGCACATGGAGAGGCCAGAGGTCAAACAGGAATTTAGGGGCAATAGGGGGAATAATCAGGAGTTTAATAGGGGTAGATTTAATCAGGAGCAAAGAGATTATCAGCAGAGGCAGGAAAACTATCAGAGAGGTGGGGGGCGTCAGGATAATTCACAGCGACAGGAAGGTAACTATCAGAGAGGTGGGGGGCGTCAGGAAGGTGGTAACGAAAGAGTACAGGTGAACCAGAGGAGACAAGAACAAGGTGGTCAAGGAGCTTTAAACTCCGAACGGGCTGTGCAGGGAGGTCAGTCAGGCAGTCCGTAAGAAATGAAGTCAAGCAGTGTGTTATTGTGGGTGAGGAGGATTTTATGCCTATGAGTCGGGAGGATCTGCTAGCTGACCAGCAGGAGTTCTCATGTATCGGGGAGAAGGAGACTTTTATGTCAACTGTTGAGTTGAGCATACTAGGTAAGAGAGTGCAGGCATTGGTGGATTCGGGGAGTGAGAGAAGTGTCATCAGTAAGGGATTTTATGATACTTTAATCAAGGACGGTGGTAAGTTGGAAGAAATTCCAGTTAAGTCGACATATGTGGTAACTGCTGTTGGTAATAAATCCCAAAGAGTGGGAAAGCAGGTATTGTTGCCCATGAGGTTTGGTAATGAAGTTGACCACAAGACTTGCTTGGTAATTCCTAACCTAATTTATGAAATGATTTTGGGGATAGACTGGCTTAACGAGCATAGTGCTGTTATTGATTTTGACCGGGGTGTCATCAACTTTGTGAGGGGGAATATAAGCCAGGAGATGAGAATGAAATGCAAGAGTGTAGATAAGACAGTAAAGGCATGTGTTACTGAGGTCACTGTAGGGGATATGGCAGAAGGTAAGGCTGACGATGAGGAGGAAGTTGTGGATTTATGTCACATTGCTGTGGAGGGTGATAAGTGTGATCAACTCCAGCAGGCTGTGGATAAGAGTGGTTTAAGTGTTGAGGAGAGGGATAAGTTGTTAGAGGTTTTAGAGCTAAACCAAGAAGTTTTCAGTGACAAGCCAGGGCTAACACATGTCTATACGCATCAGTTCGAAATTGTAGATCATTCTCCATTTTCAGGACCCAAGTACCCGATACCTCACAAATTTGCTGATGCTGTGGAGAAAGAAATAGGCATTATGCTGAATCAGGGTATTATTGAGCCTTCAACTAGTGCATATCTGAATCCCTTAGTTGTGGTTGGGAAGAGTGATGGCTCGGTCAGGTTGTGTATTGATGCCAGGCAGCTCAATTGTAGGATATCTGGGGACCAACAGAGGCCAGAATGTGTTGAGGAACTGGTTCAGAAATTCAATGGTAAGCAATGGTTTTCCACTATGGATCTGAGTGCATCATTTTGGCAGGTACCGTTGAGAGAACAGGACAGGAAGTTGACTGCGTTTAGCTTTAAGAGTGGTTTGTACCAATTCAGGGTCGTTCCTTTCGGAACAAAGACCAGCAGTTCAGCGTTGATTAGGGCCTTAAATCTAGTGTTAGGGAGGGACACACACGAGTTTGTGACAATGTACATAGATGATTTAATTGTTGCATCTTACACATTAAAGGAACACCTGGATCACTTAGACATTGTTTTGGGGAAATTAAGGGACGGGGGATTTACAATTAAACTTAAGAAGTCTCTGTTTTGCACAACATCAATCACATTTTTAGGGCATACTATCACAACACAAGGGGTGTCTCCCGAACAGTCACGATTAGACAAGATTCACAACACTGCTACACCACGTAACGCCAAACAATTGAGGTCAATATTAGGGGTTTTCAATTATTTTCGTAGATTCGTAGTTAAATATTCCTGTCTTGTAGAACCGTTTAGGGAATTGCTGAAGCAGGGTACTAAGTGGGTATGGACCCAGGTGCACGATGAGGCTTTTAAGGAGTTGAAGAGAGGCTTTGTAGAGACTGTCATGCTTAGGTATCCTCGTCTGGATTGTCCCTACATTTTGATGACTGATGCGAGCATGCAAGGCATCTCAGGCATTTTGTGTCAGGAGGATAGTGAGGGCAATCTAGGGATTGTCTCATTAGCAAGCAGAGGGCTAAGCATGGCGGAGAAGAGATATACAATTACTGAAATAGAGATGTTAGCAATCGTATACTCTCTAGGGAAGTTTAGGAGTTATGTGTTGGGCAGTAAGTTGCAGATACTGACTGACCATCATGCATTACTTTTTATTGGATCCTGCAAGCTCACTTCGAACAGGATGTCAAGGTGGATATTGGCTATAAGTGAATATAACTTTGAGGTAAGGCATATTAAGGGTACTGAGAACATTGTGGCTGACTTCATGAGTAGAAACATTGGGGGTGATGAGGGTCATCAGGTACTGGAGGTACAGGAAGGTGTTGTTATCTGCGTAACCAAGGTAAGCGAGTGTGATTATGAGATACGCTGCTTAAGGAATCTGCTTGTAGAGCAGGAGAAGGATGAGGTCTTAGGTGATATCTTGACTCAGTTGAGAGGTATGGATGTGGATAGTAGAATTAAGGTTGGAAAGTATTGGTACAAGTTGGAGTGTGGTTTCTTGGCTAGGCTGTGCCATGAAGGTGCCTGGAGAGTGTGTGTGCCAAGCTCATTGCAGGTAACGATGATTTGGTATCATCACAAGGCTTTAGGGCATTTTGGATCAAGCAAGGTTCTTTTTGCTGTTCAGCAGCATTTCATTTGGAAGAACATGGGAAGGCAGATTAGGAAAGTTCTGGCAAGTTGTGACTCGTGTCAACGGTGTAAATGCCCAACGAGGTTTCTTGAGGGACCTCGGCAAATGGTGATCACAGAAAAACCAAGGGATTTACTCTGTGTCGATCTGTATGGTCCATTGGTTAAAGCTCAGTTTGGATATCAGTATATCTTCGTGGTTGTTGACGCATTCAGTAAACTCGTCAAACTGTATCCCCTGAGAAAAGCGACCGGGAAGGGTTGTGTCCTACAGATCACTGATAAGTATGTACCTGAGTTTGGGGTGCCTCTCAGGATACTATCAGACCACGGTAGTCAATTCACCTCAAAGATCTGGAAAACCAAGTTGAGTGAATTGGGTATCAAGCACATATTCTCATCTATTCGATATCCTCAAGGGAATTTGTCCGAACGAGTTATGAGAGAATTAGGGAGAGTATTTCGCACCTATGTGAGCAATCGCCACAATGCGTGGTTCTCCAAGTTAGGAGATATTGAACGATGGTTCAATAGTACGTTCCATGAGAGTGTAAAATGCACTCCCTATGAAATTCAGTATGGTAGGAAGCCTACCAATGAGCTTGCTAGAATGCTAGGTTTGGTCACGGGAGAGGAGATTGGGAAGGATGTTTGTATCCAGCTGGCTAGGGACAACTTAATCAAGGCAGGGAATAAGCGTAGGCGCCAGCAGAAGCGGGTAAAGTTTGATTCTTTTGAAGTAGGCGATCAGGTGCTTCTGAGGGTTCCATATCCGTCTTCAGCTGTAGATAAGGAGATAGGGAAGTTTTTTCATCTATTTCAGGGGCCTTTTAAGGTGGTTAAACGTATTGGTGAGTGTGCCTATAGTTTAACGGACCAGGATGGTAAGTCTGTCAGTACACATAATATTAGGAATCTCCGTAGATATCACTCTGTAAAATAATATGGCATGGACTCTTAGAGAATCAGTCAACATAACGTGATGGCATGACAAAACTCAAGAGATGTGACGAAGAATGCTAACCAGCAAAGTGGCATCGAGTGTTAGATGGATAGATGGTATGATAAGGCCTGTGCAGGCAAATACCATGGCTTGTGAAGCGATAGGGTCTCATGATGAGACGAAGAAAATGAAGTGGTAGACCTAAGACACTTGAGAGAAATCAGTGAGGCTAGGAAATGGACACAATAAGACATTCGAGAGAGTGAGAATGTGTGAAAATTTGACAAGTGTGTATGTATATATGTCTTCCAGGGTTTATTTATGTAATAGTGTAATTCTTTGTGTTTTCAGTGCGTTGCTTGTTTGAGTGTTTGTGATCCACACTTGTTTCACCCGTGTGAATCACATGGGGGCGTATTGTGACTGTTCCGGTCACAATGTTCCCAAACCCTTATTTGGTTGACTGCAAGAGAAGTCAGGTTAGGGTAATTTGTTCATACCATTTCTTTTCTTGTTCATCATCATCATTTAGGTTGTAGAATTTCATTTTATTTAGTGTATATATATCTTGTGTATCTCGGGGACTCAGTCAGGAATATTTCATTTAATTTGTATGGGAGATGTCAGTATACAAGACAGCGGATTGTGTAGGTAAGCTACAAGATGTTGCAACAGCAGGAAACTCTAGGCCAAATTTAGATTGGGCCGAGAATAACTTCCCTTGTCTTGAAGAAAGCTTTGTGTAAATTGTGTAAGGTTCTGACGTCAGAGAAGAGTTTCGCGCCACGAGTTGTAAGAAATATACATGGGTTCGAGATTATTGGTGTATTTTGTATGGGTTGGAGGGTATCATGACCCTGGCGGAGAAAGACGAAAACATGTGTTTACAAGATGAGAGGTGGGATTTTCGTGTATAGCGGGGCTTCACTTCTATTGTAGCGTCTGATTGGAAAGGTCGCGTTCTCGTAATTTGGCGTAGGCCTATTTGGAGAAACAGTTTTGTTGAAAGCATGGCTTGTGAATGTACTCGAAACGGCTACATATCACAACGATGTTATCTCTGTTAGCACAATTCAAGTTGGGTACGGAAGCACATTCATTTCTCTCGCAGAGATGTGGCTATGTAAACCAGTAAACATCTCTAACCTCAAACCACGTGTGGAAAATCTTAGAAATGCTGGGGAGAACTGATCTATCGAGCATGTCTCGTAGATTATCTGCTAGATCGTCGATGAGTGAGTAACAAACATCTTTATATTCCAACATTCATTTTGGGTCACATGTTTTCGTCATTGCCGAGGAGAGAAGATAGTAAACCATAGTCTGTTCGACGAGAGTCCATGCCATATGTTTAAAGTTGATATTAATACACATATTTTGAAGGTTATAATTAGTTTTCTTTATAGGGAATTACACCTAATAGTTGAACGCCCAAATGATACCAGTTAGGTTGACCAAATGTGTGTCCAACACTCCACGACCCTGCCATTTCAATTGTGTGGTATATGATGAAGTACTTCCGATCAAAAATAGGAGGATGATTTTGGGAAGTTTTAAATCAGTCGCCCAAGAAGGGCTGGTAAAAAGTTACAATAGGGAGTATAGGTTGTAGGCATGGCTTGACAAACGGTGTACACAAAATTCAATTTATCGATTCAAGAATTATGAGTAGACTATCATTAATTAATTGGTTAAAGAGTGTAGCTAAAAATAAAAAAAGTGACTACATTAAACTAAACTGAACCAAGTCGAATCAAACCCAACTGAACCAAACCAAGCCTAAAGCAAACCAAACCTAATCAAGAACAAGCCAAGGGCTTAAGTGTAAAACTTGTGGGGGAATGCAGTCATTGGCAATGTCCAAAGAAAGGGATAACGCTCTACCTTTAGAGGGTGAGGTAAAGCTAGCGCATGGTGCTAATGCATATTCCCAAGTACATGAACCACACACACACACAACTATCCTATGCTGTTTTTATGAGTTGACTGTTAAAACTTACTCAGTGGTTACTGAGCAAGATGGTCGCTACACACAACAAGCTTTAAATACTTGAGGCTAATAATCTATACACACACACGCACTCGCTTGTTCTAAACTAAACTGTCTCGCTGGCAGTGCTCACACAGTAGGCAAATGACAGAAATGCTTGGCTAACCGAAATACAATCATTTTCGGTTGTCTAATGATACCAGCTAGCCATTACATGCTATAGTGGTGAGCACATGTGCCTCTTGCACTGGAGATCGTAACTCGATTTCTAGCTCTAAGGCCTAGAACGAATCAAACTAAGAAAGAATGGTATGGTGACGCAGTAGTTAAACTGTTAGCCTTTCAATAAGGTAGACTAGGGTTTGATTTTGGGTTAATATACATGTCATAAACAAACAAACAAAAAAAGCGGAGATAATGTTTAAAACTGATTACACTTGTCTCTTTTCAAATTATTACTTAGATTACAAATACAAAGGTGGACTGGGTTTGATATACAGTTAATGCTGCCTATCGCATACTAGCCTGTAAGAAAGCCAAACAAGCAAAAGGCGTAGGTAGAGCAGTGGTAAAATCACTATGTGTAGAGAACTACCTAACGGTTTTATGAACTGGCAATGCTATGTCGCATAAACAGTGCAGGATACAATCCGGCAACCATAATTTTTATCTTGTGGAACAGAGAAAATGCAATTTTACCTTGATGGATAGCAAATGAGTGCAGATGAATGACCTATGCATTAGCCTACCATAGGGTTATAACCACGAGGTGGAGGTGTGACTTTTATATTTTATTATTTAGAGACATGGCTTTTTTGTAACCAGTAGATTTAGTATTTTGTAAATATTCATTTTTGTAATTGTAAATAGTGGAAACATTTTTTTTGTAATAGTAAATGTTAAATGTATAACTAAAAGTTATTTGGGATAAGTGTGCATGTCAAGGATAAATAGCGTGGTTGTATTTGTTTTCAAAGACAGGTATGGTTGTGTGAATGTATGACTACAAATAGAATGATAGAGAGAGAGAGAAAGCTTGTGTATGTGTGTGTGTGTGTGTGTGTGTGTGTGTGGGTAGCATTGATTTTTCAACCAAAGCAAACACGGCAAGGTAGGATGGTGGGGTAATTAATGTATATAGCAAATGGTAAATAGTATACTATATTTTTTTAACACTTGTGTTTTTTTAATGCAGCAGTAGATAGGTGTTATTTTGTAAAACAGTCTTACCTACAGTAGTAGTAGTAGTAGTAGTAGTAGTAGGCCTATATGTTTTTGGAAACAAACAGAAAGAGAATGCACTATTGCCATGGCCAAGCACTTCCATTAAAGTGATTTCAAGAAAATTTAAATCAGCAAATGTGTGTTTTACAAAACTAAACATTCAGCATGGACTAAATCATAAACGTGTCTTCTGTGATATGGAAAAAATAGGAAATCCATGTTTCCATATCAACACAATTTAAAAACTTAAAACTGACATTTAAAAAATGTAAATGGGAAATTGGCAAATGTGTAAACAACAAAATGGAAAATTCTTGTTTCCATATCATGAAATCCAAAAACTTTAAACTGACATTTTCAAATCGTGTACATGGAAAATTGACAAATGGCAATGTGTGAAATGTGAAAATGAAAAAATATGAACAAATGGCTATCATTATTTAAAAAAAATAAAAAACCGTCGTGTTCTATCGTTAAAGTGTGAATCAAACCACATCTACTTATTTGGATCACCCGAGACTGAGTAGACCTGTTTTAGTCCTAATATACTTTTAAAATTTTATGTTAAAGCTCAATTTGAACTCAAGAGCTTTAGAGTGCCAGCTAACTATTATAACCGTTACGTCACAAAGACAACTTTACACTACTCTTAATAAACAATAATAAGAAAAAGAATAATAAATGTTGAATTTTTTTTTAAGGATGAACATGGTGACACTGTTTCTGTTGCACAGTCTGCTAGCTACTAGCCAGCAGCTGGGGTCTTAGAAAACGATACCGTTGACATTTTGTAATGAGATGTGACATGTTTCAAAGTACAGTATTATGGGTTGCTGTTGAGTAAAAACTAATCCTGTACAAGGAAGCAAGGGTTCGAACCCCTTACCTAACATTACTATTGCCTGAACATGGCTTGACGACACTGTATTATTATGATACTCGGTACACAAACCATAGATAGAGTGTATTGTTTAAGATCACTTTCTTTCTGAACATAGGTGGAGACTGTTGATGGTTAACAATGGCATTAATATAGTAGGACGTGGGTATAGCAATTAAGAAAAAACAGACAATACCCATACAATATTTTTATTTATTTAATATAAGTACTTGTACAATAGTTACATTCAAAATACATTTCTTTTTTCTCTATTACTATTTAGTCCTTTTTGATTCTCTTGCATATGAAGGGTAGATAACCTTGTAGTTCAGCCCCTTAAAACAACAACAACACAACCTTTTGCATAGTCTGTGATGTTGACGACTCTTGAGATGTGGAAGATGGATTAAACATAACTTTTACAGCAGGGGTTAAATGTTGCTCAATAAACACTGCACTATTTTGAGTAGCAACATTTTTTTCTTGTACTAGCTTTTTAGCATTGTCATGATTATTTGTTGACACCAACAGTGTTTCATCTGGTACACCACATTGATGATCACTCACACTTAAAACCTTACCATTTCTACTTTTTAGATTGCCTCGACATCTTTTTGACCTCTCTTTTGAGCATCGCCAAAATATTATTCCTTTTACATTTTGACGATTATAGTTATAAGAGTAGCCTTTATAGAGTACACGTTGTTTACCTTTGTTAGTTGTAGTAAGTTCCATAGTAGCAACTAACCTGTTAGTATGATTTGCTCACTACAAAGGTTATAACTGTTCTGATAATAAAATCATTTAGCGTTGGCTTTTATATTTAATATGTACAGTTTGAAGTGATAGCAAAAGTGAGAGCAAAATGGTAGCAGAGTGGTAGAAAATATAACATGTATTGTTAAGAAATAGTTTAAGCTGTTATGTGGATCCATTACATAATAATTTTAGCACGACGAAGCTCATTTTCTATATCCAATAGTTCTTCCTCATATTCAGTATAACCAGCCTGTTTATAGACATGCAGTTGCTGAAGCCGCCGGATTAGCTTACTTGGATTGTTCCAGTAGACAAATTTAACAAATGATTTTTTAGTTGTAAACAAAGCATTACCATTATCATTATTATCTTCATCATCAACATCATCATCATCATAACCATTATCATCATCATCATTATCATCATCATCATGATCATTATAATCCTCATCACTATTACTATATAGTCCTTTTTGATCCTTTTGCAATACCACATTTTGCACAGTCTGTGTTGCCCTTGATAATGTTGGGAGTTTTTCAGACATTGACAACTGTCCTAACACGACTTTCTGAGGAGATGATACATGCTTCTTAACAAACAATGCACTATCTTGAGCTGCAATATCTTTTTCTGGGACAAGTGTTTTAGCATTTTGAAGAGTTTTTTTAAACAGCAACGATGTTTTATCTGGTACACTACATTGATGATCACTCATACTTAAGACATCACTATTTTTACTTTTCAGCTCACCTCGACACTGTTTTGAACGATGTTTTGAACAACGCCAAATAACAGTTCCATTTTTATTGGTTCGTTTTACAATATATTTATATCCTTTATAGAATGCGTATGGCATACCATTGCTATTTGTTGATACTTTCATGTCAATTGTCAAGCATGAACTAATCTCTAGCAAAGTTCACTCGATAATATAAATAATTTCTAAACCCCAGTAGTGAATAGTCAGTTGTTTTTGATCTATGCAAGCGTAAACATGTCACATACACTGGTGATGGATACTCAAGGCTTTAAGGTCAATGAAAACAAGTATAGTATATATTTAAATAGGTGGCTATCATTGATTGCACAACACGCGGGTCACCATATCTTTTTTTCTTTCGGACTAGTGTTTTAACATTTGAAGAGTGTTTTAAACAGCAATGATGTCTTATCAGTCACACTACATTGATGATCACTCACACTTAAGACCTCGCTATTTTTACTTTTTAACTCACTTTGACACTGTTTTGAACGATGTTTTGAACAACGCCAAATAACAGTTCCATTTTTATTGGTTCGTTTTACAATATACGTATAACCTTTATAGTATGCATATGGCTTACCATAACTATTCGTTGATACTTTCATATCAATTTTCAAGCATGAAATAATCTCCAATAAATTTCGCTCGATAATAGAAATAATAGTTTAAAGTGGGTGCGAAGGTGGGTGCAAAAGTGGGTGCAAAAGTGAGTGTAAAAGTGGGTGTAAAAGTGGGTGCAAAAGTGGGTGCAAAAGTGAGTGCAAAAGTGGGTGCGAAAGTGGGTGCGAAAGTGGGTGCAGTTTATAGTAGGCACCATTTTTACTAGAATGTGATTTGAGTAAATGTAATTTCTAAACCCAAGTAGTGAATAGTCAGTTGGTTTTGATTTATGCAAGCGTAAACATGTCTCATACACTGATGATGGATACTCAAGGCTTCTTGGTCAACAAAAACAAGTATATAGTTAAAGAGGTAGCTATTATTGATTGCACAACACTGAATCTATTTTTGAAATTTTGACAAAGGGTCTAAGTGCACTTTTGTTAATATCTCGCGAACCAATAAGACTACGGCATTGTATGAGGTATTGTTGGACTTTTTGCCGAAGACTGCTGGTAAACACGTATGTTCCCACGACCTTTTTAAAGATGGCGGCTGACCCACGAGGGGTGATTAAAACGTATTCCAAGCGACGCTTGTCGATAAGCAAACCAATAATCAAAGGGGGGTGTGACAGAGCTTGAGGCGATAACCCCTTTTGATTGATCCCTGTTGATTTGCCCCTTTGGACTGGTCCCCGTTGACAAGTCCCTCTGAACGGGTCCTTTTTGAAGGGAGTCATTTATGACGGGCCCCTGCTGACGGGTCACTGTGGACGGATCCCTGTGGACAGGTCCCTGTTGACAGGTCCAAAGGGATTAGTCAAAAGGACCTGTCAACAGGGACCTGTCCACAGGGATCCGTCCACAGTGACCCGTCAGCAGGGGCCCGTCATAAATGACTCCCTTCAAAAAGGACCCGTTCAGAGGGACTTGTCAACGGGGACCAGTCCAAAGGGGCAAATCAACAGGGATCAATCAAAAGGGGTTATCGCCTCAAGCTCTGTCACACCCCCCTTTGATTATTGGTTTGCTTATCGACAAGCGTCGCTTGGAATACGTTTTAATCACCCCTCGTGGGTCAGCCGCCATCTTTAAAAAGGTCGTGGGAACATAAGTGTTTACCAGCAGTCTTCGGCAAAAAGTCCAACAATACCTCATACAATGCCGTAGTCTTATTGGTTCGCGAGATATTAACAAAAGTGCACTTAGACCCTTTGTCAAAATTTCAAAAATAGATTCAGTGTTGTGCAATCAATAATAGCTACCTCTTTAACTATATACTTGTTTTTGTTGACCAAGAAGCCTTGAGTATCCATCATCAGTGTATGAGACATGTTTACGCTTGCATAAATCAAAACCAACTGACTATTCACTACTTGGGTTTAGAAATTACATTTACTCAAATCACATTCTAGTAAAAATGGTGCCTACTATAAACTGCACCCACTTTCGCACCCACTTTCGCACCCACTTTTGCACTCACTTTTGCACCCACTTTTGCACCCACTTTTACACCCACTTTTACACTCACTTTTGCACCCACTTTTGCACCCACCTTCGCACCCACTTTAAACTATTATTTCTATTATCGAGCGAAATTTATTGGAGATTATTTCATGCTTGAAAATTGATATGAAAGTATCAACGAATAGTTATGGTAAGCCATATGCATACTATAAAGGTTATACGTATATTGTAAAACGAACCAATAAAAATGGAACTGTTATTTGGCGTTGTTCAAAACATCGTTCAAAACAGTGTCAAAGTGAGTTAAAAAGTAAAAATAGCGAGGTCTTAAGTGTGAGTGATCATCAATGTAGTGTGACTGATAAGACATCATTGCTGTTTAAAACACTCTTCAAATGTTAAAACACTAGTCCGAAAGAAAAAAAGATATGGTGACCCGCGTGTTGTGCAATCAATGATAGCCACCTATTTAAATATATACTATACTTGTTTTCATTGACCTTAAAGCCTTGAGTATCCATCACCAGTGTATGTGACATGTTTACGCTTGCATAGATCAAAAACAACTGACTATTCACTACTGGGGTTTAGAAATTATTTATATTATCGAGTGAACTTTGCTAGAGATTAGTTCATGCTTGACAATTGACATGAAAGTATCAACAAATAGCAATGGTATGCCATACGCATTCTATAAAGGATATAAATATATTGTAAAACAAACCAATAAAAATGGAACTGTTATTTGGCGTTGTTCAAAACGTCGTTCAAAACAGTGTCGAGGTGAGCTGAAAAGTAAAAATAGTGATGTCTTAAGTATGAGTGATCATCAATGTAGTGTACCAGATAAAACATCGTTGCTGTTTAAAAAAACTCTTCAAAATGCTAAAACACTTGTCCCAGAAAAAGATATTGCAGCTCAAGATAGTGCATTGTTTGTTAAGAAGCATGTATCATCTCCTCAGAAAGTCGTGTTAGGACAGTTGTCAATGTCTGAAAAACTCCCAACATTATCAAGGGCAACACAGACTGTGCAAAATGTGGTATTGCAAAAGGATCAAAAAGGACTATATAGTAATAGTGATGAGGATTATAATGATCATGATGATGATGATAATGATGATGTTGATAATGATAATGGTTATGATGATGATGATGTTGATTATGAAGATAATAATGATAATGGTAATGCTTTGTTTACAACTAAAAAATCATTTGTTAAATTTGTCTACTGGAACAATCCAAGTAAGCTAATCCGGCGGCTTCAGCAACTGCATGTCTATAAACAGGCTGGTTATACTGAATATGAGGAAGAACTATTGGATATAGAAAATGAGCTTCGTCGTGCTAAAATTATTATGTAATGGATCCACATAACAGCTTAAACTATTTCTTAACAATACATGTTATATTTTCTACCACTCTGCTACCATTTTGCTCTCACTTTTGCTATCACTTCAAACTGTACATATTAAATATAAAAGCCAACGCTAAATGCTTTTATTATCAGAACAGTTATAACCTTTGTAGTGAGCAAATCATACTAACAGGTTAGTTGCTACTATGGAACTTACTACAACTAACAAAGGTAAACAACGTGTACTCTATAAAGGCTACTCTTATAACTATAATCGTCAAAATGTAAAAGGAATAATATTTTGGCGATGCTCAAAAGAGAGGTCAAAAAGATGTCGAGGCAATCTAAAAAGTAGAAATGGTAAGGTTTTAAGTGTGAGTGATCATCAATGTGGTGTACCAGATGAAACACTGTTGGTGTCAACAAATAATCATGACAATGCTAAAAAGCTAGTACAAGAAAAAAATGTTGCTACTCAAAATAGTGCAGTGTTTATTGAGCAACATTTAACCCCTGCTGTAAAAGTTATGTTTAATCCATCTTCCACATCTCAAGAGTCGTCAACATCACAGACTATGCAAAAGGCTGTGTTGTTGTTGTTTTAAGGGGCTGAACTACAAGGTTATCTACCCTTCATATGCAAGAGAATCAAAAAGGACTAAATAGTAATAGAGAAAAAAGAAATGTATTTTGAATGTAACTATTGTACAAGTACTTATATTAAATAAATAAAAATATTGTATGGGTATTGTCTGTTTTTTCTTAATTGCTATACCCACGTCCTACTATATTAATGCCATTGTTAACCATCAACAGTCTCCACCTATGTTCAGAAAGAAAGTGATCTTAAACAATACACTCTATCTATGGTTTGTGTACCGAGTATCATAATAATACAGTGTCGTCAAGCCATGTTCAGGCAATAGTAATGTTAGGTAAGGGGTTCGAACCCTTGCTTCCTTGTACAGGATTAGTTTTTACTCAACAGCAACCCATAATACTGTACTTTGAAACATGTCACATCTCATTACAAAATGTCAACGGTATCGTTTTCTAAGACCCCAGCTGCTGGCTAGTAGCTAGCAGACTGTGCAACAGAAACAGTGTCACCATGTTCATCCTTAAAAAAAAATTCAACATTTATTATTCTTTTTCTTATTATTGTTTATTAAGAGTAGTGTAAAGTTGTCTTTGTGACGTAACGGTTATAATAGTTAGCTGGCACTCTAAAGCTCTTGAGTTCAAATTGAGCTTTAACATAAAATTTTAAAAGTATATTAGGACTAAAACAGGTCTACTCAGTCTCGGGTGATCCAAATAAGTAGATGTGGTTTGATTCACACTTTAACGATAGAACACGACGGTTTTTTATTTTTTTTAAATAATGATAGCCATTTGTTCATATTTTTTCATTTTCACATTTCACACATTGCCATTTGTCAATTTTCCATGTACACGATTTGAAAATGTCAGTTTAAAGTTTTTGGATTTCATGATATGGAAACAAGAATTTTCCATTTTGTTGTTTACACATTTGCCAATTTCCCATTTACATTTTTTAAATGTCAGTTTTAAGTTTTTAAATTGTGTTGATATGGAAACATGGATTTCCTATTTTTTCCATATCACAGAAGACACGTTTATGATTTAGTCCATGCTGAATGTTTAGTTTTGTAAAACACACATTTGCTGATTTAAATTTTCTTGAAATCACTTTAATGGAAGTGCTTGGCCATGGCAATAGTGCATTCTCTTTCTGTTTGTTTCCAAAAACATATAGGCCTACTACTACTACTACTACTACTACTACTGTAGGTAAGACTGTTTTACAAAATAACACCTATCTACTGCTGCATTAAAAAAACACAAGTGTTAAAAAAATATAGTATACTATTTACCATTTGCTATATACATTAATTACCCCACCATCCTACCTTGCCGTGTTTGCTTTGGTTGAAAAATCAATGCTACCCACACACACACACACACACACACACACACATACACAAGCTTTCTCTCTCTCTCTATCATTCTATTTGTAGTCATACATTCACACAACCATACCTGTCTTTGAAAACAAATACAACCACGCTATTTATCCTTGACATGCACACTTATCCCAAATAACTTTTAGTTATACATTTAACATTTACTATTACAAAAAAAATGTTTCCACTATTTACAATTACAAAAATGAATATTTACAAAATACTAAATCTACTGGTTACAAAAAAGCCATGTCTCTAAACAATAAAATATAAAAGTCACACCTCCACCTCGTGGTTATAACCCTATGGTAGGCTAATGCATAGGTCATTCATCTGCACTCATTTGCTATCCATCAAGGTAAAATTGCATTTTCTCTGTTCCACAAGATAAAAATTATGGTTGCCGGATTGTATCCTGCACTGTTTATGCGACATAGCATTGCCAGTTCATAAAACCGTTAGGTAGTTCTCTACACATAGTGATTTTACCACTGCTCTACCTACGCCTTTTGCTTGTTTGGCTTTCTTACAGGCTAGTATGCGATAGGCAGCATTAACTGTATATCAAACCCAGTCCACCTTTGTATTTGTAATCTAAGTAATAATTTGAAAAGAGACAAGTGTAATCAGTTTTAAACATTATCTCCGCTTTTTTTGTTTGTTTGTTTAAGACATGTATATTAACCCAAAATCAAACCCTAGTCTACCTTATTGAAAGGCTAACAGTTTAACTACTGCGTCACCATACCATTCTTTCTTAGTTTGATTCGTTCTAGGCCTTAGAGCTAGAAATCGAGTTACGATCTCCAGTGCAAGAGGCACATGTGCTCACCACTATAGCATGTAATGGCTAGCTGGTATCATTAGACAACCGAAAATGATTGTATTTCGGTTAGCCAAGCATTTCTGTCATTTGCCTACTGTGTGAGCACTGCCAGCGAGACAGTTTAGTTTAGAACAAGCGAGTGCGTGTGTGTGTATAGATTATTAGCCTCAAGTATTTAAAGCTTGTTGTGTGTAGCGACCATCTTGCTCAGTAACCACTGAGTAAGTTTTAACAGTCAACTCATAAAAACAGCATAGGATAGTTGTGTGTGTGTGTGGTTCATGTACTTGGGAATATGCATTAGCACCATGCGCTAGCTTTACCTCACCCTCTAAAGGTAGAGCGTTATCCCTTTCTTTGGACATTGCCAATGACTGCATTCCCCCACAAGTTTTACACTTAAGCCCTTGGCTTGTTCTTGATTAGGTTTGGTTTGCTTTAGGCTTGGTTTGGTTCAGTTGGGTTTGATTCGACTTGGTTCAGTTTAGTTTAATGTAGTCACTTTTTTTTATTTTTAGCTACACTCTTTAACCAATTAATTAATGATAGTCTACTCATAATTCTTGAATCGATAAATTGAATTTTGTGTACACCGTTTGTCAAGCCATGCCTACAACCTATACTCCCTATGTACTACACTCAGATCTGAAAACAAGTTCCAATGTTCAAAGACGTGTCAGTCACCATACATGTAGCCCACAATAATTCTTTCTTTACCTAGCTAGGTTTCGTCACTCACAGTAAACATCTAACATTATGGGTTTGCAATATATTAAGAAAAGCAAAAGTCTATGATCTTGTTGTTTTGGGTCTTTTTTGGGGAAATTCATAAGCCATAAAAAGAATGGCATCATGTCAAGTTCTGAGTGGACCTTGTATGTCAAAATCCCATTATCAGTTTATAAAATCTCAAGGCCATGCCCTAGCAGTTTTGGATGATTTCAATCAATGAGACCATCATAAGAAAGATCGGAAAAATAAATATCCTTAAAACAAGTCGTCCCATGACCCTCTCCGAACAATGCTTCGCAAAATTTAAATTCATCCATTGAACATTGAACATGATCGGCGACATCATCCTCGCTTCCCCCTCCCACCATAGTTGCCATATCGTTTGACCTTCAAGTGTCCTCAGCATCTCTGTGCTTTTTTCATTGCCCTGTTGTCAAGTCAAGTCAATGCATTCCAATAAGCTCAAATAACATCCACATCCTGTCAGTCTGCCCCAGCAAGTTTGTTTTCTATACTCACTTCAAGCAACATATAACCAAGTTCTGTTTGTTCTATCTAAAGCTAACTTCATCTGATCAAGGAATTATCATTTGTCATGTCACTCATAATCGTTTACATGTTAAAGACCCCCTTCAGGGGGTTTAGGTATTAGGTATTCCATCATAGGAAAAATCGGAAAACGAACCCTCGACCCGCCGTCTCATCGAAATAGCGAATACTGTATTGGTATATCACCACCGTGGCCAGTAATAGCTTCGTTGAAACACGTGTCCAGTGGTATCGTCTCTATCTGCAACCACTCTTCATGAACATTTTAGACAGATTAAAAGAAAAAGTTTTAAAAACTAAAATGTTTTCAACAAAAGTGTCGTTAGACCCTTTCGCATTTTTTAAACATAAATACTATATTCGAAAGGGGAGAGGAAAGGGGCGTCACCCCGAGTCCTACGACCCCTCGTATACGTCTCTGGCGTTATTGGTTTGTGAGATATAACAGAAAGTCTAAAATCACGGTTTTACAACAAAAAATTCTGTTTCCCTCATTCTCAAAAACTTTAACCTATTACCAAAATACACAGGGTTTCGAGACAAGCCATTTGACACGTCATAGGACCAAATCCGACCATGCATTCGTGAAATATCAGAAAAAGTCTAAAATCATGGTTTTACCCCAAAAAAGCCTGTTTCCCTCATTCTCAAAACTCTAACCTATTAATAACATGTATAGGGCTTCGAGACAAGCGATTTGACACGTCACACGTCCAAATCCGACCTTGCGTTTGAGACATATCGGCAAACTTCGTAGGAAAGTAGGCGACTATCTGGCTCTCTCCTCACTACCAAAACCTCTTCTTATCAATCATTTTTTTCAAAGAGCTCGCCCTCTTACAAAAATCCCCAGTGCGCATGCGTAAAAAACAAAAAACAAAAATGTTCATCCATAGCGGCATCTCGTAAAACGCATGCGCGATATGAGCAACCACGTTTAAGTTCATTTTAGCAGCGCACCTTATACATGTCGTATTTGAAAAGAGGCTTTCACTAAAAAATTACAATTTCACCCCCTAGTAGGGGTAGGTTTTATTTAGGGGTTGAAATGAGTGGTCCATTGAAAAGAGGGCGTCAGCCCGAGTCCAACGACACCTCATTTGTCAAAATCCGACCATGGGTTCACGAGATATTGGCTTGGACTCACGCGGCGGCCATGTTGGTTTGTTGGGTACAGGAGTGTCAAGTGGGGCAGAAGCACCACTACTCCACTACTATAACTGACTAAAATGTTAGCAAATGAGTCAAATAACATAAAACAAATGTCATCCGGTATCCGTCAATGAACGGTAAGCGATCCGCAAGACTTTAGGCCAATAAACATTAAAACCTAGAAGATTGGGGGTAACAAATCACTCTAAGGGGGGTCACATCCATAATTTCTTTTCACAGTTCAGAGAGATGGTTAATGTGCGGAGTCTAGATTTTGAACCCATTTCACTCTTACGCATATTGACAGACAAGCAGATAACCTAGACGTTAGGCCTTTGAAAACAACAATTATTATTATCGTATTATCACCATTATCAGATTATCTGAAAGTACAGACAGAACGACCGTAATTTTATGTATAAAGAACCCCCGTGGCGTAGTGATGCGCATTAAATCTCTCATAGGAACCGCTAAGAAGAGTTGCAGCAAGTCCGGAGATCAAAGGTTGAAATGCCGGGGCTGACACTGACTATCCTGAGAGTGGTTTTTCCACACTCCCTGCAGGCAAATGCCTGGATAGTCCTTTTTTCATGTCCCTGTGCACCTAATTATTGCAGTTACACACACTACTACAGTCACTACAGAAACACAAAATTGAACACACATTCAAGTATATGGGGCCGATGCCAAGATGTCCCAAGTCCCTAAAACGAATTAACAATATTTATAACTATGAAGATTTGCAAGCTAGTAAAATGCTAGAGAGTTGTTTCCTTTCACAAGAGATGTTTCACAAGTTCAGTTCTGATTTTTAGGCTTTGTTATCGCAACACATTACTATCCAACATAGGAAACTCGAAAATCTAAAAGCCAGATACCTGAAACGCATCTTCCAGATCTCCAAATTCACCAAAAACAGCATGCAATAATAGCCAACGAATTATTCTTCCTGGATGACATCAAATCCACCTCCAACCTACAGGACACACCTGCCTTCACCTTCGTCCTCGAAGAGAAAAGAGAAAAAGCAGGGCAGATTCCAGTGGATATCTACTCCACGGAAGCACTACAGACACATGGAAAGGTCCAAACTTCGAGCTTAGACATGTCCACACAAGATGCGCCGCTGGAAAATCTGCACCACACACCGGAAGACAACTGCAAATGCCAACTGTGTGGAATGAAATGTACGCAGTACTGTGCCCAACTCTAGGAATGGGTATTCCAAGTTTCAGACACCTAGATATCAAGGGAAAGGCTGTAGCCGCTTTTGAAAGTTCAGATATTTGAATATCGCGCTACATTGCTTCGAGAAGCATTTAGAAGAATTTTACCGATAGTTGGATGTCAAGTGACGTAGCGAGTAATAGCAGAGGTTGAGGCTATTTATTGATTAAATAGTTAACTATGGAGTAGAGACTTGAGACTGGGATCAGATTACTGGCACGGCCAAATGAAAGAGAATGCAATTAGTATCAAGTAAATCGGACCAGGGATTCAAGAGATATGAGGATTTCTAGATATCAGGCGATGACGCGTGACCCTGACCGTTTTGAATAAAAGCCAGCTGGAGGAGGCATGGTTAGCTCACTTCAACACAAGCACTTGGCAAGCAAGTTGCGTCTACGCTGAGCCAAGGCACATGGTTGCCGCATCTACGCAGAAGTTCTTTTCAAGTCGTGATAGTCACGAAAAGTGCTGCGCTTCGAGTTGAAACTTAGTAAGTTTCTGGTGAGGAGAATCACTGAGGTGATTGTTTTTCTACAGACATTGGTGGAAATATTTATATTTCTAAAAGGACATATGCTAGACTTTGTCTAGAAAATAGTATTTTGTCACAGGCCAGTAGTAACTTAATACTTGGATGTTTAAATCCATTTCAAGTCAGTTTTCATTTTTGTAACTAGTTAACCACTTCGATCTGTCAGTACACTGAAGACTAGTCTATAACGGTGGCGTTCATTAGTCTACGCAAGGGAAACTGCAGGTTGCTTAGCGCATGGCAGATGGTGATATTAATAAACCATGCCCAGGGAACGATCTTCAGAACAGCCGTTAATTGCTTAGACTGTCAATGTTTTTCTTGTACTGATGAGATTACAGTGAGTTATGTTACAACTGACATATCTAAGAAGAGATCACTTAGATCTGACCCTATTTAAACAAACTGTTATGGCTTTGATAGAAGCCCATATTAAAATGGAACCACAGTTTATTCAAACGTCGAAAGATACTACCACTATGTCTGACTAGACGAATTGTGGGTCTACAATGGCGGCCGATACAAGGATTATACGTGCTTGTCCGCTAGGGCATGTCTATGGATAAATCTGGTATAGACCAGGTTTACTACACTTCAAGACCATCAAGAAATGTAAGCCACATTTGAATTATATTGTTTTAGATCCCTTATTTGGGGGTGGTTGGATCTAAAAGACAGAGTTGTTGTGTTAATTTATAAAGCTGTGCCTAAAAAGGGTTAGCTTCCCTTGGCAGGGTAAGCTGACCAGTGTAGAGTGTTGTTGTGTGCTAGGAACTAGGGGGCGCTCCTATAAATAATGTAGTAGTGTTTTAGGGGATGGGACCCAATGCAAGGGTCACTGTGCTGGTCGCTCAGCTGACTGGCTTATTATATAACTGAACGTGCTTGTATCAGCTAAGTGGCACGCGCTGCTCCCTAGCAGCCGGGCCGCCGCGAGAAATACAATGATGTCTGAGCTAGCACTATCAGACTACCGTATGTCACGTCTAACCGTGACGGGAATAAGGAAGGGCGTTGGGATGTAAAGAGGCGTATAAACAGTAAGGCGAGTGTAGAGTGTTGACCAAGTGTTTATTGGTCTGTGATGTTAAAGTATGAGTCCCTTGTAGGGAATGTAACAATGTTCACAATGTGAAAGTACAAGCTGTGGGTGAAGGTTACAAAAGTAGGAAATCTGAACACGACTGACTCACCTCTGATGACACCAACGTAGCCTTCGGCCGTACCACTGAAAGACTGATAATGGAGAGATCCTTGTGACCTCCTTAGGCCTCCTTTTATATTCTTGGGCGCTATGCTGTCAGCAATGTGATGGCATAGCTGCCCCAGTTAATAATATGTCGCTGTGTGTAATAATTGTGCAAGGATTGAGCTGCTTTCTAGAATGGCAAGCTGTCCTTGCGGCGTTGATGTATGTTGGCCTGGCTTTACGAGGGTTGCCCGTTAGGATATTTAGATAGATGCTGGGGGGATGGTCTCCAAGGGGTGCATACCCCTGGGGTACTGTACAAGCCTCCTTCCCTATTTAGTTCGCGTCCCCGCGAACGGGAACGGAACTTGAGGTTGGGATGCTGATGTAGTCGTTCCTGAAGCCCCCTCGTATCGTCTGGCGGTGTCTTCCTCGTTGTCGTCGGCGTCGTCGTACAGAATGGGTGATGTCGTGAAGTGTAGGTGTGAGATCAGCCCGTGTTCAGAGGGGAGGGTTATGGGAGGTACAGATATATGTATGACACTGACATTGGCATTGTGAAAATGGAAATTGACAAAAAAAAATTGACAATGCGAAAAATTTGACATCGAGAAAAAAATTGACATTGAAAAAAAAATTGCCATTGCCATTGCTGGCATATTGCTAGTTTCAAAAAGAAAAGAAAAAAAACATGGTTTTGATAGTTACATAGTTGTGCAGGGAGGAAAAACCCAGCTAGACGAGGAATTGTGCCGTCTGGCCTTATTTTGGGGAAAAAGTGCTCCCTGCGAAGAGAAAGATAGAAGAGAATAGAAAAAATGGGTGTTCCAGGGTGTAATTTAAGGGAAATATTCAAAGTATTTATTGGTTGGGGAAAAAACGGAACACCCTGACAAATTTGGGCGTTAGTAGAGTAGAAAGGAAAAAACAAAACCGTATGTTCAGTGTTGCCCTTATGGCAGTGTTGAATGGCGTGACATATTGTTGACATTTAATTTACAAGCATGATATTTTGAATGGCGTGACATATTGTTTACATTTAATTTACAAGCATGATATTTTGAATGGCGTGACATATTGTTTACATTTAATTTACAAGCATGATATTTTGAATGGCGTGACATATTGTTTACCTTTAATTTACAAGCATGATATTTTGAATGGCGTGACATATTGTTTACCTTTAATTTACAAGCATGATATTATATATATATATATAAATAAGAATCTTATTATTAAACCGGTTTGCTCATGAGCCTGGTACCTTTCATTTCGTAGAGCTCTTTACCTGGCCTTTGTATACCATTCGCTGATTCTTTCCTGGCCATTTTCCACTCAGCTGTTTTATCGTAGTTTAGTGGCTAGGCCGCTAATTCCTTTTTCCATTGAGCTTATGTCCTAGTGGTTTTCCCGCCGTGGGTTGGGAAATTCCACCTTGGCGTCGAAGGTTCGGCCCTTACAATACCTGTGCCGCCCTTAGACGCCGAAGTCACGCCTTATTTGCGTGTCATCTGGTTTTCGGCGCTCATCGATGCCCAGTATCCCACGGATACTGTGCTTCGGTGGTCGCTACGCTGTCACCTTTAGGAGGTGCAACGGAAATTGCCAAAGAGTGTATGTGTCTGTACAAGAGGGAGAGAGTGTGGTATTTTTTTGTGTTGGGATATATATATACAACAGGTTTGTGGACAATTCTCGTCATCTGCAAAACAAAATGTGTTAATGGCCATATATCTGGAAACATGTACATTCCGTCGCTTCCTTGCTTTCCTGCAAATAGAGTGTATTAATACATATAGCAGTTCCATTGCTGCGCATAGTATATAAAATCAATTATGTTGCCACTTAAGTCTAACTTAATCTAGGTTAGCCTATGTTAGTCTAGTTTAGCCTAAGTATGGTCGGGCTTACCTTGGTAACGGATTTCTAGTCACCAAGTGCCGAAATTTTACCTTGATATATACATTAAAAAATTGCCCTAAGTGTAGACTTATACTGTATTGTACTGACTTATCACTAGGTATCATGGGTTGTCATGAGATGTCATGAGTTTGCCATGATTTTGCCATGAGTTGCCATGCGTTGTCATGAGTTTGCCATGAGTTTGCCATGAGTGGCCATGAGTTTGCCATGAGTTTGCCATGCGTGGCCGTGAATTTGCCATGAGTTGTCATGAGTTTGCCATGAGTGGCCATGAGTTTGCCATGAGTTTGCCATGCGTGGCCGTGAGTTTGCCATGAGTTGTCATGAGTTTGCCATGAGTTTGCCATGGGTTGTCATGAATTTGTCATGAGTTGTCGGACTTACCCTGATGCCGGGTTTGTGGGCCATCAGGCGCCGAACGGCGTTACTTAACGTTATCTATTTTAATTATGGTCTAAATAAAAAAAATGCTATTTCTAAGTCGAAAGGGTTGCCTTAATCTACTGCCGAAATGTGCTGTGCCATTATCTGGCGACAGCGGTTAATAAATTTGCTTAATCCTAGGTTGCGTGTCAAATGCAACCGTCTTACAGCTAAATTTGGCCTAGAACGATCGCCTGAGGCAATTTGCTTCCCCAGGACACCACCCGCACGAGTCCCAGAAACACCGGTTGTCTCTAGGATCGCTGGATTTCGTTCCCTTAACTCTAGGTGTCGACGTCTATTACTAGTACTAATCTAGTCGCAGGCGGCTTACGGTGCCACTAAGCAAACCGTTTCGCCCGCTGTACTTATCATTTCTTTGCCGTTGCCATTGCGTATGTAATCGTAGTTGGGCCGCCCACGTAACCCTTATGAGGCGCTCGCAATGCCCCTCTCTTAATGCCCATTGGTTGCTCGATGCATCGCCATTTATGTGGGCATTGGACATTGTCGTCCAATGGCATAATATTGTCTTCGCCTTTGTCGGCAATCGTGGTCTGCTTTTCGCAGTAATCTTCGCCTGCATCGGCCGTAGTAGTATGCTTTTCGCATTAATATTCGCCTGTATCGGCCGTAGTAGTATGCTTTTCGCATTAATCTTCGCCTGTATCGGCCGCAGTATTATGTATCTCGCAGTAACATTTCCCTCCAACGCACAGGAGTTTTGCTTCCCGCTATGGAAGCCGTGCCTACTAAAATGTAAACTTAACTAGAAGTCTAGTCATAATGGGGTCGTCTCTAGGGATAGCTCCCGAGTCCGGCGTGGAGTGAGCTATTTCTCCCGCCATTCTCAGAAAGTCTCCCTGCAGGTCTTGGCTTCGACGACCGTGGCACAAAGTGGGTGTAGCATCCCTTCCTCCCAGGGGCGGTTTATGCGCACCTAGGATTCCAGAGCTTGCCCGGCCTGGCCGCGAATGCTTTGACCTTACGTGGTTCGTCTGTTTGGTCTAGCCGTCAAGTTAAGTGAGGTCGCTGCGCTGTCGAGCCAACTGGGGTAAGGGTCCACATCACCTTCCCCAGCTCTGCTCCAGTGTGGTCCCTCTGACCTTCGGCTTACGCCGTTGTCATCAATCAGAGCGTATCAGATTCCTTTGTAAAAAAAAATGTGGTCGTGACCTGTGTAAACAGTTTAATCTTTGTGTAAAATGTAAAATATTTTCAGTGTTGCGGGGTTGTAGATCTTCTAAGTACATAGACTACTTCTGGTCTACCATTGCTACGTCAGCTTTCCAGCAATAATGCTCTCTTTACCTTAATGGAGGTGTTAGTAGGGTCTGTAATGTCAGGTACCCTGTTATTAGGATCTGGGGGTAGTTATTTGTTGAGTGGGCTGAAACAAGGCAGGAAGGGGTTGCGCACCTTTGGGTTCCACGTTAGTGGTGGCCTGGAACCGGTGATGGCGCTGGGATGCTCCTATAGTGAGTGGACTGGGGAGGTAATTCCCGGGATTGCAAAGATATAAAAATTCCATGCAGGTTTGATATTAAAATCCCTGGTAAATGGATGGGATACTCATGCAGGTGTCTGGATATGAGGCATCTGCACTCATATAAGGATAGGTGTAGGGTAGGGCATAATACCAATATATTCCTGTCATGCGGGAGTGTTTAATTAATAAAGAATGGTTAGTATATATATCTATGGCCTCATCTCTCATTTGGAGATGCGCATTATGCTTATTTAATTTTTGCCGACCCACCCCTAATACTCAGGTGGTAGCATCGTGGTCCAAAGCGTAGCATGCCTTCTCTTTAGACGCATGAAGTCCATCAACCCCTTGTGTGTACTCTGTAATGTAGTGTAGCTGTTTTGGTTGTGTTCATATGTCTGCGTTGGTTGATGTTGGACGTGAGAGGGTTATTGGAAGGGAATTGGGTATTAACCATGGTAGCCTGCTGTAGTATGTCGGTAATCCCTCGCGGATTATCCACCTATGGTTTGTCATCCTCCCTTGGTCCATGTTGGCTTTCTATCCGCGCCTTGGGATAGTAAAGCTTCACGACCTAATCTGGTCTGCCATTTGTAGTATAAATGTGGCCAGTGGTCGTAGTGCGACTGGCCATGTCCTAGTCATCTGTAATGATTCCTATGCCTTACGATCGATAAAAGAAGCTATTAGGGGGGAGATCTTGTCTGTGTTTGCTCCTAATTGTGTGTGACTATGTTCCGCTACACCACGCGGACGGTTGGTCTGTTGCAGGCTAAGTCGTAATATGTATCGCATGTATGGGCGGGAGGCGCCCGTGGCCTGTCAACGTCTTGTCCATTGCCAAGTGCTTTTGCGGTGTAATAAAAAAATGCATGTTATTATGATTGTTTTGCGTTTTTAATTTCACGGTCACTGCCGATACACAATAGTGTCTTGTCACTAGCAGTGTTGCAGTATAGCGAGTCTGCAAGTCAGCAGTTGGTATGTGTAATGTCAGGCTGGGATGTTATTGTTTGTCATCCGCTGGCATGTGCTTTCCTGCACGTATGCAAGTGTGGTCATTGTTTTAGATTCCTAGCGGACTAATGTAGCAAATCATCCTAATTAGCTAATGATGTTGTGTGGCCATTGTTTCCTAAGACTTGTGTCTTGTGAAATTTTCCTACCTGTGTGTGGGAAATGCATTTTCTATGTCTGGTGTAATTCGAAATTTTATGTCTGGCTTTTGGTGGGAGGAAATGTAGTATTCCCTGTTCATGTATTTGTATGGGCCAATTTCGGTGTGTTTGGAAGCCTGGATAATTGCTTTCCCTTGTGTCTAATTTTTACTGGGATTGGAACCCGTGACCTTATGTCATTCTCTGTGTTCTATGTCTGCGTCGTGTTTCAGGGTTTGAGGCGTCCCCAGTGTGGTTTTTGCTTGTGTTTCGCGTGCCAAAAATACCGTTGGATAGTTAGTTTTTGGTACGAGTGTGGTGTGTGGTCATGGGTTCGGACCCGGTTGCCTGTAAAGACTTGGTGTGACCCTCTCTGTGCCGCATATGTTATGGCACATGTACTGTGTATTTGCTATGCGCAAACGAAAGTACTCATGACTGTGAGGAGTTTGCGTATTTTTGAACTCTCCTCGTAGTGTAATTTTGGAAGTTATAGGGTCCTTGGATCGGACGTGAATGATGCGTTTATTCCTGTTCACTAGGAACTGGCTTAGTTCGTCTGTATGCGTGAAGGTCAGCCAGTCATGCGTGCGTTATCACTGACGCGATAGTGTCTAATTTCACTCCCGTGTGCACTACCTTGTTACTTGCTGGACAATGCTCTGTGACTGTATGTTTGTGTCTCTCCGCCTGAATGCTATCTCTGTAATTGTGAGTAGTGCTTCTCGCATCGTAAAAAAAAAGAATGAAACTTGTAGTTTAACGTGCCCGTTGATCTGTAGATCATGAGCCACGGGACTTCCGTTTTACGTGGAATCCAAACCACAGGCCATGGCATTTCACTTCGGAAATCTCACATACCTTGGCCGCACTGTAAAAGAACCTCTAACTAACTGCATTTGTGTTCCCAAGTGTTGTGTTGACTTGTAGCGTGGGTCAAGTATATTCCTATCCACTGTTCAAAATGGCGTTATACCCGAGTGTGTCTGGGCCACTAGTCGCGTGTTTGACAGTGTATTTTCGTATCTCTTTGATTCTGCCTGGGGCTGGGGGGTTGGTTTAGTAAGAATCTCCCCTGTGTAGCTAGTTTTGGAGCAAAAATTGTGTTTTTTGTCTGGGGAAAAAATTTTCACTATTTGCTTGGCTTTTTGCGGTACGGAAGGGGTCGTTTTAACTACGAGGGCTCGTTGGTTGAGTCCTGTTCTCTATGCGTAGTACCCCGCCTCCACCAGTGTTTTAGATCCCTTATTTGGGGGTGGTTGGATCTAAAAGACAGAGTTGTTGTGTTAATTTATAAAGCTGTGCCTAAAAAGGGGTAGCTTCCCTTGGCAGGGTAAGCTGACCAGTGTAGAGTGTTGTTGTGTGCTAGGAACTAGGGGGCGCTCCTATAAATAATGTAGTAGTGTTTTAGGGGATGGGACCCAATGCAAGGGTCACTGTGCTGGTCGCTCAGCTGACTGGCTTATTATATAACTGAACGTGCTTGTATCAGCTAAGTGGCACGCGCTGCTCCCTAGCAGCCGGGCCGCCGCGAGAAATACAATGATGTCTGAGCTAGCACTATCAGACTACCGTATGTCACGTCTAACCGTGACGGGAATAAGGAAGGGCGTTGGGATGTAAAGAGGCGTATAAACAGTAAGGCGAGTGTAGAGTGTTGACCAAGTGTTTATTGGTCTGTGATGTTAAAGTATGAGTCCCTTGTAGGGAATGTAACAATGTTCACAATGTGAAAGTACAAGCTGTGGGTGAAGGTTACAAAAGTAGGAAATCTGAACACGACTGACTCACCTCTGATGACACCAACGTAGCCTTCGGCCGTACCACTGAAAGACTGATAATGGAGAGATCCTTGTGACCTCCTTAGGCCTCCTTTTATATTCTTGGGCGCTATGCTGTCAGCAATGTGATGGCATAGCTGCCCCAGTTAATAATATGTCGCTGTGTGTAATAATTGTGCAAGGATTGAGCTGCTTTCTAGAATGGCAAGCTGTCCTTGCGGCGTTGATGTATGTTGGCCTGGCTTTACGAGGGTTGCCCGTTAGGATATTTAGATAGATGCTGGGGGGATGGTCTCCAAGGGGTGCATACCCCTGGGGTACTGTACAATATTATGCCTAGCTAATTGGAACAAACTATTTTTTCTGCAGATGACCATCACATTTTTTTCGTCGTATTTAAAGCTTGTAATGATTTACGCAAGACTTATTAGAGTTATTCTGAGCATTTTCAGCACTCAGAACAGTTTAGGATCGATGACCGAGCATTTCGAAGATTTATTTGAATTTTTCATATTTTAAGGAAACCACGGAAAACCCCCGATGTAACTGTAAAAGTTAATATTTATTGAGGAATGGATATTTTTTCCATATTCGAAGGTTCGAACATGTGGATTCTCACATAATGAGATGATAATTAAACATATTTGAAATGATACAAATAATAATAATAATAATAATAATAATAATAATAATAATAATAATAATAATAATAATTTTCATAATTTTTCTAAATAATTCTTGGATATTATATTTTATAATAATCATATGTATTGAGAAAGAGCCTATGAAGTAGTTTAATCATTTCTAGTCTGGAACAGGAGATTTACCGAAGGAGAGTGGTTAGCGCAAGCCCGCATTCAACCAACATGTCAGTTCTGGTTGAACAGTTGATATTTGCATTTGAGCAAAGTACATTTTTCAGATAACACGGAGAGGCATGAAACGGGAAGCAATTGATATTTGTATCAAATAGGATATTTTTGTATTTATATAAAATCATGACGTAAATACACTCGAAAGTGAAATAAAGCTTTTCATAAGTATGGTAAATTCACGGGTTGAACTGAATGGTAAAATAAAATAAACTTGTAAGTTTATTAATCTTCCAGTGTTGATAACAAGCAGAGGCTTGATTTATTGTATAAATTTTGGGAAGAAAATTTATGTGTGTGGAGTAGTTGAAATGCCATTCCCAGGTGCGCATGTTAAGTCGCAGGAATGAAGAGGTTTTTTCGAGCATCAATCAAATAGCAGGTTCGATGGCTCAGGTTTATAGTAGGAGTATTGGAGCTACACATTTCGTCGTATGAATAACCCGAAGGTTATTTCTTTGAAACCATCAGTTCTTATTTCAACCTTGTTTACGAATTCCATTTAGACTTTGATTTTGCTAGAACCCGGATTTGTCATGATAGTAGTTTATTCTTCTTCAGAGGAAGACCTTTGCCGTTGTTGTTATAATATTGTGTTCTTACACAAATAATAGAATGGGCCACTGCCAATTTAAAATAATTCTTTAACCACGAATAATTTGAAGGATATTTTCAAATCCTAGTGCCATGAACTAAATGAATTCATTATAAAACTACAATTCTAATTTCCGCATTCTGTCGAAGAATTGCAAGTTGTGAAAGTTGCTAAGAATGGCCATAAATATAAATATTTTTTTCATAATGATTCCAAGTGGAAAATTGAATAGTTGAATGGTTCAACCATTTATTGATCAAGTTAATGATTCAGAAATTATATATTTTGTTTGGAACTTGAAGTTCATAATCGAGTCACTTCTCGAATGTTTAATGTCAAAAGAACGATTAATTGTTGTTGTGCTTCGCACAGTTCTTCGATGCTATGCTCGATGGTCAAATACTTTTCAGATGTTATTAATATGTGTTAATAATTTGTGTTGCTACGATGATAATAATATTTTCGACGATATATTTTTGAAACTGGAAAAACAAGTGAAAGTTTAAGAATTCTATAAACATTTATCCTACGAGTGTTAATATCATGTAAATAGTCAAACAGTGATCTACGATATTTCCAGTATAGACAATTAACTTTGAACTGGAATTAAATATTAATAATTTTGGAACACAGTCTACAGGACTATTAATCGGACTTGTGTTTCCAAAAAGATTGTCAAATGTGTTTGGAAGATTTCTGTATATTGTGTGTAAATAAGAGTGTGGATCGCCACACGTGGATGATGCTGCTTTGAGCATCTTTGCATTCAGATTTTAACTTTAAAATAAACTGAGATAATTTTACCAGATGTGTTTCTCCCAATTAAATCTCCTTCTATCCTTATTGTTGCATTGAGCCAAAAATCAGCAAAGCATTTTTTTAATTTGATGTCGTTTTTGCGATTTGCTTTAACCCATCTGGCGCTCCGGGATATTTTGACTCTCGTGCTGACTGATTATTGGTAAAATGCATATGTGGTCGTGCGGACTCCGGTCTAAACGGGCACAGTACCACCTGAGGAACTGTTCTAAAAGGACTATTCAAGTCAACCCCTGGCACTATACAGCCCATGACGGGCTAAGGCCGACCAAGCGACCGCTGCCCAGCCATTCGGCCT
The DNA here is from genome assembly GCA_946902985.2 of Meconema thalassinum. Lineage (NCBI taxonomy): Eukaryota > Metazoa > Arthropoda > Insecta > Orthoptera > Tettigoniidae > Meconema > Meconema thalassinum. The sequence continues at coordinate 88,574,458 of OX336393.1, forward strand.
GCAGATATTGGGGTGACGCGTGATCAGCGCGTCGGGTCCCCTCGGCCGTTAATCTTGGTTTTCGTGATCGGGGCGCTGTCTCACTGTCAGACAGCTACTCAATTGTCCTCACGAGGCTGAGTGCACCCCGTTCCAACCCTCACGTCAGTTTTAAAATCCCTGACGGAGCCGGGGATCGAACCCGGGGCCTCCGGGTGAAAGGCAGGCGCGCTACCCCAACACCACGGGGCCGGCTAAAAGGACTATGACACTCGCCAATTACGCCAAAGACCTGTAAATTCATGTCAACACGCCTTATGTGCACATTGTGTTTTGTATATAATAAATTTTAAGAAAATACTAATATACCCCTCGTCTGTGATTTACAGTTTGCATCCCATTTTAAGATGTCGTGACGTTACCTTGGTGGACAATTATCACAGTCATAGTTACGAAACATGTCATTGTGTACTAGAGCTCCATTAAACGTTTACTTACTAAGCACGTTTCGTAAAACGTTTAATTAAATAAACGCTTTCTTGAAACGTTTACACGTTTTTGATAAATAAACGCCAAAACGTATTTTAACAAATCGTTTCCTAATTAAACATTTTCTGATTTTAAAGATAAATGGATTTTTATATCAGTTCTCGCTTATTTTTTTCTTTAGCCTTTAATGTGTTTCACTTTTAGCCTATTTTCATTTTATAAAAAAAATAGGCTTATGAGATCACATTTTTTGTCCGTGTGTGTGGTGTGTGTGTGCCCCCTAATAACTTCTAAACGGTGATTTCAATGAAACTCGGTAAGGTCATAGCACCATTTTGGCCGACCCCGACCGTGCCCTTCAAATTTTATTACCCTGAAATTTTGTAGGGTGATAAAGGGCTCTACTAGAAGTTCACCTATGAGACTTTTAAAAACCTGATAACTACAAAACCAACATGGCGGCCAAATGAGTTGAGACGTTTAAATAGACTTTCCTCGCGATTTGACGATCCAAACGTACTGAAACCTAGTACAGCAAATGTTCATAGTCATTGTAATGCACTGACATCTAATTTAGTTCAATTGTTTACATAACCTCAAGATGGCGGCTGTGCGAAATTTTAAAATGAAGTTTTTACTTCGTGTGTCGTAGTCATGCGATCGAACTGAAAGTTTGAATAATGAAGCTACGCAATAATTTTCCTTTACTGGTACATAACTCTAAGGCCTAACAATCTAAAATGGCGGAATATTTAGACGGTTCTCAGTATCTACGAATCTTTTACAGCAATAAAAATTGAATTTTTTACGTTCATAGAGGCTATGAACATAAGTTCACCTATAGGACTTTCAATAACCTAGTGAGCACAAATTCAACATGGCAGTGACGTGAAATATACATATTTAATTAAATGGACGTTTCTCGCGATGTAACCATCCGACTGCAGTGAAACTTTGTACGGTAAATGCTTATATAAATGTTAATCCACTGGCATCTAATTTATTTCAGTTGTTTTCATAACCACAAGATGGCAGCTTTGTGAAATGTTAAAATCTCGTTTTTACTTATGTGCCCTAATCATGCAATTGAAGTTTGAATACCACACGTACACAATAATCTTCATGTAATAGTACATAAATAAAAATCCAACATGGCAACCATCTGAAATATTAAGACGTTTCTCAATATCTACGAATCTATTACAACAATGAAACTGAATTTTTGTATGTTGATAGTGGCAATTAACACGAGTAGGATATATATAAAACTAGGCTGTGTAGGTATTCACGGAACAACATGTTGTTTCCTTAATTTAATAAACTCGGCATAATGGCAGAGCCGCAGAGAACGTTCACGGGCCCTAGGACAAAGTCTTCCGGACCCCTCCATTTTATATTCAATCTTTGACATAATTTTGGAATTACAGTATTACGGTAAGCTTGCTAATTTTTGACCCCCTCCAACCTCCCTCCCCAAACAAAATAGAAAGGCTCCGTGCAATTTAGCCTGCCCAACTGAATATTAATTTACTTTGGTTTTAGTTATTCAGCCATGATCTCCTTTTTCTCTCTCTCTCATTTATTCTGTTTTTTTTAAATTTATTTTATGTGTTCGGTAGTGGCGAAGTTAGGGCTCATGGCCCTCTCTTACACATAACTAGCAATATGTTACCAGCACATATGAGGCAATTTTTGATATACGAGTACAATAAATAATTATGATGATAAATAAAGAGTAAATTAATTATGTTAATACTAATATTAATGAAAAACGCATATGAAAGATGTTCTTTTACTTCAAGCTTTTGATCACAGTGCATTAGAATTCCATTTTCGTTGTATCTGAAGGTGTCCAAGCACCACAAGCATGAGCCATACTTCGATTATTTCTGAGATTGAATTACAAACGTTATGCTCCACAAAGAGCTCTTGCATGTTAGCACGTTATTTATTAAATGGACAACTCGGGCAACTTTGCCATTCCCCTGCAAGAAAAACGAAAAACACAACGCTTAGCTAAAAATTAGTTATATGTTCTCTTTGTAATGTTTTGTTTACTATTCGATGGCTGTATTTACATCGAATAGAGTCGTATCGGAGAATATTATAATAGTTTAGTTAATTTCCATACGAGTGTCTTACCATTATACGCGAGTTGCATACGACTTTTTTTGTTCGACGATAATTATAACTTTATTATGTGTTCTAACATAAATATTCATAAATATCTGTCGAGATTCTGTCGGTTGAATTCTTCTTCTTGGGAATCGTGTGGGGTCAGCATTTGATCTCTACCCAATAACGAATTCCAAAGCTTTGAAACTTTGTTTATCATGAAGTAGCACCAACAGATAGTGCACACGTACTATGTTGGATCATTTTGTTACTTTGGTCAAACACCACAAAATAGGCTGTTACAATCGCTTTAAAATTAAAATGTATCATATTATGAACTAGTTATTCTTCAAATTCGATGCGTATAGAAGGTCAATGGTAGGCAAACAATAACTGAGTCCCAAATAGAACAGTTATGGCATCTGGCGGAAATGTTTCGCGTAAGGAATCCATTTACTGAACAGAGCGCTGGATTATAATTTTCGTGGAACTAATGTCATAAGCCTGCTTCCTCCATGACGTTCTGGTGTGTTTATGCACTGCCGGCTGGATCGCAACACTCCTGGTTGCTTTAAACTGCCTGCCCATTCGACGATTATAGCATTGGTTTGAGCGTACAACCTCGTTTCCAAATAAAGGCGCTAGGAAGCAGCACCAAGGCACTGTAGCAGACATAAGTTTTGTATTGATGTTAATGGAACAGTTGTGTTTAGAATGTATTCTGAATGATTTTATAATGCTGTACTGCTGCGTGCCCTTTTGTAAATCAGAACAGGGCAAGTTAGAATACCGAGGAATCTCATTTCATACTGCGTGGGATGTGGTTACGTGCAATTTCCAGAGAAGGTGACGCAGGGGAAGCAAATAAACAAATAAATAAATACATACCGGTACATGAATGAATGATTGAGTAAATACGTGAGACAATAAATATGTAAGTAAATAAATATGTAAGTAGGTAAATATGTAAGTGAGTAAATAAATAATTTAAGAAATATGTAAGTAAATAAATAAGTGGATAAATAAGCAATAAATAAGTAAACAAATAAATAAGAAAATAAATAATTAAATAAATAAATGTGTAAGTAAATAAGTAAATAAATACGTGAATAAATAAGCAAATAAATAAGTAAATACATAAGTAAACAAATAAATAATTAAATAAATAAATGTGTAAGTAAATAAATATCTAAATAAATGAGTGAATAAATAAGCAAATAAATAAGTAAGTAAATAATTAAACAAATAAATAAGAAAATAAATAATTAAATAAATAAGTAAAAAATAAATAAGAAAATAAATAATTAAATAAATAAATGTGTAAGTAAATAAATATGTAAGTAAATAAACAAATAAGTAAATAAATAATCAAATAAATAAGTAAATGAATAAGTAAATCAATAGATAAGAAAATAAATAAGTTAATAAATAATTAAATAGATAAATACGTAAGTAAATAAAGAAGTAAATAAAAAATAAGTAAATAAATAATTAAATAAATACATATGTAGGTAAATGAGTAAATAAATATATACGTGAATAAATGAATAAGTAAATAAATAAGTAAACAAATAAATAAGAAAATAAATAATTTAATACATAAATATGTAAGTAAATAAACAAATAAATTAGTAAGTAAATAAATAAGCAAATAAATAAGAAAATACATAATTAAATAAATAAACATGTAAGTAAATAAACAAATAAGTAAATAAATACGTAAATAAATAAAAAAAGCTATAAATAAGCAAATAAATGAGTAAAGAAAGAAGAAAATAAATAAATAAATTTGTAAGTAAATAAATAAGTAAAAAATAAACAATCTGTCCAAAAAATCTGTAAAAATATTTAATACAGCCATCACAATAAGACGGGTTATCAGCCAAATTCACCTCACACCCATGTACATGGGGCTACATGACCACGATGTCGCTAAGCCCCTAAATAAATCATCATCCCATTTTTCGGGGGCCGGAGGTATTTCTTTTCCCTGTCTTTTATTGTCCTTATTCTTTTCTTTTCATCTCGCCAAGTATGTAAGTTAGATTTAAGTCAGTTAGAAGTAGTTATATTTTTATTATCGTCTGCATAATTACGGGAAAATGAGTTAGACATTTCGCCCCTTAAAAACAATCGCCTCCACATGTATTTTTGCTTTCCTTAATACTGAAAATTTGCCCGTAAGTATGTGTCTAAATACTTTTAGATGTTAGAATAATAAAGGAACTAACTTAGTGTAATGTTTTCACGTCCGTCAATCTCGATATTAAGCCTCCAAACATAACAATACTTCGTTTCAGGTATCTTCCCCTTTAAAAAGCCGCGGCAATCTCAGTGCCTTGGTGCTGCACCTAGCGGTGAATTAATGCATATATCTTGTACGCCTGTGAGTGTCGAATGGGCAGGCAGTTTAAAGCAACCAGGAGTGTTGCGATCCAGCCGGCAGTGGTTTATGTCAACAACAGCGTTCAGTAAAATTGTCGGCGAAATCTTACGATTGTGTGGAAATTGGAGTTGCGGATATTAAGGTATAGTGCTATTTCTTTTGCAATATTGCCCAGCTTGTTTATGCATTTTAACTACAATGGTTGATCCAATATAGGCTAAATTGTCAACTTTCAAATCATGTAATTCATGTCCGACATGCTGGATTTTGAGTGCATGACAGAAGGTATCCTTGCCCAGTTGGTCAGTGATTGAAAATATTGAGCTCTGATTGGTTAGTAAACTGTGTTCTAATGAAAAGTAGTACTTTAATGACCCCCATTATGATTCAGTTTTCTGACATATAATATTTACATATCGTTGAACATAAATGAAGTTTTTCTTTTACCGCATCGGGCCCCTCAGGGAGTCCGGAGCCCGGGGCTACAGCCCCGCTTGCTCCTCCCTCTCGACCGGCCTGCATAATGGCATTTCATGTTTGACGGGTGTTATTGTTGGCAGAATCAACAACAGACTTTCATCAGCTTTTACGCCCGAGTAGAATACCCGTATTTGTTATACCGGTCGGCTATAATAAATACCGCTCGACTGTGCATTTATTCCTAGCACTAAATATGTGAACTTCCCTCAGAATCAGTCAAAACGTCGGTCGTCAGAAATATTTAAGCTAAAGTGCAAAATCGTTTAAGAGTGTCAAGATTAAAAAGAAATTTAAAAGTTTAAGAAAACGATTCTTTTCAAATCGTTCAAACGTTTAATTTAAAAAAAGACGTTTCCTATGAGCCGGTGTGAAACGGAACATCACAAATACGTGTCTGATCGTGATCCATTGTGTATTCACATGCAGTGATATTTGAGCGCGCTGAGTCACTCGCTACAGCTGGTTGGTGATGCTCAAGGTAGCTTACTCTTGGCTTCCTTTTAGGGTCAAGAACAGAAGACTGCTCTCTGTATAATATTATTTTCTCTGTACTCTGTGACGTATCCCACCTACACACTTTAATAAAAATGTAATAAGGGCAGAAACACTATTACTACCGTATCACATGTGCTCAGTGTTGCGTAGTCAGGATCGCTCTCAGGATGCAATGGAAGAATATGCTCGGACAAGGTACAGTATATAATAATAAATATGTGTGACTATACGACCCATTCGATTTCAAACCATTTGCCTGAAGACGGACCTTCTATACTACCAATTTAAAAAGTAGGTTATGTTCCTGCGTAATCAATTTTCAGTTCTTCTCAGACCTAAAAATGGGATAAGTTAATCATTACTATGCTTGCTCATAAATCTCATAATGAATTTATAAACCCTAAACAGAATAATAAATAGGCCAACTTACCCACTGATTGGCAATAGAATTGATGGTATCACAATGGTAACAAGTCACCGGCATCTCATTTTATGAAGCACTAATGCAGACATTTACTTACACGAACGTTTAATATCATTAAACAATAATCAATAAGCACAGATAATCAAGGGAAACGGTTGCTATGCGGAATTATTCACACCACTATCAAATCGTAAACAAAACCACACAACTTATAAACAAAGCAAGTACACCACTGCCGTCAGCCATGTTTCCTCTGTCCTGCCGCCAGTGTCAGGTCCGGTAGTTATAGAAGGTTCTGCTGAAGATGAGGTAGGTCACTGAGTACTCATCACATGCAACGCTGAGGTTCCCACTGTTCTCTGATATAAGCTATTATTCTTTTGTTTACTTAGGGGCTTGAGACATCGCTGTTATCAGCTCCGCGTACTTGTGTGTGAAGAATGTCCAATAACCTGTGTTGTTGTGAATGTACAGTATGTGTATGTACGTGAAAGTGAGGCTAGAATTGGTAAGAGGGTAGTCGTGGTCTTAAGTCAAGAACCTTCCCGGCATTTGTGAAATAGAAGTGGGGAACAATGAAAAAACACGTCTAGGATGGGTGAGGTAGAAACCGAACTCACACTCTACTTTGTTGCCCTAACGAGACTGTGGGGACCCCGTTCAAGTCCTTACACCAGACGTATACGTATACGCATTTTATTTAGACCAGAAACCAATTTCTTGGCAGAGCCAGGAATCGAACTCGGGCCTCAGGGATTACTAGCTATTACACCACTGGTCAGTCTCAGAAAGAAAGAATAAGAGGAGACCGGCTCAGCTACCCTGGGGGAGGGGGTCATGGAACAGCTAAAGCATTCACTTGAACATGGATTGCTTGTTTTTTTTTCTTTTTCTTCAAAAAATCAGTTTACAGAGGAGATGGTAAATCGAGCTCTTCCTACCCTTGTTTCAGAGAACTGAGTTGTTGATTCATTCTTGGTCATCAGCCCCATAAACCTGTGTGCTGAATTTGTCTGGTAACCTGTGTTACTGAGGTGACTGTAGCAGTAAGTGTAATTAGTTGGGCCTGGGATTGGGGCAGACGCGGCGCGACTTAAGAGATAAGGTACTATGCCAGCATGTATGGGGATTGTACGAAAAAGAAACACCATGTCATGTGTATCGACACGACGTTTCACTCGCATCCGTTTTCAGCCTGTGGATCTTGTGTGGAAATGGATATGAGCTGTATTTAAGAACTATTATTGTTGGAAAAATTTGAAGGAAGTTGAGAATGTAAATACAAGAATGGATTTTTAAGCATGAGTTATTTCATTACGGGAAGTTTAAAAGTATACATATAAAAGCATCCAAGCTGAGTCAAATCACACAAATGATGGCAAATATTTTCTTCCCGTCATGTACTGTATAGTATTCGCATCATATCTCTGCTGGTGAGGACCGTTGCATTTCTGAGAATTCGAGCCGTCAAATCCTATACTCCTATTCACCTCACAGTGTGGGGCTCGGGAGTTCTGACGGCCGACTTAGCATAATGCACTCGGCACACTCATTAGTGCTTGCCACACAATTGTTTGTGTGCCAATTTGAGAAATGTCTTTGGTGAGGCTGGTAAAGTCGGTATAGCTTTTCTGGAAGTAATGACGTAGCTCACCGGCACAGATATAAGGTGGGCACTGTACTTTCTATTCAACTTATTTTCGGTACTTACTGCAAGGGGCAGATGACCTCACTGTTCCGCCCCTTAAAGCAACATTAACTACTTGCTGCATATGCCTATCATTTCTCCTTGGTGCCCGTCTGGCAGCATAGGCGTAATCGTCAAGTCATGCACCTTGACTGCACGGTGGAGTTGGTAGTCCGGTGACCAAAGGTTCTATTCCTGGCGCTGACAGCGGCTGTGCTGTGTGTGTTTTTTCACACTCCCTCCAGGCAAATGCCAGGGTGCTACCTTATCTCTAGTCCCGGGGCACCTACTCCAATCCTAGACCTTAAAATAAGTAGGATGATGTTGATGATGATGATAATTGTTGTTTAAAGGACCTAACATCTAGGTTATCGGCCCGTAATGGTTTGGGTGATAGTGAAAGATGAGATGAGAATAAAAACTATAACTAATACTAACTACAGACTTACAAACTAGAAGAAGAAATGGTAAACAAATAAAGGATAAGGCAAATAAAGGACAGGAAGAAAAGAAATGCCCTCAACCCTCGAAAAATGAGGATTGAGGAACTCGGAAGGAAGGAGAGCCATGAAAGGCAGATAGGAAAGGGAAAGATGAGTGGGCCCGCCCCAAGGTCAGAGGAAAAAGGGGACAAAACGGACCCAGCTCAGGAATCCCTTGGGGTCGCCAACTCCTAAACTCACCAGCCGTGAGCCCTTGAGGGTGTAGCACTATCCAGGGTGCACCAGAAGTGGTGGAGCTACATACGCCCTGCCTCCTTGAGGGCCTTGTGCGGAAGGCAGGAGATAACATGAAAAGAAAAGGAACGCTGACCCATCGAAAAATGAGACAATGGCCAATTAAGGTGGGAAAGTGAAAGACTCCCTATACCTCGGATACCCTAATACCGTCGGGGTTGGAAAAGAACAAGAGTTGACTAAGGGAGGTGGATAGGAAAGAAGACGGAGAGGAGCCCGGCACAAGTATGTAGGAGCAATGCCGGACTCAGGTGGGGTCCCGTGGTCGCCAACCCGCGTCCCACTTGATGTGAGCCCCTGGAGGTTTAAGAAGTAGGCCACAGTGATGTAAAGTTTTGAAGCCATTCTTTCAGTGTTGCCTATACAAACTGTTATTTGTAACTCTTCGTGTTGACCGACTGAAGAGTTACTACAGTCACCACAGAAACACAGGTTATCAGGCAAATTCAACACTCACACCCATGTACACGGGTTTGATGACCAAGATGTTCCAGCCTTTTAAAAGAATTAACAACAACAAACATCTCCCAGGTCCATACTGTGTTCAGCATCGACTGTTTCCACGATGTGATGGACGTGCATACTTCCTGTTACAGGCTCTAGCAGTTGTTTGGCGTTTCATTAGCAAGTATAGTTTCAAGATGGCTGGAAATGAAAATTTTCTCCAAGAATGAAAGTGGAGTGAAGTTCAAACTGTTAAATTTGTGTTGAAGGACTGTTGTGGAATGGTAGACTTGGTGATTATGAGTTCAAATCAGCCATGGATTGGTCGTTAACGAGAGTTGTAGGAGAAAAAAAAAGTGCTATGGGCGTAGATGAAGTCAACAAGGAAATCATCAACAAAGTATGAGAACAGGAATCAGGCAGCTGAGTTGAGATTTTGTCAGGAACATGGTTGGCAAAACTAGGTGTGATGAAATACGGAGTACAGAAACAGGATATTTTAAGAGGTTACAGAACAAAATGGCATCTAAGAGACCACAATGGTATTGACGAATGGGTGTAAAAGGAATCCCAAGACAAATGTACGATTTCCAGAATACCAAGAGGAAGTCCAAGCCTGAGATACACGATAGAGGCTTATACGAAATATAGGAAAGCATAAACTAATTGGAACAACATTGAAGATGGAGATAAATTCAGTACAATGACCGTATTTGGTGGAGGAGTCGCCAATCCATCGATTATATTATGGAACAATAGGGGATAAGGCGTAAGGAGGATTTCTTTCAGGTGGGGATTTCATTCATATAGTACGGTAGTTGTGTAGGTTATTTAATGATATTTCGATCATTATTCATAAAAGGCAATAATTAAATAAGCATTCTCATTCCAAGAAATGTATTTTAATTATATTTCCCAGCTCAAGAAAAAAATCAATTTTTGAAAAACAGTAACTAAATAATAAAACTCCAATGATGCAGTGGTATCATCATGTCCATGGCGGCTTTGGTGGCGTAGTAGGTAGCATGCTGAAATGCTATGCCCAAGATCTCGGGTTAAAACCCGCCCGAAGTCGTCAGATTTTTTTAAGAGCGTTAAAATCCTTCAGTATGCTTTCATTCGGAGGGGAAGTAAAGCTGGTGGTCCCATGTCATAGATTTATGGAATGAAAACAAACCTACCACTACAATTGGTAGTGTGTAGGTTATTTGGCTAAAAACGCTCTATCAAGTTCCAACGTTCGCCGCTTGGTGTTAGTGACAGTGGCGACTGGTAGCCAAAGTTGGAACTACTTGAAATCGAACTTGCCCAGTTTCATTCATCTTCATTTGTTTAATCTCATCCACACGTGACGGTAGTCTACTTGTAGCTTACCCCATGGGTGTCCGCGTGGAAGTAACTACAAACTCTGGTGAGCTGAACATGTCCTCGGACACTCCTGGCACTAACAGCCATACGCAAAAATTAATTTTTTAAAAATGCAGAAACTTCTTTTACCAAATTATCTTTAACAAAACGGACACATACTGACACAGATATGCACATTTAAAGAAGCTCGCAATTTACTGATCGCAAACTTGAACAGCAGAACTACTGATTCATGACCAGCTCCAACGCTGAAAGATGAGTCTCGCAGCGAGTAGAGTGCAGGTCATTTACCAAGTGAAGAATGTGACCACATTTAAAATATATTACTTCCCCCCCCGTAGTCAGTTTTCCCTCCAGGTAGGCTTTCCCATGGACTGAACGAGTGATCCCACCTTTACCGCCTCTACGGGCAGTGGCATGGAGCTTGACATCGGGTCGGGGGATACAACTGGGGAGGTGGGATGAGCACCTCGACCTGGCGACCTCACCTGCAAAGCGAACAGGGGTCCTCATGAGGGACGGGAAGGAAAGAATGGGAGGGATAGACAAGGAAGAGGGATGAAGGAGGTCGCGGCCTGACGGTAGATAGGCCTACTATCCCGGCATTCGCCCGAAGACGAAGTGGAGAACCACGGGAAACCACTTCGAGGATGGCTGAGGTGGGAATCGAACCCCCTCTACTCATTTGGACCACCCGAGGCTGAGTAGACCCCGGTCCAGTCCTCATACCACTTTTCAAATTTCGTGGTAGGGCCGGAAATCGAACCTTGGACCTCCGAGTTGGGAGCTAAGCACGCTGACTTCTACACCACGGAGGGTAACATAAATAAATACAGGAGTAAAGAAGCCTCACCGGTGGTAGTGTAAAACAGGTGGCAGATGGGAGAATATAAGGATTCAAGTAAACACATATCTTGGTGAGGGCGGGGTTAAACCATATCCCCCTCCCCCGTGGGTACGCCACTGTATGTATACGAGTGTGTGTTTGTATGTCCAGGAAACTCCAAGACTACACTTGCTTGAACTAAGCTTATTTCTTCCCTGGATCATTGTAATGAAAGTTTTAATGAGTCGTATCTTGGCATTGACAGCTATTGTCCTTTGCTATCGCATTCCTCACTTCATTCTTCATGAAGAGCATTACGTAGTTAGTGTAGGAATAGCCGCCTCAAAACCCGGCGCACCACGACAGCGATGGGCAGCTGCAGCATGTCCAAGAACTAAGGTTCAAATCCCGGCTCTGGCAGTGGCCATCCTGAGTATGGTTTATACCCTTGCTTTTTCCTTTCAAAGTCACAAATGAGTTCTTGAAAAGTTTGTGGTGTCGCCTATCTATCACACCCACGCAATAGTAGACTTCCGGCTTGACGAATAGAATACATAGTGTTATCACTGACCGAGTTCAAGCGCGCCCCGCTGTGGGTTAGCGCTAGCGGCGCAGACCCCCAACGCTACACAGTCAGCCGCAGTCAGCTGTTCAAATATGGGATACGCGCTGGGCTACGTAAACCTCTTTACGAAGGCTGCGGTTACGCCGATTACAACAAATTGTTTGTTTAGACTTATGAATAATAAGTTACCGTGAAAAAGTTTTTATTAATATTCTCAGTCCCCAATTAGAACTATCTTTTAAAACCTTCTGTTAGTCGTGCATTGGTCTGACAGTTCCGTGGTTCATTTTAGATGTAATATCAAGCCAACAGTTCAAGTTATAATCTGATCGTCTCGGGACATCATACACCGTACCTTAGTAACCATTTTCCTGGAGTTGTCAAATGACGAGCCTAAAAGTAACTCTACACGAGTAAGTGTGTCGCCTTCTGCTAAAAATAACGAATCGGTAGTTCATGAATCAGTAATTTCAAAGGAATTTGTGACTGATATTGAAGACAACGTTGAAACAAGAACCGAAGACTCGGATACTGACCATGATTTTGATCAGGAGGACGGTAACGGAAGCGAAGAATTGGATGAACGTTTATTTGTTTGGCAGGTTGGCCATTATTATTATTATGTCCGTCTCATTCTTGGCTATCACTGCGGAGGCCCGGGTCGATTCCCAGCTCAGCAAAGAAATGTAATTCTGGTCAGAGGGCTGGAACGGTGTTCACTCAGCCTCGTGAGGTTCAACTGATAAGAGGCGCGTTTGATTCCTACCTCAGCTATACTGGAAGTGGTTTTCCGTGGTTTCCCACTTCTACTCCAGGCAAATACCGGGATGGTACCTAACTGATGGCCACGGCCGCTTCCTACCCAAATCCTAGCTCAATTCCGAATAAACACACTACTACAGACATCACAATGACACAGGTTATCAGACAAATTCTACACACACCCAAGCACACTGGGCTACGTGACCACAATCCCGCAAATTCCCTAAAGAATCAACACCTATTATTATTAAGACGGATTATATATTTTTTCGTTTTAAGTAAGGATGGCACGAAGTAGAACAAGTAACCATGGAAGGCTGCCTTCATTCCGTATCCTACTGGGCGCATTCGTGATTTTAACACAGTGCATAGATATTTCGGTAAATTTTGAAAAAATATAAGGCACTGTTCCTGGTTTTAATTTCCACTTCACGCGAGGAAGTTCCACGTTCTCACAGTTCACTACGAAACAGTCCGCCTTTATGATAAATCTTCCGAAAAATGCACGTCACAGATTCTACTTTTGATCGACAATTGCTTACCTTTCCGCGGAATAACTCTCGCCCATTTCGCAAACAGATTTGTTTCTTTTGGTGGTGTGAAAAAATGTCTACCATCAGATTTTCTTCCGTAACCCGATTTACATCCAGGAACGAAACAAAACGACATTTTCCCGAAACAGCAGAACATTTAGTTGTTTGCACTCACAAAGCAGTGCACAGACATTCGTAAACTATTACAAAGAAACAAATTCCCTCGCATAATATGACTTCTCGCGCATCTCGTGGGCTACTTGTAACACTTGCTTATGGTTCGGCGCGACTTTCGCGCCACACACTGGCTGGACCATGAACTACAATGCTTAAGGAGCGGAGAGATGACACTGTTTATTTCTATTCGTCATGCTACCGGTTATACTAGAGCCATAAAAAAGGTCGATTTTGCTATTTTGTGAAATCAGACGTGACTTAAATAGATTGTTAAGACTATAAACGACACGATTTGCATTCATAATCCTCTGCTGTAACTCTTTCTCAATCTCACTTTTTCTGGATAGTATCAAGCCCAGATACTTGAACTTCTCAACCCGTTCAAAATTGTATCCGTCAATATGGATGGTGAACCTCCGTGGTTTCGGCGGCAGCACGCCGGCCTCTCACCGCTGGGTCCGTGGTTCAAATCCCGGTCACTCCATGTGAGATTTGTGCTGGACAAAGCGGAGGCAGACAGGTTTTTCTCCGGGTACTCCGGTTTTCCCTGTCACACTTTCATTCCAGCAACACTCTCCACTATCATTTCATTTCATCTGTCATTCATTTAATCATTTCCCCAGGGGAGTGCGTCAGACCTCGGCAGCCGACACAGTTCATATCCTCGCCGCTAGATGGGGGCTTCATTCATTCCATTCCCTGACCCGGTCGACTAGAAGCAGGCTGTGGATTTTCATTTTCAATATGGATGGTGTCGGAAAATTTGTCGGCGTGAGATAACCATATATTTGGTTTTATCGTCATTGACCGCCAATTCCACTTTCCTTGCTTCTGTCATAAGTATTATTACATCATCATCTGCAAATGCCAGAATAGTGTCCATTCCTATCAGGACCATCTGTCTGCTGTTACCCGTTTCACGTCTCACCTTTTCCAGGGCGATGTTACCTTATTTTAATTTCGGTTGCGTCTACTTCCAGGCTTAATTGCACGCACTGCTACGGTCACCACAGTAACACAGGTTATCACACAAATTCACATATTCAAGTTCACGGGGTTGACGACCAAGATAACCCTAGATCCTAAATGAAACAAATCAGTTTTCTAAAACAAGGGTCTGCAGAGCTCGATGTAGCCATTTCCTTAAAATCACACAAATCTCTATTCGTCATCACTAGGGCCCGGATGTTGATGACATGTCATCTTTTTACTGAGCTGTCTAAAACAATGCTGAAGTACATAGAAACTCCGGCCGGGCCATCCCGTCTTGAAATATGTCATTTTTATTTTGCATTTTTTTCCTACTTTTCCATTTTAAGAGCATTTTTTTTAAGTTTGAGAGATTTTTTGGTCTTATTTTAGGGAAATCGGCCTTTTGAGGTAATTTCTTCCAATTTAGTCATGTTACAGCTTTGTATAAGGGAGTTACGTGTCTCAGAGTTAAGAAGAAGCTAGTAGCTGATACAAGTAATTTAAAATATTGAAATATTGATTCCATTTCCTTAATCAACCGGGTGGAAACTAGTCTTAGCAACAATCGTGGCGAAATTACTGCGGATATTACATCAAAACTGAAAAAAGTACTGGACTAAAACACAGGGTATAAAACATTCTGCAAAATCTGACATTCTTTCTGGTGAAAACTACTGCATGGATGGGATTGAGGAGGATTTAGCAGCAAACGACCTTCCTCACTTCAAGTACGCTCCGATCACATCAGTTGATGTTGAACGCAGCTTTTTGAGATATAAAAACTTGTTGGCTGATAACCGCAGATAATTTACATTTGACAACATCAGAATGACATTCGTAGTGCAGAGCAACTCAGACTAAAGTGAACATAAACCTTTTGTTAAGTGCTAGAAATCTATTTTCATTGACTTTTCAGTTTGAGCTTAAGATTTCATTTTTGAAATATTGGCGAGTTTATTAATATAAGATCATTTTCTCCACTTTATAGCGCAGTTTTAGAATTTTTGAAATATTGGTGAGTTATAAGATCATTTTCTCCACTTTATAGCGCAATTTTCGAATTTTTGAAATATTGGTGTGTTATAAGATCATTTTCTCCATTTTATAGTGCATTTTTCGAATTGTTAGGTCATTTATTACAGTCATTTTTGAAAGTTTTAAGTGCATTTTTTAAACTTTTTTACGGTATCAACATCCGGACCCTAGTCATCACCGATTTCGTCCAAATTTTCGGTATATGCAGGGTTTGACGAGAAATGAAAGTGACAGAAGTAGGAGCTTCAGATGGTCAAGCGTTTAGAAAAAATAGCATTTTTGGCCCCGTATGTTAGCGTAGTTTCCAGGCAGCGGTTGGCGCAGCGGAACGAGTACAGAACGGCAAACGGAGTGTCGTGAGGATACAGTCCCTTATGCGGAAACGTTTTTGTCTTGCTTTTTGATGTGTAACATCTTTCCACTCGGTTGCAGGATATTTTTGTGGGAGTGAGTTTGAAAATTGGGACGGAAGTGGATCGGACGGAAATAGATCGGACGGAAGTGTGTAACAATGAGCGCGCGGTGTCGGAGATTGGTACCATGACGCACTGTCAGCCATGTGGAATGAATATCACATACGGATTACTTCAAGGTTTGGAGGCGTCATTGCAGATATTCCTACAATAAATCATCTTCAAGTTGTCGTTCTTTGGTGTAAAAATATTCATTATATCATATTTGTTGAAAACAATTATGATATATTACGAGTCTCTTTTTCAATCTCTGGATAAAAGTGATGGGCATCCACTCCCCGAGCAACTTTGCTCAACACGTTCATACTGAACGGTAAACGCTCATGCGAATTCTGGTGTCAACTGATTGAAACACATGCCACATGTTCAAAGTCTTCGTATCAGTATTTAAATGATGACATGCTTTAATATGAAACATTGTAACTAGTCGGCAAAGCCGGTATTATGTTTCTGCACATTGGCCATTCAGATATTAACCCACATTGCGGTAATGCAGTGATCAATGTATTATATATCGATGATTTTATACGGGAACTGGGCTAGCCTTTAATGGTCCACTATAGGAATTCCCTTTACTGTCAAGTAGGCGTATTCATAACTAATTTAAAACTCAATTCCACGCAGGAACTTTATCGAAAAAAAAGCAAAATATTAATGGAGCATAAAAAATTACTTCCATATTATTACCGGCACGTGAAAATAAGTAACTGTCTTGTACTCTATGTTTCTGTGGTTGTAATGGCTGCGTAGACAGCGTTTTGGTCTGCGAATCATGACGTCTCAGGTTCGAAGCCCAGTCCCGGCAATTATTTTTGCTACCAGATTATCGATTTAAACGATATCTATCATAACATTATGCGTCATTTTAACATAATCTACATGAAATTACGATTTATCTAATTTTAATTACAATAGTTGCACCAAGCAGGAGTTGGGAAATTTGATTGTATTGAACATTGTTTCTAGTAGTCTATAGATAGGCTAGAGACTATGGTTTCATTCCACCTCTTAATTTACAATATAATATGTCTTGTTTGTTGAATCAAGTGTGACAGTAGCATATCTCCAATTCAAAACGGCTTCGGTGGCGTAGTTGGTAGCATGCTGAACTGCTGTGCCCAAGATAGCGGGTTCAAACCCGGCCGAAGTCGTTGGATTTTTTAAGATCGTTAAAAATCCTTCATTATGCCTTCCTTCAGAGGGGAAGTCAAGCCGGCGGTCCCATGTCATAGATCTATGGCATGTAAAAGATCCTTCCACAGACTGAACTTGTGTGAAGCTAAATTGTTAGGTTAGATTTCGTAGGAACGCTCTATCACAGTTCCAACGTTCACCACTAGGTATCATTGACATCTCGTGGCAACAGTTTGAACTACTTGACATTGAATGGAACTTGTAGCTCACCCTAAGGGTGTCCGCTGGAAGCAGCTACAGACTCAGGTGAGCCGAACATGTCCACGGACACTCCCGGCACTAAAGCCATACGATAAATAAATATAAATCTCCAATTCAATCTATATATTCATCATAGTACCAGTATGAAAACGGAGCGTAAATTAACATTTTAAGAATGTCCAAGCTGTGTAGTATACGAGTAGATTAACATGACAGATGACTTCACATACATTTCATCTCAACTTCATAGTAGGATAACATGTCAGATGTTGCACATCATATTATATGGATCCATCATAACACTCACCGGTTATTTATGAAATTATACGATTTGAGTACTCATTCCTTTGATTTAGTGTTTCTGAAATCTATGCAAAATGATAAAAGAAAGACCTCAGAATCTTTAAATGACATGAAACAGGCGTCACAGTGGCCAAAATGTGCAGTGGACAGCAATTATGGAGCGTATATTTCTACAGCAACAGTATTTGCAAATCGCACACTTCGTACATTTTTAACAGTCATTTTTAAAAGAAATTATAGATATTTACGAAATTAGAGTGCAATTCGTCACTGCTAATGTCTATTCTCTTTCATTTGAATGCTCATTTGTCACAACCCGTCGCTTGTGAGCGCCACCGGAGGGATCTATACTACTGAAACAATATATATGATAGTTTTGAAATCAGCCTTTTTATAAGATTTTAGTGCAAGACTTGCAACTTCATTAACTAGTATTTTCTTGCTCAAGAAGGTCAAAACGTTCACTATACTTAAGAATAATAATTTATTGACTTACAGTATTAATTTCCCAATTTATTTAACTTTGTCAATAAGGATTTTTTTTGTGTAGACATAGTCATTTTCATGCCTTTTCGTACATTTATGATTTTACAGCTGATTTCTACGTGCTGGGGTGATATTCAACTAAAAGGTTTAGCTATTCCAACCAGAGCCCCCACCTCCAGGGGATCAGCAAGTGGTAGCAAGGCGGTCTTCTTTCTTTCATCCTTTCTGAGACTGCCTAGTGGTGTAATGGCTACAATTATTGGTTATTATCCCTGAGACTTGGGTTCAATTTTAGGCTCTGCCAAGAAATTTAATTGTGGTCTGAGGGCTGGTGCGGGGTCCACCAGTCTCGTGAATATAACTGATTAGAGCTTGAATTCGATTTCCACTAGAAGTGGTTTTCCGTGGTTTTTCCAACTTCTCCTCAAGAGAAATGCTGGGATAGTTCTTATCTTAAGGCTCCCTCATCACTACAGATACTACTAGACACCACAACAACACAGGCTATCTAATTAAAAAATATGCGGGGGTGATAGCCTCGATGTCAAAGTCCTTAAATAGAACAACAGCAAATTCATTATGAAACCCCTTCTTAGTCGACGCTTTCTCTCCTCCACCCCCGACACTATTGGTGTATCCGAAGCCTTTTCCGCCTTAATTGACCCATGTGAATTTTTGTAATACCCTCATTTTTGTTTTAGAAAATACTCCCAGCTGTATTTTACAGTAGCTCTTTCTTTAAGCACCATTTCTTAATAAAATTGCAAGTTTCTTTGCACCTTCTTCACATTTAACATTATTTTTAGCACCTTTTACAGAGCTGTTAATTTTAACGAAATTGAAACAAGAAAAAGCTATTAAGTAGTATGATGAATATTTTTGTCTGCTGTAAAACGTATCAGAGGATCTGTCAAGTAACGAAGCAATTTTTCAGTGATTCATGAATTTTGTTTCACTAACATTTTGTGGTTGATACGGATTGTAATATAATTTTACGTTGGAGATTTCCACCTATTTACCAAATGTTTGCACCTAAAATTCCTAGCTGTACCAATAATGTGATCATTGTGTGTTTCAGGTCGCGTCATGTTGGCTGGCCTGTTGCTGGCAATATTCTTGGCCGAGGTGAACGCCGAAGGGTAAGTGTTTTTAAAAGTGTCAAATGAGGGAATGCACCTTCCAGATCCCACTAGAATACAACCCTTTCCTACTACATCACTTTATGTTGTTTGTTGTTGCTTCATTTTAGGAGATATCGTGTGTTTAAAAAATTGGTTGATAACCTGTGTTATTGTGGTATCTGTAGTATTGTGTATATTTGTAATTGAGACTAGGATTGGGAAGGAGGCGGTCATGGCCATACGTTAGAAACCATCCCGAAATGTACCTGGTGTTGAAATGGGAAACCAAGGAAAATCACTTCTAGGATGGCTAAAGTGAGAATTGAACTCACCTGTTCTTAGTTTTACCTCACAAGGCTGAGTGTATCTAGTATTCCAATCCTCAAACCAGAATTCAATTTCCTGGCAGAGCCGGGAATCGATCCTGGACATCAGGGGTGACAGCTAAGAATTCTAACCACTAATCGCGAGGTGGTCCAACATCATATTAAATACCAGGTTTGTTCTGATTATTGCCATTCGTAATATAGGACTACCTAGGGCTCGATTTGAGGCGGAACGCACCGGAAAACGGCATTCCGGTACCTCTCTTTAGGGAAAAAAGAAACTGTAGATAAAAACATTTATTGAAGAGTAAGGAGAGAAGCCTCCGTGGCTTAGGCGGCAGCACGCCGGCCTCACACCGCTGGGTCCGTGGTTCAAATCCCGGTCACCCCATGTGAGATCTGTGCTGTACAATACGGAGGCAGACAGGTTTTTCTCCGGGTACTCCAGTTTTCCCTGTCAACATTTCATTCCAGCCACACTCTCCACTATCATTTCATTCCATCTGCCATTCATTTAATCATTGCCCCAGAGGAGTGCGTCAGGCCTCGGCAGCCGGCACAGTTCATATCCTCGCCGCTAGATAGGGGCTCCAATCATTCCATTCCTGACCCGGTTGGAGACTGGAAGCAGGCTGTGGATTTTCATTTCATTGAAGAGTAAGGAGAGATCAAGAGACAAGAATTATGATGATAGCATGTTGATGTTTTGGACAATCTTTTAGGATGGGCAGACAACCTAAACAATTATAAAACTGTCCTTTCTTACTGCTTTTATTACTTTACTACAACCCATTTTTGTACTTGTTTTGCAAAATAAAGTTTGGAATTAAATAGAATGTTCAAGTTTATACATAATCTTAAGAATTCTTATTTTCTACCCAATAATTTGGAAATCTCCCCCCACCACTACATCCCACGGAAAGTTACAATTCCGACTCCTCTGTCTCTAGAAATCGAGCACTGGGTGTACCGGTAGTTGGCAATTACAAGAATGGAAATTCACGGCTGCAATCACTGCGGTTCTTGGAATCTACAGATAGCCCACAGCGGGCAACATTTGTACTGTAGTATGATTGATATGCTTGGCGCAGGTCAGGGTCATAGATGCATCATTACCAAATGAGCTCAGTGATCAGAGCAAGGGCGTGGGTTCGAGACCCACGTCAGACATTTCTCTAATTTCCATCTACATGCCATGCACTATATGAGCATTACACGAAGCCTTCATTTCTCATGGTTTGCAATATTAAATGTTAACTAATAGTTATTAAGCCAAACTACTGATCTGGATGTTGTTCTAACGAACGGTTAGGGAACATTTGTAGCTCTATGTCATCGCGATGCGTAGGTCTTAACTGTTAATGTAACCGTAAATAATTGTGAGGTTTGAAGCCATTTTTCAGTGTTGCCTAAGTAAACAAAAGTTTGGTGCTTTTCAGTCGGTCAACACGAATGTACCCAAAAAGAGCTGGGTTGTGCCCTAATCCTGAAATAAATTACATGAGATTAATAAATACACTAGGATGACCAGTTTCGATCGTCAAGCGATCATCATCAGATCCATTACACTTAGGTTATAAAATCTATGTTTGAGAATACAGGTGAAAAATATTTACAATATGTACAATTATTTAGTTGCAGTATTGGTAATGCAACTGTCGGTGTATGCTAATTGTAGTATATCTAATGTTAGGTGAAATGCTAAAATGGTGATACAAATCCGGAGTTTGTCTGTTTGGGGTGATTATAATATGGTTATACAAAATCAACTATGGTTATACTGTAATAATACAGGCTGATACTTATCCGGTTGTCTTCCTAACTGGAACTTCGAGCAGTTTCGTGTTCACTCTGGCACCAGTTTTGATCGACTAACCCAGATGTTAACTGGACGAAACTGGTTTTTCCCTTTCTCCCCCCTTTTGTTCCTATGTGGTTTCTGAGGTCAGTGCAATGTTTATTTGTGTGACGTTCCCAAGTCTAGATAAGAATGTATATTATTGAATACAGAAAGATCTACAACTATTAAAGACCGTGGAACTGTCTTCGCCACGCGTGGACTAAAAAGGCATTCAACTAAGCGGTACACGGTCTATTGAAGACGTCCCGGCATCTTTAATACTGCCGTGACCGACTGAAATGCACCAAACATTTGTAACCATAAATATGAAAGATTCACGTACAATTATAATGAGAGGGTTAATTATTCAGGATCATCGCATATACTGAACATCTGAAATGATTCTCGACAAGCGTTCGCGTGACGTACTACTTCTTTGTAATCAAGGTGGCTTCGTTAAAGGGTCTGGAACAACAGATGCTATCTTTACTGTTCAGTAATTCATTAAGAAGCATAGGAGAAGAGAAAGCCTTCGATCGTATCCCACGCCAACTAACCTTGTATTCGTTGTGCAATCCTGCAGTGTCAGAGCTACTCATTAACTGGACTCAGATGTTCTACGTCAGTGGTTCCCTATATAGTGTGTGTGGACCCATCGGGATTGGCGACAAATTATCAAGGGGTTTGAGAAATTAGGATATACCGTCATTTTCTCCGATTTACAAAATACGCTATATTCTATAGTCTCTATACTCCATCTTCATATACATTCTAGAATCTACAGTACGACAATTAGTACAAGATAGTGATCTATGGATATTTGTTTTTGGGCTATCAATTAACCACTCTCTGACTCCACCAAAGATTCTATGGCAGAACGTTCAAATCATACCGTATTTCATTAAAATTAAAGTTCTAGAATTTCACCATTGCTCTACATCTGTGTCATGGGCACGCAGTGTTCTCAACTCTCGCGACAAGTAACTACATCTAGCAATTTTCACATATATTTGGGTGGCGAACATATTATGAATTTACTATTGTCTTAATAGCGAGTTTGTGACTTATTTTAAAAGTCTCCTTAGTAACAGAAACATGTTTTCTCGATTAATAACATTAGTATCTAGCAATTTTAACTGCCACCTCGAAAATTTCGTAAACATACTGTATTCTGACACCAAAGATGGTCTGAAATACCAGGTCTGAGCTTGAAGGGAGGAACTAGAGGAGTTGCCCATAAGTGGGCGTAATCTGATACAACTTGTATGACTTCGATGCATGGAACGCTGACCGCGAGATCTCTCCCCTTAATAAAACGCGTGTGCAAATCCCACATTGTGGGCCGTCTACATATTACGTTATCACAAAGCAGTACCTAATATTTTTGAATTCGTCACGATTTATCCTCATACTTACTTACTCTTGTACCTTGCTGTGTCGAGGTTTGGCCGAGAGATCTACAGGCTTTCCTGTCTTGCGTCCACAGTTGTGCTTCCCTCAATTGAACACCTCTCCTAAAATCGTTTTCCTTAATAATAATAGTTTTATTGCCCACAATGTGCAAGGAATCTATATATATAAAGCTCAATGTTTGTCTGTCTGTCTGTCTGTTATGCATACAAATCCACACCGTTTCACCGATCTGAACCAAAATTTGTATACATACACTTCGGAACCCTGCGGGTAACCCTGTCCACTTGAAATTTCAGACAGACCACCCCATTCCCTGCATTTAGGCCCTTTGTCTCAAATCTACACCGTTTCACCGATCTCAACCAAAATTTGTATACATACCCTATGTAACCCTGTGAATAACATTGTCCACTTAAAATTTCGGACAGACCACCCCATTTCCTGCATTTAGGCCCTTTGGCAAACTTCTACACCGTTTCACCGATCCGAACCAAAATTTGTATACCTACCCTTTTCAACCCTGCGGGTAACCCTGTCCACTTGAAATTTCGGACAGACCACCCCATTCTCTGGATTTAGGCCCTTTGGCCCAAATCTACACCGTTTCACCGATCAGAACCAAAATTTGTATACTTACCCTTTGGTACCCTGCGAGTAACACTGTCTGCTTGAAATTGCGGACAGACCACTCCATTCCCTGCATTTAGACCCTTTGGCCCAAATCTACACCGTTTCACAGATCTCAACCAAAAGTTGTTATTTACCATCTGGAACCCTGCGAGTAACACTGTCTGCTTGAAATTTCAAACAGACCACTCCATTCCCTGCATTTAGGCCCTTTGGCACAAATCTACACCGTTTCACCGATCAGAACCAAAATATGTATACTTACCCTTTGGGACCCTGCGAGTAACACTGTTTGCTTGAAATTGCGAACAGATCACTCCATTCCCTGCATTTAGGCCCCTTGGCTCAAATCTACACCGTTTCACCCATCTGAACCAAAATGTGTATACTTACCCTTTGTAACCCTGTGAATATCACTGTCCTCCTAAAATTTCGTACAGACCACCCCATTTCCTGCATTTAGGCCCTTTGCCAAAAATCTAGGTATCGTTTCACCGATCCGGACAAAAAAAAATATACTTACCCTTTCGAACCCTGCGGGTAACCCTGTCCACTTGAAATTGCGGACAGATCACCCCTTTCCCTGCATTTAGGCCCTTTGGCACAAATCTACACCGTTTCACCGATCAGAACCAAAATGTGTATACTTACCCTTTGGTACCCTGCGAGTAACACTGTCTGCTTGAAATTTCGGACAGACCACTCCATTCCCGGAAAGAGGACAGGGTCCGTCCCAAAGGCAATGGAAAAAAGGGCTAAAACCGGACCCGCTCAGGAAACCCTCAGGGTTGCCAGCTCCCGAACTCACCAGCCATGAGCCCTTGAGGATGTAGCACTATCCAGGGTGCACCCGAAATGGTGGGGCTACACACACCCTGCTTCCTTGAGGGTCTTGAACAGACGACATGAGATATTAAGAAAAGAAAAAGAAGGCTGACACCTCGAAGAATGAGGCTATCAGGAATGATTAGACAAGGGCTAATTAAGGCGGGAAAGTGAAAGAGTTGCTAGGCTTCGGATACCCTGATACCATCGGGCTTGGAAGAGAACAAGAGTTTGACCAAGGGAGGCTGACAGGAAAGAGAACTGAAAGGAGCCCGGCACCAGTAAGTAGAAGCAATGCCGGACTCAGCTGGGGTCCCGTGGTCGCAAACCCACGTCCCACAAGTTGTGAGACATTGGTGGGCGGAGGGGGGAGGGGGGGGGGGGCAGGTGTGAGAATAGCTTGCTGATTCATCGCGAGGTGACATGAGAGAAATGTCCAGACCCCGCCGTGTTACCTGGTATTGCTGACTATGCTGATGTTCATATTGCGTCTTTGCTCAAACCACTGTAGTGTTACGAAAGAATGAGTGATTCACCGGTCAATGTGAATAGGACCGGGAACCCCCACCCGAACGTCTGTCATCATAATATATCGTCATCATCTGCGATATTCTCAAGTTCGTGCAGCTTGGACCCGAGCAGTACTCAATAAGCTCTTTCACTACACGCATCGAGTATAGGCCTAAGCCAGAAAATAACGTTCAGACATTGGAAGACATCGAAGGTAGAAATCTGAATTACCTATATCAGATTTAAAATTGCACCATGTTCGTTTAGTAGTCATTTTTCATTACCTTATTATTATCATAAGGACAAATGACCTAGATGTTACGCCCATTATACCACTAATCACCACACACAATAACTCTTCATCGCCTGTGAATTTTGAAATATTTCTTTCTACCACGGTAGTTTGCAAGTTTGTCGTGTCAATTCAACAGTAGTTTTCATTACCATCCTCATCAAAAGGGCAAATGACCTAGATGTTACGTCCATTATACTACTAAGTAACACCACAGTCTTCATCGCCTGCGATTTTTAAAATGTGTATTTCCATTAGTTTGTAAGTTTGATATACCCGTTCAGTAGTAGTCGTATTGACAGGCCATGCCAAAGGAGAAGATATCTTCATTCCCCGAATTCCTTTGATCCCTACTGATATGCCTTTTGATTTCAAGCTAATGCAATTCCCTGCATGATCCCCTCTCATGATCAGTTATACGTAGCTTGCTTAAGAGTGGGCACACCTAAACATTTATTTATTTATACACCAGAGGGAAAAACAAGGAATATCGTTTATCCTAACGCACTCCATTAATTTCAATGTTAGCTACAACATGTTAGTATTTATTAAATAACAACTGCGAAGTGAGATGAAACATTTCTCTGAAGTTCAACCATTACATCGTATATTAGGCCGTGCTACTTTGCGAGTCATCTGTCTAGGATACTATTTAATCTACTGTTACTGCATTCATTTATGCCAATGATCTGGTTCCTCTTCTTGAGAACCTGTACCGAAACATGTAAGCCGGTCACGTAGAAAATTCACAGCGAGTGTTATGGTATATCGTACATCTCTTTTCTATTTTATTCCTTTCATTCCTTTAAAGTATCAATTTTTCCCATTCGTTGATAAGTTATATGTGCCAGTAGTCGCTTCTATGTTCATCATCACTATGTAGAAGATGTTTTGCGTCAGAAGAAAAGACAACTGGATGCTCAGGAACGTTAACGATATATCGACTGAGAAATCTGGAAGCTTCTCTTGGAGGAATTGCTTCAGACATTTATCGTACAGTTTAAACCTTAACAAGACGAAACTTTTAACCAGATAGCGATCTAAGTGGGAGCTCTTTGGCAAAAAATAATCAAGTCTTTCCCGAAATGTGAGTCCTAAAAATAACTTTTTCTATTATTTTCTAAGTTTCATGTCAGTTATGTAGTAATTTTCAATATAATCCTGATCAGTAGGGCAAATTACCTAGATGTTACGCCCTCAACGTCATTGGGGGCAAATGACATAGATTTTAAGTCCATTATATTTCTAATCACCACCACATATAGTCTTCTACGACTGAGATGTCACGAATTCTGGGACCGCTAACGACATATCTCGACTCGGACTGAAGACAAATATCACGAGAATGATCATTATTTTACAGAGCCTTCCCATAGTGACTTAAGTATACACATTGTCACTGGGTTTGATATTGTAAGAAATGAATACATAAATAAATATAATTTATGACGTTGAGTGTTAAGGAGACTGAAATATTATCAGCATTCCACCGGGCGAAGCCGGGTACTATTGCTAGTAAAACATAAAATTGACTATCCACAACCCTGATGTACAGTTCTCGGTCCTGCTCAAAATCTTGAGTGATAACCGTTGTTCACAACAAAGTGCATGATATGCTTCCCACACATCTTATAAATACACTCGTCATCTGGAGTGTGGTAAGTTGGCCTCACATACACTCTGAAGTGGAATCCGTGCACTGCGTAGCGTCCAGGTGTGACACAGTTCATAATCTGGTCCTTTCAATTCTGGGTTCAGCATCGCTTCAGTTCCGTAAAATTCCATCCAAATTGCCTCACACTTTTCTTTAAGTTCCGCCATTAATTCCTGATAGGTTCCTGTATACAGTAGTAACATCTTCATCTGGAGCTGTTCTATTAGAAAAGGTTCGCTACTAAGCTCATAAGTCAGTCTGGATGGTGTGCATCTAGATGCACAAAGAACTTTCTTGAGAAAAGTCGATTTAATTGTCTCAATTTTCTTGAGGTTGTATGGGATCCCAAAATAACTCAATTCCGTAGGTCACGATGGGTATTATCTTGTTAGAGAATACCTTCATGGCCGTTTCTATGTCCTTATTCCTCGCCAATTCGTCGTCTTCTTTAGCAGGCCAGGTTTCTTTCTTTGATTGCTTTTAGTATGGTAATTTCGGAATAGCAGGGAACTGGTCTGCTGGTTCCTAAGTCTGGTGGAAGGGCTGTTTCCTTTTGGCCTCCAGACCTGCCGTCTGGGTGCTTCACTGCTTCCATGTATTTGGCAGTTACTTCCTTAGATTCTATGACACCCTCAGGTGCATCCAGAACCCTCCTTCTTTCTCAACACGGGCTTGGGACCGGCTATGGCGGATTTTTTATCCATATAAATAGATGAAACAAGAAACACAATATCAGAGGCTCAGGGACATCAGTTACTGTAAAAAGAGAAACATAATGCTTCAGTTTCCTGAGTTGCTTCGGGGACAAAGAAAAAAGAAAAGCACAAGAAATGTACGAACTGACGAATGACCTTTATTTTTCATCAATAATATTTTTTCAACCACTTGATGATCTGAATAGAAATATTCATTGAACAAGGTAAGGCTTCTGCTAATGTTGTAAGTAAAACAAAAATTACCTTTACACTCAACTTACAAGCTAAATCTTCTGCTAATTTTAGAAGCAAAACAAGGATGGCCAGGGGGAATATCTCTACGTCCCACCGCACTGTGGCTTCGATCGCGCCTTCTGGGAAGCCGCATAGAGCGTAAAATGAGTTGATTTTAGTTGTTTGTTTATTTTGTTAAGTGGGGGCGTGGTGGCATAGCGGCCAAGCTGTTGGCCTCTCACCACGGCAGACCGGTTTCGATTCCCGGTCAATGCATGTGAGATTTTCAAAGTGAAATGCCATGTCCTTTGGTTCGAATTCTACGTAAACAGGAGGTCCCGTGGCTCATGATATCGAGATTAACGGTAACGTAAAACTACAATATTCCTTCCTTTTCCTTATTTTGTTAAGTGATTACGTAATCATTTCGGTTATCCCCTCCCCGCGTGTCATCAGCGTAATCATAAGCTTCGAAACTGTCCCCCTTTTAATGATTCCGTAATGTGTGGTTCAAACATCAATCGGATAATAATAATTACGGTACGCTACACCGGTATAAGGAAGTACGAGGCTAATTGTACAGGTACACATACAAACAAAATACTGTACGCTAACGGTACCAAAAAGTGTAGGCTATATTTTTGTGCTAATATGCGCATATGTTTTTAGCGTTCCAATATTAAATTAAAGGAATTCTTAAATATTTAGATGTGTACGAACGTTAAACGAAATCGGTTGTATTAAAACTTATGTTAAAAAAATGAATATTAGTGCTTATTGTAGACACCAGTAATAAAAGTTGAAAATCGTAATTCGACGTCAGTATAAATATTTAGTTCGACATCACTGTGGTAATAAGTCTTCTGCTTAGGATGTCGTCTCCGAACGGAGCTTGACGATCCACATAGCTAGCTGTGATCTTGACATTGCTGCATGAAAGACCTCTTCTGATGTGCTAGAATACCATCTTCGGATATCCTTCCCACCCTCGACCGTCCTTGAAATGGTTTTCCGTGGTTTCCGCCCCATTTTCAACTCCAGAAAACTCTAACAGGCCACGGTTGCTTTCTTTCATATCCTTGCCCAGTTTCATTCACCATCTCTCATTAACTCCTCTCATGAGGTTGGCAGCCGGCCGTAAAAACCATCCGCTACAAACACTTTCATCGCATCTCTTCCCCGACCTCGTTGGAAAACGGGAATAATAAGGGGTAGACATACATTATGCTCCTCCCAGTCTATGGGCACATTCATGTCGACCGACTGAAGAGTTATAAGTGACAGTTCCCCGTGCATTTTTTTTAAAGCAAAGTCGCCTAATGACGTAGTAACTAGCATTCTTTGGCTGCCACTGGATGGTGCCTAGATTAAAGTCACGGCCGCTTCCTTGCCTAATACTGTACTAGCCCCAATCACCGAGACTCCAATCGTAACAATTGGAGCTCCACGTGCTAATGCAGTCACCACGAAAACACGGGTTATTAGTTAAAATTCCCAAGAACAGAGCTGTGCAAATTATTGGAATCAAATGAAGAATTTAAACCAGTCACAATTTTCTATTCAAAATCACTTTATTGACCATTTGCTGGCATATCTTATCACCCTACTTAGTAATGTTTTCTCCCCCGTGAACTTACACCTTTTCCCATAAGGAATTGCATCTGGAGACTTTCAGAATAGGGATTCCGAGGGATACCTGAGCTGTGTCCGTTTTCTATTTTTCATTGACTTTGGAATGTACCCTCTAAGTCAGGGAATTTCAATCCCTGATAGTCTCTTTAAATTAAGCCAGCGGCGTTGGTGCTAGGTACCGGTGCGTCATGCGTCCGCCTGGGGCAACTGTCGGCTGCGAACGTGTGCCATTTTGCATTAGCAAATCATTTTACTTTGAGTTCCTTAAAAGAGAATATAAATAAGACTCTTGGTTAAACATTGGAAGTATATGCAACGCCTTGCAAACATATTTTAGTGCTTTAAGCCGTGAAAATTATAAAAGGAATTTTGGAAAACTACCGTCAAGTCTAATAATTTGCACACCTCTGTACATGGGGCTGATGACCAAGATATCCCTAAAATAGCTAGACAACAACTAACATCCGGGGCCGGGCTGTGTCTGTCATGGGAGGCTGTTGTGGGAGATTCACACGCGCTATGAGTGTCAGGCGGCCTTGCGTGCGGTGACGTGTGTCGTTGACCATGGCCAGCACGACACACCTGTGCTGTATTGTGTTGTGCTAGACTACCCGTACCCAGCAACGCCTTCATACTTGATAATAATATTTTTTATTATTATTATTATTATTATTATTATTATTATTATTATTATTATTATTATTATTATTATTATTAGGGGAAGAAGTGCATTTACGCACAGAGTGTCGGGCTCCTGCTCCTGAGTAGCAGACTACCGACTAAAACTCCCCCGTTACTTCTGAACACTAGCCTGGAACCGTTTATCACATTACTTCAGGCTGGAGTCATTTTATATTTGTCCGTAGGGCACTCTTCCGTAATGAATCATCTTCAGTGGCGATCCAGATCCGTCTTCTTTGTTCGGAGGATATCTTCAACAAAACTTGCTACCAGTTTCCAATTTTCCTCATTTTGTAGCATCACTGCAACAATATTGTCCGGGGATATCTCTACATCAATGTGATCTTGAAGAGACTGTCTATTTTGGACCCACCGTCCACAAGAGAAGAAGGTGATATTAGCACTATCTAATTCGTTGATACAGTAGATGCAATCTTATGAATGCACCTTCCCCATCTTCTTAAGATAGGAACAGAAGTACCCATGGCCAGTCAAGAACTGAGTGAGATAATAACCAACCTCACCATGTTTCCTCTCTGTCCAAACCTGCACCTGAGGGATCATTCTCTTAGTCCATTGGCTTTGATCTCCTTGCTCCCATTTGATCTGCCAATTTTGAAAAGTTTGTATTCTTGCCGATCGTCTTGCATTTTGTAAACCCATATCAGATTTCCTCAAGTAAATGTTCTTGCGTTATTTCGCACGAAAAAAAATCGGAATAATCCCGGCAATAACGAGAACTGCTTCCTCAGAGACCGTGCGATATGCAGATGCCACGCGCAAAGCACCCCGCCTCTGCACTTGCGCCAGTGACTTCCTATAAATTTCCTTATCCAGGTCATCCGCATACAGCAGATCTGAATGGATGGCTGTCATCAATAGTCTTCTCTTACTAGATTTTGGCCCACCAACATTGGTCATGAGCCGACTGAGGGACATTACTCCTCTGGCTGCCTTATCTGCAGTCCGTCTAATCTGTTCTCCAAAATTCATTTTACTCTCGATCATGATGCCCAGGTATTTTGCTGCTGGCTGCGTCTCAACTTGAATTTGTCCTACCTGTATTGGAAGTATTGTCTGTATTCTCTTCTTTGTTAGGATGTTATTGTTTTTACGTCCCTTTAACAACACTGTTGCTTTTAGAGACGCTGGACGCCGGGGTGCAGGAATATTGCCTCAAATGGGATCTTTAACGTGCCAGTAAATCTACTGACTCGGCTCCCTCGCTTTTGCGTATCCTAAAATGCCAACTGACTGCGCCGGGATTCAATCATGCAACCTTCGCCACAGCAGGCGAGATCGTTAACGCTGAGCCACGCAGGCACTCGACTTCATACTTAAAATGTTGTGTGGGCACTGGGCAGAGGGTGGGCGGATCACTCATACGGTGGGGCGAATTTCTAGAATCTCATAGAAGTATCACTTTTTGGTTAGCCTATTTTCATCATAAGAAAAAAATAGGCTTATGAGATCACCTTTTGTCCATGTGTGTGCGCGTATGTGTGTAGGCTATGTCACCACGCCTCCTTAATAAAATCTAAACGGCTGGAGAGATTTCTATGAAACTCGGTAATAATATACCACAACTTTGTCCAACCCTGGCCGTGCCTTTCAAATTTTAATACGTTTCACCAATCCAACATGGCGGCCGCACGAAATATTTCACTGTCATTCTATATCTCCGAAACTATTATTGATATCACCCTGACGTTTTGTATGGTGATAGACAATACTATGATACGTTCCATTATGTGACACTCTGAAACCTGTTAAGTACAAAACCAACATGGCGGCCAAGCGAAGTTTATATATTTAGATGCCATTTTCTCGTGACTTAATCATCCGAGTGCAGTGAAACATGGTACGTTAAATGTTTATATAAGGTTTAATCTACTGGCATGTCATTTAATTCAAATGTTTTCTTAAATTCAAAATGGCGGCTGTGCGCAATTTTAAAATTAAGTTTTTATTTCTTGTGTTGTAATCATGCGATGGAATTGAAAGTTTGTATAATGAACCTACGCAGTAATTTTCTTTGAATGGTGCATAACTCTATGGCCTATACATTTAACAATCCAACATGGTGACCATCCAAAATATTTAGACGGTTCTCAATATCTACGATTCTATTACAGAAATTAAACTATTTTGAATGTTGATAGAGGCTAACAACGTTCGTTCACCTACGGAACTTTCAATAACCTGATGAGCACAAAACCAACATGGTGGCGACGCGAAATGTAAATTTTTATATGGATTTTTTTCTCGCGACTTAATTATCCCGGCGCAGTGAAACTTAGCACTGAAAATCTTCATACATGGTTTAATATACTGGCGTCTAATTTAATTCAATATTTATGAAAACCTTTAAATGGCGGCTGTGCATTTTTTTTTTTAAATCTCGTTTCCTAATGACTACAACTTATGGATGTTAAGTTTTGATTTTGAATTTCTTGCTCTAAGCTTTATCACAACGTAGGTCGTGTACTAAAAGCTATTTAGTACATCGCATGGAAAATCCTTTTAATGTTAGGGAGAGTTATTAACCCTTTACAGGGCGGAATATTATTGAAGATCTTATATTTGTATTTATTTTAATTTAATTTTAATTATTTTACCTTAATATTAATTATTATTATTTAATTTTTGTTTAACATTTTAATGTTCTTAAAATTAAGATTCTTCTTCTTCTGCGCGAATGGGTCTCCTAGGACCACGCGGAATCAACACTTCTTGGCCTTGATGTTTGCCCAATAACTCTTCATGCGCAACGATTGAGCTAGTCTTCGTTGCTGCGACCAGACGTGTCTGGTAGGTCTTCTCTCTTCAGCCTCAAAACCCCGTGTATGAGTAATTTTCCTAATTTCCTCTCGATCCTTGAGATTGGGAAAACCTAATTCAGCCAAGTCCTTATCCGCCTGTTTGTACCAATTGGACCTTGTTGCTTTTTTCTGCAAAAACGTATAGATTTTATTTGTTAACCTTGTTGGGTCCATTCTGTCCAAATGTCCCATGAATTGGATCCTTCTCATACGGATTGTGTCTGTGATTTTAGTAATTTTTAAATATATGTCAGCATTAGGTTTCGGAAGGTGAATTCCATCTTTAATTCTTGGTCCCAAAATTGTTCGCATGATTTTGCGTTCCTTAATCTCCAATTGATTTCTCAGTGTTTTATGTTGTAGATTAAGTGTCTCGGCTGCATAAAGGGCTGCAGGCAAGACCACTGTGTTATAATGTTGAATTTTACAATACCAAGAGAGGCATTTTTTGTTATAAACTTGTTTTGCCAAATGAAAAGCAGTTTCCATTTTCTGTAGTCTCGCTTCTATAGCTTTTCTTTCGTTGCCAGTTTCATTGATCCATTCACCTAAATACTTGAAGTCTTTCACTCGGGAGACCTGACAATTACCGATGCGGAGTGTATTCGGAGCAGTTAGTCATACATTTTGTTTTGTCAAAAGAAATCCGTAAGCCGATTTTTGCTGCTTGTTCTTGGAGTAATTCAAGTTGTTTCTGGGCATCAGAAATGCTTGGAGCAATTAACGCCTTGTCATCCGCAAATGCCAAACAGTCTAGTGTTATCCCTTTGAGTTTTGGTCCTAGTCTATGGGATGGTGCACCAGCTCATCTCCATTCTCGGACAACTTTTTCGAGCGCACAGTTAAACAACAATGGAGATAATCCATCTCCTTGACGCACTCCTGTATCAATTGAAAATTCTGCGCTCAGTCCTCCCATAAATTTAACCTTTGAACTTGTATTCAAGAGGGTATCTTTGATGATTGATGTTGTCTTGCGATCTAATCCAAATTCTGAGAGTACAGCAACAAGGGATTCACGGTCAATGCTGTCATAAGCCTTTGCAAAGTCTACAAAAGTAATGACATAATTTTTGTTTGACATTTTACGGAAGTAAGACATTGAGTTTTTCAAATTGATAATTTGCTCTGTACACGATCGGCCTTTCCGGAACCCACCTTGGTATTCACCAACCTGCGGATCCAGTTGAAGATAGGCACGGTTCAAGAGGGCTTTGGACAAAATTTTGTAAGTTACCGAGAGTAATGGCAAGCCTCCGTGGCTTAGGCGGCAGCACGCCGGCCTCTCACCACTGGGTCCGTGGTTCAAATCCCGGTCACTCCATGTGAGATCTGTGCTGGACAAAACGGAGGCAGACAGGTTTTTCTCCGGGTACTCCGGTTTTCCCTGTCAAAATTTCATTCCAGCAACACTCTCCACTATCATTTCATTTCATCTGTCATTCATTTAATCATTGCCCCAGAGGAGTGCGTCAGGCCTCGGCAGCCGGCACAGTTCATATCCTCGCCGCTAGATGGGGGCTTCATTCATTCCATTCCTGACCCGGTCGGAGACTGGAAGCAGGCTGTGGATTTCACCGAGAGTAATGAGATCCCTCGGTAATTCCTTGGGTTCGTTTTGCTACCTTTCTTGTATACTGGATGGATGATCACCATCTTCCAATCTGGAGGAATTTTTTCTGTTTGTCAGATTTCATCAATAATTTCTTTGCGTTTGATGATGAGGTTTTCACCTACATTTTTCCATAGTTCTGCAACGATCCGGTCCTCTCCCGACGCTTTGTTGTTTTTCATGGATTGGATTATTTCACGAATTTCATGTAGGTCCGGTGGTTCCGAGTCAGGATTCCGTAGAGTATGACAAAATTGAAATGTTTCCTGAGGTTTCTCACAATTGAGTAGTTTACCAAAATAATCTGCAAAAAGTGCACAATTTTCAGAGTTGGAGTGGGCGATGTTCCCACGGTTGTTTTGAAACTAGAGAGAAGGTGGTGAATATTTAGTTAATTTCTGCTTGAATGTTCTATAGTAATTTCTAGAATGATGTTTCTTGAAGTCCTCTTCTATATCTTTTAATTTAGTGTTTTCATGTTTTTTACGAATCACTCTTAGCGATTTTGTTACTGTTTTTCTAACGTCTTGAAGATATTGTAGCGTCCTTTCATTCTTGTTGCACATCCAGTTCTGCCATGCTTGTTGTCTTAGGTTTATGAGGTGGTCACACTTATCAGTCCACCATGCATGTTTCCGTACCCTGGTTAGAGGTGCAATTTTTTCAGCCGATTTTAGAAGTTCAGCTTGAAGTTGCTGCCAATTCTGTGGGGTTAACTTTTGTGTCTCTTGCGTGAATTCCATACTATTTTGTATAAGATGGACATCATATCGACGGGGTGGTTATTTTGGAGTGAATTTCCTCCTTTCTGGGATAATGTCCAATGAGAATTTTGTGGGGTAATGGTCAGAGTCCAGATCTAATCCTTTGAGGACTTTAAGTTTCATGATTTCCGCCGTGTTGGAACGAGAGATCAGTACATGGTCCAACTGAAATTCACCCAATAATGGATTTGGTGAAATCCAAGTCTTAGTTTTTGATGATTTTTTCTTGAAAAATGTTGATTTAAAAAATAGATCATGGTTCCTGCATATATCTATTAGTCTCATGCCATTCCTATTAGTTTGCTTGTGACCTGACCATTTACCAACCCAGTATTTATACTCTTTTTCCTTGCCAATCTGGGCATTGAAATCACCCATTAAGATCTTAACATGGTTTATTGGTTTTGTCTGAAGAACATCGTCTAACAAGTTCCAGAATTCGTCTACTTTATCAACGTCCTGTCTATTGGTAATATTGGTTGGTGCATGTCCATTGACTAGCGTGTAGATCTTATTAGCTGATTTAACTGTCATGGTGGAAAGTCGACCTGAGAAGGATTTGAAGTCCACAATAGAATCAAGTACTGTCTTGTCTACTATAAATCCAGTACCGAATTGAGGACAATTTGGCATAGCTCTTACACCAGGCTTTCCCTTATATATTCTGTACCCTTCCGAGTCAAAAGGGTGCTCATCAGTATACCTTGATTCTTGAAAAGCGATGATTCGGATTCTCCGTTCTCGAGATTTGTCAAGAATATTCTTAAGTTTTCCCATTTTCAAGAGGGAGTTGACATTAAAAATCATTAACCACAGTCTTGAATTTGGTCTGATTTTGTCTTTACGGGGTTTTGAGGCACTCCGATTTACCTAATGGCACACTACTGTGGTCTCCCCAGAATCCGAATAGACCACAAGCGGATTTTCAACCGTGGGATTTGACTCACGGGGGTAATATGTTTGTATAGGTGCACTATTCATGTTGATTAACTTGGATAATTTACTGAGTTTTCAGTCGAGTTAAACTCCGAGTTCCACTTCTGAGTATTGATTTATCAACCGCCACTAAAATGAGAACAGACGCTGTCGGGGAGAGTATTATATAATAGAATATAATAATAATAATAATAATAATAATAATAATAATAATAATAATAATAATAATATATAATAATATATATAATATAATTTTAATTTTTATAAGGTTATTTAATTTTAATTCTAGTTTTAGTATATTTTTTAACTTTTTAATTTTAATTGTTTCGCCCTTATATTAATTAATAATTTTAATTATATTTTCTTTAATATTTTAATGTTCTAAAAATTAAGGGTATAAAAGTATTATAATTTCAAATTTTATGAACTTATTTATTTTTAATTATAATTTTATGAGGCCTACCATTTTTAAACTTTTTAATTTTAATTGTTTTTATTAAAAAAAATGTGTCATGCACTTTAGGTCAAGGAGATAAAGAGATAGTATTTGGTTATTAGTAATATTAACACTTCCACAAGAATATCGCTGAAAGATTCAACCATCAGCATCATTGACAATATAAGCGGCTTCGGTGGCGTAGTCGGTAGCATGCTGAACTGCTGTGCCCAAGATAGCGGGTTAAAACCCGTTAAAAATCCTTCAGTATGCCTTCCTTCGGAGGGGAAGTAAAGCCGGCGGTCTCATGTCATATATTTATGGCATATAAAAGATCCTTCCACAGACTAAACTTGTGTGAAGCTAAATTGTTCGTTGGAACGCTCTATCAAAGTTCCAATGTTCGCCACTAGGTATCATTGATATCTGGTAGCGAAAGTTGGAACTACTTGAAATTGAACGGAACTTGTAGCTCTCCCTGAGGGTGTCCGCTGGAAGCATCTACAGACTCAGGCGAGCCGAACATGTCCTCGGACTCGCCCGGCACTAAAAATCATACGATAAATAAATAAATAAATAAATAAATTTACAATATAACTTGTCCTTATAGCAGGTGGTTAATATACTGACCACTAACCTATGTAGGGAAAAGGTCAGTAGAATGTTCGAAAATAGGCTACTTGTTTCTATTGTAACAGGGCTGCAAGCTTGGAATGTCACTGTCATCAACCCCGCAAGCTAGGTGGGTGGCTGCTGGCTGGACCTAGCGCTGTGCCGGAAACGGTGTAGTGAGTGACCAACCTGTCCTAGTCGCCTGAGCGCAATGAAAGCCACGATTCAGAATAGGCTATGTCCGAAATGCCCACTCCTATCCAGGAGTAACAGTTATTCCGACTGTCTGAATCACTTGCTAGGCTGCTCAATTTCATTTCATTGTTTTACGTGACCGTTAATCTTGCGATCATGAGCCAAGTGACCTCCATTTTTATGTGGAATCCGAACCACAGGAAGCGATTTTTCACTTCGAGAAGTTCACTTGCCTTGACCTGGAATCGTACCCGGTCCACCTTGGTGAGAGACAAGCAGCTTGTCCCTCATTTCATTTCATTTTATTTCATTACTTATCGATTTATTCATATAGTTATGCACCTTAAAATCCTCAAAGCACGCAGCCTCAGTTGAAGATCAAACGAACAGTTATAAAACCAGTGGTAATGTTCGCCTCGGAAACATGGACTATGACCGAGACAGAACAGGAGCTTTTGAGAACATGGCAAAGGAAAATACTGAGGAAGATTTATGGAGCAGTGAATGAGGCAGGAAGATGGAGAATACGGGAAAACAAAGAATTGGAGGAACTATATGGAAATCCTGATATAGTTTCGGAAGTAAAGAGTAATAGTCTAAGATGGCTGGGACATGTGGAGAGAATGGCAGGTGATAGAGTGGTTATAAAGATCTATCGAGGAAATCCAGGTGGAAGAAGATGGAAAGGAAGACCTAGGAAACGATGGTTGGATGACGTGGAGGACGACTTACGCAAGATGGGAGTAAGAAGATGGAGGAAACGTACAGAAGATCGTCAGGATTGGGCAACGATTGTTGGAGAGGCTAAGGTCCTACACGGACTCAGCGCCGAGGAGTAAGTAAGTAAGTTATGCACCTTACCATAACAGTATCCACCCCAGCACATCATAGAGGGAAAATCACAAAATCATAGTAACACGGAAAGGACTCAACAAGCAGCACACATGAAGTAACCGTATGCCAGTACACACAGCAAACAACGAGTAAACAGATCGTGACTAGACAGCCAACAATCTACAGCAAAATACAATAATAGTACAACAAACACACGGGAGAGAGTTACTCTGTCTCCCAATTAACACAACAAACGGTACAAATACTCAGCAGGCAGTCGAGCGGGGAATTAGCCTTTGAAGGGACAGTGTATGGGAAGAGAGTCTTAGGAGGTTGGTCGAGCAACAAAGCTCTCTCTGGAAGTGAGGTTTCGAACCCGGGTGCGTAGTGCCTGCAGACGCACCGATCTAAGGCCAACCGCGAGCAGGTATTGTCTGCGCGCCAGGAGAAGTAGGTTCGACGAGGAGCGGGGGCTCGGCTGTACGCATGCGCGGTCTGTCAATTCCTCACCTAAATAATCGACAGTTACTGCTACCTCCCGCATTGTGCTGGTTGTTGAATCAGCTTTAAATACGTACTCTGTAAATGAAGGCCCCTTTCCACTTACCTCATTTGCAGAGTACAGAGTAAAAATAGAGACAAAAAATTACAGTCAGTCTGAAAGACTAGACGTTATATCATTTCAAATGACGCATGCTACAAATGCTACACATGTTAGAAAGGCTCAAGACTATTTCAACAGACTCCATTACCCATTAACTTAGGCTTCCCGCGCGGGCACCTCTTTAAGGGCCACCCTGTATTTGAGTCTGACATCTTTTACAACTCTTTAAGGGTCACCCATTATTTGAATCTGATATCTTGCAAACCTCTTTAAGGGTCACCCTGTATTTGAATTGAATCTAACATACTGTGCACCTCGTTAAGTGTCACCCTGTATTTTGCTCTGACATCCTGCACACCTCTTTAGGAGGCACCCTGTATTACTATCTGGCATCTTGTATATCTCTTTAGAAGTCAACCTGTATTCTTGTGTGACATCTTGTACACCTCTTTAGGAGTCACCCTGTATTCTTGTCTGGCATCTTGTGCACCTCTTTAGGAGTCACCCTGTATTCCTCTCTGCCATCTTGTACACCTCTTTAAGAGTCACCTTGTATTCTTATCTGACATCTTGTATATCTGTTTAGGAGTCACCCTGTATTGTTATCTGGCATCTTGTACTGTATTTTGCTCTGACATCCTGCACACCTCTTTAGGAGGCACCCTGTATTCTTGTCTGACATCTTGTGCACCTCTTTGGGAGTCACCCTGCATTCTTCTCTGCCATTTTGTACACCTCTTTAAGAGTCACCTTGTATTCTTATCTGGCATCTTGTATATCTGTTTAGGAGTCACCCTGTATTGTTATCTGGCATCTTGTACTGTATTTTGCTCTGACATCCTGCACACCTCTTTAGGAGGCACCCTGTATTCTTATATGGCATCTTGTATATCTATTTAGAAGTCACCCTGTATTCTTGTGTGACATCTTGTACACCTCTTTAGGAGTCACCCTGTATTCTTGTCTGACATCTTGTGCACCTCTTTAGGAGTCACCTTGTATTCTTATCTTGGCGTCTTGTATATCTCTTTAGGAGTCACCCTGTATTCTTATCTGGTATCTTGTACACCTCTTTAGGAGTCACGCTGTATTCTTTTCGCTTCGCTCAAAGCCCCAGGTCGCTCGACGCCCCAGGACTCTTTCAACAGACTCCATTAACCATTAACTTCGGCTTCCCGCGTGGCTGCATGACGTCACGCACTCGCCGTCCTTTACCCATAACTTAGGCTTCCCGCGCGGCTGCATGACGTCACTTCCGTCTCCGTAACGCAACCGTCTCCATCCCGCATAACTTTAGACTCAAGCATAACGACGTAGTCGACATGTTGTTTGAGTCTTCAGTCTTTTGACTGGTTTGATGCAGCTCTCCATGCCTCCCTGTCCTGAGCTAATCGTTTGAAATTATAAAAAGAAGACATGAATGAGTAAATCTGGCAGTGACCTGCGTGATGTTTTTTGAGTGCACTGTATGCAGTATGCGGGAAGCCATCTGCAGCTCAAACCCAGCAAACTTCTCCTGGCGTGCTGACAATGCATCTGGTGAGTGTGAACTAATGTCGTCACGCCAGGAGATGGTAGTTCAACACGCAGTACGCATGCGTGGCCCGCTTATTCCAAACCTAAATATATCAGCTGACAGTCAGTTGCTGCTACTTCCCGCATGACAATTTGTTATCGGGCTTCACGTGGATGTGTATTGTTACCTTTCTTCCTACTGTCGATATTCTTACAAGCCTCTATGCTTACTTTGAACAGTGTGGCTGTATCAGGTACAGTAATGGTAACAGTGACCAACTTAATGTTTTTGGAATGTGCAATACGCAGTGAGCGGGAAGACAACTGCAGTTCAAATCCGACTGCCATCTCCTGGCGAGATATCAGTAGCTTTCCTTTTACTCTTAACCAAAACACTGCACCCCTTCAGACACTTATCAAGTAACCAATAAACGGTCACTAACCTCAGTCAAGCAAGTAAACTACCGGAGGGATGACCACCTTCAATAGTTCTCCATCTTGACAAAGCATACCATTCAACTCGTGTCCGAAGTACTACATAATTGTGTTCAGAGAATAAACATTCGCATTACGCATAGATTACAATGTCTCGCCCCTTAAAGTAACCACCGCTACCACCACCACCACCAATAATTCCTTAAGATCTGAGTTCGTTTCAACTTACAGAAAATACAGAGTTACAATATACTTCGGTAATTTAGGAATTACGTCCAGTTCACTATGGGCTCATAGTGATCCAGCTGAATGGCTTGGCCCCAACCCCTGATCAAGGCTAAGTACAGGAGGTTGGCGCGTATCGATGCTGCACGGCGTCCAAACGTGGCCATGCGGAGAGTAGACATAGTACCGTGGCCGCGTCGTGGTGGTCCCTGCCGGTTGGAATTGTTGCCAGTAGGCCTGCCTGCCGCCAAGTTGTAAACCCGTTGATCGCCGGGAGTTTCCAGGCCCATCGTCATGAAGGAAGGGTGGAGCGACCGCCATGGGTTGGTTACTTCGTCGGGCTCGTCTCCCGGGTCGTCGCCCAGTTCTACGCCGCCCTCTAAAAAATGAAGGCATTGTTGGATTTCGTCGAGAGCCTGTCGTATCTCATCCATGTGCTGTGGATGGATTTCGGTATCTGCGGATGCTGTGGAGAGGTTGCTAGTTGATTCGTGAGACGTCGGCGTGGCTGTTTTGCTTTCCTCGGTGTGCGACGTGGTGTTAGATTTAGTTGACTTCTTTGGTGTATGTAGGCTTATATGTGCTCTAGTCGCCGTATAGTAATCTGGGATCTTCTTCTTCGTCTTGTGCATACTCTGCTATCCCCTCCGATGGCGTGGAAGTGATCACGGCGGGCGATTGCTAAGGACACTCAACTTCAACTCAGCTCTCTCAATTTTAATTAAAATAAATAAATAAATAAATAAATCATGGGACAAGAATATCCTACAAAGATATAAATTCTACAAAATCCCGCCCGCAACTGCTATGAGCAGTTTTACACTGACTGAGCAAATGTCATGGGATTGTGGAGTACTGATGCGCACCACACGCCCCCTGAGCCAGCGGTTTTTGGTCGGTGAGCCTCTGTTTCACTGTCACTGAGTTGCTTTCCGTGCATCTGAAAACTCACGTATAAATTGCACATCCCTGAGGCTCATCGATTGCCTTCTGTACGAGTTCAAAACCGGGATTGACCGGCCAAAAACAATATTAACACCCAACAAAATGGCGTTGGAGTTGTCCAGTCTACTTATATAGACGTCATGGCGAAGGTGGTTTTACAGTAGGCCAATTGTCAGATATTAACCCCCGTGACGTATTAAGTTGGGGCACATATTCATTTAATAAATATTCAACACAAAATTACATTGAGCCCTCCAAAATAGTATCATCAAGAATGGCCAAATATGACGAAAAAGACAGAATTTGGGCTATAATGTGGGTTAAATCAGATATGTCTGCCTTTCAGTCCGACTTTATAGCATCTGGTAAAGTTAGCATTAAATATTAATGTGCAGGGATACATTAGTATATAACAAAGGCCCTTCTAAGACTGTATAGGAGAGAAGTGAGAAGTGGTTGTGCACGTGACAGGTGTAACATGCAACGTCGTCGTGAGCTGACACTGTTCGAACGGGGTATGGTGGTCGGTATCTGACGGATGGGAAATGCGATTCCGGCAGTGGTGTGGGAATTCAACCATGTCCAGGGGGGTATGGTGAATGGTTGAATGTGGTTGTCACCGTCCACAACAGACGAATAACCGGCCGCCCAGCCATCCTCGATGACCGTGACCGGCGACATCTGAGATGGATTGTCAATAGTGACAGAAGGGCAACAGTGCAGCAAATCACGGCTCAATTCAACACAAGCCGTGCTAGATACGTCTCCCAGTGGACAATCCGTAGGAACATGGGTTCTATGGGGGTATGGGAGCCGGCGCCGCACACATGACACTGAGTTGTCCCTTGCTAGTACTACCTCTGTACCAAAGGTGGTTTGATTTGGTTTCGTTGTGTTTGAATTGATAGGGGGTATCGATTTGCACACATACACGGCCGCCATCTTCAAACTATTGGGCTGATGACCTTGTACTTTGATCAAAAGACGCCTCCCACATGAAGGTATGTTGTTGCAAAATTTGGTAGAGGTCAGATGATTAGGTTAGTCGTAATTTGATTTAAGCTTTGAACATTTGGGTGGCTGCCATTTCGTTTCCGTCAAGATGGCGGCGATATAAAACATGACACTGAGGTGCTCTTTGCTAGTGCTACCTCTGTACCAAATTTCGTTCAGTTCGGTTTCACCGTGTATGAATTGGTATGGGGGGGGGACAGGCATACCAAATCACACACACACACACACCTCACACACACACACACACACACACACACACTCACACACAGACGGACTCACAATATTTTGGTGTTGTGTAGATCTCATAAGTCTACTTTCATTTTTTGCAAAAATCGAAAGTAGGCTAAAAATCTGTCATTCTTAACACTTGTTCTACAGTTGGATAGTTTTTGATCCTCCCCACCACATAAGTGAAATAGAAGATCATCAACTTGCAGTAGAATGCTGTTTGTGAACATTTCCCACCTGCATAGGTGTGTATACAAGGGAATTAAATTAAATTTATAATAATAATATCGGCTTCGGAGGCGTAGTCGGTAGCATGCTGAACTGCTATGCCCAAGATCGCGGGTTCAAACCCGGCCGAAGTCGTTGGATTTTTAAGAGCGTTAAAATCCTTCAGTATGCCTTCCTTCGGAGGGGAAGTAAAGCCGTCATAGATTTATGGCGTGATTAAGAACCTACCACTACAATTGGTAATGTTTAGCTAAATTTGTAGGTTATTTGGTTAGAAACGCTCTATCAAGTTCCAACGTTCACTGCTGGGTGCCAGTGACAGTGGCGTCTGGTAGCCAAAGTTGGAACTACTTGAAATTCAACTTGCCCAGTTGCATTCATCTTCATTCAATTCATCTCTCATTAACTCCTCTCATGAGGTTGGCGTCAGGAAGGGCATCTGGTCGTAAAAACCATCCGCCACACAGAATTGCATCGCATCTCATCCCCGACCCCGTTGGGAACGGGATTAATAAAGGATAGACATTCATAGAATAATAATTATATTAATAACGTATGAATTGGGAACAGCTTATTTCTTCTTCTTCTTCTTCTTTCGATTCGGCCATCTAAATACCACGCCATTTCAACTGTTTCTTGTTGCATCGAGCTTTAACATCCTCCCAGTGC
This sequence comes from Meconema thalassinum, assembly GCA_946902985.2. Classification (NCBI taxonomy): domain Eukaryota; kingdom Metazoa; phylum Arthropoda; class Insecta; order Orthoptera; family Tettigoniidae; genus Meconema; species Meconema thalassinum. The sequence continues at coordinate 88,618,513 of OX336393.1, forward strand.
TTTCGCATTAGTTCTCGATGCTGTTGTTTCCTTTCTGCAGTCCACTTCTTACCTGTTGGAAGCTTTGGCTTTTCTTGGAAACATCGGTGTGCTGTTAGTTTTTGTTTAAGGGTGGCAAGTTCCCAAATATCGTTGCCTGTAATTCCCACTTCTTGTAAATCTTTGTCCTCCTCAGTGAACCAAGCTCCCTTGGTTTTCTTTTTGAGGAAGTAGGTGAAAATTTTATTTGTCAATTGTGCTGGGTTCATTCTTATTATATGACAGTAAAAGACAATTCTCCGTTTCCTCATGGTATCAATTATTTTTTCCACATGGGTGTAAAGTTCGTGGTTGTGCCGTTTCCTATATTCCCCATTTTCTTTTACCGGACCCAAGATTTTTCTTAGAATGTTTCTTTCTTTCACTTCCAGATTCTCTGTTAGTCCCTTGCGATTCATTGCAAGGCAGGCAGCATACCAAGCCTCTGGTCGGATGACTGTTTGGTAGTGTCTTAACTAGGCATTTGTTGATATGGATTTCTTGTTGTAAATGGCCTTTGTTAGATTGTATGCCAGCTTATTTATTTTATTTTATGTGTTCAGTAGTGGCGAAGTTAGGGCTCATGCCCCCTTCTCACACTTAACCACGCAATATGGTGATTACTGAAACTTGACGTGACAAATACAAATTCTCATCCGTAATTGAAAATCCACAGCCTGCTTCCAGTCTCCGACCGGGTCAGGAATGGAATGAATGAAGCCCCCATCTAGCGGCGAGGATATGGACTGTGCCAGCTGCCGAGGCCTGACGCACTCCTCTAGGGCAATGATTAAATGAATGACAGATGAAATGAAATGATAGTGGAGAGTGTTGCTGGAATGAAATTGTGATAGGGAAAACCGGAGTACCCGGAGAAAAACCTGTCTGCCTCCGTTTTTTCCAGCACAGATCTCACATGGAGTGACCGGGATTTGAACCAGGGACCCAGCGATGAGAGGCCGGCGTGCTGCCGCCTAAGCCACGGAGGCTCTCTCATCCGTAATTCAAGATTTCAATCTTCTTCAAGCTCGTCTGTTGTGAGAATCAGAAGCACGTCAATCAGCAAGCTGTGGAAATAATGGCGAGTTTCAGGGCCATGTTTACCTAATGTCTGGGAAGTACCGAGAGTGGCGTCAGACATTACTGAGAGCCTCGAGGGACGTGCAGCACAGTAATAAACTAATAACTCATAGCTGAGCATGCGCAATGGGGAAGTACTTGTGATGGCCTTACCTTGAATGATGAATAACATATCCGTAGGCTACAGTTATGGTAACTTAATAGGCTACTGTATGCACAAGGAATGAAATGCGTGTCGCTCCAGTCTAAGCTTTGAACAGATTTTGAGAGATCAAGTGGCACCCAAATCGGATGTTAACTTTGACAATTTTGCGAAAAATCGCTGTAAAAGTATACGTTGTTGCTATTGTTGTTGTTTTATGTTAATATCCTCTTCAGTTCAAACAGCCTCTTGTGAGGCCAGATGGTGTTGTTTTATTTAAGGCCTTGTACATCGTAATCACATCATTTCAGCCCGTGTACTTTGTGTGTGTGTAGGACTTGCCTGATAAGTGATAACTTGAATTAGAACCTTAGCTATCATGTAATTGCATTTCTTCTTCTTTATTTGTTTACCCAACTTTGGGGTTCATGAAATCAATCACTTTTTATTGTTTTGAGCTTTCCTTTGGGCCCAGTATTGCCTCATCCTTTGAGATCTTGCGTCCCTTTCCTCGGCAGAGATGTGGATCGTACGCTTTTGTTTGAGTTTCACTTGGAACCGTTGTTTCTTATCCTTGGTGACGGTTTTGGCTGTTTTGTCCATGAGCATGGTGTCTGTAATTTGGAATTCCACGAGGTCTTTTTCGGTTTCCTTAATCCATAGAGGTTTTTTTTTATTACTAAAGTGGTCGAAGAACTTTTTGGTTAGTCTATTTGAATTCATTCGGAGGATGATAATGGCATCTATTTTACATATTTTTATTTTTTTTAAATGTAAAAATACATATTCTGTCTCTTACTGTAAAATAAAGTATTTTTTGGCAAGTGAATTATACGGAAATTTAAAACAGTCTGTATGACAATATCTGTTCACTAGAAACTCGGGTACATGAAACGGATTTTCCGCTGGAGACTCAGCGACTGGGCTTTATTTCAGTTGTTCAGTGAGTGCTTGGGACTCTACTTTTCAACCTGTTGTTCAGAGAGGTCGCTATATTCCCTCCAACCCCGCAAACAAAAAGTGCCCCTCACAGTACTGTACTTATTCTTGAGTGCATTTTCTCATACATATTAATGGAATTTATGTAAATTTGCTATAATATGGACATGCTTAATGAATTTATTGTACCACACTTTATTTTGCAAAAATATACTAAGGAATCTTCAAGTAATATCATGTGTATTATATCATGTGCTCGTACCCCCCCCCCCCCTGCTCGTCCCGCAAGGTCCTGTAGTACAGTACAGCTTCATAGAAGAAACCCCCTTTGTTCCAAAAACCGTGCTATGATTGGCTTTTAGTAAATCGTTAGAAAAGCACAAGTAAAGCTGAAATCTAAATTTCATAATAATTTGCACGATCTTTTCTGTCGGAAAACTCAAAAAATATTTGAAAAGCGTTTTTCTCTGAATCGACGTATTTTAAAGAAAAGTTTTTTTAAACAAAAACGTAGAGGACATTGTCACCTACAATTTGTCTCATTGAGGACATGTCATACGTTTTGAAATGCAGAAGCTAGGTGACGCCAAAGTTTCCAAAAAAGTGTTTTTTCACTTTTTGTCCTAGAAAAATGTTTTGTTCACAAAAGAGAGAATCAGAAATTTGTTCCTCTCAAAATTGTTAACATCACAGAAGTGACAAAGAGGAAATCTGATATTCTGATATCTGATCGGAGCGTGGAATGTTAGAAGTCTGCTAGGAAATGGTAGATTAGGAAACTTAGAAAGGGAAATGGATAGGTTGAGGTTGGATTTGGTTGGGATTAGTGAAATGCGCTGGCAGGAAGAACAGGACTTTTGGTCAGGTGACTATAGGGTCATTAGCACTAAATCAAACATTGGCCAAGCAGGGGTTGGTCTCATATTGAGTAGGAAACTAGGACAGCGGGTGGAATATTATGAGCAATATAGTGAACGGATTATTGTAGCAAAAATCAATACTAAACCTACGTGCACCACAGTGGTACAAGTCTATATGCCTACCAGTCAAGCTGATGAAGATGTTGAAAAGGTCTACGAAGAAATAGACGAAATTCTGAGGTATATCAAGGGTGATGAAAATGTAATAGTAATGGGAGATTGGAATGCTGTGGTAGGAAAAGGCAGAAAAGGGAAGATAGTAGGAGATTTCGGATTAGGTGAAAGGAATGATCGAGGAAGCAGGCTGATGGAATTCTGCACCGAGCATGAGTTGGTCATAGCTAATACCTTATTCAATAACCACAATAGAAGAATATACACATGGATGAGACCAGGACATACAGGGCGTTACCAAATCGACTTCATTATGGTCAAGCAGAGGTTTCGAAACCAGATTTTGGATTGCAAAACATATCCTGGTGCTGACATACAGGGTCTTTCATATAAAATAAGAGCGCAAAGAGGAGGCTTTGTTAACCGCAGCTGCGGTCACCTTGGCCGAGCTTTTGGCACGCCAAGGCTTTAAGCGTGTGTACAATGCTCTATGATACAGCGGCCTTGCTAGTGAGTGTACAATGCTGAAATCTTACTTTAGTTAGTTAGTTATTGTTGATGAAACCGAAACCCTTATAGTATTGAAAGCGCGTGCATAGTACATATGATGGCTGTTTTTTTTTTTCAAGTTCCGATGAACTGTATAAAAATAACAGATTGACATTACCAAACTTGACCTTGCAATAAGCGTGCAGTAGCTTAGTCGCCAGTCTTAACCTCAAGTGCTAACATGGTGAGGCAGTTATCATTGCAACATCGTATTTTTTTATGTAAATTTTATTTTAAGTACGAGTCGGCTCGGCGGGTACGTGATGCATTTGTTCAGCAATTTCCTGATGAAGAGCCACCTTCACCAGCACAGATTCACGTAATTGCAAATAAGTTTGACACTACTGGCTCGGTGCTCAATAAAAAACATGCCCGCACACGAACAGTTTTAACAGAGGATGAGCTAGATGACATTGGCGAGAATCTTGAACGTTCTCCGAATAAATCACTCACAAAATTAGCACAAGTAGGGGTTTCGGTTTCATCAACAATAACTAACTAACTAAAGTAAGATTTAAGCATTGTACACACGCTAGCAAGGCCGCTGCATCATATAGGATTGTACACACGCTTAAAGCAGGGGGCCTTGGCGTGCCAAAAGCTCGGCCAAGGTGACCGCAGCTGCGGTTAACAAAGCCGCTGCTTGGCGCTCTTATTTTATATGGAAGACCCTGTAAACTCTGACCACAATCTGGTTGTTATGAAATGCAGATTAAAGTTGAAGAAACTTAAGAAAAGTCAAAAGCCAAAAAGGTGGGCAATAGACAGTCTGAAAGTGAAGGATGTAAACGAAAGATTCAAGAAGAGTATAAAGGAAGGACTAATGAAAAACCCTAAACCAACTTCAATTGCAGACGAATGGGCACCTTTGAAGAATGAAATAACAAAATCCGCAGAAGAAAACATTGGTAGGAAAGAAAGAATAGGTAAAAAACCGCGGCTCACTCAGGATATACTAGAATTGATGGATGAAAGGCGGAAACACAAGAATGTAAGAGATGAAAAGGGGAAAGCAGAATACAGACGTCTGAGAAATGAGCTTAACAAGAAGTGCAAGGAAGCGAAAGAAGAATGGTTGAAAGAGAAATGTGCAGGTATAGAAAATTGTCTGAAATTAGGAAAAGTAGACACAGCTTATCGAAGGATTAAGAATACTTTTGGGGAAAAGAAGACTAAGTGTTGTAATATTAAGGACACAAATGGAAAGCCTCTAACAGATAGGGGAGATAAGGTTGAGAGATGGAAAGCTTACATCGAGTGTTTGTATAAGGGAAAGGAGATTGAGAATCATGTAATGGAAAGGGAGGAGGAAATTGATGAGGATGCAAAAGGAGATTTAATATTGAGATCAGAATTTGACAGAGCATTGGAGGACTTCAGCAGGATCAACGCACCAGGCATAGATGATATACCGATTGAGTTGCTACGCTGCATAGGAGATGAAGGTCTGATCAGGTTATTTCACTTGGTGTGTAGGATTTATGAGACAGGTGAGGTACCCCCTGATTTCAAGAAGAATGTTATTATCGCTATACCAAAGAAAGTGGGAGCTGACAGATGTGAAGATTACCGTACAATCAACTTGATTACTCATGCTTCAAAAATCCTGTCTAGAATAATTTACAAGAGGATGGAAAGCCAGATAGAAACGGAGTTGGGTGAAGACCAGTTTGGTTTCAGGAGAAATGTAGGAACAAGGGAAGCTGTACTAAGTCTTAGGCTGATTTTGGAAGGTAGAATAAGGACAAATAAGAGAACGTTCATGGCATTTGTAGACTTAGAAAAGGCTTTTGATAACGTTGATTGGACTAAATTGTTTGACATTTTGAAATCTCTTGGAATAAAGTACAGGGATAGGAGGGTGATCTACAATCTATACAGAAACCAGACAGCAGTCATTCGAGCTGAAGGACATGATAGAGAAGCCGGTATTCAGAAAGGTGTAAGGCAATGCTGCAACTTATCACCCATACTTTTCAATCTTTACATTGAACAAGCAATGAAGGAAATTGGAGAACAATTTAAAGTGAGAGTGAAGATTCAAGGAGAAATAATTTCAACTCTGAGATTTGCTGATGACATCGTCATCTTGGCCGACACGCCTGAGGATTTGAATGAGTTTTTGAATGGTATGGACTCCCGTCTTACGGAATGAATACATGATGAAAATTAATAAATGTAAAACAAAAATACTGGAATGCAGCCGAAATAAATCAGAAACCTCTATGGACATCAAATTGGCAGGTGAAAAGCTGAAGGAAGTAGGAGACTTCTGTTTCTTAGGAAGCAAAATAACCAGTGATGGACGAAGCAAAGAGGATATAAAAAGTAGGTAGGCTCAGGCAAGGAAAGCCTTTCTACAAAAAAGGAATCTGTTGACATCGAATATAGATTTAGGTATTAGGAAGTCATTTTTGAAAGCCTTTTTCTGGAGCGTGGCGCTCTATGGAAGTGAAACTTGGACTATTGGTGCAGCAGAAAAGAGGAGAATTGAAGCATTTGAAATGTGTTGTTACAGGAGAATGATGAAGATGAGATGGGTAGATAAGGTGACAAAACGAAGAGGTATTAAGACGAGTGGGAGAGGAGAGATGTTTCTGGCGACTGCTAATGGAGAGAAGAGATAGGTTGGTTGGACACATACTAAGACACCCATGAATAGCAAGCTTAGTTATGGAAGGAAGGGTTGAGGACAAGAACTGTAGGGGTAGACCAAGATTAGAATATGTTAAACAGATTGCTTCGGATGTAAGATGTGGTAGCTAAGTAGAGATGAAACGATTAGCTCAAGACAGGGAGGCATGGAGAGCTGCATCAAACCAGTCAAAAGACTGAAGACTCAAACAACAACAAACAACAAAATTGTCTACAACATTTATTGAAACATTTTTTTCCTCCGACTTACCGTTCCAAAGTTATAGTCTGCCGAAGTGTGAAAATTGTCTGACACCGGTTCCTGTCTAAATTATGCCCACCGCTCTCTCCGCAGTAACAATAGTAGCCGTGACTACGCAGCGTTGTATTTGCTGCGCTATAACTTTGGAACGGTAAGTTGGAGGAAACAAACGTTTAAATAAATGTTGCACACAATTTTTAGAGGAACAAATTTCTTATTCACTCTTTTGTGAAAAAACATTTTTTTCTAGGACAAAAAGTGAAAAAACACTTTTTTGGAAACTTTGGCGCCACCTAGCTTCTGCATTTCAAAACGTATGGCATGACCTCAATGAGACAAATTGTAGGTGACAATGTCCTCTACATTTTTTGTTTAAAAAACTTTTCTTTAAAATACGTAGATTCAGAGAAAAACGCTTTTCATTTTTTTTTAAGTTTTCCGACAACATGATACTACAAATTATTCCGAAATTAAGAGTTAATTTTTTTTGGTGCTTTTCTAACGATTTACAAAAAGCCAACCATAGCACGGTTTTTGGAACAAAACCATTCCAGCTGCACTGTACAACAAACGCTGGTGCTGCCACGTTCAGCGGCAATCAAATCTTGAACGGCTAAAACGCCACCGTATCTCACCTTCATATGTCATGTGGGATGCTGGTGGGCGGCATGAATCATGAACCGTGTTCGCCTCTGAGGAAAGAAAGCGAATAATGAAGTGCTGACTAACGTTGGAATCTGTAGTAATAACACAATATTAGCACAACCTTTCTGGAGAAGAAAACAGTAATGTTTGGGTAAAACACAATAAAGTAACGAAATATTTCTGAAGCGAATCGAACATCCCTACTCCTTTCTTTTAGCGTATGGCTTATTAGTGCCGGGAGCGTCCGAGGACATGTTCTACTCGCCAGAGTTAGTAGGTGGTTCTATGCGATCACACATGGGGTGAGCTACAAGTACCGTCGCGTGTGGAGTGTTGTCTGGGGAGAAAAGTGTGAGTGTAAGAACGAGGAATTGGAAGGTAGTGGCTGTGGCCTATAGTTAGGGACCAACCCTGGCATTTGCCTGGAAGGAAGATGGGAAACCACAGAAGAGCATCTTCATGGTTGCCGGCGGGGGGGATTCGAACCTCCTCGCCACCCGGATGTGAGCGACTGCCTGCAGCCACGCCGTAACGATCACGACTAACTCGCCCGGTATCCCTACTCCTGGCAGGAGAGAAGAGTGCGTGTGGCACATTCATCAGAAGTGACATATCGATGTCTACAAGTTTTCCTTCTCACCTCGCGATATTCTCTGTCACCAATCCCGTCAGACTTGGCCATAACATGTCTGTCTGTTAGGTAGTCAACCCGGAGGCTGGTTGGATCCTCATAAAGTGCCACTATAGGTTATGTGGGCTGAAACCCACAAAAACCAAAGGGAGCACTATAATGAGGCGTACTAAGTAAGGTGAGGTGTGAGGTAGTTTGCCATTCCTTTCCTCACTGAGACGGTACAGCAGAACCAACTCGACGAGTAGAACCTTTCACAGCATCCTCAGACACTAGTTGTGCCCTGAAGGTCATTACTCAGTAGCTTCCATATAATCACAGCGATGTATGAGACTGGAATATCGGTGAAAAGCCACATTTAATTCTGGACCCAGGGCTGGAACGTGGTTCACTCAGCCTTGTGAGCAGTGTCGGATCCAGGCCTTGCGGAGCCCTGAGCGATATGATAAGGTGGGGCCCACAACAATAGGAAATAATAATTAAAAAATCAATTGGAAAATAGTTTTGTAAAAATAATAATAAAATAAAGAATAGTTAGAATATTTTGAATACACTACAGTACATTTTTTTAATAATATGAAAGAGATCTTTAAGTCCCCTTGATGAAGATTATGTAAACTATGAAATATTAAAATATTACTTTGCGACTTTTTCTCCCCGCTGAAGTCTTCTATCATTTCACTGAAATCTAAACTTGTTAAACGGTCACGGGAGGTCTAGCTGCACTGAAAAAAGAATATGAATTGTAAATTAGTTTGAAAAGTATAATTAATTAATTAAATTTATATCCACCCCTGCTTGTGAGGCAAAATCGAGAAGAAGAAGTGAGTTCGATTCCTACCTTAACCATCCTAGAAATGGTTTTCTGTGGTTTTCCCACTTCTACGCTTTGCGTCTTAAATTAGAGGATACCTCCCTTAGATGGTGCAGAGGTGTGTTGGGACTTGGCTAAGCCGCCACAGAACGGACTCGCACAAAATATCGGTCCGAATTCTGAATGTCGGTGAGCTGATGGGGTCAGTGTCCTTCCTGGCTAAAGTACTACCACCGTAACGTCCCAGGTCACGTGAGTACGAGAGGATCGCTGATGCTTGACACTTCCCACCCTCCTGAACCACGTGCACAAAGTAGCAACAATTGGATCACCATCGTATGTGAAAGCTCATGCTGTAGTTTCCAGGAGCATCCGGTGATCGCGTTTAAGTGATGGTTTTCTGCAACTATTCGGTTAGAATAATGCGTAAGAAAACCGGCGCTTGAAACTGCCTGGGTGCCTCCTGTCCCTGAAACTCGTATAGCATAGAGCAGGGGTTCCCAACCATGTAGCAACTGCGTACCAGTTGAAGTTTTTACAAATTTTTGCGTACCAACAGGCCTATATTTTTTAGAAACATATATACTTAAAGTCGGAGAAGTGCCCAATGGCTTGTTTTATTGCAATTCAATGACTGAGAGAACTTCATAATTAATTATTAATTCACTTGTATTTCTATTTTTTCAACCCTTTATCAAAACAAAATATATAGGCCTATATGGATTTTTTTCAATTTTTTCCTGCTAAAATATTTATATAGATATATGTACGAGTATATTAATAATTTCAACTCATTTGGTGAGGTTCCCGAAAAAGGATTTCTGATCCAGTCAAATTTGGAATAATCTTCGGAGAAATATTTATAAACAATTCTAGAAGGGGTTCCAAGTGAACAATGATATCAACAACCACATCTGGCATTGGAGATATTTCATTTTCTTCAAAAAGTTATGATAGAGTAGGAAATGCAGATAACTTCTCCTCCTGTACTTGTTAACAATCGTAGCCCATCACCCACGCGTACCACCTGAAACATTCCCGCGTGCCACCGGTTGAGAAACCCTGGCATAGACCATCCTTCTCGGCCCGCCCCTAAGGTGGAATTAATTCTTAACAGCCATAGCAGTAGTTCGATGTGAGTGAGTGATGCTTCAATTGAAATGAAATTAACATTCCGGTTATATCCTTGTTACTTCCCACCCCACGTCAAGGGTTGATGATATCGCATAAAGAAAATAGATGTCATGAAAGGCGAAATAAAGGAAGTTTGCTTACGTAACATTACTAACGTAATATGTACGAAACAATGCCATACTCCCGTCAATGATTGTATACCCCTGGGCCAGTAGCTTAGTAGCCTATACTGTACCTTATTAGTGGGCTATAATGATAGGGAGTAGATGAGTTTCTTAATCTCACAAAAGCCACAAAATTTCATCTGCTGTTGTTTTGGAATCGTTAGGATGCGGATGCATTTTTATTTAATTTTCATTATATGTTCATGGGGTTGGTGACAGAGATATCTCTAGTCCTTAAATGAAGTAACAACAAACAACAGTTTTTTAATTAATTAATTAATTAATTAATTAATTAATTTATTTATTTACTAGCGACCCGCCCCGGCTTCGCCCGTTATCTTTAATGGTTACCCAGCGTAAGCTTAAAAGGCGCACGGACGGCAGGTCCCAGACGCAATTCAGAGAAGCCGAGGTGAACAGCGAACATATACTCTTCTCTGAAGTCTTAACTCGACACGACTCGACAGTTTGATGCTGGCCGAAGCTGGGGTGATAGGCTCGCTCGTAAACTCGCACCGAAGCTGATAATTCAAATTTCCAATGAATGAAGAGTGTTGGAAGGAATGAAAACCTAAAAAAAATACATTGGGCGATGCATTAAAGATAGAGATATGCTATCACGGACCTTTTTGTAGAACTTTTCACTCTGAACAATTCTTACACTCATAGTGGGCCTATATAGAAAATTTTAACGGTTTACCCAGCGTAAGCTTAAAAGACGCACGGACGGCAGGGGTTTCTTCGACTCGATTCACTGAAACCGTTACTGCTCGGCTTCCTTTGGTCATAAATGAATGTTTTTCTCCAGAAACCTTCCTCTAGAAATCCTCTAAAGAATTATGAAAACCGCATCACTATCCATCCAGTGGTTGTCGAGATTACCCGTTACAGCCAAGAATCGGGGACTTTGTTTTATACTATGTAGAGTTTTTACTCGGGTAGGTAGATATGTAGGTAAGTAAATTGTTGTTGCTTATTTTAGGGGGTGTGACATCTAGGTCGTAAAGCCCCGTGTATTTGGGTGTGTGAGTGGTGGGGGAGGAGATTGTTTTGTGATAACCTGTGTTATTGTGATGGCTGTACTAGTGTGTATATTTATAAACTGGGGATAGGATTTGGATGGAGGCGGCCGTGGCCATAAGTTAGGAACCATCCCAGAATTTTCTTGGAGTAGAAGTGAGGGAACAACGGAAAACCACTTCCAGGATGGCTGTGGTGGGAATTTAACTTTCTTCTTCTCAGTTTTGCCTGACATCGACGAGACTGAGTGTACCCTGTTCCAGCCCTCAGACCAGAATTAAATTTTCTTGGCAGAGCCGGGAATCGAACCCGTAGGTAGGTGGTATCCAAAAGCTGTTGTGATTTCTTAATGTACAGCCGCTCGAGTAAAGCATGGACGTACTCTGAATAACTGTCGAGTATTTTCTCTCTTTTGGTTCTCGAGTCTCGAACCAAAATTCAAAGAATAAATTGAATAACCTCGTAATATAATGGTGTTACGGCTGTGAGTTTGTGTCATCGCTCACCGCATGAGTCACAACTGCCCCAGGGCTGGGCTGTGCCCTGCCTCGTGTATTGCGTGCGCCTTATGCAACAGGGCTACTAGGACAAAGGGATGGTCCGGAATATTCGTGACTGAGCCAGCGATGGAAACCTCGAGAAGCCGTGAATCCTGGGTGGATCTAGAAGCATTTATTGAGTCACCGGCCTGCTATATAAGTGCGACCTGTCAAGCAGTGGTTGTTGTTGTGTTTTACGAGCGAGTGCAAGCGCTTATCCTGAGCGACAGAAGTGTGGAGACTTGCGAAACCCCTAGTGAAGCCGATTCTCTTGACAGCGAAGGGAGTGAGGAGCTTACAGGGGACTGCCTGTGTTTTGAGCGAGTGTGCTTACCTAGTGCGAGAGAGGTCATTGTGGTGAGTTGTAAAACAGTAAGTGACAGACCTAGTGCAGCTATTTCCAGCCAGCGTATGGGGCCGGACTCATTAGCGAGAGGATTAACTGTGGTCTGTTGACAACTGAAAGGGGAAGTATTCTCGACGTGAGGAAACTGGAGTAAGGTAATAATTACTTGTATTTGCTGTTGAGTAGTGTATCTTTCTGGCCACAATAAAGTTAATTATTTCTTTAAAGCAGTAATTGGTGTTGTGTTTTCTACCCACTGTAATCCAGTTAACAAAAGTGCCACTAGGGGGGTGGCACGTAACAATACTTACTAGCGGACCCATGTGAGAACTCTGGCATGTGTATAATCCACCCGCCTGGCTTTACTGTTATGCGGGCTTCTATAAATATGTTTATTTGTTTAAACACACTTTTTAAACAAATTGTGGGTTGTGTGTGCCCCATGTGTACAGACTACCCGCCCATCTCTAGTGCTATGCGGGCTGTACGCGACACAGCTCTGCCAGGGGCTATCGTCTTGTTTATTTGTTTTAAAGCAGTTTATGAACAAATAAATATATTTCCGTTGACTTTTCAAGAAATGCAAGATTTTTCCTGTACTATTGAGACGATTTGGAAGATTTCGGTACAAACCACACCTTCTAACTCCCTCTGGTTTAGGAGCTTGAGTTTTGTGAAACATACACCTTAGCGTATTAAGATAGTCCATGCCACTGCAGACATGGCTTAAACTGCTACCTAGAGTGCACTCATTCTTTGTTTGAGTGACTTTCTGCAAATAAACCGAAATATTGTCTTCTCCCACACTGTGTAAGCTCTTACCAGAGCTCGTGGTGGCTCCTTGAGGATATGGAGCCCTATGGAAGTGCTGTGCGGGAAATGTAACATCTACTTTCGCTTATTATTCTCAAGACTTTCTCCGTATTAGTAACGGTCTTTCATTCTGCTCATCACTCTCTCCCGTGATCAGCAGGAAGTGCGTGCACATCCTCCCCGAATGTCTACAATCAGACTGGACATCGGGAAGGAGAGCAATACGTCCAAACTTTAGGGGAACATTCCCCACATGATATGAACTTGGTATCGGGAACGCATTATTTATGTGATAGAGTTCATTTTCGAATAAGTTTGCCATAAACAATTCTTTCGGCAAAATACAAATTATTTTTCTGGATGTTTGGTTGGTTGGTTCCTTAGTTTAGGGGCTGCGACAACGCGGTCATGTAGCCCCGTGTACTTTGGGTGTGTGTAGAATCTGTCTGATAACCGGTGTTATCTGTGATGTCTGTATTAGTGTGTGTTATCTGTTTTTAATTCAAGTAAGGACTGCAGAGATTGAATTTCAAGTAGTTCCTACTTTTGCCGCCAAACGCCACCGTCAACAACTACTAGTTCGGAACTTGGCTACTAGACGCCACCGCAGTCAGCTCCTGGCGACGAACGTAGGAACCCTCAGGGCGTTGTTTAACCTATAATTAATTTAGCTTCACACATGTGTAATTAGTGGAAGGTTCTTTAACATGCCATAAAACTATGACATGGGACCGCCGGCTTTACTTCCCCTCCGAAGGAAGGCATACTGAGTGATTTTTAACGCTCTTAAAAAATCCGACGACCTCGGCCGGGTTTGAACCCGCGATCATGGGCATAGAAGCTCAGCATGCTACCAACTACGCCACCGAAGCCGCCTTCTGGATGTTTCCAGATTCCTTTATCAAAACAGCATAAGTCATAAAGTGCTTGCTCACGGAAATTCGCAAGAAAGTGCGGTATAGTGCCTTTCCTTCCTTCCTGTACATATAACAATCCAACATGGCGACCATCCGAATTATGTTCATAGAGGCTATGAACATAAGTTCACCTATAGGACTTTCAATAACCTGATGAGCACAAATCCAACATGGCGGATACGCGTAGTATAAATATTTAAATGGACGTTTCTCGCGATTTAACCATCCGAGTGCAGTGAAACTTGGTACAGTAAATCCTTGCAAAAATGTTAATCCACTGGAATTTAATTTATTTCAATTGTTTCATAACCACAAGAAAGCAGCTATGCGAAATGTTAAAATCTTGTTTTCTTGTGTCCTAATCATGCGATTGAAGTTTGAATACCACACGTACACAATAATCTTCATGTAATAGTACATAACTCTAAGACCTATATATATATAAATCCAACATGGCGACCATCCGAAATATTAGACGGTTCTCAATATCTACGAATCTATTACAGCAGTCAAACTGAAATTTTATATGTTGATAGAGGCAATTAGCTTAAGTAGGATACATGAAAATAGGCTGTATAGTTCTTCACGGAACAACTTGTCGCATTTGTCTGAGTCACAGTTGATACTGTCAAAATTGTGCGCAGTACCACAATATTCAACATTCAATTTTCAGTGACTTTTGTCCTAAACGTCTTTTAAATAAACTAATTTCTTTGAGGATAAAAGTAAGGAGCCTATTAATTCCCTGCCCGTTCTTGTGCAGTGTGTTTGTTGTCCCTCCCACAATTCGACTGACAGATGTTACATTACCATGCGACCTTCCATTCCAGCCTCGCCTGCTTTGTGGCATTGTCTCCGCACATGGCAGTGTTAGTTTTGAAGGCACACCTTTGCTTACGGTTGTGGGATTGAATCCCGGTGAAGTCTGTTTGCATTTTACATTGATTAAATTTAAAACTGACGTGCAAAAAAATTGACACTTTCAGTTAGTCAACACAAAATAATTCCAATTACTGGAATATGTGAAAAATAACCGGAAATAAATTACATATACATATATATTGTTATGGACTATTGGAGAAGAAGAAAACTAAGGGATGGCATGTTTCGCCCGTCAAGCGAGCATCATCAGATCCAATAATGTATAAGACAAATAGCTCTACAAAACACTACCAACTCTACAGTGACACAAACAGATAGTCTCTGCCCACCAAAATCAAAACAAGAAACAACAACAACAACAAATAAACGTCTAAAAACGCAATAAGTTGTTGTTGTTGTTCGAGTCTTCAGTCTTTTGACTGGTTTGATGCAGCTCTGCAACCCTCCCTGTCCTGAGCTAATCGTTTCATCTCTACATAGCTACCACACCCTACATCCGAGGAAATCTGTTTAACATATTCTAATTTTGGTCTACCCCTACAGTTCTTGTCCTCGACCCTTCCTTCCATAACTAAGCTTGCTATTCCTGGGTGTCTTAGTATGTGTCCTACCAACATATCTCTTCTCTTCATTAGCATTCGCCAGAAACATCTCTCCTCTCCCACTCGTCTTAATACATCTTCGTTTGTAACCCTGTCTACCGCTCTGATCGTCATCATTCTCCTGTAACACCACATTTCAAACGCTTCAATTCTCCTCTTTCCTGCTGCACCAATAGTCCGAGTTTCACTTCCATAGAGCGCCACGCTCCAGACAAAGATTTTCAAAAATGAATTCCTAATACCTAAATCTATATTTGAAGTCAACAGATTCCTTTTTTGTAGAAATTCTTTCCTTGCCCGAGCCTACCTACATTTTATGTCCTCCTTGCTTCGTCCATCACTGGTTATTTTGCTTCCTAAGTAACAGAAGTCTCCTACTTCCTTCAGCTCTTCACCTGCCAATTTGATGTCCATAGAGGTTTCTGATTTATTTCGGCTGCATTCCAAATTTTTGTTTTACATGTATTAATTTTCATCAAGAATTCTTTCCTCAAGACAGAGTCCATACATTCAAAAACTCAATTCAAATCCTCGGGCGTGTTGGCCAAGATGACGATGTCATCAGCAAAGCTCAGATTTGAAACTATTTCTCCTCGAATCTTCACTCCCACTTTACATTTTCCTCGAATTTCCTTCATTGCTTGTTCAATGTAAATGAAAATCCACAGCCTGCTTCCAGTCTCCGACCGGGTCAGGAATGGAATGAATGAAGCCCCTATCTAGCGGCGAGGATTTGAACTGTGCCGGCTGCCGAGGCCTGACGCACTCCTCTGGGGCAATGATTAAATGAATGACAGATGAAATGAAATGATAGTGGAGAGTGTTGCTGGAATGAAAATTTGACAGGGAAAACCGGAGTACCCGGAGAAAAACCTGTCTGCCTCCGTTTTGTCCAGCACAGATCTCACATGGAGTGACCGGGATTTGAACCACGGACCCAGTGGTGAGAGGCCGGCGTGCTGCCGCCTAAGCCACGGAGGCTTGCTTGTTCAATGTAAAGATTGAAAAATACGGGTGATAAGTTGCAGCCTTGCCTTACACCTTTCTGAATACCAGCTTCACTCTCATGTCCTTCAGCTCGAATAACTGCTGTCTGGTTTCTGTATAGATTGTAGATCACCCTCCTATCCTTGTACTTTATTCCAATTGTTTTCAAAATGTCAAACAATTTAGTCCAATAAGTTGAAAATGAAAATCCACAGCCTGCTTCCAGTCTCCGACCGGGTCAGGAATGGAATGAATGAAGCCCCCCATCTAGCGGCGAGGATATGAACTGTGCCGGCTGCCGAGGCCTGACGCACTCCCCTGGGGCAGTGATTAAATGAATGACAGATGAAATGAAATGTTAGTGGAGAATGTTGCTGGAATGAAATTTTGACAGGGAAAACCGGAGTACCCGGAGAAAAACCTGTCTGCCTCCGTTCTGTCCAGCACAGATCTCACATGGAGTGACCGGGATTTGAACCACAGTCCAATAATAAGTTAAGTGTGGTAATTATTATTACTCAGGAAAAGTGTTAGGAGCCTGGTATGGAGTAAGGAGTTCCCTCAAAACAGCAAAAGGGTTATATATAGGACGTACTACGTTCCTATCCTGACGTATGCCTCAGAGACCTGGGCTATGAAAGGAAGGGAGCCAAGCAGAATACAGGCTAGTGAGATGAAATTCTTGAGAAACAGTATTGGAGTGACAAAGGTGGGCAGGTTAAGAAATGAGAAGATCAGAGAACTGGTCAAGGAGGGAGCATTACTGGATAGGATAGAGGAATCAAGGCTTAAATGGTATGGGCATGTTAAGCGAATGGATGGGAGGAGGATACCCAGGAAGATGCACGAGATGAAAATAGAGGGAAAAAGACCAAGAGGAAGGCCAAGAGATAAGTGGCTGAAGGGTGTGGAGGTCTGCGTGCGAAAGAGTGGAGAATACTGGACCAAGGTGGTGACGGAGAGATGGTGGGAAGACAGAAGACGATGTAGAGGCTTATGTTCCAAACAGACCCGGCCAGTGGCTGGAAACTGTGCAAGATGATGATGATGGTGAAATATTAAGGCATTAAGTAGGTCTACCAGAAAAAAGAACTAGAAATGACGATCCCATCAACAAATAAAAAATACTGATAGTCAGTCTGAAAGACTAGACTTTATATAATTTTAAATGCTACAAACGCTACAAATTCTCCGTGAATTCAAAGTCCGTTAGAAAAAAAGTGCAAACCAAGGTCAAAGGAGGTAGCTGGCTAGATGACGTCACGCTCACCGAAGCGCGCGGGGAAAGGAGGAAGCCTAAGCAGTACTATGACGTCACACACCTCAGTGTATTCTTGGTACATTTCGTCCCGTCACCGTAACGTAACGCCAGACCTCAGCGTAACGACGAAGTCGACAAGATCATTTAAAATGATAAAACAGCCTTCCTCCCAAAACTAATGTATGAAGGTGTAGCTACTATTGCTATCACACAGTCGAATTGTAAACTAATATGAGGAATGAACAACAAGCACTCTGCTGTTAAGATGGTAAAAAGCTATAACTACAACATACGATATAGTGTTTGTCTACTGCTAGCGTGATGAAGAATCTGATGTGGAGACTTATCCTAATTGTAGAATGTGTACAGGCAGCTCAGACAACCACTGTTTGATGTTAAAATCTGGACGAACTGTTACTCTGAATTCATTGAATTTGAGTAGCTTTTATAAACTCAATTATCTCTTGAGAAGTTTTCAGTGTTTTGCAGAGTTATTTGTGTTGCACATTTCGATCTGATGATGCTCTCTTGACGAGCGAAACATGTTATCGCTTTGTTTTCTCTTTCTTCAATAGTCCATAACAATAATCAAATATTGAGACTTACAATATTAACTGTCAATAAGACAATACTGGAAATCGGCTTCAAAGCTTTCTTTATACTGTACAAGAAATTACTTTACCGTCTGTAGCAACGTTCCTAACCACAATACTTGTCCAGGACGGACATAGATTTATTTTGTCTGGCAAGATTAGGGCCATTGGGCCCTCTCTTCCATGTAACCAGATTATTCAATTGATACATAATGAACAATACAAATACAAATATAACAATAATACAATATTGATACAATATAAAATACATATAAAAACAGGTTATCTTGGTATAGGCAGAAAATTGTTGTACTGATAATTATTGCTAGGGTGAATAAGACAAGATACTTAGAAGTATGTTTAAAATTAGAGTAAGAAAAGGAAATACTGATAAAATACAGACTAATGATGATGATGATGATGGTAATTAGTCGTTACTGACTTATGAGCAAGATTAATATGCAGTGTATTTTGAATGGATGAAGAAGGTTATTTAGATGTCTAAATTGAGAGTAAATAAGAAAGTGAGATTTGGAAAGATTGTATATACTGTATGTAATACGACATAAGAATATAAAAATGGTGCGAGAGGGCCAGGTTGTTGTTGTTGTTATTCATTTTAGAGGTTAGTGATATCTTGGTCATCTGCTCTGTATAATTGGGCGTGTGTTGATTTTGTGTATTAACGTGTGTTTGTATGGTGGCTGCCGTTGTGTGTGTAACTGTAGTTAAGGAGTTGAGGTAGGCGCGCCGGGACTTCAAATGCAGTAAGGTGCTTTTCCGGCATTTATCTGTAGGTGGTATGTCAGTGCCAGGATTGAAACCCCCGATATCCGGACTTGCTGCTGGTCTCCATAACAGTCGTGTTCAGTAGCCTTGCGTGCAAGGCTATGCCGTGGGTTGAGAGAAAACCAGCAACTAAAGTTGAGCGGTTCGTTGATTTCCCTGTGATAGTGCACTTATCTTCGCTCACATAATGATGGCCGGGAATTCAGCAATCTCTTGGAACTAAATACAAACCAAAAAGGGCTGAGGATCTCGACAGAGAAAACCAAATTCATGACGAACATCAAAGATGGACCGAAAGTCCTGGATAGGACAGATCGAAAAGGTCAAGAAGTTGAAGTACTTTGGTGAGACCATAGGCCTACAGGAGAATGGACTAGAATACGTCGCAGTGGGAGATCGGATCTCAACAATGGAAAGAGCACATGGCTTGACAAAAAACATTTACAATAAGACGTGCTTATCCTGGAATGCCAAAATAAAACACTGCAACACGGTGGTCAAAAAATAATGTATGTAAACCAGTGATTGCCTGTCCATGAACTGGATAAGCTAGAGATCTTGGGAAGAAGAAGATGATGATGATGATAATTGTTACATAAACAAATCATGTTTTTTGGGCTAATGCCGTGTGAAATTAAATTAGAACCAGACGTTTCGGAGAAACCTTGCCTCCTTTTTCAATGGAATCAAACTATGTGGCCAAAGAGAGTATATCAATGAGATTACAAAAAAATACAAAAAATATGGATAAATTCCTCTGTTCGTTACCAGAGAGCAGCTGCCGAAAATTTCTGTATGGACCATGGAGGAGTTTCCATCTGTTTTTTTCGCCGTTGCCTCTATGACGTTAGGCATCGTTCAGATACACTTCCCTTTTGTTTATGTTTCCTTATATCCATCTAACCCTGCCACCTCCCCCCCCCCTTTTTTTCTTTTGGACATCCTCATTCTTCGAGGAGTCTCTATATTTTCACCCCTCCTCCTTTACCTTCTCCTTACTTACTACCCTGTCCGCCGTTCTACCATGGTCCATACAGTAATTTCTGGCAGCTGCTCTCTGGTGACGAACAGAGGAATTTATGCATATTTTTTTGTAATTTTTTGTAATCTCATTGATATAGCCTACTTTCTTTGGCCACATTGTTTGATTCCATTGAAAAAGGAGGCAAGGTTTCTCCGAAACGTACAGTATGGTTCTAATTTAATTTCACACGGCATTAGCCCAAAAAACATGAATTATCTATATAGTAATCCGGGCCGTGAAACCCTTATCTACATATGATAATTGTTGTTTTAAGGGGCCTAACATCTATGTTATCGGCCCCTAATGGTTTGAGTGATAGTGAAAACGTAAATGAAATGAAACTAGACCTAAAACTAACTACATACTAGAAGAGGAAATGAAAAACAACAATAAGAATAA
The DNA here is from genome assembly GCA_946902985.2 of Meconema thalassinum. NCBI lineage: Eukaryota > Metazoa > Arthropoda > Insecta > Orthoptera > Tettigoniidae > Meconema > Meconema thalassinum. Next base: position 88,638,731 of record OX336393.1, read on the forward strand.
GGAATTGAGATATTAGACTCACAAGGGAACGGATTGCGGTGTAAAATTATAATCTGGTTGAAATTTAGTACACAATATTCCTACAAAGTGTTACAATGACGTAGTGAAAACCGCACGGGCCACTTTGAATTTTGAACGCCAATATTGAACGCTGAAAACCAGCCGGGTGACGACGTGAACGAGGAACTGGGAAGAGGTAAAGCTGACTTTGATCCTAGCAGCACGCGATGGCACCCTCCACCAGGCAGCGACCTGCCGTGCTGCGTTGCATTCCCCACCTTAAACGTTCTCCTCACTCTTCTACCTTGTTTATTAGAGTATATAATTATTAAGTTGTTAAAAATATACGCCAATCAATACATGAAATATAATGTTTCGACCTACAATGAGATCTTTCTCAGCCCAAATCAAGAATTAAAATCCTAACTCCTCGCTCATGCCGTCAACTGGCAGGCTTTCGGCGTTCAATATTGGCGTTCAAAATTGAAATTGGCCCTTTTGGTTTTCACTACGTCATTGTACAACTTCGTAGGAATATTGTGTACTAAATTTCAAGCAAATTAGAACTTTACACCGCAACCCGTTCTGTCAGTCTAATATTAATTATTCAGTCGCACAGCGCTATTACGTACACATTACACACAGGAGGAAAAGAAATGGCCTCAACCCTCAAAGAATGAGAATTAAGGGACTTGGAAGAAAGGAGAGCTAGGAAAGGTAAAGAGGAGAGGGACCGCCCCAAAGGCAATGGAAGAAGGAGAAAAACCGGACACAGTTCTGGAAATTCGCGGGGTTGCCAACTTCCGAACTCACCAGGCGTGAGCCCTTGAGGGTGTAGCACTATCCAGGGTGCACCATAAGTGGTGGGGCTACACACACCCTGCCTCCTTTAGGGCCTAAATGGGGAAGAAGGAACCTCATAAAAAGTATGAGAGCTTTTCACACTGAAAGCGGATGGACAATTTGGAGCAGAGCAGCAAAAAAAAAGTTGGAATGATTCTCGGAGATCATGAAGAAGAGGAGACTGGCGATCCTGAGATCTGTACAGACTGAACAACGATAAACTAACCAAGCAGATATTTGGTTACTTCTGGAGAAGAAAGACCACTACAGGTGCAACATCTCAAAAGGTCCAACTGTTAGGCATAAACTCATTTAGGAATAGAGTGAAAATTTTGGAAGGGGTTCCAGCCGCAGGAAGAACTAAAAAGAGCAGAAGAATAACGGAAGCAGGCCAAGGAGTACTGGGCACAGAGAAAACTCCGAGAGGAGAAAAAGAAATTAAGTTGTAGCGTGATCCTAGTGGTCAAATCGCTTGTAAAGAAGAGTAATGCAAAATAATAGTATTAATAGTACCGGTAATCAGCCACAGACAGCTCACTGCCTACCGCCTTCTGTGCTCTTGGGGGGCACGTATTGAGACGTCCAGTCCTAAAATTCCTTAGTTCGATTTCCGGTCTGCCAAGAAATGTATTTCTGGTCTGAGGGTTGGAAAGGAGTATACTGAGTCTCTTAAATCACCTCAGCCATCCTAAAAATGGGTTTCCGTGCTTACCCACTTCGCCTCCAGACTAAAGCTGGGATGGTTTCTAATTTTAAGGCCACTGCCTCCTCCTTCTCAATTCTAGCTTCAATTACGAATACACTACTACTGCTACTATTACTGCAGGTACCATAATGACACAGGTTATCAGTGCACAGAGCTGGTGACTGCAATGTCCGAGTCTATAAATGAAACCACACTCACTCGCTGCCAATGGAGCAAGGAGCAAAGAGAAGAATGATAGGTGGGATTTTCCCTTGTAATTTTAAACCCTCCAGACATGCTCCCTACCCACGCGGTTACTGGCTGAGATATGACTTGAGCTGTTATAAGAGGAAGAAGGAAAAATAATCCGTTGAAGTTCTTGGAAGGCAATCAAGCGATCGTCACGTCAGTTGGTCAGTACTGAACATAAATAAATGCTATCCGGGATCATAGGTTAAATTCTAGTTGGTTGGTTCCTTAGTTTAGGGGCTGCGACAACGCGGTCATGTAGCCCCGTGTACTTTGGGTGTGTGTAGAATCTGTCTGATAACCGGTGTTAATTGTGATGGCTGTATTAGCGTGTGTTATCTGTGATTCAGGTAGAAGGACTGCAGACGTTCTTTTTTCATGTAGTTCCTACTTTTGGTACCAAATGCTACCGTCCACGACATCTAGCTGCGGACGTCGCTACTAAATGCCATCGCAGTCAGTACCTTGCGGCGAACGTTGGAACTAATATAGTGTTATCAAACTAACCTACAAATTTTAGCTTCCACAAGTGCAGTTGTGGAAGATTCTTTTTCATGCCATAAATCTGTGACATGGGACCGCTGGCTTTACTTCCCCTCCGAAGGAAGGCATACTGAGGGATTTTTAACACTCTTAAAAAATCCGATGATTTCGGCCGGGTTTGAACCCGCGATCTTGGGCATAGAAGCTCAGCATGCTACCAACTACGCCACCGAAGCCGCTGTTAACTTCCAGTTTATAATAAGAAGCTTGTTGTTGCGCATGTATCGTGGACAAGACGCTTATAATTATATTTATACCTATTGACCACTGCACTAGATTGGTAAACGCGCTATGTTTTGACCCGAAGGATCCCGGGTTCGATTCCCGTCCGGACCTTCGGGGATTTTAATCGCCTGTGTTTAATTCCTCATTAGGATGCGCTGGACGTCCACGGGCGTCAACTAGAAAGACCTGCACTCGGCGTCCCACTTGGTCACACGTCATTATTTGCGTCCAAACAAAAGCCGTGCGCGCTATACCACAACTACAGTGGGGAGCTGGAAGTCCAGGGGTCACAAGTTGAATGCCTAGACGAGCATGTAGGTTTTTTTTGTTTTTAATATAAACACATCAAAAAAGGATTTGCATATTATGCCATGAAGCACAGTGGGGATGTAAGTGAGGACGGACTTATTTATTAAGCAGTTTCCACGCCTGCTCCACACAATTGAGATCAGGAGCATAGGCAGGCCATTCCATTCTGTGAATACCATTCTCCTGAAGAAAGGCATTGGCTATGCCAACTCTGTGCGGGCGAGCGTTATCGTCCACGAAAGTGACATTTGGGCCGATATTGTCAGCATAGCATTTTACTACACGTGCCAGAATAGTATCCCTGTAAGGTACGCCTATCATACGTCCCATGTCATAGATTTATGGCATGTAAAAGAACCTCCCACTAATTACACTTGTATGAAGTTAAATTATAGGTTAGATTTGACTAATGCTCTTAGGTTCCAACGTTCGTTGCCAGGAACCGACTGCGGTGGCATCTAGTAACCAAGTTCAGAACTAGTTGTCGTTGACGGTGGCATTAAGTTATGAATCATGTGCATGTGGGAAACCACGGAAAACCACCTCCAAGATGGGTGAGATGGGAATCGAACCCACCTCTTCTCAGCTTTGCCCTCAGACCAGAATTAAAAGTCCTTGCACAGCCGGAAATCGAACCAGGACCTCCAGGGCGAGAGCCAAGAATATTCTAGCCGCTACACCACAAGTGGTGGACTACATTATTAAATGTGAGTCTCCCCAAATAAAGCTCTGCCTCCACAACAGGGAAGACGCATGGCTATGAACAAAACGTTATCCACATCCGCCCCGCATCCGCACTACTACTATCCGAATCTACTGGCATTACAATAATATTTTTAGATAAAGCATAAAGTATTAAAGAAACACATTTAGATATTCGAGGAGAAAGTCGCTCCCTTAGGGTATGTATGTCAAGTGTTAGGCTATGTTTAAAATGAATGTTATACAGCCAGAATTGCAACAGTTTTCAGTTCGGAGTGTTAATTATGCTTAATGACATAGTTGGAATGAGATTAGCATTATTATCATCTTACATTTGTCATGAAAAAAATATAACGGAAAATATGATATGCTATGTGATAAACATCTGGGTCCTAGTAATGATATTCAACAAATTCGGATTGGATTCTAAAATGTATCCACAAATTTACTCCAAACATTATCCGCAGCTTATCCGCTATCCCCACAGCCATGCAAACTATATCCGCATGGCGAAAAATGTTGCGGATAACCGCGAGTTTATCCGCAGATATCCGCATCCGCTATGCGTGCCTCCTCTACGCTAAATACCGGTAATGCGCGCTGCGGCACGGCCACACCATCCCAGTGGGCGTCTTACCTAACACGGTCCGTCGATCGTTTGATTATCATTGATTACTGTAATTGGATTTTTTACGACCGCATTGATTACGAACGATGACCGTGTGGTCGTGAAAATCCCATTCTGGAATGTAAAGCCCACAATGGGCTACTCTGACAATGCGATTGTGCCAACTGGCTTCACACGTGTACCTTTCGTCAGTGAAAGATCAAATGTCTCTCCCGTTCATTCAGTGGTTACAGCAACGTTTTACAAAACTGGAGCGGTGAGCTTGAGTCCCGCATAGGTCAGACATTATAATTTTCTACCCTCCATTTTTAAATGACTCGTGATATCTGACTATTTATTTTATATAATCCACCTTGTCAATACTATATGGCAGGGATGGCTAATAGCATTAACTTTGGGCGCCACAAAGTTATGAAGCTGTTTCGAAGCGAGCCAGATTGTTAAAACATTAATGATTTATAAAATAAAGGCACGGTTTTTATTTCATAAAAAATGAAGAACCATTTATATAGCCTACTTTACACATAACATTATTGTTCTTTACACAACAAGATAAAGGATTTTACAAGAGCCGACTGTGGTGGCGTCTAGTAGCTAAGTTCTGAACTAGGCCCAGTAGTCGATGATGGTGGCGTTTGGCGGTAAAAGTAGGAACTATTTGAAAAATTCAAAGTTGCAATTCTTACTTGAATAAAAAAACAGATACACACACTAATACAGCCATCACAATTAACACCGGTTATCAGACAGATTCTACACACACCCAAAGTACACGGGGCTACATGATCGCGTTGTCGCAGCCCCTAAACTGAGGAACCAACCAACCAAAGGATTTTACTTTCGAGAAGTGTTTTTTCAAGTGTTCATTTTTGCTGTTAGTTGTTTGAAATCTGACTGATAATTAGCGCAGTTCGCACGAGTTTACTTCAAGGTTCATCAGTTAGTTCAGTTCGATACTTAGATTTACTGTAATGAACTTGAGCGTTGAGTACAGTGATTCACACACACACAGTAAGTAGTCCAAAATATTGAGATAAGCACACTCTTTTGTTAGTAAGTTAAGTATTTCTTTTCTGGAACTTTCTTCCAAAACGCCAGTCCATTTATATACTTTTAAACTCTCTAAAATCAGAACTATTTTTTCAAGAGCCGCATTTGGCTCTCGAGCCTCTTTGTGCCACCCCTGCTATATGTTTATTTTATTATTATTATTATTTAATAATAATTATTATTTGCAGCCAAAAAGCCATTGAAAATAAAGTATAAAAACGTACACTAAAATTGCACTCTGACTTTGAGTTGCATAATCTTTGATTGATTTTGTCCTTTTCCTACAGAGCTCTAAGTGGTAGCGATCACATGGTTGTCCACATAGTTGGCATACACACGTCACTGTAGGTTCATGGAAATATTTGCTAACACAAATGAGGTGGTGAAAACCATGGACAGCCAGACGTGTAAACACATGCCTCAACTCAAAGTTGGCCGTTGTCCACGTCCGATCGATCATGGCTCCGGTTCCACAAAATTCTTGAGGTATGTGTTCTCGTTTCTTCTTCAAAGATGTTAGTAGCTGTTCCGAGGCTCTGGTATTTGGTAGAGGTAAATAGTTTCTAAGGTCTTCTATAAGAAACGATTCTCGTGCCAGGAGGTAGACGAATCGTGACCTGGTAGTATTTGACACTCCGATTGCTTTTTTAAAATTAATAATGCCTTCGCTCTTTCTAGTGAGGAAAGGTTCTTTTCTGTTAGGTGTTGCCAAATGACTTCAATGCCATCTATTAGAATAGGCATGATTTTATTTCTGAACAGAGCTATATTATTTAAACGTGCATGTTTCGATATTCAATGATATCTTCTTCAGCGTTTAACATTACCAAAATAAAATGGATATCCTTACAATACTTTGATTAAAAATTTAAGTTCCAAATATTTTTTTTCATAAACACTTAGAAGATGTTTCTAAACTGTCCCATTGGAGTTGCGATGGATGGTGGGGAAATTGTAGACATTGATATAGGGAATTGAGATTACTTCCTTCGACATCTGCAAAAGTCAAAGTCTTATTTGCAGGTTTATTTTCGTTGTAGTTGTTCGAATAGCTTGAAAAAATATTTATATCCTTCTTTAGGAGTTAGGTTGGTTCGTTGGTTCCTTAGTTCAGGGGCTGCGACAACGCGGTCATGTAGCCCCGTGTACTTTGGGTGTGTGTAGAATCTCTCTGATAACCGGCGTTAATTGTGATGACTGTATTAGAGTGTGTATCTGTTTTTTTAAAATTCAAGTAAGGACTGCAACTTTGAATTTTTCAAATAGTTCCTACTTTTGCTGCCAAACGCCACCGTCAACGACTACTAGGCCTAGTTCAGAACTTAGCTACTAGACGCCACCGCAGTCGGCTCTTGGCAACGAACGTAGCAACCTAAGAGCGGTGTTTACATTCTTAACCTATACAATTTAGTTTCACACAGGTGTAATTAGTGGAAAGTTCTTTAACATGCCATAAATCTATGACATGGGACCGCCGGCTTTACTTCCCCTCCGAAGGAAGGGATACTGAGGGATTTTTAACGCTCTTAAAAAATCCGACGGCTTCGGCCGGGTTTGAACCCGCTATCTTGGACATAGAAGCTCAGCATGCTACCAACTACGCCACCGAAGCCGCCCTTTAGGACTTAATCATTCTGTGTTGCTATATGAATGATTCCTTGTATTAGAAGTTTCTCTCGAACTAATGCTATGCTCTCTTGTATCAATCAGGTTATATTTCCATCGAAGTTGAAAATAATGGAATTGTTCAAACGTTAATTGTATTGTCCCGTTCACGTAGTTCAAATAACAAGGCATATATTCGCAGAGCCTGGCTATTCATTGGAAGGCTACATGAAAAGACAAACGCATACAAGCTCAAGAGACACCTGCATAAGCTACAAGTAACAGATGTGATAGCGTGCGAAGAATTACAAGTAAGAGGCAATCACAGAGCACACAAAGTAGGAATCCCAATATCGGACCTACACAAAGCCACATCCCCAAATTCCTGGCCGGGTGGAACCTTGGTCAAGAGATATACATTTTTTCGTCCCCAACAAGAGGGAGCTAACCTCGACAAGTTCGAGTTTGAGAATTAATGTCCTACTGTGGAACGTGGAAGGCCTAAATCAAGTGCTAGGCCTTTTATCACAAGAACTACTAAAACAACAAGACATACTCATACTAACTGAGGCCCTGCCAACGATCCCCACCAGAATCACGGGTTTCTATGCAGAACATATCCTAGCAACCCAAGGACAAAGAGGAAGACCTATGAGAGGGATACCATGCTTCTTCAAACTCTCAGTTGGAAAAATCACAACAGTGCAAAAAATGAAGACTCATTAGTGATCAACACAGATAATCTAAGCATCGTAGGGATATACATAAAACCACTGACACCAATAGAGGCCATCGTCGGTATAATCATGACAACAATATCGTTGGCGACCCCAGGGGAAAACATAGTGTTAGCAGGAGATCTAAACTGCAGGTTTGATGCAAAAGATAATAGAACTGAAGAACTACTAGAAATGATGACCGAAGAGGGATTCACACTGGTCAACAAGAAAGACAACCGTACGTACTACGCATACAACGGAAGCAGTACCATTGATCTTATCTTCTTCAAAGGACCAGGGTTAAACCTAAAATCGCACAAGGTAGTATACACGGAAGCAGAAACACCACTCAGGAAACACTGCCCTGTCACAGCAGGTTTCGTACTGGAGAATAAAGAACTAGCAGTAAACTCGAAACCTCCCCAGCATATATTAAGAAGGCTAGACGCCAACAAACTAGCCCAGGCCACTGCAGAATTAAACGAGGGCAAATACGTTTTTAATCAGCAGGACCTTGACTCGTATGTCCAAAGCATAGAAGGTGCCATAAAAAAATGCAGTCCTTCCGAAACGACAAAGAAAGGCACACATATGCTTCACGATAGAATGCTTCAATAGAAGAAAGATAGTACTGCAAGTCCGACGAACAGCAAGAAACAGCAACGATCAAAATGACCTAAGAACATACAGCAACCTAAGAAAGGAATACAAGGATCTCATAAAACAAAGGAAGAATGACCACATAGAAAGCGAATCACACAGGACGGTAGAGGAAGCCAAAAAAACCTCTTCTCGCACTCAAGCTCAGGATAACCCAAACAATAGGCAGAATAGACATGACCACATGGGAGGAACACTTCAGCGGGATCTTCAATGGCATACGACCCAAAGAAATAAACTGCACCTGCAACAATCACTTTTCCAAAGATGAAGTTCATAAGGAACTACAAGTATTAAAGGACAAAAAGCACTAGGCCCAGAAGAACTGTATAATGAACACCTCAAAGCCGGTGCATACGCATTAATATCAACGCACACGAATCTTCTGAACCAATGCCTTAGGACTGGCAACATTCCTACCTCATGGAGAATGTCCAAAGTAAAGGTCTTATACAAAGGAAAAGGCGATATGAAAGATCCTAATTCTTACAGAGGGATAGCTCTCGAAAACTGTATACTCAAAGTTCTGACAAAGCTTGTGACGAAAAGATTGACGGAAATGACCATACCTGAAGAGCAATATGGCTTCAGAGCAGGGAGAAGCACACTTCAAGCAATTAAAAACCTAATAGATGACATAGAGAAAAGTCTCCGAGAACCAAGAGGGAAGTTCCACACAGTTTTCGTAGACTACTGTAAAGCTTTCGACCAACTTGACAGAAAAATCATCCTCTCAAAACTGGAAAAAATGACAATACGATGTCGTACAACGTATAAGGCAAGAGGCGGAAAGCTCTGTGTAGACTTACACCTACGCTGACGACATGGCAATCGCATCAAGCAACAAGGCAGAGCTGCAAAAAGCTGTTAACGTAATGGAGAAATAGGCAGAAGATAACAAGCTGAACATTAATATGGAGAAAACAGTTTTTTTTTTCGTGTGGCCTCCTGATAGACCGAGTGCAGGTCTTTCTAGTCGACGCCCGTAGGCGACCTGCGTGTCGGGATGAGAGATGGAATGGATGAAGATGAATTAAACTGGGCAAGGATGTGGAAGGAAGCGGCCGTGGCCTATCAGAAGGTACCGTCCCAGCATTTGCCTGGTGTTTAAAATGGGAAACCACGGAAAACCATTACCAGGACGGCCGACGGTGGGGCTGGAACCCACGCATCTACCGAGTCAGCAGAGAGCTTGGCCCCATGACCTAATGCAGCGCTTTAGCCAGCGTAGCCACTGCTGTCGGTGGAGAAAACAGTGAAAATGACCTTCAGGAAAGGGGGAAAGGAGAGTCACGACGATAGAATCTCGCTCGGAAACACACCGCTAAACACAGTTAGCACCTTCAAGTATCTCGGCGTAACACTCCAGACGACCATCAAATCCTTCAGACTACATGTAAAATCGAGAGCTACGGCAGCCACAAATGACATCAGGACCCCGACAAAACTCTCACTAGATACAGCAATGTCGCTGTTCAACACAAAGATAATTCCAATTCTAACATATGGAATTGAAATAATATGGGACAAACTGGCCATCGGAGACCTCAAAACCCTGGAAGCAGTAAAGGCACGCTACCTAAAGGTAGTCCTGGGCGTGTCCAGATATACAAGGTGTATGAGCTGGCAAAGGAAACTTTCCTAATGCATGATCTGAGGACTAAGCTCCAACTTCCTTCCACGGAGAGCTGGGAAAAATGCCTACATGAAAGGGGAAATAAGAGAGGAGAGATCCCGATGGATTTCTATTCTACAGAGGCCATGACAAATAGATCCTGGACTGAAACAAATCAAGACCTCCAGCACTTTGTCAACTCACTGGCAGTGCATGGATATCATCATAAAGTGTGCAAAACAAAACACTACCATGAACCCAACGCCAACTGCGTGTGCGACAGACGTGACCAAGACTGTAGCCGATACCATGTCCTTTATTGTGAAAGACGTGGAAAGCCAATCATTGAGTTCTGTACAAAGTGAACCACAAACAGCCACACACTCTATCAATCTGCACAACTTGTGCGCATTTCTCTCTGTATTATTTATTTATTAATAACAAGGCAACAAATTACTTTTCACCCTTCTCTATTTATTTCATCAATCCAATACAAAACTATTCATCATCTTACCATCTAGCCTAATTTCTGGTCACCCTCTTCGGATCAACAACTCTCTGACAAACAGAGCAGCACTGTATCCTTCTTGTTTTTAATCCAGACCTGGTCAAGAAGTCCAAGAGCCCATAGAGATTAGGATTCCAGATGGCTCTTGCATGACTTAGAAGCCAATCAAACTAACGAGAGCAAGGCGTTGGAGGGGGATCTGACTGCGTCCTCCACAATATCTTGAGAATCGCCTGTTGTTGGGTGTATTACAATGCATGGCGTGGTTGTGATGCTATATCTATAGACTTATCATGCACATGTTGGTTGTATCATTTACAAGTAACTGGTAAATTATTGAGATACCATTGCTTTCTGATAACAGAGTAGGGTCCACAAGAGTTGGCAATTACGAGGTGCAGAATAATATACTTCATAATAGGTGAAAGTTTCCACGCGATAATTACACTAGATTCTGGTAAATCCTCGACCACCTCGTGCTGTAGCGGCTAGCATTCTTGGCTATCACCGTGGGTGGTCCTGGTTCGATTCCCGGCTCTGCCAAGAAATTTAATTCTGGTCTGAGGGCTGGAACGGGTTACACTCAGACTCGTGAAGCAAAACTGGGAAAAGCTGGTGGTGGGGGTGTTCGATTCTCACCTCAGTCATCCTGGAAGTGATTTCTGTGGTTTCCCACTTCTACTCCAGGCAAATGACGGGATGGTTCCTAACTTAAGCCCACGGCCGCTTCCTTCCCAAGCCTCACCTGCATTAGAAATGCACACACTAATACAGCCTTCATAATAGGACAGGTTATCAGACACCATTACACACACCCAAGTACATGGGGGTAAATAATCGCGATGCCCAAGCTCCGCAAAAGCAACAACAACGTATATCCTCAACTTGATAACTCCTTTCAGAACACCTCCCATACTTCCCCCATGTAATCCTTTCTTGTACATTGCTTAAACGAATTCCGTAATTGAATAATACGTATGTTACGAAATATTCTGGAGATAACTATTCTATGAATGAAAATTCAGTATTATTGAAAAATAAGAAATACATTTCAGAATCTTCACAAATCTATGTAAATGTATGCTAATACACCCTTTGGGGGTGTTGGTTCTCGAACCCTGGCGTTGGCACTGGCCGTCTATGAGTAGCTTATGTTTTCCCACAATTATTCCAAAAATTCCGAATCCCGGAGCACCCTCTTCTAGACACAAATAATTACAGCTGTACACTACTAAGTCACCACAATGCAAGACTCAAGTACACGGGCCTGATGATACAGACGTTCCAGTTCCAAGTCTCTGTTTAGCTACACTACTACAGTCATCATAGGAATACAGGTTATCAGAAATGTTCAACACACCAGGGACTCCATCTCCCCCTTCCTCTCACCCCCCCCTTCCCCCAACACCGCCCTCCGAAAAAAGCCAATACAATTAAGAATGTGTTGCTTTGGTAAGAGCATAAAATAATTGTAAATTTGGTTGTACCCTAATCTTAACTTATTGGCTAAGTTATAAACAATATTATGATTGAAATTAGACTAACTCGTGGTGTAGTGGCTAGCATTCTTGGCCGCCCTGGAGGGACCAATTCGATTCCCAGCTCTGCCAAGAAATTTTAATTCTCGTCTGAGGGTTGGAACGGGATACACTCAGCCTTGTGAGGCAACACTGAGAATTCCACAGTACGGTACTTTTGAGAATAAATTATCAATTTGTAAAGAAAATAACGGTTTACCTTTCTGCTTAGTAAATTGACAAATATTGAGATATTTGCCATTCATACTCCATAGATCATAATAGAAAATTCATTAAGTAGGCTATAACATTTTATTTGTGTGTTGTGTTGTATTTTACAACTTTCTTTTGTATTGCCACCAATTGTTGGTTGGTTCCTCCGTTTAGGGGCTGCGACAACGTGGTCATGTAGAATCTGTCTGACAACCGGTGCTTCTTGTGATGACTGTATTAATGTGTGTTATCTGTTTTTTAATTCAAGTAAGGACTGCATTCTTTGAATTTCTCAAATAGTTCCTACTTTTGCCGCCAAACGCCACCGTTAACGACTACTAGTTCAGAACTTAGCTATTAGACGCCAGCGCAGTCGGCTCCTGCCAACGAACGTAGGAACCTACGAGCGTTGTTTACATTCTTAACCTATATAATTTAGCTTCACACAGGTGTGATTAGTGGAAGGTTCTTTAACATGCCATAAATCTGTGACATGGGACCGCAGGCTTTACTTCCCCTCCGAAGGAAGGGATACTGAGGGATTTTTTGTAGGCTATTTATACTTAGAAGATATTTATGGGTATTTTGCGGTGACAATCCCCTGAGAATACTGACAATTTTCCAGGATAGTCAGCCCCCCCCCCCCCCCTCCGAAAATAATTGTATATACGCCGCTGCAACACACATGGGGCTGATGACCAAGATGTCGAAAGCCCCTCAAACTAACAACAACAGCTCTGTTTAGCTAAACTATATACTGTACACCGTGGTGTGTCGATATCTTGCGAGATAATGTTTACTGGTTCCCATGGTGCTCACATAAACACATCGATTACACCAATCGCATGTTCAGTATGTCAGTCGCCAAGTGTGTCAGTAACCACAACACCATTGCATGACCGTGACACACCGAGCTGAGTCCTTCACCTTTATCCTCTCCATTCTTTGCGACACTTCGCTCTTGGGCTCAATTTTAGCCAAACTTTTATGTTTGATATTTCCCGACAGGCTAAACTGTATGTTGTTGTTGCTTATTTTAGAGGCTTCGACATCGAGGTCATATAGCCCCGTGTATTTGTGTGTAATAACCTGTGTTATTGTGATGGCTGTACTAGTGTGTGTATTTGTAAATTGGGGATAGTATTGGGAACGAAGAGGCCGTGGCCTTAAGTTAGGGACCATCCAAGCATTTGCCTGGGGTAGAAGTGTGGGGGAACCATGGAAAAACACTTCTAGGATGGCCGAGGTGGGAATCGAACCCTTCTCTCCTCAGACTTGCCCCACAAGGCTGAGTAAACCCCGTTCCAGCCGTAACACCAGAATTACAATTTCTTGGTAGAGCCAGGAATCGAACTTGATCCTCCGAGCTGACATCCAAGAACGCTAGCCGCTACACCATGAGTATATTGTATAATACCCCTTCTACTGCGTACTCCTGAAGCAATTGGCATTTATATTCTATACTGGAACTTTAAACTTAGCCCTCAAATAAATAAATAATAGCTAAATAAATAAATCTATTATCTATATAAAAATGAATGTTGTTTTTTTGGGTTCATTTACTAAGCTTATACATCCGATTGCGATCAAATTTCGGTGAGTTGCTGTGCACACTCCCGGAATGGTTATAGGCATAGTAAATCCAATTTACAATAGATAGAGCGCGAGTAGTTTCAACAAATGAGTGTTGGCGCGTGTTTCGTTTCAACAAAGTCCCTCATGCGTTCATATACAATTCATCCCATTGCGATGAAACTTTGGTGAAGGTTTCTAACTTAGTAATAATAATAATAATAATAATAATAATAATAAAAATAATAATAATAATAATAATAATAATAATAATAATAATAATAATAATAATATCGTATGGCCTCGGGTGCCGGGTGCAAGCTTTGTAATTTGACACCCAGAGGGTAGCTTGCATGTCGAATTTCGTTGTTCCTTGAATCACTATGAAAGTCAAGGAGGTTAGATATCTAAGCTCCTTGAACACTATAGCGCTTTCTAGTAGAGAAATGAGGAACTTTGTGTTAGCGGAAACTCCCGAGATTAATTTTACCATTATGATCACGGCCTACTGAATTCAAATGGGTTCTTTAACATGCCAACATCGTATGACATGCGTGTCATATTTTTGCCGCCTTTCAAAAATCACTTACCTCGACCAGGAGCGAACCTGCAATCTTGGGGTTAGTAGACCGACACGCTATCCACTCACCCACCTTGGCAAGCTAACTTAGTAAATCCATTTTACAATAGATAGTGCACGAGTAAATTTAACAAATGAGTGACGGCGTGCGAATCGTTTCAACAAAATCCCGTATGCGTTGATATACCATTCCTCCAATTGCGATGAAACTTTGGTGAGTTGTTGTGTATTCTACTGCGAAGATTTCTTACTTAGTAAATCCATTTTACATTTGGTAGCGCACAAGTAGATTCAACAAAAGAGTGACGGCGTGCGAAGCGTTTCAACAAAGTACCGTATGCGGTCATAAACTATTCATACTATTGAGATGAAACTTTGGTGAGTTGTTGGGTATAGACTACTCCTGCGAAGGTTTCTGACTTAGTAAATCCTTATTACAATAGGTAGCGCACGAGGAGATACAACAAATGAGTGACGGTGCGCGAATCGTTTCAACAAAGTCCTGTATGCGTTCATATACCATTCCTCTGATTGCGATGAAACTTTGGTGAGTTGTTGTATATTCTCCTGCAAATGTTTCAGACTTAGTAAATCCATTTTACAATAGGTAGCGCTCGAGTAGATTCAACAAATGTGTGACAGCGCGCGAATCGTTTCAACAAAAATCCGTATGCGTTCATATACCATTCATCCGATTGCGATGATACTTTGGTGAGTTGTTGTGCACGCTCCTTCGAATGTTTCTGAAGTAGTAAATCCATTTTACAAAAGTTTAGAGGCAGTTACCGGAAAAGTTTAAAAGAATACTGTGTATCCAAAAGAACTTCAACAGAGTTACAACGCCAACACGCACACCGGGTACAGCTAGTAAATAAATAAATAAATAAATAAATAATAAATAAGTAAATAAATAAATAAATAAAAAATAAAATTATCAGATGCCTGCCATTTACATTTTTATAATATGATTTTTCTGTAGGAAAATTATACGATCTGAATGTTAGATGTTCCAATATTTTGTTTTAATTGATATCAGTAGCCTTCGTGGTTGTGATTTCCCCCGCTCCTACTTCATGGAAATGCTGGGATAGTACCTAACATAAGCCCACGGCCCCCTCCTTCCGAATCAATCCTAGCCCCCGAATAAATATACACATACAACGGTAATGGGAGATAGCCTACATTATTCATACGTTGAACCTCTCAAAGCAGTGTTGAGATTAGCGGCCGGCCCCGTGGTGCGTTTGCTTCTTGCCTAGGAGATCCCGGGTTCGATTCCCGGCTCCGTAAATACTAACGTGAGAACTGGAATGAAGTGCACTCAGCACTTTTTGTGAGTCGTTTCAATCTGAGTTCCATTTTGTAAGTATTTTCAGTCTCATTTAAGTTTCGTTAGGGTTTCATTTCATTGTCATTTTCGCTATCACCCAGACCATTAGGAGCCGATAACCTAGATGTTAGGCCCCTTAAAACAACAATTATCATCATCATCATCATCATCAGAAACGCTTGAGGCAAGGATGCAGTTTGATTTGTCGCCCATACGTTACAGTCTAAACATTGAACATCCTATTAAGGACATTTAAGAGAAATTTTCGCTAGGACTTCAGGTTCCAAGTAAAATTATCACAAATTTGAAGATGTGGTCATCTTAGCCGATGACAGATGTTTCAGCTACACTACTACAGTCATAACAAGAATACAGGTTATCACACAAATTCAACACACACCCAAATACATGGGGCTGATGACTTGAAAGGATTTGAAAGAGGTTCTTATGGTATGGGCACAGCCTTAAGGAACTATTAAAATTTTGTTGCGCCTTGGAGGGTTGGTTTTGGAAGGCCACGTCCTCTCGTGGTTGATTTTGTGGGTTTGGTAGTGTTTTGTAGAACTGTTTTGTCTTGTAGATTACACTTGACGAGCGAAACATGTCCTCTTCATCATCATCATCATCTTTATTTCCCCTTTTCCAGTTGACACTGGGTGGGGGCAAATATGGTTCCTCTCCACTTTGTCCTGTCGTTCCACCATTCCTTTTCCGACACGGTATTCCAATCCAGGATCCGTTTTCTAATGCTATTCTTCACCGAGTCCATCCAACGCATTCTTGGTCTTCCTCGTCCTCTCTTCCCTGTCATGCGTCGTTCCAGTGCTCGTCTTGGTAGCCTTACTTCATTCATCCGTTTGACATGTCCAAACCATCTCAATCTGTTTTGCTCCAGTTTGTCATTTAGTTTCTGTACTCCCCAGTTCTTTTCGTATATCTTCATTTCTCACTCTGTCTCTCGTTTTCTGGACCATACTTCTCAGGAATCTCATCTCAGCTGCCTGTACTCTGCTCTCATCCCTCTTAGTCATTGTCCAAGTTTCTGCTGCATATGTCATTATAGGAACATAATATGCTTTGTAAATAACTTCTTTAGCCTTAATTGGTATATCCTTGTTCCATACTAGTCCCCGTACCTGTTGGTAGAAAGCACTCCCGAGTTGTATTCTTCTGCTAATCCTCTTAATATATGCAATTATTATTTAGTTTCATGTAATTCTTCTTCAGGTGGCATCACTTTAATTGGGCGTCTATATGTGTTGACCGACGGAAAGTCACCTTATACTTCACTCCCAATTACTCAGGGTTGATGTCCAATATGTCCCAAGTTCCTAAAATGAATTAACAATAACACAATCCATATGTTTTCTTTTGTATCATGTTATCACTCATGATGGAAGTTCTGTTTCGTAGATACAATCTTTATTGGTCTGTAATAAATGGCCTGTAGTTCTCATCAAGCGCGACAAAATCATTTGTTTATGTGCCTTATCTTCATGCATATCCTGGTTTATGGTAATATCTATTCGTTCTGGATTTTATCTGTATAACACATTCAAACGAAATTGACGTACTTTTGGATGTTATAGTTTTGCTACGAGTATGATATGTGTGCATGCTTAAGAAAACGGGACCAGTTATCGGGTATTGGGTTGACACCATTCTTTGGACAGAATACACCTGTATCTACGTAGATAGTTGAGTCGGTGGAATGTCTTTGAGAAGAAACTTAGAGATTTTATACTCTGATTAAGCTGAATCAATATCAATTCAAATTTCAAGCAAAATGAAGTCGTCCAGACGTCACATCTGATTTATCAGCGTTTCGCTCCTGAATGCCATTGGGCTTTTCATTGAAACTGCCAGATATATCTCTCATAATACACTGGCCACTGTTCGTGGTTCATAAAAGCCTTGCAGTGGCTTCTCAGCATGTGTCTTGATGAGATGTGCCATACCAGCTGATGAGCCCAATGGTATACCGGTCTGCATATTGCGTTCTTTTTAACTCAAACCGCAGATTGAATACCGAGGTCAAAGGCAAGTGCCAAATTATTAGATTACAGTAAAGTTTTATTTCCTCAATTAACTAAGAATTGGAGGTTATAATTAATGTTACGATTACAACCATTCATAGATGCAAAACTCATATTCTTAGCAATTCCATGTCTTTATGATACCGTTGAGTCAGAAATGTTCCATCGTACTCGCAAACTCACAGCACCGAAATGTTTCTGTCCAGGATAGCAAAATTAATGCGTAAAACGCTTTGCTAATTATGTAATTATGTGGACACCAACTGTTGATAAATATTTACATTTCAGTATCATCAGTACTATAATAAGTTAATAATTATATTGGTTTAACGTCCCTGTGGCTGTGGCTTTTAGAGACGCCGGGGTTCCGGAATCTTGCCCCGAAGGGGATCTTTATCGTACTAGTAAATCGACTAACACGGCTCCCTCGCATTTGGGCACCCTCAAATGCCAGCTGACTTCGCCAGGATTCGATCCTGCAACCTTGGGAATAGCAGGCGTGAACGTTACTGCTGAGCCACGCAACCAGCCAACATCAGTACTAATCATATGGCAAGAACACCTTATTTTTTAATTAAAGTATTGTTTTGAATTTTTGCTAACGTTTCCTGTATTCATTGAACCAAATTGTATCAAATATAGACATGTATATAGCCTGCTGTATTTGCTAAAAGAACTAGGCTAAGTCATTGCTAGACTACTTTAGGCCATATTTACTATTCTCCGCAGAGACTCTCGGTTAATAGCACACGTTATAAGAATTATTTCACCACGTCTGTAGTAGCTTAATTCAAGTCATAGGGCACCTACCGCAATCTTAGACTCTAATAATTTCAGTTGTCATAGAAACACAAGTCATGAGATAAATTCAACACACACCCACAATTACTTGGGATTTTTAAGAGCGTTAAAATCCTTCTGTATGCCTTCCTTCGGAGGGGAAGTAAAGCCGGCGGGCCCTGTCATAGATTATGGCATGTAAAAGAACCTTCCACTAACTACACTCGTGGAAGCTAAAATTTGTAGGTTAGTTTGATAACGCTATATTAGTTCCAAAGTTCGCCGCCAGGTGCTGACTGTGAGTAGCCACGTCCGCAGCTAGGTGTCGTGGACGGTAGCATTTGGTAGGAAAAGTAGGGATTACTTGAAAAAATTGATCGTCTGCAGTCCATCTACCTAAATCACAGATAACACACACTTATACAGCCATCACAATTAACACCGGTTATCAGACAGATTCTACACACACCCAAAGTACACGGGGCTGCATGACCGCGTTGTCGCAGCCCCTAAACTAAGGAACCAACCAACCAGATGACCGATTAGATCCAAGCCATAATACCTCATTTTGAATTATGAGTCACAGTGTTAGATTGGAGATGAAAGTTACGATGAAGTTCTTAATAGTATTGACACAGGCCTCGGCGGGAGAGCGCTAACGCACTTGCTCGTGCCTCGCTGGCTTTTGAAGACCGTGGCGAGGGTTCGATTGCCACCTCAGCCATCCTGGAAGTGGTTTACCGTGGTTTCCCACTTCTACTCCAGGAAAATGCTGGGATGGTTCCTAACTTATCGCCACAACCGCCTTCTTCCCAATGTTCACCTGAATCATACTCACACTTCTACAGAAAGCCCCATTAACACAGGCTATCTGACCAATTCTACACACACCAAAGCACACGGGGCTGAATGACCGCGATGTCCAAACCCGTATTTGAAGCAACAACAAAAATGTTTGCAGCAGGCGATAGGCTTTGTTGGGTTATTTACTAACCTCACTTTCTGATTTGGTGTTCAACCACAATGCCCTGTTAAGCATCTCGCCGAAGAAGGAGCAAAATGCTCTGCATGTACTGGTAATTAGCCTACTTTTCACATTTTGTAAAACATGAGGAAACAGTAGACTTATGAGATCGATCCGGGCAAATGTGTGTCTGTCAGTCTGTGTGTGTGTGTGTGTGTGTGTGTGTGTCCCCTCCCCCCTCCCCCCCCCTTCCCCCTATCAACTCCTAAACGGCTGCAGCTATCAAAACCAAATTTGGTATCTCACGGCCATATCTGAAAATGACATCAGTGCTACCAACTGCTGAAAAATCACCATTGAAATTTGAGCTCTATGTTGTATAAGCTCAGACGTTATGCATGCGAGCTGTTCCAAAATTGGCACAGACAGAGATTAATTTCCAGGAGCCCATATATGACAGTGTTGCCAATATGATTCTAAGCCTGCTGATAGGTCCAACATTTAAATGCATGTAACTTCTTTACCATTAATGGGATTTCAACCAAATTTCGTATGTGCTTTGTGTACCATAAGAGATATGACTATGCGTATTCTTGAGAGCCAGCAGGGCTGCCAACGGTTAATAAATGCTGTCCCTATTTTTTTTATTCCAACACCAATATATCAGAAAGAATATAGTGCCTGACATTCTATATTAATTTAGAGTAACTGATATACGTCGATGCTGCCAACATGATTCTATGTCTGCTGATAGGTTCAATTTTAAATGCATGTAACTTCTATACTAACAAATCGATGTCAACCAAATTTCGTATTTGCTTTGTGTACCATAACAGATATGACTACACGTATTCTTAAGAGCCATCAGGGCTGCCAACTGTTAATAAGTGTTCGCTCTAGACTTTTTATCCTAATTCCAATATATCATGAAAGTATGCAAGCCAACAGCTCTAAATTTTTCACTCGTATAGTACTTTACATTCTAGATTAATTTGGAATAGCTGATACATATCAGTGCTGCCAACATGATTCTAAGTCTGCCGATATGTCCAATTTGTATATACTTGTAACATCTTTATTAACAAATGGATTTTATAAAAAATAGGGACAATAATAAATCATAATATTTCAGATTAATTCTAAGCAACACATACATGACACTGTTGCCAACGTAATTTTACGAGCGCTGTTAGATATATAGATTATTCATTGGCATGAATCTTAAATTTTAAGAAAAGTAGGCTCTTTAGTTCGTCACGGAACTACTTGTTGTTATTTATCTGGGGCAGATGTCCTCGCTGTTCCTCCCCTTAAAACAAGAATACTGTTATTTGTCTCACAATTATAGGTGGAACACCAGATTATTTTTCACATACTCCAGTAATTGGATTGCATTTTGTGTTGACCGACTGAAAGCTACAATATCAAGAGCCGGGAATCGAACCCGAACCTCAGGGTTGACAGCCAAGAACTTCACCACGAGGTGTTCTAATTACAGTTACACACATACTAGTAGAGGCACCACAGATACACAGGCTATAAGATAAATTGACCACACACCCAAGTAGACGGGACTGATGACCATGATGCCTCAGGCTCCTAACAAACAACAGACAGTAGCTTCACTGCGCAGAAACACAGGAGATGATGATGATGATTATTGTTGTTTTAAGGGGCCTAACATCTAGGTTATCGGTCCGTAATGGTTTGGGTGATAGTGAAAGATGAGATGAGAATGTAAACTATAACTAATACTAACTACAGACTTACACACTAGAAGAAGAAATGGTAAACAAATAAAGGATAAGGCAAATAAAGGACAGGAAGAAAAGAAATGCTCTCAACCCCCCAAGAATGAGGATTGAGGGACTTGGAAGGAAGGAGAGCCATGAAAGGCTGATGGGAAAGGAAGAGAGGAGAGGGCCCGCCCCAAAGTAAGAGGAAAAAAGGGTCACCAGCCGTGAGTCCCTGAGGGTGTAGCAATACCCAGGGTGCACCAGAAGTGGTGGGGCTACACACAGCCTGCCTCCTTGAGGGCCTTGAGCAGAAGGCAGGAGATAACATGAAAAGAGAATGAAGGCTGACCCCTCGAAGAATGAGTGTATCAGGAAAGATGAGACAAGGACCAATTAAGGGGGGAAAGTGAAAGACTCCATAGACCTCGGATACCATAATACCGTCGGGATCGGAAGAGAACAATAGAGGTCGACAGGGAAGAAGACGGAGAGAAGCCCGGCACAAGTAAGTGCAAGCAATGCCGGACTCAGCTGGGCACCCGTGGTCGCCACTAGATGTGAGCCCCTGGGGGGATGTAATACGTCACACAGAGTTTATTGGACTGCTCGCCGTAAGGCGCAGTAACGGCTCCAAGCCTGGTATTTATGAGTTATAAAGCGGTGATACGCTCATAACGACCAAGGACAGTGTGAGGACGTGGACAGCACAATACGCTCCAGTACCTCCGTCCAGTGCCCTCTTTAGAGTACAACCTGGCTAAAGCGGAACGCAATCGTTCCAGATTTATTTCTCCGTTTTCACAGGTTTCCGTTTTACAAAGGGTTGAGTGTTAACAAGACAAAATACTGAATTATCCCATAGGATCACAATGAAATAATAATTTAAAATATAGGCCTGTAATAGTACATTATGCAACGAGCCTATATGGCAATAATTAAGACACGAGTATGTTTATAAAACGAGCGTAAGCGAGTTCTATAATTTCCATAATTGCATAAGACTGTTTGTGTTCGATGATAATTATAACGTTATTATATGTTTTAAAATAAATATTCATAAATATCTGTGGGATTCAGTTAGTGAACAGGGCGCGCTGGCTTTGCTGACTGAATAGAGCGCATGCGAGGGTCAAGGCACTCCGAAAGCAGAGACCATTCACTTTGCTTGCCAACACAGAACACCTATTATTTACAACCTGCCGTCCAGCTCTAGCATTCACTAATATTGTCACCGAAGTCATTTGAAAGCAATGCACTGTATAGAAATTGGATTTGGAGATATTAAGGTACAGTGCTATTTGTTGTCTCATATTCGCCAGTTTATTTACGCGAACATATGAACCACTTTCCATGTCGGTAATTTATATAGACATGATGGATTTTGAGCACATGCGTGAAGGTATCCTTACCTAATTGGTCACACAACTGTTTCTTGAACTCTGATTGGTGGGAGAAACTGTTTCATAATGAAAAAAAAAAGTGTTATAATGAGCCTCATTATGATACAGTTTTCTGACACATAATGTTTACATTTCGATATCGTCGAACATAAATTAAATAAAAAACGTTACGAGCCTTACAGTAGTCGCATATGATGTGTAACATCTGACACGAGCCTTACAGTAGTCGCATATGATGTGTAACATCTGACACGAGCCTTACCGTAGTCGCATATGATGTGTAACATCTGACACGAGCCTTACAGTAGTCGCATATGATGTGTAACATCTGACACGAGCCTTACAGTAGTCGCATATGATGTGTAACATCTGACACGAGCCTTACCGTAGTCGCATATGATGTGTAACATCTGACACGAGCCTTACAGTAGTCGCATATGATGTGTAACATCTGACACGAGCCTTACAGTAGTCGCATATGATGTGTAACATCTGACACGAGCCTTACCGTAGTCGCATATGATGTGTAACATCTGACACGAGCCTTACAGTAGTCGCATATGATGTGTAACATCTGACACGAGCCTTACCGTAGTCGCATATGATGTGTAACATCTGACACGAGCCTTACAGTAGTCGCATATGATGTGTAACATCTGACACGAGCCTTACAGTAGTCGCATATGATGTGTAACATCTGACACGAGCCTTACAGTAGTCGCATATGATGTGTAACATCTGACACGAGCCTTACAGTAGTCGCATATGATGTGTAACATCTGACACGAGCCTTACCGTAGTCGCATATGATGTGTAACATCTGACACGAGCCTTACAGTAGTCGCATATGATGTGTAACATCTGACACGAGCCTTACAGTAGTCGCATATGATGTGTAACATCTGACACGAGCCTTACAGTAGTCGCATATGATGTGTAACATCTGACACGAGCCTTACCGTAGTCGCATATGATGTGTAACATCTGACACGAGCCTTACAGTAGTCGCATATGATGTGTAACATCTGACACGAGCCTTACAGTAGTCGCATATGATGTGTAACATCTGACACGAGCCTTACAGTAGTCGCATATGATGTGTAACATCTGACACGAGCCTTACAGTAGTCGCATATGATGTGTAACATCTGACACGAGCCTTACAGTAGTCGCATATGATGTGTAACATCTGACACGAGCCTCACAGTAGTCGCATATGATGTGTAACATCTGACACGAGCCTCACAGTAGTCGCATATGATGTGTAACATCTGACACGAGCCTTACAGTAGTCGCATATGATGTGTAACATCTGACACGAGCCTTACAGTAGTCGCATATGATGTGTAACATCTGACACGAGCCTTACAGTAGTCGCATATGATGTGTAACATCTGACACGAGCCTTACCGTAGTCGCATATGATGTGTAACATCTGACACGAGCCTTACAGTAGTCGCATATGATGTGTAACATCTGACACGAGCCTTACAGTAGTCGCATATGATGTGTAACATCTGACACGAGCCTTACAGTAGTCGCATATGATGTGTAACATCTGACACGAGCCTTACCGTAGTCGCATATGATGTGTAACATCTGACACGAGCCTTACAGTAGTCGCATATGATGTGTAACATCTGACACGAGCCTTACAGTAGTCGCATATGATGTGTAACATCTGACACGAGCCTTACCGTAGTCGCATATGATGTGTAACATCTGACACGAGCCTTACAGTAGTCGCATATGATGTGTAACATCTGACACGAGCCTTACAGTAGTCGCATATGATGTGTAACATCTGACACGAGCCATACAGTGGTCGCATATGATGTGTAACATCTGACACGAGCCTTACAGTAGTCGCATATGATGTGTAACATCTGACACGAGCCTTACCGTAGTCGCATATGATGTGTAACATCTGACACGAGCCATACAGTGGTCGCATATGATGTGTAACATCTGACACGAGCCTTACAGTAGTCGCATATGATGTGTAACATCTGACACGAGCCTTACAGTAGTCGCATATGATGTGTAACATCTGACACGAGCCTTACCGTAGTCGCATATGATGTGTAACATCTGACACGAGCCTTACAGTAGTCGCATATGATGTGTAACATCTGACATAGAAGAAACCTCACGTGAAATTATTGATACACCGGTATTTTATAATATTATTGGCACAAATATTAATCTATTGTAAAAGGGAGTGTTTTACTGATATTGTAGTTTATAATACGGAACTCATTTTATTAGCTGATTTATAGCTCCCACCAGCACTAGCCTAAATAAAGAATACGATATGGATCAACTACATTAATAGACGCGACATCGCTCATAACCTTAAATTCCGTATAAATAGGCCAACTTGCGAGTAAATGCAATGTGCACAGCAGTAGATCATGAAAGGCTTGCCCAGTTCCCGGACCTCTTGATTCACAGACCAACACGTCATTTCATATGGATTCTGTTAAAATGAGTCATATTGATATGATTAGCAGCAGAGTATGAAGAAGGCAGTGCCAGAACAATCAAGAAGGCAGTGCGAGAGTAGAAATATCAAGTAGGCAGTGAAGAAAAAAAAAGAGTCTTGGAATTGTTATGTATTATTAGTGTGTAAATAAAAAAGATTTCTGTGTGTTGATGAATGTCCAGGAGGGATACGATCCAGCTGGCAGTGCGCCTTACACACTTCCGTCCCATTTTTCAAAATCACTCCTACCAAAATATCGAGCAACCAAGTGGAAAGATGTTACACATCAAAAAGAAAATAGGTTCACATGTATTACACTGTATTTTCAACTTACAGTACGTACAAACATTTCAGTTTCTCTGCTCGTTTCTATGTTTCCACATGTCTTTCAAAATGCATTGTCGCGACTTCTTTACAAGAGAACGTTGTATGATCTCCTTTGCATCCTGCATTAACTCCAGGAGTTCTGGAACATTCTTGGAAGCTGCAAATTCCTGAAGGTCACTCGCAACAGATAGTTCTTCTCCAAAAAAAAAGTGTGTATTTTTAGCTCCCTTTCGTTGCCTTCATCGTCATCGTCCATTTCTTCCATGACTTCTCATCTGCTGTTTTCGGCAGCAAAATGAGCTGCACTTTGAATGCCTTCAGTCGTTAATGTTTCCTAGAACTTTGGTGGAAGTACAGTCACCCTCAAAATTTAGTACACTGCTTTTTATTATGGATCAGACAATCCGTCTTAGTCTGGTTATTTAGGTACGCTTACAGTTCCGGAATTTCTTTCCGTTTCCGCGTTAGGCAGTTTTCCGGTTTACAGTGTCATTTTACATAGGGAATACCTCCGTTACGAATTTTTTTATCCGTTTCTTCAGGGCCGGTATATAAAGGGTCCGGTTTAGGCAGGTTTACTGTAGTTTGGTGTTAGGCCTAGTTTCGGAATTGACTTCAAAAGCAGAACATTCTACATAACTGCTCTTCAGTCGGTCAACATAAGATTGCTCTAATAGATTGGGCAGAAAGTTACGAATATTTTATCACTCTATTATTTGGAAGAATTGTTACATGAAATATTTATACATTAATACACTTCTGTAACAAATGGTGGGGTTTAATTGGATAACATATTTCGCTCGTCAGCGAGCATTATCAGATATAAATCATAAACACAGGGTGTAACTAAATATGTGGGAAAGCTCCGGGGATTCGATTGAGGACCTGAAAACAAGCAAAACATGTCGGGTAAACATATTATGGTGTATGTGCGTTCGTTGCCGTGTTACATAACACATACGGCGGCACGATGCTAGTTGGTCATTTGTGGAGGGCACACAAGCCTCTTGTACGTTTCGTCGCTATTCGAGTCTGTGTGCATTTGTTTTGCATTCAGGGACCGACACTGGGGCCTGCTCGGTCTCCCGATCTCAACCCACTAGACTTCTACTTATGGGGTAATTTAAAAGCCATTGTGTATGCCACACGTATTCATAACTTGGACATGCCGCGTCAGCGAATAGAGCAGGATGTCAGCAGATACGACAGACGTCGGGAATATGGGAGCGTGTGAGATAGTCAATGATACGGCGCATAGACGCCTGCATTACTGCTCGTGGTACCCATTTTGAGCACCGTCTGTAGAGAACTGTAAGATGGAACGTACACTCAGTGCCGGATTAAGATAAAATGAGGCCCAAGTCCCTCAGATTTTTGGGGCCCCTATATTTTTTTCAAATAATTTTTATTTTTTAGCACCTGTACATTTAATAAAGTACATACAAGAGTTCTTTTTCTCAAGATTAAATCATACATATGCCTACATATATACATACATTTCAATTGAAACGGTCATCGTTATTTGAAAACATCTCAGATGATTTGATGAACAATTTAGCAAATCATACTATTTTTTACTTCTGTGAAATGTAATCATTTTTTTCTGTTTTTTCGGTCAATGAAATCTTCTACAATGTCATCAAAATCAATTTCCCACAGAACATCTGACTCGATATAGCCTACATTAAACTTAGCATGTCTAATCGTTCTTGTGACATGATACTTCTTTGCGCACTTTTGATCCGTTTCAATTTTGAAAACGAGCACTCCGCAGAACAATTCGTTATCATGAGGGTCGGGAACATTCGAAAAGCAATTTCAACGTTCGGGAAAACAGACTCAAGCTTGTCTCGAATAAGAATTTCGTAAAGTTCAGAATGAGTGAACTCAGTTTTTAAAGGACATCATAATTTAATATAATGCTGAAACTGTCTCAGTTCTGGATAATTTTTTCCTAAACCTTCGGAATAAAATTGAACTAAATTAGAAATTGCTTGGGGGGCCTAGGCCTGGGCCTAGTCGGGCCTAATGGGTAATGCAGCACTGCGTACACTTTATCAACACAAATGACCAACCTGCAAAGTGAAGCGGTCTGTGTTATGCACACCACAAACTATGCTTGTAACACGGAAACGAAAGCAAATACACCATACGTTTACTGGACATGTTTTGCTTGTTTTCAGGTCCTCTTATCGAATCCCCGGAGCTTTCCCACATATTTAGTTACGTCCTGTATATATAACGCTAAGGTGTATGTTTCACAAAACTCAAGCTCCTAAACCAGAGGGAGTTAGAAGGTGTGGTTTGTGCGAAAATCTTCATAATCGTCTCAATGGTACAGGAAAAGTCTTGCATTTCTTGAAAAGTAAACGGAAACAGTGCATATTTATTTTCAAGATTAAATACTTCCCTTGCGCACATAAATCTTTGACTGTTGCCATTCAAACATGGCCGAGCCACAACCCAAGGAATAACTGCACATGCCCATTCATACCGCTTCCGTGTATTTGAAGACGGTCATCAACCAAATCCTTTAATGACAATTAACTATAGTTAGCACTTAGCAGTATGTAGACTACAGATAGGAATTTGCAACATTGGTTTTATTTGTTAATGAAATGTGAGACTAGTTTCTCCGGACAGCGGGTGATCAAGACAGTGATTAGGTACGCCGACTCATTTATTGACAAGTTCCGTTAGTACTGTACACTGGTTAAGGCGAAGTACTCCAGACCTCGAGAGCTTGAGTTCGAATCCACCCTCTCGGCGACTTTTATTCACCAATGGAATATTGTTTTATCTAATTAAATTCGCTTGAATACCTGTATATTGTGCCCTTGCAGCAAGAAATATGCAAATCACAGTATGCCAGCATTGCTCAATTCGGGATTTTTCGGGGCTGCGGTAAGTTCTCCCACTCTGTGACTTACATATTTTGGATTAAATAGAGGATACACTTGCAAAAATAACAACAAAATCAACTCCTATTTTAACACATTTAATTAATCAAAAATTATGGCGCTACAAACAAATAAACACATAAACTACTGACCAATATCATTCTACTTGTCCAAAGTGAACAAGGAATAGCATAAAAATAAAACAAATATTAGAATAAAACACATGGTTTTCTTTAAAACCAACAATTCACGATTATTTTCACTTCCATAAAGTACTTATCTTAAAGTTCCAAATAACTACGAGCTTCTTTGGCTCGATACTTTCCCATAATAATGGTGTCATATTTTGTACACCTCAAGAATTATTTTTTATCTTTTCTTATCATCAAAACAAATATATAATTACATTTAAAATTACATGTTAATTATTCACTTCAATATTTGGGCATATCACATGTTCTCCGTATTTACTATCTCTCTCAAGCTTTTCAAATTCACTACGGTGATCGGGAAAACTATTTGTGTACTCCAGAGTTATAAAGATTACTTGACAAAGTCAAAAACTATGATCACTCCCGAAACCTAGTTATCTTCACAAAACTCGTGGATTCCTATTTTCCATCCAATATTACAATAGGGATTTTATTTAACTCATTTGTCTTATAAGACCATTATCACATAAGAAAACTACGATCTGAATTGGCAAGCGATAATATCAATCTACAAGGACCTCGGTTCAACGCCCGGGTCATTAACAACTTTAAACACTCACGGTGTATTTAACACATCTTACAAGACGGTTTTTACCCACCCTCGCTCTATGAGGGTCAGGCCATTATACTCGGGCGTGATTTATGACAAGGAAAGCGACTCTCTGCCTAACCTACGGTGGCAGCTCTCTTCAATGCTTTAAAACAAACCTTCACATTATTCTCAGTTCTGTGGAGAGACCTGGCTTTTACTCGCTTATTTTCATTCAACAATATTCTTTGGCTCATAAACCACTTTCGTAACCTTGGCATTTATTAATTATGAGAGGGTCCTCATTGATTGGGAAGATTAATACACATTCTACGACGAATAATTAGGGGCTTTAACAACAAAAGGATTCTAGGTTCGAATCTCTTAACATGCCTCGGGAACATTTCCACATCAGAGGACTTATACGAAACGCGATTTAGGGTAGCTTACAGGACCTACGCTCAATAATACCATACATTAGCTCCCTTTTAAATAATACACACATGGCCTCGTGATCTACGTCACAATTTAGAGGACTTACAACATATCTCAATTCACTGCAATCAACTACCCTCCATAAGTAACTTACCAAGTACTTTAACTTTTACGCGTTCCTAGCGTGACTTTTTATTTAATTGCGTTCCATTACGCTACACATTCACTTACGGCCGAATGTCTTCCAAAGAACTGATAAATTTCATAGTAACAATTGATACATATCTTAATTCTTGTATTAATCTTTTCCGTTGACAATAAATCGCTCCCTTTTTAAGAACATGCATTTACATCATGTCTTATACATTTGTTAAGGCTTCAACGCTCTATATTTTTATATCATTCAATTTAATCTTTATTTAGATTTCTTTACCTTGTTATTCACATCATGTTTTCATTCCTTACAAAAGCTCAAAAGCTATTTCTTTCATATAATTCAAATTTACCTTTATGTAAATATCTTTGTTATAATTATTATTATCACGCTTGCTTTTATAACATTCATTAAATACTGACATTTTATTCCATGCATTTCCTCTACAGGATTTATTATTTCACATAATTATTTATTATTTCTTAAAACCTTATTTTCGTTCAGATCGCGTTCTTATTTAGTTATTATCCATTTAAAAACATCCCTTCTACTCAAAACTCCGGTGGAATTGTACACAAAATTTCTCCCGACACCAAAACATAATGAAAATCTTTACTTACATGTTTAAGGTCGCTTTCTGACCTTTATTCTCGTTTGATGTGACATTTTGGCCCACCTTCTTGACCTACTCCATATTGTACAATCTCATCTTATGTACAGACATTTCTTGACACATATTCACTATATTTAACACTGGCAACATTTTTTTTATACACTGGTGTATCCGTTTTGAACACACATTAAAACACTAAAAAATATTACTCTGGTACATATTATAACACATATCACTGTGCATAAAACGCTTTCACTTTACCTAAAACACTTAAAATGATACTCTTATTTCTTTTCTTACAATATTTACACTTCACTCCTATCACACGGGTGTATCTCAACGATTTTTACAATTTCTGTCGGCTGTTGATGATCCCTGATGTGAATCCTATCGACCTGCATTGGACGTGTGATTTTACTCGTTCAAAGTTTCTCTCTCCTACAATGGAAACTACTGGTTTCAGTCTCTCAAAACCGCTTCTATTGTCTATTACTCTGCTTTACATTATCTGCTTTTAACTAGGCGATAAATGTCTTTTCTTTGCCGTCACCTCTATTTATATATGGTGGTCTATCGCACCCTATAGTTTCTATATCTTGGCCTCCCTTCGAGGACCGTATACTGTCTATCGTACCGTTTAGTTTCTATATCTTGGCCTCCCTTCGAGTACCGTATACTGTCTATCGTATATTTTTCTCACTAGAGTACGTTTTCCCTCTGGTTTCGAACCTAAGTTCCTAAGTTCCTTTCGCTTGAACTTCTATCTTTCGCGATCGTAATTACTGTTTATTCTTGTCCTTTACAGGACTTAATGTCTTTAACAATGTCTTTACTAGACGTAACGCCGTTTATTTGTTGGAGTTCTTATAACTTCGTAACTGTATTGAACTAGTGTTCTTCTGGAACTTGAAGTTCCCTACTGATCGCTGTGTCTTACTTTGGCGATATTGCTTTAAAGTCCGTATATTTAATGTTCTTTATAAATTAGGACTCTTCAAAGTCTCGAACTGCTAACCCTCAGCTTAGCGTACTTATATCGAAACTGGTCTACACTCGGTGAACTTGTAGCATAGCCTCCCACAGGCTCTGGATCAATGTCTGATACAGCTTAACGTCCCCCTCACGGGCTCTTGAATACTGCGTATACGATGTGGTGCAGCACTTCCGCTCACGGAATGCTCGTAGACTGATGATTATGATGCTCCAGCGTAACGCCCCCCTGGACGGACTAATACTGCATGATGCGTCGTGACGCCCCCCTCGGGCTCTTGAATACTGTTCTTCCGGCGTGATACAGAGTAACACCCCTCACGGGCTGTCAGAGTAACTGCATGATTGGCTTGGTGAGGCCAGGAGCTTTATACTATTCAGCCACAAAAAGATAAAACTCTAGTCCTTTTCGTGACCAACTTTTGAACTAATTGTCGCACAATTATAAAAATTATATATCCAGAAAGCTCGTCTTCCAAACGTAAAATAATCTTCCTGTGCATGGAAATCGATCGTGCATTTCCGAGATATTAATTAATTTCTCGTCCTCAACTGTGTGGGTGGTGCTGTTCTTTTTTTATTCTCCCACTCCTTGGGTCTCGGTGAACCCCCAATGACGTCTACTTGCGTTTGCAGTTTTCTCCTGTGCAATTTTTACAAGGTTTTTCTTTACACAAAAATCTCTAATCCAAATTGATTCACCGTACTGTATCTGTTTACTTATTTTTATACTCGTAAACGGGTTAAATTTAATTATTCCTGTTCTGACTCAGCAGCGAGGTTGCCATATTCCTGCAACGTAAGAGCAATTTCCGAGTCCAGCTTCTTCGTCTTACAGTCAAAACTTTCCACTCGTTCTAATAATATCCATGACTGGCTCCTTATAAATGTCAAGAGGCATGAGCTCATCTAAGGAACACCTGGCCCTAGCGCTTGCACAATGTTAGGCTATAATCCTGGCTTGAAATCTCTCTCCGTTCCCTTAGAAACTGTATGATTCTTTCATTCCTTTCTCAAAGTACATGGATTCGACTCCCTTTTGAGGCCATGGTACATGGGTTCAATATACTTAATATCTTTACTTCTTTAATGAAACATTTTTTCGGCCCTTCAGTGGGGCCTTCTCCAGCTTGTTAATTAAAAAAGTGTAGGTGAAAAGAATTACAATATAAACTAACATACACTATGAAATGGACGTCCTTACAATTTAAATTAGCAAATATATTTATGTACGGTACTCAAATCCAAGAAGCCTCCGTGGCTTAGGCGGCAGCACGCCGGCCATTCACCGCTGGGTCCGTGGTTCAAATCCCGGTCACTCCATGTGAGATTTGTGCTGGACAAAACGGAGGCAGGCAGGTTTTTCTCCGGATACTCTGGTTTTCCCTGTCACAAATTTCATTCCAGCAACACTCTCCTCTATCATTTCATTTCGTCTGTCATTCATTTAATCATTGCCCCAGGGGATTAGACTGGGAGGATAGGAGGCTGATACTACGACTTTATGGAAATCATGCCACAATAGTAAACATCAAAGGAAGCAGTCAGGAAGTAACAAGAATTTCCGTGACGAACTAAAGAGCCTACTTTTCTTAAAATTAAAGATTTATGCCAATGATTAATCTATATGGATCTACCTAGAATAATGACGAAATTAAGTTGCTAATATCGAAATTTCTAATTAGTTCGAAATACTGTATACCTGGGATAATGTAGCCTAATAGAGAACTACAGTTGGCAGCCCTGGTGACTGAATATATTCTTAGTTCCATCTCTTAAGGTACAGAATACAAAATTTGGTTGAAATCCAATGGATAGCATGGACGTTACATGCAGTTAAACATTGGATCTAAGAGCGCGCGTAAAATCATGTTGGCAACAATGACATACATGTTTTGGTCAGAAATAATCTGAAATAATATGATCTATTGTTGTGTCAATTTTTAATGAAATCCATTAGTTAGTATAGAAGTTTTATTTATTTTATTTAGTCAATTTACCCTCTAGGTTGGTGGTTCCCACGGACTCAGCGAGGGAACTCATCACTACCGCCTCTATGGGCAGTGTCCTGGAGCTTGGAACATCTGGATACAACTGGGGAGGTGTGATCAGCACTTCGCCCAGGCGGCCTCACCTGCAAAGCGAACAGGGGCCTCAGGAGGGATGGGAAGGGATGGAAGATTGGGATGGATAGGCTAGGAAGAGGGAAGGAGGCGGCCGTGGCCTGGCAGTAGGTACTGCCCCCGTAAATTGAATTATATTGAGACCACGATGGCTGTATTGGCAAATATGAATAAAGTTATGGCTGTCATAGTTGTGACGTGTATATTCATGACGTAGGCACGGATGACGCA
The DNA here is from genome assembly GCA_946902985.2 of Meconema thalassinum. Lineage (NCBI taxonomy): Eukaryota > Metazoa > Arthropoda > Insecta > Orthoptera > Tettigoniidae > Meconema > Meconema thalassinum. The sequence goes on from OX336393.1 coordinate 88,672,199, forward strand.
GATTTCATGCAAGTAGGCTGGTTGAGCTGAGATTCTTGGTGACGTCATGATTTTGTTCGAGAAAGATCTGAGATTTACGACGCAGTCGCAGGAAACAAGGTATTGTGCTAAGGAAGAAGTTACGCTATTGGAGGAGAGACTCGAACCACTGAACGATAGTTTGGAAGGAAGACGGAGATTGCTGAAACTACGATATTTAATTACTTTTGGCATGCAGATTTGTGGAAATCTATTTTCAGTTATGGCATTGATTTGGAATTTTGAAGAAATTAATTTTGAGTTTTTGAAATTTGAAAATCCGTCAAGTATAGCCAAAGTTAAAACTTCTAGCAATGACGGAGCAACGAACTATGGAAGGGATGGATACGCCCCTTAAGAAGTTGATAAAAGGTCGTGCACAGGAGAGAGGAGCTCTCATATCTCTCATACCGCTGATACCGCATATATATTTCAGATGTTATATAGTCATTTTCGAGTGAATAAGTGAAGCAAGTCATCTTTAGCGTGTGGTTAAAGCCCGGCGCATTGAACGAACACGGAGCAGTTCCATTTTACGCTGTTCGAAACTAGGTGAAGTTAAAACGCTCACATTAACGTTTCTACCAGATAAGATATAAAGAGTTAACTTCTGCCTTTATTATAATTCAATTGGGCAGTACAACATTGAGGTGTGTAGAAGATTTGAACAATTTCACAGTTATACTTCGAAAGATATTGACACTTGAAAACTGCAGACAAAAGTGATTTTCTCGCCACCTGAGAAGCACTTTTAAAATTCCACATTATACACTACGGCTGACACGTATATCGCAACTGTGATATTGGAGAATACGTTTGGTAATACAACGATACATTCTACTATGGAACATTATAATCTGGCAGTGCTTTCTAGGATTATAATAGAAGTTGAGATGGAAGGCTAAGGCTTTAATGCAATTGGGACATATATCGATGGAGTGAAGTAACAGCATGGAACTTCGTTAATCGTCATTCTACAAAAGCGAGCATGTAGTGAACATCCAACTACACTCATGCATCGTGAATCCATCGCTGAATTATATCAGATGGCAGTGGAAATATTTTCATACTCCACGATTATGAATATTTCTGCGGAAATAACTGCAATAAACTTCATGGCGAATTACGACTGGAACTTCAGGGAACTTTCAAGAGAGGCCAGGGTGGACCCGGCTCATAAAGAAGAGTTTTGCCAGAGGGATGTCTTTCGTATACATGGAGCAGTGCAATTTCCGGAGGAGGAAGCAGTTCGATTCTCCGAGGACGCTGATTCCAGGTTCGAGGACGGAGCACATCTTCACGCTGGTGAAATGGAACCAACAGCAGTTTTCTTTGAAAACTTTCCTCTAGAACTTCAATCAACAGATAAGGTAGTCGTGAACGTTTCTTGTATTATTTGAGTCATGTAGCGATATCTGAGCAACCATTTTTCCCATATTTTTTGTCCTATCTTTTGCCCCATTTTCTTGATTAACATTTCTGTACTCAGTACACTTCGATGATTTATGCCTTTTTCTACGATTTGTTGAGACATTGTTATGTCATTGGCATAGTTAAATAATTTTGGATCAGTTGAGACTGATAATTTAGATTCTTTCAGTAATTTGCATATTTTTGTAGTCACGATTTGACTGTAAAGTAAACGATTTTCTATGGCAGAGTTGAATTCAGACAGCGTGTCATTTTATTAAAGTAATTCTATTCAGTAAATTACTTTGACCAATTTTCTGTCATCCTCAAGAAAGAAGAATGATTAAATGATTTTAGAGCGTTAAAATCTAATACGTTATCGACGATCTTTGAAATACTAGTCGTCTTATGAACATGATTGCAACATAGACATTTATCATTGCATTATAGACAATTTTATGAAATATGAACTTTGAATACGATTTATTGAATACACTATAGTAATGAACATTTGATAGGAATTTTTTCTCAATTATAGATTGGAACAATAATGTTTGCATTCCACAGTCTAATTGTATTCTATTCGACTATTTGTGCAGTTTAGATGAACTTTGATTGAAGATAGTATTTTTATACTGCGTTACTTTGAAGATATTAATCTCAATTTTGATAGACCAGGGAGGAGTGTCTAATCGTATTTGCTATTAAATTTATTTGTGATTGGCAAATTTTTACTTCATATCGATTCATGAATGAAACCCACGAAGGTTAAATAATAACAGACATTAATACAATTGATGAATATAAGAATTTTGAAGAGGAACAATGGATGTATAATCGTTAGTTCAGTGGACCTGTAAAAGTCGCTGATGAGTAATGCCCTTGAATAATGAAGGAGGTTCCCACAGTAATAAATGAAGTTGTTGAATTTATGAGTGGAGGTTTTTGTATGTAATTTGGAAGATTTTGATGCCATATATATGAAGATATATGATGAATTCTGGGCCTATTGTTGAGCAATTTTGTGCGTTTTGAGCGAAGTATTTTTCCGCTGAATGTATTGTCCTGGTTCTTTGAAAGTTATTCATGTGAAGATACTGTTAAAGTTAACAAGAGTGTTAAATAATTTGAGATGAAGATTTTGAATGGAGGTTACCGTCACAAATAATTATAATTATTATTAAACCTTATTAAACCTGAATTTGACAGTTAAATATAACTAACCTTCATTGGTCGATTATATCACCACGATTTGAGTAATTATCAACCGGATAAACGTGTGGTTTAATGTATTTCTTATATAAATCATATAAACAATATAAATATTGTAAAATAATTTTGTAAATATCTTTGTTAAATAATATGAAATGAAAGGGATTAATAGAGGCGTGTATAAGATTTTTAATTGTCGTTTGACATTGTTATAAACAATTTATTATTGTTATAAATAATTAATGAACTTTTGTTATTAACATTTGGAGTTTTGTTTTTATACTCTAAACAACGCTAATTAAGCAAGTGGATTGAACAATTAAATATGATTTGGGATTGTTGGAGTAATCCACTGGTGTTTGAATGGAGCATTTAAAACATTTGCGTGATAATATTTCAGTTGAGAAGTGGACATTTAACGTGTTTTGAAAGGAGAGCTAAGCTCTGATGTAACTCGCTTATGCTAGGGTTGAACGGACAGGTGAGTCCACTTTGACGATGCAGGTGCATTGCAGCTGGCCCGGACAACTGTATGATAGAGGCCAAGGACGTCTCCATAATAGCCTTGTGGCTATAAATAAAATGTGAAGTGTATAAACACGCAAACCAATTGATATGTGTCTCGTCCCAAATCCCGTTTCCATTCCAAGTGCATTATTATTTTTACGTTATTTTGAGCTTGAGAAAGCTGAAACATTGTATGTAGAGTATACAAGTCCGACAGGAGGACATAGTTATGTGGGCAATGACTTCTGATTGCCACGTGGATTTTGTTGTTTTATTTTTGTTAAATTCATTCTTTATGTGAAATAAATTATTGTGCAGTTTAAAGTTTCTCGTCTTCGTTCCGGTTCATTTTAAATATCATGGTGGAGGTTATTGTGTGGGCATACTTTAAGTGATCCAGTTGACAACCCAGTCCCCGAGATAAATTTAAGAGGTAAGTAAAGGTAAGTATGAACCCCTGTATATTTTGGTGTGTTCCACAATAATTTTCTTGTTAACTATTGTGCTCTAATCTCGATAGTATCTGTCAGTGCCATTTTCATTGATGTAGCTGTGCCGGTGCGTTTGATTATTGGCAATCCGATTGAGGGGGCGGATATCTGACAAGCCTACTATCCTGATAACGGGGACAGTACCATCCCGGCATTTGCCCGAAGACGAAGTGGGAAACCACGGAAAACCACTTCGAGGATGGCTGAGGTGGGAATCGAACCCCCTCTACTCATTTGGACCACCCGAGGCTGAGTAGACCCCGTTCCAGTCCTCATACCACTTTTCAAATTTCGTGGCAGAGCCGGGAATCGAACCCAGGACCTCTGGGGCGGCAGCTAACCACGCTGACCGCTACGCTACGGAGGCGACATAGAAGTTACATGCGTTAAAAAATTTGACCTATCAGCAGGCTTAGAATCATGTGTAGGCCTATACTAGTTACTGCAAATTAATCTAGAATGACAGGTACTATACGTGTGCAAAGTTTAGAGCTATTGGCTTGCATACTTTCTGATATATTGATATTAGGGTAACAAAAATAGATACAGTATTTATTAACAGTTGGCAGCCCTGGTTACTCTTAAGAATCGGCATAGTCATATCTGTTATGATACACATAGCACACACGAAATTTGGTTGAAATCCAAATGATAGTATAGAAGTTACATGTATTTAAAGTTTGACCTCTCAGCAGGCTTAGAATCATGTTGGTAGCACTGACGTACATAAGTTACTCCAAATTAATATAGAATGTCAGGTACTATACGTGTGCATAGTTTAAAGCTGTCGGCTTGCAAACTTTCTGATATATGGGTATTTGGATTTAAAAAATGAGAGCTTTTATTAACAGTTGGCAGCCCTGGTGGCTCTTAAGAATACGCTCAGTCATATCTGTTTATGTACACATAGCACATACGAAATTTGGTTGAAATCCAATTGATAGTGTAGAAGTTATATGCATTTAAAATTTGGATGTATCAGCAGGCTTATAATCATTTTGGCAACACTGCCATGCATGGCCTCCTGGAAATTAAACTGAAATATTATTATCTATACGTGTGCCAATTTTGAAATAGCTCCCATTTATACTTTCCATGATATCCAACATTGAGCTCAAATTTCAATTGCGATTTTTCAGCAGTTGGTAGCACTGACATCATTTTCAAATATGGTGGTGAGATATTCAAGTATAGATCTTTACTCCTACCAAATTTTGTTTCGATTGCTGCAGCTTTAGGAGTTGATAGGGAGGGACTCACACACAGCCAGACAGCCATACAGACAGACAGACAGACAGACAGTCAGTCAGACAGAAGGACAGACAGACACACATTTGCCCGATCTCATAAGTCTACTTTTTCCTCATTTTTGCAAAATGTGAAAAGTAGGCTAAAAATCAGGAAGGGAATAAGGATTGCCCCCTTTCATCGTACCTCTTCAATGTATTCATCGAAAAAGCTATAAATACAATCAAACGGAACACGAAAGGAATTAGAACAAATGGACAACAAATCCATTGTATTCGCTTTGCAGATGATATAGCAGTGGTTGCAGACTTAGAAAAGGAATTATCCAAGATGCTGAATATACTGTCATCATATTTAGTAGATTTATACTTAAACATTAACGTGAAGAAGAAAAAAATATTAGTTGTAAGTAAACATACTGAGCGAAATCAGGCTTGCTAACAAAGTAGTGGAACAAGTCACCAGTTTCCCTTACCTCGGAAGTTTAATCACAAATGATAACCGCTGCAGCAAAGAGATAAGAAGAAGAATAGCGCTAGCCAAACAAGCATTCAGCAACAAAAGAACTCTTCTGACCAATATACATCTAGATATTGATATTAGAAGAAAAAAAAGTGATGTCATTTGTGTGGAGCGTACTCTTATATGGATGTGAATCTTGCACAATTCGAGAACAGGATAGGAAACGGCTTGAAGCGTTTGAGATGTGGGTCTGGAGGCGAATGCTAAAGGTCTGTTGGACCGAAAAAAGAACAAACGCAAGTATACTGCGAGAAATCCAGGGAAGGAAACAGCTGATGGTAACAGTACATAGAAGAACAGCTAAATTCATTGGACACACCGTGCGTCATAATACCTTTCTAACCAATCTACTAGAAGGAAAGGTCTTAGGAAAGAAGGGACGAGGTCGACCTAGGAAGCAATTCCTTCAATTGTTATGCAAAACGTAGGATGTGGTTCCTACTGTGAGATGAAAAGACAAGCTGAAGACAGAAGACAATGGTTGAATCGACAAGGCATTGCCTTTAGACATTGATTGATTCAGGGGAGTGTGACAGGCTTCGGCAGCCGGCACAGTTCATATCCCCGCCGCTAGACGGGGGCTTCATTCATCCCATTCCCTGACCCGGTCGGTCGACAGGAAGCAGGCTGTGGACTTTTATTTTCACTCAAATTCAAAAAGTAAAAGTAGAAATATTGTTCAATATAAATATTGTGTCTTGATTTCCAAGTAATCTTAAATGAACTGTCTCACGTAGTGCTCCTGTTTAGAGTCTAATGGAATTGTTTATATCGAAGTCTGTGGAATATTGTTTTTTTATTATGGTGTTTGAAGCCATTTTCAGTGTTGCCTTAGTAAACAAACGTTTGATGCTTTTCAGTGGTCAACACGATTGTACCCAAATGAGATGGGTTATTCCATAATCCTGAAAAAAATTCTGCAATTTCTTTCAGGATTAGGGCATAACCCATTTGGGTACAATCGTGTTGACCACTGAAAAGCATCAAACTTTCGAATATTGTTTTATCAAGAAGTAATGATAATGACTGCCGTGACATAATTTAGCAAAATTTTGTATGGACAGAATTTGAATGTAAATTAAACTTCAAAAGTCTTTCAAATCTTTAAAGCCAGTTTTAGAAAACTAGCTCGTAGATATTCTACGCAGGATATGCTAGTAGTTTTACGAACCACTACCAAACCCACAAACAGTCGCTGCCCTCCATAAACAACCCGTTAAAAGCGCGGCATAATCTTAAAAAGTGCGCCTACTACTGCTGTGAAATACTAAAGCAATAAGCACCAGGAAAAAAATTAATAAGAGGAAAGGGCACAATGTGCATTGTTATGTCGTAGTCAGTAAAATCCGTAATTTCATGAAAATCCTAGGCACTTCATGAAAAGCCAGCATATAATGTTAAGAGGGATAGTTGCACTATCTGACGCGTGATTTCATGAAATTACTAAATTTCGCCGTCGCATAGTACACTGTATATTATCCAGCCCGTTACTTCATTAAGTGCCATAGCGTTAGCAGTGTCCTCGTGGTGAGATAAGTGTGATTTCCAAGAATTAATAGTCTCAATATATGGTAAAGTCACCGTGGACCAGGCGCGGATCTAGAGTTTGGTTTGGGGGGGGGGTCAGAGAATCGATCTAGAGTTTGGCTTTGCGGGGGGGGGGGGGGGGGTCAGAGAATCGAAATTGTTAAGAAAAATGGTATCACTAAAAACGCAATCACAAAATAACCAAAGGTACAAAACCAGACCATTTTTTTTGCAAGCTACATGGATAGAAATTTGATGCGTTTAGCGCACCAAAAATATTCGTACAAATTGCAACGGCGTGTTTTGCGACGTTTACATCGAGCTTCGAGAAAAGGATCAAGGTACGTTACAGTTTCGGCAAGTCGAGTTGGTACCGACAAAGGGAGAAAGTCACAGCTTAAATTGCCAACCAAGCTTGCGGTTTGGACGTCGGCAAAAATTTTTGGTGCGAAAAAAGCCCCAGCATTGCTGCACATTCATCGTGACATCACTGTAAACATCGATTCGGTGATCACAAGGTTTGCTAAACAAAATAGACGAGTTGATTTTGTTGTATAACTAATAGTTTTTATACAAGAGGTTTGAAGTTGTAAATATGTACAGTTGTAACAGAACATAATCATTCCAATAAAGATAATTCAGTATTGAATAAAATGAAAAAAAAAACTGTTTTTCAGTTAAAATTCGTTAAGTTTTATTTGTCTGGTAATTGTGTTTTCATTTTTTGAGTTTGCAAAAAAAAATTTGGTCTCCGTTTGGGGGGGGGGGAGGTCATGACCCCCGTGACACCCCCCCCCCCCCCCCCCTTGAATACGCGCCTGCCGTGGACTTTGTTGTTTCATGGGTTGCATTTTTGCCAATTAACGATTCCCGCATTTTTTGTTCAGCCTGCACAATTCAATATAGCCTAGGCCTGCAGGTACTTTTGTTCTATTGTTGTAAATTCATTTAGAACTGTGAGTGAATGATCGTGTGGCCTCCGGAGAGGTCTTTCTAGTTGACGCCCTTGGGCGACCTGCGCGTCGTAACGAGGATGAAGTGATGATGAAGACGTCACATACACTCAGTGCCCGAGCCACGGGAATCAACCACAGGAGATTAAAATCCCTGATGGCTCGGCCGGGAATCGAACCCGCGGCAATTCGGGCCAAAGCCTAGTGCGCTAACCATTTAGCTACGGAGCCGGACATTTTAAACCGTAATAATACAAGCATTATTTCTTGAAATAGTTCTTTTAGACGGCGACAAGTTAATGTACGACACCACTGCGTCTATTTCATGAAGAGTCGAATCAACAAACAACGGATCTTGATGAAGTGCCTCGGGTGATAATGTAAAATCATTTCTTACACCACTTCGTGAAGAAACGCGTCTGATAGGATAACTATCCCTTTTTACACCATATGCCGGCTTTTCATGAAATGACGGATTTCACTATCTGCGTACAGCACATACATGTCAGTACAGAGTTGCGTCAAAGTTACAAGCCTCTTTTGGCACCAAAGAGCATCATACCGTTCACAAAGCCTCCCGCACAAATCACATTCGCACGAGGTGCTCTCTGGGGATATGAAAAGTCTTTCTCTTGCATACGCGATGGTGAAACCAATGAACCGCAAAACGCGTCAGCGTGTGACGTAGATCATAATCGGCACCTTTCCATTCGGAGAATGTCATTGCCTCGGTCGAATAGAAATCTCTCCATATCTCCTTTTTCTTGTGCTAAAGTTCTGTGAATAGTTCTTTGTATGGCCTTGTAGATAGCAGAAGCACCTGCAATCGAAGTTGTTCTATGAAGAAGGGATCCCCGGAAGCAACAGGAAAAAAATAAAACATAAAAACAACATCTATTTATTTTAATATCTAAAGGTTGCAAGACTGAGAAATGACAATCCCACCCACAAACAATCTCCCTCCACTAACTAATCTAAGCATTATGCCCCAAACTAGAATTGTAAGCAAATATGCAGAAATGGCCTACTAGCCCAGTAGAGATGGCTCCAAAAAAAGGGGTTGGCTTGCAAAAGCCGCCGTTCAGTAGATTGAAGATCTGTTAGTTATACTCTGAATTACCAATAATGGTCGCTGACAGCTGTCAAAGCTAGCACGTGGGGAAATGCTGCGTTGCCACTGAGGCACATCATGACTCATAACATTCCAAGATGCTTGCAGGAAGACACAAATACTGGGGAAGTTAGCCCCCTGCCTGGCGGTCTAATGACTGTGATGAGTCAAACCATGTGCTTACTGCTGTGTCGTCATACATTGCAACACTGCTCGCTGTTGCTATGGAGACCGTTACCCCTCTTGTCTCCACTCCTCACCTCACCCTTCAAGCGGATGACAGCTTTCACCGACCATCTTTTGTAAATCAGAGTATAGTCTGTTATTGCACATTCTGTAGATGTACCCAAAAAATTGTAATCGTCTCTTCTTCATTACATCAGTTAATTTTCCAATTTTTAAATATAACTCTCGATGAATTATGTATTTTATATGACTTAATTATGAATTATGTAATTATTATTGTTGACAAAAGTGTTACCAACATTTCTCTTGACCATTAGAACTCAATGAGACACCTGTAGTGTTCCATCTCTTCATGCTAGTTGTTGTTATGTTGTCAGGTTCTACACTGTGGTGGCGCCTCGAGTGCTGCGCCCCAATGTTCCTTACCATGTAGCTGTGAGCACACAGGGCACACCTGTGCCCACGACAGTGAGGTTGGAGGTGGGTGGCAAGCAAGATGGAGGGGGCACATTCCAAGTGAGCGATGTGGTGACCGTCCAGCCCTACACCACTCAACTTGCCAAGTTGGAGGTGAGTCAGTATGATCCAGAGAAATTCATTATCGTTCAGATCCAAAGACCATGAAGTGCGGTCTTCCTCCAGGGTTTGTTCTGATCCTTCTGCTCTTCCTGTTATATATTAATGATATGTCACATATAAATCAATTAATGTATAACAAAACAGCTGTGTCCTGTTTAGTAGAAATGAGTTAATTTACTAAAAAGACTGTAGCCTTATATTTCCATTCAATTCTGAATGAGAAACGACCCATTCCGCCTATGGCAGGCTAATTATTGGAAATTCATCACACACAACATGTCTAGCTTTCTGATTAAATACACTCACATGAACTAATCATGTTGACCAATTCTAGTTGTTATGTAATGAAAATCATCATCATCATCTTGTACAGTTTCCAGCCCCAGGCTGGGTCTGTTTGGAACATAAGCCTCGCCACTTAGTCCTTTCTTCCCACCACCTCTCCGCTGTCACTCTGGTCCAGTCCTCGCCCCTCTTCTTGACACATTCCTCCACTCCTTTCAGCCATCTATCTCTCGGTCTTCTATTTTATCATTTAATATCTAAAATTTTCTATTTTCTTGTACAGTATTTTATGATTTCTTGTGTTATATTATACATTCTTTTTATGTTTGTAGGCTATATTTTATATATTACAGCAAGTTCTTCTCTGTATTATTCCATGTCTGTGGGTCCTAGCAAGTAGTTCCAGACAGGATGTTACGATCATCTGCTGACAAGCCCTATAGGTACATATGAGTGAAAACCCTCACAGACACGATATATTACTAAGAAGAATTTGCTGTGTATTACTTGACCATGGAAGCCCAGACATTCCATCTTTATATTTCATATATTTTGTAATTTTATATTTTTATTAATAATTAGCCTAATATACCGGTTGATGAAATCAATGAGAAAACGGAGATTCAAATTCTATGAGCATTTATTTCGAATGGATGAGCGGAGACTTACGAAGAGGATTTTTAGAATACTCGACAGTAGACCTAAGGTGTCTGACAAATGGTTCAGGGAGGTGCGGAAAGATCTTCATCAGGCTACGTTTAGGTCAGTTATCGACAAATTCCAAGGAAAACACGACGAACCAAAAATGAACAGGGGTTGGACAGAAGAACAAAGACAGGCTGCCAGAGAAAGAATGCGAAGATTTTAGGTGGTGAAGAAGGCTTCCAATAATGTGTAATTGTTGCCTAATGTGGTCTTAAAAGGCCGTAAATAAAAATATATATACCGTATACCGGTAATATTAAATTTGACTCGTTAGAGCTATTTCAAGAAGATTTGGAGAATTCACCCACTCACTGAAAGTAAACACCACTGTAGTTGAAGGGTCTGAGATAGAAATTGAAGTTGCAATGGTAAAAGCTACACTACAACATATAAAGCCACCAGTCCAGATGATCTTCCAGCCGAGTGATGGTCCTCCCAATGATGAGATGCAGTGGAATGGTTAACCAGACTATTAATCTGGGATTATCAATCGGGTGCAAACCAGTTAGTGTATCGTTTGAATCAACCGTGTTGTCTGGATGGAAACATCGGTATGATTCACATAAGAACTTGAGTGAATGCCAGATAGATAGGTGGCAATTCTGAATTCATCCAAGTGTTTTGAATAACAAAACGGGGCCCTTGCAACAGAATTTTGGCATCAATAACTCCTCATACGTATCAAATGATATAAGGTCTTGTATGTATCTTCTGTAATAAAACATGCGTAAATTCTTCTTGAAATATATAATGTATGTTTATAACCTAATTCTGCCAATTGTGCACAGACCAATGAAGTTCAAAATGAAAAAATGAAAATCCACATCCTGCTTCCAGTCGACCGACCGGGTCAGGAATGGAATGAATGAAGACCCCATCTAGCGGCGAGGATATGAACTGTGCCAGCTGCCGAAGCTTGTCGCACTCCCCCTGGGGCAATGATTAAATGAATGACAGATGAATGAAATGAGAGCGGAGAGTGTTGCTGGAATGAAATGTTGGACAGGGAAAACCGGAGTACCCGGAGAAAAACCTGTCTGCCTCCGCTTTGTCCAGCACAGATCTCACATGGAGTGACCGGGATTTGAACCACGGACCCAGCGGTGTGAGGCCGGGGTGCTGCCGCCTAAGCCACGGAGGCTTCCTGAAGTTCAAAATACCTGATCAAAATTCACACTCCGTATTTTGGAAGAAAATTTGTTTTACTCATTTCAGGCACTGAGTTAAAATATTTTAAGATATTCGGCACTTGTTTTTCTAAATTATTTAATTGTCCATATTTTGAATTTTTAATATAAAGCCCAATATTTTATTTACACTCACTATTACAAAATTTCTTATTTTTCTAACTATATTTTGAAGGAAAAAAAAATGAATGTAAAGCCTAATATTATATTTTATTTAATTTATTTACAATTAATATTACATTGTAAGGATATCCATTTTATTATTTTATTTAATTCTTTTAATTACAATTTATATCATAAACATTTCAAATTAAAAAAAACAAAAAACATTAGACTTAAGTACATCTATAGTTTTGTATTTTGAATTCTTAATCAATTTCATTTTAATTGAGCTGAAGAAGACCTCATGTCAGGTCGAAACATGTCCAATATATAATACAGTGTGTCCGGGAATGTTCTCCGCAGCGCCTACATGCGTCTGCGAGAGCTAGCTACAGAAGTTACGGCTGCCGCTTGCATCATATTAGCCTTTCACGAATTGATTGCTGGCGGTCGAGATGGGAACTATTCTTTGTTTACTTGTGTCACACGTCAGCCTGCTTCGTTGACAGGTACAGTTGCGCCAGTAGGATATGACTCAGCTCAAGTAGCCTCTGTCATAGTTTAACTGTCCGTGGTGACATGAGCTCCTATGACACGCAATGCTGCTTGACTTATGTGCAGAATGCATTCTGTCATCCCTGTGTTCCCTAATAACCAAGCAAACAGATTCATAACAGATGCTGGAAGTGCTGATGACACATACGCTCGCTAATTGCAATACACATTGACGATTTCGACAGGTTACAGCCCACACGTGTAGGATTCACCCTGTCAAAGACACCGTGCTTCCAACTAAACCGATGACGCAACCACTCACAGCTGCACGTAACCACTGCGGAGAACATTCTCGGGCGCCCTGTAGATATCCTATATTTGTGTAAGTACTGATTGGCGTAGAATTTAAACTGTTAATTTGATTTCCTGTTCATCAATATTAATTACGGTATATTTTCGAGTGGTGGATCGGTCAACATGATTTCAGTTTTTTTCAAAAGAAATTCTAATACCTATCTTTTGTGATGGACAAAGCAAAGAGGATATAAAAAGTAGGTTGGCTCAGGCAAGGAAAGCATCTCTACAAAAAAGGAATCTGTTGACATCGAATATAGATTTAGGTATTAGGAAGTCATTTTTGAAAGCCATTGTCTGGAGTGTGGCGCTCTATGGAAGTGAAACTTGGACTATTGGTGCAGCAGAAAAGATGAGAATTGAAGCGTTTGAAATGTGGTGTTACAGGAGAATGTTGAAGATCAGATGGGTATATAGGGTTACAAACGAAGAGGTATTAAGGTGAGTGGTAGAGGAGAGATGTTTCTGGCGACTGCTAATGATGAGACGAGATAGGTTGGTAGGACACATACTAAGACACCCAGGAATAGCAAGGTTAGTTATGGATGGAAGGGTCGAGGACAAGAACTGTAGGGTTGGACCAAGGTTAGAATATGTTAAACAGATTGCCTCGGATGTAGGGTGTGGTAGCTATGTAGAGAGGAAACGATTAGCTCAGGACAGGGAGGCATGGAGAGCTGCATCAAACCAGTCAATAGACTGAAGACTCAAACAACAACAACAACATCTTTTGTACAATATTTTGCATAAATCGGATTTGATGCTCCGTTTCCTGAAGGTTGTTGGCTAATAATGCAAGGTCATCTGCAAATCCCAAACAGAACAATAATAATATTAGTAATAATATTAATAATCCCCTATTTGTACTTTGTATAAACACCACATCTTGTATTTGCAATGAGAGAAGTGCGAGTGAATTGTAGAATGGTTGTGCTGCTACACAGCCTTCTTGAGTTTAATGAATCAATGACTTGTTGCCCAGTAACACAACACCCAAGCTATTATTGAAAATGTTAAGAGGTATTACTCAAATTGCACAATTGTTCGATTTTTCTAATGGCATGAATGGTCACAGATTAAAGGATGAAATAAAAGAATAATATGATAGTGGGGTGAGTAACTGATGTGATGTGTTCCCAGATAGGTGATCTTGGTCCTGGTTCCTACAACCTCACAGCTCGAGGAGTAGCTGGCTTGGAGTTTGAGAACTCGACGGTGCTGGACTACATCCACAAGAGCTACTCCGTCTTCATTCAGACTGACAAGGCTATCTACAAGCCGGGCCACAAGGTGAACTTCCGAGTCATCGCTCTCAACAGCCACCTGAAGCCCAGCATCAAGAATGCTCTGGACATATACATTACTGTGAGTAATGATATTCCTTGGGGTTTATACTGTGAGATAAGTAGAGTGGATGTTGATGATGTATAAAATCATGAAAAATGATCAGTGAAATGCACCGAAAAAATGAATAAAAAATTCAGTTGAAAATATTTATCCAATCTGGGGGGGGGGTTAGTGAATTCCAAGTGGAGTAGCACAACATCAGTGCAGCCTAACACGGGCAGGCATTTAATATTATTACAAATAAACTTTTTATTAAATTATGTGCTCAGTTATGTTTGTTCGTTATTTGTCATCTTAGTTAATTATTTATGCCATTTATCTACCCTAAATGTGTACCAAAATGTAAGCTGTGCCATCTTGAATAAAATAAAAGTTATCTTTTATAGGAAGTATAAAACCATAAAAGTCCAAATTTTATTAATAGGCCCCAAAGAGGAATGTCAGAATAATCATAATCACTAATCAGATGCCCATACCATTCCATGCTGTACTAGTACCATGATAGATGACTTTGTAGCCATCTCCAATTTCTTTCGCTTTTAAACTTTGGTCTCCTGATTGCAGACAATGCAGATACATCTGGTTTTCTGCATTTCTGCTAGCTCATGATGTCGGCCAGTCAATGTTCCAATATTGAGGGTAGCAAATCTCAATCTTAGTTCTGTTGGTTGGACAAGCTTCTTTAACCTTCCCCATCCGTGGGGAGGTAACCCTCGCACATTTCTCACATCACTAGGGCACAAGTGGCGCGCATCACTTTTGGGGAACGCCCTATCCTGTTTCGAATTTCTAAGAAACATTGCCATAGATACAAAAAAACAGTACCTCAACTGACGGGTCGCTTTGTCTGTCATTGAGTTCAATTTATAGCTAGTGCCAGTAATATATAATTGTCCACCCCTAACCTGGAGTACAGTCGCCATTTGTAGCTGCCCGCTCCGGGTCAGACGCTACAACTGATTTTGCTCCATTAAATCCTGAGCACTGGGCTGCCACTTCCGCCATCTGCTCTGTAGATGCCATTGTGGACTTCACTCTTCACCCTGAGCTAGAACCCTCCATATTTTTGTCCCCTGAAGAGAGGGTGTCCCAGCATTTTCAAGCTGCCTGTTGGTCCGTGGATTCCTTTCATCCCAAATCTGGGGTAAAACCAATCAAATTAAAGATTAATCTTGAAAATTTAATGTGTGTAATGTTTCCAACCTGTGTAGTTTTATTGGACAATAATAATTTAAAAAATAGAATTCAAAAAATTCATATTCAAATTAATATACAATTTCCTTTAAGAAACTTCAGCCATTGATCAGTGTAACATAGAGTCTGTGCTGTGTATCCTCAGACATCCCATTTTTATAAGATTGTCTCTTATTTCAATGGCCGGTCCTGTTGTTCCAAGAAAACCTAAAAGGACAAAAATGTCCCTTTTTTTTAAGCAAGACTCGTGCGTACTTTGTATGAATGTTTACAATAGGCTACCATTTTCCTAGTATAGAAATATGTTTATTTCTCTCTCAATTTGTTTTAATTTTATAATGCTATGCTTGGTAATTTCTAACACAGTAAAATAAATTACTTAGCTGGTAGCCAGTGTCCCTGTTGAAATTATTGGTATTCCTACAATTTCCACACTCTTTCATAAGATTCTGGACTGATTATGCTTTATATGGGTAACAGCTTGAACATCTATGAAAGAGAAGATGTGTCTAGTTATTTCAGTCTTGTATGTTTTGTTTGGATATTTTTTGCATGTTTCTTGATGTAACTTCCCACGAACCAGCACGTTTATCTCTAGTTCCAGTTTTTTACGTCGTTGGGGAGAAAGTAAAGGCCCCAGTACCCTACCTTTAATTACTGTGTGTTTTCAGGATGGCAAGGGGAACAGAGTGAAGCAGTGGCGCCGAGCAGTTGCCACCAACGGTGTGTTTAGTGCCGAGCTTCAGCTATCGGAATCCCCGGTGCTTGGAGACTGGACAGTTGTGGTTACTGCATTAGATCAAACATTTCACAAATCTTTCCATGTCGCCGAATACATCCTGCCCAAGTTTGAAGTCACCATCGATATTCCTGCTCATGCAACTTTTAAGGATTCTCGGGTCGTGGCTACCATCCGTTCCAAGTAAGATGATACACATTGTTCCTTGCCAAGATTCAGGGGTGTACCCAGAAAATAATTTCTCAGAGGGGGATGTTGGATCTAAGTACGGAATGTCTCCAAAAGGGGGAGGGAGATGATAAATCAAACATTTCAGGGAGGGGATATATCTCCCCTGGGTACACACCTGCCAATAGTAATTATCCCTCAATAACCAAGTGCCACTTCTAACTTGTCAATCCATCTTTAGGTATACTTATGGAAAGCCTGTGAAAGGTGAAGCCACCGTGACGGCATACCCCAATATCTACTCAGGTGTCATTCAGCCCATCTTCCAAACACCTGTTCGAAAAGTCATCCCAATTGACGGAAAAGCTACTGTTGAGTTCGACATTGCAAAGGAATTACTGTAAGTACCCAATTTGATTCATTGTTTTCCTTGTTCAATGTACACCCTGCTGGTAGCTCCACATTACTGTACAGTATATTAAAGCAGTCTTTTTAAAAGCTTCAGGTTTGGTTCATTGTAAGGATTTCCATCTCATGCACTGGACCATTCCCATCAGAGGCCACAGGTCATGTTCGAAGTGCTAGAGTTCAATGACCCTATCTAAGCCTCTTTACTTTGGGACTAAATGGGAGTAGGATGTACAATTGCAGTTTGAAGTGGTGTGGGAACTTCTGTATTTCTCTGATAACATGGATGTTCTCCCACTAAAACTGTGAGTTCACCTTACAGGATTATTCAAAATTATGTGTTTCATACTAACAAGACAAATAGTTGTGAAATGAATACCAATGATAGAGGGGAAGATAATGAGGAAGATATTGGGACCAATCAAGGAAGGGAGTAAATATATTAAGTATAACAAATTTAAAGTTTCCGCCTAATCAACACTCATTTATTATTTAGTTAGCTTATGGGTACATGTTTCGGAATTAGTACAATTCCTTCTTCAGCCCTTCATAATTCGTATTCGGAAACATCATAGACTAAAAAGACTAAAAAGACCATGTCCATGTGAGAAACATAACACACTGATATTAAAATACTGTAAAAACTAATTAAACACTTTAAAACATGACAACCTTATGGACATTACATACAATAAAGCAATAAAAACATTCCTGCTGTTAACAGTCAAATTGATTAATAATCACTATTATGCACATTCTTGAAAAGTATGTGAAGGTCAAATTGTGCAGTCGTTAATTTCTTTTTGTAAATAAAAACAAAGAGCACATTGCATTAGTGTTTAGGACACAAATAACTTGCTGTACTGATAAATGCTGACATAAGTGGAAACTTTGTTCGGCACTTTATTGAAAGTGCGCTGACATGTGCTTAGTAGATGCAAAACGGAGAAAACCTTCTGATTATTAAACTTGTATTTTGCACATTAACTGGGTGTGTTTATCTTGAGCCGAAAGCTCCACGGACCTGAAATGAAAACATTCAGTGGTTGGAATATGTTGAAGCAAAAAAAAAAACAAAAAAAAAAAAAAAAAAACTTAAATTCTGCCCTAACAACAATTTTGGACTTACCGAAGCAGCAATCAAAAAATTGCCGTATGAAGAACAAAACGCCACGAGATTCGACACCAATAAGAAAATAAAAAAAATCATAAATTCCAATAAAAACAAACGAAAAAATAACCACAACAATTCTCTCATTAAAGCACAATTAAATAACTTAGTTAAAAAAGTTAATGATAACAACATAGTCATAACAAAGGCCGACAAGGGAAACACAACTGTTTTAATGAACAAAGATGATTACATCCAAAAGACCAACAATTTTCTCAACATCGCAAATTTCAAAGAAATCAAAAAAGATCCAACTAATGCTATTCAAAAACAGGTCAAAAAACTTTTGAAAAATACGATTTTCATCATAGACGACAAACAAGCCACTAAATTCACGAGTATGAACCCAAGTCTACCCATGTTGAGATCGTTACCGAAAATTCATAAACCAGGCACACCAATCAGACCAATTGTTAACTTCAAAAATAGTCCCACTTACAAGCTTGCAAAATTCGCACAACAATATCTCAACAGACATTATAAGTACAAGGCTAACACGTCCTTCAGGAATACCATGCATTTTTGCGAAAGAACAGTAGGCTTAAAACTAAAGG
Source organism: Meconema thalassinum (assembly GCA_946902985.2). Taxonomy (NCBI): domain Eukaryota; kingdom Metazoa; phylum Arthropoda; class Insecta; order Orthoptera; family Tettigoniidae; genus Meconema; species Meconema thalassinum. The sequence goes on from OX336393.1 coordinate 88,690,672, forward strand.
ACAGCAGCACCATGCACTCAATAGATATCAAAGACATGTACACCAACATACCAGTGAGAAAAACCATAGATGTCATATGCAAACAATTGACCAATCACAGCGAACTTTCTAAAGTAGAAATCGAAGAATTAGTTGCAGTATTAGATTTGGTGACCAATAATAATGTCTTCATGTTCAATGGTAAAATTTACAAACAGTCCGATGGTCTCGCAATGGGATCTCCCCTATCCGGCATACTTGCCAACATTTATCTCGACCATTTAGAACACGAAAAAGTAATTAACCACATTGATGGAATTGAATTCTGGGGAAGATACGTCGATGACGTCTTCAAGTCATCAATGAACAAAGTCAAAATATAGCCAACATTCTAAAAACTTTGAACAACATCGACGAAAACGTCAAGTTCACTGTTGAGTCCGAAGTCAATAATGAAATTAATTACTTAGATCTAACGGTAACTAGAAAAAGTAATAGGCTCCATTACAAAATATACAGGAAACCCTCTCAAACGAGCACCACTATACGTCATGACTCCAACCACCCTGAAAGTCATAAAAAGGCAACTTTCATCAGCCTCATAAATAGAGCCCTGAATATACCGTTGTCACCAAAGGATTTGCAACAGGAAATAGAGATTACTCATCAAATAGCAAACATCAACGGCTACAGTCACGATTACATCAATAACCTTGTTCATAAAGCAAAAAATAAACCGAAAACTACATTAGTCAAAATTGAAACCGAAAAGAAAAAATTCGCAACTTTCACTTATGTGGACCGAAGCGTTTATACTGTCTCTAACATCTTAAAAAAACACAACTTAAACATTGCCTTCAAAACCAACAATTCTAACTTCAAAAAATTCTTCAATTCAAGCAAAATCAATCACACCAACAAATATTCCAAATCGGGTGTATATGAAATCAAATGTGATTCGTGTCCAGCCAATTACGTAGGCCAAACCGGCAGGAGCTTTCGCACTCGTTATAATGAGCATTTTTCAGCAATAAAACATAAAAAAATTTCGGCTATGGCATCCCATATGGAAGAAAGTAAACACAGTTTCACCAGCCTAGAAAACGATGTTAACATATTGCATTACGTATCCAAAGGCAGTCTGATGAATATTTTAGAAAACATACACATCAACGTGTTCCAAAGGTCCAATGCACATAAAAACTTGATTGAAATCAATGTTGATACCAATATATTATTTGATACGTTAGCAGACCACCTCATCTCCAAAAAATTAAAACCTCCACAGACAGTAGTAAGTTCGTTGACATCGGTGTTCCCGTCCCACCCAGTGCCGCGCTGTTCATTTCCACCCCGAGCAGTTCCACCCCTCCACTTCCCCTCCGCTCATGTGCGCCCCTCAACCGTATCAGGCAGCAGCTTGACTCCACTCACAGCACTAGTGGATTAGCCTGTATACACATCGGACCGCAAACAGCCAGGCACTTGACCTTACCTACATCGCTTCGCATTAGCAGTCACGCCGGTAAGTTAATCTAACATAATGTACTCCACGCAATTTTTCTTTATTCAAAGTCATTTCCTTTATTTTGGTACCAATTTTCGCTTCAGATGTAGGAGCCTACCACCCAGCACCATATTCATTGACCTTGGCGGTTTGCTCTTAAACGTTGCACGTAAGTCCAAAATTGTTGTTAGGGCGGAATTTAAGTTTAAAAAAAAATAATATATATTTTTTATTTTTTTAAATCCTTGGCTTCAACATATTCCAACCACTGAATGTTTTCATTTCAGGTCCATGGAGCTTTCGGCTCAAGATAAACACACCCAGTTAATGTGCAAAATACAAGTTTAATAATCAGAAGGTTTTCTCCGTTTTGCATCTACTAAACACATGTCAGCGCACTTTCAATAAAGTGCCGAACAAAGTTTCCACTTATGTCAGCATTTATCAGTACAGCAAGTTATTTGTGTCCTAAACACTAATGCAATGTGCTCTTTGTTTTTATTTACAAAAAGAAATTAACGACTGCACAATTTGACCTTCACATACTTTTCAAGAATGTGCATAATAGTGATTATTAATCAATTTGACTGTTAACAGCAGGAATGTTTTTATTGCTTTATTGTATGTAATGTCCATAAGGTTGTCATGTTTTAAAGTGTTTAATTAGTTTTTACAGTATTTTAATATCAGTGTGTTATGTTTCTCACATGGACGTGGTCTTTTTAGTCTTTTTAGTCTTTTTAGGCTATGATGTTTCCGAATATGAATTATGAAGGGCTGAAGAAGGAATTGTACTAATTCCGAAACATGTACCCATAAGCTAACTAAATAATAAATGACTGTTGATTAGGCGGAAACTTTAAATTTGTTATACTTAATTACAAAACGTCAGCACGGAACCTGCAATGGACTCTTCTTCGAATAAGTAAATATATTAGGCGGCCCAACCAGGAGCTCTATAGTTACTCTGAAAGAATTACAGACGTGGCCAGGAAAAGACGTCTAACATTTTATGGACACGTCTCCAGGATGCATCCAACCAGGCTGACCAACCAGCTACTCACATACTGGCAAAGAAGGAAGACCAAGTCACCATGGCTGATAGAAGTGCACAAAGATCTGCTGGAACTAGGAGTTACGGAAAAGGACATAAAAGATCGAACGTCTCTCAGGAGTAAATTAAAGCAATAAAGTTCCAGGAAAAACCCCCAAGGAAGAAGACAGGTGCCCTCTGGACAAAGGAGAGAAAAGAACAACACAGCCAGAGGATGCGTGACTACTGGGCAAACATCAAGGCCCACTCCAAGCAAAATAGTTGAATATCGTGGTCCGTAGTTGGCCTATACAGAACAAGAAGAAGAAGATAGAGCAGAGTTTGAGATTTGCTGCTGCTTGCTACATGTTGAGAAGTTGTTCTGTGTATTTAAATGTCCACCAAGATTGCCAAATCTTATCCTAATGGAGTCTCTGTGGAGCTATTTGTAAGGTTGTGCTGATGTTGACTCAGTAGCATCACCCCAAAGGAATTTAAATAATGCATATTTAATGCAATCTCTGAAATTGATGCAAATACGGTATGAAGCGTAGAGCAAGAGTTTGATGATAAAAAGAGCTCTCTCGATCTCAAAATTCTCAAGGAACAGCTCTGCCTATAAATTAGCACAGGAATCCTTCTTTATAGAAGTCATAAAGCACTCCTTCGATCTACCAGAAACGCAAACGTATAAAACAATCATCGAGGAGAGACAAAAAAAAAAAAAGAAAAGCAGACGAGATACCCCAAGAAATAATGGAGACTGAAGCAATGAAGACAGATATCTGGAAGGGACCAAATTTCAAACTTCGACATCTGTATACGCGATTTGCTGTCCATGGGTTCCATGGAAGGATCTGTCAGAATGAGACATTTCATGAGCCCAAGGAAGACTGCATCGCAAGAATTGCAATAATCCATGCCCCAAATACCACTTAGTGGAATGTATAAGCAGGATTCAATCTCTAATCGCAGAAATGACAGAGTGGTGAAAAATGTGATTGTACACATTGTGTTTAATAAAATCATATATGTATGGAGCAGAAACCTGGCCATTGACCAGGATAGATGAAGGTAGAATACAGGCAGTCGAAATATAATTCCTGAGGAGTATAGTACAGAAGACTAGGAGAGAGTGAGGAATGAAGATATTCGAAAGGAAGTGAATGTACAGAAGCTGAATGATAAGCTGGAGCAGAACAGTTTGCGATGGTATGGACATGTGAAAAGGATGAATGATGAAAGAATGCCAAAACAAGTGATGGAGAGACAGACGACTGGCAAGAGAGGACGAGGAAGACCTAGAGTACGGTGGATGGATTTGGTGAAGGACAGTGTGAGAGAACAAAACCTAGAGTGGAGTTCAATGGTTGAGGAAGGATGGTGGACAGACAGAGTAAAGTGGAGCGGCGTCAATATTTGCTCCGACCTGGCCCAAGCTGGAAAACGGAAAATGATGATGATGATGATGATGATGATCGCCTCAGTTACCTGTTGTAGATATTTTGTGTTGGAGCCATTTAGACGATCTGCAGTCCAATTTTGACATTTAGTACTTCTGTAGCAGAGAAATCTGAACTCCATTGGGCAATCAGTGGCTGAGTAAAGTTTGCCTTGTAATCAATCACCAAATGTGATGCAAGAGATCTTTACAAGCCAACATGGTGTTTTGCCGCCCTTCAAAAATCCTTTGGGTTTCATCTTAAAAACTCCAGCTAGAAATCAAATTTATAATCTTGAGATCACAAAACAGACACTCTACCAGTGATCTACCTTCCATTTGTATGGATTCTACACTTTGTAAGAAGACATGACCTGATAGCTGAAAGCCTCTTTGATAGCCGGTGAAGTTGTGAAAGTATCTGATACCGGTACTTGTTGCAGTAGAGCGTCCAAGAATTGTGTGTCTAGTTAGGCGTAGGAATATTTGGATTCATTTTTGTGTCCCTATGGACAAACAGTATAATAGGGTAATAAAATAGCTTAAAGAAATTCCGCCTAGTCAATACGTTTTGGTTATAGTAATTATTCGAAGATTATAAAATCATTTGGTACAGGTTTCGGGGCTAAAACATCTGCCCCTTCATCAGCCATAATGTTTGAGAAAACCTTATTATTAAACATATACAAAGACATTGATCCATTGACATATTAAAATTCAAAAAATACATTAAATAACAGAACAACTGTCATCCTCTGCCATATCTTTTAAACGAACATTTTACTTGACATTATGTCAATTGTTCCATCAATGTGATGAAATTTATCATAACATTTGCTCAAAACTTGTTTTTTCATCAAATGTGTATAAACCTATCAAAATAACAAGAAATTGTTTTTCACAATTGAATACAATGAACAATTTAAAAATATAGTTTACTCTTCAAAAACTTTAATTACAAGAAATTTTTATTTTTAGTGTGTGATGTTTTTTTTAAATGAGTGTTTTTTAAGGGTATTTTAATATATTTTTTGAATTTTAATGTGTGAGTGTATCATGTGTTAATAATAAGGTTTTTTCAAACATATTATGGCTGATGAAGGGGCAGAAGTTATAGACTCGAAATATGTACCAAATGATTTTATAATCTTCGAATAATTACTATAACCAAAAAGAACTGATGACTAGGCGGAATTTCTTGAACCAATTTTATTACCCTATTATATCTAGTTAGGTGGTAAACAAACACTCCTAATTGGTCGCATAATTTTGAATAGCCCTATACTTTAATAGCTGTTGGCCTACTATTGTTCCATCATCATTAGTGTTAGGTCACCATTGAGGAAGGAAGACGTCTGATATATGTTTGTGTTTCAGGTTGAAAGATGACTTTGAGAGAACCATTCAGTTTGATGTTGCTGTAGAAGAAGCCCTGACGGGAAGACGGCAGAATGCTTCTGCACAAGTGTTGTTGCACAGACACAAGTACAAGATGGAGCTGGTCAAAACTTCTGAATACTTCAAGCCCGGACTGAAATACATAGCCTTCGTAAGTACTCCTTTTCTATAGGTCTGAAGGTTTATAATATAGGAAACTATCACAAACAATCGTTAGGTAAGAAAGGAAGACTATAGTAGGGCAAAGATGAAGGTAATGTTGTTTGCAGACGATGTTGAGATCTGGGGCGAGGATGAGATGGAGGTACAAGAACAGTTAGACATAATAAATGAAAAGATTGAGCAATGGGGATTGAAGATAAATGTGGAGAAAAGTAAAACAGTGGTGATGAGTAGAGGTGAGAAAAAAGGAAAAGGAGTAATCAAAGTCGTAGATAAGGAATTGGAAGTGGTGAAACACTTCAAATACTAGGAAGTGAACTGACTGAAGATGGAAGACAAGATTTGGAAATTAGCAGAAGAATACAACTCGGGAGTGCTTTCTACCAACAGGTACGGGGACTAGTATGGAACAAGGATATACCAATTAAGGCTAAAGAAGTTATGTACAAAGCATGTTATGTTCCTATAATGACATATGCAGCAGAAACTTGGACAATGACTAAGAGGGATGAGAGCAGAGTACAGGCAGCTGAGATGAGATTCCTGAGAAGTATGGTCCAGAAAGCGAGAAGAGACAGAGTGAGAAATGAAGATATACGGAAAGAACTGGGAGTCATCATCATCATCATCATCTTGCACAGTTTCCAGCCACTGGCCGGGTCTGTTTGGAACACAAGCCTCTCCAACGTCTTCTGTCTTCCCACCATCTCTCAGCCACCACCCTTGTCCAGTCTTCTCCTCTCTTCTTCACGCTTTCTTCCACCCCCTTCAGCCACCTGTCTCTCGGTCTTCCTCTCGGTCTCTTTCCTTCCCACTTCGTCTCGTGTATCCTCCTGGGTATCCTCTTCTCCTCCATTCGTTTTACATGTCCATACCATCTAAGTCTAGACTTATCTATACCATCCTGTAATGGTTCCTCCTTCATTAATTCTCTGGTCCTCTCATTTCTTATTCTGTCCATCTTTGTTGCTCTAATACTGCTTCTCAAGAACCTCATCTCACTGGCCTGTATTTTGCTCTTCTCCCTTCCTTTCATAACCCATGTCTCCGAGGCATACGTCAGGATAGGGACATAGTACGTCCGATATATGATCTTTTTGCTGTTCTGAGGGACATCCTTGCTCCATAACATGCTTCTCACACTCCTCCGAAATGCTTCTGCCTGCCTCCCCCGCTCATTTATTTCTCCATCGTTTCTTCCATTCTCTTGTATCAGGCTTCCCAGATACTTGAAACTCTCCACTTTCTTCAGCTGTTCCCCACCAATTGTTATTCCCGTTGTGGTTCTTTCCTTCTTCCTTGTTGTGATCACCATCTCACTCTTATTTATGCTAAATTTCATCCCATATCCTTGTATTATTCCTTCCCACACGTTCAACTGTTCCTGTACCTCCTCCTCCTTGTTTCCCCAAATCATCAAATCATCTGCAAACACCATTGCTTTCATCTTTCCTTCCCCAATTACTTGTGCCACTCGGGTCATTATGTCATCCATCACCACAATGAAAAGTAACGGTGACAAGGCACTTCCTTGTTTCAGGCCGTTTCTCTGCTCCAACCAGTCTGATCTCTCTCCTCCCACTTTCACGCAGCTCACGCTTCCCTTGTACATCTCCTTGATCCTCTTGATAGTCCATTTCTCTACTCCTCTATCCTCCAGGGACTTCCACACTTTGTTTCTGCATACACTGTCATATGCTTTCTCAATATCCAGGAAGGCCATCAGTAGATCTGTTCCATACTCATAGTGCTGTTCTTGTAGCTGCCTTACAGCAAAAATCAAATCCACTGTGGACCTTCCTGCTCTGAAGCCATGTTGTTCTTCCCTCATCCCTCCTTCTATCCTTGTCCTAATTCTCTTTTCCAAAACTTTCTCGAAGATCTTTGCACAATGACTCATCAGTGTTATTCCCCGATAGTTTCTGCAATCTGTTCTACTACCTTTCTTGAAGATCGGGACAATTATTCCTTTTTTCCAGTCCTCAGGGGTCTTCCTTTCCTTCCATGCTGTCCTCATCACTCGGTACAACCACTGTATCCCCACCTCTCCTGCTGCTCTCACCATCTCCACACTCAACTCATCCACACCCGGTGCCTTCCCTCCTTTCATCTTGTTCACTGCATCTTCCACTTCTTTCCATGTTAAGTCCTTTTCTGTTTGCAGTTCATCTTCCTCTTCCCCGATTTCTTCCTCCTCACCATCTTTTCCATTTGGGTTCAGAAGTTCTTCAAAATATTCTTTCCACATTTTCTTCAGTTCTTCCCTATTTTCTATCTCTTGTCCCCTTTTGTTCACCATTCTAACATAATCCGTAGGATCCTTCCGCCTCTTATTTTTTACCATCCCATACAGGACCTTTTTTGTACCTTCACTATCCTCCTCCATCATCTTTGTCCACTCTTCCATCCACTTTCTTCTCTCCTCAGCCACTACTCTCTTCGCCTCCTTCTTTCTTTCCTGGTACTCTTCCCTTGTCTCTACCGTCCTATTTTGGTACCACCTCCTAAAGGCTCTATTCTTTTCCCTTACTATATCTTTTGTCTTCTCATTCCACCATGGTGTTTCCTTCCACCTCTTCTTACTACTTGTCCTCCCACATACTTCTTCTGCTGCACCTACTAGTGTCTTCTTAAATCTAGCCCATTCCTCTTCCACCCCTCTTTCTTCATCTGTTGGAATCCCTTCCTTTACCATTTTGAGGTACTCGACCCTTCTATCCCCTTCTTTCAGTTTCCATATCCTTATACGTCTTTCCTGGTTCTCAGTCCCTTTCTTCTCCTTACTCCCTCTCAGGTTCATTACCAGCAATCGATGGTCGCTATCCAGGTTCTCCGATGGTATAACCTTGATGTCCGTGATGTTCTTATTTAGTTCTTTCTCATACAGTATATAGTCGACCACCGACTTCCTGGTCAAGTCATCACTGTACCATGTGATTGTGTGGCTCTCTCTTTTCTTAAACCAGGAGTTCCCAACTAGCAGGCTGTTCCTCTGGCAGAAGTCCAACAGTCTCTTTCCTTCCTCATTTCTTCCGCCCCAACCCTCTGGTCCTAGAACACTCTCATAACCTTGTCTTTCACTTCCTACATGGGCATTGAGATCCCCCATAACAATCATATTTCTTCCGACCAGCTGCTTCTGCAATTCCTCTTCAAACTCCTCCTTCTCTTCTGAGGTGCAGCCTACTTGTGGAGCATACACTTGCACTATTTCTATGGTCTCTCCCCTCAGTGCTACTTTCACTTTCATCATTCTATCACTTATTCTTCTCACTTCTTCTTTTAAACCATCTCGTACTACTACTCCCACTCCATTCCTCTTTCCCTCTTCATTCCCACTCCAGTACAGTCTATAGCCTTTTCTCAGTTCTCTCCTTCCTTCCCCTTTCCACTTTGTTTCTGCCAATCCCAATAAATCCAACTTCCTTCTTTCCATCATATCCACTATCTCCTCCACCTTCCCCGTCAGCGTTCTTAGGTTTAAAGTTCCAAATCTTAGTCCGTGTGTAAAGCCGTGTCGTCGTCTATTAAATCCATCCTGTCCGAGGCTCGTTCCATTTTTGAAAGCATTTGGTATCATCCACTACTGGCTTGCTGGGCCTATCGTAGCTTCACCAGAGCCCCGTTAGCCGTCACTTTTCAGGGTTCCTGTAGGACCTTCACAGCTACCGTAACGGTCCCGGGGCACACGAAGTCCCCACTGTACTTCGCCCCTACAGGCGATCCCCTACTTTGTGCCGTTGCCCGTCTCCCACGACGTGGACGAGGGGTTGGACTTATGGGAGACGGAAAGAACTGGGAGTACAGAAACTAAATGACAAACTGGAGCAAAACAGATTGAGATGGTTTGGACATGTCAAACGAATGAATGAAGTAAGGCTACCAAGACGAACACTGGAACGACCGATGACATGGAAGAGAGTACGAGGAAGACCAAGAATGCGTTGGATGGACTCGGTGAAGAATAGCATTAGAAAACGGATCCTGGATTGGAATACCGTGTCGGAAGAGGAATGGTGGAAAGGCAGAACAAAGTAGAAAGGAACCATATTTGCCCCCTTCCACTCCCCCCCCCCCCCCCCCCCCCCCGGTGTCGGCTGGAAAAGGGGAAATGAAGATAATGATGATGATGAAGAAAGGCAGAATAGAAACAGAAAAACGGCACACAATGATGAACACAAGGAAAAGCAAAGATGAACACACAAAAAGGATAATCTCTCAAGAGCTAGGGAATGAATTGATGATGTGATTGACAACCTTTGTGGCGTTTCCAGGTCCTCACTTGTGCTTTCCCTTGTCTTCTCTCATTGTTCACCAACTGATTTACATTCAAGTTGGTGAGTAAGTGAGTGTGACATGATGGCACAAATACAACAGCGATATATCTTTGAAAAATCAGATTTTAAGATGAACTTGTCATTTCACTAAATTCCAGACTAAATTGGTTATTTTGATTGCTACAAGCAGTTTGTCAGAAAGAAATGCCTTTAAACAAAAATTATTAGAGCATAGATAATATACTGTTTATTTAACCAATCCTATATCATAACCTAAATTAAATATTAATATGATTTACTCATAGGACCAAAAATCAAACTATTTTGCTTTAACCTGGGACCAACATGACCAATATGTAGTTGTGTAGGGTCCATTGGATCCCACATGTTAAAGTGCATCTCAGAAACCCACAGAACAATATAGGAGAACGGTAACTGAGGCTTAAAATTCGATTCCGATTACAACTGCCAGGATGACGTCATCCGCCGGCTCAGCCTGCTACCTGTCGGCGGCTCAGCGTACTAAATTTCAAAAGCGGGCGATTTGAAACCTGTACCGCGGCAGCCCTCCTCCTCCCCCCCCCCCCCCCCCCCCTCCCACTCCTATCCCTTTACTTTTCTAGTAGTATATGCTGCTTTTATTATTTTTTCCATCAATGACATTGCTTTTTAGTTTTTTTTTTTTTTAATAACATGGTGGTTGGATTTTCACCCATGCCTTGTGAAACTAGCTGCGTAGCAATCATCCACTCTACAATAATATGTTACAATATAATACCAAACAGGTAGAAGAGTGGTTTAGTTGCCACCAGTGTTAACAGTTGTGGGTTCTCTCCAGTCCTTAGGTAGGGTTATCCAGTGGCACAATAATATAAATAACATTGTGAAGAACTGTTTAGTTCACCTCAGGTGCTGACCAAATTTACAAATTAATACACCCTATTAGGCCTACAAGCTTATCAAGAAAGGAATGCAGCACACTAATATGAATACAAGGCCATCACCAATACAAATTACACACATCCAATAAAACATATGAATTAATTAACCACTGTCGAATGAATTATGATACTGAAAGGAATCAGGATGCAGATAAGGAATTCTGAAGGTTAACATGAGACTAAAATAAGTTATTATGCTGTGATATACTGTATATTCTTTTCTAGTTTTTACAGATAATAATTCAACAGAACATTTTCATTAAAAAAAGAGCACCATTTAATTTCGCCAAGCCATTGTCCCAGTAGAGAACTGTTATCACACGGTAGGGCCACACAAATAGCAAACCTGTAATAGAAAAATATTGTTCACGTTAGCATGCCAGTCAATGTTGTTGAGTCATTAAGAGGCTTTACAACATCATGATCATGTAACCCTGTTTACTCAGGGCATGTGTGTGAGGAATCTCTAATGATAAAATGTGTCATTGCGATGGCTGCAAGTGTATGTGTATTTGTAATGGAGGCTAGGATTCGGAAGGAGGTGGTCGTGGTCTCAATTTAGGAACCACCGTGGCATAGAGGTGGAAAACATTAGAAAACCATTTCTGAGATGGCTGAGTTGCAAATCAAACCCATCTAATCTCAGGTCTGCCTCATGAGGGTGAGTGTACCCCATTTCAACCCTCAGACCAAACTTAAATGTCTTGGCAGAGCTAGGAATTGAAGCCAGCCCTTCTAGATCTGAAGTCTCAATATGTACCTCGAGACTACAGGAGTCCGTCCTAATAACAAGTGGCATTCTGTTAGTGAATAATCGTCATACATAACTATAACATTGTAATTGTAAAGATGTTGGACACTGACTGGACAAGAAATATTGATATCTGGGTGAAAACTTGTAACTTCAGTAAACAGCTAGGCTACTCCTTGGATTTAAATGTTAAGCATGCACAAACAGAATTTTTGTTGCTCATGCAAAGAGAGGACAAGTGCTCTGTGGGAAAACTAGTATATCCTATAATTTTCATTCTACAGTATTATTAATATTAATAATTATAATACAATAAAATTACATTCTTCATTGTCCAGGAAGAGTGTAATAGGCCTCATTATAGCTGGCTGAATGCCACTGTAGCCTTCATGTTAGGACAATGCTACCCTAATGAATACTAAGTTACTTGAAGTGGAGAATGCCTCTAGCCATTAAATTACATCAGAACAAATACATCTTCTCAGAAGTTAACAATTTACCCCAAGGTAAACTAAGGAAGAAAGGTCTGTATTTGATGTTAGACAGCCCACCTTAAAATAATAACTAAAGACATCCACGGAAGAAGGAAAAAATGCAGCAAATGATCATAATAATTCATGCAACCAGATGAAAGCTAACGCTGGCATTTGTTACATAATTAGCCAACCAATTAGTACTGAAAACTAATCTTGATGCAACAAGTTTTGAATTTATTTTTGTGATTGTGTTATGTAGTCATAATAACTGTTGTTAGCCTAATGGCAAAAATATTAAGTTATATGTTTACAAATCAATTACAGTGAGGATTGTACAACTTCAAATGTCTCAATACTGCTCATTGAGCCTTTCAGTAGGTTAGTAGTCTACTGTAAAGTGTGTGTACCATTTACACGGGCATTTCTTATCAGAGATCAAAAAAATTGACGAAGCAAGAAAAAGATCTTTGGGCACCTAACAGATAATTTCCAGCTTCCTAGACCACTTGGGATGGCATTTCTTCTTCCCCACATAGCTCAAACTCCCCACAAAAGCATGTAATAAAAATAAAACATTTAAATGCCTATTGTCATTATTATGTCTGGAGGACTGAGATTTTCAAATATGGCGACATCCCCAACAGTCTCTCTCCTTACATCTTAGCCAGCTGTACGGTAATTATTAACCATCCTACCTTCCAAACCCAACTTATGATCACATCTGCCACTTTGTCAATTCTTGCCTCAATAACACACAAAAGGAAAAGAACCTTATAGCGTTATGTGGAAGTTATTATCATGACCATCACCACTTTTTTTTAATGTGGATTCCAAAGCATAGGACATAACATTTCACTTTGGAAATCTCACATGCATTAACGGGGATCCATATCAACCTTGGTGAGAGGCAAGCGGCTTGACCACTGCACCATCTCACATTAGTACAGTCATGATAATTACACATACGATCAGACAGTTTACGATCAAGCAGTATATGGGGCTGATGTCCACCATATGACAGTGTAATATGTGAATTCATTACACGAAGGCATGAACTTAGTGTATTGCTATAACAGCATGCCCTATCAACGTCTTGACCAACCCACATAGGCCTACATGAAAACTGGTGTACAATTAATAGATCAAAGTCTCATCAATAACTTACTTTTGCCGAAATAGGACTATTCTTCCACTGTTTGGACAACAGTTCAGGTTATTCCAACTAGTAGGCTGTCTGGTCCCATTACTGGACAACTGTAGTACAAAGACCTAATCTGATGCCTTCCTTGGAGTGCCTCATGCCCTGAAAAATGAAAAGAAATACAATGAGATAATCAATTTACTGCCTTTCTACGTATAGCTCCCCGTTTCTATAAAGTAGGGTTATATAAAGGCAGAAGAGAAAGATATTTCATATAGTTGAGAACCCACAGTAGCCTACTTCATAAACTACGGTAGCTAAGAATATAATTAATTGTAAATACTGCAAACGGAGTTATTATTAAACAATAAAGCACACAATTCAAAAGCCATAACATTAAAATGTATTAAAATCATATCCTGGTAACTACACTACACGAGACTATTAAAGTAAATAAACACCTACCGTATTAGGGCATAATCCTGTGACGGGTGATCTTGTTGGTAGTATCAAATAATGCTCACAAAACTGATAATAAATGCAAAAACACACGACCACACAGAAATATAAGAACAGACACCAAAATACTCAGCTGTACAGAAATCGAAATACACAACACACCTGTACAGAAAAATTTGAAATATTAACCAATAGGAATCTAGTCGGATTTCAACCAATAGCAGCCGAGTTGGTCAACAGCGCTACCACTGGCGCTCCACAAGGCGGTTCAGCGAACTCGTCAGTCGCCATGAGGGCTTTGGAAGCGAAGGATCTATAGTTGTTTCACCCCCCTGCAGAAACCTCATTTCAGCTACTTGTATCCTACTCTTACTTCTCTGTCAATGTACAGGTTGCTGATATGAGTTGCTCATTGAACTTCATTAGCACATCCTTGCCCCATACAAGATATCTCACACTCTGGTAGACCTTTGTGGCTAGCAATTCATATATTTATCTCTGTACTCAATTTTCCTTCTTTTGACAATGTACTACCTAAATATTTAAAGCTGTTGGAAGTGATGTTTGATGATGTGGGATTGTAGCTGTTAACTATAAGTGAGCTGGGGACATGTGTTGTAGGTGAAGCTGGCTTACCATGATGACACTCCAGTCCAAGACGAGACGAACTCTGTCAAAATAAAGTATGGTTTCCGACAAGACTTGAACCTGACTACAGAGATGAATTTTAAGTTACCTAAGAATGGAATTGTGCAGTTGGATCTCTACCCACCAAATGATGCCAACCAGACCATGCTCCTTGGAATAGAGGTAAGCCATCACCTGGGGTGCTATTTCATGGTGAATATCTTAATTTTTGGTGTAAAAACTTGGTAGATTTTAAAGTGATTTTGCATGAAACCGATATACACTTCATGTTAATTTGCATGAAATAATAAAGCTTTACGAGCTAAATGCTACAAAATACTGTCGTTGTTGGCGGACGATACTCGTATCCGAGTTTACGTTACTCGCCTGCAGTTCCATAATCCTTAGTCTAGACGATGAAGATGGCGCTGATGGCTTATCAGACCAATTCTTGCATAAAACATGCAGCCACATTTATGTTGCATCCGATGGAGGGTGGAGGACGTGGTAGTGTTTGACGTAACTTCTTCCTCTGGCGAATTTCCCCTTCCTGTCTTCGACATTCCTGTTCAAACTGTGCAACTGCAGCTGAGATGGTAGCACGCCAGCAAGGGCGATCCAGTGCAAGAGTATGCCAAGTAGATTTGTGTTTATCTCTACTCTTCTCATGGTCTGCTTAAGTTGGTCTTTATATCATTTTAAAGGAGCACCATATGGCCTCTTGCCAGCGTTGAGTTTGCCGAGGGAGTCTGCTGTCGCTCATACGATTGATATAGCCTGCCCATCTAAGCCGATGACCAACAATGGTGGCTTCAATATTGTTTAGTATTGCTTTCTCAAGGACTGTTATATTAGTTATATAGTCATCCCATTTGATGTTCATGATGGATCTAAGTTTTTGTTGATGAAAGCGTTCCAGTTTCTTGAAGTCCCGGTGATATAGGGTCCAGGTTTCACATCCGTAGAGTAACGTAGGAATAACAACAGCAAAACAATAGGTTTATTTGATCAAGGGATTTTTCATCAGTTACTATGCTGATGCATAACAATCCCCAAATGTATGAGGGAGAGGAGTTAGGTAGAAGCAGAAATTGCCTTCTCAATAAAAAGAAAATACTTAATACCACAGTAAAAGAACAGTCACTTTGAACTTAGTTTGGATATTCATAACTAGCTACACCAAGAAACATCTAGAAATAAAGTTAGCTTTCTGTATGAACATTCTGAATTTTTGACTAAACATTTGTATGTATCATGGATCGGGGTGTATAGTGACCATATTTTTTGCTCTCAGTTCAACTTTTGTCTGCCTGTTTATTTGTCATTTGTTACGAGTTGGCATCAAATCTTTATTGTTGTTTCTTCTTTTGAGGGGCTTGGGCATCATATTCATTTAGCTCCATGTACTTGGGTGTTTGTAGAATCTGCCTGATAATCTGTGTTATTATGGTGTCTGTATTTTTAATTCAGGTGAGGATTGGGAAGGAGGCAACCGAGGCCTTAGGTTAGGTACCATCCTATCATTTGCCTGGAGTAGAAGTTCCAGGATGGCTGAGGGGGGAATCGAACCCACCTTTTCTCAGTTTTGTCTCACGAGGCTGAGTTTCCCCGTTACAGCCTTCGGACCAGGATTACATTTCTTGGCACAGCCAGAAATCGAAGCTGGACCTCCGGGATGACAGACAAGAATGCTAGCCACTACACTACAAAGTGGGCAAAGGCATAAAAACTAATGGGGTGAACGACATTAAATTTTGTATTCAAGTAGAGGCTTCCCTCTAATAGAACTGACTGGTTGCATGGCTCAGCGGTAACAGTCTCGCCTGCTGTCCCAAGGTTGCAGGAAGGAGCCTTGTCAGTAGTTGGTTGGTTGGTTCCTTAGTTTAGGGGCTGCGACAATGCGGTCATGTAGCGCCGTGTACATTGGGTGTGTGTAGAATCTGTCTGATAACCGGTGTTAATTGTGATGACTGTATTAGTGCGTGTTATCTGTGATTCAGGTAGAAGGACTGCAGATGATTAATTTTTCAAGTAGTTCCTACTTTTGCTACCAAATGCTACCGCCCATGACACCTACCTGCAGACGTGGCTACTAAATGTCATCGCAGTCAGCTGCACCTGGCAGCGAACGTTGGAACTAATGTAGCGTTATCAAACTAACCTACAAATTTTAGCTTCCACAAGTGCAGTTAGTGGAAGGTTCTTTTTCATGCCATAAATCTATGACATGGGACCACCGGCTTTACTTCCCCTCCAAAGGACGGCATACTGAGGGATTTTTTAATGCTCTTAAAAAATTCGACGACTTCGGCCGAGTTTGAATCAGTAGATTTACTGGCAATTTAAAGATCTCCTTTGGAGCAAAATTCTGGCACCCCAGTGTCTGCAAAAGCTGCAGCAGTTTAGTTGTTCATTAACAGCATGTACAGTATACTCTCGACTATCCGTGCGCGGATTACCCTTTTTGCGGATTAACCATGCACATTTTTGATTGTGAATACAGTATCCAGTACAGAAATTCTCTTTAATTGATACTGTACTGTAAATTAACAAATAGAAAGCTTTAGACACAAGGATGATGGAACCAGATTACTTAATGAAACATTGTCCAATGAGGGTATTATTAAATTTGGAGTACCCCAGGGATCGGTTTTGGGCCCACTACTCTTTCTTCTATATATCAATGATATAACACAGGACGTTGATTCTCAAAGGAAATTTTATTTGCGGACGATACAACACTTGTAATAAAAGGTGAAACTAAACAGGTCTTACAGCAGTCTGCTGACTCTGTTACAGAAGCGTTAACCAAATGGTCACAAGATAATCGCTCATAATAAACTATAAAAAAACAGTATCTCTAAATTTCCACACTATACAGAATAGGAATCCTGCGACGCCCAATATAACATTAAATGGTCATCAAATAGAAAATAAATCAGTAACAAAGTTGTTAGGACTATGGATACAACATGACTTGAAATGGAATAAACATATACAATATCTGAATACTAAACTGAACTCGATGTGCTTTGTGTTACGTATTTTGAAAACTTGCACAAGCATGCACACATTAAGAAATACTTATTTTGCTTTTTTCCATTCATACTTAAGATATGGGGTATGTCACCAGATGTACTAAGCACGTTTAGGATACAAAAGAGGGCGATTAGTATTATGGCAAATGTAAACACTAGAGAATCATGTAGACCTCTGTTTAAAAATTTAAACATTCTCCCACTGCCCTGCATTCATATCTTTGAAAGTATTATGTTTTTTTAAAAGAATTTAATGAATAAAGACATTTTTCTTAAAACAAACAATGATGTTCATAGGCATAACACAAGACAAAATCAAAACATTCATATTTCACACACACTCACACAAGCATATAGGCTATCAAAAAGGAACTTTTCACACAGGAGTTAAATTATAAATAAACTACCCCAGTATATAACATTTGCCCCAAAAATAAAAACCTTTGAAAAAATGTTGAAAGTTTATCTGCAGTGCCTTTGTGTTTACTCTGTAGTTGAATATCTTAGCGTATAGGAGCGATGAAATCTATAATTATATTTTACTTTTCTATTTTAATTGTAATACCTAGCTGTAAGTTGTATTTATAGAATGAAGTTTTCATATTGTGATAATAGAGTAAGGTGTAAATACTTGTCCAATAAGATTGTATCTCTTAAGATCTGTTGTTATAATAAGTTATAAATAGTTATTGTATTAGTAATAAATACCTGTAAGTTCTTTTGCTTTATAGATGTAATTTCTGACATGTCCTATATCAAAATTGTATTGTATACATGTAATTGATCAAATGGATAAATAAAAATCTAATCTAATCTATCATCTATATATATAAAGCTCAATGTTTGTCTGTCTGTCTGTCTGTTATGTATACAAATCCACACCGTTTCACCGATCTGAACCAAAATTTGTATACATACCCTTCGGAACCCTGCGGGTAGCCCTGTCCACTTGAAATTTCCGACAGACCACCCCATTTCCTGCATTTAGGCCCTTGGTCCCAAATCTACACCGTTTCACCGATCTCAACCAAAATTTGCATACTTACCCTATGTAACCCTGTGAATAACACTGTCCACTTAAAATTTCGGACAGACCACCCCATTTCCTGCATTTAGGCCCTTTGGCAAACTTCTACACCGTTTCATCGATCCGAATCAAAATTTGTATACCTACCCTTTGCAAACTTGCGGGTAACCCTGTCCACTTGAAATTTCGGACAGACCACCCCATTCTCTGGATTTAGGCCCTTTGGCCCAAATCTACACCGTTTCACCGATCAGAACCAAAATTTGTATACTTACCCTTTGGTACCCTGCGAATAACACTGTCTGCTTGAAATTGCGGACAGACCACTCCATTCCCTGCATTTAGGCCCTTTGGCCCAAATCTACACCGTTTCACAGATCTCAACCAAAAGTTGTTATTTACCGTCTGGAACCCTGCGAGTAACACTGTCTGCTTGAAATTTCGGACAGACCACTCCATTCCCTACATTTAGGCCCTTTGGCACAAATCTACACCGTTTCACCGATCAGAACCAAAATTTGTATACTTACCCTTTGGTACCCTGCGAGTAACACTGTTTGCTTGAAATTGCGGACAGACCACTCCATTCCCTGCATTTAGGCCCCTTGGCTAAAATCTACACCGTTTCACCGATCTGAACCAAAATGTGTATACTTACCCTTTGTAACCCTGTAAATATCACTGTCCACCTAAAATTTCGTACAGACCACCCCATTTCCTGCATTTAGGCCCTTTGCCAAAAATCTATATCGTTTCACCGATCCGGACCAACATTTTTATACTTACCCTTTCGAACCCTGCGGGTAACCCTGTCCACTTGAAATTGCGGACAGATCACCCCATTCCCGGCATTTAGGCCCTTTGGCACAAATCTACACCGTTTCACCGATCAGAATCAAAATGTGTATACTTACCCTTTGGTACCCTGCGAGTAACACTGTCTGCTTGAAATTGCGGACAGACCACTCCATTCCCGGAAAGAGGACAGGGTCCGTCCCAAAGGCAATGGAAAAAAGGGGTAAAACCGGACCCGCTCAGGAAACCCTCAGGGTTGCCAGCTACCGAACTCACCAGCAATGAGCCCTTGAGGATGTAGCACTATCCAGGGTGCACCAGAAGTGGTGGGGCTACACACACCCTGCCTCCTTGAGGGTCTTGAGCAGAAGACATGAGATATTAAGAAGAGAAAAAGAAGGCTGACACCTCGAAGAATGAGGCTATCAGGAATGATTAGACAAGGGCCAATTAAGGCGGGAAAGTGAAAGAGTCGCTAGGCCTCGCATACCCTGATACCATCGGGGTCGGAAGAGAACAAGAGTTTGACCAAAGGAGGCTGACAGGAAAGAGAACTGAAAGGAGCCCGGCACCAGTAAGTAGAAGCAATGCCGGACTCAGCTGGGGTCCCGTGGTCGCAAACCCACGTCCCACAAGTTGTGAGACCCTGGGGGGAGGAGGGGGGCAGGTGTGAGAATAGCTTGCTGATTCATCGCGAGGTGACATGAGAGAAATGTCCAGACCCCGGCGTGTTACCTGGTATTGCTGACTATGCTGATGTTCATACAGGGTCTTTGCTCAAACCACTGTAGTGTTACGAAAGAATGAGTGATTCACCGGTCAATGTGAATAGGACCGGGAACCCCCCCCCCCCCCCCGAACGTCTGTCATCATATATCGTCATCATCTGCGATATCCTCAGGTTCGTGCAGCTTGGACCCGAGCAGTACTCGATAAGCTCTTTCACTACACGCATCGAGTATAGGCCTAAGCCAGAAAATAACGTTCAGACTTTGGTAGACATCGAAGGTAGAGATCTGAATTACCTATATCAGATTTAAAATTACACCATGTTTGTTTAGTAGTCATTTTTCATTACCTTATTATTATCATCATAAGGGCAAATGACCTAGATGTTACGCCCATTATACCACTAATCACCACACACAATAAGTCTTCATCGCCTGTGAATTTTGAAATATTTCTTTCTATCACGGTAGTTTGTAAGTTTGTCGTGTCAATTCAACAGTAGTTTTCATTACCATCCTCATCAAAAGGGCAAATGACCTAGATGTTACGTCCATTATACTACTAAGTAACACCACAGTCTTCATCGCCTGCGATTTTTAAAATGTGTATTTCCATTAGTTTGTAAGTTTGATATACCCGTTCAGTAGAAGTCGTCTTCATTATCATCCTCATCAAAGAGGCAAATGACCTAGACGTTACGTCCATTATACAGTACTACTAAGCAACACCACAGTCTTCATCGTCTGTGATTTATAAAATGTGTATTTCCATTAGTTTGTAAGTTTGATATACCCGTTCAGTAGTAGTAGTCTTCATTGTCATCCTCATCAAAAGGTCCTATGACCTCTCATTCCTTTGAAGTATCAATTTTTCCCATTCGTTGATAAGTTTCATGTGCCAGTAGTCGCTTCTATGTTCAATATCACTATGTAGAAGATGTTTTGCGTCAGAAGAAAAGACAACTGGATGTTCAGGAACGTTAACGATATATCGACTGCGAAATCTGGAAGCTCCTCTTGGAGGAATTGCTTCAGACATTTATCGTACAGTTTAAACCTTAACAAGACGAAACTTTTAACCAGATAGCGATCTAAGTGGGAGCTCTTTGGCAAAAAATAATCAAGTCTTTCCCGAAATGTGAGTCCTAAAAATAACTTTTTCTATTATTTTCTAAGTTTCATATGTCAGTTATGAAGTAATTTTCAATATCATCCAGATCAGTAGGGCTAATTACCTACATGTTACGCCCTCAACATCATTGGGGACAAATGACCTAGATTTTAAGTCCATTATATTTCTAATCACCACCACATAAAGTCTTCTACGACTGAGATGTCATGAATTCTGGGACCGCTAACGACATATCTCGACTCGGACTGAAGACAAATATCACGAGAATGATCATTATTTTACAGAGCTTTCCCATAGTGACTTAAGTTTAAACATTGTCACTGGGTTTGATAAAGTAAGAAATGAATACATAAATAAATATTATTTATGACGTTGAGTGTTAAGGAGACTGAAATATTATCATCATTCCACCGGGCGAAGCCGGGTACTACTGCTAGTGTCAAATATAGCCGACAAAGATTTACAGCAATAACCCAATTTGGGATCGGAATAATGTACAGTAGGTTACTCAGTTTAGTATTTTGCATTGTGTGCTTTTTCAATAATAATACAAGCGGGCATCACTTTAAAATTAAATATTAAATAATTTAATAAAAAACCCAGGTCATATCATTATTATTATCATCATCATCATCATCATCATGTCAAGAAGATGAACCTTGTCACCAGAGGCACTAACTCCTTGGGGGCAGGATTATGATACAAAATAAAATACCGTACAATACTAGTCTGTTAGGTAGTCAGCCCGAAGGTTGGTTGGATCCTCAAAAGCACCGCCGTTACGTTATGTGAGTAGATACCCACAAAAACCCAAGGCAGCGCTATATTGAGGCGTTCTAGGCAAGAAGAGGAGTGAGGTAGTTTGCCATTGCTTTCCTCACTGAGTCAGAACAGTAGTCCTAACCCTATGAGTAGAACCTTTCACAGCATTCACAGGCACTGACTGTGCCCTGAATGCCATTACTAAGCACCACCCATACCTCAGTAGCTTCCATATAATCGCAGCCATGAGTGAGACTGAGACATCGGTGAAAAGCCACCTTTTACTCTAGCCTGTGCCAACTGACAAATGCAAATGTACTGTATTCATCAAGAGATGGCAAACAGGCCAAACAATACTAGTACAAGATATGAATTAGAACAGTTCATCAGTTCACAAGGTGTGAATGAGCTCCAAATTTTACAATTTAGTTGATGACAACCGAAAATCGGAAAAAAGTTATCACAAATGAGCTTGTCAGGAGTCATAGTGCTGAAGAACTATAATTTGGAACTATAATACCCATTTTTGAAGATCATATTGTTCATCCTTTGTGTAATGTTTTTGTCTTTCTCTTGTGCAATGATAGATTTAAGAAAACACCAACCAAGTATCAGTGATTTAAAATGATCACTGAATCTTTTTAATTACTAATAACTCTAGTAGTAATCAATCATCATCATCATCTTGAGCAGCTTCCGACCGCTGGTCAGGTCTGCTTGGAACTTGAGCCTCTCCTTCGTTTCCTGTCCATCCACCATCTCTCATCTTCCACTGTGTCCTAGCACACTCCTCTTTCCTCCACACTCTTCTTAACTCCTTTTGTTCATCTGTCCCTTGGTCTTCCCCTTGGCCTCCTTCCCTTCATTTCCATTCCAAACATCATCTTCGGTATCCTCTCCTCTCGCATCCTCCTCACATGTCCATACCATTGCAGCCTAGATCGCTCTATTCTATTTTGCAATGGTTCCTCTCTCACCATCTCTCTGACTCTCTCATTCCTTACTCTGTCCATTCTTGTTACTCCTACCCTACTCCTCTGTAACTTCATCTCCACTGCTCGTATTTTATTCTTGTCCCTTTCCATCATCACCCATGTTTCTGAACCATACGTCAAAATTGGCACAAAGTAGGTCTTGTAGATGATTCCTTTACATTTTTGTGGTACATCTTTATTCCATATCATCCCCCTAACACTCTTGAAAAATCCATCTGCACACCTTCCCCTTTCATTTATTTCCATCCTATTGCCTCCCTTTTCTTCAATTATGCTTCTCAAGTACTTGAAGCATTCTACTTTCTGCAACTGCTGTCCTCCAAGTGTTATGCCCATATCCAGTCTGTTCTTCCTCCTCGTTGTGATGACCACTTCACTCTTTGGAGCTGAGAACTTCATCCCATATGATAACACTACCTTCTCCCACTCATCTAATTGCTCTTGTACTTCTTCCTCATCCTCTCCCCATACCAGAAGGTACAACATTGCCTTCATTTTCCTTTCTCCAATGCTATTCACCACTTTTCGTATAATTTCATCATCACTATAAATAACAGGGGTGAGAGGACACTTCCTTGTTTCAGACCACTCTCCAATGTATTAATTTAAAATTTGAAGGAATAGTTTCAGTAGGTCAGTGATATCTCCCTTATTGTTTATTGGAAAAATCGTCGTGTCTTGGCTATTGTCAATCTTTTGAAACAACTATTTTCAGCTTCCCTTGATCGAGTCATTCATTCAAACAAATTGACGATAATTAAAAATTAGAAAATTTTCCTGTAATTAATTCATTAGGTAAGCTCCTTCAATAAAATTATGTGGTAGGGGGACAATTTGCCTGCTTCATAATTTGAGGGGGTAGAAAGTGCCTTGTCCCACCAAAGTTGTTTCTATGGTTACTATGAGTATGTTAATTCCCTATTTCTCAGCCATAGCAAGTTTATGTGTTGTATACTTTCTTGTGGATTTTGATCTTGTTACAGGCAGAATACTTGGAGCTGAAGGAGTGGTTCTCCACTGTGAGTGCGGCCATGTCTCCAAGTAACACGTACCTGCAAGTGTCGCTCAATACTGACAAGCCCAAGGTGAGTTCATTATTGAGGTTTGTCTTGTGTTTAGGGTGCACTTCAGTCAGTTGGGCACTCTGAAATATAAATACATGGCAGGTCAGTGGTTAAAACACTTTCAGTCCAAAATAATTGAAATCTAATGTTCTTTTGTTCAGTATCAACCCCATTCAACAACATGAAACACCAAAAATGCTTTCAGTCTGCTGTAACAAAAGAAGAAAGATATGGCATAAGGAGGCAACAATGATTCAGTTATAGCACACAGAGGGAAATTGATTAGGTCCAATGAATATGGGCTACACTAACAACCAATTTCTCATCTACTTTTATCTGATACTATGATTAAATGTCATCTTTATTAAAGTTTTATATACTGTAGTACAACTGTGGGTTTGGTTTTAGAATCCTCCTCATGGGCTGGAGGCCAAGAGAATTTTTTTACCCCTCGCCTAATTGTATTTGCTTTTAAAATTATTTGTTTTGAGTTTTGTATAACATGTGCCATGAAAGTTTCTAGGAGTTTTAAAGTACCGGTAGTCCTTTGGTGTTAGTCTTTTAAAAAATGTGTTGGACTAAAAGCGTTCTTCCCTCTGACCATATGATTAAGCACTCAATATTTTTCTTTTTTAAATCATTAAATCGCTCTTGTTAGAGCGAAGGGGTATAAGTCAAAAGGACACCAAAATTTTGGTCATGCAGTTGTTTGGAAGGGAGTTGTGATAACTTTGCTTGTGCAAAGGGTTTCAGGGGTTTAGGTGGATTCTGAATACCCTGAGTATCAACTTAAACCCTTAAAACGATTTGCACAAACAAAGTCATCACAATTATTCCCTACCAAACAATTGCATAATCTCAGTTTTGGTGTCCTTTTTACTTATACCCTAACTAGAGCGAAATTTTCGCAATGTGTATTTTTCTGCTTCTTATTATCCCCATTTTTACGGGACCTGAGATGAGTTTTCTATATGTTGGATGATTTTTATTATTGGATGCCCTTTCTGATACCGGTACCAACTTCATCATCATCATCTTGAGCAGTTTCCGACCGGTAGTCGGGTCTGCTTATACCAACTTCATCAGAGGAGTTAATGAGAGGTGAAATGAATTGGGAAGGGGTTGAAATGAAGCGGCCATGGCCTATTAGAAGATAATGTCCCAGCATTTGTCTGGTGTTGAATGTAAAACCACGGAAAACCCCTTACAAGGACAGCTGACGGTGGAATTCAAACCCACTCGTCCTTCAAATTCAGAGATGGCATGGCCCCATGACCTTACACCCTAATGCACAGTCAGTATTAATTATTCACTGTATTAATATATTAAGGAATAAAAATATGAGTGCCGTCTTTTTTAATATTTTGAAATGCTAATTATATACCATATTAATGTATTATAAGAACAATGCTTCAAAGGACAAGGACAGACAAAGTAAGGAACGAAACAAACAGGACAGAGGCTGGCATAGATATCAGTGCTACAAAATATTTGCAGAAGCAACGATTTGGATGGTATGGGCATCCTCAAAGAATTGGATATGAGAGGACACCAAAAGCTTATTTCAACAAGATTATCCCAGGAAAAAGACCAGTAGGAAGACCAAAGAAGAAATGGTTGGGCCAAATCAAGGATGATCTTGAAGACAAATGGCTAGACTGGAGAAGGACCCATGAAGACCAACTATTCATGGACAGGAAAAGGTGGCGAGGGCTTGTTAACAGCACCCGGGCGACTGGAGCTGGAATTTGATGATGATTAATGTTTCATGACTGTTAATTATAAATTGATATTATCTACATGTTGAGCAACTGAAGGAATCAATGCAAAACGTAGGAGAAAACGGATGGATAGCTGCAACTCACCAGGTAGAGTGACTCTTCTCTATTGATGAAGGATCTTTGGTAAATTTTGGACAATTATTTTTTATATGTGTTTCTTCGGTGTTCTTACCTGGAAAGCCACTGCTGTTTTCTCATATACTTGCATTATGCTGCTCCTTGTTAGCTTTACTATTTGAGTAGCTAGGCAACACGGAACATTTATTGTTTCAAACCCAACAGTGTTGTTTGTGGCTATTAAATGCTCATCCAGTTGTTTTACAATGTTTTCTGATGCTTGACAGGTGAATGAAGACATAGAGATCAGTGTGAACTCGACAGACCCCCTCAAGTACTTCAACTACCAGGTGCTGGGCCGTGGAGATGTGGTGCTGGCCAACACCGTGACCGTTCCTGACCGAACCACCCACACCTTCAGGTTCCTTGCCACTTATGCCATGGCTCCCACTGCCCACATAGTAGTGTCCTATGTCAAGGATGATGGAGAGGTTGTAGCTGATGCCCTCGATGTAGAGCTGGATGGAATGCTTCAGAACTTTGTAAGTTCTCATTTTAATTGTTGTTGATGAATAACAGAGATACGAAAGGTTAATTTCTTGGTAACAATGTTTTTTTCTTTTATACAGGGTGTCTTTTATGTACCTTTGGAGAATGATAGGTCGTGTAGGGGACGGGTATAGAAATAATTTGAGATAGGGAACTTGGGGTCGGAGCGGCCTCCTTAACCCCTAAAATAAGGGTTGATGCAGGACCTCCACCCTGTCAGTTGAGCAACCGACCCAAGCCTCTATTACCATTCTGAATCCTTTAACTCTTGGCAAGATTCATTTCACCATGTGGTGCTGTCGTAATGGATAGTTGCGGTGCGAAAGGCCGGTAGTCCCGCGTTCGATTCCGGGCTTGGGCAAAATCTTCTTTTTAAATTTTATTTGTCGTATTGTAGTCACATGCTACAGTCTGGTGCTACGTCAGAGAAGAGAGTGCAAATACGACAAATAACATAACAAAATTAAAAAATTAAAAGATTTGCCCAAGCCCGGAATCGAACCCGGGACTACCGGCCTTTCGCACCGCAACTATCCATTACGCCAACGCCACATGGTGAAATAATCTTGCCATGAGTTAAAGGATTGAGAAAGGTAATAGAGGCTTGGGTCGGTTGCCCAACTTACAGGGTGGAGGGCCTGCATCAACCCTTATTTTAGGGGTTAAGGAGGCCGCTCCAACCCCAAGTTCCCTATCTCAAATTACTTCTATACCCGTCCCCTGCATGACCAATCATTCTCCAAAAGTACATAAAAGGCATCCTGTATACAGGGTTAAGCCACCCAAGATAAGCATACAAACTTTCTGATTTGAGGCATAGCTTCAGATGTAGCTTGATGTGCTATTCAAGCAGACATAGTTGCTTCATTGCTTGTTTAAATATGCCTTTTCTTCCAAAGTACTAGTCTGATTTCAAAGTAATTAAACCAATGAATTTGTATAATTATTGCTTGGTTTGCTGGTGGCAGAAAACAGCATAGTCCTATATCAGTTAATAATAACAGTATTTGGATGAAGAGACCTCAGAACAAACTCTACCAAAAGATCCACACGATAACGTACGTAATCAGAAAACGCCGAGCACAGTTTTATTATACACACATTTACAGGAAGGAAAACTTGAGAACGGCGAAGAAATTGCTCAACGTTATAACACAGAGTAAGTGTGGCATGGAGTGGCTGACAGAGGTTCAGAGGAACCTACAACAGGTCAACATAGAATATCTCGAGGACCGCACCGAGAGCCGGAATAAAATTAAAAATGTTAATTTTGAGCATAGACCATCACGGCAGCCTGGAAGGAATTGGACTGCTGAGCGGAAGAAGGAGCATTCTGACAGGATGAAGAGATTTTGGGAAGAGGAGCGGGAAAACGCCAGAAGATGAAATCATGTATTTAAGTTCAATTGCTCTCCTAAAGGGGAACAATCGATTATTTTATTTTATTTTATTAATGGTACGGCATTGCTATTTCAGTGATTAATTAATGTTGTGAGATAATAATAATAATAATAATAATAATAATAATAATAATAATAATAATAATAATATCGTATGGCCTCGGGTGCCGGGTGCAAGCTTTGTAATTTGCAACCAGAGGGTAGCTTGCATGTCGGATTTCGTTGTTCCTTGAATCACTTTGAAAGTCAAGGAGGTTAGATATCTAAGCTCCTTGAACACTATAGCGCTTTCTAGTAGAGAAATGAGGAACTTTGTGTTGGCGGAAACTCCCGAGATTAATCTTGCCATTATGAACACGGCCTACTGAATTCAAATGGGTTCTTTGACATGCCAACATCGTATGACATGCGTGTCGTATTTTTTCCGCCTTTCAAGAATCACTTACCACGGCCAGGAGCGAACCTGCAATCTTGGGGTTAGTAGACCGACACGCTATTCACTCACCCACCGTGGCAAGCTTTGTGAGATAATAATGTTCTGCATTGCTTTAGGAGCTCCTCATCACCACTCCTTAAATGAAAACAGAACATACATTTATTTCACTTGAAATATCAACCTTACAGAGATATGTTTTAAAGGTCATTTTCCCACACTTCTCAACCCCCACATGTACCTAATTTTTAAGGAATATAAAGTATTGAAGGTTTTATATTAACAATGAATTGCATATATGGACTTTTCATCTGATCCCTTTTTCATTTCATTTCATATTTATTTATCAGTGCCTTACACTATATTTACAGTACATTGAAGGGAGTCTCTGAAAAGAGCAAAGCCCAACTTCGCATTCGGGATGCGTCAGAGCCCTACACTACCTACCATGACACTTGGAAAGAAAAAAAAAAAGAATAATTATGCATATGCAAAGGTGCAAGGAAACCTTGAGAGTTATCTTTTCTTAGACTTGAAAATATGTCATGTTCAATTTCTCGGCAGATAACTTCTACATATGAGACACCATAAATGTTCCTTCCCCCCTTCATGTATTATTAATTAAACAGTCATTAAACAGTCATTGCACCTTATGTGGGTTAAGCTAATAAATACAGTACAGGTCTTGAGTTTTATTTCTATCTTATTTGGAAAGTATCTCAAAAACTACTTATGAGTAGGGTATGTAATTATACCATGAGAAGCTCATGCATGTTTCTGTGTTTGATTTAAGGATTTTCTTTTTAAAGGCTGAGTTATAATTGTAATGCATAGTTGTAGTTCTTGTATATAGGCTTTGTGCAATAATTGTAGCTGAACAATTAAAGTAAATATTAATACATTTTTAGTCCCAAATTATATTTTAGTTTGACAAGATACCATTACTTCCCTTTTTCAGGTGGATATCAGCCTAAATCCAAGTGAAACTTCTCCAGGCAGCACGGTGGACTTGAAAATAGAAGCCAAACCTAACTCGTACATTGGATTGTTGGGTATCGATCAGAGTGTGTTGCTGTTGAAGACTGGGCATGACATCACCCAAGTGAGTTAACTTCTATTTTAAGTTTGTAGAGAATTGCTGAATGTTTGGGATGAGAAAAGTTCAGAACTATTCGTACCAGTACTAGGGGGCTTGTCTACTACATGGTGACCAGACATTCCAGGATTGTCTCTTGTTTCACTTAACCCTTTCCCATTGGTTATGCCAGCTACTAAAATATTCATGAAAACCACATTTTTAAAGATAGATCTACTGCTAAATTTTAATGACTCTCATGATGTAGTTACCGGTTATTGTTGCCCTATATTTCATTGTAGTGTAGGTCATAACCTAATTAATTGAAGGGAGAATTTTGAGATGGAAAGAACCAGTAGAAGAGATGGAAACAGGCTATGTTAATTCTTCACAGAACTACTTGTTTATTTTTAGGTGATTTCAAAAGGAAACATGCCATTTCCTCCCCCCCCCCCCCCCCCCAGAGATTAACCTAAATATGATAAAGTTTATTCCAATTAGTCCAAAATGTTTTGAGCAATCTTTCACACTCATCAATTCTAATGCTGAATTTGTGTCCTGTAGGCCATTATTACTAGACTAAGCTATTCATCATCATCATCATCATTTATTGTACATATCAGGCCACTAAGGCCCTTGACAGAAAACAAAGAGACATAACAAACACATCAAATATACAATATTACAAAACACTATCCTAATCAATCACACAGGAGGCATTCGTCGTCGGCTGTAACTCGATTCCGAGTAAACATACTTCTTCCTGCATAGAGCTTTTCAGACCAGCTTGTGGATGTGCTTCTGATGACTAAAGAGGCCAATCCTGGCATAAAACATGCGCCCACATAAATTGCACTCAATGGTCGGGGGAGGGCGGGGTTGCAATTGACGAAGCTTTCTTGCTTGTCGCTTGGCCTCTTCATGTCTGCGACGTTCTTCCTCAAAGAAGTTGACAGCCGTCGATGTAGTGTTCCGCCACAGTAAACGGTCCGCAGCAGATGTTTCCCATGAGTGGATGTCTATACCAGTCGTCGTCATGATGTGTTTTAACTGGTCTTTAAAACGCTTCAAAGGGGCCCCATGAGGTCTAGTGCCGGAGCAAAGTTCACCATAAAGGAATTGACGTGGAAGCCTGGTATCACTCATACGGTGAACATGGCCTAACCATCTCAGTTGATGAGCGATGCTAGTTGTCTCAATGCTATCGAGATGCGCTCTCTCGAGAACTGCAGTGTTGGTCACATAGTCCTTCCACTTGATGTTCAAGATGTATGTCATCTTTTGTTGGTGGAAACGCTCAAGTTTCTTGATATCACGGCGATAGAGTGTCCAAGTTTCACAGCCATACAGTAGCGTTGAGATGACGACAGCTTTGTACACCATGAGTTTGGTATGCATCTTTAGGTCTTTATTCATGAAGACTCTGTGCATTAAACGGCCAAATGCTGAATGGGCAGCCCCAATTCTTTTGTCAACATCCTGTTCGCAAGTGCACCGTTTAGACAAGATGCTACCAAGATATGAAAAATGATCAACCTGCTCCAGGAGGCATTATCCCGATCACATTCTCAAGCATTTGTTACAAATGCTGTTCCATTTTTCTCTATCCATTGCATCATCCAGTACTGATGTTGGTTCCACCTGCTGCAACGTTCTCATCACCTTATCCTTCCATCTCGTCCTTGGACGGCCTCTTGGACGTTTGCCAATCAGCTGAGCATTGAACACTCTGTTAGGGATAGATTCCACAGCTCTTACGTTATGTCCCATCCACTGGAGTAGTCTTCCTCTGATGATCCTACCCACATCAGCTTCCCCAAAACGTTGGTATAAGTCCTCTTTTTCGCACCTTCCTTCTTCCGTATTGTAAATAGGTCCATATATCTTTCTGAGCACTTTCCTTTCAAATGCACAAATGCGCTCTTCCAGTGTTTGTGAGGTCGCCCATGACTCACATCCATATAACAGAACCGGTTTCACTAGTGTCATGTATAACTTAACCTTGCTGTTTTGTGAAAATAAGCATGGCTTAAATAAGTTATTGAGACCAAAAAAGGTACTATTGGCACTAATAGTCCTCTGTTGGATCTCTTTTTCAATCTCACTTTTACTAGATAAAATCGAGCCCAAGTATTTAAATTTCTCCACTCGTTCAAACGTATGTCCGTCATTACTAACAGTGGCATCAAAATCCTGTCGGCGTGAAATGATCATATATTTAGTTTTCTCATCATTGACAAGTAATCCCATTTTGCTTGCTTCTTTCATGAACTTTGTGGTATCGGATCTTATCTGATTTAATGATTCTCCCATAATTACCACATCATCAGCAAATGCCAAGATTCTGTTAGTACCAATCATATTCATTTCTCTGTCATAACCAATTACACGTCGTACCTTTTCCAATGCAATATTAAATACATTGGCAACAGAGGATCTCCTTGTCTCAATCCATTTCGAACCGTGAAAGGAGTTGATATTTTGTTTGCGAACTGTACTTGACAACTTGAATCTGCATAGCATGCTTCCACCAATTTGATATATTTCAGTTTGATACCCAAGCATTACTCTCCACAGTGCAGTCCGATTTATGCTGTTGGAAATCAATAAATATGAAATGTAGATCTTTATCAAATTCGTAGTACTTTTCCATTAGCTGTCGTATAGTAAAGATGCGATCAATGGTTGAGCGTCCTGCCATGAACCCACACTGGTATGATCCTATGATCTTTTGTAAAATAGGTTTCAAACGTCCAAGTAAAAGGGAGGTAAAGATTTTATAACCAATCTCCAGCAACGAGATTCCTCGATAGTTGTCGACTTTTGTGGCATCTCCTTTTTAAAAAAATTGAGCACATTATTGCACTCTTCCATTCAACTGGGATCTCCTCAGTTGACCAGATTTGAACAAGACGTTGTCTTAGTGACTCCAATAAAGTTTCTCCTCCATTTCTAACCAGTTCTGCATGAATACCACTACCTCCTGGAGCCGTATTGTTTTTAAGTGACTCTACAGCTGTTCGTATCTGTTCCATTGATGGTTCAAGTTCTACCTCTTCTTCTGGATTTGCCTCCAGGTCTTGTTCTGCATTACCCTTTACAGCTTCCACATTTAGCAAGTTTTCAAAATATTTTCCAAAATAATCTGCTTGTTCCATACGAAGTGCCACATTTCCTTCATCATCAGTTAGAATTAAGGTTTGTTGTTTGTAATTGCCTCGTGAAAAACCTGCCAACTTGAAAAAGAAGCGAGATGATTTCTGTGATTCTTCAACTGCTACCAACAACCTCTTCCCATACTCTCTTTTCTTTCTTCTTATGAGTCTGTCAGACAGTAGTCTCACTTCTAGGTACGTTTCTTGTGAGTTTTCTGATGGAGGATTTAACCATTCTAATCTCTTCTCCATTCTGTCCTGAACCGCCGCTTGACAATCCTTATCAAACCATGGTTTGTTTTTGGGTTTCGGTTGATTTCCCAATTCTTCCTTTGCACCCTGGACTATCACTTCCTTCTAATATACCTATTTTCCTTCAACACCTTCTGGAGGCTCTGTTGATGAAAGCAGACCTGTGATTCTGTCTTGATATCGCTGTCATATTTGTTCATTTGCAAGTTTGTCCTTGCCATGATGATCAATTTCTTCCCTTTTCCCATGCCATTTAGTTGAAAGTTTTAGATGGACTTTCATAACTACTAGGAGATGATGAGAATTCATATCAGCACCGCGGTACGTCCGTACATGTTCGACACATCCGCTATGACTCCCATACACCAATACATGATCTATCTGATTTTTTGTCGTATCATCCGGTGATATCCAAGTGACTTTATGTATCTTTTTCCGTGGAAAATAAGTACTACTAATGATCATTCTTCTAAGGTCAGAAAAATTAATTAACCTAACACTGTTGTCATTGCTCACTTCATGTAGGCTATTTGGACCACTCATAGGACGATATTCAAGTTCTTGTCCTATTTGGGCATTGAAATCTCCCAAGACTTAACAAATCGCGTGTCGTGGTAGCTTATCAATAGTGTCCTCTAAATCAGCATAAAAGCTATTTTTTACTTCATCATCAGCATCCTCTGATGGTGCATGACTGTTAACAATGCAGATTTTGTATGGTGATGCCTTCAGAATTAATGCACACAAGCGATCATTTATTGGTATCCATTTAATTACCACTGAGAACACCTTATTGTGTACAGCAAACCTCACTCCAGAAGTCCAATCTGTCCGTACCTCATTACTGTTAAACAATGTAAAGTTATCCCCATACTTCGTGATTCCTGGGGGAAGTCTTGTTTCTTGGATAGCTGTCACTAGGCGTTTGTAGTTACTTAGCACTGTGTCCGGTTGTTTCATTCCTCCTGTCATGATTGATCTAACATTCCAAGTTCCAATTCTCAAACCAAACATTCCCTTAATCAATCCATTGTCGTCAACCATTTGATCCGTCCGATATTTTCTTTTGCCTTTATCTTTGATCATGTAATTTAAGACTGGTAGGTTATCAGCCTTCCGAGCCCGAGCTCAGTGATGGGGCTGCCATCTAAGGTGCTGAGCCACCCAGTTTGTTATCAAAGTGACTATGCTATTGAATTTAAAAATGAACATCCTCTTTCTAGTACAATTTAGAAAAGCTGAACAAATTTGTATTTAAAATAAGTTAACCATACACATTTATGTCTCGTTTAGTGGTGATAAAATACAAAATATTTTACAGTCTTTTAGCAATTGGCACGTAACTACCTCAAATTGCTTGCCACGGTGGGTGAGTGGATAGTGTGCCGGTCTACTAACCCCAAGATTGCAGGTTCGCTCCTGGCCGTGGTAAGTGATTTTTGAAAGGCAGCAAAAATACGACATGCATGTCTTACGATGTTGGAATGTCAAAGAACACATTTGAATTCAGTAGGCCGTGTTCATAATGGCAAAATAAATCTCTGGAGTTTCCGCCAACACAAAGTTCCTCATTTCTCTACTAGAAAGCGCTATAGTGTCAAGGAGCTTAGATATCTAACCACCTTGACTTTCATAGAGTTCAGAGGAACGACGAAATTTGACATGCAAGCTGCCCTCTGGGTGCCAATTAACAAAGCTTGCACCCGACATCCGAGGCCATACAATATTATTATTAATATTTATAGTGGCAGAGTGCCCACATCATGATCCCAAGATTGAGGATTCAATTCCTGGTTGAGGAAGTTGGACTTTTGGAAGGTAGAAAAAAATTATGGCACATTGTTGGCTCATAAAAGATCCATTTTATCACCTTTGGTGATTAATTAAATCTCAAGTCACAGATTGCTCAATAAAGCTCTGGTTTCCTTGCCGGATGGCAGTGCAAAATGGAATGTTGAAATCGGAGATTAGAGCACCTAAATGGCTCCATAAGATCTTCTACACCATGGTAATAATAATAATATCGTATGGCCTCGGGTGCCTGGTGCAAGCTTTGTTAATTGACATCCAGAGGGTAGCTTGCATGTCGAATTTCATCGTTCCTTTGAACGCTATGAAAGTCAAGGAGGTTAAATATCTAAACTCCTTGACACTACAGCGCTTTCAAGTAGAGAATGGAGGAACTTTGTGTTGGCGGAAAATCCCGAGATTAATTTTGCCATTGAATACGGCCTACTGAATTCAAATGGGTTCTTTAACATGCCAACAACGTATGACATGAGTGTCGTGATTTTTGTCGCCTTTCAAAAATCACTTACCACGGTCAGGAGCGAACCTGCAATCTTGGGGTTGGTAGTCCGACACTATAACCACTCACCCACCATGGCAAGCTACACCATGGTAGACTATGACTACTAATTTCCATCTTGGTCCTTATTAAGAGTACCATTCTGCCATTGCAACCAACTGCTTCTCCCAACATTGTTATTCACACTACCTTCACATTTATTACCTCCAGCTTATGAACTCGTATCCACCCAGCTGAGAGCTACAGCTCAGTGGATCGAATACAGTGAGAATTCACTCTCCAATACATTGCTGTGTCACCGCCCTTACCTGCTTGTTGTTGTGTTGGTCCTCTTCCATGTCTCTATTCTTGTTTTCCTGTCTTAAAACATCTGACGATCATCAATCATGGATACCACAGGTTTAATACATTTTGTTTTCAGGACGATGTGCTGAACGAACTGCGTAGCTATGACTCTGGGCACGCTTCATCGTACTTACCGGACCTGCTGGGTCGTGACAGGTTCAAGAGATCTCTATTCTGGTGGCCGGGGTCTTCGACTGCTCATGAAGTGTTCGACGTAAGTATAATGGGGCCATCAACTCCGAGCTGTCTTGTGGGGCACTAGACTCTAGAATACGGGGAAGCAAATATCACCAGCATACTTGAATTTACATCTTGTAGGGAGTTTATAACAACATAATCAGAAACACCATCAAAGAATGGCTAGAACTTATGTCTGATCGACACTCTTATACCGTATGGTATGGAGGCTTGGACTTTGAAGGCTAGCACCATGAAAAATCTAGAGACATTCCAAATGTGGATACATCGAAGAATGCTAAAAATACCTGGACCGATAAAGTTACGAACAAAGATATCCTCAGAAGAGCAAACAGTGATCGTGAACTTTTGTCTGCAATTAAATGTCTCAAGCTGCCTATTTAGGTCATATACTTAGAAGCCAAAAATACCAGTTGTTCCAACTAATATTAGAAGGCAAAATAGATGGCCGACGAGGACGTGGCAGAAGACAAATGTCCAAGCTTCAGAACATCAAGGAGTGGTCAGGGATTTGATATGCAGGAGAATTGTTCCGGCTTGCGGAAGATAGAAACGCCTTTGCCATGGTGATCGCCAAGAAGAAGAAGAAGAAGAGGGAGTTCATACATAGCCAACTTCACATTTTCTCAATAGAAGAGTTACTCATGAAACCAATCATATCAAAACCATTTGAAGATTGCCATTGCTTATTTCTTATATAAGGTGCGTTCAAAAAGTAACGAGCAGGAGGCTGGAATGCGCAAACCGGCGACGACATCGGCTAATCGTGGCGTGTGCAACGAGGTGTGGTTCCGACCAGAGCATGGAAGGTCACAGCCCGTCGCTAGAGGGCACGCATGCACGTCACGTGACGATACAAAGCGAGCAGAAGCATGCATCAATCGTCCAACGCTGTCACTCGCATTGCAAACAGTGACAAGGAGGCGTCAACCAAAGAGCAAAGAGGTTTTGTTCGGTTTCTGACAGCGGAAGGAGTAGGGGGAACGGACATTCATCGCCGAATGTCACAAGTGTATGGCGAACACTGCATGTCCCTTGCAAGGGTCAAGGTGTGGCACAAGCGCTTCAGGTAAGGACGGGTGTCGTTAGCCGATGATGCCCGGTCTGGGGCACGCCCCCTGCATTACCGATGACAACGTCCAGCTGGTTGATGCACTCATTACCCAGGACCGCCGAGTGACAGTGAACGCCATAGCCGCCGTGGTCGCTCCACGACAATGCACGAACTCATATGGCCAACACAGTCGCGGCACTCCTGCAGAAATTCAAATGGGAGGTTCTCGGCCACCCTCCATACAGTCCTGACCTCTCTCCCTGTGATTACGCCATGTTTGGTCCCCTGAAAAGGGCTCTGCGGGGCCAATGATTCACCTCGGACGCCGACGTCCAGCTGTACGTGCGGAACTGGTTCACATCGCAGCCCAGGGAATTTTATGAGACAGCCATTCACCGCCTCGTGTCACAGTGGGACAAGTGCCTCAACAGCTAGGGCCAGTACTTCTAACATACAGGTACTGGTTTCTGTAATTATGCCTCCGACTTGTTACTTTTTGAACGCACCTTATATTTGTGCCGTTTAAAATGAACTGCATGATACAGCCTTTATACACATTTTTTTTTTTTTCTGATTCATTTTTACCAAGCAACAGAGTTTCCAATTTGGCTTCACTTAAAAGCTTGTACCTAGTATATCAAGAGAAAAGAAGTAAATGTATCCTTTGTTCTATTGTGTGAAGCTTCCGCGAGTGTTTCAAGATGCCACAGGCAGTGCTCCTTCCCCATATTCTTGTCATTCCCTTGGGGTGTATTAATGTGTGCTTCTTATTTTCAGAAATCTGGTGCTGTGGTCCTAACAAATGGTTTGGTGTTTGAGCACAACCCACTCAGTAAGTTCAACTCTGACTGTAGACTACTCCCACAGCCAACCCTGATGTGTCACTTTGTTCCTTCCTATAGAACCTTGCCAATTACTCATCTCACTCATTCTGGCTTGATAGCCAGAGGGTCTTATCTGATTAGAACATTTTCAGGAGAGTATTTTTTAAAGTTTATGACTTTCTCCAGCCTTATCAAATATTACATGAGGAAGTTGAACCCAAATGCACAAGAGAATGTAACAACTTTATTATAAAATGTTTTAACACATAACTTAATAAAAATGTAGGGTATATTTTTGAACGAATCAGGTCCGGCCACGTTGTGTATACAAATCAACCGCTAGAACTCGCCATCTATATATACCTCTATACAGTACCTGTATAAAAGTTGTTGCTAAAAGCATTCATTGCCTAAATTCGGTGCTAGTTTTGAATAACAATGGGAAGTTCCTCCATCTATTTTTATTTCCTTGGCATTCGACTGCCTATCAGTAATGTTTCATTATTGCATTACTTTTTGTCCATTGGAAATGGCATACTGCTGTGTAAGTTCATAAATGGACTTATCTTAATGTCAAAGACTGAAAGAAGGAAATAGCCACATTGCTGTGAAATGAGGAAACTGGTCGAATTTACTCCACAGACATGATTGTCGAGGCTATAGAGGAAGGATCAAAGGTACGCATTGTCTTGGCTATACTGCTATGTACCCATTTTCATCTGACTTCAGGAGGGGGTATTGTTTTTCATCTATAGAATGGCTGTCCATAAACAATGACTCTGCAATGGAAAGTCAATATAAATACTTCATTCTCTCAGAGACTGTTAGATATAGAGATTTAGAAAAACAACTACATATAAGTTATTTTATTACTGAAAAGAAAAAACTACCAAAGAATTTATCTGCAAAAATTCACACTATCAAAGTGCTATTCTGTACATTTGGAGTAGTTTGTGAGAAAACAGGGCTTTTGTGTAGACAAATCTTTGAGTAAATTGTGTGTGGCTGAGTGAGTGGGTCAACTCACTTTCTTTTAAAACCACATTTCTGTAACCAATAAAAGCTGTTAAACAGTATAGCCATATGGAACAGAACATGCTCTGCAAAACTATTCAAAAAACAGCTTATGTAGATAGACTACACCTATTGTGATACTTTTCTATAGGTAGCTTTCTATCAGCATTCTGTTTGGTTTTCTTGTCCCTGTATCAGCTGTGGCAGATGAAAATGGGTACTTCATTGTAATTTGTTTGTTAGGCGAGTGAACATGACAGACACACAGTGGAGAGTGGTCTCTTCTTGAGCTCTACAGTGTGTGTCTGTCATTTCCTCGCATTCTGTCTTTTTAAGTAGGCCTGTTATTCTTTGTATAATAATACAGTATGCTATTTAATTTAAAAATTATATTTCCTGCATGTTAATGTCTATGTTATGAATGTGCTTAGAAGCTACTAATACCGTAAATCTCATCCTCAGTAGAAAAGTGCCATCACTGCAAAATGCCATCTTTACAGGAGAGCATATAGAAGGTTTAGAAACTACTTACCTGCGGCTTCGGTGGCGTAGTCGGTAGCATGCTGAGCTTCTATGCCCAAGATAGCGGGTTCAATCCCAGCTGAAGCCGTCGGATTTTTTAAGAGCGTTAAAAATCCGTCATTATGCCTTCCTTCGGAGGGTAAGTAAAGCCGGTGGTCCCATGTCATAGATTTATGGCATGTTAAAGAACCTTCCACTAATTGCACCTGTGTGAAGCTAAATTGGATAGGTTAAGAATGTAAACAACGCTCTTAGGTTTCTACGTTCGTTGCCAAGAGCCGACTGCGGTGGTGTGTAGTAGCTAAGTTCTGAACTTGGCCTAGTAGTCGTTGACGCTGGCGCTTGGCGGTAAAAGTAGGAACTATTTGAAAAATTCTAAGTTGCAGTACTTAAATTAAAAAACAGATAACACACACTAATACAGCCATCACAATTAACACCGGTTATCAGACAGATTCTACACACACCCAAAGTACACGGGGCTACATGACCGTGCTGTCACAGCCCCTAAACTTAAGAACCAACCAAACTACTTACCGGTATCAAATTACATATTGTCCTTAGAAAGCCAGAACATTGTAAACAACAATTTGATGAAATTATAAATTCTGGTAAAAATTAGCAATGGATGTCCCTAGATCCTATCCATAGCAAAATATAGCTGTAAAAAAGTTTGCCATTTATATTTTACCTGCAAGTGTAAATGACTCTTTTTGATGTAACAATAAAAGTCTGTCACCAATCTTACTGCTTACAAGTCTTAAGATCTCTAG
This sequence comes from Meconema thalassinum, assembly GCA_946902985.2. NCBI lineage: Eukaryota > Metazoa > Arthropoda > Insecta > Orthoptera > Tettigoniidae > Meconema > Meconema thalassinum. The sequence goes on from OX336393.1 coordinate 88,730,145, forward strand.
GAACAATACAATATGTATTTTTACAATTTTCTCCCCCCCTCCCTATGTAAGAATATGGTAAAGCTGCTAATCAGAAGTAGGCGAACAGTGCACTCCTGATATTTTGTGGGCAGTTAATTTGCTTTGCTGTTAATTTAATGGGTCTACCAGAGTGCGTTCTAGTTGGGGGGCAGAACGTAGAGGTCATCTGCCCCTCAGAGTACATTTTAACACTTACCCTGCTGATGCCTTAAATGTTGCTACTCACTCGTGTGCTGGCTGATTTCCAGAATTTATGACTATGTTCAGAATGGCACAAACTGAATGTGGTTTGAGTTACAAATAAATTGAAAAGTCCATTCGATTTCCGAATCCTTAAACTACACTACACTACAAATTTAATAAAAATCCGACACGATTGAAAAAAACTATATTGTAAAAAAAAAAATGACATAAATAACTGATGCGCGCGCTCTCTTCTTTGAACGAGCGGGTGCGCCGGCAGTAGAAGGGAGAACTGTCTCTTCGGTTGCGTCAGATTCAGAATCTGTAATGCGAATTATAACCCCAAATATTCTAGTCATAGAATAAACTCAACGTTTTTGCGAGAGAAAAATCTGTCCACAAAGAATAAAAACAAAGGAAAGGAAAGCAGATTTGACCTACTTGAACTTGCATCGCTTGCCTTCGAACAGATCGATATTCTTCCGCTTAACAGTGACGTGGTGCTATCTAGTGATAGTATGTGCAACTTCATGCTTACTGGCACCCACACGCGAGTGCTAGAGCTGTAATATTACGTTAGTCTCCAACACAAAGCGCGAGAAATCGATCAACGTAATATTACGCTCGCCGTAGTTTTAAAAAGTTACCTTCAAACGTAATAGTACGGCGCCCACGCTCTAAGTGTTAAGTTGTAATTTCAACAGTTGAACATTCATCAGAAAGAAAAAAATATGAATTTTCCTAAACATCCGAGCCTAGTAATGACCAAGCAAACCAAAGTTAACTACATTTTTCCCCCCATTTATCATGTCAATATGGACCCTCACCAAAACATGATTACATTAATTTCATGTTAATTTTGAGTCATGGCACTTTTCTACTGGGGGTAAGAAATGAATTTCTAGGATTTTGTGTACAGTACTTTACTTAAATAACAAGTAATAGTAACATAATTGGATGAATGGTATGCTGGTTGATGGTGGAGACCATATATTTAGCTGAATGAAAAGTCTTTACAGCTTTTCACAGTTGGTAAACATGTGATGAACCACAGCTCCATAATACTTTAATAAAATTAAAGATTTATAAAATTGTTAACATGTACATGCATGGATAAATTCAACTTTGTTGATCATCAGAATAGCTGGAGCTGTGGTTCATCCATCAAGGAAACAGGATCCAACTTGATGGAGGGCAAATGTCACAGATCCCATAATTTTTAGTAGAGTTTATTCCTACCATTTTGTCAATAACCAATATTTCATACTCCAGATCTTGTAAGAAAGTTGCAGTCATAATGCTTTTAGCAGGGTGTCTACAATCGGCTAGATATAGGTAAAGTAACTAAAAAGCAATTTATTTCACTACTGGGTACCTACAGTAAAGATGAAGTTACTAATTTAACTAACAACAAACTTAAAGTTCATAATTTTGAGCAACAAATGTTCACATTTGGTTTTCATTATCTTTAAATTATCGTATTATCCAAATGCATTTTCAAAGTGAAGGTATGGAAGTTGATTCAATAAACTCATGCCTTAGATAAGAATAACTTTATTTTGAAAGATCTAAAAAAGAAATTCTTGAGGTCTCTGTGCACTTAAAAACATAATTTGTTCTGTATCATTATTGGTCAAGAAGGAGATAAAGTGTATAAATGTCACACGACTTTCAAATTCTGTTAATGTACAGTGAAATTCTCATTTTGTTGTACAGTTTTCATGTTTCCAAGAGCACAAACAGTACTTTGTCTAACCTCCATTAATATTTCACTTTAATTAAGTAGTTCCCGAGCAAATACTAAATCGTAGTTATTGTACTATTTCCTGTCTGCTATGCTTGTTGTGTTTGTGGTTCCTTTTATGGTCACTAATTATTACTTAGTATTCTCAGTAGACACCCTGTTTTGACTCGAGCCTGATGTAACACAGGCCAAGGATAGCTTAATGGGTGGGAAGCCATTGTTCTCCCTCAAGGTACATTTCCTGCCAGATAATAGTTCAGGGCTTTATTTATGTCAGGACTGTCATCCCATACCACGGCGATCATGCTCAGTGTACATTCTTTCACAATGATGGATAAAGTTTTGATTTTAGAGCTGCGCATTTTCGTATGTAAAAGTTATTTTAAATACGAATCTGCTCGACGTTTTCGTATAGAAAGCAGTCTCCAGTTTCCTGGTCATTATCATGTTGGAAGCCATTTTTCAGTGTTGCCTTAGTAAATGAAATGTAAATGCTTTTCAGTCGGTCAAAACGATTGTTCCCAATAGTAATGGGTGTTATTCCGTGACCCTGAAAAAGATTACATGAGATTAATAAATTCACTTGGATTACTAGTTTCGATCATCAAGCTATCATCATCAGATCCCTTACAATCAGGCTATTACATGTGTCTACAAATATGTGGGTAAAGATATTTACAATATACAGGGTCTTTATATTTGCTTGGCAAGGACATTCTCGCTCACACGCTCCGCCAGTGACGGCTCAGTTGCCGGCTGCCGGGTGCTCATTTATACGGCAGAATGCCGTGCTTAAAATCAGTCTCATGCATTTTTACTCGCCATGTTTACAGTAGATGCTGAAAATGTTCCACATCTGCAGCCAAACATAATCGGCATCTCCTTATGAAGTTTCTGGTTACTCCGGTTAATTTAGCTTCAGTAAGGAAATATCGACATTTACATCTATTTTTATTGTTTACTGAACCTGTACCTGTTGTTTTATTGTCCGATTTATAGGAATGGGTCTCACTGGAAATTTCACTCGAACCTTTGTCGTGTTCTAGCGCACGATTTCCTGCACTTTATGTACGTATTGTGCAGATATACACGTTCAAGTAACAAATATTTTACCATCAGGCATTACAGCACTATACACAATCACAATAAAACAACTGGCTAAGAGATTCAAACGTACAGGTTCAGTAAACAATAAAAATAGACGTAAACGTCGTTATTTCCTTACTGAAGCTAAATTAACCGGAGTAAACAGAAACTTCATAATGAGATGCTGATTATCTTTGGCAGCGGATGGGAAACATTTCCAGCATCTACTGTAAACATGGCGAGTAAAAATGCATGATACTGATTTTAAGCATGGCATTCTGCCGTATATATGAACGCCCGGCAGCCGGCAACTGAGCCGTCGCTGGCGGAGCGCGTGAGCGAGAATGTCCTTGCCAAGCAAATATAAAGACCCTGTATATATAAATATATTATTATTATTATTTCCGATTATTCCCCTTCAGGAGAGCATGAGAACTTGAGCCAATCACAGCTTCACTTCCTTTTCCTCTCTTCTTTTCTTCCCAAAACCTCTTCATTAGGTCACTGTGCTTTATCTTCCTTTCCTCTGTCCATTTTTTTCCCTGATGTGTCCTTCCTTGAAACTTGTACAATTTTCGTGTTTCTGATTTTATTTCTAAATTGTTCTCTGTCCTTAATGTCGTCTTCAGAGATTTTAAGTAATTCCATGTCTTCATGTACTTCTTTTATCCAACTGGTCTTTAATTTACTTGCATTCACGATATTGAAAATTTTCTTAGTGAGTCTGTTCTCATCCATCTTATATGTGTCCATAGAACTGCAGACGTCTCTTCCTAAATTTATCTATAATGGTGTCTGTATTTTCATAAAGTTCCTTTGTTGGTCTCCTGACCCAAATTCCATTACGGAAAACAGCGCCATGGATTTTCCTAAGAATTTTGCATTCCTGTTTCTCAATATCGTGAATTCTTGTCATTCCTCTAATGACTGTGGTTTCTGCCGCATACAAGGCTTCAGGCAAAACAACTGCGTTGTAATGGCGCAGTTTTGCATTACGAGATACTGCTCTTTTGTTATAATGATTCCATGTCAGCTTGTATGCCTTCTGCAATTTTACTATTCTATCTGCATTTAAAATTGTGTTCAATCCTGTGGGTTAGATGGCTTCTCCTAAATATTTGAAGTGAGTGACTTGCGAGATTTTTCCATATTGCGTTCGCAAGGTGATGTTTCCTGTTGATTTTGTATCCATATACTGTACTGTGTTTTTTCATAGGAAATATCAAGTCCCGTTTTACTGGAGATTTCATGTAGTTTGTCTAGCGCTAATATGGCTTCATCCTTGTTGTTTGTTAAGATGGCCAGATCATCTGCAAAGGCCAAGCATTCCACAGTGACTCTTTTCCCTTTCTCCTTTCCAATTTGGATACCTTTCACATGCTTTTCCCATTCTGTGATGATTTTGTCCAGTACGATGTTGAACAAGAGTGGTGATAAACCATCCCCTTGTCGGACTCCAATATGAATTGCAAAAGAGTTAGAGATTTCTCCCATGAATTTCACTTTTGAGGTAGTTCCCAATAATGTTTCCTGGATGATGGCCCTGGTCTTCCTGTCAACTCCTAATTCTTCTAGTCTGTTAAACAAGGTTTGTCTGTCAACCGAATCGTAAGCCTTTTTGAAATCCACAAATGTGACTGTGGTGTTCCTGCATCGTCGGATGTGCAGTAAGGTCTTGAGGTTCCAGATCTGCTCAATACAGGACCTTCCCTTCCTGAAACCTGCCTGATATTCTCCAATATTGTGGTCCACCTGTGGCTCGAGTCGATTCAGCAAAGCTTTAGAGAGAATTTTATAAGCGACTGGAAGAAGCGAAATTCCTCTATAATTATTCGGATCAGTTTTGCTTCCCTTCTTATGGAGTGGGTGTATCAAAGCACTCTTCCATTCTTTTGGGATTTTCTCTGTTTTCCAGACATCTGATATTATTCTGTGAATTTTTGGTGTTATGTGTTCATGATCCAATTTCCAAACTTCTGCAATAAGTCCGTCTTCACCAGGGGCTCTATTGTTTTTTAATGACTTGATTATGTCCACTATTTCTTCATGTGATGGTGGAAGTGAATCAAGGTTGGGCACTGGTTTTGCAAATTGAAGTTGTTCAGAAGGTGCTTCGCAATTAAGGAGTGTACTGAAATATTTAGCTAGAATTTCACAATTATTGCTCGTATTTGTTTCCAGAGATCCATCAGGTCGTTGGAAGCATAAACTAGGAGGTTGAAAGCCTGCTATATTTTCTCTAAAGGTCTTGTAAAAATTTCTGGTGTTGTTCTTAGTGAAGTCCTGTTCTATTTCATTTAGCCTATTATTATCATAATTGCGCTTTTATCGGCGAATAATTTTAGAAGTGTTTTTCCGAACCTGCACAAATTCTTGCCATTTTTCTGTTGTTTTATGACTATTGAAATTATTCCATGCTTTAAACCTATATTCAATAGCATGATCGCATGTGATGTTCCACCACCTATGTTTTCTCTTTCTCGGAGGTTGACCGAATTTTATTGTTGTTTAATTTTCTCTGCAAGTTCAGACCAGCTCATGGTATCCATTTGACGAATTTCTTCAATGATGTTCATCTTGTTGAATTCAAGGTATTCTGGATCAGTTCGGAAAAGCTGGGTTCCCCTTGTCCTTTGTCTGTTGGGTTGAAATTTTACCTTGATTTGTAGTAAATGATGATCTGAGTCAAAGAATCCTCTCCTGGTTTTCACATTAAGGACTTCTTTAGCGTTCCTTCTAGAGATAGCAACGTGGTTAATCTGGAATTCTCCAAGTGTTTCATTGGGGGATATCCATGTTGTTAATTTACGCATAGGCTTCTGGAATTGTGTTGACATAATTTGGTGATTGAAATTTTGACAGAAGCTTATAAGGTGTTCACCATTTTTATTGGTTCTGCTATGAGCAGTGTATGGTCCTGTAATTCTCCTATATTTCTTTTCCTAACTGCCCATTAAAATCCCCCAGTAGAATCTTGACATGATGTTTGGGAATTTTGTTCTTGATTTCCTCCAGAAGTTCCCAGAAGTCTTCTATTATCTGAGGGTCTTTCCTGTTGTAGTCATTCGTTGGTGCTTGCACGTTAATCAGTGTGTATACCTTGTTTCCCGATTTTATTGAGAGTGTTGAGAGTCTTTCTGATGGTGAAGTAAAATCAATTACTGAATCTGTGACGGACTTGCTAACCGCAAAACCTGTGACAAATTGTCTTGGCCCTGTGTTGATCTGCACTGCTGGTTTTCCTTTATAGAGTCTGTAATTCTCAGAATCAAAGTGATTTTCATCTGTAAATCGTGTTTCCTGCAATGCCAAAATTTTGATGCTGAATTTATCAAGCGTATTTGTTAGATGTTTGAGTTTCCCAGGTTTAAACAAAGTGTTCACATTAAGTGTACCCATGAAACACTTTCGTTTAGGTCGAAGAGGTATTGAGAAGCTAAAATATATAATATTTTAGTTACAGAAGAGGCAGATGACCTTGTAGTTCTGCCCCTTAAAACAACAATAACTAACTAACTTAGATACAGAAGTTTATTGTAAACTCGTGTAACTTGTTAATTTTATATGATTTTTGTTATGATATTGTTAGTGGCTATTGACCTTCATGTTTACTTGTTTAGTGTGATACTTATAATCTGTAGTGGTGAATAAATGGTCAGCTTGCTGTTTTTAACATGAAAACAAATTAAAGGACTTAGCTGGTTATTTGGATGACGTGGCATCCATCCTCGTATAGCTTCATAGTACGGGCAGAAATAGTGACAGTAAAATCACATAACCACCAAGTGGAAAATCCCTGCATGACAGTCCCGACATATAAATAAAGCCCTATAGTACAATGAATCCTTTTTACTGTGGCATCTGTTACAATGGATATATTTGTGAAGCTGGTCAATCCCTCATATGGTGGACACTAGTCTGTAATATGAGATAAGCATCGTTACAGTACCTTAGCGCAGGGGTGCCCAACCTTTTTTAACTAAGGGCCACATTGTAAATAGTTGGGGGACCTTGCGGGCCAATAACACTCCGGGGGGTTTGGGGGGTATGGATTTCTTTAAATATAAGTGCAATGTGGTGAGTTTTGTGGTTGTCTGAGCTTATTTTCCTTAGTATTGTTGCCGTTTTCTATATTTATTTACAGTGGATAAAAAAAAAACACATTTCTTTTTTTTTTATTGAATCCCTTTAAAATAGAAGTACGATGATATTCAATACACATACAGCATGAATGACAAAGAGTGAGTATTTATGTTCATTTGACACAATTATTAATCAAATTATGAAATAAAGTTCATGGTAATTTAGTGTAGTGCGACGACTGGAAAAGCTTTGTACCGGTACTTACACTTTCTCTCCACTTAGGATTGAACTTAGTTGTACAATCATTAATAAGGATTTTAAGGGTTCATCAGCGAGTCAATGACCTTGGGTAGAGGTGCGCGCGCGCGCACTGCTTTGTCGAGTTGGCTTTAGTTGTTTCAATGTTTTGGCGACATGGCGCGGACGCGGAGCGGCGGGCCGGAAAAAAACAGTTGGGCAGTCCTGCCATAGAGTACACTGGAGTAGGCTGTATAAAAGTGGTGGTGGTGGCTTGGAGTAAATAAATCACATCTGTTATGCATTTTACTGCAATAATGTGTCACAATAATTATGTGCCTAATAAATCAGGTTACTCATTGTATCACTGATAATACAATGGCAAGTTAGGGTTTAACAAGTTGGTAATAAACAATAACATTATCATGATTGGTAATGTAAGGTGTTCTTCCATATTGACTTATAGATTCCTCTTAAAAATAATGTTTCATGAATTGGCGTATTTTTAAGAGGAATAAAAACTTGATACCAGACATTACTTCATATTACAGTCCACTGTATGAGGGGTTGACCAGATGCAGGTTATAGCTGTTGGATTTCCCTTTCCATCAGTTGGGTCCGTTATATGATTGCTGCAAGAGTAATGCCTCCTATAGACTTGTCCACACTTCAAAAGACTCGTGCACAAATATGTTTTAAAATTATGGTACCAGTACCTTCTTCTTATTTTTTTTTCTGTAGGGCATATTATGTGAGAACAAATCTGTCTGAATTTGAAATCGCAACCTCCACAGACACTTAGTTATTGTGTTATGACTTCAACATTATTTCAAATGGGAACTGAATATCGATGTAAACAAAATAGAGTTTTAAAACTCAGCAATTTTTCTAGGTTTGTGCCGTGTCTTGTGTGGGGTTTTGCCTAGGAACACCAAGCTGGCTCATCAGCGGGTTCTTGGTGTCCGTGCCCGGACCCCCACAGGAGTAGCGAACAGCTTCATAGGGAGGTGAAAGGCTGCGTGAGCTTTTAGCTCTCGCAGTAAGGAAGCACAGGTGTGCTTCTTAAGAAGGGAGGTAGCACGCAGTTCGCTACTCCTGTGGGGTCCGGATGGGGACACCAAGAGCCCGCTGATGAGCCAGCTTGGTATCCTAGGCGAAACTCCACACAAGATACGACATAAACCTAGAAATATTGCTGAGTTTTAATTCACTGGCTGTGAAAGCCAATGTACCAAAATAGGGTTTTGTTTCTACATTGATCAGAAACATGAAGATTTTGATATTTTGCATAGACCATGTCCAGAAGACGTAGCAAATGGCATTTTTTTTTTTTTTTGCCCGTGATAATAATAGTTTATTGCAGCCAAACGGCCATTATTGAAAATACAAATGCCATTTAAATGTGAAAATGGCATCATTACTCCTCACTTGTGTAAAACTACATTGGTGATAGTGAGCGGTTTTCACAATCCATCACATGGTATCTCCCACATTATCCATCACATAGGAGACACTTGCATGTGTCATGAAAACGAGCATTGTTATATACTTTGAGGTGGAAGCCATGTACTGTCAAGGTGTAGTTGGTTCCCTTCCAATCCTCCCTGGTTATGGGGTCCGTGGTGTAAAAGTCATCCCATATCAATGCTAGAAGAAGCTGTTTGTTTTATTTAACATTTATACAAGACTCTTAAAAGCTAGACCCACATGGGTTATCTAGTTAGTTTTATCAAACACCATAATTATCTCCGCAATGATGCTGCGATTTCAGGTTTGGACAGATATTCTCCCACCAGACATACGATGACACCAAATATTCCCAATACCATGATAATTAATTACAATAACTTTGAAACACTTTTTGTATGAAATCAAATGCAGGATTATTTTCAGTCACAATCCATGGTGTAAGTTGTGGGTGATATTCTATTGGAGGCATTGCGAACTAATTGTTTGCTGTGTTCTAGTCTACTACAGGTCTAACTTTGGTGGAGACGAACTCGACTCTGTGCTCTATGACTCTGTGCCGTCTTTTAACAACATGGAGCTTGGTGGCTCGCCCGACTCAGGTCTCCGAGTGCGTCGCCACTTCCCTGAGACCTGGATCTGGGACATGCTTGAAGCAGGGTACGCCTCATTAACATTCCTTAACGAGCTCCGTCGTTCTGAGAGTACATGACTCTACCTGTGTCTTGAATGTCTATTTTCATCGCTAGACTAAAATTGCAGGCTTGTAAGTTTCAATCAGTTTGTGAAGGAAGCATGTGAGTTTTGTAATGCCTGTTTTTAGGAACCCACTAGCTTAATCAAGCAGTCTAATGCAGACATGTCAATGTCACTGGTGATATCTCTCAGCCCCAATTTGCCCTGGGACCATCTTATTCTAGCAATGAGCTAAGTATTAGATGTGGAGTTAATATCCAAACAGTATGTGTTGGAGATACGTTATGAACACAAATCGCTTATCACAGTAGGAAATGGTCACCAATGGCATGCACACAAGCCCTAAGTCTCTGTGTCCAGTCATCATTTCAAAAACATAGCATATCTTCAGGAAAATCCACTACTACATTGACAAGAAAGTGCTTCAGACTGTCGATACTGGATGTGTTTTCTCGCAAGCCAGTCCTTTGTCATGAGCCTATGTTGTGTTGTCTGAGCCTTGTGAGCTAGTGCTGCTAGCTCCAGTGCTGGTACGAAAGAGGATGGTGTTAATATCCTTGATCAGAGGTTCCCCAGTAAGCTACACTTCTGCAGAAAAGAGGGGGGTAAGAACATCATCCAGAGCATACCAGGAGTCAGTCCTGAAACAAACCAACATTTCTCTCAGCATATTTTGTCTATTCACTAAGAACTTTGTTACAGTATTTGTGGTAAGACTATGAAGGTGTGACTTTTGGGTTGTCCTAAAACATGGCTACCATGAACATATGCACTGTGAGTGTCTGTTTGAATTTCACTTTGGAGTTGGCATGAGTTATTACTCCTTCCAAGTACTACTTGAATTCAGGAGTCACATGGGACAGCTATGTCTCTGTTATGATGCTGATGTGGTCAAACCAAATACTCATAAGCGACCGTATCTCAACGTTAGCAGTGTCTTGAATATTACAGTACACATATTGGCAACGAGGATAAACATGCTCTATAGTGGGTCAACACATAAAAACAGAGACTGTAGATTCATATTAGGGACAGTCAAATTCTTAAGTAGCATTATGACATATTCTTGGATAAAGGACAGTTAAAATCTTGAGTAAAGATAGAAAATTCTTGACTGAATAAGATGCTAATACTTTCATAAATACTTTCTTCATCTATAATTTTGTATTAAAATTTTGGAAAATAACAATTTTGCTATCTGAACCTAACATTTGTAGGAATAGCACAACAAGAGTTGGTTGATGATATGTTCATTCTGCAATCTTTCAATACATTCTGCAATTTTGCAGAAAGCACTGGTTCCTGGTCTACATTTCTATCAGGCTATATTCCTCAAAGCAAATAAAAGACAGAGAAAGGCTGCTGTATGCTTTGGAAGAAGATCTGAAAACTTATGTGTTGGTCTTGAAATACTCCAATGTCCTCCATTGAACTGTGAAATTTGTGGCTGTTCCCATTTACACAGTAAAATTCATAATTTGGGACAAACTGATGAAAATTCATGAGCCATTTGTGAGTAAAAGTGAAGTAAAAACACATATGTCCTAAGAAGAATTTCCATTTCATTCATCCCTTTTAAATTATTTTTGTGAATTTTTGACTGATAATAGATTGAAGGCTGTTGGCAGGTGAATGAGAATGAGGATACCATCAGACTCAAACATGTGCCATGTAATGATTTGAGTGGAGTCTCTCAGGATGGCTTGTATAAACTATGATGCAAAATGTTGATAAAAAGTGTTCTAATTGTGTTATGTAACTAACTGGTGAAGGGTCATGTAGCTAGCTGGTGATGGACTGACCTGTGGCCAATCTCTTAATAGTACTACTGTTATAATTATACAAGCTCACCAGTTGCCAACCTGCACTGTAACATGGCGAGAAATGCGTAATCCAAGTCTAGATGGCAATGATGTTTACCCAGCATCTGCAGTGAGAATGCCACACATCCTAAATAATTATAAAAATATTCATCTACAGACCAACAGCTCTATTTTGAAACCTAGGGGCAGATGACCTCGTAGTTCCGCCCCTTAAAACAACAATAACTGACTAATTTGAAACCATTTGAGCCCGAAAGATTTAGCCATTTTTTCAGACGAAATGTTACAAGAAATACTGTTCTGTATAATAAAGGATACAGTTAAAGCCCTGCGTGGATATAGTTTGCATGGCTGTGCAGATAGCGGATAAGCTGCAGATAATGTTTGGAGTAAATTTGCGGATAGCTTTTAGAATCTCTGCTTCATTCAACTCCATAATGGAAATCGTTAGGTCCGTATTGACAAACAACTAATATACCAATTCTTTTAGGAAGACTCCGTCAATCAATACTTATATATTTATATATATAAGTATTGATTGACAGAGTCTTCCTTAATAAATTGGTATATTAGCTTTTAGAATACAATCCAAACTTGTTGAATTTCATTACTAGGACCCGGATGTTTACGAGATGACATATCATATTTTCCCCGTTATGTTTGTGTTTCATGACAAATTTAAGATGATTATGTAAGCTAATCTGATTCAAATGATGTAATTAAGCATAATTAAGACTCCGAAATGAAAAGGGTTGCGATTTTGGCTGTAAAACATTCATTTTAAACATAGCACTTGACATACAAAGCCTAAAGGAATGACTTTGTCCTCAAATGTGTAAATGTGTTGCTTTAATGCGTTATACTTTATCTAATTAAAAATATTTTAGTAATGCCAGAAGATTCGGATAACAAATGTGCGGATGCGGGGCGGATAACATTTTGTTTATCCATGCAGGCCTCTAGATACAGTATGTTTTATTCCTGAAAGGAATTTGAATGAGCAGGATCTGAAAACACAGTTCCATAGCAAACAACTAGATCAGTTTTCAATTAAATTTTCAAAGTGTCCTCCTGTAATTGGCTCGGTTACTACAAGCTTCTGTGTAAACATAGAGCCCGAAAATATTTGGGGCATCTGGGAACCTACAATATGAGGACTGCAACAAGAGAGAGAGGTTACCGGTACTTCCTCTCAAGTTCCCTGAATTATTTAATTCTTACAACAGATTATGCTCCATGCTTGTGCCCAAGTTGCCCAAGGCAATCAAAATTGGTGCTATAGTGGAAATGTCTTGAACACGGCTTCCTAAGAATACAGGCTTGAATGCTGAATACAGTGAAGTCAAGGCCCTCAGTGCTCATATACAGGCTGTTGCAATTTTCTGAAGCGAGCAATACACCACCTAGATGGTTATCAAAGTTGCAAGAGAATAAAGTTACAGCTACAACCATACCTAAAATTGTAAGATAGATTTGGAAATGGGGACATAGTCACTGTGGCAAAATTATAATAAAACAATTTAAAATACACAATGATAATTGCATTTTCTTTAAAAGCACTAGTCAGTTTTTCAAAATATTTATACCACTGGATTTGTCTGACAGAAATCAGTTTACTTCAATTAAAAAAGTTGGTATCCCTGACTCAGATATTAATATTGTAGGATAATACAGAATGTTTTATGCACCCCTTATTACCATTCATAAGAATAAAAAGAGAATACTGTATACCGGTAAATATCTTTAACGGTTCGGAAGATAAGTGTTCTGTACGTTCTTATTGCCCCGTCCTTTGTATGGCAACATGAGATGACCAAACCACAGCATGGAACATCTAGTGACTTAAGCTTTGCCTTAGAAGCTGAGGATAATACTGCCATCATCCCCATGCAGTAAATTGTATGTGGGTGTTGTGACCCAGGAGAATATGAAAGTTAAGGGTAATTGATGATGAGATAATACCGTAGGTCAGCACCATGTCTTCACCAGAGTTAATAAGCAATAAACTTAATTTTGAAAGTTAGATATAGGCTACAGTATGAAAATTTGAAAAGCTGTCCACCTTATCCATACAATTTATTTATTTATTTATTTACAACATTCAGCTCAGTACATTTTTTGGTGCTGCATTTGTGCCATCTTCAGGTCAAATTAAAAGTATTGGGTGTGTGATGAAAATGGTGATTACATAGGACATGTTAATTAAAACTTTATTAAAAAACAACTGAGTCAATTTCTTGTCACTGATAAATAATATTGTATGTGAAAAATGTTTTATAGACTACTATCTTTTTTCTTGGTATAAGACTCTATTTTAATAACTTTTTGTTATGCCGAATATTTTATTTAAAATGTTGTGGAATTGAAATGATGTATTCTTATCATATGGGGACAGATTTATAGAAATTAAAGCACATTCTTGAAAGTTTATGCTCAATGCAGAATCATAATTCATTGAGTTGTTCAATGACCTTGATGTCCTAGACATACAGACATATCTAACTACAATAAGAGATCCTACAACAACTTTACTGAGAAGAAAGTACCGGGTCATCATTTTATTTCCTGCATGTACGCGCCGCTAGGCCAGTCAAGGTGGCCTTGGCAGATGCGGCCGCTAGGCCGGTCAAGGTGGCCTTGGCGTTCTCCCCGCAATGAACACGTGCGCTGCGATCGGCAATGTTGCAATAAGCTGTCAGTATCTCCGGCGTATTCAAGCTTGTGAAGTGATTATTACCTCTGGGGAATGCTGAAAGGAAAGGTATATGCAAACAATCCTCACGCAAGTGAGGAGTTAAAAGAAAATATTCGCCAAGTTATAATGAACGTCACCCAGGAAGAAATTCGTTGTGTGTCTAGAAACTTGTTTACGATGTGCCAGGCATGCTTGCTAGCTGACGGACAACACTTTGAACATTTCTTGTAAAACCAGGTAAGTTTGTAGATACTTATTTTCACTAGAAATTGCTATTAAATGACTGTATGTTGACGCGAAGTAGTGGGGAGAAGTCGCGCACTTTTTACCGGCCAGCGAGCGGGTGTCAGCGCGAGAGCTTGCCGCGCCGTGATCGTATCGGATGCGAGACTTAAATTGATGACCCTGTATAAGCTGAATACAAAACCACATCAAGATCATCACACATTTCAACAATTTATGATTCCACATTGAGCACAAACTTTCCAAAAGTTGGTTTCTTTTTCTTTCCTTCAGCGTTTGTCCCGACTGGTGGCAGGGTCCGCTACATGGATTCGATGTCTCCATTTAGTTCTGTCCTGGGCCATGTCAGGGTGGAGATTGACGCTCTTCAGATCTTAGTGAGGGGTATTGGCTCATCGCTGTCTTGGTCGTCCTTTTGATGTATTACCGGCGACTTCCAACATGTAACCCGTCTTTGCTATAGTGTCAGCCCCTGTCCTCAGCACATGTCCAAACCATCTTAAACGACTCTCGCACATTTTTTTTTGGGATTGGGTGCAATGTCAAATCTCTCTGATGCATTAATTGGGGATGCGATCCAGTTTAGTAACACCAAAAGTTGGTTTAATTTCTATAAATCTGTCTCCCAGGCTTGGGGAGTAGCACATTACTTGTAACGCCGTTACTTTTAAGAGAAACTGAAATGTTCATTACATTTTTATGATGGAGCAATCAGTTGTCAATAGCAAGTGGGAATTCCAATTTGAATATATTCAACACAAACAATAACCTTAAATGAACCATGAATTTATGATGGATTTGAATGTACCTGCATCTATCTGTGTCCTTCATGTACACCTGCAGAGGTGCCATAAACATGCTCTTTGGGCCACAATAATTCTGGCATGTCTGTGCATACACCATTTATTTGGTGGCCTGGGTATAGAAAACCTCCCACAATCCTCTGTGATACACATCCGGCTTATCTAAAAGGTCTGAAAGAGATTAGGCCTGACCCTCAAACAGTATTTACGAACCATCTCAAGTATCACAAAATGTGCCAAATAGCAATATTTCGGACATGTTTCTACATTCAATTCAGAGAAACACATTTTCTACCAGAGAGACTGAGAACATGAGACAACATTTCATTACTTACTTCTCACCTGTTAAAAGGTTTGGGATAGGGGGAGGGTTTGGAACTGCAACTATTTTATGATGTACACCAAATGTCTTGTTAGAATCATCCGTGAGTATTACTTCGCTGGTGAGATTGAAGTTAAAAAGTGTTTGTGTCGAGAGTTGTGCCATTGTTATGGAGCAGAAAGAAGAGAAAGTGATACGTTGGCCATCATACGCTGGTATATTTAATTTCTTAAACTCAGATGGGAAGAATTGACTCCTTACTTCAACAATTGTAACATAAATACATAATCCAGCCATAAAGAGCCTTGATTCATCTGTTACATAGAATACACACTTTGCACCCTGTTGACCATCTCAATATTTTTTTAAAGAAATATTTAGACTAATTTATAGGAATATACAATACCAACTATTTGGATATACAGTACACTCTCGGCTATCCGGCCTAATGTGGAGGAAGGTCAAGCCGGATAACTAAAAGCCGGATAGGCCGGAGTTCTATATTCCCTCTTCCGATCCAAGCCGTATTGGAAGTGACTGTTCCCGAAGGAAACAGGATGTTAAATGTCTGATTGAGCTATGTACATTATCAAATTCACAAATGAAATTTGATAAAATGGTCCGGGTAGCTCAAAACAGTTGCCGGCGTTTCGCCCCAGAGTACCAAAGGGGTCGTCAGTTGGTATGGTGCACCTCACCAAGACGCGTGGCTAGCACATACTGAGAATGCTGCTACAAGGCACAATTGTTGCCACGAGCAGTGCCAATGTATTATCGGAGTCAAACACCCTTTCAAAATAGTGTTATCTTACCTTGCTGATCCATATTGGAAGTGACTGTTCCCGAAGGAGACAGGATGTTAAATGTCCGATGGAGCTATGCACAATAACAAATTGACAAATGAGCCCAATGGTACTCTGGGGCAAAACGCTGGTCACTGTTTTGAGCTAGCCGGACCATTTTATCAAATTTCATTTGTGAATTTGTTAATGATCCAAACCGTACCATTAAAATAACCCTTTTTTATTTTTCATCTATAGCAGTGGTTCTGAACCCGTAGACGTCTGCGGACCACTGAGGGTGAAATTGAATCATGTACGGACCACCCCCTCCCCCCAATACACCTTATCAGTTGTAACCCTTCCTCAATAACACTTATTTTAAAGATATTTCAATTCAAACCCTGATAGTCATCGCCACGAATACATTCGGACGATTCTCGTTCAACGCACATCGTTTTCTGAAATCCCCATTTATTGGCCCCTTTTTATACGTGCTGGTGGACCCTTTTCTTTCGCGGACCACTCACCAGACACTCGCGGACCACCGGTTAAGAACCACTGATCTATAGTCACTACAACTTTCCTTTGTTTATCACCCAATCTTTCATTAAAATACTGTATTGTACAACGGAGCGCACAAAACAACAATTTACAAACGTACGCACTTTGAACTTCTGATAAACAAAGAGAAGATCATTACGAAACATTTTTCACAGTGTATAATTTTTATGTTCGACGATGTTGAAATGTAAACATTGTGTGTCAGAAAACTGTATCATAATGAGGCTCATTATAACACTATTCTTCATTATAAAACAGTTTCTCCCACCAATCAGAGCTCGAGAAACAGTTGTGTGACCAATTAGGTAAGGATACCTTCACGCATGCGCTCAAAATCCATCATGTCTATATATATTACCGACATGGAAAGTGGTTCATATGTTCACGTAAATAAACTGGCGAATATGAGACAACAAATAGCACTGTACCTTAATATCTCCAAATCCAATTTCTACACAGTGCATTGCTTTCAAACGACTTCGGTGACAATATTAGTGAATGCTAGAGCTGGACGGCAGGCTGTAAACAATAGGTGTTCTGTGTTGGCAAGCAAAGTGAATGGTCTCTGCTTTCGGAGTGCCTTGACCCTCGCATGCGCTCTATTCAGTCAGCAAAGCCACTAACTGAATTAACTGAATCCCACAGATATGTATGAATATTTATGTTACAACATATAATAAAGTTATAATTATCGCCGAACATAAACAGTCGTATGCAACTCGCCTATAATGGTAATTAAGACACTCGTATGCAAATTATAAAACTCGCTTTCGCTTGTTTTATAAGCATACTCGTGTCTTAATTATTGCCATTATGGGCTCGGTGCAAAATGTACTATTAAAATCAGTGACAAGAGATTGTCTCAGCTGTTTTAATTAATATGTCCTTTGTAATCATCATCACCACCATTATTGGCACACACCCAATTCTTTTAATTTGACCTGAAGATATTTAGCTGAAGATGGTGCAAATGTGGCACAGAAACATCTGCTGTACTAAATAAGTTATATAATAAATAAACAAATTGTATAGATAAGTCTGGCAGCTTTTAAAATTTCCATCATATATATTATTTCAGTAGTATAAATCCCGCCTGCAGCGCTCACAAGCGACCGATCGTGACAAATGAAGGAGAATAGACATTAGCAGTGACAAATTGCACTATAATTTCATAAATATCTATAATTTCTTTAAAAAATTACTTTTAAAAATATGTACGAAGTGTGCGATATGCAGATACTGTTGCTGTAGGAAAATATGCTCCATAATTGCTGTCCACTTCACATTTTGGCCACTGTAACGTATGTTTTATGTCATTTAAACATTCTGAGGTCTTTTCTTTGTCATTTTGCATGGATTTCAGAAACAGGAAATCAAAGGAATGGGTACTCAAATCGTATAATTTCATAAATATCGAATAACTGGTGAGTGTTATGATGATCCAATTTTCTGTGATTGCCTTCTTCAGTTAGGGAACCTAGAACTTGGAATTCAAACTGAAATGTAAATAGTGTTCTATAATCATTTGGTTGAAATAAAAACATAACAACCTTTCTCCTTAAGTCTCTCATTATAAACCTATTGGGGAAAGTGTGGTTTATGAACATGCGGGATTTCTCGCACGGGTCCCCTAGTATTTTATATTTGACCTTGCCTTGTTGAAATCCCTGTGGTACTGGAGTTAAGAGCGCTTGGTCTGTCGTGAGCATGATGCCTAACTGCTACAGCAAGGTGGTGGTGCTGTTAATACACTTGTACATTCTGTAAATATGAGAGCTCACTGTTTACTTGTGCATGTTGTGATTTGTGTATACCTTGCAGATGAGATGAGTCTCACAGCACAGAACAGAGCCCTGTATCGCACCATTCCAGCTCCCGGCCTGTACACCGTGAAGCCGGACCTGGGTCCCCCGGTGGTGTTCAAACCGGTGACGCGCCCCCCTCTGGCGGGCCCCTTCGCCTTCTCTCGCATCCCCACTCCCGTCTGGACCAACCCTCGGGTCTATCTCGTGCATGATATTGCATCTACTTGGCTTTTCACCAACCTTTCCTCTGGGTATGTCTCCTTCTTGTCTGGCACTGCTGTTGGTAGCAATACATAGGGACATCCCAGGACTTTCACATAGCTTAGTTCAGTTCATACTCAATCAGCTCATAATCCAGCCTTAATTTCTATCAACATTCATTCACATAGGGGCAACTTCCTTGATAGTTTTTTTTTGTATCATCATTATCTATTTATTGACATTTCTTTTAAAGATTTTTTGAAAAATATCTATATTACAGAGGATATAAACACTCACGGAGACCAAATCCAAAGTGAAATTTATGGGAGAACTGAGCACAGACTTTCAAATAGAAACAGCAGTACGACAAGGCGATGGACTGTCCCCGTTGCTCTTCAATTGTGCTCTTGAGAAAGTTGTAAGGGAATGGAGAAAAGCTGGTGCACCAACACACCGACTGGGGCCAAAATTGAAAGGCATAGAATTAGACTGCTTAGCATTTGCTGATGACATGGCACTAATTGCCCAAGATATCTCTGACGCGCAAAAGCAAATTGAACTACTACAAGAACAAGCGGCAAAAATTGGATTACAAATCTCGTTTGAAAAAACAAAATTTATGACTGACATGAAAACCGCATCAAATGAACTTCAAATTGGCAACAACAAAATCTTTCGAGTAAACGAATTTAAATATTTAGGTGAATGGATTACAGCAAACTGTAACTAAAGGAAAGCAATTGAATCGAGGCTTCAGAAAATGGAAACTGCTTTTCAATCAACAAAAAATATTTATAACAAAAAGAGTCTCTCCTGGAACTGCAAAATTCGCCACTATACAACTGTAATCAAACCTGAAGCTCTCTATGCTTCAGAGACACTCAATCTCCAACACAAAACACTAAAACACCAAATAGAAGTGAAAGAACGTAAAATAATGAGAAAAATACTTGGACCGAGAACAAAGGATGGTGTACATTATCCAAAGCCTAATACAGAAATATACAAAAAGTTTCCAAAATCACAGACACAATGCGAATGCGAAGAATCCAATTTATGGGACACATAGAAAGAATGGACCCGAACAGACTGACACACAAAATACATACTTTCTTAAAGAACAAGGCTACTAGACCGAATTGGTATAAATTTACAGAGAGAGACTTAAAGGAATTAGGATCACCAAACTTACATGACCTGAAGGAAATCAGGAAAATCACTCAGACGCGGGGTTTCGAGGAGGAAGAGAAGAAGACTACACAACATCGATGGTCAGAGCAACGGAAACAGACCCACTCGTTGCGATTGAAGAAATACTGGACCAACAGGAAGGCTAGAAAGTGTTGATTTCGTGTGGTCCTAAGCGACCCATTCACGAAGAAGAAGAAGAAGAAGAGTATATAAATATGAGAAGTACAATGGCAGACAGGTGGGAGTGGACAAACATAAAGGACAAGGAGTATCTCCACAGCCTGTCGCACTGCTGTCTTCGAAATTGCATAACAGTTGTGTAGCATGCAGCCCCAGTCTTCAGGGAGCCCTCTTCCTGTTGGTTCAAGTAGGGATGTAGTCAGGGGTATGCTAAGCAGAGCTTGTGCACTCCCCATCCTTTGCCTCTGCATACCATTATTGTAGGAAAGCATCAAGGGAATAAGGGAATTAGTATCACATCTTGGATCAGACGCTACAGGACTCCCTTTTTTTTTTACGTGGAACAGGAACCACTGGACAAGAAATTTCACCTTGAAAATCCCATACTCATGAACTGGGGATCAAACCCAGTTCACCCTGGTGGGAGGCAAGCAGCTTGACTAATGCGCCATCATGCTCAAAATCAAGGAAATATTAAAAAATATATGTGTGTATGTTTGCAGATCAGTATCATTTGATATGTAGATGTGTGTGCGAGAAGCTTTGAAATGAGTTTCATTCCTCATCAGTCAATCATTGTAAATGCTACAAATGCTGAAAAATGATAGAAAGGCTTCGCTCGAAGCCAAAGACTCTTGACATGTTAGAAAATTATCTGCATAATACTTATCTTGCTTTATAATACTTAACCTTGTTTCAAATTACTCGCGAACGGCAAGTGCAAACCAAGGGCAAAGCAAGGTCAAGTGCGCGAAGGGAGATGGCTGGATGACATGCCCCTTCCATCCAGTCTAAAAACACTTATAGTGGGCGATGTATTGAAGATAGAGATATACTCTTGCGGACTTTTTTGTAGAACTTTTCATGCTGACCAATTCTTATGCTCATAGTATATTGATATTTTTAACGGTTTGCCCAGCGTAAGCTTAAGAAGCGCATGGACGCCAAGTTTGTTTTCGACTTTCTCACTGAAATCATTACTGCTTGGCTTCCTTTGATCATTCATAATTATTTTCTACAGAATCTTTCCTCGAGATATCCTTTACAGAATGGTGAAAACCACATCAAAATCCATCCAGTGGTTCTCGAGATTACCCGTGACATCCAAGAATCGGTGATTTTTGTCTTATACTAACGAAGTAGAGATTGTCGGGGAACACATGCACCAAGCGGTACTATGACGTCACACACCTCAGTGCATCTGGGTACATTTCGTCCCGTCACCGTAACGTAACGCCAGACCCCAGCGTAACGACGAAGTCGACAAGATCATTTAAAATGAAAAAAGAGGACACAAATGGGAAGATGTCTTGGAACAGAAGATGTATGAAGATAGAAGGAGATGGAAAGTGCTTCTACAACACACCTGGGAAACTGGAGTTGGAGAATGATGATAATGATGATGAAATGATTACTGGGAAAACATTTGAATGTGAAATGCAATAAGTCATTGAACACCATCCTATCTCACTCGCTATGTGATGCATGTTATCAGAATGATCAGATCAATCTCCATATTAAATCTTAACATAACATATTAGCAAGCAATTCTTCTCACTCACGCACCTTACTTTGGAATTGAATGAGGAATCAATTCTAGAACAGTTTTCAATGTTAATCTCTGTGAGCGAGGCACCTTTACCTAATGATGTTCTAAGTAGACACAGAGAGTTTCAAACTAATACAAAGTTTGCTTGTTTTGAAACCCATACACCAAAAATCAAGGTATTCTCATTTAGATGAAGGTAAACCATACCATCTTTGTGCACCCCTTCCATACATTCTGCATGGGTTGGGGGAAGAGAGAGAACTACACTTTTAATTCACACTTCCAGTTCCTGGATTTTGTCTATACCCTGGTTTAGAGTCCCCATAGGTCTGCATTATTCTAAGCTATATTTGTTCCATAGAAGTTATATTGCAGTAATTTTTGGTAAAATGTGCATGAGCTACCTTAAAAAATGGATTACAATTGTTCTTTATCAAAGAGATGATTGATGCTGTCGAAAAGAGTGCCATGGAAATCAAATGGAGGTTTCCTAGAGAAGTGAACATGCAAAATGATTTTTGATTTGCATATAATGATTCTTTAAAAACTGAAGAGTAAATATATTTCCTAAAACATACATTGAAGGATGTGGGGGATGGATTCAGAAAACAAATACTGAGCATTTTAAGGAGTAAACTCATACAGTAAGAATTCATGTTTATTTCTGAGTCAAAACCATAGAGCTGGAATAATTCATTGATGGATTCAATTTACTGTATTTTCAAAAAGTTTATCAATTTGTTGCTCATAAACTAAAATTAATTAATAATAATGTATTTCCAGTGCACAATTTTTTTGACCTTTTTTTTTTCTCAAGGGTCCCTAATATGTCTATTACTGGGAAACCTTTGAGAAGAACTGGCATTCACCAATACTGTACCTGTTTAGCCTCTGATGAGCTAATTTTGACCTTCCAGTCTCATCAGTAGGGGAGGCAGCAACAAGTTCTTCAGTCGCTCAAAACAGTGGGTGATGGGGGGCATTCTTAAATGAGAGAGTTCTTCAGTTGGGTGTAGGTAGAGGTGAAAACTGGACAAACTCAGGAAAGGAAGTCAGGGAAAGTGGGGCTCGGAGCGAGTCTTGCCATTTTGTGCAGATTAAGGCTAGGTTATGCAAGATTCACACTTGATGAGAAAGCTGTATTCACCATGGTCCACATTTTAATCGAGTGTGTGGATCTTGCTGATCTGTGAAGAAACCTTCATCTGAAGATCGATCTTATATTAGCCAATGACGGGGCAAGTGCTGATTGCATCATCTGCTTTAAGAGATACAGTAGTGAGTTAGGGCCAGCAATCTAAATTTCCAAAGTGTTATTGGACTCAAAGAACTTGTTCCTTTTTGAATTTGAAGCTTTAATATTTATATTCCATATGTTTGTTACTATATTTATTTGTTTACTTCTTCTACTTTGGAATTGGCTTACTTAGGACCACGTTTATTCAACTCGAGGGTCTTGATCTTCGCCCAGCATTGACACATTTTCTGCCAGTGTAACTCCTTTCTTTCATTTGTCCAGGGGGTACCTTTCTTCCGAGGTTTCTCCTGAATTTATTTTAAAATTTTATTAATATTAGAATGATGTCGCATTTAGATATCCACCTCAAAGTTTTTAACTAACCAATATTTTACTGTGTTATGTGGGGGCAGATGGCCTCGTTGTTTTGCCCTTTATTCAACAATCATCTTTGTCATCTGCCCCTGAGACATGGTAAGTATAAACAGGAGGATTGAAGTAAGAAAACACAGGACAAGCATGGTATGAGACAGGAACCATTTGGGTTGTATAAATCTTTATAGGAAAATACAAGAAATTGATATACAATCATTAGATAGGAAAAGGGCAGAAACACAGAAAATTGACAAAATAAATACAATGGCAGGAAGGTGATAACAGAGGGAGAAGCACTAAAAAAAAGAAAGAAAAAAACACACAAAATAAAAGGGTTGCTGCCCGCCTTCTGAAGAGACCAGGAGATCAAAATGAGTTCATTGGGAGCCACAGCATTGAAGAGTTGTTGAATAACTGATGGCACGAAGACGGCAGTGCACCAGGCTGTGAAGATTGTCCCTTTTCTGTTTCTGTCTTCGCGTTGTGTTCTGGTGGCGGCTGGCGGATAATTGTTCTGGTTGTTGCATTATTTTTACTAGGAGGGGAGGGGGAAGAGGTAGAAAAGGTTTACGTGCACGGTAAAACTGATGCAACTCATTAGTCACGAATGCCGCAGTTCAGAGAACATCACATTCACCTCGGGATTAAATGAATTATAAATTATTTGAAACACTTCTCGAGAAGAAAACAGTGTAAGCTATGCATGAGGGCGAGAATGGACCACAAGTGTCGTGACGGAGCTGATCAGATGTTTATGTCCGCCCCTCACCTCCCTTGTTTCCATAAGCGGGGAACGAACTGCTGAGTTAGCTGTTGCGATAGGGCTTACTCTGTCTAGCATCTCGGCCATACCCTCCTCTATTGAGATATGGTTGGTGCTTGGGCCTGGCAACGACCACACGGCAATATAGTAATGCCACGCTTTGCCTTCTCAAACAGTTCACAGTACTACAAGATTTGCTATTTTTTTAAATTAAAGAACAAAACTATGAATTCCTAAGCATGTAAGAGGAAATGCATAACTTTTTATTGCTAAAAGATTATTACCATATTACTGTACTTATATTTATTGTTATTGAAAAGAATCTGGTCATTGTCTAACACCGCAACTTTATTACCGGCCGCCACTTTTGTGTTCTTCTGCTTGTCATTGTGTTTGGCCTTTTTTTAAAATCTGATGATTGCCATATTTTTAGCCTACATTTCACATTTTGCAGAAATGAGGAAAAAGTAGACTTATGAGATCTGGCAAATGTGTGTCTGTCTGTCCTTCTGTCTGTCTGCTGGCTGTGTATGTGTCCCCCCCTATCAACTCCTAAACGGCTGCATCAATCGAAACAAAATTTGGTAGGAGTAAAGATCTATACCTGAATATCTCACGGCGATATTTGAAAATGATGTCAGTGCTACCAACTGCTGAAAAATCGCAATTGAAATTTGAGCTCCATGTTGGATATCTTGGAAGGTATGAATGGGAGCTGTTTCAAAATTGGCACACGTATAGATAATAATATTGCAGTTTAATTTCCAGGAGGCCATACATGACAGTATTGCCAAAATAATTATAAGCCTGCTGATAGGTCCAAATTTTAAATGCATATAACTTCTACACTATCAATTGGATTTCAACCAAATTTCGTAGCCTATGTGCTATGTGTACATAAACAGATATGACTGAGCGTATTCTTAAGAGCCACCAGGGCTGCCAACTGTTAATAAATGCTCTCAATTTTTTAAATCCAATTACCCATATATCAGAAAGTATGCAAGCCGACAGCTTTAAACTATGCACACGTATAGTACCTGACATTCTATATTAATTTGGAGTAACTTATATATGTCAGTGCTACCAACATGATTCTAAGCCTGCTGAGAGGTCCAACTTTAAATACATGTAACATCTATACTATCATTTGGATTTCAACCAAATTTCGTGTGTGCTATGTGTACCATAACAGATATGACTATGCCGATTCTTAATAGTAACCAGGGCTGCCAACTGTTAATAAATACTGTCTCTATTTTTGTTACCCTAATATCAATATATCAGAAAGTATGCAAGCCAATAGCTCTAAACTTTGCACACGTATAGTACCTGGCATTCTAGATTAATTTGGAGTAACTAATATAGCCTACGCCTGTGCTGCCAACATGATTCTAAGCCTGCTGATAGGGCCAATTTTAAAATGCATGTAACTTCTATACTAACTAATGGATTTCATTCAAAATTGACACAACAATAGATCATATTATTTCAGATTATTTCTGACCAATACATGTTGCCAACATGATTCTACGCACGCTGTTATATCCAATGTTTAATTGCATGTAACGTCCATGCTATCCATTGGACTTCAACCAAATTTTGTATTCTCTACCTTAAGAGATGGAACTAAGAATATATTCAGTCACCAGGGCTGCCAACTGTAGTTCTCTATTAGGCTACATTATGCCACGTATACAGTATTTCGAACTAATTAGAAATTTCGATATTACCAACTTAATTTCGTCATTATTCTAGATAGATCCATATAGATTAATTATTGGCATGAAACTTAAATTTTAAGGAAAGTAGGCTCTTTAGTTATTCCATTACATATTCCCATACACAAAACTGTAATAATGCTTAATCATAATTTAAAGAAGGTATAATAAATTGGAAATTACCTTTAGTATCTTCTGTCATTGTGGTTGTCTACATCTCAAACCCAGGTCACTCACGAAACCAGGTGTAGTTCTGTTGCACTGTACCCTGTGTATGGGATTCTTTCTTTAATTTCTTTAATTCTTTGATATCAGTTGCAGCACATTTGAAGGTCACATGCTCTTTGACCCTTAGGATGTTATGTATGAACACATGCTGGGTAAATGTTATTATTTTTTCTGTAAAAATAGCACCACTTACTGTATTAGTAATTCTTTTTGTTGGGAAAACAAAACTCCATGTGAAAGAGTACTTTTCAGTACACCTAATAATAAATTGTGGACAAAAGATTAAAATTTGATTGTGGACTGTGAACTTTTGTGCATGTAACTTACATATTCTCTCTGTTGCAAGCAGTGATGGGTAAGCAGTTCTCATTCCTAGGGAGCTCGTTACCGAAGCAATGGCCTAGAGTTATAATGGAATTAACATATTTCCTTGCAACATTGCAAACAGTCCCACCCATAGTTTTAAACTGAAAGTTTTGCATAAAATTTAAACTTGCTTAAAAACTGCAATTTGAATCCATGTCCTTGTCATTTCAAGTGGGTCAAAGAATATTTTTATTTTTTCTCCATATTATCTGAGCTTTACTTGTCCTATAGACGGTGGAGACATTGATAACATTAACCAACTAATGGTTAAGTTACTGTACGTATTGCTACATGGCTGAAAACAATGAGAAACTACAGCCATAATATTCATTCCCAAGGATATGCAACCTCTCTATGCATAATTAGATGTGATGTTGGCCTCCCCTCCTGTAAAATTCTAATCCAGAGGTAAACTAGTCCCCCATTTGGATCTCCAGGTGGGGCCTGCTTGAGAGGGGGTTAATATCACAGAGGTGGCAAAGAGGAAATCTGAAATTCTATGAATGTTAGAAGTCTGATTGGCAGTGGAAGGTTAGAGAACTTAAAAATTACAGTCAGTCTGAAAGACTAGACGTTATATCATTTCAAATGATACATACTACAAATGCTACACATGTTAGAAAGGCTCAGGAGGACTTCTCGCTTCGCTCAAAGCCCCAGGACTCTTTCAACAGACTCCACTACCCATTAACTTAGCCTTCCCGCATGGGCACCTCTTTAAGGGTCACCCTGTATTTGAGTCTGACATCTTTTACAACTCTTTAAGAGTCACCCATTATTTGAATCTGATATCTTGCAAACCTCTTTAAGGGTCACCCTGTATTTGAATTGAATCTAACATACTGTACATCTCGTTAAGTGTCACCCTGAAATTTGCTCTGACATCCTGCACACCTCTTTAGGAGGCACCCTGTATTCTTATCTGGCATCTTGTATATCTCTTTAGGAGTCACCCTGTATTCTTATCTGCCATCTTGTACTGTATTTTGCTCTAATATCCTGCACACCTCTTTAGGAGGCACCCTGTATTCTTATCTGGCATGTTGTATATCGCTTTAGAAGTCACCCTGTATTCTTGTGTGACATCTTGTACACCTCTTTATGAGTCACCCTGTATTCTTGTGTGACATCTTGTGCACCTCTTTAGGAGTCACCCTGTATTCTTCTCTGCCATCTTGTACACCCCTTTAAGAGTCACCTTGTATTCTTATCTGGCATCTTGTATATCTCTTTAGGAGTACAGTACCGGTATGTATCCTACCAATCTATCGGCACTATTTGTTAGCACTCGCCAGGAACACCTCTTCTCCCCACTTGTCTTAATGCCTCTTCATTTAAATTAATATACAACCTCTGTCTGAAAAGTTCGGTGGCTTACCTGAAACAGCCGTTACTGTCCCCGTGGATAGTTATGCACTTCTTAGGACGGCTGTACAAGTCTTTGAAACTCCTGGCGCAGTCTTCTTTAGGGATAGCCTTGCGTTGGGTCGTCACATTATGTTGGAGCAGCTTGCCACGGTGGTGAGTGGATAGCATGTTGGTCTAGTAACTCCAAGATTGCAGGTTCGCTCCTGGCCGTGGTAAGTGATATTTGAAAGGCGGCAAAAATACGATACGCATGTCATACGATGTTGGCATGTCAATGAACCCATTTGAATTCAGTAGGCCGTGTTCATAATGGCAAAATTAATCTCGGGAGTTTCCGCCAACACAAAGTTCTTCATTTCTCTACTAGAAAGCGCTATAATGTTCAAGGAGCTTAGATATCTAACATCTAACCTCCTTGACTTTCATAGTCAAGGAACAACGAAATTCGACATGCAAGCTACCCTCTGGGTGGCAATTAACAAAGCTTGCACCCGGCATCCGAGGCCATACGATATTATTATTTATTATGTTGGATGTCCGAAAACCTCTGGCCCTTCAGGGCTTTTCGGTAACCCTGGACCCCACCACTCCATACTTTGACGCTTGCCTTCGAGGTCGTACCTCAGGCACCAGGTCTCGTCACCCGTGACGATGGTTTTCAGGACCATTCCATTCCACGGAACATTCACCCTTCTCACTGCCACCCATCGAACAGGTGTGCATGGTAGGTTGCATAAATTCACCCTTCTCACTGCCGCCCGTCTATCAGCTGTGCAAGGCTTCTCTCTCGCTTTCAATTTAGAGTTTTGACGACCCAAACTGAAGGCTATCCCTAAAGATGACTATGCGAGGAGTTTCCAGGATTTGTTCAGTCATTCTCAGAAGTGCATAACCATCCACGGGGATTACTTCGAAGGACAGTAACTGCTGTTTCAGGTAAGCCAACAATACGTTCGTAATATAGACCCATTCACCGAACTTTTCAGACAGAGGTTGTAATTGTAATAGTGGTCTGTCCAGTCAATATGCAAAGCTCATAATTATAAGTGGTTGCTATATAATTAAATAACGGCTAATTATATGAACTTTGTGTATTGATTGGGCGAACCACCATTAAAATTATATTAATTCAATGTAAGTTAATACAGATTAATTTTCCAACATGGATTATGTCTTGTCATTCTACCTCTTATGTTATTCATCTACCCATCTAATCTTCTTCATTCTCATAAAAAACACATTTCAAATGCTATTTTCCTCTTTTCTGCTGCACCAACAGTCCAAGTTACTTCTAGAGTGTCACTCTCCAGACAAAGACTTTCTACAGAATACTCATTATTTTGACATAAAATAATATTAGACTCTTTGTTATAACTGGTAATGTTCTTGGGATAACTTCGATAGTAGTTCATTTGAAAGACTTGTAATATTTGATTGCTAGAACATGTTAAGTTTGGTTTGAACCATAAAGAAATACTGGAGAATTTAAAACCACACATTTATATCAGGCTGGTCCACAAAAACCTTTCAAAATAAGATATCCAGGCCATTGTCTAATTCAGGTTGAAAATTATCTTCTTCCATTACTCCATTCAAAACTGTGTTTATATATTCTATCCAGACTTGAAGATCTCTCAATTATTGCCTTCAATGGAGTTTCTAAGCTTCAATGTAATTTGTCTTTATTCCAGGGATGTTCATACAGTAGAACTCCAATCATCCGAATCAATTGGGACCGGACTCCTTTCAGATAATAAAAAATTTGGATAACTGGATTTACATACATACTGTATGTATTTTAAAGAAAAATAGCTTATTTTCGGTACTGTGTGTATTTTTAATTATGTAATTAAATGAAAAGGCAACACGGAGACAATAAAGAAAAGGCGATTGTTATTTTTCGGACATTTATATAGAATGAATGATAGCAGGTTAACCAAACAGATTTATTAATATCTTTGGAAAAAGAAATCTCTAACAGCCTGGTTTCAAGAAGTAAAGAAAGATTTAGAAAGAAACAATGTAAGAGAAGAAGATGCACTAGAGAGAGAAATTTTCAAAAGAAAGGTATTGGGAATGGAAGGACTTCAAGAAAGGCAATATAAGAAAACAGGCTCAAAATGGTCGGAAGAGAGAAAGAAGACTCACAGCAAAAAGATGAAGGAGCACTGGAGGAAGAAGAAAGACCAACAAAGGACTAAACATTGAAATTGGTTCGTGGTCCTCAGAAGACCCTAACGGAGAAAGAAGAAAAAAGGCAACATTTTTACATGCTATATAGTGTATGTACTTACAAGTGCTGTACAATAGTAGTCTAGCAAATGAAAGTCATTGTTTGCTGAACATCTCGGTCAAAGTAAGCTCATCATCCCAATAATGTTTGCGCTGCGCCTACACTATAGTGCGTCTCTACCTTAAAAGACAGTACGCATTAAAGGGGCGCTCTGATGCCAGATCTACTGCATATAGGGGGACAGTTGGACTGCATAGCTATAGACCTTTCCAAAGCTTTTGACAGAGTGGAACATGGAGTATTATTAAAGAAAGTGGAGAGAATGGGATTGGACTCGAGGGTTGTACGTTGGATAGGAACATTTCTAAATTCAAGGGTTCAGAGAGTCAGAGTAGGGAATTACGTATCACAGGAAGAGAAAGTTAAGAAGGGAATTCCACAGGGTAGTAAAATTGGTCCATTGCTTTTCCTAATATATGCAAATGATTTAGGGAACAATATAGCATCAAAAATAAGATTGTATGCAGATGACATTATCATCTATAGGGAAATAAATAATATAGAGGATTGTAAAATATTACAAAGGGACCTCGACAGTATCCAACATTGGGTTGAAGAGAACCACATGAAGGTTAACGGAGGTAAATCAACTGTCACAATATTCACAAATAAGAGATTAAAAACTGAATTTCAATATACTTTGGATGGGGTAATCGTACCAAAAGATGACAAGTGCAAATACTTAGGTGTGAGATTTGAATGTAAATTGCACTGGAAGGGTCATGTTGGAGACATTGTTGGGAAAGCATACAGATCGTTGCATGTCATTATGCGACTACGTAGAGGATGCAACAAAGAAATAAGAGAGAAAAGTTACCTAAGTTTGGTTCGTCCAATATTGGAATATGCAAGCAGTGTATGGGATCCGCACTATGAATACCTAATAAAAGAAATTGAGTGTGTTCAAAGGAAAGCAGCAAGATTTGTGATAGGGGATTTTAGGAGAAGAAGCAGTGTATCAGATATGTTAGAGAAGCTTGGGTGGGAAACATTAAGTAAGAGAAGGGAGAAAAACAGACTTGTAGGGTTATATAGAGCATATACAGGAGAGGAAGCATGGGGGGAAATCCGTGAGAGGATTCAATTGGAAAGTAATTATATTGGCAGGGCAGACCACAAATTCAAAATTGGACGGCACTTTAGCAGAAGCGATTGGGGTAAATTTTCATTCATTGGGAAGGGTGTGAAGGAATGGAACAGTTTACCAAGGGCGGTGTTTGATCCCTTTCCAAAATCAGTCCAGTTATTCAAGAGCAGAGTAGACAAAACCAGGGAAAAGAAAGAAGTGGTATAACTTAGTGCTGTATTCCTAGAAACATTATACGTGCTATGTAATTCCTACAGCAGTTGTGAGAGGGGAGTTCAATCAATGTGTGAATAGTACATTAAGTTACTGTATTCTTTTAATATTGTGTAGTGTTTGTTACTGTAATCTTTTGGGTGTTTGTTACTTTATTCTTTTAATATTGTGTAGTGTTTGTAAATTATGTACCTCATTTGCCACCGAGGTTGACACCTCATTGCAAATAAAATGATTTTGATTTGATTTGATTTGATATACAAAGTTCTGCAAGGGCGGGGACATGATGTAATATAACTCGTATACAGGCGTGCTTTTACGCAAAACTCAGGAAATTTCCAATATATTTATTTGTTGTATATAACTGTAGCTCATGAATGAAGCCCCCATCTAGCGGCGAGGATATGGACTGTGCCGGCTGCCGAGACCTGACGCACTCCTCAGGGGCAATGATTAAATGAATGACAGATGAAATGAAATGATAGTGGAGAGTGTTGCTGGAATGAAATTTTGACAGGGAAACCGGAGTACCCGGAGAAAAACCTGTCTGCCTCCGTTTTGTCCAGCACAGATCTCACATGGAGTGACCGGGATTTGAACCACGGACCCAACAGTGAGAGGCCTGCGTGCTGCCGCCTAAGCCACGGAGGCTTCATTCATTCCATTCCTGACCCGTCGGAGACTGGAAGCAGGCTGTGGATTTTTCATTTTTTTCAACTGTAGCTCATACCTTGCAGCGAACAACGCTACAATATTTAGATATGATACGCCGAACCTCAGAGCGCGAGTTTAATGCACACATTATAACAATTTATATTTTTTAATTATTCATGAACATGATAATATTCATCATCATCATCTTGCACAGTTTCCAGCCACTGGCCGGGTCTGTTTGGAACACAAGCCTCTCCAACGTCTTCTGTCTTCCCACCATCTCTCAGCCTCCACCCTTGTCCAGTCTTCTCCTCTCTTCTTCACGCTTTCTTCCACCCCCTTCAGCCACCTGTCTCTCGGTCTTCCCCTCGGTCTCTTTCCTTCCCACTTCGTCTCATGTACTATGATAATATTATAATATGTTATTCCCGGGATGAACAAAGGCAAACCACGGAAACCACTTAGAGGATGGCTGAGGTGGGAATCGAACCCGCCTCTTCTCAGTTGTCGCTACGTAACTTTCCTGTGATACCATCACAGATTTTTCAAGTAACATTTAAAAACATCATAACTTTCTTACTATGAAAATAATTACTGCCCTGAGAAATAGAGTATCTTCTACCAACATCAGGCAATCTAAAAATAAATTCTTGATCTGTTGCGATCATTAGTTCATTATCTATGGCGTGATAAGTTTTATATCTGCAAAAATATAGATTCGCGCTAAAATATCGTAATTGGAAAATTGGGCCATGTGTTAATTATTTATGGCTTTTATTTTTACATCATCATAAAGAGCGGAAAATTCTCTACAAGACCAAGCAAATAGTTTCTTAGATTTGTCACTTTCAATTCTTGGGAAATGGCAACATCGCCGGGGTGGAAGAGGACGAAGCTAATTGCAGGACATAGGAGTGAGTGCGAGTGAGAGGCAACTACTACATTTAATTCCATACTGTCTTTTAAGGTTGAGACGCTCTATAACTTCGTGGAGGGAAGGACAAAGCGCGTAGACAGAATCATTATTTAACACTAAAAGTGATAAAAATGTCCAGCATAACTCAACACATTGCTAGCGTTTCGCCCCAGCGTGCCAATTGGGCTCTACAGTTGGTAAAGGCACACCTACCAAGACGCGTAGCAGGTACACACTGAGAAGGCCAATGCAAGACGCCTCGCCACATATGTGACCACGTCACGAGCATGCCAGTGTGCCTTTACCAACTGAAGAGCCCAATGGGCACGCTGGGGCGAAACGCTAGCAATGTGTTGAGTTATGCTGGACATTTTTATCACTTTTAGTGTTAATTATAATGGCTCAACAGACATTACTCATTTTGTTTCTCTTTCGAGACCTTTTGATTGTATTCAATGCCAAAGCAAGGTTTATTGTTTTTGGAAGTGGAGTTTTTGACTCCGATGGTGCACTGGCATGCTCGTGACGTGGCCACATATGTCGTGAGGCGTCTTGCATTGGCCTTCTCAGTGTGTACCTGCTATGCGTCTTGGTAGGTGTGTCTTTACCAACTGAAGAGCCCAATTGGCACACTGGGGCAAAATGCTAGCAATGTGTTGAGTTATGCTGGACATTTTTATCACTTTTAGTGTTAATTATAATGGCTCAACGGACAATACTCGTTTTGTTTCTCTTTCGAGACCTTTTGATTGAATCATTATTTTGCGAATCGCAGTACGTTTCCGTCTTAATTTTTTTTCCTGAAAGCGATTCAGATAATCAGCGATTCTGATAGTCGGAGTTCGGATAATTGGAGTTCTACTGTATTATTTTATAGTGGTGAATGGCCAGAGAGAGGACTTTTAGTTAGTTATTGTTGTTTGAAGGGGCGGAACTACGAGGTCATCTGCCCCAATGAGAGGACTTTCTACGAGTATTCACTAAGTAGCCTATGATCACACAACTTAGGAAGTGTCCCCACCATCCTGGGTTTTATTGTGAATTGCCATGCTGAAATGCTTACTGTTGAGGACTTTCTTGAGATGCATGGAGAAGTGGTAGTCACTAAGCACAAGATTCTGGTAGAACATTGCATGTTGAGTGTCTGTTTGAATTTCATTTCACAAACAATCGTTGGACAATCATTGTTTGTATATCCACCTTAATGTATTTTCCAATATATAACTAAATGTCACTGTAGATGACGTGTGTTGTCACTCCATCACCTGCTGCTGGGACACCCATATCTCATCCCCGGTGACTGACTTTATTTCACAATCAAAGGGTCACTCGATTGTCTTTACATTACAGTAATGCGGTAATGCGGTATGAAGCTCCTGTGAGGAGCAGACATTGACCAACTGTTCTTCAATGTGTGGATTTTATGTATGAATACACAGAGATGCCGTTGTACAATTGTGCATTCGTTCATTCACAACATGGAAATATCAGCCATTTCTTTGTTAGTGTACCGAAACGAAGCTGTTCTCACCAATTTATACCGCAAATGTAGTAGCCATGTGTGTAGAACAAACTGTACAATGCCCACTGGGGCCGAGTAGCGAGTGTGTCAGTCGCACCAGCATATCTCTGTCTCCGTCCATCATCCCTTCCCTTGCCTGAAGCACAGCAGTGGCCAGCGGCTTGTGCTCTCGCTCAGCAAATATGGCGAGCTCGTCGATTTAAATCGCGCGCCCGGAAGTAACAACGTAACCTCATTTTCTCCGCCAATCGGATTGCGGCATCGTCTTTTAAATAACATGCAGAGCGTCCCTGATTTTTTGTCGGTATAATTAAGATGCACCCTGTATACAGTATATCAGGGCTGCCATTTTAACAGATTTTATTGTTTTTATGGATTAAACGTATTAGCGGATTTCGTTTGAAAATTTGCGATCTTTTTCACATAATAATTATCAATTTGTTTGTTTGCTTGTTTACCATACTTATTTTCATCTATTCTTTTTAAATGCATTTATTTGTATTTATTTATTGCGGGACGCAAACGGTCGCTCAGGCGCTGAGAAATCTCTTGCATTCCTAGAAGGATGCAATCAACTGCGGGTAATATTTGCGCGCGCCCGCATAGGGGCAAAGTACGTGGCAGCACCTACGAATTGCACTGTTCTCTGGCCCATTTGGCAAGATTCTCGCTGTCCTTGTGGTTGAAATCCGTGACCGGAAACGTAAAAACATTGCGATGTTATGCTTCCAGTTTGACGAGATTCCAATTGTGCCAGCGGTCACATGTTCGCGCAGTCACAGAAAAATACGTATTGGTATTCTAAGCCTAACGCGCTTAAGTACCGGTATGCGATCAACACCGTTTCCGGCCCTTTCCACAAAATTTCCGCTGTCCTAGTGGGAAAATTCGTGAGAAGTGAGAAGTTTTCACGAACGGAGCTCTACTCGGCCCATTGGACAAAATCCCCTCTGACTCAATAATAATGCAGCGGTGACGAGTCAAAGGCATGTCAGGCTGTGACCACTCGCACCACGCCGGCCATTTCGACCGAAAGGGCACATTTTTCTCTGGAATGTCCAAGCACCAGCATGCAGTTTAGAATTAACCAGGTTATTTTATATGCAGTGTATATCCAATGGGACCAAACTTGGAAGTAAGATTCGAATTAGCCTATCGCGAAATAGATTTTTGAATTCACCTGATGTTGCCATGATATGGCTATTCCAAGCACTGCATTATTATCATGTGCAAATTAACCATTTTCACAAAATTTTGAAAATGTAAACAAAAACAAAATATTATTGTTCTGTTGAAAAAAAAACTGTGTGCTGGAACATTTGATATACCGTAGCGGTAAAGAATAAACATTAAGGTAATTTGTGATTTTTCTCGTGAAAATTCACTATCACATTATTTCTTTAACTCTCAATAATGAAATGTCAAGAAATTTAATATTTTGGCAACAAACAAATTACCACCAGTATGCGAATCTTTTTTCCATTTTTTCTTTTTCATGAGTGTTTGTGTCTTTCTCCGTGAATATTGCGGATTTTCACGGATTTTTCAGGTACTCTGCTTGACAAGGATTTGAAATTTATATTAGTGGCAGCTTTACAGCATATACAATATATCCTGAATTAAAAAATTAAATTCATACATATTTTTCATACATATATTTGATGGTGCTGTAAAATTGATGAATACAGAAACATTAATCAAATTTGTGAGTGGAAATGACTATAATATAGTTGTGACCCCCCAAATATTTACTGAAGAATTCAAACTTTCTTTGACATTTTCAGGAATTGTTGACTATCTCTAGCAATGGACTGGGTTAGAAAAGCATTTCAAGTCCTCTCAAAGAATGCTTGGCTACAGATGATAATAGGAAGAGGGAAAATTGTGTGTGCATTGGAAAACTGTGCACATTGATATAAGTCAGCAATGTTTGTTGATATTACAGAGCTAATGGAAAGGCATCTTTGAGGCGAACCGTGCCAGACACCATCACCTCCTGGGTCCTTACAGGCTTCTCAGTGGATCCAGTCTATGGCCTTGGTCTCATCGAGGAACCTAGGAAGGTTAGCATGTTGGAAGACTACTATGGTATTACCATAACTTGAGGTATCTTCTTGTGCAACACATGACCTACCTCCCTCTCTGTTTCAGCTGCGAGTTTTCCGACCATTCTTTGTCTCTGTGGACTTACCATATTCAGTGATCAGGGGAGAAATTGTTGCTATTCCTATCATAGTATTCAATTACATGAACAAGGACTTGACAGCTGAAGTCACTCTGGAAAACCAAGGGCTGGAGAACTTTGAATTTGCAGAGGTATCAAATGATGTCGACGTTGCTCCCAGTAAGTTATCACAATACCTGTCTGCTAACCTTCCTAACATGGAAGCTTGGCACACTCATTAATTAGTTCACAAGGAAAACCTCTGTGATGGTATTTCATCCCCAGATTCACTTAGACTTTCTCTAAATAGGGGCTTAAATGCATGTAAAGAGATTAATAAAAGATAATCAAATACACCTATTACAGTAAGTATTGACGAGGTGGAATCTTTTCTAAATGCAACCTAACATAATATTTGAATTGTGTGATATGGTATATTGTAGAGCTGCCGATCGATTAAAAATTTTGATCGGTTAACCAAAGGCCTTTAATGTTAAAAGTGTTTTTGGTTATGGTAGTTGTAACTAAACAATTTTTAACTCACGTAGTACTAGCACTGTACAAAGCCTAGCGCGATGTCCGTGAGGGAGCGCCTTATGTGTAAATGTGTTGGGTGTACTGTAGAATAAAGCAGTAGGAAACTTGATGTATTGTGTTATACTTTCTCGTATATGCACTAAATATCAAAAGGTTATGGGCCCAGGAATGCTAAGAAGAGAGAAAAGTGAAAAAGTTTGAGCAGTGTTAAATTTCTAGAATGCTATAAAACCCAAACTCTAAATTTGGTTCATCATGACTTAAATGAATAGCTTAATGGAGATATGGGATAGTGTGACTGAAGATGACTTGACCTCTTTCAGAATTGGAGGTGTACCGCAGCAAGCGTGTCACTGTGGCGGCAAATAATGCAGCTTCAGTGTCCTTCATGATCTTACCAAAGAAATTGGGCTATGTCAACATCAAGGTGACGGCTACGAGTCCTCTGGCAAGAGATGGGGTTGAGAAGAAACTCCTAGTCAAGGTAGGAATACGATTCCATTCTCTCTAGCCCTTGTACTATGTCACAACAGATATTTTTTTCGATTTCCAAACTGAAGTAAAATAATTTGCAAATGGAAATATAGTTGCTGGTAGCAAAGTACAATATAACTAAAATTTAAACATTATCGGTAACTTAAAGTGAGTCAACACTAATTTATGCCCAATTATACTAGGGGGGAGAGTTACAAGGATGTGTTCTTCATGATTACACCAAATATGTCATTATTTGTTAACAGGGCAACAATAAAAAGTAGTTCCGTGAAGAACTATACAGCCTATTTTCATATATCCTACTTATGTTAATTGCCACTATCAACATACACAATTTCAGTTTGATTGCTTTAATTAATTCGTAGATATTGAGAACCGACTAAATATTTCGGATGGTCGCCATGTTGGATTTTACATATGTAGGTCCTATAGTTATGTACTGTTACATGCAGATTATTGTGTACGAGTAGTATTCAAACTTCAATCGCATAATTAGGACACAAGAAGTAACAAGGAGATTTTAAAATTTCGCACAGCTGCCATCTTGAGGTTATGGAAACAATTGAAATAAATTAGATGCCAGTGGATTACCATTCGTATAAGGATTTACTGTACCTAGTTTCACTGCACTCGGATGGTTAAATTGCGAGAAACGTCCATGTGAATATTTATACTTCGCGTCGCCACCATGTTGGATTTGTGATCACCAGGTTATTTAAAGTCTTATAGATGAACTTAAGTTCATAGCCCCTATGAATATTAAAACATTCAGTATGATTGCTATAATAGACTCGTAGATATTCAGAGCCGTCTAAATATTTCGGATGGTCGCCATGTTGGATTGTTAAATGTATAGTCCATAGAGTCATGTACTATTAAAGGAAAATTATTGCGTAGGTTCATTATTCAAAGTTTCACTTCGATCGCATGACTACATCACAATAAATAAACACTTAATTTTAAAATTCGCACAGCCGCCATCTTGAGGTTATGTAAACAATTGAACAAAATTAGATACCAGTGCATTACAATGTGTATAAATATTTCCTGTACCAGATTTCATTGCGTTTGGAACATTAAATCGCGAGAAAGGACTATTTAAAATTCTCAAATTCGCTTGGCCGCCATGTTTGTTTTGTAGTTAACCGGTTTTTGAAAGTCTTACAGATGGACTTCCAGTAGTGCCCTTTATCTCCGTACAAAATTTCAGGGAGATACCGGTAATAGTTTCAGAGATATAGAATGCCGGTGAAATATTTCGCACATCCGCCATCTTGTGGTTATGTAAACAATTGAACGAAGTTAGATGTCGGTGCATTATAATGTATATAAACATATACTGTACCATGTTTCATTGCGTTTGGTTGGTTAAATCGCGAGAAACGTCTATTTAAAAGTCGCAACTTCGCTTTGCCGCCATGTTGGTTTTGTAGTTACCAGGTTTTCAAAGGTCACATAAGTGAACTTATAGTAGTTCCCTTTATCACCACACAAAATGTCAGGGTAATGTCGCTAATAGTTTCGGAGATATTGAATGCTGGTGAAATATTTCGCACAGCCGCCATGTTGGATTGGTGAGTTGTAACAAAATTTGAAGGGCACGGTCGGGGTCGCCCAGAATAGTGCTATGACCTTACCGAGTTTCATTGAAATCGCTCCAGCCATTTAGATTTTATTAGGGGGACACACACACACGAATCACACACACACACACACACGGACAAAAGGTGATCTCATAAGCATATTTTTTCAAAATTGAAAATAGTCTAAAAAGGAAGGAAGCTTGTAGTTTAACGTGACCGTTAATCTCGCGATCATGAGCCATGGTTGGGACCTCCTTTTTATGTGGAATCTGAACCACAGGACATGGCATTTCACTTCGAAAATCTCACATGGCTTGACCGGGAATCGAACCCGGTCCGCCTTGGTGAGAGGCATACAGCTTGACTGCTGCGCCACCACACCCCCCGGGCAACAATGAAAAATGGCTTCAAAGCTTTCTGAAATTTAAATAAATGCACAGACCAAAAGTATATAATGTACTGTACATTTCTAAACAAACAAACATACATACAAACAAACAAACAAACAAACAAGTAGTTCCATGAAGAACTATACAGCCTATTTTCATATATCCTGCTCATGTTAATTGCCTCTATCAACATACAAAATTTCAGTTTAATAGCTATAACAGATTCGTAGATATTGAGAACCGTCTAAATATTTCAGACGGTCGCCAGGTTGAATTTTTATTTTTGTACTATTACATTAAGATTATTGTGTACGGGATGTATTCAAACTTCAATCGCATGATTAGAACACAAGAAGTAAAAACGAGATTTTAAAATTACGCACAGCAGCCATCTTGTGATTATGCAAACAATTGAAATAAATTAGATGCCAGTGGATCAACAGTTGTATAAGCATTTAATGTGCAACGTTTCACGGCACTCGGATAGTTAATTCGCGAGAAACAACCATTTAAATATTTATACTTCACGTCGCCGCCATGTTGGATTTGTGCTCACCAGGTTACTGAAAGTCCTATAGGTGAACATATGTTCATAGTCTCTATGAACATAAAAAAGTTCAGTTTGGTTGCTGTGAAAGATTCATAGATATTGAGAACCGTCTAAATATTTCGGAAGCTCGCCATTTAGGATTATTATATGTATAGGCCATAGAGTTATGTACCATTCAAGGACAATTATTGCCTGGGTTCATTATTCAAACTTTCACTTCGATCGCATGATTACGACACAAGAAATAAAAACTTAATTTTAAAATTTCGCACAGCCGCCATCTTGAGGTTATGTAAACAATTGAATTAAATTAGAAGGCAGTGCATTACAATCTGCAAAATCATTTACTGTACCACATTTCACTGCGCTCAGAGAGTTAAATCACGAGAAAAGTATATTAAAATATTTCAAATTCGCTTGGTCGCCATGTTCGTTTTGTACTTTACAGGTTTATGAAATATACATAGGTAAACTTGTATCAGTACCCTTTATCACCGTACAAAATTGCAGGGTGATATCTGTAATAGTTTCGGAGATATAGAATATCAGTGAAATATTTCGCACAGCCGCCATTTTGAGGTTATGTAAACAATTGAACTAAATTAGACTCCAGTGCATTACAATGTGTACAAACATTTGCTGTACCAAGTTTCATTACGTTTGGATAGTTAAATCGCGAGAAAAGTCTATTTAAAAGTCTCAACTTCGCTTGACCGCCATGTTGGTTTTGTAGTCACCAGGTTTTTGAACGTCTCATAGGTGAACTTCTAGTAGTGCCCTTTATCACCATACACAATTTCAGGGCGATATCGGTAATAGTTTCGGAGATATTGAGTGCTAGTGAAATATTTCGCACAGCCGCCATGTTGGATTGGTGAGAAGTAACAAAATTTGAAGGGCACGGTCGAGGTCACCGGGAATAGTGCTATGAACTTTACGAGTTTCATTGAAATCGCTCTAGCCATTTAGATTTTATTAGGGGGGGCATACACACACCTCACACACACACACACACACGCACACACACACGGACAAAAGGTGATCTCATAAGCCTATTTTTTCAAAATTGAAAATGGGCTAACAAATAGGCCTTCAATTCCAGAAATGTAATTACAAATCCTTCTTCAGTTGACACTGCCCAACTAGTCCCTTAAACGCCTGAACATTAGGAAACAGAAGGTCGAAAGTGTGCCTGGCGAACAATTCCTTTCTATCTCCTCTCTCCCTATAGAAGAATATTTAGTAAGTTTTACTTTGCAAGAATGATCAAATTGGCCTCTATACCAAGCTCTTCATAAGATAGAAACAAACCCCTAGTATTGCTCTAGAACGTCTATCTGCCACTTTCCAAACACGCTGTTTATTCCCTTTTGGGCCTGGTGATCTTCCTTTGCAGTCTTTCCAACTCATTTATCAAGCATCATATTCCAGCTGAGATCTTACTAGTGACAGGTAAGCCCTCTCCCTCATCTCCTTACCAGCACACGCATGTAATCATGTGTAAAAGAATTAGAAATGGAGGCAATCACAGAAACTAATAGTGATCCAAGAGTTATTCTAGCCAGTGATTTAAATGCAGAATTGATAAGTCAAACACCAAAACAGATCTGCTGATGGAGATACTACTGGATGAAGGATACACAATTGTCAGCAAACCTCATCAAAAAGCAAACATAGCTCACAATGGCACAAGTACAATATTGTTCTCATATTCTTCAGAGGAGGAGATATGAACATCATAAAATCAAGAAGTAATTTTGGACATTAGAAATTACACCTATTAGGAAACATATTCCAATTGTAACAACAATCAGCATTCATCAGTTGTAGTCAAAAATAAATCCAGAATACTGTATCACATCCAGAAAACTAGACATAGATGCACTGAGTCAGAACATAAACAAAATAATCAAAGCAACATCACAAATTAATCAGAACCAAATGGGAAAATCAATAGAACTGTGTTCTAAAACTCTCCTGTCCTGCAAAATTCCACTCAAGAGAAGGAGATCACAATCATGGTTTGACAAGGATTGCTATATTAAAAGAAACAAGACACTGGCAATGCTACATCAGGCAGTCTCAATGAAAGAGAAGAGCCTATCCCAATATAAAGAACTAATAAAATGAAAAGAACATGTTTCATAGAAGAGGAAACTAGAAGACAAGCTGAAAATGCCACAAAAGACTCCTTCACAGCTCTGAGAAAGAGAACACCACCACCAGCAATAGAAATTCCAATAGAGACAAAAACACATTAAATCACTAATTTTTCAGGTGAACAGGATACTTGAGAAAATAAAGTATTAGATTTATGACAATTATCATCAATGACTTATGATTAATTCAATTCAAAAGTTATTTTACTTTATATTTTTCATATTGTCCAGTATATTTTAAATTGATTTTTATTTTAGTCTTATGCCATTGCATAGTATTGGTGTGCTCTTCCTGTGTCACTAAAAGAAAGTCTGATTTCAGCCCGAGGGTGAGACTCAGTACCGTAACAAGGCTGTTTTCCTGGACCTGAGAAACACCAACTCCGTCACCATGAACGTGACTCTGGACTTCCCTGAACACTTTGTGACTGGTTCTGAGAAGATAGAAGTGTCTGCTGTTGGTGAGTGTCACTGCACCAATTTGGGTAATGAACAAATGTCAATTCAGTCATTCTGTTTCTTAAAGGACGATAATCTATGGTTCACAGAAAGATTTATTTGGCAGATTACAATACAACTATAATTTAAAATACAAATGTTTTATCATTTCTGAGAAATATCAAATGATCATAGCTATCCAGTTAATTTGAAAATGAGACGGAAGTTGGATTCAGGTTTGAATACTAACTATGGCCTCATCTGCAAGTCGTACTTAAAAGTTATGACTGTTCCAAAAGTCATTCTACTCGTAAATCATAATTAAAAATAAATAAATATAATAATGATCTAATCCCTAAATACACTGGTGCTGAAAATGTCGCTTGGTAAAAGGTTCCATTCAATTTCCCCTCTCCATAGAAAGGAATACTTTAACCAGTTACTACTCTATTGGACATAGTTTTACTTCGGAAGATTGATCGAATTGCTAATGCTTGTACCATTTCCAACCCCCTACAGTAATCTTCTTATGCATTTTCTTGTTCATATGGTAGAAACACAACCCCTAATCTTTTTCTAGAACGTCTATCAGTCGAACT
Organism: Meconema thalassinum; assembly: GCA_946902985.2. Lineage (NCBI taxonomy): Eukaryota > Metazoa > Arthropoda > Insecta > Orthoptera > Tettigoniidae > Meconema > Meconema thalassinum. The sequence goes on from OX336393.1 coordinate 88,773,474, forward strand.
TTCCCAACCCAAATTCTGAATCATTTCACTTACACTTCCATCCACATTTGGTCTCCCGTACTTAACCAGCGGCCTTCCTTTGCACCCTATTACTAGAGCCCTGCGCAGATAAACTAAACGTTAACTGCATCCGCACGACTTTTATCCGAATCTACTGCCATTACAATAATAGTTTTCATTAGATAAAATATTAAAGCAGCACATTTAGACATTTGAGGAGAAAGTAGTTTCCTTAGGTCTCGTATGTCAAGTGCTATGTTTAAAATGAATGTTATACAGCCAGAATTGCAACCCTTTTCAGTCTGTTTTTTTTTTTTTTTTTTTTTTTGTCGTGTGGCCTCCTGAGAGGCCGAGTGCAGGTCTTTCTAGTCAACGCCCGTGGGTGACATGCGCGTCGGGATGCGAGATGGAACGGATGAAGATGAATGAAATTGGGCAAGGATGTGGAAGGAAGCGGCTGTGATCTGTCAGAAGGTACCGTCCAAGCACTTGCCTGGTGTTGAAAATGGGGAAACCACGGAAAACCATTTCAAGGACGGCCAACGGTGGGGCTCGAACCCACGCGTCTACCGAGTCAGCAGAGAGCTTGGCCCCATGACCTAACGCTGCGCTTTAGCCAGCATAGCCACTGCTGACGGTATAGTCTGAAAATATAATCAAATGTTCTCGAAAGAGAATCAAAATGAGTATTGTCCGTTGAGCCATTATAATTAACACAAAAAGTGATGCTGGACATTTTTATCACTTTTTGTGTTAACTATAATGGCTCAACGGACAATACTCATTCCGATTCTCTTTCGAGAACATTTGATTATATTCAATGCCAAAGCAAGGTTTATTGTTTTTGGAAGTGGAGTTTTTGACTCCCGTGGTGCACTGGCATGCTCGTGACGTGGCCACATATATGTCGAGGCGTCTTGCATGGCCTTCTCAGTGTGTACCTACTACGCGTCTTGGTAGGAGTGCCTTTACCAACTGAAGAGCCCAATTGGCATGCTGGGGCGAAAAGCTAGCAATTTTGTTGATTTATGCTGGACATTTTTATCACTTTTTGTGTTAATAGTCTGGAAAGTTTGAATAAGATTAGCTTAAATCATCATCTTACGTTTGTCATGGAAATAAATAAAAATAACAGAAAAACATGATATGTCCTCTCATAAACATCCGGGTCCTCGTAATGATATTCAACAAGTTCAGATTGTAATCTAAAAACTATTCGCAAATTTACTCCAAACATTATCCGCAGCTTATCTGCAATCCACACAGCCATGCAAACTATATCCGCATGCTGAAGAAATTTGTGGATATCCATATCTGCGCAGGGCTTTACCTATTACAACTCATGTGAAGTACGATTGATCAATGTTAGTGTCAGCAAGTTGATAGAAAACTTTCAATTCTAGGTGATATTCTCGGACCAAGCATACCAAACCTTGCTAACTTGATACGAATGCCTTCAGGCTGTGGGGAGCAGAACATGCTCAATTTCGTACCAAACATTGTGGTCATCGAATACCTGAGGGTAAGTAATATGGGCATTACTTTAATCTCTACAAGCTTGTGTTGGTGGGGATCTTCTATAATAAAGATTGAATTTTTCAGAACACGAAGCAGTTGACTCCGGCTGTGGAGAGCAAAGCACTGCGATACATGGAGATTGGTTATCAACAAGAATTGACATACAGACGTGAAGATGGTTCGTTCAGCGCATTCGGTAACAGTGACAGCCATGGAAGTACCTGGTGAGTGGGTGTTATATTCTCAGTGTCTTACTTTACTTACTTACTTACTGGTCGGCGCTACAGTCCCTGAAGAACCTTGGCCTCCTTTATGACCTGCCTCCATTCACCTCTATCTTCCACCTTCCTTCTCCAGTTTCCGATTCCCAGACTCATAAGGTCGTCTTCCACGTCATCTATCCACTGTCTCCTGGGTCTTCCTCTTCTTCTTCCGTCCGGTCTTTGTGTAAACACCTTTTTGACGCTACACGATTCTGGCATTCTCAGTACGTGTCCTGCCCATCTTATCCTCCCCTGCTTAATTTTCACCACAATATCTGCCTGTCCGAAGAGTTCTTGTATAAGGTGCGTTCAAAAAGTAACGAGCCGGAGACTGTAATGCGTAAACCGGTGACGACATGGGCTAATTGTGGCGTGTGTATCGAGGTGTGGTTCCGACCAGAGCGTGGAAGGTCATAGCCCGTCGCTAGAGGGCACGCGTGCACGTCACGTGACGATACAAATCGAGCAGCTGCATGCATCAATCGTCCAACGCTGCCAGTCGCATGCAAACAGTGACATGGAGGCATCAAACGAAGAGCAAAGAGGTGTTGTTCGGTTTCTAACAGCGAAAGGAGTAGGGGGAACGGACATTCATCGCCGAATGTCACAAGTGTACGGCGAACACTGCATGTCCCTTGCAAGGGTCAAGGCGTGGCACAAGCGCTTCAGGGAAGGACGGATGTCGTTAGCCGATGATGCCCGTTCTGGGGCACCCCCCTGCATTACCGATGACAACGTCCAGCTGGTTGATGCACTCATTACCCAGGACCGCCGAGTGTCAGTAAACACCATAGCCGCCGTGTTCGGATAGAGCGTCGGAAGTGTGCACACCATCATGAAGGAACGACTGCACTTGCACAAAGTGTGTGCCCCACAGTCTTCAACCACACCAGGAAGCATGTTATGGCATGTCCTGGTTGGACAATTGATGCATGCTGCTGCTCGCTTTGTATCGTCACGTGACGTGCACGCGAGCCCTCTAGCGACGGGCTATCACCTTCCAAGCTCTGGTCGGAACCACTCCTCGTTACACACGCCACGATTAGACCATGTTGTCACCGGTTTGCGCATTACAGCCTCCGGCTCGTTACTTTTTGAACACACCTTATAGTTCCACATTTGTCCTTATTCTCAAATCTTCCTCCTCTCTCACTGGCCCGCATATTTTCCTTAAGATCTTCCTTTCCCATCTTCGCAGCCCGTCTTCTCTTCTTCTATTCAGAAACCAACCTTCCGATCCATACATAACCACAGGTCTTGGTATTGTAATGTAAAGTTTTACTTAAGTATTCCTAATAATGTTTCTGGATTTAAACTTGCTTTGCAGAGCGTAATAGCATCTATTTCCACTTTTTATTCTTTCTTGTATTTCTCCTGATGTTCTGTTATCCTCCATTATTATTGAGCCCAAATATTTGAATTCTTATTCTCAGTGTCTGCTCTCACCATTACCAAGATCCATGGGAAGTGCTACCTCTGTTACAGCTTTCACCAATAGCAGTGACACAGTTATGGTTGGCTTATATGTTTTAATCAGAAGGAGTGACCGATGTGATATATTCCAGGCTGACTGCGTATGTATCGAGAGCATTCCGCCAAGCTATGCCGTACATCACAGTCGAAGAGAAGGTGATCCAGGAAGCTCTGCGCTGGCTGGCCAACAATCAAGCTGATAATGGTAGCTTCCCCGAGGTGGGCAAAGTGAGTCACCGTGACATGCAGGGAGGTGCAGCCAATGGGGTGGCACTCACGGCATACACACTGCTGGCCTTCCTGGACAACAAGGTACTGGAGCGTTTTTACTAGGGGGGCAGATGTTGTTGACGTGAGAAGTAACCTAAAATGCTTCGGTGGCGTAGTTGGTAGCATGCTGAGCTTCTATGCCCAAGATAGCGGGTTCAAACCCGGCCGTAGCCGTTGGATTTTTTAAGAGCGTTAAAAATCCCTCAGTATGCCTTCCCTCGGAGGGGAAGTAAAGCCGGCGGTCCCATGTCATAGATTTATGGCATGTTAAAGAACCTTCCACTAATTTCACCTGTGTGAAGCTAAATTGGATAGGTTAGGAATGTAAACAACGCTCTTAGGTTTCTACGTTCGTTGCCAAGAGCCGACTGCGGTGGCGTCTAGTAGCTAAGTTCTGAACTTGGCCTAGTAGTCGTTGATGGTGGCGCTTGGCGGCAAAAGTAGGAACTATTTGAAAAATTCTAAGTTGCTGTACTTAAATTTAAAAAAAAAACAGATAACACACACTAATACAGTCATCACAATTAACACCGGTTATCAGACAGATTCTACACACACCCAAAGTACACGGGGCTACATGACCGCGTTGTCGCAGCCCCTAAACTTAAGAACCAACCAACAAATTACTTTAAAATATTTGACCAAACTGAACTTGGGTGTAGAGGTTTTGTGAAAAGAAATCAGTTTTCTGTTCTTTTTACTAAGCAATTCATTTTATTTGGTTGGTTCCTTAGTTTAGGGGTTACGACAATGCGGCCATGTAGCCCCGTGTACTTTGGGTGTGTGTAGAATCTGTCTGATAACCGGTGTTAATTGTGATGGCTGAATTAGTGCGTGTTATCAAGTAAGGACTGTAGACTATAATTTCAAGTAGTTCCTACCTTTGCTATCAAATGCTACCGTCCACAACACCTAGCTTCCAGACTTGGCTACTAGATGCCATCGCAGTCAGCACCTGGTGGTGAACGTTGGAACTAATATAGCGTTATCAAATAATCTAACCTACAAATTTTGGCTTCACACAAGTGTAGTTAGTGGAAGGTTCTTTCTCATGACATGGGACTGCCGGCTTTACTTCCTCTCCGAAGGAAGGCATACGGAGGGATTTTAAACGCTCTTAAAAAAATCCAACTACTTCGGCCGGGTTTGATTCCTCAACTTTGGGCATAGATGCTCAGCATGCTACCAACTACACCATCGAAGCCACCTTCATTTTATTTTTAAAGAAATATAAATTCTTAATTAACTGTAATGAACATGGAAATGATAGTAAAAATATTATTTTAATCTTAAAGTGTATTCAAAATTATTCGAAGTTGTAGAAAAGAAACATTTCTTATGCATATGATGAAAACCATATCATTAATGCAACATTATTATTATTATTATTATTACATCGTTATGGCCCGTGTAAAGAGTGCAATTGAACCTATCTAGCTGATCGTGCTTTCTTGTCCTCCCAAAATCTCTTCATCTTCCCGTTATGGCTCTTTCTGTGCTCCTCTGTCCAGGTATTATTATTATTATTATCTTAATTGGTCACATTGGACCACTTGAGTCATTACATACACTTTTCTTTGAAGGTTGTACTGTTTAGCTCTTGCGATCCACCCAGTACCTCTTCATTCGGTCCAATCACAATTTTCTCAACTCACCTGAAATCTCTATGGTATCTGTCTTCTGTGTGTCATTTCCCCCGAAAATTTACAACAATGTAGTACATTGGAAATATCTGTTCCCGAAAGAAACAGGATGTCAATTGTCCGATTGAGTTATGTATATTAACAAATACACAATGAAATTTGATGAAATGGTTCTGTTAACTCAAAACAGTTGCCAGCGTTTCGCCCCAGTGTACCATTGGGCTCTTCAGTTGGAATTGGTACACCTCTCCAAGACGCGTGGCTAGTACATACTGAGAAGGCCGCTGCAAGGCACAAATGTCACCACGAGCAGCGCCAATGTACTACGGAAGTCAAAACTTCCTTTCAAAAATAATGTTAGCTTACCTTGCTAATCCAAATTGGAAATATCTGTTCCCGAAAGAAACAGGATGTCAATTGTCCGATTGAGTTATGTATATTAACAAATTCACAATGAAATTTGATAAAATGGTCCTGTTAACTCAAAACAGTTGCCAGCGTTTCGCCCCAGTGTACCATTGGGCTCTTCAGTTGGAATTGGTACACCTCTCCAAGACGCGTGGCTAGTACATACTGAGAAGGCCGCTGCAAGGCACAAATGTCACCACGAGCAGCGCCAATGTACTACGGAAGTCAAAACTTCCTTTCAAAAATAATGTTAGCTTACCTTGCTAATCCAAATTGGAAATATCTGTTCCCGAAAGAAACAGGATGTCAATGCCCTACACTGGGGCGAAACGCTGGCAACTGTTTTGAGTTAACAGGACCATTTTATCAAATTTCATTGTGAATTTGTTAATGTAGTACATTACAATAAATTTAATGCATATTACAGTAAATAAGACTGACATATAATTTTAAGATAGCCTTTTACTCCAGGGGTGTAAATACAATTTTTTTCGCGGGGGGGTGGGGGTGGGGGTGGGGGTGGGGGTGGGGGTGGGGGTGGGGGTGGTGGCTGCTGTCTATCCTGGAAAATGGTGAGTATTTTCAGGGGCTTGTCACCGCAAAATACCCAGAAATATCAACCAATACCTTAGAGCATATAACTTTGTGTAATTATTTTAGATAAGATTCAAAGTTTATATAGCCTACAATTATTACTGGCAATACAAAAAAAGTTGTAAAATACAAAACAACACACAGATAAAATTTTATACTTAATGAACTTTCTATTATGATCTATGGAGTATGAATGGCAAATATCAAAATATTTGTCAATTTACTAAGCAGAAAGGTAAACAGGTTTTTTTTTTTTTTTTTTTACAAGTTGATAATTTATTTCTCAAAAGTACCGTACTGTGAAATTCACAGTTTTGCCCCACAAGGCCTTCAGACTAGAATTAAAATTTCTTGGTAGGCTAGAGCCGGGAATCGAATTCGGACCTCTGGGGCGGCAGCCAAGAATGCTAGCCACTACACCACGAGGTAGTCTAATTTCAATCTTACTATTGTTTATAACTTAGCCAATAAGTTAAGATTAGGGTACAACCAAATTTACAATTTTTTTATTGTCTTACCAAAGCAACACTTTCTTCATTTTTATTGGCTTTTTTCGGGGAAGGGGGTTGGAGCCCCCTCAGCTCCCCCCTTATATATGCCCCTGTTTTACTCTTTTAATGCAAATTCTTTGGATAGATTCTGTTTAGCAATTAACAAAACCTACTAAACCTCAAGCTTGCTGGTCGTTTAACTTGACCATGATAGACGTTAAACCCTATGACTGTGTGAGTGTGCAAGAAAAGAATCTATTGATCTGGGTATATTCTGTAATATGGTTCCTCTTCTTATTCAGATTCCTAACGCGAGCAATACCTGGCAGAAATGCTGTTACCCTACAATGAAAGCCAATTACTATGTATTAGTGGCTGTATTTTGCTATTGATAATAAGTTTCATGTGTTTTGTTGCTGTCCTGACTGCAGGAAATGGAACGAACCTCAGAGATTCCGGGAAGTGCAGTCAACAAAGCTCTAGGTTACATTGCAGACAACCTCAATGATCTTGATGATGTTTATGCTATTGCTATATCTGCCTATGCCCTGCACCTTGCAAACCATCCACTCAAGAATGCTGCTTTCAACCTGCTGGAGAGCAGAGCTAACTCCACTTGTAAGTACAGTCTCTGTCAATACAAAATGAACCAATTTAAAACCTCTTCTTCTGCTTCTCCTTCATTTTCCGTTTCCAGTTCCCTGGGTCGTGTTGCGAATCAAGGACCTCAACAGTGTAGATATAGAACAGTCTATTGACAAGAAAAGAAGCATCGAGACATGAAAATATTTGCAAACACAGTGGTGGGCAGATGTGGGTGGTGGGAAGGATAGAAATCTAAAACAGGGTCAATCAAATAAAAATGCCAAGGACAATCTCCACAGCTGGGCAACCTTTATCTTCACACAATACATCCAGTCTATAACTCTTCAAAGTTCTAACCCCTGATAAACCCATTTCAACCTCCCTGTCTCAACAGGAGGGCAGGTAGCAACTACCTTTTGTGTTGCTCAAAACAGTGCATAGTGGGCGTCATTCTTCAAGAAGATCTTTTGTCCTGAAGTGGAGGGTGTAGGATGGAGCGATACACAAGGAAGGTGATTGGGGAAAGTAAAAACTATAATGACAGGAGTAGTCAATAGGAAGACACAGGACAGACATGAAGGAGGAATTGCTAGTTTATTTGTTTTTTTGATTCACTTTGGTGGTTGGTTCCTCAGTTTAAGGGCTGCGACAACGCGGTCATGTAGCCCCGTGTACTCTGTCTGATAACCGGTGTTAATTGTGATCGCTGTATTAGTGTGTGTATCTATTTTTAATGTAAGTAAAGATTGCAACTTTGAATTTTTCAAATAGTTCCTACTTTTGCTGCCAAACGCCACCGTTAACGACTATTGGGCTTAGTTCAGAACTTAGCTACTATATGCCACCGCAGTCGGCTCTTGGCAACGAACGCAGAAACCTAAGAGCGTTGTTTACATTCCTAACCTATACAATTTAGCTTCACACAGGTGTAATTAGCTGAGGGTTCTTTAACATGCCATAAATCTATGACATGGGACTGCCGCTTTACTTCCCCTCCGAAGGAAGGCATACTGAAGGATTTTTAACGCTCTTAAAAAATCCGACGGCTTCGGCCGGGTTTGAACCCGCTATTTTGGGCATAGAAGCTCAGTATGCTACCAACTACGCCACCGAAGCCGCCACTTTATCAAGCTATAAATAGAAAGATATATAGAGAGAGCAACTTGTTAGGACAAATACTGTAAACAACTGTGTAGTAGGAGAGCAGACATCACGGAGATGTTTATTATATGAAGGTTCTATTCTTCTTCTTCTTCTTCTTCTTCTTCTTCTTCTTCTTCTTCTTCTTTTCCTTTAGCATTTGTCCCACAAATTAGCAGGGTCTGCTTTTTTGGTTCTCTGTCGCCATATTACACGATTGTGTGCCATGTCAGGATGAAGGTTCTTTTACATGCCATAAATCTATGACATGGGACCGCTGGCTTTACTTCCCCTCCAAAAAAAGGTATACTGAGGGATTTTTAACGCTCTTAAAAAAATCCGAAGATTTCGGCCGGGTTTGACCCGCAACCTTCAGTCAATAAAATTATTATTAATGTTTTCTAAAGAACCGGTTTCGGTTACATTATGACTTTCAGCAGCAATGTATAACGAATATTTATAAACAGAAACAATTTCTTTACTATCTAAACATTTTAGAAATGTTATTGAATCTCACCTCTTATATAAATTTAACTTTTACTTGTTGAACTATTTCTCTCGACACTCACTCACTCACTCCGTTGGCTTTTCTGGGACGTGACGATCCCGTGCCGCTCTCACTATCTGCCTCCATTTCCTCCTATCCAGAGCAGTATTCTCCCATACAGTAATACCCATTTGTCTGCAGTCAGAGGTCACCTCATCTTGCCATCTACTCCTAGGTCTTCCAGGGGGTCTCGAGCCTTCGATCTTCTTCTCATACACCTGGCGAACTATTCTGTCAGCGTCCATTCTGATAACATGCCCTGCCCATTGCAGCCGTTTCGCTTTCATGACGTCCACTACTCTGGGTTGATTGGCCAACTTGTACAGCTCATGATTTGATCTGAGAACCCATCTTTGTGTTTCTCTCGACAACACTTAGAAAATTATTGTTTTACCTCTATCATCTAATTTCACGAACTTGCAACTTTATAAATATTCATTATGCATCGCTGATGAACGTGACAGAAACCAGTTCTTTAGAACGTTAATAATAGTTTTATTGACTAAAGGTATATTTTTGTTGTCTCTCAAACTTTGCCAATAAGGGTCATTTTCTAGGCATGGGGATTTTCCTGTCTCTACGTATCTGTTATACTTGAGGGTTATTGCTATATTTTCAGCGGACATGAAGTGGTGGAGCAAACCCATCAAAACTGACGATGAGAAGAACCCCTGGCACTCTCTGCCCAGCCCGGTAAATGTGGAGATGACCGCCTATGCTATGTTATGCTACCTGGAGCGTGGACTAGTGCAGGATGCCCTCCCCGTCATGAGGTGGCTTGTCTCCCAACGGAATGAGGAGGGTGGCTTCGCCTCCACACAGGTACTAATTAACCCTTTGCAGTTAGCAGTAATTTATGTCTGTAGGTGGCAAAATATTTAGAAACACAAGCATGCCATTAAACTATTGGAAAAGTTACTTGAAAGGGCAGATGACCTTGCTGTCCTCCCCCTTAAAACATCGTCTTGAATTTTGTGCCAGTCTTCACCACTTTCAAGCAATGCCCTCTGGATTAGAGGCTCTGTGCGTTGAAGGGAGAAATGCACTGCCACTCTACGAGTGGTCAAACTTATAAGCTCTTGAGTGATAATACCCTGGCCAAGTTGGAGTGATATGTGTATATATGTAGGTAAATTCTGAAAATAAACATGAATTGATGAGACATTTCTAGACATCCTAGAAACATGAAACTAAATCCTAAATGTTTCAAAGGGGCCGAACTGGAGGGGTTTGAAATGGCAGCTTAGGAGAAGAATGGTGTAAGTACAGAACACAAGCAATTCTTCAACCATAGATTAACTTTTTTTCCAAAGTAGTAACCTATAGTTTTTGTGGGCTCAAATGTTTCCTGAATGCCCAAACTAACTTTTAACATGAAACCCCGAGAATGTGTTGAGGAAAGTTACCCAGATATTAAGGAGGTAATGTCATGGTGTAATGATGTACATTGAGGACAAAAATAGTTTCCATGCGCCTAAACATTTCCTGAAAGTCTAAATTAACTTTTAACACCAACAAATCTAGTTAGAGATAGGCTAACTAAATCCAAAATATATTACAACTTGTGACTCACCTTCAATATTTACCATCATTTCAAATCTATTTTATTGTACTCATCAATTACCGTATCTTATTTCTCTTCTGAGCTAATCTTATATTTCTTGTGTGTTTCAGGACACAGTCGTTGGCATAACAGCCCTTGCGAGGCTAGCGGAACGTATTATCTCCTCTTCGACAGACATTGCAGTGACCGTTGGGTACCAGCCTGGTGCCTCTGTTAATATAAACATCAACAAGGCCAACACCATGATCTTACAGAAGCAAGAAGTGAGTATGCTGAAGTCTTTGACAATATTGCAACAGCAGAAGAAGCATGAATCTATTCCCTACTTTAATATCATATAGTGGAAACAGAGACCACCAATTAAGGACACTGTAGAAACAAAAGAAGACATTACAAGTTGTCCAAAAGTTTCGGAATAGTCTTCGTCAATGAACTATGTGCATTTCTTTATAATGTTCCCCCTCCTCACTCCTCCTTCAACCCTCTCAACAGCATTGTCTACGTACAGTGAAACCTCTCTTTAAGGACACTCCCTAGATAGGGACAGAATTTTATGTCCCGAATTAAATTATATCTAACTGCTAATAAAATGAACTCTCTTTTACGGACACTCTCTGTTACGGACACGGACAACTTTGTAAGGCGGGAAAGTCTGCTTAACCTCCGTTATTCGTACAAAATCATTCGGCTTTCAAATGTAAATACCGTAACATTGTAAAGGACATGCAAACAACAAAACCAACAGCTGATCAAGTCAGTGAATGTAGTGAGAGTGAAAGAGAAGAAGAGAAGGTGAAAATCTGATAACAAATTGTAACTTACAAGGGGAGGATACGATGCATGGGTCACTGATTTGAACCATCTTTTGTACACGTGTAGGGCATGACCAGGCGTGTACCAGGTGCAAGTAGTAAAGTGTGCTTCTCAGCTGATTCCGAGAAATTAATTATAAATTATTCGTAATTGCTGTACGGCGTTCATGTGCACTGTACGTTATCATGAAGCCAAGGAGCGCGTGTTGCAGCGGTAAGAGACCTGCTTAAAAATTAAAATTTTGTGAAGCAATCACTTGTCTTTTAACACATGGTACATGTTTCGACGTCTAACACTTATTGACGTCTTCATTTTATTTGAGCAGCACATAAAACATTCACTTTATATACTGGATGTAGTTAAAAGTTGTACATGAAAACACACATAGATCACTAAAAGTATACACTGTAACACAATAAAAAGTTGTTAAAACATTTTCTTATGTTAAAAGCTCAATAAAACTCTCAGCCGGGCTTGACAGTCTTTCTTGGTTTATTTCATGTCCTGTTTCTAATGTTAGCTTCAAAAGCCCAAGCAAGGGGTGACCATTCCCAACTGGAAAGAAATGAAACTATGTATGAGAGAATGAAGTGGTAGATAAAATAAAACTTTAAAAAACCCTAAATGTTATGTAAAAACTTACGATGTAATTCGGCAATGAGTTAACAGAGCCGTGCTCAGTCGGACGGAGACTGTGCTGTACTGAAACGGTGTGTCAACATGGAAGCAACAAGCAAGATGGTAGGGGTGGAGGAGGAGAAGGGTGAGGGTTCAGGAGTGTTTTGGTTAGGAGTGGGGAGGGGAAAAGGGGAAAGGGGGGGGAGGTAAGGAGTAGGTTTAGGGGAAGGTAACATGGATCAACGGTTGTGTATTTATTTCTATGGCGGTTTATATTTTGTTCTGTAATTGATTAACGTTTCATAGAGTACGTTGTTGTTTTCGAAATTAAGTGATTGCATCACGAAATTTTAATAAATTTAAGTGGTAGATAAAATAAAACTTTAAAAAACCCTAAATGTTATGTAAAAACTTACGATGTAATTCGGCAATGAGTTAACAGAGCCGTGCTCAGTCGGACGGAGACTGTGCTGTACTGAAACGGTGTGTCAACATGGAAGCAACAAGCAAGATGGTAGGGGTGGAGGAGGAGAAGGGTGAGGGTTCAGGAGTGTTTTGGTTAGGAGTGGGGAGGGGAAAAGGGGAAAGGGGGGGGAGGTAAGGAGTAGGTTTAGGGGAAGGTAACATGGATCAACGGTTGTGTATTTGTTTCTATGGCGGTTTATATTTTGTTCTGTAATTGATTAACGTTTCATAGAGTACGTTGTTGTTTTCGAAATTAAGTGATTGCATCACGAAATTTTAATAAATAGTATTGGCGAGGCGGAACCATTTGGAACTTAGCTGGTAAGTCGGTGATTTCCATCTGTTTTCTGCATTATACTGCTCCTTGTTACAGTAGCTCTCTTATTTGAATATTATATATTTAATTTCATTATTAAGCTAGAAGAGGACAGATAGAGGAATAGGGCAACTTTCCAGGCCAAGGACGTCGCTGAAAAAATAAAACATATAGCAAAGGTTGTCGACGTTGTTGGAGTGAGTTCAGTCTAGGATACACTAAAGGGTGCACTGGAGGTGAGAGGAAGAGCAAAGTGTAGCTTCAGAGGTGTGAATGTTAAAGCTACCTAATAAACTTGTCTGCTGTCTCCTTGTGACGGAGGGCAGGAAAGGAAGCTAAGAGTGGAAGTCTGTTGATGATTTTTGACTGTGAAACGTTTTGAGATCAAGCATGAGTTGGAACGAGGAGGCAGTTGTGCTGTTTGAAAGCACTTTGGTAGTTGTTTATATGATGATGTGAGGCCAACAGAGCTTCTTGGAAGAGTGTTACACAAAGTCAATAGACTTCCAAGTTAAGCTTCCTTTCCTACTCTCTGGAGCTCTGAAATTGCACACAAATTATTTCTAAATTGTAGAATTGACCTTGGGCTCAATATTACATTCGGGACTGATTACCATGTTGTCGCAAGACTCTAAAATGAATTACCAATAACAGATTTTACATTCCACACCTCAGATAGAACTCTTTCACCTTTTCCCCGTCCTCCCAGCCATTTCCTGAAGGTGGATAGAACTCGCTGACAATGACTAGTTTTTGTGTGTTCTCCTGTGTATTGTCTACTTGGTCTCTCTTCCTATCCATTTTTAGCCTACTTTTCACACTTTGCAAAAATGAGGAAAAAGTAGACTTATGAGATCGGGCAAATATGTGTCTGTCTGTCTATCTGGCTGTGCGTGTGTGTGTGTCCCCCCCTTATCAACTCCTAAATGGCTGCAGCAATCGAAACAAAATTTGGTAGGAGTAAAGATTTATACCTGAATATCTCACCGCCATATTTGAAAATGATGTCAGTGCTACCAACTGCTGAAAAATCGCAATTGAAATTTGAGCTCCATGTTGGATATCTTGGAAGGTATGAATGGGAGCTATTTCAAAATTGGCACACGTATAGATAATAATATTGCAGCTTAATTTCCAGGAGGCCATACATGGCAGTGTTGCCAAAATGATTATAAGCCTGCTGATAGGTCCAAATTTTAAATGCAAATAACTTCTACACTATCAATTGGATTTCAACCAAATTTCGTATGTGCTATGTGTACATAAACAGATATGACTGAGCGTATTCTTAAGAGCCACCAGGGCTGCCAACTGTTAATAAATGCTCTCAATTTTTAAATTCCAAATACCCATATATCAGAAAGTATGCAAGCCGACAGCTTTAAACTATGCACACGTATAGTACCTGACATTCTATATTAATTTGGAGTAGGTAACTTATATATGTCAGTGCTACCAACATGATTCTAAGCCTGCTGAGAGGTCCAACTTTAAATACATGTAACTTTTATACTATCATTTGGATTTCAACCAAATTTCGTGTGTGCTATGTGTACCATAACAGATATGACTATGCCGATTCTTAAGAGTAACCAGGGCTGCCAACTTTTAATAAATACTGTCTCTATTTTTGTTACCCTAATATCAATATATCAGAAAGTATGCAAGCCAATAGCTCTAAACTTTGCACACGTATAGTACCTGGCATTCTAGATTAATTTGGAGTAACTAATATAGGCCTATGCCTGTGCTGCCAACATGATTCTAAGCCTGCTGATAGGGTCAATTTTAAAATGCATGTAACTTCTATACTAACTAATGGATTTCATTCAAAATTGACACAACAATAGTTCTCTATTAGGCTACATTATGCTAGGTATACAGTATTTCGAACTAATGAGAAATTTCGATATTACCAACTTAATTTTGTCATTATTCTAGATAGATCCATATAGATTAATCATTGGCATAAATCTTAAATTTTAAGAAAAGTAGGCTCTTTAGTTCTTCATGGAACTTCTTGTTTCATTTCTAGCTTGATAGTGGACACTCCCGGCACTAAAAGCCATACGAAAAAAAAAGTGTCATATGTATTTTGTCTTTTTTGTCTTCTTCTTCTGTTTTTACGGCCTCATTGGACCACTTCTGTAAATCATTTCCTAGTCTTCTTCTTTGGTAAGTTTCCTTTCCGAGTTGCCCAGTAGCATTCCATTTGTTTTGATCATAATCTTTTTTTCTGTATGTCGTTTGTCTATTTTTGGTTGATATCTTATTTTTAAGTTTTTGAGTTTCTTTAAATATTTTGTTGTGTTTTGCAAGTCATCCAAGGTTATTTATAGTTCTTTCATATCCTCTCTAATTTCCTTAATCCATCCTACCTATTGCTTCATATTCTAGAGTTCCTCTATAACTTTTCTGGGTAATCTGGTTTCCGGTGCCCTCATAATGTGAGTAATTTTGTATTTTTATTACAATTTATTTTTAATTTCAGATACCTTCAAGAGTGCGTGAGCTGGAAATATCTGCCACAGGGTCAGGTTTTGCTGTGGTCCAGTTATCGTATCGTTACAATGTCAATGTGACCGGGGCATGGCCACGCTTCACTCTGGATCCTCAAGTGGATAAGAACTCGGACAGCAACCATCTGCAACTTACCATCTGTTCAGGGTGATTACATTATTCATGACAAACCACTGTAGCCCCAAACTGACTTGTTCATAGCAGTAGCAGGTTCATTAGTAGAAGCTTTTCAGTCGAGTGTGCAGGATGTTACAATTCATTTCCTAATGCCTGAAATGAAATACATGAATATGTATACAGTACACTTAAGGGGGGACCTACACCTTTAAGAATCAAAATTTGTCAATTTTCAATTTTTTTCTATGTTTATTGATTCTTCCTCTTCAAATCACTTCAACAATTTCTTTGATATGTATAATACTTTTGAAGTTATGACCGAAAACGTGCAGGGAGTTTTGGAAGTTTTCCTACACATTGGTAACTTTGTTGCTCGTTTACCGAGAATTTGGATTTTCAAATCCGTTTCCTTAGTAACTGTCAGAGTTTTCAAGATAACGAAGTGAAATTTAGTATACAAGTGCATCTTATAGAGAAGAAAAATATGACCTAGAATTGTTGCTGTACAAGTCATAGTTTCGGTTTAAAAAAAATATATTCAGTGAAAAAATTTGCAATAAAGTCACACTTTAATATAAGCTTTAAAAAAAAATATTTTTTCTTTATAGATTCCAATGATCTAGGTCAATCTGTAGCTACTGTATTACTAAATACAATGAAAAATGAATTTTTGGAAAACAATGGTATTTGTGTAAAATATTAGGGAAATGGTGGATCAGTGCACAATATGCAGCCGCCATTTTAAATGCCTAATTTGCTGAAATGCATTCGCCATATGACTTGTAAATACACGAACATATTGGCAAAGCATAGTGTGATTGGTAGACCAAATTACAATTTTTTAGTGTTCCTGAGGAATGAAAAAGTGAAATATACATGATTTTCAGATCCTTAAAGGTGTAGGTCCCCCCCTTAATAAAACACTTCTCACACAACTGGGGGGCTTAATTGGATGACTAGTTTCATTCCTCAAGCGAACACCATCAGGTCTGCTCACTTAGGCTTAATTTAGGTTTACTGGATATGTATACAACACTTATGTACAACAGTATTTACAATTATTATTAAGCTACAGAAGGTTTAATTAAACATTGCAATGAGTCGGATTTTCTAACCAAATTAATCGGCCGGAGCTGAAAAGCATTCAGTTTTCACTACTTTTCAGAAGAAAGATAAAACGTCATTGACAGAACAGAACTTATTAGCATAAACAGGTTAAAGGTTCCACCTGATCAATACTTTAACCTGTTTATACTAATTAGTTTTCAATACAGAGGAAATGCTTGAATCACATCTGCGGTGGTATGGACTTGTGCTCCGTAGCAGTGAAACCTGTTGCTAAGACTGCCCTTCAACTAAAAGTGGACGGTCGTCGACCTGGAGGGCGACCTCAAACATGCTGGTTGGATAGGGTGAGAGATGACATGCGGCTCGCTAAACTCTGACCCTGGGACACTATGGATCGATTGAAGTGGAGGAAACATTGCAGGAAGGCAGACCCCACATAAGTGGGAAAATGCAAGGAAGATGATGAGTTTATCAATACGGAACCAGAATGAACCTTTTAAGTTCTAGAACAGAACTTAACAAACACACTATATTAGTAGGGCTCAGATTTTTAGGTAAATAAATATTTTTGTATGTAAATACATATTTTAAGCATTTTGTCTATAAATACATAAATTCCTGCTTTTCACTTATTAGCACATAAAAATACATAATATTTACATTTTTTAAAATCAGTACGCTAGATCTTTCAGTTTATTGCATTTTCGTTCTGTGGTACTTCAACGGGGAAGAACCTGTGAGCTATGTATTCTTCATGAAGAGCGTATGTCAGCTTGCAACTGTGTTATTCTTAACTTGTCGCCCCGTGCCACTCACTGTGGAGGTCGGGATTTCCTTGTCCATAGCCATATTGCACCACATGCTAGACCTCCCCCAGCTTCCTGGAAACAGAGTCACTCACATGCAGATGCCCAAAGTAAAAGCAACTACAAGTTATCGTCTACAGCAGTATGTTGCAGAATTTAAAGATAATTTTAATTCTGATGGGGGCGTTCAGTTCTGCCAACCATGTGGGAAAGCAATCTTAAGTTACACCACACCTCTAGGGCAAGAAACATATTGCCGCAGTTTCGCGCCTTCAGAATAAGTGTTTCGTGATAATCGTCGGTCATTTGTGATGGACAACCTGAAGATGTACCTCGTTGTGTATAGTAATTCTTCAGCAGTCAGTGAGGCATAGCATAAATTGCATTCGCGAATAGTGCATATTGTTTATATTGTCAGTAATAAACTAAATTATAATTAAATATTTTTACTTTTTTGTCACATATTTCAGAAACATTTAATAAATTTTTTTTTTGTGATTTTTAGCACCTAAAAATCCGAGCCCTATATATTAGTCATCTATGTTGTGAAGCAATTATTCAGGTTATATTTTTGTTAGCGGAATAACAATTTTAATTTAATAAACATATTTTTCAAATCAATTTTGGAAACGTGACTTAATACCTTTCAGCTCCGTGGTCAGTATAGTGCAGCATAAAGCCATCCAGAATGAATATTTCACATGATATTTTATTTTAATATGGATTTGTAACAAAGACCACCTAAGCCCTGTACAATAGCACTGTAACACGCGGGAATCTTGCAGTGCAGCCAACATTAAGTACGGAATACGGCGCTGAAGGGCAGCAAGTCATTGACTTAACGCTTTTCTCCTCTGATCGCACTACATGTAGCAGGGTTTTGTGGCTTAAACAGAAGGCTGACTTAATTCTTTCCTGTGCCGTTTCAAGGCCCTTGGGTCAATACTTCAGAATACTCATCATCATCATCATTTCCCCTTGTCCAGATCTTTCCGGGTCGGGGTATTTATGGCACTTTTCCACCTGCCTCTTTCTTTCCACCATTCCTCTTCCACGATCTTGTCCCAGTCCAAATTTCTTTTTCTTATGCTGTTCTTCACTGAATCAATCCGCCTTGTTCTAGGTCTTCCTCTTGCTCTCTTACCCTTGCACTTTACCTCCAGCAGCTGTCTTGGTATTCTATTTTCCTCCATCCTCTTCAGAATACTAATTCTTAAAAAATGACCATTTTTGACTTAATGCTTTTCAGCTCCGACCGATTCAATTGATTTTTAACCAAAGCAACATTTATAGAAGTGTAATAGACTAATAGAATAAAAAAATAACTGGTTAAAAAGCCTGACTCGTTACTGAGTTTAACTTAATTAAAAAGCTGTAGCTTAATAATTGTAAATAGTTGTACGACGAGGGAAGGTCCAAAAATAAGTTTTGTCATATTTTTCTCAGAGACCCTTTGTTGCCAAACTGACATATACCATGGTATCATGAACTATCCACCTTGCACTATTTTTCGACATAGTCACCACCGACATTGAGACACTTGCCGTAGCGTGCAATCAGTTTGAAGAAATTACTCTGGTAAAACTCGGTGCTCTGCGATGCACAGCCTGCTCCACCTCAGCATTGGTGTGTAATTGACGTCAATGCAGGGAACAGGTGAATGGATGGGGCAAGATGGATGCTGTAGACCAGGTGATCCAATTGCTCCCATCCGAAGTGACTAAACTGATCTTGTGTGTGGTCGTGCGTTGTCGTCCAAGAGCACAACACCTTCACTCAAGAGGTCTGGTCTGTTTTGTCGAATGGCAGACCTGAGGTTGGTGAGGGTGTTGTAGTAGCATTGCACATTGATGGAGGGCGTCCCAGAACACTGTGGCCATCACCTTTCCACTTTGAATTTCTTCCTCACTGGGATGCTTCCACATCATTGAGGCGGCCTTGGTTTCGGGTCTCATCGCCCGTGATGATTCTGAACAGGAACTCATTTCTCCCTCGCACGTACCACATCAAGTGATCGAGGCTGATGCCCATTCTTGCACTCTTGTTTTCTAGGGTCAGTTTTCTCTGTATCCATCTGATGAACACTTTTCGGTAACCCAACATGTAATGGGCCAGTGTGGGTGCCACGTCTGCCACTGTTATGCACATGTCCTGTACTCGAGCAATGTTGTTTTCATTCGTGGATGTGGAGGGGCGCCCACTTCGATCTTCAACCTCCACACACTGCCGTCCTCCAATTAACATGCAACACCAGCGACCGACCATTTGACGAGACATGACCGCTTCACCATACACTGTCTGGATCACTGACACACTAGTCCCATGTGCCCATCGATACCATACTTCCATTGGCAACCACGTTGTCAGTACACGTCTGTCTGTCATCATAAGTTGTACTCTAATTATATCGGGCACACCGGTCTGCTGCTCCTCTCCCTTCTTCAGCGTATGCATTATTCCCCCTCCTCTGACGCTCCTTCCGTCGTTAAACCAGCCACGGGTGTGGATTCTTATGGAAATTGATTGTGTCATCTGGTGAACCATCTGCTCGTGCAATAAAATGACGAAACTTACTTTCGGAACCTCCCTTGAACATAAGTGTTATATACATGTCTGCTGAACCTAAATTAAGCCCCCTATTTGGGTGTCTGCTTCATTGTGCAGTGGCTAGCACTCCCGGCTGTCACCGTGGAGGCCCACATTCGATTCCCGGCTCTGCCAAGAAATATAATTCTTTATTTTCACTCCCAAGTACAGGGTCATTATATATGTGCGCCTCGATAAACACGGCAAGCTAAGCCGGCTGTGACTGGCGCAGATCGCGGGCGCGCGTACCCGGTTCAGCCGGTGGTAGGCGCGCACTTTCACACTTTTACCAAACATGTTCAATAATGTGTACTTACAGTGATCATAGGCGATGCTGAAAATGTCCTTCCTCTCTTGTAACACACTCCTGACATCTTCATATGAAAGAATGTCTGTCAACTCTTTTATTATTTACGGAGCCTGTTTCCTTGAATCGTTTAGCGAGCCTCCTAATTGTACTGTCATTAGGCACAGGTCTTCCTGGAAACTTGATTCGAAATTTTCGTCTTGTTTCAGAACAAGATTTTCTGCTTTTGATATACGAATTATGGATATACACACGTTTGCGCAATGTGAATTGGTGTCTAGGCATGACCAACAATCGCAGTAATCACATTACTCACTAAACGTGCAACACTAACGTCTACGCTTTGCAGATACACGTCCATATGAATGACAAAACACGTGTGAACTAACTATATGAGTCAACGGAGCGCGCCTAAAATGAATTAACAACATATTGTTGATTGAGGAACAAAATAGACATTTGCCATAAAACTAGGGATCCAGAACTTAACATATTTGTGAAACTCAAGAGTCCTGTTCTGTTTTCAGGTTTGTTGGCAGTCAGGAAGCCAACGAGAGCAACATGGCTGTGATGGAAGTTACTCTGCCATCGGGCTTCACTGTCGACACAGATGCTCTCCCAAGCCTCCGAGTATCGCAGAATGTGAAACGTGTCGAAACTAAGGAAGGAGACACTGTTGTCATGTTATACTTTGACAAGGTAAAATGATCGTCATACTTAGGAATGTTTAGCAGGAATAACTCCATAAGATATGCATGTTGTAGAGTAGGATGTTAAGACTTCATCATTAGGACAAAAAGAAGAGATCCTACATTGTGATCACATTGGTAAAGTAACAGCAGACGAGTTGGCCCCAGAGGATGGAATGCCTTGGGGAATATTGGATTCCATGAAAATGAATGAGGAGGCTTAAAATTTAGTGGTCCAAAACAGTTTATTAAACAAGGAAAGATTGAGAATGATGTAGATGAATGATAAACTAACAAGGGACGTATCAGGTAAGACAGGTCGAAACCTATCTTGAAACTTTGGGGACGCAATCGCTGTACTATAAGAGGAAAATGTGCGAAAAATCAGCCCCCAGATTGAACTGCAAGGCTCCGAAATCACGTGGTGAATTTCTCGTATATATCAACGGGAGGTAGCGAGTACCATACATGTTGGAATGGACAGCCCTAACCGACCAAGCACTCAAGGTCGGTGGGAAGGAGCCGCACGCTTCATTCAGCATAATTATACGCCCTGACTCGCTACTACTCCGAGTGCCACAGGGATTTCGAGCTCCTCCAGCCTTCATGCCTGCGTACCAGGATGTCAGGTACGATTTAGGAGCCTTGCAATTCAATCTGGCAGCTGATTTTCCACATGTTGTCCTCTTATAGTACAACGATTGCGTCCACTAAGTTTCAAGATGGGTGACCTGTCTTACCTAATACTTCCCTTGTGAGAAATGAAGTTTAAACTGTAACCCGTATGAAACTATCTAGGGAAGAATTACATGAATGCCCCATCATTAAACAATAAGGCAAAGGAAAGGGCAGGTGTGCAAAAGAGATAAGCAAATTGAAATTTTGAATAAACAATCAAAGACAAAATAAAAATACCTAACCTATACCAGGGCTGCCATTTAAAAGATTCTTGGATGTTGAAATGGATTTCATGGATTCCATTTGCAGATTTGGAAATGTTAACACTTTTATATAATCAATTATTTATGTACTTAATTACTTCTTCCATGGATATTTATGTAGGGTGAGACGCGGTTCTTGCAGTGAACACTTTGGACAAAATGCTTTCCTACTCCTGAGAAGAAATGCACTGTGGACAGTACATGCAAGCAGCTGCTTAAGTGGTGAGAAACATCTCGTCTGCCACAGGAAGCAATGGGGTGTGCCCTCTTAAGCTACGGTTTGTGTCGAGCCCACATTGCTGGCGATGATTGCTTGGGGCACAGCATCAGAAAAGCAGTTTCCCTAGCCTGCGATCATTGTCCTTCAAAGAGTAGAGAATATGCTTTCAATTTTCTGCTCTTTTTCCTGTGGTATCAATCTGTTCTTATAAACACCAATCAGCTGATTACAAAATAGTATTTAGAAGAGAAAATTTCCTTTATTACTGCATAGTACTCCATATAGTGCAGAGAATTCTACTAATAATGTAAAATGTATCAAATGTATCAAATCTTGACAAATACGTTGTTTTGATGCCATGCTGATTTACGTTAATCTTTGACTTTCAAAATGGTCAGTGTTCATTGCTGCCAAATTGAAATGAAATCAATCCCGGCAATGATCGCCAATGAGCTCCAATTGTTTACATGCATCGATAAAGCAACAAAGATCACCAGCGATGTGCACTCGTCAAACATCACCGTAGTGAAACCAGGCCTTTAGGAGCAAAGTGCACAGTAGCACTTATTGATTACAGCTTTCTGCAGCCCCTTTGATAAGATTTCTGCTGTTTATGCTGTTTTGAGCTCACTGCCGGGAATGGATAAATATCAATCAGAGTTGCTATCAGCCAGTTTGACAAAATTCCAAATGCCCTAACGACTACAGGTTCTTGTGATTGGGCATAGAAAAATATTCTGAGGTGATTAAGTACCATGACATTATGTGATCAGCACTGTTCTCAGCCTATTTGACTGAACTCCCACTGTTCCTAAAGTTTTGAGCTTGTGGCCGGGCATGGATAAACATGAGCTTATGCAATCAACACTGCTGTCTACCAAAAAAAATAAGACCATCCATGTTGTCCAAAAGGAGGCACTTAGCTGAAGCGGTTATTAATATATTCTGTGCAAATACCAACCAGTCTTTGATAGGTAGAACAGCTATTTACATTATGTAACAAATTGTTCATTCTGTATTAACATGGCTGATTTCCATTCATCAAGATGTCTAGTCAATGATGTTCTTCTGTTATGTTTCTTTTTATTTACTTTATTTCGAATTGAAATGTCTTGTTGCAGATGGTGACAGATGAATACTGCCCGACAGTGTCAGCCTTTAGGACTCACAAGGTGGCAAAACAGAAGCCTGTGCCAGTCACCATATACGATTACTATGACTCCTGTAAGTTCATTTGCCCCATTTAATTGTGATAATTAACGAATACATGTAATTTTTTCCAGGATTGTGTTTATATATTTATATCTTGTGCCCCGCCCATTCATTGGACACAACCGTGTTGACCGACTGAAGAGCTACAAATGACAATTTTGTACAGGCAACACTGAAAGAATGGATTCAAATCTATACATAGCTTAACTATATGTACAGGGCTGGGTGTACAACGCTAGGAGCACCTCTTCAGAAGATACAATGCCTGATTCAGTGACACTGTATCCGTTCAGTGCAGTGGCGGCCGGTAATAAGGTTGCAGTGTTGCACAACGGCCAGATTATTACAAGAAAAACAATTAACACCGTAATAATATTTTTAGTAATAAAAGCTGTACGTTTCCTTTTCTATGCATAGGAATTCATAATTTTGTTCTTTAATAATTCAGGAAACCTTATAGTAAGCTACTGTGAACTGTCTGAGAAAGCGAAGTACGCTGTCTAGGAGCGCTCGTCCGTTTGGTCGTTGCCAGGCCCAAGCACCGACCAGATCTCAATAGTGAAGGGTATGGCAGAGATGCTAGACCGAGTAAGTTAACTCGCCTGGTTGTTGCCCGCTGATTGCAACAAGGGAGCTGAGTCGCGGACGGAGACATCCGAGATGTTCCATCAACAGCCTTGTGCATACTTGTGACACTCGCCCTCGTATATAACTTACGTTTGTTTTGTTCTCGTGGAGGTTTTCATTTAGACTAACTTATCATCCATTTAATCTGATGATAATGTGATGTTCTCTGAACTGCGACATTCGTTTTTCACGGAGCTGTACGACCTGCGAGTGGGTGGCCACACTTGCATTTTTTCACGCTGGATTTCTGCTTGAAAAACATCTGTCGGGGATAGAAGTAACTAATTAATTAATGTTATTGGTTTTACGTCCCTTTTAACTACTCTGGCTTTTAGAGACGCCGGGGTGCCGGAATTTTGCCCCGAAGGGGATCTTTAACGTGCCAGTAAATCTACTGACACGGCTCCCTCGCATTTGCGCACCCTCAAAGATAGCAGTAACGCCTAGCGACGTGGAATGACAGTATATTATATATTCCATGTATAAGTTATTATGTATTGTCATTCCACGTAGCTAGGCGTCACTCCTATCCCCGACATCTATTGCTATAAGAACATCTTACTGAAGTTTCTCCTACCGGTCAGCCTGATGACTTGCATGTTTGTATGGTGTGATTTTATTAGTGTATTTAATTTTACACTCTCTTTTAAACAGAAACCAAAGCACACAACAAGTGGCATAGAGTAAAATCCAAAGAACCTCAAGCTTCCAAGGAGCTCTCCGCTCATGACCTCCACAGTACAATACTAACAAGAGCACAATTAAACCCCAACGTCTTCTTCCCACAAGTGTGGCCAGGCATTGTGCGGGAAAAGACGCCAACAAAATGGACCTCGGCCCATTCTCCAGCGAGCGACTTTGAAAATGCGCCTTGTTCCTTGTCCCGCTGCAGGAAATCACGCTGTGTGTGGCTGGTCCTGTTTAAAGTTCTTGAGATATTAATTATTTTATATATTTTCATGTGCAAATTATTCAAGTTTTTGAAAGGTCAGCCACATTAAACAAATCAAGATAGTGTAACTTTTAGGTTATAGTCTATTACAATATAACAGTTGGAAGAAACCTACGGATCATTTTTTGAATTGCATTAATGAGTGTGGAGAAATATTTTTTTTTCATATCCAAGTTTTATTTTACAAAAAATCTTGAATTTTTCCAGTTTGAAATTTGTTTGCAGCCAGACCAAAAGTGCAATCTAAAAATCGATCCGCAGGTTTATAGTCATTGCAATGAAGATAATACATGCACATTTTGAAAGCAATATCATAAGATTTATAACGCGTGTAACATTTTGAATGCCTGAAAATGTGAATCAGAGAAAAAAGCAATTTTCTAAAATAATGCACAATTTACAAGGTTCCAGCTTACCAAGGACACTAGAACTGTCCTGCAGCATAGGTGACACCCTCCTTTTTGTGTTTTGCAACCTCCTTCTTCGTTTTTGTCAGTTTTACCTTCCGTTGACATCCCTTTCGCTTCTCCAATGATGACCGCAGACTTTCATACTTCCTGCGACTGTCACATCTTTCAAGTGTTTGTGCTGTGACATGAGATACTGAACTTTGCCTTATTCCTGATTTCAACTCTGTTGTTGCACTACACCCCATGTTGAGTTCTATTACAGCAATTTCAAGTCTCTTCCGTGAAACAAAAATCTCTTTTGGGCACCTCCTCCAGATAACAGAATGCAGAGACTCATTCTGTTTTTGAGTAGCACCCCGGATGCATCTGGATAGTTGGTCATCTGATGCCAGCCTTTGATAAACAGGCATAATCTTGACAACTAAGGGTTCTGAAAGCATTACAGCCATTTTGTCATGGCTCTGTGCTGTTTTACCAGCTGCGATACTTCGATTGTAAAAGCACCAAGACTCAGAACCTTCAGGACAAAGAATATAGGACACTTCCTGTGCTGGGGCTTACTATCAGTAGAAATGTAGTGGCATATAGTGGCATACACTGCTTTCTTCATATCTGCAATATTAGGTATGATCAGTACTAATGCATTCCTATAATAATTAGTTAATTTTGTAATATCCGTTCAGATTTCTACAACATTTGTAGTTATATAGTAGCCCACATTATTTAGGCCTACCGTAGTTTACGTAGCAAATGTGCCTACTTCCTTCACTAGAGAGCAGCACAATGCAGACCTCACGCTGTCGGATGCCTTTTTAAATTATTCCTATGAAATGAAATCGATAAATGTGCTTGAATACATCACTAATGTGTGCTGATCGTGAGTCTAACGAAAGTGGGCGTTTAAAGAACTGCACGTCAGGGCAAAAAAATGGCGGAAATCGGGTAACAACACTGCTATCTGATCCGCAGGGGATAGGGGTGTGTTAATATGGAAAAAAATGAAAATCGATATTTCTTACATATTTCACTAAAATTTCAGTCCCAGTGTCCATTGTCAGTGTTGTGCATTTTTATTGCGGGATTTCACGCGGTCCCGCTTCATTGCTGCCAAATTGTTAGCTAGTAGTCAAAAGTAGTTTGATTCCTGTTTTTTCAATAAGCTAAAGGATGTAGGAGACTTCTGTTACTTAGGAAGCAAAATAATCAGTGATGGACAAAGCAAAGTGGATATAAAAAGTAGGTTAGCTCAGGCAAGAAAAGCATTTCTACAGAAAAGGAATCTGTTGACATCCAATATAGATTTAGGTATTAGAAAGTCATTTTTGAAAGCCTTTGTCTGGAGTGTGGCGCTCTATGGAAGTAAAACTTGGATTATTAGTGCAGCAGAAAAGAGGAGAATTGAAGCGTTTGAAATGTGGTGTTACAGGAGAATGATGAAGATCAGATGGGTAGATGGGGTTACAAACGAAGAGGTATTAAGACCAGTGGGAGAGGAGAGATGTTTCTGGCGACTGCTAATGAAGAGAAGAGATAGGTTAGTAGGACACATACTAAGACACCCAGGAATAGCAAGCTTAGTTATGGAAGGAAGGGTCGATGACAAGAACTGTAGGGGTAGACCAAGGTTAGAATATGTTAAACAGATTGCCTCGGATGTAGGGTATGGTAGCTATGTAGAGATGAAACGATTAGCTCAGGACAGGGAGGCATGGAGGGCTGCATCTAACCAGTCAAAAGGCCGAAGACTCAAACAACAACAACAAATGATTATATTTTAGCTCATCATATCCTTTGAAATGACATGACTCTTATTCTGCAACAGATTTAAAACTTGTTGACTGCCTTTTGCAGGTCCCTGTGAATTAGTAATGCAGCACTGTAATTAAATTTCAGCCCGTCGAGCTCGGCAGTTCTACTCGCCACACGTGGCTACTCTGTGCGACATCTGTGAGGGGGAGGACTGCGGTGATGTGTGCTCCAGTCAGCCGAATCGTCAGAACTTGGGCAAAAGTTCTACCGGAGGAAGCGGGGCAGTGCAGCCCCTTCTCTGGCTTATCGCCACACTCGTGATAGTGAGAGTGATGCTCAGTGGGCAATGACACTACTTTGTGTATAATGCTAATTAACTCATACAGGAAGGACAGAATTAATATAAGTATTAATGGTAACATTGTACATAAATTATGTAACATAACAGAGAGAAAATGCTGGCTAATTCTGCTCAATTTCAATGTTAATGGCCCAGAAGTGCAATAAAGACTTTCGAAACCCACAATACCCTTGACATTCAGTAATAGATGCATTTGAAAATGGTATTATGTTTAAAAAAATGTGTTCTTCTGTCACTCTAATGACATAAAATGCGTTGCTGCCCACGATCCTGACGAGACCAGAAGCTCAAAATGAGCTGGTTTTAGTATTGGAGAACTATTCCTAAGATGTGTTGAATTAACCTTTTCACTGCTGAATTGTTACATTGTTAGCGCACCCTCTGTGCTGGATTCTTTTAGGCAACCACTTTCACACAGAAATTCACCAATTTGAACATAAAATACAAGTGGTAACTGAAAATAATTATAAGTAATTTACTCACCACTGTGTTCATAAAGTATTGGCCACGGTTGATGTTTGGGATCCAGGGTTCGATTCCACATGAGTTGGCGAAATTTTGTCCAGTAGAAAAATTTCTTAAAATTGTAATTTGCTCCGTAGACTATGCTCACTAAATGCACGCACTATATACATCCCATACACACACACTTCACAACCGAAACATTAAATTAAACACACAATATCACTAAATAAACACCCGAATCCAATAATACCTCAAAGCACAAATATCTAAAATAATTCTAACACATACATTATCCTATACCTAAACTTTCGCGAAAAAAATTATAAAAGCCTTTCTTCAACTAAATAGGCTATACAATTTATCTATACTAATAATTGGACACTAAATATTGTCAAAGATAAAGTTTACGGGGCTAAACATTCTAATAATTCCTGCGTGAGTGGTAGTCTTCAAAGCAAGGTATGACACAGAGTGCAACACCACATGGTTGACACATGTATCGGGACTCTTTCCTCTTCCTTTCCCTCCTGACAGTATTGCTACATACATGACAGTGACGAGTTGGGTTAGATTTCTTATTAGTTGGCGGAACTAAGCAGGAAAAATGTCTTTCAGTTAGTCGAAGAACTGGGTCCGTAGATGTTGCAGATGGTCTTCCAGGAGTTGATTTTCTGGGGTTGTGGTATCTCTCCAAAATCTGTCTTATAATTTGAAGCTGAAATTCTGCCAATGAAGGACGCTTACCTGATGATAGACAGTATAGAGCATATGAATTTCGAAGTGCTAAGTCCAAAATATGAAAGAATAATTTCTTGTACCACTTGATACTTTTACGCACGCTATGGAGTGAACTAAGGAGCATGTCTGCCTTATCGACAGACCCCATGTTCATGTTATATTCAATGACGGCCTGAGGCTTCAAGATAGATGCTCCAGACTGGCGATCCTTTTTCCCAGTCACTTCAAATATATTTTTGTGCATGGTTGTAAGCACGAACACATCCCTCCTATCACGCCACTTGAGTGCCATCATTTTTGTGCTAGATTTCATTTCCAATTCCCCTCTTCCCAATTTAGTTCCCAGTGCAGGCATGCCTTTCCTGTTCTTTCGCACTGTTCCACATGCATTGGTGGCTCGGTCATGAAGCAAAGAAAACAGCTGTGGGCCAGTGTACTAGTTATCTACAAATAAGCTATGGCCTTTATCTAAATAATCATGTAGACGTGTTGTAACAACTGCACCAGAAATGCCGAGTTTATAGGGGTCTGTGATTTCTGTTGATGAACCAGTATACGTGATAAAATCTAAAATATCACCAGTCTTACAGTCACAGAGAACAAACAGTTTGATGCCGAAACGATAACGCTTGGTTTTTATATATTGTTTGAAAGCAAGACGTCCCTTGAACAAAACTAGGCTTTCATCAACACACAAGTTAGCAAATGGGGTGAGATAGGTTTTGAATGTTTTCCTGAAATGAATCGAATTTTGTTCAAACTGTCAGTTTTGTTTGGGTTTTCATTGTCGGTGAAGTGGAGCATACTGAGTAAAATTAGATATCTATCACGAGACATAACTTGCTGAAAAATTGGGGCATGCAGAAGGGGATCACTGGACCAATGTTCCTGAATAGACAGATGTTTATTTCGAACCATCAGCAGCGTCACTGCTTTTAGCATAAAAATCTCCTTATAATTGGTATCAACCCATTTCCTGAGCCTGGAATATTGACTGGGCGGCTTAGCGTCAACAGTCTGTATATGAAACTTGTTTGTTTCGTCCGCTACCTTTGTCAACAGTCTGTATATGAAACTTGTTTGTTTTGTCCGCTACCTTTGTCAACACCTCTTCATTGACAAATAATTCGAAATAATCTATTTCATGGGATTCAGGGGTCAAATTAGTAATTGACATACCTGGGTTTGGCACTTGGAAAGCATGCACTCGTCCTCGGACCACGTGGGTAGGCCTAGGTCAGTTTCATTTCTTCCCCTCTCTGTCGGGATATCTTCAACACTATCACTATCATTGTCACTTCCTAACAGTTCCCTAATATCCTCATCGTCCCTTCTGACACTATCTAAGTCCACATCAGACTCAATCCCCTCTAAAAGCGTAAGAATTTGCTCCGGACGCATATTGCGCTCGCTAGATGCAGCCATTACTCATACACGATGTTTATAACTGTGTGACAAAATAAAAACATTTTTCCCGCAACGTTACACGTGTGTATTTATGGAACTAAGTGGTTGAAAATGTAGCTAATAGATGGCGTAAGAATACACGACATTTACAAAGCAGATTGAGTATACTCGATCACAGCACTGATGGCACAAAGTTCTGATCGAGTATACTCGATCGCAGCACTGACGGACCCCTTGAGGCAGATCGAGTATACTCGACCGCAGCAGTGAAGCGGTTAAAATGTTGGTTGGTTCCTCAGTTTAGGGGCTGCGACAACGTGGTCATGTAGCCCCGTGTACTTTGTGTGTGTGTAGAATCTGTCTGATAACCGGTGTTAATTGTGATCTGTATTAGTGTGTGTTATCTGTTTTTAATTCAAGTAAGGACTGCAGACATTCAATTTTCAAGTAGTTCTAACTTTTGCTACCGAACGCCACCGTCAACTACCAACTTTGTTACTAGATGCCACCGCAGTCGGCTCGTGGCAACGAACGTTGGAACCTAAGATCGTTAATCAAATCTAACCTATCATTTAGCTTCACACAAGTGTAATTAGTGGAAGGTTCTTTTACATGCCATAAATCTATGACATGGAACCACCGGCTTTACTTCCCCTCCGAAGGAAGGTATACTGAGGGATGTTCAACTCTCTTAAAAAATCCGACGACTTCGGCCGGGTTTGAACCCACGACCTTGGGCATAGAAGCTCAGCATGCTACCTAGTATCCCACCGAATCCACCGAATTAAAATGTAAAATGTGGTGTTTTGTGTTTTTATTCTTGGGTTCAAATCCTGAAGTAACATTATCAAGTCTATAATAATTACAATCTAGACTCATATGCAAAGAAAATATCAGCAGGAATAGCACCTAATGTCACTACAATCAGGTGCAGATGACCTTGATGTTCCTCCCCTTAAAACAACAATCATCATCATCATAATGTCCATATCTTCCTACAACAATCAACAACCCTCGTGTACAACACCCACAAGAGAATTATCACGATAAGCAGGGTATGAGTGCTGGCTTCCGTGACAAAAAGCTGCAGAACATGAATAATAACAAGGTCGATTTTCGTGTCTGCACTGCTACACACAGGTGTAGAAATACGAGTAGGTTGGAAGAACATTTTACATTTTAATCGCAGGTGGTATACCACCAATATACGTGGGCTGTTTTTTAAGTAAGGGCCGTCTTTTTAAAGCCCGTAGTTAGTGCACACACCGCAACAAGCATGCGCGCTACCTCCCGGCATCCTTTGCGAACAAGCAGGCGTCAGTTGCAGCTGTGTAGCTAATCTGTATGCTGAACTGTGCATCTTTACAATGTTCAAGATTATTGATTCGTGCACCGTGTGTGAGGTACAATCTGTGATATGTTTTTGAGTGCAAGAAACATGTCAGCTGCAGACATTCATCGTCAGCTTTGTGAGGTGTATGGTGATAACGCAATGAGGGAAGGTAAAGTGCGAAAATGGGTAAGCGAGTTCAAGAGTGGCTGTGAAAATGTTCGTGACGATGAATGCTCAAGTCTGTGATCACAGATGACTTGGTGACTGCAATTGACACGAAAATCCACGAGGACTGAAGATTCATGATAACCACTCTATCAATGGATTTTCCTCAAGTGTGAATTCTTGGTTGTCAGAGCAGGTGGCAAACTTTTATGCTGAGGGATTTCAGAACTTAGTTTTAAGGTATGACAAGTGCCAAAATAAAGAAGGGAACTAGGTAGAAAAATAGAGGAAGGTATGTACAACCTAAAAATATATGTGGTTTCAAAATAAAATGTTCGGTTAGTAATAATAATTTAAAAAAACCAGCCCTTATTTAAAAAACAGCCCTTGTATGTGATGCATAGGAGAATTTGCCACTGCTTTCAGCATCCAGTCTACTGCAAGCCTCTGTTTGCAAACAAGTCATCTCCATAATCCCCAATAAGCAGTTAGCACTGGCCTCCTCTGCTTCTACACCTCTCTCTTTGAAATAATTAAACAGTGAATCTAACCTCCTAGGTCTTCTCTTTCCCTCTACAGCCAAACTCATTAACCTCTTGCATAATCTCTACTCCCCCTTGTCTTTACATCCTGAGATGGCTCATACAAACATCATCTAGCATGTTCATTTCTAACCTAGGCTTTATCTCTTCTTTATGAATACCCTCCTGCCTTTGATCTCATCTATTTGTTCCAGCAATTATTTGTGCTACTCTCATTTCACTTACCTCTAGGTCATGTATCAGATATACTGAGTACCTAGCTGCCAATGATGTGACAGTTGCAGTCACATGTCATTCATCAACTCCTCTGCCCAGAAATTTTTCTTCTAAAATCCAATTGGAACAGACCAAGTTAGGTTTGTCTCCTACACATATACATACTTATATCTTTCCTAGGTCGTTCGTGCTTCGATGACCGGATCATTAATAATGCAATTCATTACCTTTTCTGTCCAGTATCCTGATTTCTTAAGTCCCACACTTCTACCATACCATGATAGGTATGTATCCTTAAAGATGATTTTTATGATATTTTCTGTCCGGGTCTTTAGAGCTTGGAAGCCCTGACCATATATCCTTATGGCAAACTACAGCCATAATAGAAGCCAACTCCCGAGATGTACATAAATTGTATTGATTGGGCGGAGACCCCCTTCAACCCATTAGAATCGTTAACGTACATAAGGATCGCTAGTCTGTCAGCCGGCGAGAAGAGAGAAGTTCTCGGCTTTATGTTGGCAGGCAGCGATCTCCCGAGAGTCGGCAAGTTGGTATATATAAAAAAAAGAAGAAGATTGAAGAGAGATTGTTTAGCATTGTTTTGCATTTAAAAAGTGTGGCCACGGAATAACCTCCCAAGCCGAGGCTCGGGGAGGGTTCCATTATATGTTGTCCTCCTCTATGTTTCAAGAATAGTTTTACGTCGTTTCTAAATTACGAATTACGTATATGTGACAAACACGCAGTGAAATACCGCCATCATCACCTAATAACTATATGGTTTGAAACAAACGTGATGTTATATTAGTTACTTCGTGTACATGATTTGGGAAACTTTTCCTTAATGGGAATGGAAAAAGATTACGGAATTGGTTTCCAATTTATATTCCGTTGTTTTATGTGATAGACAGGGTTAAGCGAAACCTAATGTATTTTTTAAATGTTGCATAACCTAATACAAATGTTATAACCACCAATGTTGACATGGTGAGGGGTGTTTAAAACTATTGAGGCAAGAATATTTGTCGCAAATTTGATGTAAAGTTATTAATTGATGTTGTCCCGAATGTGATTTGAGCTAACTTCATTTTTATTTTCAGATAGAGATTGTAGAAATGTTTCCCGAACATTCAAAGGTTTTAGATTGCACCGAATTGAGAATTTCCAAATCAGATTTAACAATTTAATACTGTGTTTAGTTAAAAAAGAATAGTCATCCGAGTATAGTCAACATTAAATTCCCTTACCTTTATGCGAGCGAGTAGGGTTATGTTTTACAAATACAATATTGCACCATATATATATATATATATATATATATATATATATATATATAATATAAATTAACTTGATACCTTATTTCTATATTCATAAAATATTTAACAAGAATTCAATTGAAGTTTCATTCCAAATATGTATCTTGGCCAAGCGACTAGGTCATATCTTAAATAGTTGTCCCAATTGACCACTACGATGGCCCGATCGGGACCCAACACGAAGTGAATTGAAGGAGAACAATTCTCCATTCCATACAGTATATATATAATAGGTAAGTCAAAAGGATGTTGTTTATTACCACAGAACCGTGGTGAGTATTATATATAACACAAAATTATGGGAAAGAATCTGTGAGTACCAACTTAATGTTTTTGGCATGTATAATTGTAAAATTGTTCAGTGCATGTGCATGGTAGTTCTATTGTAACTTAAAAGAAACCGGGTGTGCATTGTTTGAATCTAAATGTTTTGGTATTGAACTGTAGACTCCCTCTTGCCCAAATTAAATATTTTCTGTGTCAGTATGTCATATGTTTTTATTTATCAGGTTAATAAATTTAATAATTAGGATCTCTGGGCACTGGTCCACTTCCAACCACGGGCAATTGTCCCGGTTGTTTCCCTCCCTAACTTCATTAGGTAGCAGTGATAATAATTTGTTGGGTGGGGAGTGCAACAAATGTATCTTCTGATTAAGTGTGTACATAATAGTGGTAGCAGAGCGTGGTTCACAGTGGCCAGTTATATGTTGCGAAGTCGATCTTTCGACGCCCTTAAAGTTGGAATAGTGTCAAAAAGAAATCGTTCAAAAAATGTATATAAGAGAATCCTTCAGTAAATATTTTCCCAATAACCGTCTTGTTTTGACGGGTTTCAACTAGTTTATTTATTATGTTATTATTTTATTTTTTTATTCTTCATTTTCCTTTTTAAAAGTTAACCATAATGTAACTACTAACATAAAACCTAAGACAACCCTATAATCATGCCTACTATGCAATGTTTAATATCCTAACATTGTAGAAAATAAAACAGCTTTGTAACAACATTTATATTTATTATTATTGGTGCCTTTATTGTGGCGAAGTTAGGGCTCTAGGCCCTCTCTTACACTTAACCACACACAAAGCAAATTACATCAATACTCATATGTGTTATTCTTAACCTACCAAACTTAAATACTAGGAAAACTTAAATATTATAATTAAATGGGCAACTGCGTGATATTAACTAAGCTATACAAATTACATATAGTAATAACAATACATGGAGTTTTACTATGGTCATTCACGTACACATTCATAAACAAATTGTTCTAGTTGGCCTACGAATTCAAGAGGAAATATTTACATGCACGTTTGAAAGTTGTTAGGGATGTACAATTTCTAACATCACGAGGATAATTATTCCAA
Source organism: Meconema thalassinum (assembly GCA_946902985.2). NCBI lineage: Eukaryota > Metazoa > Arthropoda > Insecta > Orthoptera > Tettigoniidae > Meconema > Meconema thalassinum. The sequence goes on from OX336393.1 coordinate 88,808,306, forward strand.
ATTCTAGTTCCCGACACGAGGAAAGAGTTACTGAAGGTAGATGAATGATGTATGGGAATTGCAATTATAGACCCAGATCGCGTGTGACGATCACGAAAGGAGAAAAGAAAACTAAAATTACAAGAAAGATAGTGAGGTGTACCTTTATGGAGAAGTCGATAGATGAGTGTACATATTTGCCGGTTTCTTTGTTGTTCTACTTTTAACCATGAAAGTAGAACATAAAAAGGAGACGTGTGTGAGGAAAATTTTAAGGAGAAAATAAACCTAATGCAGGAAGTTAAAGCTCTCTGAAGTTTCTTGTTTTGTTCTCCGGTAGCATCTACTAATACCACATCGCAGTAGTTAAATATAGTGAGTATCAAGGTTTGGACGAGTCTTATTTTCAAGTTTCTGTACAGGGTAGAACGGACTAGTGAATCTTGTGGATGAAGTGATGAGTAAACTTTCCCTGCATGTATTATTAATATGCTCATCCCAATTCAATGTTTCATTTAGTGTGACTCCAAGACTTTTTACTGATTTAGAAAATGGGATAGCAACACCATTAAGTTGAATTAAGGAAAGTGGTCTACTATGTAAATGGAAAAGCAATTTAGTCTGTCCTATTACGATAGCTTGTGTTTTAATTGGGTTGATGGCAAGAGAATTTTCAGCTGCATAGCGGGTGATCCGCTTTAAATTTAGATTCATATTTTCAATTACCGCATCTATGTCATTTAATTTTGTGTGGCAATATATCTGAAGATCGTCTGCATATAGATGGTAATTGCAGTTCTCCAGTTTTGATGAGATGTCGTTCAGATATAAAATGAATATAAGGGACCAAGAATTAAACCTTGAGGTACTCCATTCATTTTGAACTTCCACTCAGTTCTGTTTTCATTAAGGAGTACACGTTGTCTTTGGTTATGAAGATAGGAGGCGAATAATTTGAGAGCAACGGGGCTAAGATGGAAGGATTGCAATTTAGCCATAAGTATGCCTGTATTAAAGGTGTCGAATGCACTGCTGAAGTCTAGAAGAATGAGTATAGTCACTTACTCACTTTGCGCTCATCCATTGCTTGTCTTACGTCATCAGTGATCCTAATGAGTGCAGTAGATGTGCTATGTCCTTTCATAAATCCAGATTGCAATGGATCAAGTAGTGAGTATTGCGTCAAGTACTGAAGAAGTTGTTCATGCATAAGTTTTTCTACTATTTTGGAAATTGAGGAAAGTATGCATACAGGTAGATATTCTGATGGAGAATTTGCAAGTGAATTTTTCGGAACTGGAATAACCAAAGTATCTTTCCATATTGTTGGGTCTAAAAGACATGTGTTACAAATATGTGTAATAATTGGCACTACTACCTCTATCAGGTTAACGATAATGGAAAGGGGGATGTCATCTACTCCGACTGCTTGTGATTTGATAGATATAATTTTTTTTGCTACGACAATTTCATTTATTTTACGAAACTTGAATAACGGTCAGTGAGGTAGTGGGACACATTGCAGTGATTTTATTGTTGTTTGTATTATTTGGGGATCAGTACAAATTATTCCTCGAGCAAAGTGAGCATTTAATTCATTGGGATTAATATCATGCGTAATGGAGTTTGTAGTGAGCCTCCCAATACCTACCGACCTGAGTTGCTGCCAGGTGTTCCTAGCATTCAAGTTACCGGCTAGCTGTTAGAAGTAGGCATACTTTTTTTTATTCCAAATCATTTGTTTAACTCAATTTCTAAGCACACAATATTTTTCAAAATCGTCACTTGATAAGGTCTGCTTATAACGTCTGTGTAATGTGTTACCTTCGGCCATAGCTGATTAAATGTCACTCGTTAGCCAGGGAGCAGCTTTGCGAGTGACCTTAGCTGTTCGTTGAGGTGCATGTTTGTCATATAGTTCCAGTAGTATTGTGTTAAATCTGCTCACATTTTCATCAACGTCAGTCAAGTGTAGTATGTCGTTCAATGGACAGAGAATTGCGTCTTATGTTAATACTTGAAGGTTCAATCTTTTCTTGTTTCTATATGTAATGTATTTTGGCACATTTTTTGGAGTTTTTAGCCTACTTTTGATTTTTGCAAAGAATGAGGGTAGACTTATGAGATCAACACAGGGCCAAAAATTGTGTGTCTGTCTGTATGTATGTATGTATGTATGTGTGTGTGTACTCTGCATGTCTGCCCCTCCCCCTATCAGTTCAAACACGGTGAAACCGAATTGAACGAGTTTTGGTACAGATGTAGCACTAGCAATGGGCACCTCAGTATCATGTTTTATATCGCCGCCATCTTGACGGAAACGTAATGGTGGCCCCCCCAGTTGTCAAAACTTAAATCAAATTACGTCTAACCTAATCATCTGATCTCTACCAAATTTTGCAACAACATACATTTATCTTTTGACCAAAGTACAAGGTCATCAGCCCAATAGTTGGCAGATGGCAGCCATATATGTGTGCAAATCGATTCCCCCTATCAATTCAAACACGGTGAAACCGAATTGAACGAAATTTGTTACAGAGGTCGTCCCCACCCCCTTACCTTATCCACCCCCGAATAAAGATAATCAGAAAGAAAGGAGGTAAACCGGGATAACGGAGAACTTGCTCCGAGAGTGGAAGTGGGCCCTAGACGAAGAGGGTGGTTTAAAATCTAGAGTAGAAGTGGCCCTGGACGAAGAGGGTGGTTTATAATCCATACTATACAAGGATAGATAATGGAGACAAATATACTATATATCGGAAAAGGGAAAAATACATATAACTCCAAAATACACGTGGTCACACTTAAGACAATACCCCTAAAGAGGAGGACGGTGACAAGAACATTATTGGAAAAGCTGAATAATGAAAATAAAATAATGTCTTTCCTATTTGAAATTAAAGGTAAATCCGTCACCTCGGTTGGATAACCGTATATATAATGACATTAAAATCGAGACGGGGAGTTTGTTCTCATGTGCTAGCGTAATCCAGTCTATCTCAAGTGTCATGGCGTTACCATCCAAGTGTTACAACAACAGAATTTAAAACAAGGAACTTACATAATCAAACACTAGTAAAAACAAAGAGATCACACTTGACTCTCTATATGTCCGTTCGTTCACTAACCAGTGCCGGCCCTAGGTCTTTTTGTAGTGTAAGCAAAGAACATTTTGGCGCCCCCCCCCCTCCCCCCTCCCCTATACTCATCAGAGTACCTTTACTATTTTTACTAAACGTGTCATATGGCCAAAAGGTAAAGGGATACACAAAAAATAACTTAAAACCAAACATTTATTTACAGGTCATTATTATTACATAGAACGACAATTATTGTTGATTTTTTGCACACCGTTGAAATCTTTTAAAATTAAAACGAGATTTTCGTGGCTTTCACTTTAGAAAACTCGTTCAGCAGCAAATCTGTTTCCATTTCATTTAACAAATCTTTTTCAATGGCCAAAGTAGCTAGTTCACTCAAGTGCTCTTGGCTTAAAGTTGATCGCAAGTATGTTTTTATAAGTTTTAACTTCGAAAAACATGTTTCTCCGCTGGCCACTGATACCGGGAGCGTTAGCAGAATCCTCAATGCAACAAAAACATTTGGAAAAATGTCCACTTAACCACGTTTGGTTATAAAAGACAAGGCTCCAGCTGGGTGACTTCAAATTGGAGAAAAAATTTGCAGTTCTTCGAACAGATCATCTCCGTTCACATCACAGTCACCTCCATCACTCAAAACGGTTTGAAGGTGCTTACAGGCTTTTTCAACTCTTGTTCGTTCAAATTCTTCTCGAAGCTAGCAATTTCGTAAAGAAATTTGAAACTTTCACTATGGTGATCCATTAGCTCAAATTAAGGATTCTCTCTTAATGAGGCTATTGCTGTGTCAAGTACGACAAAGAAGAAGTTAACTTTAAATGCATATTTTTCAGAACGTAGAGCTTCATCTTCACTCTCATAGGAGAATTGTTTTTTTACTTTTCTTGGCCGAAAGTTAGCATCTACCTCGATTTTTTCTGCAAGTTCTTTTCCATCTGTAATGACGGTGTTTGGTCCTTGATTTGAGCTCATCTTTTCCAGAAATTATTTTATACTTTTAATGACATCCATTGAACTTTGTAGGTCATTTGTGACTTTTTCAACAGTTTACTAACCATATTGGTTTTATGCAGGATCTCAGGCCATGTCACTATGCAGCATAGAAACTTGAAGTTTTGCAGTTTTTTTAAAGTCCTACGGCAGTGTTCCTACCAAATGCATCAAGTTTCTGATCCTGAGAAGCTTCATATAAGGCATCATACACTTCTTCAATGTGGTACCTCAAAGGCAACAATGCCTCAATTCTACTTTCCCATCTAGTATTGCAGAGTGGTTTTACTGTCAGACTTGAAACATGTTTCAGCAAAATATTCCATCTTTGCGTAGAACTGGAAAAAACTTGGCTAGTGCTGAAACAGTCCACAGCAATGTTGCACGACAGAGCTGCATCATTAATGAGCAAGTTCAAGGAGTGGTTCCCACACGGTACACAAAAAGCTCTAGGATTTAAATCAAGGATTCTCTTCTGGACTCCAACATGTTTTCCCTTCATTGTGGAACCATTGTCGTACCCCTGGCCTCTCATGGCTTTTAAAGGAATGCCTCGTGCTTCTAACTGTTTGAGCAATACCTCTGTGATGCCTTCAACTGAAGAATCTGTAATGGGAACAAAGCCCAAAAATTGTTCCTTAATTGAAATATCCTTATTTGCTAAAATGTTCACAAATCTTACATTAAGAGTCATTTTCTCGGTGTGGCTAATGTATGGAGTACAGACTAATATAATAGAATAGTACGTTGCTTGCTGTATCTGTTGTAAAATGTTAGCTTGAATCTTGGCCGACAATAAATAACAAACTCATTTTGGATACTCTTGCTCAAGTAGTGTACGTGTGTATCTTTTGTTCTTATTCTTCTCAAATGTTCAGCCGTAAAACCATCAAATTTAGCTATGTGTTCTACCAGCTTTAAGAAATTTCCATCATTACGTTCAAATAGGGTGTCTTTCTTTTCTCTAAAGGCCAATCCTTGAGTTCCCAAAAATTGTACAATACATAGTAGGCGTTTTAGAACTTGATTCCAATGTTCAGTTTCAGCACGAATAAGTCTTTAATTTTCCTCGTCAATACTTTTTTTTAACGTAAACGTAAAGAAAGTTCGCGCCAACATTTGCAGTTTTGAATATGGATAGGGGATTTCTCATGACGGGTCAAAGTTTTGCTCAAGTTTTGTTAGTCAGAATACCCTTGGCCACCAGCAAGGAGAGAATTATCATTCCAAAAAGTTTGCAAGCAAAACAAAAAAATGCTTTTTTCAATATGGAATAGATTAACCAAATCCTGTGGACTTGCTCTCCATTGCAAAGCTTCCTTGTGTAATGCTTTGAGGAAAATCGCCTACCTTTAAGGTCCACAGGAAATTCTTGGTCTGTGACCTGCTGTGGTCCTAGCTCAACAAGAATTTTTCGTACATCATCGTTTATTTTAGGTGGCCATTCTCCACAGTCGTTTGAAAAAAAACAGATGATGTTTCAGAGCTCAGTTTCTGCAAATAAACCACCGACCTTAAAACGTTTACCTTTAGCTATACTGTACATAGTATAACAGGCGTAATACATAGAGACCTTAAACTTTGCATTCATAATTATGGGTACTTGATGAGTACATTAAACCAAAATTTTATTAATATTAATAAATATTTATATTTTCAAAAATTATTTTTAGTTCTAAAAAATGATTTAAAAAATTGAACATTTTCAAACTGTTAAAAATAAGTAGTATGTATAAACGTATAAATTTATTTTCTAAATATACAACTTAAGTATAAATTAATACTACTTAAGGATTAGTGCTATAATACTTTAAATAAATTATGACAGTATTCAGTAAAGCAATGCTATTAAATTAATAATATTATTATAATTTACGTTATAAGGGTAAATTGTTTATAGAAATGCTCATCAATTTAGATTTAATTAATTTAGGCATTTAGAGTCATTAGCAAAAAAAAAAATATAACTTAAAATTATTTACAGTTACACTTACTTTTTTGAGGGATTCTTCTCTCATTGATCGTCCAGGCAACGCCACCTAGAGAGAAAGCCTTGCGATATGAAGTTGACAAGGTAGTGACGTCACAGAGGCCCGGCCGTGGACATTGAGACATAACATTCTAGTTTGCAGGTTATGGTGTGTTTTCCGCGTGTTGTGTGTCGTGTTTACAGTCCCAGTTACTGATTTGCTCAGATTTCCTACCCAGTTATACTTAATGGTTATCAGTGCAGTGTAAAGTTATGCCTAATAAGTGCAGCGTTCCAAATTGTAAAGGCAATTACGCCAATGGACCGAAAGTAAACGTTTTCTCTTTTCCTAATGATGAAGGTGAAAAGTCGAAATGGATACGAGCCATTCACCGCAAGGATTTTATTCCTACGAAATATTCCATGGTACGTGTTAAATCAATACTTATGCTCCAATTCTCACAAGTTTAGTATAATGGGAGGAAGGAACTTTGTAACCAAGTCTCTTTTCTTGTAGGTCTGTGGCATCCATTTCAAGCCACATGAAATTCAATGGACCACTAGTATGTATGATGAAAAGAATGGAAAGCTAGTTACTGCTCCGTTGTATAAACCGAGACTGATTAAAGGTTAGTAAGCAAATAGTCCTACCCCTAAATTATAGCATAGGCTAGCTCTTCTGTTCAAGAAAATTCATTTAGATGTAGAAGTCAGAATTTTCTAACCTAAATTATGTGCTACAGGCTAATGTTGTAGGTTAGGTTTATTTGTTTTATGGGGCTATCAATTTCAAGTGGGGGGGCGTGGTGGCTCAGTGGTCTAGCTGTATGCCTCTCACCAAGGCGGTCCGGGTTCGATTCCCGGTCAATGCATGTGAGATTTTCGAAGTGAAATGCCATGTCCTGTGGTTCGGATTCCACGTAAAAAGGAGGTCCCGTGGCTCATGATCTCAAGATTAACGGTCACGTTAAACTACAAGCTTCCTTTCCTTTGCTTCAATTTCAAGTGGGAGGTATAAGTGGGTGTTAATATGGATAGTATTCATATTTATATTGCAAGCTAACTGCATGAGGTTAGAGACCGATAACCTGTAGCAGGCCCTGATTAATCTAGGTTTTTTTTCTATTGCAGTAATCTAATTCATTAGGCTACATTTCTTATTGGGGTGGGGGAAGAGGTGTGTGTGAATCAGGTTGGAGATTGAATACATTTAGAATAAATAGAGTAATTAATGTAATGCAAGGTGATAAAATGATTGTATCGTAAGTTAATATTCGAATTAAATTCCTAGGAGCAGTCCCGTCTCAGTTCCCCAACTGCCCAGAGTATTTAACTGACACTGCAACTGTCTGCCGAGAAGATCCAGATGATAGGAGGCGTAGGATTGATAATGAAAGTTTATCGAAGGCTCTCGCTGAAAGTATGCAGACATTGGCGGAGAATCTGGAAGCAGTTTCATTTAGAAACTTTCAGGAACTGAAGGTGAAGTTAAACAGTGTGAGTCTTCATCCTGAGTGGAATTGTATTAGGGAGGAATCTTGTATATATTTTATTTTAATGAAGGAAAATCCTAGTCCACACTTGCGTTGCTGCATTAAGATAACAGAAGGTTTGAGTGCCTCCTTGTATGTATCGAATACAGAAGTGAAACATTGTAAAAACATGTCTTTACCAAGACAGTTAGGTACAGTGCTAGAAATTGAAGAACTTATAAGGAATGCCCATTCAGTGTATGCTGATCCTGATGCATATGAACATCAAAGTGTTGAGGATATCTGTTATGGACAGTTTATTTAAGAACTTGGAGAGTAAGTTCCCTGAGAAGAAGGATACATTAGACTTCTTAAAAGAGCAAGTTCACTTGCTAACAAAGCGTAAAGTGAAAAACTATTCCTGGGAATTGCTTGTATTCTCATCGCTGGTTCATTCTATTTCTCCTCACTGCTATAGATTTATAAGAGGTTCAGGAAATGTCACTCTTCCTGCACCCCGTACCTTGAAATTAGTGTGTTCCAAGCTTTTGACGAATCCTATACAGGAGCAAAGTGATAATTTTCTTTTGTATATGAGAAAGAAATTTTCACTCTTATCAGAAGAAGATCAACTAGTCCTCCTTTCGATGGATGAGGTTCACATTAAACCCCAGTTAGACTACAAAAAGGGTAGGGTTGTAGGTAGTGCTGTAAATAGCGATGAGTGTGCAACAAGTGCTTATGTGTTTATGGTCCACAGCTTGCTTTCTTCATACAAGGATGTTGCTCACATCATGCCCGTTGTGAACATTCGAGGTGAAGCATTATTCAATATGATGAAGAAAGTCATTCTTGGACTGGAAGAAGTCGGATTTGAAGTTCTAGCACTGATTTCAGACAACAGTGCTATTAATAGGAAAGCTGTATCTCTCCTGAGCGATCCACCCGAATTAAATTACATTTATAGTCACCCCAAAGATGCACACAGAAAGCTTTTCTTTGCAATTGACACTGTGCACATTCTCAAATGTATTAGAAATAACTGGCTGAATGCAAAGCACCAAGAGTTGCATTTTCCAGATTTGACAGAGCATGACAGACTACAGATTGCATCATTTGGTTCACTGAAGGAGTTGCATGTGTTAGAGAAGAACAATCTCCTAAAATATGGATTTACCTTGACTCTGAAATCCCTGTACCCTACCAATTTGGAACGACAGAATGTTCCACTAGCTCTGCAAATTTTTAATAAACCTCTAGCTGTGGCAATAAGGGAGATTGGGCCGAAGAAGAACTTGCCCTCCTGGGACAGTACTGCACAGTTTATTGAGTTGATTTGCAGATGGTGGGACATCATGAACGTTAAGACCCTATGGAAAGGAAAACGCCTTAGGAATCCTCTTCAGGAACCAATAACGACCAACTCTTCTCATATCGAGTGCCTCCAGGAAATCGTGTCATGGCTAGATAGGTGGAAAACAATTGCCTCGCCTGGAAAGCTGAGCAAGGAAACACATGCGGCAATCACCCTTTCTACCAAGTGCATGATTGAAATGGCACAATTTTGTCTCTCTGAGAAAGGCCATAGCTTCTTCCTACCAGGCAAAATACAGACAGATAACCTAGAAGCTCGATTTGGAAAATATCGCCAACTGGCAGGGAGCCAGTACAATATTTCCCTGAGGCAAGTGTTTGAGGTGGAGAATAAATTGCGCCTTCAGAGCATCCTGGACCTCAATGCTGCAGTGAGTGAGTATTTTGAAGAAGACAAGACATGTGACATAAGTGCTTTTGATGCTTGTGTTGCTGATGATAGTGATATAGAAGTCCTACAAGATGAGTATTGGCCTCTCTTACACTATATCAGTGGTTATTGCTCATATGGTTTTTTAAAGCGATATGATTGCAATTATTGCAAAGTCTTTCTTTGCGATGAGGCAGGCCAGAGTGATCACGCCAGCCTAATAAATGCCAATAACCGAGGAGGACTATGCTATCCCCATGCAGATGTAGTCAACTGTGCTGCATTTACTTTTGTTGTTATGAGTAAGCTACTCAATAGCTACAAGACAGAATTTTTGCATCACTGCAACCAGCAGAGTGTTTTGGTGAATGTAACACAAAGATGTCTGCCCACTGTACTGTTTATGGGGCACAGCTGCCCAAAGCACGCCAGGGCATTAATTGAAAAGACTGTACTGGGCACTGCCAGTAATATCTTGATTAATAATTTTGTACACAATGTTAACGACAGGTTTTCACCCAAAACTTTGGCTCAGCATAAGAGGAGGAAGCTTGTCCAATAACTGTTCATGGCCGTTCAGTAGAAATTAGGAATTTTACAATATTCTTTCATTGTATGTACAGTTTCGTTATCATTGTGCGCCCTGGTAAACACGGCAAGCTAAGCCGGCGTTGACTGGCGCTGATCGCGGACACGCGTACAATGTTCAGTCGGTGGTTGGTGCACACTTGAACACTTTTACCAACCATGTTCAATAATATGTACAGTGCTCATAGTCGATGCTGAAAATGTCCTCCCTCTCTTGTAACACACACCTGACATCTCCTGATGAAAGAATGGACAAAAATCTCAGCAATTCTGATAGGTTTGTGCCGTGTCTTGTGTGGGGTTTCGCCTAGGACACCAAGCTGGCTCATCAGCTGGCTCTTGGTGTCCCCGTTCTGTAAGAACACAACGTTGTCTGTTAAAATGTTTATTATTTACCGTGCCTGTTTTCTTGAATCGTTTGGCGAGCCTCCTATATTGTACTGGCATTACGCACAGGTCTTCTTGGAAACTTGATTCGACATTTTAATCTTGTTTAAGAACAAGACTTTCTGCTTTTCATATACGAATTATGGATATACACACGTTCGCGTTGTGTCAATTGGTGTCTAGGCATGACCAACAATCACAGTAATCACAATACTCACTAAACGTGCAACACTAACTTCTAAGCTTTGCAGATACACATTCATATAAATGACAAAACACGTGTGATCTAATGATATGAGTCAGCGGAGCAGGGTATTGTGAGGTCCACTCGCTCCGCACCTGACCAGCCAAATGACGCCATAGTTTGCCGTGATTTCCAGGGCGCACCATGATAATGACCCTCTGGTTCAATTAATATTGTGTTACTTGATCCACTTCTTTACATGGCTAATTACTAATCTGTAAGTATAGCAGTGGCGGCTGGTGGATAATTGTTATGGGTGTTGTCCTTTTTCATTAAGGGGGGGGGGGGGAGATGATAAAAGACTGCTTGATATCAAAGAAAACTGTATTCAATTTTGCGGTAAAACGGATGTACCTCATTCATCACGAATGCCGCAGTTCAGAGAACATCACATTGCCACTGGATCACCGGATTAAATAGTTAGGCTACATGAAAACCTGCAAGACATGGTATCGGCAGTTGACGGAGCATCTCAGATGTCTCCGTCCGCTCCTCGGCTCCCTTGTTGCAATCAGGAAGCAACGATCAGCCGAGTTAACTATTGGGATAGGACCTACTCGGTCTAGCATCTCTGCCATACCCTTCACTATTGAGATCTGGTCGGTGCTCGGGCCTGGTAACGACCACTCCTAAACGGTTGGCGCGCTTTGCTTTCTCAGACAGTTCACAGTAACTTACTATAAGATTTCCTGAATTATTAAAGAACAGAATTATGAATTCCTATGCATATAAAAGTAAACGTACAGCTTTTATTACTAAAAATATTATTACGGTATTAATTGTTTTTATGTTCGACCCTCACTATTATGTGTTTGAAAACTGTATCATAATGATGGTCATTATAACACCGTTTTTCATTACGATACAGTTTCTCCAGCCAATCAGAGCTCGTTCATTGACCAATTAGGAAACGATAATTTCGCGCATGCGCTCAAAATCCAACATGTCGGACATAAACACAACATCGAACTATAATAAATTACCGACATGGAATACCCACCGTCCATATGTTCGCGTAAATAAACTGGCGAATATGAGACAAGAAATAGCACAGTACCTTAAAATCACTAACACTAATTTCTACACAGAGCATTGTCTTCAAATGACTGCGGTGACAATATTACTGAGGGACGGCTGATGTAAACATATGGCTGCATATGGCATTGAGAGCCCACAGAGCGCATGCGTCGGCCGTTCAAAGCTCTTGAAAGACGAAGGTATAACACCCAACACTCGCTCTGCGATCACAAAATTCCAGTAGCTGACTCTCAACAGATATTTATGAATATTTATGTTAAAACATATAATAAAGTTATAATTATCGTCGAACATAAACAGTCGTATGCAACTCGCCTATAATGGTAATTAAGACACTCGTATGGAAATTATAAAACTCGCATACGCTCGTTTTATAAAAAATACTCGTGTCTTAATTATAGCCATTATAGGCTCGTTGCATAATGTACTATTATTGAATTAATCTGGTCGTTGTGTATCACTGCAACCTTATTACCGGCCGCCACTGAAGTATAGGATGAACAATGAATTGGCATTTTCAATAGGTGACCATTTCTTGAAATTATTGAGGCATGTAGTGTTAGCATACCAAACGTTGAACTGATTGCAAGAAGTTGTCCTATAGTGGAGATGTCAGTTTAAAATGCAACTAATAACCTATGTGTACAGTCACATTAAACGTCCAGTCCAGAAAGTGGTAAATAGCTCTACAACCAGCAGAGTGTTTTGGAGAATGTTCGTTGTAAAGCGAAGGTTAGAATGGAGAGGGTAAGTGTACGCTTTAAATGGGATATTTCATGCAATTTTAACATACAATTTCTAAGAGGGCTTTTGTTTCAATTTCACAGATAAAATGGAACACAATCTGAAGAATGTTTCACTGGAACAAATTTTTATTTGTTCAGATTTTTAACAATGGACTGAATGAAGTCTTGCAAGTTTCTTTACATCTAGTTTCATTGGATGAACGTTAATGTAGGCCTACTTTAAAAGTTTTAATCTAATGTAACATATGTGCTAAAGAGTATTTTTAGGAACTGTTCGCATAAGGACTGTTAAAGGTGCAAATGCCTAAAAATGTATCCACCCTGTAAATAATATAATATTAATTCTAAATGAAAGTAGAATGCAGCTTATACACTTGCATCAACATTGAAATTAGGAAACCTGGTCAATACTGCACGTCATATAAGTTATGTGCTAAAGTACATAAATATGTGTTTATATTTATTGATCTTTTTATAAATGGTTGCTATGTTCTGACAGAGCTTGCATCTCGTTGAACTGTCAACAAGGCATACTCTAGCAGCACACACTGTTGATTAAAAAAAAACATTCATCGGGACGTGTTATGCTGTAACCATTGTCAAAAACCATTGATCTGGATGCGTTAGGCAGTAACTATTGTCAAAAACCATTGGATTAGACAAAACGAAGGTTAGAATGGTCGGGTGTAGGTGCGACCTTGGCCGCGCGCAGCTAGTGGGACACGGTTGACACAAAACGCTCGGTGCGTTAGGCTGTAAACATTTTCAAAACCACAGTTGTGCGGGGAAAAGTTGATCATAGAATCGCTGATTGAAATTACAGATCGTTATGAGGAAATTTCCACAATCCATGGTGAATAAACGATTCAATTCAGTGCACGATGTAATGAACTAAGTGTGCGCACTAAAGATGCGCACTAGCGGCTGAACTGTCATCGTACTGTTTTGATGACGATTGATTTGAACAATAGCGCTGACAGCTGTAATTTTGGCTATATAAGTCGTGATCCTATTTGGGATGGCTGGATGGGTCACAGACAGCGGAGGAGGAAATAACTATTAAAACATCGCTCCTTGATTTATTTCTCATCGTTTCAAAAGGTATTTTGGCTAATTCATGTATTGTAGAGAATTTTATCGCGCGTTCTATCTTCATTCATAGCTACCGTTGATTTCAATTTGAATTGTCACTACTGAACCTCATTTATGTGCTAAAGTTCGTAAATATGTGTTTTTATTTATTGCTATTTTAAAAACGGCCGCCATGTTTCTACAGCGCTTGCATCTCGTTCAACTGTCATCACGGCTCACTCTAGCTGCACGCTCCGGTGCGCACACATTGTTCCCAACATGTGAGATACAAAATCACTGTTGATCAAAGAAATCATCGGGATGCATTAAGCTGTAACCATTGTCAAAACTCATTGATCTGGGTGCGTTATGCTGTAACCATTGTCAAAAAACATTGGATTGGACAAAACGAAGGTTAGAATGGTCGTGTGCAGGTGCGACTTTGGCTGCGCGCAGCTGGCGGGACACGGTTCACACAAAACGATTGATCTGGACACGTTAGGATGTAACCATTGTCAAAAACCATTGGATACCACAAAACGAAGGTTAGAATGGTCGGTGTAGGAGCGGCTTTGGCCGAGTGCAGCCAGCGGGGCACGGTTGACAAAACCATTGATCTGGACGCGTCAAAAACCATTGGATTTGACAAATCGAAGGGTGTTGGTGCAGCATAGTACCGTAAGGGCGAGGTTGGCAATACCGGTTTGATGATGATTGATGTGGACAATGGTGGCCACAGCTGGAATTCTGCCTACATAAGTCGTGATCCTATTTGGGATGGCTGGGTGAGTCACAGACAGCGGAGGAGGAAACATCTATTTAAACATCATTCCCTGATTTATTTCTCATCGTTTGATGAGGTATTTTGGCTAATTCATGTACTACCGGTATAGAGAATGTTATTGCTCGTTCTACTTTCATTCAGTGCTATCAATATAATAGGGAATACAACAATTTTGTATTGAAAAGTGGAAAGGAGCTTTTGAAAAGGCTATATTTATTTAACTAGTGAAGGATAGATATGGTCATCTCTTAGTTTTTTTTTTTTTTTTTTTTTTTACAAAACAGCACAGTTTGTGTAACATAGAAAATATGAGAACAACATGTTTTTGCAGATGACTCACTGTATTCTGTTGAGAACAAAGTGCTAAGATCACTAGTAATTAGCATGTTTTATGTATTGTCGGATAAGCTTATGCCATGCCTGATATTGTAAACATTGCCATATGAAAACTGTTACTGTAGGATTACTCTATATCAAGTGTTTGTTTGTAAATTATTACATTATCATGCCCTTTTATGAATCAACAACAAGTTTCCTCTTTGGTAAATGTTCTCATGTGTCATGACTGCTGCTTTGTTCCATTTCAGTAGGTAACCTTTTCTGTCATAGGCATTCCATTGCTAGCCTGTTTTCTTATCACGGATGAAAACTTTCTGTGGCTACTTGTTTTTTTGTGAGTGGGTTAGGACATCACTGTCATCAGCCATGTGTACTTGGATATGGATATTTATTTAACTAGTGAAGGATACGTATGGTCATCTTTTAGTTATTATTATTTTTTACGAAACAGCACAGTTTGTGTAACATAGAAAATATGAGAACAACATGTTTTTGCAGATGACTCACTGTATTCTGTTGAGAACAAAGTGCTAAGATCACTGGTAATTAGCATGTTTTATGTATTGTCGGGTAAGCTTATGCCATGCCTGATATTGTAAATATTGCCATATGAAAACTGTTACTGTAGGATTACTCTATATCAAGTGTTTGTTTCTAAATTATTACCACATCATCATGCCCCTATATGAATCATCAACAACAAAAAGTTTCCTCTTTTGTAAATGTTCTCATGACTGCTGCTCTGTTCCATTTCAGTAGGTAACCTTTTCTTTCATAGGCATGCCATTACTACCTGTTTTCATATCATGCATGAAAACTTTCTGTGGCTAGTTGTTGTTGTTGTTGTTTTGTAAGTGGGTTATGACATCACTGTCATCAGCCATGTGTACTTGGATATGGGTAGAATTTGTATGTAGCCTATATATTGTGATGCTAGAATTGGGAAGGTTAGGTACGGTATTGTAGTTTTAAGGGGTGGAACTACGAGGTCATCTGCCCTTGGAAAGGAGGTGACCATGGTCTTCTGCTAGGAACAATCCCAGCATTTACCTGGAGGAGAAAGGAGAAATCGAACCCACTTCTTCTCAGTTCAGTTTTAACTCATGAGGCTGAGTGAATTTCGTTCCACAATCAAATCAGAATTGTATTTTTAGGGGCAGATGACCTCGTAATTGCGCCCCTTAAAACAACAATAATTTCTCGGCAGAGATGGGAATCAAACCTAGACCTTTGGACAGATATGATTGACTATACTGTAGATATTAATTTCTGCTTTAACTGTTACAGATTAATTGGTTATTTGTTGTGTCTTTTCTTCTCGTTGTGTAGTTGACATCTCACGTTAAAATGGGGTGAATATTTGTCAAGTTTTTTAATGAATTCTTCTATATATCGCATTTATTGAGACATCAGTGTTTTCGGTCAAGTTCACACTCGCAAGGTTCGAAATGCATACTTATCGATTATGATCGAAAACGTCGATTTATTAGCTAGAGTAATGTATCGATCGCATCAACTTCTGACCATATGTTTAATTTATGGTTTCGTTATTTATTTATTCGCGTCTGTAGAACGTAATTTGATACATAAACACTCAGTCGCGTTTCCTCACAGGTTGTTCATAGCAGCAGCGCTGGGTAGCGCGCTCGCTGACGGCCGGAAGGCTATGACGTCATAAATCGTATCGCAAGGCTTTCTCTCTAGGTGGCCTTGGTCCAGGCACTGCCATCGTAATGTACAGGCCATAAGGCTCCTACTGTGACGTCACGCCTAGGGTCGTTATAGTCCCAGCAGCAGTCAGATAGTTCCCTTCACACGCAGTCTCTTCAAACCTAATATAAATTACGCTCCCGCTTTAAGACGTAGATAAATAGCAATGCTATTTAGGGCTGATTGGTACTTCCATCCGTTACCACTACATACGCCTAATTATCGCTCCGCTTGTTCGAATCCGGCCGATGTGAACAAAATGGTACATTGCCGGTACATTTACTAGGACGTTGAAACACACTAACAGGGCTAAATTGCATTATTTTTACGTCGAGAATAAGATCTATTCTTGGCCATTTTCTCGTTGTTCACCGCTTTGAAAAGGTTTATGTTAGATGCCTGAGAAAACCCCTCAACACTCTTGGCTATTCAACAGATCACGTTCTAAACTGCTCATGGATGACAAAGCACAATGTAACCTATCTCTAACTGTAATCAATGCACAGGCCACCCTCAAGGTGACTTAAAAAGGGCCTATCCTAACAGCACTTATTTTCTATGGCTCAATCTAACTGGTTTCTTGCATCAGGAATTTACAATGGGTTGTAATTTTGAAATCAGGTATCAATAACCTACAGTACATACACCAGGTGCTAACAATCCCATTAATGTAAATACAGTAGCCTACACAAATGCTGCCACGAAAACATTACCACATTCACTTGAGCTTGATCGAGAGACCATTCCCACAAATAATGTAACTTGGACTGACTTCAATAGGTACTGAATACTGGATATCGCTTCTCTGATTTACATACGGTAAGTAACTTAACCTCAGCATTATCATATTAGAAATATTTCCAGTCCTAGCATAGGCTGAAGTTTGGGAACTTCTTACAATATTGAAACCATATTAACTAACAACCTACCATCAAGGCGATTAGCTCTTCTCTCCCGAAGAAGGGTATCTTACTTCGAGGGAAATGTTAACACACACTCTTGTATTCCCCGTAATGTACCTACCAATAATTTCTAGGAATGTTATGTATGCATTGCTTTCTTAAATTCTCGTGGTGGGGAAGGAGAAGCAAGCCACATTGTTATTTCTTTCATAATACCGGTAGTTGCTATAAACACACTTTTGACATGGTACCTGCGACCTAGGAAGGAGGTTTCCTGAACTAACAACATTTTATTACCATCCAAAAAACCTTGTATGAGTCGAAATAATAAGTGATATAAAGGTCCTAACTAAAACATAACCTTCTGTGTGATGACAAACATGCAATGCAAAATTTGCGTAGATACAATAACCTACCTACAAAATGAACATTTGTTTCAGAAAATAAATAATCCTCATTCTAGATGACGTTAAGTAGAAGCGTTCTCAAGTATCACTTTTCACGCGGATACTCATTCATAAAAGGAAAGGAAGATCGTAGTTTTACGTGACCGTGAATCTAGTGATTATGAGCCACGGGACCTCCTTTTTACGTGGAATCCGAACCACAGGACATGGCATTTCACTTCATTCATAAAAGATATAAACAACTCAGCACAAAGCAAAATGGTCGCCTTCTCTACCCCTACCGATCAGCTGATCAATCGTTAAGAGTCGCTGCATGATGGCCTGTACATTACGATGGCAGTGGTCCAGGCAGCTCTGATATTGGTAACGTCGATCATTTTTGCACATGTCAATGAAGCCAAAGGCGCAAAAATCCTTTTCAGCGCTTCAGATTGATTCTCATCTTCTTTAGATTGCTGCAAATTTCTTTTACGGTGAAATGCACCTGATGGCTTTTTATTACTGGACATTTCGTGTGCCTAAAAAATCATCTCCTCATGTAAGAAGGGGCAATAATACAGTGCAGCTTACGTCAACACATCAACACACTACAAATTACAACGTTGAGTGAAGGCTGTCAGCTAGCCGGCAATACTGAGCCACTGAGCAGATAAAGACAAGATACATATGAGTCACGCGGACGAGTCGAAGTCATTAGTGGAAGGGGTCATACTTCGACCGAACGGCTCCAGGCACTCCGTAATACTGTAGTTCTAAGTTTGTTTCATAAGTAGCATCACCCGTAAAGCGGCGACTCTTTAAAATGGTTATGCTGAATTTTTCAAATATTATTTCGTTTTGTTTGTTAGTGAAATAGTCAAGTAAAACTGAAAAGACGAAACATAAACAGAATGGTCATGTTATCTGGTTACATTGTTTATAATGTAAATATTACAGTTTGTTAATGTTGTAAAAATTATAATTCGTAATGTTTACAGCATTACAAACTAGTTCCAGGCGCCACTAACTTGATATTTCGGCGCGCCACGGCGCCCCCCGCCCGCGGCCGCGTAGTTCGCTTATATCTCGCGCCGCCCCTGTCACTAACAAAACCCAGGAGATCACACATCTTCAATCTTCTCAGAGATTTCACTGCTTTCCATGTCCCGGGCTTTGGCGATTGACGCAATTATGGGGTAGTAGATGTATTGTGACAGTCCAATTGTCCTATCAATTCAAACACGGTGAAACCGAATTGAACGAAATATGGTACAGAAGTAGCACTAGCAAAGGGCACCTCATTGTCATGTTTTATATCGCCACCATCTTGACGGAAACGTAATGGCGGCCACCCGAATGTTCAAAGCATAAATCAAATTACGACTAACCTGATCATCTGAACTGTACCAAATTTTGCAATAACATACATTTATGTTGGAAGCATCTTTTCATCTTTTGACCAAACTACAAGGTCATCAGCCCAATAGTTTGCAGATGGAGGCCATGTATGTGTGCAAATCGATTCCCCCTATCAATTAAAACACGGTGAAACCGAATTGAACGAAATTTGGTACAGAAGTAGCACTAGCAAAGGGCATCTCATTGTCATGTTTTATAAAGCTGCAATCTTGACGTAAACGTAATGGTGGCCACCCGAATGTTCAAAGCTTAAATCAAATTACGACTAACCTGATCATCTGAACTCTAAAAAATTTTGCAACAACATATATTTACTAATATTTACCAACTTTTTCAACAATATACCTTTATGTGGGAAGCGTCTTTTGACCAAATAACAAGGTCATCAGGCCAATAGTTTGCAGACGGCGGCCATGTACCTATGTGTGCAAATTGGTTCTCCCTATCAATTCAAACACGGAGAAACCGAATTGAACGAAATTTGGTACAGAGGTAGCACTTGCAAAGGACACCTCAGTGGCATGTTTTATATCACCACCACCAACATAATGGCGGCCACCCAAATGTTCAAAGCTTGAATCAAATTACGACTAACCCAATCATCCGATCTCTACCAAATTTTGCAACAATATACCTTAATGTGGGAAGGGTCTTTTACCAAAACTACAAGGTCATCAGCCAAATAGTGGTGGATGTATGAATCATGCAAGTATTATAGCCTAACCGTAACTTACGATTCAACAAATTCTGCCCTCAACAATTCAGCTTATCGTACATAGGGAGGTTTAATCCGTCCTCAAAGAGGAGACTGGTAGGATATTAGCATATTATAATATAATATGTAATCGTAGAAGTGACTTACAGGTCAGGCTCACAGTGCCATATCGTTGTGGACCCGTGCCGTCCCGTTGTAAAAATGGCCGCTATTTTTGCTCGTAATTACATATATTTCCGTAACTTCCTAAGTTTATATCCTTTCAGGAATGCACTGAACAGAATAATACATATTTAGTATCAAATGGTTTATAAAAACGCCAGAAAATTCTAATGAGATCGTTCATTTCAACACTAAATATGATACAGTTATACTAAACCAGTTTTTTAAATCAAGTATTATCGTAGTGCATCCGTGGCGTAATGGTAGCGACTAGGGCTCATAGTCTGGGGGTTCGTGAAACAAATCCCTGCAGTTTCAATTTTTTTACTTGTTTTTTTGTATTTATTGATTTATAACTACTCACACGTTATAATGTTAAGCATATACATAGTGTGTATTTGCAGTAGAAAATATTATATATATAGCCTACTTATAACACCACATATTTCAACACTCGAATACAGCGATTAATATCTGTTGACCCTGATCCGCGGTAGAGACTATTGTTGCTGTTTTTGTTGTTGATTCTTTAGGGGTTTTGCGGCATCATGGTCTTGTAGTCCCATTTACTTGGGTGTGTGTAGAAGTTGTCTGATAACCTATGTCACTGTGATGTCTGTAGTCTTACTAGTGTGTGTACTTTTATACGAGGAAGGATTTGGATAGGAAGATGTTGTTGTTTCATTCGAGATGCATGGACATCATGGTCATTTAGCCCCGTGTACTTGGGTGAGTGTTGAATTTGGTCTGATAACCTGTGTTATTGTGATGGCTATATTGTTGTATATATAATTCAGGTGAGGATTCAATCAATCAACGTTTAATATCCCTATAGCACGTTGTATTTCAACAAGCTACTATAACCAACATTCAATTATACTCCTTGAAAAGGACAAAGAGTTATAACTATACCCATGCATTTAGGAGAAAGTAGGCTATATGTTCTTTACTGAACATCTTGTTAATGAATAAGCTACAAAGATTCATGGTAATATTTTTGTTGAAATATAAAACCAAAACTAAAACATTATTGTTTTATACGCAAGGATTTTCTTTTCAGTCTCTTGTCATAACTTTTATATATTTTCATTATTATTTGTCATTAGTGTTTTTATTTCATTGAAACGTACAATACACCTATTGTTTTGTACACCTTAATAAATTAGGTGTACAGAATGTATAGGTATCATTATTCACAACATCAAAAACACTCTCCGACATGTCATTAGACCGTGCAGGAAGAAATGTCTCAAAATTGTCTCATACACAAAGTACACGATCACCATATGCCGTTTTCAATTTCTCGACCTTGATAATGCGATATGGAATATGTGTTGGTAATTCACTGAGCTTATTTCTCTCCAAACTACATGATTGTCCCATAGCATCGATAACATTCATTGTAGTAGTCTATAAAAAAAAGTTAGCATATCTATTACAGTCTAGAACAGCTTGTAATATTAATAGGGATATAGGTATTATTCATTGCACCTTCTATTGTTGATAAATTATACTATTTAGGCAAGAAGAGTCCTAACGGTAGCAAACACTACTTTGCGGAGCATAAGTGTTGAGTGCTAATGAATACTTGATACATGCTACCAAGTGTCCACAAGGGAAAAATACAACACCTAGTTCTTCTTGATAACACATTTTACATAGTTGCTGGTCACACTTTTTCATCTGTTGGTGGGGCACCTCTTTTTTACAGCCCGATGTATTTGTATCACTTGTTCTAGCTCTAAAGGCACTTTTATGTCTTGTGCTGCAATCAGGTGTTCTTCACGAATAGTATTCACAAATTCCTGACTCTTAAGCAGCACAATGTTCCTACAGTTAGGTAACCAACGAGCATGTTCCACAAAAGGGTCATCAGTCATCTGCCAATCCTTTAAACCAAATCCACAATGAAAGCAGGCTGTTTTGTCCCCTTCACCAGCATGAGAAAATCCAGCTTCACTTAGCTCTTTTGCAAGGTGTTTTAATAATAATGGCCAATTTAAAATATTCCAAACATTTTTCAACAAACCTGTACTCTGGATGTGCTACCACTTAAGTCTTGCGAACTCCCAATATTTCGAAAGCAGATGGCAACACAACACTGTCTATTCCATATGGACCACATATATCGTTACTACTGTTGGCTGGTAATACATAATCATTATTATTTATTTGTGATTGAGCAGAGTAAGTAGTAGCGGATGGACTTGTTGTGTGGTAAGCCGGGTTACTTGAAACGTTATGCGATCTCGTGGTTCGGTCAAATGGATACACTGGTATGTAAAACACTTTCTTTCGAAGCATGTAAGGACAATGAGACCATCGCAAATGGTCTCGAAAGGGGTCATCCCCTTCTTCCCAGTGCAAAATTTCAACACTACAAACACACACCGTACAACATCTACTCGGTTCAAATAATGAAAACCAGCTGCAGCTAATTTATGTGCTAACAAAAAGCGTACAGGCCAATATTCAAATGATAACCAACGATCCTTTTCCAATTTTATATCTAGCCCAGGTGGAAAACCCACTTGCTCGCTTCTTGTATTTGGTATTAAAGCCATGTGTTATAATAAAATTCTTTATTTAAGTTATTAACGTTTCTCAAGAGCATAGAGTACAGTACGTTAAAGCATAACATATGCTTGTTCACAATCTGTTCACTACGTTATTGTTGCTCTACCACACCAAAACCAAAACAAAATAAACAATCGATACATACTTGTAAATAAAACTTTAACGTTAATTAGCATTAAAAGACCAAAAACCATTAATAAACTTACCTCGAAAAAGAAATAAATTAACAGTATGCTGCCACTTACAGCGACCAATCTACTTATATTTTTAATGAGGCAATAGTCATTCACACCTCCTACAGATACATATAAGAAAGATCTACTGTGAGTTACAATCTAACCTATGTCGTTCTAAAAGAATATGGGTTTTAAAATACTGTAGGCAACTGTCACAAATCTGCCTTTTATGCTCGTCCTTAGACAGTTGACTACTAACCAACCTACTAAGGCTTTTAATAAGCCAATAGTGATTCACATCTCCCTTTGACAGATGTAAAAGATGAATGTGGTGTTGTTTTGGTTCATTCGTGGCATAATGAGAACCCATAATGTCATCACCATCAAGGCCGTAAACCATAAAAGAATAGTCGGGATTATCCTGTTCAAACCTGTGGATCTTGGTTAAGTCAATAGGGAACGACAGGCGAGTAAATTTAAATTTTGTTTTAGAAAATCAAACATGGCCTTGTATTTTCCGGTCTGTTAACATCACGATCATGTAACGGTTGCAAATACGCAGCCACTGAACAAAGAAAACAGTCATCGTCTCGGTTCTGAATGTTCAACACAGCCTTTCTCAAAGCTATCGCTCGTGGTGTAGGGATATAACTTGACCCTGCATTCAGCGGGTTGAATTTGCAAATATGTGCAGGTGATGAATTTTGTCTAAGGCAAGTCCACTGGGTCCTTCTTGAAACTTATCAAATTTAGCAAGCAAGGCATTCACAGCATGTGTTTCGTACCACTGTTCCAAATTGTGGGCTACCAAGAGCTCTTGCACTTTGCTACACAAATAAAATTTTTCTTTGCGTTCCACGTCATTCTTTTTATAAACAAAATCGCAGACTAGTTGCATATTAACCTTTAATGCCCTGTGCAACCTTAAGGCTGTACAAATTTGTTCTCTAAAATCGGAAAACAAGATTCCAAAACTTATTTGGGAATAACACTTTCTCTAACATTTGCCACACGACCCGAGCCAACACGGGATTTAAAACAAGACTCAAGGGACTCCCATTTTAAACTATTATCATTATCAGCGGTAGAATAAGCCATAATTGTAAAACAGTCTTAACTGAGGTTTTGATAAACAGCTGGTATCCAGGAATAAAATTCACCGGATCACCTCTCTAGTTTGAAGTGGCAACACGTATACCTTGCAAGCTTTTCCAGTTATCTAAAAAGAAATAAAATAGAACATCATAAAAACATCATAAACGGTTGTACATACATTCAAATTAATATTTGCATTCAATAAAGAAATCAAAACAAATTCAAACAGTTAAAAAAGTAATCTCACCTTAGCTCGTAAAACATGCTTTTTTCTCTTCTCGTAAACTCAAGGGTAATAGTCTATCTCTCCCCCTCACAACGGGTATACAGGTTATCAAAAATAAAATAAAAGCAATCAGTCAATAAATCAATACCAATCAATAACTAAAACATCAATTACCATTAAAACGGCTTGCCATGGTGGGCGAGTGGATAGCGTTTCGGTCTACTAACCCCAAGATTGCTGGTTCGCTCCTGGCTGTGGTTTTTGAAAGGCGGCAAAACTACGACACGCATGTCATACGATGTTGGCATGTCAAAGAATCCATTTGAATTCAGTAGGCCATTTTCATAATGGCAAAATTAATCTCGGGAGTTTCCGCCAACACAAAGTTCCTCATTTCTCTACTAGAAAGTGCTATAGTG
The DNA here is from genome assembly GCA_946902985.2 of Meconema thalassinum. NCBI lineage: Eukaryota > Metazoa > Arthropoda > Insecta > Orthoptera > Tettigoniidae > Meconema > Meconema thalassinum. Next base: position 88,832,548 of record OX336393.1, read on the forward strand.
TTGGGGGAGCTTAGACATCCAACCTCCTTGACTTTCATAGTGATTCAAGGAACAACGAAATTCGACATGCAAGCTACCCTCTGGGTGTCAAATTACAAAGCTTGCACCCGGCACCCGAGGCCAAACGATATTATTATTACCATTAAAACAAAAAAATATTAATAATAAACTTACCTCAAAAATAAACAGTATCACCCCACTGACTGTGCCAGGTACATCAATGTCCCAATCGTCAACAATATCTGCAAACAAATCAATCAATAAATACCAGTAAATAAAACTTGAAGGTAAATTAGCATTGCATCATTTAAATAACCATTAATAAGTAGGCCTACTTACCGTAAAAAAAAAAAGAAGTTCACTTCACAACACAGCACAGAGCTCGGCAGTTGTGCCTATTCGCTAGACCGGTATGTGTAATACTATTTAACACACAAGTCTTTATAAGTTACTCTCCAAGCTTTATCAACCATATCTCACGACTGTGCAAATTACGTCCGGCAAGGTATACCTTCGCAGTTCCCACTACTCTATGCAGGTCGGTTCATGTTTCGCAAGGGTAGGCGATGATGTCACGTGTGTTCTCACGCGCCTCAGCGAATTCCTTTTGATAACGGTTATCAGGTTGCGGTGAAAGACTGGCCGATAAAGTTAGTCCGAGAGGCTGCTTTACACAGAGCAGGTCTGCCGCTGGCTACCGGCCAGAATATATAAAAATCGTACATTAATTTAACAATGCAAAGCCGTGTTTCATCCTAAATCTGTTCCATTACAAATATTCTCCTTCCTTCCCGCCTAGGGAAACTATCTCTGCCAACATAGCCATCGTCACCATTTAATCAATCATTTCCTAATAGTAATCTAGTGGTATTGTCTTTCAACAAATTTCTAAAAATAATTCATCCACGGCAATGAGAATAATTCACCGTTTAAAATAAGCTATAACACGCTCTTCTAAAATTAAGGGTTCCAAATATACCGGGGAAAACAATACAAAACAAATGTCTATAACAGTGACCTGAAAAGCGGCGATCACAGTGGGTTGGTGCTGCTCTTAGCGTCTATAATTGGAAACGAGGTTGAAAACATAAACTCATACTGTAATCAACAATATGTTGTTCGTTTCTGTTTGTTCACACGCATTTTTCCTATGTATTAGCCATGTTAGTTCTTACTGACGAATGATATTGTATAATGGTGTAGTTATCACGAATTCTAAACACCCTGAACTCCGCTATAGCATTTTAGAAATCATTACGGTATGAGATTAGGGAATATATTTCTTGTCTTACGAAATACTTTAGGGGCTAAAGAAGCCCAATGTGTTCTCAATCAATGCATCTTATTTGACATTATACTGGGATTATACGTTGCTGCACTTACTTTAACTAGGTGAGATAGGTTGGTTGGTTCCTCTGTTTGGGGGCTGCGACAACGCGGCCCTGCAGCCCCGTGTACTTTGGATGTGTGTAGAATCTGCCTGATAACCGGTGTTAATTGTGTATCATTGAGTGTTATCTGTAATTCAGGTAAGAACTGCAGACAGACAGTTTTAAGTAATTCCTACTTTATCTACCAACTGCTACCGGCAACGACATCTAGCTGCAAACTTGGCTAATAGATGCCACCGCAACCAAAACCTGGCAGTGAACGTTGGAAATTAATAGCGATAATCAAATTTAACCTATAAATTTTACCTTCACGAGAGTGGTAGTTAGTGGAAGGTTATTTTACATCACATAAATCTATGACATGGGCCCACCGGCTTTACTTCCCCTAGGAAGGAAGGCATACTGATAATGAGGGATTTTAACGTTCTTAAAAAATCCAATGACTTCGGCTGGGTTTGAACCCGCGACCTTGGGCATAGTAGCTCAGCAAGCTACAAGTACGCCACCAAAGCCACCCAATATGAGATAATAGGCATGTAAATACAGCAATACTATTCCCTAATATGCAGCTATAATAGCCTACACACTGAGCTATGTACTGAACCCGAGGGGGGTCATGCTGACTGGTATCGAAAGTGGATCTCGGAGATAAGTTGAGCTCAGAAGGAAGGTTCCACTAGGGAACGAACCCGAGATCTGTTGAGGGAGTTTCGTTGTAAAAAATCCCTAGAGGAAAGAATATGTTTAATCACTGGTGTGATATCAGTTGATACTGGCATTATTTAGTGAAATAATGCAGGGAAAATGAGCGGAATACAGCATTAGTGGACTACATGGAGTAGGCTAAGCTGGACTTGGAACACAGAAGTGCAGAGTTTGACAGTTTACTAATAGCCCCAGAATTGTGGGAGGAGACTCATGGAGCCCTGTCAATCTCGTTGACCTACTTAAGTCGTCTGCAAGAGGTCGGGGGGTTGAATAATGACCCAGTTCTTCCCCGTTTGAGAATAAAACCGAGAAGGGAGGGGAGAGATCCCAAGGAAAATCATTGATTACTCGTGATTGGAGCAACGCAATGACATGAGAGTTGCACACAGGTGAATCTTTAGCCAGGAGGCTAATTTTAGAGCCATTAAACTGCGAAATCAAGGCATATTTAATGGAGTGCGTAAGAACACAGGACTAGGGGTGTTCGCGGCATGGTTTGACTATGTCACCGGGGATTTCCAGTGGAAACCGCGTCCCCACGCTATGGCAAAGGCAATTAATATTAATTAATTGGCCGATCGATCCTTCAGCACGCAGATAGTTCTGGGATCAGTGAAGAAAAAGGAACCCGATGAGCATTGTTTCGAGACCAGAATCATCCGGGGAGAGGAGTTGATATAGCGCGGGAATTCTAGGTCTACTTTTTCGTGTGAAACGGATATAAGGGCGTGGACCCAGTCAGGAGGTCAGTTTTGGAACAGATTCGAGCGCGGAACATATGTCGCTCTGGCTCAGGAAAGGACGCTCACACTAAGACTTGAACACTTTGGTGTTAATCATTATATTCGCCGTGCAGTGTAATGCACCAAGTGATAATATAATCATGCATGGTCATGAAGTAATAATAAGTACGGTAATCAACGAACTTTATTGTGTGAAATGCGTATTACCGAAGTCAAGGAAGGAGGCCCGGACTTCAGTTTGAGAAGCCGTGCAGTAAAACTTTTAGAAGGCTTTTATTAAGGACAGGCGTGCTGCAGGTGTAGTCGGCAGTACGAGCAATTGTCAATGTTCACATAGGAAGTGCCGTGTGATATAAGTTGCAGAACATTGAAAGTAATAATTTGTGTAAAGACTATGTACAATGTTAAGCGCAGTGTGTAATTTATGGATTGGTTATACATGTCTTATTACGCCGGACTGCGCTGGGAGAAACTATATGATGCATTTGGTGAAATGTCTTAAGAATACCAAATAGTAACGCTCAGGACGAAAGTAAGCATCTTCATGCAAAGCAGGAAGTTTATCGTAGGATAATTGATAGACTGTTGGTGAATCCGTAGGCAGATGATCCAGACTTTCAATCAGGAGTTGGTAGGAGCATGGAGGATGCCGTCAATACCTGTAATTCTGATATTTTGCCAGGGAATTTCAACCAATGAAAAGTGTAAAAAGTGACGTGTGTTATGTAGAAATCATATGTGAAATATCTTTTAAATTAATGGTATAATAAGTGTCATAAAGTGTCATGTGTTTTGGAAGCAATAGCTTCATCATAGAAATGGAAAGTGCCGTGTGCTTGGTGAAGGAAATGTATTATAAAATGTGTATATTCAGTATGCAAATGTCGCGCTAACTCTGCAAATGGCAGGCGACATTGGAGAATATGAGTGGTTGGAGCCACCAGGATAAGCCGATATGTGAGTACCCCACAAATTATGATTATTTAGAAGTATAGCCCACTGCATGTAATGTGATTTCAGAATTATAAATATGCCAGTAAGAATCAGTAGTAGGAGATAGACCCTCCAGGTTTAATTGTTGTTGTGTTGATTTTAGTAGAGTTGAGATGTTGTTATACATCAGTGAGTGGATTAATCGTTACCACTATTAATAAAATGGCAAATCATTTATGTAAACTTAACGTAACGAACACGGATGTTCGATTTTTAAGATGGTTATGTTGTGTCGGATTATGGTAATTTATGTCAGTAAGAATAATAATAATAATAATAATAATAATAATAATAAATAATAAAAGGTATGAATGAATACATCAGGTAAAATGTTGTAAGCAAGAAATATTTACGCTAATTGGAAGACTTATCGATCTAAGCAGTAAGATTACATTAAGGGATGAGAAAAGAGTTTAGTATCAGAATATATTGTGTTAATGGGAATATAATTATGCAAGAAAGTGGAAGAGCTTAAGTGTGAATTGAATTTGCAGCTTGTGTAAAAGCTTATAGAGTAATTGATAGATTTCTCTTAATAATCAAAGGACGAGATCATAATATCAGGTCAGGGAGCCAGGTAATCTATTCGACGTATGAAGTCTCGTATAGCCGTGGGCATACTGAGATATGTACTTTGTGCCAGAGTGTATTTAGTGATTGGACCCTAACTCTGATGATGGATATGGAATGGTCCGGGTTCGAATCCTGTGATAGGTGAGAGGAGAACAATGGACACCTCTGCACCCTATCTGATCGCCCGAGAACTTATTATTGAGTGATTCGGCTCTTTTGAAGCGAATCTTATTGACGGCAGCATGTGGCTGACCGCATCATTTATTAAGATACCGGTTATCCAGATCGACCAATGTTTTTATGAATCTCGTGCCTTCATGTTGAAATGGACCTATTGGTGCCAGTTATTATTATATCCTCAGGGTAGGAATAAATGTTAAGCTCATCCAGTACCTATTTGCATACCATTCAGTTTAAATCCATTGGGATATGTGCGTCATTGTGACCACGGTATTGTCTTTAAAATCGTACTACTGCTTGGGGAGATATAAGCCATGAGGCAGGAAGGCCGGGGACGGTTTACTGCGGTAACCTCACTCCACTCCATTGTATACAAGCCGCTCGGAAGGGGGCTGAGCTGTCAAGCTAACCGTGAAAGTTAAGGTTTAAGAAAAGGGCAGATTTAAGACCCTGTTAGTAACATGAAAGGAAACATTGTTATATTGAGTAATGAAGTCATGTGGTTTAAGAACACATTGGTAATTATAGATCACCCTGATGGTTTAAGATTTTAGCAATCTAACGAATGGTTGGAAGTTGCATTTTTACTGTCACTGACACGGATTTAAGAAGTTGGGCACTTGACGCCACAGGCTACGCTCACAAGGGTAGCTTAATAATACCATCCGACACAGCGATAACGAAAGTTTTGAAGATGAAATCACAACGGCATGCATTGGAACTATATAAATAGAGAGAAGTGTAGGGGTATCTTTACATAATTATGGAGTTGCACGTAGATTTGATGTGCAACACCTGAATAGGCTAATGCATGATAAGCATTTGGTGGGAAGAGAGAGATCAAACACACACGGTACACATAATTGTCAAAGTAAGACAAGGTTTAAGAAACAAGTAATTTTGTGATAGTAAAGAAGTCACATTAGATGACAGAAGTGTAAAAGTACAGTTTTGCTTATGAAAGTTGTATGTGTATCAACGCACTAGAGTGAAGTGTGAAGTCAATATAAGGGTAAAGGTTTTAGTAATGATATGAGTTTATTATGAAAATATTATGTTAATATTAGTGGATTGTGGAAGTAATTTTTGTTTGATTTTGTTTTATGTTTGTTGGGATTGTTTTTATATGTTTGAAGCCATGATTTTAGTACTGAATTAAAATCTCTAGAATAGAGTTGTGCCTTATCATTGTAGAGTTGGTACCTTTTAGTCTCAAATCCAAAATATGCAACTGCTCAATGGGGGAACGGTACACGCCTGAGACCTGACGCTAGCTGGAGGCGGAAGCATATTTTCCATGGAGATTACTCACATGGGTACAGTACATGAATAAGCCATTTCTCATTAATCACACCATTTGTGCGGGGTTTAAAATCGTAAGTATATTTGACTCCTGAATGATGCCTTTATATCCAAACATTGAATAATTCAAAACTATTGTTTTCTTTCAAAAAGATAGATGCAACATTTTAAAAATGAAAGAGAACTGTGAACAAGATGACTAAATTACACCCATTACAACAAAAATAAAGACTATCAGGAAAGTACTGTAATTGTGAGACTAGGTCCTTGATAAATGAGCATATACAGCCCTGTTTGTTATTGATGCATTCTCTACTACGTTATTGTACTCCACAGTATCTTTCGACTAGATTTACAGTGAGTTAATATTGCACTTGATTAACTTCAGAGCCCAGGAGAACTTTGTTTTAAACTCACTTAGGGGCAAAGTGAATATACTCTGCGAAATATATTGGCATGTATCTTGCTATAACATGTAAATACACCTCCCGGGCAACGCAGGATAAAATAGCTAGTAATAAATAAAACTTAACTGGCTGTTTTGGCTGGTGACTCGCGGAGCACTTATACACTCAGCATGTAGGCTAGTGGGCGCCATCTTGTACAAGATAGAGTAAATAAAAAATCGACTCACGCGCTAGCAGTCAACTCATGAAAACCCTTTCCACATGCATCCTTAAGCTAGCTGGAGAGAAATATTGAAACCCCATTAATTTGATGTATACTGTCATCAGAAATCAAAGGTGGGAAGAATATATCCCAGTGGTCTCCACAGTGTACGTGCTCGCTAGTTCGGTTGTGTTGAGTGAATACAATGCATTGTTTTATAGAGTGAGATTCTTTTGCTGGAGCGGGACCGGCGGCCACTGCCGGGCGCGCGCTCCTTCCGCCAGTCAACCGAGCTGGAGCCGCACGGTTGCGCGCGGCGGAGGCGAGCTAACCAGGGTCATTTAAGTCATTATGTCACTAAGCTTTCATCAACTAGGGTGTTTAGTGTCAGCGCACAGATAATAAGGTGACATAAACCACAGCTGCAAGTATTAAAGAAGCACAGATGTTTTTATTTATTTCTTCGGAATCTGGATGACCTCAAGTCACCAGTACCTTTGCACAGAATATACTAAAAATGTTCTCCTTCAGCTGTGGTGTATTCTTTGGAATACACGGTAAGACAGAGGTAGCTTTTGCTTTAACTTGTTTCTTCCTTTTTCTCAAACACCAACAGTGATTTCTTACTTTTTCTTTTATTTGTGCACCTTGCTTACTTCCTTTGTAAGTCTGTTATAGATATATATCTTCCATGATCAACCTAGCGGCATCTAGCAGCTAACTACTGAAGTTTCTCAATATCTCAACTCTCAAGTGGACTTCCTTCCCAATCCAGCTACAAGATATCGTCGCTATCTCCAGCTAACATCTCCATGCTCAAGAGGACTTCTTCATCATTCCAATCATCCAGACGTCGTCATCGTCGCCTGCTAGCTTCTCCTTGAAGATCACTTCATCAAGAAAATTAATATCTAAGAAAGCAATTTATCATTGTTATGTTGGCAATCTTTATGTATGTTCCTTTGTTATTTTCCCCCACCCCCTCTTTTTCCTTGGTACCTCTGTGCTTGTCGAGCGGCTCCCACTTCAGTGTCGGACGTCTACACATACAGTTGAAGCTCTTCCCGAGCTTGTCTTCTCTCCTCGAGAGACATTTTTAAAATCAGACGCCATGTCTGAATTTTAACCTCAACCGTCATCCAGACAATCGTCTTTCTTCAAAATGAGCTAAGTACATCTTCAATGGTTTTTACCAAGTTTTAAATGTTTTAAATCGCTTATAGCATTTTATCTGATTTTATAGACAGTGTGAAATTGATAAATGAGATGCAATATCTGTCTTCAAAAGATCTTCCTGATCTAGTTGTGGCTACTTCAGCTTACCTTTCAAAATAAAAAAGTACTTCTTGTACTGATTATCTGAGATACTATCTCACGCCGAGGGATAATTTAAAGTACTCACTGTCTATAGAATTCAGCTTTCCGCCGGGGGACTTGTGTTGCCCAATTCAACAGATATCAATGCTCTAGAACTTTCTACATCAAGTTATCTTTCTGCAAGTAAAGCCGTCAAGTATTTTCCACCTAAATATGGGAATACTTTTCTTAGCTGAAGAAGCATTCGTTAATCTACGTCTAATTTGTCTTCCTTCGTGGAAAACTTTCCACTGCATTCAACTACAACCTATAAAAGCTACAATGCAATAAACCTTCTCAAGTTAAAATTCAACTAGTGATTTACATAACTGCAATAACATTTCTTCTTATGAGCCTTTCCGTGTTGCAATAGTGAACTTTTCAACAGACTAGCGTGCATAACAGTGCTCGTTCAACCACCATCCGTGTCGCGTTCGAAAGAGAGCAATAAACATGGCCAAGACATTTTCCTAAACCTCCTATTTTCCTCCTCTCAAATACCTTACTAACATATTATAATTAAATTACAAAATTTGGATCCCCTTCAATGAGGTGTCACGCAATAGCAGTGCCCTCCCATCTTTGTGCCGTTTCCATCGTAATTTCTGTATAATCTGTGCCTAGCACACTCTTTAAACTATTGTTTTCCTCGTTTACTAGGGAATTCAATTATTTCTACTCACAAGTGAGTTTTCTAACTTTCCTTTTCCAGGTTTCACGAAAGGGCAACTGGCCCCATTTTTAGCCTACTTTTCACATTTTGCAAAAATGAGGAAAAAGTAGACTTATGAGATCGGGCAAATGTGTGTCTGTCTGTCTGTCCTTCTGGCTGTGTGTGTGTGTCCCCCTATCAACTCCTAAACGGCTGCAGCAATCGAAACAAAATTTGGTAGGAGTAAAGATCTATACCTGAATATCTCACGCCCATATTTGAAAATGATGTCAGTGCTACCAACTGCTGAAAAATCGCAATTGAAATTTGAGCTCCATGTTGGATATCTTGGAAGGTATGAATAGGAGCTATTTCAAAATTGGCACACGTATAGATAATAATATTGCAGTTTAATTTCCAGGAGGCCATACATCGCAGTGTTGCCAAAATGAATATACGCCTTCTAATAGGTCCAAATTTTAAATGCATATAACTTCTACACTATCAATTGGATTTCAACCAAATTTCGTATGTGCTATGTGTACATAAACAGACATGACTGAACGTATTATTAAGATCCACCAGGGCTGCCAACTGTTAATAAATGCTCTCAATTTATTTTATCCAAATACCAATATATCAGAAAGTATGCCAACCGACAGCTTTAAACTATGCACACGTATAGTACCTGACATTCCATATTAATTTGGAGTAACTTATATACGTCAGTGCTACCAACATGATTCTAAGCCTGCTGAGAGGTCCAACTTTAAATACATGTAACTTCTTTACTATCATTTGGATTTCAACCACATTTCGTGTGTGCTATGTGTACCATAACAGATATGTATATGCCAATTCTTAAGAGTAACCAGGGCTGCCAACTGTTAGTAAATACTGTCTCTATTTTTGTTACCCTAATATCAATATATCAGAAAGTATGCCAGCCAATAGCTCTAAACTTTGCACACGTATAGTACCTGGCAATTTGGAGTAACTAATATACGTCAGTGATGCCAACATGATTCTAAGCCTGCTGATAGATCCAATTTTAAAATGCATGTAACTTCTATACAAACTAATGGATTTTATTCAAAATTGACACAACAATAGATCATATTATTTCAGATTATTTCTGACCAATACCTGTATGTCATTGTTGCCAACATGATTTTACGCGCGCTGTTAGATCCAATGTTTAACTGCATGTAACGTCCATGCTATCCATTGGACTTCAACCAAATTTTGTATTCTGTACCTTAAGAGCTGGAACTAAGAATATATTCCGTCACCAGGGCTGCCAACTGTAGTTCTCTATTAGGCTACAGTATGCCAGGTATACAGTATTTCGAACTAATTAGAAATTTCGATATTACCAATTTAATTTCGTCATTATTCTAGATAGATCCATATAGATTAATCATTGGCATAGATCTTAAATTTTAAGAAAGTAGGCTCTTTAGTTCGTTACTGAACTTCTTGTTTCTCGTGATCCCTGTTTAAATATAAGGAGTTATAGAAACTTCTTCTTAATTTTCCTCTTTTTTTTGTTATAATCTTATATTAAATGCTTTTTCATAGCCTTTAAGATCTCTAATAGGAATTCTTAAAGTGCCTATATTGTACCTGATTCCTTGTTAAAGCTTTAATTATTTGTAATCCTCGTTATAAACTTCAAAGTTTTCAATTTTTAGCACAACTTTTAAAATCTTATTCAGATTTTGTGCTCGAAGCAAGTTTTAAACTTGCGTCCTCTTTATCATTGTCAAAAAATTTACATTTTGTTAGCATTAAGTCTCAGACTTTTGTATGTTAAAATTGTTTATTGTTATTAATTTGAATCTAAATCAACTTTATATTGTTTGCTACGCCAACTCTTTCTTTATTGTTAAATAAATCAGATTATATTTTCTCGTTATTGTCTTAAGAATAACGATTAGGCAGGACCCTAGTTTCCCTGACTCTTCCCATCGGTTTATGCTCTCATTAAGCAAATCACATACCGGCACTAAAATTATAAAAGTTTTGCTTCTTGTTGCATTTGAACGAAAACTTCTAGTATCATCTTTTTCAAAGCATCTTTTAGCTGCTATAGGTAATTCTAATGAGCCAGTAAGGCAAGTAAAGCTAGCTCCGCAAGCTTCGTGCTTGTTGAGATTTTCTCTAAAACTTGTGGTTCGTTTTCAAAATTTAAGTTTTTCTTCAGGTCTAAACTTTTAGTCGGCACTTTGCTTGGTAAAAGCTTAGCTATTCTTAAATGCAACTATTGTCTTTCTTACCAAAATTTTCGAAGAACTCAACAGAATTGTTCACAAAATCACTATAACTGCTTCACCACTACCTTTCCTGGGAGTATTCGATCGGTATTCGGAGATCCTACAGTTCCAGGAACTAAAATCCTAACGGCAAATTCAAATTATTTGCGCCTTTCAAAACATTCGTTCAAACTTAACTCCTTTGAAAGGATATACAGTAAATCTGTAATTCTTTGTATTGCCAGACTAACACCCTTCCCTATAATAGCCAAATGAAGGCTTGGAAGGGAAGCTACGATCGCTGCTTGCTTGCAAATAGCCAAGCTCCAGCCGCAATTCCCGTTAGCTGCGGCCAAGTCCATACTCACTTTAGGTGCTTCACGGACTTTGCGGTGACACTCGTCACTAAATACTCATTCAAATTCATTTTGTTTGCTTAGTATCGGACTCTCGTCCTATTTAGCCACACTTGTTCTTCATTCCGAAACCCACTTCCCTTTCCTTTTCTCTTTATCTTCCCTTGGGGGTAGAGTTAATCCCTAGCCAAAACCTACCCAAACTGACAGACAGTAACTTTGGAAGTTACATCGTTACATTATGTAGCTACTTCTGCACCTCCCTGTGTGTCTATTGTAATTAATCGAAACACGGACCGAATCCCGTTTGATGTTCAATTGTGGGGTAGTTTAAAATACAAAGAATACAGATCAATTACCCGTACTCTAGTGGAACTGGAGAACAATATACGGCAGCAGATATTCCTCACAACCGAAGGGAATTACAACGTGTAAACGCTAATTTATTTACACGGTACAATGCCTGTCTGTCAACTGAAGGAGAACACTCTCAGCTTCTCCTGTGGATAGGTAAGTTCTTTAATCATGATTTGCTGGTGAATTTACCATTAATTAATGTACTTTGTTACGGTCTCCACCGGCGCGCAATCCGTGGTACGAGCTCGGTTGGCTGGTCGCCGGCCCCGCTCCAGCAAAAGAATCTCCTTCTAGAAGAAGGTTCTTTTTTTAGCGTATGGCTTTTGGTGCCGGGAATGTCCGAGGAAATGTTCGGATCACCTGTTTGTAGCTGCTTCTAGGCGGACACCCAATGGGTGAGCTACAAGTACCGTCGCGTGTGGAGTGTTGTCTGGGTAGGAAAGTTTGAATGTAAGGACGAGGAGTTGGTAGGTAGTGGCTGTGGCCTATAGTTAGGGACCTACCCCGGCATTTGCCTGGAATGAAGATGGGAAACCACAGAAGACCATCTTCAAGGTTGCCGGCGGGGGGGATTCGAACCTGCTCGCCTCCCGGATGTGAGCGACTGCCAGCAGCCATGCCGTAACGACCACGGCTAACTCACCCGGTGTAGAAGAAGGTGTCTTTATTGAAGATAAAAGATTTGTAAACGTTGGTATATCATTGAAATATAATGTTAATACAGGTTTAGGTCACTTGAGTAAATATATTTCAGCTAGAAGGGTGTTTGCCAAAGAATAGAAGATTTTAAAAATTAATTTTCAGTGTCTTTAATTTCTCTGTTTTTATGTTCTATTTCCCTTCCCCCATTTCTGGACATCCTCATTTTTCGAAGAGTTATATTTTACCCTCCTTAAATTTTTAGAGCTTATTTCTCTTTACTGTTAGTTACTACTACAGTATTTCCTTAGCCTCATAGGTACACTGACAACACAGACCAGGTTCCTAGCGAAACGTCTAGAATATTTCAATTAGTTTTAGCTCGGCAAACACAATATAATAAATAGTAATTCGGGCCGTGAAATTAAACCACAACAGGCTCAGGAGTTGTCGGGGACACCAACCCACAAGCCGTGAATCCACGAGGGTGCAGTGCTATCCGGCTACACATGCACACCATGCCTCTATTAGGACCAATGGACTCAGGAATTGTCGGGGTCACCAACCCACAAGCCGTGAATCCTCGAGGGTGCAGTGCTATTCGGCTACACATGCACACCCTGCCTCTATTAGGACCAATGGGCTCAGGAATTGTCGGGGTCACCAACCCACAAGCCGTGAATCCTCAAGGGTGCAGTGCTATCCGGCTACACATGCACACCATGCCTCTATTAGGACCAATGGGCTCAGGAATTGTCGGGGTCACCAACCCACAAGCCGTGAATCCTCGAGGGTGAAGTGCTATTCGGCTACACATGCACACCCTGCCTGCACACCCTGCCTCTATTAGGATCAATGGGCTAAGGAATTGTCGGGGTCACCAACCCACAAGCCGTGAATCCTCAAGGGTGCAGAGCTATTCGGCTACACATCCACACCCTGTCTCTATTAGGACCAATGGGCTCAGGAATTGTCGGGGACACCAACCCACAAGCCGTGAATCCTCGAGGGTGCAGTGCTATCCGGCAACACATCCACACCCTGTCTCTATTAGGACCAATGGGCTCAGGAATTGTCGGGGTCACCAACCCACAAGCCGTGAATGCTCGAGGGTACAGTGCTATCCGGCTACGCATGCACACCCTGCCTCTATTAGGACCAATGGGCTGGAGATACAGTGAAATAAGAAAGAAGGGTTCTCACCCCTTGAAAAGAGTAGGGCAAACAAAGACGGGAGAATGAAAAATACCCCAATGCCCTCGGCGACGAGAACAGGAGTTGTCCAAGGTGCAAGAGATGAACCTTGTACAAATCAGCACAAGCAATACTGGACACAGCTGGGGCCCTGTCGTCGCCACGACCTAATGGTTATGAGCTCCTGGAGGTATTAAAACTCCGTGCATGACATTTGGTGAATAAGGTGGGACAGTGGTTTTTGAAACTGAAGCTACCAGCTCGTCTCGCAGTCTGGCCGTAAGCTAACGTTTCAGTGCTCGAGTTTCTTTTGTTAATATGCACCACCCATAAGAAGCGTCTCATACGATCTCCACCGGGACTATTGACCTCGCGAGGACATCTTATACTTAAAGTAAATGAGTTCCTTTAAAGGAAGACAACTTAGCGGAACACATCCAGGGTCGTGGAGTGATCGCAGTCCCTGGCAACACCCCACAAAGATCCTCACTTTTATATAGTGCAATGTCCTCCCCTCAAAATAGGGTGATCAACTTCTAAGGTCAGATTAGGCACATTGAGTGAATTTGAGTAAACCAACATCAGTTCTGCGACTGGTTCGCTACATCTTCAGCCCTGCATTATCAATAAATGCCTAAATGAATGTCTTCCTCGAGATATTTATCCAAGTTCGTTGGTTGGTTCCTCATTTTAGGAGCTGCGATAACGCGGTCATGTAGCTCCGTGCACTTTGGGTTTGTGTAGAATCTGTCTGATAACCGGTGTTAATTGTGATGGCTGTATTAGTGTGTGTTATCTGTTTTTAATTCAAGCAAGGACTGTAGACATTCAATTTTCAAATAGTTCCTACTTTTGCTACCAAACCCCACCGTCAACGACAACTAGTTCTGAACTTGGTTACTAGATGCCACCGCAGTCGGCTCCTGGCAACGAACGTTGGAACCTAAGAGCGTTAGTCAAATCTAACCTATAATTTAGCTTCACACAAGTGTAATTAGTGGAAGGTTCTTTTACATGCCATAAATCTATGACATTAGACCGCCGGCTTTACTTCCCCTCCGAAGCAATGCATACTGAAGGATTTTTAACGCTGTTAAAAACCTGACGACTGCGGCCGGGTTTGAACCCGCGATCTTGGGCATAGAAGCTCAGCATTCTACCAACTATGCCACTGACGCCGCCATATTTCACCTTCTAACACGCCCATTATTAAACTGCCATTCCGAGTTGTTGTTGGTTCATATAAGGGCTTTGCGACAGCGTAGTCATTTTATATCCACGAGCATTTGGGTGATTGGGATCTGTCCGCTAACATGTATCATTGAGATGGCTGTACAGGTGTGTATATTTGTAAATAGGGCTAGGACGTGGGTAGGGGGCGGCCGTGGCATTAATTCAGGTATAATGCCGGCATTTGCTTGGAGTGTGAAACCACGAAAATACACTTTTAGGATTGCTGTTTATCTCTTCTCAGTTCTGGCTCTCGAGGTTGAGTGTACCCTGTTCCAACCCTTACAGCAGAATTACATTTCTTAAAAATAACCTGAAATAAATGACATGTGATTAAGATTTATTGTATACACAGGGTGTTTCGAAAAACGTGGCAGATATTGCAACAGGGGTTCGGATTGGTCAAAACGAGAAGGAATGTTCCTACAAACATATGTCCGGAAATAAATACTTGTTGAGATATGCACCAGTTTACTTGTGTTGTGTATTTACACTTCAGACAATGGACGTCATCCTACCAGCTATTTCTAATGAACACTCGACTGTCACACACATTTAACAGAACACACGTTGGTCAAACATCCATCAACACCACCAACCAGGAGCTGTGATGATTTCAGCCGGGCTGTCCGCGGATACCATCTGCACGTTTCAAGAGTTGATCCACATGGTTACCACGATATCGCACACATGCTTTGGCTCTTCTTCACAAGGAATCCAGAACTCGTCCAGTCACGCCTGGCTGGTCGCGGATGTGTGCACACTCATTGGTCACACGCTCTTGTAATATCTGTACATTGCCGATGGGTGTGGCATACACCAATGTCTTTAAATGTCGCCATAGCCAGAAATCCAAAGGATTAAGGTCCGGCGAACGGAGAGGCCATGCTACTACCGTTTTCTAATCCATAGTAAAAAGCCATGTCTGCCATTTCCCTCGAGGAATACTCCATCGCACTGTTTACGTCGTCCACACAGCACGGGACCACCAGTCTGGTGCGGGTAACTCACTGCACTGCCAGCACAACCGCATACTATGACTGAACATCCGACTCATTCAAAGACCTTCAACGGAAGGACGCCTGCACCACTGAACACAACGCCTCCTCCACGCGGGTCAAATGGTGCATATCTCAACAGGTATTTGTTTCCGGACATATGGTTATAGGAACATTTCTTCTCGTTTTGACCAACCCAACCCCTGTTGCAATATCGGACACTTTTTTTTCCTAACATCCTGTATTGTCATTCCTTAGTCTTCTTCTTCTTCTTCTTAAATACATCGTAACAATTCAGGATGTCTACCAAAACCAACTAACAGATTCCCCTGACAATTCCCTGATTTTTCCAGGATAAATCAGAAAATTCCCTGAGTAACAGTAGTGGCCATAATAAATATATAAAACAGAGTTTGTACTTAAAGAGCATTTCAAAAAGTGCTTGAACAATAAAGGGTAGCATTAAAAATACCAACAAAAAATATATTTTTCTATATTTTTCCAATTTTGTAACTTTTCATCCACAAAAAATATTGTACTTGCGAGTATTGAAAGTTGCTCGTCAATACTAATGCTCTCAAAAATCATACAGTTACTCATTTATAAACAAATACACAGTCTACACATGTAATTTGTGTGTTCTATCTTGCAAGAAATGAGAGATTACTGATTTAACGTCAGTACAAACGTATATCTACAACAAACATCACCCAAAATCTACTTAACAAAATTTAAATGCGTAATTTCCAATTATTCAAGGTTGGGTCTTGTAAAACTAAAATTCCCTGAGTGTCATTAAAATACCCTGATAATTCCCTGAGTTTTTCCTGTTTTCCAGGGTAGTAGACACCCTGCAGTATACATAAATCTTTATTACATGTGATTAATTTCATGTTATTTTTCACACATTCCAGTAATTGGAATGAATTTTCTGTTCACCGACTGAAAGCTACAATATTAAGAGCCGGGAATCGAACCCGAACCTCAGGGGTAACCGCCAAGAACCTCACCACGAGGTGTTCTAATTACAGTTACTCACATACTAGTAGAGTCACCACAGAGACACAGGTTACAAGATAAATTGACCACGCACACAAGTAGACGGGACTGATGACCATGATGCCTCAAGCTCCTAACTACCAACAAACAGCAGACAGTGCAGAAATACAGGAGATGATGATGATGATGATGATAATTGTTGTTTTAAGGGGCCTAACATCTAGGTTATCGGCTCCTAATGGTCTGGGTGATACTGAATGATGAGATGAGAATGAAAACTATAACTAACACTAACTACAGACTTACATACTAGAAGAAGAAATGGTAAACAAATAAAGGATAAGGCAAATAAAGGACAGGAAGAAAAGAAATGCTCTCATCCCTCGAAGATGGAGGATTGAGGGACTTAGAAGGAAGGGGAGCCATGAAAGGCTGATATTAAAGGGAAACAGGAGAGGGCCCGCCCCCAGGTCAGAGGAAAAAAGGCGGAAAACTGACCCAGCTCAGGAATCCCTCGGGGTCCCCAACTCCCAAACTCACCAGCCGTGAGCCCTTAAGGTTGTAGCACTATCTAGGGTCCACCAGAAGTGGTGGGGCTACATACACCCTGCCTCCTTGAGGGCCTTGTACAGAAGGAAGGAGATAACATGAAAAGAAAAAGAAGGCTGACCCCTCGAAGAATGAGGGTATCAGGAAAGATGAGACAAGGCGGGAAATTGAAAGACTCCCTAGTCCTCCGATACCCTAATACCGTCGGGGTTGGAAGAGAACAAGAGTTGACCAAGAGAGGTCGACATAAAAGAAGACGGAGAGGAACCCGGCACAAGTAAGTGGAAGCAATGCCGGACTCAGCTGGGGTCCCGTGGTCGCCAACCCACGTCCCACAAGCAGTTAGCTCCTGGGAGGGGGGTGGGGGATGGACACAGGAGAATGACGACTCGTTCACCCGGTATTGTGCTTTGCTGCTGTTAACAGAGCGATGCGGAAGTTGGTCTCCACCCTGAATTAGGACTACAATTTTGAGCACCTCATTTCATTGAGAAACAAGCACCATCTTTGTTGTTTAGAGTTATCTCCGGTATGTGGTCTGCAGGGATCAGGTTACTCGTCAGCTGGGGACATGGAGGAGTGGCGCTTACTGACCACTGCTTCAGTATACAGCATCCTTTCCTCAGCTAGACTAGTAGTGAGATCTATGTGCTGGACAAGACACTCATCGACTCGCCATTAAGAGTAATATTCAAGGAAATCAATATTTAAAAACAAAAATCTAGTTCGAAAGTGTGTTTTCAGAAATGTATTGTTTATATAGCTACTGTATTTATTTATTGTATGACATACAAACAAAAAGCAAGCAAGATAATATATACACACATATACATTAATATAAGCCTCCGAGACTTAGGCGGCAGCACACGCCGGCCTCTCACCGCTGGGTCCGTGGTTCAAATCCCGGTCACTCCATGTGAGATCTGTGCTGGATAAAACGGAGGCAGACAGGTTTTTCTCCGGGTACTCCGGTTTTCCCTGTCAAAATTTCATTCCAGCAACACTCTCCACTGTCATTTCATTTCATCTGTCATTCATTTAATCATTGCCCCAGAGGAGTGCGTCAGGCCTCGGCAGCCGGCACAGTTCATATCCTCGCCGCTAGATGGGGGGGGGGGGGGCTTCATTCATTCCATTCCTGACCCGATCGGAGACTGAAAGCAGGCTGTGGCTTTTAATTTTTTTCATATACATTAATATACGAAACAGCCTGTTCCGATTCAACACGGAACTGTAAAATAGGTTGCCTATCCACCCGCAATCGGCTTGAATTCTGCTCGCAGCGCGCTAGCGACGGGGCTGAGTTCGATTTCACTGATTGCCGCCTTCTTATTCAGCATTGCAAAGTATTTTGCTCTTTCAAAATATGTCGCGTCGAAGACTGATTACAATTTTGAAACACATCATTTCCAAATTGTATCCCGTCTTGTGGTATTAGGTTAAAAAGCAATAAATTGTGTTGTAAATAAAATACAACTATGCTGTATAATAAAAAAAATATTTCATAGAAATGCTCTGCAAAAGCCATTAACAGAAGCGTAAAATAACAAGTTCTGAAACAGAAATCATTCAAACTTATTGTGAAGCCTGTGTAAATATATTTTGAAAGAGCAAAATACTTTGCAATGCTGCTTAAGAAGGCGGCAATCAGTAAAATCGAACTCAGCCCCGTCGCTAGCGCGCTGCGAGCAGAATTCAAGCCGATTGCGGGTGGGTAGGCAACCCATCTTACAGTTCCGCGTTGAATCGGAACACGCTGTACATATTTACAGGGACACATGACAAGGCAGGCTTATATATTTAAATCTAAATACCTTATCCATTGCAATGCTGTAGGTGTTACCATCAGGATGTCAGACCGATTACCCTGATATGCTCTTCTTTGGCATTCATGAACAATGTTGTGAACTGATTGTGAAGGAGCACCGCAATCACATTGGAGAGAAGAAATTTTACCGCATTTGAAGAGTGATTCTGCACTGACTCCGTGGTTAGTCCGGATCCTATTGATGGTAGTCCACGTTCTTCTTGGAAGGTCAAAACCGGGTGCAGCGCTATTCCCAATTAAATCACTCCAAGCTTCAAGGTTGGTGTTAGTGCTCCATTCACTTCTCCATTGGATATTCGGCTTAAAATTGTTGCCTGTGAGATCCCTAGCATATTTGATGTGTGGATGTCTAGATTTCAGCCGGTTTCTATTCAGATCAGGGATGTCGCAGTGAATAGGAAGAGCTGGGTTACTCATGATTTATAGAGCTATTCGTGTGTGATTTTTACTAAGCTTGTATTTGTATTCATGTGCACGCTTTTAAGCAGATTGACGTTCCTTGTTCCGCGTTTCAACATTATTCTCATTCTTCTATGCCCAAGGTCGCGGGTTCAAACCCGGCCGAAGTCGTCGGATTTTTTAAGAGCGTTAAAAATCCCTCAGTATGCCTTCCTCCGGAGGGGAAGTAAAGCCGGCGGTCTCATGTCATAGATTTATGGCATGTTAAAGAACCTTCCACTAATTACACTTGTGTGAAGCTAAATTATAGGTTAAACTTGACCAACCCCCTTAGGTTACAACGTTCGTCGCCAGGAGCTGACAGCGCATTGTGGGTCAAAATCGAAATCTAGGAGGACAAAATTATTTTTTTCATAATTAAAAATCAAAATTTATTACTTCTACAGCATTCTCATATAATTGTCACTCACTATTCTGGGATATAAACGCATCTTAGTGTAAATCTGTCACCACTGTTCAAGCAGTCTGAATTGGAGGATGAATGTAAATGGCTGTGGTTTGGTTGTCTTTGTGGTTAGAGTGATGCTTTAAGATTGAACATGCAGCTGAAGGTATGATCTTTGCAACGTGTTTCAGTTATTAATGGGCGTAATTGTTGAGTAATTTTAGCTATATTTGCATTATATAATAACTATTATTTTTAAAATTATATTTTCACTTTGATTTTTAGTATGCCGCGTCACTCTGCGTCACTTTCTACTTAATGTTAAAATGTAGATAAAGTCTTGACATTTACCCCTGTTATAAGATTTTTTGCATCTTTTTGCAACTTACTTAGTTATTTTACGTTTTAGAAGATGCAGCGCAACCAGTTCTCACACGTTTACAACTGTTTGAAGCACTGGATTCGACGATTATGTCAAAAGTGGAACTTTGTGACTTTGTTAAAAGTAAATTAGGGGTAGAATATTGTTCTGAAGAGATAACTGAATGCTCTATCCAACTCCTAGTAATAGACAATTTCTTGCATGTGTAGACGTAGCTTAAAAAATGTCTTAACTGATGTTTATTATGAAGTAAACAAATTCTATACGTTGCTTTCACTCTAAATTCATGATTAAAACATAAAAATAATTTTGTCCCCTTAGATTTCGATTTTGACCCACTGTGCAGCGGTGGCATCTAGTAACCAAGTTCTGAACTAGTAGTCGTTGACGGTGGCGTTTGGCAGCAAAAGTAGGAACAACTTGAAAATTCAATGAATACAGTCCTTACTTGAATTAAAAACAGAAACACACACTAATACAGCCATCAAAATTAACACCGGTTATCAGATAGATTCTACACACACCCAAAGTACACGGGGCTACATGACCGCGTTGTCACAGCCCCTAAACTGAGGAACCAACCAACCATTATTTTCATTCAAAGCATTGTGATGTTTTAACATTGATGTGTTTTTGGGGTGGCGATCTATCTGGGATTAGCGTGTCCAAATTTTTAACCCGTAGTAACCATGGCAACAAGTGCAAGCGGACCTGGTTCCCACTCGTTGGGGTGTGCACGGTACTTGGACAAATGAAATGTTAGCTCATAAACATTAAATTAATGTTTCTCCTCTACAGTGAGTAATATCAAATCATGGATAGCCTATGTTCCTTAGCCCTAGATGATGAACACTTGTTGTCATGGTAACCATATAGCAGACCTAGATGATGAACACTTCTTGTCATGGTAACCATATAGCAGACCTAGATGATGAACACTTCTTGTCATGGTAACCATATAGAAGACCTAGTTGTTGTCATGGTAACAGCACCCCTGAAACATGTCGACATTAATAAGATATTAACGGGTGGAACATAGACTACGTGCTAACATACCATCAAATCAATATGGCTTTACCCCGGGTAGATCAACTCTACAAGCTGTACAGGAACTTGTGCAATAAATAATAACGACATTAGCCCAACCCGGTAGACCGCTGTATGCAATCTACATAGACTATTCCAAGGCATTTGACAGTATCAACAGAAGGATACTTATCCACAAACTGGAAAACATATTAGGCACCTCCAATAGTGAATTAGAAAATTGAAATCGATTTTAAACGTGAAAAATGTTACAATCCATGATGGCATCACCACGTTGAGGCCTATCACTCAAACAAAGGGGGTTCTACAAGGGGATCCCATGAGTCCAGTCCTCTTCAACGTAATGACCTCAGACATTGGGCAAACATTAGACTCAAGAACAGTCAAATTACTCATGTACGCGGATGACATGGTCATCCTCTCAAGATACCGAGATGACCTACAAACAGCTATGGGGAACATTAGGGTATGGGCGGAAGAAAACTCTATGGAAATTAACAGCTCCAAAATAAAGGCTATGAAATTTAGAAGGAGAGGAAGGATATCTAAAATGGACCAACTCAAGTGTGGAGAAGAACTTTTAGAATTCGTACCTAACTTCAAATACCTGGGTGTCGTGCTATAAACTACTGGAACTGCTTTCTCCCTGCATATACGGAGTGAGCTACGGCAGCAACGAAAGTCTCATTCGACATTTCCACACTCCAAAGCTTATCCCTGTCAACAGCGATAAAGCTATTCAAAATTAAAGTTATGCCGACCGCCACATATGGCATACAATTAATTTGGCCCTACTTGTCGGTGAATAACCTCAGGAAGCTAGAGAGCGTCAAAGCGAGATTTATTAAGAGAGCTCTCTCTATATCAAAATTCTCAAGGAATAAAATAGCACAGGAATCCTTCTTTATAGAAGACATAATGCACTCCTTCGGTCTACCGGAAACTCAAACTTATAAAACCATCATCGAGGAGAGACGGAAAAAAGCCGACGAGAGACCCCAAGAAATAATGGAGACTGAAGCAATGAAGACAGATATCTGGAAGGGACCAAATTTCAAACTTCGACATCTGTAAACGCGATTCGCTGTCCATGGGTTCTGTGGAAGGATCTGTCAGAATGAGACATTTCATGAGCCCAAGGAAGACTGCGTCTGCAAGAATTGCAATAATTCATGCCCCAAATACCACTTAGTGGAAAGTGTAAGCAGGTCTCAATCTCTAATCGCGGAAATAACAGAGTGGTGAAAACAAAAACGTGATTATACACATTATGTTTAATAAAATCTCTATATAATAAGATATTAGCTTTATTTAAGAACTAAGACAAATGCAACCATATTGTACAGAAGAATTATGTAGTTATATTGCAATGAAGGGTCTGGCCGAACAATTAAGATATGAGAAACAAGTAAATTATAACAAAATACATTAATATATTTGTTTCTATCAACGCTACAGAAACTATTGTGCTTATACAACACTCAAAACACATTGCAGAGCAATTTTCAGCGACAAAATATAATTTAGATTTTATTACAAGCAGAGATATAGAATTCTAAAAAAAAGCATGCGTTTCATTTAAATTTATCGTATAAAGCCTCTCACCCAGAGATTATTTTATACCAGGTGGCCCCATACAATCTACCTATAAGTGTCCCGCATTCACTGCTGCTGTATGGGATGTCTAATAACTGATTTCCACAAGGATCACACTGCAGGCTGGCAGATTACGAAGGAATAACAACCGTCATTCACTGCGTGTCCCTCAGCGCTACCCGTGTAATGCGCCCAATTGTGTTATGAAACCTCGCATTTGAGAGTGTAATAGGCTCATATGTGGTACAACAACATGACAGTAGATGGCAACATATTGACAAGGGCTGGTGTATTCAGCAACAACGAGTACCGGTACACGGACATCATCCTAAACTATGGTCGTAATACCGTCGAAGCTCGAGGTTTCATAACGCAATGGGGCGCATTAGACGAGAGCACTGAGGAACATGTAGCGACTGGCCGTCGGGTTGGTATACCTTCGTAACTGATAACCTTGATGTCAGGCCCCTTAAAACATCAATTTTATCATCATCATCTGACGTAACCTACTTGCATTAAAGGATACCCCTTAGGAATCCAGTTATTATACCTCCCGTTCATCATTACTACATGCGGATCCCCCAAAAGTAGATTGTACGTGGCAAATGAGTCACCTGGTAGCCTATACCAGGTGAATCAGCTGCCCCTGATAATATTGTATTATGCAGCCCAACTAGCGTTGTTATCAGGAAGGTCGATATTTCTCTGTTAGCATTCCGTATGGTACTAATACACTCTAAGCATTTTCCCGCAAACGATACTGAACACTAATACTTTTCCTTCGATGTGAACACAGACTAGTAAGAGGGAAAATAATAGTGTTCAGTATCGTTTACTGGATATGCTCGCAGTGCATTAGTACTATAAGGGACGCAAGCAGAGAAAAATGGACCTTCCTGACAATACGCGTTAGTTGGGCTGCGTACAACAATATTATTAGGGGCAGCTGATTCACGTGGTATACAATGGTGGGGAAGTTTGGTGTTTGGAATTTGATGGAGGTGTATTAGTGATTTTAATTTAGGACAGAGCGGTGATAGTTGGAGATGGGATGCTGGAAGATGTATCGCTTCTGGGGGGAGAGATTTGGGTGCAAGAATTGCTCAGGGGATTTTTTGTTTGTTTTATTTTTGTAAGTATGTAATCAAGTTGATTGAGGGGGATGATCGTGGTGAAAAGTGATGTGTATATGGGGAATTGGAGGTGTAAATTGGGAACAGTGTTAGGGGATAACGTGATGAATGCTTATGTTGATGAAGATGTTTCTTATTTCTTTTTTTAAAAGATGATTGAGGGGCATGATCGTGGTGAAGGTGGTTTGTAAATGGGGCATAGTACGGTGTAATTGGAGGTGTAAATGGAGAATAATGTTGGAGGATGATTGTGATGAATGCTTGTGTTGATGAAGATGTTTTTTCTTTTTATCTTTTTTGAAAGGGTGGATAAGGGGAATGATCATGGTTATAAAGTGATGTATATGTGGGGAATAGTGCGGTCACCTGGTATATCTTGCCAGAAATTCACGAGTTTACATGCTTAGAATCTAGGATATCAATTTCAAGAACATGGGATGAATTGTAATAAAATGTATTTATTGCTTCCTTGATTGAAGAGATCCAATTAATGGCAAAGCTTACCTAACTTATATAATTTAAGCAATGTTTCCTAGACGGAAAGTCCAGAATGAATTGTTAAATCTGTTGAGGAGGCGAAAACCGAAATATCACTCACAGAGATGATGATTGTCTCAATATAGCCATCGATCTCTTCAGAGTTAGGCAGGTGACTTGTCGATTCGTTTTTTTAAGAGCGTTATAAATCCCTCAGTATGCCTTCTTTCGGAGGGGAAGTAAAGCCGGTGGCCCCATGTCATAGATTTATGGTAAGTAAAAGAACCTTCCACTATATACACTTGTATGAAGCTAAATTATAGGTTAGATTTGACTAACGCTCTTAAATTCCAACGTTCATCAACAGGAGCCGACTGCATATAGTGACCACGTTCAGAACTAGTTGTTGTTGACGATGGCGTTGAAAATTGAAAGTCTGCAGTCCTTACTTGAATTGAAAACAGATAACACACACTAATACAGCCATCACAATTAACACCGGTTATCAGACAGATTCTACACACAGCCAAAGTACACGGGGCTACATGACCGCGTTGTCACAGCCCCTAAAATGAGGAACCAACCATGACTTGTCGAGTTAAGGATTTCCAGTCTCTTGCACGCGTGCACGAAGAGAGACGTGTTACTTTATGTACGAGTATGATAGCTTGACGAATATTGGCGGTAATGCAATTTGTTCTATTTAATCTCGATCCCTTAGTCCATTACCTCAAGGCGTAGCCGTGCACCAAGACCGAGCGGGCAGCTGAAGCAAGTCCGGAGATCGGACGTTCGAATCCCTGCGCTGACGGTGGCTATCCCAAGTGTGATTTCGTCCCCGGATTTTCCACACTCCCTCCAGGTAAATTATTGTATTTATCCTATGGTTTGTAGTGCCGGGAGTGTCCGAGGACATGCTCGGCTCGCCAGGGGCTATAGCTGCTTCAATGCGGACACCCCAGGGTGAGCTACAAGTTCCGTTCAATTTCAATTAGTTCCAAATTTCACTACCAGATGTCACTGACACCTAGTGGTGAACGTTGGAACTTTTATAGAGCGTTTCAACTAAATCTATCCTACAATTCAATTTCACACAAGTTTAATTAGTGGAAGGTTCTTTTACATGCCATAAATCTTCCCCTCCGAAGCAAGGCATACTGAAGGATTTTAACGCTTTTAAAAAATCCGACGACTTTGCCGCGTTTGGACCCGCGGTCTTGGGCATAGAAGCTGAGCATGCTACCAACTACGCCACCTTATAGTCAACAATGTATTGGAAACAGTTATATTACAATACCAGTCCCGGGCATCTTGCAACCTCCTTCAGTTTTACTAAATAAACAAAGAGCATCAAACTAACGTTGGTTGGTTCATTAGTTTACGTGCTGCGACAACACGGTCATGTAGCCCCGTGTACTTTGGCTGTGTGTAGAATTTGTCTGGTAACAGGGGTTAATCGTGATGGCTGTATTAGTGTGAGTTATATGTTTTTAATTCAAGTAAGGACTACTTGTGCTACCATTCACGACACCTAGCTGCGGACGTGGCTACTCAGCGCCATCGCAGTAAGTACCTGGTGGCGAACGTTGGAACTAATGTAGCGTTATTAAACTAACATACAAAGTTTAGCTTCCACAAGTGTAGTTAGTGGAAGGTTCTTTTCTATGCCATAAATCTATGACATTGGACCGCCCGCTTTACTTCCCCTCCGAAAGAAGGCATACTGAGGGAGTTATTGCTGTTCTAAGAAGCGGAACTACGATGTCATCTGCCATATACTGAGGGATTTTTAAACAACAATAATACTCTATTAAACAAAATGAGCACTAGAAAAAGTGAAATTCAGTAAAACGTAGATAAAACATCCAAGATGATAAAAAAAAATCGTTCAAAGCATTGTTAATTCGTTTAACATCGTCAAATTTTAAGAGTTAGTACATCAAAGTACGGCTAATATATGCCCACTAGATTAAGCACAGGTCTAACTTAAATAAGGCGGTTTTTCCAACTGCGCGATTAAGAGAGAGAAAAGTAATTTCTGTTCGTTTAGCCTTGATGAAATGATACAATGGAATTTAAGTAAGCGTACAATTTTTCAAAATCTCACGGGGGAAGGGAAGCCTGAACCATTTCTCTGGGGCGTGTTTCAGGCCTCCGGTATTGTGGCCGGCTTATGGCGTCAGTCAGAGCAAGAGCAATCATTTAGTTGGTGATAGGAGGTAGGCTAGCGACGCCTGCCTCCAGCGCTGGCCAATGGCACGCGGGGACGCTCAAGTATTTAAGTCTCGTGAGCGAGGTGCGGACAACAGTGAGGTCTACTGCACCGCCAGCACCCAGAGTCTGAGCTTCCTTGAGGTAGGACAGAGCGCACAATAATAGTACACTGGATCATCTTTCATTTGCTTGTTATTTTTTAGTTTCTGGTAAAAATGGTATATATGAGAGACGACAGTACAGTCATACACGAGTTTGTTTATAAAACGAGCGAAGAGGGTTTTATAATTTCCATACGAGTGTCTTAATTACCATTATAAGCGAGTTGCTTACGGCTGTTTATGTTCGACGATAATTATAACTTTATCATATGTTCTAACATAAATATTCATAAATATCTGTCGAGATTCTGTCGGTTAAATTCTTCTTCTTGGTAATTGTGTGGGCTCAGCATTTGATATCTACCCAATAACGAATTCCAAAGCTTTGAAACATTGTTTATCCTGAAGTAGCGCCAACAGATAGCGCACAGGTACTATGTTGGATCATTTTGTTATTTTGGTTCAATAACACAAAATAGGCTATTACAAACGCTTTAAATTTAAAATGTATCGTATTATCAACTACTTATTCTTCAAATTCGATGCGTATAGAATGTCAACAGAAGGCAAATGAATTGAGTCCCAAATAGAACAGTTATGATATCTGGCGGAAACGTTTCGCATAAGAATTCCATTTACTGAACAGAGAGCTGGATTATAATTTCCGTGTAACTAATGTCATATGACTGCTTCCTCCATGACGTTCTGGTGCGTTTATGTCAACAACAGCAATCACTAAAATTGTCGGCGAAATCTTACGAATGTGTACAAATTGGTGTTGCGGATATTAAGGTACAGTGCTATTTCTTTTGCAATATTGCCCAGTTTGTGTATGCATTGCAACTACAATGTTTGATCCAATATAGGCTACATTGTCAACTTTCAAATCATGTAATTCATGTCCGACATGTTGGATTTTGAGTGCATATGAGAAGCTATCCTTACCTAATTGGTCAATGAATGAAAACATTGAGCTCTGATTGGTTGGAAAAACTGTGTTATAATGAAAAGTAGTACTTGAATGACCCCCATTATGATACAGTTTTCTGACATATAATATTTACATATCGACATCGTCGAACATAAACATTACATTCTAACGATTTTAAAAATCTTGTATCTTTCTTTTTTCGTTCAGTCGCTTAATTTGACAGTTGAAACAATTTGCTTATGTTCAGACTGACACAACACCATCTCTCACACCTTAGTAACGGGTGTTATTGGCAATTTGAAACCTGCACAACAGGTCCTGGAGCGACTCCTGATGATTGGCCTCCTGCTTCATATTAATGGGAGTAATGTCATTTTGAAATCAACATACGTAGCATAATCCTAAGTACATCAGGTGATGTGTCAGGCCTTATGGGAGGGAGGAAAAAATGGACCAGCAGCCCCGGGGCCTAAGGTAGTAGTAGGGCCCGGGGCCTAAGGTAGTAGTAGGGCCCGGGGCCTAAGGTAGTAGTAGGGCCCGGGGCCTAAGGTAGTAGTAGGGCCCGGGGCCTAAGGTAGTAGTAGGGCCCGGGGCCTAAGGTAGTAGTAGGGCCCGGGGCCTAAGGTAGTAGTAGGGCCCGGGGCCTAAGGTAGTAGTAGGGCCCGGGGCCTAAGGTAGTAGTAGGGCCCGGGGCCTAAGGTAGTAGTAGGGCCCGGGGCCTAAGGTAGTAGTAGGGCCCACAGTAGACAAATCCACTCAGTTTAATTCCCCACCAAAAATACATAAAAATAAACAAATACATAAATTGTAACTGAACCCAGTAAACAGCTTGCAAAACCATCTGACGTAACCATAGGATGGATATTGTAAATAACCATAATGTTTATAGCTTCTATGCCAGAGAAATAGCAAACTTTCCAAAGATTACCGGCCTTCATAGGGCGGAAAATTTTGTAGGTAACGATTGCAGAATCCAACTTGTACTTCATGTGATTGCGAAAGAGCGTTTGCCTTTTTCTTCTGATCAGAGGCAGATATAATAAAAAAGACATTTAAAAGATTAAAACGTAGAAAAACAAATTTATAATAAAAATTTCACGGAGATTGTTTCGGAGGGACTCGGGCTTTAAGAACATAAATGCCAGCTAGTCACGCGCCCGCAAGTCTTTGTCCTAGGACCTGTGCTCGCTGACAATTTGTCAATTTGAGTATATTCTGGACATAATTCGGTAGTTTAGGTTGGTAAACAACCAGCACCTCAACACAAAAGGATTGTAGTTTTACGTGACCGTTATTCTCACAATCATAAGCTACAGTACCTCCTTTTTACGTGGAATCAGAAACACTGGATATGACATTTCCACTGGAAATTCTCACATACATTAACCGGGAATCAAACTCATTCCGGATTGGTGAGAGGCAAGCAGCTTGACCGCAGTGCCATCATACCGTGCACACAAAGTAAATGTGAGGTAGGAATTATAGGAAGCGGAGTTGCCATTTTTCTTTCTTCAGTTTTTCTTTGTTTTGGGTAAATCATATTGCAACCATGTTTATCACTCCACATGGACTAAACAAGAAGCTTTATGAGGTACTCAGCGTTCTTACAGGTGCGGCAAGTGTCCAAAATATACCCTGTTGTTTACTAAACAGAGACTGGCGTGGCACAAGGCTGTGCTGCATAGTAACGTTTAAAACGCACGACATGATCCATACCTTCACGCGCAGATTATACTATACCCATAAAATGAACTCAAAAGGCATTCGAAATGTTAAAAAAGTCACTTATCTTACTTTTATATAAAGATAATTACAGCGTAACAGCCATGTAAATTTATACTACATATAACATTATCACACGTTTACGTATTCTCTCAACGATCTCAGTATTTTCGTGCATAGATCTATGAGCTATGATTCACACACACAGGCTAATAGTTCTTGTTTTTCCATGATGGAGGGCGTGAGTAGACAGTGTAGTCACGAGGTGGCGCAGTTCATAGTAAGTGCCGTAGACTGTTGCTCGTTTATGCTCCATGGTCCTCATTTTGTTTACAAAAGCCCTGGTGTGTTGTAACTAACGTCTTTGCTAGGAGTTATACCAGTCTTGATTTAGTTGTTTTAGACAGACCCAATGCTTTTTTGAGATACGTTGATTTCACCTTTGCTAGTGTCTCTAGGTTGTTGTCCGTGAGATGGGACCTCCATCCCGTAGGATATTATCTAACATATCAAACATTTGATGTGCCACTTTTGAAATATTGAGTGTTTATTTTTGTTTGATCTTCACCCATGTGTAAAATACTATAACTGGACGCTTTAGGAACACAGAAATTACTACTTAATTTTTTTTGAGCCAGGTCACGTGACAGATAACGAACAATACCTTTAGTCAATAAAATTATTAATCATTTAATTCAATTCAATGACCTTCGTCAGCAAATGTTCGTAATTAATAGAAACGCAAGTTGCAAGTCTGTGTGATAATTACATTTATGAAAAGGTTAGCTTCAAAACTATTTCTTAAAATGTTAACTACCTAAATTATTTAAAGAATATATTAAATAAATAAATGAATACATAATTGAAAACAGGACAAGATTGATTTCATTGATGAAATGACACGCAGCCGTCGGCACGTGATTTATGAACAGAACGCAACCCTAAACATTAATTTGGCATGTTACTTGTAGAGAACATCACTTTCTTGATTTTGAACATTGTACAGATAGTCATTAACTTTTCTTCTTCTTTCTCCGTTGGGGTCTTCTGAGGACCACGAACCAATTTCAATATTTGGTCCTTTGTTGTTCTTTCATCTTCCTCCAGTGATCCTTCATCTTTTCGCTGTGTGTCTTCCGACCATTTTGAGCCTGTTTTCTTATATTGCCTTCCTTGGAGTCCTTCCATTCCCAATATATATATATTTTTTTATCTCTAGTGCGTCTTCTTCTCTTACATTGTTTCCTTCTAAATCTTTCTTTACTTCTTGAAACCAGGCTGTTGTCGATTTCTTTTTCCAAAGATATTTAAAAATCTGTTTGGTTAACCTGCTATCATTTATTCTACATAAATGTCCGAAAAATAACAATCGCCTCTTCTTTATTGTCTCCGTTATGTTTTCAATGTTCCGATATATTTCTTCGTTACTTCTTAATTTCCAAAACTCTATAGTTCTTAATCATTCACTTTATTTATATAGATTATCCCGGTGGTCACAATGCTCAGGGCCACACTGCAGCCAAACCCAAACTGTTTAATTACTCGAGAAAGGAAAAGTGACGGCAGCCAAAGGCGTGCCCTGTGCTGTGATGGTGGGTGTGCGCTTCGCGACGTCATTAAGACTTACCTAACGTGCATCCACTGTCCTCTGTGGTCCCGGAAGTCTTCGATCTCATAGGTCATGGGTTCGATTCTTGGCTCTGGCATTATCTCATTTCTATTCCAGCCAAATGCGGGGAAGATTCCCAACTTGAGGCCACGGCCGCCTTCTTCCCAATTCTAGCCCGAATCTCAAATACACACTACTACAGGTACCACAATAATGCTGTTTTCCTCGGTTTAGGGGCTGCGACAACGCGGTCATGTAGCCCCGTGTACTTTGGGTGTGTGTAGAATCTGTCTGACAACCGGTGTTTACTGCGATGGCTGTATTAGTGTGTGTTACCTGTATTTAATTCAAGTAAGGACTGAATACATTCGATTTTCAAGTAGTTCCAACTTTTGCAACCAAACGCCACCGTCAACGACTAACTCGTACTGAACCTCGTTATTAGATGCCACCGCAGTCGGCTCCTGGCGACGAACGTTGGAACCTAAGAGCGTTAGTCAAGTATAACCTAGAATTAGCTTCACACAAGTGTAATTAATGGGAGGTTCTTTATCATGCCATAAATCTATGACAAGGGACCGCCGGCTTTATTTGCCCACCGAAGAAAGGCATACTGACGGATTTTTAACGCTCTTAAAAATTCCGACGACATTGGCTGGGTTTGAACCCGCGACCTTGGGCTTAGAATCTCAGCATGCTACCACAATAACCCAGACTACAAATATATGTTGTTTCAATCTTCAGTCTTTTGACTAGATTAATGCAGCTCTAACTTTGGTCTACTCCTATAGTTCTTGTCCTCGACCCTTCCTTCTATAACTAAGATTGCTATTCCTGGGTGTCTTAGTAGGGCCTATGTGTCCTACTTCATTAGCAATCGCCAGAAGTATCTGTCCTCTCCCACTCGTCTCAATACCTCTTAATTTAGAAGGTATATTGGCTTTCACGGCCAGTGAATTAAAACTGAGCAATCTTTCTAGGTTTGTGTCATGTCTTGTGTGGGGTTTCGCCTAGGACACCAAGCTGCCTCATCAACGGGACAACCTAGAAACATTGCTGAGTTTTAATTCACTGACCGTGAGAGCCAATATACAATCTTTTTGGAAGCCTTCATAAGGAGGTTATGGCTGCTTGAACTTTTAGTTCTCCCAGTAAAGAGACGCAGGTGCGCTTCATAAAAAGGGAGGCAGCGTGCAGTTCTTTACTCCTGTTGGGGTCCGGGTGGGGCACCAAGAGCCCACCGATGAGCCAGCTTGGTGTCCTAGGCGAAACCCCACACAAGACACGGCACAAACCTAGAAAGATTGCTCAGTTTTTCCTCTTCATTTGTTACCCTATCTACCCATCTGATCTTCATCATTCTCCTGTAACATGTCAAACGCTTCTATTCTCCTCTTTTCCGCTGCGCCAACAGTCCAAGTTTCACTTCCATAGAGCGCCATGTTCCAGGTAAAGTCTTTTAGAAAATACCTTCTAATGCGTACATTTATATTTGATGACAACAAATTCCCTTAATGTAGAAATGTTTTCCTTGGTTCCTTTCCTTTTTATATCCTCTTTGATTCGTCCATCACCGGTTATTTTGTGTATACACACACACTCAAGTATATGGGGCTGAATGATCACGTTGTTCAAGTCCCTAAATGAAACAGCAACAGCAACTTGACCGGTGATATTCGCCACAATATCTATTTCTAGCTCCATATACAATAAACTGTGAACTCTGTGGAATGTTACTTATAAAGTAAACATTGGTGTATATTTGCGGAATATAAACTAGCTCTCTTGATAGGTTCCTGTTGCTTGTTAGCAGCCCAAGGTCTTGATTGTTCGCTTTTACTGATCCTCCAAGCAAACACACCAGCTTAACCACCTCATGGCGTCGTAAATAACGTACAGTAGGCCTACTAGAGGGTTAGAATAGAGTACACTTAGCCTCGTGAAGATCTCTGAGGTGGATTTTGATTCCCACTTCTGCCATCCTGGAAGATGTCTATTCCAGCCAGATGCCGGGATCGGTTCCAACGGCAGGCCACAGCCATCTCCTTCCCAATCCTAGCCTCAATTGCGAACACACATTATACTACATACACCACAATAACACAAGTTGTCAAACAAATTCTACACACACTCAAGTGCACGGGCTCGAATGAACACCATGCTCAATTGTAACAAGAAACATACACCAGGACGTGGTAGTAACACAGGTACCTTCTTCATCAACTGGGGAATTCAAACGTCCTCCATTCCAGACTGGCTCCTTCTCCAACTACACTGTCACCACCAAGGCCCGGACGTTCATGCACTATTTATTGGTCAAATATGGATCACGTTTCGAAAACTATGCACTACTAGTAAGTTATGAACTACTACGGCAATTACGACCACTCCGTATTCTTTAGCGTTTCTATTTTGAATATCACGAAATATGAACAGATCGACATTTAACTAGCCTACACCGTTTTTTAAAATATCCCAACTAAGAAACAGTTCTAAAACGTAGGAAATTTTATTTTATGGTACTTCAAGCAGTGTTGACCATCATCATTATTTTATATGTGAATTTTTAAGTATAACTGGAATAATTTTACAATATTTACATAGTGAATGCTGAATAAAAGTAATTGATATTAACTTGCAAAAAGGACTGAAACGTACTGGGTATTAAAATAATTTCAGTATTATTCTGCGATAGACTCTCGGAGGCGGCTTCGGTGGAGTAGTTGGTAACATGCTGAGCTTCTATGCCCAAGACCGCGGGTTCAAACCCGGCCGAAGTCGTCGGATTTTTAAGAGCGTTAAATCTCCCTCAGTATGCCTTCCTTCGGAGGGGAAGTAAAGCCGGCGGTCCCATGTCATAGATTTTGGGCTATGGCATGTTAAAGAACCTTCCACTAATTACACTGTGTGAAGCTAAATTAGGTTAAAATGCAAACAACACCCAGGTTCCTACGTTCGTCGCCAGGAGCCGACTGCGGTGGCGTCTAGTAGCCAGGTTCTGAACTAGTAGTTGTTGAGGATGGCGTTTGGCGGCAAAAGTAGGAACTACTTGAAAAAATTCAAAGTCTGCAGTCCTTACTTGAATTAAGAAACAGAAACACACTCTAATACAGTCATCACAATTAACACAGGTTATCAGATTCCACACACACCTAAAGTACACGTGGCTACATGACCACGTTGTCCCAGCCCCTAATCTGAGGAACCAACCAACCAAGACTCTCGGAGTTCGAATCGAAATATACAACTTTAAAAGCATGAAGTACCAAAAGTCGCTTCAAAACAATAGGAAATTAGAATATACGCCCTTCTCAATCAGAGATATGCACTCAAACAGGAAAAGGAGAAACATCTGATGCATTGTGTCAAAATAACCAAAATATGCATAAATATGCAAAAATGTGATTTTGCAAGAACTTCCGGGCCTTAGTCATGACATTCCCAACGACCAGGGCACATTTCCAAGTATTAGATGAAAGGGGCGCTGTGGATACCGTTGAGATATCCGTGATGACACAGACGACAGCAGATCTACTAGTGTGCGAAAGTCGGAACTTCACTTAAGATGATTCATCCGCCTTGGGTCTCAATTTTCTGTTTTCACAAATAACGACAAGGAATGTTGTTAGACAGAAAGCAGAAAGCAAGTGATGTCCCCTCAGTGATGACTGTACTAGCGTGTGTACTGTACCCACTCAGCCTCGTGAGGAAAAAACTGAGAAAATATGGGCTAGACTTCCACCTTAGCCGTCCTAGATGTGGTTTCCCACTTCTGCTCCAGGCAAATTTTGGAACACTGCCACCTCCTTTCAAATTCAAGTCTCAATTAGGCCTACACATACACTTAAGTTGAACATTACACATTAAATCAACGCGAATTACAACACATCGCTGTAGAGGATGGTCAGAAACATGGTGCAACGTATTCAATTGTGTTCTGGGGGTGGAGAGACTGGTTTATTCGTTACGCAGATGTAGCTACGTAATTCTTGTTTGTGCATAGGTTTACTGAAGTTATGCGTGAGTGAATTGTGCGTAACTCTCCTTTATCGGTACCGTAAGTATTTTTAGCCTATTTTTCACATTTTGCAAAAATCAGGAAAAAGTAGACTTATGAGATCGATCCGGGAAAATGTGTGTCTGTCTGTCTGTCTGTCTATCTGTCTGTCTGTCCTGTCTGTCTGTCTGTCATTCTGGTTGTGTATGTGTCCCCCCCTATCAACTAATAAACGGCTGCAGCAATCGAAACAAAATTTGATAGGAGTAATTATCTATACATGATTAGCTCAATACCGTATTTGAAAATGATGTCAGTGCTACCAACTGCTGAGAAATCGCAATTGACATTTGAGCTCCATGTTGGATATCTTGGATGCTATGAATGGGAGCTATTTAAAAATTGGCACACGTATAGATTATAATATTGCAGTTCAATTTCCAGAAGGCCATACATGGCAGTGTTGCCAAAATGATTATAAGACTGCTGATATGTCCAATATTTAAATGCATATAACTTCTACACTATCAATTGGAATTCAACTAAATTTCGTATGTACTGTGTGATCATAAAGAGATATAACTGAGCGTATTATTAAGAGCCACCAGGGCTGCCAACTGTTAATAAATGCTCTCAATTTCTTTTATCCAAATACCAATATATCAGAAAGCATGCAAGCCGACAGTTTTAACCTGACATTATATATTAAATTGGAGTAACTTATATACGTCAGTGCTACCAACATGATTGTAAGCCTGCTGAGAGGTCCAACATTAAATACATGTAACATTTATACTATCATTTGGATTCAACCAAATTTCGTATGTGCTATGTGTACCATAACAGATATGACTATGCGTATTCTTAAGAGCAACCAGGGCTACCAACTGTTAATAAATGCTGTCTCTATTTTTGTTACCCTAATATCAATTTATCAGAAAGTATGCAAGTTAATAGCTCTAAACTTTGCACACGAATAGTACCTGGCATTCTAGATTAATTTGGAGTAACTAATATACGTCAGTGCTGCCAACATGATTTTAAGCCTGCTGATAGGTCCAATTTTAAAATGCATGTAACTTCTATACTAACTAATGGATTTCATTCGAAATTGGCACATCAATAGATCATATTATTTCAGATTATTTCTGACCAATACATGCAAGACAATGTTGCCATTTGGGGCCGATAACCTAGATGTTAAGCCCCTTAAAACAACAAATATCATCATCATCATCAACAACAATGTTGCCAACATGATTTTACGTGCGCTGTTAGATCCTATGTTTATCTGCATGTAACGTCCATGCTATCCATTGGACTTCAACCAAATTTTGTATTCTGTACCTTAAGAGATGAAACTAAGAATACATTCAGTCACCAGGGCTGCCAACTGTAGTGCTCTATTAGGCTACATTATGCCAGGTATACAGTATTTCGAACTACTGTAATTAGAAATTTCGATATTACCAACTTAATTTCGTCATTATTCTAGATAGATTCATATAGATTAATCATTGGCATGAATCTTAAATTTTAAGAAAAGTAGGCTCTTTAGTTCGTCACGGAACTTCTTGTTGAAAATGTTATTAAGTTTTACGAACTTACACTTATTTTCTTCTTCTTTCTTCGTAATTCCCGACTAAGGAGCGCGATTCAACTTATTTATCTGATGGCATTGCCTTTCTCTTCTTTCAAAATCTCTACTTTAAAATCTCCTACTATAAAACATTTAATTAACCAAATGTATGGCGCTACAACAAAATAAACAAATAAAATACTGACCAATACTTCTAACTTGTTCAGAGTGAACAAGGAATACATAACCAAACAAAAGTTCAATCATAATAAATGGTTTCCAACAAACCAACAAACTGACGTTTCTTTTCACTTCCATAAAGTATCCCTATAAAATTCCATATAATCAAGAGCTCCAATAGCTCGATACCTTTTTTATACGCTGTGTTATTCTTATACAACACCTCACTTCCTATTATATGAGTATCTTATAATCAAAACAATATATAATTCTTATTAAAGTACTGTTACTC
The DNA here is from genome assembly GCA_946902985.2 of Meconema thalassinum. Taxonomy (NCBI): domain Eukaryota; kingdom Metazoa; phylum Arthropoda; class Insecta; order Orthoptera; family Tettigoniidae; genus Meconema; species Meconema thalassinum. The sequence goes on from OX336393.1 coordinate 88,869,564, forward strand.
CTTTACTTAAATTTTTGGGCTTTTCACAATGTTCTCATGTTACCATCTCTCTCAGTCAACAATTCACTACAGTGATTGGGAAAACACTTGTGTACTCCCGAGTTATAGAAGACTACTTGAACATGTCAAAAATTAAGATCACTCCCGAAATCTAATTGTCTTCCCTGAACTCGTGAATTCCTACATCATATAACATTACATTAGGGATTTATTTATTTGTCTTAAAAGACCATCATCTCATAAGAAAGCAACGATCTGAACTTGCAAGCGGTACATTCATCTACAAGAACCTCGGTTCGAATCCCGGGTCATTAACAAACTCTAAACACTCATGGTGTATTATTACTTCAAACAGACGGTCACCCGACCTACCGCACTTCCGATAATAGTAAGGGTCGGACCGTACCATTCAGCGTGATTGATTGTCCGGGAGCAGGACCCCAAGTCTCGCCCACAGAGACGAGCTACACTCTGCTTTAAACAGCTATTTCTTATACGTAGTTCTTTGAACAGACCTGGCTTTTCATTCATTTATATTAACAACATTATTTAGGTTCATAGACCACTCTCGTAACCTTGGCATTTATTAATTATGAAGTGTCCTCATTGATGGGTAAGAATAATTCAATACAACAACAATATTTAGGGGCTTCACACAGACGAACCTGGGTTCGATTCTTTCACTGCCTCGGGAACCACATCCCATACTGGAGGACTTTACAACATTAGCAGCTTAGGGCGACCTTTGTCTAACCTGCGCTCATAATACAATAAATAGCACCCTTTTATAAAATACACACAACGGCCTCGTGATCAACACTATATGGAGGACTTATCATAGCTCAATTACCGCGATCTACTGCCCCTCATAATTAATTTACCAAGTATATTTAGGTTCAACGCCTTCCTAGCGTGACAAATTACTTCAATGCGCGACATGCGCTATACATTACTTTACGGCCAAGGTTTTTTTTCAAAGAACTGATAAATTCAAAATCAACCTTTGATCTACATTCAATTTTATATTAATCCTCTCCCGTGACAATAATCGCTATACTTTAAGACCATGTATTCACAACATGTATTTATTCTTTTACAGGAGCTCAAAAGCTACTACTTTCATAATATTCCACTTAATCTTCATTTATATAATTGTTATTATTATTATTATTATTACGCTTGCTTTCATAACATTAAATCATTTATCAAATACACTGATATTTTATTTCATTCATTTCCCCTAAGGGATTTATTCATTTCACATAATCATTTTATACTTTCTCAATTTTTATCGTTCAGATCGCGCTATTATTCTTGTTATTTGTTATTCAAAAAATATCCCTATTTCTCATTCTCAGGTGGACTGTACACAAATATTCCCCAACACATAACATAATGAAATGGTTACTTACATGATCTGACGGTCATCGACCGTATTTTCCAACAATGTTTCATTTCGCCCACTTATTGTGTTTAAGCCATCTTGATTAATCCCATTTCACACACTGACATTTCTTGACACACATATAACTTATATACCTTAAACACTGGTAACATTTTGAATACAATTCTGTATTCTTCTATCATATACAAATAAATTCACTGAAAATTACTATACTAACACAAAATTTCTATATTTACATTACACTGCTTCTAATCACTGAGGCTTTGATTAGGCCTTGCACACGTGATTTCTTGCTTCCCGTTTCCAAGGGTGAAACTCTTAGATGTCGGCTCCCTATCTGGTAAGAAGTTGAAAGTCTCGATCAATCTACCCCTCCCTGGAACGGTAATTCTTCAGATCCGGTTTCCTGACTATTCGGCTTTTATTTTTTTTAACTAGCTCGAAGTCGTTTCTCTCTAGACACTATTTAGTTTGTCTAGATACAGTTTGTCCTATTTACGGTCTCTCGAATATTTTATCTGTGACCTATGATTCTCTAGCATTTACTGCTCTTCCTTACTGCTTTTAATCACTGTTCGTTTGTCTCCAGTGAGACAATGTCTTGGATTAAATTTTCCCTTATTATTTTCTTCGCTCTAGACCCTATCTTATTCAGAATACTAGGCGGCACTTATTTCGTCTGACCCTGATCGGGTTCTTTAATTTTTAATAGAACTGTTCGTTTCTCTATCGTTGGAACTTCAAGCGTTACGATACTTTCTATCGTTTTACTAAATTGTTATTTGAAGACCTATCGCCTGTTCTTTTAAGTTCGCAGCCTATTTTGACTGTATTACGGAACTTTCACTATAAGACTGATACTGGTGGAACTAAATCCTGTACTAGGATTTTCCTAAGTCTTCACACGGCGATACTATGATGATACTTCTCGGCCACTCCTTACGGGTGCACGTTGGTGATACAGAGTATCACGACCTCTCGAGGTCTAGTAAGTACTGCATGATTTGCCTGGCACGGCCAGGGCTTTTATACAAATCGGCGACAAAACGATAAAATCCTTGTCTTTTTCATAACCAACTTTTGAAATAATGGTCGCACACTTTTAAAAATTATATCTCTGGAAAGCTTGTTTTCTAAACGGAAACTGATTTCTTTGTACGTGAAAATCGATCGTACAATTCCGAGATATTAAATGAAATTTACTCTTGAGGTACGTGGGTGTTGAGGTTGATTTTTAATCCCCTCCATCTCGGGTCTCGGGGAACCTTTTATGACGTATGGCCACGTTTGCACTTCTTTTCTAGGCAATTATTAAAACCTTTTTCTCCACACAAAAATCTCAATTCCGAAATGATTCACAGTGATGTATTTCTTTAGTTAATTATATGCTCGCAAGTGCTTTAAATCTAATTCTTCTTCTTCTTGCACAACTGCGAGGTTGCCAATTTACTGCAACGTAAGATCAATTTCCGAAACATGCTCGCAGTCACTCCGAACGGAAAGATCCACTGGTTCTAATTATAACCATGATCGGCTCCTATCGGTGCGTCATGCGTGATATCATTTCCTGGCCACCTGGACCCTTATTTCTTGCACAACGTTATGCTCGCCCTCTTGTATAAAATCTTTCTATGTTCCACTGAAGACTGTATATTTCCTTCCTTATTTTTACCATAATACATGATTCGACCCCTTGAACCAATGGTACATGGGTTCATCTCCCCCCTCCTTAGGTAAATAAATTTTCGAAATTTTGAGGAAATTTATTTAAACAGTTTCAAAAAATTTATTTTTCTTCAGTGTCGAAGCCATCATAACATTTCTCAGTACCTTTAGTTTCTGTTCTCATGGAATCCCACGATAATTAAGGTTTTTTCCACCTATAAAGTCATACCCGGTAATAGTGTAGGTTGAGTACGCTCTGTCCCTACCCGTTCCTCCTTTCTTACCTTCCTGGACTAAAAGTCTACAGAATTTGATTCTTTGTTACGGGTGTGGTCAATCCCTACCCGTTTCTTTATTTCATCATTCTCTCTTCTTAAATTGAAATTTTCCTTTTCAACAAAATCAATTATTTCTCTTATCTCACAATACAGTTTCTCTAATTCGCATTCGCAATCGAATGGTTGAGCTCTGTTTCCTTGTTCTACCTTACTCTTGTTTCTATCAAAAGTGGATTCATCATCTCTAAATTGTTCCATAACCAGGGCATGTTCATTAGCTTCATCGAAGTCTTCGGGAGGGTAATATACTTTCAGGCTGGCTGAATTCATGGTCACTTCGTGATTCGTTTCACATTGCCGAATTCTATAGGCATTATTTCTTAAATCTCTTATTATTTGATACGGTCCGTGGTACATTTTCTCGAACTTCTTGTACACGCGGTTCCCTGGATCCGAAATGGCTGGTCTTTTCACTAACACCATTTCTCCTGCTAATAGTGGTCGATGATACCTCTTGTGCCTGTTTCGTCTTTGCCTTCTATCAGCTTGAGCTTTTAGATGCTCAAAGGCTCTTCTAATACGTACATCTCTTCCAGGCTGAGCGTCTGCTGGCCTAGGAATGACCAGACTCCAAGGTCTCTCTGGTTGCTCATTCCGATGTAACGTTATTGGTATCTCTCCCGTAGACTCATGGATTGTGTTGTTTATACAAAATTCGATAATATCAAGGATATCTATCTATTTCCAATTTTCCTCGGCACAGTATATCCTACAATACTTGGCCGTTTCCCTCATAACTCTTTCCGCAGGATTTGCCTCAGGATGGCGAATACTGGACAGTATCTGACGTATTCCAAGTCTCTCTAATTCCTGTCTGAATTCTACACTTGTAAAACAACCACCGTGATCCGACAACAAATTCTCTGGTTTTCCCAGAATATGTATCACTTTTTCTTTGAGTCGTTTTAACACTTGTTTGGTACTAGTCTTCTGTATGGGAGCAAGGACAACCATTTTCGTGAAAACATCCATAGCCACCAATATGTGTCTATTTCCTCGCCTAGCCTTTGGCAAATGTCCGAAATTATCAATAGAAATGATTTGACCTGGCCTCTCGGGCAACAATGGTATTGGCTTTTGTCTCATCAAAAACGCATTTGGCTTAATCCTTTGACATAGATCACATGTCTTGAGCGTATCCCTTACAGTCTCTCTCAGTCTCGGCCATACAAATGCTTCTTTCAGCATCGAGACTGTTTTGTCGACGCCCATATGTCCAAATGATCTATGGGCTAACCATACCATTTTCCTCTGCAAAATCGCAGGTACAACGATCCTCAATCGTGTATGGTCAGAGTCCACATACTTATACAAAAATTCATTAAAGAACGTGTAATCCTGAGCTATCTTATTAGCTTCAGTATACGCCGGTGTTCCCCTTATCAAACTCCCTTCCAAGAAAGATATGAGCATGTTCATCCATGGATCCTCACGTTGTCGTTGACCAATGCTTCTTAATTCATTCATAGTGCGCTGATCCCTGTCTTCCAAATCAATAGCCATTACTTCCTCTTCTGTGGACTCTGGCTGTCTACTTAAGTAGTCTGGAACTATATTTTCTTTTCCTGGGCAGTATTCTATCTTTACATCAAACTGTTGAATGTATAAAGCCCAACGCATCAACCTTTGACTGGATAGATCAGTCTTCATCAAAAAGGTTAAGGCTTTATGATCCGTTCTTAGAATGACCTGAAACCCATATACGATCTTTCGCCAATATTGCAGCGCGTGCAATATCGCTAACAGCTCGATCTCGCTGATTGTATAATTTTTCTCGTGTGGTTTCAGTCTTCGACTTGTGAAAGCTAGATAATTTTTCTTCTCAGGGTTATCCGGGTTTTCCTGATATAGCATTGCCCCTATTCCAATCTGGGATGCATCTGTTTGTATTACAAATCTCTGATTAAAATCAGGATATCCTAGCTTCACATAATTTAAGAGCATTTCCTTGGCCTCTATAAATGCTTTTTCTGTTTCCTCCGTCCATTTCCACTTGCCCCCCCTTCTTCAGAAGGTCCTGTAGTGGTGCAACAGTTTTGGTGTATGACGGACAATGTCCTGAGAAAAATCCAATCAATCCCAAAAACTGGCGAACGTTTTTCACCTTCATAGGCCTGGGAAAATATCTTGATTCTAATTTGCATGGATTTGGTTTGACACCATCCTTGTCAATCACATGCCCCCAAAACATAACTTGTCTCTGACAAAAATTTGATTACTTCAAGTTAATCTTAAAGTTAGCCCTTCTTAAATCTTCCAATAATTTCTTTAATTTTTCCAAGTGTTCATCAATGTTTTCCGAGGTAAGCAATATGTCATCCACATAACGGATAGTGCAATCTTTTACTTCCTCTGACAGGTTACGATCAAGCGCTCTTATTAAGGCAGATCCCGCGGTCTTCAAGCCAAACGGACATCTCTTGAAGCAATATGTTTGTTGATCGAACTGAAATCCAGTTAAGAGACTGGTTTTCTCTTCCAGTTCGAGATGATGATATGAAGAAGCCATGTCAATATTTGTGAATATCTTCTTGCCTTTAAATTTCCTCAGTATTTCTTTTATGGGTGGTGCCGAATCATTTTCGGGTATAATTTTTGCGTTCAAATTCCTGGCATCCAAACACACCCTTACTGAGCCATCCGGTTTACTCACAATGACTAATGTACTAACATATGGTGTCGCCATCTTTTCTATAACACCTGCATCATTCATCTCCTGCAGTGTTTTCTTCGTTTGTGAGTAATGTTTTTCTGCAACCGGGTATGGTTTTTGTCTGAACGGTGCCCAATCATTTACTTGAAAAGCGTATTTAAAATTTTTAATCTTTCCTGGCTTGGAATCAAATACGTCCCTGTAATTTAATAGTAATTCCTTTAATTTTTCCTTGTCTTCGAGGTTAACTTTCGCTTCCTCTATTTTTCCTGACAGGCTGGTTTCGAACTCAGTTTCCACACTATCTTCAAGTTCTATGTTGAGGACTTCAAATACTTTCTCTATGTCCTTACAACCTTCCCCTGACATTTCTTCCACATGCCATACCTGTTCTTCCATTTTTGCATCCTGTTCCTGTAGGTTTATGTTTGGTCCATCCACATCCTCTCTTTGAATCCTAATGCAATTTTGCGCTAGGTATATGATGACCTTGTTCTCACGGATAAAATCAATACCTAATATGACATTATATGGCAATTGATTTACCAGCAAAAAGCATTGCGAAATTTCAGTGTTACCCATGATCAAATCAATGTATACCTGAAATTTACATGTCAACGATTTTTCCGGAATAATTCCCTTAATCTTCACACTTGAGGTGGGAATTTTCAATATGCGACCTCTTGTTTCTAATTCATTTAGGAGGGTTTGCGTAATTAAACTTATGGTTGATCCAGTATCAATTAATGCCCTGACCAGTAATCCTTCTATCCTTAGCATGATAATAGGTAATTCCCTTCTAATAGATGGGATTCCTTCCATATCCTCTTTAATTAGCTCATCTGATCTCGCTATCCAACTTACAATCTCAACCTCCTCCCAGCTCCTGGTATGTTTCCACTTTTGATGATTTAATTTTGAAGTTTTTTTTAAATCCTGAGGGCTTCCTTTCCCCTCATTCTTCAATTGAGCTTGTAACTCCAAGCTTTGAGCTCCTTCTAATAGGTCGAGTGATTTTCGGTTCTTTATTGCCTCACTCCAACGGACTCTTTGCGTTTCAGGTTCGTCTGTTCGTTCATTCATGTAACGAAGACTTTCCTGATATCTTTCTTCTATTTCGGCCCGATATTCATCATCCCTATCCTCTGGCCTTACGTTCCTTCTGGGATAATTTTCCCATCTCTTTCTGTTATCCTGCCTCTGATTATTATTGTTATAGGGTCGGTTCTATTGTTGCATATAACCCGTATTTCTAGGATTTCTTTCTCGATATCCTCCTCTATAGTATAGCTGTATTCCCCTAGGCTCTTGATGTCCATATTCTCGACCCAGTCCCTGAGTATCAGTACTAGTGGACTGATTTCTGGTCGATGGTTTTTCTCTGTTTTCTTGACTGCTGGCCATATGTACCTGTTCAGTCTGTCTTGAATGCCTGGGAGTAACGTGTGAGGTCGTCATATCTAATTGACGTAATACGCTCTCCACTTCCACAGCACTTCTGGCTTTAGACGAGATTAACAACCTCTGTATCTCATATGGAAGTTGTCTTGCAATGGCGGCACACAGGTCGTTCTCAGCAGGAGCAATGTCAAGTTCCCGGAATTTACACAGCTGAGCGGTGAAAAATTCTGAATATTTAGTTGGGGCATTTGTACTATACTTCCTAGAGTACAGATCTAGCCTCAGATTTTCTTGGACATCTGCTGCCCAATATCGTTTCATAAAAGCTTCTCTAAAACCTTCCACCGTGTCAAATGTATATCTGAAACTCCTGAACCAGGTGAGACAATCACCTGCCAACAGCTTCTCAATTGCTCTCAGTCTCCGATCCTGAGGAACTTTCATTTCATTCAAGTACTCTGCGACCTCCTTCAACCAGTATTTAGGAGTAATTGGCATATTATTACCCGTAAACTTCACCGGTCTGTCCTCATTTGACTTGATGATATTTATTATTTTACCATTTGTTTGGTTCATATAAGGGGTAGACATCGCCATCGGATATCCTGGGTTCTTATAAGGGCTCTCCCCTCCTAAGTCCCTATCTTGATTTGTGCCTCGTTCATGGGGATCTACCCATCCTGTCTTTTGAAACTCATCCTGACTTTCAAAATCTAATTTCCTTTCTCTTCGGGCACTTTCTTCATGAGCCATGAGTTGAATTTCCATCTGACTGTTCTTGTGTTCAGTCCTTTCCAACCGTGATCCCAATTCATTCTGAATTCTTTCTTGATTCTTTTTACTGTCTTCCACTTATTGTTTAAGTTGGAATTTCTCTTCCCTGAAACTATCCCTTATTTCCGCTAATTGAATTTCTACCTCTTTCTTGATGACCATGACCTGTTTGTCTATAATTTCTGGCTTAACGTCACCTTTGGTATCTAAGTCCTCTCGGATTTCCTTTATCTTTTTCTCCATCTCCTTTTGTCCTTTGACCATATTTCCCTTAATTTCCTCAAGCTTTTCCTCAGTTTTCCCTTGATTTTTATATAATTCCGTTAAGTCATCTTTGACAAGTTTCACTTCAGTATTAGTTTTTCCTACTTGTCCCTTTAAGGTTTCCATGGTTTCCTGAACCCCATTGATACCCTTGCTTATTTCATCTATTTTCTGGGTATTTTCCTTAATTTCTTTGTCTCGTTGCTTTCTTTCTCCCTGGAGATGCTCTTCATATGTACCTAATCTCTTATTTATTTCATCTTCGTGCTTCCTCAAGTTATCATCTACCTGCCCGGTAAAATGATCAAATTGATCTTTACTATTCTTCGCATCTTCCTGATTCTGACTTTCCATATCATTTACTTTGGCCTGAACTTCCTCGACTTTTCCCTCGAGTTTTCCTACTTGGTTCTCCACCCCATTAAATTTGTCTCTTAATTCCTTAAAACTTTCTTTTATCTCTCCCCGGGATTTTACACAAATATTGCTGTTAGATTCTATCTGAGCTTCTAACTTTGCCTGCACCCCTAAGATCCGGGTTACAAGTTCATTTTTACATGCATCTACATTCTCTTCCATATTACTTAACTTGGTTTCCACAGAACCCAATTTATTCCCTAAATTCTTAAAATTTTCTTGACATTCAGTTTGGGAATTTACCATACTTTCATTCAAGATCTTTATTTGGGCTTGCAATCCTGACTTAAATATCTCATTATCCTCTTTAATTTCACTTGTGATTTTCCCTTTGAACTCATTTAACTTATTCCCAAACTCAGTGTCAAAACCTTGACATTTGGTATTCATTGTCCCTTCTATACTCTCTCGGAGTTCATTTAACCCCTTTTTTATTCCCACAATTTCAGCCTTCAGTTCACTGTTCATTCTTATACAGTCGGCCTCGATAGCTTCTAATTTATTCCCCATGCTATCACTATTAATTTTGAGAGATCCCAAACTGTGATTTATGGATTCGAACTCTTCTTTATTTATACTCTGTTGGCTGTCCAATTTATTGTTTATAGCCTCCAACTTTTCCTTGCTATCAGCCCTTAAAGCGTCCAAAAGTCCCTGCCTCTCTTCCCTACTCTCTGCTTTCATATTCGCCTTCAAGACGTCCGCAAGCCCCTGCATTTCCTCACTCAATGCCATCTTATTAGAATACAGTGGGCTACTATGCCACATCGCTGGTACATGCTTGAGAGATGGTACTTCGAACCTTTGTGTCCCAATTTCCAAAATTTTACCTTAGTACGGGTGTTTACTAAAACGTACCCTTTGATATACTCATTCAATGTCAAAACCTTTATGGAAGTGATTTAAAAATTCAAACTTTCGAAAAACCATTTTTTCAAAAAAATGAAAATTTTGAGTTTTCATGAAAACTCGGGGTTTCCCTAGGAAAACTCGGCCCTACGTACTGGGCGCCATGAAATAGGTTTGCTAGGGGGTTATTTAATATTTAGGGCTGCTCGGTGTGAGTTTCCAGGGTCCCATGCGGTCAGTTAACATTATATTTTGTAGCTACTTCTATCATTAATTTACTTTTACATAATAATGACCGTCTTAAGTGTTCCTCCAATTATTAATCCAAGCACAGTACTTCTATGCCCCCCTGTGCCCATTTAGCATGAAATATGCAAATCACAGTATGCCAGCAATGCTCAAATCGGGATTTTCGTGGTTATGGTATGTTCTCCCACTCTGTGAATTACACATTTTGGATTAAATAGAGGATACACTTCCAAAATAATAAACAACATCAACTCCTACTATAAAACATTTAATTAACCAAATGTATGGCGCTACAACAAAATAAACAAATAAAATACTGACCAATACTTCTAACTTGTTCAGAGTGAACAAGGAATACATAACCAAACAAAAGTTCAATCATAATAAATGGTTTCCAACAAACCAACAAACTTACGTTTCTTTTCACTTCCATAAAGTATCCCTATAAAATTCCATATAATCAAGAGCTCCAATAGCTCGATACTTTTTATATACGCTGTGTTATTCTTATACAACACCTCACTTCCTATTATATGAGTATCTTATAATCAAAACAATATATAATTCTTATTAAAGTACTGTTACACCTTTACTTAAATTTTTGGGCTTTTCACAATGTTCTCATGTTACCATCTCTCTCAGTCAACAATTCACTACAGTGATTGGGAAAACACTTGTGTACTCCCGAGTTATAGAAGACTACTTGAACATGTCAAAAATTAAGATCACTTCCGAAATCTAATTGTCTTCCCTGAACTCGTGAATTCCTACATCATATAACATTACATTAGGGATTTATTTATTTGTCTTAAAAGACCATCATCTCATAAGAAAGCAACGATCTGAACTTGCAAGCGGTACATTCATCTACAAGAACCTCGGTTCGAATCCCGGGTCATTAACAAACTCTAAACACTCATGGTGTATTATTACTTCAAACAGACGGTCACCCGACCTACCGCACTTCCGTTAATAGTAAGGGTCGGACCGTACCACTCAGCGTGATTTATTGTCCGGGAGCAGGACCCCAAGTCTCGCCCACAGATACGAGCTACACTCTGCTTTAAACAGCTATTTCTTATACGCAGTTCTTTGAACAGACCTGGCTTTTCATTCATTTATATTAACAACATTATTTAGGTTCATAGACCACTCTCGTAACCTTGGCATTTATTAATTATGAAGTGTCCTCATTGATGGGTAAGAATAATTCAATACAACAACAATATTTAGGGGCTTCACACAGACGAACCTGGGTTCGATTCTTTCACTGCCTCGGGAACCACATCCCATACTGGAGGACTTTACAACATTAGCGGCTTAGGGCGACCTTTGTCTAACCTGCGCTCATAATACAATAAATAGCACCCTTTTATACAATACACACAACGGCCTCGTGATCAACACTATATGGAGGACTTATCATAGCTCAATTACCGCGATCAACTGCCCCTCATAATTAATTTACCAAGTATATTTAGGTTCAATGCCTTCCTAGCGTGACAAATTACTTCAATGCGCGACATGCGCTATACATTACTTTACGGCCAAGGTTTTTTTCAAAGAACTGATAAATTCAAAATCAACCTTTGATCTACATTCAATTTTATATTAATCCTCTCCCGTGACAATAATCGCTATACTTTAAGACCATGTATTCACAACATGTATTTATTCTTTTACAGGAGCTCAAAAGCTACTACTTTCATATTATTCCACTTAATCTTCATTTATATAATTGTTATTATTATTATTATTACGCTTGCTTTCATAACATTAAATCATTTATCAAATACACTAATATTTTATTTCATACATTTCCCCTAAGGGATTTATTCATTTCACATAATCATTTTATACTTTCTCAATTTTTATCGTTCAGATCGCGCTATTATTCTTGTTATTTGTTATTCAAAAAATATCCCTATTTCTCATTCTCAGGTGGACTGTACACAAATATTCCCCAACACATAACATAATGAAATGGTTACTTACATGATCTGACGTTCATCGACCGTATTTTCCAACGATGTTTCATTTCGCCCACTTATTGTGTTTAAGCCATCTTGATTAATCCCATTTCACACACTGACATTTCTTGACACACATATAACTTATATACCTTAAACACTGGTAACATTTTGAATACAATTCTGTATTCTTCTATCATATACAAATAAATTCACTGAAAATTACTATACTAACACAAAATTTCTATATTTACATTACACTGCTTCTAATCACTGAGGCTTTGATTAGGCCTTGCACACGTGATTTCGTGCTTCCCGTTTCCAAGGGTGAAACTCTTAGATGTCGGCTCCCTATCTGGTAAGAAGTTGAAAGTCTCGATCAATCTACCCCTCCCTGGAACGGTAATTCTTCAGATCCGGTTTCCTGACCATTCGGCTTTTATTTTTTAACTAGCTCGAAGTCGTTTCTCTCTAGACACTATTTAGTTTGTCTAGATACAGTATGTCCTATTTACGGTCTCTCGAATATTTTATCTGTGACCTATGATTCTCTAGCATTTACTGCTCTTCCTTACTGCTTTTAATCACTGTTCGTTTGTCTCCAGTGAGACAATGTCTTGGATTAAATTTTCCCTTATTATTTTCTTCACTCTAGACCCTATCTTATTCAGAATACTAGGCGGCACTTATTTCGTCTGACCCTGATCGGGTTCTTTAATTTTTAATAGAACTGTTCGTTTCTCTATCGTTGGAACTTCAAGCGTTACGATACTTTCTATCGTTTTACTAAATTGTTATTTGAAGACCTATCGCCTGTTCTTTTAAGTTCGCAGCCTATTTTGACTGTATTACGGAACTTTCACTATAAGACTGATACTGGTGGAACTAAATCCTGTACTAGGATTTTCCTAAGTCTTCACACGGCGATACTATGATGATACTTCTCGGCCACTCCTTACGGGTGCACGTTGGTGATACAGGGTATCACGACCTCTCGAGGTCTAGTAAGTACTGCATGATTTGCCTGGCACGGCCAGGGCTTTTATACAAATCGGCGACAAAACGATAAAATCCTTGTCTTTTTCATAACCAACTTTTGAAATAATGGTCGCACACTTTTAAAAATTATATCTCTGGAAAGCTTGTTTTCTAAACGGAAACTGATTTCTTTGTACGTGAAAATCGATCGTATAATTCCGAGATATTAAATGAAATTTACTCTTGAGGTACGTGGGTGTTGAGGTTGATTTTTAATCCCCTCCATCTCGGGTCTCGGGGAACTTTTTATGACGTATGGCCTCGTTTGCAATTCTTTTCTAGGCAATTATTAAAACCTTTTTCTCCACACAAAAATCTCTATTCCGAAATGATTCACAATGATGTATTTCTTTAGTTAATTATATGCTCGCAAGTACTTTAAATCTAATTATTCTTCTTCTTGCACAACTGCGAGGTTGCCAATTTACTGCAACGTAAGATCAATTTCCGAAACATGCTCGCAGTCACTCCGAACGGAAAGTTCCACTCGTTCTAATTATAGCCATGATCGGCTCCTATCGGTGCGTCATGCGTGATATCATTTCCTGGCCACCTGGACCCTTATTTCTTGCACAACGTTATGCTCGCCCTCTTGTATAAAATCTTTATATGTTCCACTGAAAACTGTATATTTCCTTCCTTCTTTTTACCATAATACATGGATTCGACCCCTTGAACCAATGGTACATGGGTTCAATAGTACATGGCATTCTAGATTAATTTGGAGTAACTAATATAGGCCTACGCCAGTGCCGCCAACATGATTCTAAGCCTGCTGATAGGTCCAATTTTAAAATGCATGTAACTTCTATATTAACTAATGGATTTCATTCAAAATTGACACAACAATAGATCATATTATTTCAGATTATTTCTGATAAATATATGTATGTCATTGTTGCCAACATGATTTTACGCGCGCTGTTAGATCCTATGTTTATCTGCATGTAACGTCCATGCTATCCATTGGACTTCAACCAAATTTTGTATTCTGTACCTTAAGAGATGAAACTGAGAATACATTCAGTCACCAGGGCTGCCAACCTACAGTGTAGCTCTATTAGGCTACATTATGCCAGGTATACAGCATTTCGAACTATTGTAATTAGAAATTTCGATATTACCAATTTAATTTCGTCATTATTCTAGATAGATCCATATAGATTAATCATTGGCATGAATCTTAAATTTTAAGAAAAGTAGGCTCTTTAGTTCGTCACGGAACTTCTTGTTATTTATGCAATATTCCACGCACCATTATGTTGAGAGACAAGCGAAATCTACTGGCAACATAATGTAAGTTCAGGGAACTGTTCTGCTGATCGTTTGCATAAACTTCCACCCCTGGTTATAAGAAATTCGCAAAATCTACGTTGCTTCCAAACTACCAAAACAAAACATATGAATTATAGAACAAACAAATATTTGGGGATCGTTTAATTCATCTCAGTATTGTCATTGTTTAAATAGGAGAGCGCGATGGCGCAGTGGCTTAACTGCTCATCTTTCACCCGGACGGCCGGAGTTTGAATCCCGGTGAGAGCGGGGTGAAATTTTCAAATGAAGAATCACGTGGCGTCATGAAGGGCATCGGGTCTCAAATCCCCGGCCATAACAAAAAATGAGACTGGTTGGCTCCGGCGACCCCAATAATTGGGATAAGCCGAAGAAAGAAAAAACAAGTAGTTCATTGACTAAGGAGCCTACTATTCATAAAATTTATGAATCATGCCAATCTATATAGACCTATCTAGGATAATGACGAAATTAAGTTGGTAATACTAACATTTCAAAGTACTGTAGTTTGAAATACACCTGAAATAGTGTAGCCTAATAGAGTAACTTACTACAGTTGGCAGCCCTGGTGACTGAATATATTCTTAGGTCCATCTCTTAAGGTATAGAATGCACATACAACATTTGGTTGAAGTAGAATGGATAGTATGGACGTTACATGCTGTGTGATATTGGATTTACCAGAGGACGTAAAATCATGTTGGGAACAATGTCATGTATGTGATGCTCAGAATTAATCTGAAATATTACGATCTAGTATGGTGTCAATTTTGGATAAAATCCTTTTGTTAGTTTAGAAGTTACATGTAATTAAATATTGAAACTATCAGAAAGCTTAGAATCATGTTGGCAGCACTGAGGATTGGTTATTCCAAATTAATCTAGAATGTCAGGTACTATACGTGTGCAAAGTTTAGAGCTGATGGCTTGCATACTTTATGATATATTGATATTAGGATTAAACAAATCGAGAGATCATTTATTAACACTTTGCAGCCCTGCTGGTTCTTATGAATATGCACAGTCATAACTGTTATGGTACACAAAGCACATACGAAATTTGGTTGAAATCCATTCGTTAGTAAAGAAGTTATATGCATTTAAAACTGGGTCTATCAACAGGCTTAGAATCGTGTTGGCAGCACTGATGTATATAAGTTACATCAAACTAAGGTTGAATATCAGGTACTATACGTGTGCAATGTTTAGAGCTGTTGGCTTGCATACTTTCTGAAATATTGATATTAGGGTTAGAACAAAGAGAGAGCATTTATTAACGGTTGGCAGCCCTGGTGGCTCTTTAGAATGCGCACAGTCATATCTGTTTTAGTACACATAGCACATACGAAATTTGGTTGAAATCCAATCGATATTATAGAAGTTACATGCATTTAGAAATTGGACCTATCGGCAAGCTTAGAATCATGTTTGCAACACTGGCATGTATGGACTTCTGAAAATTAATCTGGAATGTTATTATCTATATGTGTGCCAATTTTGGAATAGTTCGCATGCATGCATATCCAACATAGGGCTCAAATTTCAATTGCGATTTTTTAGAACTTGGTAGCACTGACATCAATTTTAAAATGGCCGTGAGATATTCAGGTATAGATCTTTACTGTTACCAAATTTGGTTTCGATAGCTGCATCCGTCTAGTAGTTGATAGGGGAGGACACACACACTGACAGACAGACAGACAGACAGACAGACAGAAGGACTGACAGACAGACGGACTGACGGACAGACAGACACATATTTTCCCGGATCGATCTCATTAGTATACTTTTTCCTCATTTATGCAAAATGAGAAAAGTAGGCTAAAAATTGTCATTGTTTAAATAAGTTCTCTAATTGCATAATAAGAAAATCCGTGTATAGTGAATTACACAAATATAATAAACAAGTATATGATTGTACATTAACACCCCTTCGCATGCATGCATATCCAACATAGGGCTCAAATTTCAATTGCGATTTTTTAGAACTTGGTAGCACTGACATCAATTTTAAAATGGCCGTGAGATATTCAGGTATAGATCTTTACTGTTACCAAATTTGGTTTCGATAGCTGCATCCGTCTAGGAGTTGATAGGGGAGGACACACACACTGACAGACACACTGACAGACAGACAGACAGACAGACAGACAGACAGACAGACAGACAGACAGACAGACAGACAGACAGACAGAAGGACTGACAGACAGACGGACTGACGGACAGACGGACTGACGGACAGACAGACACATATTTTCCCGGATCGATCTCATTAGTATACTTTTTCCTCATTTATGCAAAATGAGAAAAGTAGGCTAAAAATTGTCATTGTTTAAATAAGTTCTCTAATTGCATAATAAGAAAATCCGTGTATAGTGAATTACACAAATATAATAAACAAGTATATGATTGTACATTAACACCCTATATAATAAGCAAATTCTTTTTTTATATGGCACAGAGTAGTTTAATTTTAAAATCCACTACAGCAGCGCGTATATACATTTTATGAGTGATTATCGTATTTAAATTTCAAATACAATTGTCTCTCAAAAGCTAGAACTGGTCTGTGAGGGTTCTGGTTTAAAATAAGATAACAAATAAAATAAAACCATCCTTGCAAATCCCTTAAGGGCTATGGCCTTCTGCATGGTTTATAATTATGGTTAGGGCTTATGGTTATGGTTACGGTTTTTGGTTATGGCTTATACGTTATTGCTACAGTTTATGGTTCATACGTTATGGTTTATGGTTATGGTTACAGTTTATGGTTATCGTTCATACTGTACGTTATGGTTACAGTTTATGGTTATGTTTCGTACGTTATGGTTATGGTTTATTGTTACAGTTTATGCGTTAGGGTTACGATTTATACGTTTTGGTTACAGTTTATGGTTACGGTTCATATGTTATGGTTACGGTTTATGGTTATGGTTTGTACGTTATGATTACAGTGTATGGTTATGTATCATACGTTATGGTTACGGTTTATTGATACAGTTTATGCGTTAGGGTTACGATTTATACGAAATGGTTACGGTTTATACGTTTTGGTTACAGTTTATGGTTACGGTTCATACGTTATGGTTACGGTTTATAGTTACGGTTTATACGTTTTGGTTACAGTTTATGGTTACGGTTCATACGTTATGGTTACGGTTTATGGTTACGGTTTATACATTTTGGTTACAGTTCATGGCTACGGTTCATACGTTATGGTTACGGTTTATGGTCATGTTTTATACGTTACGGTTTATCGTTACAGTTTACACGACATGGTTACGGTTTATACCTAGATAAATCGGATTCTCGTGAACCAATCTCAAATGTATAAAGGCAATGTTAAATAATGAATGTAAAATACAATACATCGTTACTAGCACCATTCTTATTCAAATAACAAGCAAGAGAATTCAGGCCCCTTCTTGAAGCAGTGTCGGATCCAGAGGTTCACCTAGGAGGGGGCACTCTAGAATTTCAGAGTAGCTACAGAAAATATGTAATGAAAATGAAAATCCACAGCCTGCTTCCAGTCTCCGACCGGGTCAGGAATGGAATGAATGAAGCCCCTATCTAGCGGCGAGGATATGAATTGTGCCGGCTGCCGAGGCCTGACGCACTCCTCTGGGGCAATGATTAAATGAATGACAGATGAAATGAAATGATAGTGGAGAGTGTTGCTGGAATGAAATTTTGACAGGGAAAACCGGAGTACCCGGAGAAAAACCTGTCTGCCTCCGTTCTGTCCAGCACAGATCTCACATGGAGTGACCGGGATTTGAACCACGGACTCAGCGGTGAGAGGCCGGCGTGCTGCCGCCTAAGCCACGGAGGCTCCAGAAAATATGTAATAAAATTACTAAATTTTTACGGTACTTAATCTACACACACTACACATAACATCCAACCGCCAGATTTTATAATTCTACAAGAAATTCATTATATTAAAATGGTTTATTGGTTTCAGTTTCAAGTAATTGTCTTCTTCTTCTTCTTCTTCTGCTTTTACGGCCTCATTGGTCCACTTCAGTCGATCATTTCTTGGTCCTCTTCTTCAGTAAGTTCCCTTTCCGAGTCGCCCAGTAGCTTTTCATTCGCTCTGATCTTCTCAGGCGTTCGTCATCTGTAAATAGCCTTTTTACTGTATTACGTTTGTCTATTTTAGCCTGATTGACTTTCATAGGTAGTCAACCTTGTATGGAGCAAGCTCCGAGTTACAACTGCGGTTTTTAACCGTAGAGGTTGTTGTGTGTTTGGTCCGCGAGAGCTATTTTATTTTGCTCAAGTCCGCCGGCAAGCCGGTGAGGACCCCCCCCCCCCCCCAACCACCACCTGGGACGCGCCACGTCGGAGTATCACCTCTCCGCCTGCTACATTATGTAAAAACAAAAACTACATAATATGTACATTTGCACATTTTTATGCACATGACACAGTCAAATATGTATTAAAAACATTTGCAATGATAGTGACTATCTGAAGTCAATATACAAGTCTACTACACAAATGTTACAAGATCTGTACATAGTACCAACATTGTCAGTCATTGAGTCATTAGGCCTACTAGTCACATAAATATAAATACAAAAAACAATTGTATGAAATACTGATTGGGATTCTATTTGGTGACTATCCTAGGCAAAAGACATGCCTATTACAAAATAAAATCCAGGGGATCATTCGTTTACCCCCTTCAGAGAAACGTTCTAGAACTTTTTCAACGTCAACATTTATATCACGGCCAACAAATAACAGACACGAGCCATTCAAACTTTCCTCTGTCATTCGCGTTCGTAGCCATGATTTACCAAATTGCAGGCTGCTAAAAGATCTCTCTGCACTTGCAACACTGTCGATGTAGCGATTATATTAACAGTGTTGCCATTACATACTATATGATAGCAAACATTGACCACATTCATGAATGCAGGCAATACAGCAAAGATTTTACTTGCAGTGCAGTTTGGAGAGACAATCATTTTTATCGGCAATATCAATGTAGCAGTCAACTGGTTTTTCGGGGGGGCACTTGCCCCTGGTGCCCCCCTCTGGGTCCGCCACTGTCTTGAAGTTGTGGGTGGGCCGGCGCCCTTAGCACCTTTGAATGCCTGCCTTTATTAAGCTAGTGTGGGTCACGACAATCAGATAGAGCAAGTTCTCGGTAAGATGACATCACTGAAGTCACGTCTAACATGCACATGAGTGCAAACTGCAGCAGGCTTCTTGGTCAGCGCTAACGCAGGCATAAACATTGTGACGTCACGGCTCACCAGAATAGATCACTGTCCAGCTGGCAAACTCAATGCTACCAACTCTACGGATTTTTGACAACCATTTGGATATTAACATATCATTTCAAAACTAAAGATTCAAGTTATCTACAGTATTAATACTGTAGAAGCTTTTCAGTCGGTCAACACGAGTATTGAGGGGGGAGTTACAATTAATTTCCTAGTATGTCCACCCCTTATTATTCCCGTTTTCCAACGGGGTCGGGGATGAGATGCGATGGGAGTCTTTGTGGCGATGGTTTTTACGGCCGGATGCCTTTCCTGACGCCAACCTCTTGAGAGGAGTTAATGAGAGATGAAATGAATGATGGTGAATGAAACTGGGCAAGGATGTGGAAGGAAGCGGCCGTGGCCTGTCAGAAGATACCGTCCCAGCATTTGCCTGGTGTTGAAAATGGGAAACCACGGAAAACCATTTCAAGGACGGCCGACGGTGGGGCTCGAACCCACGCGTCTACCGAGTCAGCAGAGAGCTTGGCCCCATGACCTAATGCTGCGCTTTAGCCAGCGTAGCCACTTAATTTCCTAGTGTCTGAAATAAATGATATGAAACTTATTTCTACACTTCATCAACACAGAAGAGGTCGCGCTGGGTCTTTTAGACCAGGTTGTTTCAAATGACGCATTATTTTACTGTGATGATTATTTCCTAGTTTTGTGTTTATTTTTTTATGATTTTTGCTTGTTTTAGGATTCTTTTTATTGTTACCACAATATTGTTCATCCACAGATTCCTTTGTTGCCCTCTGCACTTTCATCATCATCTTCTTCTTCAAACTCCCCTGCTCCCTGTTGTTCTTCGTCAAACAGTTCCTTTCGTACTCTGTCTTGTTGCACTCTGAGTACTTCGTTTCTGTTCCGTTCTTCTTTCTCTACACTCTCTAAGAGCGTCCTAATTCTATCTTCTTCGGAGACGGAGTCCATCATAAAGTGCAAAACTCAACAGGTCGCTTGTGGTGGAAAATACCAGGTCTGGTATAATTGGTGAATAGTTCAACTTACCACGCAAAATTCGACTGGCGGACAGCAGGAAACTGTTGCTGACACTCTCCGCGACAATAAGATGAAGTATGGTGGTGGGGGCGTGCAACAAACAACAATGGTGACGTGAACAGTACGAACCTGGTCTAAAAGACAGCAACACGACCTCTCCTGGGTTAAACACTTCTCACACAAATGGGGGGGGGGGCTCAGTTTCGTTCGTCAAGTGAACATCGTCAGATCCTTCTCACTTAGACTTAATTTAGGTTCAGTGGACATATATATAACACTTATTTTCAGCAGTATTTACAATCATAAGTTACAGAAGGTTTTAATTAAGCTTTGTAACGAATCGAAATGTTTAACCAATATTTTTTTGTTACTTTATTGTGTTGCGGTTTCTTCAGTACGTTTTGTGTGTATAAAAGTAAAAACGTTTTACATTCGTTAACTTTGAAGTGATTCCATTCTAGAGTGTTTTGTTAGCCCTATTAACCGCTAGTTTGGATGGTTAAATCGCGAGAAAGGTCTATTTAAAAGTCTCAACTTCGCTTGACCGCCATGTTGGTTTTGTAGTTACCAAGTTTCTGAACGTCTCATAGGTACTCTTCTAGTACTGCCCTTTATCACCGTACAAAATCACCTTATTTCAATTTTATTGTGTCGCACCAATCCAACATGGCTGCAGTGCGAAATATTTCACCAGCAGTCAGTATCTCCGAAACTATTACAGTTATCACCCTGAAATTTTGTACGGTGATAAAGGGCACTGCTACAAGTTTATCAATGTAACATTCAAAAATCTGTAAAGTACAAAACGAACATGGCGGCCAAGCGAATTTGAAACATTTTAATAGACTTTTCTCGTGATTTAACCATCTGAGCGCAGTGAAATATGGTACAGTAAATTATTATACATATTGTAATGCACTGGCATCTAATATAGTTCAATTGTTTACATAACTTCAAGATGGCGGCTGTGCGAAATTTTAAAATTAAGCTTTCATTCCTTGTGCGGTAATCATGCGATCGAAGTGAAACTTTGAATAATGAAGCTATGCAATAATTTTCCTTAAATGGTACATAACTCTATGGCCTATACATATAACAATCCAAAATGGCGAGCATCCGAACTATATTGACGGTTCTCAATATCTACGAATCTTTTACAGCAATGAAACTGATTTTTTAAATGTTCATAGAGGCTACGGACATAAGTTCACTCATAGGACTTTCAGTAACCTGGTGAGCACAAATCCAACATGGCGGGGACGCGAAATATAAATATTTAAATGGACGTTTCTCGCGATTTAACCATCCGAGTGCAGTGAAACTTTGCACGTTAAATGCATATACAAATCTTAATCCAATGCCATCTAATTTATTTCAATTGTTTTCATAACCACAAGATGGTAGCTGTGTGAAATTTTAAAATCTCGTTTTTACTTCTTGTGTCCTAATCATGCGATTGAAGTTTGAATACCACACGTTCACAATAATCTTCATGTAATAGTACGTAAATTAAAATCCAACCTGGCGACCATCTGACATATTTAGACGGTTCTCAATATCTACGAATCTATCAAAACAATAAAATTGAATTTTTGTGTGTTGATAGAGGCAATTAACATGAGTAGGATATATGAAAATAGGCTGTATAATTCTTCATGGAACTACTTGTTACTGTATGACGTTTTGTAGTTCTTAAGTTATGCCAATCACTTATTAATTAATTAATTAATTAATTTATTTATTTAGCGTATGGATTTTAGTGCCGGGAGTGTCCGAGGACATGTTCGACTCGCCAGAGTCTGTAGCTGCTTCAATGCGGACACCCATGAGGTGAGCTACAAGTTCCATTCAATTTCAAGTAGTTACAACATTCACTACCAGATATAACTGACACCTATTGGTGAACGTTGGAACTTTGATAGAACGTTTCAACACAATCTAACCTACAATTTAGCTTCACACAAGTTTAATTATTGGAAGGTTCTTTTACATGCCATAAATCAATGACATGGGACACCTAGCTTTACTTCCCCTGAAGGAAGGCATACGGAAGGATTTTAACGCTCTTAAAAATCCGACGACTTCAGCTGGGTTTGATCCCGCGATCAAAGGCATAGAAGCTCAGCATGCTACCGACTACGCCACCGAAGCCGCTGTAAATACGTGTTACGGCGGTTGATGGTCCCTCGATGGCCTTGTCTGACGGGCACAATACCTTTGTGCTTAATGCAAACAAAGTACACAATGTGTTCTCGGCAGAACATGTGCATATCCAGTGGTCTCAGTGTCCTACTCGGGCTTTAACAAGAATTCTCACGCGCTTACGACCGGCTACGAATGACCGGCACATCTATACATTTGGCTTTCTTTTGCACACACGAATAAATCTTCAGATAGAGGTATTGAAGGATCATGTGTTAGGAAGAGCCCTGCGCGGATATACAAAACGTTATCCGCATTCCCCCCCCCCCCCCTCATCCACACGACTGTTATCCGCATCCGCCCCGCAACCACACGACCGGTATCCGCATCCACCCCACCTCCGCACGACTTTTTTCCGCATTCCCACGTTATCATCCGAATCTACAGGCATTGCATTATTTTTAATTAGATAAAGCATAATTTACTAAACCCTCACGATGGTATCCTCATCTTGTCGTGATGTGGGGGCTTGAGAGCCCAAATTGTTGGGATTCGTATAATGGATAAATAGTGATCATGAAACACGGATGTCTTACTTAGCAGGCATCTTTTATTACACTAACTTATATCAAAAGCTTCAAACATAAAGAATAAATACAAGAAATAAACCAAAGTAGAAATACATGAAATAAGCCAAAGATGTCCATCTTCTCAGTCCTCCACATCCTCCCCACCCTGGTCTATCTCGAGAGGGAAGACCAGCTGTACAGGCCGACTAATCTTGGTCCCGTTGGCCATCTGAAGGATGAGGGTTCGCACCTTGTTGTCCCTGCCTGGTCGCCTTTCAGTTATTCGCGCCTTCTGCCATATGTGTCTAGGTCGCATGTCGTCCTGTAGTAGTACTATATCTCCTACTCGGCACTCCTTCGTCTGTCCATTTGGGCGGCGTACTTCGTGGTAGCTTCTCAGATCAAGAAGATACTCATTCCTCCATCTCTTGAGGAAGTCCTCCTGCATTTTCTCTCTAAGTCTCCTCTCCTTCCTCAGGTCTATTCGGGTCGTGGGTTCGGAGACGTTGGGCAGGGTAGTCAGCCGTGCCCCAGTCAGGAAATGACTTGGAGTCAGTGTCTCCGAGCCATCTTGGATTATGGGTCGGGAGTTAATGGCGGCTTCTACTTCTACCAATAGAGTTCGGAGTGTGTCCTCACTAATCAGAGCCTTTCCCAATACCTTTCTAAGGCATCTTTTAGTCGTACCCACCATTCTTTCCCACCAGCCTCCCCACCAAGCCGCCCGTGGGGCTATAAATTTCCACTGGACTCCGTTGTGGGCGAAGTGCTGGCTCGTTCGTGGGTCAGTGAGGACTTGGCTGAGTTGTGTCATTTCTTTGTGTGCTGCCTGGAACGTTCTAGCGTTGTCTGAGTAAATGGTGTTTGGAAGTCCTCTTCGTCCCGCAAATCGTCTGAGAGCCATCAGAAACGTCTCCGTAGTCATGTCCAAAGCCAGCTCAAGGTGAAGGGCCCTTGTAGTCGCACATGTGAAAAGCACAATATATGATTTCTGTACGAGATTCCCCACCTTAACGAGTAGTGGCCCTGCAAAATCCACTCCCGTAACTGCAAATGGCGTAGTAAGTCGCACACGTTCTGGAGGCAACGGGGCTTCGATCTCGTTACCTTGTTGGCTTCTGGCGATCTTACACGGTAAGCACGTGTGGATGACCTTCTTGACAGCCTGGCGTGCCTTGAGGATCCAAAATTCTTCGCATAGTACAGAGAGTACGATTCGTACTCCAAGGTGGTGTAGCCGTATGTGAGTCTGGAGGATCAACAACTTAGTGAAGTGGTGTGCACCATCGAGTACTATAGGATGTTTCTGCTGCGTTGGCAGGTCTGCATGGTGGAGGCGCCCTCCCAGTCGAATAAGGCCGTCCTGAAAGAAGGGGTTGTAGCGGGCAATCCTGGACTTCCCAGACAAGTTTCTCTCTTTTGTCAGAGCGTCGTACTCTTCGGAAAAGCACTCACGTTGGACTGTACGTATCCAGCACAATCGGGAAGCCTCTAATTCACGTGCAGTGAGATTCCCAGAATTTTTCTCCGACTGTCTGATGTTGTTCAAGAAGCGTAAAATCCAACCCATGATGTGCAGTATTTTCCAATAACTGCTGAATCTGGAAGCAATGATGAGAGGTTCCGTTGTAATGACATTAAGTGTTTGCTGATGCGTCTTGCGAGTCTCTGGAAGTGAGGCGTTAGGCACACTGCTGTGGGGCCTAGAGCTAGGATGATCGGCAAGCCATACAGGCCCGTGCCACCAAAGTGAAGAAGACTGTAGTGCTTTTGAGGATATTCCTCGTGACAAGAGGTCGGCTGGATTATCCTGGCTTGGGCAGTACCGGCACTGAGCTGGACTCAGGATGCCTTGAATTTCCGTCACTCGGTTGGAGATGAATGTCTTCCAACGGTTTGCATCGCTTTTAATCCAACCTAGAGCGACCATGGAGTCACTCAACAGAGTAGATGTGGTGACATTAAAGTCTGTTGCTTGGCAGAAATACCTCAGAAGACGGCAACCCACTAAGATGGCCAGTAGTTCTAGTCGTGGGAGTGTAACCTTCTTGACTGGAGACAGTCTATTCTTAGTGCAGACCAGGTGTATATAAGTGTTTACGTCGGTAGACGTTCGAACATACAGTGCAGCTCCGTAGGCCCGCTCCGACGCGTCGCAGAACACGTGGACATGTGAAGTCTCCGATGTTGTCCTTGATAAACCAATCCATCTTGGAATGACCACACTTGCCAGATCCGTGGGGCTGGTTATCCACAGCTGCCATCGCAATGCAATGTCATGTGGAAGTATTTCGTCCCATGCTATGCCCCTACACCAGGTGTCTTGGAAGAGAACTTTTCCAACTATGGACACCGGTGAAAGTAATCCAAGAGGGTCGTAGAACTTTGCGGTCGTTTTCAATAGCTTTCGTTTGGTTCCTGGATCCTGCGAAAGGTTGTCGGTGATATCTGTATGGTCGAAGAGTAGTGAATCTGATTCTGTGTCCCATCGTACACCTAGTACTCCGGTTTCCCTTTTCGTTTCACGTCCTTCGGCTCTCCATATACCTTCCAATGGTCCAGAATTTGTTGCCCATTTTGCCATCGGCATCCGTATCTGTCGTAGTAGACCTGTCACCTCGTAATATAAGGTGATAACTCTGTTGTCATCTTCAGCTCCCGCAACAAAGTCGTCCATGAAAGTGCTTTGATCCATAAGTGCTGCTGCTGACGGGAACTGATCCTTGAATCTCGTTGCTAGTTCACGGAGAGTTGCAGACAGAAGAAAGGGACTGCTCGCAAGGCCGAATGGTAGACGAGTGAATCTATAGACGGCTGTATCATCTCTTGCTTGCCATTTTCCAAGTTCGTCCTTCTCCACATTGAACCAGAAGAATCTTGTTAAATCTCGGTCTTCAGTATCCAGGCATAATTGAAGGAAAGCTTGAGTTCCATCTCCTACTATGGCTTTGCGGTAAGTTCGGAAGCGGATCAACGTGGACAGTAGTTCTGGTAACAGATTAGGGCCTGTTTCCAGAACATCATTGAGGGACGGTGCATCTCTCTCGTGGGATGATGCGTCAAAGACGATCCTACATTTCTCTGTGCCATTTCTCTCTTTCTTGATAGCGTGATGAGGCAGGTAGTATACATCATTTGTAGTTTCCTCTGTAGCGATCAGCTGAACATGTCCCATGTTTATGTAGTCCATCATCTGCGCATGGTACATTTCTTTGTACTGGGCATTAACGGCAAGTTTTCTCTGCAATGTGTGAAAACGATTTAGAGCGTTCTTACGGTTTGAGGGTAAGACCAGATCTTCTTTCTTCGGTAGGGATACTACCCTCCGCCCGTCTTGTAAGTGAAACGAATCGTGGAATTCTTGAAGAATAGTGGCATCTTTCGTTGTGAGGGTCCTTTTCTGATCTTCCCTTATTCCTAGGGACTCTAGATCCCAAAATCGTCGCATATCATCGTCCTCGACAGATGGGTCATTAGCAGTATGAATGTGGTGCACGTTGACGCTGTGGACAGTAATTCCTGACCTATTTCCACTCAGAATCCATCCAAATCTAGAAGGAAGCAGTACTAACGTGTCTGAGAGGCGTATTGGCTTGTCGTCAAGTATCACCTTCCAATAATGGTCTCCACCTATTAGAAGTTCTATAGGAAGTTCATTGTTGTCATCCTTGGGATCAGCAAGTCTCAATTTTCGTAAGCGTGACAGGGACTGGACGTCGAGTGGAACAGTCGGATGTGGCGAGTAAACGTCGTCACTCTCAAATGCAGAAATACGCAGAGCAGCCTCCGTGCATAGTCCACTGATGTTGAGGTCAATGAGTCTGCGAGCTGAAGATGTGTGACGAGATGACTCGAATCCGGTAACTGTCAAATCCTTGTGTCCCACGATATTCAGTTGAAGCTGATCTACCAGACTCCGACTTATGAAGGTTGATTGACTGCCAGCATCCAATATGCATCGTGTACGTTTTCTCAGTCCGGTGGGCCCTGTGATCCAAATATTCGCCGTTTGAAGATAAGTGAACTGCGACATAGTAACGTCAATCTTCCCCACGGATATTGATGCGGGCTGTTCTCCGGTGCAGATGGAAATGTGATGATTCTTTTTGCACTTTGCGCATGATACCTTACTCTTCTTCATGCAGGTCTTCACACTGTGACCTTTATTGAGGCACAAGAAGCATCGGTTGGCAGTTTTTAACTTTTCAATCCGCTCAGCTACATTGCGGATCTTCACACAGTTCTGGGCCCAGTGGCCTTGAGTCTCACAGAATACACAGAATTCGGAATACACTTTCTTTGTGTTCATGCCCGTCCGTTTTGACTTTGTGTTCACATGGAGTGTCGCGGCAGTGCCTGAGAAGGATTCGAGTGAAGTGATATCTCCTCTGATCTTCTGTGTGATCACAGCGCCCTCTACCTCCTCGTTCATGAACTCCATCAACTTGGTAATGTGACTCTCGGGAATGCTCTCTCGTTTGGAATAAATTATCCAACGGCGGACAATACCTTGAGGGAATGCTCGGAGAATTTTAGGGCATAACATCCGCCCGTAATTATCTACATTTTCCCCTAAGGCCCGTAAGGCTTGTACGCGTCTATTGCATTCTATGTACATGGCATTTAGATTAGAAGGAGTATCGTCTGAAATTGGTTGTAAGGCTTCGAGATAGTCAAGATGGGCCTGAATTATGCGGTCAGTGTTTCCGTAGCGAGATATTAATATTCGTTTAGTTTCTTCATAAGCATCAGCCGTTATCGGTATTCCATCAACTAGATTCTTCGGCTCACCTTCCAGATATCCACGGAGATAGATGTGCTTGTCAATGTGAGCGAGAGATTGATTGTTGTCAACAGAAGACTGGAATTGCTCCCAAAAACGTGCCCAATTCTCAATGTCACCTGCGAATCTGTCTAATTTTACGGCAGGTAGCTTCACTGTGTGCGTGACGGGTGTTGGGACTGGAGATCCTGGCGTTGGTTGCATACTCATTCCGGCGACCGATGTTGTCAAACTGGAGAGTGACTTAGATTTATTCTCGGCGTGTGATGCTTTCAGAATCGCTCTCTTCGCGATGTCGATGTATTCCTCACATTTTTCGACATCGGCCTCGTATTCTGCGTCGGTCAAACATTCCTGTATACTATCGTCCAGAACTGTGAGATGATCTAAAGCTTCTTGGAGTCTAATGCGATTATATTCGTATTCTGAGATGTCGCCGACCGTAGCACTATTTATTATCGTACTGAATTTAGTTATAGTTGCTCGTTCCGTCTTCCGCTTTCTTTTCAAAAACGCTAGTTTACTCTTAACACTCTCGTCTTGCATCTTGAATGATGGGTGACGAAATAAATAAATAAATAATTAGTACCGTGCTGCGACAAGTGAAGGTGATTGTCTGATGTCAGCGCATGCGTAATACTCGTGAGATCGTCTTGTAGTGTACGTGATGGCTACGAGCAGGACCTTCTATACTACCGGACCTGACACTGGCGGCGGGTAAGAGCCAAGATGCCTGACGTAGTTGGTTGTTGTTTATAAATGTGTGGTTTTGTTTACGATGTGATAGTGTCGTGATAGCCTAGTGGTGTGAATAATCCCTTTATCGCTTAGCAATCGTCTCACTTGATTTGCTGTGCTTAGTGGTTATTGCTTTCGTGTAAATAAATGCCTGCATTATCATAGTGCTTCATAAAATCGAGATACCGGTACCTTCTGATTCCATCAATTCTACTAGTGGGTAAGTTGGTCTATTTATTATTCTATTTAGGGTTTATAAATTATTAGTAATGGTAATCCATTATGAGCAAGCATAATAATAATTAACATATTCCATTTTTAGGTCTGAGAAGATCTGAAAATTGATTACGAAGAAACATAACCTGCTTTTTAAATTGGATGCAGTGTCCACTAATCCAGTTTTAAGCCTGCTAGTTCAAGGATCTTATCACGTACTTGGTGTGGATTCCTGTTTTTTATAAACTATCAGTAGGCTTACCCGTGGAGATATGCCTCGGAACTGTTGTGTGCCTGGATGCAAATCCAATTATCATAAAGATAAACCATTGGTGCCTACTTTCCAATTTCCCAAAGAAAAAGAACTTAGGGATAAATGGACAAGAAGCATTCATCGTGATGCTTTTTCTCCGACAGCTAACTCAATTGTTTGTGTCAAACATTTTGTCCCTGAATTAGTTATTACAGAAGACAAATTCCCTTGTGCAGATGGCTCAGTTGTAACTGTTGCTAGAAAAAGAACAAAACTACAAGAAGGTGCATATCCTACCATCTTTGAAAACCAGCCATCATATTTAGCAAAACAAATAATAATAATAATAATAATAATAATAATGTTATTGGTTTTATGTCCCTTTTAACTACTCAGGCTTTTAGAGACGCCGGGGTGCCGGAATTTTGCCCCGAAGGGGATCTTTAACGTGCCAGTAAATCTACTGACACGGCTCCCTCGCATTTGCGCACCCTCAAATGCCAGCTGACTGCGCCAGGATACGAACAGTTGCCTCCAAAAAGAAAGGATCCAAAGGAACGCATGAAGCAAGTTCTTGCCCGTGATGAGCATTAGTATAGTGAGTGGACTGAAAGAGATACAATATTAGGGTTTGAAGAATTTAAAAATGAAGTAGGCACTAGATATGTGGGGCCTTTCACATTATTTACCAAAGATAGGCATGTTTTGCTGTGTAAAATTGATGACAGCCCTAATGAAGCACCTAAAATTAATACCTCCATCAGAATTTCACCATCCTTTTCTGTGGAAGTTTTCCACAACAATTTGCATCTCCCCAGCAGTCAGTTTCAGTGGTGTCTTGGCGATAACTTGCTTTGTGATAAATGGACCAAGTTTGATTGTCTACTGAGTCACCTAGCAGGTTTCCAGCTAGAAGATTTAGATTGTAAACATAAACTTAATCTCTTACTTGGTTGGTTCCTACGTGTTAATATTGACAACTTCGACATTACCACTAAAAAGAAATTGAAATTCCTACAGGAACACTTTCAACTTTCCCTGTCCACTCAGCCAAGATATTCTGCAGATACTCTCCTGTGGGCTTCAACATTATTTTATTCTTTTCCTGGGGCTTATCATTTTGTTCACTCCAGCCAAGTGTTAGCAGTACCTCATCCATCTTATTTAAGAAGACTGTTGTATAAAATGGGAACAAACTGTGCAGGGATCAGCGTTTCACAGGAATCATACTTACGGGAGAAATGCAAGCTTCTGAGTGACCATAAAAAAGTTGCGTGTATCTTGTTAGATGAGATTTATGTTGCCCCTAAACTAAGTTACGAGGGTGGAAAAATTGAAGGAGTTGCTTTGAACAGACCAAATGAAATTCATTGTGCGACTACAATACAGGCATTCATGATAACGTCATCTTTGTGTAGATTTTCAGATGTTGTTGCTCTATTTCCTGTGAAGAACTTAAACAGTGACATGCTGTATAAAATGACATTAGAAGTACTCACTGTATTGGAAAAGAATGGGTATGTTTCCCTTTGTCTTATATCAGTCAATAATAAGTAAACAAAGGCTACGGTAGTCATATTCAAATAATTAAATATCATACTGCCGAATGAATCGATACAAAATATACTAGTACCAGTAGACAAAAAGGCATATTGTATGCACATCTAACACAAAAATAATAATTAAGCCTACTGTACATGATACAAGAAATAACTTCTATGTGAATTCATAAACATGAGTGGACAGGGAAAGTTGTAACTGTTCCTGTAGGAATTTCAATTTCTTTTTAGTACATATTATTCTTAAACTTGAATCAGATTTCTTGACAGTCAGGAATCAAACATGGACCTCAGAAGTGACAACCAAGAACTACACCACCTGGTTGGTCACTTTTATTTTTAGGAATAATATGTACTAAAAAGAAATTGAAATTCCTACAGGAACAGTTACAACTTTCCCTGTCCACTCATGTTTATGAATTCACATCGAAGTTATTTCTTGTATCATGTACAGTAGGCTTAATTATTATTTTTGTGTTAGATGTGCATACAATATGCCTTTTTTGTCTACTGGTACCAGTATATTTTGTATCGATTCATTCGGCAGTGTGATATTTAATTATTGGAATATGACTACCGTAGCTTACATGTTTAAGTATTTATATGGAGGAACATTTTTGTATGTAGTCTTAATTTATATTCTCAGATGTTCATCAAATAGGCCTTCATTGTCTACTGGTAGCCTATATTTTGTATTTTACAGAGTGCCATAGGAATGAATAGGACTAACCTATTTGTTTATGGATATTCAGGAGGCAGTCGTGACTTTATGATAGGAATTAACTAGACATTTACCTTCAGTATGTATGGGAACCCATGGTAAACCACTTGCTGGGTGCCTAAGGGGAGAATCGAACCCAACATTTCCCGGTTTACCTCGCTAGCCCTCTTACCCTCAAACTAGAATCAGATTTCTTGACAGTCAGGAATCAAACATGGACCTCAGAAGTGACAACCAAGAACTACACCACCTGGTTGGTCACATTTATTTTTAAGAATAATATGTACTAAAAAAAAAAATGAAATTCCTACAGGAACAGTTACTACTTTCCATGTCCACTCAGCCAAGATATTCTGCAGATCTCTCATTATTTTATTTGATTATTTTTCTGATGGAACTCCGGTATTTCAACTCCTGGGGCACCTCCCCACGCCTGTCTCTTATACAGCTACACACACTACTACATTCATCACGTAATCGGAGGAATTCCTCCCACACCCAAATGCCCGGGGCTGATGACCAAGATGTCCCAAGCCCATAAAATGAATTAACAGCAGACAAAATCACGTCATGATGTTATTTTTTGTTATGTTGGATTCTGACACACGTCATGCGTTTGATGACCGATCACCAACTACGGCGGCCATCTTGGATTGCAGTGTCAGGTCCGGTAGTATAGAAGGTCCTGCTACGAGGTATTTAGTTTAGTATCTACCGCAAGATGGCAGCACTTGCTCGTCTATCATTCGTGAATTCCGTTACGTGGTGTAAAGTAATTATATTACAATTCGTGCACTGTTTAGTCGTAGTAGTAACTTTTGCAATAATATTAATAACTGAAATATCACGTTAGTATGTGGCGCGTGTAGAAGTTCCAGTATCTTCTTACCTCGTAATCCGGCGTGGCGTGGCTGCATGTACAAAACGTGATTGCTGTTTGTAGTGATAGCATCACCAGTTTACTTTGTACACAGGTAAAACACAATTGCCCATATTCTAATGCACATTTCTACGTAATCTAAAGTTTTCGGCACCAATGCTGGGATTCGTATAATGGATAAATAGTGATCATGAAACACGGATGTCTTACTTAGCAGCCATCTTTTATTACACTAACTTATATCAAAAGCTTCAAACATAAAGAATAAATACAAGAAATAAACCAAAGTAGAAATACATGAAATAAGCCAAAGATGTCCATCTTCTCAGTCCTCCACACAAATGATCCTGCGAGCTATGCCGGCGGGAGCGTGAGTTCCTGGTGTAATGTCTTCCTATAAGTAGCTTTCTCTGTAACCATACCTGAAGAGTCCCCCCAGCAAGCAGAATATAAAATAGAGAAATCCCGTTGGGCGCCAACTCAAATACAAATGTATAAGAGTAATATACTCTTGTTCTAAACAAGATAAACACGAGTTTTCAATGATATCAGGGTGTAGGGTAAAATTATATACCAACCACCGGGTGAGTTAGCCGTGGTGGTTACGGCATGACTGATGGCAGTCGCTCACATCCGGGAGGCGAGGAGGTTCGAATCCCCCCGCCGGCAACCTTGAAGATGGTCTTCTGTGGTTTCCCATCTTCCTTCCAGGCAAATGCCGGGGTTGGTCCCTAACTATAGGCCACAGCTGCTACCTTCCAACTCCTCGTCCTTCCATTCCAACTTCCCTCCTTCCCTGCCCAACGGTACTTGTAGCTCACCCATTGGGTGTCCGTCTCGAATCAGCTACAAAACTGGCGAGCCGAACATGTCCTCGGACACTCCCGGCACTAAAAGCCATACGCTAAAAAACGAAATATATATATACCAACCCGGATACTATCAGGTTGGGAAGTAGTTCAGATATTCACTGAAATATACAAGCATTCACTGAGAATATTACTTACGGTTCAGTAGTCATATTATGATACATAATATATATAGTACTGCAGTGTGATGATATGATTTTATAGTGTTTTTTTATTATAAGGACTCTTCTTAGTTAGAAGATTTATGGGATTATCACAAACATGCAGTCTACACACCTTCAAACAATTTATAATCACTTCCAGTTTTTAATACAAGACATCATTACTTCGTTTAAGATCCAATCCTTTTTTCCTAACTTCATATAATCTTTCTTTCTTTCTTTCTTTCTTTCTTTCTTTCTTTCTTCTTGGTACGGTAGTGGGCACAGTAAACTCTTTATCCAATTGCTACTGTGCAGTGGTATGTATCATTGGGTAACCGTCGACTACCGATTGAAGGCGTAAGATCAGTGAGTAGCGGGTAATCGCAAACAAGAGTATGACGCAACGCAGAGAGATACATATGAGGAAAACATAGGAATTAGAGACGAGGACACAAATGGTACTTAACTCTACACACCGAAGTGACCCACCTTGGTGACTCACTACACATATACACACATGACCGGGTCACAAATATGGATCATGGGAAAGGATTACCCTTTCAAATCTTTAAATTAATATTGTCGAAAAATGCTACGCTGTTACTAACCAGTGTAATTGTAGGCGTATGTACCAATGTGGCAACATTTAAAGGAAGTGCATAACCTAAATCATATAAAGCTCGCAACATTACGGCACGTTGATAGTCATATTGTGGACATTGAAAAAGAATATGATTTAAGGAACCCTCCATTTGTAATCACGAACACAGAGGATCATCACGTCGTTTTATGCGGAATAAATACACCGGCGTTAATGCATGGTTAAAACGTAGACGAATGATTGTAATGATATGTCGTCGTGTGTATTTCCTTCCCTGAAACCATGGTTGGCTTAAAATAGTCGGTTGTATCCCAAAATAATGTTTGGCCATAATTCTTGCATAGTTAGTCCACGTGACTTGCCAGTCATCCTGTATCGTCGAACGAATTATAGAACGCAAATCGGACATTGGTGTGGCGATGTTGTAAGCTTTGCCTTTAGCAGCATCTTTGGCGAGGTTATCCGCTATTTCGTTACCCTCAATATGAGAATGGCCAGGTACCCACGTGATACTGACTTCAAAACCCTCCGTTTGTAAAGTGTACAATTGTTGAACTAACTGACATAAAAACCAATTATCGGCCTCTAGAAAATTTTTGAAGTGCTTGCACTACACTCATTAAGTCGGTACAAATTAAAGAATGACGAATGGCATGTTTTTTTAAATATAGAAACACGTCTGACGGATGGCAAAAATTTCGGCTGTAAATATCGTGACGTCTGGGGGTAAAGTATACTGAAATTAGATATGTAAATCCGGAGCAAAGAAGGCTGTTCCCACACGAGATGGGTTAACCATTTTAGAACCATCTGTATAAAAATGATGCGGGAGATCAAAGGATTCGTTATCTCGCGAAAAATACGAGGAATGATTACGGGATGATGTGGAAAGGACTGATATACTTGGGGTAAGGAATTCTGAAGAATATGAGGTTGAAAATACGTTGCAGCATACGGAATAGTATATATCGGTAACCGCATGACTTTTAGTATATTATGGCGGTAAGTTTGAAGCATGGAATATGCGGTTAGTAAAGCTGGACGAGAATCTGTGGGCAATAATCGACGCGTATAATATTCCTCCAATAGTTGTAATTTAGGGACGATAGATGATGTTGTTATCATTTTTCGTAGCAGGTACACACATGCAAGATATCTACGCCGGTGATGTAGTGACATTTCTCCGGTTTCAACTAAAAGGGCTCCTGTGGGGGTTGATTTAAGCGCACCTATAATTATACGAAAGGCAGAAAACTGTATTCTATCTAACTGGAGGAGCCAAATGCTGGACATTGAATTAAAAGAAAGGAATTGTAATCCAGCACAGAACGAATGATGTTACTATAAACCGTTAATAATGATTCTGGGTCGCCCCCCCCCCAATTGCGTCGAGTGAGTGACTTTAGAACATTAATTTTGCTGGCGAGATGACTCTGAAGGTATTGCGTATGTCTCTCCCATTGCATTTTCCTGTCAATGTAAACCCCTAAGTATTTTACACTCGTCACCACCGGAATTTGACCTTGACGGTATAATATAGGAGAACTGTCATAAATTCGTTTGTGAGTAAAGATAATCGCAGCGTTTTTTCCGACAGAAGTTTCAAATCCGTATTGATGTAACCAGTCATGAGCATGAGATAAGGCGTGGTATAAATCCCTACGACATGCGGAAAAATCTTCTCTTGTGCAATATATTAGAATGTCATCCGTATATTGAAGAATGCGAGCGTGCGGTAATATGACTGTTTCTAGAGTACGAGTGTAAATTAAGTATAAAAGCCCGCTTAGAACGTCTCCCTGCGGAACACCATAAGAAGCAAAGAGAATATAATACCAGAGTCCCAGCTCCCATGCTAAATAATTTTCCTTAAATCCGCCCATAATCCGTCTTCAAAAAAAAACAATCATTTCTCTTCGGTAGGGGAAACATAAGGAACTGAATCCTTTAGATATCAGCTTATTTTTATGAATATAACGCAGAGCTAGTCCCTTTGTGGATCAATTAACATTAATAGCTATTACCTTTAACAATATTAGCTCTGACAAAATGTATCACAAGCAATCAACAATATACTGATACATTATGAAATTTTTCTTGTCCACTTTGTAATGTTGGCAGTAAACGTACTTATGTAGCTATTATTTTGAAAATTATAATAATGTATTGACGTT
This sequence comes from Meconema thalassinum, assembly GCA_946902985.2. Lineage (NCBI taxonomy): Eukaryota > Metazoa > Arthropoda > Insecta > Orthoptera > Tettigoniidae > Meconema > Meconema thalassinum. The sequence continues at coordinate 88,905,815 of OX336393.1, forward strand.
AGTTTATCAACTATACACCGCAAAAATCAATTATCTAACACGTTTTATAAGTTGAATGCTATAAAATGAAATATCGAGCATGTCTGCTGACATAACCTCCAAATTCCAGAGCACATCCCATACCCGCCCCCCTTTTTCGCCCTAACCTACATAACCTCCAAATCTGACTATAGAATAAATAAAATAATCACCCCCACCCCCCTACCCGCTATGCTACACAGGTTCCAAATTCTTGTTTGAACCCCATGACCCTCTTGCAAATAATGTGATACGAGAAGGAAGGAGAAGGATAAATGAAAACCATACGTGATTGAAACATTTCTTTTTTATTTTATTTTGCATTATACAATGTAAAAATAAAATTGTTGTATATGTATTGGTCTAGTATAGAAAGAACAACACAATTGAAATTGCATTCTCGTCCAGTTCTGCTCTTGCAACTTGCTGTTCACCTGGATCCAGTGGACAGATCTGTAAGAATACAAACATCAAGCTATAAATACAATAAATTTGGAATGTAACTTATAAGACACTAGACATGGAAGAATGCAGGCAAGCTTCTCAAGGAAATATCCTGTAAATGGGCATGGAGGATTTCAGTTATTTCAGTGATCTCTTTCGACTGCAATCCAATATTTTTGTTTTACATTTATTAATTTTCATCATGAATTCTTTCCTCAAGACAGAATCCATACCATTTAAAAACTCATTCAAATCCTCTGGTGTGTCAGCTAAGATGACGATGTCATCAGCAAATCTCCAAGTTGAAATTATTTCTCCTTGAATTTTTACTCCTACTTTGAATTTTTCTCCAATTTCCTTTATTGCTTGTTCAATGTATAGATTGAAAAGTATGGGTGATAAGTTGTGGCCTTGCCTTATACCTTTCTGAATACCAGCTTCTCTCTCATGTCCTTATGCTCGAATAACTGAATATCCTAAGGAACACAACGTGCTAAACCTTAAAAAAGTAGGCCTATTGGTATGGCACAAAATGGTAACGAAAATTGAAAGGAAAGTGATTAGTCCCTTGCTCATAAATTTACATGTGTCAACATTGTTTGGTATCCTTTAAACATGAGTCACTTTCAGTGATCTCAGGAGTAGCCTACATATTGAGACTCATGTCCTAAAGGTCCTGGGTTTTATTGCAAATAAATAATTAATTCTAGTCTGTTTGGAACATGCAAAATTGAGACGTGTTTAGCTTAGTTCACACCAGAATGATTCACTCAAATGATGGTTCCTAAATTAAGGCCATGACTGCCTCCTTCCCAATCCTAGTCTCATCTACAAATGCATACCACTACATACAGTTACCGGGAAGGTAGCTGTGTACTTCCCCATCCCACTCTCCCGGTATACTACTGCTACTTAAAAAATTTGCCACACTGAGTGTGTCCGTTTCTGATTGTGACAACCTACTGTCACACGCGTCAATGTTCTCAGATAGGAAAGTATTCGGCTTGCTTCCTGCACCACTCTACATCTACCTCCTACCTCTCAAGGTCAAGTGCACAGCTGAATACTGGCATCTGTAAACAAGTTGATATGGCTAATGGTGGCAACATGGTTTTGCAGCAGACACCAATTTCCATCCAAGTTAAAACAGCTCACTGATGATTTGTTCTGAAATAGTTATATCAATGCTCCCAATATTAGGTATTTATGTTGTTTTCGACAACCTTGACATGAACATTGTCAGGAATACTGTATGCCAGCCTCCTAGTTTCTCATCTGGGTGACAAATTGGTTATGCAGTTACAAGCTGAGGTATCTATGACATAAATGTCAAGAAATGTGGATCCATAGTAAGTTACAACTATTGTATTATGTAACATACCAACGTGAATATTTAACGGCTGGAGAAAAAAATAATTTGATAATAAAATAACATCCAAGTAGGCATTCAAACAATTGGCCTCAATATGTAAGCATCATAGTTTGATCATACCAACATGTATTTCTCATTTCAATAGCTTGGGACATAGTGTTCATCAGCCCGAGGAACTAAGGTGTATCACTTTTCTGTGATGAGTGTAATAGTATGTGTAAATGTATTCGGGACAAAGATGGAATAGTGTCCCAGGATTTGAAATAAGGTACGGTACAATCCCAGCATTTGTCCCAAGGGAGTGTCAAAATTTCACACTCAGGATAGCCTCTGCCAATGCCAGGATAAACCGTTGATTTCTCGACTTGCTGCAGGTGCCTATCACGATCATAGTGCATGACTTAACGAGCATGGCTACGCTGCAGGATGTCATTTCAATAAATGGTATCAGACATTGCCAAAAAAAAAAAAAACAACAACACGAGACACATAACTTTGTAATTATGTGAAAAAAGAAATAATTAGCACAACCACTGGCTTGGATAAAGATTATTGATGCGTGACTACCCCCACTGTGCGTGACAAAAACCAGGGGTGAGTATCTTACGTTAGTTACCTAACAATTATTGGTCTAGGCGAAAACCATTGGTCAGATGGATGTGATATAGTACCTGATGCATGGGGTTGGCAATACTGTACATGATGATAAAAAAAGGCAGAGTCAGCTGGAATTTCGTCTCTATAAGTCGTGATCCTATTTGGCATGGCTGGATGGGTTACAGACAGCGGAGGAGTAAACATCTATTACTATATCATCTCCAGATACCACCATTACAGGTATTTTGGCTAATTTCAGTAGTTAAAGAATTTTTTACTTCGGTTCAGGTAAACTCCACTCTAAACCGAATATGTATCCGATAATCTTTATTATGAGAGTTGAAATATCTAGGAAAACAGACTGATTCTGAACCTGAAAGATTCATCACTCCATGGAAGTGTTCCATATGCCTCACCGCTGCCTAGCACGCACATTGCTGCAAGTGCTTTTCAACCTAGAAGAAGAAGTGATAGCCAGCTAAGGATGCTTGAAATAATATCCTCTTCGGACTAAACAGGAGGAAAGCAAAGACAGTAGGCCTACAGATAGGGGTTTACTAGCATTATTAGTTAGAATTCCTTAGGAAGCTATGAGGACAGGTAAATGGTTTAGGCCTACAGGTCCTCATTCTGAACCTTTTCCACACACAAATACCAGTCATGTAGTACTGCTCAAATAAGCACTATACAAACTTACATGATAGAATGAGACCTGCTGAATTATATTATTGGTATATCACACTCCAGAAAATTGGATCAAGAGCATTTCAAAACTACTCCTGGCGGCGTTCCAGATATGAGGGTTTAGGTTATGTTATTCTTCCACATGACTGACACGCCACAGTTCATCACTAAACAACATGTACATTTCATTACAAATGACATAATTGCTCATATTTTACTCCATCTTTCCTCTTGCTCACGAATCAACATTATTAAAACATCCACGCCATTCACAAATATCTTTAATTAAAACAAATATCCTGCCGTAGTCTGCCATCTTGTAAAAAAACGAAATGATAATCGGCAGCAAGGGTTGCCATCATAGTATTAATATCAACAGGTGCAATTCTTTAAATATAACTCAATCTTTGCAATTATATCAGACACTGTAATGATGTTTATAATTATATGCGATCAACTTCTGAAATCCATAACAACAGATTTCGTTTTCAAGAAGTTTAATCTAAGTCTAAAACATAATACGGTTGTAATCCTGTTAGTATCAGTGTAAGCCAATCACATTTAAGACATAAAAAAACAAGGCACTAGGTCTACCAACACATATCGTCCGTTCGTGCTATTACGTTTCCAAAGTTGCATAACCGGAGCGTAATAAAAAACCTGGCCCAAAATAAGGTTTAGCCAATCCCATCTAACTTACGACGGCCTGATAAGAAGTATGTCGAAATTCAAAGACACCGGCTGGGGAGTTTAAATTTATGTGACGGTGACATAGCATATTACTGTATGTATTAAGCACCTGAAGGGAAGGGAAACTTGTAGATCCCTCAGAATTTGAATAAGAAGATATGGATCAACAGAATCATATGCATTTTTGAGGTCAAGGAACATAGCTACTGTGTGCATTTTCTTTCCTTTTGCTAGGAGTAGATCATTAAGGAATATATTTAAGGGGTCAGATGTACCAAGATTTTTTCTAAATGCAAATTCGGTTTTCGGAAACAGGTTATAATATTCTAGGCACCATTGAAGCCGTCGGAGAAGAATATGTTGAATTTTTTTTCGGAAACAAGATCCAAGTTGGATACCGCGATAACTACTCGGTAAACGAGCATCTTTCATAGGTTTGAGAATCAGTACAGTTTGAAAAACATTCCAATCCTCCGGGAAGGTCCCTGTGCGTAAGATGGAATTATATAGTTGAAGAATGATACCTTGAGCGTTTACTGGAAATCGAGCGATCATTTTATAAGTCACTCCATCAATCCCTGGGCTGGATGATTTTTTGTGACGAAATGTGTGACGTAATTCGCTACTGGTAATAGGCTGCATTAAACTGGAAAAACAGTCCAGCGAACCAGAGGTACAAGATGTAGGCAAGCGAATAACTATATCCGGTGTCCAAGTATGATACAGGTCATGGTATCCCTGCGCCGAAAGTTGAGAGGAGGATGGAATAGTACGAGTATTAGAGAAATGTTTAATCGCCGTCCAAATACTATTTAGGGACGTAGTACTGCTTAATTGTGTAATGTATAATTTCCACGCTTCACGTCGTTTATGATTAAATACACGTTGGATTTGCGCAGTGAGACTTTTTTTAAATCTCAAATAAGATGTTGAAGAGCCATAATGTCGAAAAGTTTTTAGACCCGCCTTGCGCCGTCTTACCAGCTGTCCGCATTCTTGATCCCACCATGAGGGTAAGGCACTACGATTATTCGGAGGACCTGTCTTTGTAATTAAAGGGTGATATATATTAAAATAGCTCGGACATTCTCTAATAAAAAGGTATAACTGCTACAAGGCACCTGTGAATGCTGAGAAAGCCTATCCTCTAAAAAGCGAGAAAACAACTCATAATCAAAAAGTCGTAAATTTCTCTTAACGTTAAATACGTTTTTGGGGATATGTCGGGTACGCGAGACATCATAGTCTATTATAATTGGATAATGATCGCTTTGATGCATATCCTTCACGGTCTTCCATGTCAAATTATGAGATATGTCTAAGGTAGTGACACTTAAATCCACCGCGCTTTGGAGACTATTTGGTGGGGTAATGCGCGTGGGTGATCCATCATTTAATAGATGTAGGTGTAATTCCTGTATAGCTGCAGCGATGTGACGTCCTTTCGGATTAATTCTGCCACTGCCCCACAAGGCATGATGTGCATTAAAATCCCCCACTGTAAGATGTTTAGAAAATTGTTGTATGAACCGGAAATATGCATGCCATTGCCGACGGGAACCTTGTATACCCGGGGGACAATAAATATGACTTACATGGAGATCTTGCACAAGGAACGTGTGATGATGAGTGTGAGGAATATAGAATTGATTAGAGAGGGGAGTGTATCGTAAGTTATTTTTGAATAGCGTCATGATGCCACGATATCCTGGACCATCCTGACGTTCAACCTGATAGTTGGGAATCAAAAAGTTATACGAGGAACGGAGCCATGTTTCTTGTAGGAATATGATATCCGGATCATACTCCTGGATTAAATGCAGTAATTCATGCTTTTTATTTAAAATACTTCGGCAATTCCACTGGAGGAGTAACATGTAGCACGCATCTAAATTAGGCCACTGTAGGACTACTACTTACTAGGGTATTATATTTTGTGGAAGGAGGATTGGGAAGTAATGGTACAATTTCTTCCAATAATTTTTTCACATAGAAGCTCCATTGAGCGTTGTGCCCTAATAATGCTTGTAATTTCTGAAAATCTTCCATGATGTCATGCGACGGATCCCGCGAAGTGCCAGGTATTTGAGAAGACCGTTTCTTCGAAACTTCTTCCCCCATGGTGACGGGGTGCAAAGCCACCCCTACACCACTGCCAGATGGTTGCTTTAAGATATCTAAATAGGCCCGTCGGTCGTAACCTATGGGATTCACCACTTCAGGCTTTGGGAACACTAGTTCTGTATACTTCCGTTTTCTCGGCGGATCCTCCTGACGCGTAACATTTGACTGCTCTGAGGTCGGAAATTGCTGCGGGAGGGTAAGAGGATTGAACGGTACACTGTAGTTAGCCTGAATGACTTCATGGTACGATTTATTATCGGTACACATTTGGCGTTTTATGGACTTCTGTTTTTCCAGTTCAGCGCAGCGGGCGGCGCCTGCCGGATGGTTGTCACTACAATTAGCACATTTGAAAAGAGTCTCCTTACATGTATCCGTCAAATGGCCTTGCGCACATTTACCGCAAACTGGGGAGTGAGCCCGACAGTGCAGTTTTACATGCCCGTATCTTTGACAGTTCAGACATCTAATGGGGGAAAATATGAATAATGTTACTTCTAGTAGCATGTTAAAAATTGATACATACTCCGGTAGCCGCTGTGTTTCAAAGAAAATTTTCACTGTTCCTGTAGGAAGGGATTCCAACTTGTCATTGATCATCTTTTCCTAAGAAAACGTTGTACTCTAACGATTGGAACAGGCGAATCATTATATTTTAAAATTTCCTCATGTGTTAATGATGTGTATACGCCCCTAATTAGACCAACACGTTGGACGTTAGCGGACGGGATAAAGGCGACCAAGTGTTTTGCTGGTAATAAGGGATTTTGTAAGAATGAATTAGCTTCTATCGCCTTGTGAAATTGTACCTGAACACGATTGCGTCCTTTGCGTTGAATATTCTTAATACCCGCGATCTTATTTTCAAAAAAATAGCTTGCCTAATGCCATAGGATGTCAATTGCCAATATGTTGATCTCCCTCTCCACGCACAAACACCGTGTACGGCCCTGTGTGATGGTCATAATCAGTGCCGGCCCTAGGCCTTTTTGTAGTGTAAGCAAAGAACATTTTGGCGCCCCCTCCCCCTCCCCCCTCCCGCCCTATACTCATCAGAGTACCTTTACTATTTTTACTAAACGTGTTATATGGCCAAAAGGTAAAAGGCAAAGGGATACACAAAAAATAACTTAAAACCAAATATTTATTTACAGGTCATTATTATTACATAGAATGACAATTATTGTTGATTTTTTGCTCACTGTTGAAATCTTTTAAAATTAAAACGAGATTTTCCTGGCTTTCACTTTAGAAAACTCGTTCAGCAGCAAATCTGCTTCCATTTCATTTAACAAATCATCTTCAATGGCCAAAGTAGCTAGTTCACCCACGTACTCTTGGCTTAAAGTTGATCGCAAGTATGTTTTTATAAGTTTTAACTTCGAAAAACGTCTTTCTCCGCTGGCCACTGATACCGGGAGCGTTAGCAGAATCCTCAATGCAACAAAAACATTTGGAAAAAGGTCTACATAACCACGTTTGGTTATAAAAGACAAGGCTCCAGCTGGGTTACTTCCAGGGGGTAGCATTGGTGAAAGAATTTGCAGTTCTTCGAACAGATCATCTCCGTTCACATCACAGTCTCCTCTATCACACAAAACGGTTTGAAGGTGCTTACAGGCTTTCTTCAACTCTTGTTCGTTCAAATTCTTCCAGAAGCTAGCAATGTCATAAAGAAGTTTGAAACTTCCACTATGGTGTTCCATTAGCTCAAATCTCTCCCTTAATGAGGCTATTGCTGTGTCAAGTACGACAAAGAAGAAGTTAACTTTAAATGCATTTTTTTCCAGAACGTACAGCTTCATCTTCACTCTCATAGGAGAATTGTTTTTTTTTTTACCTTTCTTGGCCGAAGTAGGTTTCTTTTTCAAAGTTAGCATCAACCTCGATTTTCTGCAAGTTCTTTTGCATCTGTAATGACGTTGTTTAGTCCTTGATCTCATCTCATCTTTTCCAGAAATGATTTTACCCTTTTAATAAGATCCATTGAACTTTGTAGGTCATTTGTGGTTTTTTACAACAGTTTACTACGGTAACCATATTGGTTTTAAGCAGGATCTCATGCCATGTCACTAAGCAGCATAAAAACTTGAAGTTTTGCAGTGTTTTTAAAGTCCTACGGCAGTGTACCTACCAAATGCATCAAGTTTCTGATCTTGAGAAGCTTCATATAAAGCATCATGCACTTCTTCAATGTGGTACCTCAAAGGGAACATTGCCTCAATTCTACTTTCCCATCTAGTATTGCAGAGTGGTTTTACTGTCAGACTTAAAACATGTTTCAGCAAAATATTCCATCTTTGAGTAGAACTGGAAAAAAAATTAAATATTTCTTTATAGTGCTGAAACAAACCACAGCAATGTTGCACGATAGGGCTGCATCATTAATGACCAAGTTCAAGGAGTGGTTCCCACACGGTGCATAAAAAGCTCTAGGATTTAAATCATGGATTCTCTTCTGGACTCCAACATGTTTTCCCTTCATTGCGGAACCATTGTCGTACCCGTGACCTCTCATGGCTTTTAAAGGAATGCCTCGTGCTTCTAACTGTTTGAGCAATACCTCTGTGAGGCCTTCACCTGAAGAATCTGTAATGGGAACAAAGCCCAAAAAATGTTCCTTAATTGAAATATCCTCATTTGCAAAAAAAAAATTCCAATCTTACAACAAGAATCATTTGCTCGGTGTGGCTAATGTCTGGAGTACAGTCTAATGCAATAGAATAGTACGTTGCTTGCTTTATCTGTTGTAAAATGTTAGCTTGAATCTTAGCCGACAAGAAACTAAGAAATTCATTTTGGATACTCTTGCTCAAGTAGTGTACGTGTGTTTCTTTTGAACTTATTCTTCTCAAATGTTCAGCCATAAAACCATCAAATTTAGCTATGTGTTTTACCAGCTTTAAGAAATTTCCATTATTACGTCCAAATAGGGTGTCTTTTTTCCCCTCTAAAGGCCAATCCTTGAGTTCCCAAAAATTGTACAATACATAGTAGGCGTTTAAGAACTTGATTCCAATGTTCAGTTTCAGCACGAAGAAGTCTTTCATTTTCCTCGTCAATCGTTTTTTTTAAACGTAAACGTAAAGAGAGTTCGCGCCAACATTTGCAGTTTTGAATATGAATAGGGGATTTCTCATGACTGGTCAAAGTTTTGGTCAAGTTTTGCCAGTCAGAATACCCTTGGTCACCAGCAAGAAGAGAATTATCATTTCCAAAAAGTTTGCAAGCAAAGCAAAAACTGCGTTTTTCAATATGGAATATATTAACCAAATCCTGCGGACTTGCTCTCTGTTTCAAAGCTTCCTTGTGTAATGCTTTGAGGAAAATCGCCTACCTTTAAGGTACATAGGAAATTCTTGGTCTGTGACCTGCTGTGGTCCTCGCTCAACAAGAATTTTTCGTACATCATCGTTTATTTTAGGTGGCCATTCTCCACAGTCATTTGAAAAAACTGATGACGTTTCTGCGGTCAGTTTCTGTAAATAATCCACTGACCTTAAAACTTTTATCTTTAGCTATACATAATTTAAAAGCCGTAATACAAAGAGACCTTAAACATAGCATTCATAATTATGGGTACTTGATGAGTACATTAAACGGAAATTTTATTAATATTAATAAATATTTCTATTTTCAAAAAATATTTTATTTCTAAAACATGGTAAGAAATAAAATTGAACATTTTCAAACTGTTTAAAGTAAGTAGTATGAATAAACTTTTATAACAATTTTCGTTTATCAGGAAGATATGAATGTATTAAGTTAATAAGTATATACAATTTTGGAATAGTAGGTTCAGTGGTTTTATTTGATATGTACTTAAATTTTGAAGAAATCTTCATTAAAAACATTGAATCAGAAAAGTAACAGTCTCCCCTTAATACAAAAAATATAAGGTGCTCCTTTTCCTTCTCTGCCCTCTTTCCTCCCTCAACCTAACAGAGGCTAAACTAACTATGGACTACTAGGCTTAGTTATATTTTAACAAAACCTGTACAACGTTAACTAAGATTCAATTTACACCATTGTAAATTGTAATTCTTAAAGAAATAACTAATAAATAACCCATTGCATTGTATCAACATAAATTTACAGTTTCAGTTTCAAAGGTTTGTTGACTTGTAGACGCCAGGTCTGATGAATCCTCGTCAACACCTTCGGTCCCGGTTATGTCATGGCCAATTGGTAGTGCCAATGGTGTTCCTGTAGTCTGTGTCAGATCCTTATCCTGCAATAAAAATAGCTGTTGGACAAGTATACTTAAGCACCAATATATCTTCTAATGCTACCCTCAATCCCTAAATTTATTTTCTAAATATACAACTTAAGTATAAATTAATACTACTTAAGAATTAGTGCTATAACACTTTAAATAAATTACGACAGTATTCAGTAAAGTAATGAATGCTATTAAATCAATAATATTATTATAATTTACATTATAAGGGTAAATTGTTTATACAAATGCTCATCAATTTAGATTAAATTAATTTAGGCATTTAGAGTCATTAGCAAAAATATATAAACTAAATTATTTACAGTTACACTTACATTTTGAGGGATTCTTCACTCACTGATGGTCCAGGCAGCTCTGATATTGGTAACTTGTGGTCATCCTCATCGTTATGAACGGATTCAGTTCACTTAGTTGTTTCGTCGATAAATTTTGCACATGACGATGAAGCCGAAGGCGCAAAAAACTTTTCAGCGCTTTAGATTGATTCTCATGTTCTTTAGAATGCTGCAACTTTCTTTTACGGTGAAATGCTCCTGATGGCTTTTTATTACTGGACATTTCGTGTGTCTAAAAAATCATCTCCTCATGTAAGAAGGGGCAATAACACAGTGCAGCTTACGTCAACACATCAACACACTACAAACTACAACGATGAATGAAGGCTGTCAGCTAGCTGGCAATACTGAGCCACTGAGCGGATAAAGACAAGAGACGTATGAGTCACGCGGACGAGTCGAAGTAATTAGTGGGAGGGGTGTTCTCCCTTTCGTGAATGGCGAGCGGTCATACTTCGACCGAACGGCTCCAGGCACTCTGTAATAGTTCTAAGTTTGTTTCATAAGTAGCATCACCCGTAAAGCGGCGACTCTTTAAAATGGCTATGCTGAATTTTTCAAATATTATTTCGTTTTGTTTGTTAATGAAATAGTAAAGTAAAACTGAAAAGATGAAACATAAACAGAATGGTTATGTTATGTGGTTACATTGTTTATAATGCAAACATAACAGTTTTTTAATGTTGTAAAAATTTGAATTCGTAATGTTTACAACATTACAATGTAGCTCCGGGCGCCTCTAACTTGATATTTCGGCGCACCACGGCGCCCCCCGTCTCACGGTGCCACCCGCGACCGCGTAGTTCGCTTATATCTCGCGCCGCCCCTGGTCATAATACCGATTGTTATTTGACAATGGCTGTCGTTTGGCAATAACTGGAGATGTTTCAGCAATGGTAGTTGTTGGAGTTGATACTAGCTCAGCCTCCGACACTACAAGCATGCTTTCAACGGACGCTACACCCTAATATTCCACATATTCTAGTTCGTCCGGTGGTCGCCCCATCTGACTACCATCACTTTCTGACGACATGTTGAATAGTTATCCCCTATAAAAAAGGGAGTACTAACCTGATAAAGCACTAACGAGACACTCACACACTAAACAAATAACTGGCCACAAACCCTACGTCCACTCAACACACAAAAAGCACGTTCCCTACACCCGATACCACTCACTGCACAGATGCGCACCGTATGGAGGTTGGGATACGAATGCCCTCATATAATCAACTAACTATCCACTTACTTCCTTTTTTAATACCTTTCTCTCTGCCTTCTAAAGATATGCCCTACCACCTAGTGTTGGATCCTCTTCTATGGACTCAACAGATATGCACTCACAAACACCTAGTTCATTATCTCAACACCTGAGCGCTCTTATTACATACAACATACAAATGGCCAACATCTTCTATGGCTTCATAAAAATGTCACATTCGCCCCCATAAATCTTTACAACAATGTTATTTTGGAGGGATTTCTAACACACATTTCACCCATATATCCAACAGTACATGGGACGTGGTGGCTCAGCGGTCAAGCTGTATGCCTCTCACCAAGGCGGACCGGGTTCGATTCCCGGTCACTGCATGTGAGATTTTCGATGTGAAATGCCATGTCCTGTGGTTCGGATTCCACGTAAAACGGAGGTCCCGTGGCTTATGATCGCGAGATTAACGGTCATGTTAAACTACAAGCTTCCTTCCTTCCTTCCTTCCAACAGTACAATACTTTGGAGCATTCAATTTTCTAGAAGAATAGCAGTTCCTTTGCAATCCAAATGATATATAAGGTTAATTCGTGCGAAGTCAGAAAATTGTCAGAACCACAACTATAATCTACGTCACAGAAGAACATATTTACCATGGCAAGCAGCAACTCAACAAGGCCTACGCTTCCAGATTCATCCACATCTTCTTTGTAAGACCAAAATGTTCGATGTCCCAACCAACTTCTTTGAGGGCAGGCTGCACATCCAGATTACCATAAACATGAACAATCTCTTCTTCTTTTGATCCTTTCCAAGAACTCCCAGTAATTCAAGTGGATGACCAAGTTCCTCACCATAATATAGAGTCTTAAGGTCCTTTTCTTGAAAAGCTACACTTCTGTAGATGCCAACTTTTATAGTACATTCCACAAAACTGGTGTATATAACTTCCATCATGTATTTTGTAATTGAAATACAGATGCCACATCCATCGCTCTGATACAGATTCACACTTGTCTATGATAACCAATCTTCATTTCTCCATTTAGACTTCTTGATTCCAAAAACTTAGAAATCATATATCGATTAAACAAATTTACAGTACAAAATCAAATAATTAGATGCGAAAACCAAGTTCAAATTACGGTCAAGAGATGAATCAAAATCAATGTATTGACACAAAATTAGAAAGAAAGTTAAATAACATTCTCATCAAAAGATATGTACATTACAGCGAACCAACAAATGTACTCTGTGCAAATGTATCCTAAGATAGATCACAACATAGACATAAAATGCCTAAAAAAAACATAATCTATAATAATACCGAAGTCGCGTAACACGCACCCTACACAAAAAATTCCAAATATACATCCATCACATACACACCTCTTTCACACATGAGAATCTACATGCATATAATTAACTAAATCATAAACTCTGCATACATAATTTAAAGTGGGAGTGAAGATTCAAGGAGAAATAATTTCAACTCTGAGATTTGCTGATGACATCGTCATCTTGGCCGACAAGCCTGAGGATTTGAATGAGTTTTTGAATGGTATGGACTCCGTCTTACGGAAAGAATTCATGATGAAAATTAATGAATGTAAAACAAAAATACTGGAATGCAGCCGAAATAAATCAGAAACCTCTATGGAGATCAAATTGGCAGGTGAAAAGCTGAAGGAAGTAGGGGACTTCTGTTACTTAGGAAGCAGAATAACCAGTGATGGACGAAGCAAAGAGGATATAAAAAGTAGGTTGGCTCAGGCAAAGAAAGCATTTCTACAAAAAAGGAATCTGCTGACATCGAATATAGATTTAGGTATTAGGAAGTCATTTTTGAAAGCCTTTGTCTGGAGCGTGGCGCTCTATGGAAGTGAAACTTGGACTATTGGTGCAGCAGAAAAGAGGAGAATTGAAAAAAGCAAGCTTGTAGTTTAACGTGACCGTTAATCTCGAGATCATGAGCCACGGGACCTCCTTTTTACGTGGAATCCGAACCACAGGACATGGCATTTCACTTCGTCAATCTCACATGCATTGATCGGGAATCGAACCCGGACCGCCTTGGTGAGAGGCATACAGCTAGACCGCTGAAGGAGAATTGAAGCATTTGAAATGTGGTGTTACAGGAGAATGATGAAGATCAGATGGGCAGATATGGTTACAAACAAAGAGGTATTAAGACGAGTGGGAGAGGAGAGATGTTTCTGGCGACTGTTAATGAAGAGAAGAGATAGGTTGGTAGGACACATACTAAGACACCCAGGAATAGCAAGCTTAGTTATGGAAGGAAGGGTCGAGAACAAAAACTGTAGGGTAGACCAAGGTTAGAATATGTTAAACAGATTGCCTCGGATGTAGGGTGTCGGAGCTATGTAGAGATGAAACGATTAGCTCAGGACAGGGAGGCATGGAGAGCTGCATCAAACCAGTCAAAAGACTGAAGACTCAAACAACAACATAATACCTATCTCTAAATGCCAGGCTTAGATGTACATATTCTTCCTTATTCTTCCATTTCTCGTTCTTCCTTTTCTTCTGTTTTTCCTCCGTCTCCGTTCTTCTTTTTTTCTCTGCTTTCCATCTCATCTTTCTCTTCATCCGCCATGTCTTTCAATACCTTGTACTCCCCATCTTCCATCTCCACCGTACCTCTCTCCTTCCCTTCCTCATTTTCTTCATCTTATTATTCTGATCCTTCACACTCTTATCTTCCTTTGCCTGACATCTCATCTTCTTCCTACTTCTTTTCTTTGCTTTCCAACTCATCCTTTTATCTATCCTCCTGGTCCCCCTTTTCTTCATTCTCAACCACTTCTTTCTTCCCTTCGTTTTACATCTCATCCTTTTCATCTCAAACTTCCTTCTCCAGCGATTCTTCACCTCATCTTTTTCCATTTTGTTGTCTTCATGATTCACTCCTGCACTTTCATCGTCATCTTTAACCTCTCTTTCTTGACTGCTACAGTTCTCATGACCAACCTCATCTGCTTCTCCTTTCTCTTCTTCAGTTTCTTCCATCTCACCTACTTTCTTACTTTCTTCCATTCCACTTTCTCCGTTATACGTTTCTCCTTTCTCTTCTACCTTGCCCTCTATCTCATCTTTTTCCCTGTCCTCAGTTTCGTTCTCTTCCTCCATTTGACGTTCTCCTTCACCTTCTTCTCTTTCTTGTCAATTTTCATGTTTTATTTGAGACCTTAATCTCACTTCCATATCTAATATCCTCTCACCAGTCGCCTTTTCAACCTTCTCAATTTTCTCTAGAATATGTTCCTGTACCCTTTCCAATTTATTATCTGCTTCTTTAGTCATCTCATTTAATTTCTCTGGTATTTTCGTTTCCATTTTCATCATTTTCTGATCTACTTTTTTTATAATTGCTTTCGCCGTTTCTTCCACCATACTCCTTACCTCTCCTTTAATCTCTTGTCTCACCCCCTCAATACTATGCTGTAACAATCCATACTTCCTATCTAACTCCTCACTAACATGCATTACTTTATCTAATTTCTTACTCAACTCCTGATTATTATGATATCAGGGTGTAGGGTAAAATTATATACCAACCCGGATACTATCAGTTTGGGAAGTAGTTCAGATATTCACTGAAATATACAAGAATTCACGAGAATATTACTTACGATTCAGTAGTCATATTATGATACTGTTACGGCTGTGAGTTTGTGTCATCGCTCGCCGCTTGAGTCCCAACTGCCCCAGGGGCTGGGCTGTGGCATGCCTCCTGTATTGCGTGTGCCTTATGCAACAGGGCTACTAAGACAAAGGGATAGTCCAGAAGATTCGTGACTGGACCAGCGATGGAAACCTCGAGAAGCCGTGGACCCTGGATGGATCTAGAACCATTTATTGAGTCACCGGCCTGCTATATAAGAGTGACCCGTGAAGCAGTTGTGGTTGTTGTGTTTTACGAGCTAGTGTGAGCGTTTATTCTGAGCGACAGAAGTGTGGTGACTTGCGAAACCCCTAGTGTAGCGGCGAAGTGAGGAACATACAGGGGACTGCCGTGTTCTGAGTAAGTGTGCTTTCACTGAGTGTCAGATATTGTGGTGTCGAAATCCAGTGACATTGTTTCTCCCAGCTGGTGAACAGCGCGCAGCAATTGCTCGTAAGTACTGTAGTAGGCGCACATTAGAAAGAAGTTGCATGTAGTTCTGTCAAGGCCACTAGGCTCATTAGCGGCAGGATTAACTTCTGTGGTCTGTTGCAAGTGAAAGGGGCCAAGAGCGCATAAGGAAGAGACTTGAGGAAACTGGAGAAGGCTCCTAATTGCTTGTATTTGCTGATTAGTGTAATTTTCTGGCCCCAATAAAGTTAATTATTTCTTTAAGCAGTAATTGGTGTTGTGCTTTGTACCCCCACCGTAATCCAGTTAACAAAAGTGCCACTAGGGGGTGGCACGTAACAATACATAATATATATAGTACTGCAGTGTGATGATATGATTTTATAGTTTTTTTTATTATAAGGACTCTTCAGAGTTAGAAGATTTATTGGATTATCATAAACATGCAGTCTACACACCTTCATACAATTTATAATCACTTCCAGTTTTTAATACAAGACATCATTACTTCGTTTAAGATCCAATCCTTTTTTCCTAACTTCATATAATCAACTATCCACTCACTTCCTTTTTTTTAATACCTTTCTCTCTGCCTTCTAAAGATATGCCCTACCACCTAGTGTTGGATCCTCTTCTATGGACTCAACAGATATGCACTCACAAACACCTAGTTCATTATCTCAACACCTGAGCGCTCTTATTACATACTACATACAAATGGCAAACATCTTCTATGGCTTTATAAAAATGTCACACTGGTAGGGCCTCCCATGCTGGACAGGTCAAAGGTGATGGGTCAGACAAAGAGGGATACCCTGGTCCTCCAGGTTGGGGGTTGATCATGGGGCTAACAACCCCATATCGAAAAAAATAGCCTGTTATGAAACTCCAATACAATAATGGCCGGACTGATGATAATGATAAACGACCTATGCAAGGAAAAGGAAAATGTAAACGGAACAAGTAGTTCCGTGAAGAACTATACAGCCTATTTTCATATATCCTACTCATGTTAATTGCCTCTACCAACATACAAAATTTCTGTTTGATTGTTCTGATAGGTTCGTAGATATTGAGAACAGTCTAAATATTTCAGTTGGTCGCCAGGTTGGATTATTATTTATGTACTATTACATGAAGATTATTGTTTACGTGTGGTATTCAAACTTCAATCGCATGATTAGAACACAACAAGTAGAAACGAGATTTTAAAATTTCGCACAGCTGCCATCTTGTGGTTATGAAAACAATTGAAATAAATTAGATGCCAGTGGATTAACATTTGTATAAGCATTTAACGTGCAAAGTTTCACTGCACTCGGATGGTTAAATCGCGAGAAACGTCCATTTAAATATTTAAACTCGCGTCGCCGCCATGTTGGATTTGTGCTCACTAGGTTACTGAAAGTCCTATAGATGAACTTATGTTCATAGCCTCTATGAACATTAAAAACACAGTTTGATTGCTGTAAAAGATTCGCAGATATTGAGAACCGGCAAAATAGTTCGGATGCTCGCCATTTTGGATTGTTATATGTATAGGCCATAGAATTATGTACCATTAAAGGAAAATTATTGCGTTGCTTCAATATTCAAACTTTCACTTCAATCGTATGATTATGGCACAAGAAATAAAATTTAATTTTAAACTTTCGCACAGCCGCCATGTTGAGGTTATGTAAACAATTGAACTAAATTAGATGCCAGTGCATTACAATATGTATAACCATTTACTGTACCACATTTCACTGCGCTCAGATGGTTAAATCACGAGAAAAGTGAATTAAAATGATTCAACTTCGCTTGGCCGCCATGTTGGTTTTGTACCTTACAGATATTTGAAAGTTACATTTATAAACTAACAGTGGTGCCCTTTATCACCGTACAAAATTTCAGGGTGATATCTGTAATAGTTTCGGCGATATAGAATGCCAGTGAAATATTTCCACAGCCGCCATTTTGAGGTTATGTAAACAATTGAACTAAATTAGACGCCAGTGCATTACAAAGTGTATAAACATTTGCTGTACCAAGTTTCATTACGTTTGGATAGTTAAATAGCGAGAAAATTCTATTTAAATGTCTCAACTTCGCTTGGCCGCCATGTTGGTTTTGTAGTTACCAGGTTTTTGAAAGTCTCATGGGTGAACTTCTAGTAGTGCCCTTATCACCGTACAAACTTTCAGGGTGATATCGGTAATAGTTTCGGAGATACTGAATGTTGGTGAAATATTTCGCACAGCCGCCATGTTGGATTAGTGAGAGACAACAAAATTTGAAGGGCACGGTCGGGGTCGGCCAGAATGGTGCTATGATCATACCGAGTTTTATTGAAATCACTCTAGCCGTTTAGAATTTATTAGGGGACACACACACACCTCTCTCTCTCACACACACACGGACACGCACGCACACACGGACAAAAGGTGATCTCATAAGCCTAGTTTTTCTAAATTGAAAATAGGCTAAAAATGATGTGTACATAGTAACCTGGAATGTGAGAACATTGAACAAACCTGGAGCGTTGAAGGGCCTTAAAAGGAAGAGAAGAAGCTGCAAAGAAAGACCTAGGAAACGATGGTTGGATGGCGTGGAGGACGACGTACGCAAGATGGGAGTAAGAAGATGGAGGGAACGTACAGAAGATCGTCAGGATTGGAGAACGATTGTTGGAGAGGCTAAGGTCCCACATGGACTGTAGCGCCGAGGAGTAGTAGTAGTAGTAGTAGTAATAATTTACTAAAGCACCATATTTAGACATTTGATGAGAAAATCGTTCCCCTAGGCTATGTATTTCAAGTGCTATGTTTAAAATGAATGTTATACAGCCCGAATTGCAACCCTTTCCTGTTCGAAGTGTTAAATATGATTAATGATATAATTTGAATGAGATTAGCTTAAATCATCATCTTACATTTGTCATGAAAAAAAAAAAAAAAAAACGGAAAAATATGATTTGACATAAACATCCGGGTCCTAGTGATGAAATTAAACAAGTTCGGATTGTATTCTAAAAACTATCCGCAAATTTTCTCCAAACATTATCCGCTATCCGCACAGCCATGCAAACTATATCCGAATGGCGAAAAAAATTGCGGATATCCGCGGCTTTATCCGTGGATATTCGCATCCGCGCAGAGCTTTAGTGATAGGACTCATCGTTCTCTGTTTCTGTAGCAATGTCCATACGAATTGTTCCAGTATATACTTGTTTTTTTAGTGAGAAACTGTTTCCAATGAAAACACAATTTGTTGTGCTTTTAGACCCCTTCGTGGTGTACTGGCTAGCATTCTTGGCTGCCGCCCAGGATGTCCGCGTTCTATTCCCTCCTCAGTCATCCTCGTAGTGGTTTTCCGTGGTTTCCCACTTCTACCTGGCAATTGCCGGGATGGTCCCTAAAGTAAGCCCACGACTGCCACCTTGCCACGGTGGGTGAGTGGTTATCGTGTCGGACTGCCAACGCCCCCCCCCCCAGCTTGCAGGTTCGCTCCTGGCCGTGGCAAGTGATTATTGAAAGGCGACACAAATCACGATACGCATGTCATACGATGTTGGCATGTTAAAGAATCCATTTGAATTCAATAGCCCGTATTCATAATGGCAAAATTAATCTCGGGATTTTCCGCCAACACAAAGTTCCTCATTTCTCTGCTAGAAAGCGGTATAGTGTCAAGGAGCTTGACTTTCATAACGCTTCAAGGAGCGATAAAATTTGACATGCAACTTGCCCTCTGGTATCAATTAGCAAAGCTTGCACCCGCAACTCTAGGCCATACGATGTTATTATTACCTGAATTAAAAATGCATACTGTACACTACTACAGTCATCGCAATAACACAGGTTATCATTTTTACACACACACCCAAGAGCACGGGGCTAAATGACCACGATGTCCAAACAACAACAACAACAAGAACAACGCCCAAGAAATATGCTTGTACGGGCCAAAGTTCAAGAAAATTCCTCAAATAGTTGGTGAGACGTTGAGTATTTTGTGAAACATGTACGCGTTAGTGTATTGAGTCATTTAACACACCCGGCTACGCTGCATTTAGCTTGGCGGAAGTGAAACAAATCTGGAGCGCGTGCCTCCAGTTAGTGGCAATGGAACTGACAAATTACACAGTGATATTAACAACGTGCTTCCTGGTAACTGTGCCTATAAATAACGTTATTGCTGGATTTTGAAGTTTGGAGCGCGGCCAGACTTTCAAGTGTTTTCAAGTTCCTATCCGACACTTATTACGCAAGCAGGCCTGTTTCCGGTGACAGAGAATTATTTTTACAGTACCAGTTAACTGCTAATGTAATCGTTACTGAGCACTGTTCCACTTGACACACGTGGCTTGGTGTTGTCAACTATACTTACTCTTACTTTCTTACTCACTCTCTTGGTCTTCTTGGCCTCGTCAAGTAGCCTCCTCCATCTCGTTCTGTCCTTGGATCTTCCTCTCGCGCTCCTAGTACAAAAGGCCGGATGTTTGTTTTAGACGAGTGAAAAATCTTAATGGAAGCCTGGAGGCGAGTTACTGCAGTACCTGTGTTGTTATCAGCTGACCCAAGCGGTCCGATGATTGACAACGCTGTCTCACACTCCTACTGAAGTACAGTCATTGGCAAATATAATGACGTTCTGTTCGTAAATACGTAACGTGTACTTCCGGGTCACACAATACTTCGACGTTGACTGTACTGTCTCCAAGTCGGTGTCGCCACGTGCTCAAGTCTGGAATTCCATTACATCAGATCGGTGGTGACAAATGTGAAGCGATAGGGTGAGAGAGTGACTGTGTACAGGCTCACCCGCAGGCTTCAAGGTCAAGGGCAATCGTCTAAAACAAACGCCCGGCCTATAGCTGGATGTCCTTGGCTACCTGGTCCCTCCATCTCATTTTTGGTCTACCTATAGGTAGGTCTCCGTCCGTGTGGCTTTTTATCAATTTAAATGATCTTGTCGACTTCGTCGTTACGCTGGGGTCTGGCGTTACGTTACTGAGGTGTGTGACGTCATAGTACTGCTTGGTGCATGTGTTCCCCGACAATCTCTACTTCGTTAGTATAAGACAAAAATCCCCGATTCTTGGATGTCACGGGTAATCTCGAGAACTACTGGATGGATTTTGATGCGGTTTTCACCATTCTGTAAAGGATATCTCGAGGAAAGATTCTGTTGAAAATAAATTAGGTTATGTATGATCAACGGAAGCCAAGCAGTAACGATTTCAGTGAAAAAGTCGAAAACAAACTTGGCGTCCGTGCGCTTCTTAAGCTTACGCTGGGCAAACCGTTAAGAATATTAATATACAATGAGCGTAAGAATTGGTCAGCATGAAAAGTTCTACAAAAAAGGCAGCGAGAGCATATCTCTATCTTCAATACATCGCCCACTATAAGTGTTTTTTAGACTGGATGGAAGGGGCACGTTCCCGCGCGCTTGACCTTGCTTTGCTCTTGGTTTGCACTTGCCATTCGCGAGTAATTTGAAACAAGATAAGCAAGATAAGTATTATGCAGATAATTTTCTAACATGTCAAGATTCTTTGGCTTTGAGCGAAGCGAGAAGCCTCCAGCCTTTCTAGCATTTTTCAGCATTTGTAACACTTAAAATGATACAAAGTCTAGTCGTTCAGACTGACTGTGACTTTTTCTCACACACTTCTCGCAGTCTAGATGCCTCTTCTCCTCTATACACGTGACCAGCCCATTTCATCCTTCTTGCCTTAGCTTTCGCAACAGCATCGGGTTCTTTATACATTTCCTTTAGTTCCTTGTTCTTTCTCCATCGCCACTCACCTGCTTCACAAATTGGTCCGAAAATCTTTCTGAGGATTTTATTTTCAAGAACCTTTATCTTTCTCTCTGTGTAATTGCTTAATCCCCGTGTTTCTGCACCATATAGTAATAATGGCCTCATAGTGTTATATTTTCGTATTTTTGTCCCTCTTGATAACAATTTGGGTGTGAGTAGCTTGTTAACTGAATATGATGCTCTGGTTGCAGCTTCTATCCTCGCTTCTATCTCCTGTTTTTCTTCGTCTCTATTTATTAGTGTCCCCAAGTATTTGAACTCGTCTACTTCTCCAAACACATGGTTATCAATTTGTTAAAGTTCCATGTCCTCTTGTCTTGTAATTTCTCTCTACCTTCATGAATTTTGCTTTTTCATCATTCACTTCTAGTCCAACTTCACCTGCTTTTTTGAAGAACTTTTTTGCCAGTCTTTTTAAGTCTTCCGAATTTTCAGCAATTATTGCCACATCTTCTGCGAATGCTAATATATTCATTTTTATTCCTATGCTGATTCCTTCTCTTGCTGCGTCTACCACTTCCAGTGCTTCCTGTACTATTAGGTTGAATAACAGTGGTGATATTCCGTTCCCTTGTCTTACCTGTCAACTATACAATAAATCAAATTTAATATTTTTATAGTGATAAACACGGCTGTAAATGGGTTTTTCCCTAATCCGGAAAGAATAACATGCGATTAATAAATACATTTGGATGGCCAGTTTCGATCGCCGAGCGATCATCATCAGATCCTTTTCACTTGGGCCAGGGGTTCTCAATCTTTTTCAACCATCGTACCCCTTTAAAAAAAATTAAACATCCTGCGTACCCCCTACTAACCTTTATTAGGTAGTAATAATGGTTATTAAATTGTAAAAGGTATTTAGTTAGTATGGTTTAACCTTTGTAATTTTATAAGGAAAGATATTTTAATAATACAAAATATAGTTGTTGTTTCTCAGTTCCTTTTCCCAAAGGGTGATTTTTGCAATCATTGCGTTAGTTTTCATTTCAACATAGAACATGTCAGAAACACTACCTTGCATACACTTCTTCCAAATGTTCAGTTTTTCAAAAATATGACTTAAATAGGCCAATTTTAAAAGCCAACCAAAGTCATTGAGTGCTGATGATTAATTAGAATTGTGCTCGGTAAAGAAAAGATGCAATTCTTTGTGGAGTTCAAATACACGCGCCGTAAATAACTCACACAGTAGTCACGGCACGAAGCTCACTGCGCATGTGGATCGAGTAGAAGGATGGTCTGCCGCGTACCCCCTGAAATGTTTCGCGTACCCCTAAGGCGTACGCGTACCGCAGGTTGAGAACCCCTGACTTAGGGTATTAAATCTATGTCTTCAAGCATGTGCTTGATGGTGTTCACAATATATCCACTTATTTATTTATTGGTGCCTTTATTGTGGCGAATTTAGAGTTCTTGACCCTCTCTTACACTTAACCACACACATTGCCACTCACATGAATACACATGAAGACGCCAGGGGGAAAACGAGGTAAGTCACATTCTGTATATTTTTCAAGAGAGCGAATTTAAACTTTCAGCACTAAAAAGAAATACTTAAAACATCCCAATTGAGGGTTAGCAATATAGTTATTTTGCCAAATGTATTTCTTATAAAGGAAGTACATGTAAAACAAATAACAACTACAGTTAAATTATGAAAAAGTGAGAGGATATGGGACGTTATTTCCGTTTCCACTAAAAATAAAAACCTCTGTATCTCGGTGACATTCCGCTTTATATGAAATTAATTTCAACTGATCTGTAGTGACGATGGCTGGCCACCAGAATGCGCCATGAGCTCATTTTCGGAAAAAATGGACTTGCACCGTTCCTTCCGTGGGGTCTCCACATTTTTAAATTTATTTAATAATTATTAGATACAGCCATGAAAAGGTCATTTTACACTAATATTTTAACAATTTCAAATAATATTAACAAAAACAACAACAACAATAACTGGTAACAATTGGCAGTGATGGCAGAAGGGATAAGTCTCGGGAAGGACGCAGGGAGTGATTGGGGTAGTGAGTGATTAGGAGGGTAAGGGGTTAGGAATTGAGGGTGAAAGGGATCTTCTAATGTTATGTTTGAATGTTTGATAGGGAGAGAATATGTCAATATTTGGAACATATATGTTATTCTTAACCTACCCAACTTAAGCACAGTAGAACTCCAATTATCCGAATCAATTGGGACCGGACTCCTTTCGGATAATCAAATACTCGGATAATTGGATTTACATACATGGAATACACACATACTGGTATGTATTTTAAAGAAAAGGAGCTTATTTTCGTTACTGTACGCATTTTAGCCTAGTTTCGAATTTTGCAAAATATAAAAGTAGACTTATGAGATCTACACAGGGTCAAAAAGTGTGTGTCTGTGTGTGAGTGTGTGTATGTACTCTGCATGTCTGCCCCCCCCCCCCACCCCTATCAATTCAAACACGGTGAATCCGAATTGAACGAAATTTGCTACAGAGGTAGCACTAGCAAAGGGCACCCCAGTGTCATGTTTTATATCGCTGACATCTTTACCAAAACTCCATGGCGGCCATTCAAACGTTCAAAACGTAAAATCAAATAACGACTAAACTAACCTACCAAATTTGGTAGCAACATACCTTCGAATGGGACACGTCTTGTGCCCAAACTACAAGGTCATCAACCGTACCATTTCAGGATGGCGGCCGTGTGAATTATAATCCATGACATGGGACCCACCAGTTTCGATTATCGAACCAAGAATCGTTTAAACTGTTCTAACGGACGTGGCCCGTTCGATATTAAAAGTTTATCTTGTAATATTACAGAGCAGAAGTGACTTTAAAAAGCTGAGCCCTGTGACAAGATGGCAGCTGATACCTTGTGCCTGACCTATAATTCACTAGTTTGAGTATTGTATGCAATATAGCCTGCTAATGGAAATAATATAAACTTTGTATGAAGTGCTTTATATGTAAAAAATATATACTCCACTGAAGAAATAGTTTAGTCTAAATCATTATTTCCTATGAAGTTGTATATTATCGGAGAATTTTGGTTGCCATGTTTGACTGCATGGTAAAGTGTTAGCCTTTCACCTGTATGACTGGGATTCTAATCCTACCAGAGTTGGGTTTTTATTTTCTTGTCTTTTATATTTATTGTTTTGTAATTACTCAGACGTTTTAAAATTAAACGTCATATTGTACATATAAAAGCCTCCGTGGCTTAGGCGGCAGCATGCCGGCCTCTCACCGCTGGGTCCGTGGTTCAAATCCCGGTCACTCCATGTGAGATCTGTGCTGGACAAAACGGAGGCAGGCAGGTTTTTCTCCGGGTACTCCGGTTTTCCCTGTCAATATTTCATTCCAGCAACACTCTCCACTATCATTTCATTTCATCTGTCATGCATTTAATCATTGCCCCAGAGGAGTGCGTCAGGCCTCGGCAGCCGGCACAGTTCATATCCTCGCCGCTAGATGGGGGCTTCATTCATTCCATTCCTGACCCGGTCGGAGAATGGAAGCAGGCTGTGGATTTTCATTTTCATTGTACATATTACAATGGAAAATATATATTTAATTTAAAAAAAAAATTCGCCAGCGGATCTGCACGAGACATCTAACAGCAACCAGGTGAACTATCATGGCCAACTTATTGCGCACGGGCCCACAGATTACCTTCCAGCTTTAATTGAAAAGTTTCTGTTTATGGCCGCTAGAATGCACTTGCCCTATTTGGATTATCTTATCCGCCAGACGTCATGACTGTTCTACGTAGAACTCCACTGGTTGGCATTCTATACGCATCGAATATGAAGAATGACACATTTTTATTTTAAAGCGTTTGTATATGACGACCTATTGTATGTTATTTGAACTAAAGAACAAAACGATCTCACATAGTACCTGCACTCTATCTGTTGGTGCTAGTTCAGGATATTATTTAATACCTTTATTTCAGCCAAATCGATATGGAAAATAAAGAATGAACACGAACACTAAACTTGCGCTTTGGGGATTTGAATTGCATAGTCTTTGATTGATTGTTTCCTTTACTACAGAGCTCTAAGTGGTAGCGTTCACATGCTTGTCCACACAGTCGGCATACACACGTCACTGTAGGGTCATGGACAGATTTGTTAATGCAATTAAGACGGTGAAAACGATAGACGGCCAGACGTGTAAACACATGCCTCAACTCAAAGTAGGATGTTGCCCACGTTTGGTCGATTATGTCTCCAGTTCCATAAAATTCTTGAGATATGTCTTCTCTTTCTTTCTTTCTTTCTTTCTTTCTTTCTTTCTTTCTTTCTTCAATGATGGTAGTAGCTTCTCCGAGGTTCTGGTGTTTGGTAGAGGTAAATAGTTTCTAACGTCTTCAACCAAGAAATGATTCTATTATACTCTTTGATAAAGACAAAGAGTTATAACTTTACTCATACATTTAGGAGAAAGTAGGCTATATGTTCTTTACTAAACATCTTGCCAATTATGTAATTAAATGAAAAGACAACACTTGCACATGTTATACAGCGTACGAACTCACAAGTGCTGTACAGTAGTAGCAAATGAAGGTCAATGTTTGCTGAACATCTCGGTGAAAGTAAGCTCATCATCCCAATAATGTTCGCGCTGCGCCTACACTAGCTGCGTGGAGGGGAGGAGAATAGCGCGCGTAGACAGAAACATTATTTTGTGAATCACAACACGTTTTCGTCTTGATTTACTTTTTTTTTTCTGAAAGCGATTCGGATAATCAGTGATTCGGTTAGTCAGAGTTCGAATAATTGGAGTTCTACTGTACTGAGAAACAGGCGCGGATCTAGAGTTTGGCTTTGGGGGGTCATAAAATCGAAATTGTTAAGAACAAGAAGTTCCGTGAAGAACTATACAGCCTACTTTTCATGCCAATGATTATTCTACAGTATATGAACCTATCTTGAATAATGACGAAATTAAGTTGGTAATATCGAAATATCTAATTAGTTCAAAATATACCTGGTATAATGTAGCCTAATAGAACACTACAGTTGGCAGCCCTGGTGACTGAATATATTCTTAGTTCCATCTCTTAAGGTACAGAATACAAAATTTGGTTGAAGTCCAATGGACGTTACATGCAGTTAGTCACTGGATCTATCAGCTCGCGTAAAAGCATGTTGCCAACAATACCATGCGTGTGCTCGTCAGAAATAATCTGAAATATTATGATATCTTGTTGTGCCAATTTTGGATGAAATCCATTTGTTAGTATGGAAGTTACATGTATTTTAAAATTGGACATATCAGCAGGCATAGAATCATGTTGGCAGCACTGCCTTGTATTAATTACTCCAAATTAATCTAGAATGTCAGGTGCTATACGTGTGCAAAGTATAGAGCTGTTGGCTTGCATACTTTCTGATATATTGATATTGGGGTAAAAAAATATAGACAGCATTTATTAACAGTTGGCAGCCCTGATTGCTCTTAGCAATACTTATAGTCATATCTGTTATGGTACACATAGCACATACGAAATTTGGTTGAAATCCAACTGATAGTATAGAAGTTACAAGTATTTAAAAATTGGTACTATCAGTAGGCTTATAATCTTGTTGGTAGAACTGACGTATGTAAGTTACTGCAAATTAATCTAAAATGTCAGAATATACAGTACGTGTGCATAGTTTAAAGCTGTTGGCTTGCATACTTTCTGATATATTGGTATTTGGATAAAAATAGAGAGAGCAATTATTAACCGTTGGCAGCCCTGGTGGCTCTTAAGAATACGCTCAGTCATATCTGTTTATGTACAGATATTACATACAAAATTTGGTTGAAATCCAATTGATAGTGTAGAAGTTATATGCATTTAAACATTGGACCTATCAGAAGGCTTAAAATTATTTTGGTAACACTGTCATGGTGCGCCTCCTGGAAATTAAACTGAATAGTATTATCTACATGTGTGCCAATTTTGGAATAGCTCCCATGCATACCTTGCAAGATATCCAACATGGAGCTCAAATTCCTAGTGCGTTTTTTCAGCAGTTGGTAGCACTGACATCATTTTCAAATATGGACGTGAGATATTCCGGTGCACATCTTTACTCATACTAAATTTGGTTTTCATTGCTGCAGCCGTTTAGGAGTTGATAGGGGGGGGGGGGGGCACACACACACTGCCAGACAGACAGACAGACACACATTTTCCCGGATCGATCTCATAAGTCTACCTTTTCCTCATTTTTGCAAAATGTGAAAAGTAGGCTAAAAATGGTATCACTAAAAACGCAATCACATATTAACCAAACGTACAAAACCAGACCATTTTTTTGCAAGCTACATGGATAGAAATTTGATGCGTTTAGCGCATCAAAAATATTCGTACAAATTGCAACGGCGTGTTTTGCGACTTTTACATCAAGCTTCAAGAAAAGTATCAAGGTACGTTACAGTTTCGGCAGGTCGAGTTGGTACCGACAAAGGGGGAAAGTCACCGCTTAAATTGCCAACCAAGCTTGCAGTTTGGACGTCGGCAAAAGTTTTTGGTGTGAAAAGAGTCCCAAATTCCTATCCGTGCATTGCTGCACATTCATCGTATCATCACTATAAACATCGATTCGGTAATCGCAAGGTTTGCTAAACAAAATAGACGAGTTTATTTTGTTATATAAATAATCGTTTTTATATAACAGGTATGAAGTTATAAATATGTACACTTGTAACAGAACATAACAATTGCAATAAAGATATTTTCAGTATTGAATAAAATAACGAATTTTAACTGAAAAACATTTTTTTTTAGTTTTATTTTCTGGTTCTTGTGTTTTCGTTTCTTGAGTTTGCACAAATATTTGGTCTCCCGTTTGGGGTGGGGGGTCATGATCCCCGTGACCCCCCCCCTTGAATCCGCGCCTGCTGAGAAAACTTAAATACTAGAATTAAAGTAGCAACTATGAGGTATTATCTAAGCTAACAGTAATAAAAATACATGAAGTTTTAGCAAAGTTTTACTGTGGTCATTCACTCACACATACATAAAAAAATTGTTCTAGTTGGCCTACGAATTCAGGAGGAAATCTTTATATGCACGTTTGAAAGTTGTTCGGGATGTACAATTTCTAACGTCACGAGGACTATTATTCCAAATTCAAGTTCCGACACGAGGATAGAGTTACTGAAGGCAGATGAATGATGTAGAGGTATTGCAACTATAGATTCAGATCGCATGTGACGATCATAAAAAGAAGAAAGAAAACGAAAATTACACGAGAGATAATGAGGTGTACTTTCATGGAGAAGTCGATAGATGAGTGTACATCTTTGCAGGTTTCTTTGTTGTTCTACTTTTAACCTGGAAAGTAGACACATGTGAGGAATATTTTAAGGAGAAAATAAACCTAATGCAGGAATTTAAATCACTCTGAAGTTTCTTGTTTTGTTCTCCGGCAGCATCTACTAATACAACATCGCAGTAGTTAAATATAGGGAGTATCAAGGCTTAGACGAGTCTTATTTTCAAGTTTCGGGTTAGAACGGAATGGTGAATCTTAAGGGGATTAAGTGATCGGTAACTATCCTGCATGTATTAGTAAGGTGCACATCCCAATTCAATGTTTCATTTAGTGTAACTGCGAGACATTTCACCTATTTAGAGATCGGGATAGCAACACCATTAACTTGAATTAAGGAGAGTGGCCTATCGTATAAATGGTAAAGCAATTTATCCCGTCCTATTATGATAGCTTTTGATTTAGTTGGGTTGATGGCAAGAGAATTTTCAGCAGCATAACGGCTAGTCCGCTTTAAATTTAGAATTATATTTTCAATTGCTGTATCTATGTCATTTACGTTTGTGCGGCAATATATTTGAAGGTCGTCTGCATATAGATGGTAGTTGCAGTTTTCCAGTTTCGATAGGAAGTCGTTCAGATATAAAATGAATATAAGGGGACCGTGGATTGAACCCTGAGGTACTCCATTTATTTTGAACTTCCACTCAGTTCTGTTTTCATTACGAAGTACTCGTTGTCTTCGATTATGAAGATAGGAGGAGAATAATTTGAGAGCAACGGAACTAAGATGGAAGGTTTGCAATTTAGCCGTAAGTATGTCTGTATTAATGGTGTCGAATGCACTGCTGAAGTCTAAACGAATGAGTATACTCACTTATCGCTCATCCGTAGCTTGTCTTACGTCATCATTGATCATAATGAGTGCAGTAGATGTGCTATGTCCTTTCATAAATTCAGATTGTAGCTGATTGAGTAGTGAGTATTGCGTCAAATACTGGAGCCATTATTCTTGCATAAGTTCTTCTGGTATTTTGGAAAGTCAGGAAAGTATGCAGACAGGTCGATAGTCGGATGGAGAATTTGCTAGTGATACTTTTGGAACTGGAATAACTAAAGCATCTTTCCATATTGTTGGGAAGAAACCTTCTGAAAGACATGTGTTACAAATATGCGTAATAATTGGCAGTACTACCTCCATCAGGTTAGGGATGGCTTCTACTCCGACTGTTTGTGATTTGATAGATTTCTTTTCTTTCGACAGTTTCAGTTATTTTACGAAACTTGAATATTAAACTAGCGCATCTGGTCAAGGCTTGTTAATTACAGTATATGTGATATTTAATTAATATATTCAAGTTTACTGGCTTATTGTGATTGTTATTGAATGGTTAGGTTGTAGTGGATTGTGAACTTTTCTGATTGTTTGAGCGATGTGTGGTCCATTCTCCTGCAAGCAGGCAAATTTGGTCAATCACCAATCATCCATCATCATCATTTAACCGTCCCCATTTTCCCGGGTGCGGTGTAAGAGCGCTCTCCAGTTCAGTCTATGCAAGTAGAATTCTTCTTATTCTTCTTATTCTTCTTCAACTCTCACAATTCCACTACTCTATGTTCCAGATCATCTTTTATTTGGGAGATTCATCGTGTCCTTGCTCATCCCCTAGGTCACTTTCCTTTTATGTCCTTATCAAACCATTTCCGTGCTACTCTCATTAGATCCATCCTCTTCAACTGACCGAACCATCTCAACCTTGATGTTGCTATAGTTTCCCTAAGTGGTTTCACTTGTATGTCTTCACAGATCTTCTCATTCCTGATCTTATCTTTCTGAAGCATTGCCCTCCGAAATTTCATTTCCCTAGCCTGAAGTCTGCTGTTTCCAGGCCATATTGAGACCGTCGGTGGAGCTGTCAGGATAGCCAACAACCGCAATGACTTCCCTAACATCTCATCCGTCGGACATAATTGCCGAGAGGATCAGGTGAACTTCCTAATAGGCTAAAGCGGCACGAGAATCTGTAGTCCACAGGGATCGTGGTACATGGTGACGAAGGTCATAGACTGCCTAAAGAAAGGTTCACCTTAAAACTAGACTGAGAAAATAAACATCCAGACTTATGTAAAACACCGTGAAAATTTATTGTTAAAATTCACAAGCCCCTAGCCTAGTTCGGAGGGTTCCAATCGGCTAGTCCGCAAGCTAATAAATAATCAAAAATAAAGAGCAGGTCCCTACCTGAGAAGTTACGGAAAACCCTCGCGAAAGATCTATCTCACAATAACAAAGCAACAACAGCAACGCTAGGAAAATGGTACGACGAAAATCCCTAGGTCAAGTTACAAGATCAAGCTAATATCAGAATTTACATTTAACAGGGTAGCAAAACAAATCTAAGTTAGGATGATACCATCTCCACATTTACATTTAACGTTAATTCATCTAGCTAAGTCCTATCAGTTAATAACAAAATTTACGGCGATGACGTCCGTAACAGAAAACAATTACATTCAAAGCTAAGTGAACGGCCATATAAAAAAACATTTAATTATTCATAGTAACTAAGTGCTAACAGCACACAAGAAGGTAACATGTAGGATTCATACATTTTCACATCATAAATAATTAATGAAAGACAACAGTTTTATTAAAATGCCTGCCTGCACCTTGGTTTACTCTTTGTAAGCCATAGTCATCTAAAGTGTGTAGTTACGGTGACGACTGCGTAGTAAAGACTACGTCTAACATCGCATGGCCTGCGCTCCACAAGCTACGAACTCAAGGTTCGAGCAAGCTTCAGGTCGCTACAAAAGTGGCAGCTGTCCTAGTCATTTCCTCAAAAGGAAATACCTTCATTAGCACGGCCATGTCAGCAGGTTCCAAATGCAACAGAACAAGGTTATATAGAAATAATTCGTTAGTTAGCTTTTGTTTTACCAAAGTTATACGTTTTATTATTATGATGTCGGTTTAGGTTTATCGTTGGTTTATGGCGAATAATACTGACAATAGCCTGGGCACGGAGTGTCTCCACTGAGATCAATCTCCACCAAAAGCCTCGACTCAAAAGTCGGAATACAATCAACGAGCAATAACAACTCGGACACACAATAACACAAGTTACCAGCGGCGCACAGCTCGCGTTCAATAACTCTGGGATGGGCCTGCACACAACAGTCACCCTCCATAACATCTGGTCAACGGGAACAATCCCGGACAAGGTACACACAAATACCTTCATACAATAAATACCTCCTTTAACAGGGCAGCCTACAACGTACTATAGAAAACCTGACATAACTGTACACGTCAAACGACGGTACACGCAAAAGTGCGCTTAACTAACAAAAAAAAATCTATGAAAACATGTGATCAGATACAAGGTTGGACACTGGGTTCCATGAGCTAAATTGCAATGAAAGGAAGAGCGAATACTAAAAGCATTCTGTCCTCTGTCAAAGTAATTCTGTCTCATAATACAAGCGTGCTCTCAAGGGCACTGGGTCACAAACCAGTTTGTGTCGCTGCAGGCTACAACATTCCTGCGCGGTCTGACACAACACACACTAACTATCAAGGCCGGCGATTTAAGCAAAAATAAAAACTGTACAACTGGCCTCATCATAAAACCTTTACCATTGGTTATAAACCTCGAAGAATACGTGTATAAAACACGCTATGAATCTGAATACAATAATATAATTCCGTTTTTCACACCAAAGACGTCTAAATGGTAGCAATGTCACATTGCTGGAGCTCTTTGCTCTCAAAGATATAATACTTCAGTAATTGCTTGTATAACTTCAAATAAATACGTGTCTTCACATGACACTAACAAAATAATAATTGTGACGCAGATTCCACACTCTGGATCTGCTTAATGATACGTTGGGAACTGGGTTCGATGCTAGACAACGAAACATCCCTTTTACTTGTAAGGTCTACACTTGACCTGATGGCTTCTGAGCAACATCTCAAATGAAATATAATGCAGTTACAAAACTGGTAATTACAGTCGATTACCTAACTGATACGACTGCTCCAACGAAGTCAGGGGTGTAACAAAAACTGGTTGCAAAGAATGCAGTTAAAGAAATATAACCATGGCATCTGATTGCCATAACTAAAGTCAGCAAAGACTTGAAAAATCACCCCAAATAGGGTTAAAGAAAGTAGCCTCAAATGACTACGGTCACGTTTAGCAAAATATAGGCATTGACGTTCTACGACGTCCATCAAGCTGCACCAGGGTTGACCAAAGTGTCTGACCCAAGGGTGTCTCACTCTAACTGAAATAAATGACATCTAATTAGACTAGTTACATTCCCTACCTGTAAAAATGTCTATCACTGAGTTCGCTTGGTTCACAAACTACATTAAACCTACTATACCACCAGAAACTAGAACGAGAAAGGGTGTACAAAAACTCACGAAATGGAGGAGCTCTCACTCAGCCCTCTGTTCAACGACAAGGGTTGAACAAATTCACCATTGGCTTTCCGGACAGGCATCGTCCTCATCAGGACTCCCATCTGGACTCTCCCAAAGACCACGGTTCGATCTGTCCCTGTCGATAACCTCGTGGATGTACTGGACTTGCCTGGGAATGGCATCCTGGGTTCCTTCCTCCTCGTTCGCTGTTCTGGAAGTTCCACCATCATGCTGGTTCCAATAGATACATCACCCTAATACCATAACAGTATTAGCCCATGATGTCGGTCTCAAACATGGTGTAGAATAATTTGATCACGTGGGTGGTGGAATAAATCGTGTAGCAGTTCATTCTTTCACTTCAAAAATCACAATATTCGTAGTAAATGTTACAGGCTTTAATTGCAATTGATAACACAGTCTTTACTTCGCAGATATTGCATAATACGTGATCAAGCATGTTCTGTGGTTCTTCACGTGTGCTGACGCCACTTTTTACATCACGTGGCATCCGTGAAATGTGCGTCGTTTTGTAATTGAAAAATTCTCTGTGGCAATTCAAATATGTTATACTTTCATAATCACAATTGCTTAAAGTAATTACAACATGTTCACCTCTATATTTTTCACCAGGCTCTCGGCCCTCCACAAACACGTGGGTATGAAAATGTGGTGTTACGGTATTGTTAGAATTTTCACTATACTTGCCAATTATATCACAATATGATTCTTGTTGTACACTGTGCATCAATAAACAGTGATTTGTAGTATATTCGTGCACGATGGCACCCGATGATAACTTCCACGCTAAACAGCGGATATTTTCTACGTCTGACACAATGGCTATGGTTGCACGCCTACACAAGGCGGATTTTCCAGATGTAGTGCAAATAATTCACTATACAATTCTTACTTATCACTCGTATTATAAGCAAATCGTGCTCGATGGCAGCAGATAACAATTTCCTCGCTATACAGCGGATATTTTCTACGTCTTACAAGACGGATGTAACTTCACGCCTACACGGGGCGGATTCTCCAGACGTAGTGCAAGGCACAGGGTTCCTCGAGGAAGTAGGTCATCAAACCGAAGTCGTTGAGCGACTACTTACATTCCTGTTTGCGTATCTGCAAGGGTATTACCTTACCTTAAGCGAAAATAACATTTTCCAAAATGTTTTAATAATGCTGCATGACGAAATGGAATATTCTGAGTCTTGTGGAAAGATAAAATTGATTAATAAGACCTCAGATAAATAATTAGTAGACTTCACCAAAGTCAAAAGTGCGATTCACCGCTACTTCAAAGAGTATAGCATGAGCTCTCAGCTCCACGTGGCTTTCTGGGTGTGTTCAAAGGTACTACATCCCATCATAAATGTGCTGTTATAAAAAATATCACATGAACCTTAGCTCAGCGGGTTCAATATATTGTTGTTGGTACAAAGTAGGCCTTATACAATGTTGTTTTTATCATTTCAAATGATCTTGTCGACTTCGTCGTTATGCTTGGGTCCAACGTTATGCGTTACGGAGACGGAGACGGAGACGGAAGTGACGTCATGCAGCCGCGCGGAAAGTGACGTCATGCATCCGCGCGGGAAGCGAGTGAGTGACGTCATGCAGCCACGCGGGAAGCAGAAGCTACTAATAGTTCTTGGAGTCAGTTGAAAGAGTCCTGGGGCGTCGAGCAACCGTGGGCTTTGAGCGAAGCGAACACAAGAATACAGGATGACTTCTAAAGAGATATACAAGATGCCATATAAGAATACAGGGTGCCGCCTAAAGAGGTATGCAGGATGTCAGAGCAAAATACAGTACAAGATGCCAGATAACATTACAGGGTGACTCCTAAAGAGATATACAAGATGCCAGATAAGAATACAAGGTGACTCTTAAAGAGATATACAACATGCCAATTAAGAATACAAGGTGACTCTTAAAGAGGTGTACAAGATGGCCGAGAAGAATACAGGGTGGCCCCTATAGAGATGCACAAGATGTCACACAAGATTACAGGGTGAGTCCTTAAGAGGTGTACAAGATGTCACACAAGAATACAGGGTGACTTCTAAAGAGATATACAAGATGCCAGATAAGATACAGGGTGCCTCCTAAAGAGGTGTGCAGGATGTCAGAGCATATTACAGGGTGACACTTAACGAGGTGTACATTATGTTAGATTCAATTCAAATGCAGGGTGACCCTTAAAGTGGTTTGCGAGATATCAGATTCAAATAATGGGTGACTCTTAAAGAGTTGTAAAAGATGTCAGATTCAAATACAGAGTGACCCTTAAAGATGTGCCCGCGCGGGAAGTCTAAGTTAATGGGTAATGGAGTCTGTTGAAAGAGTCCTGGGGCTTCGAGCGAAGCGATAAGCCCTCCTGAGCCTTTCTAACATGTGTAGCATTCGTAGCATGCGTCATTTGAAATGATATAACGTCTAGTCTTTCAGACTGACTGTAATTTTTTGTTATTAGAGGAATTTGACTGTCCGAACGGAGATTCCAGACTTGGTGGTACAAATTAGCTCCCTTCTGAATCCTATTGGTAATTTCTGCTGAGCAACGACCATCTCGAGTTATAATGCTGCCAAGGTTTTGGAACTGAGCAACTCCTTGCAAGTTCCTTCCATCCAACATGACATTCAAATTACCCTTTGGTCTACTAACCTTCATAGCTACTGTCTTTGTAGGACTTACTTTTAGCCCAAACTCATTAAATTAGTTGTTCCCGGTATTTAATTTCTTCTGTACTTCCTCAATTGTGCAACCGCAAATCACTACATCGTCCGCAAAGGCCAATGCCGTGAAATTCATTTCAAGATTCTGTTGTTTTACCCTTTTTATGATTTCGTCCATTACAGAGATGAACAGCAATGGCGACAATGCACGTCTCCGTTGCACTCCCTTTGATGTAACAAACCAATCTGAATATTTACTCCCTATTTGAACACAGCTCTGACAATGGCTATACAGCATTTTCACTTTACTGATAAGAGATTCTGATATGGTTTTCTTTGATAAACATTCCCATATCTTGTCCCTAGGCAAGCTGTCATAAGCCTTTTCGAGATCCAAGAAGACCAATATCTTAACAAAATATCACATATAACTAACATATCTTCACTAGTTTAATAACTACAGCAACTAAATAAGTGTACATATTGTAAATACCATCACCCGTACTTGTAGACATAGATTTAATAGCCTAAGTGTAAACGATCTGTACATGATCGCTTGACGATCGTAGCTGGACATCCGAATGTACTGTGTTTATTATTCTCATGTATTTATTCACAGCATTAGGGAACCACCCATTACAATTTATTACAATCGTGTTGACCGACTGAAAAGTATTAAATTTCGATTACTAAGGCAACACTGAAAAATGACTTCCAATACGACAATATGCAATAATCCGTCGTTGTTGTTGTTTTCATTTAACTCTTTATGGGATTGTGATCTCTATAATAACCACCTGTCATAAGGACAGTTGATGCTTTAAAAGATGCTGATAGTTGAATCTTTAAGCCAAATTTCGGAGAATTTCCATTTTATAAAAATCAAATATTATATAGGTACTGCGCGCGAAATTTGAATGCTACATGATGAAATTGATGATATTTTTCGAGCCCCATGATACAGTTTAACATTGAAATATAAATCCTGGAAATTGGCTCAGGCGAGCTCTGTTAGCGAACGCAGGCAGTGGGAGAAACCAGCCACGTGATTTGAGACGCTCCAGAATATACTAGAACATTGAAAAGTACCTAGAAACAAAGTAATACCGCGAAATATTACCAATTAATTGTTATAAAATATATCATTGGATATTTGCCCACAGTCAATGAGAGGAGGGTTTTTACCTAGTTAATGCGATAAACTATTCCATTTAAGCCCTATGTAACAATTTTATTCCATTGAAATAATGAAGAAAATTAAGAGAAGATATTAGTAATACTTTAAATGTCGCAAAAGGGAAGAAATTAATTTTAATATGCATTATTACAAGTGCGCGCCATTAACTGCGCGGGACCAACAATGGCGTCGACATTAAGGCGAGTTGGAGTGGGGACGACTTTAAGAAGCGTTCTTTTTCTGGGAGACTTCGACGATACAAGACGGGTTATCCGGGACAGTTGATTCCCGTATACTTCAGCCGAGTACGGTCAGACCCGACTCTAGGAACAGCGCCGATCACGGCTAGCTTATAGTAGAAGCCTCGGTAATCAAACTAGGTGAAGTTGAGCGACGGCAATATGAGTCTATAGCGAACAAGTGTTCGAGTTTAGAGAAAGGAAATTGTATCCAGTATATGCATTTAGATAGCCTCCGTGGCTTAGGTGGCAGCACGCCGGCCTCTCACCGCTGGGTCCGTGGTTCAAATCCCGGTCACTCCATGTGAGATCTGTGCTGGAAAAAACGGAGGCAGACAGGTTTTTCTCCGGGTACTCCGGTTTTCCCTGTCAAAATTTCATTCCAGCAACACTCTCCACTATCATTTCATTTCATCTGTCATTCATTTAATCATTGCCCCAGAGGAGTGCGTCAGGCCTCGGCAGCCGGCACAGTTCATATCCTCGCCGCTAGATAGGGGCTTCATTCATTCCATTCCTGACCCGGTCGGAGACTGGAAGCAGGCTGTGGATTTTCATTTTTCATATACATTTAGATACATAGCTACGGTGCAGGAAGATTTGAAGTGAATAAGTTGAGAAATTTAAAAAAATTAGGACGATTTATATCTGCCAGAGAAAGTTGCGTATCTCCGTAAGAAGAAACACTTTTAGTGCGGCGAGAATACAGCATAGTCAAGTCCACGTTACGGAAATAAGTGAGTAACATAGTGATACTTTATGAACATTGAGACTTAGTATTATTTGAACATTATGATGGCTACAAACATTTATCAAGAGGAATTGTTTTATAACACATTGATAATGAGTGAAATGATGGACTAAGACTTTTGTGCGATTGGGGTATGCCGATACAGAGTTGTGATTGACAACATGGAACAACGTTAATTAACAACGAAAATATGTATAACATCTAGGATGTCTACAATGCCGAGACAACATGAAATATTATGTACATTTCCATCCAGTATAATTAATGTATTTTCATGTACATTTATTCTCGACTATGAGCATTTACAATCTTTCATTGACCAACAAAATGAACATTTACATCTACGATAGTGATTCGATGTACAACTTACAAATTTTATTTGTAACGAAGCCACTATATCGGATTCATTGCTCTATAATGATGGGGAACGTTCGAAAGATGTCGGCAAATTAAGAGTTGTCATTGAGAAGACAGTAGATACCAGATACCAGGCCCGGTGATTGTTCGAGACTTCGAGTCCATGTTCGAGAGACGTGGTTCGATGTCCGGAGGAGACGAGTGTTTGCCGGGGAGGAGATCCTTCTATCCCCGAGGTCGCTCTGTGTCCACTGGCGTGGAACGGATTTGGTTTCAACAATTCATACCTGGGAAGATGAAACAGCTAGGTATTTTCGAATACCTGATATGAACTTCAATTGTCTACAAGTCAAGGTAGAATAGTTTTGCATTATTATATAGTTTGAGTATTATGACAGCTTTTGTGAGCAACAATTCCCCATATTTATTCATGTATTTTCACTTCGATGTTTATCAAGTTTATTCTACAAGATCGTATAGGATGATGGTCTTTAGTCATCTATACTTGAACATTTTAATGATTCAGTTTCTGAACTGAAGTCTATTTGTTAGAGAATTTATTTTCCACTTGGAAAAACTTTAAGAAGTTATCATTCGACGATTTTTCGATTTTTATTCAAGATTTCAGACATGTTGTCTTTGATATTTTAGTAAATTCATTTTTGAGTAAAATGAATTGGGCATTCTTATTGTATGAAGAATTCTAGTTAAGGAGAAGAGATCTACGCGTGATACATTGTGAAGTATCACCCCAATACTATGAATAATTCGTCGATCTAGCAAGTTATATTCGTTATGATTACGACGTGAAGTCAAGTACTTATGAACATTCTTTGTATAGAATGAAGATATATTCGGTCGTTGACAAACCTACATTGAGTTGAAGGAAGGCTTTGCCCTTCATGAAATGTAAATTAATTGAGGCATATCTTCTTGAAAGATAATTCATCCGCCATTAGGGAAAGTTAGATATAATCTCATCCAGTCGTGATTGATACTTATTGGACACTGAAATAACACGAAGTGTTATTTATACACAAATGTAATACTACGTTATTTGTCAATGTAGTATTGCAGCCGTGTAATTTTGTAGTAATGATCAGTATGGAGAAACATGTGTTTATATTTTTATTAAATGTATCGAGACTTGACATTGCTATCAGAGTAACAACGTTTAGTAAACCTCTAAGATCTTTCATCATAATCGTTTTGAGAACGATAAGTGTGTCATTAGACAGATATTGCTGTTAACATGTAAGCAGTTGGTTGGAACAACGATAAGATAAATGCTAGGAGGAGGTAATGCAAGTACTATTGAACAGTTGTTGGGAACAATTGAGATGATGTCATTAAAGTTGTGTATTGGATATATACGAGAGATTCATGCCGTAGATAAATGATTGTGAAATCCGAGGATATTATTGTTGTAATGAAGTACTGCTGTAAGAAGAAGTTAAAGCATTGTTATGTATTAGTAGAGTTGTTGGAAAACTCCTGAGTGTGAATAGATCTACGACATAAAAGTCGGAAGTAGGCGGAACGACGTTGCGAAACGTTATATAATCCTTGTCCACTAAACTATTATTAATCTATATTAAACCTGGAACTATAATAATAATATGAACTCATCTTTATTGATCGGTCATATTAAACCGGAGATGACTTCTAACCAATTTTGACTTTGATGGTATAGCATTGTAAATATTTAAAAGTATAGAAGAGGGAAACTTTAAACCAGAGATAATGTTAATAATCAGATTAATATAGTAAGATTGCTATGAAAGTAAACTTAAGAACGATAGACTGTGTAGATATTGTATATAAACTTGTCATAATTGTTTAATTAAAGGTTTTTACTATATTCAATAATTATTATTTTCTGTATGTTTTTAATATTGTATATAGCTAGTAAGAGTAAATGTTTTGAAGTGAGTGTTTGCGATAGCGATGATTGATGCGTATATGAAGGCTTCATCAGTCATGAATGATGTAAGTGTGTGTTAGGAAGAGTAATGTGTAGTATGAATGTGTTTGAAAGAGAAATGACTATTATATAGAGAGTTTTGTAAATGTAATTTTTTGAGAAGACGATGTGATTTCTCTGAGTCTAGTCTACGCGTTTTAAGTGTTAAACGGGACGGGAACTTTAACAGGTGCGATACAAGCAAGCGCCGTTAGGACGGCCTGGTCAGATTACATAATGAAACTAGTTTCGCAGCTGTATGTGTTTTATGAATGAACGAGTCTGTGGACCGTGTCATAGCTATACGGGACGACAAGCCAGTCATGTGACAGGCCCGTGTCCGGAATGTTAAACGTTTTTAGATACAATGCAAGATCCATTAGATTTCAAATAATTCGTTTTATTATTTTATGATTTCGTAAATGGCAGAGTGTTTACATATTGTAATTAGGAATATTAATGTGTATGTGTGGAGTCATGAGAACTTCAGTGGCGTGAATGAGAAAGGATATTAGGGTGTTATTTGTTATTTATTGTTAATTAGTTTTATTAATAAATTTATATTTTTCTACGCCTTGTTTCGTGTGCCTTATTTGTATTATAAGCAGAGACGTGATATGGAACAGCCTAAAATAGATAGGATGTCCTTATTTATCCTACAAAGCCCCGAGATTAAGGTAAGTTTCACACTCTACCAATTAAAGCTAGTTTGTTTCATCCATAGCACGATCGTAGACTACTGTGTATAATCCCGAAGATCTTCTTGGCGTGATATTGATTGTTCATTTAGCCGGAAACATTCATTATTCTACAATCCAGCTTCGCTTTGGATGATCAACAAGTAACTTCTCGATTTTTACGGGTACGGTACGTATCTACTTGACGTAATGTGCTGGATAAAATAAAACATATTTTTTTTTATCAATTTAAGTGTAAAAATAAAATATAAATATAGAAATAAAAATCATAAAAATATACTTTTAATACCAAAAGAAATATAAAAATTAAAATAATAAACATAATTTATTGCGGAAAATCCTGGGTCCAGTCAAAGAACGCGGCGAGTTCCGAAGACGCCACCACCAAGAGTTGTACACGTAGAGAAATAACTGACGTGATGAGGAAAAGGAGGATTTCTTTTTATGGACATATAAGCCGATTGAAATCCACACGGCTATCCAACCGAATATTTGCTTTTCTCCGTGAGAAAAAGTCAAAGGGGGCCTGGTTCAGTGAAGTAGAGAAAGATCTGTTGGAGATTGGGATAACATGTGACGATATCCAGGAGCGTGGCCCACTTAGGGAAAAACTTAATAAAACATCGGAATTTTCAACTTAAGCCGAAACTAAAAACTGGGAAAGCGTGGACGTCAGAGGGAAAGGTGCAAAATCGATTGCGAATGAAAGAGTACTGGGCCAACATTAAAATGCAGAAGAACCAGTTGACATGGCGTGGTCCTAAGTTGGCCAAACGAAGGAAGACGAAGAAGAAGAAGAAGAATAAGAAGAAACTTAACTATAAAAATATGAAAATAATTGTAAGAATCAATTCGAAATTAGTTAATTAATTAATTGAATAAAATGTCAAAATGAAGTCAATAAGAACATAAATTGAAAATTAAAAATAAATATACAAGTATTAAATTAGACAAAACTAAAAATAACATTATTAATAATTATAATAATTATAATAAATTAAAATCTAAAAACACATAAAAATAAATAGTTTTTCCCTATAAAGGGTTAAGGTACTTCGACATCATGTTCACTTAGGCCCGTGTATTTGGTTGTGTGTGGAATTTTTATCTGATAACCTGTGTCAATGTAATGGCTATACTAGTGTGTGTGTACTTGCGCTAGGATTTGGATATCAGGCGGCCATGCCATTAATTTATGTACCATCCTGGCATTTGACTGGAATAAAAGTGGAAAACCATGGAAAGCTACTTCTAGCATAACTGAGATGGAAATCGAACCCGCAACTCCACCGCGAGGTGGACAGTTACGGTTGGATAGTGGACGAAGTA
The DNA here is from genome assembly GCA_946902985.2 of Meconema thalassinum. Lineage (NCBI taxonomy): Eukaryota > Metazoa > Arthropoda > Insecta > Orthoptera > Tettigoniidae > Meconema > Meconema thalassinum. The sequence goes on from OX336393.1 coordinate 88,948,342, forward strand.
TCAGAGATAATGAGGATAGTTAAGAAAAATATAAAGAATAGTAATCCTAACCTCCGATTTCAGATCCAACCAACCTCCGGGCTAATACCAACGGAGAGGCTGACAGTAGCTTATCTCTTGTTTTGCAGCGGTGTTTTGAATCCTGTGAGTGATGACAGCGGCGTGGTATGTCCGCGCAGGGCACTCCCGGTACAGTGGTGACCACCGGGGTTACATCCGTAACTTGGAGACACACTTCGACCATGAGTACGAGAGACATCGCATGGCTGAAGTTGAGAACGATATAAACAGAGGTAAGAAGTAGTAGTAATGTTTAGGATGTACAGGACAATAAAACTGATAAGTGCTCTGAGAACCCGTATAATCACTTCTCAATTCCCAAAAGAACTGTGTCATATCCACAAGGGACTATTTCAAGGGGTGACTCATTTTTTGACCGGTGAGATTCTTTTTTAAATTTAGATTCATATTTTCAATTGCCGCATCTATGTAATTTACTTTTGTGTGGCAATATATGTGAAGGTCGTCTGCATATAGACGGTAATTGCAGTTTTTCAGTTTCGAAGAGATGTCGCTCAGATATAAAATTAATATAAGGGGACCGATGATTGAACCCTGAGGTACTCCATTTATTTTGAACTTCCACGAGTGATTTATGTTTTCTTCTTTCTTCGTTATGCCCATTCATAGAGTGTGTTGGCTTGATGACTTTTGCCTTCCTCTTCTCCCTAAATCTCTTCATGAACTCATTGTGTTGCTTCTTGCGCCCTTCTCTTACCAGTCCTGCTGCTAGGTTTCACCCTAAAATGTGTATTATTTACTAAGGTTCTGACCATTTCTCGATTTTTTATTTTCTACCGCGATCAAAACAATTTGGGATTTTTAATCCAGTTAACAAGCATAGGGAAATAATTTGCAATTCTGTAAGTCTTCACTTTAATTACCAGCACGTAATGAAAATACGGAAGAAATTAAATCCAATGTAAAAATTGATGACTTGAGAATTGAACAAGTGAAACAATTGTAGTATAATCACAGAAGACAATATGTGCTTAATGGAAGTGAAGAGAGGGATTGCATTGGCAAAACAGGCATTTATGACTAAGAAAATCATTTTATCCAGAAAACATATGAATATAGATGTAAGGAAATCCTTTGCAAAATCATTTGTATGGAGTACACTGCTCTATGGAAGTGAAAGTTGGACTCGGGGTAAATTGGAAAAGAATCGAATTGAAGCTGCTGAAATGTGGATATGGTGGAAAATGACGAGAATGAGCTGGATGGAAAGAAAAACCAACCTGGAAGTCTTGAGGGAAGTCAAAGAAGAGAGAAGATTTATGAAGGAAATGGGAAAGAGAAAAATAAAATTTATTGGACATGTCATCAGACACAACACTTTCATCGTTAACATTCTTGAAGCAAAAATGCTGGGAAAGGAAGGAAGAGGACGGCCTAGGACGAAGTATTTGGAAGACATCAAGAATAGAATGGGATGTGACAATTACATGGAACTGAAACGAACCACCAACGACAGAAGAGTGTGGTTGCATCGACAAGGCATTAGCCTTTAGAAAATGAATGAATGAATGAAAAAATGCTGCATTTTAAAACTCCGCGTTACTTTGATAACAGATTCAACACTAGATTGTAGTAAATTATTCCTAAATAGTTTCAACTCCTAAGTCAGTCATATATAGAGTTTAATACTCTTCGGGGGTATTATGTAATTTTGAGAATCAAGGACCTTCTTTTTACCTAATGAACGGTTTCTGCCAATACTTCCACATTGCCATATTTGCCCCTGAAGTGTGTTTCGGACTCATTTCTTATGGTAACTTGAGATATCTTCTGTAGAGCTGTAGACAAATCGATATTGTTATTCTGCAAAGCATTGGACAGGTTGTAAGTTATAGACAATATTTTACGTAATACAAAAGTAGCTTCAAATAAACTGAAACTAACGGGCCCTCATTGCTTATGGGCTCCTTTGCAATTGCCCCCTTGCCCCGCCCCCCCCCCCTTCTCGGTGGTCCTGCTTCTTCCTCTACAAGACAATCATATCCCTTGCCAATTGCTTGGTGGATCACTTTTGCAGCATTGTTGTGACGTTCTTAAGAAGTGAGCGTTTGGGAATCGCTCGTGGTGTGCTGGATGCGGCCTAGCTGAAATCTGTGGATCTCATGGCGCGTTATTATTATTATTCCTTCTTCGAATGAACCAACAGGGATGTATAGAACTAGCACCGATAGAGCGCACTGCTGTTGTACTGGGTAAGCGCAAGACGCTCTTCATTTGTCTGCTGTGTTCTCATGCCGCTAATATCCACGAATTTAAGTTTTTTAAATTGCTATTTTCGTGACTATGCCGAGCTATTGCAGTGTTCCTCTTTGCAAAAATCAGGGAAATCCGATTTCATGTCACCAATTTTCACAAAATAAAGAAATGAGGAAGAAATGGTTACATGCTATTAGAAGGAAACATTTCGGTGAAGAAAATCTGACCGAAAATATTAAAGTGTGTTCCCATCGTTTTCAACTCGATGACTTCACGAAAACTGTGTTGGGCAAGTGTGATTCACAAAGGGAAATAATTCCTACCTATAAACTGAATAGACATATCGATAACAACCACTGAATGTATGCGTTTGTATTTGAAGGTGAGAGAGCAAGATTAAAACCGGGCACTGTTCCATCGCTTTTTTCGTGGACCACGAACACAACAAAAATAAGGAAGAGGCCATACACAAGAAAATTGCCAGTTTACCACGATAAGCCTACAATATCGGAATCTGCATAAATTATCTCCATTGAAGTACGGTACGGGAAGAAATCGTCAATATACGGGAAGAAGTGAATGTAACATTTGTGACTCCCATGTTCAAAGGCATCAATACTCGGACAAATACTTCAAGAATAAATGTCACAACATTAACAGTCAAAAACGTATTATGGTTGGTTTCTTGAAATCAGAATTAATCGTCAACTTACATCTGCCCGACGGAGAATGTGGTACCGGTAGTGACTGACTTCTACATTCTTGAGTCATAGGCCTAAGTTAGCCAGATGAATGGAAACAGTTCATGGCCTTAAAACAGGGATTCTCAAACTTTTTAAATACTGTACCCCTAAGTCGTTTCCAAGGGGTACGGAAACGATTTGTATTAAGAAATTGACAAATTACAAAAGAACCAAACGTTGCGATGCATTTTGAGGTAAACAATACCGGTATCAACTTTCTTTGATTATGTTTACCTTAAAACAAGACCGTTTCATGTACGCTATCAACCAAAAAAATACACGAATCGAAGTCTATAAGCAAGGGGAGCCAGTGAATATTTAAATCTCTATTTATAAAAGGAAGATTATAGTTTTACGTGACCGTTAATCTAGAGATCATAAGGCACAGAGGACTTCCTCTTTACGTGGAATCCGAACAGGACAAGGCATTTCACTTTGAAAATCTCACATGCATTGACCGGGAAATCTCTATTTATGATTTAAGTCTTATGGAGATACTAGCTGAAGTACCCGTGCTTCGCTACGCGTCATAAATAAATTAAAATGTGAAGGTGACAGTTAAAACAGGGGATAGGCGAGGTGCTGCGCAGAGGGAGATTAAGGATGGAACATTTTGTCCAACTACACCGCTCGGCGTTGACCGTGTTTTATAGCACAAATTTAGGTTTTACTCGCTAACAGTTGCAGATACCTTTCGGATAGAAAATGTAGTTTTAAACCTCGCATATGCCATCAAAAGTTTGCTATTTCTTAGCGTTCTCTTTTTATTTGAAATGGAAATATGAAAGTTTGAAACCAAAGGGTGTAGTGACGTCACTAAAATGGTCGCCATTTTAAATAGTGCAAAGTATTGAAATCAAAAGTAACCTATATGTTAACCAGGAAAATCAGCTACTTCCATGTAAAATTCACGTAAATCGGACCAGTGGTACTTGCGAGATTGAGTAATACACAGACACACACCATCTCAATTTTAGCCTCGCTTCGCTCACGTCATAGTCGTATCATATTGTTTTTCAATAAAATGCAGGTTTAACCCCGTTAACACCCCTTTAGAACCTGAATACCCAAAAATCCCTCCTTAGTAGACGTTTTCGACACACGACAAACATATCCCCAAAATATCATTCTTCTAACTTTAATAGTTTTGGTTGGTCGATGAGAGCAAACATCCAAAAATCCTTCCTTAGTGGACGTTTGTCTTCCAGAAGTTCACCCCTCCCCATATGCCCCTTAAATTGCATTTATGAAAACACGGTCGAACACCTATTTATTTTATTTATTTATTCATTTATTTATTTATTTATTTATTTATTTTTAAGCTGATAGATTTCCTCCGAGTTTCAGACTCCTCCCTATGTCGTTTAAGAGATACACGCCCAGTTAGGAATCTTTCAACCCCCACTTTTCATCCCTTTCACCTCATAATATACACTACATCGAAAAACCATTAGACATGTGTCAGCTTATTTTTAATGATTAGTATATGTGCCAAGTATCACATCCCCAAATGAAACCACTCGTGAGATATTGTTATTCAATGGAAAGCACGTTTACCCCCTTAACACCTCTTTAGAACCTGAATATCCAAAACTCTTTCCTTAGTGGACGTTTTCGACATACAACGAACTTATCCCCAAAATTTCATGTTTCTAACTTCAATAATTTTGGCTGGGCGATGATGAGTGAGTGAGTCAGTCAGGACATTTTCTTTCATTTATTTTTGATAATTTCACCCGTCCCCATGAACCCCTTAAATTGGATTTATGAAACAAACGGTCAAACACCTATTTACTTATTTAAAGCTGTTTTCCCCCTGAGTTTGATGAGTGAGTAAGTGAGTCAATCAGTTAGGACACTATCTTTCCTGTTTTTTCCCCCATAATTTCACCCCTCTCCAAGGGCCCCTTAAATTGGATTTATGAAAAAACGTTCGAACACCTATTTACTTGTATTTTAAGCTGCTTTTTCCCACCGAATTTCAAACTTCACGCCTATGTCGTTTCAGAGATACACGCTCCGTCAAGAATCCCTCAACCCCCAATTTTCACCCCTTTCACCTCATAATATACACCACATCGATAAACCCTTTTTTCCCGTGGCTCATGATCTCAAGATCAACGGTCACGTTAAACTACAAGCTTCCTTCGATAAACCCTTAGACATATGTCTGATTATTTTTAATGATTAGTTTGTATACCGAATATCACATCCCCAAACAAACAACTCATGAGATATCGTTATTCAATGAAATGCACGTTTACCCCCTTGACACGTCTCTAAAACCCGAATAAACAAAAATCATTCCTTAGTTAACGTTTTCGACATACAGCGAACATATTCCCAAAATTTCATGTTTCCAACTTTAATAGTTTTCGCTGGGCGTGATGAGTGAGTGAGTCAGACAGGACATTTGCTTTCATTTATTTTACCAGAATTTCACCCCTCCCCATGGGCCCCTTAAATTGGATTGATTAAAAATCGCTTGAACACCTATTAACATATTTCTTAAGCTGTCGTTTTCCCCTGAGTCAGTCGGTTAGGACACTTTCTCTCCTTTTTATCCCCAGAATTTCACCCCACCCCATTGGCCCCTTAAATTAATTTATGAAAAAACAGTCGAAAACAGATTTACTTACTTTTTAAGCTGATTTTTTTTCGCTGAGTTTCAAATTTCTCGCCTATGTCGTTTAAGAGATAGGCCCACACGCTCCATTAGGAATCCTTCAACCCCCACTTTTCAGTCCTTTCACCTCATAATAATACACCACATCGAAAAACGCTTAGACACATGTCTGCGTATTTTTAATGATTAGTTTATATGCCGAGTATCACGTCCACAAATGAAACCACTCGTGAGATATTGATATTCAATGAAATGCAGGTTTAACCCCCTTAAGACCCCTTTAGAACCCGAATATCCAAAAAACCTCCCTTAGTGTACGGTTTTGACATACAACGAACATATCCCCGAAATGTCATGTTTCCAACTTCAATATTTTTGGCTGGGCGATGATGAGTGAGTGAATGAGTCAGGACATTTCCTTTCAATTTTTTCTTCTTCAGAATTTCACCCCTCCCGATGAACCCCTTCAATTTGATTGAAAAACAAACTGTCGAAAAGCTATTTACTTACTTTAAAGCAGTTTTTTCCCCCTGAGTTTGATGAGTGAGTCAGTCAGTCAATCAGTTAGGACACTTTCTTTCCTGTCCCCCTCCCCCCGAATTTCGCCCCTCCCCATGGGCCCCTTAAATTGGATTTATGGAAAAGCGGTCAAACACATATTTACTTATTTTTATGCTGATTTTTTTCCCGCTGAGTTACAAACTCCTCGCCTATGTCGTTTAAGAGATACACGCTCCGTTAGGAATCTTTCAATCCCCACTTTTCACCCCTTTAACCTCATAAACACATCGAAAAACCCTCAGACACGTGTCTTCTTATTTTTTTAATGATAAGTTTATATGCCGTGTATCACATCCCCCAATGAAACCAATCGGGAGATATTGTTATTCAATGAAATGCAGGTTTAACCCCCCTAAGACCCCTTTAGAACCTGAATATCCGAAAATCCTCCCTTAGTAGACGGTTTTGACATACAATGAACATATCCCCAAACTGTCATGTTTCTAACTTCAATAATTTTGGCTAGGCGATGATGAGTGAGTGAGTAAGTGAGTGAGTCTGGACATTTTCTTTCAATTTTCTTTTTTCAGAATTTCACCCCTCCCCATGAACTCCTTAAATTTGATTTATGAAAAAAAAACCTGTCGAACAGCTATTTACTTAATTTAAAGCAGTTTTTTCCCCCTGAGTTTGATGAGTGAGCCAGTCAGTCAATCAGTTAGGACACTTTCTTTCCTGTTCCCCCCCCCCAGAATTTCATCTCTCCCCATGGGCCCCTTAAATTGGATTTATGAAAAAACTGTCAAACACATATTTACTTCTTTTTTATGTTGATTTTTTTTCGCTGTGTTTCAAACTCCTCGCCTATGTCGTTTAAGAGACACACGCTCCGTTAAGAATCTTTTAATCCCCACTTTTCACCCCTTTCACCTCATAATATACACCACATCGAAAAACCCTCAGACACATGTCTTCTTATTTTTAATGATGAGTTTATATGCCGAGTATCACATCCCCCCATGAAACCAATCGGGAGATATTGCTATTCAATTAAATGCAGGTCTACCCCCTTAACACCCCTTTAGAACCTGAATAGCCAAAATTTCTCTCTTAGGGGACAGTTGCGGCCCTTGAGGAAGCTGCATACAGATTTCATTCCAATCCGTTCGGAGGTTTCTGAGATTTCGTGATGAATAAATGAATGAGTGAGTGAGTGAGTGAGTGAGTGAGTGGTATTTGACAAATATATAGTAGAAAGAAGATAGTGTCAAGTCTTTGTTATGCTAAACTCGGTTGACAGTGCTGTGTGAGCAATTGAGTAACTAACGGGATTTCAAGTAAAGATCCTCATTTTCTATACCGGTAGTGCTGAGCGCAATTGGCATCAAGTCGGCCGTGTCTCGACTTGAGCTATGTTGCCATGGAAACTATCCGCCTTGCCATTCCTTCATGAGTATATTTTATGATTTGATTAGCCTGTTTTTGAGTGAAAAAGGGCCGAAATCATAAGAATGAGAAAGACTATCGAAAATTCATGTAGCCAGCGGTTCCTTCTGGGTCCTAAACTATGTGTATGCAAAATTTGGTTGAGATTGGTGGAACGGTGTAGATTTGTATACGGAACCAACATATATACATACATACATACATACAGACTTTCACTTTTATATATTAGATAGGCTATTTATCAATATAGGCCTACAATACTCTAGCATGCTGACTCCTATTCATAATTTGAATAATAAAGCGTCTTAGAATTTTGTTATTACCGCTGTAGCCTACTAATTCTTCCCTCCTCCCACTAGTTTTAGCGCCTCTAGTCCGTAGCTCATTTTACAGCTGTTTAACGCTTAAACGCTGACAATCGTTCATAATATATTAGAGGATATACCTATAGAATTAATTAATATAGTCTTGGAGTAAAATTAGAGAATATATAATTTACTTTAGCTTAGAAAACTCGGTCACAATCTACACATTCCTCGTAGCTGACTGGGGGGAACATAGGACGATCGCCTTGCGCTTACCCAGTACTACACGAGCGATATCTGGCGCGAACTTTCTCAGGCTACATCCCTACTATGGACTACGTAGGTTAACCGAAATGGTTTTCAGCTCGATGAGTTGGGATTAGTTTCACGTTCTTAAGAGTCTTCTTCCTTACCCATATCTCCTTCATTTTCTGACTGTGTAATCTATCAACAATTGAGTAGGTCAAAGCCCGTTACCTAAAACGGATTCTAGGAGTAGGGAAGTCAGCACCATCGAGGCTAACATATTTGTTAACAAAAGAAACCTTCTTCGTTGAGGACATAGGAGCACAATTCTGGCTACCAAGTACTAAGGCTTATGAAAAGACACTACACCTGTTAAAAGAGAAAACTAATGCCATATGGCTCGAATTTTACTCAACAGACGCCATGACAACATCGGAATGGAAGCAGCCAAATTATGAACTTAGACACATACTGACATGTTTTCATCACAAGCTATGTCAGAACCTAAGAGTTCATCAACCGGGAGAATCCTGCGTGTGCAAATTGTGCAATAAACATTGTGAGAGATATCATGAACAAAACTGCCCAAACAGGACAATCTCAATAATAGGACTAGGTCAATAATAATGTATGTACCATTATGCACATTGTGCGATTTTCTTAAATAATTTTCTGACTGTGTAGTTGTTGAGCTGCTTCTGACTTCTTTGGTCAACAACAAACAACAACAAACCCCTGGCACTATCCAGCCCATGACGGGCTAAGGCCGACCAAGCGACCGCTGCCCAGCCATTTGGCCTGAGATATTGGGGTGACGCGTGATCAGCGCGTCGGGTCCCCTCGGCCGTTAATCTTGGTATTCGTGATCGGGGCGCTGTCTCACTGTCAGACAGCTACTCAATTGTCCTCACGAGGCTGAGTGCACCCCGTTCCAACCCTCACGTCAGTTTTAAAATCCCTGACGGAGCCGGGGATCGAACCCGGGGCCTCCGGGTGAGAGGCAGGCGCGCTACCCCAACACCACGGGGCCGGCTACTTCTTTGGTCTCTGCCCTTTATTAAGTTTAATCTGTGGGTCTTCTTTTAAAAATTTTCTGGAAAGCTTATCTGTCTTGTACAACGAATACAGAGATGTTAAAAGTTTGCAGATCTTGTTTTACTTGCTGGTATCACAGTAATGTTGTTTTTTTGCAGAAGCTGGCTATGTGGATTACACGGGTCAATCTTATTATTATTATTATTATTATTATTATTATTATTATTATTATTAATATAAGTATTATTATTATTGACAACAAAATCCTTTGGGAGTTCCATCTTTAATAATGTTAAGTAGTGTTTCCCAAGAGAGCAGTTTAGCGCATTGTACGCCTGTGTTCCAGTGGTCGACACTCCCGAGGATCTGCCGCTGAACGTAGAGATCACAGAGTTCTACGCCCGGGACAATGCTCAGACCCACCACACAGACCAGTACGAGCTGACACAGATGGTGCCAGCCACTCCCGTCCTCCGGCGAGGACAAACGTTCTTCCTCGCCATCCGCTTCAATCGCGGCTATGACAGCAAGAAGGACCGCATCAAACTCCTCTTCAACTTTGGTGAGTTTTAAGCACTTAAAGTAACAGGTTAGATTACAGTGTCTCGTAGATAATTCAGCAAATTTCTTTTTGTTGCGAATTTTCTAGTTTTTTTTTTAAATTTCTCTTCAGTTATTTCAGACAGTTTGATGACAAATGTGCGGAGAGATAATGTTTTGTCTGTCTGTTTTCTTGCTTTGAACTTAAGAACGGCTGGCTGGATCAAAGTTTTCTATCGCGTCAGCGGTTCCAAGCTTTATACCATGTCGCTCATTAAAGAAGGGGTGTTGTAGGTGGAACCTCTAATATTTAAGAGACTTTTATGCAAAAAGAAAGCTGGTTTTAAGGAGTTCCGGAATGCCAAGATTCTTCAAAAATTTAGTAATTTCATTTTTTACGTACAGGAACAGTTGGACGTGTGGGAAGGAATAATACAAGGATATGGGATGAAATTTAGCATAAATAAGAGTCAGATGGTGATCACAACAAGGAAGAAGGAAAGGACCACAACGGGAATAACAATTGGTGGGGAACAGCTGAAGAAAGTGGAGAGTTTCAAGTATCTGGGAAGTCTGATTCAAGATAATGGAAGAAACGATAGAGAAATAAATGAGCGGGGGAGACAGGCAGAGGCATTCCGGAGGAGTATGAGAAGCATGTTATGGAGCAAGGATGTCCCTCAAAACAGCAAAAAGATCATACATCGGACGTACTATGTCCCTATCCTGACGTATGCCTCGGAGACCTGGGTTATGAAAGGAAGGGAGAAGAGCAAAATACAGGCCAGTGAGATGAGGTTCTTGGGAAGCAGTATTGGAGCAACAAAGATGGACAGAATAAGAAATGAGAGGACCAGAGAATTAATGAAGGAGAAACCATTACAGGATGGTATAGAGAAATCTAGACTTAGATGGTATGGACATGTAAAACAAATGGAGGAGAAGAGGATACCCAGGAGAGTACACGAGACGAAGTGGGAAGGAAAGAGACCGAGAGGAAGACCGAGAGACAGGTGGCTGAAGGGGGTGGAAGAAAGCGTGAAGAAGAGAGGAGAAGACTGGACAAGGGTGGAAGCTGAGAGATGGTGGGAAGACAGAAGACGTTGGAGAGGCTTGTGTTCCAAACAGACCCGGCCAGAGGCTGGAAACTGTGCAAGATGATGATGCTGACGTCATATTAATCTACGGACCCTTGAATTTCTAACGGTACAGTTTTTTTTTTCTACATGGATCATGTTTAAGACTACTTTCCCACAACTGTGCGTCCTGTTAGTAGACCCACAGGTTAGATTTATTCTCGTCTGTATTTCTCTCTCTTATATTTTTAGCCTATTTTCATTTATGAAAAAAAAAAAAAAAAAAAAAAAAAAAAAAAAAAAAAAAAAAAAGAGTCTTATGAGATCACTTTTGTTCCTAATTAAATCTAAATTGCCGAAGCAATTTCAATGAAACTCAGTAAGAGCATACTACTACCTCGTCCAACTTCGACCATGCCTTTCAAATTTTAATTCTTTTCATGAATCCTACATGGCGGTCACGCGAAATATTTCACTGGTATTGTATATCTCCGCTACAGTGACAGACAACACCCTGAAATTTTGTACGGTGATAAAGGGTGCTACTTGAAGTTCATCTATGTAACTTTCATAAACCTGTTAAGTGAAAAACGAACATGGCGGCCAAGCTAATTTGAAACGTTTAAATAGACTTCTCTCGCGATTTAACCATCCAAGTGCAGTGAAACTTGGTACAGCAAATGTTTATACACATTGTAATGCGCTGATATGTAATTTAGATCAATTGTTTACGTAACCTCAAGATGGCGGCTGTGAGAATTTTAAAATTAAGTTTTAATTTCTTATGTCCGAATCATGTGATCGAAGTGAAAGTTTGAATAATGAACCTATGCAATAATCTTCATCTAATGGTGCATAACTCTATGGCCTACATAATATATAACAATCCAACATGACGACCATCCGAAATATTTAGAAGCTGCTCAATATTTACGAATCTACTTCAGCAATGAAACTGAAATTTTGTATGTTGATAGAGGCTACTAAGTTCACCTATGGGACTAGTAGTAAGTGTTTGTTAGACTCTAAATATTGCATCATCATGACCAGAAATTGCGTAATCCTGATGACGTCATGGGATGACGTCATGGGTCCTTAGAGCGAGCACGTGGTCCAGGAGCGAGCATGTGCAGTGCACGTGTTAGCGTGGGAAGAGGTTGACCCTTTGGCTTGTTTGTGCGATGGTGATAAAAAGTTAATGGGTGTTGACGTCATGGAGGATGTTAATTAGGATGCTAACTGTCATCTGACACCCATGCGAGTGTGAGCACCAAAACAAAAGGTTATTCGCGGGTAGTGGGGTAGTGTATGTTCTCTTGCAAGTCGCGTGTGTGCTTGAATACGTATGGCTATGTTGGGAAATGTTTGGTGGCGGGCGAGGACTAGGGTTGAGTGAGGGTTCGTTTAAATGCTATTTTTCCCGCTCTATTTGATGGTGAGGTAATTTTTTAAAATGGGTGGAATTTGGAAACGCAATTTGAGGTAAACGTGCTTTTTTGACAATTTGGCGAATTTAATGAGCTTGTAAGGCTAGAACGATGCATATAGGGTGTCGTAGGACTTGTGGTGAACCACCCCTTGCTATGGACGGGAGTATATCCACCCCAAAATAAATCTACCCTTACCCGGAGGTTAAGTAGTGGTTATTTTTGTATGCATGCGCACTTGAGGGCTTTTGTAAGAGAGCGGAATTTTTAAAAGATTCTTTATAGATGAGGCTTTTTAAAAAATTTATTAAAAAAACAAAAAACTAATAGGTCATTCGATTTTTAGTATCTCGCTAACCAATAATGCGATGTAAACATATGGGGTGTCATAGGACTCGTAGTGAATTCTCCTTTTGTATGAATGAGGTATGTCAACCCCCAAAATAAAAACTACCCTTACCTGGGGTGAAAGAGCAATTTTTGTATGTATGCACACCGGTGGCTTTTGTCAAAAGGGTCTAACTACACATTTGTTAATATTTTCTGAACCCAGGATGGGATTTTCCCATAGGCAGTATCCTAGCACTTGGGGTGACACCTCGTTTTTGAAAGTATCATTCATTTATTTTCTTGTCAAAAGGGCCTAACTACACTTTTGTTAATATCTCGTGAACCAATCATGCTAGGGACTTGTATGAGGGGTCCTAGCACTTGGGGCGACGTCCCCCTTTATGGGGTGAAACTACCCCCCCAAAATTGAAAACTCAATATCTTGGAAACTATGAACCCTAAAATTAGGCGTTATAGCTTTAAAAATAGGTGATGACATAGGCTTTTACCTGGATTGGTCATTTCACCCCTAAAACAGTAAATAGTCATGTTATGGGGAAAAAACGTGTTAAACACCTAAAAATGATAAATGAAACTAAGATCTTTTGTTTTTGATGAAAAATAGCAGGGGGGGTGAAAACTACCCCCAAATTGAAAAATCGATACCTTGGAAACTAAGAACCGTAAAATTATGTGTAATAGCTTAAAAAATTCGTTGTGACATAGGCTTTTACCCGGATAGATGATGTCACCCCTAAAACAGTAAATAGTGATTTTACAGTGGGGAAAAAGGTCTTAAACGGGTAAAAATGATAATTGAACCTAAGATCTTTTGTTTTTGATGAAAAATAGCAGGGGGGTGAAAACTACCCCCAAATTGAAAAATCGATACCTTGGAAACTAAGAACCGTAAAATTATGTGTAATAGCTTAAAAAATTCGTTGTGACATAGGCTTTTACCCGGATAGATGATGTCACCCCTAAAACAGTAAATAGTGATTTTACAGTGGGGAAAAAGGTTTTAAACGGGTAAAAATGATAATTGAACCTAAGATCTTTTGTTTTTGATGAAAAATAGCAGGGGGGTGAAAACTACCCCAAAATTGAAAAATCGATACCTTGGAAACTAAGAACCGTAAAATTATGTGTAATAGCTTAAAAAATTCGTTGTGACATAGGCTTTTACCCGGATAGATGATGTCACCCCTAAAACAGTAAATAGTGATTTTACAGTGGGGAAAAAGGTTTTAAACGGGTAAAAATGATAATTGAACCTAAGATCTTTTGTTTTTGATGAAAAATAGCAGGGGGGTGAAAACTACCCCAAAATTGAAAAATCGATACCTTGGAAACTAAGAACCGTAAAATTATGTGTAATAGCTTAAAAAATTCGTTGTGACATAGGCTTTTACCCGGATAGATGATGTCACCCCTAAAACAGTAAATAGTGATTTTACAGTGGGGAAAAAGGTTTTAAACGGGTATAAATGATAATTGAACCTAAGATCTTTTGTTTTTGATGAAAAATAGCAGGGGGGTGAAAACTACCCCAAAATTGAAAAATCGATACCTTGGAAACTAAGAACCGTAAAATTATGTGTAATAGCTTAAAAAATTCGTTGTGACATAGGCTTTTACCCGGATAGATGATGTCACCCCTAAAACAGTAAATAGTGATTTTACAGTGGGGAAAAAGGTTTTAAACGGGTAAAAATGATAATTGAACCTAAGATCTTTTGTTTTTGATGAAAAATAGCAGGGGGGTGAAAACTACCCCAAAATTGAAAAATCGATACCTTGGAAACTAAGAACCGTAAAATTATGTGTAATAGCTTAAAAAATTCGTTGTGACATAGGCTTTTACCCGGATAGATGATGTCACCCCTAAAACAGTAAATAGTGATTTTACAGTGGGGAAAAAGGTCTTAAACGGGTAAAAATGATAATTGAACCTAAGATCTTTTGTTTTTGATGAAAAATAGCAGGGGGGTGAAAACTACCCCGTATATGAAAGGAGTGTAGACTTATTGATGTTGCAGATTGGAAACAGTGAAAGTTATCACTTTTGTTTAATTAGAAATCTTGCTCGCCTTGTGCGTTCAAGCATCACTAGCACTCAGAGAAGGATTTATATATGTAGACGTTGTTTGTCATATTATCTTCTTGAGGATGAGTTAAATGTTCACTTTGCAGACTGTAAACAGTTTCCTGTTGCAAAAAGCATAATGCCGACTGATGAACAAAGATTTGTTAATTTTACAGAATTCCGAGTTAAAGATACAGTTCCATTTATAATATATGCAGACACTGAATGCGTTTTGTCTCCAATTTCCTCCTGTTTTCCAAATAGTGACATTCATAACTCTACTTTAACACATAAACATATTCCTTACAGCATTTCTTTATACCTTCATTGTAATTTCGATAGTGAATTGTGCAGTTTCAAGCTCTTTAGGGGAAATAATTGCATTGAATTGTTTGTAAAGGAACTTTATAGTATTGTGGATAAACTTCAAACATATTACTTATCGGTTAAGCCAATGTTAAAGATGACCGAAAATGAAGAAAGATTATTTTTGTCAAGTAAAATGTGTCACATTTGCGAGAAACCGATTGCAGTTAATGAACTCAAAGTACGCGATCATTGTCACTTAACTGGAAAATATAGAGGAAGCGCACACAATAGTTGTAATTTAAATTACAAAGTAACAAAGGTTTTGCCTATAGCATTTCATAATCTAACCGCCTATGATGGACATTTTATAATTAAAGAAATTTGCGAGAAACGTGATGGAGAGGTGTTACATAATCCTGGTCATATAAAATTGTTAGCGATGAATATGGAACGTTACAAAGGGTTTACAAAGTATGTACGGGCTAAGAATGGATTCATTCAGTTAAGATTTTTCGATACATATAATTTCTTGTCCTGTTCACTAGATCAATGTTCATCTTCGTTAAGCGAAGATTCAAAGCAAATAACACAACGTTATTTTAATGATGATGCACAGTTTCGACTTACTGCGAGAAAAGGTGTGTTTCCCTATGAATACGTCACGAGTATGGATGTTCTTAACGAAACTAAATTACCTGAAATATCCAAGTTTTATAGCAGCCTTAATGATCAAACAATATCGAATGAAGAGTATGAGTTTGCTCAATCGGTGTGGGAAACGTTTTCCTGTCAAACATTAGGAGAATACGCAGATTTGTATTTAAAAGTTGACACACTTCTTTTGGCGGATGTCTTTGAAAATTTTAGATCGAATGGCATGGAAACTTATGGCATTGATGCAGCTCATTTTTACACTGCTCCATCTATGTCTTGGTGTGCTATGAAAAAGATAACCAACGTTCAACTTGAATTGCTTCAAGATATTGATATGTTACACTTTTTTGAACGATCTATTCGAGGAGGAAATGTTCAGTGTATAACACGACATGCGATTGCTAATAATAAGTATATGAAAACTTATGATGAGAAAAAGCAAGAGTCCTACATAATGTACTTTGACGTTAATAATTTGTATGGATATGCGATGATGGAATATCTTCCAACGGGTGGCTTTAAATGGATTGCAAATGTTGAAGGCTTTGATGTTTTAACTATTGATGATACTTCAGAAATTGGATATATTTTGGAAGTAGATTTGACTTATCCTCAAGAGTTACATGACAAACATTCAGATTACCCTCTATGTCCAGAAAAGTTGACAAAGCTAATGGCTACCCTAGATAATAAAGAACGTTATGTTTTGCATTATAGATTGTTAAAGCAATGTATTCAACTAGGAATGAAATTAGATCGTATTCACAGAATAATTGAATTCAATCAGAGCCAATGGCTAAAACCATATATTGATGTGAACACAGAGAAACGAAAACAAGCCAAAAATGATTTTGAAAAGAATTTTTATAAATTGATGAATAATGCAATTTTTGGTCGTTCACTGATGAATGTGAGGAAGTTAAGGGACATCAAATGGGTCACCAAATGGCATGGAGCTCGTGGTGGTAGGTCTTTAATAGCTAAGGCTAATTTTAAACATAGAATTATATTCGATGAACAATGTATGGTCATCGAGATGAGTAGACTAAAGATTTTTCACAATCAACCAGTATATGTTGGTGCATCTATATTAGATTTGTCTAAATGTAAAATGAATGACTTTCATTACAATGTTATTTTAGCAAATCCTGAATCAAATGTGAGGTTGTTATACACAGACACCGATAGTTTTATGTATATATTCTATTATGATATTTATGAGTTCATGAAACAACATTCAAATTTGTTTGATACTGGAAACTATGAAACAAACAATCCTTTTGGCATTGTGAGACAAAATAAAGGTGAAATTGGTTTAATGAAAGATGAAAATGCTGGAAGGATTGTTGAAGAATTTGTGGGGTTACGACCCAAAATGTATGCAATAAAATTGTGTGATGAAATGAATAGCTTGTGTAAGGCTAAAGGCATTAAGAAGAGTGTGAGTAAAAGTAAGAATATTGATGAGTATCGAAAGTGTCTTTATAACAGAGAAAAAGTCAACAAAGTTCAAGTTTGTATCATTTCAAAATCTCATTCTGTATTTACTGTTCGGCAAAATAAGTTGGCAATTTCATCAAACGAAGATAAAAGACACATAACTGAAAACGGAATTGATACTTTACCGTTTGGTCATTTTTCTCTGAAAAATGATTAGAAACAAATTGAGATTAAAGCAGTTCATCTCACTTACTTTATTTCTTTCACACACACACTTTTATGCTGGTAATAATACTAATTTTTGTGTGTTCCTTTGCTTATGAAATCCTAGACTAGGAGTTCCACATTCGACATGATAGCGGAGTTTCATCTCCCATAAACTCGTCTCTGAGGTGGGTGCCAGAAAAGGCATCCAGCTGTAAAAACCACACCCTCACATAGACTTTCATAACTTCTTACGTTGAGGTTCATAACACTACGTTGATTGATTTATCGGTTTCCTTTTCACAATTCCTGTCTATACATTCCTCTTGAAGGTTGCAAGATGCTTGCAAGGTTCCTAAAATGCAATTAAATTTAATAAATACCTTAAGATGGTTTGATTTGTTTAATGATATGGTGTTAATAGTATTTTTAGGTTTTGACTGGCTTTGCATTAAGAATTGACTAACCAAACATGAGTTACCTATCAGGGAAACATTTTGGCCACTATGTTGGCTATTGACCAGTGAGTTTAGCTGTTTATCATTTTTTTAAATCATAAACAACAGAGGGTTAAACGTATAGATAAACCGTGTGACCATGTTTGTTAAACAAGACATTATACCAGAGACAATTAGAATACTTATGTAGAGTTTACCAAAAATAATGTTGTGTAACAGTAAATGCTAGTCAACAGTTATACACTTCTAAAAAAAATCATCATACAATACCTGAGAGCTCTTCTAAAATTATTGATGTGTAACATGATTCCACTAACTTGCTATGTATTTTTTGGCTTGGGGGTGATTTTCAAGAAATGCAAATGTAACTGAAAAGCAATACAAACAATGAGCGTGCCTGGTGGCTGAGATTGATACCACGACGTACTGTCGGTTATGTAGCTATGTGGAATGTATATCAAATATGGTTTACTTCAAGGTCTGGAGATCCCTACAATTCCTACAATAAATGATCTTGAAATGGTCATCCTATGGTGTGAAAATATTTATTAGGTATATATATATTTACTGAAAACAATTATGATTTATTAAATGTTTATATGTTTACAGTATTGTTATTTAATGTAAGCACTTGAGGCACTACCGACCAATGGGAAGCAAAAAGTGGGAGCATATATGGGATGAAATGTGGGAGCAAAGCAAATATAAAAAGTGGGAGCAAATATGCTAACAAATATGTCAACAAATATGCCGGCAAAAGTATATACACAATTCAAGATAGTTGAAAGTAAAGTATATACACAATTCAAGTTAGCATATTTGCTCCCACTTTTTATATTTGCTTTGCTCCCACATTTCATCCCATATATGCTCCCACTTTTTGCTTCCCATTGGTCGGTAGTGCCTCAAGTGCTTACATTAAATAACAATACTGTAAACATATAAACATTTAATAAATCATAATTGTTTTCAGTAAATATATATATACCTAATAAATATTTTCACACCATAGGATGACCATTTCAAGATCATTTATTGTAGGAATTGTAGGGATCTCCAGACCTTGAAGTAAACCATATTTGATATACATTCCACATAGCTACATAACCGACAGTACGTCGTGGTATCAATCTCAGCCACCAGGCACGCTCATTGTTTGTATTGCATTTCAGTTCCATTTGCATTTCTTGAAAATCACCCCCAAGCCAAAAAATACATAGCAAGTTAGTGGAATCATGTTACACATCAATAATTTTAGAAGAGCTCTCAGGTATTGTATGATGATTTTTTTTAGAAGTGTATAACTGTTGACTAGCATTTACTGTTACACAACATTATTTTTGGTAAACTCTACATAAGTATTCTAATTGTCTCTGGTATAATGTCTTGTTTAACAAACATGGTCACACGGTTTATCTATACGTTTAACCCTCTGTTGTTTATGATTTAAAAAAATGATAAACAGCTAAACTCACTGGTCAATAGCCAACATAGTGGCCAAAATGTTTCCCTGATAGGTAACTCATGTTTGGTTAGTCAATTCTTAATGCAAAGCCAGTCAAAACCTAAAAATACTATTAACACCATATCATTAAACAAATCAAACCATCTTAAGGTATTTATTAAATTTAATTGCATTTTAGGAACCTTGCAAGCATCTTGCAACCTTCAAGAGGAATGTATAGACAGGAATTGTGAAAAGGAAACCGATAAATCAATCAACGTAGTGTTATGAACCTCAACGTAAGAAGTTATGAAAGTCTATGTGAGGGTGTGGTTTTTACAGCTGGATGCCTTTTCTGGCACCCACCTCAGAGACGAGTTTATGGGAGATGAAACTCCGCTATCATGTCGAATGTGGAACTCCTAGTCTAGGATTTCATAAGCAAAGGAACACACAAAAATTAGTATTATTACCAGCATAAAAGTGTGTGTGTGAAAGAAATAAAGTAAGTGAGATGAACTGCTTTAATCTCAATTTGTTTCTAATCATTTTTCAGAGAAAAATGACCAAACGGTAAAGTATCAATTCCGTTTTCAGTTATGTGTCTTTTATCTTCGTTTGATGAAATTGCCAACTTATTTTGCCGAACAGTAAATACAGAATGAGATTTTGAAATGATACAAACTTGAACTTTGTTGACTTTTTCTCTGTTATAAAGACACTTTCGATACTCATCAATATTCTTACTTTTACTCACACTCTTCTTAATGCCTTTAGCCTTACACAAGCTATTCATTTCATCACACAATTTTATTGCATACATTTTGGGTCGTAACCCCACAAATTCTTCAACAATCCTTCCAGCATTTTCATCTTTCATTAAACCAATTTCACCTTTATTTTGTCTCACAATGCCAAAAGGATTGTTTGTTTCATAGTTTCCAGTATCAAACAAATTTGAATGTTGTTTCATGAACTCATAAATATCATAATAGAATATATACATAAAACTATCGGTGTCTGTGTATAACAACCTCACATTTGATTCAGGATTTGCTAAAATAACATTGTAATGAAAGTCATTCATTTTACATTTAGACAAATCTAATATAGATGCACCAACATATACTGGTTGATTGTGAAAAATCTTTAGTCTACTCATCTCGATGACCATACATTGTTCATCGAATATAATTCTATGTTTAAAATTAGCCTTAGCTATTAAAGACCTACCACCACGAGCTCCATGCCATTTGGTGACCCATTTGATGTCCCTTAACTTCCTCACATTCATCAGTGAACGACCAAAAATTGCATTATTCATCAATTTATAAAAATTCTTTTCAAAATCATTTTTGGCTTGTTTTCGTTTCTCTGTGTTCACATCAATATATGGTTTTAGCCATTGGCTCTGATTGAATTCAATTATTCTGTGAATACGATCTAATTTCATTCCTAGTTGAATACATTGCTTTAACAATCTATAATGCAAAACATAACGTTCTTTATTATCTAGGGTAGCCATTAGCTTTGTCAACTTTTCTGGACATAGAGGGTAATCTGAATGTTTGTCATGTAACTCTTGAGGATAAGTCAAATCTACTTCCAAAATATATCCAATTTCTGAAGTATCATCAATAGTTAAAACATCAAAGCCTTCAACATTTGCAATCCATTTAAAGCCACCCGTTGGAAGATATTCCATCATCGCATATCCATACAAATTATTAACGTCAAAGTACATTATGTAGGACTCTTGCTTTTTCTCATCATAAGTTTTCATATACTTATTATTAGCAATCGCATGTCGTGTTATACACTGAACATTTCCTCCTCGAATAGATCGTTCAAAAAAGTGTAACATATCAATATCTTGAAGCAATTCAAGTTGAACGTTGGTTATCTTTTTCATAGCACACCAAGACATAGATGGAGCAGTGTAAAAATGAGCTGCATCAATGCCATAAGTTTCCATGCCATTCGATCTAAAATTTTCAAAGACATCCGCCAAAAGAAGTGTGTCAACTTTTAAATACAAATCTGCGTATTCTCCTAATGTTTGACAGGAAAACGTTTCCCACACCGATTGAGCAAACTCATACTCTTCATTCGATATTGTTTGATCATTAAGGCTGCTATAAAACTTGGATATTTCAGGTAATTTAGTTTCGTTAAGAACATCCATACTCGTGACGTATTCATAGGGAAACACACCTTTTCTCGCAGTAAGTCGAAACTGTGCATCATCATTAAAATAACGTTGTGTTATTTGCTTTGAATCTTCGCTTAACGAAGATGAACATTGATCTAGTGAACAGGACAAGAAATTATATGTATCGAAAAATCTTAACTGAATGAATCCATTCTTAGCCCGTACATACTTTGTAAACCCTTTGTAACGTTCCATATTCATCGCTAACAATTTTATATGACCAGGATTATGTAACACCTCTCCATCACGTTTCTCGCAAATTTCTTTAATTATAAAATGTCCATCATAGGCGGTTAGATTATGAAATGCTATAGGCAAAACCTTTGTTACTTTGTAATTTAAATTACAACTATTGTGTGCGCTTCCTCTATATTTTCCAGTTAAGTGACAATGATCGCGTACTTTGAGTTCATTAACTGCAATCGGTTTCTCGCAAATGTGACACATTTTACTTGACAAAAATAATCTTTCTTCATTTTCGGTCATCTTTAACATTGGCTTAACCGATAAGTAATATGTTTGAAGTTTATCCACAATACTATAAAGTTCCTTTACAAACAATTCAATGCAATTATTTCCCCTAAAGAGCTTGAAACTGCACAATTCACTATCGAAATTACAATGAAGGTATAAAGAAATGCTGTAAGGAATATGTTTATGTGTTAAAGTAGAGTTATGAATGTCACTATTTGGAAAACAGGAGGAAATTGGAGACAAAACGCATTCAGTGTCTGCATATATTATAAATGGAACTGTATCTTTAACTCGGAATTCTGTAAAATTAACAAATCTTTGTTCATCAGTCGGCATTATGCTTTTTGCAACAGGAAACTGTTTACAGTCTGCAAAGTGAACATTTAACTCATCCTCAAGAAGATAATATGACAAACAACGTCTACATATATAAATCCTTCTCTGAGTGCTAGTGATGCTTGAACGCACAAGGCGAGCAAGATTTCTAATTAAACAAAAGTGATAACTTTCACTGTTTCCAATCTGCAACATCAATAAGTCTACACTCCTTTCATATACGGGGTAGTTTTCACCCCCCTGCTATTTTTCATCAAAAACAAAAGATCTTAGGTTCAATTATCATTTTTACCCGTTTAAGACCTTTTTCCCCACTGTAAAATCACTATTTACTGTTTTAGGGGTGACATCATCTATCCGGGTAAAAGCCTATGTCACAACGAATTTTTTAAGCTATTACACATAATTTTACGGTTCTTAGTTTCCAAGGTATCGATTTTTCAATTTTGGGGTAGTTTTCACCCCCTGCTATTTTTCATCAAAAACAAAAGATCTTAGGTTCAATTATCATTTTTACCCGTTTAAAACCTTTTTCCCCACTGTAAAATCACTATTTACTGTTTTAGGGGTGACATCATCTATCCGGGTAAAAGCCTATGTCACAACGAATTTTTTAAGCTATTACACATAATTTTACGGTTCTTAGTTTCCAAGGTATCGATTTTTCAATTTTGGGGTAGTTTTCACCCCCCTGCTATTTTTCATCAAAAACAAAAGATCTTAGGTTCAATTATCATTTTTACCCGTTTAAAACCTTTTTCCCCACTGTAAAATCACTATTTACTGTTTTAGGGGTGACATCATCTATCCGGGTAAAAGCCTATGTCACAACGAATTTTTTAAGCTATTACACATAATTTTACGGTTCTTAGTTTCCAAGGTATCGATTTTTCAATTTTGGGGTAGTTTTCACCCCCCTGCTATTTTTCATCAAAAACAAAAGATCTTAGGTTCAATTATCATTTTTACCCGTTTAAAACCTTTTTCCCCACTGTAAAATCACTATTTACTGTTTTAGGGGTGACATCATCTATCCGGGTAAAAGCCTATGTCACAACGAATTTTTTAAGCTATTACACATAATTTTACGGTTCTTAGTTTCCAAGGTATCGATTTTTCAATTTTGGGGTAGTTTTCACCCCCCTGCTATTTTTCATCAAAAACAAAAGATCTTAGGTTCAATTATCATTTTTACCCGTTTAAAACCTTTTTCCCCACTGTAAAATCACTATTTACTGTTTTAGGGGTGACATCATCTATCCGGGTAAAAGCCTATGTCACAACGAATTTTTTAAGCTATTACACATAATTTTACGGTTCTTAGTTTCCAAGGTATCGATTTTTCAATTTGGGGGTAGTTTTCACCCCCCTGCTATTTTTCATCAAAAACAAAAGATCTTAGGTTCAATTATCATTTTTACCCGTTTAAAACCTTTTTCCCCACTGTAAAATCACTATTTACTGTTTTAGGGGTGACATCATCTATCCGGGTAAAAGCCTATGTCACAACGAATTTTTTAAGCTATTACACATAATTTTACGGTTCTTAGTTTCCAAGGTATCGATTTTTCAATTTGGGGGTAGTTTTCACCCCCCTGCTATTTTTCATCAAAAACAAAAGATCTTAGGTTCAATTATCATTTTTACCCGTTTAAGACCTTTTTCCCCACTGTAAAATCACTATTTACTGTTTTAGGGGTGACATCATCTATCCGGGTAAAAGCCTATGTCACAACGAATTTTTTAAGCTATTACACATAATTTTACGGTTCTTAGTTTCCAAGGTATCGATTTTTCAATTTGGGGGTAGTTTTCACCCCCCCCTGCTATTTTTCATCAAAAACAAAAGATCTTAGTTTCATTTATCATTTTTAGGTGTTTAACACGTTTTTTCCCCATAACATGACTATTTACTGTTTTAGGGGTGAAATGACCAATCCAGGTAAAAGCCTATGTCATCACCTATTTTTAAAGCTATAACGCCTAATTTTAGGGTTCATAGTTTCCAAGATATTGAGTTTTCAATTTTGGGGGGGTAGTTTCACCCCATAAAGGGGGACGTCGCCCCAAGTGCTAGGACCCCTCATACAAGTCCCTAGCATGATTGGTTCACGAGATATTAACAAAAGTGTAGTTAGGCCCTTTTGACAAGAAAATAAATGAATGATACTTTCAAAAACGAGGTGTCACCCCAAGTGCTAGGATACTGCCTATGGGAAAATCCCATCCTGGGTTCAGAAAATATTAACAAATGTGTAGTTAGACCCTTTTGACAAAAGCCACCGGTGTGCATACATACAAAAATTGCTCTTTCACCCCAGGTAAGGGTAGTTTTTATTTTGGGGGTTGACATACCTCATTCATACAAAAGGAGAATTCACTACGAGTCCTATGACACCCCATATGTTTACATCGCATTATTGGTTAGCGAGATACTAAAAATCGAATGACCTATTAGTTTTTTGTTTTTTTAATAAATTTTTTAAAAAGCCTCATCTATAAAGAATCTTTTAAAAATTCCGCTCTCTTACAAAAGCCCTCAAGTGCGCATGCATACAAAAATAACCACTACTTAACCTCCGGGTAAGGGTAGATTTATTTTGGGGTGGATATACTCCCGTCCATAGCAAGGGGTGGTTCACCACAAGTCCTACGACACCCTATATGCATCGTTCTAGCCTTACAAGCTCATTAAATTCGCCAAATTGTCAAAAAAGCACGTTTACCTCTAATTGCGTTTTCAAATTCCACCCATTTTAAAAAATTACCTCACCATCAAATAGAGCGGGAAAAATAGCATTTAAACGAACCCTCACTCAACCCTAGTCCTCGCCCGCCACCAAACATTTCCCAACATAGCCATACGTATTCAAGCACACACGCGACTTGCAAGAGAACATACACTACCCCACTACCCGCGAATAACCTTTTGTTTTGGTGCTCACACTCGCATGGGTGTCAGATGACAGTTAGCATCCTAATTAACATCCTCCATGACGTCAACACCCATTAACTTTTTATCACCATCGCACAAACAAGCCAAAGGGTCAACCTCTTCCCACGCTAACATGTGCACTGCACATGCTCGCTCCTGGACCACGTGCTCGCTCTAAGGACCCATGACGTCATCCCATGACGTCATCAGGATTACGCAATTTCTGGTCATGATGATGCAATATTTAGAGTCTAACAAACACTTACTACTGGGACTTTTAACAACCTGGTGATCACAAATCCAACATGGTGGCCAAGCGAAGATTAAACATTGAAAAGGAATTTACTCGCGACTTTTCTTCCGAGCACAGTGATACTCGGCACGGCATATCTTCATACAGGCCTTAATATACTGACGTCTAATTTAATGGAATTTTACGAGAACTTAAAAATGATGGCTGTGCAATTTTTAGCCTATTTTCATTTTATGAAAAAAAAAGGCTCATGAGATCACCTTTTGTCCGTGTGTCTGTCTGTGTGTGCATGTGTGTGTGTGTCCCCCACAATAAAATCTAAACGGCTGGAGCGATTTCAATGAAACTCGGTATGGTCATAGCACCATTTTGGCCGACCTCGACCGTGCCCTTCGAATTGTATTACGTCTCATCAATCCAACGTGGTGGCTGTGCGAAATATTTCACCAACATTAAATTACTCCGAAACTATTACCGATATCACCCTGAAATTTTGTACGGCGATCAATGGAACTACTAGAAGTTGACCTATTGGACTTTCGTAAATCTGGTAACTACAAAACCAACATGGCGGCCAAGCGAATTTGCGACTTTAAAATAGACGTTTAACCAAACAAATGCAATGAAACTTGGTACAGCATATGTTTATAGACATTGTAATCCACCGACATCTAATTTTGTTCAATTGTTTACATAACCTCAAGACGGCGGCTGTGCGAAATATTTCACCGGCATTCTATATCTCCGAAACTATTACTGATATCACCCTGAAATTTTGTATGGAGATAAAGGCCACTACTAGAAGTTCATCCGTGAGACATTCAAAAACCTGTTAACTACAAAACGAACATGGCGACCAAGCGAAGTTGAAAGTTTTAAATAGACTTTCATCGCGATTTAATGATCCGAACGCAATGAAACTTGGTACAGCAAATGTTTGTAAACATTGTAATGCACTGGCATCTAATTTAGTTCAATTGTTTACATAACATCAGGATGGTGGCCGTGCACAATTTTAAAATTAAGTTTTTGTTTCTTGTGTCGTAATCATGCGATCGAAGTGAAAGTTTGAATAGTGAAGCTACGCAATATTTTTTCTTTATGGTACTGTACCCGTATATTCGAGAGGCGGTCTGTCAGATATCCGAAGCACCGCTGGATTTGTAGACCCTGACTGCTCCGGATCAAATACTAGTCAGGAATCCGCTCCAACATGTCCCTCAAGAATATACGTAGCGGGAAATACGATGAAACTGTGAATTACAAATATGCACTTCGCTCCAAGTAGAGCACCTACATTGCGTTCTCGGGGATCTCGTGGTCTGCTTCTGGACCTAAATGGGTTTCACAGTTGCATCTCCGTATATCTAAAATACATCGAAACGACGCGGCGTCTAACAAAACTAAACAATTTAATAACAAAAAGTAAACTATATCTAAACATTCATACACTTAATAAAACGCACACCCATTCTCACCTCTTCACATCTACGCCACTGATACTCCTGTGTTCCACGAACACTGTGACAAAATCTTGGGGCCGCCAAAGCCTATTACAACAAGCTAAAGCAATTAAAACCCCTGCGTGTTTCACATTCGTGGCACGCTCCGTTGGACACCTGGGTCCTTGCAGCGCGCGACTCAAGCCACGTGACAGATTGTATAATCCAGCCCGTTACAATCTCCAACACCGGCTGATCCATTCATTGACACTGTTGGCAAGCAACATGTCGCCTCATTTAGATGGCGGTGCGTTGGCCTTGGCAGGAAAATCGAGTTCTGAAAAAAGACTATCGCTTGCCTCCCTTGACCGAGAATGCACACTTCTGTCACCGAGAAGCAACGTTATATAAAATCTGATTTACGCCATACAAAAACGCAAATCTCTCATGCACCCTACATGTTAACAAACTGAAACTTCCACACACTGTTCCTTTCACTCCCTCGCGTTGTGATACCCCAACGGAGTTGTTTTCATACACACGGAACAATAAACAAACCGCATTCAACCACATCGACTTTCATACGCTATCCACTATGCTAAAACATCAAATAACTTCCTAAACTTAACACATTATACCCTCGATTGAAAAATAATGAAAGTTAACAACCAATAAATTTAAAACACATTCAATAGCATGAGCTATTATCAAGATAAACATGTAATGTCTATTTACACTCGAGCAAAAGTTCCGATCTCGCACTAATGCTAATTGCAATTTAATGGGATCCTCACAATTCTCCATAGCTTCAGAAATACTACCACTTATACTCAATTCTGGTCCGTCGTCAAAATAAGTCAAATATATTCGACCAGCAAAGGTTAAACATACGTCTTTACATCCTTGGGTTTAATAAAAGTTAATAAGAGTAAAACGTAACAGACTTCAATATCCAATTTCCCGTCTAAATTTCAGCTGTGACCCTATTATCTTCACTTACCCAAAGTCATGTATGAAATAAAAGCGTTCTACTAACTCACCTTATGCCTTGCCAAAAATAGTCTTGCCCATGCAATGACTGTATTATAATGCGGAAACTCCTTCGCTAAAAACCACTCGTATGCCAAACTGCACACGGAATTACAAACCTATTAACCACTATCAAAAGGTTATAATCTTCACTTCCTAAAAACTGGCATTCCTTAAAAAGGGCATAATTCCTCAGCGTTGTCAAACCAACCGCTGGTATAACAAACAATAACATCAGTTGTTATTCCATTAATCTATGTCAACGACCTTTGGACTAAGCGTGAAAGACCTCCTCACAATTACTTTAAAAACGTTACTAGGATACCTCTAAACTGTTGCGTATACATTTAATAAAAATACTGCACTGTTACTCCATACTTCTGGTTTCACTCCCACAGATGAAGGAATATCATGTCTACAATGTGATAGTATATTACCCATCGTGAATACTTAATCACAAAATTTATTTGTGTGTGTTCGATAAGGATCAATCTCGACGAGGTAATCAAACTAGAACTTCCCTAACGTCGGATGATAAAGTTCTTCCAAGAAGATTCTATTCTCAAATTATTTTAACTGACTGAAAGATCATAGCTTTCTTCAATGAAACATACAGTTAGTCATATTCGTATTATCTTCATTCTGAACGAATGTCTATGAGTTCTAACGATAATCATCGTTTCCACGTTAAATGTTTCTTTCCAATACGATGCTAAGATCGTTACGATGCTGTGATATTTCACAATATATCACCATTTCTTTCTTCTCTCTTGATGTTACTTCACGACGAATAAAAAGCCCAAATTAAACTAATAAAGTAATTTAATTGGTAACATAGACGAAAATGTCTATCACCTGAATTCAAAATGAATTCATAAACGTCGAAAATACATTACTGTTCCTTAAAGGAAATGACAAAAATACTAGTTCCTCAAACAAGTTAAAAATCTCAGTTCAGAAACTGGACTGCAAACCAACAATGCTAAAAACGTCGAAAGACGATCACTACAAATCTCGAATAATAAAATGTCTATACATGGAATACATAAATATTGTGTCGAAATATGGATAAAGGACTTGCTCTAGAATGCCACTATAATGCTCTAACTACAAGTTTAATGAACACAGCTACCTTGTCTGGGAGTCTAGAAGTGCAAACAGAGTATTATAAAATACTCAGTTGTTACGTCCTTCAAGGATCCGGGTTGGATCCTAGCTCGTCTCGAAGAACTCACGACCTCAGGAAAGGAACGAATTCCCCTACTGGAAAACAGCAACCTCCGACTGGGATCTTACTGCGGACCGCCAACCATCATCTTCTTTGTGACCGGGAATACCCTGGATCTCTTGATAGTCGTGTCTCTTCTCACTCCGTCATGGTACAGTTTCATTAAAACAACGAGAAGTGTCGAAAGTTCAGCTTCACGTTCCAAAATAAATTCGAAAAGGAAGTCGTGGACCTCACTCGTATACTGAATATTCATAGAGATGTTGTATGAATATCGTTCTGTAGTCGCTGGTGTTAATATCGAGCCCATGTTTGACGATAATGTACTCGAATGTGATTGTACATAACGTCTCATGATTGCTCGTAAAGTAGACAGTCATGAACAAATTCCTCTAACGAAGCTCCATCGCTGACTATATTGCTTCTATCTGCTTGTATTCCTGGCGCACATACTAATTTAGTCCATAATTATATTAATATTATAAGACTTAATAATGTTCTTCTGTTGAGAATACCCCGTCATCATACTGGTGTTACCATAAAGTTCCTCACTAGCAATGCTTACAATCACTGTTACTCACGTGAATCTGTGCATTCGCTGTAGTCTTCTTGTACAAAAGTGTTTTATAGCGCTGGATTCAGAGACTTTTCTAACTCTTCACAAAATGTTTATATCTCCCAAAATACTCTTCCGAATTCAATAAAAGTTCGTAATATACTTCACAAGATTGTATGCTATAATCTGTAGTAGAAATAATGTTTCTGAAGTTGATCAGTTCGAAGTTAATGCGGCATTTATATTCCTCGCAACTTCACTCACTTTACTGGCGCGGCAATCTCCTACTCCTAGCCTTGCGTTACCACGTCTCCACGAGTCAAACTTTCACGGACTCGGTGATGCACTCGGAACTCCTATCTCTCCCGCTTAAACACGTCTGATCAGTTCAAACTTCCAATGAATAAGATGCATCGAGCCTCGATGCTTGGCGTCTCCCCTCCAAGTCACCGATTCTGGCCGCCCTTTTTGTTTCCTCGAAAATTTGAGCGGGTTCTAGCAAATTGCTTATTCCTTCGAATTGCGACTTGCTGTCGGCTTATAAAATATTTCCAATATTTTATTATAATTTTCTTCACTTTACCATTACATAAATTCACTCTCTTCAGGCTTAAATGTGATAAATATCCATAAAATTTAGTTGCTGAAACTCCCGTCTCCTTTAAAACTTCTTCTTATTGGCTGTAGGCTCATATCCAATCGGATAATTTATAACAATGTTTAAATAATTCCTGGGATGATTCGCTGTTGCTAGGCCGATTCTAGGCTTCTCGAACCTTCCATTGCACAATATAATCACGTGACGGATATTCCCTCCTGCTCGACGTCGCCCCGAGACTAGTTTCTGCCAACATCCAGCCTCGATATTGCTTGGTTAAATTTTATCATGGGCTTCGAAAAATATTCCCATTTTCATCCCAAATAATTCACTTTACGGGGGCAGTACATAACTATATGGCCTATACCTACAACAATCCAAAATGGCGTCCATACGAAATATTTAGATGGTTCTCAGTATCTACGAATCATTTACAGCAATCAAACTGATTTTTTTAAATGTTCATAGAGGCTATGAACATAAGTTCATCTATAGGAATTTCAATAGCCTGGTGAACACAAATCCCACATGGCGGCGACGCGAAGTATAAATATTTTAGTGGAAGTTTCTCGCGATTTAACCATCCGAGTGCAGTGGAACATTGTACAGTAAGTGCTTATACGAATGTTAATCCACTGGCATCTAATTTCAATTGTTTTCATAATTACAAGATGGCAGCTGTGCGAAATTTTAAAATCTCGTTTTTACTTCATGTGTCCTAATCATGCGAATGACGTTTGAATACCACACGTGCACAATAATCTTCATTTAATAGTACATAAATAAAATTCCAACATGGCGACCATCTGATATATTTAGACCAGTGATCTTCAACCTTATTTTAATGAAGGGCCAAATTTTTGGTATGGAAGGGCTTGAGGGCCGCATTAATCTTATTATATATCTACTGTGTATATATATATATTGTCTTTCAACTTGGATGAAAAAAACATCATTTTTAGCCTACTTTTCACATTTTGCAAAAATGAGGAAAAAGTAGTCTTATGAGATCGGGCAAATGTCTGTCTGTCTGTCTGTCCTTCTGTCTGTCTGACTGTCTGTCCTTCTGTCTGTCTGGCTGTGTGTGTGTCCCCCCCTATCAACTCCTAAACGGCTGCAGCAATCAAAACCAAATTTAGTATGAGTAAAGATGTGCACCGGAATATCTCACGTCCATATTTGAAAATGATGTCAGTGCTACCAACTGATGAAAAAACGCACTAGAAATTTGAGCTCCATGTTGGATATCTTGCAAGGTATACATGGGAGCTATTCCAAAATTGGCACACATGTAGATAATACTATTTCAGTTTAATTTCCAGGAGGCCAACCATGACAGTGTTACCAAAATAATTTTAAGCCTCCTGATAGGTCCAATGTTTAAATGCATATAACTTCTACACTATCAATTGGATTTCAACCAAATTTTGTATGTAATATCTGTACATAAACGGATATGATTAGGCGTATTATTACGAGCCACCAGGGCTGCCAACTGTTAATAATTGCTCTCTCTATTTTTTTTATCCAAATACCTATATATCAGAAAGTATGCAAGCCAAGAGTTTTAAACTATGCACACGTATATTCTGACATTTTAGAATAATTTTGAGTAACTTATATACGTCAGTCCTACCAACATGATTATAAGCCTGCTGATAGTACCAATTTTTAAATACATGTAACTTCTATACTATCAGTTGGATTTCAACCAAATTTCGTATGTGCTATGTTTACCATAACAGATATGACTATAAGTATTGTTAAGAGGAATCAGGTCTGACAACTGTTAATAAATGCTGTCTATATTTTTTTACCCTAATATCAATATATCAGAAAGTATGCAAGCCAACAGCTCTATACTTTGCGCACGTATAGCACCTGACATTCTAGGTTAATTTGGAGTAATTAATACAAGGCAGTGCTGCCAACATGATTCTATGCCTGCTGATATATCCAATTTTAAAATACATGTAACTTCTATTCTAACAAATGGATTTCATCCAAAATTGGCACAACAAGATGTCATAATATTTCAGATTATTTCTGACCAGCACACGTATGGTATTGTTGGCCACATGCTTTTACGCGTGCTGATAGATCCAGTGTCTAACTGCATGTAACGTCCATTGGACTTCAACCAAATTTTGTATTCTGTACCTAAAGAGATGGAACAAAGAATATATTCAGTCACCAGGGCTGCCAACTCTAGTGCTCTATTAGGGTACATCATACCAGGTATATTTTGAACTAATTAGATATTTCGATATTACCAACTTAATTTCGTCATTATTCTAGATAGGTTCATATACTGTAGAATAATCATTGGCATGAAAAGTAGGCTGTATAATTCTTCACGGAACTTCTTGTTTAAAATAAGTTTTGATTTAGTTTTAAAACAGTGAAATCAATATTAAAATATGTTAAAAAACACAAAACTAAATTAAAAATATGAAAATGGAATATATTTTTTAGATCAATGAGAAATCTGACACTGTTTCTCTTTCACTAATCTGTCAACATTGGCTTTTATGTTGGATGAAGCAATTCGAAGAGATTTCTCTAAATGAGTGTCAGAAACACGATTCCTCAATTTTGACTTCACATTCTTCATTTTGGAAAATAGCTGCTCACAGATGTCAGTGCTGCCAAAAAGGGATGCTGTTGACAGAGCATGAGATCTGATTGCAGGATATTGATCTTTTTCAACGTACTATGAGTAAAGCTCCAAAAGTCCAAAAATTTTAAATTTCTCCTGTAAATCGCTATTACACTGAAACTTAATAAGTTCCATTTGAATGTTTTAGTGATATTCTTCCACATTCACAGCAAATGGAGCACAGAATAGCTTCATCATTTTTTATTTTACTTGAAATATTCAAACGTGTTACTGAAATCAGATCGTAGAACAGTGAGTGCTTCGCTGTATTTTCCCTTGTTTTGAACCTCACATTGGAAATTGTGTGAAGTCGCCCTTTAATAGTTGGCTCTCCCACAACCAAAGGTTTTCTCAAATGCCTCAACTTGATGTTCTTACCTTGCAGTCGAATATTCAAATCGTTGAGATGCATTGAGATATCCGTAAATTACCAAAAATTAGCCATCCAATTGGGGTCGTTGAGCTGATGAACTGTATTACCTTTACTTTCCGTAGAATGTACACATTTCTTCTTTCAGATCGAAAACCCTTTGTAGAAACTTTCCCTGACTGAGCCAGCGAACATCTGTGTAATATACATCACCATACTCTGACTAAGGAAAGTCTAGAATTCCCTATGGTTCAATCCTTGTGATGATCTGATGAAACTCACGATTTTAGTCACATCTTTGATCACATCCTTGAACAAGATGTTCAGTAAAGAACATATAGCCTACTTTCTCCTAAATGCATGGGTATTGTTATAACTATTTGTCCTTTTCAAGGAGTATGATTGAATGTTGGTTGTAGTAGCTTGTTGAAATACAACGTGCTATAGGGATATTAAACATGAATATGAGGTGCCCTTTGCTAGTGCTACCTCTGAACCAAATTTCGTACAATTCGGTTTCACCGTAGATGAATTGATAGGGGGAATCGATTTGCACACATACTTGGCCACCATCTGCAAACTATTGGGCTGATGTTCTTGCAGTTTGGTCAGAATATGTTTCCCACATAAAGATATGGTGTTGCAAAATTTGGTAGAGACTAGATTATTAGGTTGGTCGTAATTAAATTTTAGCTTTTAACATTTGGGTGGCCGCGATTACGTTTCCGTCAAGATAGCGGTGATATAAAACATGACACTGAGGTACCCTTTGCTAGTGCTACCTCTGTACCAAATTTCGTTCATTCGGTTCCACCGTGTTCGAATTAATAGGGGGAATCAATTTTGACATAAAGATGGCCGCCATCCGCAAACTATTAGGCTAATGACCTATTAGATTGGTCAAAGGATGCTCCCTCCATAAAGGTATGTTGTTGCAAAGTTTGGTAGAGATCGGATGGTTATGTTAGTCGTAATTTGATTTAAGCTTTCAACATTTGTGTGGCCGCCATTACGTTTCTGTCAATATGTCAGCGATATTAATCATGACACTGAGATGCCATTTGCTAGTGCTATCTCTGTACCAAATTTCGTTCCATTCGGTTTCACCGTGTTTGAATTAATAGAGGGAATCGATTCTGACACAAAGATGGCCGCCATCCGCAAACTAATAGGCGAATGACCTATTAGATTGGTGAAAGGAAGCTCCCTCCATAAATGTATGTAGTTGCAAAATTTGGTAGAGATCGGATGATTAGGTTAATCGTAATTTGATTTAAGCTTTGAACATTCGTGTGGCCGCTATTACGTTTCAGTCAAG
This sequence comes from Meconema thalassinum, assembly GCA_946902985.2. NCBI lineage: Eukaryota > Metazoa > Arthropoda > Insecta > Orthoptera > Tettigoniidae > Meconema > Meconema thalassinum. The sequence goes on from OX336393.1 coordinate 88,982,899, forward strand.
ATGGCGGCGATATAAAACATGACACTGAGGTGCCCTTTGCTAGTGCTACCTCTGTACCAAATTTCGTTCCATTCGGTTCCACCGTGTTTGAATTAATAGGGGGAATCAATTTTGGCATAAAGATGGCTGCCATCCGCAAACTATTAGGCTAATAACCTATTAGATTGGTCAAAGGATGCTCCCTCCATAAAGGTATGTTGTTGCAAAGTTTGGTAGAGATCGGATGGTTATGTTAGTCGTAATTTAACTTAAGCTTTGAACATTTGTGTGGCCGCCATTACGTTTCTGTCAATATGGCGGCGATATAAAACATGACACTGAGATGCCCTTTGCTTGTGCTACCTCTGTACCAAATTTCGTTCCATTCGGTTTCACCGTGTTTGAATTAATAGGGGGAATTGATTTTCACACAAAGATGGCCGCCATCCGCAAACTATTAGGCTAATGTCCTATTTATTTGGTCAAAATATGCTTCCTTTATAATGGTATGTTGTTGCAAAATTTGGTAGAGATCGGATGATTAGGTTAATCGTAATTTGATTTAAGCTTTGAACATTTGTGTGGCCGCCATTACGTTTCCATCAAGATGGCGGCGATATAAAACATGACACTGAGGTGCCTCTTGTTGGTACTACCTCTGTACCAAATTTCATTCCATTCGGTTGCACCGTGTTCGAATTAATAGGGGGAATCGATTTTCACACAAAGATGGCCGCCATCCGCAAACTATTACGCTGATGATCTATTAGTTTCGTCAAAGGATGCTCCCCTCATAAGGGTATGTTTTTGCAAAATTTGGTAGAGATCGGATGATTAGGTTAGTCGTAATTTGATTTAAGCTTTGAACATTTGTGTGGCCGCCATTACGTTTCCGTCAAGATGGCGGCGATGTAACACATGACACTGAGGTGTCTTTTGTTAGTACTACCTCTGTACCAAATTTTATTCCATTCGGTTGCACCGTGTTCGAGTTAATGGGGGGAATCGATTTTCACACAAAGATGGCCACTATCCGCAAACTATTACGCTGATGACCTATTCATTTGGTCAAAGCATGCTCCCCCCATAAAGGTATGTTGTTACAAAATTTGGTAGAGATCGGATGATTAGGTTAGTCGTAATTTGATTTAAGCTTTGAACATTTGTGTGGCCGCCATTACGTTTCCGTCAAGATGGCGGCGATATAAAACATGACACTGAGGTGTCCTTTGCTAGTGCTACCTTTGTACCAAATTTCGTTCAATTCGCATTCACCGTGTTCGAATTGATAGGCGGGGACAGACATTCAGAGTACACACACTCACACACACACACAGACACACACAGACTCACATACACACACACACACACAGACTCACACACACACATACACACACACAGACAGACACACCTTTTTCGCCCTGTGTTGATCTCATAAGTCTACTTTCATTTTTTGCAAAAATCGAAAGTAGGCTAAAAATAGCTACACTTTTTGCACACAAACTTTCTTGGTGGATAATGCAATGGTATTGCATGAATTGTCTATTTTCGCACGCGTCTTCTCTGATCAGAGCCACAGCACCTTCATGTTTTCCTATCATTGCTGGGGCATCATCAGTAACAACACCGGACAGATTGTTCAGCTTTAGTCCAAGTCGATGTAAAGTTGAAGCAAAGACTTGTAAATATCAATTCCTTTAGTTGTGCCGTTCATTGGAAATATAGCGTCCATTTCTTCGGTAATGGAAAAGTTTTGGTCGATTCCTCTGATAAAAATAGCTAACTGAGCTGAGTCTGCCAATGAATATAATGCAAACTTTGAAGCACTGTCTTTTAGTGTGTTTTCAATTTCCTGAGCTAATTCTTCGATTCTTCTGGCCACAGTAACTCCAGATAAGCTAACCTTTGAAAACAAATGCTCTTGTTTCGAGCATAGAATTTCAGCTGCCGATTCCATGCACTGCTTTACAAACTCACCATCCGTAAATGGCTTTGATATCTTAGCAATTTGTTCAGAAATGATGCAGCTAACTTAAAAACTTAATTCACTTTCTGCGTGTTGCCAATTGAACGAAGATTGTTGGTTTTCTAATTTTTTCTTTAAATCTCGTACCTTATCTATTCGAAATTTTTCATGGATTGAGTCCATCTTGGGGGCGTGTTGGCGTCATAATGCCACTTTAAATTGTACTCTTTCATAATGGAGACAGATTCATTACAAATTAAACAAACTGGTTTATTTTCTATATTTATGAAACAGTACAGGTCAGTCCACTATTCATGGAACGCTCGGTTCTCATCGGCAATTTTCTGTTTGTTACTACTCATAGCCATTATTCACAAAACATAAACAAGCGTTCACTCGCTAGGAGACATCAGGTGATACTGAATAGTGCACCGTGGAAAGCAGTCTCAGTTGACTGACCTTGAGTCTCAGGGTTGCCACTCTTGCTTCGCCACTTACAAAATCCTCTAGTACGGCCTCCGAAATATGATAAGATTTAAAAATCAACAAAATGATGCAATCTTCTGAAATCTTTGTTCTTCGGTTCATCAACATAACACTGTTGTGGCTATCGAAATACCATCAAATATAAATTATTGATCTAAATCGTTTTGCGGGCCGCGGGTTGAAGATCACTGATTTAGACGGTTCTTAATATCTACGAATCTATTACAACAATCAAACTGAAATTATATATGTTGATAGAGGCTATTGACATGAGTAGAATATATGAAAATAGGCTGTATAGTTCTTCACGGAACTACTTGTTTAAAATCTCGTTTTCAATTCTCGTGTCATAAGTAAGACCAGTAAGATATATATGAAAATAGGCTGTTTAGTTCTTCACGGAACTACTTGTTTTTATTAGACAATAGACATACACATTATTGGGAAGCAAACCCATGTTGCGGTATCGGACCGTAACCCGTCTTATAACCAAAACAGCCACCATTCCCTCAGCTCGTGGAAAAAAACTTTGATTCCAGTTTCTTCCTAAAATGTATTTCTTAATATAATAACCTCTTTTTTTTCGGGAACTTTTGAACATACAATGTTGAAAGTTTCAGAAGCAATTCCTTCTTATATCTGTTAGAGATGGTATCTTCATTCAAACATCTGGGAATAACACTACAGACCACTGGAGCAACATTCACCATTCATATTAAGGAAAGAACAGCTGCCTCAACAAAACCTATGTACGAGATACCAAAACCCCATCAGATATCAATCAACACTGCAATGGCCCTTTTCAAACTGAAAGTAGCCCCAGTGGCAACATACGGCATCCAACTAATTTGTAAAAAGCTTAACATATCCAACATAAGGAAACTTGAAAGTCTAAAAGCCAGATAACTGAAACGCATCCTCCAGGACTCAAAATTCACCGAAAACAGACTAGCATTCGTAATTCTTCCTGGATAACATCAAATCCATCTTCAACTTACAGGACACACCTGCCTTCATCTTCGTCCTCGAAGAGAGAAGAGAAAAGGCAGGGCAGATTCCAGTGGATATCCACTCCACGGAAGCACTACAGACACATGGAAAGGTCCAAACCTCGAGCTCAGACATGTATATACGAGATTCGCCACCTACGGCTTTCATTGGAAGATCTGCACGACCGACGGTCACCACACACCGGTTGACAACAGCAACTTTGTGGCTTGAAATGTACGCAGTATCACCTGAAGAACTGCTCTAAAAAGACAATTACACTCGCCAATTACGCCAAATACCTGTAAATTCATGTAAAAGCGTCTTAATAATAATAATGAAGCTAATAACAAATAACAAATTTTAGCATGCACTAGAAAACACTAATTATAATGTACACTTAATTTGGTATTGTTCTCTTTACAGCGATGAGCGATTACAGTGTGATATTCTAAATTGTATACACGTGAATATATAAGGTGCGTTCAAAAAGTAACGAGCCGGAGGCATAATTACAGAAACCAGTACCTGTATGTTAGAAGTATTGGCCCTGTCTGTTGAGGCACTTGTCCCACTGTGACACGAGGCGGTGAATGGCTGTCTCATAAAATTCCCTGGGCTGCGATGTGAACCAGTTCCGCACGTACAGCTGGACGTCGGCGTCCGAGGTGAATCGTTTGCCCCGCAGAGCCCTTTTCAGGGGACCAAACATGGCGTAATCACAGGGAGAGAGGTCTGGACTGCATGGAGGATGGCCGAGAACCTCCCATTTGAATTTCTGCAGGAGTGCCGCGACTGTGTTGGCCGTATGAGGTCGTGCATTGTCGTAGAGCGACCACGGCGGCTATGGCGTTCACCGTCACTCGGCGGTCCTTGTTAATGAGTGCATCAACCAGCTGGACGTTGTCATCGGTATTGCAGGGGGGTGCCCCAGACCGGGTATCATCGGCTAACGACACCCGTCCTTCCCTGAAGTGCTTGTGCCACGCCTTCACCCTTGCAAGGGGACATGCAGTGTTCGCCGTACACTTGTGACATTCGGCGATGAATGTCCGTTCCTCCTACTCCTTCCGCTGTCGAAAACCGAACAACACCTCTTTGCTCTTCGGTTGACGCCTCCATGTCACTGTTTGCAATGCGACTGGCAGCGTTAGACGATTGATGCATGCTGCTGCTCGCATTGTATCGTCACGCGACGTGCACGCGTGCCCTCTAGTGATGGGCTGTGGCCTTCCACGCTCTGGTCGGAACCACACCTCGTTACAGACGCCACGATTAGCCGATGTCGTCACCGGTTTGGGCATTCCAGCCTCCGGCTCGTTACTTTTTGAACGCACCTTATACACCGTTACTCACGTGATTCACAAAACAAACCTGACGTGTAATGAGATTCAGACTCAGAATCATATTATAATCATCTAACGACGTGCTATTGAAACACAGTAGTGAATTTAACACAGCGATCAAGATCTGACGATGGCCACTTAAGGGACGAAACGCGTAATCCTAAATTACCCATTTAAGTGCGATAACTAATACATGTATTTCTTTCCAGGAGTGTGTTTACATAATTATTTATAACTTGTACCCTGCCCAATTCATTGGGCACAATCGTGTTGACCGACTAAAAAGCAGCAAAAGACAATTTGTATAGGTAACACTAAAAAAAAAAAAAAAAAAAAGAATGGCTTCAAATTTCCACATTAATAATAATAATGATGATAAAACAAGGTGCGTCTAAAACGTGAATGGTTGATATCAGAATGGTAACGTTTGGTAACTCTTCACGACTACGATAATAATTTTTATGTTCGACGAGGTCGAAATGTAAACATTATGTGTCAGAAAACTGTATCGTAATGAGGCTCATTATAACACTATTTTTCATTATGAAACAGTTTCTTCCACCAATCAGAGCTCAAGAAACAGTTGTGTGACCAATTAGGTAAGGATACCTTCGCGCATGCGCTCAAAATCCAACATATTTCTGTGTTGGCAAGCAAAGTGAATGGTCTCAGCTTTCGGAGTGCTTTGACCACGCATGCTCTCTGTTCAGTCAGCAAAGCCAGCGTGCCCTGTTCACTAACTGTATTAGATGATGATGATAATTGTTGTTTTAAGAGGCCTAACATCTAGGTTATCGGCCCCTAATGGTTTAGGTGATCATGAAGATGATAATGAAATGGAAACCATAACTAAAACTAACTACTAACTTATATACTAGAAGAAGAAATGGAAAACAAAAGGAGAATAAGGCAAATAAGGGACAGGAGGAAAAGAAAAGCCCTCAACCCTCGAAGAATGCGGATTGAGGGACTTGGAACGAAGGAGAGCCATGAAAGGCAGATAGAAAAGTGAAAGAGGAGAGGGTCCACCCCACAGGTAATGGACAAAGGGGGAATCCGGACCCATCTCAGGAATCCCTCGGGGTCGCCAACTCCCGAACTCACCAGCCGTGAGCCCCTGAGGGTGTAGCAATATCCAGGGTGCACCAGAAGTGGTGGGGCTACATACACCCTGCCGCTTTGAGGGCCTTGAGCAGAAGGCAGGAGAGAACATGAAAAGAAAAAGAAGGCTGACCCCTCGCAGAAGGAGGGTATCAGAAAAGATGAGACAAGGGCCAATTAAGGCGGGAAAGGAAGAGACTCCCTAGGTCTCGGATACCCTAATACCGTCGGGGTCGGAAGAGAACAAGAGTTGACCAAGTGAGGTCGACAGGAAAGAAGACAGAGAGGAGCCCTGCACAAGTAAGTGGAAGCAATGCCGGACTCAGCTGGGGTCCCGTGGTCGCCAACCCACGTCCCACTACATGTGAGCCCCTGGGGGGACTAACTGAATTAACTGAATCCCACGTATATTTACGAATATTTATGTTAAAACATATACTAAAGTTATAATTATCGTCGAACATAAACAGTCGTATGCAACTCGCCTATAATGGAAATTATTGCCATTATAGGCTCGTTGCATAATGTACTAGTATTCTATTTTTGGGATGTCTTCTACTTAAATACAAGTGTTCACTCCAGTCGCTTAAGCAGTTTTGGCGCCAACTCGCAACAAACGACAAACAGACAACAGTTCAACTGAGGGCATATTTCGTGGCCTACTCTATACTCATACTTACAACATAGGCCACGGTGTATTCATTATAGAACTCATCCGCGATACACACAACGTTTCAAAGTTCCGTATTCAGAGAGAAAGATTACTTTGGTTGGTTTCTTAGTTTAGGGGCTACGACAACTCGGTCATGTAGCCCCGTGAACTTTGGGTGTGTGTAGAATCTGCCTGATAACCGGTGTTAATTGTGATGGCTGTATTAGTGTGTGTTATCTGTTTTTAATTCAAGTAAGGCCTGTAGACGATAATTTCAAGTAGTTCCTACTTTCGCTACCAAATGCTACCGTCCACAACACCTGACTGTGAACTTGGCTACTACTAGATGCCATCACAACTAGCGCCTGGTGACGAACGTTGGAACTTAAGAGCATTAATCAAACTTAACCTACACAATTTGCTTCATACACATTTATGACATGCGCTTTACTTCCCCTCCGAAGGAAGGCATACTGAGGGATTTTTAACGCTATTAAAATCCGATAACTTCGGCCGGGTTTGAATCCGCGACCTTTGGCATAGAAGCTCAGCATGCTAACAACTACGCCACCGAAGCCGCCCAAAAGAAAATATTACTTTATTTATAGAGATATTCTCTGCAGATTGTAGAAGTTGGTCGTTTGTTCCAAGACATTAGCTCGGCTAGTTGCAAGCAGATCAGATGCACGAGTATATCAGCTGACAGTCGCCGGTAACCTCCGCACTTCAGGTCACGCATCTATCATGTTTAAGGAGCGTAACGTAGGCTACATCATTACCACGACAAGAGTCCTATTATCTTCAAGCGTGCACATGGAAGTGGTCATAAAGAAAGATTCTGATTCTCATTCGGCATGTTACTACATCAGACCTTGCTGTTGCTGAGATTCACTAAGCCTTCCTCTTGGTTCAGGCGCCATATCCTGCCAACGCATTTTAAACGTTGTTTATCTTAGAGAAGTGTCTCGTGACCTGGTCGTATTGTTCCCAAGGTTTAATGATGATTATTATAATATACTGTATTATCATTTTAAATAATCTTGTCGGCTTCGTCGTTACGCTGGGGTCTGGCGTTACGTTACGGTGACGGGACGAAATGTACCCAGATGCACTGAGGTGTGTGACGTCATAGTACCGCTTGGTGCATGTGTTTCCCGACAATCTCTACTTCGTTAGTATAAGACAAAAATCCCCGATTGTTGGATGTCACGGGTAATCTCGAGAACCACTGGATGGATTTTGATGCGGTTTTCACAATTCTGTAAAGGATATCTCGAAGAAAGGTTCTGTTGAAAATAATTTATGTATGATGAAAGGAAGCCAAGCAGTAACGATTGCAGTGAAAAAGTCGAAAACAAACTTGGCGTCCGTGCGCTTCTTAAGCTTACGCTGGGCAAACCGTTAAAAATATCAATATACTATGAGCGTAAGAATTGGTCAGCATGAAAAGTTCTAAAAAAATGTCCGCGAGAGCATATCTCTATCTTCAATACATCGCCCACTATAAGTGTTTTTAGACTGGATGGAAGGGGCTCTGGTGAGCGTGCGGCATCCCGCGTGCTTGACCTTGCTTTGCCCTTGGTTTGCACTTACCGTTCGCGAGTAATTTGAAACAAGAAAAGCAAGATAAGTATTATGCAGATCATTTTCTAACATGTCAAGAGTCTTTGGCTTCGAGTGAAGCGAGAAGCCTCCAGCCTTTCTAGCATTTTTCAGCATTTGTAGCATTTAAAATGATACAAAGTCTAGTCTTTCAGATTGACTGTCACTTTCTTATTTATTATTCATTATTAATTATTATTATACAAGGAGAATTGCCTTTTAGCCTATTTTCATTGTATGAAAAAAAAAATAGACTTATGAGATCATACTTGTCCGTGTGTCTGTGTGTATGTGTAGGTGTCTTCGAGTCTATGTGTGTGGATGTGTGTGTGTGTCCTCTAATAACTTCTAAATGGCTGGATTGATTTCAATGATACTCAGTAAGTTCATATTACTATCTTGGCCGACCCCGACCGTGCCCTTCAAATTTTATTACGTCTCACCAATCCAACATTGCGGCTATGCGAAATATTTCACCGGCATTCAATATCTCCGAAACTATTACTAATATCACCCTGATATTTTGTACGGTGATAAAGGGCACTACCAGAAGTTCACATATGAGACTTTTAAAAACATGTTGACTACAAAACGAACATGGTGGTCAAGCGAAGTTGAAACATTTAAATCGACTTTTCTCGAGATTCAACCATCCAAATGCAATGAAACTTGGTACAGCAAATGTTTATGCACATTGTAATGCACTGGCATCTAATTAATTTCAATTGTTCACATAACCTCAAGATGGCTGCTGTGCGCAATTTAAGTATTAAGTTTTTAATTCTTGTGTATTAATCATGCGATCGAAGTGAACATTTGAATAATGAATCTACGCAAAAATCGTCATCTAATAGTACATAACTCAATGGCCTACATATATAAAAGTGCAACATGGCGACCTACCGAAATATTTAGACGGTGCTCAATATCTACTAATCTATGATAGCAATCAAACTGAAATTTTGTATGTTGGTAGAGGCTATGAACATAAGTTCACCTATAGGACTTGGTGAGCACAAATCCAACATGGCGGCGACGCGATATATAAATACTGAAATGGACGATTGTCGCGATTTAACCATCCGAGCGCAGTAAAACTTGGTACGGTAAATGCTTATACAAATTTTAATCCACTGGCGTCTAATTTATTTCAATTGCTTTCATAACCATAAGATGGTAGCTGTGCGAAATTTTCAAATATGATTTTCATATCTTGTGTTCTAATCATGCAATTGCAGTTTGTATACTACACCTACACAATAATATGCATGTAAAAGTACATAACTCTTAAGTCCTACATCTATAAAAATCCAACATGGCGACCATCCGAAATATTTTGTTGGTTCTCGATATCTACGAATCTATTACAGCAATAAAACTAAAATTTTGTATGTTGATAGAGGTGATTGACATCAATAGGATATATGAAAACAGGCTGTATAAGTAACTACTTGTTTTGTCATTCATGGAGATTACATGAAAATCGAATGCTAAAACAACTATTTAACTACTTTGGAAAAGCAAAACAAACAAAATAATAAGCTTCAAAGAAGTTCAAAATGTTTTCGAAGGGTTGAATATTTCAATGAAATAAATTGCAAATAGAGCAGAAACAAGTAGTTCCGTGAAGAACTATACAGCCTATTTTCATATATCCTACTTATGTTAACTGCCACTATCAACATACAAAATTTCAGTTTGATTGCTGTAATAGATTCGTAGATATTGAGGATCGACTAAATATTTCGGATGGTCGCCATGTTGGATTTTATATGTGTAGGTCCTAGAGTTATGTACTGTTACATGAAGATTATTGTTTAGGTGTAGCATTCAAACATCCATCGCATGATTAGGACACAAGAAGTAACAAGGAGATTTTAAAATTTCGCACAGCTGCCAACTTGTGGTTATGGAAACAATTGAAATAAATTAGATGCCAGGGGATTAACATTCGTATAAGAATTTACTGTACCAAGTTTCACTGCACTCGGGTGGTTAAATTGCGAGAAACGTCCATGTGAATATATATAATTCGCATCGCCGCTATGTTGGATTTGTGATCACCAGGTTATTTTAAGTCCTATAGGTGAACTTAAGTTCATAGACCCTATGAATATAAAAAAAATCAGTTTAATTGCTATAATAGATTCGTAGCTATTCATAGCCATCTAAATATTTCGGATGGTCGCCATGTTGGATTGTTAAATGTATAGGTCATAGAGTCGTGTACCATTAAAGGAAAATTATTGCGTAGGTTCATTATTCAAACTTGCACATCGATCGCATGATTACGACACAAGAAATAAAAACTTAATTTTAAAATTCGCAAAGCCGCAATCTTGAGGTTATGTAAACAATTGAACTAAATTAGGTACCAGTGCATTACAATGTGTATAACCATTTCCTGTACCAGATTTCATTGCGTTTGGAACATTAAATCGCGAGAAAGGTCTATTAAAATTTTCAAATTCGCTTGGCCGCCATGTTCGTTTTGTAGTTAACCGGTTTTTGAAAGTCTTACAGATGAACTTCCAGTAGTGTCCTTTATCTCCGTACAAATTTTCAGGGTGATACCGCTAATAGTTACAGAGATATAGAATGCTGGTGAAATATTTCGCACATCCGCCATCTTGTGGTTATGTAAACAATTGAACGATGTTAGATGTCGGTGCATTACAATGTGTAACAACATATACTGTACCAAGTTTTATTGCGTTTGGTTGGTTAAATTGCGAAAAACGTCTATTTAAAGGTCGCAAATTCGCGTGGCCGCCATGTTGGTTTTGTAGTTAACAGTTTTTCAAAAGTCACATTGGTGAACTTCTTCTAGTAGTTTCCTTTATCACCGTAAAAATTCCAGGGTGATATCGGGAATAGTTTCGGAGATATTGAATGCTGGTGAAATATTTCGCACAGCCGCCATGTTAAATTGGTGAAACGTAACAAAATTTGAAGGGCACGGTCAGGGTCGTCCAGAATAGTGCTATGAACTTACCGAGTTTCATTGAAATCGCTCTATCCGTTTAGAAGTTATTAGGGGGGACAAACACACACACACCTCACACACACACACACACACACACACACACACACACGCGGACAAAAGGTGATCTCATAAGCCTATTTTTTCAAAATTGAAAATAGGCTAAAAGGATTCTGAAGAACAAACATATAAGGCTTACACTAGAAACAAAGCAGTAGTGACATATCTGATGAAGAAAGGTTAGCCAGAATGAAGAGGTTTTGGGAGAGGAAGAAGATGATAGCTAAATTCCCTGTCAATCTGTAGAGGACTTAAATGTATTTGGTTTGATTTGAGTGCTCCTATGTGGGAGTAAACCAGGTAAATAAAACAGTCGTACTACCAGAAGCATTATATGCGTCAGAAACGACAACAATTGGAACATCAGGCATCATAGAAACTGAAGCAATAGAACGCAAAATTCTCAGAAAAATATTTGTAGCAATAAACAGAGATGGCATATGGATGAAAAGGCCTACCAAAGACCTTTATGAGTACACAGACAGACTCACGGATATGATCAGAAAACGCAGACTAACTTTCTACGAACACAGACAGAGAATGAACAACAACTGGCTTACAAAGAAGATCTTTGATGTGGTAAACAGCTCAAGTGAGAAAACTAATTGTTATCATGAAATAGAGGAAGACTTAAGGCAGGCGGGGATCGATAGGCAAATAATTCGAGACAGAGGAGAATTCAGAAACAAACTTAAGAATACAAAATTTAAAGCAAATGAAAAGATGAAGACAAGAACATTGTGGGCAGAGCAACGGAAACAGGAGCACATTCAAAAGATGAAAAGATTTTGGGAAGAGAAGAGGAAGAAGGGAGAGTAGTAAAAATTGTGTCATCATGAGATATTTAAGTTCAACGGCTATTGTTGGTTATTCTTTAGGGGGTTTGCGGCATCATGGTCTTGTAACCCCGTGTACTTAGGTGTGTAAAGAAGTTGTCTGATAAGCTGTGTCACTGTGATGTATGTGGGCTTACTAATGCGTGTACATTTATACGAGGAAGGATTTTGGTAGGAAGCTGTTGTTGTTGTTTCATTTGAGGTGCATGGAGTGTTGAATTTTATCTGATAATCTGTGTTATTGTGTTGGCTGTATTAGTGTGTGTATATATAGTTCAGGTGAGGATTCAATCAATCAACGTATAATATTCGTATAGCACGTTGTATTTCAACAAGCTACTACAACCAGCATTCAATTATACTCCTTGAAAAGGACAAAGAGTTATAACTATGCCCATGCATTTAGGAGAAATAGAGGGAGAGCCCCGGACTCTATGCCTAAGGGGATGACTCAAGCCCTGTGTTCTTGTGCTAGGTCCCAGCCCTACTGTGAGCAAGGGCACTCGGATCATCTTGCCGGTGACAGACCAGCCCCAGCTGACTGGCGACAAGAAGCGCTGGGACGTGATGATTCTCCGACAAGACGGCCCCACAGTGACATTCCAGGTAAATGTTTGCTGTTCTTAATCTGTCTTAGGGGCTGGGGATAGCTTGGTCAACAGCCCCGTCCACTTGGGCGTGTCATGAATTTGTCTGATAACCTATGTTTCTGTGATGACTGTAGTAGTGTGTAGCTGTATCAGACACAGGGATGGGGTTGGTGCCCAGGGAATTAATAGAATGTACTATCCCGGTATTTGCACGGAAAACAACTTCCAGGAGGGACGAGGTGGGAATCGAGCCCACCTCATGAGGCTGAGTGTACCCCGTTCCAGCTCTCAGAACCCGGCACACAGGGGTGACAGGCAAGAGGCGAATCATTAAATAAATATTTTTTTTTTATCTGATAGACTGATAACTTTTGGAGTACGACCTAAATTATCTCAGTATCCAAATAATGTAAACATAATTAAAGTTTGATAAAATATGGTCTCATTACGGTGCTTCTTTAAAAACTGTCAACGTTACTCAAGTTGCCTTCTCAACTAGGCAACATGTAGGTTAGTCTTATCAATTCTGCGGGTGGCCTTTACTCTGGCTATCAGGTGCCGGCACTTTTACTTGTTCGCTGAACAATCTGCAATACGGTATACCTTTAATTACTATTTTCATAAAGTACTATTATTTATTAGTCTACTTTCGATTTTTTGCAAAAAAATTAAAGTAGATTTATGAGATCTACACAGGGCCAAAAAATGTGTGTCTGTCTGTGTGTGAGTCTGTGTGTATGTGTGTGAGTGTGTGCACTCTGAATGTCTGTGTCCCACCCCCTCCTATCAATTTGAACACGGTGAAACCAAATTGAACGAAATTTGGTACAGAGGTAGAACTAGCAAAGGGCACCTCAGTGTCATGTTTTATATCGCCGCCATCTTTACTGAAACGTAATGGCGGCCATCCAAATGTTCAAAGCTTAAATCACATTACGACCAACCTAATCATCTGATCTCTACCAAATTTTCCAACATTATACCTTTATGTATGAAGCGTTCTTTGACCAAGCTACAAGGTCATTAGTTCCTTAGTTTGCAGATGGCGGCCATGTATGAGTGCAAATCGATTCCCCCTATCAATTCAAACACGGTGAAGCCGAATTGAACGAAATTTGGTACAGAGGTAGCACTAGCAAAAGGCACTCCAGTGTCATGTTTTATACCGCCGCCATCTTGACGGAAACGTAATGGCGGCCACCCTTATGTTCAAACTTAAATCAAATTACGACCAACCTAATCATCTGATCTCTACCAAATTTTGCAACAACATACCTTTTTGTGGGAAGCATCTTTTGACTGAACTACAAGGTCATCAATCCCAATAGTTTGCAGATAGCAGCCATGTATGTGTGTAAATCGATTCCCCATATCAATTCAAACATGGTGAAACTGAATTGAATGTTTTTTTTTACAGAGGTAGCACTAGCAGAGGGCACCTCATATTCATGTTTAATATCCTAGCACGTTGTATTTCAAGAAGCTGCTACAACCAACATTCAATTATACTCCTTGAAAAGGACAAAGAGTTATAACAATACCCATGCTTTTAGGAGAAAGTAGGCTATATGTTCTTTACTGAACATCTTGCTTATTTACTTACAGTACATAATGCACTGTATCATATTATCTTATAATTAACTTGTGTTACAAATAAACATACTGTATACTATATGTGACTGCAGTCGATATTCCAACCCGCATCTCCTGCTGTCCGGGCCGGTGTCAGCTATGCTCCAACGATGGTTATTTTTGAGTCTGACAACGGCTATCCTGCGTGTGGTTTTCCTTCGGGTTTTCCCACACTGCCTCCAGACAAATGCCGGGATAGTACCCGTTTCTTCTAAGAGCGTTAAAATCCCTCAGTATGTCTCCCTTCGGAGGGGAAGTAAAGCCGGCGGTCCCATGTCATAGATTTATGGCATGAAAAAGAACCTTCCACTAACTACACTTGTGTGAAGCCAAAATTTGTAGGTAGGAATTGATAACGCTCTATTAGTTCCAACGTTCGCCACCAGATGCTGACTGCGATGCCATCTAGTAGCCAAGTCCGCAAGCTAGGTGTCGTGGGCGGTAGTATTTGGTAGCAAAAGTAGGAACTACTTGAAATTATTGTCTGCAGTCCTTACTTGAATTGATTCCCGGTCAATGCATGTGAGATTTTCGAAGTGAAATGCCATGTCCTGTGGTTCGGATTCCACGTAAAAAGGAGGTCCCGTGGCTCATAATCACAAGATTTACGGTCACGTAAAACTGCAATCTTCCTTCCTTTCCTTCCTTACTTGAATTAAAACAGATAACACACACTAATACAGCCATCACAATTAACACCAGTTATCAGACAGATTCTACACACACCCAAAGTACACGGGGCTACATGACCGCGTTGTTGCAGCCCCTAAACTAAGGAACCAACCAGTACCTTACTTTAAGTACCGGGGTGCCTACCTCACCCCTGTCCCTAATAGTTAAACACACTACTACAGTCATAACATAAATTGAGGTTATCAGACAAATTCAACACACACCCAACTATACAGGACTGATGACCAAGATGCCCCAAGCCCTTCAAATGAATTTACAATTAAAGTAACTCAGATTTATGATAGATAAATAAATGAATAAAGTTCGAGTTGTTTTCAAGGAGTCTTGTGGCTGTATACTGTACAGCGTTATAGGCCTATTAATATATCAACACCGTCACGCGCGGGGATTTTCCACTCGGCTGTTGCCCGTGTATCGGCCGACGGCGGCTGATGTAATTGCCGCGCGATGACAGATGAAGTTGACAAGACGAGTGCGTATAGAGATAACAAGGGGAGTTACATCAGCCGCGGTCGACCGATGCACGAGCCATAGCCAAGTGGAAAATCCCTGCGCGCGACGGTGCTGATATACGAGGGCTATTCCAAAACAAATGTCCGGTTAAATCCAAAATCAAAATTGTTTCCAAAACAATTGTTTTATTGACATTCCTTACGTTTTTCTCTATTTTTCTACTTAATTTCCATACTTATTTACACATTTGTCACATCGTTCCACAAGCTTTTGAATGCCTAATTCGTAGAACTCGGCCGCCTGCGAAGCTAACCAGTCTTTAACAGCTTCGTTCACTTCATCATCTGTATCAAAGTGCTTCTCGCCAAGAAACTCCTTTAGGTAGCGGAACAGGTGGAAATCACTTGGCGCCAAGTCCTGACTGTACGGTGGGTGGTCCATCTGATCCCATCCAAATTTCTTGATTAGAGTTTGCGTGTCATTCGCAGTATGGGGTCTGGCATTGTCATGCAACAACAACACTCCAGACGACAAAAGACCACGTCGCCTATTCTGGATTGCATGTCGAAGTTTAGTCAGGGTAGCGCAGTAGGCGGCTTTATTAATCGTTGTCCCTGAAATAGTGAATCGTCGATCTTCACGAATTTTGTCGTCAACCGCATGAACCAACTCGTCTGAAATCACTGATGGTCTGCCAGAGCGGGGTTCATCGTGCACATTTTCCCGTCCTTCATTAAAGGCTCGCACCCACTTGCGCACTTTACTGTTACTCATTATGTTACGACCGTACACCTCAGTAATCTGCCGATGAATTTCTGCCGCAGAAATGTTTCTTACAGACAGAAACCGTATCACTGCCCTTACTTCACAATCGGTGGGCTGATTAATTGTCTTAAACATTGTGAACTGACACTATCAACAGCACACAGTAACAGTAACAACGCTACTGGCGGCTTTTACCGCGCAAGGCATGCCAGGAGTCGGCGCGCATGCGTGTTTTGCCCTTGGCGCCGCTTTCAAATATTTACGGCGAATCGGACCTTACTTTTGGAATTACCCTCGTATTAGCATGAATTACCTGGAATAGGAGAAGTAAGTAGGAAATATGACATAATTTGAAATTTAGAAGGAAGGGACAGCATGTTCGCAGGTTGCTACCTCATATATTAAAGTAACGAATATTTTTTTTATTCGAAGTGGTTTTCCGTGGTTTCCCACTTCGTCTTCGTGCAAATTCCGGGATGGTAACTCCTGTAAGCCCATGGCCGCCTCCTTCCCTCTTCCTTGCCTATCCCTACTAATCTTCCCCTCCCTTCCCTCATTAGGCCCCTGTTCGCTTTGCAGGTGAGGCCGCCCGGGCGTGGTGCTGGTCACACCTCCCCAGTTGTATCCACTCCGATCATATGTTCCCAGCTCAAGAACACTGCCCGTAGGGGCGGTAGTGGTGAGTTCCCTCGCTGAGTCCGTGGAAGCCACCAACCTGGAGGGTAAATTCGATAATTTAAAAAAATTAAAATAAATAATATTTATAGTTTAAAAGGGAAATTGGAAAGATTAAATTATTATATTAATTAATATTAATATTAATATTAAGATTAAATTTTTGTACAAAAATGTATACAATAAAACGAACCTGTCTATCATTGCAAAATTACGACATTTTAATACAGTTGTTAGAACAGTCATCTTGTACGGCATGGAAACTACAAATATAAACGGAATGGAGAATTTGCTCAAGATAGAAAGAAGACTTTTAAGAAGGATTTATGGTCCTAGGAAAACACAGGAAGGTTATAGACTGAGATCCAATGCAGAAATTTATAGTAAAATCGACAACCTTGAAGTGATGATCAGAAAACGGCGACTTCAGTTCCACGGACATATTATGGTCCGCATGGATTGCTCAAGGTTAAACAAACAAATTTTTGATAAAATCTGTAACTATAAAGGGCAAGGAGGCTATGTAAAACAAATGAAAGACGAACTTCAAAAATTCAAAATTACTGAAGAAGATTGTCTAAATCGAATAGAGTACAGAAAAAAATTGGCCTCAAAATTCTTGTCGGGGAGAAGAAGAATCGCAACAGAGGAGAATGGACTGCTGAAAGAAGAGCTGCGCAGTCGACCAGGATGAAAGACTTCTGGAAGAGAAAGAAGGAAACTAGACCTATAAAGAAGTGATATTTAAGTGGTCCTTGTTGGCCTGTCTATTCAGAAAATTGTAACGTGGATCACTTTAAATGTAAGCCGAGAGGATTCGTAAGGAACCATTTGTACGGAAATGTTTGGATTTCCTACTGGACATATAATATTTAGTAATTTTTATTATCTAGCTTTGGTTTATTTAGGCTTTTTAATTCGCTGGTGTTTGGTGCAATATATTGAAGCCGTATTTTGTGAGCATATATGATTGTCACAAGACGAGAGTCAAACTGGCATTTTCGTGGTATATTACGTAACAATTTAAAGGAAAATATAGGCTGCCAGCTTTACAGCATTTAGATAAGCCGCTCAACATGAGACAGAGAAAATATATTTTGCAAGAGAATGTATCAATGTCACAGGGTTATATTGAATTGTAAGAACACGGATTAAGGAGTTAATGATGTACAGATTTCAAGTTGTATTTGTAAAGTGAGATAAGCTTAATATTTTTACGGCGTGGAGATGTCAGCTGTTGACATGATTTGAATAATATTAGACAAAATATAGAAGAAGGAGTAGTCTTTAGAAAACTGATTTTTGTTTAACACTCCTTAATTAGGATTGTTTGAGAAGATCATAGATCGAATTCATGGTTATTTAATGTATTAATTGTGAGAGTATAACATTAATATTATGATTCATTTACAGTATTTCGTTTACGATATTACGATTTTGGAGGTTTTATTTTTATTGTATTTATGTTTTTTAGTTAATAAATATTAGCAGGTACTGGTTAGATTGCCTGTTCCATTTTATAATAATTGATGACGAATTTTTCATTTCATAGCGCAGTTTCGAGTGTACTATGAGGGTAGTTATAGGCACCCAATCCTTTTTCAACACCCGTCACGCCCCCGAGGTTTCTAGAATATCGCTCTCCTAGTGTAGATAGATGTGAACCCAAGTAGCTAGATAATAGTACATCCGTATTTTATTAGGGATATGTATGACGAGTTCCTTAACCTCATCAGCCAGCAGGGAACAGTTGGTTTGTCTAGCCGGGGATCAACATCCTGTACGATCCGGATAATGGTTGGTAGTTATGTGGATTCGGGTACAATATCGTGTTAATGTTATTATGGAGTTTGAAGCCATTTTCAGTGTTGCTTTAGTAATCGAAATGCGATGTTTTTCAGTCGGTCAATACGATTGTACCTAATTAATCGCATGTACATTTTTTCAGAATTGGGGAACAACCCATCACAATAATTGGGTATAATCGTGTTTTACTTACTTAAGTCCTGTTGTTCACATCACTGGAACATAGGGGCTTTAGGGCTTCGACGAAGCATCGCCATCGGACTCGGTTTCGTGCCATTGCCTTCACTTCTTCCCTCTCCACTGTCCTCCTCCAAGTTTCCATCGGTCTTCCTCTTCACAGCGTGATGTAACTTTCCACTCTCGTAAAGTGTCCGTGCATTCCAAAATCCAATCCTCGTGGTCCATTTCAATCCAAAGGTTGTCAACTTGTTGTCCGTTCGGTTTTTAGCCTATTTTCAATTTTGAAAAAAATAGACTTATGAGATCACCTTTTGTTCGTGTGTGTGTGTGTGTGAGGTGTGTATGTGTGTGTGTGTCCCTAATAACTTCTAAACGGCTGGAGAGATATCAATGAAACTCGGTAAGTTCATAGCACTATTCCGGACGACCCCGACCGTGCCCTTGAAATTTTGTTACGTCTCACCAATCCAACATGGCGGCTGTGCGAAATATTTCACCAGCATTCAATATCTCCGAAACTATTCCCGATATCACCCTGGAATTTGTTAAGGTGATAAAGGGAACTACTAGAAGTTCACCTATGCGACTTTTGAAAAACTGGTAACTACAAAACTAACATGGCGGCCACGCGAATTTGCGACATTTAAATAGACCTTTCTCGCGATTTATCCAACCAAACGCAATAAAACTTGGTACAGTATATGTTTATACACATTGTAATGCACCGACATCTATTTTGGTTCAATTGTTTACATAACCACAAGATGGCGGATGTGCGAAATATTTCACCGGCTTCTATATCTCTGAAACTATTAGTGGTATCACCCTGACATTTTGTACGGAGATAAAGGGCACTACTGGAAGTTTATCTATAAGACTTTCAAAAACTGGTTAACTACAAAACGAACATGGCAGCCAAGCGAATTTTAAAATTTTAAATAGACCTTTCTCGCGATTTAATGTTCCTAACGCAATGAAACTTGGTACAGGAAATGTTTATACACATTGAAATGCACTGGTGTCTAATTTAGTCCAATTGTTTACTTAACCTCAAGATAGCGGCTTTGCGTATTTTAAAATTAAGTTTTTATTTCTTGTGTCGTAATCATGCGATCGAAGTGAAAGATTGAATAATGAACCTAGGCAATAATTTTCCTTTAATGGTACACGACTCTATGGCCTATACATTTAATAATCCAACATGGCGACCATCCAGAATACTTAGACGGCTCTGAATATCTACGAATCTATTATAGCAATCAAACTGATTTTTTTTATGTTCATAGCGGCTATGAACTTAAAAGTTCACCTATAGGACTTTAAATAACCTGGTGATCTCAAATCCAAAATGGCGGCGACGCGAATTATAAATATTCACATGGACGTTTCTCGCAATTTAACCATCCGAGTGCAGTGACACTTGGGACAGCAAATACTTATACAAAAGTTAATCCACTGGCATCTAATTTATTTCAATTGTTTTCATTACCACAAGATGGCAGCTGTGTGAAATTTTAAAATCTCGTTTTTACTTCTTGTTTTCTAATCATGCGATTGAAGTTTGAATGCTACACGTACACAATAATCTTCATGTAACAGTACATAACTCTAGGACCTACATATATAAAATCCAACATGGCGACCATCCGAAATATTTAGTCGGTTCTCAATATCTACGAATCTGTTACAGCAATCAAACTGAAATTTTGTATGTTGATAGTGGCAATTAACATAAGTGGGATATATGAAAATAGGCTGTATAGTTCTTCACGGAACTACTTGTTTTCTTCTTGAAGTTTCTTTAACAATGTAATTTAAGAGATGCAGGTTGTTAGCCCTCAGTCCCCGAGTGCTTTGGTGGGGCTGCCACCTTCGTCCTAAGCACATGCCATTATAGCTAGATGGTCTTTACTGCTTTACAGGGAGTTGAGACTGGTCTCCCTAACCCTCCTCCTTTCTTCGGGCTTGGGACTGGCAACGAGAGCCATGGAGCTACTCAATCCGCCCCATGGTTGTCGCAGGCGAAGTTTATATAATCCTGTTTACCGACTGAAAACATCAAATTTCGTGTTATTGTGCACACTGGTGGAAACTACTAAAGTCGTACTGGATGACAATTCGGAGAAGAATTGATAGAAATAAGGAAACAAGGTGACGACGATACACTGAATACTCTTGCATGTTTCAGGTCCAGATTCCCCCGTCAGCCAAGGTGGGCCTGTGGCGCTGTGTGCTGATAACAGACCGCAGAGACCGTAAGGTGGTGAAGAAAGACTTCAACTGTCCTGAGGACGTGTATATCCTCTTCAACCCATGGTGCAAAGGCAAGCAGCTCATGTTGTTTAGTTATTTATCGCACATCATATGCACGTTCAATCGTGCGGTCTAACACAGGACAAGCACCACTGAGCAAATTGTGCAGGAGAAGCACTCCATCTCATGCTGCAGCTATCTAGGACAGACTGTGCACTTGTCCCGTTGTTCCACTCAACGTCACAGGTTCAGTAATAGTGAGATTTATTTCATCACCATGGTACCCCTTCACTCTCATCCCCACTCAGTTCCTCCACAATAAAAATAAATAAACAGAAGCCGTTGAAAGAAAATGAGTTTTTAACTTTTCTTTCCAACTTAATATACCGTGAAGAAAACGGTAAACTGTCATTTCCCAAACAACAAAGCATATTAGACATTGCATTTTTATGGGGCTACATGACCGCGTTGTCGCAGCCCCTAAACTTAAGAACCAACCAACCAGACATTGCATTTATACATTAAAACACAATCATGTTAAAATCCCAAATCACAGGTTTTACTTAAAATTACATGACTTACTGTACCCGCATAGCGGAGGATGTTTAGTTAGTACTCGGCTTTTGCTACTGCGGTATCGGGGCGCGTTACGTTCCCTCCACCACTAACTTCACATCCGATATGTAGACACAATCAGGTTAACAAGATTTAGGAAAAACTCAACATTACAATTTAAAATAATTATTTATTCATAAAAAGAAGCCTCCGTGGCTTAGGCGGCAGCACGCCGGCCTCTCACCGCTGGGTCCGTGGTTCAAATCCCGGTCACTCCATGTGAGATCTGTGCTGGACAAAACGGAGGCAGACAGGTTTTTCTCCGGGTACTCCGGTTTTCCCTGTCAAAATTTCATTCCAGCAACACTCTCCACTATCATTTCATTTCATTTGTCATTCATTTAATCATTGCCCCAGAGGAGTGCGTCAGGCCTCGGCAGCCGGCACAGTTCATATCCTCGCCGCTAGATGGGGGCTTCATTCATTCCATTCCTGACCCGGTCGGAGACTGGAAGCAGGCTGTGGATTTTCATTCATTTATTCATAAAAAGAAAAATAAATTCACTCAAATGCATATAAAAATCAAAATCACTTGGTATTATCTCTTCAAGTGTCACTCACAAAATAACCAACTCAAAACACACAAGAATCAAATCACTTGGTATTGTCTCTTCAAGTGTCACTCAATCACCATTAAAAATCATCAAAATTCGCTCTAATGTCATTTCATTGTTCCGTGAAGTTTCGTGAATACTTTGTCTTGCTTAAATTAAACTATTACCATTTTATTTATTTCACTCAGGCGTCGAGCGCGCCTATCATTTTACTCATATAATTTCTCCAAGGCTTTGGACACTTACATTCATTTCATCTACCGTTCAGGGTTTCCTTTATCCTTTATGTTTACTTAAATATTTATTTATTTATCATTTATTAAGTCCTTTGGATCTTAATAATATCTCTTCACAAAGCCTTAGATTTTAAACATATTACAATACTGCACAAAAACATGCCATGTCTGTTGATCGAACCCGTAACTCTCCAGTTACCCTCCATGCATCTAGGTGATTTGCTTTGTGCTGTACTGTGCACTGTACTGTTTATTGCTGTGGGATATTTATTTATAACAAATTCCATTATTTCTTAACCCGTTATTTATTTATTCATGAAAGAAGGAATTTTCTTTATCAACAATCTATTATTTGACAAATCCGTCAAATTTGTTTATAGCATTTCAAGCTTTGACTTGGGATGAAATTTTCATTCCCATAAAATAATTCTGCAATTAGTTTTTTCTTGCACCTTTTGTTTTAAATTTTACGATTTCCGTGTAACAGTTTCTCTTTCCATTCGTCTCGACTCGACCCTACTTAGCTACCGAACTCATTAAGATGTCTCCTTTTTCTCCCTCACAAGAGGCAAGGTCGTGCACACAAGCCGCCCCCTCCTCCTGTGGTACTTCACAACTAGATTTACGATGGCTAGCCGACACTCCTTGCTGTCACGCTAAATGATTTCCAAGATTTACAATTCATTTCACTACGGATATTTGTTCCGTTCTTATTTAATTATTATTATTTATCTTTCGCTCCCAGGATATTAGTAATTGATTCGGAGAGGCTGTACGGTAGTTTATTATTTCAACTTTTTACGATGCTTATAATGCCTCTGACAACAATACCTATATTTCAATAATGCCTTTTACACAACAATATCTTCCTATAACAATACCTAGCTGGGATACCCATCCTGCAGCAGGATTACATAACTTTCGACGCTTCATTCATATTACGCCCCGTTTCATAACACTTAATTTGCACTGCTGGGAATTACAACGAAGAATTTGGCATGATCGGAGACACTATGCTCGTCGTCCATTTATACATACATCCAGTCTTATAATACATATTAACAACAATGGCTTGAGCGACTCGGGGAGGTCCTTTACCAGGCGCGGCTGGTCATTAAAGGCTCTTAGGTGGAGCCTATATTGAATGATTCTATAATTATACATATTTAATTGAGGAATTTATAATTTATATTGATTGGAAACATTTATAAATTTCACTCCATCCATTCAGTCACGAGTCAATTTTTTTTGGAATTGTTGATAAAGAATGTTTTTCAGATGGATAGTAGCGCTGTTAGGCTGCGCTTTAGATGTCCTATTCCTTCCTATGTAACAGGGATGGGGGCGTGGTTATGAAAGCTCCATTCGTCTCAATTTTATCGCTGAAGGCTCAGGCGACTACAGCCTAAGCCAGGCTTGCCAACGACGACAGGATGTTCTTATTCTGTGGAATGCATTCAAAGTTGTTCAAGGCTACTCAAACCACTCTCATGAAAGATTACACTTTCCCTCTTTCACTCTCCGAAGGATTAATAGACAAGTTACCAAAAACAGTTAGATGACTAATACGTGTTATTCTTTATTGAGAACTCATGTGGTATCCCTTAAAGTATAATAACTAAAATATTTCCGCCAGATAGCACCATGAGGTGGCAAGGGGTAGCAGAACCATCTACCGAGACTTACGGGAAGTATTCTGTTTAAAATCTGCCGCCGTAGACGCTGTGATTTGTAAACAAGTGTTCTCGCGTTAAAATCGTTGGTGTAAATTAATTAGTTCATTAATTTTGTTGTTTGTCAGTGGCAAGTCTTAATTTGCGTGTTATGGGCTACAATTAGGGTTGCCAGATTTGAAGAATGGAAAAACGGAACACACGTCCCAAAACATTGCATTTTTTAAATCAAGGTCGTCAAACGTAATAAATAATACACATATGTATTAAATAAGCATTACATAATCAAAGACACAAAATTACAACTATATATTGCTGCCATATCATATAGGCCTATGACACCAGCAACTTACAAATGCATTTCATTTGAACGACACTTTGCAAGGATTTTTCATTTGTACGTAAGTACCTTCTGATAAAATTCACTACAATTTTCGTCATAATTGTAATATGTGAACAATTCTTGTTTTATCAAACTAATGAAGCTTCTGTTGGTATAATCTCTCCATTTGATATTCATGACAGAAAAAACTCTCTCCGTAAATGCATTGGAGGGGAAAATGCTGAGTATTAACTTCACAAGGACTATGATACGGTACTCCTTAATTTTGTTGCCCCTAATAAATCTACAACATGTACCCATCTGACACAGACATAGAAATCATTTTCTCTTTCAAACTTGTACCTGTATCACCAGAAAACAAGCTAGATATTACAATCAATTCTGAAGCGGGACATTTGAAAATTGGTGCAAAATTGAATTTATCAAATTAACAAAAAAACTGAATATTTGGCGTTCCGTTAAAGATTAAAACGGAACACGGAACAAAACAAGAAACAACGGAATTGTCCCGGGTAAAACGGAACGTCTGTCAACCCTAGATACAGTAGTGGTAAGTGTATGTCTACGAGACAATGAATTCAGTTTGTAGCGTATCGGGCAAAAATCTCGACCATGAAACTAGGCTGATTGTGAAGGGTCACATGAGAGGCAGAGCGGTGTTTTTCTACCCTAAAACGAGTGAAAACATTTTTACGAAACACAATGAAGGAAGGCCGACTATGCACTTGCAATGTGTTCCACAGAAAAGGAATTGTTGGTGTCACCGAAGTTCAATGGGCTTGTCATTAACCACTTTGCAGCGCTAAAGGAGAGGAGGGCAAACTTCACTCACAAACCTATGAATTGGGTAGGTCATGTGCTTATATAAAGTAATAGCAAGTAGCTTCACTGCTCTTAATATCTACAATTGTGTTTATTTGTTTCCATTTATCCCGAAAGATCGGGTTCACTTTCGGACTATGTTACAGATCAATTTCCTTACAGTTCTAGCTGGTCGGCACAGTGTTTTCTAAGTAAATTGCGATTGTTTGGTAGTGTACAACCGTGAAACAGACTCCTCTGATCGGGACTAATTAGAATGGGGAGTAGGTTAAATTAGAAACGGAATTCATTGCCTATTCCTGGATGTTGAATCTAGGTAAGTAAATTCATTTTAATTAGGGAAAAAAGGTTCATAAAATAAGATAATGGTGCCAATCTGTTTGTCAACAAGAAGTCTGTTCCGAGCTTCCCCACCTATCACCGTGAAATTAAACACCCTGCAGCCGTGTATGTGGGTGTCGTATAATGGGTTATACCAGCATTTTGCCACTACGTGCTGAGCCTTCCCCAGCTCCAACACCACGAGCCGCGGCTGTCCTTTACCTATCCCGGCCTCAGCAACAATACAACATAGCATACCTCGCCTGCTTTGGCTATTATACTTACTTTCATTACGACGATGGCGTCTACTTATTTATTTCATTTCCATAATACAACAATACACAACGTTTCATTAGGCAAAATCTACGAGGCTTCTACATTTCAACAATATATTCGGTGGGAATTTACATCCACGCATTTCGACGATTTTTACTGCATTTCCATCTCACAAATAAATCTATCCTGGCTTAACGCATTTTTATATTCAACTTGAAACTATACTTTATTATTTTTATTGGCCCTTACGGCAATGCAACTTGCTTGGATACTTTACCACATTCGCCTGATTTCGGCATTCCTACAATTTATTTCACAACCTTGGCACAGTAGCCTAATAGGTAATACATTCGTTCTTGGATGTTTCAATTTCACCATTTAGTTGGATATTTATCATTTATTTAATTTATTAACATATTATTTTTCGCTCTAATTTTCACTTTGAGTTCCTAGACACGGATCTTTAAATATAACTTTATTCTTTAATTTGATTATTATTATTTGCGTTCTTATTATTCCATATTTAAACTCATTATGACGCTCTATTCTTTCGGTATCTGTTATTTGGTATACAATTTAACCATTATTACTTAACTCAACCCTTTGATTTTATACTTATATTATGGTGCGTATTTACTTTATAACTAGGCAACAATTTAAGCCATTAAAATTAACATTTTTATTCCTTCCTTCAAATTTATTCATCATATATTTCTTTATCGGGCTTTCATTCCTTTATCTTTACTGATCCCAACAATGATTTATTTTCACAGAGGCGGTCCTCGTGATTAACCATCATCTTTTTCAATATTTCAATTATTTGCATATTTATTTCATCAATGAATCATTCGTCCAACTCCCTAGTCGACGAATGGCTCTATTGATATTCGCGCACAGCACAACAACAAAGACACATTAATAACGTTTCATCAACTCACCCAGGCGATGACTCCATTCCTAGATTGGCTCACCCATCAAGCTGGATATCTAGTCTTCCATCGCAACACTTTTCCCTGACATTTATTGTTTCTCTGACAAATAAAAACATATTGTAACACTTTAACATTATAGCACTTTTAACACTAAAACACTTTCTCTTCTAAGCACACGCCCTTATCTCAGAGCTTTGGCAATGATTTTTCGCATTGGATGATCCCTGACGATACCTGGCGTTTCTGCTTTGGACGTGCTAATTTGCTCCTTCCTCGCTCATCGAAGTTCCTGATTTCCTGTTCTCCGTGAAAGACTCTAAATCCGCGTTCCTGCTCACTCGCTCCTATTTCTTCCTGAATATAAATGTTCGTCATGTTTACCCTCACTCGTTCCGTGATCTTTCTTCGCTTTAATGATATAGTTCGTAGCTTGGTCTCCTGTTCGAGACCCTTAGCCTGCCTAGTTCGTATTTTTGATGCTTTATATCTTGAGTATCGAACCCGCAGTCTCCTAGGGCCCTACTCATATACTTCGTGATTAATACTTGTTGATATTATTCCTTTCTAGGATTCGCTGCTTTATACTGTACCCAATTGTCATCATGTGGAACATGTGTTCGTATCCCAGCTAACTCACGGTCTTTCGAGGTATGGGACGTTCATGCTCACCATACGACCACATGCTCAGGATTTGAGTCTACCAGGTATCTACTCTACATGAAAGAAACAACATATTCCTAAATAAAACATTTACTGATCTAAAGTCATGGCTATACAACAAAATACAAACAAAGGATAATTTACATTTAATTCCCACAATGAAAATCAAGGTTATTTTGTGAGTCTCTTCTTAATTAGTGCTACACTGCACTCAAATCTATTTCTAGCATCCTATCATTGATACTTTCAGACATCCACGAGTCTCCATAGTGTTCTTTATGTGACACAATTTTTCATAACTGGAGTAGCATAACACAATAGTACATTATGCAACGAGCCTATAATGGCTATAATTAAGACACGAGTATTTTTTATAAAACGAGCGTATGCGAGTTTTATAATTTCCATACGAGTGTCTTAATTACCATTATAGGCGAGTTGCATACGACTGTTTATGTTCGACGATAATTATAACTTTATTGTATGTTTTAACATAAATATTCATAAATATCTGTTGAGAGTCAGCTACTGGAATTTTGTGATCGCAGAGCGAGCGTTGGGTGTTATATCTCTGCCTTTCAAGAGCTTTGAACGACCGACGCATGCGCTCTGTGTATTTGCAATGCCATATGCAAACCATATGTTTACATCTGCCGTCCCTCAGTAATATTGTCACCGGTGTCAGTTGAAGACAATGCGCTGTGTAGAAATTAGTGTTGGTGATTTTAAGGTACAGTGCTATTTCTTGTCTCATATTCGCCAGTTTATTTACGCGAACATATGGACGGTGGGTATTCCATGTCGGTAATTTATTATAGTTCGATGTTGTGTTTATGTCCGACATGTTGGATTTTGAGCGCATGCGCGAAGTTATCGTTACCTAATTGGTCAATGAACGAGCTCTGATTGGCTGGAGAAACTGTATCATAATGGAAAACAGTGTTATAATGACCATCATTATGATACAGTTATCTGACACATAATAGTGAGGGTCGAACATAAAAGTCACATATCACATTTAAGTGACATTAATTCTGTAATAATAAAACATTAATCCGTTCCTTACGGGCATTTACTTTCATTAACATAGATTCATTATCTTATGCCTTTAATTAACAAATGTTGTTGTGTCGTGTGAATCATCTTCCCTTTTTCCATCAATATGAAACGCTAGAAAGTGGTACGTTTCCCTTCCAAAATACACATGGATAGAAATGTTTATAGTTTCACCATACAACGATTTTCTGGGTCTGGTCGAAATTATTATCGTTACAAATGTGTCATGTTCTTAGAAATCACATACCCGTATGCATAAATTAGTGTGACCTGGGCAAAAATGCACTTTAAAAAGATGCCTATATTTATTTGGTTCAGCGTTCCTCCTCAGAGAATAACTGGGCCAAATATTATCCGATTTCAATGATCCGACAATGTATGTGCGTTGAAACACATCATTTAATTCAATTGGCATCATCATAACAATCATATCTTAATTACATTTCGAAATATCGAGATTCTTCAGTGTCCCACTCTGCTTTAAAATAAAGGGAGTGGGTCTCCAAACCTCCCCTTCCAAGCAGGCATTAAAATTAGTTCCAGCTGGCCGAGCAAGATGGCCGCCGTCCTTCGTGGCATACATAACGCCCCCCTCTTGCTGCAAGCAAGGTCATCTTTGTTTACAATTGCAGTACAATGGAGTTACGCTGAGTGTTATCTCAAGTAATTGAGTCATTCTGATTATTTACCACCTATATTTATAGTGTATTGGGCTCAACTCGGCTCCTTAATTAACATTCATGGCTGGGGATGGATTCTGTAATAGTCTTGCCGTTCTTTGGCGATTGTAGTGGCATTGGCGCACATCATAATGAGAATACAAGATTGCTCATCAGCAGCTGCCTAAAAATAATAAGGAAATCTGCGTTTCCTATACGACGAACTTTGATTCTTACCTCTCAGGGCAGATCAATCAATACATGTGCTCACGGGGTCTCGAAGAGCATCCCTCGTGGCAATTATTCCTGCAAGTGATGGATACAGACAGGCTCTGTCCAATTCGCTGCGAACAATATAAATACGCTCCACGGCGGTACTAACTCGTAGATTAGCCAACTTTTCACCTAACGTGCAAGCTATGTTAGCTTGGTCCCAACTACTTTATTTACGTAAATCACTAGATTCTACGTTACTTTGCTCGCTCAATGCGGTTCAAACAATACTTCTCATAGATGACTCAATTATTAAGGCACCCGCGTCCTCTCTGCAATTACACTTAAGCCAAAGCTTTAAATAGCTCCTAAAAACAAGTATAAATTTACTGGCTTACATTACTTTAATGGTTCTCAAAAACAATCCTAAGAATTGACCATATCAAATATTCATTCAACACTTCATTGACACTGAAAAACTCTCGTATCTCGCTATATTCCACGTTACTTTCTTACTGTTTACAAAAATACAGTATATTTATATTAGACATGACACACTTTGAACGTTCTTTAGGTCTGAAATGCCTATTACTTTACTTTACTGTTACCGACCCCATATATTATTATTATTATTATCATTTAACGTTACCGTTACATACATCACTATCTTAGGCCTGAATGGCCATAAACAAATCACCTTCCAAGCCATATTCTACCAAATACGAGTGGTGAAAGCTCGTACATAAGTGACTGTTACATCTTAGTCTCAAAGTGATGCATCGTTGTATGGTGAACTATTTAGTTAGAATAACATTGTAAATTTGTACTCACTTTCCATTCTCGCTGGATTATTCCAACACGCCAGCCACGGACCTACCATGACGCCTGATTTAAGCCATCATGCTATATCTCACACGACACTTGATATCACATATTTCCCACATGATAATCATACTCTTATCAGTGGCTTTTCTCACTGTTACACAATACATATTAATTCACAATACACATAAACACTTTTGAAATCACTATAATAAAATTTATATACACTTTTTCACTATTTCATAGGTTGATCCTTAATCGGACTCCTCCTAACGCATGACCTCAGAGATGCGATGAAGCTACGACAACCGCTGGTCTCCGTGAAAGTCTATCTGCGTATACGTGCGTTCGATTCTCGTTCCCTTCAATACTGTTCATTTCACCGTCATGATTATTTGTGATGCCTCTCGGGCTCCCATAACTGCAATGATCCTGACGATACTGCGTCATTTACAAGTATGACAATACCTCCTGGTATTCATTGTCCAAAACCATCCTAAATTATTGCTACGCTGTAGCAAACTATACTTGCGTATAATAATGGATAAATATCTTCTGTAGATTAAATCTTACGCGATTCATGATTACTATTAAGAAGCTATATGATGCGCTTCCATTGTTCTCCAAATATACTACAGAAACCGGACTCATCTCCAATCGCTGCTCCAATGGTAGACTACTCAGCAGTAATGAAACCTATTACCAGTGAGGAAGTCAAGGATGTAATTCAACAAACAAAAAATGGAAAAGCCCGTGGGCCGGACGGGATATGTAATGAACATCTCAAAGAAAGTAGCCCTATGTTGGTAGAGGCTTGGACAGTACTACTCAATCAATGTCTTGCGCAGGCCTCATTACCAGAGAAATGGAGATACTCCATAATGAAAATGCTATATAAAGCAAGGGTCAAATGGATGATCCCAATTCATATCGTGGTATAGCGTTGGAAAATACAGGTCTTAAGCTATTGTCAAAGATACTGACAGAAAGATTAAGAGAATTAATAGACAGCGAACTGCCTGAAGAACAGTTCGGTTTCCGGAAAGGACGGTGAACGATACATGCTATTCAGTGCCTATTAGATAATATTGGTGATGCGCTAAGATTTTCTAGAGGTAAACTACATGTGATATATATAGACTACGCTAAGGCGTTTGATTCAGTTGACAGGGAAAAAACAATAGGCAAGTTGGAATCGATCATAGGAAGAGACCATTATCTGAGTAGGATAATAACGACAATACTCATGAAAAATTACGTAATCATTGATAACAATCTTTCAAGATCGGAGCCTATCCTTCAGACAACAGGAGTCCTACAGGGCGATCCATTAAGTCCGTTGCTGTTCAATATCGCAGTTCGAGATGTTGTCGATGCCATAGAAACACCAGGAGTAAACATTTATATGTACGCAGATGATATGGCAATAACGTCGATCTCGCAGCAAATGTTACAAGAGGCGTTCGATAAACTTGTAAGATGGGCAGACAGTAATGACCTCAAGCTTAATCCACATAAGACAGTACACATGACGTTCAGGAATGGAGGTAGGTTACCAGCATCAGTGAAAATCATGTATGGCAATGTGGAGCTAACAAGGGTAAACTCCTACAAGTATCTTGGCCTGATACTCCAAACGACTGGACGGAATTTCTCCAAACATGTAAAAGATAGAGTTGCTACCGCGGTTATAGCCATGAATGAGATAAAACTAATAAGACAACTCTCCATACAGACTGCATTAGAACTCTTTCACATAAAATTTCTCCAATCATGACATATGCAATAGGATTAATATGGGAGCATCTATCGAAAAACGATCTTACTCAGATAGAAAGGGTAAAGGCCATATACATGAAAAAGATTCTGTGTCTAGGACAAAATGCACCGTCAAGGACGACCTATGAACTAACGAGACAACCATTTTACATAGAAGAGTTACACATAAGAATGTTACTGCCTTCTACAAAGCAATATCAGTTAATACTGCAAGAACTTCAAGAGAAGAAAGCCAACATCTGGATGGATTTCTACCAAACAGATGCCATAATGTCCTCAGAGTGGAGGAATTCTATGTATGAACTTCGCCATTTCATGACACGTTTCGCTGTTCATGGTTTTCATTTCAAGCTGTGCTGCAAGAAGGTATACCACAACCCAGACGAGAACTGTAGGTGTGAGTTGTGTGGAAAGTCGTGTGAAAGATATCACGCAAAAGTTTGTAGCAAGAGGACAGTGACATTAACAGAATTCTGTACATGACTTCATTGTGTGCAATTTTAATTATTATTGTATTTGACCATTGGTTGCAATAAATATCATTATTAAATATACTCTAACATTTCGCGCACTTACTGGCAGCGTGTGCGTATAGGGTCAAGATGAACTGCAGAGCAACTGGAGAAGACTAAAGAACAACTGGCTTGGTCTGTGCTGCCTCCCCTATATAAAGGTTTCTCGTAAAATGTAGTCCACAGGACACACGAGAGCGACTCCCTTATTGAAATAATGCATATCCATTCAAAATGACGTATACACCTTGTTCATCTAGATGTGGAAGTCCCATAATCACTCTCGTGCTAGCGATCGCTTCGGCCAATTAATTACAATTAATTGCCTTATTCCATCGCGTCATGACGCCACCATGGTGAATCCCCTCTTGCTGGTCACCAAATCACTCTTCTCGAGCGTAAGCTCGGTGTTAACAGGCTTATTTAGAGATATAGGCTTTAATTTAGGTGTAAGACCACTCCTAAATTATCTCTCCTAGAATATATTCACCTGGGTGTACTTTTCATTCCATTTCGATGCTCCAATTGGCTGCAATCAATTAATTTCCGTGGACAATTACCCCCACTACGATCTCAAGTGTTGTCCATCGGGGACTCCCAGGGTCATTAATTTCGAGCTGTCTCCTCGGTCCAGACGAAATAAGTTCCTTCGGCGCCTTGAATCTCCTCCCCTCTGCTGGCTGCAATTAGTAAAGTGTAAAGCTGGCCTGCTCTCACGTTTCTATACTTCGAAAACGTACATATGACTGCATTTTCTGACAATTATTCCCTTAAATAACTATGATATTCACATTCTAGCCGTGAAATCATGCTATATTATTATATGTCATTATACATCTCATTGCTCTTCGGGTTCCCTGTAGCTGTTCCCCCCTCAGAGATCAATGGTTCGACTCTAGGCAGAATCATGGGCCTGGTCTTCTCTGATAAGACCCGAGTTCGATGCCAGTCTTCCGTGTCCGATTGGGCACATCTTTCCCTCGCTAAGCTCGGAAAATTCATTTCACAAGTGAATTTTTCGCGCCTTCAGATGGCATTGACTCATGCTCTATTTACTTTAGGCGGTCATTGCTCTCGGCAATGGGATGTCTCGTTCCCCCATTCCACTCTGTCTGCCGTCTCGCGTTCTCTTGTTTTGTTCTCTTAGTCGTTTGTTCATTTCCTGGAGTTCTGTAGCGGCCTCACACAACTGGTCGTAAAATTCTTTCAGCCGACAGCTGCATTCACCCCTCGTCTCCCTTGGGTCTGCGAGCCGGTCGCCTCGCTCTCTTCCTTCCTGGGCCTGAAAGCTTTTCTCAGGAGTCTCTGCTTGCATACATAATGACTCCCCGTCCATTTGGGTGTACATTGCTTGCTCCTCTCTTATTTCATAATCCTCTGGCGGACTATATAACTTTAAATTCGCTGCATTTACAACAACTTCTCTACCTGTCTCTTCGTCTTTGATTCGGTATGCATTATTTTGCAACTCCCTTATAATCAGGTAGGGTCCGTGATAGCTATGTTGAATTTTTTTATATTTCCTGGTCTCTGGATCTGAACTAGCTGTTTTTTTCAACAAGACCTACTCCCCCACGAGTAGTGGTCTATGGTAGCGTTTCCTCCTATTTCTCCGCTGCCGTCTGTCTGCTTGTTACTTGAGGTACTCGAATGTTCTCTGGATCCTCAACTCACGTCTAGGCTGTGCATCGACGGGTGTCCGAATGACATTATTCCATGGCCTCTCTGGTCTTCTATCAAGATGTAGGCTCACTGGCACTTCTCCTGTCGCTTCATGCACGGTATTGTTGATACAATACTCAATAATCTCTAGTACATCGATCCATTTCCAGTTTTCCGTAGAGCAATATATCTTCATGTATTTTTGCAGTTCTCTCATCACTCTCTCAGCGGAATTCGACTCCGGGTGTCGAACTGTGGACAAAATCTGTCTTATACCCAGATTTTCCAACTCCCTGCGAAATTCTACGCTGGTAAAACAGCTCCCATGATCAGATAATATGTTCTCCGGCTGCCCTAATATAGGAATGATTCTTTCCTTCATCCTCTTAAGTACCTGTTTTGTACTGGTTTTCTGAATTGGACAGAGGACTACCATTTTAGAAAACACGTCTAGTGCAACTAGGATGTGTCTATTTCCTCTTCTAGCTCTCGGAAGCGGCCCAAAATTGTCCAATGCCAGAAGCTGACATGGCTTCTCTGGTAAGAGTGGTATAGGTTTTTGCCTCATTAAGTACGAGTTAGGCTTTACTCGTTGGCAATTATCACATGTCCTGATTGTATTCCTGACTGTATTTCTAAGTTTTGGCCAAATAAATGCTTCTTTAAGCAGGGCAACAGTTTTGTCTACGCCAGGGTGGCCAAAAGCTCTGTGTGCTAACCATACTAGCCTTCTCTGCAATGCTGGAGGTACAACAATCCTGGGTCGAGTGTGGTCTGTATCGCTCCATTTATGTAGCATCTGGTTAAACCATAGATACTCCGTTGATAGTGCTTCGGCTTCAACATACATCGGGGTTCCTCTGACAAGCTTTCCCTTGAAGTAATTAATCATCAACCGTAACCAGGGATCTTCACGTTGAAAAACGGTGATGTTCCTTAGATCATCTAAGGTCTTCTGGTCTCTATCTTCTATGTCGATAGCTAGAGCTTCCTCTTCATCCGCTGTCGGGTATCTGCTTAGCAAGTCAGGTATAATACTGTCCTTTCCCGGGCAATAATCGATTTCCACTTGAAATTGCTGTATGTACAGGGACCACCTCGTCAGTCTTTGACTCGACAAGTCAGTTATCAACAGGAATGTTAGGGCTTTATGGTCCGTTCTCAATATAATTCTAAAACCATAAATTAGCTTTCTCCAATACTGTAAGGCATACAGTATTGCGAGTAATTCGATCTCGGTGACCGAATAATTCTTTTCATTAGGTTTCAACCTTCTACTTATGAACGCAATGTAAGTTTTCTCCTCTGGCCTGTCCACATTTTCCTGGTATAACATCGCTCCAATGCCTATAAATGATGCGTCAGTCTGGATAATAAATTTCTGAGTGTAGTCTGGATATCCCAATTTTACATAATCTAAAAGCATCTGTTTAGATTTCACGAAGGCTTCCTCGCATTTTTCCGTCCAACGCCACCTTCCTCCTTTCTTCAGTAAATCTTGGAGTGGCGCTACGGTGTCGGTATACTTCGGGCAATGGCTTGAAAAGAATCCAATAACGCCTAGATATTGCCTTACGTTCTTCACCTTCGTTGGTCTCGGGAAATGTTTAATGACCTCCAATTTTCCCGGATTAGGCCTAACTCCTTGTGCATCTATTACATGGCCTAGGAATTTAACTTCTCTCTGACCAAAGTTAGATTTCTTTATATTGACCTTAAAGTTAGCCTGACTTAGGTCATTCAACAGCTTGCGTAGGTCTCTGATGTGTTCTTCGACTGTTTCAGATGTCAGTAGTATATCATCTACATAGCATATGGTTGTTGCTTTTACTTCTTCAGACAGGTTCCGATCAAGCGCTCGTATCAACGCTGAACCCGCTGTTTTCAGACCAAATGGTAGGCGTACGTAAGAATATGTATGCTGGTCGAATAAAAACCCAGTTAATAAGCTTGTTTTCTCCTCCAGAGCAAGATGGTGAAAACTTGCTGTCAGGTCAAGATTTGAGAAAACAGTCTTTCCTTTGAACCTCCTGAGGACCTCCTTGAAGTGTGGCACTTGGTCAAATTCTGGTATGACCTTGGAATTCAAATTCCGTAGGTCCAGGCATATCCTTACATTTCCTTCCTGTTTAGGTACAACTGCCAGTGGGCTGACATAAGGTGTGGCCGTCTTCACAATGACGCCTGCCTCTAGCATTTCCTGTATTGCTTCCTTGACCTTTGAATAATGTTTCTCGGCTACAGGATACGGCTTCTGTCTGAATGGTATCCAGTCACTGACTTGGAACGCATATTGGAAATTCTTGATCCGGCCAGGTCTCGAATCGAAGACTCCTTTGCATTCAAATAGCAGTTCCCTTAGCATTTGCTTATGCTCTGGACCAATTTTAGCTTCCTCTATCTTTTCTTCCAGGCATTCTTCAAATTTTGGTTCGAGGTCCTTTTCAATGTCTGCGGCCAGTGTTGCCAACTCTCCCTCGATGTCTTCTGTTGTCAATACTGCATCCCCAGTCATATCTCCGTATGTATGCCATACGTACTCTTCTGGTCTCGTTTCATTGTGCTTTAAAGAGAGCTCTAAATCTTGCGAGAGATCTATAATGACCTTATATTCTCTTATGAAATCCATGCCAACAATGATGTTAAAAGGCAGCTTATTCACAAGTAGGAATCTCTGTGAGAATGTAGAGTTCCCTATCTTAAAATCTAAAAATACTTGGTATCTGCATATCATAACTTTATCTGGTATCACACCTTTTATCTTCACGCTTGAAATAGGTATTTTCAATACGTGGATTTTACTTTGGATTTCATTATATAATGCCTGGGTTATCAAACATACCGTTGAGCCTGTATCTATGAGACTTCTTATCTTCATGCCGGCGATGTTTACAATAATAATGGGTAGTTCCCTTCTCACATTGACCGTCCCTTCATCTATGTCTTCAATAAGCTCCTCAGGTTTGGCAATCCAGTTAACCACATTCACTGTATTCCATCCTGTATTTATCTCTATTTGGTCATTTAATTTTGGTGTTTTTTTCCATTGCTCCATTCTTTGTGGAGTTCTTCTGTCTGTCTTCGTACTGCTGAAGTTCCAGACTCTTGGCACCGTCATCATTTTAATAGATGTCGGGTGACCTTCGGTTCTTAATCGCTTCATCCCAATGAACTTGCGATTGTCTATGGTCGTCTCCACGCTCTTCCATGTATCTTAAAGATGCGTGATAGCGTTATTCCGCCTCTTCATCGAACCCGCGACTCTGTTCTTGGGATCTCCATCCTTGGTTGTTCCCATTTCGGCCGTAATTCCTTCTGTTATCAGCCTGCTGGTCTCTTGTGCCGCGCTGATTTCAGGCTTTCCTTTCTCGGTATCCATGGTTCGATCCTCCTCGATAAGCTGGCCTCCAATTCTGGTTTTCCCGTCCTTCGCGTTGCCAGTCTGATTTCTCCGTTTCGGTGCTCGTAGACTTACTTTTTGTCTGCACCTTAATCGATTCATTCGGTGTAGTCGTCATGTTGACTTGTTCCATGTTCCGACTTTGCCTTGTGTGCTGCGCTGTGGTGAGATCGAGTTGTCTCAGCACCTCCTCCATATCGATCGCTGTCTTGGCGTTTGCTGAGATTAATAGACGTTGTACTTCATACGGTAGCTGCTCGGCTATCGCTATACACAAATCTGACTCTCTAATTCCTTCATCAAGTTCGCGGAAACGGCACAATTGAGCCACTAAAAACTCTGCGTACTTCGTCGGGTTATTAGTACTATAACGCCTGGAGTACAAGTCCAATCTGAGGTTCTGTTGTATACTTGCGTTCCAGTACCTGCTTAAAAATGCCTGGCGAAATTCGTCAACGGTGTCGAACGTGTACCGCAAACTCCTAAACCGTAAGGACACTCGCCTTCAGTCAGTTTTTCAATAGCTCTCAACCTTCGCTCTGGCGGTACCTTCGCGTCATTCAAGTACTCGGAAACCTCTTTAAGCCAGTACTTGGGTGTCATGTTAGAATTACTCCCAGAATATTTCTTCGGTTTCTCGTCACTAGCCCTCACAACAGTGACTATTTGATTTTGAACAGCATTTTCATGCGGTGTGGACATAGCAATTGGTATACCAGGCGTGGTATACGGGCTGTCACTTGGCATGGCTGCATTCTTTGGAGTGGGCTGTATCTCTATATCTGCCCATTTATTTCTCCTATTCTCATCTATGCTTCCTTCGCTAGATCTAGGATTCCGCAACATGGATTCCTCCTGTGCGATCATTCTAGTTTCTATTTGGCTGTGCCTATTTTCTGCCCTTTCCAAACGAGCTAATACCTCTCGTTCTATTTTTTCTAAGCGATCTCGGTTTTTCTCTGCCATAGAAAATACTTTTTCCTTGTCATCCTTAAGGTTTTCTTTCATGTGGGTAATTTCCCCCGCTAGACTTTCTCTTACCTCGGCAAGAGTTTTATCGCTGGCTTCAGTCTTCAAGCCTTCTCGAAGTTCTAATTCTTCTCGTAAGCCTGTAACTTCTTTTTGTATGTGACCATGCATATGAGAGATTTCAGTCCTTATCTTCGTCATTTCTCCCTGGTCCTCATCCTGCCTTTTATGAATAACTGCTAGGTCGTTCTGAGTTTGTTCTAACTCTTTTTGAACCTTTCCGACCTGCCTCTTCATATTTGACATTATTTCCTTATTCTCTTGATCAGAAGTCTTTATTTCATTGATCTCCTTGCATTGGTCAAGGATATTCTGATCCTGTTTCCTTAAGGCTTCGTCTACCGCCTTTGCGTAGCCTGCCATCCGCCTATTCCATTTTCCGTCGCTGTCTTCGAGCCTTTGATCCACGGTCTGAGTGAACGTATTAAATTGCTCCTGCTGACGTTTAGTATTCGCTTCATTCTGACTTTGAATTTCTTTAAGCTCCATGGACATACTGCTTAAGCTATCATTAATCTCACGCTGTGACTCTCTGCACGCTTGCAGATTATTCTCTAGTTTTAGCTCGATTGACTCAAAGCGTTTATCGTTATCAGCTTGCATCTCTGAGACCACGCTAACAATATTCTTAGTTACTTCATGGTTAATGGACTCTTTAACGTCATCCATTTTTTTACTGACCTCTAACTGATTAGCCTCTAATCTAGTGTTCACTTCAGCTTGATTATTCTCTAACTGAATATTTACTGTAGCCAACATCTGGCTTACCTCAGTTTGACTAGCCTCTAATCTAGTGTTCATTTCAGCTTGATTGTTCTCTAACTGAATATTGACTGTAGCCAATCTACCTGCTATTTCATCTTTAAATGCTTTAGCCTCTTCCTTACTCTTAGCATTAGTATCATCAAAATGAGTAGTAGG
Source organism: Meconema thalassinum (assembly GCA_946902985.2). Taxonomy (NCBI): domain Eukaryota; kingdom Metazoa; phylum Arthropoda; class Insecta; order Orthoptera; family Tettigoniidae; genus Meconema; species Meconema thalassinum. The sequence goes on from OX336393.1 coordinate 89,022,429, forward strand.
GCTAAGCCGGTCCTGGACAGATTTCAAGGTCATCCATGGTTTCTCGTAGTCACGTGCCCCCCCAGGCGTTCCCTGGGGGGCTTGGGGGGAGGGGAGGGGGGGAGGGGAGGGGAAAGGGTGGAAGGTCTGGCTTGGAAGCAGACCCAGTTGTTAGCCGACCTGTGTTGGCCAGCCAACTGACTGAGCTGGCTGGTGTGCATTGCCTATATAGCTTGTGGATGGAAGTGGGGGAGGGGACTGGTTCGGGCGACTGTCGAAGGTAGTCGAATGTGACCGAGTGTAACTTAGTAGTAGGGGGCTACTAGGAGTTCTGCCCCACCCCACCACCTCTCCCTCTGACGTCACATACTAACCCGCAATACATTCAGGGGCAAAGTCGATATCTCGCAAACCCATGGTCCGATTTTGACAAATGAGGTGTCGTTGGACTCGGGCTAACGCCCTCATTCAAATGAACCACTCATTTCAACCCCTAAATAAAACCTACCCCTACTATAGGGTGAAATTGTATTTTTTTTAGTGAAAGTCTCTTTTCAAATGCGACATGTATAAGATGCGCTGCTAAAATGAACTTAAACGTGGTTGCTCATATCGCGCATGCGTTTGGCTGGCTGCCGATATGGATTAATATTTTTGTTTTTGTTTTTTACTCATGCGCACTTGGGATTTTTGTAAGAGGGCGAGCTCTTTGAAAAAAATGATTGATAAGAAGGGGTTTTGGTGGTGAGGAGAGAACCAGATAGTCGCCTACTTTCCTACGAAGTTTGCCGATATCTCTCGAACGCAAGGTCGGATTTGGACGTGTGACGTGTCAAATCGCTTGTCTCGAAGCCCTATACATGTTATTAATAGGTTAAAGTTTTGAGAATGAGGGAAACAGGCTTTTTGGGGGTAAAACCGTGATTTTAGACTTTTTCCGATATTTCACGAATGCCTGGTCGGATTTGGTCCTATGACGTGTCAAATGGCTTATCTCGAAACCCTTTTTATTTTTGTAATAGGTTAAAGTTTTTGAGAATGGGGGAAACAGAATTTTTTGTTGTAAAACTGTGATTTTAGACTTTCTGTTATATCTCACAAACCAATAAAGCCAGAGACGTATACGAGGGGTCGTAGGACTCGGGGTGACGCCCCTCCCCTCTCCCCCTTTCGAATATAGTATTTATGTTTTAAAAAATGTGAAAGGGCCTAACGACACTTTTGTTGAAAACATTTCAGTTTTTAAAACTTTTCTTAAATTTGTCTAAAATGTTCATGACGAGTGGTTGTAGATAGAATGAGACGATACCACTGGACACGTGTTTCAACGAAGCTATTACTGGCCACGGTGGTGATATACCAATACAGTATTCGCTGTTTCGATGAGACGGCGGGTCGAGGGTTCGTTTTCTGATTTTTCCTATGATGGAATTCCTAATTCCTAAACCCCATGAAAGGGGTATTTAACGTGTAAACGATTATGAGTGACATGACAAATGATAATTACTTGATCCGATGAAGTTGGCTTTAGATAGAACAAACAGAACTTGGTTATATGTTGCTTGAAGTGAGTATAGAAAACAAACTTGCTGGGGAAGACTGACAGGATGTGAATGTAGAGATAATGTTTAAAACTGATTACACTTGTCTCTTTTCAAATTATTACTTAAATTGCAAATACAAAGGTGGACTGGGTTTGATATACAGTTAATGCTGCCTATCGCATACTAGCTTGTAAGAAAGCCAAACAAGCAAAAGGCGTAGGTAGAGCAGTGGTAAAATCGCTATGTGTAGAGAACTACCTAACGGTTTTATGAACTGGCAATGGTATGTCGCATAAACAGTGCAGGATACAATCCAGCAACCATAATTTTTATCTTGTGGAGCAGAGAAAACATATATATAGAGAGAGACATAGAAAGCTTGTGTATGTATGGGTAGCATTGATTGTTTGACCAGAGAAAATACGATGAGGTAGGGTGGGGAGAGGGAGAATTAACACTTATATATGAATGAATGGTAAATAGTATTTTTTTTCAATAGTTTTGTTTTTCAAATGCAGTGGTAGATAGCCGTTATTTTGTAAAACATTCTTACTTGCAGTAGTAATAAGACTCTATGGTTCCGCTAACACATAGATAGACTGTATTATTGCCATGGTCAAGCACTCACACTAAGATCATTTACAAAATCATAAAAATAAAAATAAAAAATCTTGTTTTGGAAATATCGTTTTTCAACATACACAAAATAAATATATAAAAAATTTGTAAACAGCAAAATGGAAAATCCATGGTCAAGCACTCACATTAAGATCATTTACAAAATCATAAAATGAAAAATAAAAAATCTTGTTTTGGAAATATCGATCTTTTTCAACATACACAAAATAAATATATACAAAATTTGTAAACAGCAGAATGGAAAATCCATGTTTCCATATAGACAAAATTTAAAAACCTTAAACGGACATTTAAGAAAATATATGCAAATGGGAATTTGACAAATGTGTAAATATGAAAATGGAAAAATCCATGTTTCCAAATCATGAAATTGAAAAAACATCAAACTGTCAATTTTTAAAAATGCAAATGGAAAATTGACAAATTGCAATGTGTGAAATGTGAAATTGAACAAATGGCTATCATTATTAAAAAATAAAAAATAACATGGTGCTCTATGGTTGAGGTGTGAATCAAACCCTCTCTACTTATTTGGACCACCCGAGACTGAGTAGACTAGTTTTAGTTGTCATACCGCTTTTAAAAGTTTGTGTTAAATCTAGGAATTGAACCCAAGAGCTTGTAGGGGAGATCCAAGGTTATAATATGTTAAACAGATAGCCTTGAATGTAGGGTGTGGTAGCTATATATAGATGAGACGTTTCGCTCGGGGGAGGGAGGCATGGAGATCTGCATCAAACCAGTCAAAAGACTGACGACTCAAACAACAACATGTAGAGCTCACCAAAATAATGTTGTGTAACGGTAAATGTTAGTCAACGAACAGTAATGCATTACTAAAACCCATGACACGATACCTAAGAGCTTTTCTAAAATTATTTTAAAATGCCTTTAACCCTATATTAAACACCCAGTTCACAAGACTCATAACTGCAATGTTATGGTCAAAAAAAAATCTATATTTCAAAACAAACAAGTGGTTTAGTCAATGTGTACTGGAAAAAGTTTTATAAACACTCAAGTCCACAAAAATAATTAAATTAGTAACTGTCAGGTTGACCGAGTGGTTATGGTGTTTGACTTAAGTTCAATTTTTCTGTACAAGAAAGCAAGGGTTCGAATCCCTTACCTGATATAACTATTGCTTCAACATGGCTTGACCACACTGTATTATTGTGTACTCGGTACACAAACCATAGATAGAGTGTATTGTTTAAGGTCACTCTCTTTGCGAACATAGTCAGAGACTGTTGATGGTTAACAATTGCATTAATAGTGGGACATAGGGATAGCAATTAAGAAAAACAGACAATACACATACACTATTTTTATTTATTTAATGTAAGTACTTGTACAATAGTTATATACAAACTACAACTCTCTTTTGTCTATAACTATCTAGTCCTTTTCGATCCACTTGCATATCAAGGGCAGATGACTTTGTAGTTCAGCCCCTTAAAACAACAACAACACTACTTCTTGCATAGTCTGTGATGTTGATGACTCTTGAGGCGTGGAAGATGGATACAACATAACTTTTACAACAGGGGTTAAACGTTGCTCAACAAACAATGCACTATTTTGGGTAGCAACATCTTTCTCTTATACTAACTTTTTAGCATTCTGATGATTTTTTTGTCAACACCATCAGTGTTTTGTCTGGAGCACTACATTGATGATCACTCACACTTAAAACCACACCATTTCTACTTTTCATATTGCCTCGACATTTTGTTGACCTCTGTTTTGAGCATTGCCAGAATATTATTCCTTTTACATTTTGTCGTCTATAGTTATAAGAGTAGCCTTTATAGAGTACACGTTGTTTACCTCGGTAGTTGTAGTAAGTTCCAAAGTAGTAACTAACCTGTTAGTATGATTTGCACACTACAAAGGTTATCTCGGTTCTGGTAATAGAATTATTTAGCGTTGGCTTTTATATTTAATATGTACAGTTAAAAGTGATAGAAAAGTGGTAGAAATGTGGTAGCAAAGTGGTAGACAAGTGGTAGACAATTGGTAACATAGTGGTAGAAAAGTGGTAGCAAAGTGGTAGAAAAGTGGTAGAAAAGTGGCAGAAAAGTAGTAGAAAAGTGGTAGCAAAGTGGTAGAAAAGTGGTAGCAAACTAGAAAAGTGGTAGAAAAGTGGCAGAAAAGTAGTAGAAAAGTGGTAGCAAAGTGGTAGAAAAGTGGTAGCAAACTAGAAAAGTGGTAGCAAAGTGGTAGAAAATATTACATGTATTGTTAAGAAATAGTTTATGCGGTTACATGGATTCATTACACTATAATTTTAGCATTACGAAGCTCATTTTCTATATCCAAAAGTTCTTCCTCATATTTAGTATGACCAGCCTGTTTACAGGTATGCAAGTACTGAAGCCGCTGGATTAGCTTACTGGGATTGTTCCAGTAAACAAATTTAACAAATGATTTTTTTGGGTGTAAACCATTATCATCTTCATCATCATTATCATGATAATCATCATCATCATCATGGTTATCATCATCAATATAATTATCATCAATATAATCATCATCACTATTACTATCTAATCCTTTTTGTTCATCTTGCAATGCAACAACCTTTGGCATAGTTTGTGTTGTCTTTGATAGTGTTAGAGGTTTCTTAGACGTTAACGACTGTCCTAACATGTCTTTTTCAGGAGATAATAAATGCTCTTTAACAAACAAAGCACTATCTTGAGCCACACTATTTTTTTCTTGGTCTTGCTTTTTTACCTTGGTTAGAGTATTTTGTCCATTTAAATGAGTATTATTTTGAGATTTACAATGATGATCGATTGAAATAAGTATGTTGGAGCCATTTGTCTTAATCATTCCTCGACACTTTTTAGATCGTTGTTTCGAACAGCACCAAATAACAGTTCCATTTTTATTAGTTCATTTTACAATATATGCATATCCTTTATAGTAAGCACATGGCTTACCATAGCTAGTCGTTGATACTTCCATGCCAACTGTTAAGCATAAACTAATCTCTAGTAAAGTTAACTCAGTTTTAGAGGTTTCTTAGACGTTAACGACTGTCCTAACATGTCTTTTTCAGGAGATAATAAATGCTCTTTAACAAACAAAGCACTATCTTGAGCCACACTATTTTTTTCTTGGTCTTGCTTTTTTACCTTGGTTAGAGTATTTTGTCCATTTAAATGAGTATTATTTTGAGATTTACAATGATGATCGATTGAAATAAGTATGTTGGAGCCATTTGTCTTAATCATTCCTCGACACTTTTTAGATCGTTGTTTCGAACAGCACCAAATAACAGTTCCATTTTTATTAGTTCATTTTACAATATATGCATATCCTTTATAGTAAGCACATGGCTTACCATAGCTAGTCGTTGATACTTCCATGCCAACTGTTAAGCATAAACTAATCTCTAGTAAAGTTAACTCGATAATAAAAATGATTGTTTGTAGTATGTGCAGTTTAAAGTAAGAGCAAAAGTGAGAGTCAAATGGTAGAAAAGTGTTAGCAAAGTGGTGGAAGAGTGGTAGCAGTTTATAGTAGTCATGATCTTTTTTTTACCAGAATGTGATTTGAGTAAATGTAATTTCTAATCCTTAGCAGTGAGTAGTCAGTTAGTCTTGGTTCAGACAAGCGTAAACAGTTCTCCAATGAATCAGAGATCAAGAATTTCATTATGAAACAGTTGTGTAACCAATTAGGTATCGGTACTTGATAGCTTTACACATGAACAAAAATTCCAACATATCTGACATGAATTACATGATTTGAAAGTTGACAAAGAATATCCAATCAACCATTGTAGTTACAATGTCAAACACACAAAGACAAATTCAGCATGAACTTTTAAGTTACAGGAAAATTCTATGAAATAGACTATGCAGGAAATTTGGAAATACACATCAGAAGTTTGCAACACCATCCTTCTAGCCTATATAAATTATCGACATGGAAAGTGTGCACTGCCCCAAACATTAAACCAATTTATCAATAACACAAGTCAACAATCAAAACATTTTGTGTTGAGTCTATCATTTAATGCATATATTCTGTCTACATTGAACAGTAACACAAAAAACGCCATTCATAATTAATTAAGTTTGCTTTAATTCTTTATGTAATGATATATACATATTTAAAGTTTTGGCTGACTGTTCAGGGTGAATCGACTTTGAACACATAAGAGAGGGAATATTTTAAGACTTAACCTCAGCTCACCTAACATAACCTAAATTTACCTAACCTAACCTTGTCATATAGGTAAGAAACGGGTCAAGCTCTGCTTTCGACTACCGAGTTTCAGCTACTTTTCAAGGTAACTCTCCCAAACATTGCCGGAGACTGCTGATAAACACCTATGTTCGCACGGTGGCGGCGCGCAACGACTTACATGACGCGCTTTCCCCTTTTCATTGATTCCAGTTGATTTGTCCCTTTGGACTGGTCCTTTTGGCTGATTCCTTTGGACCAGTCCACAGGGACCCGTCAAAAATTACTCCATTCAAAAAGGGCCCGTCCAAAAAGGGCGTCAACAGGGACCAGTCCAAAGGGACAAATCAACAGGAATCAATGAAAAGGGGAAAGCGCGTCATGTAAGTCGTTGCGCGCCGCCGCCGTGCGAACATAGGTGTTTATCAGCAGTCTCCGGCAATGTTTGGGAGAGTTACCTTGAAAAGTAGCTGAAACTCGGTAGTCGAAAGCAGAGCTTGACCCGTTTCTTACCTATATGACAAGATTAGGTTAGGTAAATTTAGGTTATGTTAGGTGAGCTGAGGTTAAGTCTTAAAATATTCCCTCTCTTATGTGTTCAAAGTCGATTCACCCTGAACAGTCAGCCAAAACTTTAAATATGTATATATCATTACATAAAGAATTAAAGCAAACTTAATTAATTATGAATGGCGTTTTTTGTGTTACTGTTCAATGTAGACAGAATATATGCATTAAATGATAGACTCAACACAAAATGTTTTGATTGTTGACTTGTGTTATTGATAAATTGGTTTAATGTTTGGGGCAGTGCACACTTTCCATGTCGATAATTTATATAGGCTAGAAGGATGGTGTTGCAAACTTCTGATGTGTATTTCCAAATTTCCTGCATAGTCTATTTCATAGAATTTTCCTGTAACTTAAAAGTTCATGCTGAATTTGTCTTTGTGTGTTTGACATTGTAACTACAATGGTTGATTGGATATTCTTTGTCAACTTTCAAATCATGTAATTCATGTCAGATATGTTGGAATTTTTGTTCATGTGTAAAGCTATCAAGTACCGATACCTAATTGGTTACACAACTGTTTCATAATGAAATTCTTGATCTCTGATTCATTGGAGAACTGTTTACGCTTGTCTGAACCAAGACTAACTGACTACTCACTGCTAAGGATTAGAAATTACATTTACTCAAATCACATTCTGGTAAAAAAAAGATCATGACTACTATAAACTGCTACCACTCTTCCACCACTTTGCTAACACTTTTCTACCATTTGACTCTCACTTTTGCTCTTACTTTAAACTGCACATACTACAAACAATCATTTTTATTATCGAGTTAACTTTACTAGAGATTAGTTTATGCTTAACAGTTGGCATGGAAGTATCAACGACTAGCTATGGTAAGCCATGTGCTTACTATAAAGGATATGCATATATTGTAAAATGAACTAATAAAAATGGAACTGTTATTTGGTGCTGTTCGAAACAACGATCTAAAAAGTGTCGAGGAATGATTAAGACAAATGGCTCCAACATACTTATTTCAATCGATCATCATTGTAAATCTCAAAATAATACTCATTTAAATGGACAAAATACTCTAACCAAGGTAAAAAAGCAAGACCAAGAAAAAAATAGTGTGGCTCAAGATAGTGCTTTGTTTGTTAAAGAGCATTTATTATCTCCTGAAAAAGACATGTTAGGACAGTCGTTAACGTCTAAGAAACCTCTAAAACTGAGTTAACTTTACTAGAGATTAGTTTATGCTTAACAGTTGGCATGGAAGTATCAACGACTAGCTATGGTAAGCCATGTGCTTACTATAAAGGATATGCATATATTGTAAAATGAACTAATAAAAATGGAACTGTTATTTGGTGCTGTTCGAAACAACGATCTAAAAAGTGTCGAGGAATGATTAAGACAAATGGCTCCAACATACTTATTTCAATCGATCATCATTGTAAATCTCAAAATAATACTCATTTAAATGGACAAAATACTCTAACCAAGGTAAAAAAGCAAGACCAAGAAAAAAATAGTGTGGCTCAAGATAGTGCTTTGTTTGTTAAAGAGCATTTATTATCTCCTGAAAAAGACATGTTAGGACAGTCGTTAACGTCTAAGAAACCTCTAACACTATCAAAGACAACACAAACTATGCCAAAGGTTGTTGCATTGCAAGATGAACAAAAAGGATTAGATAGTAATAGTGATGATGATTATATTGATGATAATTATATTGATGATGATAACCATGATGATGATGATGATTATCATGATAATGATGATGAAGATGATAATGGTTTACACCCAAAAAAATCATTTGTTAAATTTGTTTACTGGAACAATCCCAGTAAGCTAATCCAGCGGCTTCAGTACTTGCATACCTGTAAACAGGCTGGTCATACTAAATATGAGGAAGAACTTTTGGATATAGAAAATGAGCTTCGTAATGCTAAAATTATAGTGTAATGAATCCATGTAACCGCATAAACTATTTCTTAACAATACATGTAATATTTTCTACCACTTTGCTACCACTTTTCTAGTTTGCTACCACTTTTCTACCACTTTGCTACCACTTTTCTACTACTTTTCTGCCACTTTTCTACCACTTTTCTAGTTTGCTACCACTTTTCTACCACTTTGCTACCACTTTTCTACTACTTTTCTGCCACTTTTCTACCACTTTTCTACCACTTTGCTACCACTTTTCTACCACTATGTTACCAATTGTCTACCACTTGTCTACCACTTTGCTACCACATTTCTACCACTTTTCTATCACTTTTAACTGTACATATTAAATATAAAAGCCAACGCTAAATAATTCTATTACCAGAACCGAGATAACCTTTGTAGTGTGCAAATCATACTAACAGGTTAGTTACTACTTTGGAACTTACTACAACTACCGAGGTAAACAACGTGTACTCTATAAAGGCTACTCTTATAACTATAGACGACAAAATGTAAAAGGAATAATATTCTGGCAATGCTCAAAACAGAGGTCAACAAAATGTCGAGGCAATATGAAAAGTAGAAATGGTGTGGTTTTAAGTGTGAGTGATCATCAATGTAGTGCTCCAGACAAAACACTGATGGTGTTGACAAAAAAATCATCAGAATGCTAAAAAGTTAGTATAAGAGAAAGATGTTGCTACCCAAAATAGTGCATTGTTTGTTGAGCAACGTTTAACCCCTGTTGTAAAAGTTATGTTGTATCCATCTTCCACGCCTCAAGAGTCATCAACATCACAGACTATGCAAGAAGTAGTGTTGTTGTTGTTTTAAGGGGCTGAACTACAAAGTCATCTGCCCTTGATATGCAAGTGGATCGAAAAGGACTAGATAGTTATAGACAAAAGAGAGTTGTAGTTTGTATATAACTATTGTACAAGTACTTACATTAAATAAATAAAAATAGTGTATGTGTATTGTCTGTTTTTCTTAATTGCTATCCCTATGTCCCACTATTAATGCAATTGTTAACCATCAACAGTCTCTGACTATGTTCGCAAAGAGAGTGACCTTAAACAATACACTCTATCTATGGTTTGTGTACCGAGTACACAATAATACAGTGTGGTCAAGCCATGTTGAAGCAATAGTTATATCAGGTAAGGGATTCGAACCCTTGCTTTCTTGTACAGAAAAATTGAACTTAAGTCAAACACCATAACCACTCGGTCAACCTGACAGTTACTAATTTAATTATTTTTGTGGACTTGAGTGTTTATAAAACTTTTTCCAGTACACATTGACTAAACCACTTGTTTGTTTTGAAATATAGATTTTTTTTTGACCATAACATTGCAGTTATGAGTCTTGTGAACTGGGTGTTTAATATAGGGTTAAAGGCATTTTAAAATAATTTTAGAAAAGCTCTTAGGTATCGTGTCATGGGTTTTAGTAATGCATTACTGTTCGTTGACTAACATTTACCGTTACACAACATTATTTTGGTGAGCTCTACATGTTGTTGTTTGAGTCGTCAGTCTTTTGACTGGTTTGATGCAGATCTCCATGCCTCCCTCCCCCGAGCGAAACGTCTCATCTATATATAGCTACCACACCCTACATTCAAGGCTATCTGTTTAACATATTATAACCTTGGATCTCCCCTACAAGCTCTTGGGTTCAATTCCTAGATTTAACACAAACTTTTAAAAGCGGTATGACAACTAAAACTAGTCTACTCAGTCTCGGGTGGTCCAAATAAGTAGAGAGGGTTTGATTCACACCTCAACCATAGAGCACCATGTTATTTTTTATTTTTTAATAATGATAGCCATTTGTTCAATTTCACATTTCACACATTGCAATTTGTCAATTTTCCATTTGCATTTTTAAAAATTGACAGTTTGATGTTTTTTCAATTTCATGATTTGGAAACATGGATTTTTCCATTTTCATATTTACACATTTGTCAAATTCCCATTTGCATATATTTTCTTAAATGTCCGTTTAAGGTTTTTAAATTTTGTCTATATGGAAACATGGATTTTCCATTCTGCTGTTTACAAATTTTGTATATATTTATTTTGTGTATGTTGAAAAAGATCGATATTTCCAAAACAAGATTTTTTATTTTTCATTTTATGATTTTGTAAATGATCTTAATGTGAGTGCTTGACCATGGATTTTCCATTTTGCTGTTTACAAATTTTTTATATATTTATTTTGTGTATGTTGAAAAACGATATTTCCAAAACAAGATTTTTTATTTTTATTTTTATGATTTTGTAAATGATCTTAGTGTGAGTGCTTGACCATGGCAATAATACAGTCTATCTATGTGTTAGCGGAACCATAGAGTCTTATTACTACTGCAAGTAAGAATGTTTTACAAAATAACGGCTATCTACCACTGCATTTGAAAAACAAAACTATTGAAAAAAAATACTATTTACCATTCATTCATATATAAGTGTTAATTCTCCCTCTCCCCACCCTACCTCATCGTATTTTCTCTGGTCAAACAATCAATGCTACCCATACATACACAAGCTTTCTATGTCTCTCTCTATATATATGTTTTCTCTGCTCCACAAGATAAAAATTATGGTTGCTGGATTGTATCCTGCACTGTTTATGCGACATACCATTGCCAGTTCATAAAACCGTTAGGTAGTTCTCTACACATAGCGATTTTACCACTGCTCTACCTACGCCTTTTGCTTGTTTGGCTTTCTTACAAGCTAGTATGCGATAGGCAGCATTAACTGTATATCAAACCCAGTCCACCTTTGTATTTGCAATTTAAGTAATAATTTGAAAAGAGACAAGTGTAATCAGTTTTAAACATTATCTCTACATTCACATCCTGTCAGTCTTCCCCAGCAAGTTTGTTTTCTATACTCACTTCAAGCAACATATAACCAAGTTCTGTTTGTTCTATCTAAAGCCAACTTCATCGGATCAAGTAATTATCATTTGTCATGTCACTCATAATCGTTTACACGTTAAATACCCCTTTCATGGGGTTTAGGAATTAGGAATTCCATCATAGGAAAAATCAGAAAACGAACCCTCGACCCGCCGTCTCATCGAAACAGCGAATACTGTATTGGTATATCACCACCGTGGCCAGTAATAGCTTCGTTGAAACACGTGTCCAGTGGTATCGTCTCATTCTATCTACAACCACTCGTCATGAACATTTTAGACAAATTTAAGAAAAGTTTTAAAAACTGAAATGTTTTCAACAAAAGTGTCGTTAGGCCCTTTCACATTTTTTAAAACATAAATACTATATTCGAAAGGGGGAGAGGGGAGGGGCGTCACCCCGAGTCCTACGACCCCTCGTATACGTCTCTGGCTTTATTGGTTTGTGAGATATAACAGAAAGTCTAAAATCACAGTTTTACAACAAAAAATTCTGTTTCCCCCATTCTCAAAAACTTTAACCTATTACAAAAATAAAAAGGGTTTCGAGATAAGCCATTTGACACGTCATAGGACCAAATCCGACCAGGCATTCGTGAAATATCGGAAAAAGTCTAAAATCACGGTTTTACCCCCAAAAAGCCTGTTTCCCTCATTCTCAAAACTTTAACCTATTAATAACATGTATAGGGCTTCGAGACAAGCGATTTGACACGTCACACGTCCAAATCCGACCTTGCGTTCGAGAGATATCGGCAAACTTCGTAGGAAAGTAGGCGACTATCTGGTTCTCTCCTCACCACCAAAACCCCTTCTTATCAATCATTTTTTTCAAAGAGCTCGCCCTCTTACAAAAATCCCAAGTGCGCATGAGTAAAAAACAAAAACAAAAATATTAATCCATATCGGCAGCCAGCCAAACGCATGCGCGATATGAGCAACCACGTTTAAGTTCATTTTAGCAGCGCATCTTATACATGTCGCATTTGAAAAGAGACTTTCACTAAAAAAAATACAATTTCACCCTATAGTAGGGGTAGGTTTTATTTAGGGGTTGAAATGAGTGGTTCATTTGAATGAGGGCGTTAGCCCGAGTCCAACGACACCTCATTTGTCAAAATCGGACCATGGGTTTGCGAGATATCGACTTTGCCCCTGAATGTATTGCGGGTTAGTATGTGACGTCAGAGGGAGAGGTGGTGGGGTGGGGCAGAACTCCTAGTAGCCCCCTACTACTAAGTTACACTCGGTCACATTCGACTACCTTCGACAGTCGCCCGAACCAGTCCCCTCCCCCACTTCCATCCACAAGCTATATAGGCAATGCACACCAGCCAGCTCAGTCAGTTGGCTGGCCAACACAGGTCGGCTAACAACTGGGTCTGCTTCCAAGCCAGACCTTCCACCCTTTCCCCTCCCCTCCCCCCCCTCCCCTCCCCCCAAGCCCCCCAGGGAACGCCTGGGGGGGCACGTGACTACGAGAAACCATGGATGACCTTGAAATCTGTCCAGGACCGGCTTAGCCCTACTACTAAAATGTTCTCTTAACTCCGCGATACACTTGAGTATCTCCTCAGTTCCAGCCATCCTGTATTTCTTAATTTGAGATTCAGGTAGGCCGCAGCTGAGCATGCTGGCGCGTACTATTGAAAAGAAAAAAAGAATTCCGATCCCGCGACAACAACACAACATATTACACAGTTCTGTAACCACCTATGGAATGGGTTTAGACCCTCGTACCCGTCTGACAACAGTGTCTAATGTCCGAGTATCATCTAGAAAGACTCACAATCGCTCAAACACAGTTTGAGGAAAAAATACTATTATGGTTTTCCCCATGAAAACCATGCTATTATTATGGGGTTTTCTGAATCCCATAAGCCTTCCACGTCTTTGGGCGCCATGCTAATGTAAGAGGGATAATAGTGCTATGGTGACCTGTATTTTAAACTGGCCCCACGTATCAGAGTCATGATAATGAAAATGATAGGGCTATCAATGGTTTGGTCCATTGTAAAACATTGGCCATATTCTGAATTATCAATAAAACTGTCCAGGGAGTGGTTTTTACTGCCGAATGCACCACCTGGGCCGCCATGATAAACATAGAGTAGTAGTCAAGGGTGACATGATAATTAAAAAGGAGTAGTGTTATGGGGTGACAAGTTACAAGTTACATTTAAGCATGTCTTATGGAGGATTATCAACATTTATTTTGACGTGAAGGCTTATTAACAAATGGGACGCGGCCTGTTCCTAATATATCCTAATTTCTCTGATGTACTTGCTTCTAGCATTAACATCTTGGCCGACTTTTAGTAGTACCTGTGACTCAATCCTAGTACAGTGACATCTCCTCCATGTACCCAATTGTCATCATGTGGAACATGTGTTCGTATCCCAGCTAACTCACGGTCTTTCGAGGTATGGGACGTTCATGCCCACCATACGACCACATGCTCAGGATTTGAGTCTACCAGGTATCTACTCTACATGAAAGAAACAACATATTCCTAAATAAAACATTTACTGATCTAAAGTCATGGCTATACAACAAAATACAAACAAAGGATAATTTACATTTAATTCCCACAATGAAAATCAAGGTTATTTTGTGAGTCTCTTCTTAATTAGTGCTACACTGCACTCAAATCTATTTCTAGCATCCTATCATTGATACTTTCAGACATCCACGAGTCTCCATAGTGTTCTTTATGTGACACAATTTTTCATAACTGGAGTATCATAACATAAAAGTCACATATCACATTTAAATGACATTAATTCTGTAATAATAAAACATTAATCCGTTTCTTACGGGCATTTACTTTCATTATCATAGATTCATTATCTTATGCCTTTAATTAACAAATGTTGTTGTGTCGTGTGAATCATCTTCCCTTTTTCCATCAATATGAAACGCTAAAAAGTGGTACGTTTCCCTTCCAAAATACACATGGATAGAAATGTTTATAGTTTCACCATACAACGATTTTCTGGGTCTGGTCGAAATTATTATCGTTACAAATGTGTCATGTTCTTAGAAATCACATACCCGTCTGCATAAATTAGTGTGACCTGGGCAAAAATGCACTTTAAAAAGATGCCTACATTTATTTGGTTCAGCGTTCCTCCTCAGAGAATAACTGGGCCAAATATTATCTGATTTCAATGATCCGACAATGTATGTGTGTTGAAACACATCATTTAATTCAATTGGCATCATCATAACAATCATATCTTAATTACATTTCGAAATATCGAGATTCTTCTGTGTCCCACTCTGCTTTAAAATAAAGGGACTGGGTCTCCAAACCTCCCCTTCCAAGCAGGCAATAAAATTAGTTCCAGCTGGCCGAGCAAGATGGCCGCCGTCCTTCGTGGCATACATAACGCCCCCTCTTGCTGCAAGCAAGGTCATCTTTGTTTACATTTGCAGTACAATGGAGTTACGCTGAGTGTTATCTCAAGTAATTGAGTCATTCTGATTATTTACCACCTATATTTATAGTGTATTGGGCTCAACTCGGCTCCTTAATTAACATTCATGGCTGGGGATGGATTCTGTAATAGTCTTGCCGTTCTTTGGCGATTCTAGTGGCTTTGGCGCGCATCATATGAGAATACAAGATTGCTCATCAGCAGCTGCCTAAAAATAATAAGGAAATCTGCGTTTCCTATACGACGAACTTTGATTCTTACCTCTCAGGGCAGATCAATCAATACATGTGCTCACGGGGTCTCGAAGAGCATCCCTCGTGGCAATTATTCCTGCAAGCGATGGATACAGACAGGCTCTGTCCAATTCGCTGCGAATAATATAAGTACGCTCCACGGCGGTACTAACTCGTAGATTAGCCAACTTTTCACCTAACGTGTAAGCTATGTTAGCTTGGTCCCCGCAACTTTATTTACGTAAATCTCTGGATTCTACGTTACTTTGCTCGCTCAATGCTGCTCAAACAATACTTCTCATAGATGACTCAATTATTAAGGCACCCGCGTCCTCTCTGCAATTACACTTAAGCCAAAGCTTTAAATAGCTCCTAAAAACAAGTATAAATTTACTGGCTTACATTACTTTAATGGTTCTCAAAAACAATCCTAAGAATTGACCATATCAAATATTCATTCAACACTTCATTGACACTGAAAAACTCTCGTATCTCGCTATATTCCACGTTACTTTCTTACTGTTTACAAAAATACAGTATATTTATATTATACATTATACACTTTGGACGTTCTTTAGGCCTAAAATGCCTATTACTTTACTTTACTGTTACCGACCCCATATATTATTATTATTATTATTATTATTATTATCATTTAACGTTACCGTTACATACATCACTATCTTAGGCCTGAATGGCCATAAACAAATCACCTTCCAAGCCATATTCTACCAAATACGAGTGGTGAAAGCTCGTAAATAAGTGACTGTTACATCTTAGTCTCAAAGTGATGCATCGTTGTATGGTGAACTATTTAGTTAGAATAACATTGTAAATTTGTACTCACTTTCCATTCTCGCTGGATTATTCCAACACGCCAGCCACGGACCTACCATGACGCTTGATTTAAGCCATCATGCTACATCTCACACGACACTTGATATCACATATTTCCCACATGATAATCATACTCTTATCAGTGGCTTTTCTCACTGTTACACAATACATATTAATTCACAATACACATAAACACTTTTGAAATCACTATAATAAAATTTATATACACTTTTTCACTATTTCATAGGTTGATCTTTAATCGGACTCCTCCTAACGCCTGACCTCAGAGATGCGATGAAGCTACGACAACCGCTGGTCTCCGTGAAAGTATACGTATACGTGCGTTCGATTCTCGTTCCCTTCAATACTGTTCATTTCACCGTCATGATTATTTGTGATGCCTCTCGGGCTCCCATAACTGCAATGATCCTGACGATACTGCGTCATTTACAAGTATGACAATACCTCCTGGTATTCATTGTCCAAAACCATCCTAAATTATTGCTACGCTGTAGCAAACTACACTTGCGTATAATAATGGATAAATATCTTCTGTAGATTAAATCTTACGTGATTCATGATTACAATTAAGAAGCTATATGATGCGCTTCCATTGTTCTTCAAATATACTCTAACATTTCGCGCACTTACTGGCAGCGTGTGCGTATAGAGTCAAGATGAACTGCAGAGCAACTGGAGAAGACTAAAGAACAACTGGCTTGGTCTGTGCTGCCTCCCCTATATAAAGGTTTCTCGTAAAATGTAGTCCACAGGACACACGAGAGCGACTCCCTTATTGAAATAATGCATTTCCATTCAAAATGACGTGTATACCTTGTTCATCTAGATGTGGAAGTCCCATAATCACTCTCGTGCTAGCGATCGCTTCGGCCAATTAATTACAATTAATTGCCTTATTCCATCGCGTCATGACGCCACCATGGTGAATCCCCTCTTGCTGGTCACCAAATCACTCTTCTCGAGCGTAAGCTCGGTGTTAACAGGCTTATTTAGAGATATATGCTTTAATTTAGGTGTAAGACCACTCCTAAATTATCTCTCCTAGAATATATTCACCTGGGTGTACTTTTCATTCCATTTCGATGCTCCAATTGGCTGCAATCAATTAATTTACGTGGACAATTACCCCCACTACGATCTCGAGTGTTGTCCATCGGGGACTCCCAGGGTCATCAATTTCGAGCTGTCTCCTCGGTCCAGACGAAATAAGTTCCTTCGGCGCCTTGAATCTCCTCCCCTCTGCTGGCTGCAATTAGTAAAGTGTAAAGCTGGCCTGCTTTCACGTTTCTATACTTCGAAAACGTACATATGACTGCATTTTCTGACAATTATTCCCTTAAATAACTATGATATTCACATTCTAGCCGTGAAATCATGCTATATTATTATATGTCATTATACATCTCATTGCTCTTCGGGTTCCCTGTAGCTGTTCCCCCCTCAGAGATCAATGGTTCGACTCTAGGCAAAATCATGGGCCTGGTCTTCTCTGATAAGACCCGAGTTCGATGCCAGTCTGCCGTGTCCGATTGGGCACAATACTGTCTTTCTTTGACGCAGTGTATTTATATTTCGTGTTCCTGAGACCCCGATTTCTAATTTGTAAGTACTGTCTCTTCAAAACTTCAAGTTCCGTAACTATCACTCTTATTTCGCGTCTTTCTGTATACTTTCGACTTTGCGTATTTTATTTATACTATCCCGCACTTTTTACGGTATTAGTGTTCCTTTACTTGACGCTGCGTAACTGATTCTCGTCGCGAATTCTACTTGATCCAACGCCAGGCGCTATAGTGATCAACTTTAAATAACGACACGATGACCCGTGGGTTCTGTTACGGTGACTATGATGTACTTAATGATCTCATGCTGCGATCCAGCATCTTTCCTAAATTGTGGGCTGAAATGTGACGACCAACACCCGACCTCTCAAATGTCCGTTGTAGAACTGAGTGACTGATTCTCGTTCGGCCTCATATTTATACTAGTTTATCAAAACGTAGTACCCTCACGCGAGTGCAGAGTCTATTCTCCACGTTTGAGCCCCTACTTCCTTGAAACTTGATTTGCATATGTAAAACATGTTTACTTTGACGTTCATGTCGTGCGGAATCCCATTTAATCATCTACTTATTTTTAATTAATTAAAAAGGTTATTATGCTCCCTCCGTGGCCAGCGGAAAGGTACATCCAACCTCCGTATCCCTGCGTTTTAATTGACGATGACACCCCTGCTGATGTAGCGATTTAAATATGTGTCAGCAACTAGGATTACCAACCTCTAAACAGACCTAGTCCCTGTGAGTGTTTTAACGTATGATATCAATGTATAGTATTTTATCTTAGTCAATGTTGCCCCCTAAGATTGATTCGCTACTGTCTGGGACTTTTGTAACTTCGGTGTGATAATTTTATCGCGGCCTCAGCTCTAATTGGGGCCAGCCTGAATCATGCAGTAGTCGTTAATCACTAGGTTCAATCCCATTAAATATGCCAGTTATACCCTCATAAATTTGATAAACAGTGCTTGCCCAAAGGGTTTTTAATGATTCCTTGTTGATACCTTAACAGCTCATGATTTTACAGAACTTTCCTTATCTGTTGATATTTTCTTGACTCTTATCGTCGATTACAATGTTTATGGCTTCCTTAATTGCTCCTAATCTCGCAGCTGGGTGGCTTGAGTCACGTACGGCTTGCATAACATTTTACAATATTCCTTCCCTGGTGGGCTTAAATCGTCCTTTCATCTTACATATCCAGCGTTCGATTCTTGGGCCAAACTCTCGTTGGGCACATTACCTAAGCATGGAACAGGGATAACTAACAAGTAGGCTAGTTCTGTGAAGAAGTAAATAGCCTATTTTCATACATAGCTTAAAAAACATATATTAGGAGAAGACCCTTATACATTTCAATTCCCCCTTGAGATTGCCTCCACATCCCAGAAGATGAGAGGGGGACTTTTTTATAATTGTAAAATTTTACTCTCCAAAGAAATTTTATTACTAAACAAACTAATAGTACCTACACTTTTAATACATTTTATAAAATAGGTATTTCATTTTAAACAAGAAGTTCCTTAACGAACTAAAGAGCCTACTTTTCTTAAAATGTAAGATTCATGCCAATGATTAATCTACAGTATATGAACCTATCTAGAATTATGACGAAATTAAGTTGGTAATATCGAAATGTCTAATTAGTTAGAAATATACTTGGTATAATGTAGCCTAATAGAGCACTAGAGTTGGCAGCCCTGGTGACTGAATATATTCTTAGCTCCATCTCTTAAGGTACAGAATACAGAATTTGGTTGAAGTCCAATGGACGTTACATGCAGTTCAACATTGGATCTCTCAGCACGCGTAAAATCATGTTGGCAACAATGTCATGCGTGTACTGGTCAGAAATAATCTGAAATATTATGATATCCTGTTGTGCCTATTTTGGATGAAATCCATTTGTTAGTATAGAAGTTACATGTATTTTAATATTGGACATATCAGCAGGCATAGAATCATGTTGGCAGCACTGACTTATATGAATTACTCCAAATTAATCTAGAATGTCAGGTGCTACACGTATGCAAAGTATAGAGTTGTTGGCTTGCATACTTTCTGATATATTGGTATTTGGATTTAAAAAATTAGAGAGAGCAATTATTAACAGTTGGCAGCGTTGTGGATCTTAAGAATACGCTCAGTCATATGTTTTTATGTACACATTTTACATACAAAATTTGGTTGAAATCTAATTGATAGTGTAGAAGTTATATGCATTTACAAATTGGACCTATCAGAAGGCTTAACATTATTTTGACAAAACTGTCATGTATGGCCTCCTGGAAATTAAACTGAAATACTGTAGTATTATCTACATTTCTGCCAATTTTGGAATAGCTCCCATGCATACCTTCCAGGATATCCAACATGGAGCTCAAATTTCTAGTGTGTGTTTTCAGCAGTTGGTAGCACTGACATCATTGTCAAATATGGGCTTGAGAAATTCCGGTATACATCTTTACTCATACTAAATTTGGTTTCGATTGCTGCAGCCGTTTATGAGTGGATAGGGGGACACACACACACAGCCAGCCAGACAGACAGACAGACAGGCAGACAGGCAGACAGAAGGACAGACATACATTTTCCCGGATCGATCTCATAAGTCTACTTTCTCCTCATTTTTGCAAAATGTGAAAAGTAGGCTAAAAATATATTAGGAGAAGACCCTTATACATGTACATCTCAATTCCCCCTTGAGATTGCCTTCACATTCCAAAAGATGGGCAGGGGTAAAGAAAATCGCTGACTTTCTGCGTCGTGGCAGTACATTGTTAACTATTGGTTCGTGCACATGTGTGTCAGCTTTACACGCTGGGCAGCTTGGACATTGAAATAGATGTATAATTATTGTTTATTGAGGAAGTGAAGAAATATCCCGAATTATGGGATGTTTCGTGCACAGACTACAATAATGTTTACGTTGTAATCATCATGATATCTTCTTGCAATCGGCAAGATTAGAAAGGCACATAGTGAGATGATGATAGTAATAATAATAATAATAATAATAATAATAATAATAATAATAATAGACTAATAATAATAAAACGCAGAGTGACGTTCTTTATTCATATCGCCAGAATGAACGACACCAGACTGAATAAAAGAATATTCAGCATAATTTCTACGTCAAAATTGGGAACTTACAACAAAAACATATCACCAAAAAAGACATTCACGACCGCAGCATTTGTAGAGAAAAAATCAGAAACCAGAAATTTGAATTTAGATCACAACCCAAAAGAAATAGGCGTAAATGGACAGATGAAGAGAAGAAGGCGTACAGTAAACGGATTAAAGGTTTTTGGGAACAGAAAAAGGAGAAAGAGCCACCACCAAAAGCTAGAGTTTTGTGTTTTTTAGCGCTCTCCTTAAAGGGGAGTGTACGCAAATGAAGAAAATCGTACCACCCTAGCTGATTACTTTAAGAACTTACTAAATTGCGATCAACCCAAAAACCACAACAAGACCGAGGAACCCATTCGCAGATGCCCAGAATCGAGACCACCCAACAAAGACGAAATCAAGCGTCACATTGCTGGACTAAAAAACAACAAAGCGCCCGGAGAAGACTCTGTAGTTGCAGAACTTTGGAAATATGCTCCTGAAGAAGCAGTTGAAATCTTGCAGAAGCAAATAGAACAAATTTGGGAAAAAGAAATTCTACCAGAAGATTGGAAAACGGCCTTGATCCATCCGTTACACAAGAAAGGCAGCATGAAAAACGTCAACAACTACAGAGGAATATCCCTCCTACCGGTAACATACACAATTCTCTCACTTGCTATCCTGGAGCGATTAGAAGCCGAAGTCGAGCATCAAATAGGAGAATACCAAGGGGGATTCAGAAAGGGTCGTTCAACTGCCAAACAGATCCTCAGCCTCAAAACGATCATTAGATATTGCAATCTCAGGTCCAAATCGTACGTATCAGTCTTTGTGGACTTTAAGAAGGCTTACGATTCGATAGACCGCGAAGTTCTGTTGAGCATCCTCAACGAATTCGGGGTTGACCTGAAACTGCTGGCATTAATTAGAGCCACCCTAACTGAAACAAAATCCAAAGTTAAGTTCCTGGGATGTCTGTCGGATTCCTTTGAGGTCACAATTGGGGTCAGACAAGGTGACGAGCTCTCTCCAATGCTTTTCAACTGCGTTCTCGAAAAAGTCATTCGGACCTGGCGAACAAAATTATTAGAAACTGAGTATAGCCCTCTGAGAATGGGAACAAAATCCAAGGGATCATAGTGGACTGTCTAGCATTCGCTGATGACATCGCCATTCTGTCGAACGACGTAGAAACTGCTAGGATGCAAATCGACCTTTTAAAAGAAATCGCTGAACAAACTGGCTGGCAGATGTCATTCGAAAAAACAGAAGTATTGACTAACATCAAAGATGCCCCAGAAAAACTGCAGACAAAATACGGGAAGATCAACAGAGTGGAAACATTTAAGTACTTGGGAGAGATCATCATGAAAAGTGGACTGGACAAAGAAGTACTCAAGGAACGAGTTCGCAAACTCGAAATAGCCTATCAAACATCGCGCTCAATATACAACAAAAAATGCCTGTCCAAAAATACTAAACTACGTCATTATGAAACTGTTCTGAAACCAGTAGTTATGTATGCAGCCGAAACCGTATCCCTAACTGCTAATAAAGGACTCCTTGAAGAACTGGAAAAAAGAGCGCAAAATCGTCAGAGGTATAATGGGATCAAATTACAAGATTGGCATCCGCTATAAAAAATCCAACAAAGAAGTCTACAGTGAAATAGAGAAAATTTCAGAAACGATCCGTAAGATGCGGGCACGGTATTATGGTCATCTAAAACTAATGGATGGAATCAGGCTGATTAAACAGATTTTTAATTTTTTTGACTCCAAACCCAAAACCACAATGCCCTGGTTTATGAATACCAAAGACGGCCTCAAAATGCTGCATCTAAAACCCGACGACGCCTTTAATAGAGATCTCTTCTGCAAAACGATACGGACTAATGGGCTAACCCGAGACGAGACATCGAACCCGAAAAGAAGACAAGGTACCACCTGGACAGCGGAGCGCAAGATGGCCCACTCACAGAGAATGAGGGAATTCTGGGCTCAGAGGAAGGCGAAACAAATTGCCAAGTGTAGCAAGACTTAACGTGGTCCTAGATGGCCTCATCGAATTATATAATAATAATAATAATAATAATAATAATAATAATAATAATGATAATAATAATAATAATAATAATAATAATAATAATAATAATAATTGGCATAAGGGTTTCCTTTCTTACAATCATTATTTAAAGTTGCCATATACCGTAAATACTTATACGTGTAATGATTTCACTTCCCTTAAAGTGACAGCCAACATTTCTACTGGATGAATAGCTAGTCTCTTTACAGTATCTTCACTATTGATTCTGTGCGCTAATTCATCAAATGACTTGATGCTCATACGAAAGTAATTAAAGAACTTAACATCATTTTCTCTCTACTCAGTGAACAATGTCATTACAGTTCCTTTGAGGAGTCGTTTGGCGACCAATGGATGTTCCCAGTACCGTCGCTCTGTGTTCTTCAAGTAGTTTTTATAAGCCATGTATGAAAAAACAACACGCCTCCTTCTGAACATTTCCATGATCACTTCATATCTAAAGTTCGCTGATGAGTATACGAGGGTGAATGACACGCGTCACTTCTACGCTACTTGGGAATTATTATTATTATTATTATTAGTTATTTACCATAAATCAAACAGAAGTATGAAAGGCCTAATGAAAAAGGGCAAGCCCCACATTCATATTACATGTTTCACCGGTACAATTTACATATAGGCTACATTTGCTTTTGCAATATTTACATGTTTTACAAAGATATTTGCATTATTTACACTGACTCTCTCACGCACGCACTTTCATCACCTCAATCACTCCGTACATTCATTCATTCGGCGAGATAATCAATCACTCATACAGTATTAAGTACAAGTTTTTCGGGCTTGTAGGCCGTGGTCCAGACAGGATATCTCCCGACGTTTCACCGGAAACTGCGTCCGGCATTATCAAGGGTTCCGCTCCTTTCCTTCCACTCCTGACCAAGGAAAGGAGCGGAACCCTTGATAATGCCGGACGCAGTTTCCGGTGAAACGTCGGGAGATAACTTGTCTGGACCACGGCCTACAAGCCCGAAAAACTTGTACTTAATTATGAACGCCGGCCGTGAAAGCCTAAGCTACTCATACAGAAGTTTATTTATACAATGTACCTTTTCTATGTACAGCCTGAATTTCCGAAGGGTCATCCCCTGGCAGCGTGTTCCATAACCGCGCAGAGCGGCCGTAGAAACCTGTCAGGTAGACATTGCTACGAGCGAAGGGTGGAACGAGAGTTACACCTCGTCCTCTCCGAACTGAGCGATATGCCAATGACAGTCGGCAAAAGGGGTCAATTGCCAGGCATAGAGACGCAGTGTCAAGAACGCCACGTCATTGGGTCCTTGTACCGCTAGTGTGCATCGGGCCTATTACAGTGAAAACATGCACATTTAGAGTAACTGGTGGACACCCTTCACAAGTAATGTGTCGTTTCTGTGCAGAGGATGCTGTGTACTTGGACAACGACGCACAGAGGAAGGAATATGTCCTGAACGACGTGGGGAAGGTTTGGATGGGCACCCATAGGCAACCTCGTGGTAATCGCTGGATCTACGGCCAGTTCGATGATGTGATATTGCCGGTGGTGACCTACCTGTTGGAGCTGTCTCGTCTACCACCAACCGACCGGGGCAGTGCTGTCCACGTTAGCCGAGCCATCTCCACCGTGGTGAGTGCATGCAGTGCCCAAATCTCACAGAACACATAATACACAGTACCTCAAGGTGCATGATTGTACGCAATGTTAAATGCTTTTCAGTCGGCCCTCACGATTGTGCCCAATTGTAGTGGGTGCTATTCCCTAAACTGGAAAAAATTACATGAGTTTAGAAGCCTAAATTCACTTAGATTAGGCCTACTAGTTTCGATCGTCAAGCGATCAGATCTCTTACACTCAAGCTATTAAATCTATGTCTATGAATATGTGGGTTCAGATATTTACAATAGGTTATATACAATTTAAGTCATAGAAATTTCCCGTGGCTCATGATCGCGCGATTAACGGTCACGTTAAACTACAAGCTTCCTTCCTTTTGCTTTTTCATAGAAATTTATTGTAAACTTGCGCAAATTGTCTGAATTTGTTAATTTTATGTGATTTTTGTGGTGATAATGTTGTTGGGTATTGACCTTTTAGTTTACTTGTTTAGCGTGAATGTGAAGTTTTGAAGCCATTGTTTCAGTGTTGCCAGTACAAATTGTAGTTTTTAACTCTTCAGTTCGTCAACGTGAATTTACCCAATGACTGGGCGGGGTACAATGTGCAGTATATAATATGTACATAATAAGTAAATAACACTCATGGAAATATAACATGTGTTAGTTATGATCACTATTATAATGGGGAAACTGCTTGCCACGGTGGGTGAGTGGTTATCGTGTTGGACTGCCAACCCCAAGCTTGCAGGTTCGCTCCTGGCTGTGGCAAGTGATTTTGAAAGGCGACAAAAATCACGATACGCATGTCATACGATCTTGGCATGTTAAAGAATCCAATTGAATTCAGTAGGCCATGTTCATAATGGCAAAAAAAATAATCTCAACTTTTTCCGTCAACACATAGTTCCTCATTTCTCTACTAGAAAGCGCTATAGTAGCAAGGAGCTTAGATAGCCTATCTAACCCCCTTGACTTTCATAGTGCTTTAAGGAGCGATAAAATTCGACATACAAGCTGCCCTTTTGGCGACAATTAACAAAGCTTGCACCTGGCATCCGAGGCCATACGATATTATTATTATTATTATGTGGAACATTTAGAATTACGAGTTTCGACCTTCGAGCGGTCATCAACAGATCCTAGTCACTGAGTTGAGGTTTACATTTACACGATTCAAATTGCGGATCGTATTATATACATCAAAACGCACTGAAATTTTGTAGTTAGATAATATAATTGTGTGTAAATTTAAAACTCAACACAGTGAACAGGATCTGATGATGACCGCTTGAAGGTCGAAACTCGTAATCCTAAATTTGCCCCATTGTAACAATGATCATAAACTTACACATATTTATTTCCATGAATGTTATTTATAAGGTGCGTTAAAAAAGTAACGAGCCGGAGGCTGTAATGCGCAAACCGGTGACGACATGGGCTATTCGTGGCGTGTGTAACGAGGTGTGGTTCCGACCAGAGGGTGGAAGGTCACAGCCCGTCGCTAGAGGGCACGCGTGCACGTCATGTGACGATACAAAGCGAGCAGCAGCATGCATCAATCGTCGAACCAAGACCAAGACAGTAGGCCATTCGACATGCTTCCTGGTGAGGTTGAAGACTGTGGGGCACCCATTGGGCACACACTTTGCTCAAGTGCAGTCGTTCCTTCATGATGGTGTGCTCACTTCCGACGCTCAATCCGACCACGGCGGCTATGGCGTTCACTGTCACTCGGCGGTCCTGGGTAATGAATGCATCAACCAGTTGGACGTTGTCATTGGTAATGCAGGGGGGTGTCCCAGACCGGGCATCATCGGCTAACGACACCCGTCCTTCCCTGAAGTGCTTGTGCCACGCCTTGACTCTTGCAAGGGACATGCAGTGTTCGCCGTATACTTGTGACATTCGGCGATGAATGTCCGTTCCCCCTACTCCTTTCGCTGTCAGAAACTGAACAACACCTCTTTGCTCGTCGTTTGACGCTTCCATGTCACTGTTTGCAATACGACTGGCAGCGTTGGACGATTGATTCATGCTGCTGCTCGCTTTGTATCGTCACGTAACGTGCACGCGTGCCCTCTAGCGACGGGCTGTGACCTTCCATGCTCTGGTCGTAACCACACCTCGTTACACACGCCACGATTAGCCCATGTCGTCACCGGTTTGCGCATTCCAGCCTCCGGTTCGTTACTTTTTGAACGCACCTTATACATATTATGCACTCTGTACTCCGCCCAGTCATTGGGCAAATTCGTGTTGACCGACTCAAGAGTTACAAATAACAATTACTAGTTTAGTGTGATAATCCGTGATGGTTAGTAAATAATCAGGTTGGTGCTACTGTAATATGTAAGTGGAGTAATGGACTTAGCTGGTTATTTAGGAGATGTGGTATTCGTACTTGATTCAGCTTCTGTCACGGCTCACTGCCCGTCTTGAACACACACTTGAAGGTCCATTGCCACCAACAATATTACATAAAACATCTGTAACTAAGTTTGTAATGTATATAACTCAATCCGCATATTCGTTGACATATATTTAGTAGCCTAATTGTACTTGATGTGATGATGCTCGCTTAACGACGAAACTACGGTAGTCATCCAAGTGAGTTTATTAAACTCATGTAGGTTTTTTTTCAGGTTTAAGGAATAACACCCATTACAATTGGGTACACGACGTAACGAAATCGAGTAGGCGATGAGAGATATTTCTGGTGACTGCTAATGAAGAGAAGAGATAGGTTGGTAGAGCACATACTAAGGCACCCAGGAATAACAATAGTTCATGTTCGACGATAATTATTATAACTATTTTATGTTCGAAGATAAATATTCATAAATATCTGTCGAGATTTCGCCAGTTCTATGTACTGAACGGAGCGCATGGGACGCAGAGTATGCCATGTATTTGACCATAGCCTCCTCGATTGCCCCACTATGACACTAGGCAACGCAGTGAAATTTACATTAGAAGGCCTTGGAGCTCAGCGCAGATGCGATGCTAACCTTATCTAATTGGTCAAACAACTGTTTCTTGAGTTGTGATTGGCGGGAGAAACTGTTTCATAATGAAAAATAGTTTTATAATGACCATCATTAGTTTAGTGCTTTTCAGTCGGTCAACACGAATGTACCCAAAAGAGATGGGTTATGCCCTAATCCTGAAATAAATTACATGAGATTAATAAAACACTAGGATGACCAGTTTCGATCGTCAAGCGATCATCATCAGATCCATTACACTTAGGCTGCAAAATCTATGTTTGAAATACAGGTGAAAATATTTACAATATGTACAATTATTTAGTTGCAGTATTGGTACTGCAACTGTCAGTGTATGCTAAATGCAGTATATATGTTAGGGCAAATGCTAAATGGTGATAGCTATCCGGAGATTGTACTTTAGAGAGATTATATGGTTGTAAACTATGGTTAAACTATAAAATTTTTGGCTAACTACTTATCTGATTGTCTTCCGTATTACAGCTACTCGCAGTTTTCGTGCTCACTGTAACTCGCTGAGCGGTCGACTGCGGTGGTTATCTTAACGACTGGATTTTCCCCCTGCCTCCTCCCCCCTGTCCCTACGTGCTGTGGGGAGTGATAGCGATGTGTTTATGTGAGGTGTTACCAACCTAGATAAGATGTATGTTATTGAATGAGGTGGGTCCACAACTATTAAAGACCGTGGATTGGCCCTCGCCACGCGTGGAGCATAACCCATTCGAACTAAGCGTTGACGGTCTTATGAGGACGTCCCGGCATCTTTAATACTGCCGCGAATATGGGCCTTGGTTTATTGCAGAAGCAAAGTACATCGTACACCTGATCCAGATAACATTTACCTATTAAAAAACCCCTAATTTTCCCCCTTTGTTTATCTAGCTTGGCTGTGTCGCTAAATTGTGTTTTGTTTCCGACAGGGTGTGTTTTTTAGTAGCGTGAAGAGGGGTGAGCTCTCCATGAACGTGTGTTCATTTAGATTGTTGGGATTGTTTCGTTTGGCTAGGTGTATCTCGATTGCTTCCTTTATGTCAAGAGCTCTGCCTTTCGATTCGTGATGGATTATTTTAAGGTCCGACTCTATGTTGGTAAAGCTGTGCCCTGCGTCACACATATGTTCGCACACGGCTGAATGTGTTCCGTATCTTATCGCATTCCTATGTTCATTATAACGTGTGTCTACTCGCCTTCCACTCTGCCCGATGTAATTAGCTTGACAATCGGTGTCTTGGCACGTTATAGAATATACCCCTGACCTTGAATACGGGTCACGTTTATTTAGATTACTATTTAGGAGGTGCCTAGCGGTTGTGTTTTTCGTCGTGAAAGCTATCTTTATGCCTTGCTTTTTGAATAGGTTAGTGATTTTATATGTATTCGCATTCACATAGTTGAAACGCGCAAATTTTTTCTCATTACTGTCCGGTTTGGGAATCGTTTTATCTTTATTTTTATGTTTGGCTATAATTTGATTTATTTTGCTTGGCGAGAAGTTGTTTTCCTTTGCTATTTGCATAATAGTTCTTATTTCCTTATTATAGTTGTCTTTTGACATGGGTATGTTTAAAGCTCTGTGCACCATTGAATTGAAACCCGCTAGTTTGTGCGTACTGGGGTGATTAGACTGATTGTCGATTGCATGCGAGGTTTGTGTTGCTTTCCGGAATATGGAATATGAAAGGTCGTTGTCTTTACGTTCAATAGTTATATCGAGATAATTTATTTTCCGGTCTATTTCGGATTCCTTAGTGAATTTTATAGAGTGGTGAAGACTATTAATGGATTGGAGAATTGTTTCTTCGCTTGTTAGTTCAGTATCGTAGATGCAAATTACATCATCTACGTATCTTTTCCATATTACTATTCCCTTTGTTGAAGTCTTTTCTAAGAACGAATTTTCTAGTGCATTGATGAAGATGTCAGCGATTAACCCACTTAGTGGCGATCCCATTGCTAGGCCTTCTCTCTGTGTGTATATTTTATTGTCGAATTGAAACACGTTTTGGGTGAGAACGACCCTCAGTAATCTCACAATCTCTTCAATTTCTTTTACCGAATTGTTGGATTTTAAGTTGTTTTCGATAGTGTTGATTGCTTCAATAATCGGAATATTGGTGTACATGTTAGTTACGTCGAAGGATACTAGCCTGAAGCTAGGTTTCATTTGTAGGGTGTTCAATGCTGTTACTAGTTCTGTTGTGTTCTTTACAGAGTTGTTTTTGTCGTTGGAAAGACGGCATTTTAAGATTTTTAGTAACTCTTTGCTGATTTTGTAATTAGGGGCATTCCTACAATTGACTATTGGTCTCATTGGGCATTCCTTTTCGTGTATTTTTGGTTGTCCCCTCAATGACGGTATTTTCGGGTTCATGTTTATTAGTTTTGATTTTTCGGCTTTGGTCAGTATGTATTCTGTTTCTTTTAGCGCACTTTTTATTTGTTTTTGGAATTTGTTGGTGGGGTCTTTTGTTAATTCCTTGATTTCGTTGTTGTTTAGGAATTCGACTGTTTTTTCAATGTATTCTGTTTTGTTCAAAATTACTGTAGTGTTTCCCTTATCTGCTTTTGTGATGATTAAGTCATGTTCTTTTATTTTTTGTTTCAACGACTTTATTTCTTTGAGCTGTTTGTTGTTTTGAATGTTATTGCTATCGCCCTCTCGTTTGAGGATTTTTTGGCTTCGTTGGAGGCGAGATTTTTGGTTAATTCCCTGTCTTCTGCTGGGAGCTTGTGACTGGCTATCTCAATATCTGTGATTAACTGTTTTATATTGTGGTTCGTGTGTGCGTCTGTGCAGTTGTATTTCAAACCTTTGTCTAACATATTCATTTCACCTTGAGAAAAGGTTACGTTCGTTCTGTTGTTTACTCTGCTGTGGAAATTGAATTCATTGTTATTCGTGTGTTGTTCGTTAGATTGATGGTTCTGTGTTTCTCCTAGTTTTCTTAATTTATTTTCTAGCGTTTCATGCTTCCTCGTTGCTCTGATTTTGATGTTGTCATGTAGGTGCTCGGTGAAGCTGTCCCATTGGGCCGCGTGCCAGAAATTACTTAGTTGCAATTGAATGTCGTATAATTGTTGGTTAATTTTTTGCTTTCTTATGTATGCAAATCTTAATTCGTTTTTTATCCAAAGCGCTTTGGCTTGTTTGGTTGAAATGATCGTGGCTGGTGTGTTCGGTACGGTTTTAATTGGTACGTATTTAGGGGTGAGGTTTAGTTCTATACATTTTTTGTTGAACCAAATTGACTTGTCTAAATTCATGAGTTTAAGCCTGAGTGATTTGAATTTCTTGGCTTCACGATTTGCCTGACTAGCCGTGAACATTGTGGTGTTTGAAGCCATATTTTCAGTGTTGCCTTAGTAAACAAGAGTTTAGTGCTTTTCAGTCGGTCAACACGAATGTACCCAAAAGAGATGGGTTATGCTCTAATCCTGAAATAAATTACATGAGATTAATAAAACACTAGGATGACCAGTTTCGATCGTCAAGCGATCATCATCAGATCCATTACACTTAGGCTACAAAATCTATGTTTGAAATACAGGTGAAAATATTTACAATATGTACAATTATTTAGTTGCAGTATTGGTACTGCTACTGTCAGTGTATGCTAAATGCAGTATATATGTTAGGTGAAATGCTAAATGGTGATAGCTATCCGGAGATTGTACTTTAGAGAGATTATATGGTTGTAAACTATGGTTAAACTATAAAATTTTGGCTAACTACTTATCTGATTGTCTTCCGTATTACAGCTACTCGCAGTTTTCGTGCTCACTGGAACTCGCTGAGCGGTCGACTGCGGTGGTTATCTTAACGACTGGTTTTTCCCCTGCCTCCTCCCCCCTGTCCCTACGTGCTGTGGGGAGTGATAGCGATGTGTTTATGTGAGGTGTTACCAACCTAGATAAGATGTATGTTATTGAATGAGGTGGGTCCACAACTATTAAAGACCGTGGATTGGCCCTCGCCACGCGTGGAGCATAACCCATTCGAACTAAGCGTTGACGGTCTTATGAGGACGTCCCGGCATCTTTAATACTGCCGCGAATATGGGCCTTGGTTTATTGCAGAAGCAAAGTACATCGTACACCTGATCCAGATAACATTTACCTATTAAAAAACCCCTAATTTCCCCCCTTTTTTTATCTAGCTTGGCTGTGTCGCTAAATTGTGTTTTGTTTCCGACAGGGTGTGTTTTTTAGTAGCGTGAAGAGGGGTGAGCTCTCCATGAACGTGTGTTCATTTAGATTAATGGGATTGTTTCGTTTGGCTAGGTGTATCTCGATTGCTTCCTTTATGTGACGCAGGGCACAGCTTTACCAACATAGAGTCGGACCTTAAAATAATCCATCACGAATCGAAAGGTAGAGCTCTTGACATAAAGGAAGCAATCGAGATACACCTAGCCAAACGAAACAATCCCAACAATCTAAATGAACACACGTTCATGGAGAGCTCACCCCTCTTCACGCTACTAAAAAACACACCCTGTCGGAAACAAAACACAATTTAGCGACACAGCCAAGCTAGATAAAAAGGGGGGAAATTAGGGTTTTTTTAATAGGTAAATGTTATCTGGATCAGGTGTACGATGTACTTTGCTTCTGCAATAAACCAAGGCCCATATTCGCGGCAGTATTAAAGATGCCGGGACGTCCTCATAAGACCGTCAACGCTTAGTTCGAATGGGTTATGCTCCACGCGTGGCGAGGGCCAATCCACGGTCTTTAATAGTTGTGGACCCACCTCATTCAATAACATACATCTTATCTAGGTTGGCAACACCTCACATAAACACATCGCTATCACTCCCCACAGCACGTAGGGACAGGGGGAGGAGGCAGGGGAAAAACCAGTCGTTAAGATAACCACCGCAGTCGACCGCTCAGCGTGTTCCAGTGAGCACGAAAACTGCGAGTAGCTGTAATACGGAAGACAATCAGATAAGTAGTTAGCCAAAAATTTTATAGTTTAACCATAGTTTACAACCATATAATCTCTCTAAAGTACAATCTCCGGATAGCTATCACCATTTAGCATTTCACCTAACATATATACTGCATTTAGCATACACTGACAGTAGCAGTACCAATACTGCAACTAAATAATTGTACATATTGTAAATATTTTCACCTGTATTTCAAACATAGATTTTGTAGCCTAAGTGTAATGGATCTGATGATGATCGCTTGACGATCGAAACTGGTCATCCTAGTGTTTTATTAATCTCATGTAATTTATTTCAGGATTAGGGCATAACCCATCTCTTTTGGGTACATTCGTGTTGACCGACTGAAAAGCACTAAACTCTTGTTTACTAAGGCAACACTGAAAATATGGCTTCAAACACCACAATGACCATCATTATAATACAGTTTTCTGACATATAATAGTCAGGGTTGAACATAAACTTAGTTGTGGAAGGAAGGGTTGATGACAAGAACTGTAGGGGTAGACCAAGGTTAGAATATGGAAAACTGGAGCTGTTACATGATAATGATGATGATCATGATGATGATTATGATGACAATTGGGTACAATCGTGTTGACTGAATGAATAACATATCACATTTCGTCTACAAAGATAACACTGAAATATTACTTCACAACATTTGATAGCACGAGATCGTTAACAGAAGGCAATTATCGTAACTGATCGGAGAGGGCAGGACGTGCCGACCCAGGTTTTATACTCATGCATTGTGTATGGACTCTGTGTCTTATGCTCATTCAACTCTGTGTCTGATCCATCCTAGGAAGAGATTTTGTTGTGAAGCATGTGTCGCTCTCGAGTCGTGTGCAGTGGATTGGTGTTCGTCCAAAAAGGCGCAGAGCGAACAGTAGATGATTTTCTTGACCCCGGACAATTGAAATATTATTCTAAAGTCAAAGTACTTGTAACTAGAAACATTCTGAAGACAAAATACCCTTAATTTGAAACATTCTTCAGTCTTTTGACTGGTTTGATGCAACTTTCCATGTCTCCCTGTCCTGAGCTAATCGTTTCATCTCAACATAGCTATCACACTTTTCATCCGAGGCAATCTGTTTAACATATTCTAATCTTGGTCTACCCCTACACTTCTTGTCCTCAACCCTTCCTTCCATAAATAAGTTTGCCATTCCTGAGTGTCTTAGAATGTGCCTTACCAAGCTATCTCCTCTCTTCATTAGCAGTCCCCAGAAATATCTCTCATCGCCCACTGGATTTGGTAATGTCCTGTTAGGTCTTATCCATGTGTATATTCTTCTATTGTGGTTATTAAATAAGGTGTTAGCTATGACCAACTTGTGCTCGGTGCAGAATTCCACCAGTCTGCTTCCTCTGTCATTCTTTTTAAATAATCCGAAATCTCCTACCATCTTCCCTTCTCTTCCTTTTCCTACCATAGCATTTCAATCTCCCATTACTTTAACATTTTCATCACCCTTGACATACCTCAGAATTTCATCTATTTCTACGTAAACCATTCCAACATCTTCATCATCAGCTTGACTGGTAGGCATATAGACTTCTACCACTGTGGTGCATGTAGGCTTTGTATTGATTTTAGGTACAATAATCGTTCACTATATTGCTCATAATATTCCACCCGCTATCCAAGTATCCTAGTCAATATGAAACCTACCCCCGCATGGCTGTTGTTTGATTTAGTGCTAATGATCCTATACCAGGCCACGCGAACTCGGGTGCGTCGCGAGCACCGTCAGGCACTCGATCAGCTATATAAGAGAGAAGCGTGTAGTGGCAGCGCTTAGCAAGGCGAGAGTCATGTTGTTGTTGTTTGGTGAATGGGGCCGGGCAAATCAGCGCACGTCAGGCAGCGTACCGATATAAAATCGGTATTAGTAATAGTAATGATAATAGTGGTCTGTCAAAATTGAATCGCACTGCAGTTTTATCAGCTCAACTTGGAAACTTCATGGGTCATCCTCTGGGTGCATCGAAAAAGGCGTCATCAAATCTTTGAGTGCCGGTTTTACTTGTTTCATTTCTTCAAACCTATCTTCAAATTCTCTATGCGATGACTGTAACGCATTTGTGTACTCACATATGTGTTCATAAGTACTTAAATTCAAGGGTTTTAGAGAGGGAAAATTGTCCCAATTTCCTTCTTGAAGCTGACTTTCAAAAAGCACAAGTTGCAATTTGAAACTTTCAATACGGTCACACATAGTACCGATTAATTTATTTTTGCCTTGCAACAACATATTTAAATCATTTAAATGCCCCTTGATGTCTTTCATGAAAGCGACGTCAGCGATCCTCCTACCATAGATCCGTGCCAGAAAAGAGAAGAGGGGATAAAGAACAGAAGATTTTTGTCTGCTACTTGTAAATACGCCTCTGAATACACGTTATTATGCTTTGTATATTTGACGACTATTCTACTGAATATACGTTAATAACTGCAGTACTATTTATCTTGTATTCTGTTCTCAGATTAATGCTAATGACGAAGGCGGCGTGCTTATAGGCAAATGGTGGGGTAACTTCAGTAACGGTACACCTCCCACGGCCTGGACGGGAAGTATCGCGATCATGGAACAATACCTCAACAGCGGCTGGCGCCCTGTCCGCTACGGGCAATGTTGGGTCTTCTCTGCACTGGTAGTCACAGGTCAGTACACTCAACATGGACCATGAGTGTCGCCATCTTGGAAATGTATCTTAACAGCAACGCTAGTAGCCACAAGTCAGTACATTTAGCATATACCATGAATGTCACCATTTTGGAACAATATCCCAACAGTGGCGCTAGTAGCAACAAGTGACTACATTTAACATGGGCATGAATATCGCCATCTTGGAATAGTATCTCAACAGTGGCGATAATAGCCACAGGTAAGTACATTTAACTTGGACCATGAATATCGCCATCATGTAACAGTACCTCAACTGTGGCGCTTGTAGCCACAAGTCAATACATTTAAGTTGGACTAGGAGTGTCGCCATCTTGGAACTGTCTATCAACCGTGGCGCTAGTAGTCACATTTTAGTACACTTCATATGGACTAAGAGTGTTGGCATCTTGAAACAGTATCTGAACATTACCGCTAGTAGTCACAGGTCAGTACGCTCAACATTGACCAGGATTGTCGCCATCTTGGAACTGTATCTCAACAGTGGTGATAGCAGTCACAGGTTATTACACTCAACATCGGCCACGAGAGTCGCCATCTTGGAACAGTATCTCAACTGTGGTGCTAGTAGCCACAAGTCAGTACATTTAACAAGGACCATGAGTGTCGCCATTTTGGAACTGCATCTCAATAGTGCCGCTAGAAGTCTCAGACGAGTTGGGATATTGGTTATTATAAAGTTGTAGGAGGCGAGCTTGTAGAGAAAAATATGAGAATTTGGGTTTGATGCTAACTCTTGATGAATGCAGTACATTTGCATTTGTCTGTTGGCACAGGATAGAGTAAAATGTGGCTTTCCACCGAGGTCTCAGTCTCAGTCATGGCTGTGATTATATGGAAGCTACTGAGGTATGGGTGGTGCTTAGTAATGGCATTCGAGGCACAGCCAATGCCTGTGAATGCCGTGAAAGGTTCTACTCATAGGGTTGGTATTTCTGTTCTGACTCAGTGAGGAAAGCTATGGCAAACTACCTCACTCCTCATCTTGCCTAGTACGCCTCAATATAACACTGCTTTGGGTTTTTGTGGATATCTACCCATATAATCTAACGGCGGTACTTTTTGAGGATCCAACAGTGCACAGTGGGTCAAAATCGAAATCTAGGAGGACAAAATTATATATTTTCATAATTAAAAAATCAAAATGTATTACTTCTACAGCATTCTCATATAATTGCCACTCACTATTCTGGGATATAAACACATCTTAGTGTAAATCTGTCACCACTGTTCGCGCAGTCTGAATTGGAAGGTGAATGTCAGTGGCTGTGGTTTGGTTGTCTTTGTGGTTAGTGTGATGCTTTAAGATGGAACATGCAGCTGAAGGTATGATCTTTGTAACGTGTTTCAGTTATTAATGGACGTAATTGTTACGTAATTTTAGCTATATTTGCATTATATAAAATTTAACTATTATTTTTAAAATGAAATTTTCACTTAGATTTGTAGTATGTCGCGTCACTCTGCGTCACTTTCTACTTAATGTTAAAATGTAGATACAGTCTTGCAGTTTACGCCTGTTATAAGATTTTTTGCATCTTTTTGCAACTTACGTAGTTATTTTACGTTTTAGAAGATGCCACGCAACCAGTTCTCACACGATTAAAACTGTTTGAAGCACTGGGTTCGACGATTATGTCAAAAGTGGAGCTTTGTGACTTTGTTAAAAGTAAATTAGGGGTAGAAAATTGTTCTGAAGAGATAACTGAATGCTCTATCCAACTCTTAGTCATAGAAAATTTCTTGCATGTGTAGACGTACCTTAGAAAGGTCATAACCGATGTTTATTATGAAGTAAACAAATTATTTACGTTGCTATCACTCTAAATTCATGATTAAAACGTAAAAATAATTTTGTCCCCCCAGATTTCGATTTTGACCCACTGTGCAGTGGTGTGGAAGTCTTACAGAACTGGTGAATGAGGATTTCTTATACTTCTCGCAACACAGTTGACCCAATGTTTTTTAAGTCGTTGTCTTGAACAAAGTTTTGTGCAATAGGGATGCCGACATGTGACAATTGATATTGTAATTATTCTGTCTCGATAGCATTGAGTTCAGAAGAGAGGAAGTCATTCATTTACAGCGGGAGAAGTGCTACTTAGTGGGATGGCGAAGTATTCGTAGGTAGGGTGGATGAATGATTTGTAAGTACTGTGTGTAGCAGCGTGGTGGAGCTACGGCCGTGGAGACCGTCTTCAACTACCATGATAAGTTATGCTGTTTGAAGCCATTTTCAGTATTGCCTTAGTAAACGAAAGTACCCAAAATACATGGGTTATTCCCTAATCCTGAAAAAAAAAAACCACTGGGATGGCCAGTTTCGATTTGTTAATCTCATGTAATTTTTAGCCTACTTTTCACATTTTGAAAAAATGAGGAAAAAGTAGACTTAAAAGTTCGATCCGGGAAAATGTGTGTCTGCTTGTCCTTCTGTCTGTCTGTCTGTCTATCTGGCTGTGTG
The DNA here is from genome assembly GCA_946902985.2 of Meconema thalassinum. NCBI lineage: Eukaryota > Metazoa > Arthropoda > Insecta > Orthoptera > Tettigoniidae > Meconema > Meconema thalassinum. The sequence continues at coordinate 89,060,224 of OX336393.1, forward strand.
TGTCCCCCCCCCCCCTATCAACTCCTAAACGGCTGCAGCAATCGAAACTACATTCGGTGGGAGTAAAGATCTATACCTGAATATCTCAATGCCGTATTTGAAAATGATGCCGGTGCTACCAACTGCTGAAAAATCGCAATTGAAATTTGAACTCCATTTTGGATATCTTGGAAGGTATGAATGGGAGCTATTTCAAAATTGGCACACGTGTAGATAATAATATTTCAGTTTAATTTCCAGGAGGCCATACATGGCAGTGTTGCCAAAATGATTCTAAGCCTGTTGATAGGTCCAATTTTAAATACATACAAGCTGACCCGGCAGACGTTGTCCTGCCAATCAAAGAAAGTGTTGTAACTTTGTTTCTTGAAGTGCTTTTGGATACACAATATTTTTTTTCAATTTCTGTTAACTGCCTCTAAACTATCGTGAATTGAATTAACTAATTTAGAAACATTCGTTGGAGCGTGCACAACAACTCTCCAAATTTTCATCGCAAACGGATAAATGGCATTTAACGCATACGGGATTTGGTTTAAATGATTCGTGCACTGTCACTCATTTGTTGAATCTACTCATGCTCTACCAACGGTGAAATGGATTTACTAAGTTAGAAAGCTTCACGTAAGTGTACACAACAATTCATCAAAGTTTCATCGCAATCGATGCATAGTATATGAACGCATACAGGATTTTGTTGGAACGCTTCGAGCGTCGTCACTCATTTGTTACATCTACTCGTGCGCTACCAATATTGTAAAATGGATTTACCAAGTTGAACACCTTCCCTGGCGTGTACACAACAACTCATCAAAGTTTCATCGGAATCGGATGAATGACATATGAACGCATAAGTGATTTTCATTAAACGATTCGCGTGCCGTCGCTCATTTGTTGAATCTACTCGTGCGCTACTTATTAAAAACTGGATTTACTAAGACAGAAACATTTCCTGGAGTGTACACAACAATTCACCAATGTTTCATCGCAATCGGATAAATGGTATATGGACACATACGGTACTTTGTTGAAATGATTCGCGTGCCGTCACACATTTGTTGAATCTACTCGTGCGCTACCTATTGTAAAATGGATTTATTAAGCCAGAAACCTTCCGTAGGGTGTACACAACATCTCACCCAAGTTTCATCGTAATCGGACGAATGGTATTTGAACGCATATGGGACCTTATTGAAACGCTTCGCGCGTCGTCGCTCATTTGTTGAATCTACTCGTGCGAAACCTCCTGTGAAATGGATTTACTAAGTTAGAAACCCTCACGTAAGTGTACACAACATCTCACCCAAGTTTCATTGCAATCGGATGAATGGTATATGAACGCATACGGGACTTTGATTAAGAGTTCGCGCGTCGTTGCTCATTTGATGAATCTACTCGTGAGCTACCTATTGTAAAATGGATTTACTAAGTTAGAAACCCTCACGTAATTATACACAACATCTCACCCAAGTTTCATCGCTATCGAACGAATGGTATTTGAACGCATACGGGACTTTGTTGAAACGCTTCGCACGTCGCCGCTCATTTGTTGAATCTACTCGTGCGCAACCTCCTGTGAAATGGATTACTAAGTTAGAAGCCTTCACTTAAGTATACACAACAACTCATAAAAGTTTCATCTCAATCTATGAATGGAATATAAACTTATACGGGATTTTGTTGAAACGCTTCGCGCGTCGTCACTCATTTGTTGAATCTCTTTTGGGTACATTCGTGTTGACCGACTGAAAAGCACTAAACTCTTGTTTACTAAGGCAACACTGAAAATATGGCTTCAAACACCACAATGTTTGTTGAATCTAGTTGTGCGCTACCTAATGTGAAATTGATTTACTATGCCAGAAGCCTTCCCTGGAGTGTACACAACATCTCACCCAGGTTTCATCACTATCGGACGAATGGTATTTGAACGCATACGGGACCTTTTTAAACGCTTCGCGCGTCGTCGCTCTTTTGTTGAATCTATTCGTGCGCTATCTATTGTAAAATGGATTTACTAAGCCAAACACCTTCCCTGGAGCTCACTCAACATATCACCCAAGTTTCGTGGCAATCGGATGAATGATATATGAACGCATACGGGACTTTGAAACGCTCTAACGTGCAGAGACAAACAGTAGAATTCGACATTACTGCCACCTTTGGTATAAAACACAACTTTTCGCTACGGTCGGAGTGTATGTAATGGCGGTAGTTGCACAGGTTGCGACCAGGTGGCTCTAACGTGCAGAGACAACCCGTCCAAAGACATCAGCTTTCACCAAGGCCAAGGCTAGTGGTTTCCATGACGACTGTTTTTGACTGTATATTGTGGTTCTAAAATTGTGTGTAAATTGTGGTTCTAAAATTGTGTTCATTCCACCTACCGGGTCAGATTGTGAATCTAAACCATACATGGACCCACCCTAATATACATACCAAATTCCATCAAAATTGGTTCAGTCGTTTAGGAGGAGTTCAGTCACATACACACGTGTCGAAGAATTATATATATAAAGATAGCTTCTACGCTATCAATTGGAATTCAACCAAATTTTGTATGTGCTATGTGTACTTAAAGAGATATGATTGAGCGTATTCTTAAGATCCACCAGGGCTGCCAACTGTTAATAAATGCTCTCAATTTATTTTATCGAAATACCAATATATCAGAAAGTATGCAAGCCGACAGCCTTAAACTATGCACACGTATAGTACCTGACATTCTATATTAATTTGGAGTAACTTATATACGTCAGTGCTACCAACATGATCCTAAGCCTGCTGAGAGGTCAAACTTTAAATATATGTAACTTCTATACTATCATTTGGATTTCAACCAAATGTCGTATGTGCTATGTGTACCATAACAGATATGACTATGCGTGTTCTTAAGAGCAACCAGGGCTGTCAACTGTTAATAAATGCTGTCTCTATTTTTGTTACCATGCAAGCCAATAGCTCTAAACTTTGCACACGTATAGTACCTGGCATTCTTGATTAATTTGGAGTAACTAATCTTCGTCAGTGCTGCCAACATGATTATAAGCCTGCTGATAAGTCCAACTTTAAAATGCATGTAACTTCTATACTGACTAATGGATTTCATTCAAAATTGACACAACAGTAGATCGTATTATTTCAGAAAATTTCTGACCAATACATGCATGACATTGTTGCCAACATGATTTTACGTGCGCTGTTAGATACAATGTTTAACTGCATGTAACGTCCATGCTATCCATTGGAATATAACCAAATATTTTATTCTGTACCTTAAGAGATGGAACTAAGAAACTATATTCAGTCACCAGGGCTGCCAACTGTAGTGCTCTATTAGGCTACATTAGGCTACATTATGCCAGATATACAGTATTTCGAACTAATTTGAAATGTCTATATTACCAACTTAATTTCGTCATTATTCTATATGGATTCATATAGATTAATCATCGGCATGAATCTTAAATTTTAAGAAAAGTGGTCTCTTTAGTTCGTCACGGAACTTCTTGTTTTTCAAGATTAGGGAATAACCCATCTCTTTTGGGAAAAATCGTGTTGACCGACTGAAAATCATCAATCTTTCGTTTACCGTGATAAGACTGAGCCTAGTATACAATTCTCTTGGAGTTGCATTGCCAGCTCGTTCAACTTGTTTTTTTTTTCTGGACAAATAATGTTGTCTTCTTGGTTAAGGCCGTTATTAATATTGTACAGCCCGGGGGGGGGGGGGGGCAGTACCCCCTGAGAGCCACCCCCCATCTTTTACCAAAACCACCCCAACTGGCAACACCATAAGACCAGAACATTATCTATACACAGCAAGCGGCGGCCACCCAGCCTGGGAGGTTAGCCAACTACTTGCAAAACATACACAAACATCTACACTAACAACTATCTGGAGCAGCTACATTTACGCAATGCTGACCAAGCAGCGCCGGGAGGTATAAGAATGGAGTCCTAACTGGAGCCATTATCTGTTCTACTCTGTGCTTCGCCAGCGGCCCGGTCCGACGTCTGTTCCAGTTTTATCATCAGGTGAGAATCCAGTGTGCTCAGAATCCTTTAATTATTGTAAACACCTACCCCTAACTTGTACACACAAATTGTATTTCATACTTGCTTAAATTCCCCAAAAGGGACATACCAATTTACATCTACTGACCAATAAATACATGGTCAGTAAGCTACACTTGCATTACTAATTACACTCCACTTCACATCCTAATACCCCACCTGACCTTCGTCACAATTGCCCGTGACCGTAGTAGCCAGTAATTGCTTTGTCAGACTACATTGTACTCGCAGCACGCGACTCGACCGCCTAGCGTCGAGCCACTGACTTAGCACGTCTATTGTATTACTCATTCCGCCCAGCTGGCAGGCCAGTATAGTAGCCTGTATTTAGAGATCCATCCCCCTAGCAAATACTTACATCTTGCAGGGACACCCCCAATAGATTACACACCAAACAACAACACACTACACTAGTAAGCTCTCCCAGCTACGGGAAGCTACTCTCACCCAGGCACGGTCTTACAAATTAACACAGTAACACAACCGTTTTTTATCCCAACTACCCCCCCAACCAAGGGATTAAAACATATTTGGTGGAGACGCTACTACCACGCACAATAAGGGTAAGACTCATACAACGAGCCCTCGTGGTAGAAACGATCCGTACCGCACACAGCCAAGCGATAGTTGAAAAAAAAAATTTTTTTTGACAGAAAGCATTATTTTTCCTTCACACAAGCAACACGAGGGAAATTTTTCTCTTCCCCCCTTTATTACACGGGGACTTGCGTTATTATTAACAACCCCCAACTAAAATCACTTTTATTTTCAACACAATATACAAATATGAACTCACCTGCACGACAGGCCATGCTGAGGAACATTGACTTGTACCAGGGGATCATAGCATCCCACAGCAGAATTAGGGCCCAGCAGGACCGCTTACAAAAAGTGCAAAAGCTCGTGCGGATGCATTATGGGCCGATCATGAGGGCACTCACTAGCCCGCAGAGCTCCAGCAGAGAGTCACGGGAAATCAGGGCTCGAATAGCCACAATTCGCACACAATTAAATCTTACACACTGGCGGCTACATAAAAGACATGATGAATTGACACAACAATACTACAGGCTGAGGGAGAAACATACAGGGCACAAACACAGAACACGAAGGTAGCTGACCAAGCCAAAGAGCTCACGAACGATTACGCCGAGTTGTGGGGTGAATTTGTAGAGCTCCAAGCCACTAACATTCATTTTGAGCTGGCAGCTGGAAAACTCATGAAGCACACAAACGACATCTGCATAGACACATTAACGCAGCAATTTGCGAGAATGTCCCTCTCGACACGCTCCGCCACACAAGGGAAGGAGTTCGCCGTGGCCACAGTTCAGGAAACGGCCAGGTTAGGTTCCAACACACTACAGGGCCAAGCTCACATGAACACACGTCCCTCAGCTCTGGTCCGGGAGGCAATCTTGCCAGACCGAGGTGCAGAACCTACGCCAACCCCCTCAGAACGGACGAACGAGAGGGAGTTGACGCCAGGACTCTCAGGCACACACCGTAACACAGGGAGAAACCGGGAGGTAACCATGTCATGGGCTGAGGACGTAGAGCCCGTGCCACAGCATGATAAGCCCACACAAACCCACACACATAGGCAGACACAAGGGAAGGAGTCTACCGTGGCCATAGGCCAGAAATCGGTTAGACTACACTCCAATACATTGACAGGGCAATCACAGACAAATACACGACCCTTACCGCCGGTCCAGAGGGCAATTTTCCCGGATCGAAAGCGGACACTAACATGTGCATCCCCAATACAAATGCATAAGAGGGTGTTGCCTTCAGCCCCTCAGGGTGCAAAACGCACGCCTGTGCACACTGCCCAGGCGCAAACACACAGTACACGGGGCATAAGAAAGGTTTTATTACCTACCCCACGAGGCCAGGCAGTCAGGAAGACACACACCCCTATAAACACTGCTAGGGTAGCGCGGAGCGCAATCAGCCCCTCAGGCACAAGCACACTCAGGCCAATATCCAGGCACTACCGTGAACGTAGACCCAGACTTACTTTGCTACAAACCCCTCCAGAAAATTGTAAAGAAGCACCCCAATGGGTATCAGGGGCCTACGCCTTAGTGACAGGGCGAAAGTATTCACCTTCTCGAGCAATGACGCTCGGACGTGGATAACAACTTTCACCATAAAAAAAAAATCCCCTCTTCCAATAATGGAAAGCGGCCTAGGAAGAAGGCAACGCACATGCCATAATACAATTGAAGACATGGCCGTAGACACACTGACGCGACAATTCCACAGACGACACCTCATATTTATATTATATGCATAGGTACTTACAGACCATGCCGTACATGTCTTAAATAGACAACAGGGTTTGTATATAACATACACTAATGTCACTTGCATCACAAACATACACACGAGTAGGTTCTTTTACATGCAGGAAACACTACAATTGACACACAAAGGACAGGTTCCACCCCTGTAAACGGTAGACACACAGAGATTCAGGCACAAAACTATACATTTTACATGTATATACAGTGAAACGTGGCTAATTCAGAATCATATAATTCGGATTTTTTTAAAATTCGAATTCTTTTCTTGGCCCCTAGCATTTTATAGGATATTAATGGCCAATAATCGTGATTAATTCGAATTATATGCTTGATAATTCAAAGTTTTTAATGTAAAAAGCCGATGGGAAGTCAAACAGTTGGGCCATATGGCTCAGCTCCTGAAGGAACTGTTCCGAATGCAGCCTAAGCAACAAACCACATCACAGAGCTTAGGCGGGTCTTTCTAAGTAGAAATGACCAAAGCGGTCTGTTTTCCGTTCCTACAATTTGCTAGATTCTTTTGTGATGGCTGAGAGACTTAATTGGAGGAAACAGTCAGGAATCTCAAACTATTTTGGAAAATAGTAGCTTTCCCTGAGACGTAGCTAGATTACTGTATTGCTAACGTCGTTAAATAGGTGAATAACACATTTAGGTTTTATTTCCATTTGAAACTTTTGAGATTATTTACGATACAATCTTTATAAAGTACCATCGTCTGTTAATCTGCTTTGGTGAACGTAAATCACTATGTAAACGTGATACAATATATTTTCTCTACTCTTTTTAAAGAACTTTCTTAATTCGAATTTTGGGATAACCCGAAATTGTTTACTACTAATCCCTTGAAGTTCGAATCATCCAGGTTGAACTGTATATATTTGATCCATAGGTATACGTTATATATTACACTGCCCATAACATATTATTGTCCCCCATAATAGCGCTCAAACTAAACATAAACACCATAGGGTGAAAATCCCAGACTTTGGGAAAACCCACATATTTCTGGTAGGCACACAGTAAGCTCAAATTGCCACAAAACATCAGTAACACTGACAAAACTGTCCCGGAGACACAAGCCCAAAAGGCAACAGGAATGATTACCCTGGACAAAGACGGTCTCAAACCCGCAACCTTCTGAATACCAGGAATGCAAGGTCGGGTAACTATCCAATTGGAGGATAGAGCAATAAGGGACAGTCACACTAAGAGGAATTAATATGCACAAATTAATAAAACCACCTCCGACACTTAGTCACCAAACACGCGACTAGAGGCCCAAAGACACACGCACATACAGACATCTAACTACCACTAACGGGAATATATTCGCCCCACGCTTACAACAACACAAAATTTGGGGACACAATATATGACAGAGGTAGGTTCTTTTCCATTACGAGGAACCCAAGGTACGCTGCATATGCAGACATTATAAGGGCACGTCAGCAAACCTACACACATTGTCTCGACACATGTGGGAAGCGGGCCGCCAGGCAAGGAAGCAAGCACTTGAAACCTAATACTATCGCCAGCTCAGCGATAACACACACATGACCATGCGACCTTCGCCAGTACCCAACGGGCAAGGAGTGCTTTTACTACGGCTGTGACAAACACAATCATTCACGCCATTTTTCAAAGCCCGATAACTCCCAAAATTAGGGTACGAGGGTCGTCCCAAATGGCATAAAATACTCACACTAACATATATTTTCATACGCGTGTCTCAACCACACAACACACGCGCCAGGGTACATAAAACACAAAAAAGTGTAGTACCGAGGCCTCAGACCAAGGCAGGGGGGACACACAGAAACACAACACAAACGTGCCAAAAAGGACGCTAGCCAATGGCATTTTTGGCACGGCAACACAATCAGAGACCACACTAGGGACGCACAAATCCCAACAGACAACGCAGACATAAAACACGGAGAATTACACGGGATCGCGGGTCCGAATGCCCAATAAATGCGGACACCGTGGAAAACAAGAATTGTCGACCGACGAAAGATCACTTACAGACAATTACACGAGTAGCATCGCACAAATAGCATCCATACACCATCCCCTACAGAAAAGACAATAGGGTCCCATACAGACACTGTGCCCCATAGAGTACAGCCAAGAATGAAAATAGGCATTAGAATGTTTAAATTATGCATATATAAATGGCATGTTATCACAGAGTACACGCTTCAAACATACACTAGAGGTGGCAAATGCATTGCAATAGTGCCGTACACAAGCACATAAAACGGGTGTGCCACACAATTATGAACACAGGGAGGTTCTTTACCATACCTACAGGAGCATGGATTCATCCCAAGGTACTCACTACAACAGCCTACCTAGGCATTAGCGATCCCGCGATTCCCAATAGGGGACGTACCGAAAATCCTAGGCCTCCACGGGGACCACAAGATACTTTTCCCTGAACCACAGCGCCCGAAACCTAGACACGGGGGACGCCACTCTCACAGACACAAAACAGGTAACACCACATTTCTGTGGCCAGAAATCATGCCAAATTTGAATTACCCCAAACATAGGAAATAGACTTCCTAAACACAAACTATAGATAATTTCACAAGGCAAAGGTCTTGCGGAATAAATGTCCACACAGCATCGGTAGCAAAAACAGGACAGATTAACACATTGGCCCTCACAGAATGCAAAACAATGTCACATACGGACAATGGCAAAAGTCACGTTCCGCCAGCCGCCACACATAACATCAGAGACTTTCCGTATACAAGGACGCAAAAACAAACACAACAAAACACTGAGTTGCGAATTCCAGCGCCTTTCAACATTTTTGCCGGTAGACATTCCCAGCGCACCCAGACGTGCCAATGACACGCAAATATGATGACACTGTCATAAACCAACAATAATAACAGCATACAGATACACGGATATTGACACAGGATTCAGCGTTATTACGATTGGCCTGGCATTTAGTAATGCACAGATACTGTGGGCCATATTAATCTAGGGAACACAGGATCCCATAGACCCACAATTACCGCCACTAGGAACGTGTTTACAACGGCGATAACAAGCTACACGCGCCGCCTGACAATTAGCCACACGACACACGATAAGACTTATCCGATAACGGCCCGCGCGCCAGCGTGCGGTAGCGGCACGCGACCACACACACGCAGCCGCGCTGATTACAGACGCGGCCACGTCCTTCCCATACGCGCCCACCAATCAGGGGCGGATACAGACAGATTCCCTGAAGGAAGAAATAACTTCTTCTCCTGTTTTTTTTTAATCTTTAAAAACCATTATAGGCGAGCAGGACATGACAATCCACACTTACAATCACTTGATACCCTAACGGTATGAATAGGAGACCACATTAGGCCGTGACGTCACAGCGTCACCGCACTTAACCATTCCAAAGGGCAGCCCGAAGGCGACGCCCACAGACACAAACATTTATACACAACATGGGTATCACAGAACCATAGGCGTTTTACAGACTGGTATTCTACAATATAGTAGATGCTTTATGGCATCTCAATTTCACCAGTGCACATCCCAAGGAGCGGATAGAAAACAAATAGTGACCAAGTGAGAATGACAGGAGCAGAGATGGACAGTGCCATCAGGATCGCCAAGATACTAACTATGGGATACCATCCTAGCACCCCTCTCCCTACATAACCTGGCACTTACAACACTATCCAACACAAACACATAAACACATAAAAACACCTAGACTACATTCCAAAATACACATCGGGGTTGATAGACTTCATGCGTCTACCCAAAATTCGGGTATACTACACCCTGGTCCCAAAATGCCTACACCCGAGTATTAGGGGTGAGTCGGAAACAGTATCAAGCTAATTCACATCTCTATGTAAAGAGATGAGGCCGCATTTACACTAACAAATATTTTCTTACTAAATAATCCCGCATGCAAGGGACATAGAATTATTAAACCTCGACGCATACTTTATCCTCAAATGAGAGCGGATACGCCTCATATCCATCCCCATGCATGGAATATCCCAACCACATACCAGGGTTTATTACTACCACACCTGCATGGCATTTTAAATTTTTCTTGCACACTTGGGAAAAACCTACCCCATTCCCCTCACTGTAAAGACATCCTAGCAGCATCATAGGCTCCCGGCCACCATTAACATGGAGACCAACGATGCACGACCCTTTCCTACCACGCTTTAAGCCCATTCAGCATATAACACCCCCGGATCCCAATAACAAGGGACCCAACGCCATAAAAACCTACTAACGCCTCCAGGAAATTACCAAGGCATTACCGCTGGAAATCCGACAGTGCAATTAGAGGCCTAAAGTAGACTATGCATTTAGAAGATTCTACAACCCCAGAACACTTAAAATCTTACATAATTACGTGATACATACACACTTATTTTACAAATCACACTTATTCTTAAAAAAAGGAGTCTGACATCACACTGGATGGTGATGAGATGTGAACGGAGGGAGCGGAAGCTCCACAGAAGGGCAGGGACGGGGCAAGCCGACAACAGATCCTGACCCAGACTAAAAGACGGAACTACGTAAGGTTGAAGCATCGATGACTTGGCGCGGGCAAACGTCAAGATCTAGGGGATGCGTCTAGCCTACCCCCCCTTGTCAGAGACAGTTATACCCACTATGCGCCACGGTCATCGAAGCCAAAACCTGCAGGGGAGACTTTTGACGGCTGGTGGGAGAATTAGCCAACTCCACACTAGACTCAGGAGACAAACATAGAGACGACCACACTTGGACTAGACTTCTAGTTAGTATCTAATTTAAGTAGAGCTTCTATGGCGGGAAGTAGGCTTCCATTCGCGTGAAGTGAAGAAGGATCTCAGGATTCAGCGGGATCAATCCTGGATCCGCCAAGTCCTTGCCCCGCGAGGCGAGGTGAAGGTGATCTAACAAACAAATGATATTAAATGAAAAATGAATAATGCGTATGGAATGAATGCGATCATTCGAGCCCGCGCCCACATAAATGGATGACACCGGGTCTCCAGAGCTTAAATGGTCACGCACCGGGCGGCCAGAGATATTAAATGAGGAATGCGGCGAGCTCTCACAGCGGGTCTCGTGGGCAACCCAGCAATAAACATAAACACATGATAAATGAAGAATAATGCCGACAGAGGCAAGCATAACCACGACCAACAGGATAGCCGGGCGAGGCGTTTGCTCTTTAGCAGCGCAGGCGCCCGGGACTTTATTAACTACTATTAGTTTATGTCGACAATTAGTATTAAGACGGAGGGGACTACGAGCCATTGTTGGGTTCCGGTCTCAGCAATTCGTTACAAGGGCCCCCGCGAGAGAAATCGGACGGACGAGCCTCCATCAAAATTCTAGTATATAAGTTACAGTGCCATTTCAAAGGCCACTTAGATTTAAGCAAATTTAATAAGCGCTGTCGCAAAACAATAGCTACAGCACATTTCGGCATTAGGTTAAGGTCCACTCGGCATGTATATACAGAATATTTTTACATTTAGTACTAATTAATATAATTTAAGGCAAACTTTTTTAAATTAAGGTAAAACGATCGGCACCTGGTAACTAAAATCCGTTACCAGGGTAAGCCCGACAATACGTTAAGACAAATAGTATTAAGATAGCACGATCGGCACCTGGTAACTAAAATCCGTTACCGGGGTAAGCCCGACAACACGTTAAGATAAACAGGATTAAGGTAAAACCGTTCGGCACCTGGCAACCACAATCCGTTACCAGGTTATGCCCGACAACACATAGAATAAGCCAGACAATACATAGGCTAAGCTAGACTAGCATAGGCTAACCTAGATTAAGTAGATTTAGATGGCGCATAACAATGAACGGAATATATGTGACTATAATATTGAAATGTATTTCAGGCAAACCAGGAGACGCCATTATACATATGTTTCCACCTCAAAGGGGAATTAATAATGAATTTATTTTACAGATGATGTCTATTGTAAATATATTTCCAACACCACATTACACTACCTATCTCTGACACACCAACACACTGATCTTCGTCGTTTTTAAGTCACACCTTTAAAGGTGACGACGCCAGCAGGCAATGGCAATCAGCAGCCGTGAGATGCTGAAGGCTGTTGACCTGAGTACACAACGCTCAAATAAAGAGCAATATGCGATGATCAGGGACGGCACGGCCTTTGTAAGTACCGTACCTCATCATCAAGATGGAACTCCTACTCACGGCAGGAAGACCATTAAAACACACAGCAGGTGGAAAGTGGACTAGCAGCGTGACCAGTAAACTGCACCGGAAAACGGCCGGATAGTACATGGCCATGAGATGGCACATGAGTGCAGAGAGTAGCGTGCACGCAAGGTATAGTAAATAAGGCCGTCTAAGAGTAAGATAACCAAGTTAGACTATAGTGAGTAGCGTACATAGAAAGTGATGTAGAAAATGATGTATTATTTGATAAGAGGCACCTCACACAAAAATTAGTAAATCATACTGGCCCACCGATCAACGCTGACAGGCAACATTACACTAAGGATGTTCAAATTATTAATACTATTACACACATGTCATCCAAAGTATACCAATGATGTCACACATTGTAAACGTATGTATTTTCTTATTTATTCCACACACATGTATACACTGACTTTCCTTTCCACTCTTTTAACTTACATATTGTAAAAATGTCTTACTTCACCCTCACATAATAAAAAACACGTTATATAAACCAACTAATTACACCTTAAGACATTTGTTTTTCTTTCCCTCTACTCTATCTCTATATTTTAAATGTTACATTTTACACCTCACACGAGGGCAATTTTTCATCCGCTGCAGCGACAGCGAAAGGGCATGCCTAGCCCTAACGATGTTTTTCCCCTCGTTGTGCACTTACGCAATCATTATTACGATTGTTCTTTCATGTTACATTGTTATATCTGATCCATGTTACATTTATTACCTACCCTTACAACCATGTATCTAAAATAATGTTGATATTTTATGATTTTAATATGTTTTAAGAATTCACGCTTTAAGATTCACGAATTATGTTTGCTATTGCTATTTACACATGTACGAAACTAAAATATGTTCCACACCCACAACCTACCCCTCTGAGCACACGCTGGACTCACATCACCACGACATCGCTACACCTACACGACACCGACACGGATGACAAAGAAGAAGAGGTACGAGGAGGAACCAAGAAGAAAACATCACATCGACACGTCCACTATACTTCCCGTTCCCGTTCGCGGGGACGCGAACTAATCGATGAGGGGGACTTGTACAGCCCCGGGGGGGGGGGGGCAGTACCCCCTGAGAGCCACCCCCATCTTTTACCAAAACCACCCCAACTGGCAACACCATAAGACCAGAACATTATCTATACACAGCAAGCGGCGGCCACCCAGGCTGAGAGGTTAGCCAACTACTTGCAAAACATACACAAACATCTACACTAACAACTATCTGGGGCAGCTACATTTACGCAATGCTGACCAAGCAGCGCCGGGAGGTATAAGAATGGAGTCCTAACTGGAGCCATTATCTGTTCTACTCTGTGCTTCGCCAGCGGCCCGGTCCGACGTCTGTTCCAGTTTCATCACCAGGTGAGAATCCAGTGTGCTCAGAATCCTTTAATTATTGTAAACACCTACCCCTAACTTGTACACACAAATTGTATTTCATACTTGCTTAAATTCCCCAGAAGGGACATACCAATTTACTTCTACTGACCAATAAATACATGGTCAGTAAGCTACACTTGCATTACTAATTACACTCCACTTCACATCCTAATACCCCACCTGACCTTCGTCACAATTGCCCGTGACCGTAGTAGCCAGTAATTGCTTTGTCAGACTACATTGTACTCGCAGCACGCGACTCGACCGCCTAGCGTCGAGCCACTGACTTAGCATGACTATTGTATTACTCATTCCGCCCAGCTGGCAGGCCAGTATAGTAGCCTGTATTTAGAGATCCATCCCCCTAGCAAATACTTACATCTTGCAGGGACACCCCCAATAGATTAGACACCAAACAACAACACACTACACTAGTAAGCTCTCCCAGCTACGGGAAGCTACTCTCACCCAGGCACGGTCTTCCAAATTAACACAGTAACACAACCGTGTTTTATCCCAAATACCCCCCCAACCAAGGGATTAAAACAATATATTATGTGAAAAGAACAAGTCCTAACCCGTCAACGACCGGCACAACAGTTAGTAAAAAAATTACAGTCAGTCTGAAAGACTAGACGTTATATCATTTCAAATGACGCATGCTACAAATGCTACACATGTTAGAAAGGCTCAGGAGGGCTTCTCGCTTCGCTCGAAACCCCAGGACTCTTTCAAAAGACTCCATTACCCATTAACTTAGGCTTCCCGCGCGGGCACCTCTTTAAGGGTCATCCTGTATTTGAATTGAATCTAACATACTGTACACCTCGTTAAGTGTCACCCTGTAATTTGCTCTGACATCCTGCACACCTCTTTAGGAGGCAGCCTGTATTCTTGTCTGACATCTTTTGCATCTCTTTAGGAGTCACCATGTATTCTTCTCTGCCATTTTGTACACCTCTTCAGGAGACACCCTCTATTCTTCTCTGCCATCTTGTACACCTCTTAAAGAGTCACCTTGTATTCTTATCTGGCGTCTTGTATATCTCTTTGGGAGTCACCCTTTATTCTTATCTGACATCTTGTACACCTCTTTAGGAGTCATCCTGTATTCTTTTCGCTTAGCTCAAAGCCCCAGGTCGCTTGACGCCCCAGGACTCTTTCAACAGACTCCATTAACCATTAGCTTCTGCTTCCCGCGTGGCTGCATGACGTCACGCACTCGCTTCCCGCGCGGCTGCATGACGTCACTTCCGTCTCCGTAACACATTAATTTAGACTCAAGCATAACGACGAAGTCGACAAGATCATTTGAAATGATAATATCTGTTGCAGTTTGTCGTGCTCTGGGAATCCCCTGTCGCTCGGTGACCAACTACGTGTCTGCGCATGACACGAACCGCTCGCTCACTGTGGACAAGTACTTCCGGCGAGACGGAGAGGAGATCTACGGTGGACCAGACGGCAACTGTCGGGACTCGTGCTGGAACTTCCACGTGTGGAATGAGGTGTGGATGGCTCGACTCGACCTCCCCACTGGGTACGGAGGGTGGCAGATCATAGATGCCACTCCTCAGGAGGAGAGCGATGGTAAGTCAATATTATACTCAGCGGCATTTCCCTTGGGTGAACACCTCCTGACTTTGAAATATGTTGTATTAAAGTGTTGGTTGGTTCCTCAGTTTATGGGCTGCGACAACGCGGTCATGTAGCTCCGTGTACTTTGGGTGTGTGTAGAATCTGACTGATAACCGGTCTTAATTGTGATGGCTATATTAATGTGCGTTAACTGTTTTTTAATTCAAGTAAGGACTGCAGACATTCGTTTTCAAGTAGTTCCAACTTTTGCTACCAAACGCCAACGTCAACGACCAACTAGTTCTGAACTTGGTTGCTAGATGTCACCGCAGTCGGCTCCTGGTGACGAACGTTGGAACCTAAGAGCGTTAGTCAAATCTAACCTATAATTTAGCTTCACACAAGTGTAATTAGTGGAAGGTTCTTTATCATGCCATAAATCTATGACATGGGACCGCCGGCTTTCCTTCCCCTCCGAAGGAAGGCATACTGTTTATTAAAGTGTGTAAAAGATAGTGTAATACACTTTTATCTGTCTATAAGTACACAGATTCAAGAACCAGAAAACATGCGAGGCGCGTTTTTAAGTAAGTACCGTTGTTATACAGTATTACGCCGTTGCATCGTTCTCAGGAGTTCTCCTGAGCACGTACGCAATTTGTCTGACAGTGTTGGCCAAACAACAGCATATCTTACAGGGGAGTTTGCTCTCTTTTCTACGATGATTAATCCGTCGGCGGGACTCTCGATCGGCGATGCCATTTCAAAAGCTTGTCAACACACCTTCACGTGTGCGACTACTGCCTTGCCAATAGAAAGATGCAGGTACACAGTGCGCCTGCACGGAATGCCGACCGCAGCGCTGCATCGTCGTAATATCACAAAGGTACTTACTTAAAAAACGCACCTCGTATTTACCAAACCATGGACACTTGGTTCCTACGTCATTGTGAAAGATGTATTTATCTGGCCTATACGAGTTTCAGGAGTCACAGAATCTCTATATGAATAGTAGAAACGCCATAACAGGAGGACAACTAGGAATGTTTTTGTTCCATTTTCTCACATACAGGTAAATTAAAATTCAGACAGTCATATAGTCACCACCATAGTTCAGACAATTTTGCCATCGCAACACCAGTTCGGGGATGGCGCAGGTGGAACCACTGCCTGTGGGAGTAGCCATAAGTAAGAAGCACCAGGTGATTCTCTTGGACAATGTGGTTCTCCACATGTTGTGGCAAATAGGAGTGATAGAGCCTGCACCGTATAGTCCAGATCTCATACTCAGTGATTACCACTTGTTTGCTTCACTGGAGACGTTCCTGGCAGTTCTCAGTTTGGACGACGACGCAAAGGCTATAGGTTGATGATGATTCCACTCTCAAGTGAACTAATTCTAAAACAGTGGCATCTTCAAACTAGTGCTACAAAGAAGCAAAGAACTAAACAAAACATACAAGTAAACAAAAGAGCAAAGAAGTAAACAAAAGAGCAAAGAAGTAAAGAAAAGAGCAAAGAAGTAAACAAGTAAGCAAAAGAGCAAAGAAGTAAAGAAAAGAGCAAAGAAGTAAAGAAAAGAGCAAAGAAATAAACAAAAGAGCAAAGATGTAAACAAAAGAGCAAAGAAGTAAAGAAAAGAGCAAAGCAGTAAACAAGTAAACAAAGAAGTAAACAAAAGAGCAAAGAAGTAAAGAAAAGAGCTAAGAAGTAAAGAAAAGAGCAAGAAGTAAACAAGTAAGCAAAGAAGTAAAGAAAAGAGCAAAGAAGTAAAGAAAAGAGCTAAGAAGTAAACAAGTAAGCAAAAGAGCAAAGAAGTAAACAAAAGAGCAAAGAAGTAAAGAAAAGAGCAAAGAAGTAAACAAGTAAGCAAAGAAGTAAACAAAAGAGCAAAGAAGTAAAGAAAAGAGCAAAGAAGTAAACAAGTAAGCAAAGAAGTAAACAAAAGAGCAAAGAAGTAAAGAAAAGAGCAAAGAAGTAAACAAGTAAGTAAAGAAGTAAACAAAAGAGCAAAGAAGTAAACAAAAGAGCAAAGAAGTAAAGAAAAGAGCAAAGAAATAAACAAAAGAGCAAAGAAGTAAAGAAAAGAGCAAAGCAGTAAACAAGTAAACAAAGAAGTAAACAAAAGAGCAAAGAAGTAAAGAAAAGAGCTAAAAAGTAAACAAGTTAGCAAAAGAGCAAAGAAGCAAACAAAAGAGCAAAGAAGTAAAGAAAAGAGCAAATAAATAAACAAAAGAGCAAAGAAGTAAACAAAAGAGCAAAGAAGTAAAGAAAAGAGCTAAGAAGTAAACAAGTAAGCAAAAGAGCAAAGAAGCAAACAAAAGAGCAAAGAAGTAAAGAAAAGAGCAAAGAAATAAACAAAAGAGCAAAGAAGTAAACAAAAGAGCAAAGAAGTAAACAAAAGAGCAAAGCAGGAAACAAGTAAACAAAGAAGTAAACAAAAGAGCAAAGAAGTAAAGAAAAGAGCTAAGAAGTAAACAAGTAAGCAAAAGAGCAAAGAAGCAAACAAAAGAGCAAAGAAGTAAACAAAAGAGCACAAAAGTAAAGAAAAGAGCAAAGAAATAAACAAAAGAGCAAAGAAGTAAACAAAAGAGCAAAGAAGTAAACAAAAGAGCAAAGCAGTAAACAAGTAAACAAAGAAGTAAACAAAAGAGCAAAGAAGTAAACAAGTAAACAAAAGAGCAAAGAAGTAATCAAGTAATCAAAAGAGCAAAGATGTAATCAAGTATACAAAGAAGTAAGTTTTCTATCTTTCCCCATTTTTCCATTGGCTCTGGGGTGGACCTACTCCTCTTTCCCTTTCCTATCTGCCTTCCAAATTCGTCAATCCTCATTCTTCAAGGGTTGAGGGCGTTTCTTTTTCTCCTGTCCTTTCTTTGCCTTATTCTCCTTTTGTTTTCCATTTCTTCTTCTAGCATGTAAGCGTGTAGTTAGTTTTAGTTGTAAGTGTGGTTTTAGGTTACATTACATTCTCATCTTTCACCATCACCCAAACCATTAGTGGCCCATAACCTAGATATTAGGCCCCTTAAAACAGCAATTATCATCATCATCATCATGTTTGCATAGGCGCGGGTGAATTCCCATTCTGTGTAAATAACTTCAACGATCTCACTATAGAAGTTTGTGGAATTAATATACACGATGTATCCGTGATGATGTTACAAATTTTAGGGGATAATGGAGGAAGGCAAATGGATCAATGTGAGAAAAGGCACCAGTAGATCCAGTCACAAGTTATAAGCAAGGTTTTACTTATTTAATACCATTTATCTGCACACGTCGGTGGTGTTTATGGGTGTTACACGTGCCAACTTCATGTCGATGGCCTTCAGCAGTTAAGGAACGCCTGCGGAATGAACCGGTGTCTGTTAGGATCTAGAATTGAGGATGGACGTTAAACAACTGCGATTGTTAATAACTGTCGACTCGATTATGAGTCGTTATCTTAAATGGATCCATTTGCCTTCCCTGAAAGTTTGTCACATCATCACGAATACACCCTGTATACGACTACTACATCTGGCGGCTTCGGTGGCGTAGTTGGTAGCTTCTAAGCCCAAGGTCGCGGGTTCAAACCCGGCCAAAGTCAGTGGATTTTTTAAAGAGCGTTAAAAATCCCTCAGTATGCCTTCCTTCAGAGGGGGAAGTAAAGCCGGCGGTCCCATGTCATAGATTTATGGCATGTAAAAGAACCTTCCATTAACTATACTTGTGTGAAGCCAAAATGTGTAGGCTAGAATTGATAACACTCTGTTAGTTCCAACGTTCGCCACCAGGTGCTCAGTGCGATGTCATCTAGTAGCCAAGTTCGCAAGCTAGGTGTCGTGGACGGTAGTATTTGGTAGCAGAAGTAGGAACTACTTGAAATTATTGTCTGCAATCCTTACCTGAATTTAGAAAAAACAGATAGCACACACTAATACAGCCATCACAATTAACACCGGTTATCAGACAGATTCTACACACACCCAAAGTACACGGGGCTACATGACCGTGTTATCGCAGCTCCTAAACTAAGGAACCAACCAACCAACCGACTACTACATGCACTGGATGAAGCTGACCGCAGGAAGTTAAACTTACACACAGGTGTTATGTCCCCAGGCAAATGTCGACTTGGCCCGGCGTCACTGGAGGCTGTACGCAGAGGTCAAGTGGGTTTCTCCTTTGACACCCCCTTCGTGTTTGCCGAGGTAAACGCTGATCTGTGCCACTTCCAGGAGAGTGAAGAGTCTGACTGGGGCTTCGCCCGTCTCTTCATCGACCAATACCAGTAAGTACGTAACAGAATGAGCACTTGGAATTGGTTGGGTTGCTAAATGTTGAAGTCAAAATATCTAGACACCAATGACTGCGTGGGAAGAGCAACAAGGACGAGAATGAAAAGACACAGCATTGTGATCTTGCTCGCCCACCGTCATTCGTAAATTCTTTAACCCGTTGTAGGGCAGAATAACTTTCTCTAATTTATATTTCAATTGCTTTTATTTAATTTTTTATTTCAGCTATCTTATATCTTATAACTAGCAGAAGTACCCGCTCTTCGAACGGTCTTCGGTATTAATAACCAGATGTTATCAATTGAGCTACTGTTGGAATGGTTAGGGGCTTGTCATTCCTTCATAAGTTTATCAGAACGAAGTTAGTTTTCTGGGAATATCGCAGGCACTGTTAATTTAAGGACCATTATAGATTCCCTAGATTTTGTGTCACAAACTGAGAGGCGCAACATACGCTTTGGTCGTCCTTCTAGGATAATTTTTATTTTTCGCCTATTTTAGCATGTATTTTGAAAAGCTATCCCTTATACTCACCCATCTATGAGAAGTACGTTGAAGAGTTTTCTAAATGATTGGTATATTGACTCATGGTTACAATACCTAATTTTACGATGCTCCAAGCAGCCAAACATGAATTATAGGCGTACATAAACATAAAGATATATCAACTACACAGTATCAAACAAAATCATCTTTGCGATGAACCCGTTTATCGACATAAATATGATTAGTTGAAATGCGCTCTCGAACTAAATTCACCTAACGTGTACTTCCTGGCGTGAAAATAATATTGAAAACCTCGTAGACAAAACGCAATATATGTCAAATTAAAACTGACCCTCACCGTTGTGGAAAGTCCCCATCCCCAGGAAGTCCCCTTTAATAAATTATAAAGGCTTGTGGTGCATGAAAATTCGGGATTTTTAGCCTCCAATGGCCCAACTTCCCAAAAGCTGCAAAAAACACTATTCCAATCCAGGAATTTTTGAAAATAACGTTGCTGTTTGGAGATATAATAGACCTCCTATACAACATATCGCATATCGCACCTGTATGTCACGTGTAAAAATTCTAGGGTACCCCTTGAACCCCTTGCATTGTTGAATTTTACAGTCTATGCTTGATTCCACGATAACCTTACAGCCATTTGCAAACTTTTACAGAAATTTAATAAATTGAGTGGCATTGCTTCTTACAGAAATAGATGGAAAGTTGGATGTTACCTCTTGTGATACTGTTGTCATGGTTACCGTCTTGCATTACTTCATTAGTTTCTTCTTGTTATTCTTCTTCTTTCGGATGGGCCAGCTAAGGACCACGACGTTCAACTTTTCAGCTTGGCGAGGGACTTGATGTTTGCTCAATATTCGCGCATTCTCTGTCTAGTTTTCTCCTTTCTCTCTTTTGTCCAGATGATGCCGGTTTTCTTACAGGGTGGTCTGTCCTGAATACTCTTCTGTTTATTTCTGAGACGTGATCGGCTTCTAATATCACTTTTCATTATCTTCAGTTCTTGAATATCCTTGTTAACTACTGTTAGCAACGGTGTCACGCTCTTTCTATTCTCCCAGTAGTTGAGAAGCCGGTTGGTTAGTCTTGTTGGGCTCATCCATGAGACATGTCCGTAGAAAACCAGACGTCTCTTCCTGGCCTCATCTGTGATATTCTCAGTATATCTATGTAGCTCCTGATTTGGTCTTCTTCTGTACTCGTCATCTATTTATTAGTTTATTAAATGAAATTAGATTTCTAAGAATATGTCAGAAACGTGGTTTTAGAGCCTTAAGACGTTGTAGCCTCCGAGCCACCGAGGGGCTGAAAATGAGCTTTGTCTTGTCCTTGTACGCCATAATATAATAATAATCGGAATAATAATTAAATAATATAGGTATAGGGATATGATGGACCTTCAGTACCACACCCGCACGTGTAAATCGCGTGAAGAAATTCAAGAGTACTCCTTGACCCCCTTAAGCGCATTTTATACGTATTGATGAATTTTACAGCTTAAGTTGGTTCCGTGATAACCTTGTAGCCGTTTGCGAACGTTCACAGTAATGCAATAAATGGAATGGCATTGCGTCTTACAGAAATAGATGGACTTCTGAGATTGCGTTGCCATGGTTACCGCCTTGCATTCTTTCAATAGCTTAATAAATGAAATTAGTTTTCTGGGAATATCTCAAAAACTGTTGGTTTTAGGACCTTAAAATGTGGTTTTCGGGACCCCTAGGGCTCCCGAGTTCTGTTTCTCACATTGAGACGCTGAAAATGAGCTTTGTCTCGTCTTTCTACGCCCATTTCACATGCATTTTAAGGGGGTAGGCCCTCTTTTATGAGATGTATGGAGAAGAGTTACATCAATGATAACTTTCGTGCCTCTGATGGACATCTGTATCAAAACTTACGTTGATCCACTCAGCCGTTCTCGAGTGATGCGCGTGCAAAGTTGTACACAGTCAAACAGACAAACAGACAGACAGACAAAAATTTTGTTTTTGCGCGCAACTGTCATAAACTAGTCTGAAACGCGTTAATAACTCAAATTTCCGTGGAAATTCAGAAAAAACAGACAAACTTTCATTTATATACAGTATATAGATAGTTTTCAAAAAAATTCACCCTTTACTAAAACTGAAATATCTCGGGAAATATTTGCGCTACAACGACGTTTGTTGTCTTAAAATGTAATGCCCATCAAGCACCGTCGATTGATACCCACCTTACTTGATTATATCATTCGAGTATTAAAATAATTGCGAATATTACTTCCTTCAAGGTCTCACGAAAATAGAATCGAATGACTTGACGGACATATTGTCGCTAGGCGACAACGACTAACACTCTATCATGATATTCAACGCCGCCCAAATAATAAATCTAACTTGATATTAACAGAGAGTTCCCTAATTACGTTATGATATCGTTGCCTTCTACCTGCTCCACTCGGGCGCTAATGTCGCATGCATCCATACATGATATCGTTAACTTCTACCTGTTCCACTCGGGCGCTAATGTCGCATGTATCCATACAATAAGTAGATGGGGATTCTGTGCACTTAATTTAATTAAAACTTTTCAAAGAATGGATTACTTTGAGACTGAAATGCTCATGCACAATCAGCAGTCATTTTGCTAATGACATTGTCATGTCAACATCTCTTTGAATGACAACAAATACTGTATACGAAAGACAACTAATTTCACGAAGATGCCGCTACTGTCGAATGTTGGAACCGCCATTTTGTATTGTGTATCCGATCTTTCTGTTATATAGTCTTTGGTCTCACCAGCTACAAACTGTCTTCTTTTCGTTTCATCATTCGTCCTTATAGGTTGTGTGCTCAATCAATACAATGAATCATATTATGATGAATGAGAGGCGACACTCAATTACAAATGTTATAAAGATTAAAGGTGACGGTAATTGTCTGTTCAGGTCATTGGTATATTGTG
This sequence comes from Meconema thalassinum, assembly GCA_946902985.2. Classification (NCBI taxonomy): domain Eukaryota; kingdom Metazoa; phylum Arthropoda; class Insecta; order Orthoptera; family Tettigoniidae; genus Meconema; species Meconema thalassinum. The sequence continues at coordinate 89,083,580 of OX336393.1, forward strand.
AGTACAACAATCAGTGTTTATTTACACAGGTTAGAAAGCGAATTGTAAAACATGTCACAGACAAGTGGAATAATTATTCTTCCTTTATTGTTGGCAACAGCGATATGTACGAAACTGCTATCAATACGAGCGATGATTACAAAATGTATATGTCTATGAATGGTGTTCATGGAGGTCATGTTGAGTTAGTTGTCGCTGCTCAAGTTTGCAAAATGGATATTTATTCGTGGATGACTACTGTCGTATGGAAGGTGAGCGGTTAAAATATATACGTAATCAACAAACGAAGTTACGAGTTGATACATATGCCGGCTTAGCGGACGCCTTGCATGTACGAGCAGAAAATGAAAATCTCAGAGTCGGTCGTATTGTAGTTTTGCCATCTTCTTTTACAGGTAGCCCAAGGAAAATATTGCAAAATTATCAGGATGCGATGGCGATAGTGAGGAAGTTTGGAATGCCAGATTTATTCATTACGTTCACCTATAATGCGGGCTGGCCAGAAATACTTAACAGCATTCATCTCTGGGAAACGGCTAATAATAGGCCTGATATTGTAGTGAGAGTTTTCCCTTGCAAAGTAAAGGAATTGCTACGATTGATTAATGTTAAGGACATTTTCGGTAAAAGCATATCTATATGCAGTGGAATTTCAAAAACGAGGTCTCCCGCACATCCATTTACTCTTAACATTAACGGAAGATTGTAAGTTTCGAGAAATTTCTGACATTGACAGTGTGGTATCAGCCGAAATACCAGATCTCGAGGATGAAGCGCTTTACGAGTTGGTAAGGCGTCATATGGTACATGGTCCTCGTGGATCTTTGAATCCTTCAGTCTGTATGAAAGATGGCGTATGTAAGAAAGATTTCCCTAAACAATTTCAGGAAGAAACAAAAGTTAATGCCAATGGTTATCCCTCGTATAGGAGAAGAAATAATGGATGGATTATTATAAAAACAATTTGAGGCATTGACATTGAAATCGATAGTCGATTCATTGTTCCATACAATCCATTTCTTTTACTTTACTTGCAAGCTCATATTAATGTTGAAATATGCTCAAGTGTTCGGAGTGTTAAATACATCCACAAATATCTTATATATTAAAATCCACAAGTATGTGTATAAAGGTCTTGACTGCTGCATTGTTAAAATATATCCTGAAGGCGAAACGGTGAACTACGATGAAATTACTTCTTTCCTAAATGCTAGACATGTTGGTCCAACAGAAGCCGCATTCAGGATATTTTCGTTTCACATGCATGAACAGTCACATTCCATCGTGCGATTACCAGTTCACTTGCCAAACTTGCAAAATATATATTTTAAAAATGATAACGCTCCTGATATTTTACTTCAAGTACAGTTGCGCAACACGGAATTACCAGCGTAGTTCAAGTTAAATCAAGATTCGCAAGCCACACGTTCGTATATATATCCTGAAACACCAGTGCATTACGTCTGGAATAAGAGCAACTGCCAATGGCAAAAGAGAAAAAAATGTTTCAAAAACTATAGGCAGAATGTATAAGGTTTCGCCTACATAAACAGAAAGGTATTATTTACACCTGTTATTGCTTCACGTCATAGGTGCTACCAGCTTCCAGGATCTACGAACATACAAAGCAGTTGTCTATTCTACTTTTAAAGAAACAGCTAAGGAACGAGGTTTGCTGATTGACGATTCTGAATGGCAGCGTTGTTTGGCAGAAGCGTCACAATTTCAGATGCCTTCTCAGTTACAACTGTTTTCTTGCATATGTATCTTTCAGACCCCCTCAAATGTAAGACAGTTATGGGAGATTTTCAAGAATTCATTATCAGAAGATTATCTGCAGTTTCGCGAACCTAACATTGCATATCAGTTCACTCTTATACATATTTCTAATACATTAAAGCTCCATGGTCTTCCCATTACTTCTCTCGAATTGCCAGCTATTTTTGATAATTTCCCTCAGACAAATTTACCAATGAATTATCCAAAACTTAATGAGGATCAATTAAGTCGGATGATAAACCAAGCAAATGGAAACCAAACGGCTATAATTACAGAAATTTTGGGGTTAGTACAAAACCGCAATGAAAGGATGAGTAATGCATATTTCATTGACGGTCCAGGGGGCACCGGGAAAACATTTCTTTACCAATGCTTGATTCACAGTTGCACAAATTTGGGGTTAAACGTAGTTTCTGTTGCATGGACTGGAATTGTAGCAATGTTTCTACCTCAGGGGGGAACTGTACACAGCAGTTCAAGTTACCTCTACATTTACATGAAAGTTCTGTATCAGGAATAAAAGTTAACAGCAAGGAAGCTTTGTATATTCGTTCAGCAAAACTTATCATCTGGGATGAAGCCTCTATGGCTAATAAGCACTCGTTGATGTGTGTAAATCGGTTGCTCAAGGACATCATGAATAACGACGTGCCTTTCGGAGGAAACTTTATCATCTTAGGTGGAGGTTTTAGGCAGGTATTGCCTGTTGTGCCTCACGCATCTAAAGCAGCATCAGTCCAAATGTCAGTAAGGTTCTCTCCTTTGTGGCCATTATTAAATTTTTTAAACTCAACAAAAATATGCGAGCGGATACAGATCAACGTGACTTTGCAAACTACTTGATACAAATTTGTAACGGTGAATACCCTCACGTCGGTGGAGAAAATACAGAATTAGTCCCACGCTGAAAAATATTTCACGCTTTTCAAAAATAGCAATTTTAGCACCTAAAAATGAAGATTGTAAAGAAATCAATGACAAAGTTTTAGACCTAATCCCAGGATCATCGATAACTTACATCAGTGTGAATAATTTGATTACTGAAGATGAGAGTGAACTTCTACAATTCCCAATAGAATTTTTAGACAGCATAGGCATAAGTGGATTGCCACCTCATATCCTTCGACTAAAAGAAGGCTTAATTGTGATTTTGTTGAGAAACATTAATGTTACCCAAGGTCTGTTGAACGGTACTAGACTGTTGGTTTGGAATATGCATGACAATTGCTTACACCTGGAAATTATTACTGGCGTAAATGTTGGAAACAATGTCCTACTCCCTCGCCTTGACCTTACGCCATCAGATACTTCTATGCCATTTTCCCTCAAAAGGAGGCAGTTTCCAGTACGTTTGGCTTTTTGTATAACTATCAATAAAGTCCAAGGTCAAACACTAGATCAAGTAGGCATTTATTTACCTCAACCGGTGTTTAGCCACGGACACTTTACTGTATGCCTCACTATCGCGAGCAAAATCCTTTCATGACGTCAAAGTTCAAATAGAACCAAAAGGTAAGCAAACAGCAAATGTCGAATGGAGGGAAGTACTATTAGAATTTTGAAACGAATGTTGCGGAGCAAACGGGGCACAGATTAAATAACAATTATACAAGGACGTCCGCATCCCTAATACGATAATTGTCCTGTGGTAATGGTAAAAAAAATACTATTGCCCTACATCGGTGATTACTATCCTACATCCTGTTATTTCATTCCCTCAGTTCTATAACAAAGATATACTCAATCAAATTTACAGCTTAATAAATATTAATTCCTTCTGTGTGAGTTATCTTTTCATTTCTCATCAATCGCCTTTACTTACTATTCTATCTGTAGGGGTGGAGGCGATAACTGTCTTTACAGAGATGTGCAAATTATTAAATTAGATGTAAGTTTTCCAAAATTACATTTTTACTTTTCACGGTTTAATGCACTAACGCTGATTGGACTAAATTGTTTGACATTTTGAAATCTATTGAAATAAAGTACAGGGATAGGAGGGTGATCTACAATCTATACAGAAACCAGACAGCAGTCATTCGAGATGAAGGACATGAGAGAGAAGCTGATATTCAGAAAGGTGTTTGGCAAGGCTGCAACTTATCACCCATACTTTTCAATCTTTACATTGAACAAGCAATGAAGGAAATTAGAGAAAAATTTAAAGTGGGAGTGAAGATTCAAGGAGAAATAATTTCAACTCTGAGATTTGCTGATGACATCGTCATCTTGGCCGACAAGCCTGAGGATTTGAATGAGTTTTTGAATGGTATGGACTCCATCTTACGGAAAGAGTACATGATGAAAATTAATAATTGTAAAACAAAAATACTAGAATGCAGCCGAAATAAATCAGAAACCTCTATGGACATCAAATTGGCAGGTGAAAAGCTGAAGGAAGTAGGAAACTTCTGTTACTTAGGGAGCAAAATAACCAGTGATGGCCGAAGCAAAGAGGATATAAAAAGTAGGTTGGCTCAGGCAAGGAAAGCATTTCTACAAAAAAAAAAAGGAATCTGTTGACATCGAATATAGATTTAGGTAGCCTATTAGGAAGTAATTTTTGAAAACCTTTGTCTGGAGCGTGGCTTAGTCGGTAGCATGCTGAACTGCTATGCCCAAGATAGCGGGTTCAAACCCGGCCGAAGTCGTCGGATTTTTTTAAGAGCGTTAAAAATCCTTCAGTATGCCTTCCTTCGGAGGGGAAGTAAAGCCGGCGGTCCCATGTCATAGATTTATGGCATGTAAAAGATCCTTTCACAGACTAAACTTGTGTAAAGCAAAATTTGTTAGGTTAGATTTCGTCAGAACGCTCTATCAAAGTTCCAACGTTCACCACTAGGTATCATTGATATCTGGTGGCGAAAGTTGGAACTACTTGAAATTAAACGGAACTTGTAGCTCACCCTTTAGGGTGTCCGCTGGAAGCAGCTACAGACTCAGGCGAGCCGAACATGTCCTCGGACACTCCCGGCACTAAAAGCCATACGATAAATAAATAAAAATAAATGGAGCGTGGCGCTCTATGGAAGTGAAACTTGGACTATTGGTGCAGCAGAAAAGAGGAGAATTGAAGCATTTGAAATGTGGTGTTACAGGAGAATGATGAAAATCAGATGGGTAGATAGGGTTACAAAGAGGTATTAAGACGAGTGGGTGAGGGGAGATGTTTCTGGCGACTGCTAATGAAGAGAAGAGATAGGCTAGTAGGACACATACTAAGACACCCATGAATAGCAAGCTTAGTTATGGAAGGAAGGTTCGAGGACAAGAACTGTAGGGGTAGACCAAGGTTAGAATATGTTAAACAGATTGCCTCGGATGTAGGGTGTGGTAGCTATGTAGAGATGAAACGATTAGCTCAGGACAGGGAGGCATGGAGAGCTGCATCAAACCAGTCAAAAGACTGAAGACTCAAACAACAACAATGCACTAAGTATGTTTACAAGGCGACGAAATTACTTCAAACGTTTAACCAAGACTCCTAATTATATTTTCATTTAGGAAACTCAAATTAAAATGATTTTTTATAATTTCCACTAACAGAGGAGCCTTGCAAATGCAAAATGCCACACGTTTCGTTTTTATTACTTCACTCTACTTTACGTGTGAATTTAGAGCGGAGGGATTTGGGGTCTTTTAACTGTTGAACGCTATTGAACTATTCAAAGATTCATGAACTATGCATTGAAATCACCTGACTTGAATTCTAAAGTCAATGAAAAATTGAAAATGGACCCAGCTCAGATATCCCTCGGAATACAATAATCTGAAAGTTTCCAGACGCAATTCCTTATGGGAAAAGGTGTAATTCCACGGGAGAGGAAACACTACTAAGTAGGACAACAAAAGAAGTTGGTCAATAAAACGTTTTTGAATAAAAGTAATTATGACTAATTAAAATTATTTATTTAATTCTATTAATTTGCACACCTCTATATGTTAAACAAGGGTTACAACTCTAAATTCAAATATAAGAGACCCATCTTTTATTTTAAATTTATACCATTGTTCATAAGTAGACAAAACACCAAATCGTAACGCTGTAGCTTTAAATTGTTTGGATATCTCTATCTACTTAGTATAAAACTAAGTTCCCAATTCTTGGATGTAACGGGTAATCTCGAGAGTAACTTGATGGATTTTGATGCGGTTTTCACCATTCTGTAAAGGATTTCTCGATGAAGGATTAGGTGGAAAAACATTTATTTATGACCAAAAGAAGCCGAGCATTTGCGATTTCAGTGAATTGACTTGAAGAAAAACCTAACGTCCATGTGTCTTTTAAGCTTAAACTGGGTAAACCGTTAAAAATATCGATATTCTCTGAGAATTTTTCAGCATGAAAAGTTCTGCAAGAAAGTCCGCGACAGCTCCCACATCGACCACTGTAAGTGTTTTTAGGGTTTCATTTCTTCCAGCAATCTCCATTCAGTGGAAATTTAAATTACTAGCTTCAGAGTGAGATTACGAGATTGCGAGCGACCTATCACCCTAGCTTCAGCCAGCATCCAACTGCCGAGTCGGGTCGAGTTAATTATTCAGAGAAGAGTATAGCTTATGAGTTTGGAGTTAGCTGTTCACCTCGGCTTTTCAGAATTGCGTCTGGAACCTGACATCCGAGCGCCTTTTAAGCTTACGCAGGGTAAATAGTGGGACACACACACAGAGGACAGGCAGACACCCACACATTTGATCTCATGAGTCTACTTCATAATTTACCCAAAAGCGACGGTACCGTAAATGTCTGTTCAGGTCACTAGCATGAAGACAAGCAAATGTCATATGGACAGAAGTGCTGCAGGATTGTTGAAGTGAATGCTGCGGAGCAGCACGGGTCTTCTAGTAATTTTTATTTTAATTATTATAATTTTAATTTTGATTTTAGTTATTCTTCTTCTTCTTCTTCTTCTTTATTCAATTAGGCCAACTAGGGACCACGTCAGTTCAACTGTCTCTCCTTCCGAGCTCTAACTACCGCCCAGTGTTCCCGCATTCGTCTCCGGTGTTGTTCTTTTCTCTCTTGGGACCATGCCTTCTCTGTCTTCAGCTTCGGCTTTTCCTGGGAAACTTTGTGCGTACGTAGTTTTTCCTGAAGTGGATATCTTTAGGGGAAATTTCCATTTCACGTAGATCTTTCTCAACTTCCGTGAATCATGTCCCTTTGGTTTTCTTATCTTGAAAGTACGTCAATAACCGTTTTGATATCCTGCCTGGGTTAATTTGTGTCACGTGGCTATAAAAGGCGATCCTTCTTTTTCGAATAGTGTCACTGATCTTCTCCACGTGCTTGTACAATTCGTGGTTGTGACGCCTTCTGTACTCGCTGTTTTCCTTGATGGGACCCAGGATTTTCCTCAAAATCTTCCTTTCTTTCGCCTCTAGTTTTTCCATCAGACCTCTCTTGTTCAGCCGCATACAGAGCCTCGGGTCGGATAACAGTGCATTTAGTTATTATTCAATTTGATTAATTTTATTTAAATACAGTTTAAAAATGTTCCTTATTTATTATCTTTAATTTTATAATCTTATTATTTTAAATTTTTAGTGTGTTTTATTTTAATTTGTATATTTATGATTTAATTTATTGTCTAATCTTAATATTTTTGATTATATTTACTAGTTGGAATTTTAGGCAGCACCATAGTTCAAGGAGACAGATATAATATTTGCCTTTCAGAAATATTACTCTACAAGAGATTTTGTTGTAATTAGGCTGGAAGTTTCAACCATTAGCACCTTTGATAATAGCCTACAAACTCTTTTATAGTAGGTGGTTAATATATAGACCACTACCTCGAAAGGGATAAACGCTGAAACAATCGTAAATCCTGTCTATAATTTTGATTTACGATATTTCCTTTTCTCACTAGGATATATCAACTTCGGAACACAGAGTTGCTGAGTTTTCAACCGTATATGTCCATTGTCATCTCCAACCAAGCACATATGGCGATACAAAAACCTATATTCTCTAGATAAATAGTGAATCAAATTTCCATATCATAGTTTCTGAATTGCTCAGAGTATTATCACACAGGAGAACAAGTAGTTCCGTGAAGAACTATACAGCCTATTTTCATATATCCTACTCATGTTAATTGCCACTATCAACATACAAAATTTCAGTTTGAAGGTTGTGATAGATTCGTAGATATTGAGAACCGTCTAAATATTTCAGATGGTCGCCAGGTTGGATTTTTATTTTTGTACTATTACATGAAGATTATTGTGTACGTGTGGTATTCAAACTTCAATCGCATGATTAGAACACAAGAAATAAAAACAAGATTTTAAAATTTCGCACTGCTGCCATCTTGAGGTTATGAAAAATTGAAATAAATTGGATGACAGTGGATTAACATTTGTATAAGCATTTAACGTGCAAAGTTTCACTGCACTCGGATGGTTGAATCGCGAGAAACGTCCATTTATATATTTATAGCTCGCGTTGCCGCCATGTTGGAATTGTGCTCACCAGGTTACTGAAAGTCCTATAGCCGAACTTATGTTCATAGCCTCTATGAACATAAAAAATTCAGTTTGATTGCTGTAAAAGATTCGTAGATATTGAGAACCGTCTAAATATTTCGGATGCTCGCCATTTTGGATTGTTATATGTGTAGGCTATAGAGTTATGTACCATTAAAAGAAAATTATTGCGTAGCTTCATTATTCAAACTTTCACTTCGATAGCATGATTACGACACAAGAAATAAAAACTTAATTTTAAAATTTCGCACAGCCGCCATCTTGAGATTATGTAAACAATTGAACTAAATTAGATACCAGTTTATTTCAATAATTACTGTACCACATTTCACTGCGCTCAGAGAGTTAAATCACGAGAAAAGTCTATAAAAATGTTTTAACTTCGGTTGGCCGCCATGTTCGTTTTGTACTTGACACGTTTATGAAAGTTACAAGGATAAACAACTTCTAGCAGTGCCCTTTATCACCGTACAAAATTTCAGGGTGATATCTGTAATAGTTTCGGAGATATACAATGCCAGTGAAATATTCGCACAGTCGCCATTTTGAGGTTATGTAAACAATTGAACTAAATTAAACGCCAGGGCATTACAATGTGCACCAAGTTTCATTACTTTTGGATGGTCAAATCATGAGAAAAGTCTATTTAAATGTCTCAAATTCGCTTGGCCGCCATGTCGGTTTCGTAGTTACCAGGTTTTTGAAAGTCTCATAGGTGAACTTCTAGTAGTGCCCTTTATCACCGTACGAACTTTCAGGGTGATATCGGTAATAGTTTCGGAGATACTCAATGCTGGTGAAATATTTCGCACAGCCGCCATGTTGGATTGGTGAGAGACAATAAAATGTGAAGGGCACGGTCGGGATCGGCCAGAATGGTGCTATGATCTGAGCGAGTTTCATTGAAATCGCTCCAGCCGTGTAGAAGGTATTGGGGGGGGGGGGGGCGAGAGCGAGCACACACGCACACACCGACACACGGACAAAAGGTGATCTCATAAGCCTATTTTTTCATAAATTGAAAATAGGGTAAAAGGGATGCTTATCAAGAGTAAATCTTCTCATTTATCAAAAATAAACGTGATGTATTAAATCAGAGGAGAGGCAATTCACGTCCTTCTCCGATGGGATCTACAACCAGATTCTTATTGTCACTTCATCCAATCCTAGGTGAGAACCAATAATGCATCTCGCGAGAACAGCTGAATATGCAAAATCACCGAGAATCGTTTGTTACAATAGTTGACCGCACTTCTCGACACTAATAGCCGATGAGGTTACGCCAACCGCTCTGTGTCAGTGGGTTGTGGCCATCGATCGGTCTCAATTTTCAAGCGTTATTTGGCTCAATGAACTTGTTCATTTTAGCCTATTTTAAATTTTGAAAAAATAGGCTTATGAGATCACCTTTTGTCCGTGTGTGTGCGCGTGTGTGTGGGTGTGAGGTGTGTGTGTGTGTGTCCCTAATAACTTCTAAACGGCTGGAGCGATTTCCATGAAACTCGGTAAGTTCATAGCACTATTCCGGACGTTACGTCTCACCAATCCAACATGGCGGCTGTGCGAAATATTTCACCAGTATTCAATATCTCCGAAACTATTATCGATATCACCCTGGAATTTATTACGGTGATAAAGGGAACTACTAGAAGTTCACCTATGTGATTTTTGAAAAACTGGTAAGTACAAGACCAACATGGCGGCCACGCGAATTTGCGACTTTTATATAGACGTTTCTCGCGAAAACGCAATAAAACTTGGTACACTATATGTTTATACACATTGTAATAAACCGACATCTAACTTGGTTCAATTGTTTACATAACCACAAGATGGCGGATGTGCGAAATATTTCACTGGCATTCTATATCTCTGAAACTATTAGCGGTATCACCCTGAAATTTTGTACGGAGATAAAAGTCACTACTGGAAGTTCATCTATAAGACTTTCAAAAACCGGTTAACTACAAAACGAACATGGCGGCCAAGCGAATTTTAAAATTTTAAATAGACCTTTCACGCGATTTAATGTTCCTAACGCAATGAGACTTGGTACAGGAAATGTTTATACACATTGAAATGCACTGGTATCTAATTTAGTCCAATTGTTTACTTAACCTCAAGATAGCGGCTTTGCGTATTTTAAAATTAAGTTTTTATTTCTTGTGTCGTAATCATGCGATCGAAGTGAAAGATTGAATAATGAACCTAGGCAATAACTTTCCTTTAATGGTACTCGACTCTATGGCCTATACATTTAATAATCCTACATGGCGATCATCCAGAATACTTAGACGGCTCTTAATATCTACGAATCTATTATATTAATCAAACTGATTTTTTTAATTTTTTATAGGGGCTATGAACTTAAGTTCACCTATAGGACTTTAAATTACCTGGTGATCACAAATCTAACATGGCGGCGACGCGAAGTATAAATATTCACATGGACGTTTCTCGCAATTTAACCATCCGAGTGCAGTGAAACTTGTACAGTAAATCCTTATACGAATGTTAATCCACTGGCATCTAATTTATTTCAATTGGCAGCTGTGCGAAATTTTAAAATCTCCTTGTTACTTCTTGTGTCCTAATCATGCGATGGATGTTTGAATGCTACACCTAAACAATAATCTTCATGTAACAGTACATAACTCTAGAACCTACAGATATAAAATCCAACATGGCGACCATCCGAAATAGTTAGTCGGTTCTCAATATCTTCGAATCTATTACAGCAATCAAACTGAAATTTTATATGTAGATAGAGGCAGGTAACATACTGTAAGTAGGATATATGAAAATAGGCTGTATAGTTCTTCACGGAACTACTTGTTTAGTTTGAAATTGTGTTTTTTGTGTTCCATATGTTTTTGTTTATTGTTGGAATTATTATTAGCCCACTTTTCACATTTTGCAAAAATGAGGAAAAATTAGACTTATGAGATCGATCCGGGAAAATGTGTGTCTGTCTGTCTGTTCGTCTGCCTGTCCTTCTGTCTGTCTGTCTGTCTGGCTGTGTGTGTCCCCCCCTATCAACTCCCAAACGGCTGCAGCAAACGAACCCAAATTTGGCATGAGTAAAGATCTATACCTGAATAGCTCAATGTCAAATTTGAAAATAATGTCAGTACTGTACTACCAACTGCTGAAATATCGCAATTAAAATTTGAGCTCCATGTTGGATATCTTAGAAGGTATGCATGGGAGCTATTCCAAATTTGGCACACATATAGATAATAATACTTCAGTTTAATTTCCAGGAGTCCGTACATGACAGTGTTGCCAAAATTATTCTACGCCTGCTGATAGGTCCAATTTTTAAATGCATATAACATCTACACTATCAATTGGATTTCAACCAAATTTCGTATGTAATATGTGTACATAAACAGATATTACTGAGCGTATTCTTAAGAGCCACCAGGGCTGCCAAATGATAATAAATACTCCCTCTATTTTCTTTATCCAAATACCAATATTTCAGTACGTATGCAAACCGACAGCTTTAAACTATGCACACGTATAATACCTGATATTCTAGATTAATTTGGCGTAACTAATATACGTCAGTGCTTCCAACATGATTCAAAGCCTGCTGATAGGTCCAATTTTTTAATGCATACAACTTCAACACTATCAATTGGATTTCAACCAAATTTGGTAAGTACTATGTGTACATAAACAGATATGACTATGTGTATTCTTAGAGCAACCAGGGCTTCCAACTGTTAATAAATGCTGTCTCTATTTTTTACCCTATTATTAATATATCAGAAAGTATGCATGCCAACAGTTCTAATCTTTGCACACGTATAGTAACCGACATTCTAGATTCATTTGTAGTAACTAATATACGTCAGTGCTGCCAACATGATTATAAGGCTTCTGATAAATCCCATTTTAAAATACACGTAACTTCTATACTACCAAATGGATTTCATCCAAAAAATGGCACAACAAGAGATCATGATATTTCAGATTATTTCTGACCAACACATGCATGACATATTTGCCAACATGATTTTAAGCGCGCTGATATTTCCAATGTCTAACTGCATGTAACGTCCATGCTATCCATTGGGCTTCAACCAAATTTTGTATTCTGTACCTTAAGAGATGGAACTAAGAATAGGGCTATATTCAGTCACCAAGGCTGCCAACTGTAGTGCTCTATTAGGCTACATTATACCAGGTATATTTCGAACTAATTAGAAATGTCGATATTACCAACTTAATTTCGTCATTTTTAGAGATAGGTCCACAAAGATTAATCATTGACATGAATCTTAAATTTCAAGCAAAGTAGGCTCTTTAGTTCGTCATGGAACTTCTTGTTTTTACTATGTTTTTGTTTTATTGACATTAGGCATCCATCTCTGAGGGACAGATGGCCTCACTGTTCCACCCTTGAGCACATCTCCTCGATACTCGTGCTTATGTTGAAATACCAAACATAATTAACAGCTAACATATTTCTTTCTTTCTTTCTTTCTTTCTTTCTTTCTTTCTTTCTTTCTTTCTTTCTTTATCGTGTAGGCCTATTCAGGACCACGGGGCTCGTATCTACTCTTCGGTAAAGTTGTGACTTCTTTCTTCTTCTTCTTCTTCTTCTTCTTCTTCTTCTTCTTCTTCTTCTTCTTCTTCCAATAGTACCTCATTTTCTGTTTCTTGGTAGTGCTATGAAGATGATTATTGTATCACACGATACTATAAGGTCTACTATTATTTTCTGGCAGCAATATATCGATCATGGTTTCTATGTCCGTGTGAACCCCGTGATTATTGCAATCACATTCATTTCACCACATACAGTAAGTGGGACAAATCAACATATCGTCGCCTTGTTTGCAAGACGGTATGTCAACTTCTTTTACGGTGGCACATTGAGAAACAAGCGAACAATGGAACTGGTCTCCAAGATGACGGCCTTCTGCATGGTGATATGTAGACCAGGATGTATTCCCAATATTTCCAGATTGCGAGCCAATGATTTAGAGATGATGTCGGTAGAAGAAATGACTATGGGCAGAACCACTACACTTTCCTGTCTCCACATTTGCCGTATTTCCTCAGCCAAGGGCAGATATTTGGTGATCTTATCACAGCAGGTTTGTTGCAGACTATGCGAATTGGGCACTGCAATATCAATGAGGAAGGTTCTCTTCTGCACCTTGTCCACAAGAACGATATCTGACTGGTTTGCTGGTATGGTTTTATCAGTAATAACTGATCGGTCCCATAACAACTTGCGACTAGGATTTTCCAAAACGGCGCCAGGAATATACTGATAGTAAGCCGAAGTATTTTCAGGTAATAAGTGCTTTTGAGAAAAGTGTAGGTGCATTATTTTGGTTACTAGGTTGTGCCTTTTCATATAATCAGTACAGGACATTGCTTGGCAGCCTCCTCTGATTTGTTGAATTGTTTCCGGTTCTAGTTGGCATCTTCGGCATTTATCATCCTGATTATTTGCCTTAACTATATATTTATTATTATTATAAACCCGGCCGAAGTCGTCGGATTTTTTAAGAGCGTAAAAATCATTCAGTATGCCTTCCTCTGAAGGGGAAGTAAAGCCAGCGGTCCCATGTAAAAGATCCTTCCACTAACTAAACTTGTGCGAAGCTAAATTTCTAGGTTAGATTTCGTTGAAGCGCCCTATCAAAAAAAGTTCCAACGTTCACCGCTAGGTGTCAGTGATATCTGCTAGCGAAATTTGGAACTACTTGAATTTGAACGGAACTTGTAGCTTACCCCATGGGTGTCCGCTTGAAGCAGATACAGCCTCTGGCGAGCTGAACATTTCCTCGTACACTCCCGGCTCTAAACGCCATACGCTAAATAAAAAATAAATAAATAAATGATAATTATTATTATTACTTACGAATTGAGCCACTATGGACTACGAGTTAACAATCAGTATCTCTTGAGGCCATCACTCAGTGCCTTCTTCCGATCTCCTGAAAGAGGACCCCGCTTCTTTGTGGGTTCTGCCCCTACCTTAAAACTCCGGTATTTATTATTATTATTATTATTATTATTATTATACATTCCAGCCAGTAACATTAAGGAACGACTGCCTTAGTGACGTGTCTGTCTGTTGCAGTGTCGGTCGACGGATCGTGACGAAGACCGTAGGCAAGGATGATGACGAGGGTGACGCAGACCTGGAGGACATCACACACCTGTACAAGGACCCAGACGGTAAGTGTGTATTGGATCCGTTCGTAATATCTATCTGTCTCTTTCTCTGATGACCGTACATTGTGGGGAGATTGCCTATACAATCTCTCCGATCCTCCAGGTGGAATTAAGGATCTCAGTCAATGGCTATGGAAATTAGGGGATGTGATTGCTGCAAGAGAGTAGCAAATTAGCAGCCAGTTGTGCAACAATAAATATTGTGTTGCCTATGTGTAGGCGCATTCCTCCTGTGCAGGGGAACATCAACTGTTTCTAATTGAACGGCCACAATAACGTTTACGAAAGTTTAGCATACCTGTTTGAAGCACATGCAATTAACTAATTGATTTATATTGATTTACTGTGATTTATTCATGATTATATATATTATTTATTAATTTTCATTTATTTATATTTACTTTTATTTTTTATATTAATTTTTTTTAAATATTTTTGTGTCTTTATTTTTATTTACTTGTATTTATATATTTTATGATTTATTAATATTTTATTCATTTTAATTTATTTTTATTTATTTGTAATTTTTTAAATACCGTACCGTATTTGTTTGTATATTTATTCATTTTTTATTTATTCATTCATTCATTTATTTTTTAAATTTGTATTTATTTATTTATTATATTTGTTTTTTATTTATTTAATTTCTTATTTTTATTTATTAATTAATTATTTTTTTTTTCTTTATTTTTTTTTTTTTCATTTATTTATTTATTTTTATTAATACCACTAGATTTGAAATTGTTTCCAAAAAATTTTTGTTAATGAGATGTCCTGACAAGGATTGAGCGGTGTGCTGTGTCTTAAGGCATCTCGGGTAAAACCAAGCAGCTCTAGATTTCTATTACATTGTGAATGACAATCTGTTAGGCTAAGTAGGTTTATTTTCATTTATTTATTTCTATCTTTTAATCTACTATTATTTTTATTTTATTTTATAAATTTTTATTTATTTTGTATTTTCTAAATTAATTAATTAATTTATTTATTTATTTAACTGCTTCTTATCTTTGTTTGTTTCTATAAATTGTGCGGAATTTGTGTTCAAAATTCATAACTTGAAGAACGAAATTTCTGGATGATTTCAATTTCCATTATTGATTCTTTAATTTTCAACGCCCAATCTTTTGTATCTATACATTGAACAAGCAATGAAGGAAATGAGAGAAAAAATTAAAGTAAAAGTAAAAGCCCGCAGTGAAATCTGAGATTGTCTGGTAACATTTATCTTAGCTGATGCACCAGGAGGATGAGTGGAAAGAATATCATGTAAAATAAAAATAATGGAATAAGTGAAGCTAAGGAGGGAGAAGTATTCTGCTTCATGGGAAGCAAACTAAGCAATGACGGAAGAAGCAAAGAGAATGTAGAAAGTAGTTTAGCACAGATGAGGCAAGCCTTCTATAAGAATGAAATCACTGTTACAACAAGTTTAGATTTAGGTATCCTAAAGTCACGTTTGAAAGCCCTTGTCTGGAACGTGGTTCTCTATGGAAGTGAAACTTGGACTGTTGATGTAGAAAGTGGAGAATTAAAGCGTTTGAAATGTGGTGTTACAGTAGAATTATGTATGATGATGATGGTAATTGTTATTTTAAGGGGCCTAACATCTAGATTATCGGCCCCTGATGGTTTGGGTGATAGTGAAAGATGAGATTAGAATGAAAACAGTACAGACTTACATACTAGAAGAAGAAATGGTAAACAAATAAAGGATAAGGCAAATAAAGGACAGGAAGGAAAGAATTGCCCTCAACCCTCGGAGAATGAGGATTGATGGACTTGGAAGGAAGGAGAGCCATGAAAGGCAGATAGGAAAGGGAAAGAGGAGAGGGTCCACCCCAAAGTCAGTGGAAAAGGGGAAAAACGAACCCATCTCAGGAATCCCTCGGGATTGCCAACTCCCGAACTCACCAGCCGTGAGCCCCTGAGGGTGTAGCAATATCTAGGGTGCACCAGAAGTGGTGGGGCTACATACACCCTGCCTCCTTGAGGACCTTGAGCAGATGGCAGGAAATATCATGAAAAGGAAAAAGAAGGCTGGCCCACTCAGAAGGAGGGTATCAGGAAATATGAGACAAGGGCCAATTGAGGCGGGAAAGTGAGGACTCCTTATGCCTCGGATACCCTAATACCGTCGAGGTCGGAAAAGAACAAGAGTTGACCAAGAAAGGTCGACAGGAAAGAAGACGGAGAGTAGCCCAGCACAAGTAAGTGGAAGCAATGCCGGACTCAGCTGGGGTCCCTTGGTTGTCAACCCACTTCCCAAAAGTTGTGAGCCCCTGGAGAGAGAGAGAGAGAGAGAGAGAGAGAGAGAGAGAGAGGGGGGGGGGGTGTAGAATGATGTAGAAGAGTAGATGGATTAATAAATAATCAGGTATAAAGACGAGTGGGAAGATGAAATGTTAATGCGATTTCTATTGAAGAGAAAAGGATAGGTTGTTAGTTCTCATAAAAAGCATTCAGGAACAGCAAACTTAGTAGTTATGGAAGGAAGACTTAATGACAGGTACTGTAAGGTGTGTTGTCTAATCGACAGGCTCAAGGTGCCAGGGTCTTGCAGTAAGGTGTGTTGTCTCACAGGCTTAACGGACCAGAGCCTCGTCTCTACTGTAAGGTGTGCTGTCTAATTCACAGGCTCAAGGAACCAGGGATTTGCTGTAAGGTGTGTTGTCTAACCCACAGGATCGAGGGCCGAGAGACTTGCCATCACTATTGTAAGTTGTGTTGTCTAACCTACAGGTTCAAAGAGCCCGAGACATGCTGTAAGATGTGTTGTCTAATCCATAGGCTCAAGGAGCCAGGGACTTGCTGTAAGATGTCTTGTCTAACTCACAGGCTCGAGAACCGAGAGACTTGCCGTCACTACTGTAAGGTGTGTTGTCTAATCCACAGGCTCAAGGGCAGAAAGGCTTGCTGTCACTACTGTAAGGTGTGTTGTCTAATCCACAGGCTCATGGTCAGAAAGACTTGCCGTCACTACTGTAAGAAGTGTTGTCTAACTCACAGTTTAAAGGGCCAGAGCCTTGTCTCTACTGTAAGGTGTGCTGTCTAATTCACAGGCTCAAGTGCAGAGAGACTTGCCGTCATGAATGCGGTGCGTGGCAATGAACTAGCTGAGAGACATTACGGCATTCGCAAGAAACAACACGAAGATGTAGCATTTGACCTGGTGGAGATCGACAACATCGCATTCGGTCAGAGCTTCAGCGTCACCGTTCACATCCTCGTGAGTTATATTACTACACAACACTTCTCCACGTTTAGATGTTGGTGATTCATTTTATGAGCTAGGGATACCTTAGTCATTATTAACGTGTACTTGGATGTGTGAGTTGATTTTTTCTGTTTACCGGTGTTATCATGATGACTAGCAGTGTGTGTAATTGTACTTAGTTGGACCAATATTTGGGGTTGGTGGCCCGGGACTTGAAATATAGGGCTATCCCAACATTTGCCTGGGAAGAGTGTGAAACAACAGGGAAAAGCACACTCAGGATGGCTGCTGCCAGCGCTGATATTCCGGGCTTGAAGCAACTTCGAAACACGGTAGAAATGCTACAAAACGGAATCCTTTACTGAATGAGTTGTACACTGATAAGGGAGATGTCTGAATAGAATGGACTGATCATCGAGACTGAAATCTTGAACTTTGATGTCAGTGATGTACAGGGCGAGGCTGGTTTTCTGGATCACCTGAGGAAAGAACACTGGAACTAGTACAGCGGAAATGTCTCAACATTACTTTTCGAAATTATCTGTATTAATTATAAAAGTAACTGTCTCATCTTTAGGGTTATTATTACGATTATTATTTTTATATGTATGAAATCTACGTTATTTCAAAGATTGTAGTGCACGTTCGTATAGCACTGCACAGAAGGATGCCAGTGTGCGTCTTCACTACAGGTGCAATACATGTGATGTGTCTTTCTCAAAGATGACATGAACGTTGCATATAACATTGGGATGATAAAAAACTAAATCACAATATGAAAGAAACAGGACAGTTCTGGTTTGGCTCAAAATGCGAAGAGATCACTGAAGGCAATGGTGATAGTCGCTTGGCTTGCTACTGTGTCTTTTGTGGCGTATTGAGGTTCAAACTATGATTTCTTTGTCCTTTTTGCAGGTAGAGCTAAACTGCTAGTTTCTCATGCTGCGGTTTAACGTTCAACCGCTTCGCGAACTCCTTAAGACAACATAGCCATCCGCATTGAGGCAGCACTCGGAATTAGGGTCTTTGGAATTCAACATGGTCCAAATTACGGTGACTATTAATAGTTCGAATCACACAATTTTTAGGCAATATGCAAAAGTATATAATTGAGTTGCAGTAGCCAGTTATACATCTTAACGTCCCTCTTGACTGATGTGGCTTTAGAGTGTTGGGATGCCGGAAATGTTCCCTCAAAGGATCTTTAACGCGCAAGAAAACATATTCCTGCACTGGAATTCGAACCCACGAAGGTGAGAACCACACCACTTCTCGATCTGTGCATGGGCGTGCGTTATATGAAATTAAGTTGAATATTCACTGGTAATACGTTTGGAACGTATTAATCTCAAAAATCCAATCTATATTTCACTAGGATTAGGATCCAAAATAAGGTTTCATGGTGTATCACCCCTGCCCTGATTTATGGTCCATTTCACATAAATACTAATACTGTAGTAATAACAATGATAATAGGTGTAGATGATGATGTATATGATGATGATGGTGTAGATCAGAGATTCACAAACTGGGCGGATTGGCCCAGTAGCGGGCGATATTAGCACGTCAGTGGGCGAAACTGTCAGAATGTGAATTCGATAGGTGATTTGAAAAAAATGGTGGGCAAATAATTCAGTTTTTATATACAATATGACCGAACAGTATTTGCCTCTAAAAGCAAGGGATAAAATAAAATTGCAAACAAGTAATTTAATTATATCAAATTATGTTTCCTTTTAAAATTAAAACTACAGGAGTTTATCACAGAAAAGTTGTTTGTAGCCTTTCCTTCCTCTTACATGGTTGAGAGAGGGTTAAGTGCCGTAAATAATCGTGCCACGAAGTCTAGAAATAGGTTAGAAATTGAAAAGAGAGGAGATCTTAGATTTTTTAAAACAAATATGGCTCCTGACATCAACAAATTGATTGAAACTCTTCAACTCCATCCCTCACATTAATTAGAATAGGTATTCATGTTGTTTAATTAAATAGATATAAAAGTTCATGAAATTTTAATTTAATTTTTTTCTTTAATTTATTTCATTGGTTGTTATTCCTTTTAGACATATTATTTGCAAATTTGTAATGTACATAATTATAGTCTACCTAAATAAACATGATGTACCTGCTAAGAGAAAAATGTCCGTAAAAATCCTCATTTATCAACTCTTATGCAGGTATTTGAATGTATGTGTTAGTAATTTTAAAATTTGTGCGTTTTTTGAAATAAGGTGGGCGAAAGAAAATTATAAATCTCAAAAGTGGGCGATGGTCAGAAAGAGTTTGGGAAACCCTGGTGTAGATGATGGTGTAAATGATGATGTAGATGATGATGATGATGATGTGTTATGTGCAGAACAAATCCCATGAACAACGAACCATCTCGTGTGTGTTGTCGGCCAACTCAGTTTACTACAACGGGACGACAGCGAGCCGACTCAAGAGGGCGAATGGCGAGTTCGTGGTCCAACCACAGCAGCGTAAGTTCATTGTTAGCCTACACGAGATGTGTGTTTGTGTATGTATTGTAAAGTTTTAAAGCCAATCTTTCAGTGCTGCCAATACAAACAAATATCTGTGCCCAGTTACATTATACGGGGAAACAAGTATTTATATGCCCTGACATGAAAACATTACATAAGATATTTATCACAAAATGACTACTACAGAATGCAGTCACCAAGAGATTCAACTTTACTCCTCATGAGTATATCTGGGATTGTGAATGTTTTCTTTCCAGCAAATATATAGAGAATGTGTAAGCGCATGCGCAAAATAAATAATAATCCTATGTGCTTAGGTACCTGATATGGGTATTTGGAAGTGAGGTCAACTAGGCAATGCCTATAATAACTACTAGCGGACCCGTGCGAGATCTCTCGCATAATGGGTTGTGTGCGCCCCATGTGTACAGACTACCCGCCCGGCTCTAGTGCTATGCGGGCCGTACGCTACACAGTTATGTCTTGGTTATTTGTTAAAAAGCATTATATAAACAATTAAATATATTTCCGTTGACTTTTCAAAAAATGCAAGATTTTTCCTGTACTATTGAGACGATTTGGAAGATTTTGGTACAAAGCTCACCTTCTAACTCCCTCCGGTTTGAGTTTTGTGAAACATACACCTTAGCGTATTATATAATAAAATAAGCTATTAACTAATTGATATGTTCCGTTTTCCACTCTCATTTAGCAGGAGAAAACCGAACCATATTGTTTTAAGTGGTAAAACACTTCTCCGGGAGTAGAGTGTCCACTTCATTAACCCGTCACTGCAGGTTCGATTACCAGCCAAAGAAGTCCGATTTTTGAAGAATTATAAAAATCTGTGGCACTTCGAGTTGTACGATGTCTGCTCACAAATCACATTTGTTGATTAGAAGACTGAATTGATTAAATCTCAGTCATAGGTTACCTAATAGGGTTCAATGTTTACTACCAGAGGATAATGTTAAGTCCAATTGAAGAGCAGAGCGTCTAAATTGATCAGACTCCAAAGATGAATATCGAGGAGCTGAACTCATATGATTGTCATTATTATTATTATTATTATTATTATTATTATTAGTAGTAGTAGTAGTATTACTATTTCCAGTGCTTGATTTCTAGAGATAGAGGAGACGGAACTGTAACCTTCCGTGGGATGTAGTGGTGGGGGGAGGTTTCCAAATGATTGGATAGAGAATAAGAAATCTTAAGATTATACATTAACTTGAACATTTTATTTATTTCCAAACTTTATTTTGCAAAACAAGTACAAAAGTGCGTTGTAGTAAAGTAATAAAAGCAGTAAGAAAGCACAGTGTTATGATTGTGTAGGTTGTCTGCCCATCCTAAAAGATTGTCCGAAACATCAACATGCCATCATCATACTTCTTGTCTCTTGATCTCTCCTTACTCTTCAATAAATGTTTTTATCTACAGTTTCTTCTTTTCCGATAGAGAGGTACCGGAACGTCGTTCCGATGCGTTCCGCCTCAAATCGAGCGCTGCCTATTACTATTATGCCAAAAATAAAACTTGTGTGCATATCATTTCCCAGGTGAAACATTAAGAATCCAAGTGAACCCGGGCGAATACCTGGACAAGCTGGTGATCCACAGCCTGATCAAGATCTACGCCATCGCCAACGTGAAGGAGACTCAGCAAACTTGGAGTGAGGAGGACGACTTCCCGCTCATGAAGCCCAAACTCAGTATCCAGGTGGGTGTCGTGTAATGTCTGCCATCCATTCTTGTGAAATAACTTTAGAAAACAGTCCTCATTATGTAGAAAATTCATCAATAGTCGTTTATAACTATCTAAAAATCCCACTCTTCTTCCTTACTTTCTAACTGCTAATAACGCCTGAAAATACGGCATACCCGCTGAACAACTACACGGGGCTACATGACCGCGGTGTCGCAGCCCCTAAACTGAGCAACCAACCAACTACAGTATTATAATTAGAAAATATGGAACCGATTTCTTTGATTAAAATGGTTCTTATCATGTCAATGTAATGACATGCTCATGAACATTGAGGTTTTTCTTACACCAAACTCAACGAGGGCATTTCTTTCAAAACCAACCTAGCGCATGCGTTGTTGTTGATTCATTTAGTGGCTTTACGGCAACGTGGTCATGTAGCCCCGTGTACTTGGGTGTTTGATGAACTTGTGCAATAGCCTGTGTTCTGTGGACACATGAGTAACTGCATGGAATGCCAGGCTTGGCTTATCCAACAGGAAATGGTAATTAAGGGAAACGTTGTCCCTGAAGAACTGAGCAGGTAAAATGTAAACTCGTTTAGCCCACTGACCTGGTACGATCAGGATTACATTTTTTGGTGGAGCCGGGAATCGCACCCGAGGCTCCAGAGTGGCAACCAATAATATAAACCACTAATAATAATAATATCGTATGGCCTCAGTTCCGGGTGCAAGCTTTGTTATTCGACGCCCAGACGCAGCTTGCATGTCGAATATTGCTGTTCCTTGGAGTGCTATGAAAGTCAAGGAGGTTAGATATCTAAGCTCCTTGACACTATAGCGCTTTCTAGTAGAGAAATGAGGAAGTTTTTTTTGTGTTGGCGGAAAATCCCGAGATTTATTTTGCCCTTATGAACACGGCCTACTGAATTCAAATGGGTTCTTTAACATGCCAACAACGTATGGCATGTTTGCCGTGATTTTTGTCGCCTTTCAAAACTCATTTGCCACGGCCAGGAGCGAACCTGCAAGCTTGGGGTTGGAAGTTCGACAGGATAACCACTCACCCACCGTGGCAAGTATATAAACCAAACCACTGCACTACTGGGCGTGCATTGAGTAAATGCACTTGATCAAGAAACTAAATTTTTCAGAAGAGGAAAAGGCGGTTATAGTATGAACAGAGCACTTGTGTCACACCTGTTTCCACCCCCATGGGGTAGCCTTGCGTGTTAAATTGCGCACTATGACCTTGGCAAGGGGCTGCAGCAGGTTCGTAAATTAGAGGATCGAATCCCGGCACTGGCAGCGACTATCCTGATTGTGGTGTTTCCCCGCGATTTTCCTGACTCCCTCCGAACAAATGCCGAGATAATACCTAATATCAATTTCCGGGGCGCCTACCTCATCCCTGCGCCTAATACAGATAACACACACTACTACAGCCATTACTAGGGCTCGGGTTTTTAGGTTTTAAGAAACGGGAAAATATTTATTCTTTATGTATTAAAAATACTTGAAATATGTGACAAAAAAGGAAAAAATATGTAATTATAATTTAGTTTATTAATGTGAATATAAACAATATGCAGTACTCACGATTGCAATTTATGCTATGTCTCACTGATGCTGAGGCATTACAATACACAACGAGATACATCTTCAGGTTGTCCATCACAAATGGCCGACGATTATCGCGAAACTGCGGCATTTTGTTTCTTGCCCTCGAGGTGTAGTGTAACTTGAGATCGGTGTTCAACCTTTATTCCTTTCCCACATGATTGTCAGAACAGAACGCCCCCATCAGAATTAAAATTATCCTTAAATTCTTCAACATACTGCTACAGACAATAAAGTGTAGTTGCTTTTACTGTAGGCATCGTAGAACTGCCTTACACTTCACAGTGCCAGAAATGAACTGCATGTGAGTGACACTGGTTCCAGGTAGCTGGGTGGGGGGAGGTCTAGCACGTGGCCATATGGCTATGGACAAGGAAATCCCCGGTTTGCACAGTGAGTGGGACGGGCGACAAGATAAGAAAAACACAGCGGCAAGCAGACATTAGATAGCTAGATAGATTAAATAGCTCACTGGTTCATCCCCATTTAAGTAACACAAAACAAAAATGCAATAAACTGATTGATCTAGCTTAATGATTTTAAAAAATGTAAATTTTATGTCTTTTTATGTGCTAATAAGTGAAAAGCAGGAATTTATCAAATGATAGAAAAAATGTTTAAAATATGTATTTGCATAAAAAGATATTTATTTACCTAAAAATCCGAGCCCTAGTCATCACATAATTACAGGCTATCACCCAAGTTCAACACACACGGGGCTGATGACCAACATGTCCCAATCCCATAAAATGAATCACAAGTGGAAAAGTTCCTTGAAATTTGGTGTCATGTTGCAGGTTAGGGAGCACGTGCAGGTTGGACAGCCCTGTCCGGCTGTGTTCTCCTTCCAGAACCCTCTGCCGACAATGCTCACCGAGTGTTGCTTCTGTGTCGAGGGGCCGGGTCTGCAGCGCCCCAAGATGGTGCCATACAAGTAAGTAGCCTCTGTGTTTCAACATGATCTCCTCTTGGTTACCATGGCAACTAATGTTCTATTATTCATGCGTTCATATTCTAAAGGCTAATGCCTTGTCGATGCAACCACACTCTTCTGTCGTTGGCGGATCGTTTCAGTTCATGTAATTGCCACATCCCATTCTATTCTTGTCTTCCAAATACGTCGTCCTAGGCCGTCCTCTTCCATCCATTCCCAGCATTTTCGCTTCAAGAATGTTAACGATGAAAGTGTTGTGTCTGATGACATGTCCAATAAATTTTATTTTTCTCTTTCCCATTTCCTTCATTAATCTTCTCTCTTCCTTGACTTCCCTTAAGACTTCCAGGTTGGTTTTTCTTTCCATCCAGCTCGTTCTCGTCATTTTCCACCTTATCCATATTTCAGCAGCTTCAATTCGATTCTTTTCCAATTTACCCCGAGTCCAACTTTCACTTCCATAGAGCAGTGTACTCCATACAAGTGATTTTGCAAAGGATTTCCTTACATCTATATTAATATGTTTTCTGGATTACATGTTTTTCTTAGCCATAAATGCCTGTTTTGCCAATGCAATCCTTCTCTTATTATATACTAATCGCAGCCAATGGCCATAGTTGGGTAATTTTGACTGAACGCCCGAGGGCTCCCAACAAGTTCAATTTCAAGTAGTTCCAACTTTGGTTACCAGATGCTACTGTCACTAACACCTAGCGGCGAACTTTGGAACTTGATAGAGCGTTTCTAACTAGCCAAATATAACCCATAAATTTTGCTACACGCCACCAATTGTAGTGGTAGATGCCATCAATCTATGACATGGGCCCGCCGGCTTTACTTCCCCTCGGAAGGAAGGCATACTGAGGGATTTTTAACGCTCTTAAAAATCCGATGACTTCAGCCGGGTTTGAACCCGCGACCTTGGGAATAGAAACTCAGCATGCTACCGACTACGCCACAGACGCTGAGACAGTTAATTAAATTAATTTTTAAGGTTTGATTCTAATTTGCTGAAGGAGGTCCCATTGATGGACTGAAACATGTATGGTACTAATTGGAATATACTTTGTATTGCTTGGCGGAGCATTTTAATTTATTATTATCTACAGGGTCTTTATTTTTGCTTGGCAAGGCATTTCCACTTGACCTTGGCCGCCGATCTCCACCCAATAGCCGGCTGTTATAGGTTGGCACGCATGGTCTCCGACCGTATTCCCACGCTCTTGCTGCGGTAGACGTGCGAGCTCCGAGCTAATTGGGTGTTTAATAAAGCTACTGTGTACTGTATATCGTATTGTATAGTGTTTTATTGTGATTGCTGTAATGCCTTATGTTAAATATTCGTTAAGTGAACGTTTAGCCTATATCAGCACAATACGTACATAACGTGCAGGAAATAATGCGCTAGAACAAGACAATAGTTCCGAGTGAAATTTCCAGGGAAACGCATTCCTATATATCGGACAATAAAACGTACAGGTTCAGTAAACAATAAAAATAGACGTAATGGTCGTTATTTCCTTACTGAAGCTAAATTAGCCGGTTGTTGTTTGAGTCTTCAGTCTTTTAACTGGTGTGATGCAGCCCTCCATTCCTCCCTGTCCTGAGCTAATCTTTTCATCTCTACATAGTGTGACCGTCAGCCGGGTGGCGACGGCACATATTTGTGAGTGACCTTCAGAAGTCCTCCGGTAAAGCTGTCGGGATAGCCAACAACCGCGATGACTCTCCTAACATCTCCCCCGTCGGACCTTTAAAAGTTTGCCGTGAGGATCAGGTGAACTTCCTAACAATAGGCCAATGCGGCACGAGGTTCTATAGTCCACGGGGAGCGTGGTACATGGTTGCGATGGTCAAAGACGGCCTAAGGAAAGGTTCACCTCAAAAACTAGACTGTGAAATTAAACATCCAGGCTTATGTAAAACACCGTGAAAATTTATTGTAGATTTCCACAAACCCCTATCCTAGTTCGGAGGGTTATATTCGGCTAATCCGCAAGCTAAAAGTTAATGATAATAAAAGTTCAAGTCCCTAACAATGAAGTTACATTAACCCTCGCGAAAGATCTAATACACAATAAGTAAGCAACAGCAACAACGCTGGGTAAATGGTACGACGCAAAATCCCTAATACAAGTTACATGATCAAGCTAATATGAAGTTACATTTAAGTGAAGGAGCAAAGCAAAGCTAAGTTATGGTGGTACCATTTCCACATTTACATTTAACTTTTCTTGCTAAGTCCTATCAGTTAACATTCAAAGTTACGGCGGTGACGTCCGTAATAGCAAAACAGTTACAATACAAAGCTAAGTGTACAGCCATTTAAAAACAATTAATCTAATCAACAATCATGTGCTAAATAGCACGCAATAAAGGTAACATGGGAAAAAATACAGTTTCATGACATCAATAATTATAGTACAACACAGTTTTTATTATAATGCCTTCCTGCCCCATGGTTAACTCTTTGTAAACCATTGTCATCTAGCTTGATAGTAATGTCGGTGATAGCGAAGTTAAAACCACGTCTGACAATCACTTGGCCTGCGCTCCACACACTATGAACTAATGGTTCATGTGTGCGCCAGGTCACAACAAAAATGTCTACAGTCTTCGTCGTTTCCAATAAAGGAAATCCCTTCATCTGCACGGCCATGTCAGCAGGTTCAAATGTAAGAATGTCAAAGTTTAAATGGAAACAATATGTTAGTTAGATCTTGTTTAACACAATTATGCGGATGATGTTTATTATGTCGGTTTATGTTCCTTCCGTAGGTTTATGGCGTATTCTGACAAAGGCCTGACAAGGAGTAGTCTTCTAAAGATCATTCTCCCGCAGCAAAACATCGACTCAATAGTCGGAAAACTCAACGAGCAAACTCGGCTCGGACTCACAATAACACGAGTTATCAGCGGTAAATACCTCGCTTTCAACAACTCTCATAATAATGCCTCATAACAACAACAGATGCGCGACTTACAACAATGGCACGTCTTACTCACTCAAGGCACATAATATCATGGGTTACCTGCGGCAAAAACCTCGCATTTAATAACCAAATTGCCTTCATTATAATTTTCCTCTCTCAAGAGGATCGCCAACAATGCATAAAGAAACCTGACAACCCTGGACATGTCGAAATGACATTCCTCGCAGCAAAATATCTAACTAACAGTATGAAAATCCAAGAAAAACAAATGAACAAAAATACAGTAAGAAACACTGGGTTTCATGAGCAATAGCTGCATTGAAAGAAAGAGATGAATGAAATCAACATTCTGTCCTATGTTATCGTAGTTCTGTCTCGCTTTCAAGCATTTGTTTTCAAGGTTACTGGGTCAACAAACCAGTTTATTGGTGACAACTTCACAAATTGCAGTCCTTCACTGACCACATTTTTCAACAGGCAAAGCCGGCTAGTTTTAACATTATATAATACCGTAATATTTGGCCTTGTCATTCTTAGCATATGCTTGGTTCAAAAACCTTATAGAATCCGTGTGCTAAACACGTTACAATTTAACTGTACAATAAAGTATCGCAGTCCTTCATTTCAAAGAATAGTAAATCACAGACATAACAGCATGTCTCACGAGCTTCTTTGCTCATCAAAGATATAACACTTATTAAGTTCTCAGTATAACATTAACATCTGTGTCCTCATAACAGAAACAAAGTAGTAACAAATTGATAAATATGGCACCGATCTGCAACTCTAGACCTGCATAATGATGCGATAGTGCACTTAATTCGATGCTTGACATCTACACTTTCTCCAAAATAATAAATCTGTCAGTATTTGACTATAAATTGGCTTCTGAGGGCTTTCAAAAATGGAAATACAGCATATTTTTATAAAACTGGAAACTACAGTTGGTTTCCTAACGATACGACCTATCTAACGAGGTCATAAGTCTCAACAGACTGGTTGCAAAGATTGCAGTTAAATAAAGTGACGATGACATCTGAATGAAACCACGGATAAATATCCTACACATGGCTGAGCAAAATAGCTGCAAATGATTACAGTCATGTTTGGCAGTGGGTCGGCTATAACGTGGTACGACGTCCATCAGGACGGCACCAGGGTTAACCAAAACTGGTCTACCCCACAGGGTGACTCACAATGACTGAAATAAACAACAATTATACTAATTACAACCCTACCTAGCAAATGGCCTGGAAGTCGGCATCCACGTTTCTTCGTCTGCGTCCTCGGCATCCTGACGTTCCATCAAGCTGGTGGTCTCCATCACGACGTCCCCCTCATACCGGAATGGTATTAGCCCATAATCGTCTTCTTCACCATGGCGTGGAAAAGTTCAATGTCTTGTATGATGTCGAAAATGTCGAAATATCTCGTTCCTCTCGGCGTTTTGGCGTGATTATTGTGGACGATGCAAATAATAGTGTTCTCCACAGTATTTTGTAGTTTTCAGCCTGTTGATCCTCAAGATTCAACACGATGCGATGCTTTGCTTGTTAGCACGTGCAATTGTATCACGATTTATCAATCACGTGGCATCCGTGATAAAATTGATATTTTCAATTCAGAATTTCCGTAGCAATAATGTTGTGATCGTTGGCAGTAATAATCACGTCGTCTTGGCACAATTATCAGACGATAACTCTTATATTTTCGGCGTGGCACTTTGCCCTTCCACTTACACGTTGGAAAAATATCTGGCGTATGGCACCAATTACAGTTTGTAGAAAATATTGCCTAATATGGCCTTTCGTAGAACAATAATATGTCCACAATGTGTGACAACGTTAGTATAGTTATTTTCAACACACGATGCAGTCGGATGCTCACTTGAGCACAAAATATTTATAATGTCCACGTCGCGACGGACGGATACTCGAAACACGCCCGTCTGGCGTCAGATCTCCAGATGTAGTGTCGTCACTGACTTTCACTCGGAAGTAGGTCGCCAAAACGAAGTCATTGAGCGACTACTTTCATAGCTCCTTGCGTATCTGCAAGTGTTATACCTTACCAAAAACGTAATAATCATTCACCAAAATGATTCAATAATACAGAATGACGAATTAGAATATTCTGAGTCTTATGAAAGGATAAAAGTGATTAACAAGATCTCCAAAGTCAAAAATGCAATTGAGCGCTACTTCAAAGAGTATAGCATGAGCTCTCTGCTCCACGTGGTATTCTGGGTATGTTCAAAAGTACTACATCCCATAATAATTATTCCGTCACAAAAATATCACATGAACCATAGCTCAGCGGGTTCAATAGCTACCATACCCTACATCCGAGGCAATCTGTTTAACATATTCTAACCTTGGTCTACCCCTACAGTTCTTCCTCACATAACTAAGCTTGCTATTCCTGGGTGTCTTAGTACGTGTCCTACCAACCTATCTCTTCTCTTCATTAGCAGTCGCCAGAAACATCTCTCCTCTCCCACTAGTCTTAATACCTCTTCGTTTGTAACCGAAAACTTCATAAGGAAATGCCGATTACGTTTGGCAGTGGATGGGAAACATTTTCAGCTTCTACTGTAAACATGGTGAGTAGCATGATGTTCAGGAAAGAACATATAGCCTACTTTCTCCTAAATGTATGGGTATAGTTATAACTCTTTGTCTTTATCACCTCCTAATTTCTTCCAATTCGAAGTGCAAATTGGCACACTGGTTTTGAGGAGTGGCGTTCAAATAATTTACCCCAGCATTTTGCAATTTCATCAGCAAACACTCCAAACAACGTAGGTATTCAGTATATTAACATCGACTACTTACAATAATTTAAACTTCGTTGCTCTAAACGTATCACTGGGAGAAACATATTTAATATACCTATTACACAGCTAATTTGTAATCGCGCACGGCTAACGAGAAAGACAGGCCATGGCGCGTAAACCAAACCCTTCTGTGACGTAGGTAATGTACCGGTACTGCTTGATGGTGCTTGTACGTTTAAGTCGAGAGCAATTCATAAGCAGCAGAAATGCAATATTTTATATCAATCTTCATAAAATGGACGCAGTTTAGATGTTCCGTGTGTTTTCAAACACGATAAATTATACTGTACAGGTTTGCAAAACTACGCTTGTTGAAGTTACTCTTTACAAAAATCCACGCGAACTAGGATTCAAGGATTCGTTGTGTCTTTAATAGCTGCAACGTGTAGGCTACAGGAAGTTGAGTTGTAGAGTCGGTGACCTTCGTTGTGAGTTAAATTATGTGCACATGAGTATAATTAGATCAAAGAATCTTGCAGCACAGTATAGATATCATTAACTTATTGTTGTTTCAAGGAGCGGAACATAAATTAATTCGTTTATAGAAGAGATCTGCGCCATATAATGCTTTATTTTATAACGTCTCAGTACTCAAGAAATAATAAATATTAAAAAATTCAAGAAAAAAAAGTCCAACAGTGATAGGATTTTAACCACGGCCAGCCTGATGAAAGACCAACGCCCTGACCACTCAGCGAATAGTGCACACACTAATTGATCGTTAGGAACCAATATATACAACGTAATAGCAAATCATGACTTGGACTAAACGTTTTCTTCACTGGAGTATATTTTAAACCGAGTTCATTTCATAGAAAGTTCATATATTTGTTACCACTAGGCTATATTGCATGCAACATACTGAAATCAATAAAATATAGGTCAGAACGAGAGATCAGCTGCCATCTTGTCAAATAACCGAGACGACTCAGCTTTTTTAAATCACTTCTAGACTATAGTATTACAATATAAACTTTTAATTTCAAACGGGCCACGTCGTTTCGAACAGATTAAACGATTGTTGATTCGATAGTCGGAACTGGTGGGTCCCATGTTATGGATTATAAAGTTTGCATAATTCACACGGCCGCCATCCTGAAATGGTACGGTTTATGACCTCGTAGTTTGGGCACAGGACGCGTCTCATATGAAGGAACGTTGTTACCACATTTGGTAAAGATCCGATTATTAGTTTGGTCGTAATGCATTATTAGGTTTTGACCATTTGAGTGGCCGCCATTAAGTTTTGGTAAAGATGGCGGCAATATAAAACATGACTGAGGTGCCCTTTGCCAGTGCTACCTCTGTACCAAATTTCGTTCAATTCGGTTTCACCGTGTTCGAATTGATAGGGGGGGGACAGACATTCAGAGTACACACACTCACACACACACACACACACACACACACACACACACACACACACACACACACACACAGAGAGACACACAATTTTTGGCCCTGTAGTGATCTCATAAGTCTACTTTCATTTTTTGCAAAAATTGAAAGTAGGCTAAAAATGCATGATATTGATTTTAAACACCGTATTCCGCCGTACAAATGCGCTCGATCGCCGGCAATTGAGCCATCATTGGCGGAGCGCGTGAGCGAGAATGTCTTTGCCAAGCAAATATAAACACCCCGTATTAATCAATACTTTAATTGTCTCACATTTTCCTATAATGGTAAATGTTTTCGCCTTTTAATACAATTCTCATAACGAGCAGCTAGCCAAGTTAGCTCAAAGAATACTCCATCCATAGAATCCCCCAAATTATCTCTTATTCAGTGAAGTATCTTTTATATTTGTTTCAGGCATTGTGCTGGTTATTTTGATTGGCTTGTATTAACTTAAGCTGTCCAAGGTAATTGGGTTCCCGTATACATATTGACCGACAGAAAGACAATCTTTACATTTAATAAAAGATGGTATATTGGCTTTCAGGGCCAGTGAATTAAAACTCAGCATTTTTGTCTAGGTTTGTGCCGTGTCTTGTGTGGGGTTTCACTTAGGACACCAAGTCATAACCTCCTTATGAAGCCTATGGCTGCTTGAGCTTTTAGTTCTCGCAGTAAGAAGATTCAGGTACGCTTCATAAAAAGGGAAGTAGCGCACAGTTCGCTACTCCTGTGGGGGTCCGGGCGGGGACACCTAGAGCCCGCTGATGAGCCAGCTTGGTGTCCTAGGCGAAACCCCACACAAGACACGGCACAAACCTAGAAAAATTGCTGAGTTTTACATTTAGTCCTTAAATTTGGCTCACCGGTGTATTA
The DNA here is from genome assembly GCA_946902985.2 of Meconema thalassinum. NCBI lineage: Eukaryota > Metazoa > Arthropoda > Insecta > Orthoptera > Tettigoniidae > Meconema > Meconema thalassinum. The sequence goes on from OX336393.1 coordinate 89,116,061, forward strand.
CTATTGTTTCTTGCAGGGATGTGAAGCCAGCCGAGTTGGTATCCTTCACGGAGTACTTCATTCCCAAGAGGGTAGGACAGAGGAAGCTTGTGTGTACTTTCAACTCTAAGCAACTGTCCAGTATCGCTGGATCTTGCACAGTATCAGTGACCGCCTAAGGTGGTGTGACGTCTTTCAGTATAGCAGACTGCTTCATCTCTGGCTGGGTTGATACCGCAGTCCAAGGTGTTGGGAGCAACTTCGTAAGTGTTTGAATTCCGCGAATCAACATTGATGCCCGAAGAGGTATAGGAAGTATGTGAACAAAATTGACAAGAGGTGTATTCACTGAAATTTTGAATTAACGTCAAGTTTATATCTTATAGTTTTTATTATTACAACTCATTCTGACAAGTCACTGGTTCTTAAGTTTAGCATTTCGAGTATTTTAATCGTTCTACCAACCTGTGATAATATTTTCTAAACATCACTTTAAACATCCCTATGCTTAATGTCAGAGTCTCTAGAGTGTTTGCTGAAACATTGTGAGTATACCAATAGAAAATACTCCTTTAGAATACTCTAAATTACGCTATGAGTGTTTACCTATGAAAACTACTACAAGAGATGCAGGTGTTCCAACCTGATGAAAGAAAATCCTCTGAAAAGTCACTGAATTGTAAAACATAAACGCTTATTAGGATTAAGAGAAGACTTTACCGTATGTGTACATACATTTATATTACTTGCAATATTTAATCGATATGATCTATGTGAGGTATAATCACATTCACCAAGTATTATTATTATGCGAGCGATGGCTCAAATATACAAGCATGGAATATTCTGATGCTCACTGAAGTTGGTTCAAGTGTAGTGTTTAAAACCAGACCATTGGAATTACTTTAGGCGTATACAATTACCATTGATATAAACATATAGTTATTAAGTAATGATGTTATTCCCCTGTCACTGTTGCCAACATTTGACGTTAATTGCTTTCATGATTAAGAATACTGGGTGTTTCATGTAAGAGTCGTAGGCCGTGTTCATAATGGCAAAATTAATCTCGGGATTTTCCGCCAACAAAAAAAAGTTCCTCCATTCTCTACTAGAAAGCGCTATAGTGTCAAGGAGCTTAGATAACTAACCTCCTTGACTTACATAGCGTTCCAAGGAACGACAATACATTCGATATGCAATCTGCCCTCTGGGAGTCAAGTATCAAAGTTTGCACCTGGCACCGAGGCCATACGATAAAAAAATGTAAGACTCGTCAGTCCTGTGATTCTGAAGATGTGTAGGTACAGTCATATGTTGTCTGGTTACGCAAAACAGCTCTCTGTTTGTCGAAACTAAGTCTGGTTTAAAATTTAATTTTAATAGACTAATTGACAGATCGATGTTAGATTAATCGACAGTGATATCAGTTCAAGGTCCATGCAACAAGGGCAACGGTGTTTACTGAAAATAGGGCTGCTCGTCCACAGCACAAGTTGGTGCAGTGCAATTTTCTGTAAAGACTGTTAGTATAGACTGATAACTCACAGCTCTGATTTATGATGCGAAGTTTTGAATCCATTTTATCAGTGTTGCCAACACAAAGCGTCAGTCAAAACTCTTTAGTCGGAGACGAATCTCTATTATAATGGGGCAAGTTTAGGATTACGCGTTTAGTATCTAACTACAAAATTGTAGTGCATTTAATTGGTGTTTATAGAATGACCAAAAGTTCACAGAGTAAAATTACAAAAACCAGATTTGTTACAATATTTTTTTTAATAAAGCATTAAAAAGAGTCTTAAAAATCAGCGTAGAATTGAAGAGATGTGTTTGTAAAAATATGTATGTTGAATAAGTTAGGTTATAAATGGACCATAATAAGCAATAGTCAACCAAGCGGCAAAACCATAATATTGAGATAACCATGTCAGCGCGTCCAGGGACATCTATTATTGTTTAGCAAAAATGATCCACGCGTCAGCTGCAAGGATCTGCCATCTAACGGCTGTTAAACCAAGCGCCATTTCGCCATGTCACCATTCCAGTTTAGTAAAACTGATCCAAACGCCATGGGTGTTCCAATAGTGATCCAAATATCATTATTGTGTTGTGTTGTCTCTATGGAAATGTTGTACTAACTTCAAATACTATTTCTCATGGATCTGATCTGACATTCTCGTAACTCAACTGAAGACCAGTGATTTTGTTGGATGTTCCCAATTGGAGAAACGCATTGTTAACCATAAGGTTGACTGACACCACAGGGAACAAAATTAATTAAACACAAATTCGCGAAATAATGTTGAAAAAGGATGATCCATTCAAGCTGTACATAAAAACAGGCCATAATGATAATGCTTATGTTACTGTGGACCTTCAGAAGACACAGCGGGGAAGGCCATCTAACTCCAACTTTTATTCACTCGTTGAACTACTGTGGCCTCAAGGGAAAGCCATATCTCGGCCGAAATTGCACGATCTGAATCTATGTTGCTTTTGATTCCCTGTGATGCCAAGTCCTTTATCAGCCTCTTATTGCAGATAAGGAAGTCGTCGATGACATCGAAGTGTTTAATGGTGTCGTCGATTTTGTAGAAGATGAAACTACTTAGCACAAATGCTAAATAGTGTGCTAAACAGGACACTGTACAGTATTGATTAATGTTTCGTGTTACCTCTCTCCATACTGTTAGGTGAAATGAATATACTGTTGAATATGTACCGTATGTTACATTATTAAACCAACAGTACAATGTTCAAACTGTAGTGGCCGCTTCATTTTCGCTAAACCCAGCATACAATATTTTTAGTTAAGCGTAAATGATCCAAGTGACATTATTGCCATACCACGGCATAATGCTATAATATTTTTAGTATGTAACACAATCGTACTGAAATGTACATAATTACTCAATGTTCCCTCAGTTTTGGAGACGATACCTGTTACACTGGTTTTATAATTAGAAGGTTTACAAATTGATAAATACCTATGTTTGGTATTATGGTGCTTGTATCACTATTGCTTATCATGATCCAAATGATGGTTGATGTGTATTTTACAGGTAGAGAGATATTGTAGAGAGAATCTTTGGGAATATGTGTGACGAAGATATTGTGAAATGGTGAGACATGGATCGGTTGTGTAGTTTCTATTATATTTAAATTATGAATCTCGTTCTGTAAAGTTAGTCTGTTTAATAGTAGTTTATAGTATTTTGTATGTTGAAACGCGTAATCCTAAAATTGACCCATTGTAACAGTGATAATAACTAATTCATGTATATTTTTCCAGGGGTGTTATTTACTTATTGTTCATATATTACAACCATTGTGCCCCGCCCAGTCTTTGGGAAAATTCGTGTTGACCGACTGAAGAGTTACAACTGACAGCTCTGATTGATTTAAAATGAATGTTCCCATAATTTGTAGATACTGAAAATGTAATTCTATCAGCATAGAGTACTAGCAACGTGTGCCTATATTATATGAATTGACAATAAAATGTGACACGAACTTTACAAATTGATAACCATGTCTTTGAAGAAGTAGACGAGTTCAAATACCTGGGGACACTAATAAACAATAGAAACGAAGAAGAACAGGAGAGAGAAACGAGGTTTAAAGCTGCATCCAGAGCATCATATTCAGTTAACAAACTACTCACATCCAAATTGTTATCAAGGGGGACCAAAATACGAATTTATAAAACTATAATTATGCCAGTATTACTATGTGGGGCAGAAACACGGGGATTAAGCAAATACATAGAGAGAAAGATAAAGATTTTTAAAAATAAAATCCTCAGAAATATTTTCGGACCAATTTGTGAAGCAGGTGAGTGGCGAAGGAGAATGAACAAGGAACTAAAGGAGTTGTATAAAGAACCCGATGTTGTTGCGGAAGCTAAGACAATAAGGCTGAGATGGGCTGGTCACTTGTATAGAGGAGAACAGGGATCTGGACTACGAGAAGTGTGTGAGTGAAAACCAGACGGACGAAGACCTAGAGGCAGAGAGACCAGGTAACCAAGGACATCAGCTACTAGGAGCACGGGAGGAAGACGCCAAGGACAGAACGAGGTGGAGGAGGCTACTTGACGAGGCCAAGAACCGACTGCGGTTTGTGGAGTCAGGAGAGTAAGTTGAGTGAGTAAGTAAGTTGGAAGTTGTGTGTCTGTAGGGTTATATTTGCTTATGTGGCACATGATTGTGAACGAGAGAGATATAGCTGACTGCTCAAAAGTATGAGCAAAATTTTATATAATGTCACTTAACTGTATATACCCATATAATTACAATATAACTTGGATGTTAAAGCTGTAGTACCGTATGTATGTACGCTAGTCATTAGTAGGTAGCAACAATAATATATAATTGTCTAACAAGTCTCAACAATGTTTAATTAAGATACTTCGTAATATCAGAGAATTTATGAATAACATTTCATACAATTAAAGAGTGATTATATCATGTATTCCTAACTTCAGTGACTCTACCATTTACTACTTGTATTTTAGCATATCCTGATCAATAAAAGGAGAGATAATTTTTATTTAATGTTCATTTTATTGCATTTACAGTTGTTTATCAATTGATTTGAAGTGGATTAAAGTGTGGCAGCAGGATCAAAAACATCTGTGTGTTAGGAGCGAGGGATGCCGCAGTGAGATATTGCGTGATGGTACATTGTAGCACCAAGAGAGAGGTTGCCAACTTTAGCGACAAGACATAATTCTAGCGATTTTTAAATATATTTTGGTGACAACATATCACGAATATTTTTTATGCAGACTTTTATAAAACTTTCCCAGGTAGTATTGCAGAATTATCTATTTTATGTCGGTTACATAGGAACACAGCAGGTTTAGAGAACGACCTAGCTATTTTCACCAAATATATTCTAGTGACGTTCACTAGCAGCGCTCCCTAACAACACGCAAGGAATTATTTAAGAGACACGCATAGACCCCAGAATTATGGAAGTTGCAATTTGAAAAAGTGAGTTGTGAGTGAAAGCAAGTTGGTTCATTTCGATAAGAAATTGTGGAGACCGTTTGAACACAAGTTTCCCACACAATGCTTCCAGGGTAGGTTCGGCCAGGGTACCGCACACTTCACCCTCTTCCTTCATGGCAAAGCTGTCTGCCTCAGTGAAGCAACTAGCCAGCCAGGATCGAGGAATGCACGTGACAAGCGATCACGAGCTGGAGTGGACAATTCATCTGAGATCACGTGACAAGCGATGACGAGCTGGAGCGGACAATTCATCTGAGATCACGTGACAAGTGATGTCGAGCTGGAGCGGATAATTCATCTGAGATCACGTGACAAGCGATGTCGATCTGGACCGGATAATTCATCTGAGATCACGTGACAAGTGATGTCGAGCTGGAGCGGATAATTCATCTGAGATCACGTGACAAGTGATGTCGAGCTGGAGCGGACATTTCATTTGAGATCACGTGACAAGCGATCACGAGCTGGAGCGGACAATTCATCTGAGATCACGTGACAAGCGATGACGAGCTGGAGCGGACAATTCATCTGAGATCACGTGACAAGTGATGACGAGATGGAGCGGATAATTCATCTGAGATCACGTGACAAGTGATGTCGATCTGGAGCGGATAATTCATCTGAGATCACGTGACAAGTGATGTCGATCTGGAGCGGACAATTCATCTGAGATCACGTGACAAGTGATGTCGATCTGGAGCGGACAATTCATCTGAGATCACGTGACAAGTGATGTCGATCTGGAGCGGACAATTCATCTGTGATCACGTGACAAGCGATCACGATCTGGAGCGGACAATTAATCTGAGATCACGTGACAAGTGATGACGAACAGGAGCGGACAATTCATCTGAGATCACGTGACAAGCGATGACGATCTGGAGCGGACAATTCATCCGAGATCACGTGACAAGCGATGACGAACAGGAGCGGACAATCCATCTGAGATCACGTGACAAGCGATGACGAGCTGGAGCGGATAATTCATCTGAGATCACGTGACAAGTGATGTCGATCTGGAGCGGATAATTCATCTGAGATTACGTGACAAGCGATCACGAGCTGGGGCGGATAATTCATCTGAGATCACGTGACAAGTGATGACGAACAGGAGCGGACAATTCATCTGAGATCACGTGACAAGTGATGACGAGCTGGAGCGGACAATTCATCTGAGATCACGTGACAAGTGATGTCGAGCTGGAGTGGACAATTCATCTGAGATCACGTGACAAGTGATGACGAGCTGGAGTGGATAATTCATCTGTGATCACGTGACAAGTGATGTCGAGCTGGAGCGGACAATTCATCTGAGATCACGTGACAAGTGATGACGAGCTGGAGCGGATAATTCATCTGAGATCACGTGACAAGTGATGTCGATCTGGAGCAGATAATTCATCTGAGATCACGTGACAAGTGATGTCGATCTGGAGCGGATAATTCATCTGAGATCACGTGACAATTGATGTCGATCTGGAGCGGATAATTCATCTGAGATCACGTGACAAGCGATCACGAGCTGGGGCGGATAATTCATCTGAGATCACGTGACAAGTGATGACGAGCTGGAGCGGACAATTCATCTGAGATCACGTGACAAGCGATGACGAGCTGGAGCGGACAATTCATCTGAGATCACGTGATAAGTGATGTCGAGCTGGAGCGGATAATTCATCTGAGATCACGTGATAAGTGATGTCGAGCTGGAGCGGATAATTCATCTGAGATCACGTGACAAGTGATGTCAAGCTGGAGCGGATAATTCATCTGAGATCACGTGACAAGTGATGACGAGCAGGAGCGGACAATTCATCTGAGAACACGTGACAAGCGATGACGAGCTGGAGCGGACAATTCATCTGAGATCACGTGACAAGTGATGACGAGCTGGAGCGGATAATTCATCTGAGATCACGTGACAAGTGATGACGAGCTGGAGCGGACAATTCATCTGAGATCACGTGGCAAGTGATGTCGATCTGGAGCGGACAATTCATCTGAGATCACGTGACAAGCGATGACGAACAGGAGCGGACAATTCATCTGAGATCACGTGACAAGTGATGACGAACAGGAGCGGACAATTCTTCTGAGATCACGTGACAAGCGATGACGAGCTGGAGCGGACAATTCATCTGAGATCACGTGACAAGTGATGACGAGCTGGAGCGGATAATTCATCTGAGATCACGTGACAAGTGATGACGAGCTGGAGCGGACAATTCATCTGAGATCACGTGGCAAGTGATGTCGATCTGGAGCGGACAATTCATCTGAGATCACGTGACAAGCGATGACGAACAGGAGCGGACAATTCATCTGAGATCACGTGACAAGTGATGACGAACAGGAGCGGACAATTCTTCTGAGATCACGTGACAAGCGATGACGAACAGGAGCGGACAATTCATCTGAGATCACGTGACAAGCGATGACGAGCTGGAGCGGACAATTCATCTGAGATCACGTGACAAGCGATAACGAACAGGAGCGGACAATTCATCTGAGATCACGTGACAAGTGATGACGAGCTGGAGCGGACAATTCATCTGAGATCACGTGACAAGTGATGCCAAGGTGCAGCGGGTAACGACAACCAAGTAAATTCTATCACGCAGGTGAATAGCATGCACATGTGATGGACAGTTCAAGCACATAGATTTTTAAGCGTACTGGTCTGCTGTCGTGGCAAGTATGTTATTAGTTATTTATTTGGTTTATTGTTGGTTACAGTACACATTCTTACAGAATATGTACAATAATCAGTTGAACCATCTATAAGTACGGCTATTTACCGCCTATTAGTTTGACTGAAAGATAAAGTTGCTGAGCGTCTTGAAGGAATATGAAATCAAGGGAAAGATGTAACAGCATATTAAAGTATTGATGTTGATAATCAGACTATTTCAGTGAGATATTCAACAAGGTGGCAGTCGCACAGGTAGGTAAACTGGCAATCCCACAAATTGCAGCCGATCAATCAGTCGGAGCTGAAAAGCATTAAGTAAAAAAAAAAAGTCACTTAAAAAAAAGTATTCTGAAGTATTGACCCAAGGGCCTTGGAACGGCATAGGAAAGAATTAAGTCAGCCTTCTGTTTAAGCTACAGAGAGTTTGTTTTATATGCGACGGAGACCTTCGCTTGCCCGCTCGCCCGCGTTGCGAGCCTGCCTCCCGCCAGACACTATGCCGTTATGCGGCGCCAACGCGGCACTGAGTCATTGAGTGTAGGAATTTGTACTTACGTAGTTGACAGCTGGACCCGAAAATGTTCGCCAATGACTGCTACACATCGCTGGCACCTGTTTATGAAATTGTCATTTACTTTCTGAAGTTCCTCAGCACCGACTGACTGTATTTCAGGTGTAATATAGTCTTTAGGCTCATTTATAGTGTGAGGGTTTCTCGCATACACTCTATTTTTAAGCGTCCCCACAGATAAAACCACATGGTGATAAGTCTGGGCTTCGCGGGGGACACACGTTCCGACTTATAGCCTAATCCTCGTACCGAAAATGCGACGCAATTTTGTCATGGATACTTCGGCAGTGTGACCAATGGCAGAATCTTGTTGAAAATAAGTTGACAATCGCTCTCCGTAAGTCAGTTCATCAACAAATTGGTCAAGGATCACGTTCAAGTAGAAACTGAAGTACAAATTCCTATACTCAATGACTCAGTGCCACGCGAGCGCCGCATTACGGGAAAGTGCCTGGCGGGAGACAGGCTCGCAACGCGGGCAAGCGGGCAAGGTAGGGTCCCCGTCGCATATAAAACAAACTCTCTGTAGAAACCACTGCTATATGTAGTAGTGCGATCAGAGGAGAAAATCATTAAGTCAATGACTTGGTGGCCTTCAGCGTCGTATTCCGTACTTAATGTTGGCCGCACTGCAACATTCCCGCGTGTTCAAGTGCTATTGTTTATGTTACAAATACAAACAACAAAGTCAACCCCTGGCCCATGACGGGCTAAGGCCGACCAAGCGACCGCTGCCCAGCCATTCGGGGTGACGCGTGATCAGCGCGTCGGGTCCCTTCGGCCGTTAATATTGGTTTTCGTGATCGGGGCGCTGTCTCACTGTCAGACAGCTACTCAATTGTCCTCATGAGGCTGAGTGCACCCCGTTCCAACCCTCACGTCAGTTTTTAAAATCCCTGACGGAGCTGGGGATCGAACTCGGGGCCTCCGGGTGAGAGGCAGGCGCGCTACCCCAACACCACGGGGCCGGCCTTTATGTTACAAATGCAGTTAAAAATAAAATATCATGTGAAATATTCATTCTCGATGGCTTTATGCTGCACTATACTGACCACGGAGCTGAAAGGCATTAAGCCACGTTTCCAAAATTGATTTAAAATATATGTTTATTAAATTAAAATTGATAATCTGCTAAGGCAAATATAACCTGAGTAGTTGCTTCACAACATAGGTGACTAATATAGTGTATTTGTTAAGTTCTGTTCTGTCAATGACGTCTCTTGAAAAGTAGTGAAAGCTGACTTAATACGTTTCAGATCCGGCCGATTCAATTGTTATGAGCAGTGATTCCAGAGCAGTATGCGCAGTAACACTACATTAAGGGCTGAATCATCACCTCGTGGTGTATTAACTAACCTTCTTGGATGTCACCCCAGAGATCCGGGTTCGATTCCCGGCTCTGCTTAGAAATGTTATTCTGACCTGTCAATCTGAGGGTTAGAATGGAGTGTACTATGCCTGGTGAGGTGAAACTCTAAAGAAGTGGGTTCGATTCCTGCCTTAGGGCATCCTAGAAGTGTTTTCGTCGTTTCTCACTTTCTCACTTAAAGCCAGGGCAGCTTCATTCCCGATCCTCGTTTCAAATACAAAGACACACACTTCTACAGAACCTTAATGACACAGGTTATCAGAAAAATATTCTACATACACAAGTACACAGGGATGAAAAGACCACAATGAATCAACCCTTATATTAAACAACAACAACAAGTGACGTCACTTATGTTTTGATATGCCACCTTCCGCTAAGATAACTCGTTCTTGATGGGTTCGTAGAGTGAAGGAAGGCAACTTCTAGGTCATCTGTTGGGGGTCATAACTAACTGACCACAGAATCCACGACTGTAGCAGACAAACTTTTCAGGCTATGGTATGGCTTTATCAGCATCCATAAACTTTCTCCAGCCATAGTGCAGTCATGTTTACTACTGCGAAGAAGCAGTGTTGCCAATTTTAGGGACATATTGAGTGATACATAGACATTAAGGGACTCCCGAGAAGTATAATTGATGAAATTATAATATTTTTACTTTCTTACGATTCATGATGCTAAGAAATCTACACTTTCAACTGATGTATAATTCATGTAGTTTTCTTGCTGCTAAATTTGTTTAACAGTTTTGTTGATAAACCCTGTCTAGGATTTGAGTTCTGTTTCGAGTGACTTTGTTGCGGTTTTGACATGGCTGTGGAAACCATAAATCCCATCAAGGTTTTCAAAAGGAGGAGAAATATTCGGAAACTGACGCCAGTAGTGTGTTTTGGCCGGTTCTAGCACCTCCACCTCCACACCCTCCACACAAGATGGCGGCGGTGCGATATCTCTCGAACTTATGGTCGGATTTTGACAAATGAGGTGTCATTGAACTCGGGCTGACACCCCCTTTCCAATGGACAACATATTTCAACCCCAAAAATAAAACCTACCCCTACTAGAGGGTGAAATTGAATTTTTTAGAGAATCTCTCTTTCCAATTGCAACATGTGAGAGTTTGAATGCCGATATGGAATGTAACGTTGTTCTGCAAACCAATAATCAAAGAGGGGCATGTTAGGCCTTGAGGTGAGAGCCCCTGTTATTGTTGACGAGCCCCCTGCTGTCGGGCCCCTGTTGATGGGTTATTGTTGATAGGTCCTTGTGGACGAGTCCTTGTGGACAAGTCCTTGTGGACAGGTCCTTGTGGACGAGTCCTTGTGGACAAGTCTGTGTGGACAGGTCCTTGTGGACAAGTCCTTGTGGACGAGTCCTTGTCCCTTTGGACTGATCCCTTTGGACGGGTCCCTTTGGCCTGGTTCCTATGGACTAGCCCATGAATTTATTTAAATTATGTCAAAGGGCCTAACTACATTTGTGTGTGTGTTGAATTGACGTTGTTCACTAATCCCCCACTACTATAATGGGATAACGATATGAAAGGAAAGTGACGAAATACATGTGAACACGTGTGAAATGACCTTATTACCGTCCTCCTTGTGAAACAAGTCACATCCTGTTTTGCTTCATACGTGAGAAAATGTGAGTTCATGTGTAATATGAACTAACACACAGGTGTTCACCTGTACACGCGCACGATAAGAGCTAACAAGTCACAACCTGTTTTGACAGTGGTGGGAGGTGAAGGGGGGGGGGGGGTTAGTGTAAGAGAGAACACAGGTGAAGAGAGAAAGAAATATGTATTGCTCATAATACATGTATAGCTGAGGACTGTACATAGGACTGTAGGTTAAGTACAACATGAGTAAATAAATAAATACAAGACACACAGGTTCACACAACATGTAATTTATTAATCCAAGAATTAAAGGCTGAGCTAAATCCCAACCATTTTACATATAGTTTATTTCCTTTTTGTTTCAACACTTTCCACAAGTTAATGTTTAGGAAACGCTGTCTTTTGAAGTTCTTGAAGATAAAACCTGCCTTTTATGGGTTGATGGTTGAGGTCCTCGAGTAAATAGGTGACTGGACTGTTCAGGTTGACTTGACGAATTCGAAATAGTTCAGTCCCCCAATTTGGTGTGTAGCCCTTGTCGAAGACGGACTTGAATTTGCTCACACGAACATGGTCCCCAATGTTAAGGCAATGACGTTTAGGGTCTGCTGTTTTTATGGGGTTAAACAGTTTATCCAGTTGTGGAATATTTTTAGTTACAAGTCGTGGCTTGGTCCCAATGGTTCTGTGTTTGGTGTCGTTGTAACGTGACACTAACTCAGGTAACAAGTCCAACCAGCGATAAGTGCCCTGAGCGGTAAACGCTTTCCACATATGGGTTTTCAATGTTCGGTTGAACCGCTCGACCACGCTGGCTTTGAGATTGCTGTACGTGGTGTAATGGTGAATATTCTTAGATTTGAGAAAACTGGAGAAATCCTTGTTGAAAAATTATTTTCCCAGGTCGGTTTGTAGCAGCTGAGGTTGACGTTTAGATTGTTAAATAATATGTTGAAAGGCTTTGGTGACTAGTGGACTAGACTTGCGACGCACAGGTTCAACAAACGCCATTTTGGAATAAACATCAATGACCGTCAACATATAGCGTACACCATCGTTAACGTTAGCATAGGGAATCATTTCAACCAAGTCTGCTTGCCAAAGTTCATCCACACCCTGTGAAATCACCTTGAGTCGCTGATAGTGACGTCTAGCTGGACGATGCAACTCGTGAGCAATACCCATTTTAATGGGTGAGGGCTTAAACAATAATTTTGGCATTTCGAAGTTCTTCCTCAATTTCTTGAATTTCCCAATCGTGACCAGTATGGCCGGCTTGACGTGAAGCATGCAACAGCTGTAGTCGCTGGACGAGTTTATTTGGATTGTGCCAGTATGTAACATCCACAAGGGGTTTTAATGGTTTAAATGTCACCCCTGAAGTGGACACTTTACGACGACCACTTTGACTAGTGGGGAACATTTTTGCAATTATGGTTTTATATTTTTGGGATATATTAGCATTCACTTGTTGAGTGGGATCATACTGTCTTTTGTGAGCATGGGTATCCAATAAAATGGATTTATATTTACTAAGGTCCTCTGACGTATAATCTTGAGATGAGGGAGTCCGAGAGAATAGTAGCTTTAACAGTCCTGGTGTTAATTTACAGTTGATCTTTTTAATGACAGCTTTAGTACGACTAAATTTAATCGATGAATCACCAATTTTAGAACTATCATTCTCATAGCGAACGCCATATGTGGTATCTGTGTTTCCAACAAATAGATTGGTGAAATAGGGTTCCAGTGTTGATCCATAATATTTTATTAAAATGTTTTTCAGTTGAGATTTATGTTGAGGAGTGGCCAAGAGTTGTGAAAATGGAGACGATCTGGAAGGGCAAGGGGTTTCGACCATGGCCAAGGATTTCCTTTTTCTTAAAAACTCTGCAAGGGGTGATGCCTTTTTTTGAGGCGTAAACCCTTGTTCCTCATTATCCTCAACTTCGCTAACACTAGTTAAATCTTCCTGTTCCTCTTCATCTTCCTCTTTCTCTTCCTCAGAGTCCTCGTGGTGCGTCTGACTGGCTTGTGAAACGGTAGGTAGCGTTTCAGATGGCTTGAAAGAGGGTTTCAACATAGCTTTTAGCGGAGGTGCTAAATGTTGTTGAATAAACAAAGCATGATCCGCACGCGATCGTTTCAATTGACGAAACTTTTGGCGAATAGTATTTTTTGCTCTAATAATATGCTTTTTCAATTGACTCTCTGCTAACGCCATGATGTCGTGACAAATGACTTGAGAGGGAATGATACAGTGCCTTAAATAGCAATAAAATGATCAAACCCTAAGCGATACCGCCCTTGGTTGAGTTCACTTTGTTTGTCAATCACTAAACAGGCATGACGTTGTGTGTTCCAGCACTTGCCACACAATTCTGTAAACATTTGAAAGGTCATATCCGGATTCACATGTTCATTATAAATGTAACGACTGTTCCTCTCGTCCTGGCGAAATAAAACAATGACATTGGCATTGTCACGAATCAACTGTTTGGACATTTTAGAATACGTTTGTCCAAGATAGAAGCAATCGATATGTTTGAGACGACCCATGCTGAAATAGCTTTGAATGATACCTTGTCGTTCAGTGGATACATCATCGAAAATCATGAGTGAATCAGGCTTTACCTCATTCGGTGAAATAACATTTTCTTGCGTGGAAAATGTAAAATACCCCATATTCTCATTTTTTAATCCAGACATGACTTGATCCAGAAACACGTAGAGGGGTTGGTAGAGAGATTTTGCGAAAATATAAATATTTTGAAAACACAGACCATTGGGCGCTGTAATAAGTGTCAGCAAAAGATTGGTCTTTCCACAGCCGGAAGGTCCCACAATAATGCAGCGAATGGAAGATGGAAACAGTGAACCATGGCGTTGTTCACGTGATGTGGGGCAGAGATGGGAAACCATGTCCCTCACGGGGAATGACTCTTGCTGCTTAATTAGCTTCATTTCAACTAAGGCTTAGAGAGGCTAGCAGGCTGTCCATATACATCGCACCGAGCCTTGTCATAGAAACAGTAGACTTGTACTACAGGTTGACGATGGATGTCTTTGGACGTGCGTTGATGGTCAAAGCTAGGTCTGTTCCCATACATGATCCTAAACAAGAAACAGATCCTGCTAATAAACACTATGTGGATAGGTCAGTAGTGCCACGCACAAAACAAGGAGATTATGACTTTAAAGGAAAGCGGTTAACTCATGTAAAACATCCTCAAGTGTCTACAGACGTTACTACAAAAAAGTATGTGGATAACAAGGTGTATGAGTTTTATGATAAAGTGCCTCAGCTTACGGTGAGGCTATAGCGCTAATCATCACCGCATTATTCACGTGGAAGACCCACAAGAAGATAATGATGTCTGTACCAAGCGATACGTGACCTATGAAATGAAAAGGCTTTATAAATGTATCCTATCTGTATTTTTAGTGCATCTGACAAATGTAAAACCTGTGAATGAAAGAAACCATATACCGCTAGTTCATGACCAGCACTTGACCTATGTGCTTGCTTCAGGTTTAAGCCACTATCGACTACACTATAATGGAACCATTCACATCAAATATGCCATACCTGATGAGAACCATTTACAAATAGAGATAAATGGTCATAGGATGTTGGTGCATAACCATGAAATGGTCAATGCAGGAGACGAATTATCCTTTCATCTCCTGTTGACTTGGAATGAAAAGCAAGCTGGAAAAACGATAAACGATTTCCCACTTTATGTAGAATTGGAATATACAGCCATGAAATAACAAACTAATGTTAGTTGTGACTTAAACTTTCTTGTGAAGGTTGTTGGTCATCATCATCATGGTGAAACAAAGATATGTGGTGAGAAAGACAAAAAATATGAGCCTGTCCTTGGCAAAGCCTGGGCTTATGACATTCGTGGACAAGCCCTTGCGAAAGAAAAAAAGAAAAAATAATGTGTTGACCATAAGGAAAGCTCTTCGAGTAGCACAGAGACATGTTATTCCAAAACGTCAGCGACAGGGTTCAAAACAAGGACGAGTGATTCCCGTCCCTAAACGAGCGGGATTTTTACCTGCATTATTCGCTGGTCTGGCTGCTCTGGGTTCACTTTTAGGCGGCGCCAGTGCAGTGGCAAAAACCATTAAAGCCGTGCAACAGGGCAAGCAACAACTCAATGAAAGTCAGCGACACAATGAAACAATGGAGGCCATTGCTATGGGCGCTAGAAATGTCAATTTGAAGCCAGCCTTTTATCAACAAGGATTTGGAATTTCACCTTTTCGAAATAAAAAAAAACATCTTTAACCTCAGCCATAGCAAGACATGCCCTGACGCATCAGCAAGTGGAAAGCTATGCTAAACAAATGAAGCTTTCTCATTTTCGAGGTGTGTTTATGCGAAACCAATTACCCTCACAGCCCGGGAAACATGAATGTGCTGTTGTCAATTTGGATGATCACCGAGGACCTGGAACACATTATGTAGCTTATGTCAAAGAAGGATCTACTGTATGGGACTTTGACAGTTTTGGGAATTTGCCCCCGCCCATGGAACTAGTGGCCTATTTTGGAAACAGGATCAAGATATATTATAATGTGAAACGTGAGCAAACGTTTAACAGCCAACAGTGTGGACGTTTGTGTTTAATTTTTTTTATATAAGACGCAACATAAACAAAAACGTCAACGGTATGTCGGTGGAAAGTAAGACGTTTACACTGCATGGACGTGGACCTGAAGTGAGTCTAGACTTTTACCCACCTATCGAATTGAGTGAAAAACCTTATGGTTTAGGACTTGTTTCTCTTGAAACGTACAATCGAATATACAACATACGTGAAAATGTGAACAACAAGTTTTACTATGATGATTCTGTGCTCACCCTGAACTCTGGTGGATACACGATAGATGACATTTATGAACACATTTATGTGGTATTGATCAATGAATATGGTTTAAAGTCATTTCTCGATGGAACGCGCAAGTTTGAACTTGTAGGAAATACCAACACTCATCGCTGCAGTATTTTTTCTACATTCAAAATTGACTTTAAAACTCACTCCGATTCCATTGGTCCATTACTAGGATTTAAACCACGTGTGTTAGAGCCCAACAAAAAACATGAATCAGACCATGAAGTGAAATTCATTGAGGACCATCATGTGTCGGTGACGTGTAATATTATTAGTCAAGTGTACACCAATCAAGAACCGTCGCATTCGCTTTATGACTTTATTGTAACATCGCCTAATGGCTATATTATTCGTGAAAACCCTCCAGTGGTGCTTTTTCATTCTGTGGCTGTCGATGGTATTAGTAATATAACATTAAGACTGATCAATAGAGAGCAACAACTCATTGATCCAGATTCGACCACACCAGTGACTTACAAGTTGGTGCTAAAACCACTATGAAGTTTGTATATAAAGCAACAGCACCATCTAGGAATGGTGTTAGTTGTTTACCACGTGAATACACGTTAACATCTCAGAACAAGCAGATTTTACAGCATTTGGGTTACCACATTAACCCCCGCAATGAATTCTATTCTAGAGGTAGCGAACCACATCGAGGAGCAACCAGGAGTGGTAAGAATTGATCTGCATTCTTATCAAGCTCAAACACCTGGACTCAATAACAATGATGAAATTCAATTTGTTATCAACAACCAAGATATTTACACTCTACCGCATGAAAGTGTTATTCAGATTGAAGGTCGGCTCACCAAAGCCGATGGTTCTACGCCCACTACATCCAAGTTAGCCAACCATGCTTTCGCCTTCCTGTTTTCTGAAGTACGTTATGTCATTAACGATATCGTGGTGGATAGCACTCGAAATGTGGGTATTTCCAGTGTCATGAAACTATATCCCTCTTATAGTGAGGAAGAAGCTAAAACACTTTGCATGGCGGGTTGGTGCCCTGACTCGACCAATGACTGGATGGTACACACCGATGGCACCTTCACTGGATATTTACCTCTTAAACTGATTTTAGGCTTTGCTGAAGATCACCAGCGCATTGTGGTCAACGCAAGGCAAGTGCTTTATCTGGTGAGAGACAGGAGTGATAATAATGCACTCAAGGGAGTTGACAATGCCCCCATTGATTCAAAAATTCAACTACAACGCTTGCTATGGAAAGTGCCTCATGTGACCCTTAACGATAGCAAAAAACTGGACATACTCAAAATGGTAAAGAGAGATATACCTCTACCCATGGAATTTAGAAGCTGGGCACTCCATGAGTACCCGTTATTGCCCACCACCAACACACACAGTTGGTCTATAAAAACAGCCCGCTATACAGAGAGACCTCTCTACATGATTGTGGGTTTTCAAACGAATCGCTAGTATCAACAAACCAAAGATGTCACGCAATTTGATCACCTGCAATTGAGAAATGCACGTCTTTTCCTCAACGGTGCTGTGTTTCCCTATGAAGGGCTGGATTTAGATTTTTCAAAAAATAAGTTTGCCCCCCTGTACGACTTGTTTTCTAAATTTAGATGGTCGTATTATCAAAAAGAGAATTGTCCAATGTTGTCACCCCAAGCTTTTAAGACAAGGGCGCCACTGATTGTCTTTGACTGTTCCTACTTGGAAGAGTCTGTCAAACCATCCAATATTGACATTCGACTAGATTTTGAAACGCATGACAATGTTCCAGCCAATACCACGGCCTACTGTTTGATTATTCATCACAAACAAGTCAACTATTATCCACTGTCCAACCAAGTGACAAGTGTATAAATAGCAGGTCAACACACATCAAACCACTCAGTCATGTCTTGCTTTCAAGCCTCAAGAGAAGTTACATCCATGAATTTAAAATCTGAGGAACAACGTTTCAAGACCTTTGCGACGTGGCCGGTGCCTTTTATAAACCCTCAAGCCTTAGCAGCCGCTGGATTCTACTATTTAAAAAGAAGAGATGAAGTGAAATGTGTGTTTTGTCCCATCATCTTAGATCAATGGCAAGAGAGCGATGAACCCATGCAGGAACATCAGCGCTGGTCACCTGCCTGCCCCTACCTGTGCAGAATGGAGGTGGGTAATATACCCTGTCATTCAAGTTACCCCTCACTCATGCCTCTGAGTGATGAAAAAAGTTATGATACGTGTGGACTTTATGGTGCCGGTAGTGCTTCAGTGAGCAGCTCACAGTTAAAAACATCCAGTTTAGAGACATTGGGATATCATCAGTGTTATGGACACTATAAACACAAAAGACTTTTTTGTTGTATGAGATGGTACCGCCTCTATCCTAGAATGAAAAAAGAATGTAGAACTTGTTATGCTAATAAAATAATGAAATAAAAAAATTGGTTGTTGTTGTTATATTATTATTTCTTATGCCCCCCTGTCATATCCTAACCTCTATAGTGACTACTCGATGTTTTTCTTTTCTTTTACTAGAATGGAATGTAAGTAAATGACATGGGTACACCTCACTGAACAATAGTCAGTCTGTGGTCAGTTGGACTTGATCCAGACAAGAGTGAGCATGTTGCGTACACTGATTGTCGACTGTCAAGGGTTTAAAATTGGAGATAACAAATTTATATTTAAAGAAGTGGCCATCATCGATTGTTCCACTTTTTGGATATCACAAGCTACTCATTTGGTGTTTAAACCACCTTATGCGTTTGATTTGTTGTGTGATAAAGACCGTAAACAAACCCAGTGGATTGAAACTCATATGCAACTAGACTGGAAGCAAGGAACCATTTCATATAAGCACCTGGACATGGTCATGAAAGCCCACTTGTCTTCTGCCCATGTAATATTTGTGAAAGGTAGTGAAAAACGTCAATGGCTACAACCATTTTTAGCGTCTTACTGTCAATGTATCGATTTAATGGACATGGGCTGTCAATCGCTGCAAACACTCATGGATCGCTGCCCCTGTGACAATATTACCCATAAAGCCTTGGCACAGGTGTGGCAATTGTTTCATTGGCTATCCACCAATGCCTGCTGGGAGTTGTTAAATAAAATTAAAACAAAAGGTTTACCTGTGGATGACACCAGTGAGATTTCTACAAGCGACGTGTAAACATCAACGTGATACCATGGAGAAAGGGAATGCTACCGATAAAGCGATTGGAAAGTTCTTTGTGTGTAAAAAGAAACTAGACAGTTTTACTAAAGAAGAATTATTAGCTCTTCCAAAATCATTCATTTATTATGTCGCAGCAAATGCAGTGAAAGAAATCTGGCAACATGTACCAAAATCATGGACTCAAGACCCTGTGTTAAGTGAACTGCAACCATGTAAGGATTATGATCACCATAAGCAAGTGGCTATGGCAAAAACACCCTCTATGCGACAGTGTGCTACTTGTCAGCTAGTCAAACTGTATCATGATCATAAAAGTCAGTGTAAAGACTTTGTTTCCTCATACCACGGGAGTAATGAAGAAAAAAAGCAACAACAACAAACATCATCCACAGAGGAGGAGGAGGAAGATCAAACCTTTTACCATCGATGGAAAAGGATATGCCAGACCTGTACTGGCAATGGCGTCATTAACAAAGTAATTCAATACTTGACTTTCGAAATCTACCTACCTGGTTATTATTTGTGTAGTCCTGGAACTTGTCTTGAAGAACCTTTGCAGCATAGTGATATACCTATTAATCCTTTGGATCAAGCATGCACCTTTCTTATCACCACAGTCATTCTGCATTAAGACGTGTAGCGGATAAAGTATCGTTGAAAAGCTAAACAACTTTTGACATTCTGTGATGTCTCAGTGGGAGAGAGGTTGGCAGTCGTCATTGTGATTAGTGTTATAAAAGGAAAGTTAATAATGAGTGGACATGGACATTGAAAAGGATTGAGGAATTGATATTTCTTTGTATTCTATTTTTGTAAAGCTCTATTTGTTGTGAAATAAAAACAAGGTTTACACGATCACAATGTCTTTTATTTAAAAAAAATGGTGATAGCCATTTCATTTTTTTTCACACATGAATATTTACAATTTCCACTTTACATTTTTTTACATTCCCCTTGTTTAGTTTAAACATTCTGTACATTTTTGTTGTTGTGAAATAAAAACAAGGTTTACCAGATCACAATGTCTTTTAATTCTAAAAATGGTGATAGTCATTTCTTCATTTTAATTTTTTTCACACATGAAAATTTACAATTTCCTCTTTACATTTTTTACATTCCCCTTGTTTAGTTCACACATTCTGTACATTTTTTTGTGAAATATAAATAAGGTTCACTAAATCACTATATCTTTTAATTTTTAAAATGGTGATAGCCATTTCAATTTTTCACACATGAATATTTACAATTTCCACTTTTCATTTTTTACATTCCCTTGTTTAGTTTACACATTCTGTACATTTTTGTTGTTGTGAAATAAAAAAACAAGGTTTACCAGATTACAATGTCTTTTTAATTTTAAAATGGTGATAGCCATTTCACTTTTTCACACATGGATATTTTCAATTTCCACTTTACATTTTTTACATTCCCCTTGTTTAGTTCACACATTCAGTAAATTTTTTAAAATCTTTTTCGTAATATACAAAAGCAAACATTTTACACTAAAATGCATTACTTATCTTATTTTTACTTATCTACTGTAGCCTAACATTATACATTCTACTTACAGTTTTTACAAAAAATATTACAATATAAAACACACTAAAAATATTACAATATAGTGATCATTAGACTTAAGTAAAGTAATAGTCGTCAATACGACTGTTTCCCCAAGCAAGAGTATTAAATGTGTTGTGTATAATGAATCGTTTGTTGTCTTCATTACTTAAAGCAACTTCGTTCAACAAATTGGTATGTAGCTGATGATTTTTACTTCTAAATACACACATTTTCTTATATAATACAGGTGGGTTACTAACTATACAGTTTTTATAATCACTTATATCTAACTCTTTACTAACAACATTCTTTTTCACTCCTTTTAATTTTTTTACTACTACATCATCAATTGTCATATAGCTGTATGATTTAGATTTTGTGCCTACAAAGGTGTCTATAATAACACCAGCACATTCATCCTTAAATTTCCCAAGAACCTTTTTGTTTTCTAGAGGTAAATGGTAAATATTATCCTTGGGGTAGTCACTTGTATCAAACCTATTTAGCTCAGTTTTGATATCCTCGTAAAAATCATCAGTTTTAAACTCATAAATAAAAGAATCTGTGTCTGTGTAGAGTAATTTAGCATTATCAAGATAGTTTTTCTTTACATAATCATAGTGAAATTCATACATAAGTGTTTTTGATAATTCCAGAATGGTGTAACCCACATATATGGGTTTGTTGTAAGTTACTTTAAGACGATTCATTTGTATTACAACTAAATCCTCATGAATAATTGAACAGCTATGAAAGTTAGGCTTGCTTATTAAGTTGCTCGCACCATACCTTTTACCATCATTCTCCCACTTTGTTATCAGCTTTACATCAACTCGTTTATCAACATTCTCCATAGTCTTTCCAAAAACACTATTATTCATGAGTTTATAAAAATCTTTTTCAAACGCGTTTGTTGACTGCGTTCTTAAATTATTGTTTAGATCAATATACGGTTTGAGCCATGCTGACTGATGAAATTGCAATACGCGATGAATTTCAGTTAATTTCAATCCATGCTGTAGACACTGTTTCAAGTTTTGATAATGTATTACATATTTACATTTATCATTTACATTAGCAATTAACATTTTTGTTCGTGATGTGATGTATGGAGATTTCATATTCTCAGGACAAAATGGTAAATCATTATGATCATCATGTAACTCTTTAGGGTACTCAAGATTTACCTCTAAAATATATCCTTTATCATCGTTATCATTAAGAGTGTCAACATGTAAGACATCAATTTCAGGTTGTGTCAGCCAGCGAAAATCTTTCAGTGGTAGATATTGACTCATAGCCCAACCATATTGGTTATTTGCATCGAGGTAGACAATATACTTTGACTCTTCACAAGGGTTGTAGCTAGGCATGTATTTATTATTCGCTTTAGAGTACCGTCCACTACATTGACTTAATCCACCTCGAATTGATGATTTTATAAAATTGATCATGTCTATATCAGTCATTAATTCTAAATTTACTTTCGTTTTTTTTCAACATTGAACTGAAACTTAACCCAGGAGCTGTGAAATACTGACAAGGATCAAGGTCATAAGTTTTCATACAAACATTCCGAAAATTTTCAAAAACATCTGCTAATAACATCACATCTGTCTTCAAATATATGTCTGAAAATTCTCCTAAAGTTTGAATGTCAAACTGTGCCCATACACGTTGTGCATGTAAATATTCCTGATCACTGATATGACTTGTGTTTAAGGAACTGTAAAATGCATTTTTCGGTGGTAAACAACACTCCTCAAGACGTTCCACACAGTTAATATATTCATAAGGGAATATACCCTTTTGACGAATCAAATTAAAATCATCTTCTTTAGGAAAGACACGTTGAATTTCATGAAACTGATCTGATTTTAAATTACTAGCAAGCTTATCAAGACTACTCGGCATAAAGCGGAATGAATCTAAAAATCGCAGTTTAATGTTTTTTTTATTGCTAGTTTTGATGTAGTTTGTGAACGATATGTATTGTTCCTTATTATTTGCAATAACATCAATTTTCACATCTGAAGCTCCAAATTCTTTAACGATAAAGTGGTTATCGTATTTGCTACCGTTATGTAGAATGACCGGAATGAATTTACCTACTCTATAATTTAAATTACATTCTTGGTGAGCCGCACCACGATATTTTCCTGTTAAATGGTCATGATCGCGAACCCTGTCTGTACATAAACATTCACCACATATAAAACAATTAGTTTCATTTTCAAAATTCATATGCTCTGATGAAGTTAGTGGCTCCATTGGAATGATCGTATTTAAAATAGAGGATATACGGACGGCACCTTTCTCAAGCCTTTCCATAAAAACTTTCGGTGCATCAGGTCCTCTATAAAGCTCAAACTTATTTAAAGAGTCATCGTAACTACATTTAATATAATATGCAAAGCTAAAAGGTTCATGAATGTGAGTTGTGTTAGTGAAAGGTTGGGCTGGATTCGATGAACATGTATTAAATGGTTTTAGCAAAGCCTCGAAGTCAGCATATATAACAAATGGTACTCGAAGCTGTTTCTCATAATCCTTGAATTTTAGAATGTTATTTTTAGGAGTCGGTAATACCGTACGAACATGATTACACCCCCATTTTTGATGTTGAGTTAGTTGGTCCTCTTTTGTAAAATAGAGCAAACAGCCATCACATAACCACTTCTTATGTTCTCTTTTTGTTATCTGACTACTGACAAGTCTACTTAAATGTTTTATCCAACAATAGTTGGCGTTTTCACCTTCGGTTATGTAAAGTAAATTTACATGAGCATCCTTTTTTCCTGAGTATAATATAGAGGACCAACTATACTCTTATTTTCAATTTCATAAACATTAATACTTACATTGTTCAGCTCTTCAAAACGTTGAATGTCTTTTATCGCCATAGGAAATTCTATTTCTTTTAAATCTAACACTGAAGAATAGTGAGGATAAGATGACGTTCTCTCCACAGCCTTTTCTGCTGGATGGAGAGCTGAGGTTACAGCCCACGCAAAGCATGCGTCATCATTATTCATGACGTTTACACAAGCGTGCTTACGTTTGATCCATCCTGGCAAATCAACGTATGATGATGCTCGAAGGGGGTTGTATTTATTCATGTTGGTTTCTAAATAAAGTACTTCAACTAACGCCCAGCCTGACTCCCTTTCCTGGAACTCTTCACTCTTCACAATGATAGCACTTGAAATATTTTGGTATATATCACTAATATTAGTTGATTCGCTAACAATTATGTTTTTTGTATTAAAGGATTTGATATCCGTAATTTCACCTTCGCTCCCAGTTTTTACATAGAGGCCAAAAAGTTCAAAATTCATTTTAATTGTTGTATGCTCTAATAAAACATTTTCTACTAAGCCAAACACAGTAGGTTGAACATTTTTTAAAAATGATTCAATACTTTGAGTTTTTTCTTCACTATGAAGTCTATAACTAGCAATTCGACTTTTAAATGCACTACCAATTTGTTGAACATTTCCAGAATTTCTTTCATGGCAAGTGTTATTTTTATGTTGAATACTGCGTAAATGTCCATGAATGATTGAAGAAGGTATATCAATATTACATACATCACAATGTGTTATTGAAGGTTCACCATTCTTTTTTCTTTTTGTTGCACAACTATTTTCACAATCTTGAGAACGTTTACGCTTTTGAGCATCACATTCATTTAAAGGTTCCGTGCTAGTTGATGGTTTTACAGATTTCAATTCCTGTTGTTCTCCATGCACTTCAACCATGTGGGATTGATATCGCTTTACAGCAGAAAAACCAAGTTCGCAAACTGAACACGAAAATGGTGCTGAACTGACATGCATTAAATTTACATGTCGTGTAACACTATCTTGTCTGTTAAATGTTGTAGCACAATGACTGCACACAAACATTTTCTGATTATGTTTTGTACTTGCATGACGTTGAAGGTTGTCAGGTTTTGAGAACTGTTTCTTACAGTCACCACACTTGAACATGATGATTACTTTCCAAGTTATCTATAAAAGAAAGAAATCATCAATGTTAATAAAAGATAAAACAAAAAGTACAATATAAATAGTTTAATTATATTCCAGTCAATGGTTATAGCAGGGTATTTAAATCGATCTGTGAACTCCTAGCAAGTCTAACTTTATGTAGTTCTAACTGAGGGTTACTATATACCACTGTCACTGACACCTAGCAGTGAACATTAGAACTTGATAGAGTGGTAGAAACCAGCGGTCGCCAGTTAAGTGAGCTAAGTGTGGCGTCATAGCCAGTCTTAAAACAAACTTGTAGAACATGTCACGTGATTGAAACCAGCGATCGTTAGTTAAGTGAGCTAAGTGTGACGTCATAGCCAGTCTTAAAACAAGTCTAAACTTGTAGAACATGTCACGTGATAGAAACCAGCGATCGCCAGTTAAGTGAGCTAAGTGTGACGTCATAGCCAGTCTTAAAACAAGTTTAAAATTGTAAAACATGTCACATGATAAGGTTAAGTTAGGTTATGTTAGGTGAACTGAGGTTACGTCTTTAAATATTCCCCCTGACACTGACACCTAGCAATGAACATTCTGACTTAATAGAGCGGTAATCAAAATCTAACCTACAAAATTAGCTTTACACACCATGGTCAAGTAGTTCCAACGTTTGACTGCCAAATATACCATTTTCACTGACATGTAGTGGTGAACATTGGAAAATATCACTCTAACTGTTTAAAAGTTATTAGAGGGGGGCACTTACCTTTTTATAATTGATCAACTGATGCCACTGAATGAACAAATTGTAGGAATCTGGTAACCTACAGGTACCCAATTATCTGCAAACAAATCAATCAATCAATCAATCAATAAATACATTCCAATCAATAACTTCAACATCAATTAGTAATAAAATACTACAATCCATTAATAATAAGTACTTACCTTGCAAAATAATTTAATGATTTTCTACCAAAACGGCTTTTTTTTTCAAAACTCTTGAGCAGTAATAGAGCACTGTTCACTCAAAGCGAGTAATAAAGACTGACAGTAGGGAGATATATGACACCCCTCTTATATAAACTCTCATCGCTCGTGTCAGCAGTTTTTTGCAGATCATTGCAATTCCTTTCCCAATACTGTTGAGAGTCCAAAGTACACTAGGAACACCTGTGTGGTATTCAATGACTGCTGACTTTGCATGATCATCACCCATTGTCTTAATCAACATATGGGGTTTCAAATTACTGCAGCGTCAGTCATAGCAACAGCAGTGTGCGCTCTCTGGTATGTCAGCAACATGACACCGGAAGGAACACCTGTGTAATATCCAATAACTGCTAACTTTGCATGATCATCATCCATTGTCTTAATGAACACTTGCGGTTTCAAATTACTGCAGTGTTAGTCATAGCAACAGATCTGCGCGCTCTCTGTCATGTCTGTAATATGACACAGGAAGTAACAAGACGTATTACTGCACGTGCCATCTCCTCAGTTTTAACATCTTAAGAACATGTATTATTCTCTTTCAACTACAAATGACTTGTTAGAACACATCCATCCACCAAGTTAGATCCCTTGTATGTTCACATGTATTTCGTCACTTTCCTTTCATATCGTTATCCCATTATAGTAGTGGGGGATTAGTGAACAACGTCAATTCAACACACACACAAATGTAGTTAGGCCCTTTGACATAATTTAAATAAATTCATGGGCTAGTCCATAGGAACCAGGCCAAAGGGACCCGTCCAAAGGGATCAGTCCAAAGGGACAAGGACTCGTCCACAAGGACTTGTCCACAAGGACTTGTCCACAAGGACTTGTCCACAAGGACCTGTCCACACAGACTTGTCCACAAGGACTCGTCCACAAGGACCTGTCCACAAGGACTTGTCCACAAGGACTCGTCCACAAGGACCTATCAACAATAACCCATCAACAGGGGCCTGACAGCAGGGGGCTCGTCAACAATAACAGGGGCTCTCACCTCAAGGCCTAACATGCCCCTCTTTGATTATTGGTTTGCAGAACAACGTTACATTCCATATCGGCATTCAAACTCTCACATGTTGCAATTGGAAAGAGAGATTCTCTAAAAAATTCAATTTCACCCTCTAGTAGGGGTAGGTTTTATTTTTGGGGTTGAAATATGTTGTCCATTGGAAAGGGGGTGTCAGCCCGAGTTCAATGACACCTCATTTGTCAAAATCCGACCATAAGTTCGAGAGATATCGCACCGCCGCCATCTTGTGTGGAGGGTGTGGAGGTGGAGGTGCTAGAACCGGCCAAACCACACTACTGACGCCATAATCAGTTTATTGCTCCAATTTTATTCGGGTAAAATTTGTGAACCCCTTCCACTCTTTTCTGTCCAAAACCACTTTGTCTTTGTCTTGAACTGAAAATACAACCCAGAAATCACGCCGGCCTCTCACGGTTGTGTCCTGATTGCGACCATTCCGGATTGCGTTCACCTCATTAGCAGTCCAGATTGCGGTCACTTTCATTTTAGGGAAGAACTATAAACATTCCAGCGTCCAGATTGTGGTCACTTTTCTTGGGAGACCGGTCCTTGGTTCTTGGTTCTTCCCGATTGACTCATACCTTCCGTAAGTTTTGTGGACAACTGATATTTCACTACCTAACCAAAGAATACAGTTCAGTGTTCAGCTGAGCACACCCCATAAAAACATCGCTTAAAAAAACAAGTCCCCTTCCAATCTGACAGCACCTCGTAAAGCAATGATCACACTGTAACATTTTCAGTCTTAAGAATAGGAAACGTTTCAGGATCGGAATCAACGACCTTCACTTTAAACAAAATTGTTTTAACGGGAAATTTTATACTTACAGGGTATAATTTTTAATTTCTGCCCCTCCCTTCCCATTTGGGACGCGAGATATCTATTTTTATAATAGGTAGCCTACTGTATATAGTGAAAGACTTTCTTTTTATTATCTCGAAAAATTCGTCTCGTAAAAGTAAATTGTTCTGCGTTTGATTCTAAATCCCCTTTGTAATCAATTTTTCTCCCCGCCCCCTCTTACACACAAAATCAAACATTAGAAGTTTTAGATTTATTAACATTCCAGACTTGAAATCTATGACTTTTGATAAGTCAAAATCAATAAATTCACTGTCAAAACTACTCAAATCATAAGATGGTATTTTTGAAGGAAGCTTTCCCCCTACCTTGCCCTCAATGATGTGGTTAAGGTAGGGTACTCCTGCAAGTCTCCCAAGAAAAGTGACCGCAATCTGTACTGCTAATGAGGTGAACGCAATCCGGAATGGTCGCAATCAAGAAGACACCCCTCTCACCAGTGGGTCCGTGGTTCAAATCCCGGTCACTCCATGTGTGATCTGTGCTGGACAAAACGGAGGCAGACAGGTTCTTCTCCGGGTCAAAACTTTCATCCCAGCAACACTCTCCACTATCATTTCATTTCCTCTGTCATTCATTTAATCATTGTCTCAGAGGAGAGCGGCAGGTTTCGGCAGCCGGCATAGTTCATATCCTCGCCGCTTGATGGGAGCTTTATTAATTCCATCCCCGGCTCGGTCGGTCGACTGGAAGCAGGCTGTGGATTTTCATTTTCATGTTTTTCCCTTATAAGAAGGATCTTTGCTCAGGATTTATTCAGTGGATATTGTGCCCGTTAGAGGAGATTGCCGGGGTACCATCAACCACAAATGGCATTCCAGACAACCCATCCATCGAACACTCTTCCTGAGTGGATCGGATGCACTTCCTTTAGGCTAGCGCCGGCACGAGATCTATCACTCGAGGGATCAGGCTGTTACACGGAGTAATGTCACAGACGATCAAAGAAATACACCCTGAACACACAAAGCTAACAAATAACAAGATCCAGGCTTAAGTAAAATTCGCAAAACATTTATTCAATAAGATCAAACCCCTATCCTACTTCGGAGGGTTTGAAATCTCCTAGTCCGCAAAGCTAATAACAAATAAAGAAAGGAAAACAGGCCCTAACTGAAACTAAGTTGGCCCTCTCGAATGTAATTACAGAAATCAAAGCAACAGCACCAAAGCTTAGAACGTGGTACGTAAAGAAACCCTGATTGAGATACAGGAACAGGTGATGTATCTAAAACAGAAACATCATTAAACAGCAAGTCAAAATAAGCAAGATCTAAGTTATGTTGGTACCACTTCCGAATTTACATTTAAATTTACATAATCTAGCTAAATCCTGAATTAAAACAAATTACGGCGAGAAGCGTCCGTAAGAAAACAATTAACACAAAGCTAGGATTGCAACCAATCCTAACTGACGACAAAAGCAACAATCAACAACTATAACAATACACAATAAATACATGGCACAGGACATTCAGGTAAATCACATAAATGAAGAAATAACACACTAATCATATTATTTACACAACCTGCACACGCTAATTATAAAGCTCTTTGCTCTTAATCGTCATCCCAAGCATGTAATTAGGTTGGCGATAGCGCAGTAAAAACTGCGATAACATCGCATAGATTCAGAGCGGCCCACCAGTTACTAACTATTGGTGCAGTAATTCTCGT
This sequence comes from Meconema thalassinum, assembly GCA_946902985.2. NCBI lineage: Eukaryota > Metazoa > Arthropoda > Insecta > Orthoptera > Tettigoniidae > Meconema > Meconema thalassinum. Next base: position 89,145,483 of record OX336393.1, read on the forward strand.
CGGTCAAATAGTGCCAGCTTTTCTAAAGGTATTTCAATAAGGAAATGATCAGCTCAATGCGTCAGTCAGCAAGCGAAAAGTACAATTAGATGATTACACATTCATCAATCATATTAAAATCGTAGTTTTAAGGTAGTGAGATTTCATGATTCAAGGATTGTTTAATTCGTAGGTTTAGCTCCCTAGTTGTTTGTGTCGATTCGTAGATTGACCGTTATGACGCAGACTGAATAACAACTATAAGTCTCCACAGAGATGCTTATGAAACATGTAACTCTAGCAGTCACTATAACACCATGAGCTAACAATACGCTCCAATAATAACAACACACTGCGGCTCCAAGCACGAAAAATATTCATCGCTTCAATCTGACAACATGGCTCAGTATCTGCCGGAATTAGAAATGGTTGAGGGTCTTCATTCGACCCGTCAACGTGTCTCCACACGGACACAACAAAAACATGAATAACTAGCCTTATACTATAACTGACAGGTCAATAAAAACTGGGATAAACCTCTCATCAACGTAAATCATGAAATGTATTATACAACAGTCGCTTACAAATAGCGAACATTCAAAATGAGACTTCCTAGTCACCCTATAAAATACAGCTAATCAGCTGTTGACCTAAATTCCTTAGCCTTCGTCTAACATTGCTCAAAGCATTCCATAAGAAAATGTAATATCTGAAATGGTCAATCAACAGTCTAGTCTCGCACATGAGAACTCCGGAATCATGAGTAGCTGTAACTGGTTCGTTTGACCTTGCATGTGTCGTCAGCACGACTGTATCCTGCGCGCTTCACAATACGTGAAGGATAACTTGCCCTCGGCAAGTCAGAATACATGTCTTTTATAACACTGGGTTCACATATCACAGTCCTAAACGTGACCCTATCAATGCATACAATTAAATTATGTGTCCTTAATACACTGATCTGTACCATGAATTGTAACGTAGAAAAATATAACATGTTTTCATAATCAAAGAATTCTAAATGACAAACGATCCACTCGTCTCAACTGCTTTGCTCTCAAAGATATACTACACCACTTCTCATATATACAGGTTCTGGGAAGAACTGTGTGCGTCGGCTTCTGACACAAATCAAACATAAATTGACAACACTCTCACTCCTGGTGCTGTACAAACTGATACGCTGATGTACTTGGGTTTGAGACAGGGCTGAATGTCCACTGCTCTTACATTCGTAGATTATTCCAGCTTGGAATCTTGTGGCATCAAAGTTCCACATAAAATATGAACAAAATCCTTTCTAAAGGTGGTGGTTGTACTCCACATCCCACCGAATGATACGCCCAAAAATGTGGTGTAAAAGAATAAATGAAACAGGGTATCTGCAAAGTTAGCATTAGGTTGACAATCATCCCTCAAAATTCAGCACATGCAGATTAGAAAACAGCTCTCAGAGCTAAGATAAATTAATGGGTACTTTCCAGTGTTGGAATACAAATAAGCGTAGATGCACCGGCGTGTTGGTCGCCACAGGGTGTCTCACAAATAACAATTGACCACTATGCAAAGATGGTAGAAATAAAAATACACATGAGGAAAATACTATACTACAAAAGTCTGCTTAGTGGTTGCTATCAGTACGGTTGCTATTCTAGTCTACCGAGACTGAAACCTTTACAAAGAACTAAGTACAGGACTCACTGTGGATTTGTAATTCACCTCATTGTACCCTGGAGATGAGCGGTTGCTCATCTCCTACAGATACGAGAGTTACTTATCATCCATCTTGGGCTTATGGACCTGCCCTTTTTCCTCCTCTTGTTCCTCTTTTTGTTCCTTGTCATAATGCAAAAATGAAGAACTATTGGGCAAGGAGGAAAGCTCAGAAAATGTTGATTCCGCGTGGTCCTAAGTGACCCATTCGCGAAGAAGAAGAAGAAGAAGAATGCATCTATATTTTAGACATCCCCCTCTTGGGATAGTTTAAGCCGTCATGGACATTTCATGGACTGGTAGAAATATGTGGTCCGCGTGGTTCAGAAGAAAAATCACGTTGAGTAGAGAATATCGATGTTCACAGAATTTACAGATTCTCGCTTCGTTTAATATCAACACAGGCTCCATACACAGGTGCAGACTAATGCAAAGAATGGTCCTTTTGTGTCTGCCACTGATTCTAGTACTTTCAAACACTTATCACAAAATATCGTTGGAATCGTTCCTCAAAAATACCGGCACAAACTCGGCTCGGATTAATTATATCAGATTGCGTGTTTACGCTGATTTCACAGCACCTACAATTTAATTAGCCAATTTTCCACACTTCGTGGATAACGTAGGTGTCTGCAACGTGGTGTTGCATTAACTGACCACGTGCAGAACCTAAAATATTAAAGTTTCACATTTGCATGTGAATTTAACACTGGCTTTACTTCTCGTACGGTCTGTACGGCGTTTCCAATATTATCACGCACATTCGAGTGCTTCTCAAGCGTGATGCTAGTGGATTCAATGCACTTGATACAATTCAAAGTCAACACGAACTCACAAAAACGTGGTGTTTCGACGAACTCCAAACATGGTGTGTCTTCCCTCGGAACAGCGTTCTGGCTTCAAGGGAACTGCTGAAATCGTATAGCGATTACTTAAATTCGCTTCGCATATCTGCGAGGAAAATACCTTTACCTATGATTTAGTATCATATAATAAGCCACAATAACGCGGCAAATTATACAGAATGACGACTGATAAATTCCTGTAGTGTACAGAATGAAGATATAAATATAAATGTCCAGGAATAACGTTATAATAACCCAACAGAGTCAAAAGAGTATCTGAAGCTTGAGCTGGCTTCCGGAATGCGTTCTACACATACTCGATGTAAATGAACATGCTTCCTCAGAAACTATCACCAGCATGAGCGCATACGGGCTCAATATGTTACGTAAACTGTTGTTATTACTTCAACACAGGATTTGCTTTAAAATGTATTAGTTGATAATTTACATATTAAAATTGATATCAAAATTTAGGAAAGGTTTTTAGCGTAAGTAAAAGTTCATAATTGTATCATGAATCCATGAACTAACAAGAAGTTCAGTGAAGAACTATATAGCATATTTTCATACATCCTACTGGTCTCAGTTAGGACATGATAAGTGAAAACGAGAATTTTAAAAATAACACAGCTGCAATTCTCGTAAAATTCCATTAAATCATACATTAGTATATTAAGGCCAAGTTTCACAGCGCTCGGATGAAAAGTCCATTTACATATTAAAATTTCGCGTCGCCGCCCTGTTGGTTTTGTGCTCACCGGGTTATTGAATGATCCATTGGTGAACTTTTGTTAATATCCTTTATCGACATACAAAATTTCAGTTTGATGGCTGTAATAGATACGTAGATATTGAGAACCGTCTAAATATTTGGGATGGTCGCCATGTTGGATTGTTAAATGTTTAGGCCATAGAGTTATGTGCCATAAGGTGAAGATTATTGCGTAGGTTCATTATTCAAACATTCACTTCGATCGCATGATTAGGACACGAGAAAAATAACTTAATTTTAAAATTTCGCACAGTCGCCATCTTAAGGTTATGCAAACAATTGATGTAAATTAGATGTCAGTGCAATACAATGTTTATGAAAATTTGCTGTACCAATTTTCACAGCGTTCGGATGGTTTAATCGCGAGAAAATCGCATTTAAATGATTCAACTTCGCTTGGCCGCCATGTTCGTTTTATACTAAATAGGTTTATGAAAGTCACCAAGATAAACTTCTAGTGTACCATTTATCACCGTAATAAATGGCAGGGTGATATCTGTTACTGTTGCGGAGATATAGAATGGCAGTGAGATATTTCGCACGGCTGCCATGTTGGATTGGTGAAACGTAGTAAAATTTGAAAGGCTCGGTCGAGGTCGGACAAGGTAAGTAGTATGACCTTACCGAGTTTCATTGAAAGTGCTCCAGCCGTTTAGAGGTCATTAATGGGGTGGGGGTCACACACATACGCGGACAAAAGGTGATCTCATAGACCTGTTAAGCGAACTTCGAAGGAAGAGAGACTCCATCCCAGAAAGATTCTTCGTAACAGACGCAATGTTATATAAAGAATGGATGCGACCAGAGTATGAGCTGAGGCACCTACTGACCAGATTTGCGATCCATGGCTTCCACCATCGCATCTGCACTGGGAAGTCCTTCCATCAGCCCAGCCAGGAGTGTGTTTGCCGATTAAGCAACAATCAGTGCGATGCATATCACGCCATGGAATGCAGTAGAAGACTAGTATCACTCTCTCAGTTTTGTTTAGAGGAGGACTGATTAAGTTGTCTTGATCAAAGTGTAGTGTAGTGGAACGGGTGAACGGACTCGATTAACACAAGTCTCTGGTGTTACCTAGGTACACGATTGATTCAATTTTTCACATTGTTATAATGTTGTTCCTAAATATGGCCATTGGCCGCAATAAATACTTTATAAACGTGTTTTTTTTTTCATAAATGAAAATTGGCTAAAAAAAACACGTGTTGAATTAAGATGCAAACCCTCATAAATAAATACTGTAAAGACTGCAGGCTCTTAGTTCAAACATATTCTGACAAAACTTGGTATTTTATAAGTACTATTTTAACCTTGGCAAAATAAGGCTACCCGGAGTTCCTAGCTATTCAGCCAATACACACGAGGGCTGCCGATGTCGCACTCTTGCACAACTGATGGCACATAGTGTGCATTTAAAAAGTAAGAATAAGGACAAGCCACAAAGCTACTGCGTGACGTCACAACCACAAGTGCCGGGTGCTAGCCACAACCATGCCTCACCGATAACTCGTCATTGTGTGTGGGCTCCTTGATTCATGTAGGGGCGCACCTTGTGTACTTGGGTGTGTGGCTGTACCATTTTCAGTTGGTCAACACACATTACTTAGGTTCCCACTCGTTGAAGCGTGTTTAACGACACCTAGTAACCATGGCAACACGTGCAAGTGTGTGATACTTATAATATGTTGTTGTTTGAGTCTTCAGTCTTTTGACTGGTTTGATGCAGCTCTCCATGCCTTCCTGTCCTGATCTAATCGTTTCATCTCTACATAGCTACCACACCCTACATCCGAAGCAAACTGTTTAACATATTATAACCTTGGTCTACCCCTACAGTTCTTGTCCTCGACCCTTCCTTCCATAACTAAGCATGCTATTCCTGGGTTGGTTGGTTGGTTCTTAAGTTTAGGGGCTGCGACAACGCGGTCATGTAGCCCCGTGTACTTTGGGTGTGTGTAGAATCTGTCTGATAACCGGTGTTAATTGTGATGACTGTATTAGTGTGTGTTAGCTGTGTTCTTTATTTTTTATTTAAGTACAGACTGCAACTTAGAATTTTTAAAATAGTTCCTACTTTTGCCGCCAAGCGCCACCGTCAACGACTACTAGGCCAAGTTCAGAACTTAGCTACTAGACGCCACCGCAGTCGGCCCTTGGCAACGAACGTAGAAACCTAAGAGCGTTGTTTACATTCTTAACCTATCCAAATTAGCTGCACACATGTGCAATTAGTGAAAGGATCTTTAACATGCCATACATCTATGACATGGGACCGCCGGCTCTACTTCCCCTCCGAAGGAAGGGATACTGAGGGATTTTTAACGCTCTTAAAAAATCCGACGGCTTCGGCCGGATTTGAACCCGATATCTTGGGCATAGAAGCTCAGCATGCTACCGACTACGCCACCGAAGCCGCTCTATTCCTGGGTGTCTTAATATGTGGCCTACTGACTTATCTCTTCTCTTCATTAGCAGTCGCCAGAAACATCTTTCCTCTCCCAATACGTTATCCTTTAGTTCGTCGTCCGATTGGAAACGTTTTCTCTTAGAAGAACCATTTACAGTGACGTGTATTGTGCGACACTACGCAACTCCATCAAAAACAAACTGCCTGGACTACTCACGAAGGGATTGTTTCTGCTCCATGATAACGCTCGCCCACACGTCTCTAACGTCACAGAAAGTCTATTGGCCACGGTCAAGTTGAAGCAACTTGAGAACCCGCCATACAACCCGGACTTGTGACCATGCGACTTCCATCTGTTTGGTCCGTAAAAAAAAAAACATCTCAAGGGAAAACGATTCCAATCGGACGATGAACCGTACAGGATTGGCTCCTGTCACAACCACAATATTTCTGGGAACAGGGAATCCTGCGGCTAGTGAAGCAATGAACACCTGTGCACAGGCCTGTGGTGATTACTTTTGAATAACGAATAAATTGCACCCACAGTATCGTTTCATACCTTTTCATTTGAACGCACCTCGTACAAGTAGACGAATAAGAACACATCCATGATTGTATGGGTTGGTTCTACACCATAACTACAATATAATTATTATGAAAATTTGTACCTTGAGTCAGTAAAATGTACTTTTATTTATACTGAACCGGTTTCGATCTTACATTAAACATGTTTCATAACAAAGGGTGTTTTCAGAAATATTTCTAAAAATAATAATGGTGTAAAGAGCTAAAAAATACGAGTACTTTAAGAGATTAAGAATCAGATCAGTTACAGATTTAGATTAAAGGTGAAGAAAACTTTACCTTATGAATACTCAATTTTTCTGGATTATTTTTCACAGAAACATCATCATAAAGGTATTTATTCTCATGTAAACACAATAAGCATATCAATCCCAATCTCAACATTTCCATGCATGAATATAACATCCACATCGCTGATACTTTACACTTCAAGCTGGTCTTTTCAAGAGCTCTATATAAGACTTGCAACTCGACTTGTGTTATATACACACATCAAAAAAAGTTTTGCATCACCTCGGTTCCCAGACCTCCGGCATATAGACGTTGACTGTGTATATTGTATCCAAGATACAGTCCCTTTGACTGTTCATAGATGTCACTAAAACTGCTCAAAGATGTGAACAACCATGCATGAGCAGGGCCTATTAGACGGAGGGGGTACGACAGCCGATCAGTTCCAGTCATTCCACCAGGACGAAGGTACGCTGCTCATGTTGTCTGTAGTTCTACCATGCCTAGAAGGTCAATACCGCAGTTCGATCGCGTCCGCATTGTTACTTTGTGTCAAGAAGGGCTCTCAACAAGGGAAGTTTCCAGGCGTCTCAGAGTGAACCAAAGCGATGTTGTTCGGACATGGAGGAGGTACAGAGATACAGGAACTGTCGATGACAGGCCTCGCTCAGGCCGCCCAAGGGCTACTACTGTAGTGGATGACCGCTACTTACGGATTGCCGCTCGGAGGAACCCTGACAGCAATGCCACCATGTTGAATAATGCGTTTCGTTCAGCCACAGGACGTCGTGTTTCAACTCAAACTGTGCGCAATAGGCTGCATGATGCGCAACTTCACTCCCGACGTCCATGGCGAGGTCCAGCTTTGCGACCCCGACACCATGCAGCGCGGTACAGATGGGCCCAACAACATGCTGAATGGACCCCACGGAATTGGCATCACGTTCTCTTCACCGATGAGTGTCGCATATGCCTTCAACCAGACAATCGTCGGAGACGTGTTTGGAGGCACCCTGGTCAGGCTGAACGTCTTAGACACACTGTCCAGCGAGTGCAGCAAGGTGGTGGTTCCCTGATGTTTTGGGGTGGCATTATGTGGGGCCGACGTACGCCACTGGTGGCCATGGAAGGCTCCGAAACGGCTTTACGATACCTGAATGACATCCTCCGACCCATAGTGCAACCATATCGGCAGAATATTGGAGAGGCATTTGTCTTCATGGACGACAATTCTCGACCTCATCGTGCACATCTTGTGAATGCGTTCCTTCAAGATAACGACATCGCTCGACTACAGTGGCCAGCATGTTCGCCAGACATGAACCCTATCGAACATGCCTGGGATATGTTGAAAAGGGCTGTTTATGGACGTCTTGACCCACCAACCACTCTGAGAGATTTACGCCGAATTGTCGTTGAGGAGTGGGACAATTTGGACCAACAGTGTCTTGATGAACTTGTGGATAGTATGCCACGGCGAATACAGGCATGCATCAATGCAAGAGGACGTGCTACTGGGTATTAGAGGTAGTGGTGTGTACTGCAATCTGGACCACAAATGCTGAAAGTCTAGCTGTATGATGGTACAACATGCAATGGGTGGGTCTCATGAGCAATAAAACGAGCTGAAATGTTGTTTGTGTTGATCTCTATTCCCTTTGTATTTAACGGTTCCGGAACTCTTGGAACCGAGGTGATGCAAAACTTTTTTTGATGTGTGTACATTCTGATGAGAAAGGCCACAATGTGTCCGAAACCAGTAGGCCTACACTATAATTAAAAGTACAATTTATTAATTTTCATAACAACCATATTAAACTTTGTCAATAAGGAAATTGGCAGACATGTCTTTTCATACCATAACTTCATTTTTTATTTTTTTATTTCTTTATTGATATTATATTAGCGTAATTTAGGCAATATGAGCAATGTTATGTGGTTAATTATATCAGAGGAATGGCCGTGCTTGGGATGTGGAGATACAGTATTCATCGGTTGGTTGGTTCCTTAGTTTAGGGGCTGCGACAACGCTGTCATGTAGCCCCGTGCACTTTGGGTGTGTGTAGAATCTGTCTGATACCCGGTGTTAATTATGATGGCTGTATTAGTAATTCAGGTAAGTACTGCAGACGATAATTTCAAGTAGTTCCTACTCTTGCTACCAAATGCTACCATCAACGCCACCTAGCTGCAAACTTTGCTACTAGATGCCATCGCAACCAGCACCTGGCGATGAACTTTGGAACTTAAGAGCATTAATCAAATCTAACCTACAAATTTTGCTTTGCACAATTGAAGTTTGTGGAAGGTTCTTTTACATGCCATAATTGTATGACATGGGCCCGCCAGCTTTACTTCTCCTCCGAAGGAAGGCATACTGAGGGATTTTCAACGCTCTTAAAATATCCGACGACGCCGGCCGGGTTTGACCACGTGACCTTGGGCATGCTACCAACTACGCCACCGAAGCCGCTACAGGGTTTTTTTAGCGTGTGGCTTTTAGTGCCGGGAGTGTCCGAGGACATGTTCGGCTCGCCAGTTTTGTAGCTGCTTCGAGACGGACACCCAATGGGTGAGCTACAAGTACCGTTGGGGAGGAAAGTTCGAAGGGAAGGGCGAGGAGTTGGAAGGTAGCGGCTGTGGCCTATAGTGAGGGACCAACCCCGGCATTTGCCTGGAAGGAAGATGGGAAACTACAGAAGACCATCTTCAAGGTTGCCGGCGGGGGGATTCGAACCTCCTCGCCTCCCGGATGTGAGCGACTGCCATTAGTCATGCCGTAACCACCACGGCTAACTCACCCGGTGCCGCTACAGTATTCATCCGAGTTAACATTGTCTCTGCTGCTCTTGGGTACAAGATGTCCTGTTGTCCTGCTTTGGTAACATGCAGAAGAGTGCACAAGGTGAGAGTGGAGGGAGACGTGCGGAGGGGCGCCACCTCGTGCCCTAATGTACCACTAACAAGGGAAGTATCAGGTAAGACAGGTCGAACTCTATCTTGGAACTTTGTGGACGCAATCACTGTACAGTAAAACTTCGTTTAACCGTCACTCTTTAAACCGTCAGTTTCTGTTAACCGTCATTGCTGTAATAGCATAATAATACTGCAATAACTAAGTGCTTTAAGATGCAGTGACGCGTTCGCTTTGTTTACTTACTCTATTTTAGTGGTAAGTGAGTGTACCTGCCCGCCATAGAATGATACAGCCACTCAATGCTGTCCAAGTGTATAGAATGGATTGAAAGTCAAGAAGAGGCCAATGCAACGCAGACACTAATGCTCCGAACAATACGAAATATTGCCGCTTGTGAAAGCTCGAGCATCAAAGAGGCAGTAGAAAATGACTGACTATTTTCAAGCTACATGAACTATTTCACCTGTAAGTTTATATTACTGTACTGTACATTATTTAGCCACATTTGTAGCTACTGTACGGATGGTTTTATCATGAACCAATAAATAGTTTTATTTGCTATTACAATCGTGTTTAATTTCTTTTCGCTCCGAAATATATTGCATTACTCATTACTGCGAGGGTGATATCTGTCTATAATATAATTGATTGAGGTCATGTTTTGGAGGAATAATACAGTGTTTCTGTTATCCATCTATCCACTCAACCGTCACGACCACGGTCCCGACGATGACGGTTAATCGAGATTTTACTGTACTATAAGACGACAACGAGCGGGAAATCAGTCGCCAGATTGAACTGCAAGGCTCCGAAATCATGTGTCGAATCTCTCATATAAATCAATGGGAGGTAGTGAGTAACGTATAAGTTGGACTGGACAACCCTGAGCGCCCAAGCACTCAGGGCCGTTGGGAAGGTGCCGCACGCTCCAGTCAGCATAATTATACGCCTCGCCTCGCTACTACTTCGAGTGCCACATGGATGTCCAGCTCCTCCAGCCGTCATGCTTGCGTACCAGGATGACAGGTACGATTTCGGAGCCTTGTAGTTCAATCTGGTGGCTGATTTTCTGCACGTTGTCCTCTTATAGTACAACGATTGCGTCCACAAAGTTTGAAGATAGATTTCGACCTGTCTTGCAGATACTTCCCTTGTAAGGTCAGCTATCAATGGCTCATTATAAAGGACAACTGCACCATATGCTAGAACACTTGTTACTTTACGAGACTAGCCTTGTATGGATGACCCCACCACTAGAGTGCACTTACGTCAGAGTCATCAGCGATTAGTTGGCAATAGAATGTGATTGAAATGTTTTGCTGCCACAGGTGAATCATGAGGAAGGTGACCTTGAGGAATAGGAACAGGAGAAGGATATTTTTGATTAAAGTCCTTTTACCATTAAACGAGGGCTGTTTCTTTTTCAAGTGCCGATGGACTGTATTAAAATAACAGGTTGACATACCAAACTGATTTTACTACTAAATGTTTGCTTGTTTTAATCTTATGTCTCAACATAATCGCCGAAACGATTGAAACATTTGTCGTATCTTTACACCAGCTCTCCAATGCCCTCGGCAAAATAATCTGTCGCCACTGAGGTGGGCATGTCTGGACAGTCTCCTGAAGTTGTTCCTTTTTTGGCGAGGCGTTGTCGCCCAACCATACCTTCATTTCTCGAAAAAGGTGAAAATCATTCACGACCGCACGGTGCCAACGTTACGATAGACTTTTTTAAAGAATTCAAGTGTGAAGTTTTGGACCATCGGCCAGTTAGTCCAAACCAGCACTGAATGATTTTTCACTTTTTTTACAGTCCATCGGAATTTGAAAAAAAAACCATCCCCCGTATCTTTTAAATATCACACATTCATAGTAATTCCCATTCACACGAACTTCCGGTGTTTTAAGGGTAAGCAGACACTACTTGTAGCCCCGTTCTCTGAACTGCATGACGGTCAGTTATTTCGGTTGCACCACAGCATTTGTATTCAATGTAGTGTTGTTCACCATTTCTCTGCTTAGCTGTGCAGCGGGATGATAATTTTACTCCACCGGCCTAAGCTGCAGTTTCAGTTACGCGAAGCTATCGCCTTTACTCTCCATCGCCCCACTGCATATCTACTACAGAGGCGTTGCCGACATGCCAGAGGTTAGACTCCAGGACCGTTTCATCGAAGTTCCTATTACTGTATGCATGTACAAATAAAAACTACGAAATCCAAGCAGTATGATTAAAACCACTTCATGTTTGAATAGACTAATGTGCCAGAAAATAACTCCAGTCAGATACCGCGTTGGTGAACCCCTTCTAGGATGACTGGGGTTAGAATTGACTCCATTGCACATCTCCCACTACACTACAGCACGTATGCACTACAAGAGTTGTTCCATTTGGCGACCCTGTTGTTCATTACACAACGTGTACCTGCGCAGCATGTTGTCATACACACTTCCCACGAGACCTTAAGTGTGTTCAATTACGTGCGCTGCCGCCAGAACGCGTGCAACAAGATCTTCTTCCGACTCGACAGGAGTCTCATAAACAAACTTCTTCATGTGGCCCCTCAGGAAAAGTCGAGGAGAGTTAAATCTGGCAATCGTGGTGGCCACGAAATTGGACTACCTTGACCTGTCAATGCGGACTCACTGTCACTACGGTTTGTAAACAGAAGACATACGTTCTGTCTGACATCAGGGGACTGCAGAGGTTGCCCTCATCCAATGTTATTTGCGTTCCGTGAAGCGGGCGATGTAAAATGAAAGTGAACTTCTAACCGATTTGGTATCGAAACGATAAATGTCCGGACAAGGGTTCCTATTCAAACTGTCATCTCCTTAGTTCCCTCTACAATCCCCAGAAGTTTATTATGAATCTCCCTGTGTACAGGTGCTGCCAGTGAGATAAAACTTGGGCAAGCTGGAGCTTTGCTCTCCTTTCCCTTCTGAACTAGGCAATCTGTAGTGCCCCATAAGTTCTGCGGGTGGCCCCCACACGGGCACTCAGGAGCCAGCACTTCTTTGCAAGACAATAGGTAACTAGTTTTACAACATAGCGTCCTATTATCTATCTATATATACATTATATGGGGCATGATGGCACAGTGGTCAAGTTGCTTGCTTATCACCACGAAGGACCGGGTTCGATTCCTGGTAAATGCATGAGAGATTTTCCAAGTGAAATAACATACCCTAAGGTTCGAATTTCACGTAAAAAGAAGGTCCAGTGGCTCATGATCACATGATTAACGGCCACGAAAAACTACAAGCTTTCTTCCCTTTCCTTCGTCCATGTCTTTACTTATGTGTACATTCAACTATGTAATTATCGACATAACTATATCCATCTTTCTCTTTATTCATTTGTATATCCATTTATTTATTCATTTATTTATTCATATATTAATTTATTTGCTTATTTACTTGATTATTTATTTATTTGTTTACTTATTTACTTAGTTATTTACTTACTTATTTATTTACTTATTTACTTATTTATTTACTTATTTACTTATTTATTTACTTATTTACTTATTTATTTACTTATTTATTTACTTACTTATTTATCTATTTATTTACTTATTTATTTATTTATTTATTTACTTATTTATTTACATGCTTATTTATTTATTTACTTAGTTATTTATTGACTTGTTTATTTATTTATTTACTTATTTATTTACATGCTTATTTATGTATTTATTTACTTAGTTATTTATTGACTTGTTTATTTATTTACTTATTATTTACTTATTATTTATTTGCTTATTTATTTATTTATTTCCTTATTATTTACTTGCTTATTTATTTGCTTATTTATTTATTTATTTATTTACTTATATGCTTATTTTTTATTTATTTATTTATTATTATTTATTTGCTTATTTATTTATTTATTTATTTACTTATTATTTACTTACTTATTTACTTATTTACTTGCTTATTTATTTATTTGCTTATTTATTTATTTATAATTTATTTATTTACTTATTAATTTATTTACTTATTTATTTACTTAGATATTTATTGACTTTTTTTTTTTTTTTTTTTTTTTTTTTTTAGTCGTTTCGGCCATCAATGGACCACGATGTTCTTCACTCATATGATCACTGTAAAGCTTGTTTTCTTGTCTGCCAGTAGATCTTCATTCTTGACGAATGTTCAGCTCTCCTTTCTTCCGTCCACTTGCAGTGAGGGCGAGGCATCACAGATGTTAAAGGGTGTAGATTACTGGTTGATTTAACCGCCTTTCTGAACAGGTTCCTATCCCAAACCAGAGTTTGATTGATTCGAGCTTCTGTTAGGTCCTTTTTAACTTGCATCGACCATTTACAATAGGAATTTTTTTTAGAGATTGATGAGTGGATTCGATATGAAAGTCGATGATGCTCCATCCGCTCCAAATGTCCAAAGAAAGACATTCTCCTTTTTCTCATCACACTCACCAAATCTTCTATATGTTCAAATAATTCATTGTTATGTCTTCTTCTGTAAGTACCATTATCATTAACAGGTCCTAATATTTTCCTTAGAATTTTCCGATCCTTAAGTTCTAATTTTCTCAATGGGCCTTTGTTTGTCATCTGTAAGCATTCTGCAGCATACAGTGCTGACGGCCTAATTACTGTATTATAATGACAAAGTTTGACATTCCGGGACAAGCTTTTACTTTTGTAAATGTTTTTGCAGGTTTGAAAGGCACCTTCCAATTTGTTACATCTGCTCTCAATAGCAGCTATTTCTGAATTATTAGGGGTAATCCATTCGCCTAGGTATTTAAATTTTCGGACTTTTTTGATTTTTTGCAGACCATTCGTGATGAATTTTGAGGCATCTTTGACATTTGTGATAAAATTAGTTTTATGGAAGGCCACTTTAAGTCCAGTTTTAGCAGCTATGATTTGTAGTTTATTAAGTTGGTCAGTGGCCTCTTCCATTGAATTAGCGAACAAAGCAATGTCATCTGCAAAAGCGAGACAGTTTATATTCAGGTCTTCTTTTTTATAACCAATTCGAATACCATAATTATTTGGTAAGATTGTTAACCATTCTCTTATAATTTTTTCCAAGACACAGTTGAACAGCATCGGTGATCCCAGATCACCTTGTCTACAGCCAGTCTTGATTGCAAAGGCTTCGGACAATTCACCACGAAATTTGACCTTAGAAATGGTGTTTTCTAAGCTTGCTTTGAACAAATTAATTGATTTATTGTCTAGGCCAAACTCACGTAAGGTGTTAATTATTGTGTCTCTATGAATGCAATCATAAGCCTTTTGAAAGTCCACAAAAATCACAACATAAGGTTTAGATCGTACCGTACAGTAGGAAATTATGGTCTTAATGTTATGAATTTGTTCAGGACAGGATCTTGATTTCCTGAACCCAGCTTGATATTCCCCTAACTGACGGTCTAATATCGGTTCTGCTCTGTTCAGAAGAGCCCTTGCAAATATTTTGTACGTTACCGATACCAGTGAAATACCTCTATAATTATTTGGGTCGGATTTATCCCCTTTCTTAAGTATAGGATGAATGATGGCAGAAGTCCAATCCTCCGGCAACTTTTCACTATGCCATATTTCTTCAATGGTTTTCTGGAGACAAATGATGGAGTCATTATCTGCATATTTCCATAATTCAGCCACAATACTATCCTCCCCAGAGGCTTTATTATTTTTTAGCGCCTTGATGATTTGTGTTATTTCTTCGACGGAGGGTGGTGAACTGTCGTGGTATGCAACGCTAGGATGGAAAGCAAGTTGTTCAGTAGGTATGTCCGTGTTCAAAAGGGTTTCAAAATATTCTCCAAAAGCTTTAGCACAGTCTTTATTATTGAGATTAAGTTTACCATCAGATCCTCGGATGTGAAGAGTAGGGGCGACGTATTTGGACAGTTGGTGTTTAAAAGTTTGATAGAAATCCCTTGTTTTGTGCCTTTGAAAATCATCTTCAATTTGAATAATTTGAGATTTGTGGAAATTTCTTTTTGCCAATTTTAAAATTTTACAAGTTTCTTTCCTGGTGCAGAGAAAGTTCTCAAGGTTCACATCGTCTTTCTTGTTATTCCACTTGATCCAAGCTTTTCTTCTTTCCTCTATTGCGTGATCACATTGACCGTTCCACCATGGATGCTTGCGCGTTCTATCAAGAGGAATGGATTCCGAAGCCGCAGTAACAATGGCGTTCCTTAAAGTAAACCATGTTCCATCTTTTGGTTTGTTGTGGAGTGTTTCCGCAAAAGTGTTGTTATTTGACTTCAGACCACCGATGTTGTACTTTTGCGTTTTCATTCCCTTTTCAACATTCACTCTATTGTTCCTAAACGGAATACCTTTCATTTTAATAAGGGACAGATAATGATCTGAGTCTATATTCGCATTACGCAGGACCTTCACATTTTGGATTTCACGATCTGATTTTTTTGATATTGCCACATGATCCAGTTGAAATTCACCCATAAGTGGATTTGGATGTCTCCATGTCTTTGCTTTCCGAGGAAGATGTTTAAACGCAGTAGATTTCAAAACTAGGTTGTTATTTTTGCAGGTGTCAATCAGCCGTTCGCCATTTTTGTTTGTTCGTTTATGTGCAGGATAGTTTCCAACTATATTCCTAAACTTTTTCTCTCTTCCTACTTGGGCGTTAAAATCACCGAGAAGGATGGTGGTGTGATGCGCTGGAATATTGTCAATCACGTCTTCTAATTGTTCCCATATTATATTAGTTTGCTCTCGGTCTTTCTTGTTTGACACGTTCGTCGGTGCATGAAAATTGACCACGGTGTAGGCTTTATTAAGTGATCTAAATGACAATGTGGATAGTCTTCCATTGAATGATGTAAAATCCAGCACTGAATCAACAGCTTTCTTGTGGACTATAAAACCTGTACCAAGATGAGGGATGTTCGGTGTAACTCTTGTGCCAGGTATTCCTTTATAAATTCTGAATCCTTGAGACTCAAAAGCTTCTTCATCACAAAATCGTGTTTCTTGCAATGCAGCGATGACAATGTTATGTTTCTCAAGAACATCCAATGTTTGCTTTAGTTTTCCTATCTGAAGGAGTGAGTTAATGTTAATTGTTGCTAAGTACATAATATATTTCTTCTTACATGACATTGCAGGCTCCCCAGACTCCGCAGGCCTACTAACTCCACAATACGTGGAGGTGGATTTATTACCACTTGGGTAATTACCACCTGGGGTAGATAATCCAATACTTTGTGTTTCCATCATGAGTGAAGAAAAGAATTGAGAAAGGCTATCCCAAAGGATAGCGGGGTTATAACTGATGAGGTAGTAAGCCTCCCAGTATTAAAATCAGCCGCCCAATCTGGAACAGACGCTGTTTGTAGCCACTCAATCTGAGACAGACGCTACCCTGATATGTGTGGACCACATACCTTTTACTCCTAATCTCCGGAGCACAAGGAGGCCCCTTCCGCCATTATTACTGTACCGCAGTTCAACCGCTCCACCAACAATGCCGTTGAGGACTTCACCGTAACCCTGGCAAGGGACCCTTACAAGGTACTACCAGCCGGGTCAGCTGGACCTAGGTTTTTTAACGAGGTGTTACTCCTCCGACTCCTCCTTCCCCATTTCTTGCGACCACGGGACCCCAGCTTCCACTTACTTGTGCCTGGCTCCTCTGTCATATTTCCTATCGACCACCCTTGGTCAACTTTTGTTCTTTTCCGACCCCGATGGTATTAGGGTATCCGAGGTATAGGGAGTCTTTCACTTTCCCACCTTAATTGGCCCTTGTCTCATCTTTCCCGATACCCTCGTTGTTCGAGGAGTCAGCCTTCTTTTTCTTTTCATGTTATCTCCTGCCTTTTGCACAAGGCCCTCAAGGAGGCAGGGTGTATGTAGCCCCAACACTTCTGGTGCTCCCTGGGTATTGCTATTGCTACACCCTCAGGGGCTCACGGCAGGTGAGTTCTGGATTTGGCGATTCCGAGGGATTCCTGAGCTGGGTCCGTTTTTTATTCCTTTTTTCTATTGCCTTTGGGGCGGGCCCTAACCTCTTTCCCCTTTTCTATCTGCTTTTCATGGTTCTCCTTTCTTCCAAGTCCCTCAATCCTCATTCTTTGTGGGCTAAGGGCATTTGTTTCCTTCCTGTCCTGTATTTGCCTTATCCTTTGTTTGTTTACCATTTCTTCTTCTAGTATGTAAGTCTGAAGTTAGTATTATTTATAGTTTTCATTCTCATCTCATCTTTCACTATCACTCAAACCTTTAGGGGCCGATAACCTAGATGTTAGGCCCCTTAAAACAACAATTATCATCATCACTTAAAAGAGATGTAAGATAGCATTATTATTTTAATAATATCCCACACACACCCAAGTTCATGGGGTATATGACCACAATGTCACAAATACCCTAAATGAAATGACAACTTCTGCTGTCTTCAGCCTTTAGACAAATCCTTGGGGAGTGAGGAAACGCACTGAGGCCCTCAGGGACACAAGTTTGAAAGGTATTGTGAAGATAGCGATCACTGATGTCAGATGTTCGAGTCAACAGGCAGTGTCTTGCAAGACTTAAACATGTTTGGAATGTCACTAGTCTACTTTGGAACAACAATACTGATTCAGTAGAAGATGTTGGCATCTTAAAACATTCTGAGAGCATTGTCGTGTAGCAGTTGGCGTGTTGTAAGGGCCCTTACACACGAGCGTGTTTCTGTCGACTGCAAAAAACGCTTCTTTGTCGCCGCCCCGACCACTTCTGTAGTTCAGTTCAGTATGGCCATATTTTGTAGTTAGGCCAGCGTCAAAATGAGGTTCGGCCAGCTTCATGGCTTCTTTTGCTCATGCGAAGAGGCAAAAAAAAACAAGTAGTTCCGTGAAGAAATATACAGCTTATTTTCATGTATACTGCTAATGTTAATTGCCTCTATCAAAATACAAAATTTCAGTTTGATTGCTGTCAAAGATTCGTAGATACTGAGAACCGTCTAAATATTTCAGATGTCGCCATTTTGGATCGTTATATGTCAATAGAGTTATGTACCATTAAAGGAAAATTATTGCGTAGCTTCATTATTCAAACTTTCACTTTGATCTCATGATTACGACACAAGAAATAAAAACTTAATTTTAAACATTCGCACAGCCGCCATCTTGATGTTATGTAAATAATTGAACTAAATTAGATGCCAGTGCATTACAATATGTACAATCATTTACTGTATCATATTCCACTACGTTCAGGTGGTTACATTTCGAGAAAAGTTTATTTAAATGTTTTAACTTTGCTTGGCCGCCATGTTCGTTTTGTACTTACCAAGATTTTTAAAATTACATATATAAACTTTTAGTAGTACCCTTTATCACTGTACTAACTTTCAGGGTGGTATCAGTAATAGTTTCGGAGATATAGAATGCCAGTGAAATAATTCGCACAGCCGCTATCTTGAGGTTAAGTAAATAATTAAACTAAATTAAATGCCAGTGCATTACAATGTGTATAAACATTTGCTGTACCAAGTTTCATTGCGTTTGGATGGTTAAATCGCGAGAAAAGTAAATTTAAAAGTCTCAACTTAGCTTGGCCGCCATGTTGGTTTTGTAGTTTCCAGGTATTTGAAAGTCTCACAGGTGAAGTTCTAGCAGGGCCCTTTATCACCGTACAACATTTTAGGGTGATATTAGGTAATAGTTTCGGAGATATTGAATGCTGGTGAAATATTTCGCACAGCTGCCATGTTGGATTGGTGAGAACTAATACAATTTGAAGGGCACGGTCGGGGTCGGCCAAAATGGTGCCATGACCTTACCGAGTTTCAGTGAAATCTCTCCAGCAGTTTAGAAGATATTAGGACATACACACACACACACACACACACACACGCACACACGCACACACATACACAACAGGGACAAAAGGTGATCTCATAAGCCTATTTTTTTTCATAAAATGAAAATAGGCTAAAAAGAAGGAAAACGTGAAGAATGTGGATACATCCAATTGTAGAAGTCCTGCAACAGTTTGGGCATTTTCATTCTTTATAATATCACGAACTATTCAGAGTGGTTCGAGACTAAGCAGGGTGTACGGCAAGGCAGCGCTCTATCACCACTTTTATTAATTACTGTAATGGATGAAATAATGAAGAGAGTAAGAGACTCAATAAGACCTCTGAATTTAAAGCTTTAGCGTTTCCATATGATGTTGTAATATGGGGTGAAAATGAGGCTGAAGTACAACAGAAGCTGAATGATTGGAATGCTGTATTCAAGCAATTTGGTCCGAATATAAGCAAGTCCAAAACGGTAGTGATGCCCGTTAGTCGACAAAACATCTGTACTAATATTACTCTCAACGGTACAAAATTAGAACAAGTACATCAGTTCTGTTACCTTGGCAGTGTAGTGTCCACAGATAACCAACCATCTGCAGAAATCACTAGTAGAGTCCAACATGGAGCAAAATTTTATCATCTCGTGAAAGGGCTTCTTTGGGATAAGCAAGTTCCTTTAAGATCAAAACTAATACTCTACAAGAGCTTCTTTGTACCTGTTACTACATATAGCTTAGAAACCTGTATTCAATCCAAGAGAAATACCAGCAAACTACAGGCGGTGGAGATGAAGTTTTTAAGAACTATGATTCAGAATACAAGGAGGGACAAAATAAAAAATGATGATCTCGCCATCTTGTTCAAGTAGAACAATCTTTTAATGAGGTCTGTGTTGAAGCCAGGCTGAAATGGCTCGGTCATCTCAAAAGAATGGGCACACAAAGAACAGCTAGAGTGAGGTTTGAGAAAGAACTAAAAGGCAAGAGACCTAGAGGTCGACCGAGGAAGAGATGGATCGACCAGGTTAGAAATGATCTGGCAGGGAGAGGTCTGGATATGCAGCGGATCATGGAGGAGGAAACATTCTTGGAGAGAAATAAATGGAGAGCGCTCATTCACCGCACCCGGGAAACTGGAGCCAGTTCATGATGATGATGATGATATCACGAACTTTGCAATTATCCGGGTAAGTTTTTCCAGTTTTTGAGTATGTCTAAAAATTATTTAAATGAGCTACTACTGGAAATTTGACCAATTATTTCAAGGACAGATACTGTGATGAGGAAGGCCATATCGACAGGCTGACATGTCGCCGTGTGAAAAGGAAAGCACTGCAGTCAGCATGTGGTCAGTGGACGGGATCGGCTACAGCTGGCGACAGTGGTCGAGAAAGCGTTCGTCTGTAAGGGAAGTATTTCTCTATTATGATAACAGCACGGCGGCGACAAGCGACCACACATGAACCACTTTTCACAGTCGACGACGACAGAAAAACGCTCGTGTGTAAGGGCCCTAAAGGAAAATGTTTCAAGCCTACTTTTCACATGTTGCAACAAGATGTTCAGCAAAGAACATATAGCCTACTTTCTCCTAAATGTATGGGTATATTTATGACTCTTTGTCCTCATCCCTAACACAATCACCTCTACCACAATGTATTGTTTGTTTTCTTTTATATTGATAATTAGCCAGTAAGTGTCAAAATCAATATTGTATACTTTATGATGATTGAATAAAAAAACTACTAACTTATTGTAATGCATTCACGTCCGTTAATCTCTATATTAAGCCAGCCTGCTAAGTTAAGAATCTTCCGTTTTGGGTATTTTCCCCTTTAAAAATCCACGCCGATCACAGTAGGTTGGTGCTGCGACCTATCAGTGAATTAATCTTTATGTTGTACGCCTATGCACTGCCATCGTAATGTACTACGATGGCAGTGGCCTAAGGGTGTTGAATAAGTAGACAGTTTAAAGTAGCCAAGAGGGAGGCGATCCAGCTGGCAGTGTTTAAAGGTAATCGGAGCGCGATCGTGGCTAATAGTTGAACTACCAGTATTACAAAATTGCCATACTTCAGGAGGCCAGGTATTTACACAGCGGTAAGTTTGGAACAATATTACCCACAAAACCCACAAGAGGACAGCACCGTACAGAGGCATTAAGAAGGCTGTGGTTAATGACAACGTGTATCTAGTTCTTCTATTCCCCTTTTCCTAATGTCTTCTGTTTATTTGCGATGCTGGGGCTGTGATTTTATTAATAAACGAGTGTATACATTAGCCTCTCCTTTGAGCTAAATGACATCTTATTCAGTATCTGTGGAAAGAGCTCATGCACATCATTTGTAAAAGAATTCAAGAAAAAAAAAAGTTAACTGCAGCAGTACTCGATCCCCAGTCGACTGCGTGATAGACTAACACGCTAGCCCAGAGCTAATCCTATCCTTAACACCATG
The DNA here is from genome assembly GCA_946902985.2 of Meconema thalassinum. Taxonomy (NCBI): domain Eukaryota; kingdom Metazoa; phylum Arthropoda; class Insecta; order Orthoptera; family Tettigoniidae; genus Meconema; species Meconema thalassinum. The sequence continues at coordinate 89,167,205 of OX336393.1, forward strand.
GTGTTCTTAACTGACATTAGATACAACCTGTTGGCAAATAATGACTTTAAATAAACGATTTCTTCACAGCAGTACATCTTCATTAAAGATAATTTCATACAAAGTTTATATTATTGTATCGGTAGGGTATATCACATACAACATACTAAAACTATTGAAATATAAGACAGGCACATGAGGACAGCTGCCATCTTGACGTGTGACACAGACAGCTGAGCTCTTTTGAGCCACTCATACAGTATAATATTATAATATTAAATTATAATAAATAACGGATCACGACCTTCAGGATAGCTTAAACCACCCTAGGCTCGATAATCGGAATGGGTGGGTCTTAAGCCATTGATTAAAATGGTTGAATAATTCACACGGCCGCGATCCTGAAATGGTACGGCCGATGACCTTGAATGTTGGATGAAAGACGCGTCCTATATAAAGGTATGTTGTCACCAAATTTGGTAGAGATCGGATGATTAGTTTAGCCGTAATTTGATTTTACGTTTTGAACGTTTGAGTGGCCGCCATTCTGTTTTGGTAAAGATGGCGGCGATATAAAGTATGACACTGAGATGCCCTTTGCTAATGCTACCTCTGTACCAAATTTCGTTCAATTCGGTTTCACCGTGTTCGAATTGATAGGGGGGACAGACATTCAGAGTACACACACTCACACACACACACACACACACACTCTCTCTCTCTCACACTCACACACACACATACACACACACAGACAGACACACTTTTTTTCGCCCTGTAGTGATCTCATAAGTCTACTTTCATTTTTTGCAAAAATCGAAAGTAGGCTAAACATAAGGAAAAAGTAGACTTATGAGATCGATCCGGGCAAACGTGTGTCTGTCTGTCCTTCTGCCCTGTCTGTCTGGCTGGCTGTGTGTGTGTCCCCCCACCCCCTATCAACTCCTAAACGGCTGCAGCAATCGAAACAAAATTTGGCAGGAGTAAAGATCTATACCTGAATATCTCATTGCCTTATTTGAAAATGATGTCAGTGCTAATAACTGCTGAAAAATCGCAACTGAAATTTGAGCTCCACGTTGGATATCTTGGAAGGTACGAATGGGAGCTATTTCAAAATTGGCACACGTATTGATAATAATATTTCAGTTTAATTTTCAGGAGGCCATACATGGCAGTGTTGCCAAAATTATTCTAAGCCTGCTGATAGACACAATTTTAAAATGCATATAACGTCTACACTATCAATTGGAATTCAACCAAATTTCGTACGTGCTATGTGTACATAAACAGATATGACGATGCGTATTCTTAAGCGCCACTAGGGCTGCCAACTGTTAATAAATGCTGACTCTATTTTTGTAACCCTAATATTAATATATTAGAAAGTATGCAAGGCAATAGCTCTAAACTTTGCACACGTATAGTACCTGGCATTCTAGATTAATTTGAAGTAACTAATATACGTCAGTGCAGCCAACATTATTCTAAGCCTGGCGATAAGTCCAATTTTAAAATGCATGTAACTTCTATACTAACTAATGGATTTCATTCAAAATTGGCACAACAATAGACCATATTATTTCAGATTATTTCTGACCAATACATGCATGACATTGTTGCCAACATGATTTTACGCGCGCTGTTAGATGCAATGTTTAACTGCATGTAACGTCCATTGGACTTCAACCAAATTTTGTATTCTGTACCCTAAGAGATGGAACTAAGAATATATTCAGTCACCAGTGCTGCCAACTGTAGTGCTCTATTAGGCTACATTATGCCAGGTTTACAGTATTTCGAACTAGTTAGAAATTATAATTGTGAAAGGAGGACGTCTTCTGGTCAGGTACAGGAATGGTACAGCCTGTTACTGGGCCTGTATTTCCCAACGAGTGGTCCACAAACATTTTCATATTCCTTGTTTATCAAACCTGTTCATAAAGTTTATCTCAGCCTGTACTCGATATGGTGACAGGCAGGCTTAGCAAGAGGGTAGGTAGCCCCGAGGCCCACGGAGCGCATTTAGAAACCCTTCCCGAATTGAACATGCCGCGCCGGCTCGATCAGTCCGCCTACAACTCCTCTTTCTTTTTTTGATCGACTGTGATTGGTCCTTGCTTAGTGAACGCTCTAGCAGGGTGCTGCTGAGATAATTTAATGCACAGAATGTGGTGACGAATTGAGAAGGAAAACATCCAAATTCGATGATGCAGCACAGTGACTTTTATTCTTCGGTTACTTACTAAAACACTCACATCCAGTCTGCACCGCCATCAAACTCTGCAGGTATTTTTTTTAAATATTACTTTATATTTGTGTGATATTGTATGTTCAAGACATAACAATAAATAAAGCACAGGGAACAAATAACATGCTTGCTTTTTAGTTGCTTTTTCATTTCCAATCCACGAAGAAGAATCCTCTTCCCTGCCAATACTCCATATCGAATAGCTTTCCCTACATGAACATACAGTACGGTACTAATTAATCACGTTATTTATTTAGCGTTTGGCATTACATATGAAACACAATAATAATAATAATAATAATAATAATAATAATAATAATAATAATAATAATAAGCAAAACCTTTGCACGGAAGACATCCAAATGAGGCGAGTAGAGCAAATGTTGATGTAACTGCATCAATCTACTGGCTCACTTCAGGACAGGTCTTTCCTGAAACTGAAGGTTGTGTGCTTGCAATTCAAGACCAAGTCATCCTTACAAGGAACTACCTCAAGATCCCGCTGTACCAGATGATAAGTGCCGCTACGGCTGTCAACAGTCAGAAACAATACAGAATATTACGTCTGCATGTAGATATTTCCTGGCGACGCGACGGAGCACAAACAAAGGCATGATGCAGTTGCTAAAATCTTGCATCAGGAGTTGGCTGATAAGTTTCAGCTTCTAAAAGGAAAGAACGTTCCGTATTACCAATATCAGCCAGAATGTGTTCTTGAAAACAATGAATACAAGTTGTATTGGGACCGAACTAATCTGACTGATCAATCAGTATCACACAACAGGCCGGATCTGGTGGTTGTCAGCAAGAAAATGAATCAAACTACCTTGATTGATGTTGCGATTCCTAACAACAAGAATCTCCAGTCAAATCACATAGAAAAGATCAGCAAATATAGCGAGTTGGCCGGTCTTATCAAAAGGCAATGGCATGTAGAACGGGTAAAGACCATACCTATCATTATCTCAAGTACGGGCGTGATCCCAAGTACCGTGCTCCAAGTCCTTAAAGAACTGGATCAGAATACGCAACTGTACAAACTAATGCAGAAGGCAGTAGTTCTTTCAACAACCCGAATCATTCTGAAGTTCATGGGTAGTGACTTTCCGGCTTAGAAGTGTCTATTTCAGTAACTATACTTTGGTTCCCTGAAGCCCGTATAGTTATGTTGTGATGTACCAGCGATGTGTTATATGTACTGTATAAAATAATAATAATAATGATAAAAAGTACATACACGGACATTAGGACAGCCTCCAAGAAAACGCAAGCATAAGTGGTGGAACAAGACTTGTGATAAAGTCATTGATGACCGGACGAAAGCATGGAATCAGTGGAATGGTCCTCAACCAACTGAGTAATGGGAAACCTTCCTAAAGGTGCAGAAAATTTCTTCAAAAATAATCCGCCAGGAGAACGAGCCTATGATAAAAATAAACTCATAGAAATCGAACAAGATTTCCTCAAAAACAACACAAGGAATTTCTACAGGACCTTCCGTGAGAATTTATCCAGTTATCAACCGCCATCTTTATGCTTCCGTCGAGCAAATGGAACAATCGAAACGAACACCAAAGAGAACTGCACCATTTTAGCTAACTACTTCTGAGACCTCCTCTATTGTGATCCTCCAAAGGAAAGACTGAATTTTGAAAAGCCCATGCCCAACCCCGATTCACAACAACCGACAATACAGGAAACAGCAGAGATCATACGATGGCCTAAAAATAATAAAACCCCTGGAGAGGACGGCATCACCGCGGAGATGTGTAAACTTGGAGATGACCTTGTAAACAAAATGCATGCAATCCTAGTGAAAATATGGGAAACGGAAATGATCCCGCAGGATTGGAAGTGTGCATTAATACGCCCATTACACAAGAAAGGTGACAAGGCGGATCCAAACAACTACAGAGGCATATCTCTACTGCCAATCACATACAAAATGATTTCCAAAGCTCTCTTAATCCAGTTAGAAAAACAGACAGATCATCTGATTGGCGTGTACCAAGCGGGTTTCAGGAAAGGTCGATCATGTGCAGAACAAATATGGAACTTGAAGACGATATTAAGGATTCGCCGAAGTGCCAGCACGTTCGTCACTTTTGTGGACTTTAAGAAGGCGTTTGACTCTGTTGAAAGACAGACAGTTTTTGATACTCTAGAAGAACTCGGAGTGGACAAGAAGACCAGAGCACTTATCCGGCAGACTCTCACGAATACGACCTCTAAAGTGAAATTCCTTGGAGAAATATCTGAGCCCTTTGAAATATGTACGGGCGTTAGTCAAGGTGACAGCATCTCCCCTATTCTGTTTAACTTAGTTCCAGACAAAGTTATTACAGAATGGGAAAAGGATATCAAGGGAAGTTGGGAAGCAAGGTCAATGTGAAATGTTTAGTATTTGCTGATGATCTAGCAATCATTACTAAGACCAAGGATGAAACAACATATGCCATACAGAGACTACACAATATAGCATCAAAGGCAAGCCTCCAGATATCGTACGAGAAAACCAAGTACATGAAAATTCTACATCAAAATAGCAAAAGAACTACGCTGGAGTTGGAAAACGCACAATTTCACAGGTTTTCTCCTTCAAATATCTTGGATAAATCATATATACTACCATCTGGACTAGGCAGCAGTGTCTATATAGAAAGAACCACCAAACTCCATAAGGCGTACAGACTGACATAGAATTTTTACAACAAAAGAGTCATATCGTGTAATGCAAAATTACGACACTACAAGACAGTTGTATTTCCGGAAGCTTTATATGCCTCAGAAACCGTATGCCTGGGTGGCCAGTCTAAAATTGCAGACATTGAAAAACGTGAACGGGAAATTCTCCGGAAAATTTATGGTCCCACGAGAGAAAATGGAATGTGGATTAAGAGGAGAACAGCGGACCTCTACTCCTTCACTGTCAGGTTCACTGATGCCGTACGGAAGCGACGCCTGGATTTCAATGGCCATATCTACAGAGTGAACGGCGACAGACTAAGAGATTATTCAAAGTAATCAACTCAATGAAGGTCAAGATGCCTAGAAGAAACTAAGGTGGACCTCCAAGAAATGAATATCACAGACGACAGCATAGACAATCGTGGAGCTTTTAGGACAAAGGTAGCCAACCATAAATCTAGGGAGAAACCCTTAAAGAAAACTGGTAGGAAGTGGTCGACAGGACGCAAGATACAACACAGTGCATTCATGAAGAGATTTTGTGAGGATAAGATGGCTAAAACCACCAGGCCAACTAACAAGTTCAAACGCACTCTTTGAACGGGCATAACGACGAACGAATGAAAGAAAGAAAGAAAGAAAGAAAGAAAGAAAGAAAGAAAAAAAAGTACATACAAGCACAGATATCGACCTATAACCTTATGTCCAGTATATTCATGCAGTCCAGGCTCGATGGTGTAGCACTGAAAAGTCGTTAGGGTCAGCTAGGTACGCTCTTAGTTTACAGACTTCCACAATATGCCTGGTTCGATGTACCACAATCACAGCAGGGGTCTGGACGCTTTCCACATTTGTGCAGGTTGTACGCACAAACTTCGTGTCCTGTACGGATGCGGTTAATGGTCTTCCATATATGTCGCGGTTGTTCAAAGACCTTGATTTTCCTTACAGGATCAATGAGGTCACGAACTTCGGGTGGGGCATTTCTAGTCCATGTTTCACACCATTTAGCTGCAATGTTGAAATTACTATCATCAAGCTGTTGAGCCAGTCGCAGGGGGTGGATTCCTGGACCGGAGCCGGTTTATTGCCAGAGTTGGAATGTCATCATGGATTGGAAGTGCAGGGTTGTTCCTTATTTTAGAATATTCCTTCCTCAGTGCATCTTGTCTTCTTAACACCGGAGGGGCTATGTGGCTGAGTGTTGGGAGCCAATAGAGTGGAGTAGTTCTTATACATTGTATTTTAAGGCGGAGAGGGTGTAGGAAATATTGTTTCTTGTTTATCAGTACTGTATCGACTTCTATTTTATTAATTTATGTAATTATTTGCTAATGTAATCATTTACTTACTTACTTATTTGCCAACTTTTTTACTTATTAATTTACTTACGTACTAACTCACTTACTTACTTGCTTACCTGATTACATAATTATTTATTTAGTTAGTTATTCAATTATTGAGAAGTTGCAGAACTGCTCCAGAAGTTCGACGTAGAAAAGAATCTCTTGATAACTCTTGCTCAAAATAACATTTCTGACTCAGTGGCCAAATTGCAGCACCATATCTACAAGAATATTAACACCTGACATTTCTGACATGAAAATACTCCCTGATTCCAAATGTATATTTTAATGAAATGCCCCTACACGGATTGAGGGGTTCGCTGTGTCTTGGATCATCTTGGTGGAAACCAAGCAGCTCCAGTTATTTATTACACTCCAAATAAATAATTCAGAAGCGAAAGAATGTTTAATGTTGAAAACAGTTTTTAAATGCCACTGAGAGCCCTCAGGGTCCAGTTTAACAAAAACGTTAAGTGCCAACATTTGAAAAGCTAGAAGACCCATAAAAGTATCAAAATGCGTGGTCTAACGCTTGGTAAAATGCGTAAACATTGACCATTATGGCAATGGTAATAATTAATAACCGTGTTGACTGAGAGTATTCTCTTATTAAAACCGCCCAGTCAAACATTAAAGAAACGTTTAATTACATTATTAATCTTACATGTTTCCGTATTTCATTGATACCTTCCTCAGCGTGATTGATATTAAATCTTCACTACAGTTTCCGATCAAAATTATTGGAGTATTGACGTAGGTAGTTTATTTTAATAGCATCATTTACTATAATTTTTTAATACATGGCATTTAATTGTTTGCAAGCTTTTCCATTTTTGATTTAAAACAATTTTTGTAAGGATATCAATTTCTTTTTGGCTTTGTTAACTAGTTTTAAGATTTAATATCAATCACGCTGAGGAAGGTATCAATGAAATACCGAAACATGTACGAATAATAATATAATTAAACGTTTCTTTAGTGTTTGACTAGGCAGTTTTAATAAGATAATACTAACGCTTGGTGTCCATCACTTGTCAGTTTAGTGTGTGTCACAATGCCGCCAAAATGTAAGAGGCCTTTGGTTAATGTTCAAAATATTCAAAAGTGGAATAATTTAAATAAAAAGCAGAAAGTAGTAATATTCTGCGACGAACCTGGAACGAGTCGGTAACAAGATGAAGATGTTGAAATCATTGAACGATAAAAAGCTACAAATGAAATTACTTCAACGCAAACCTCGCCAACAGAAGACGAAGACAGACGATTCTTGTGTGGTTTCGTTCAAACAATACTTGGACACAAAGCGTTAGACCACATCCTATGTCATATATACTTCACTAAATTGATGTAAAGTTTGTTGATGTGTAACATCTTTCCGCTCGGTTGCTGGATAGTTTTGTGGGAGTGATTTTGAAAATTGGGGACGGAAGTGGATCGGAACGATCGAGCTGGCAGTGGTGGATCGAACGGAAGTATACACTGCCCGCTCGATCGACCTAACGGAAGTTTACTAGCTGGCAGTGGTGGAACACGGAAGTATGCACTGCCCGCTCGATCGATCGAACGGAAGTGTACCAGCTGGCAGTGGTGGAAAACGGAAGTATGCACTGCCCGTTCGATCGATCGATCCAGCGAGCAGTGGTAAGACGCAGCTGGCAGTGGTACGAGAAACAACGAGCGCGCGGTGTCAGAAATTGATACCATGACGTACTCTCGGCCATGTGGAATTTATATGACATACTGAACGGAAAACGCTCATGCGAACTCTGGTGTCAAGTGATTGAAACAAATGACATGGTACATGTTCGAAGCCTTCGTATCAGTATTTAAAAGGTAAAATGCCTTAATATCAAACATTGTAAGTAGTCGGCATTGCCGGTATTATGTTTCTGCACAATGGCTATTCAAATATTAACCCACATAGCGGTAATGCAGTCATCAATATAATATAATCGTTGTGGTTATACGAGAATTGAGCAAGCCTTCATGAACTATTACTGAATACATTCTCTTTACTCACAAGAGGGCCTATTCATAAGGCATTTTAAACTCAATTTCACACAGGAACATTATCGAAACAAGCAAAATATAAACAAAACTTGATTCCGTAATGCAGTAGTATTGGAACGTAGAAATAAGTCACCATCTTGTGCATAAAATTGCGTAGTCGAAATAGCCGTGGGGTTAGTGCTTATGACTGTGAATCAAGAGATCTTGGGTTCGAATACCAAACGGGATAGATATTTTTGCTACCAGATTATCATTTTAAACGATATTTATCATATCAATATGACTCATTTTAACAGAATCCATATGAAATTACGTGTTGGTCTGTGAATGAAGAGGACCTGTTTATAAGGAAAATAAGGTTATGAGCTGTGTCGCGTCTATTAATCTAGTTGATCCATATGAAAAACATTTCTTCCCACGCGAATATTCCCGTGACGCAACCACTTGAGCTGACCTAGCAGAAGGTGATCGTATATTTAGGCTAGTGCTGGTGGAAGCTACAAATCATCTAATAAAATGAGTTCCGAATTATAAACTACAATATCTGTAAAACACTCCCTTTTACAATAGATTAATATTTGTGCCAATAATAGTATAAAATACCGGTGTATCAACAATTTCACGTGAGGTTTCTTCTATGTCAGATGTTACACATCTTATGCGACTACTGTAAGGCTCGTAATATTTTATTTTATTTCCTTTTTGTCATCCAAAAATCTTATTTTATTCCTAAGTCATGTTTCGATATTAAGCTCCTAGCCTGGAGGGTTATAACTGTCAAACAAACTTTCTTCGGCTTTTCCCAATTAACCGGGGTCGTCGGAGTCAACCAGGCTCATTTTGGATTTGGCCGGGGATTTTTCAGCCTCACTTATGTGATATAGTATGTGATGAAATAGACACCGATTTTAAAGCAAATAACTTAGAAAAAGCATATGGAAATTTGAAACAATTTTTTGGTAAGAAGAAACAGAAGACATGTGGTATTAAAGATGAGAATGGACAATACCTGTATGAAGAGGGAAAGGTTGGGAAGAGATGGAAAGAATATCTAGAGAGCCTCTATGGAGATGAAGTTATGAATAAGGACGTAATAGAGGAAGAAGACCAGAAAGATGCAGAGAATAGAGGTGACCAATTACTAAAATCGGAATTTAAAAGAGCACTGAAAGATTTAAAAGACAAAAAAGCACCAGGTGTAGATAAAATCCCTGTAGAACTATTAAATAACTGCGGAGAGAAAGCTGAAGATGCAATGTATGGAATGATATGCAAAATGTATGAATCTGGAATAGTACCAACTGACTTTACTAAGTGCATAATAATTCCAATTCCAAAGAAGGCCAGAGCACAAAATTGCGATCAATTTAGGACATTAAGCCTGACAACACATGCATCTAAAATTCTTACACGTATTATACTTAGGAGAATAGAGAACAACCTTGATAACTACATTACAGACGACCAATTTGGATTCAGAAGGGGCATTGGAACAAGAGAAGCAATATTAACTCTAAGACAAATAATTGAAAAGAGAAATAGAAAAGGAATACCAACATATCTAGCATTCGTGGATCTGGAGAAAGCTTTTGACAACGTGAATTGGAATATACTGTTCAAGTTACTAAAGAAAGTGGGAATCTCTTATAGAGATAGAAGAATAATACATAGTTTATATAAGAATGAAAGGGGAATAATAAGATCTGGCAATAACCAGGAAGAGGTTGAAATAAGAAAAGGGGTACGACAAGGATGCTCGCTATCTCCTTACTTATTTATTTTGTATGTACACGATTCCATAAATAGGATAAGAGAAGAGATTCAAGTTGGAGTAAATATACATGGGGAAAAGATTGACATGCTCCGATTCGCAGATGACATTGCTTTAACATCAGATAATGAAGATGATCTTCAACAGATACTTCATGTAATGAATAACCTCCTTATAAACGAATTTAACATGAAGATGAATAAAAATAAAACAAAAATACTCGTATGCAGTCGGAACCGGGAAGATCATAGAAGAGCACCAGCAATTTATACCGAGAATGATAGAATACAACATGTGAAGGAATATAAGTATCTGGGAAGCTTGATAACGTATGATGGAACCAGCAAACGAGAAATTTGGAGTAGAATTATTCAGGCAAAGAACGCCTTTCATAGAAAGAAGAATCTCTTCACATCAAGAAGTATAGACCTAAAAATAAGAAAAAAGACTGTTGAAGACCTACGTGTGGAGTGTGGCTTTGCATGGTAGTGAGACCTGGACAATAGGGAAGTCAGAAGAGAGGAAGTTGATGGCTTTTGAGGCTTGGTGATGGAGAAGAATGCTTAAGATCAGTTGGATACAACATATGACAAATGAAGAGGTATTCACAAGAGCAGGAGAAAGTAGAAGCTTTATGAAGAGCCTCAAAACAAGAAGAGCAAATATATTGGGACATATTCTCAGACATAATAGCCTGCCAGCAAGAGTCATCGAAGGGATGTTAGAAGGGAAAAACACTAGAGGAAGACCACCACTTGCATACATCACACAGTTAATGACAGACACGAACACAAAATCATATCGTGAATTGAAGAGGATGGCGGAGAATAGAGAAGATTGGCGAGTTGCTGCAAACCAGCCCCAGGGCTGTTAACTTAACTTAAGAGAGGCTACTTCTCAATCGTTCTACGGCTGTAAGCGAGGGTCTTTCTTTGGGGGGAATCCTTCACACCTGCAATTTTGGTTCTGAATCCTGTCCTGTCCCAGACTTCGGCCGGTCCAACGTTTGCCCTTTTTACGTCGTGATGGACTTCCTGAAGCCATGGAGGTTGCACCTTCCATTTCTCCTGAAGGTTGAGAATTTTGTTAGCCAATCTCTCTGTCCCCAATCTATACATATGTAATAGGCTTAAGCTGAGTTTTTGTTTGTTTGTGTTTTTAAACGCTCTATTCTCAGGAACTACCACTCGGATTAGAAAAAAGTCCTCTCGGCACGCCGGAAGGCGGAGGTAAATTTCACCGGACAAACTTGGGGATAGGCGAAAATAGGCAAAATATGCAAGTTTTCGTAGAACGATCAGACCTAATTTATTGCGAGAAAGTATTTTATAATTGGAGATTAATTAACTTTGTTTTTCGTCATTTTATGCATATTTTAAACATTTTATTGCCTTATGATGACGGTAACCTTCTTGTCATTTGGAGTCCATTTTTATACTTGTGGTCACACTGTCCTTAAGCAAGGTTTCGACACTGATGTGTAACTATGTAACTGTATGTTACTTCTTCACGCAAAATTATATCTCCCGCAGAGATTTTGGTTGGTTCCTCAGTTTAGGGGCTGCGACAACGTGGTCATGTAATCCCGTGTACTTTAGGTGAGTGTAGAATCTGTCTGATAAACTGTGTGAATTGTGATGGCTGTATAAGTCTGTAATTCAGGTAAGGACTGCAGACGGTCGATTTCAAGCAGTAGTTCCTAATGTAGCTACCAGATACTACCGTCAACGACACCTAACTGTGAACTTGACTACTAGATGCCACCGCAACCAGCAACCCGCAACGAAAGTTGGAACTTCCCCTCCAAAGGAAAGCATACTGAGGGATTTTTAGCGCTCTTGGAAAATCCGACGACTTTGGCCGGCTTTGAACCCGCGACCTTGGGCATAGAAGTTCAGCATGCTACCAGTTACGTCACCGAAGCCGCTTCACACTTAGTCAGATGGAAATCTGAATCTGATGTCGTGCAAGTGCGTTGTCATGGCAACGTCTGATGGCTCATCCCTCATCAATTTAGTAGTGTTGCCATGGCAACCTCTGATAGCTCTTGGCATTTTCATATAATTCCGAAATTATTTTCCTCATCCCTTGGCGTAATGGTGGGTCATATCAAAAATTCTTTCAGACAAAAGTTTTAGGTAATTATTAGGGGAATATTGTCCATTTTGTACGGTTTTGATATTGTGCCTATTGAGGGAGATATGATTAATGTTTCCCGAAAAACCCACTTTTTCCCACCCTTTTGGTCAATGGTTGGTGCTATAAAAAACTCTTCAAACATAATTTTTTGGGCTTTATACGACACATAGTATGAACTTTGAACGCATTCGATATTTCACATATTAAGAGAGTTATAGCAATATTTCACTTTTTCGAAGAAAAAAAAAAGCCCCCCATTTTCACCCCTTCGACCGATTTAGCCCAGTAACGAACTCGACCGCGATTTTAGAGGTATACATATTCGGTAAAAAATTCAAAGTGATTGGTGCAAAATTACGGCAGTTATCGTGTCCACAAGAAACTGATATACATATATATACCGGTATATATAATTATATACATACATAAATTATATATAAACTTTTGAACTGACGGTGGTTTTGGGGTCTGGGGGATGTGAAACGTGAAGATATGTCGAAATTTTCCGGAAGTCGAAACATGGTAGCCATTGCAATAGTTAGTTTTCTAATGAAATCTACCTAAAATGTAGTGGTTTCTTTCGTGTAGTCTTTCACGCAAAAGCTACCCAACCGACTAAGCTCTAATTTTGCATGAACATAATTTTGATACCCAGATCAAACATAGGACTATGCCCATTTGGAGTTCAGTAAAGTTTGTTTTTCGTCTTTTTATATGCCAGGTTTCGACACTGATGTGTAACTATCTAACGGTCCGTTATTTCTTCACGCAAAATATTATCTGCACACAGATGTTGGTTCGATCCTCAGTTTAGGGGCTGCAACAGCGTGGTCATGTAGTCCCGTGTACTTTGTGTGTGTAGAATCTGTCTGATAACCGGTGTTAATTGTGATGGCTATATTAGTCTGTAATTGAGGTAACGACTGCAGACGGTCAATTTCAAGTAGTAATTCCTACTTTTGCTACCAAATGATAGCATTAACGACACCGATCTGTGAACTTTGCTACTAGATGCCACCCCTACCAGCAACTGGCAACGAACGTAGGAACTTTAATCAAATCTAAGCTACAAATTTTGCTTCGCACAGTTGTAGCCAGTGGAAGGATCGTTTACATGCCATATATCTATGACATGGGCCCGCCGCTTTACTTCCACTCCGAAGGAAGGTATACTGAGGGATTTTAACGCTCATAAAAATCCGACGACTTCGGCCGGGTTTGAACCCGTGATCTTGGACATAGAAATTCAGCATAGGTAAACTAGGGGATAGGCTATAGGAAAAATATGCAGGTTTTTGTAGAAGGATCAGACCTCATTTATTGCGAGGAAGTATTTTACAATTTGGAGCTTAATTAACTTTCTTTTTCGTCTTTCCATGCATATTTTTAACATTTTATTATCTTATGGTGACGGTAACATTTTTTTTATTGCGAGGAAGTATTTTACAATTTGGAGCTTAATTAACTTTCTTTTTCGTCTTTCTATGCATATTTTAACATTTTATTATCTTATGGGGACGGTTACCTTTTTGTCATTTGGGGTTCATTTATAGCCTATACTTGTGGTCACACTGTCCTTATGCAAGGTTTCGACACCGATGTAGTGATGTGTAACTATCTAACGGTCTGTTACATCTTCACGCAAAATTTTATCACCCGCAGAGATGTTGGTTGGTTCCTCAGTTTTGGGGCTGCGGCAACGCGGTCATTTAGCCCCATGTACTTTGGGTGTGTGTAGAATCTGTCTGATAAACGGTGTTAATTATGATGGCTGTATTAGTCTCTAATTCAGGTAAGGACTGCAGACGGTCAATTTCAAGTAGTGGTACCTAATTTTGCTGCCAAATACTACCATCAACGACACCTAGCTGTGAACTTGGCTACTAGATTCCACCGGAACCAGCAACTCGCAACGAACCTAAGAACTTCCCCTCCGAAGGAAAGCATACTCAGGGATTTTTAGTGCTCTTAAAAAATCCGATGACTTCAGCCGGGTTTGAACCCGCGACCTTGGGCATAGAAGTTCAGCATGTTAGCAGATACGTAACCGAAGCCGCTTCAGACTTAGTCAGATGGAAATCTGAATCTGATGTCGTGCAAGTGCGTTTTCATGGCAACGTCCGATGGCTCATCCCTCATCAATTTAGTAGTGTTGCCATGGCAACCTCTGATAGCTCTTGGCATTTTCTTATAATTCCGAAATCATTTTTCTCATCCCTTGGCGTAATGGTGGGCCATATCAAAAATTCTTTCAGACAAAAGTTTTAGGTAATTATTAAGGGAAAATTGTCATTTTGTACGGTTTTGATATTGTGCCTATTGAGGGAGATATGATTAATGTTTCCCGAAAAACCCACTTTTTCCCACCCCTTTGGTCAATGGTTGGTGCTATAAAAAACTCTTCAAATATACTTTTTTGGGCTTTATACGACACATAGTATGAACTTTGAACGCATTCGATATTTCACATATTAAGAGAGTTATAGCAATATTTCACTTTTTCGAAAAAATAAGCCCCCCCGTTTTCACCCCTTCGACCGATTAAGCCCAGTAACGAACTCGACCGCGATTTTAGAGGCATACATATTCGGTAAAAAATTCAAAGTGATTGGTGCAAAATTACGGCAGTTATCGTGTCCACAAAAAACTGATATACATATATATATATATATATATACATACATAAATTATATATAAACTTTTGAACTGACGGTGGTTTTGGGGTCTGGGGGATGTGAAACGCGAAGATATGTCGAAATTTTCCGGAAGTCGAAATATGGTACCCATTGCAATAGTTAGCTTTCTAATGAAATCTACCTAAAATGTAGTGGTTTCTTTCGTGTAGTCTTTCACGCAAAAACTACCCAACCGACTAAGCTCTAATTTTGCATGAACATAATTTTGATACCCAGATCAAACATAGGACTATGCCCATTTGGAGTTTAGTAAAGTTTGTTTTTCGTCTTTTTATATGCCAGGTTTCGACACTGATGTGCAACTATCTAACGGTCCGTTATTTCTTCACGCAAAATATTATCTGCACACAGATGTTGGTTCGATCCTCAGTTTAGGGGCTGCAACAACGTGGTCATGTAGTCCCGTGTACTTTGTGTGTGTAGAATCTGTCTGATAACCGGTGTTAATTGTGATGGCTATATTAGTCTGTAATTGAGGTAACGACTGCAGACGGTCAATTTCAAGTAGTAATTCCTACTTTTGCTACCAAATGATAGCATTAACGACACCGATCTGTGAACTTGGCTACTAGATGCCACCCCTACCAGCAACTGGCAACGAACGTATGAACTTAGAGCATTAATCAAATCTAAGCTACAAATTTTGCTTCGCAAAGTTGTAGCCAGTGGAAGGATCGTTTACATGCCATATATCTATGACGTGGGCCCGCCGCTTTACTTCCCCTCCGAAGGAAGGTATACTGAGGGATTTTAACGCTCATAAAAAATCCGACGATTTCGGCCGGGTTTGAACCCGTGATCTTGGACATAGAAATTCAGCATAGGTAAACTAGGGGATAGGCTATAGGAAAAATATGGAGGTTTTTGTAGAAGGATCAGACCTCATTTATTGCGAGGAAGTATTTTACAATTTGGAACTTAATTAATATTCTTTTTCGTCTTTCCATGCATATTTTTAACATTTTATTATCTTATGGGGACGGTAACATTTTGTTATTGCGAGGAAGTATTTTACAATTTGGAGCTTAATTAACTTTCTTTTTCGTCTTTCTATGCATATTTAACATTTTATTATCTTATGGGGACGGTTACCTTTTTGTCATTTGGGGTTCATTTATAGCCTATACTTGTGGTCACACTGTCCTTATGCAAGGTTTCGACACTGATGTAGTGATGTGTAACTATCTAACGGTCTGTTACATCTTCACGCAAAATTTTATCACCCGCAGAGATGTTGGTTGGTTCCTCAGTTTTGGGCTGCGGCAACGCGGTCATTTAGCCCCATGTACTTTGGGTGTGTGTAGAATCTGTCTGTAACGGTGTTAATTGTGATGGCTGTATTAGTCTCTAATTCAGGTAAGGACTGCAGACGGTCAATTTCAAGTAGTGGTACCTAATTTTGCTGCCAAATACTACCATCAACGACACCTAGCTGTGAACTTGACTACTATATTCCACCGGAACCAGCAACTCGCAACGAACCTAAGAACTTCCCCTCCGAAGGAAAGCATACTCAGGAATTTTTAGTGCTCTTAAAAAATCCGATGACTTCAGCCGGGTTTGAACCCGCGACCTTGGGCATAGAAGTTCAGCATGTTACCAGATACGTAACCGAAGCCGCTTCAGACTTAGTCAGATGGAAATCTGAATCTGATGTCGTGCAAGTGCGTTGTCATGGCAACGTCTGATGGCTCATCCCTCATCAATTTAGTAGTGTTGCCATGGCAACCTCTGATAGCTCTTGGCATATTCTTATAATTCCGAAATCATTTTTCTCATCCCTTGGCGTAATGGTGGGTCATATCAAAAATTCTTTCAGACAAAAGTTTTAGGTAATTATTAGGGGAAAATTGTCATTTTGTACGGTTTTGATATTGTGCCTATTGAGGAAGATATGATTAATGTTTCCCGAAAAACCCACTTTTTCCCACCCCTTTGGTCAATGGTTGGTGCTATAAAAAACTCTTCAAACATAATTTTTTGGGCTTTATAGGACACATAGTATTTCACCTTTTCGAAAAAATAAGCCCCCCATTTTCACCCCTTCGACCGATTTAGCCCAGTAACGAACTCGACCGCGATTTTAGAGGCATACATATTCGGTAAAAAATTCAAAGTGATTGGTGCAAAATTACGGCAGTTATCGTGTCCATATATATATATATATATATATATAATTATATACATACATAAATTATATATAAACTTTTGAACTGACGGTGGTTTTGGGGTCTGGGGGATGTGAAACGCGAAGATATGTCGAAATTTTCTGGAAGTCGAAACATGGTACCCATTGCAATAATTAGCTTTCTAATGAAATCTACCTAAAATGTAGTGGTTTCCTTCGTGTAGTCTTTCACGCAAAAACTACCCAACCGACTAAGCTCTAATTTTGCATGAACATAATTTTGATACCCAGATCAAACATAGGACTATGCCCATTTGGAGTTTAGTAAAGTTTGTTTTTCGTCTTTTTATATGCCAGGTTTCGACACTGATGTGTAACTATTGTGCCCTTTCAGCAAGAAATATGCAAATCACAGTATGCCAGCATTGCTCAATTCGGGATTTTCGGGGTTGTAGTATGTTCTCCCACTCTGTGACTTACACATTTTGGATTAAATAGAGGATACACTTGCAAAAATAACCACAAAATCAACTCCTATTTCAAAACATTTAATTAACCAAAATTATGGCGCTACAAACAATAAAACAATTAAACTACTGACCAAAATCTTCTACTTGTTCCAAGTGAACAAGGAATAATATAAGAATTAAACAAATATTGTATTAAAACACATGGTTTCCTTTAAAACCAACAATTCATAATTATTTTTACTTCCATAAAGTATCTATCTTAAAGTTCCATATAACTACGAGCTCCGTTGGCTCGATATTTTCCAATAATAATGGTGTCATTCTTCTTGTACACCTCAAATACTATTTTTATATTCTCTTACCATCAAAACAAATATATAATTACATTCAAAGTACATGTTAATTCTTTACTTAAATATTTGGGCACTTCACATGTTTTCAGCATTTATCATCCCTCTCAAGTTTTTTTTAGAAATTCACCATAGTGATCGGGAAAATACTTGTGTACTCCAGAGTTATAAAGATTACTTGACAAAGTCAAAAACTATGATTACTCCCGGAACCTAGTCATCTTCATTAACCTCGTGGAATCCTACTTCCATACAACATTACAATAGGGATTGTTATTTATTTATTTGTCTTATAAGACCATTATCACATAAGAAAACTACGATCTGAACTTGCAAGCGATAATTTCATCTACAAGGACCTCGGTTCAATTCCCGGGTCATTAACAACTTTAAACACTCACGGTGTATTCATTCCTTCTTACAGACGGCCTTCACCCAACCCTCCTGCTATGAGGGACAGACCGTTATACTTGAGCGAGATTTATGACTGGTAGAGTGACTCCCTGTCTAGTCTGCGGTTGGAGCTCTCTTCAATGCTTTTAAAACAAATCTTCCTTTCTTTTCAGTCCTATGGAGAGACCTGGCATTTAACTTCACTTATTTCCTTTTAACAACATTTTAGGTTCATAAACCATTTTCGAAACCTTGGCATTTATTAATTATGAGAGGTCCTCATTGATTGGGAAGAGTAATACACATTCTACGATGAATAATTAGGGGCTTCAACAACAAGAGGATTCTAGGTTCGAATCTCTTAACATGCCTCGGGAACCATTTCCACATTGGAGGACTTATACAAAATGCGATTTAGGGTCAGCCGTAGCCTACATGACCTACGCTCAATAATACCATACATTTGCTCCCTTTTCAATATAATAACACACACATGGCCTCGTGATCTCTGTCACTATTGGAGGACTTACAACATATCTCAATTCTCCGCAATCAACTACCCCTCATAAGTAATTTACCAAGTACTTTTAACTTTTACGCATTCCTCGCGTGACATTTTATTTTAATTGCGCTCCATTGCGCTATACATTATTTTTAAGCCTATCGTCTTCCAAAGAACTGATAAATTCCATATTAACAATTGATACATATCTCAATTTTTATATTAATCTTTTCCTTTGACAATAATTGATCTATTTTAAAAAACATGCATTAATATCATGTCTTACACTTCTATTAAGGCTCCAACGCTCTTATTTTCATATCATTCAGTTTAATCTTTATTTATATTTCCTTTATATTATTATTATTATTATTATTAATACACTTGCTTTTATAACATTCGTCAAATACACTGACATTTTATTCATACATTTTCTCTACAGGATTTATTCTTTCACATAATTATTTATAATTTCTCAAAATTCTATTTTTGTTCAGACCGCGTTCTTATTCTGTATTTAGTTATTTAGAAACATCCCTTTTACTCAAAAACTCCGGTGGATTTGTACACAATCATTTCCCCGACAACAAAACATAATGAAAATCTTTACTCACATGTTTAAGGTCGTTTCTTGACCCTTCTCCTCGTGCGATGTGTCATTTTTGGCCCACTTTTTTTAATTACTCCATCGTGTACAAATTCATTGCATGTACAGAAATATCTTGACACATATTTAACACGTATACATTTAACACTAATAACATTTTAAATACACTGGTGTATCCGTTTAGAACACACAATAAAAACACTGAAAATATATTACTTTTAACACAAAATCTTGATATATTTACACTTCACGAATTTTGATCACTAGACCGCTATTAGGCCTATCACACGTGACCTCTTGATCTCCCGTCTCTAAGGGTGAAATTTAGTAATGTCGGCTTCCTATCCTCTCTGAATATGAAAGTCTCGAATCATCTGCTTCCTCCCTGCAATAGCACTCCTTCGAATCCCGTTCTTGACGATCTGCTATTTCTCTGACAAGAACGGCTCCCCTTTTAGATTCTATTTATTGAT
This sequence comes from Meconema thalassinum, assembly GCA_946902985.2. NCBI lineage: Eukaryota > Metazoa > Arthropoda > Insecta > Orthoptera > Tettigoniidae > Meconema > Meconema thalassinum. Next base: position 89,187,008 of record OX336393.1, read on the forward strand.
CTTAGCGAAAGTCTGTTCTGTTCACGGTCCCCTCGATAATTTATCGGTGACCTATGGAATTTTAGCAACTAATACTTCTTGCGTCTTAGTGCTTTTGAATAGTTCGTCTGCTTTTTTGAAACGATGTCTATAGTTTCCTGTCTTCTTCTTTGCTTATTCAGTTCTCGCACTTCTAATCTTCTAGAATACTTACGAACCTTATTTTCTCTGTCCCTGCTCGGGTTCTTTAAATTAGAGAAACTGTTTATCTCTCTGTTACGGTACTTCCGTACGTTATGATACTTTTGGTCGTTTACTTAAAGACCTATCGCCCTGAGTCCTAAGTTCGCAGCCTACTTTGACTGTATTTTATGAACCTTTCACTGTAAATTGTATACTGTCGGACCTAAATCCTGTAACTAGGATTTTCATAAATTTTCAACACGGCGATACTGTAATATTACTTCTTTGCAACTCCTTTACGGATGCACGTAAATTATTGATATCGCGACGCCCGTGGCTGTCGGATATTTTCTATGCGATGTGATACAGCGTTTTTTCCCCTCAAGGAAAGCTGGTATACTGTCTTCGGTGTGTTTCAGCGTGACGCCCCCTCACGGACTATCGGAATTCGGTGTCTGATGAAGCACAGTGACGCGCCCTCAGGCCGTTTGATAACTGCATGTACTGATCCAGCGTGACGCCCCCCTGGGCTATCGGAAACTGCATTCGGTGTGATACAGAGTGACGCCCCCTCACGGGCTCTCGAAATACTGCATGTTTGGTCTGGCTAGGCCTGGACTTTTATACTATTTAGTCACAAATAGATAAAACTCTAGTCCTTTTCGTGACCAACTTTTGAAATAATTGTCGTACAATTATAAAATTTATATCTTCAGAAAGCTCGTCTTCTCAACGTCAAATGATATCACTGCGCATAAGAATCGATCGTGCAATTCTGAGATATTAATTAATTTTTAGTCTTCATCTGCGTGGGTGTTGCTGTTCATTTTTAAATGCCCCACTCCTCTGGTATCAGTGAATCCCCAATGACGTATACTGCGTTTGCAGTTCTTTCCTGTGCAATTATTACAAGGTTTTTCTTCACACAAAAATCTCTAATCCGAAATGATTCACAGTACAGTATTTATTTACTTATTTTATTCTCGCAAATGGGTTAAATTTAATTATTCTTCTTCTGGCACATCGGCGCTGTTGCCGTTTTCCTGCAAGCTAAGCTGGATTTCCGAGTCACGCTTCTCTGTCTTACAGTGAAAATTTTCCACTCGTTCTATTAATATCCATGACCCGCTCCTCTCAAGGAGTCAAGAGGCATGATCTCATCTCCTGAACACCTGGTCCCCGCTGCTTGCACAACGTTAGGCTAGAATCCTGTCTTGAAATTTCTCTATGTTACATTAGAAACTGTATGTTTCTTTCATTCCTTCCCCAAATACATGGATTCGACCCCTTTTGAGCTAATGGTACATGGGTTCATCTCACCCCTCCTTAGGTAAAATACATTTTCGAAAAATTTTGAGGAAATTTATTTCAATTAATCTTATCTTTCTTTATTCGTCGAAGCCATCATAACGTTATCCGTACCTTCTGTTTCTTTTATTTCTTTAAAGTTCCCATCTTCTCTGGCTTGTCTTTGGGTCTCCTAAAAGGTCCCATTCATTCATTCCCCCTTAGTGGTCGACTACACTCAGGGTCATAAATTTCTTGTCACGTTCGGGTGTTTACAATTCTCCCCCAGTCTGGTGCGCTCTCCAAACTTGAGTCAAACAGTTTGTTTCTCTTCTTGTTTTCATAAGACGGACTTCTTGCCAGTCTGTTCTCTTTTCCTCATTACGTATTGTCAACCTAATGACCTTCTTTTAATTACCTTGCGGGTGCAACTGGCTTTACCCGTCACTTCATCATTATTGTACTCAGACTACTAGTCTGTAACATTTCATTTGGTTTTTAAGAGCTCGGTCTATCCTCACCTGACTCTTCCTGGTTTTCTTCCACCTTCCTCATCTCTTTTTGAGATGGTATTTCAAACAAAATTATTTTATTCCTCTTATTCTTTAACGGTTGCATATGGCTTAACCCGTTGGCTACATTTGAATAGTCCTTTTCCTTCATCTCACATCGAGATGGCATTTTCAAAGAGTATTTCTTTTTTCGACTCTTCCAATTCCATAGATCCTTCAGATCTCCCTTCTTTCTCTTCCTTTAGTCATTCCCTTTCTTTTTGCGAAGTTTCCAACTGAAATATGCCTGTGCGTCCTCTTTCTCCAAGGCATTGTAAGTCGTCTCTCCTCCTTTCTTAATTTCCATTAGGTGTCTACTTTCTTGTAAACCGACTACCAATTGTGGTTTTCTTCCTTCTTCCTGATTTTCTTCAAAGACATCTCCTCTCATTCTTTCATTATTTCCAACAATCTCATCTTTTCCTTTGAGTTTTTCTTGGCTCTTGTTGGCATCTGTTTCTATTTTCCTTTTCTTTCTTTGGCAATCCTGGCATTTTATCATTCATTCAAGGATCTGTGCCTTCAAATTTTGTCCTTCTTCTTCTTCTTCTAATTGTATCTTATCTTTCTTATCCTCCTGAATTTCTTCTGGGTTTTCCCTTTCCGTTTCTGTGAGATTTTGAACCTCTACTTCTATCGGTGCTTCGATGATAGTTTCTATTATCGTTTCATTCACTTTCTCCATTTCTTCAGGAATTATTATTTCCGTTTCCCCAGTCTTCAATTCTTTTGTTATCTCCTGCTCTGAGATTATTTCTTGCTCTTCCAGCTTAACCTTTTCATCCAAATGATTTTCTTCACTTTGCAGCTCATTTTCATTTCGGCTGTCCTCTTGGTCTGGAGTTACTATTTCCTCTTGGGTCTCCATTTGTTCTTCAGGAAGGATCTCACGGTTTTCCTCAGTTTCCACTGGAGTCATTACGATTTCTAGTTCTTTTTCGACTTCTACTTGCTTTTCAACTTGGGCAACTATCTCATTGGCCCGATGGTTCTGTACTAGGATATTTCCCCTATCTGTATTTTCCGTGAATCGAGTGAACCTATTTCCTAATGCCTCAATACCACTTTTAATATCATCCCGTGATGTTTCATAAATATCGCTGTTAGATTTTATCTGAGCTTCCAATTCTTTCTGCACACCTTGGATCTGGGTTACAAGTTTCTCTTCACATGCTTCTACATTTTCTTTACATGCCTTTTCCATGCTATTTAATTTAGTTTCTAAATTTTCAAAATTTCCTTGACATTCAGTTTGGGATTCTACCATACTGTCCTTCAAGATCTTTATTTGGCCTTGCCATTCTGAATTAAGTGCCCCATTTTCATTTTCAATTTTACTTGTGATTTCCCCTTTAAAATCATTTAACTTCTTCCCAAACTCAGTGTCAAAACCTTGAAATTTGTTATCTATTTTCTTTTCTAAACTCTCTCGGAGTTCATTTGCCCCCTTTTTCATTCCCTCAATTTCCGCCTACACTTCTTCGTTCATTTTTACACAGTTAGTCTCGATAGCTTCTAATTTAGTCCCCATGTTATCACTATTAGTTTTTAGTGATTCTAAACTTTGCTTCATGGATCCTAAATCCCTTTCATTTTCACTCTGTTGGCTGTCCAACTTATTCAAACTTTCATTTATGGATTTGAACTCTTCTTTATTTGTATTCTGTTGGCTATCCAACTTATCCTCTATCTTAACACTGTCAGTTTTTATAGCTTCTAATTTATTGTCTATAGCCTCCCACCTTTCATTACTATCGGCTTTTATAGCCTCCAAAAGCCCTTGCAATTCCTCACTCAAAACCATCTTATTCCAATATAAGAATACAGTGGGCTACTCATGCCACATCGCTAAAACATGCTTGAGAGATGGTAACTGAACTTTTGTGTCCCAATTTCTTTAAAAATTTACTTTGGTACGGGTTTTTACTACAACGTACCCTTTTGATATCTTTATTCAAACTCAGAAACTTTTATGGAAGAATTTAAAATTCGAAATTTCGAAAAACCATTTTTTTTTCAAAAAAATGAAAATTTTGATTTTTTGAGAAAACTCGGGTTTTCCCTAGGAAACCTCAGCCCTGCGTACTGGGCGCCAAAAAGATAATGTTTAGTGGTAGGGGGTTGTTTAATTCAGGGCTGCTCGGTGTGAGTTTCTAGGGACCCATGCGGTCAGTTAACATTATATGTTGTAGCTATTCCTATCATTTTTTTACTTTACCTGAAATGACCGTCTTTAGTGTTCCTCTAGTTATTAATCGAAGCACATTACTTTATATACCCCCATGTGCCCTTTCAGCAAGAAATATGCAAATCACAGTATGCCAGCATTGCTCAATTCGGGATTTTCGGGGTTGTAGTATGTTCTCCCACTCTGTGACTTACACATTTTGGATTAAATAGAGGATACACTTGCAAAAATAACAACAAAATCAACTCCTATTTCAAAACATTTAATTAACCAAAATTATGGCGCTACAAACAATAAAACAATTAAACTACTGACCAAAATCTTCTACTTGTTCCAAGTGAACAAGGAATAATATAAGAATTAAACAAATATTGTATTAAAACACATGGTTTCCTTTAAAACCAACAATTCATAATTATTTTTACTTCCATAAAGTATCTATCTTAAAGTTCCATATAACTACGAGCTCCTTTGGCTCGATATTTTCCAATAATAATGGTGTCATTCTTCTTGTACACCTCAAATACTATTTTTATATTCTCTTACCATCAAAACAAATATATAATTACATTTAAAGTACATGTTAATTCTTTACTTAAATATTTGGGCACTTCACATGTTTTCAGCATTTATCATCCCTCTCAAGTTTTTTTTAGAAATTCACCATAGTGATCGGGAAAATACTTGTGTACTCCAGAGTTATAAAGATTACTTGACAAAGTCAAAAACTATGATTACTCCCGGAACCTAGTCATCTTCATTAAACTCGTGGAATCCTACTTCCATACAACATTACAATAGGGATTGTTATTTATTTATTTATTTGTCTTATAAGACCATTATCACATAAGAAAACTACGATCTGAACTTGCAAGCGATAATTTCATCTACAAGGACCTTGGTTCAATTCCCGGGTCATTAACAACTTTAAACACTCACGGTGTATTCATTCCTTCTTACAGACGGCCTTCACCCAACCCTCCTGCTATGAGGGTCAGACCGTTATACTTGAGCGAGATTTATGACTGGTAGGGTGACTCCCTATCTAGTCTGCGGTTGGAGCTCTCTTCAATGCTTTTAAAACAAATCTTCCTTTCTTTTCAGTCCTATGGAGAGATCTGGCATTTAACTTCACTTATTTCCTTTTAACAACATTTTAGGTTCATAAACCATTTTCGTAACCTTGGCATTTATTAATTATGAGAGGTCCTCATTGATTGGGAAGAGTAATACACATTCTACGACGAATAATTAGGGGCTTCAACAACAAGAGGATTCTAGGTTCGAATCTCTTAACATGCCTCGGGAACCATTTCCACATTGGAGGACTTATACAAAATGCGATTTAGGGTCAGCCGTAGCCTACATGACCTACGCTCAATAATACCATACATTTGCTCCCTTTTCAATATAATAACACACACATGGCCTCGTGATCTCTGTCACTATTGGAGGACTTACAACATATCTCAATTCTCCGCAATCAACTACCCCTCATAAGTAATTTACCAAGTACTTTATCTTTTACGCATTCCTAGCGTGACATTTTATTTTAATTGCGCTCCATTGCGCTATACATTATTTTCAAGCCTATCGTCTTCCAAAGAACTGATAAATTCCATATTAACAATTGATACATATCTCAATTTTTATATTAACCTTTTCCTTTGACAATAATTGCTCTATTTTAAATAACATGCATTAATATCATGTCTTATACTTCTATTAAGGCTCCAACGCTCTTATTTTCATATCATTCAGTTTAATCTTTATTTATATTTCCTATATATTATTATTATTATTATTAATACGCTTGCTTTTATAACATTCGTCAAATACACTGACATTTTATTCATACATTTCCTCTACAGGATTTATTCTTTCACATAATTATTTATAATTTCTCAAAATTCTGTTTTTGTTCAGACCGCGTTCGTACTCTGTATTTAGTTATTTAGAAACATCCCTTTTACTCAAAAACTCCGGTGGATTTGTACACAATCATTTCCCCGACAACAAAACATAATGAAAATCTTTACTCACATGTTTAAGGTCGTTTCTTGACCCTTCTCCTCGTGCGATGTGTCATTTTTGGCCCACTTTTTTTAAATTACTCCATCGTGTACAAATTCATTGCATGTACAGACATATCTTGACACATATTTAACACGTATACATTTAACACTAATAACATTTTAAATACACTGGTGTATCCGTTTAGAACACACAATAAAAACACTGAAAATATATTACTTTTACCTCAAAATCTTGATATATTTACACTTCACGAATTTTGATCACTAGACCGCTATTAGGCCTATCACACGTGACCTCTTGATCTCCCGTCTCCAAGGGTGAAATTTAGTAATGTCGGCTTCCTATCCTCTCTGAATATGAAAGTCTCGAATCATCTGCTTCCTCCCTGCAATAGCACTCCTTCGAATCCCGTTCTTGACGATCTGCTATTTCTCTGACACGAACGGCTCCCCTTTTAGATTCTATTTATTGATCTTAGCGAAAGTCTGTTCTGTTCACGGTCCCCTCGATAATTTATCGGTGACCTATGGAATTTTAGCAACTAATACTTCTTGCGTCTTAGTGCTTTTGAATAGTTCGTCTGCTTTTTTGAAACGATGTCTATAGTTTCCTGTCTTCTTCTTTGCTTATTCAGTTCTCGCACTTCTAATCTTCTAGAATACTTACGAACCTTATTTTCTCTGTCCCTGCTCGGGTTCTTTAAATTAGAGAAACTGTTTATCTCTCTGTTACGGTACTTCCGTACGTTATGATACTTTTGGTCGTTTACTTAAAGACCTATCGCCCTGAGTCCTAAGTTCGCAGCCTATTTTGACTGTATTTTATGAACTTTTCACTGTAAATTGTATACTGTCGGACCTAAATCCTGTAACTAGGATTTTCATAATTTTTCAACACGGCGATACTGTAATATTACTTCTTTGCAACTCCTTTACGGATGCACGTAAATTATTGATATCGCGACGCCCGTGGCTGTCGGATATTTTCTATGCGATGTGATACAGCGTTTTTTCCCCTCAAGGAAAGCTGGTATACTGTCTTCGGTGTGTTTCAGCGTGACGCCCCCTCACGGACTATCCGAATTCGGTGTCTGATGAAGCACAGTGACGCGCCCTCAGGCCGTTTGATAACTGCATGTACTGATCCAGCGTGACGCCCCCCTGGGCTATCGGAAACTGCATTCGGTGTGATACAGAGTGACGCCCCCTCACGGGCTCTCGAAATACTGCATGTTTGGTCTGGCTTGGCCTGGACTTTTATACTATTTAGTCACAAATAGATAAAACTCTAGTCCTTTTCGTGACCAACTTTTGAAATAATTGTCGTACAATTATAAAATTTATATCTTCAGAAAGCTCGTCTTCTCAACGTCAAATGATCTCACTGCGCATAAGAATCGATCGTGCAATTCTGAGATATTAATTAATTATTAGTCTTCAGCTGCGTGGGTGTTGCTGTTCATTTTTAAATGCCCCACTCCTCTCGTATCAGTGAATCCCCAATGACGTATACTGCGTTTGCAATTCCTTCCTGTGCAATTATTACAAGGTTTTTCTTCACACAAAAATCTCTAATCGGAAATGATTCACAGTACAGTATTTATTTACTTATTTTATTCTCGCAAATGGGTTAAATTTAATTATTCTTCTTCTGGCACATCGGCGCTGTTGCCGTTTTCCTGCAAGCTAAGCTGGATTTCCGAGTCACGCTTCTCTGTCTTACAGTGAAAATTTTCCACTCGTTCTATTAATATCCATGACCCGCTCCTCTCAAGGAGTCAAGAGGCATGATCTCATCTCCTGAACACCTGGTCCCCGCTGCTTGCACAACGTTAGGCTAGAATCCTGTCTTGAAATTTCTCTATGTTACATTAGAAACTGTATGTTTCTTTCATTCCTTCCCCAAATACATGGATTCGACCCCTTTTGAGCTAATGGTACATGGGTTCATCTCACCCCTCCTTAGGTAAAATACATTTTCGAAAAATTTTGAGGAAATTTATTTCAATTAATCTTATCTTTCTTTATTCGTCGAAGCCATCATAACGTTATCCGTACCTTCTGTTTCTTTTATTTCTTTAAAGTTCCCATCTTCTCTGGCTTGTCTTTGGGTCTCCTAAAAGGTCCCATTCATTCATTCCCCCTTAGTGGTCGACTACACTCAGGGTCATAAATTTCTTGTCACGTTCGGGTGTTTACAATTCTCCCCCAGTCTGGTGCGCTCTCCAAACTTGAGTCAAACAGTTTGTTTCTCTTCTTGTTTTCATAAGACGGTTTTCTTGCCGGTCTGTTCTCTTTTCCTCATTACGTATTGTCAACCTAATGACCTTCTTTTAATTACCTTGCGGGTGCAACTGGCTTTACCCGTCACTTCATCATTATTGTACTCAGACTCCTAGTCTGTAACATTTCATTTGGTTTTTAAGAGCTCGGTCTATCCTCACCTGACTCTTCCTGGTTTTCTTCCACCTTCCTCATCTCTTTTTGAGATGGTATTTCAAACAAAATTATTTATTCCTGTTATTCTTTAACGGTTGCATATGGCTTAACCCGTTGGCTACATTTGAATAGTCCTTTTCCTTCATCTCACATCGAGATGGCATTTTCAAAGAGTATTTCTTTTTTCGACTCTTCCAATTCCATAGATCCTTCAGATCTCCCTTCTTTCTCTTCCTTTAGTCATTCCCTTTCTTTTTGCGAAGTTTCCAACTGAAATATGCCTGTGCGTCCTCTTTCTCCAAGGCATTGTAAGTCGTCTCTCCTCCTTTCTTAATTTCCATTAGGTGTCTACTTTCTTGTAAACCGACTACCAATTGTGGTTTTCTTCCTTCTTCCTGATTTTCTTCAAAGACATCTCCTCTCATTCTTTCATTATTTCCAACAATCTCATCTTTTCCTTTGAGGTTTTCTTGGCTCTTGTTGGCATCTGTTTCTATTTTCCTTTTCTTTCTTTGGCAATCCTGGCATTTTATCATTCATTCAAGGATCTGTGCCTTCAAATTTTGTCCTTCTTCTTCTTCTTCTAATTGTATCTTATCTTTCTTATCCTCCTGAATTTCTTCTGGGTTTTCCCTTTCCGTTTCTGTGAGATTTTGAACCTCTACTTCTATCGGTGCTTCGATGATAGTTTCTATTATCGTTTCATTCACTTTCTCCATTTCTTCAGGAATTATTATTTCCGTTTCCCCAGTCTTCAATTCTTTTGTTATCTCCTGCTCTGAGATTATTTCTTGCTCTTCCAGCTTAACCTTTTCATCCAAATGATTTTCTTCACTTTGCAGCTCATTTTCATTTCGGCTGTCCTCTTGGTCTGGAGTTACTATTTCCTCTTGGGTCTCCATTTGTTCTTCAGGAAGGATCTCACGGTTTTCCTCAGTTTCCACTGGAGTCATTACGATTTCTAGTTCTTTTTCGACTTCTACTTGCTTTTCAACTTGGGCAACTATCTCATTGGCCCGATGGTTCTGTACTAGGATATTTCCCCTATCTGTATTTTCCGTGAATCGAGTGAACCTATTTCCTAATGCCTCAATACCACTTTTAATATCATCCCGTGATGTTTCATAAATATCGCTGTTAGATTTTATCTGAGCTTCCAATTCTTTCTGCACACCTTGGATCTGGGTTACAAGTTTCTCTTCACATGCTTCTACATTTTCTTTACATGCCTTTTCCATGCTATTTAATTTAGTTTCTAAATTTTCAAAATTTCCTTGACATTCAGTTTGGGATTCTACCATACTGTCCTTCAAGATCTTTATTTGGCCTTGCCATTCTGAATTAAGTGCCCCATTTTCATTTTCAATTTTACTTGTGATTTCCCCTTTAAAATCATTTAACTTCTTCCCAAACTCAGTGTCAAAACCTTGAAATTTGTTATCTATTTTCTTTTCTAAACTCTCTCGGAGTTCATTTGCCCCCTTTTTCATTCCCTCAATTTCCGCCTACACTTCTTCGTTCATTTTTACACAGTTAGTCTCGATAGCTTCTAATTTAGTCCCCATGTTATCACTATTAGTTTTTAGTGATTCTAAACTTTGCTTCATGGATCCTAAATCCCTTTTATTTTTACTCTGTTGGCTGTCCAACTTATTCAAACTTTCATTTATGGATTTGAACTCTTCTTTATTTGTATTCTGTTGGCTATCCAACTTATCCTCTATCTTAACACTGTCAGTTTTTATAGCATCTAATTTATTGTCTATAGCCTCCCACCTTTCATTACTATCGGCTTTTATAGCCTCCAAAAGCCCTTGCAATTCCTCACTCAAAACCATCTTATTCCAATATAAGAATACAGTGGGCTACTCATGCCACATCGCTAAAACATGCTTGAGAGATGGTAACTGAACTTTTGTGTCCCAATTTCTTTAAAAATTTACTTTGGTACGGGTTTTTACTACAACGTACCCTTTTGATATCTTTATTCAAACTCAGAAACTTTTATGGAAGAATTTAAAATTCAAAATTTCGAAAAACCATTTTTTTTTCAAAAAAATGAAAATTTTGATTTTTCGAGAAAACTCGGGTTTTCCCTAGGAAACCTCAGCCCTGCGTACTGGGCGCCAAAAAGATAATGTTTAGTGGTAGGGGGTTGTTTAATTCAGGGCTGCTCGGTGTGAGTTTCTAGGGACCCATGCGGTCAGTTAACATTATATGTTGTAGCTATTCCTATCATTTTTTTACTTTACCTGAAATGACCGTCTTTAGTGTTCCTCTAGTTATTAATCGAAGCACATTACTTTATATACCCCCATGTGCCCTTTCAGCAAGAAATATGCAAATCACAGTATGCCAGCATTGCTCAATTCGGGATTTTCGGGGTTGTAGTATGTTCTCCCACTCTGTGACTTACACATTTTGGATTAAATAGAGGATACACTTGCAAAAATAACAACAAAATCAACTCCTATTTCAAAACATTTAATTAACCAAAATTATGGCGCTACAAACAATAAAACAATTAAACTACTGACCAAAATCTTCTACTTGTTCCAAGTGAACAAGGAATAATATAAGAATTAAACAAATATTGTATTAAAACACATGGTTTGCTTTAAAACCAACAATTCATAATTATTTTTACTTCCATAAAGTATCTATCTTAAAGTTCCATATAACTACGAGCTCCTTTGGCTCGATATTTTCCAATAATAATGGTGTCATTCTTCTTGTACACCTCAAATACTATTTTTATATTCTCTTACCATCAAAACAAATATATAATTACATTTAAAGTACATGTTAATTCTTTACTTAAATATTTGGGCACTTCACATGTTTTCAGCATTTATCATCCCTCTCAAGTTTTTTTTAGAAATTCACCATAGTGATCGGGAAAATACTTGTGTACTCCAGAGTTATAAAGATTACTTGACAAAGTCAAAAACTATGATTACTCCCGGAACCTAGTCATCTTCATTAAACTCGTGGAATCCTACTTCCATACAACATTACAATAGGGATTGTTATTTATTTATTTGTCTTATAAGACCATTATCACATAAGAAAACTACGATCTGAACTTACAAGCGATAATTTCATCTACAAGGACCTTGGTTCAATTCCCGGGTCATTAACAACTTTAAACACTCACGGTGTATTCATTCCTTCTTACAGACGGCCTTCACCCAACCCTCCTGCTATGAGGGTCAGACCGTTATACTTGAGCGAGATTTATGACTGGTAGGGTGACTCCCTATCTAGTCTGCGGTTGGAGCTCTCTTCAATGCTTTTAAAACAAATCTTCCTTTCTTTTCAGTCCTATGGAGAGACCTGGCATTTAACTTCACTTATTTCCTTTTAACAACATTTTAGGTTCATAAACCATTTTCGTAACCTTGGCATTTATTAATTATGAGAGGTCCTCATTGATTGGGAAGAGTAATACACATTCTACGACGAATAATTAGGGGCTTCAACAACAAGAGGATTCTAGGTTCGAATCTCTTAACATGCCTCGGGAACCATTTCCACATTGGAGGACTTATACAAAATGCGATTTAGGGTCAGCCGTAGCCTACATGACCTACGCTCAATAATACCATACATTTGCTCCCTTTTCAATATAATAACACACACATGGCCTCGTGATCTCTGTCACTATTGGAGGACTTACAACATATCTCAATTCTCCGCAATCAACTACCCCTCATAAGTAATTTACCAAGTACTTTTAACTTTTACGCATTCCTAGCGTGACATTTTATTTTAATTGCGCTCCATTGCGCTATACATTATTTTTAAGCCTATCGTCTTCCAAAGAACTGATAAATTCCATATTAACAATTGATACATATCGCAATTTTTATATTAACCTTTTCCTTTGACAATAATTGCTCTATTTTAAATAACATGCATTAATATCATGTCTTATACTTCTATTAAGGCTCCAACGCTCTTATTTTCATATCATTCAGTTTAATCTTTATTTATATTTCCTTTATATTATTATTATTATTATTAATACGCTTGCTTTTATAACATTCGTCAAATACACTGACATTTTATTCATACATTTCCTCTACAGGATTTATTCTTTCACATAATTATTTATAATTTCTCAAAATTCTGTTTTTGTTCAGACCGCGTTCGTACTCTGTATTTAGTTATTTAGAAACATCCCTTTTACTCAAAAACTCCGGTGGATTTGTACACAATCATTTCCCCGACAACAAAACATAATGAAAATCTTTACTCACATGTTTAAGGTCGTTTCTTGACCCTTCTCCTCGTGCGATGTGTCATTTTTGGCCCACTTTTTTTAAATTACTCCATCGTGTACAAATTCATTGCATGTACAGACATATCTTGACACATATTTAACACGTATACATTTAACACTAATAACATTTTAAATACACTGGTGTATCCGTTTAGAACACACAATAAAAACACTGAAAATATATTACTTTTACCTCAAAATCTTGATATATTTACACTTCACGAATTTTGATCACTAGACCGCTATTAGGCCTATCACACGTGACCTCTTGATCTCCCGTCTCCAAGGGTGAAATTTAGTAATGTCGGCTTCCTATCCTCTCTGAATATGAAAGTCTCGAATCATCTGCTTCCTCCCTGCAATAGCACTCCTTCGAATCCCGTTCTTGACGATCTGCTATTTCTCTGACACGAACGGCTCCCCTTTTAGATTCTATTTATTGATCTTAGCGAAAGTCTGTTCTGTTCACGGTCCCCTCGATAATTTATCGGTGACCTATGGAAATTTAGCAACTAATACTTCTTTCGTCTTAGTGCTTTTGAATAGTTCGTCTGCTTTTTTGAAACGATGTCTATAGTTTCCTGTCTTCTTCTTTGCTTATTCAGTTCTCGCACTTCTAATCTTCTAGAATACTTACGAACCTTATCTTCTCTGTCCCTGCTCGGGTTCTTTAAATTAGAGAAACTGTTTATCTCTCTGTTACGGTACTTCCGTACGTTATGATACTTTTGGTCGTTTACTTAAAGACCTATCGCCCTGAGTCCTAAGTTCGCAGCCTACTTTGACTGTATTTTATGAACTTTTCACTGTAAATTGTATACTGTCGGACCTAAATCCTGTAACTAGGATTTTCATAATTTTTCAACACGGCGATACTGTAATATTACTTCTTTGCAACTCCTTTACGGATGCACGTAAATTATTGATATCGCGACGCCCGTGGCTGTCGGATATTTTCTATGCGATGTGATACAGCGTTTTTTCCCCTCAAGGAAAGCTGGTATACTGTCTTCGGTGTGTTTCAGCGTGACGCCCCCTCACGGACTATCGGAATTCGGTGTCTGATGAAGCACAGTGACGCGCCCTCAGGCCGTTTGATAACTGCATGTACTGATCCAGCGTGACGCCCCCCTGGGCTATCGGAAACTGCATTTGGTGTGATACAGAGTGACGCCCCCTCACGGGCTCTCGAAATACTGCACGTTTGGTCTGGCTTGGCCTGGACTTTTATACTATTTAGTCACAAATAGATAAAACTCTAGTCCTTTTCGTGACCAACTTTTGAAATAATTGTCGTACAATTATAAAATTTATATCTTCAGAAAGCTCGTCTTCTCAACGTCAAATGATCTCACTGCGCATAAGAATCGATCGTGCAATTCTGAGATATTAATTAATTTTTAATCTTCAGCTGCGTGGGTGTTGCTGTTCATTTTTAAATGCCCCACTCCTCTGGTATCAGTGAATCCCCAATGACGTATACTGCGTTTGCAGTTCTTTCCTGTGCAATTATTACAAGGTTTTTCTTCACACAAAAATCTCTAATCCGAAATGATTCACAGTACAGTATTTATTTACTTATTTTATTCTCGCAAATGGGTTAAATTTAATTATTCTTCTTCTGGCACATCGGCGCTGTTGCCGTTTTCCTGCAAGCTAAGCTGGATTTCCGAGTCACGCTTCTCTGTCTTACAGTGAAAATTTTCCACTCGTTCTATTAATATCCATGACCCGCTCCTCTCAAGGAGTCAAGAGGCATGATCTCATCTCCTGAACACCTGGTCCCCGCTGCTTGCACAACGTTAGGCTAGAATCCTGTCTTGAAATTTCTCTATGTTACATTAGAAACTGTATGTTTCTTTCATTCCTTCCCCAAATACATGGATTCGACCCCTTTTGAGCTAATGGTACATGGGTTCATCTCACCCCTCCTTAGGTAAAATACATTTTCGAAAAATTTTGAGGAAATTTATTTCAATTAATCTTATCTTTCTTTATTCGTCGAAGCCATCATAACGTTATCCGTACCTTCTGTTTCTTTTATTTCTTTAAAGTTCCCATCTTCTCTGGCTTGTCTTTGGGTCTCCTAAAAGGTCCCATTCATTCATTCCCCCTTAGTGGTCGACTACACTCAGGGTCATAAATTTCTTGTCACGTTCGGGTGTTTACAATTCTCCCCCAGTCTGGTGCGCTCTCCAAACTTGAGTCAAACAGTTTGTTTCTCTTCTTGTTTTCATAAGACGGACTTCTTGCCGGTCTGTTCTCTTTTCCTCATTACGTATTGTCAACCTAATGACCTTCTTTTAATTACCTTGCGTGTGCAACTGGCTTTACCCGTCACTTCATCATTATTGTACTCAGACTCCTAGTCTGTAACATTTCATTTGGTTTTTAAGAGCTCGGTCTATCCTCACCTGACTCTTCCTGGTTTTCTTCCACCTTCCTCATCTCTTTTTGAGATGGTATTTCAAACAAAATTATTTTATTCCTCTCATTCTTTAACGGTTGCATATGGCTTAACCCGTTGGCTACATTTGAATAGTCCTTTTCCTTCATCTCACATCGAGATGGCATTTTCAAAGAGTATTTCTTTTTTCGACTCTTCCAATTCCATAGATCCTTCAGATCTCCCTTCTTTCTCTTCCTTTTGTCATTCCCTTTCTTTTTGCGAAGTTTCCAACTGAAATATGCCTGTGCGTCCTCTTTCTCCAAGGCATTGTAAGTCGTCTCTCCTCCTTTCTTAATTTCCATGAGGTGTCTACTTTCTTGTAAACCGACTACCAATTGTGGTTTTCTTCCTTCTTCCTGATTTTCTTCAAAGACATCTCCTCTCATTCTTTCATTATTTCCAACAATCTCATCTTTTCCTTTGAGGTTTTCTTGGCTCTTGTTGGCATCTGTTTCTATTTTCCTTTTCTTTCTTTGGCAATCCTGGCATTTTATCATTAATTCAAGGATCTGTGCCTTCAAATTTTGTCCTTCTTCTTCTTCTTCTAATTGTATCTTATCTTTCTTATCCTCCTGAATTTCTTCTGGGTTTTCCCTTTCCGTTTCTGTGAGATTTTGAACCTCTACTTCTATCGGTGCTTCGATGATAGTTTCTATTATCGTTTCATTCACTTTCTCCATTTCTTCAGGAATTATTATTTCCGTTTCCCCAGTCTTCAATTCTTTTGTTATCTCCTGCTCTGAGATTATTTCTTGCTCTTCCAGCTTAACCTTTTCATCCAAATGATTTTCTTCACTTTGCAGCTCATTTTCATTTCGGCTGTCCTCTTTGTCTGGAGTTACTATTTCCTCTTGGGTCTCCATTTGTTCTTCAGGAAGGATCTCACGGTTTTCCTCAGTTTCCACTGGAGTCATTACGATTTCTAGTTCTTTTTCGACTTCTACTTGCTTTTCAACTTGGGCAACTATCTCATTGGCCCGATGGTTCTGTACTAGGATATTTCCCCTATCTGTATTTTCCGTGAATCGAGTGAACCTATTTCCTAATGCCTCAATACCACTTTTAATATCATCCCGTGATGTTTCATAAATATCGCTGTTAGATTTTATCTGAGCTTCCAATTCTTTCTGCACACCTTGGATCTGGGTTACAAGTTTCTCTTCACATGCTTCTACATTTTCTTTACATGCCTTTTCCATGCTATTTAATTTAGTTTCTAAATTTTCAAAATTTCCTTGACATTCAGTTTGGGATTCTACCATACTGTCCTTCAAGATCTTTATTTGGCCTTGCCATTCTGACTTAAGTGCCCCATTTTCATTTTCAATTTTACTTGTGATTTCCCCTTTAAAATCATTTAACTTCTTCCCAAACTCAGTGTCAAAACCTTGAAATTTGTTATCTATTTTCTTTTCTAAACTCTCTCGGAGTTCATTTGCCCCCTTTTTCATTCCCTCAATTTCCGCCTACACTTCTTCGTTCATTTTTACACAGTTAGTCTCGATAGCTTCTAATTTAGTCCCCATGTTATCACTATTAGTTTTTAGTGATTCTAAACTTTGCTTCATGGATCCTAAATCCCTTTTATTTTCACTCTGTTGGCTGTCCAACTTATTCAAACTTTCATTTATGGATTTGAACTCTTCTTTATTTGTATTCTGTTGGCTATCCAACTTATCCTCTATCTTAACACTGTCAGTTTTTATAGCTTCTAATTTATTGTCTATAGCCTCCCACCTTTCATTACTATCGGCTTTTATAGCCTCCAAAAGCCCTTGCAATTCCTCACTCAAAACCATCTTATTCCAATATAAGAATACAGTGGGCTACTCATGCCACATCGCTAAAACATGCTTGAGAGATGGTAACTGAACTTTTGTGTCCCAATTTCTTAAAAAATTTACTTTGGTACGGGTTTTTACTACAACGTACCCTTTTGATATCTTTATTCAAACTCAGAAACTTTTATGGAAGAATTTAAAATTCGAAATTTCGAAAAACCATTTTTTTTTCAAAAAAATGAAAATTTTGATTTTTTGAGAAAACTCGGGTTTTCCCTAGGAAACCTCAGCCCTGCGTACTGGGCGCCAAAAAGATAATGTTTAGTGGTAGGGGGTTGTTTAATTCAGGGCTGCTCGGTGTGAGTTTCTAGGGACCCATGCGGTCAGTTAACATTATATGTTGTAGCTATTCCTATCATTATTTTACTTTACCTGAAATGACCGTCTTTAGTGTTCCTCTAGTTATTAATCGAAGCACATTACTTTATATACCCCCATGTGCCCTTTCATCAAGAAATATGCAAATCACAGTATGCCAGCATTGCTCAATTCGGGATTTTCGGGGTTGTAGTATGTTCTCCCACTCTGTGACTTACACATTTTGGATTAAATAGAGGATACACTTGCAAAAATAACAACAAAATCAACTCCTATTTCAAAACATTTAATTAACCAAAATTATGGCGCTACAAACAATAAAACAATTAAACTACTGACCAAAATCTTCTACTTGTTCCAAGTGAACAAGGAATAATATAAGAATTAAACAAATATTGTATTAAACACATGGTTTCCTTTAAAACCAACAATTCATAATTATTTTTACTTCCATAAAGTATCTATCTTAAAGTTCCATATAACTACGAGCTCCTTTGGCTCGATATTTTCCAATAATAATGGTGTCATTCTTCTTGTACACCTCAAATACTATTAGCCTACTTTCGATTTTTGCAAAAAATGAAAGTAGACTTATGAGATCAACACAGGGCGAAAAAAGTGTGTCTGTCTGTGTGTGTGTGTGTGTGAGTCTGTGTGTGTGTGTGTGTATGTGTGTGTGTGAGTCTGTGTGTGTGTGTGTGTGTGTGTGTGTGTCTGTGTGTGTGTGAGTGTGTGTACTCTGAATGTCTGTCCCCCCTATCAATTCGAACACGGTGAATGCGAATTGAACGAAATTTGGTACAAAGGTAGCACTAGCAAAGGACACCTCAGTGTCATGTTTTATATCGCCGCCATCTTTACTAAAACTGAATGGCGGCCACTCAAACGTTCAAAACGTAAAATCAAATAACGACTAACCAAATCATCCGATCTCTACCAAATTTGGTAACAACATACCTTCGTATAGGATGCGTCTTGTGACCAAACTACAAGGTCGTCCGCCATACCATTTCAGGATGGCGGCCGTGCGAATTATGCAAACTTTATAATCCATATCATGGGACCCACCAGTTCCGATTATCGAGCCGAGAATCGTTTTAACTGTTCTAAAGGAAGAGGCACGTTCGAAATTAAAAGTTTATTTTGTAATACTATAGTGCAGACGTGATTTTAAAAAGCTGAACTGATTCAGTAATAAGACAAGATGGCAGCGGATATCTTGTGCCTGACTTATATTTCACTAATTTGAGTATTGAATGCAATATAGCGTACTGATAAAAAATAAATAAACTTTGTATGAAATGCTTTATATATAAATAATATACTCCAGTGATGAAATCGTTTAGTATAAATCATTATTTGCTAACAAGTTCTATGTAAGTCATTTTAAATAGAACGATATTCGTTGACACAATTAGCTCAGTGGTAGAGCGATAGCCTGTCGCTCAGATGCCTATGGTTCAAACCCGATCAGAGCTAGGTTTTTTGCTTGAAATGTTATATGTTTATTGTTTTGTAATGACTCAGATGTTTTAAAATTAAGCGTTATATTGTGCAAATTATGGTGTAAAATATATATTTAATTAAAACATAATTCGCCAGCAGATTTACTCGAGACATCTAGCTGCCAAAAAGGTAACTTCCAGATTTTATTGAAAAGTTTCTTCTTCTGGCCGCTAGAATGCACTCGCTCTGTTAGGATTATATTGTTCGATATTTCACCACTAGATGTCCCGACTAGTCTACGTGGGGATCCATTGATTACTATACCATTATCATTCTATGCGCATCGAATTTGAAGAATGACAAGTTGATACTACGATACATTTTAACTTTTTATTTTAAAGGGTTTGTAACAGCCTATTTTGCGTTACTTGAAAATGTTATTAAGCGTTATATTGTCCACATTATGGTGTAAAATATATATTTAATTAAAACATAATTCGCCAGCAGATTTACTCGAGACATCTAGCTGCCAAAAAGGTAACTTCCAGATTTTATTGAAAAGTTTCTTATTCTGGCCGCTAGAATGCACTCGCTCTGTTAGGATTATATTATCGAAAATATCCACATAGTTTGTATACACACGTCTCTGTAGGGTCATGGAAAGATTTGTTAATTCAATTAGGGTTGTGAAAGCCATGCACAACCAGACGTGTAAAGACATGCCTCAACTCAAAGTTGGATGTTGCCCACGGCAGGTCGTAATAATAATAATAATAATGTTATTGGTTTTACATCCCTTTTAACTACTGCTGCTTTTAGAGACACCGGGGTGCCGGAATTTTGGCCCGAAGGGGATCTTTAACGTGCCA
Source organism: Meconema thalassinum (assembly GCA_946902985.2). Taxonomy (NCBI): domain Eukaryota; kingdom Metazoa; phylum Arthropoda; class Insecta; order Orthoptera; family Tettigoniidae; genus Meconema; species Meconema thalassinum. The sequence goes on from OX336393.1 coordinate 89,206,879, forward strand.
GTAAATGTACTGACACGGCTCCCTCGCATTTGTGCACCCTCAAATGCCAGCTGACTGCGCCAGGATACGAACCTGCAACCTAGGGCCCAGCAAGCGAGAACGTTACCGCTGAGCCACGCCGCCAGTCCGGTCGATTATGTCTCCAGATCCATAACATTCTTGATATACTTCTTATCTTTCTTTCTTTCTTTCTTCAATGATGGTAGCAGTTTTTATCTAGGTCGTGGCGTTTGGTAGAGGTAAATCGTTTCTAAGGTCTTCAACAAAGAATAGTTCTATTATACTCTTTGATAATAACAACGAGTTATAACTATACTCATACATTTAGGAGAAAGTAGGCTATATGTTCTTTACTGAACATCTTGTTTTTATATTCTCTTACCATCAAAACAAATATATAATTACATTTAAAGTACATGTTAATTCTTTACTTAAATATTTGGGCACTTCACATGTTTTTAGCATTTATCATCCCTCTCAATTTTTTTTAGAAATTCACCATAGTGATCGGGAAAATACTTATGTACTCCAGAGTTATAAAGATTACTTGACAAAGTCAAAAACTATGATTACTCCCGCAACCTAGTCATCTTCATTAAACTCGTGGAATCCTACTTCCATACAACATTACAATAGGGATTGTTATTTATTTATTTGTCTTATAAGACCATTATCACATAAGAAAACTACGATCTGAACTTGCAAGCGATAATTTCATCTACAAGGACCTTGGTTCAATTCCCGGGTCATTAACAACTTTAAACACTCACGGTGTATTCATTCCTTCTTACAGACGGCCTTCACCCAACCCTCCTGCTATGAGGGTCAGACCGTTATACTTGAGCGAGATTTATGACTGGTAGGGTGACTCCCTATCTAGTCTGCGGTTGGAGCTCTCTTCAATGCTTTTAAAACAAATCTTCCTTTCTTTTCAGTCCTATGGAGAGACCTGGCATTTAACTTCACTTATTTCCTTTTAACAACATTTTAGGTTCATAAACCATTTTCGTAACCTTGGCATTTATTAATTATGAGAGGTCCTCATTGATTGGGAAGAGTAATACACATTCTACGACGAATAATTAGGGGCTTCAACAACAAGAGGATTCTAGGTTCGAATCTCTTAACGTGCCTCGGGAACCATTTCCACATTGGAGGACTTATACAAAATGCGATTTAGGGTCAGCCGTAGCCTACATGACCTACGCTCAATAATACCATACATTTGCTCCCTTTTCAATATAATAACACACACATGGCCTCGTGATCTCTGTCACTATTGGAGGACTTACAACATATCTCAATTCTCCGCAATCAACTACCCCTCATAAGTAATTTACCAAGTACTTTTAACTTTTACGCATTCCTAGCGTGACATTTTATTTTAATTGCGCTCCATTGCGCTATACATTATTTTTAAGCCTATCGTCTTCCAAAGAACTGATACATTCCATATTAACAATTGATACATATCGCAATTTTTATATTAACCTTTTCCTTTGACAATAATTGCTCTATTTTAAATAACATGCATTAATATCATGTCTTATACTTCTAATAAGGCTCCAACGCTCTTATTTTCATATCATTCAGTTTAATCTTTATTTATATTTCCTTTATATTATTATTATTATTATTATTAATACGCTTGCTTTTATAACATTCGTCAAATACACTGACATTTTATTCATACATTTCCTCTACAGGATTTATTCTTTCACATAATTATTTATAATTTCTCAAAATTCTGTTTTTGTTCAGACCGCGTTCGTACTCTGTATTTAGTTATTTAGAAACATCCCTTTTACTCAAAAACTCCGGTGGATTTGTACACAATCATTTCCCCGACAACAAAACATAATGAAAATCTTTACTCACATGTTTAAGGTCGTTTCTTGACCCTTCTCCTCGTGCGATGTGTCATTTTTGGCCCACTTTTTTTAAATTACTCCATCGTGTACAAATTCATTGCATGTACAGACATATCTTGACACATATTTAACACGTATACATTTAACACTAATAACATTTTAAATACACTGGTGTATCCGTTTAGAACACACAATAAAAACACTGAAAATATATTACTTTTAACACAAAATCTTGATATATTTACACTTCACGAATTTTTATCACTAGACCGCTATTAGGCCTATCACACGTGACCTCTTGATCTCCCGTCTCCAAGGGTGAAATTTAGTAATGTCGGCTTCCTATCCTCTCTGAATATGAAAGTCTCGAATCATCTGCTTCCTCCCTGCAATAGCACTCCTTCGAATCCCGTTCTTGACGATCTGCTATTTCTCTGACACGAACGGCTCCCATTTTAGATTCTATTTATTGATCTTAGCGAAAGTCTGTTCTGTTCACGGTCCCCTCGATAATTTATCGGTGACCTATGGAAATTTAGCAACTAATACTTCTTGCGTCTTAGTGCTTTTGAATAGTTCGTCTGCTTTTTTGAAACGATGTCTATAGTTTCCTGTCTTCTTCTTTGCTTATTCAGTTCTCGCACTTCTAATCTTCTAGAATACTTACGAACCTTATTTTCTCTGTCCCTGCTCGGGTTCTTTAAATTAGAGAAACTGTTTATCTCTCTGTTACGGTACTTCCGTACGTTATGATACTTTTGGTCGTTTACTTAAAGACCTATCGCCCTGAGTCCTAAGTTCGCAGCCTACTTTGACTGTATTTTATGAACTTTTCACTGTAAATTGTATACTGTCGGACCTAAATCCTGTAACTAGGATTTTCATAATTTTTCAACACGGCGATACTGTAATATTACTTCTTTGCAACTCCTTTGCGGATGCACGTAAATTATTGATATCGCGACGCCCGTGGCTGTCGGATATTTTCTATGCGATGTGATACAGCGTTTTTTCCCCTCAAGGAAAGCTGGTATACTGTCTTCGGTGTGTTTCAGCGTGACGCCCCCTCACGGGCTATCGGAATTCGGTGTCTGATGAAGCACAGTGACGCGCCCTCAGGCCGTTTGATAACTGCATGTACTGATCCAGCGTGACGCCCCCCTGGCCTATCGGAAACTGCATTCGGTGTGATACAGAGTGACGCCCCCTCACAGGCTCTCGAAATACTGCATGTTTGGTCTGGCTTGGCCTGGACTTTTATACTATTTAGTCACAAAAAAGATAAAACTCTAGTCCTTTTCGTGACCAACTTTTGAAATAATTGTCGTACAATTATAAAATTTATATCTTCAGAAAGCTCGTCTTCTCAACGTCAAATGATCTCACTGCGCATAAGAATCGATCGTGCAATTCTGAGATATTAATTAATTTTTAGTCTTCAGCTGTGTGGGTGTTGCTGTTCATTTTTAAATGCCCCGCTCCTCTCGTATCAGTGAATCCCCAATGACGTATACTGCGTTTGCAATTCCTTCCTGTGCAATTATTACAAGGTTTTTCTTCACACAAAAATCTCTAATCCGAAATGATTCACAGTACAGTATTTATTTACTTATTTTTATTCTCGCAAATGGGTTAAATTTAATTATTCTTCTTCTGGCACATCGGCGCTGTTGCCGTTTTCCTGCAAGCTAAGCTGGATTTCCGAGTCACGCTTCTCTGTCTTACAGTGAAAATTTTCCACTCGTTCTATTAATATCCATGACCCGCTCCTCTCAAGGAGTCAAGAGGCATGATCTCATCTCCTGAACACCTGGTCCCCGCTGCTTGCACAACGTTAGGCTAGAATCCTGTCTTGAAATTTCTCTATGTTACATTAGAAACTGTATGCTTCTTTCATTCCTTCCCCAAATACATGATTCGACCCCTTTTGAGCCAATGGTACATGGGTTCACTATCTAACGGTCCGTTATTTCTTCACGCAAAATATTATCTGCCACACAGATGTTGGTTCGATCCTCAGTTTAGGGGCTGCAACAACGTGGTCATGTAGTCCCGTGTACTTTGTGTGTATAGAATCTGTCTGATAACCGGTGTTAATTGTGATGGCTATATTAGTCTGTAATTGAGGTAACGACTGCAGACGGTCAATTTCAAGTAGTAATTCCTACTTTTGCTACCAAATGATAGCATTAACGACACCGATCTGTGAACTTGGCTACTAGATGCCACCCCTACCAGCAACTGGCAACGAACGTATGAACTTAGAGCATTAATCAAATCTAAGCTACAAATTTTGCTTCGCACAGTTGTAGCCAGTGGATGGATCGTTTGCATGCCATATATCAATGACATGGGCCCGCCGCTTTACTTCCCCTCCGAAGGAAGGTATACTGAGGGATTTTAACGCTCATAAAAAATCCGACGACTTCGGCCTGGTTTGAACCCGTGATCTTGGACATAGAAATTCAGCATACTACCAACTAAGGTAAACTAGGGGATAGGCTATAGAAAAAATATGCAGGTTTTTGTAGAAGGATCAGACCTCATTTATTGCGAGGAAGTATTTTACAATTTGGAGCTTAATTAACTTTCTTTTTCGTCTTTCCATGCATATTTTTAACATTTTATTATCTTATGGGGACGGTAACATTTTGTTATTGCGAGGAAGTATTTTACAATTTGGAGCTTAATTAACTTTCTTTTTCGTCTTTCTATGCATATTTTAACATTTTATTATCTTATGGGGACGGTTACCTTTTTGTCATTTGGAGTCCATTTATAACCTATACTTGTGGTCACACTGTCCTTATGCAAGGTTTCGACACCGATGTAGTGATGTGTAACTATCTAACGGTCTGTTACATCTTCACGCAAAATTTTATCACCCGCAGACATGTTGGTTGGTTCCTCAGTTTTGGGGCTGCGGCAACGCGGTCATTAGCCCCATGTACTTTGGGAGTGTGTAGAACCTGTCTGATAAACGGTGTTAATTGTGATGGCTGTATTAGTCTCTAATTCAGGTAAGGACTGCAGACGGTCAATTTCAAGTAGTGGTACCTAATTTTGCTGCCAAATACTACCATCAACGACACCTAGCTGTGAACATGGCTACTAGATTTCACCGGAACCAGCAACTCGCAACGAACCTAAGAACTTCCCCTCCGAAGGAAAGCATACTCAGGGATTTTTAGTGCTCTTAAAAATCCGACGACTTCAGCCGGGTTTGAACCCGCGACCTTGGGCATAGATGTTCAGCATGCTACCACTTACGTCACCGAAGCCGCCTCAGACTTAGTCAGATGGAAATCTGAATCTGATGTCGTGCAAGAGCGTTGTCATGGCAACGTCTGATGGCTCATCCCTCATCAATTTAGTAGTGTTGCCATGGCAACCTCTGATAGCTCTTGGCATTTTCTTATAATTCCGAAATCATTTTTCTCATCCCTTGGCGTAATGGTGGGTCATATAAAAATTTCTTTCAGACAAAAGTTTTAGGTAATTATTAGGGGAATATTGTCCATTCTGTACGGTTTTGATATTGTGCCTATTGAGGGAGATATGAGTAATGTTTCCCGAAAAACCCACTTTTTCCCACCCTTTTGGTCAATGTTTGGTGCTATAAAAAACTCTTCAGACATAATTTTTTGGGCTTTATACGACACATAGTATGAACTTTGAACGGATTCGATATTTCACATATTAGGAGAGTTATAGCATTATTTCACTTTTTCGAAATAATAAGTCCCCCATTTTCACCCCTTCGACCGATTTAGCCCAGTAACGAACTCGACCGCGATTTTAGAGGTATACATATTCGGATAAAAATTCAAAGTGATTGGTGCAAAATTACGGCAGTTATCGTGTCCACAAGAAACTGATATACATATATATATATATATATATATATATATATATATATATATATAATTATATACATACATAAATTATATATAAACTATTGAACTGACGGTGGTTTTGTGGTCTGGGGGATGTGAAATGCGAAGATATGTCGAAATTTTCCGGAAGTCGAAACATGGTAGCCATTGCAATAGTTAGCTTTCTAATGAAATCTACCTAAAATGTAGTGGTTTCTTTCGTGTAGTCTTTCACGCAAAAGCTACCCAACCGACTAAGCTCTAATTTTGCATGAACATAATGTTGATACCCAGATCAAACATAGGAGTATGCCCATTTGGAGTTTAGTAAAGTTTGTTTTTCGTCTTTTTATATGCCAGTTTTCGACACTGATGTGTAACTATCTAACGGTCCGTTATTTCTTCACGCAAAATATTATCTGCCATACAGATGTTGGTTCGATCCTCAGTTTAGGGGCTGCAGCAACGTGGTAATGTAGTCCCGTGTACTTTGTGTGTGTAGAATCTGTCTGATAACCGGTGTTAATTGAGATGGCTATATTAGTCTGTAATTGAGGTAACGACTGCAGACGGTCAATTTCAAGTAGTAATTCCTACTTTTGCTACCAAATGATAGCATTAACGACACCGATCTGTGAACTTGGCTACTAGATGCCACCCCTACCAGCAACTGGCAACAAACGTTGGAACATAGAGCATTAATCAAATCTAAGCTAAAAATTTTGCTTCGCACATTTGTAGCCAGTGGAAGGATCGTTTACATGCCATATATCTATGACATGGGCCCGCCGCTTTACTTCCCCTCCGAAGGAAGGCATACTGAGGGATTTTAACGCTCATAAAATCCGACGACTTCGGTCGGGTTTGAACCCGTGATCTTGGACATAGAAATTCAGCATACTACCAACTAAGGTAAACTAGGGGATAGGCTATAGGAAAAGTATGCAGGTTTTTGTAGAAGGATCAGACCTCATTTATTGCGAGGAAGTATTTTACAATTTGGAGCTTAATTAACTTTCTTTTTCGTCTTTCCATGCATATTTTTAACATTTTATTATCTTATGGGGACGGTAACATTTTTTTATTGCGAGGAAGTATTTTACAATTTGGAGCTTAATTAACTTTCTTTTTCGTCTTTCTATGCATATTTTTAACATTTTATTATCTTATGGGGACGGTTACCTTTTTGTCATTTGGGGTCCATTTATAGCCTATACTTGTGGTCACACTGTCCTTATGCAAGGTTTCGACACTGATGTAGTGATGTGTAACTATCTAACGGTCTGTTACATCTTCACGCAAAATTTTATCACCCGCAGAGATGTTGGTTGGTTCCTCAGTTTTGGGGCTGCGGCAACGCGGTCATTTAGCCCCATGTACTTTGGGTGTGTGTAGAATCTGTCTGATAAACGGTGTTAATTGTGATGGCTGTATTAGTCTGTAATTCAAGTAAGGACTGCAGACGGTCAATTTCAAGTAGTGGTACCTAATTTTGCTGCTAAATAATACCATCAACGACACCTAGCTGTGAACTTGGCTACTAGATTCCACCGGAACCAGCAACTCGCTACGAACCTAAGAACTTCCCCTCCGAAGGAAAGCATACTCAGGGATTTTTAGTGCTCTTAAAAAATCCGACGACTTCAGCCGGGTTTGAACTCGCGACCTTGGGCATAGAAGTTCAGCATGCTACCAGTTACGTCACTGAAGCCGCTTCAGACTTAGTCAGATGGAAATCTGAATCTGATGTCGTGCAAGTGCGTTGTCATGGCAACGTCTGATGGCTCATCCCTCATCAATGTAGTGGTGTTGCCATGGCAACCTCTGATAGCTCTTGGCATTTTCTTATAATTCCGAAATCATTTTTCTCATCCCTTGGCGTAATGGTGGGTCATATCAAAAATTCTTTCAGACAAATGTTTTAGGTAATTATTAGGGGAATATTGTCCATTTTGCACAGTTTTGATATTGTGCCTATTGAGGGAGATATGATTAATGTTTCCCGAAAAACCCACTTTTTCCCACCCTTTTGGTCAATGGTTGGTGCTATAAAAAACTCTTCGAACACACATTTTTAGGGCTTTATCCTACACATAGTGTGAACTTCGAACGGATTCGATATTTCACATATTAAGAGAGTTATAGCAATATTTCACTTTTTCGAAAAAAGCCCCCCATTTTCACCCCCTTCCACCGATTTAGCTCAGTAACGAACTTGACCGAGATTTTAGAGGTATACATATTCGGTAAAAAATTCAAAGTGATTGGTGCAAAATTACTGCAGTTATCGTGTCCACAAGAAACTGATATACTGAACCCATGTACCATGGCCTCAAAAGGGAGTCGAATCCATGTACTTTGAGAAAGGAATGAAAGAATCATACAGTTTCTAAGGGAACGGAGAGAGATTTCAAGCCAGGATTATAGCCTAACATTGTGCAAGCGCTAGGGCCAGGTGTTCCTTAGATGAGCTCATGCCTCTTGACATTTATAAGGAGCCAGTCATGGATATTATTAGAACGAGTGGAAAGTTTTGACTGTAAGACGAAGAAGCTGGACTCGGAAATTGCTCTTACGTTGCAGGAATATGGCAACCTCGCTGCTGAGTCAGAACAGGAATAATTAAATTTAACCCGTTTACGAGTATAAAAATAAGTAAACAGATACAGTACGGTGAATCAATTTGGATTAGAGATTTTTGTGTAAAGAAAAACCTTGTAAAAATTGCACAGGAGAAAACTGCAAACGCAAGTAGACGTCATTGGGGGTTCACCGAGACCCAAGGAGTGGGAAAATAAAAAAAAGAACAGCACCACCCACACAGTTGAGGACGAGAAATTAATTAATATCTCGGAAATGCACGATCGATTTCTATGGACAGGAAGATTATTTTACGTTTGGAAGACAAGCTTTCTGGAGATACGATTTTTATAATTGTGCGACAATTAGTTCAAAAGTTGGTCACGAAAAGGATTAGGATTTTATCTTTTTGTGACTGAAAGGTATAAAACTCCTGGCCTCACCAAGCCAATCATGCAGTCTACGAGAGCCCGTGAGGGGAACGTCACGCTGTATCAGTACATGCAGTATTAGTCCGTCCAGGGGGGCGTTACGCTGGAGCATCATAATCATTCAGTCTACGAGCATTCCGTGAGCGGAAGTGCTGCACCACATCGTATACGCAGTATTCAAGAGCCCGTGAGGGGGACGTTAAGCTGTATCAGACATTGATCCAGAGCCTGTGGGAGGCTATGTTACAAGTTCACCGAGTGTAGACCAGTTACGATATAAGTACGCTACGCTGAGGGTTAGCAGTTCGAGACTTTGAAGAGTCCTAAATTATAAAGAACATTAAATATACGGACTTTAAAGCAATATCGCCAAAGTAAGACACAGCGATCAGTAGGGAACTTCGAGTTCCAGAAGAATACTAGTTCAATACAGTTACGAAGTTATAAGAACTCCAACAAATAAACGGCGTTACGTCTAGTAAAGACATTGTTAAAGACATTAAGTCCTGTAAAGGAACTTTACAGTAATTACGATCGCGAAAGATAGAAGTTCAAGCGAAAGGAACTTAGGAACTTAGGTTCGAAACCAGAGGGGAAACGTACTCTTGTGAGAAAACGTCAAAAATATACGATAGACAGTATACGGTCCTCGAAGGGAGGCCAAGATATCGAAACTAAACGGTACGATAGACAGTATTCGGTCCTCGAAGGGAGGCCAAGATATAGAAACTATAGGGTGCGATAGACCACCATATATAAATAGAGGTGACGGCAAAGAAAAGACATTTATCGCCTAGTTAAAGCAGATAAAGTAAAGCCGAGTAATAGACAATAGAAGCGGTTTTGAGAGACTGAAACCAGTAGTTTCCATTGTAGGAGAGAGAAACTTTGAACGAGTAAAATCACACGTCCAATGCAGGTCGATAGGATTCACATCAGGGATCATCAACAGCCGACAGAAATTGTAAAAATCGTTGAGATACACCCGTGTGATAGGAGTGAAGTGTAAATATTGTAAGAAAAGAAATAAGAGTATCGTTTTAAGTGTTTTAGGTAAAGTGAAAGCGTTTTATGCACAGTGATATGTGTTATAATATGTACCAGAGTAATATTTTTTAGTGTTTTAATGTGTGTTCAAAACGGATACACCAGTGTATTAAAAAAAAATGTTGTCAGTGTTAAATATAGTGAATATGTGTCAAGAAATTTCTGTACATAAGATGAGATTGTACAATATGGAGTAGGTCAAGAAGGTGGGCCAAAATGTCACATCAAACGAGAATAAAGGTCAGAAAGCGACCTTAAACATGTAAGTAAAGATTTTCATTATGTTTTGGTGTCGGGAAAAATATTGTGTACAATTCCACCGGAGTTTTGAGTAGAAGGGATGTTTTTAAATGAATAATAACTAAATAAGAACGCGATCTGAACGAAAACAAAGTTTTAAGAAATAATAAATAATTATGTGAAATAATAAATCCTGTAGAGGAAATGCATGGAATAAAATGTCAGTATTTAATGAATGTTATAAAAGCAAGCGTGATAATAATAATTATAACAAAGATATTTACATAAAGGTAAATGTGAATTATATGAAAGAAATAGCTTTTGAGCTTTTGTAAGGAATGAAAACATGATGTGAATAACAAGGTAAAGAAATCTAAATAAAGATTAAATTGAATGATATAAAAATATAGAGCGTTGAAGCCTTAACAAATGTATAAGACATGATGTGAATGCGTGTTCTTAAAAAGGGAGCGATTTATTGTCAACGGAAAAGATTAATATAAGAATTAAGATATGTATCAATTGTTACTATGAAATTTATCAGTTCTTTGGAAGACATTCGGCTGTAAAGTAATGTGTAACGTAATGGAACGCAATTAAATAAAAAGTCACGCTAGGAACGCGTAAAAGTTAAAGTACTTGGTAAATTACTTATGGAGGGTAGTTGATTGCAGTGAATTGAGATATGTTGTAAGTCCTCTAATTGTGACGTAGATCACGAGGCCATGTGTGTATTATTTAAAAGGGAGCTAATGTATGGTATTATTGAGCGTATGTCATGTAGGCCACGGCCGACTTTAAATCGCGTCTTGTATAAGTCCTCCAAATGTGGAAATGTTCCCGATTCGAACCTAGAATCCTTTTGTTGTTAAAGCCCCTAATTATTCGTCGTAGAATGTGTATTAATCTTCCCAATCAATGAGGACCCTCTCATAATTAATAAATGCCAAGGTTACGAAAGTGGTTTATGAGCCAAAGAATATTGTTGAATGGAAATAAGTGAAGTAAAAGCCAGGTCTCTCCACAGAACTGAGAATAATGTGAAGGTTTGTTTTAAAGCATTGAAGAGAGCTGCCACCGTAGGTTAGGCAGAGAGTCGCTTTCCTTGTCATAAATCACGCCCGAGTATAATGGCCTGACCCTCATCGAGCGAGGGTGGGTAAAAACCGTCTTGTAAGATGTGTTAAATACACCGTGAGTGTTTAAAGTTGTTAATGACCCGGGCGTTGAACCGAGGTCCTTGTAGATTGATATTATCGCTTGCCAATTCAGATCGTAGTTTTCTTATGTGATAATGGTCTTATAAGACAAATGAATTAAATAAAATCCCTATTGTAATATTGGATGGAAAATAGTTTTGTGAAGATAACTAGGTTTCGGGAGTGATCATAGTTTTTGACTTTGTCAAGTAATCTTTATAACTCTGGAGTACACAAATAGTTTTCCCGATCACCGTAGTGAATTTGAAAAACTTGAGAGAGATAGTAAATACGGAGAACATGTGGTATGCCCAAATATTGAAGTGAATAATTAACCTGTAATTTTAAATGTAATTATATATTTGTTTTGATGATAAGAAAAGATAAAAATAATTCTTGAGGTGTACAAAAATATGACACCATTATTATGGGAAAGTATCGAGCCAAAGAAGCTCGTAGTTATTTGGAACTTTAAGATAAGTACTTTATGGAAGTGAAAATAATCGTGAATTGTTGGTTTTAAAGAAAACCATGTGTTTTAATCTAATATTTGTTTTATTTTTATGCTATTCCTTGTTCACTTTGGACAAGTAGAATGATATGGGTCAGTAGTTTATGTGTTTATTTGTTTGTAGCGCCATAATTTTTGATTAATTAAAAGTGTTAAAATAGGAGTTGATTTTGTTGTTATTTTTGCAAGTTAATCCTCTATTTAATCCAAAATATGTAAGTCACAGAGTGGGAGAACTTACCGCAGCCCCGAAAAATCCCGAATTGAGCAATGCTGGCATACTGTGATTTGCATATTTCTTGCTGCAAGGGCACAATACATATATATATATATATATATAATTATATACATACATAAATTATATATAAACTTTTGAACTGACGGTGGTTTTGGGGTCTAGGGGAGGTGAAACGCGAAGATATGTCGAAATTTTCCGGATGTCGAAACATGGTACCCATTGCAATAGTTAGCTTTCTAATGAAATCTACATAAAAATTATTTCTGTATATGATAGCCTAATTCAAAAGCAATAGTTTATACTATATAGCATTAAGCTACACTTCTCAGGTAACCTTAAAGATTGATATATTTTTTAAAAGTAAGTCGGAAGAACATGCGCTCCCCAACAGCTTCAATAATACCTACTGTCGACCAAAATATTACGTGCACTCGAGTTTGAAGGTTGTTTGTGACGTAACCAAGAGACCTACATAAAATCCAATAACATCATAATTTGCGTCGTTCTATTTTGCGATAGTTCATGTAGGTTTTGAATTTTTAATTTATATTTTAATATTTTTTATCGCAGTTGGAACACAAAAAGTGCCCGTTTTTAAGCGTGTTTCAACCATGCGTTATATTTAAGAATTATTATCTCACAAACCCGTCATCAAAATCGAATACAATTTTAACACAATATGCATTGGAATGTTGTGTAACTGGTTTATTCATTTCAAAATTTTGTGTGTCCAAGAAACAAAGTTGTTATCATTTTTGTAAGGTAACTTTTTCTGGGCTCGGGGTGGTTGGAAAATGTAGTTCTTTGTCGCGTTGGAATCCTTATACATCAAAAAGGTATGCTGTATGACTGTGAAATACGAAAATTAATTCACTTATTATATATCGGTTTGTATTTGTACGGGGAAATAAGACAAGGTTCACCAGCTAGCCACTCCGGGGAAGGCTGAACAGCGTTGCCAAGATGGAGCCAATCACGCGGCATGGCACTCCTCGCTCGGAAGTGATGGGCTCCAACTCAGCAACGCTGTAGAGCATTTTTCGGAGCGCCTAGCTGTTTCTTGGACACACAACATTTTGAAATTAATCAACCAGTTACACAACATTCCAATGTATATTGTGTTAAAATTTGTATTCGATCTGATGACGGGTTTGTGAGATAATAATTCTTAAATGTGACGCATGGTTGAAACACGCTAAAAAACTGGCACCTTTTGTGTTCCTACTGTGATAAAAAAATATTAAAATATAAATTAACAAGAAGTTCCGTGAAGAACTATACAGCCTACTTTTCATGCCAATGATTATTCTACAGTATATGAACCTATCTAGAATAATGACGAAATTAAGTTGGTAATATCGAAATATCTAATTAGTTCAAAATATACCTGGTATAATGTAGCCTAATAGAGCACTACAGTTGGCAGCCCTGGTGACTGAATATATTCTTAGTTCCACCTCTTAAGGTACAGAATACAAAATTTTGTTGAAGTCCAATGGACGTTACATGCAGTTAGACACTGGATCTATCAGCACGCGTAAAAGCATGTTGCCAACAATACCATGCGTGTGCTGGTCAGAAATAATCTGAATTATTATGATATCTTGTTGTGCCAATTTTGGATGAAATCCATTTGTTAGTATAGAAGTTACAAGTATTTTAAAATTGGACATATCAGCAGGCATAGAATCATGTTGGCAGCACTGCCTTTTATTAATTACTCCAAATTAATCTAGAATGTCAGGTGCTATACGTGTGCAAAGTATAGAGCTGTTGGCTTGCATACTTTCTGATACATTGATATTAGGGTAAAAATAATATAGACAGCATTTATTAACAGTTGGCAGCCCTGATTGCTCTTAACAATACTTATAGTCATATCTGTTATGGTACACATATCACATACGAAATTTGGTTGAAATCCAACTGATAGTATATAAGTTACATGTATTTAAAAATTGGTACTATCAGCAGGCTTATAATCATGTTGGTAGAACTGACGTATATAAGTTACTCCAAATTAACGTAAAATGTCAGAATATACGTGTGCATAGTTTAAAGTTGTTGGCTTGCATACTTTCTGATATATTGGTATTTGGATTAAAAAAATAGAGAGAGCAATTATTAACAGTAGGCAGCCCTGGTGGCTCTTAAGAATACGCTCAGTCATATCTGTTTATGTACACACAGCCAGACAGAAGGACAGACAGACAGACAGAAGGACAGACAGACACACAGACAGACAGACAGACAGACAGACACACATTTTCCCGGATCGATCTCATAAGTCTACTTTTTCCTCATTTTTGCAAAATGTGAAAAGTAGGCTAAAAATTCCAAACCTACATGAACTAACGTAAAATAGAACGACAAAAATGATGATGTTATTGGATTTTATGTAGGTCTATTGGTTGCTTCACAAGCAAGCGGGCTGCAACACGTCACCCCTAACAGTGTTCTGGTGCAGAATTGCGAGCTGCTTATAAATTGCAGTGACGGGGAGTAATGAGTGCAAAAAGATTTCTTAGGCCCCTTAAAACAGTTATCATCATGACAATAGTATGCCTCTGTATAAGGGCGATGGTGTTGGTGCAGTATACTGAGGTTATCAGCTGTAATACGCGTTGGTGCTTTCCGATTATTATCCTTGAGCGCTCGAGTTCTGCAGTAATATTCAAAATCAACCATAAAACAAATACATCCACCTGGCGAAGCCGGACACTACTGCTAGTCATTTGATATGTCCTTAAATTCATTTATTTATTTATTTATGTATCTGTTTATTAACTTACTTTTCACATTTTGAAAAATTAGGAAAAAGTAGACTTATGAGATCGATCCGGGAAAATGTGTGTCTGTCTGTCTGTCTGTCTGACTGTCTATCCTTCTGTCTGTCTGTCTGTCTGGCTGTGTGTATGTCCACCCCTATCAACTCCTAAACGGCTGCAGCAATCGGAACCAAATTTAGTATGAGTAAAGATGTATACAGGAATATCTCAAGCCCATATTTGAAAATGATGTCAGTGCTACCAACTGATGAAAAAACGCACTAGAAATTTGAGCTCCATGTTGGATATCATGGAAGGGATGCATAGGAGCTATTCCAAAATTGTCACACATGTGGATAATACTATTTCAGTTTAATTTCCAGGAGGCCATACATGACAGTGTTGCCAAAATAATTGTAAGCCTTCTGATAGGTCCAATTTTTAAATGCATATATCTTCTACACTATTAATTGGATTTCAACCAAATTTTGTATGTAATATGTGTACATAAACAGATATGACTGAGAGTATTCTTAAGAGCCACCAGGGCTGCCAACTGTTAATAATTGCTCTCTCTATTTTCTTCATCCAAATACCAATATATCTGAAAGTAAGCAAGCCGACAGCTTTGAACTATGCACACGTATAGTATCTGACATTTTAGATTAATTTGGAGTAACTTATATACTTCAGTTCTACCAACATGATTGTAAGCCTCTTGATAGGACCATGTAACTTCTATACTATCAGTTGGATTTCAACCAAATTTCGTATGTGCTATGTGTAACATAACAGATATGACTATAGGTATTCTTAAGAGCAATCAGGGCTGCCAACTGTTAATAAATGCTGTATACAAGCCAACAGCTCTATACTTTGCACACGCATAGCACCTGACACTCTAGATTAATTTGGAGTAATTAATATAAGTCAGTGCTGCCAACATGATTCTATGCTTGCTGATAGGTCCAATTTTAAAATGCATGTAACTTTTGTACTAACAAATGGATTTCATCCAAAATTGGCACAAAAAGATATAATAATATTTCGGATTATTTCTGACCAGCACACGCATGACATAGTTGCCAACATGCTTTAGCGCGTACTGATGGATACAATGCCTAACTCCATGGAACGTCCATTGGACTTCAAACAAATTTTGTATTCTGTGCCTTAAGAGATGGAACTAGGGAATATATTCATTCCCCAGGGCTGCCAACTGTAGTGCTCTATTAGGCTACATTATACCAGGAATATTTCGAACTAATTATACATTTAGATATTACCAACTTAATTTCGTCATTATTCTAGATTGGTTCATATACCGTAGAATAATCATTGGCATGAAAAGTAGGCTCTTTACTTCGTCACCGAACTTCTTGTTTATATATTTATCTATTTATATCACTCTTTAATATTGAAATGAACCACTTAGTCCTATCTGAAATACCTTCCACCAGGTCCGCAGTTCACCACTGTCCGGATTCGATGCCTAGCATAGCCTAGAAATTCAATACTTTTGGTTTGAGATAGAGGGACGGTGCAACTGTTATGCAAGTTATCCTGTGTGGTGTAACGCACGAGTTTACTTGTTTAACAGCAGGTATTGTGGCGTGATCAATTAACCGCCACTTTAGAAAACTTCTTGGCAGATCGAGCGAGCCTTTCACCCCAGACAAGAAAGAGAAACGAAATAGCGATTAGGCTGAGGAATGCGCTGGGTTGGCCACTTTGAGAAGACACTTGTTTTCCATTAAGCCACTTCCGGTGCTGTTCCGGACAGTATCTAGGGCAAGCCACGTGCTCTGAAGAATGCCGCCTGATCCTATCATCGCCTGATGACCTCTGACCGACGTGACGTGCAACGCTCTACAAATTCTTGCCTTCATTGAGGTTTTTATCGTGACTGTGGCCGTCAAGATACAAGCCTGCTATTATTATTATTATTATTATTATTATTATTATTACCTAGCTCATAACATAAATCTATTAATATAATTACTATAGTGTAACGTTTTGTATCTTTAATTATTTACATTAATATTTTTCTCATTATCACCATTACCTATTTTTTTTGCATGCACTCTTGTATTGAAATACAATCTGTATATATGATGTAAATAATTATTAATATGTCTCATAGATAATCTGTACGGGATTTGCCGTCAGATTCATGAGTCATATCGCATTAATGTAATATAAATAGTCATTTTGTCCGTGTGAGTGTGTGTGCGTATGTGTGTGACTCCCCCCTCCCCTCCCTAATAACTTCTAAACGGCTAGAACAATTTCAATGAAACTCGGTAAGGTCATAGTACTATTTTGCCGACCCTGACCGTGTTCTTCAAATTTTATTACGTCTCACCAATACAACATGGTGACTGTGCGAAATATTTCACCAGCATTTTATAACTCAGAAACTATTACTGATATCACCCCGAAATGTTGTACGGCGATAAAGCGCACTACAAAATGTTCGTCTATAAGAATTTCAAAAACCTGTTAACTGCAAAACGAACATGGCGACCAAGCGAATTTGAAACTTTTAAATTGACTTTTCTCGCGATTTAACCATCCAAAGGCAATGGAACTTGGTACTGCAAATGTTCATGCACATTGTAATGCAACGGCATCTAATTTAGTTCCATTGTTTCATAACCTAAATGTGGCGGCTGTGCGAAATATTTCACTGGCATTCTATATCTCCGGAGCTTTGTACGGTGATAAAGGGTACTACTAGAAGTTCCACCATGAGACTTCCAAAAGTCTGTAAAATACAAAACGAACATGGCGGCCAAGCGAAGGTGAAACATTTTAATAGACTTTTCTCGCGATTTAACCATCTGAGCACAGTGAAATATGGTACAGTTAATGTATATACTCATTGTAATGCACTGGCATCCAATTTAGTTCAATTGTTCACATAACCTCAAGATGGTGGCTGTGCACAATTTTAAAATTAAGTTTTTATTTCTTGTGTATTAATCATGCGATCGAAGTGAACGATTTAATAATGAACCTACGCAATAATCGTCATCTAATAGTGCATAACTCTGTGGCCTACATATATAAAAATTCAACATGGCGACGATCCGAAATATTTAGACGGTTCTCAATATCTATTGATCTTTGATAGCAATAAAACTGAAATGTAGTGTGTTGATAGAGACTATGAACATAGGTTCACCTATGGGACATTCAATAACTTGCTGGGGACAAATCCAGCATGTCGGCGACGCGAAATATAAATATTTAAATGGACATTTCTCGTGATTTAACCAGCCGAGCGCAGTAAAACTTGGAACGTAAAATGCTTATACAAATTTTAATCCACTGGCATCTACTTTATTTCAATTGTTTTCATAACCACAAGGTGGCAGCTGTGCGAAATTTTAAAACCTGATTTGCATTTCATGTGTCCTAAACATGCGATTGATGTTTGAATACTACACCTACACAATAATCTTCATGTAATACTACATAACTCAAGACCTACATGTATAAAAATTCAACATGGCGACCATCCGTAATATTTATACGGTTCTCAATTTCTACGAATGTATCACAGCAATCAAATTGAAATGGTGTACAGTCTGTTGATAGAGGCAATTAATATAAGTAGGATATATGAAAATAGACTCTATAGTATGTTCTTCACGGAACTACTTGCTTATTTATTAGGTGATAATGAGAAAAATATTGATGTAAATAATTAAAAACACAATTATTATTATTATTATTATTATTATTATTATTATTATTATTAATAATAATTAATAATAATATTAATAATAATTAATGCAAATCAGACAATGATCGGCATTCTGAGCAAGAGCGTTAATCCACATCATAACCGAAGTAATTTCATTGACAACTCTTGATATACCTAGGTGATTGCTGAAGCTGGAAGATAACCCCATGGGAACAAAGTTGTAATCCTGCTAGCTACAGTAGACAGCCTATGTATTTTACATTCATACAAATGAGTTGTTTGTTATTGTTGATTCATTTAGGGGCTTGGATATCGTAGTCCCGTGTACTTTGGGTGGGTGTGTGTGTGTCTGATAACCTGTGTTATTGTTGTGTTCGTGTGAGTATTTGTAGTGGAGGTGAGGTTTGGGTAAGAGTCGGTCGTGATCTCCAGTTAGGATAAATGCCGGTATTTGCCTGGAGTGTAATTATAAAATCGCGGAAACCCACCTCTAGGACGGCTGAGGTAGGAATCAAATTCACTTTTACTAGGTTTGCCTCGCGAGTCTGTTCCAGCTCTCAATTCCTTGTCAGAGTCGGTAGTCAAACTCAGACGGGGAAGAATGTTATCCACTACACCGCGGAACGGTGCATCTCACAAGGAAATTCTCCAACTGCCACGTGATTTTTTTATCTAAGCTGTTTTTTGACCCATTATATAAAAATTCTATCATTATTAAACTTTGTTAGAGGGTTTTGGTTCGTTGGTTGGATCCTCAGTTTCGGGGCTGCGGCAACGCGGTCATGTAGGCCCGTGTACTCTGGGTGTGTGTAGAATCTCTCTGATAACCGGTGTTAATTGTGAAAGCTGTATTAGTGTGTGTTACCTGTTTTCAATTCAAGTAAGGTCTGCAGATATTCAATTTTCAAGTAGTTCCTACTTTTGCTAGCAAATGCCACCGTCAACGACAACTAGTTCTGAACTTGGTTACTAGATGCCACCGCAGTCGGCTCCTGGCGACGAACGTTGGAACCTAAGAGCGTTAATCAAATCTAACCTATAATTTAGCTTCACACAAATGTAATTAGTGGAAGGTTATTTTACATGAAATCTATGTCATGGGATCGCCGACTTTACTTCCCCTCCGAAGGAAGGCATACTGAGAGATTTTAACGCTCTTAAAAATCCAATGACTTCAGCGCCGTTTGAACCCGCGACCTTGGGGATAGAATCTCAGCATGCTACCAACTACGCCAACTACTTCAGCTTGTAAGTCGGCTACTGCTTCATTCTTGACTGCCGACCTTGAGATCCGGGTTCGATTCTCCGCTCAGCCAAGTAATTTAATTATTGTCGGAGGACTGGAGCGGGGTTCACTTAGCCATCCTGAAACTGGTTTTCGTGGTTTACCACTCCTACTCCAGGCAAATGCCGGGATGGTACCTAACTTAAGGCCACAGCCGCTTGCTAGCCAATTCATACCTCAATGTCAAATACACATAGACATCACAGTGACAGAGGTTATCAGGCAAACTCTACACACGCCCAAGTACACGGGGCTACATGCCCAAGGTGTTGCAAAGTCTCTAAACAATCAACAACAAAAATAACTTAAATTTCATGATACTATTCTATGTGGACGTCGATTGTTACTTTGTTTTGTAAATTCATGTGTGATCATTAATTATTATTTTTAATTGGGATTGAATTGATTAGGGACGAAATTACGTGTCACGATCCTAGCTTGCATGTTTGTATGTTTTGTGGATAGAACTTCTAGATCTAGAGGGAACATATAGGGTTTAGCTAGGGTGTCATTTATTTCAGAAGTATAATTTCAGATAGGTTTAGAGCAGATTAGCCATATAACCCCTTTATGAAGTAAGATAGGGATCTGTTCTATTTCTTGAAATAAATTTAGTGAATGTTTACCTAAGCTTGGGGCCTATTCACTTTAGGTTTGTTTTTCCTACGGATGTGTTCTTTGGGCTGGTTTCATAACTATTACTCTTCCTACCCGATACTGTCCGAGGTAATTCTCTCGTCCGGAGCTGGTCTAAATACATCTGATCCTCTCAGTGTATGACTTGTTGGAAAGGAGTCTCGTGACGGCTGTTCTCGATCCGCAGTTCCACGATATTCTGGACTAACGGGCACGATATATCTGTTTAAATATGTGAAGAAAGACTATGTTAAAACATAAACTGTATATATATAAATCAATCTTACGTGATAGTTTGTCTGTCTGTCCCCCATGCGTTCATATACCATTCATCCGATTGCGATGAAATTTGGGAGAGTTGTAGTGTGCACTCCAGGGAAGGTTTCTGGCTACAAATTATTTACGTAACACAAAAGGGTGAGGGACTTAACCGGAAGCCTTAAATCCCACAGTAACCCAATTGCACAATCTGTATACTGTGCCCATTTGGATATAGGCACAAGTGAACCCTAGACCATTTATATAAAAATATGTTAGAGTTTAATAGAAGCAGTAAGGAACCAAGAGGAAGAATTCGTTGTGAAATAAGCTTGAAAAGCACTGCAAGACACGCAGGTGGCTTATTGACCACATAAAATTCCATTAGTTTTGACAGTTTAAGTGAAAAGGGTCATTAGAGAGGCCATTAACAAAGCAAGGAAATGCAGAGCTGAAGGGTCGTAGTTAACATTCAAAATTCCATGAGTAAGCGATCCAGCAAGACGTTATTACTATTCAAGTGCGACATTTACGAGGAATCAATTTTCCTAAGGGCATACTTGAGACGAGGCCCCGAAAACCGAGAAGTCAGCAAGAATTCGAATATATAAATGAGGAACTCCCCACTATAAAACTTGACAAAATAAACTCACCACGTTAACAAGATTTGTAATTAAGACAGTAGTAGGAAAAGCATAAATCGGAAAGTTGGTAAACCTGAAAAGAAGTTACTTAAGAAAATGCAAGCTAAGACGACGTCATCGAAATGCAGAGCGGAGTGCTACGAGGCGATACAGAGGTAATCAGGTCGTCCCCGCAGAGTGTATAATGACTATTTTAATTAATTAAAAATTAACCTATGAACGAAACCAGTTCCGTCAACCGGAAATCGTCAAGTTATTACAGATTACATCTGGAAATAAAATATAGACCAGGTTGGAGCTTGGAATCAGAAGTTGAACTCCTAAAATTGTCAGGAACTAATTTCTGCGCCAAAACGAATAAATAAGCCTTTAAGCCCAAGCCAGAGCATGAAGTTCATCAGAGACTTCAGAGGGAGGTTGTGCTATTCGACAAGTCATCAGTTGCACCAGCTAGATCCAAGAATCCTCGGAGGCACGTTACGTTATGAAGTTCATCAGTCAGATCGAAGTCCTCGGTGGAGGCACGTTACGTTATGCACGTCAGGCACGTTAAGTCAATCAGTCAGTTGATTGAACACCTTGGTGAGGTGTTACGCTACACGTTGCAGCAATAGTTCGATTCCAGACCAAAGTGTTGGTCTTGATATTCAGTAAAGCTTAAGGAAGCAAGACAGAGATGGGACTCTGAGCGAACGCAAATAGACTAACGAACATTTATAACAAAGGACTGCAGAGTAAAGAATATAAGAAAAACGTAAAGGAAACAGTAAATTCGTAGAACGGAGACAGGTAACGTCACGCCAAAGTAAAGATAGTTCAAACATTAAACTCCCTGAGGGGACGTTAAAGGAACATTCTAAAGCGAAATCGCACAGTACAGAAACGTTGTAAGAAACACGAGTGTAAAGAGAACGAAATAATACCTAGAACATAGGAATAGAAGTGTATGGTCTTCGAACTGGAAGCCAAGTTGGAGTTGTGAAAGTTGCGATAAGTAGAGGTAGGGAAAGAAGTGGCAGCAAGAATCATAAACATTTCGCCTTAAGCAAACAGGGTAATTTAAGGAAGCCGCGCGCAATAAACAATTTCCGAAAAGACTAAGGAAAGAAAGACTTGCCAGAAGTAGGAGATTTGTAGGAGCAAACACACGTTCAATGCAGAATAGGAGAGTAATCAGAATCATCAGCGCCGTGATGTTTTCACCGCAATACGCTGAAATATGGTTCGTGTGCTATGTAAATACTAAATAAGTGGAAATTTTAGTGAAATAAGTATTAAAGAAAAAGCAGAGTAATAATGTGCCAAATAATGTACGAGTGTAAAATCAAAGACCAGAAGATGAAAATGGTCCATTTTAGTGTAAACATGTGTTATTGAAGCAATTAGATGGGTGAAGACATCCAAAGTTTGGGTCATGAACCGAATGCCACATGGAGTGAGTAAGAAATCTTTCATTATATAAAATGCTGTATCATGTGCTTATCAAACATTGTGAAATGTATGAAATAATACGTAAATGCACTAGTTGTCAAATAACTAATGTCAAAATGTGTTGGAAAAACCACAAAGAGAAGTTTGCTAAATATGAAAATGTGATAATTAAAGTGCATAGTAAATTGAAACCCGTAAAATGAATAATTAATGATAATAAAAATTGAAATATGAGAGGAGAGATCGATTATAATGATATTACTGGCAAGTAATTTATGCCGTTGATGAATTATAAAGTAATAATAAAATGAGCACCAAAATAATAATAATAATAAGTGTTGAACGTTTATACTCCGATAATAATGAGTAAACACATAGCGTAATTGCATTCCGTAAGTAATAATTAAGTAATAATATAATAATGAGCTCCAGTTGAAAGTAATTGAATATTAAAGGATCTTTGGGATACCTTAAAGTAATGAAGTAATAATGCTATTCAGATCATAAATTAAATGAATCAAAGTAATGGGTGATAAACGAACACCTTGGAAATATATTATGAAGTTGTAGGCTATAGGCCAAAGTAAAAGGAAATATGCTTAAATAAAGACCAGTAAAGTAATGCCGCGACATAATATAAAGTGGAGTTATTGAGAAGTTGTTGTACGCGATGAAAATCCAAGTTATTAAAAGTTGTGTAGCCGAAATGGGCCAATAAATAAATGAAATATTCAGCATCAGGCTAGTTATTATATATTCCATAACAGGCATATTCGAGAGATCAATAAAAATGTATATTAAGTGTTGCACCCAGTGGATGATATGGGTCCCACTGGAATAGCTATGTGTATGTTAACTGTCGGAAATCGTCGGTATTGTTGTTTCTTCGAGGTTTGACCCGCTGGGGGGGCAGTAGATCCCGCCCAGGTCAATATAATTGCAATCAAAGTCCTTTTGAGGCATTGCCAAATGTGTATGTATAGTCTGGAAGGAGTAAGAGGTTTCTACGAGATATGATACAACTGGGGAGGCGTATATAAATCTCCGAGCCTAGTGTCATATAACCCATCCTATTAGCCAGCACTGTTGTTGTATCCAACCAAATAAAAGTGTGTGAAATGAATATGAAGGACGGAATCAGGGCATGATCGCGATCTCCTGGTGCCACCTTCCAAGTTATAAGTCGTCGTGATCTCAGAATATTGCACTGATTATGAGGAAATGAAATGAAAATTCTAATAAAAAAGGGTTGAATTAAAGAGTAAACTTGGATTATCATATGCATTTTTAAAAGAAGAGGTAAGACAGTTAAGAGTCGCGAGGGATGAATGAATGGGAAGCGAGACTGGATCATAAATCACGAGCTAAGGTGTGCGAGGGGAGAATGATAGCCACCCTGCCGGCAGCCACAGCCCGCAAGGGGGAACCAAGACAATAGACGCTCTGTCTACAGAAGTTTTAAGATCTGGATAGGGATTAGCAATAAAATGGAAGATTATGCAATTTTGATAAATAATGGTGCTCTACGAATATAATGTAAATTATTGAATAGATGGGTTTTTGACAAAGGTCACCACACTAAGTTTGAAGAAATTCCATAATATTTGACCATAGTAGTCAAGGAATAAGTTTGTAAAGAAAATAATCGATTTCTGCCTCAGAAAATGTACTAAGTGGTACCGGTAATCTAATAATTGAGTTTGTAAGTAAACTAAGTAATGAAAGAAAGTGATAGCACATGATACATCATTAATAAATGCCCCTTGAGCATGAGAAACAAGTTGGAAGGATGTGAGTTCGAGTCATGGCATGTTAAAAATTGTTGATTTGTTGTGTAAATGTTTAAACCTAAGGCTTAACTGGAATAATTAATATAGTTTGAAAGTGACTGAAAATAAAGTAAACAATGAAAATAAAGGGGAAATAAAGCCCTGAAGGGACTATGATGATACGGTAAATGTCCGTAAAGCCTTAGTGCATTTTTCATAAAATGATAGGCACGCTCTTTGCCTTAATGAATAGAAATGAAAGGTTGGAAGAAAGATAATTTGTATTGACATTAAAGAATAGATGTCAGCTAAGCAAGATAAAGCTATAATGTAGAGTTGTATGATTTTTAAGAATTTATGGATTTTGATTTTTGTTATTTTGGATTCTTTCCAAAATATTGTATTTGTATTTGTTCCTGGGAGTTTTAGTAACTAAACTCATATTAATTGTTTTCAATGTAGTCTTGTAGATCCTAGAGTGCTTTCATATCTGAATGTGAGATCATGTTGTGGGCTGAACGGTACAAGCCTCGAAGCCGCAGTTGCAAGCCAGGTGTTGATCAAGCATTCTCCATGTGACATGGGTACAATACTTATGACACCGCAATGCACGATGTGAGAAAGGCTTGCTGATTCATCGCGGGGTTACACGTCCTGACATGGATGTCTCAGCACAGCCTAATGCATAAGGACCGGTGCACCAGACAGAAAAACAAAGAATGTTGTTTATCCAAAGGCACTTCAGTTTCTATCTTTCTTGGGCTGGCTGCGTGGCTCAGCGGTGACGTTCTCGCCTGCTGTTACCAAGATTGTAGGATCGAATCCTGGCGCAGCCAATTGGCATTTGAGGGTGCGCAAATGCGAGGGGGCCGTGTCAGTAGATTTACTGGCACGTTAAAGATCCCTTTCGGGCCAAAGTTCCGTCACCCCAGCGTCTCTAAAAGCCGCAGTTATTAAAAAGGACATAAAACCAATAACATTATTATCATCTTCCTTTTTTCTCTCTGCCTTTGATTGGCATTGCATCGCATGCCGGGTACAGCTTGTAGACTATAAGAATACGGGGGGCTATTTTCTTGTGAATTAATATTTAACAGCTTTTGCATAAAAATCTTCCAACTGAGTTGATAGCATGGCTCTTGCACTCATAGAAGGTTACTATAAGTGTGGAATATTCTACCTTCTGTTGATATTCAATGTATAGATGATATTTACCATAATTTGTTAACCGACAGTAGTGGCTACGCTGGCTAAAGCACAGCGTTAGGCCATGGGACCAAGCTCTCTGCTGACTCGGTAGACGCGTGGGTTCGAGCCCCACCGTCGGCCGTCCTTGAAATGGTTTTCCGTGGTTTCCCATTTTCAACACCAGGCAAATGCTGGGACGGTACCTTCTGACAGGCCATGGCCGCTTCCTTCCACATCGTTGCCCAGTTTCATTCAGCTTCATCCATTCCACCTCTCATCCCGACGCGCAGGTCGTCTACGGGCGTCGAATAGAAAGACCTGCACTCGGCCTCTCAGGAGACCTCACCACAAAATAATAATAATAATAATAATATGTTGTCCGGAGCGGCCTATTCGTGGGGCTCTGATTGAAAGTTCCCTCACCCTCTATTCAGTGTTGTTCTCGCGCTCCGAGGAAAGGAACTACGAAGTCTTGGAAACGAGAAACAGTTCGACCTGCTAAAATACAAGGCAGTGCTTTGCGGGTATAAGACTTGTAGGAGTACACGCTATACCTTCAGTGTGTTGTTACCTCTATAGGGCGTCTCAACCTTAAAAGACAGTATGGAATTAAATGTAGTATTTGCCTCTCACTCGCACTCCTACGTCCTGCAATTAGCTTCGTCCTCTTCCACCCCGGCGATGTTGCCATTTCCCAATAATTGAAAGTGACAAATCTAATAAACTGTTTGCGTGGTCTCATAGAGAATTTTACGCTCTTTATGATGATGTAAAAATAAAAGCCATAAACAATTAACAGATGGCCCAATTTTCACTATTACGATATTTTAGCGCGAATCTATATTTTTGCAGATATAAAACTTATCACGCCATAGATAATGAACTAATGATCGCAACAAATCAAGAATTTATTTTTAGATTGCCAGATGTTGGTAGAAGATACTCTATTTCTCAGGGCAGTAATTATTTTCATAGTAAGAAAGTTATGATTTTTTTCTTAAATGTTACTTGAAAAATCTGAGATGGTATCACAGGAAAGTTATGTAGCGACAAACTTTTTTGTTATTGACTTTACGTTGGTGACTAAGCGAGGAGAAATGTTCATTAATATATGATTTTTTTTTAAACAGACCAGAGCTCTATATCAGATAGCATTCACACATAAGTTATCGCACTTATTCCTCCCGCCCAGCGCTGACGCTGCGTAAGTTTGTTTACTCAGGCGCCAGTATCCCCCCGACTGATGGTGTGAAGTTAAACTGTGAAATGAAGTGGTCCTTGTGTTCTTTATAAATTGTCCGCCTCGTTGCGTACCGTAGTGGCTAGCATTCCTAGCTGTCACCGTGCTGTCACCGTGGAGGCCCAGGTTTGAATCCCGGCTCTGCCAAGAAATTTAATTCTGGTCTGAGGACTGAAACGGGGTGTACTCAACTTCTTGAGACAAAACTGAGAAGAGGCGGGTTCGATTCCTACCTCAGCCATCCTCTAAGTGTTTTCCGTGATTTGCCTTTGTTCATCCCGGGAATGAACAAGGGTTCGTTAGTGGTGCAGAGTTAACGTTTCTGTGCCAAAAGAACACGGCAGACACCCACGACGAAATGACAGGTGAAGTGTAAGAAAAGTGGTTCGCCGAGCAACTGTTGCCCAATGTTCCCGAAGGATCTATCCTAGTAATAGACAATGTAGGCTACCACAGCCGGAAAATCGAACTTTTACCTATAACGGAGAAAACACCGGATTATAGATTGGCTCACTCAAAAGGGGTCCCTTTTCGAAATGATATGTTAAAACGGAAGCTTCGTTTCATTGTGACTCAAAACAAAGTCAGAAATGATCAATACATCATCGACGAGATGGCTAAATCAGCAGAAAAAATATGTTCTTCGCTTGCCACCTTACCACAGTGAACTTAATCCCATAGAAATGGTATGGGCGCAAGTGAAGAACTATATAAAATTGAACAACGTCTCATTCAAGAAACAAGAAATGAAGAACATAATTTCGGCTGCATACCACCACTTGACCACACAAAATTGGGTAAATTACCACAATATACCACAGGTATATATAATATTCATGAAAAATATAATTTATTTTAACCTATTGAACCCATATGCTATAGGGTCCAAGGAGTGCGAATCCATGCATTTGAGGAAGAAATCAAAGAAACGTACAGTTTCTAATGTAACTTAAAGAAAGATCCAGCTAGGAGGCCAGTATAAGGTTGTGCAACCAACGAGGACCAGGTGTTCGAGAGGATGATATCATCCCTCTTGACATTCTGAAGGGAGCGAGTCACGAGTATTAATAACCGAGTGGAACTTTCCAACGATTAGACAAGGAGGCCTGAATCGGAATTCAAGCTGACGTTGCTGGAAAATGACAACACCGCTTATGCGCCAGGAGAGGAATAATTAAATTTAACCCGTTTACAAGTATAATAATGAGTAAACAAGTACAGTACAGTGAATCATTTTGAATGAGAAATTTTTCAGTAAAGAGAAACCATTTAAAAATTGCGCAGGAAAAAACTGCCAACGCAAGACGACGTCATTGGGGAATTACCGAAGCCTGTGTGGAGGGGAGAAAGCAAAAGAAATGCAACACCCACACAATTGAGGACGAGAAATTAATTAATATCTCCGAATTGCACGATCGATTCTTAGGGGCAATGAGATTATTTGACATTGAGAAGACGAGCTTTCGGAAGGTATAATTTTTATATTTGTGGCACCATTATTTTAGAAGTTGGCCACAGAAAAGGCTAGAGTCTTATTTTTTTGTAGTAAAATAGTATAAAGCTTCGGGCTTCACCAAGCCAATCATGCAGTTATTGTCAGCCTGCGGGCATGACACTGTGTCACGATCATCATTGAAAGCAGTTCCGACAGCCCGTGAGGGGCATAATCACGCATCACGCAGTTCAAGTCCGTCCAGGGGGACGTAACGCTGGATCATCAGCACATGCAGTTTCAAACGGCCTGAGGGCACGTCACAAGGCTACATCAAACACCGAATGCAGTTCGATAGTCCGTGAGGGGCGTAACTCTGCGTCACATCGAGGAAAGTTACCAGTACTCCTTGAGGGGAGAAATACTGTGTTATACCGCAGAAGTAATATCCGATAGCCATAGGCATCGCAGTATTAACGACTTGCTTGCCTCCATAAGGAGTGGTCAAGAAAAAATTTAAAGTATCGCCGTATTGAAAGAGTAGGAAAATCCTAGTTACAGGATTTAGGCCCGACTGTATACAAGTTATAGTGAAAGTTCGTAAGACATAGTCAGAGCAGGCCGTGAACGTCGGACTTAAAGGCGATAGGTCGTTAAATAGACGAACGAATAGATCATAACGTATGGAAGTACCGTACCAGAAAGATAAACTGTTATTTAAATTAAAGAACCCAAAAAAGGGAGAACAGAATAAGGTTCGGAACGTACATCAGAAACGTAGGAGTGCTAGAACCGATCAAATAAAGAAGATCGGAGAATATAAACATTATCCCCAGAAAGCAGGCGAACTATTCTAAAAGTACTAGACTCGAGAAGTACTAGCTGCTATAAACTAAATCTATAGGTCATTGAGGAGACCTTGATCCGAATAGACTTTCGCTAGGATCGATAAACAGATCTACAAAGAAGCCGTTCAAGCTAGATAAATAGCCGGTCATCCAGGATAGGAGTAGAAGAATTTGGATTCCAGGGAACAGTAGATGTTTCGAGACTTTCGTATTCTGCAGGATAGGAAGCCGACATCGAATAAATTTCACCCTTGGAAACGGGAATTTAAGAAGGTCACGTGTGATAGGCTCAGAAATACGGCCTAGTGATCAAGAATTGTGAAGTGTAAATTTATCAAGATTGTGTGTTAAATTAATATTTTTAGTGTTTATAATGTGTTCAAAAGGGACACATCAGTGTATAAAAATGTCGTCAATGTTAAGTGTCTTAAATATATGTCAAGTAGTGTTTATACATAAGATGAATTCCTTTAATATGGAGTAAAAAGTTCAAAGTGGGCCCAAAATGAAGCACCGCACAAGAATAAAAATCATGGGACGATCTTAAAAACATGTGAGTACTGAATTTCATTCTATTTTGGTGTCAGGAATTGACTGTGTACAAATCCACCGGAGTTTTTGAGTAAAAGGGATGTGTTTTAAGAAATAAATACTGAATAAGCAAGAACGCGGTCTGAACAATAATAGAAAATTTGAGAAATTATCAATAATTATGTAAAGAATAAATCCCGTAGAGGAAATAAGTGAATAAAATGTTAATGTATTTAACAAATGTCATAAGAGCAAGCGAAATATCAGTAATTATCATGAAAGATATTCAAATAAAGTAAAGTTGAAACATGAAAGAAAGAGCTTTTGAGCTTGTGTAAAGAATAAAGATAATAATAATAATTAAATATGGAAATATTAAATAAAGATCAAATAAATTTATGTGAACATAAGAGCGTTAAAGCCTTAACATATGTGTAAGATATGATGTTCAAGGGAATGTATAAAAAGGGAGCGATTTATCTGCAACGGAAAGATGAATATAAGAATAAAAATAATATGAATTGTTACTAATGAGATTTATCAGTTCTTGGGAAGACAGTTCGGCTTAAAATAATGTATAGCGCAAAAGAGCGCCAATAATATTAAAATGTCACGCTAGGAACGCGTAGAGGTCAAAATACTTGGTAAATTACTTATGGAGGGTAGTTGATTGCAGTGAATTGATAATTGTATAAGTCCTCTATTTGTGACGTAGTATCACGAGGCATTGTGTATGTATTTGAAAGGGAGCTAATATATGGTATTATTGAGCGTATGTCATATGGGCCACGGCCGACTTTAAATCGCATTTTGTATAAGTCCTCTGTAAGGGAATGGTTCCCGAGGCATGTGATGAGATTCGAACGCAGAATCTTCTTATGATAAAAGCCCCTAAATTCTTCGTCGTCGAATGTGTATTAATCTTCCAAATCAATGAGGACCCTCTCATAATTAATAAATGCCAAGGTTACGAAAGTGGTCTATGAACCAAAGAATAGTTGTTTGAATGAGTACGGTACAGCAAAAGCCCGGTCTCTCCCCAGAACTGAATATAAAGTGAAGGTCTGTTTTGAAAGCCTTGGAAATAAGCTACTAACGTGGGTTAGACAGGGAGTCGCCGTCACCCTCCGTGTCATAAATCGCGCCCGAGCAGAAGGGTCTAGCTCTCTTAGAGCGAGAGGGGCCAGAAACCGTCTCGTAAGATGTTGTAAAGAGAAATGAATACACCAGGAGTGTTTAAAGTTGTTAATGACCCGGGCGTTGAACCGAGGTCCTTGTAGATTGATATGTTCGTTTGCCTGTTCAGATCGTAGTTTCTTATATGATAATGGTCTTATAAAATATAAGAGATAAATAACAATCCCTATTGTAATGATGTATGGACGTAGGATTCCACGAGTTAATTGAAGACAACTAAGTTTCGGGAGTAACTATAGTTTTTTTGACTGTGTCAAGTATCTTCACGCTCTGGAGTACACAATTGATTTCCTGATTACCTTAATATATTTGTGAAAATAAAGAGAGATGATAACAACTGAATGTGTGGACATTCCCAAAATATTGAGTTAGATAATTAACATAAATTTTAAATGTAATTATAAATTTGTTTTTGAGAATTAAGAAAATATAGAGGATAGTGTTTGAGGTGTACAGTGAATGACACCATTATTATGTAAAGCATGGAGCCAAAAGAGCTCGGAGTTATATAAAACTTACAGTGATGCTTTATGGAAGTAAGACTAAGTAGGAATTGTTGGTTTATGTGGAAACCACATGTTTTAAATACAATATTTGTTTTATCATATTTGTGATTCCTTGTTCATTTGGAACAAGTAGATGATTATGGGTCAGTAATTAAATTGTTAAAGTGTTTGTGGCGCCATTAATTTTATTAATTAAATGTGTTTAAATAGGAGTTGATTTTGTTGTTATTTTTGCAAGTGTATCCTCTAATTAATCCAAAATGTGTGAGTCACAGAGTGGGGGAACTTACCGCTGCCCCGAAAATTCCGAATTGAGCTACGCTGGTATACTGTGATTGGCATATTTCTTGCTAAAAGGGCACATGGGGGTCGTATAAGTAATGTGCTGGATTAATAACTAGAGGAACACTTAAGACGGTCATTTCATGTAAAGTAAAGTAAGGATAGGTGTAGCTACAACGTAAAATATTAACTGACCGCATGGGTCCCTAGAAACTCATACCGAGCAGCCCTGTATTATATTATTAACAACCCCCTAGCAAACATTTCATGGTGGCTTCAACGTGGGGCTACTAGCATTTAATTTGGCGCCCAGTACGCAGGGATGAGTTTTCCTAGGGAAAACCCGAGTTTTTCTCGAAAAATCAAAATTTTCATTTTTTTAAAAAATGGTTTTTCGAAATTGTGAATTTTAAATACTTCCATAAAGGTTTATGAAATTGAATAAAAGTAATAAAAGGGTACGTTGTAAGTGAATACCCGTACCAAAGTAAAATTTTTAAAGAAATTGGGACACACTGATTCAGAGTATCATCTCTCAAACATGTACTAGTGTGGTGGCATTAGTGGCCCACTGTATTTTAATATGATGTTGTTAAGTGAAGAGAGGCGGAGGCTCTCTGAGAATGTAAGGGCCGAGAGCCCAGATAAAGGTAAAACTACAGGTGAGAAAGAGTACCCAAGTAAAGAAATTATAAATGTTTCTGTAGAAAGCATGCGTGCACCTGGAGACATAGTTACACGAAGAGAGGGTAACATGTCTGCAGACAAAAGGGTAAATGTTGAGCTTTCAGAGCTCGAAAAGGAAAAAGAAAATTGTACACCGATTCCAAGGGAAAATGTAATTAATACAGATAATGATAACGAGGAAGGTAATTCAAAGTCTCACGTAGTAATGCCGGTTCAAGTAGGCTCAGAAAACGAAGGGGAAAAGAGCGATAGTACTGACGTTCAGGATCAGGAAAAGGTAGAAATGGCGAAATGGGAGGAAATAAAAAAATTCTTGGATATAATTAGGGAAATAGAGAATGAGCACAGAAAAATGAGGAACGAACTTTGGGGATTAAAAGATCCCAAATTAAGAATAAAAGAAGGAATTAAGGAACAAACAGATAGTATTTTCGAGGAAATAATGAAAATAAACGGGCTCCGTATGAGGGCAAGTAAAAATTGGTATAAAATATCCAAACAGGAATTAGAAGACTTGTACAAAGAAATCCCTAAGGTGAAGGAGTCTTTAAGAGAAACGAAGAAGGAATTTGCGAAACGCATGGAGAAAGAAGGAAAAATGGAATTAGCTTCGCGGGAACAGATAAGTAGTTTCGTCAATGAAATAGAGGAAGAAATGAAACGCGTGTGGGAAATATGGAGGAAATGGGAACGTATTTATCGTAATAGCGATTACAAAGAGTATAACAGGAGGAATGAAATCCATGAACCGATGGATTATATATTCAAGGAAAGAACTAAGATGCAGGGATTCCAAGTGAGCATGTATAAGGAACGAGGGATAATAACCATTCAGGAGTTGGCTGAAGTAAGAGAAGTCAAGATTCGG
Source organism: Meconema thalassinum (assembly GCA_946902985.2). Taxonomy (NCBI): domain Eukaryota; kingdom Metazoa; phylum Arthropoda; class Insecta; order Orthoptera; family Tettigoniidae; genus Meconema; species Meconema thalassinum. The sequence continues at coordinate 89,240,153 of OX336393.1, forward strand.
GAATACGAAGAAATAGTAGAGGCCGCTCAGAAGAAATATGATGAATACATATTAGCAGAGGACCTCAAAGGAAAAGAAATGGCTATCCCAGTCAAAAATGAAACAGCTGTCCAGACGGAAGCTGAAAAACAAGTTGAAATTGAAGAAGAAAAAGAAGTCACGGTGCCAGAAAAGCCCGAAATTGATATTAAAGAAGAGAAACAAGAAGTAGAAATTATAATGACTCCAGTGGAAAAGGAGGAAACTTTGGTGATCCTTCCAGAGAAACCAATGGAAATTCAGGAAGAAATAGTAAGTCCAGACCAGGAGGACAGCCAAAATGAAAATGAGCTGCAAACTGAAGAGACTCATTTGGATGAAAAAGTTGAGCTGGAAGAGCAAGATATAATCTCGGAACAGGAGATAACAAAGGAATTGATAGTTGAAGAAACGGAAATGATAATTCCTGAAGAAACAGAGAAGGTAAATGAAATAAATATAGAAAATATCAACGAAGCACCGATGGAAACAGAGGTTCAAAATTTCACGGAAAGGGAAAAGGAAAACCTCGAAGAAATGCAGGACAAGGAACATAAAAGGGCATTAAAGGAAGAAGAGGAAAAATTGAAAGCCCAGATCCTCGAATTAATGATTAAATGTCAAGATTGCCAAAGAAAGACTAGAGAAATGGAGAAAGATGCTAATAAGAGCCAAGAAACCCTAAAAGAAAAAGATGAGATTGTTGGGAACAATGAAAAAATGAGAGGAGACATCTCTGGAAACAATCAAGAAAGAGGAAGACCGCCATTGGTAGTTGGTGTACCAGGAAATGGATACCCCATGGGAACAATGAAAGGAGGTGGAATAACAAACGATGCCTTAGAGAAAGAGGATGCCCAGGCATACTTCAGCTGGAAGCTCCGTAAAAAGAAAGGGAGCGATAAAAAGAAGAGAAAAGAAGGAGATCTGAAAGACCTAAAGAACTGGAAGAGTCGAAAAAAGAAATACTCTTTGGAAATGCCATCTCGATATGAGGTGAAGGAAAAGGATTATTCCATCATGAATAAACGGGTAAAGCCATTTGCAACCGTCAAAGAATAAGAGAAATAAGTATAATATTTGTTGAAATACCATCTCAAAGAGAGATGAGGAAGGGGGAAGAGAACCAGAAAGAGTCAGGTGAGATCAGACTGAGCTCTTAAAAAATCAAATGAAGTGTAACAGACTTGAAGTCTGAGAACTGTAATGAATTAAGTTACGGGTAAAGCTAATTGCAGCCGCAAGATAATTAACATAAAGTCATTAAGTTGAAAATATATAATGAATAGAGAACAGACCGACTAGAAGTCTGTCTTGAGAAAAGAAGAAAGGAAACCAACTGTGGACTCAAGTTTGGAGAAGCATGCGCCAGACGAGGGGAGAGTTGTAAACACCGAACGTGACAAGAAATTTATGGCCCTGAGTGTAGCCGACCACTAGGGGAATAAATGAATGAATGGGAACTTTTGAAGACCCAACCTAAACACAGACCAGAGAGGAAAGGAACTTTAAAGAAGTAATTGATTTTACTGAAAAAGAAAATTTTAATGTAATAAAGGAGAAAGAAAGGGTAAAGATAGAGCATACCCAACCTACACAATTAGTGGAAGGAACTTTAAGGAAATAAAACAACAGTAAATACGGATGACGTTATGATGGATTCGATGAAATAAGAATACAAAATTAATTAAAATAAATTTCCTCAAAAATTTTTCGAAAATTTATTTATCCTAAGGAAGGGTGAGATGAACCCATATGCTATAGGGTCCAAGGAGTGCGAATCCATGCATTTGAGGAAGAAATCAAAGAAACGTACAGTTTCTAATGTAACTTAAAGAAAGATCCAGCTAGGAGGCCAGTATAAGGTTGTGCAACCAACGAGGACCAGGTGTTCGAGAGGATGATATCATCCCTCTTGACATTCTGAAGGGAGCGAGTCACGAGTATTAATAACCGAGTGGAACTTTCCAACGATTAGACAAGGAGGCCTGAATCGGAATTCAAGCTGACGTTGCTGGAAAATGACAACACCGCTTATGCGCCAGGAGAGGAATAATTAAATTTAACCCGTTTACAAGTATAATAATGAGTAAACAAGTACAGTACAGTGAATCATTTTGAATGAGAAATTTTTCAGTAAAGAGAAACCATTTAAAAATTGCGCAGGAAAAAACTGCCAACGCAAGACGACGTCATTGGGGAATTACCGAAGCCTGTGTGGAGGGGAGAAAGCAAAAGAAATGCAACACCCACACAATTGAGGACGAGAAATTAATTAATATCTCCGAATTGCACGATCGATTCTTAGGGGCAATGAGATTATTTGACATTGAGAAGACGAGCTTTCGGAAGGTATAATTTTTATATTTGTGGCACCATTATTTTAGAAGTTGGCCACAGAAAAGGCTAGAGTCTTATTTTTTTGTAGTAAAATAGTATAAAGCTTCGGGCTTCACCAAGCCAATCATGCAGTTATTGTCAGCCTGCGGGCATGACACTGTGTCACGATCATCATTGAAAGCAGTTCCGACATCCCGTGAGGGGCATAATCACGCATCACGCAGTACAAGTCCGTCCAGGGGGACGTAACGCTGGATCATCAGCACATGCAGTTTCAAACGGCCTGAGGGCACGTCACTAGGCTACATCAAACACCGAATGCAGTTCGATAGTCCGTGAGGGGCGTAACTCTGCGTCACATCGAGGAAAGTTACCAGTACTCCTTGAGGGGAGAAATACTGTGTTATACCGCAGAAGTAATATCCGATAGCCATAGGCATCGCAGTATTAACGACTTGCTTGCCTCCATAAGGAGTGGTCAAGAAGAAATTTAAAGTATCGCCGTATTGAAAGAGTAGGAAAATCCTAGTTACAGGATTTAGGCCCGACTGTATACAAGTTATAGTGAAAGTTCGTAAGACATAGTCAGAGCAGGCCGTGAACGTCGGACTTAAAGGCGATAGGTCGTTAAATAGACGAACGAATAGATCATAACGTATGGAAGTACCGTACCAGAAAGATAAACTGTTATTTAAATTAAAGAACCCAAAAAGGGGAGAACAGAATAAGGTTCGGAACGTACATCAGAAACGTAGGAGTGCTAGAACCGATCAAATAAAGAAGATCGGAGAATATAAACATTATCTCCAGAAAGCAGGCGAACTATTCTAAAAGTACTAGACTCGAGAAGTACTAGCTGCTATAAACTAAATCTATAGGTCATTGAGGAGACCTCGATCCGAATAGACTTTCGCTAGGATCGATAAACAGATCTACAAAGAAGCCGTTCAAGCTAGATAAATAGCCGGTCATCCAGGATAGGAGTAGAAGAATTTGGATTCCAGGGAACAGTAGATGTTTCGAGACTTTCGTATTCTGCAGGATAGGAAGCCGACATCGAATAAATTTCACTCTTGGAAACGGGAATTTAAGAAGGTCACGTGTGATAGGCTCAGAAATACGGCCTAGTGATCAAGAATTGTGAAGTGTAAATTTATCAAGATTGTGTGTTAAATTAATATTTTTATTGTTTATAATGTGTTCAAAAGGGACACATCAGTGTATAAAAATGCCGTCAATGTTAAGTGTCTTAAATATATGTCAAGTAGTGTTTATACATAAGATGAATTCCTTTAATATGGAGTAAAAAGTTCAAAGTGGGCCCAAAATGAAGCACCGCACAAGAATAAAAATCATGGGACGATCTTAAAAACATGTGAGTACTGAATTTCATTCTATTTTGGTGTCAGGAATTGACTGTGTACAAATCCACCGGAGTTTTTGAGTAAAAGGGATGTGTTTTAAGAAATAAATACTGAATAAGCAAGAACGCGGTCTGAACAATAATAGAAAATTTGAGAAACTATCAATAATTATGTAAAGAATAAATCCCGTAGAGGAAATAAGTGAATAAAATGTTAATGTATTTAACAAATGTCATAAGAGCAAGCGAAATATCAGTAATTATCATGAAAGATATTCAAATAAAGTAAAGTTGAAACATGAAAGAAAGAGCTTTTGAGCTTGTGTAAAGAATAAAGATGATAATAATAATAATTAAATATGGAAATATTAAATAAAGATCAAATAAATTTATGTGAACATAAGAGCGTTAAAGCCTTAACATATGTGTAAGATATGATGTTCAAGGGAATGTATAAAAAGGGAGCGATTTATCTGCAACGGAAAGATGAATATAAGAATAAAAATAATATGAATTGTTACTAATGAGATTTATCAGTTCTTGGGAAGACAGTTCGGCTTAAAATAATGTATAGCGCAAAAGAGCGCCAATAATATTAAAATGTCACGCTAGGAACGCGTAGAGGTCAAAATACTTGGTAAATTACTTATGGAGGGTAGTTGATTGCAGTGAATTGATAATTGTATAAGTCCTCTATTTGTGACGTAGTATCACGAGGCATTGTGTATGTATTTGAAAGGGAGCTAATATATGGTATTATTGAGCGTATGTCATATGGGCCACGGCCGACTTTAAATCGCATTTTGTATAAGTCCTCTGTAAGGGAATGGTTCCCGAGGCATGTGATGAGATTCGAACGCAGAATCTTCTTATGATAAAAGCCCCTAAATTCTTCGTCGTCGAATGTGTATTAATCTTCCCAATCAATGAGGACCCTCTCATAATTAATAAATGCCAAGGTTACGAAAGTGGTCTATGAACCAAAGAATAGTTGTTTGAATGAGTACGGTACAGCAAAAGCCCGGTCTCTCCCCAGAACTGAATATAAAGTGAAGGTCTGTTTTGAAAGCCTTGGAAATAAGCTACTAACGTGGGTTAGACAGGGAGTCGCCGTCACCCTCCGTGTCATAAATCGCGCCCGAGCAGAAGGGTCTAGCTCTCTTAGAGCGAGAGGGGCCAGAAACCGTCTCGTAAGATGTTGTAAAGAGAAATGAATACACCAGGAGTGTTTAAAGTTGTTAATGACCCGGGCGTTGAACCAAGGTCCTTGTAGATTGATATGTTCGTTTGCCTGTTCAGATCGTAGTTTCTTATATGATAATGGTCTTATAAAATATAAGAGATAAATAACAATCCCTATTGTAATGTTGTATGGACGTAGGATTCCACGAGTTAATTGAAGACAACTAAGTTTCGGGAGTAACTATAGTTTTTTTGACTGTGTCAAGTATCTTCACGCTCTGGAGTACACAATTGATTTCCTGATTACCTTAATATATTTGTGAAAATAAAGAGAGATGATAACAACTGAATGTGTGGACATGCCCAAAATATTGAGTTAGATAATTAACATAAATTTTAAATGTAATTATAAATTTGTTTTTGAGAATTAAGAAAATATAGAGGATAGTGTTTGAGGTGTACAGTGAATGACACCATTATTATGTAAAGCATGGAGCCAAAAGAGCTCGGAGTTATATAAAACTTACAGTGATGCTTTATGGAAGTAAGACTAAGTAGGAATTGTTGGTTTATGTGGAAACCACATGTTTTAAATACAATATTTGTTTTATCATATTTGTGATTCCTTGTTCATTTGGAACAAGTAGATGATTATGGGTCAGTAATTAAATTGTTAAAGTGTTTGTAGCGCCATTAATTTTATTAATTAAATGTGTTTAAATAGGAGTTGATTTTGTTGTTATTTTTGCAAGTGTATCCTCTAATTAATCCAAAATGTGTGAGTCACAGAGTGGGGGAACTTACCGCTGCCCCGAAAATTCCGAATTGAGCTACGCTGGTATACTGTGATTGGCATATTTCTTGCTAAAAGGGCACACTATGATATTCGAGAAAATGTAATATTATAAATTATAACATATTTTAATATTATCATATTCATGAATAATTGAAAAATATAAATTGTTATAATGTGTGCATTAAAATCGCGCTCTGAGGTTCGGCGTATCATATCTAAATATTGTAGCGTTGTTCGCTGCTAGGTATGAGCTACAGTTATATACAACAAACAAATATTTTGGAAATTTCCCGAGTTTTGCGTAAATGCACGCCTGTATACGAGTTATATTACATCTTGTGCCCGCCCTTTCAGAACTTTGTATATGCAGTAGATCTGGCATCAGCGCACCCCATTTAATGCGTACTGTCTTTTAAGGTAGAGACGCACTATAGCGCGATCATGAGGGTGAGGGAGGCTGTCTGACGACATACTGTGTGTCTCACTTTGCTCAGAACGATCTCTATCACCCGCCTTCTCTTGCGCTCTCCATTCCACTTGACATACCACAAACGCTTAGTATATGTGGATTATAACACCCCCAAGAACCAACTTCTACGGAAGTCCAGTTTCGAAATGCGAGCCTTTCACATAATTGTTTGTTTTGTTGTTTGTGATTGAAGTAAAATTTTGAAACTTCATATAGGCACAGAAAACATATCTGACTAACAAATATTAAAATTCGGTTGTTGTAGCACAACGGAGTTGTGAGTAGTGAATCTTTTAAATCGATATTTCCCTTGAAACCCGACAAAATCCGGTGCTTTTTACATTATACCTGCCGCAATAGTGCATTATGCAACGAGCCTATAATGGCAATAATTAAGACACGAGTATGTTTACAAAACGAGCGAAGCGAGTTTTATAATTTCCATAGGAGTGTCGTAATTACCAGTATAGGCGAGTTGCATACGACTGTTGATGTTTGATAATAAGTATAACTTTATTGTATGTCCTAACATAAATATTCATAAATATCTGTCGAGATTAGGTCGGTTGACTTCATCTCCTTCTTGGGAATTGTGTAGGGTCAGCATTTTCTCTCTACCAAATAACTAATTCCAAATCTTTGAAACATTGTTTATCCTGAAGTAGCATCAACAGATAGCGCCCAGGTACTATGTTGGATCATTTTGTTATTTTGGCCAAATAACACAAAATAGGCTGTTACAAACGCTTTAAAATTAAAAAGTGTCGTATTATTAACTTGCTATTCTTCAAATTCGATGCGTATAGAATGTCAACGGAAGGCAAATTAGTGGAGTCCCAAATAGAACAGTCATGACATCTGGCGGAAAAGTTTCACATAAGAAATCCCTTCACTGAACAGAGAGCTGTATTATAATTTCCGTAGAACTAACGTCATACGCATGCTTACCCATGACGTTTTGGTGTGTTTATGTCAACATCAGCAATAATTAAAATTGTCGGTGAAATCTTACGAATGCAATGCCCTGTGTAGAAATAGGAGTTGCGGATATTAAGGTACAGTGCCATTTATTTTGCAATATTCCGCAGTTTGTTTATGCAGACATTACGGACGGTGCACACTTTCCATGTCGGTAGAGGCTAGGGTACAAGGACGAGGTGTTGCATACTTCTGGACGTAGATTCATAAATTTCATTCATATTTCATAGTATTTTCTTGTTACCGTAAAGGTTCGTACTGATTTTTTCTTTGTGTTTGGGATTGTAACTACAATGGTTGATCTGATATCCTTTACATTGTCAACATTCAAATCATGTAATTCATGTCCGACATGTTGGATTTTGAGTGAATGTCAGAAGCTATCCTTACCTAATTGGTCAAAGAATGAAGATATTGAGCTCTGGTTGGTTGGAGAAACTGTATCATAATGAAAAGTAGTACTTTAATGACCCTCATTATGATACAGTTTTCTGACATATAATATTTACATTTCGACATCGTCGAACATAAAGGATATTAAAATACGTTTCCTAAAGTTAACTTTATCATCAATAAACGTAGAAATAAACAAGGAAAAAGGTGATGTTACTTGTTTTTCTGTAGGCCTTTTAGTTATTTTGCTTTATCTCCAAACTCGAGTGCACATAATTTATGCGCCGGGTGGCCGTTTGAGCAGAGAGACACAGTGATGACGGAGCACAGTCTGCATATAAGTCAAGCAGCACCGCGCGCACTTCTTGTGTTAGACAGAAGTTATATTGTGTATTGAGTACAGACTAATTAATAATAATAGGCGAATTAAGATCGGCGCGTTTCTAATTGTTCTGCAACTGCACAGCTAAGCGTATTATTATTATTAATAATGAATATCCCCCCCCCCAAAAAAAATAGGAACCCTATTTTACCAGAGGTACATTAGGGTAGTAGATTAAAAACAAAGCAAATACAAATTTTACTAACATAGTTTACAAAGAAAATTGTTGATGAAAGTGAGAAATTGTCCTCTTGAAAATATGGTACAGCGGTTTGAAAGTTCCAGGATACAGCTATTAAGGTGGCATTGTAAATCGTATCCTTCCTTTTCAAAAACAGGACACTCAAATATAAGCTGACACACCGACCGAGGCAATCCACAAAAACGTTCATAATAAGACTTGAATTTTCCATGACCAGTTAAAATTTTTGTGAGGACAAAGTTTGGCACTAACAATTTTGATAACAGTCGATTTTGTACTTCCGGGAAGAATATTTCTCTTGTTACAGATCCTTTCAGGCTACATGTCCATGTGATATTCCATTCGACTAATATGTATTTCCTTATCTGCCTTTTAACGTAACATATTGGAGACTTACTATATGTTATTTCAAGATGTGTCGTAGCCGATGATTTTGCTAATTAAGCGTAACAGGAGCACATGTCACCATGGAGAAGAGACTACTGGAGCTGAGTCATATCCTACCCGCGCGACTGCACCTATCAAAAAAACAAGCTGACACCGTGACACAAGTATACATGCAATAGTTCCCAACTCTACCAATGGCACTCCTAACTTGAGAGGCTAATGCGTGTTGATTAATGCAACTGTCCATGAAAATATTCCACAGTTGGTAACCCGTCAGGCAAGCAACCCAATGTTGGAAACATCGGTAGGTTGGTTGGTTCCTCAGTTTAGGGACTGCGACAACGCGGTCATGTAGCCCCGTGTACTTTGGGTGTATGTAGAATCTGTCTGATAAGCGGTGTTAATTGTGAAGACTGTATTAGTGTGTGTTATCTGTTTTGAATTCAGGTAGAAGGATTGCAGACGATTAATTTTTTCAATTAGTTCCTACTTTTGCTACCAAATGCTACAATCCACGACACCTAGTTGCGGACGTGGCTACTAAACGCCATCGCAGTCAGCACCTGGAGGTGAACGTTGGAACTAATATAGCGTTATCAAACTAACCTACAAATTTTAGCTTCTACAAGTGTAGTTAGTGGAAGGTTCTTTAAAATGCCATAAATCTATGACATGGGACCGCCGGATTTACTACCCCTCCGAAGGAAGGCATACTGAGGGATTTTAACGCTCTTAAAACAAGTAGTTCCGTGTAGAACTATACAGCCTATTTTCATATATTCTGCTCATGTTAATTGCCTCTATCAACATACAAAATTTCAGTTTAATTGCTGTAACAGATTCGTAGATATTGAGAACCTCTAAATATTTCAGATAGTCGCAGGTTGGATTTTTATTTTTGTACTATTACATTAAGATTATTGTGTACGTGTGGTATTCAAACTTCAATCGCATGATTAGAACACAAGAAGTAAAAAAGAGATTTTAAAATTACGTACAGCAGCCATCTTGTGATTATGCAAACAATTGAAATAAATTAGATGCCAGTGGATCAACATTTGTGTAAGCATTTAACGGCACTCGGGTAGTTAATTCGCGAGAAACGTCCATTTAAATATTTATACTTCGCGTCTCCGCCATGTTGGATTTGTGCTCACCAGGTTACTGAAAGTCCTATAGGTGAACATATGTTCATAGTCTCTATGAACATTAAAAAATCAGTTTGGTTGCTGTAAAAGATTCATAGATATTGAGAACCGTCTAAATATTTCGGAAGCTCGCCATTTAGGATTGTTATATGTATAGCCCATAGAGTTATAAACAATTCAAGGACTATTATTGCCTAGGTTCATTATTCAAACTTTCACTTCGATCGCATGATTACGACACAAGAAAAATAACTTAATTTTAAAATTTCACACAGCCGTCATCTTGAGGTTACGTAAACAATTGAATTAAATTAGATGGCAGTGCATTACAATCTGCAAAATCATTTACAGTACCTCATTTCTTTGCGCTCAGAGAGTTAAATCTCGAGAAAAGTCTATTAAAATATTTCAAATTCGCTTGGTCGCCATGTTCGTTTTGTACTTTACAGTTTTATGAAATATACATGGGCAAACTTGTATCAGTACCCTTTATCACCGTACAAAATTGCAGGGTGATATCTGTAATAGTTTCGGAGATATAGAATGTCAGTGAAATATTTCGCACAGCCGCCATTTTGAGGTTATGTAAACAATTGAACTAAATTAGACTCCAGTGCATTACAATGTGTATAAACATTTGCTGTACCAAGTTTCATTACGTTTGGATAGTTAAATCGCGAGAAAAGTCTATTTAAAAGTATCAACTTCGCTTGACCGCCATGTTGGTTTTGTAGTCACCAGGTTTTTGAAAGTCTCATAGGTGATTTTCTAGTAGTGCCGTTTATCACCGTACACAATTTCAGGGCGATATCGGTAATAGTTTCGGAGATATTGAATGCTAGTGAAATATTTGGCACAGCCGCCATGTTGGATTGGTGACACGTAACAAAATTTGAGGGGCACGGTCGAGGCCGCCGGGAATAGTGCTATTAACTTACCGAGTTTCATTGAAATCGCTCCAGCCGTTTATATTTTATTAGGGGGACACACACACACACCTCACACACACACACACACACACACGCGCGCGCGCGCGCGCACACACACACGGACAAAAGGTGATCTCATAAGCCTATTTTTTCAAAATTGAAAATAGGCTAAAAACGACGACTTTGGCTGGGTTTGAACCCGCGATCTTGGGCATAGAAGCTCAGCATGCTACCAACTACGCCACCGAAGCCGCTTTGAAAACATCCCTTAATGTCATAGACTAGTACGTTGTCGTTTCTTGGGAGGAACTACTTCGTTCGTGACACTACAGTAACTTTTCCTTGTCTGTCGATCAATATTACATTTTGTACTGATTTTGTAAATCAGTACATATTCATCTTTATCTCCGAGACGCAGTAAGGACTCCAGGTGTGGCCGGACAAACTCTCGTGGGAGCGTACACTAAGCCCCTTCTGGGAATTCCTTTAGCCTTTGTTCCTGCACCTGGCTATGATCTGTTGGTGAAGTGGGTTTGCCAAGCCCTTATCTGACAGGAATTCTGCCCTTTGTGTGTCCTGCCACTTAAGCTATCTAATTATTGGCCTATCTGTCAAGTCAGATTTGCTACTGGTTTAAATCTGTGATCATTTCAAACTCTACGAAAACTACCAACTCCATTAACATTCCTTAGGTGATTTGGCCAAACCCTTGTTCTAAGAAAATATTTTGCAAGAACCTTGTGAAACATCTCAACTCCTGGGAAGATTCTACGAACTAACTGTGTGGGGTGATATTCGAGGTACCAATTGTAAAACCTTGGACTCTGGCTTTGTTTTGGCACGTTTGCACCACTTGTCACGTTGGTATGACTGAAGTAGTGTGGTGGGGGTGCATTAGGCTCGAGGGTTGCAGCCTGTGACTGGAGAGACAGTGTGTGAAGAACCTTGCTGACAACTAGACTCACAAGCAATTGCTTCCGGGGAAACTCATTGGGCAGTTTCCTCGGAGGGCTGAAATACACCAGGTGGTATGAACTCAATTTGTTAGAAGGGGCAACCGTTCGATGGAACATTAAACTGTGTCATTTGGTATGTCGTTAAGGCCATGTGTCGGTGGACCATATTTTGAGCTAGATACGGACTGACATTTTTATTTAGTATATTAGTATGTAATATTTTGGAAGGGCTTGTATATTTTGGTCATGCGGTTATGCGTGATTTATTTCAGGGTGGGTTATTCATCGTCCTATTTCCTGATAACTGGGGTGGGAACCTCGTGGACTTAATTTTGGGTCAGACAGGCTTTACAAGACAGCGAGCGCTGCACTGTGAAGTTTGTCAGACATACTCGCACCACCAAGCCGTGTTTCGGTTGCTAATGCAGCATTGTTTTTTGAGAAGGCAGTGCGCCCTTTTCATGTTGTTTTGGTTTTCTTCTTCTGGGTACCTGTTCAAATTCATGTTTCAATCTCAAATGTAACTGCCTAGATTGCCATGCAGGCAAATGACAGATTATTTAGCCCTTGTAGGCTACTAAATTCGGGAAATCATCGTGTTCATATTTATATGTTAGACTAAGAAGTATATAGGTTAAATCACTATATTGTTCAGATTTGCTAGTACTGTAAGATGGTGAGGGTACCTATGGTAATGTAACATCATTCTAATTATATAATATATTGTTTATTGGGACTTGATTATGTCATTTAAATGCATGCAGTTGGTAGGAAGATTATACCTCATTCCTTATCCTGCTTTTGGCAGGGTCAAAATTATCGGCCTACTGTGTACGTCCGCAGCTTTCAATCAACAAGCTTGTCTTGAATTAGCTTCGTCCCGCCTGATCTCTTATCCTAAATTAAATCAGGGTGTTCTTGAATAACACGAAAGTAGGGGGGTGATGACAGTTCTACTTCACTCCAGAACCCTCCTTACCCCACTACTAAGCCTCAGCCATGTTAAATATCTCTCTAACGCCTGGTCCGATTTTGACAAATGAGGTCTCATTCGACTCGAGCTGACGTCCTCTTTTCTATGGACCACTCGTTATATTTTTGATTTTTTTAAAATTTTTGTTTTCGAAAGTTGGTGATAGTTTGAAAACCAAACATGGTAGAACGTTGTGCCATGGCTCAAACGAATGGTCTTTATTACCTTTATTTTTTGTAATAATACTTTTTTATTTTTATGTTTTTTGAAAACACTCGAATTTTGAAAATCCTATATTTTGGAAACTAGGAAGTTTACAAAAAAGGTTGTCGGATGTAAATCAATGATCCCTACCCCCTCTACCGCCAAAATAAATTTCAAGTCTCTAGGATGAAAACCTGTAGTAGTGTAGTAACACGGGTTCTGCCCCACTTCTTTTTGAACCCTCCTCGTATTTGCCCCGAACCTGATATCTCGCTAACCAATGGTCTGACTTGAACATACAGGGTGTCCTAGCACTCGTAGTCATGCCCCCTACTTTCCTATAGGCTCTTTATTTAAATAAAAGACCAAAACTAAAAGGTCATCCGCTTTTAATATCTCGCGAACCAATCATGCTAGAGGCATGTACGATGGGTCCAAGGACTCGGGGTGACGTCCTTTCTGCTATGGACCACTCGTTATATTTTAAAAAAAATTGGAAACACGATTTTGGGTTAAACACGAGTTTTTTGTGATTTTGCCGATATATCACGAACCAATAACGCTAGAGACGTATACGAGGTGTCCTAGGACTCGGGCTAACGCCCCCTGTTTGAAACTATGTTTGAAATTTTGACAAAGGGCCTAACGACACTTTTGATGAAAAAAATATTGATTTTTCTTTACCTGTTTATAATGTTCATGAAGCGTGGTGTTAAGAGAGATGATACTGCTGGGTGTGTGTGTGTTTCAACGAACCTGTCGCTAACCACAAGGACCATGCTTAATAGAACAATCGCTATTTCGGCGGGTCGAGGTATGACAGAGCAAGGGTTCGTTTTCTGATATTTTACCTTTAACGTGTAAACGGTGATGAGAACTTGGTTCTATGTTGGTCGAAGCGAGTACAGAAAACAAACTTGCAGACGAGCAGGAGGTGAATGTCATTCGAGCTTATTGGAAGGCGCTGATCTGACTTGACAACAAGTGCAATGGAAAATGACAAAGACGCTTGAAGGTGAAATAATCTGACCATCGTGGTGGCAGGGAAGTGCGAAATGCATGTGAACACATGTGAAACCACATGAGGGCTAAACCAGTGACATCCTGTTTTGCTTCATACGTGACAAAATGCAAGTTCATGTGAAATTTGATCTACCTCAGGTGTTCACCTTGGGTGTTAGCTGTCCAAGTGCACGTTAACTGTTAACAAGTCACATCCTGTTTTGCTTCGTACGTGACAAAATGCAAGTTGACGTGAAATTTGATCTGCCACAGGTGTTCACCTTGGACGTTAGCTGCCGACGTGCCTGATAACAGAATTTTCAAAGCGTGGGAATCGCTGAATCAGTAAAAAGTATGATGCAACTTGTGGGATTGATGTCACAACCAATAGATAGGCAAGAGCTGCGAACAGCAGTGGTGGGAGGTGAAGGGAGGGAGAGGGGGAGGGGTAATGTATGAGAGAACACAGGTGGAAAGAGAAAGAAATATGTGGAGCTGAGGTCTGTACACATGGAGCTATAGGTGGTGTACAAAATGTGTGAATAAATAAACTAAAAATTGCACAGGTTCACACAACATGTAATTTATTGATCCAAGTATTAAACGTAGAGTTAAACCCTAACCATTTGACATATAGTTTATTTCCTTTTTGTTTCGCGTACGAACATGTGTGATGTTTACCATGTGTGATGAAACATAGCTAGGTAGAGAAAGAATTAGTGTAGGCTACATGTATGGTGACTGACAAGTCTTTTACCATTGAAACTTGTTTTTCAGATCAAACTGCAGTATAGAGAGAGTATAGTTTGCAGGTATGGGTTAATAAATGACGAACGGTGTACACAAACTCTGATTTATCGATTCAAGAATTAAGAGTAGACTATCTTTAATTGATTGGTTAAAGAGGTTAGCTAAAACACAAAAAAATGCTCAGTGGTTACCGGGACAAGATGGTCGCTACACACAACAAGCTTTAAATACTTGAGGCTAATAATCTATACACACACACTCGCTTGTTTTAAACTAAACTGTGTTGCTGTCAGTGCTCAGACAGTAGGGTGATGACAAAATGTATTGCTAACGGAAATATAATCATTTCCGGTTGTATAATGTTACCAGCAATCCATTTTGTGTTGTAGTGTTAAGCACTTTTAGCTCTTGCACTGGTGGTCTTAACTCGATTTCCAGGTCTGAGGCCTAGAACGAGTCAAACTAAGAAACAAGGGCATGGTGGTGTAGTGGTTAAGCTGTTAGCCTTTTCACCAGGGTTCGATTTCAGGTTAATATGCATGTCATAAACATATTAAACAAAACAAGACAGAGATGACGTTTAAAAATGATTACATTTGTGACTTTTCAAATTATTACTTGGATTACAAATACAAAGGTGAACTGGGTTTGATATACAGTTAATGCTGTCTATCACACACTAGACTGTAAGAAAGCCAAATAGCAAAAGGCGTAGGTAGAGCACTGGTAAAATTGCTATATGTTTAGAACTACCTAGCGGTTTTATGAACTGGCAAAGCTATATCGCATAAACAGTGCAGGATACAATCCAGCAATCAAATTTGTATCTTGTGGAACATAGAAAATGCACTTTTACCTTGATGGATAGCAAATGAGTGCAGATGAATGACCTATGCATTAGCCTACCATAGGGTTATAACCACGAGGTGGAGGTGTGACTTCTATATTTTATTGTTCAGAGATATGGCTCTTTGTAACCAGTAGATTTAGTATTTTGTAAATATTCATTTTTGTAATTGTAAATAGTGGAAACATTATTTTGTAATAGTAAATGTTAAATGTATAACTAAAAGTTAATTGGGATAAGTGCGCATGTCAAGGATAAATAGCGTGGTTGTATTTGTTTTTCAAAGACAGGTATGGTTGTGTGAATGTATGACTATAGATAGAATGATATATAGAGAGAGAGAGAGAAAGCTTGTGTGTGTGTGTGTGTGTGTGTGTGTGTGTGGGTAGCATTGATTTTTCAACCAAAGCAAACACGGCAAGGTAGGATGGTGGGGTAATTAATGTATATAGCAAATGGTAAATAGTATACTGTATTTTTTAACACTTGTGTTTTTTTAAATGCAGCAGTAGATAGGTGTTATTTTGTAAAACAGTCTTACCTATAGTAGTAGTAGTAGTAGTAGTAGTAGTAGTAGTAGTAGGCCTATATGTTTTTGGAAACAAACAGAAAGAGAATGCACTATTGCCAAGGCCAAGCACTTCCATTAAGGTGATTTCAAGAAAATTTAAATCAGCAAATGTGTGTTTTACAAAACTAAACTTTCAGCATGGACTAAATCATAAACGTGTCGTCTGTGATATGAAAAAAATAGGAAATCCATGTTTCCGTATCAACACAATTTAAAAACTTAAAACTGACATTTAAAAAATGTAAATGGGAAATTGACAAATGTGTAAACAACAAAATGGGAAATTCTTGTTTCCATATCATGAAATCCAAAAACTTTAAACTGACATTTTCAAATCGTGTACATGGAAAATTGACAAATGGCCATGTGTAAAATGTGAAAATGAAAAAAAAAAATGAACAAATGGCTATCATTATTTAAAAAATTAAAAAACCGTCGTGTTCTATCGTTAAAGTATGATCAAACCACATCTACTTATTTGGATCACCCGAGATTGAGTAGAACTGTTTTAGTCCTAATATACTTTTAAAATTTTATGTTAAAGCTCAAATTGAACTCAAGAGCTTTAGAGTGCCAGCTAACTATTATAACCGTTACGTCACAAAGAAAACTTTACACTACTCTTAATGAACAATAATAAGAAAAAAGAATAATAAATGTTGATTTTTTTTAAGGATGAACATGGTGACTCTGTTTCTGTTGCACAGTCTGCTACTACTAGCCAGCAGCTGGGGTCTTAGAAAACGATACAGATGACATTTTGTAATGAGATGTGACATGTTTCAAAGTACAGTATTATGGGTTGCTGATCCCTATGGGTTGGCCCATGCATTTATCCAAATTATGTCAAAGGGACAGGTCCAAAGGGATTAGTCAAAAGGACCTGTCAACAGGGACCTGTCCACAGGGATCCGTCCACAGTGACCCGTCAGCAGGGGCCCGTCATAAATGACTCCCTTCAAATAGGACCCGTCCAGAGGGACTAGTCAACGGGGACCAGTCCAAAGGGGCAAATCAACAGGTATCAATCAAAAGGGGTTATCGCCGCAAGCTCTGTCACACCCCCCTATGATTATTGGTTTGCTTATCGACAAGCGCCGCTTGGAATACTTTTTAATCACCCCTCGTGGGTCAGCCGCCATCTTTAAAAAGGTCGTGGGAACTTAGGTGTTTACCATCAGTCTTCGGCAAAAAGTCCAACAATACCTCATGCAATGCCCTAGTCTTATTGGTTCGCGAGATATTAACAAAAGTGCACTTAGACCCTTTGTCAAAATTTCAAAAATAGATTCAGTGTTGTGCAATCAATAATAGCTACCTCTTTAACTATATACTTGTTTTTGTTGACCAAGAAGCCTTGAGTATCCATCATCAGTGTATGAGACATGTTTACGCTTGCATAAATCAAAACCAACTGACTACTCACTACTTGGGTTTAGAAATTACATTTACTCAAATCACATTCTAGTAAAAATGGTGCCTACTATAAACTGCACCCAGTTTTGCACCCACTTTTGCACTCACTCTTACACTCACTCTTACACTCCATTTTCCACTGACTTTTGCACCCACTTTTGCATCCACTTTTGCACTCACTTATGCACTCACTTTTGCACTCACTTTTGCACCCACTTGTGCACCCACTTTTGCATTCACTTTTGCACCCACTTTTGCACTCCCTTTTACACCCACTTTTGCACCCACTTTTGCACCCACTCTTGCACCCACTTTTGCACCCACGTTTGCACCCACTTTTCCTCTCACTTTAAACTATTATTTATATTATCGAGTGAACTTTGCTAGAGATTAGTTCATACATGACAATTGACATGGAAGTATCAACAAATAGCAATGGTATGCCATTCGCATTCCATAAAGGATATACATATATTGTAAAACGAACCAATAAAAATGGAACTGTTATTTGGCGTTGATCAAAACATCGTTCAAAACAGTATCGAGGCGAGCTGAAAAGTAAAAATAGTGATGTCTTAAGTGTGAGTGATCATCAATGTAGTGTACCAGATAAAACATCATTGCTGTTTAAAAAAACTCTTCAAAATGCTGAAACACTTGTCCCAGAAAAAGATATTGCAGCTCAAGATAGTGCATTGTTTGTTAAGAAACATGTATCATCTCCTCAGAAAGTCGTGTTAGGACAGTTGTCAATGTCTGAAAAACTCCCAACATTATCAAAGGCAACACAGACTGTGCAAAATGTGGTATTGCAAGAGGATCAAAAAGGACTATATAGTAATACTGATGAGGATTATAATGATCATGATGATGATGATAACGATGATGATGATGATGATAATGATAATGGTTATGATGATGATGATGTTGATAATGAAGATAATAATGATAATGGTAATGCTTTGTTTACACCTAAAAAATCATTTGTTAAATTTGTCTACTGGAACAATCCAAGTAAGCTAATCCGGCGGCTTCAGCAACTGCATGTCTATAAACAGGCTGGTTATACTGAATATGAGGAAGAACTATTGGATATAGAAAATGAGCTTTTTCGTGCTAAAATTACGGTATTATGAAAAGGATCCACATAACCGCTTAAACTATTTCTTAACAATACATGTTTTATTTTCTACCACTCTGCTACCATTTTGCTCTCACTTTTGCTATGGTTAGTTGCTACTATGCAACTTACTACAACTAACAAAGGTAAACAACGTGTACTCTATAAAGGCTACTCTTATAACTGTAATCGTCAAAATGTAAAAGGAATAATATTTTAGCGAAGCTCAAAAGAGAGGTCAAAAAAATGTCGAGGCAATCTAAAAAGTAGAAATGGTAAGGTTTTAAGTGTGAGTGATCATCATTGTGGTGTACCAAATGAAACACTGTTAGTGTCAACAAATAATCATGACAATGCTAAAAAGCTAGTACAAGAAAAAAATGTTGCTACTCAAAATAGTGCAGTGTTTATTGAGCAACATTTAAACCCTGCTGTAAAAGTTATGTTTAATCCATCTTCCACATCTCAAGAGTCGTCAACATCACAGACTATGCAAAAGGTTGTGTTGTTGTGGTTTTAAGGGGCTGAACTACAAGGTTATCTACCCTTCATATGCAAGAGAATCAAAAAGGACTAAATAGTAATAGAGAAAAAAGAAATGTATTTTGAATGTAACTATTGTACAAGTACTTATATTAAATAAATAAAATATTGTATGGGGATTGTCTGTTTTTTCTTAATTGCTATACCCACGTCCTACTATATTAATGCCATTGTTAACCATCAACAGTCTCCACCTATGTTCAGAAAGAAAGTGATCTTAAACAATACACTCTATCTATGGTTTGTGTACCGAGTATCATAATAATACAGTGTCGTCAAGCCATGTTCAGGCAATAGTAATGTTAGGTAAGGGGTTCGAACCCTTGCATCCTTGTACAGGATTAGTTTTTACTCAACAGCAACCCATAATACTGGACTTTGAAACATGTCACATCTCATTACAAAATGTCAACTGTATCGTTTTCTAAGACCCCAGCTGCTGGCTAGTAGCTAGCAGACTGTGCAACAGAAACAGAGTCACCATGTTCATCCTTTAAAAAAAATTCAACATTTATTATTCTTTTTCTTATTATTGTTCATTAAGAGTAGTGTAAAGTTTTCTTTGTGACGTAACGGTTATAATAGTTAGCTGGCACTCTAAAGCTCTTGAGTTAAATTTGAGCTTTAACATATAATTTTAAAAGTATATTAGGACCAAAACAGGTCTACTCAGTCTCGGGTGATCCAAATAAGTAGATGTGGTTTGATTCATACTTTAACGATAGAACACGACGGTTTTTTATTTTTTTAAATAATGATAGCCATTTGTTCATTTTTTCATTTTCACATTTTACACCTGGCCATTTGTCAATTTTCCATGTACACGAATTGAAAATGTCAGTTTAAAGTTTTTGGATTTCATGATATGGAAACAAGAATTTTCCCTTTTCTTGTTTAAACATTTGTCAATTTCCCATTTACATTTTTTAAATGTCAGTTTTAAGTTTTTAAATTGTGTTGATATGGAAACATGGATTTCCTATTTTTTTTCATATCACAGACGACATGTTTATGATTTATTCCATGCTGAAAGTTTAGTTTTGTAAAACACACATTTGCTGATTTAAATTTTCTTGAAATCACCTTAATGGAAGTGCTTGGCCATGGCAATAGTGCATTCTCTTTCTGTTTGTTTCCAAAAACATATAGGCCTACTACTACTACTACTACTACTACTACTACTGTAGGTAAGACTGTTTTACAAAATAACACCTATCTACTGCTGCATTTAAAAAACACAAGTGTTAAAAAATACAGTATACTATATACCATTTGATATATACATTAATTACCCCACCATCCTACCTTGCCGTGTTTGCTTTGGTTGAAAAATCAATGCTACCCACAGACACACACACACACACACACACACACAAGCTTTCTCTCTCTCTCTATCATTCTATCTATAGTCATACATTCACAAAACCATACCTGTCCTTGAAAAACAAATACAACCACGCTGTTTATCCTTGACATGCACACTTATCCCAAATAACTTTTAGTTATACATTTAACATTTACTATTACAAAAAATGTTTCCACTATTTACAATTACAAAAATGAATATTTACAAAATACTAAATCTACTGGTTACAAAAAGCCATGTCTCTGAACAATAAAATATAGAAGTCACACCTCCACCTCGTGGTTATAACCCTATGGTAGGCTAATGCATAGGTCATTCATCTGCACTCATTTGCTATCCATCAAGGTAAAAGTGCATTTTCTCTGTTCCACAAGATACAAATTTGATTGCTGGATTGTATCCTGCACTGTTTATGCGATATAGCTTTGCCAGGTCATAAAACCGCTAGGTAGTTCTAAACATATAGCAATTTTACCAGTGCTCTACCTACGCCTTTTGCTATTTGGCTTTCTTACAGTCTAGTGTGTGATAGACAGCATTAACTGTATATCAAACCCAGTTCACCTTTGTATTTGTAATCCAAGTAATAATTTGAAAAGACACAAATGTAATCATTTTTAAACGTTATCTCCGTTTTGTTTTGTTTAATATGTTTATGACATGCATATTTACCTGAAATTGAAATCTGGTGAAATGGCTAACAGCTTAACCACTACACCACCATGCCCTTGTTTCTTAGTTTGACTCGTTCTAGGCCTCAGACCTGGAAATCGAGTTAAGACCACCAGTACAAGAGCTAAAAGTGCTTAACACTACAACACAAAAAGGATAGCTGGTAACATTATACAACCGGAAATGATTATATTTCCGTTAGCAATGCATTTTGTCATCACCCTACTGTCTGAGCACTGACAGCAACACAGTTTAGTTTAGAACAAGCGAGTGTGTGTGTATAGATTATTAGCCTCAAGTATTTAAAGCTTGTTGTGTGTAGCGACCATCTTGTCCCGGTAACCACTGAGCTTTTTTTTTGTGTTTTAGCTATCCTCTTTAACCAATCAATTAAAGATAGTCTACTCTTAATTCTTGAATCGATAAATCAGAGTTTGTGTACACCGTTCGTCATTTATTGACCCATACCTGCAAACTATACTCTCTCTATACTGCAGTTTGATCTGAAAAACAAGTTTCAATGGTAAAAGACTTGTCAGTCACCATACATGTAGCCTACACTAATTATTTCCCTACCTAGCTATGTTTCATCACACATGGTAAACATCACACATGTTCGTACGCGAAACAAAAAGGAAATATACTATATGTCAAATGGTTAGGGTTTAACTCTACGTTTAATTCTTGGATCAATAAATGACATGTTGTGTGAACCTATGCAATTTTTAGTTTATTTATTCACACATTTTGTACACCACCTATAGCTCTATGTGTACAGTCCTCAGCTCCACATATTTCTTTCTCTTTCCACCTGTGTTCTCTCATACATTACCCCTCCCCCTCTCTTCACCTCCCACCACTGCTGTTCGCAGCTCTTGCCTATCTATTGGTTGTGACATCATTCCCACAAGTTGCATCATACTTTTTACTGATTCAGCGATTCCCACGCTTTCAAAATTCTGTTATCAGGCACTTCGGCAGCTAACGTCCAAGGTGAACACCTGTGGCAGATCAAATTTCACGTCAACTTGCATTTTGTCACGTACGAAGCAAAACAGGATGTGACTTGTTAACAGTTAACGTGCACGTGGACAGCTAACACCCAAGGTGAACACCTGAGGTCGATCAAATTTCACATGAACTTGCATTTTTTCACGTACGAAGCAAAAAAGGATGTCACTGGTTTAGCCCTCATGTGGTTTCACATGTGTTCACATGCATTTCGCACTTCCCTGCCACCACGATGGTCAGATTATTTCACCTTCAAGCGTCTTTGTCATTTTCCATTGCACTTGTTGTCAAGTCAGATCAGCGCCTTCCAATAAGCTCAAATGACATTCACCTCCTGCTCGTCTGCAAGTTTGTTTTCTGTACTCGCTTCGACCAACATAGAACCAAGTTCTCATCACCGTTTACACGTTAAAGGTAAAATATCAGAAAACGAACCCTTGCTCTGTCATACATCGACCCGCCGAAATAGCGATTGTTCTATTAAGCATGGTCCTTGTGGTTAGCGACAGGTTCGTTGAAACACACACACACCCAGCAGTATCATCTCTCTCAACACCACGCTTCATGAACATTATAAACAGGTAAAGAAAAATCAATATTTTTTTCATCAAAAGTGTCGTTAGGCCCTTTGGCAAAATTTCAAACATAGTTTCAAACAGGGGGCGTTAGCCCGAGTCCTACGACACCTCGTACACGTCTCTAGCGTTATTGGTTCGTGAGATATCGGCAAAATAAAAAATAACACGTGTTTACCCCAAAATCGAGTTTCCATTTTTTTTATATAACGAGTGGTCCATAGCAGAAAGGACGTCACCCCGAGTCCTTGGACCCCTCGTACATGCCTCTAGCATGATTGGTTCGCGAGATATTAAAAGCGGATGACCTTTTAGTTTTGGTCTTTTATTTAAATTAAGAGCCTATAGGAAAGTAGGGGGCATGACTACGAGTGCTAGGACACCCTGTATGTTCAAATCAGACCATTGGTTAGCGAGATATCAGGTTCAGGGCAAATACGAGGAGGGTTCAAAAAGAAGTGGGGCAGAACCGGTGTTACCACACTACTATAGGTTTTCATCCTAGAGACTTGAAATTTATTTTGGGGGTAGAGGGGGTAGGTATCATTGATTAACATCAAACAAACTTTTTTGTAAACTTCCTAGTTTCCAAAATATAGGATTTTCAAAATTCGAATGTTTTCAAAAAACATAAAAATAAAAAAGTTTTATTACAAAAAATAAAGGTCATAAAGACCATTCGTTTGAGCCATGGCACAACGTTCTACCATGTTTGGTTTTCAAACTATCACCGACTTTCGAAAACAAAAATTTAAAAAAAATCAAAAATATAACGAGTGGTCCATAGGAAAGAGGACGTCAGCTCGAGTCCAATGAGACCTCATTTGTCAAAATCGGACCATGCGTTAGAGAGATATTTTACATGGCTGAGGCATAGTAGTGGGGCAAGGAGGGTTCTGGAGTGAAGTAGAACTGTCATCACCCCCCTACTCACGAAAATAGGAACATTCTCTCCTAGGTTTTAGCTGTGAACTCAGCTGGCCTACCGAGTCACTTAAATTAGGGCTGTTCCTGTGTGTTCTAAATTATTTTTATTTCTGGTATGCTAATTTCATTATTATTATTATTATTTTGGTTTATTTAAAGGGTAAGGTGGGATGGGGCTGTAGTAGTGGTAGCAGAGCGTGGTTGATTTTGTGATCTCGCCATAGATAATAATCTTCCTATTTACTGATTGCAGTAATTAATAAAATTTTAAATTCGGTAATTAACGTAGATTGGGTCCTCCTTACTAATTTTCTTCTTTCCTATAGGTAGGCTAGTATTAGAGCATAACCTAATATCTCTTGTGATTTGATTTCATGTAAAATAACTTGCTGTGTACACCGAGACCAATTGCGTAATTCAGTCGTCAGCTGTGAGGAGCTGAAATTATGAGTACTGTAATTGACAGTCAGTGTGCGCTGAACGAAATTCAAGACTGCTGGGATAATAATGGCGGAGCTGCGTTGCCAGATTGATGGAACGACCGGCTGAAAGAATCTCGCAAATGGTGAGTTTTGATATGCTGTTTGTATGGTTTTGGGGTGGTTGTAAATTCATTCTGTTTCTTGTGAGTAATAGTCCAGCTCAATTTTACAGTGCCTGTGCTAAAAGTACACCTCGGGAAGTGTTGTTTTGACTTAATTGTCTCACCCGTTTGGAAAGAAAAATATGGTTGTCTGATTGGAAGTCGTTTTGGTAAAATTTAAATTATTAACGTTTTAAATTCTCTTGACAATAGGCTGAAATTGACGAGCTTGGTATTTCCAGTAAGAATAACTTAGTGTCTGTTTTGATGTGCGTTTAGTGCACGCCTGTTGAATCACGTAGTGATTTTGAACAATCATGGCCGACGAGTGTGGATAAGTTATTTTATATAACTGATTTCAGTAAAAATGTGAATTGCGTGTGTGGATTTATCATCAGCAGATTCCTTGGGGTAAATCTGTAATTGTTCTTCATAATTGTTAGTGACGTAAGGCTGGAGATCTGAAGTTCTGCGATTCGCTGTGCATAATACGTGTGAGGTATAATTGGTTGTTGTCAGCTGTCCGTTAGGCCAAATATTTCAAGTTGGTTGTCATTTCTTTAGCTGGGGTTAATTATTTTGCTGTTGGTAGTTCTGTTAAATTAAATTGGACCGTGGGAGTGTTAAAATTTGGTGTTGTCAACTTATTCTGCGTTAAATTAATTCTTGGGAATGGTCGCATTGCTGTCAATATGTGCGTTTGGTAATTGTGTTTTGAATGATGTTAAGTGTCGAATTGCGTGTGTGATAATTAAGTATACATGAATCAGGTGAGTGTTTATGTATGTTTGATTGATGTTAAAGTTTGATTAGTAATTGGGGGGAGAGTAAATTGTCTTGTTGTGACATGGATTTTGAGGTTAGGCTGTCATCTAAATTGGTCAAATATTTGTGATTGCTTTGATATTCAGTATCTTAGTGTGTGTTTCGTCGAGTGACTTACTAAGTGGGATTGTTCTGGGAGGCATTCACCTTCAGGTCCTCGTCTCATTTAGGGTGTAAATAAATAGTTTCTCCCGATTCGTGTCTTGCGTTTTAGGACGTATTTATACGATGTAAGGCGAACTGTGATTTCAGGGCTACAACTACGGGTTGTTTTATCAGGTCCTCATGTGAGTTGAAACTCCGTTGGCGTTATAGTGTCTTGACGATCCGAATACTAACATACTGTTGTAAATGGGGAATTTAGAATTGTTCGGGGAAGGGAGCACGTATGTCTGGTGGAAGCATGAATGTATTCCTGTGGTTGATTGGGTACAGGATGAAAGAGTGTGTGTGATGCGATTTTAATTTCTGCCCTGACTAGGGATCGAACTGGTTTTCCTTTGATGTCAAAAATTTGTTTTTTTTTCCTTCTGTAGTCCTCCCAAGTTTTTTTGATCCTGCTGACTGAATGAATTAGTCATGTGTGAATGAGTTGATGTATATTTGCAATTTGAATTAGGGTGAGAGTAACTTTGGGCCTAGTTGCCATATTATGTAAGGTTTAATTGGTATTTATATTAGTTGTATTAGTCACTATTTTGAATTGAACCTATTATGTAGGTGTGCTTCGTACCGGGATCTACTGCCAGGAGTCCACTTAATTTGGGGTGTGAGTCCCATTTTGCTTGGCTCCGGGCAGGGTGTATATAGTATTTGCCAGAGTCGAGTGACTGAAGGAATGGGACTTCGTTATCTCGGTGACAGGCAAGTTTTTTTTGGGGTGGGGGTATTTAGAGGCCACTCGTCCAGTTAGTATGGAGAGTCGAGCCACAATTGCTGAGCTGTCGGTAAGTGTTTCTAATACCATAGGGTATTTTGTGTTTATGATATCTGTACGAATGCTAATTTGCATAATTGAATGTAACAGGTTATTGTCGTGGGTGGTTAAATTTTATAGTGAGATGTTTGAGTAGAATGTGTGATGGATGATGGATGAATGTTAGGAACTGGAGTTCTGTGTTCGAGTTCCAGTGATGAAGTTGCTAGCTCTGGGAATATAGGTTGATTTTTGGTAGTAAAAAAATATTTTGTGGTTTGGTTGGTGAAAGTTTCTTTTAGGGAGATATCCTGCGGTGGCATGCTGAGCTGTCGTTGTGTGTCAAGCTGCTGTGTTCACTAGTCTGATTTAGAGATTTTAAGGTTGCAGTGTTTCGTTTGGGATTACATCGGGTAGGCTGGTTCGTTAGTTATTCGTAACTTGCAGTTCTTGCTGTTAGGCGGCTAGGTTATTCCATTGTGGTCACATTCTGAAGGGTTGTAGGTTCATGAGATTTCATGTAGACTCCGTTAGTTTGGGTGTGTGTTCACTTCAAAATCAGCTGTTGTAGGCGTTCGGGCATATTTTGATATTTTGATTCTGGATTTTTCACTTGAGGGTGCTTCATGGTGCATAGTTCGTTAGTTTATTATAACTTGCAGTCTTGATCTGTTAGACCGCTAACGTTTCTGTTGTAGTCTCAACTCTGAAAAGTTCTGGGTTCGTTACAATTTTGTGTAGCCCCGTCATCTTGGGTGTGTATGAGTTCGGCTGTTTCCACCAGATGTTCTGATCGATTGTGAGCCTTTGTGTAAGTCAGTGTCCTGGGGAGGCTACTGGAGTAGTGTCATCTTTTGTGGTTAATAAATTTAAATTCTCTGAGTAATTGTGTGTTGATAGCTTGGCAGTTTTTTTAGTGCGAGGTTCATATGTGGTTGGTGTGAGCTGGATTTATGGATTTATTTTGAAGATTTTAATTGCTTCGTGCCTTTTGAGATGTAACATCTGTCACTGCTGTGATTTGTAATTCTGAATAAATTAGTTCTGATATTCTGGGAGAGATTTTATTGGCGTTAGTATTTTGTGAGATACAGACACGTGTTGTTAGTCGAGAAAGTTGTACATGGATGGTGAAGATTAATAGGAGGTGACACACGTTGTTAGTTAGAGATGTCTGTGGTCTGTGGTAACGTTATTTAGGGAAATTTTCGGGGTTTTGGTTGACTGTGTTGTGTGATTGGAAGGTGAGCCGCGTGCACTAGGGTGTGTGTGACACTTGGTGGCTGTACGGATGACGTTGGTGGGTGCCCTACCTTGGGTTGAATGTGTATTTATGTTTTGGTAAAGTGTTGTACTTCATCTTCTGAGGCTGCGTGCCTTTGTGGAGAAGATGTTAAGTACCCTCTGTGGGGTCGTGTTTGGACCAGAGGGATAGTTCAGGTGTGTTGTATGTATATCTATGTTATGTGTAAAGTGTTGTACTGTCATCTTCTGAGGCGGCGTGCCTTTGGTGGGAAGATGTTAAGTACCCTCCGTCGAGTCATGTGTTGATCCGGAGGGACAGCTCAGGTACCGAGCTGATTTACGTCTTGATGGCCAGAGTTTGGTGGCACAAGAGTAAATGTTCCTCCCACGTTCGTAAGGGAGAGGACCTGTCGTATGAAGGACAGGGCGATATTTATTTGTGTAGTGCGTGAATGACAGTGCATACTGTTTTTATAATTCACGTCAGGCTTGGGAACTGCAGTCTTCGTGCTGTTTTCCTGGTTCGCAAGTTGTCCTATGGAATTTAGGGTTATTTATGTTTTGTGTTGTCGCCGGGAACAGTGCTCGTAGGCAGTTATGGAGTGGGAGATGTTTTGTGTTGTCGCCGGGAACAGTGCCCGTAGGCAGTTATGGTGTGGGTGACAGCCCGATGGAATTGAGGGTCTTTTTATTATTCTAGTGTGAATCGTTGTGCGGAGCCAGTCCTCCACCTTGCACGAGTCCTTGGCCTTGGGTTCAGTTCTCAACTCAGGTGCTGGGAGTGTGAATGTGTGTGAATTATGTGGGTGACGTGTCTTTTCCTTATTTTGTTTGTCTTGCTGCTAGTATGCTTGTGTGATAGGATGTTGTGGTCTCTGTTCCTCCTGTCC
Organism: Meconema thalassinum; assembly: GCA_946902985.2. Taxonomy (NCBI): domain Eukaryota; kingdom Metazoa; phylum Arthropoda; class Insecta; order Orthoptera; family Tettigoniidae; genus Meconema; species Meconema thalassinum. The sequence continues at coordinate 89,268,132 of OX336393.1, forward strand.
TTGGGGGTCACTGAGGTCAGTGTGCGTCAGGAACATGTGAAATTGAGCGAGACATGTAATTGTTTAAATGTAATTTGTGTGTGTTCATATCAAAACGAGCCCTGCGTGATGCTTTCGGTGCGGTATGTAATTTGTAATGTATTAAATTGAGCAATACCACGTGCGGTATAATAAATGTAGTTTTGATGGAATGCCCCGTGCGGCATATTAATGTAATTGTCATTGTGAAGTTCGGGGATAGTTACGTGCAGTCCTGATTTCGTGAAGTCGCAGAAAAATGGTCCTTCGGTTTGGTTAAAGTAAATTCATTTTGGAAAATTGTTTAAAATTTTGGGTGGGCAAATTTGTAGGTTCCCTTGAGTTGCGTATTCTGTAAATATTCTGGGTTCTGTATGCCTTAGTCAAATTTTGTTTGATATAAGTTGATTTTGGTTATTCTTGCTAAGTATTCTAGTGAATTTTCTTATTAAACTTGTTAACGTCAGTCATATCGTGCAGTTGGTTGCCCTTTCGTACGATTTTCATACTTCAGTGGACCTTTAATTTGTGCCCTGGACACTGTCTCTCTGCGCGGAACCTTGTTTGAAGCCTCAAGCATCCCGTGTGTGACTTGAAAGACTCTTAAGTGAACTTCGATGGCACACTAATGCTTCGTGTGATATTTTTTTAATCCTTCCTGGGGTAACTTAAGTTGTTTAGGGATGGTTGGCTGGCCTGGAACGCTCGTTCCCTCTAAGGGAACTGTATTTGGACAATCCGCTGCTGTTCTGATGTGTGTTTCAGTGGTCACTATGTGGGACGTGTACTACAAATCTGGGCCCAGTTTGGAGGTACCATCTAGGTCCCATGGCATCATTCTACCCGAGGAGATCTACTTCAAGGTCTGCTGCCGGACATTGGAGTAGCCTCTTCAGCTGCCAAGAGACCAGCTGTCCACCGTCACCCTGCCTTTCATCTCCCCATCGTCTTCTTTTGGAGGAGGAGGCTGTACCGATTTTGTAAATCAGTACATATACATCTTTATCTTTAAGACGCAGTAAGGACTCCAGGTGTGGCAGGACAAACTATCATGGGAGCGTACACCAAGCCTCTTCTGGGAATTCCTTTCGCCTTTGTTCTTGCACCTGGCTATGATCTGTCGGTGAAGTGGGTTTGCCAAGGCCTTTTCTGCCAGGAATTCTACCCTTTGTGTGTCCTGCCACTTAAGCTATCTAATTATTGGCCTATCTGTCAAGTCAGATTTGCTACTGGTTTAAATCTGTGAACATTTCAAATTCTACGAAAACTACCAACTCCATTAACATTCCTTAGGTGATTTGGCCAAACCCTTCTTCTAAGAAAATATTTTGCAAGAACCTTGTGAAACATCTCAACTCCTGGGAAGATTCTACGCACTAACTGTGTGGGGTGATATTCGAGGTACCAATTGTAAAACCTTGGACTCTGGCTTTGTTTTGGCACGTTTGCACCACTAGTTACGTTGGTATGACTGAAGTAGTGTGGTGGGGGTGCGTTAGGCTCGAGGGTTGCAGCGTGTGACTGGAGAGACAGTGTGTGAAGAACCTTGCTGACAACTAGACTCACAAGCAATTGCTTCCGGGGAAACTCATTGGGCAGTTTCCTCGGAGGGCTTAAATACACCAGGTGGTATGAACTCAATTTGTTAGAAGGGGAACCGTTCGATGGAACATTAAATTGTGTCATTTGGTATGTCGTTAAGGCCATGTGTCGGTGGTCCATATTTTGAGCTAGATACGGACTGACATTTTTATTTAGTATATTAGTATGTAATATTTTGGAAGGGCTTGTATATTTTGGTCATGCGGTTATGCGTGATTTATTTCAGGGTGGGTTATTCATCGTCCTATTTCCTGATAACTGGGGTGGGAACCTCGTGGACTTAATTTTGGGTCAGACCGGCTTTTCAAGACAGCGAGCGCTGCACTGTGAAGTTTGTCAGACATACTCGCACCACTAAGGTGTTTTTCGGTTGCTAATGCAGCATTGTTTTTTGAGGAGGCAGTGCGCCCTTTTCATGTTGTTTTGGATTTCTTCTTCTGGGTACCTGTTCAAATTCATGTTTCAACCTCAAATGTAATTGCCTAGATTGCCATGCAGGCAAATGACAGATTATTTAGCCCTTGTAGGCTACTAAATTCGGGAAATCATCGTGTTCATATTTGTTAGACTAAGAAGTATATAGGTTAAATCACTATATTGTTCAGATTTGCTAGTACTGTAAGATGGTGAGGGTACCTATGGTAATGTAACATCATTCTAATTATATAATATATTGTTTATTGGGACTTGATTATCTCATTTAAATGCATGCAGTTGGTAGGAAGATTATACCTTATTCCTTATCCTGCTTTTGGCAGGGTCAAAATTATCGGCCTACTGTGTACGTCCGCAGCATTCAATCAACAAGCTTGTCTTGAATTAGCTTCGTCCCGCCTGATCTCTTATCCTAAATTAAATCAGGGTGTTCTTTAATATCACGAAAATAGGAACATTCTCTCCTAGGTTTTAGCTGTGAACTCAGCTGGCCTACTGAGTCACTTAAATTAGGGCTGTTCCTGTGTGTTCTAAATTATTTTTATTTCTTGTATGCTAATTTCATTATTATTATTATTATTATTTTGGTTTATTTAAAGGGTAAGGTGGGATAGGGCTGTTATACATTTTGTCCGTTTGCCGACTCGAACCCGGTTCTTCACTGCGTTTGTAATTAATTTTCGTTGTTTTCTCGACTTTTCCAAACGTAAAGGACACATTAAACGTTTCTTACGAGGTGCCGGCATGATGACACGTGATGATTGTTCACTGGAAACTCAATCATATCCAGTCGATTAGATTAAACGTTTGCCTTTTCTAACGCTACGAGTGCTACTGTGAGTCAATACAGGGTTTCACCCAAGTCCTTATACATACTTCCAGTGAACAGCTTTTTCAACAAAAAAAAATCGCTTGAGGTTATTGAACCAACGAACACACTAAAGAAAGAAATATGTACGAAGGTGGATAAGAAAGTTAGTTGCAGTAACGCGCTGTGTGTCGCAAACGTGAGCACAGCGGAGAAAGGGACAGACACTGCCCTCACATCTGTTAGGCAGGTCGCTGTGGTGTCTCGTCTTGTATGGTGTGAATAGCGGCCAAATGCAATGGCGCGTCGACTGGACGTTCACTCCAAATATGAGGTGCGTGCGACAATCCGCTTCCTATGGGCCAAAAGGAAGAATTGCACGGACATTCATGGTGAAATTAGTGCTGTGTATGGGGAGCGGGCCATTTCCCGGCAAGGGATCGTAAAGTGGTGTCAGCAATTCGAAGCCGGACGCACGGAGATCACGGACGAATATCGCGAGGGAAGGCCCGCTACATCCAGGACCCGTGCAAATGTCAACAATGTGAATGCGATCATTAGACAGAACGGTGGTCGACATTCCCAGACCGATGAGGAGGTGCAGGCCGCTGTCTCCGTGTGGTTGCAGAACGCTGGAGGAACTTTCTATGCATCCAGCATCAACAAGTTGGTTGTGCGTTCGCAGAAATGTTTGGAGTCTCTTGGAAACTATGTGAAAAAGTGTCGTTACATTGTATGTCGTAATAGGCGTGATGCTGTTGTATAGGTGGTGTAATAAATGGCCATAACTGGGAAGTGCAACTTATTTTTCGATCTGCCCTCGTATATAAGTCAATTTGGCTGGGATTTGAATCAAAGAGAAAACTAGTAAGAAAACGATGCTGTTTTTCCGAAACTGAATTCAGGCCGTCAGTGATTTTCGAAATGTGGGTTTTATCAATTTTAAATGATCTAGTCGACATCGCCGTTACGTTACGGCAACGTCAAGAAATGTACCGAGAATGCACTGAGGTGTGTGACGTAATAGTACAATATAGCAGCCGAGTACCAAGAAGGCAGTGTGAGAACAGAGTTTCAAGAAGGCAGTGCGAGAACAATCAAGTATGCAGTGAAGAAACAAAATAGAATCTTGAAACTTGTTCTCGCACTGCCTTCTTGGAACTCGGCTGCTAGCATTTAAAATGATATAAAATCCAGTCTTTCAGACTGACTATCTCTTTTTTCAGTTTGATAAAGCTCTTGAAGACTCACAATTTAAACCTTTCCGGGTCCTTTATCCCTTCAACGTTTGGTACAATGGATGAAATTGCTTAATTTTACGTTTTTGAAGACGGGACCCCTACATCGTCTGCTAGGAAATATTGTCAACATTAAACAATTAAGATTTTTTTCTACAGTAACTTTTGGTCGTCATTAAGGTGACCCTGCCCATCCATCATCGAGGAATGGAAACGAAGCGACTGCTAGAACCTATCGCACTCCTCCGGGTCGATCAGAATTGAACAATGAAGAACTATCAACATGGGCTTGACAGGAGAAATGAGAAGACTCGGAGAAAACCTACTACCTCCTGAGATGAGTGGTGGCTGAGATGACGTCATTATTCTCCCATTCTTGTGTCACGCTAACGTAACAGCTGACAAGAGATGAGCGATGCGGATAAAACTTGACGGCCTCCAACTTCTTGCGGAAACACCTGCCACTGTAGGTGGGGCCGTGGGCGTGAGATGGAGGAGGAACAAGGTGCTGGTGTTCATTGTACACAAGCTTACAAGTGGTAGAGAATAATGCAATTGGGATAAATTACTTTACGCTCGAGTAATTATACTGTAATCTTGCAAATCTTCTAGGTGTTTGTCATGTTTGTTGTCGGGTTTCACACAAATGTACACATATATTTATAATAATAGACTCAAGTACTTGTCTCTCTGTATGAAAAAGAATGTTACGTGATAGTTTGAGTGTGTGTATGTCTCCTATGCGTTCATATACCATTCATCCGATTGCGATGAAACTTGCGTGAATTATTGTGTACACTCCAGGAAAGGTTTTTGGCTTAGTAAATCCATTTTACAATAGGTAGCGCAAGAGTATATTCAACAAATGAGCGATGGCACGCGAATCGTTACAAAAATATTCCCGTATGCGTTCATATGCCATTCATCCGATTGCGATGAAACTTTGATGAGTTTTTGCGTACAATTACATGAAGGTTTCTAACTTAGTAAATCTATTTCACAGTAGGTAGCGCACGAGTAGATTCAACAAATGAGTGAAAGCGCACGTATGGTTTAAACAAAATCTAGTATCCGTTCATATGTCATTCATCCAATTGCGATGAAACTTTGGTGAGTTGTTGTGCACGCTCTCACAAATGTTTCTAAATTAGTAAATCCATTTTACGATAGTTTAGAGGCAGTTAACGGAAATTGAAAAAATATTGTGTATCCAAAAGCACTTCAAGAAACAAAATTACAACGCCAACACATTCTTTGATTGGCATTGCCAAGCATGCCGGGTACAGCTTGTTTTCATTAAATCTTCCTTCATCCAGCAGATCATTAGCAATTACAACTGTGCGGGAAGAATAATCCTTCCCATTTTCCAAACACAATCCGATTTTACTATTCACAGCGCTTAATGAAGGAAGGATTCAACGATTTAATTATATTGTATAACAACATTTCGAAATTAATGGTGAGAAATAGCTACACTTAGAGGCAAATGACCACAATGTTCCGCCCCTTAAAACAACAATAACTAACTAACTAACTAAGTAGACTTCCCTAGCAACCACAGAACACCAAATACAGGGTCATAGTCTATGTGCGTCCCGGTAAACACGGCAAGCTAAGCCGGCTGTGACTGGCGCAGATCTCGGGCACGCGTAGGCGGTTCAGCTGGTGGTAAGAGCGCTCCGCTGACTCATATAGTTAGTTCACACGTGTTTTGTCATTCATATGGACGTGTATCTGCAAAGCTTAGACGTTAGTGTTGCACGTTTAGTGAGTATTGTGATGACTAGGGTTCGGAAGTTTAAGACCTAAAGAAGTACAAAATATGCTAGCAAATGTGCCCTAAAAACAAGCTAAATATGCCCTAAAAACTATAAAATATGACCTAAAAATCTATGACATCCTATTGAAAGGCGGAAGCACATTATTGTCTTGTTCCGTGACCTCATGCGTACAGTGTCGCAATCTAGCTTGTCCCAAAAGATGTGCTAAAAGACGTCCGTAGAGGAGCGCCTTCTTGGAATCAGGCCTTCTAAACCTGCTATCTGCCTGTTCCGGGAAAAGAAAGAAAAATATATCTACTACACTATTCAGAAATCCTGTGTTTGAAGATCGACGCAGATAACACGTACCTTGTTAACGACAACTCAATTTAAACAATAATGCTGAAATTATAACCAAATATGACCGTATAACACTAAAATATGACCAAATATGACCAAAACAATAAAAATGGCCGAAATATGCATTTATAGGCAACATCAAATTGCTTTAAACGTGGTCAGGGACCCGTCATTCAAACTTATTTTTCAGATTTCGGGTAAAATGAGCTCAGGAAAAGAATAAGACTTTTCCTTAACATCCGAACCTTAGTGATTACTGTGATTGTTGGTCATGCCTAGACACCAATTCACATTGCGCAAACGTGTATATGTCGTAGTCAGATAGTGAAATCCGTCATTTCATGAAGATCCTAGGCACTTCATGAAAAGCCGGCATATGATGTAAAAAGAGATAGTTACACCATCTGACGCGTTTCTTCATGAAGTGACGGACCGATTTAGGCAGATGGTGTAAGAAATGATTTTACATTATCAGCCGAGGCACTTCATGAAGATCCGGTGTTTGTTGATTCGGCACTTCATGAAATGACTGACACAATGAAGCCGCACATTAATTCATTGAATTGTTCTATTCCAAGATATAAATTAATGCTTGCTTATTATGGTTTTCGAAATTAATTTTCACATAAAAACCTAAATCTAATCGTGAAATACCGGATACTCTTTACTCTCTATCTCTTTTTTTTCTAGAAGTTTGTATTTTTATTTTTATATATTTTATTTGTGCAGATTTTTTTCTAATCTGCAATGCTTACTTTCATAATTTCATTTGTAGTTTTTCTTTTTGTTCTTCATTTGTGTATCTTTTTTCTCTCTTTCCTTCACTGATGCAATTTGTATTTTTAGCCTATTTTCATTTATGAAAAAAAAATAGGCTTATGACCTTTTGTCCGTGTGTCTGTCTGTGTTTGCGTGTGTGTGTGTGTGTGTGTGTCCCCTAATAACTTCTAAATGGCTGGAGCGATTTCAATGAATCTCGGTAAGTTCATAGCACTATTTCGGGCGACCCCGACCGTGCCCTTCAAATTTTGTTACGTCTCACCAATCCAACATGGCGGCTGTGCGAAATATTTCACCAGCATTCAATATCTCCGAAACTACTACCGATATCACCCTGGAATTTTGTACGGTGATAATGGGAACTACTAGAAGTTTACCGATGTGACGTTTTTGAAAACCTGGTAACTACAAAACCAACATGGCGCCCAAGCGAAGTCGCGACGTTTAAATAGACGTTTCTCGCGATTTAACCAACCAAACGCAATGAAACTTGGTACAGTATATGTTTATACACATTGTATTGCACAGACATCTAACTTCGTTCAATTGTCCGCCCACCCCTACAGTCATCATATAAATATAATTTCAATTCACACCCAATCACACGGGACTGATGATTGAGGTGACCCAAGACCTCCAAATGAATTAACAACAAAACTGGAACGATAACTTACAGGTAAGATACACACAATGAAGAAAAATGCAGAATCATTCTTTCAAATATTTCTGTCTATAATAAATAGGCTGAAATTCGAGATTATCTCGAAGGTGAACCCTCCACTAAATCAACCAAATGTAAAGCTTTTGTGTATTCAGCCCTGTGTACTTGGGAGTGTGTAGAATCTGTCTGATAATCAGTATTATAATGGTATTTGTAGTATTGTGTGTATTTGTAGTTCAGGTTAAGATTGAGTAGGAGGCGGCCGTGGTTAAGTTAGGAACCAACCCGGCATTTGCCTAGAGGAGAAGGGGGGAAACCACGGAAAACCAATTCCAGGATGGCTAAGGTAGGAATGGAACTCTTCTCAGGTTTTCCTCCCGAGGTCGACCATAATTATGTTCCTATCCGTGGTAACCATAGTTGATTTCATAAGTCTACTTAACGAGTAGGCCAATATGCTGGTTCGAATCCCGTCGCTGACTGTGGCGTTTTCCCCCAGGTCTTTTCACACACCCTTTCAGCAAATGCCGGGATGGTACTTCATTTCAAGTCTCGAGACACCTTCCCAAATTCTTTACCCACACACTACTTCTATCATCACGCAAACGCAGGTTATCAGAAAACAACCACCCAAATACACTGGGCTGATGATCAAGATGTCCCTAGCCCTTAAAATAAATACACAAGAAAACAACTATAAAACAAGGCAACAACTGAACTAGATTAAAATGTTAGTTGGCAAAAAAATATCCTTCAGTGGGGTTTGAAGACACCACGTAGTAATCCGGAAGCTAACTCCATACCCCGAGACCACAAGTTCACTAATATAAATGGCTGCTAAGAGCTGTACAAGATCTTTGTATTACGCGCCCGTAACTGAGTTTGTTCTTGTTGTTTTAAAGGGTGGAACAGCGAAATAAAGTTATATTATACTATCGGTTATCTATCTCTCATGTTTTAAAAACAAAATGGATCTGAACGACGTTCTTCTTCCGTTCACAGTACGGCAGCATAATATTCCTTCTAGGCGCAAGGCCAAGCAAGATGCTGGGGAGGGAATTAGGGGATAAATGAAGTCCAGACCATTAGACATTTGTACCATATGTCACAGTGTTCACTTTCTGAGGAGATAACAGCCCTTTAGTGTCCGCATTTTTATCTGATTTATTCTTGGAAGTCTCACTTCCCTCACACGTGATCACCGCTGCCGCTACGGTACTTCATGAAGTGACGGGCTGGATTTCCCGTCAGATGATGTACAAAATGAATTACACTATGTGACGGCAATATTTAGTCATTTCATGAAACCACGCGTCAGATAGTGCAACTGTACCTTTTTACATCATATGCCGGCTCTTCATGAAGTGCCTAGGATTTTCATGAAATTACGGATTTCACTATCTGACTACGACATATATAATACGCTAAGGCTCAGGTGTTTGTATCACAAAACTCAAGCTCCTAAACCAGAAAGAGTTAGTAGGTGTGGTTTGTACCAAAATCTTCTAAATTGTCTCAATAGTACAGGAAAAATTTTGCATTTCTTGAAAAGTCAACGGAAATATATTTATTTATTTATAAAGTGCCTTTAAACAAATAAACAAGACGATAGTCCCTGCGAGAACTCTGTCGCCTACAGCCCGCATAGCACAAGCGCCGCGCGGGTAGTCTGTACACATGGGGCACGCGCAATCCATTATGCGAGACTTCTGGCACGGATCCACTAGTATCCATAATTCGTATATGAAAAGCAGAAGATCTTGTTATCAAACAAGACGAAAAGTCGAATCAAGTTTCCAGGAGGACCTGTGCCTAATGACAGTACAATTAGGAGGCTCGCTAAACGATTCAAGGAAACAGGCTCAGTAAATAATAGAAAGGTTGATAGGCATTCATTCATCAGAAGATCTCAGGTGTGTGTTACAAGAGAGAGAGGACATTTTCACCATCGCCTATGAACTCTGTAAGTACACATTATTGAACATGTTTGGTAAAAGTGTGAAAGTGTATGTCACCACTGGCTGAACCGGGTACGTGCGCCAGCGATCTGCGCCAGTCACAGCCGGCTTAGCTTCCTGTGTTTATCGGGGCGCACATAGATAATGCCCCTGTATAATAGAAGTGGTAAAGTATGGAAACAAGAAACTACTGCAGCACGCCTAGTGGTGTTGTAGCCAACTACCAGTATGGAAATATTAGCTCCCTAATAGTATTTTTTTCTTTATTCTATTTAACAGTGTCACTCCAATCCGTATTTCATTTGAGGACACATTTCCATTTTAAAGAATCGCTCCAACTTGAGACTTTGGACTGGATGGTTTTATTCAGAACTGATCACGCCGATTTCGTATGACCCATATTCTTTGGCGTGAGCAACACCCGCATTTGACAAATACGTTTTACCAATGAAAAGTATGGAGCATGATTACAGTATAAGCTGCAGAAATGCGACAGTATCGTGTTATACAGGAACAATATTTGCTATTGCGAGTAGTTTGAACGTATGAAAATCCACAGACTGCTTCCAGTCGACCGACCAGGTCAGGGATGGAATGAATGAAGCCCCCATCTAGCGGCGAGGATATGAACTGTGCCGGCTGCCGAAGCCTGTCACACTTCCCTGGGGGCAATGATTAAATGAATGACAGATGAAATTAAATCCTAGTGGAGAGTGTTGCTGGAATTAAATTTTGACAGGGAAAACCGGAGTACCCGGAGAATTACCTGTCTGCCTCTACGGGTTCTACGGGCTCTGCCGTCGAGTGACCGAGATTTGAACCACGGACCCAGCGTGCCTTCGTCTAAGCCACAGAGGCTGCAGTTTGAACGTATAAATGACTTAAATATCTCTCAATCAGGATGATGAACAGTTACCGTAACGTGGAGCCGCCATGTTATCAACAACACAGAACATTTAATATAATAATCATTTATTGCAGCTAATAGCCATGCCGAGATAAAAAACTTATACCGACCGATGTCTTATATCATATCCATCGAAGTGCCTATATACAAAGTGTCTGACGGGTTCTGTTTGCTATATACAGTAGTTATTCGCAGCAGAAGCGTGTTAGCGATACTTTCCTCCGGGCGCAGGAAATGGCGTGATATCTGTCACAAGCATTACCACACAGAGAGCAGGTGCATTGGGGGCCTGGGTCATGAAATCCTCTTGCTGTGCATATCTTAAAATGAAAACCGTGGACTGCAAAACGGGAAGTTGCCATTCATCCAGTCCGTCGACATAAGAGCTTCTGTGGAATAGAAATCAGGCCATATGTCATTACCACTCATTACGCTTGAAGTTCAGTTCTTGGATCAGCCTCCTGTATTGTAAGTTTCCCTTGCTAGTACGTACGTTAGACGATATGGCGTGTACTTTGATAAGTGCAGAATTTTCTTTAGAAAAGTAGATTTAACTCTTTCTATCTCTCGAAGGTTATTTTGTGTCAAATGATCCCAAGTTATTTGAATGCCGTATGTCGCTATTGGAGTTCTTTTCGTTCTGAATAAATTAATTGCGGTTTGTAAAGATAGATTTCCCAGTTGCATTATGTCTTGCATTGCTTTTATGGCGGATGTTGTTCTATCCCTGACATGTCGCGTGAATACGTTCCCTTGCATTTGCATTACTACTCCCAGATATTTGAAATGATTTACGTTGACTAGGGGCTCTCCATCTAGTAGGCCTAGTATATGCTCATCTGCGGATAGTTTCCCGCCTTTACGGAATGCCAGCATTACTGTCTTGGTGCAGTTTATCGTCATATCGTTTTGTTGAGCTCATTTGGTAAGTTTATCAATGGACGATTGCAAGGTTTCCTTTGATGTCGATGCTACAACCATATCATCCGCGTAGATGTAAATATAACAAGGCCAAATCAACCAATTACGAGGCGGTCCTTTGCCTAGCAGCGCTCGTAGTGGGGTGGCGGTGAAGTACCCAGTGTTGTCAGTTTCTCGTATAGTAGCTTCATCCCCGTGCTAGCAACTCCCTATTAACAATATATTGCACGAACTATAACCATAACTTCGAATTTTCATCGTTGTCTCAAGTTGTTATTTTCAGTCACAGAGCAGCGAGTGACTCTCTCTTGAAAACAAAACAGCTGAAGGTCAAAGCGGAGTTGCTAACATCTTGGATGAATCCATAAACTGAGTGCGAACTGTTACTGCGCATTATACCAGCAATCTGACAAGGAAATTCGCTTTCATAAACAGCTTTGTTGAAATATATTTAAAATTGGTGGACAATTGTGTGTTGAGTCTAATAATTTGAACAGATCTGTACACACCGTCTGGATCCCACTCGTAAGCGAGCATTGTTGTTGTTGCTTTCAAGTCGTTTCATTTCACCAGAGGCAATTAAGAGTGCGAGGGCGGGCAGGTGTCTGGGCGTGTTATAATTTACAAGTTGGTTAAAAATTTGATTTTCTTGAATTAGAACATTTGTTGTTTAAAATCAGTTAAAGTTAAGATGATTCAGAACCAAAACATAGAATCATGGATATGCTTCTATTCGCGTACTCAACTAAGTGCACTTGCGCTTGTTGCCATGGTTATAGCCCTGCGCGGATGCGGATATAGTTTGCATGGCTGGGCGGAGAGAGGATAAGCTGCGGATAATTTTTGAAAAACAATGTTGAACTGGATTTTTTAAATAATTATAGTTTTTTCTAATATCTGCGTCTTTCACGTTTCTTGTTATTTCCCTGTTTGCTTTCGCTTGGATTGAATGAGAATAATAGAGAAGTGACAGAAGCCAGTCATGGAAATACCCTCAATTAGTGTTGATTTTGTTTTGCCAAAATGAAGTCCTTTATACCTGCGCTTCCCTGCGTGGGTATATCCGACGACTAAGTAAGCTATAATTAGCCACCCGCTGTTTCACTTCCCGTTACTCAGAGGGACAAAACTCAGTCAACATTGTCTTGCGATTCACATAGCCTAGGGGAACAAATTTCTCATAAAATATGTTGCTTTAATACTTTATACAGTACTGTTTGTAGAAAGTTAACCCCCCCCCCCCCCCAGGGGCTCACATCTAATGGGACGTGGGTTGGCGACCACGGGACCCCAGCGGAGTCTGGCATTGCTTCTACTTACTTGTGCCGGGCTCCTCTCCGTCCTCTTTCCTGTCGACCTCAAACAGTTTATAGTATATATTGTTTCTGTATGTTCTTAATTCTGTAATTAACAGGGTATTCGTTTTTATGTCTCATGAACATGTATTGGCTGAACTACTATCAAACATTAGCTTGAGAAACGCAAACAGGCTTAAAGTGGCACACATCAACGCACAATCTCTAGTTGACTCCTCCCACATTTCTGAATTCCGTCATACTTTTGGTAACAGTTCTTTCGACATAATAGCAGTCAGTGAAACATTTCTTAAGCCCTCAATAGGGGATGCTGCAATTTATCTCAGTGGATACAACGTCTTTCGTAATGATAGACTTCTCAAAGGTTCAGGTGGCGTTGCCGTTTATGTTAAGGACACTATAAAATGCAACATCGTCAGCAAATCTCCGGATGAATACAGTAAGAAACCGGCATATTTAATACTTGAAATGACCCTGCCTGACTTAAAGATACTCTTTTCTTGTGTATACCGTCCACCAAAAGCTGGCTAATTAGACTCATTCGTGAACGATATGTACACACATTTACTGAATTACAAATATATTTTCGTTGTTGGAGACATAAATGCTAGATTTGGCATTGGTACGTTTGAAATGGAAAGTATTCGTGAAATGCTGCATGCCTGCAACCTTGAATATTTGCCATTCACTGAAATCTTCCACACCGCTACCTGCGATAGCATTCTTGATATAATATCTTCCAACTGCAATGATCTTGTTATAGAATAAGGCCAGGAGCCTGCTCCTGGATTCTCAGCGCATGACCTCTTGTACGCTGTATTTTCCTTATCTGCTCCTGAAGCAAAACCAAAGACATACCTGGTGCGTGATTTCAGTAAATTTAATTCAAGTGATTTTAGTGCGGGTGCAGAATTACTCCCTTGCGAGCAGTTTTATAAAACAAACAATGTAGACGAAAAGGTCAGTCTCTTTAACCAAAACATCCACTTTCTGTATGACAAACATGCCCCTCAGAAGATAGTAAACGTTAAACACCATTCAACTCCATGGTTTAACACAACAATTAAAGACTTGATAAAGATTCGCGACAGAGCCCGCAAGGAATTTTTAAAGACAAAACTTCCAGACGACTATGAAAAATTCAGAATTCTACGGAATAACACAAAACAAGCGATAAGAAATGCTAAAGTAAAGTACACATATAACCTCTTCAGACACTGTGAGAATGTTGCAGCATCCTGGAGAGCTGCAAAATCCCTTGGAATAGGTGCCAGCCCCCCACCCGATATCCAAATGCCAGTTTCCCCCTCCGAGCTGAGCGATCATTACTTACACGTAGTTCCCAACAGTAACACAACAAGAATATCCCAGCCCGTAGAGCATTATAGACTTCTTCCGTCGCCAAGCCATGAAAAATTCTACTTCAAGTACATACACCCAGAACAAGTAGTGAAAGCGATCAGGTCTATTCGTACTAAAGCCAAAGGTCCGGACAACATTCCAATCTCCCTTGTCTCAAATTGTCTCAATATATTCCTGCCTGCCATTTTACACTTGTTCAACTTCTGTTTACAAAACGGAGTATACCCGACGCTCTGGAAGTGTGCGAATATCCGCCCAGTGCCTAAGAAGAGAATACCTGCTTCTTGCAGTGATTTCTGGCCCATCAGCATACTTTGTGCTCTAAGCAAAGTTCTAGAAAGAATAGTTCATGAACAAATGTGTGAATATTGGACCAAGTTCCACATCCTAAATCCTCATCAATCTGGATTTAAGAAAGGTCATAGCACAACTACCACGCTCTTAAAAATAACAGACGACATACGCTCAGCAATTGACCAACGACAGCTTACAATCCTATGTCTCTTTGATCTCAGTAAGGCCTTCGATTGCGTAAGCCATGAGTTGCTCCTTGCGAAGCTGCACTCTAATGGTTTATCGCGGCATGCATTGTCCTGGTTTGAATCGTACCTAGCAGGTCGGCAACAGAGGGTGGTTTTCTTCGATGGCTCCTCATCGAATTGGCAATCAGTAAGAAGTGGTGTACCCCAAGGGTCAGTTCTTGGACCACTGTGCTTCTCGCTTTATATAAATGATATGTCCAGTGTATTCAAAAACAGTCTCTGTCATATGTACGCTGATGACCTTCAGGCCTACTTCCATTTCAGTCCCTCTGATGCTCCTCACCATATAGAACTTTTCAACGAAGACATCGCTCACCTCCATGAGTGGACCCAAAACCATAACCTCCAGTTAAACATTTCTAAGACTCAACTTGTATGCATTGGCTATACTAAACTTCTTAACTCTGTCGATCTTAACTCACTCCCTCCGATAAAAATTACTAGACAGTGATATCCCCTACAGCAACTCTGTGAACAACCTAGGAGTAATTCTCGATAGAACCTTATCTTGGGGAGAGCATACCGCAGCCGTAATAAGGAAAGCTATATCATCAATGCATATCTTGAAGCGGAATATCCCTTACACGCCATCAAAAATGCGCAAGCTTTTAATCCAAACTTTGATACTCCCTATTATCGAATATGGATCAGTAGTGTATAACGATTTATCAGAAACACTCAACATAAAATTACAGAGAGTTCAAAATGCATGCGTTCGTTACATCTTAGACGTCAGGCGTGATGCACACATCTCACCTTATTATGTGCAAATGCAGTGGTTGAAACTTCGTGAGCGTAGGCAGCTGTCAATTGCTATCCTAACCCAGAAAATATTGTGTACAAAAACCTCTGGTTATCTCTATAATATGTTTAAACCAATGAACTCCGTCCACAACAGAGGAAATAGATTTACTGATTCCACTCTACAGATTCCCGTCCACCGTACAACAAAATACAATAAATCATTCCTTTGCACAGCTTCACGGCTCTTTAATACATTCCATCTTCACTCATTTACAAACTCTGTTAACACTACACAACTCAAGAAATACCTAAGGTCAAGATTCCTGAAGGAATACGAAACACCTCAGTTGTTGAATTCGTAAACCACGTAATATAAATAGTTCATACAATTTTTTTGAAATATATCCGTGCCATACAGCTTTTATAATATTTGTAATATCCAAGATACACCTTCCGTGGAATTGCTAGTAGTTCGAGTAATCATGTCGCTCATGTACTTGTTTCAATAATAGATCATATCATAATTCAGATAAAGAATGTAGTCCTTTTTTTAACGTACTATTTTATCCAATAGATTTAATAATACATTAGGTAGGTTATTTGTTTATTTATTATATTCTAATTTGCATTATTCATCTTGTATTAAATGTTTGCTAATTGGTTTATTTAATAATAAGTGTATTATAAATTTTGCTCTGTTAGTTATTAAGTTAGGTTTAGTTTCTTATTAAAAAATCTCAGGCCAGAACATTGTATACGCTACATAAAGGGGCTCTTTAGCATCAGTGGCATTTCTTTATGAATAAATTCAATTCAAATTCAAATTCAAATTCACCTGGTCAACTCTTGTTCTCTTCCGACCCCGACGGTATTAGGGTATCCGAGGCCTAGGGAGTCTTTTCATTTCCCGCCTCAATTGACCCTTGTCTCATCTTTTCCGATTCCCTCCTTCTGCGAGGGGTCAGCCTTCTTTTTCCTTTCATGTTCTCTCCTGCCTTCTGCTCAAGGCCCTCAAGGAGGCCGGGTGTATGTAGCCCCACCACTTTTGGTGCACCCTAGATAATGCTACACCCTCAGGGGCTCACGGCTTGTGAGTTCGGGAGTTGGCGAACCCGAGGGATTCCTGCGCTGGGTCCGGTTTCCCCCTTTTGTCCCTTACCTGTGGGGTGGACCCTCTCCTCTTTCACTTTCCTATCTGCCTTTCATGGCACTCCGTCCTTCCAAGTCCCTCAATCCGCATTCTTCGAGGGTTGAGGGCATTTCTTTTCCTCCTGCCCTTTATTTGCCCTTTTCTCCTTCAGTTTTCCATTTCTCCTTCTTGTATGTAGGTTAGTAGTTAGTTTTAAGTTTGCATTTCATTTTCATCTTCACGCTCATCCAAACCATCAGGGGCCGATAACCTAGATGTTAGGCCCCTTAAAACAACAATTATCATCTTCATTTAGAAAGTGAAACACCCAGAAGAAATGGTCGGAGACACTCCCAGAACAGGGGTCGTATAGGCCTGCGGTACCATACTAAGTGATTGAAATCACAGAGAGATGGCGTGCACATTGGCCCACCTGTGCCCTCTGTCGTGGGACCGGACAGGTCAGTGTTCCGCACAGCTCTGTCGGCGTCGGGCCGTCATACCAAGTGGAAACGTGTAAGCAAGTGCAGCGATGCCTCGCCGACATCACAGGGTGGACTATCAGCAAGTGAGTGCGGTTGAACGGGGCAGAATGCTTGGGCTCCGGGAGGTGGGTCTGTCGTTCCGGGACATTGCGGCTCGTACAGGGCACGCTGCGTTAACAGTAAGGCGTATGTGGATCCAGTGGAGAGAGGAGGGCCGTACACAGCGACGACAGGGTGCAGGACGACGCAATGTGACCACAGCGCGAGACGACCACCATCTTCTCCGCATGGCCGTATCGGATAGAACAGCGTCATCGTCGGTGTTGGCTCGACGTTGGAGGACTGCAACGGGGGTGGACATGTCTGCGTCGACGGTGCGTCGCCGTCTTTTGAGGGCTGGACTGGTGGCACGCATGCCACTGCGTCAGCTTCCATTGACTGGGAACCACCGGCGCCCCTGACTACAATGGGCACGTGCACGCCGACACTGGCAGGCTCAGTGGCGAAATGTAGTGTTTAGGACGAGTCCCGCTTCAACCTGTCCTACAGTGATGGCCGCATACGCGTTTGACGCCGCCGTGGAAAACGCAATCAGGCCGACTGTATTGTTGAGCGGCATAGCGGACAAACACCAAATGTAATGGTTTGGGGCCCAATTGCCTATAACAGGCGATTGCGCCCCGTACGTCTTGCGGGCAATCTGAACAGTGAAGTTTTACAGCCAGCGGCACTGCCCCTCTTGCCGGCCGTTACACAGGCCATATTTCAGCAGGACAATGCCCGCCCGCATGTGGCGAGGAATGTGCAAGCCTTCTTCGCAGAACGACGGATACCTCTGTTTCCCTGGCCTGCCCTTTCGCCTGACATGTCGCCCATCGAACATGTCTGGGATATGGTCGGTCGGCAACTTGTTCGTTCAGGTCCACCTGCCGCCACTGTTGATGCTTTGTAGTCGCGCCTACAAACCGCGTGGGACGGTATTCCCCAGCAGAGTATTCAAGCGCTGTATGATTCCACGCCACGACTCTAGTGGCTCTGAGTGCAGCACGTGGTAACGCGACGCCGTACTGAAGATCGACCGTCAACGTACAAGTACCGGACTGTCCTTCTAATCAGTAATGTATTGTCATGTCCCTAGTCTGTGGTATAAAGTGCAATGTGATCACATCTCTTGTTCTTGGTGTTTCACTTTCTACAAACAGTAGTGCATAATAAATTACAAATAGTATTGTGATATCGGCGGAATTGGATAACAGTCGTGCGGATGCGCGGCGGATGCGGATAACAGTCGTGCGGATGTGGGGTGAATGCGGATAACAATCGTGCGGATGTGGGGTGAATGCGGATAACAGTCGTGCGGATGTGGGGTGAATGCGGATAACAATCGTGCGGATGTGGGGTGAATGCGGATAACAATCGTGCGGATGTGGGGTGAATGCGGATAACAGTCGTGCGGATGCGCGGTGAATGCGGATAACAATCGTGCGGATGTGGGGTGAATGCGGATAACAATCGTGCGGATGTGGGGTGAATGCGGATAACAATCGTGCGGATGTGGGGTGAATGCGGATAACAATCGTGCGGATGTGGGGTGAATGCGGATAACAATCGTGCGGATGTGGGGTGAATGCGGATAACAATCGTGCGGATGTGGGGTGAATGCGGATAACAGTCGTGCGGATGTGGGGTGAATGCGGATAACAATCGTGCGGATGTGGGGTGAATGCGGATAACAGTCGTGCGGATGTGGGGTGAATGCGGATAACAATCGTGCGGATGTGGGGTGAATGCGGATAACAATCGTGCGGATGTGGGGTGAATGCGGATAACAGTCGTGCGGATGCGCGGTGAATGCGGATAACAATCGTGCGGATGTGGGGTGAATGCGGATAACAGTCGTGCGGTTGTGGGGTGAATGCGGATAACAAACGTGCGGATGCGCGGTGAATGCGGATAACAGTCGTGCGGATGTTGGGTGAATGCGGATAACAGTCGTGCGGATGTGGGGTGAATGCGGATAACAGTCGTGCGGATGTGGGACGGATGCCGATAACAGTCGTGCGGATGCGGGGTGAATGCGGATAACAGTCGTGCGGTTGTGGGGCGGATGCGGATAACAGTCGTGCGGTTGTAGGGTGAATGCGGATAACAGTCGTGCGGATGCGCGGTGAATGCGGATAACAATCGTGCGGTTGTGGGGTGAATGCGGATAACAGTCGTGCGGTTGTGGGGTGAATGCGGATAACAGTCGTGCGCTTGTGGGGTGAATGCGGATAACAGTCGTGCGGTTGTGGGGTGAATGCGGATAACAGTCGTGCGGTTGTGGGGTGAATGCGGATAACAGTCGTGCGGTTGTGGGGTGAATGCGGATAACAGTCGTTCGGTTGTGGGGTGAATGCGGATAACAGTCGTGCGGTTGTGGGGTGAATGCGGATAACAGTCGTGCGGTTGTGGGGTGAATGCGGATAACAGTCGTGCGCTTGTGGGGTGAATGCGGATAACAGTCGTGCGGATGTGGGGTGAATGCGGATAACAGTCGTGCGGTTGTGGGGTGAATGCGGATAACAGTCGTGCGCTTGTGGGGTGAATGCGGATAACAGTCGTGCGGATGCGGGGCGGATGCGGATAACGTATTGTTTATCCGTGCAGATCTCTAACCATGGTAACTAGGTGTCAAAAACATCTCCATGCTAATTCCAGATTGGACCCAAAGCCAAAAACATATCAATATTAAAATAAATTGGTAAATTTTGAGAAATCTGTGAACTAAGAGTTCCTACAATATTATCTCCGCCCTTTTAGCGGAACCAAAATGTGGAATATTGGCTTTCCCGGTCGTGTACTAGAACTCCTGTAAATCTTGTGGGTTTTATTTTTTGTGAACCAATATTCCATGTTTTGGTACCTCTGTAGGCTTTGTGTACACCATAGTGTTCCTAGTGAGGTACTGTGCCCGTTTAGACCGGAGTCCGCACGACCACATATGCATTTTACCAATAATCAGTCAGCACGAGAGTCAAAATATCCCGGAGCGCCAGATGGGTTAAAGCAAATCGCAAAAACGACATCAAATTAAAAAAATGCTTTACTGATTTTTGGCTCAATGCAACAATAAGGATAGAAGGAGATTTAATTGGGAGTAACACATCCTGTAAAATTATCTCAGTTTATTTTGAAGTTAAAATTGACTGCAAAAATGCTCAAAGCAGCATCATCCACGTGTGGCGATCCACACTCTTATTTACACACAATATACAGAAATTTTCCAAACACATTTGACAATCTTTTTGGAAACACAAGTCCGATTAATAGTCCTGTAGACTGTGTTCCAAAATTATTAATATTTAATTCCAGTTCAAAGTTAATTGTCTATACTGGAAATATCGTAGATCACTGTTTGAATATTTACATGATATTAACACTCGTAGAATAAATGTTCATAGAATTTTTAAACTTTCACTTGTTTTTCCAGTTTCAAAAATATATCGTCGAAAATATTATCATCATCGAAGCAACACAAATCATTTACACATATTAATAACATCTGAAAAGTATTTGACCTTGAGCATAGCATCGAAGAACTGTGCGAAGCACAACAACAATTAATTGTTCTTCTGACATTAACCATTCGAGAAGTGACTCGATTATGAACTTCAAGTTCCTAACAAAATACATGATTTCTGAATCATCAACTTGATCAATAAATGGTTGAACCATTCAACTATTAGATTTTCCACTTGGAATCATTATGAAAAAAATATTTATATTTATGGCCATTTTTAACAATTTTCACAACTTGCAATTCTTCGACAGAATGCGGAAATAAGAATTGTAGTTTCATAATAAATTCATTTAGTTCATGGCACTAGGATTGAAAATATCCTTCAAATTATTCGTGGTTAAAGAATTATTTTTAATTGGCAGTGGCCCATTCTATTATTTGTGTAAGAACACAATATTACAACAACAACGGCAAAGGTCTTCCTCTGAAGAAGAATAAACTACTATCATGACAAATCCGGGTTCTAGCAAAATCAAAGTCTAAATGGAATTTGTAAACAAGGTTGAAATAAGAACTGATGGTTTCAAGAAATAACCTTCGGGTCATTCATCCGACGAAATGTGTAGTTCCAATACTCCTACTATAAACATGAGCCATCGAACCTGCTATTTGATTGATGCTCGAAAAAAAACCTCTTCATTCCTGCGACTTAACATGCGCACCTGGGAATGGCATTTCAACTACTCCACACACATAAATTTTCTTCCCAAAATTTATACAATAAATCAAGCCTCTGCTTGTTATCAACACTGGAAGATTAATAAACTTACAAGTTTATTTTATTTTACCATTCAGTTCAACCCGTGAATTTACCATACTTATGAAAATCTTTATTTCACTTTCGAGTGTATTTACGTCATGATTTTATATAAATACAAAAATATCCTATTTGATACAAATATCATTTGCTTCCCGTTTCATGCCTCTCCGTGTTATCTGAAAAAATATACTTTGCTCAATGCAAATATCAACTGTTCAACCAGAACTGAAATGTTGGTTGAATGCGGGCTTGCGTTAACCACTCTCCTTCGGAAAATCCCCTGTTCCAGACTAGAAATGATTAAACTACTTCATAGGCTCTCTCTCAATACATATGATTATTAGAAAATATAATATCCAAGAATTATTTAGAAAAATTATGAAAATTATTATTATTATTATTAGTGGATTATTATTATTATTATTATTATTATTAATTATATTATTTTAAATATGTTTAATTATCATCTCATTATGTGAGAATCCACATGTTCGAACCTTCCTCAACAAAAATAAATTATTAACTTTTACAGTTACATCGGCTGATTACCGTGATTTCCCAAAAATATGAAATATTGAAATAAATGCTCGAAATGCTCGGTCATCGATCCTAAACTGTTCTGAGTGCTGAAAATACTCAGAATAACTCTAATAAGTCTTGCGTAAATCATTGCAAGCTTTAAATACGACGAAAAAAAATGTGTTGGTCATCTGCAGAAAAATAGTTTGTTCCAATTAGCTAGGCATAATATAATTCAAATGTGGCTTACATTTCTTGATGGTCTTGAAGCGTAGTAAACCTGGTCTGTACCAGATTTATCCATCAACATGCCCTATCGGACAAGCACGTATAATCCTTGTATCCGCCGCCATCATATACCCACAATTCGTCTAGTCAGACATAGTGGTAGTATCTTTTGACGTTTGAATAAACTGTGGTTCAATTTTAATATGGGCTTCTATCAAAGCCATAACAGTTTGTTTAAATAGGGTCAGATCTAAGTGATCTATTCTTAGATATGTCAGTTGTAACATAACTCACGGTAATCTTATCAGTACAAGAAAAACACTGACAGTCTAAGCAATTAACGGCTGTTCTGAAGATCGTTCCCTGGTCATGGTTTATTAATATCACCATCTACCATGCGCTAGGCAACTTGTAGTTTCCCTTGCGTAGACTAATGAACGCCACCGTTATAGACTAGTCTTCAGTGTACTGACAGATCGAAGTGGTTAACTAGTTACAAAAAATGAAAACTGACTGGAATGGATTTAAACATCCAAGTATTAAGTTATTACTGGACTGTGACAAAATATTAATTTCTAGACAAAGTCTAGCATATGTCCTTGTAGAAATATAAATATTTCCACCAATGTCTGTAGAAATCAATCACCTCAGTGATTCTCCTCACCAGAAACTTACTAAGTTCCAACTCGTAGCGCAGCACTTTTCGTGACTATCACGACTTTCAAAAGAACTTCTGCGTAGATCTGGCAACCATGTGCCTTGGCTCAGCGTAGATGCAACTTGCTCGCCAAGTGCTTGTGTTAGAATGAGCTGTAGTTGCTTCGGCCAGCTGGCTTTTATTCAAAACTGTCAGGGTCACGCGTCATCACCTGATATCTAGAAATCCTCATATCTCTTGAATCCCTGGTCCGATTTACTTGATACTAATTGCATTCTCTTTCATTTGGCCGTGCCAGTAATCTGATCCCAGTCTCAAGTCTCTACTCCATAGTTAACTATTTAATCAATAAATAGCCTCCACCTCTGCTATTACTCGCTACGTCACTTGACATCCAACTATCGGTAAATTCCTTCCAAATGCTTCGAGAAGCAATGTAGCGCGATATTCAAATATCTCAACTTTCAAAAGCGGCTACAGCCTTTCCCTTGATATCTAGGTGTCTGAATCTTGGAATACCCATTCCTAGAGTTGGGCACAGTACGTCTTATTCCTTTTGGGGAAATGTGCAAGCACGTAACTAAATCAAAGACAAATATTCATAAGGGATGTCTTTAACCCACGGGCGGACTCAGCTTAAGTTTACAAATACCAGGCAGCAGATTTGGTAAGCAGTCGTGATCCACGTTCACACATTGGTTTGTCACTGACTGATTCCAGCTTGTACTACGCCTCTCTAAAGCCAGGAAGTTGGTCATATGAAGCAGCTGATAACACAGAAACCGTTCCACGGAAGCACGCGTGGTAGAAAATCCATTGCGACCGAACAGGATATAGCTCAGCTCGTCTAAGTTATAATCAGTGTCCACAAATTCCATGCATATAAAACACATACAAAAGGGTCTTAAGTCCTTGTGTATACAGACATGGACAGTCCAAGATATTTGGACGAGGAGTGGATGTGTTAAGATATTTGGAAAAGGGGTGGATGTGGATGTACTAAGATATTTGGACGAGGAGCGGGTGTGGATGTGCTAAGATATTTGAAAGAGGAGTGGATGTGGATGTGCTTATATACCGTATTTGGACGAGGAGCGGATGTGGATGTGATAAGATATTTGGATGAGGAGCGGATGTGGATGTGCTAAGATATTTGGATGAGGAGCGGATGTGGATATGCTAAGATATTTGGATGAGGAGCGGATGTGGATATGTTAAGATATTTGGATGAGGAGCGGATGTGAATATGCTAATATATTTGGATGAGGAGCGGATGTGGATATGCTAATATATTTGGATGAGGAGCGGATGTGGATATGCTAATATATTTGGATGAGGAGCGGATGTGGATATGCTAATATATTTGGATGAGGAGCGGATGTGGATATGCTAATATATTTGGATGAGGAGCGGATGTGGATATGCTAATATATTTGGATGAGGAGCGGATGTGGATATGCTAATATATTTGGATGAGGAGCGGATGTGGATATGCTAATATATTTGGATGAGGAGCGGATGTGGATATGCTAATATATTTGGATGAGGAGCGGATGTGGATATGCTAATATATTTGGATGAGGAGCGGATGTGGATATGCTAATATATTTGGATGAGGAGCGGATGTGGATATGTTAAGATATTTGGACGAAGAGCGGATGCTAATAACGTTTATGAATCCACGCAGAGTTCTACCCATAACCTCAGAGCACACCACGCATACTGTGCTTGAACACTCCGAATCGATGTCTTGTTCACTAGTGATATCAATTCTATGGAGTAATGCGATACCTTCTAATGCTTGTAGTAATCCATCATGTTGCATGTTTTTCGGCATTTATAATCCATTGTATTTTAACTATAGTGGACGGCTTTGACCTTGACGTTCCCATCCATTGAGGAGGACTGAAGGCCGTTCTATATCGGTCCTCTGCGGGCCCAAGAAGGCGAGACCGGTGTCCGCCCTGCCTACACGACCCTGGAGAGGCCGCGGTAGGTACACAGCCGCTGAAGTACGCAACACCCCGGCCAGTGAGCACGTTGGAAGTGTTGCATACCCACGAACAGCTTAGGAGACTGAGGGAGTGCATCATTGAGATTCATTCAGTGCAATAACCATAATCAGTGCCCAAATTTTCAAACAATGATAAACATTTGTTGAGAAACGCAGCTTCTGTAGATTTCATAACTATCCTCTTACTACGGATGAAATAATTCAATGAAATTCAATCAGTGTTGCCAATTTTAGTGACAAGTTACCATATTTGGCAACTTTTACGTATACTATTTCGGTTGAACATTTCTTTAAAACTAGGATTTAGTGACTATCGAAATTCTCTTTTGGAACAGAAATACTCTATCGGTAGCATAAGATTACGTAGATATCAGGAGACGACCAGAGGGAACTAGACACAAGATGCTGCGTCGTGTTCGAGGTTTCTTCAGCAGAAGACGCCCCGGAGGATATTACTACAGACCAAGTAGGTTGTTCAGATCCTCAACAAACTAACATGCATGTTCACTAACATCTGCAATCTAACAGAAATTTGTGTATAAACAGTCCAGAGGGTCAACCTCAAAATATATTTTCTAGGTAGATGAGACCAAACGACTATTACCATACTAATAATATTAGAAATAATAATAATAATAATTATGATCTCCTCTACTGATTACATGAAAAGGCACAACCAAGTGGCCAAAACAATGCACCTACACCTTGCTCAAAAGCACTTATTATCTGAAAATACTTTGCCTTACTATCAGTATGTTCCTGACGCCTTTTTGGAAAATCCTAGCCACAAGTTGTTATGGGACCGATACGTTATTACTGATAAAACCATACCAGCAGACCGGCCAGATATCGTTCTTGTGGACAGGGTGCAGAAGAGAACCTTCCTCATTGATATGGCAGTGCCCAATTCCCATAATCTGCAACAAACCTGCTGTGATAAGATCACCAAATATCTGCTCTTGGCTGAGGAAATGCGGCAAATGTGGTGACAGGAAAGTGTAGTGGTTTTGCCCATAGTAATTTCTTCTACCGGCATCATCCCCAAATCATTGGCTCGCAATCTACAAATATTGGGAATACATCCTGGTCTACATATCACCATGCAGAAGGCCGTCATCTTGGAGACCAGTTCCATTGTTCGATCGTTTCTCAATGTGCCACCCTAAGAGAATTAGACATACCGTCTTGCAAACAAGCCGACGATTTGTTGATATGTCCCAATTATATGGTGAAATGAATGTAATAATAATAATAATAATAATAATAATAATAATAATAGCAGCTGAAACAATGGAAGTGAAACTTAGACTATTGGTGCAGCAGAAAAGAGGAGAATTGAATCATTTGAAATGTGGTGTTACAGGAGAATGATGAAGATCAGATGGGTAGATAGGGTTACAAACGAAGGGATATTATGACGAGTGAGAGAGGAGAGATATTTCTGGCGACTGCTAATGAAGAGAAGATATAGGTTGATAGAAAAACATACTAAGACACCCAGGAATAGCAAGCTTAGTTATGGAAGGAAGGGTCGAGGGCAAGAACTGTAGGGGTAGACCAAGGTTAGAATATGTTAAACAGATTGCCTCAGATGTAGGGTGTGGTAGCTATGTAGAGATGAAACGACTAGCTCAGGACAGGGAGGCATGGAGGGCTGCATCAAACCAGTCAAAAGACTGAAGACTCGAACAACAACAACAACAACAACAACAACAACGAAACAATGGTGATCGACGGTCATACAAAATTAAGGATATAGAAAAACGAAAAAGAAAAATTCTCAGAAATATTTACGGGGCAGTTAATAATAACGGTATTTGGATGAAGAGACCTCAGAACGAACTCTACCATAAGATACGGACGTAATCAGAAAACGCCGAGCACAGTTTTATACACACATTTACAGGATGGAAAACTTCAGAACGGCGAGGAAATTGCTCAACGTTATAACACAGAGTAAGTGTGGCACGGAGTGGCTGACAGAGGTCCAGAGGGACCTACAACAGGTCAACATAGAAAATCTCGAGAGCCGTACCTAGGGGCGGCTTCGGTGGCGTAGTCGGTAGCATGCTGACTTTCTATGCCCAAGATCGTGGATTCACATCCGGCCGAGGTCGTCGGATTTTTTAAAAACGTTAAAAATCCCTCAGTGTGCCTTCCTTCGGAGGGGAAGTAAAGCCGGCGGTCCCATGTCATAGATTTATGGCATGTCAAAGAACCTTCCACTAATTACACCTGTGTGAAGCTAAATTATATATAGGTTAAACATTTGGCTAACGTTCTTAGGTTCCTACGTCCGTCGTCAAGAGCCGACTGTGGTGGCATCTGGTAACTAAGTTCTGAACTAGTTGGTCGTTGACGGTGACGTTTGGCGGCAAAAGTAGGAACTACTTGGAAAAATTGAATGTCTGCAGTTCTTTCTTGAATTAAAACAGATACACACACTAATACAGTTATCACAATTAACACCGGTTATCAGACAGATTCTACACACACCCAAAGTACGCGGGGCTACATGACCGCGTTGTCGCAGCCCCTGGCCTAAACTAAGGAACCAACCAACCGTACCGAGTGCCACAATACAATCAAAAATGTTAAGTTTGAGCATAGAACATCACGACAGCCTGGAAGAAAATGGACAGCTGAACGGAGGAAGGAGCATTCTGAGAGGATGAAGAAATTTTGGGAAGACAAGCGGCAAAACGCCAGAAGAGGAAATCATGTAACTTATTTAAGTTCAATTGCTCTCCTAAAGGGGATCAATCGATTAAATAAATAATAATAATAATAATAATAATAATAATAATAATAATAGCATATCACCTCTGGATGCACGCAGTTGTCAGGAATTGAATATAAGCGCAGTATCAACAAGTAGTTCCGGGAAGAACTATACAGCCTATTTTCATATATCCTACTTATGTTAATTGCCACTATCAACATACAAAATTTCAGTTTGATTGCTGTAATAGATTCGTAGATATTGAGAAACGACTAAATATTGCGGATGATCGCCATGTTGGAGTTTTATATATGTAGGTCATAGAGTTATGTACTGTTACATGAAGATTACTGTGTACGTGTAGCATTCAAACTTCAATCGCATGATTAGGACACAAGAAGTAAAAACGAGATTTTATAATTTCGCACAGCTGGCATCTTGTGGACATGGAAACAATTGAAATAAATTATATGCCGGTTGATTAACATTCGTATTAGGATTTACTGTACCAAGTTTCACTGCACACGGATGGTTAAATTGCGAGGAACGTCCATGTGAATATTTATACTTCGTGTCGCCGCCATGTTGGATTTGTGATCACCAGGTTATTGAAAGTCCTATAGGTGAACTTAAGTTCATAGCCCCTATGAACAATAAAAAAAAGTTTGATTGCTACCACAGATTCGCAGATATTGAGAACCGACTAAATATTGCGGATGATCACCATGTTGGAGTTTTATATATGTAGGTCCTAGAGTTATGTACTGTTACATGTAGATTACTGTGTACGTGTAGCATTCAAACTTCAATCGCATGATTAGGACACAAGAAGTAAAAACGAGATTTTAAAATTGTGGACATGGAAACAATTGAAATAAATTAGATGCCGGTTGATTAACATTCGTATAAGGATTTACTGTACCAAGTTTCACTGCACTCGGATGGTTAAATTGCGAGGAACGTCCATGTGAATATTTATACTTCGTGTCGCCGCCATGTTGGATTTGTGATCACCAGGTTATTTAAAGTCCTATAGGTGAACTTATTCTCATAGCCCCTATGAACACTAAAAAAACAGCTTGATTGCTGTAATAGATTCGTAGATATTGAGAACCGTCTAAATATTTCCGATGGTCGCCATGATGGATTATTATATGTATAGGCCATAGAGTCATATACCATTAAAGACAAATTATTGCTTAGGTTCATTATGCAAACATTCACTTCGATCGCACGATTACGTCACAAGAAATAAGAACTTAATTTTAAAATTCGCACAGCCGCCATCTTGAGGTTATGTAAACAATTGAACTAAATTAGATACCAGTGCATTACAATGTGTATAAACATTTGCTGTACCAAGTTTCATTGCGTTTGGATCAGTAATCGCGAGAAGAATCTATTCAAACTTTCAACTTCGCCTGGCCGCCATGTTCGTTTTGTAGCTAACCGCTTTTTAAAAGTCTTATAGATGAACTTTCAGTAGTGCCCTTTATCTTCGTACAAAATTTCAGGGTGATACCGCTAATAGTTTCAGAGATATAGAATGCCAGTGAAATATTTCGCACAGGCACCATCTTGAGGTTATGTAAACAATTGAACGAAGTTAGATGTCGGTGCATTACATTGTGTATAAACATATACTGTACCAAGTTTTATTGCGTTTGGTTGGTTTAGATTAGATTATCGTATGACCTGGGGTGCCTGGTGCAAATCGCGAGGAACATCTATTTATAAGTCGCAAATTCGCTTGGCCGCCATGTTGATTTTGTAGTTACCAGGTTTTCAAATGTCACATAAGTGAACTTCTAGTAGTTCTTCTTATCACCGCAAAAAGTTCCAGGGTGATATCGGTAATAGTTTCGGAGATACTGAATGCTGGTGAAATTTAGGATGGCGGATTGGATTGGTGAGACGTAACAAAATTTGAATGGCACGGTCGGGGTCGCCCGGAAAAGTTCTATGAACTTACCGAGTTTCATTGAAATCGCTCCATCCGTTTAGAAGTTATTTGGGACACACACACACGCACACGCACACGCAGACAGACACACGGGCAAAAGGGGATCTCATAAGCCTATTTTTTTCATAAATGAAAATAGGCTAAAAATCCTGTATCAAGAGCTAGCTGGGAAACATAACAAGGTTCCAGTATGTTCCAGAGAACGTGGCTGACAATGAACATTTCAGACTGTATTGGGATCAGAATGTGCTCACCGAAAGGACAGTGAAACATAATAGGCTTGGCACAGTGATCTTCAACAAAAGATTGAAGGAAGTCCGAATACGCACAATCTGCAGGATAAATATACTGAAAAGTTGTTTACATATTTGGAGCTAGTGGAGCCTATCAGGAAGCAGGGGGGACTGACGTGGCTCCCAAACATCTCCTGCAAGGGCTTCTGGACACTAACTTGTATAAATTAACTAGCACTAGTGCTCGGTTTCGCCCGGTGGATTTATTTGTTTTATGGATGATAGTGAATACTACTCCAGAACTGGCACATGATATTTAAACTAACAGAAAAAAATATTTTAAACAAGTAGTTCCGTGAAGAACTATACAGCCTATTTTCATATATCCTGCTCATGTCAATTGCCTCTATCAACCTACAATATTTCAGTTTAATTGCTGTAACAGATTCGTAGATATTGAGAACCGTCTAAATATTTCATATGGTCGCCAGGTTGTATTTTTATTTTTGTACTATTACATTAAGATTATTGTGTACGTGTGGTATTCAAACTTCAATCGCATGATTAGAACACAAGAAGTAAAAACGAGATTTTAAAATTACGCACAGCAGCCATCTTGTGATTATGCAAACAATTGAAATAAATTAGATGCCAGTGGATCAACATTTTTGTAAGCATTTAACGTGCAACGTTTCACGGCACTCGGATAGTTAATTCGCGAGAAACCTCCATTTAAATATTTATACTTCGCGTCGCCGCCATGTTGGATTCGTGCTCACCATGAACATATGTTCATAGTCTCTATGAACATAAAAATTTCATTTTTGTTGCAGTAAAAGATTCATAGATATTGAGAACCGTCTAAATATTTCGGAAGCTCGCCATTTAGGATTGTTATATGTATAGGCCATAGAGTTATGTACCATTCAAGGACAATTATTGCCTAGGTTCATTATTCAAACTTTCACTTCGATCGCATGATTACGACACAAGAAATAAAAACTTAATTTTAAAAGTTCGCACAGCCGCCATCTTGAGGTTATGTAAACAATTGAATTAAATTAGTTGGCAGTACATTACAATCTGCAAAATCATTTACTGTACCACATTTCACTGCGCTCAGAGAGTTAACTCACGAGAGAAGTCTATTAAAATATTTCAAATTCGCTTGGTCGCCATGTTCGTTTTGTACCTTACAGGTTTATGAATTATACATAGGTAAACTTGTATCAGTACCCTTTATCACCGTACAAAATTGCAGGGTGATATCTGTAATAGTTTCGGAGATATAGAATGTCAGTGAAATATTTCGCACAGCCGCCATTTTGAGGTTATGTAAACAATTGAACTAAATTAGACTCCAGTGCATTGCAATGTGTATAAACATTTGCTGTGCCAAGTTTCATTACGTTTGGATAGTTAAATCGCGAGAAAAGTATATTTAAAAGTCTCAACTTCGCTTGGCCACCATGTTGGTTTTGTAGTCACCAGGTTTTTGTAAGTCTCATAGGCAAACTTCTAGTAGTACCCTTTATCACCGTACACAATTTCAGGGCGATATCGGTAATAGTTTCGGAGATATTGAATGCTAGTGAAATATTTCGCACAGCCGCCATGTTGGATTGGTGAGACGTAACAAAATTTGAATGGCACGGTCGAGGTCGCCGGGAACAGTGCCATGAACTTACCGAGTTTCACTGAAATCGCTCCAGCCGTTTAGATTTTATTAGGGGGGGACACACACACCTCACACACACACACACACACACACACACACACACACGGACAAAAGGTGATCTCATAAGCCTATTTTTTCAAAATTGAAAATAGGCTAAAAATCGGTGCAATTAGGTCAAACTGTGTAGATTTGTGCTAAAGGGCCTAAATGCAGGGAATGCAGTGGTCTGTCCGAAATTTCAAGTAGACAGTGTTACTCGTCGGGTTCCAAAGGGTGAGTATGTAAAATTTTGTTCATATCGGTGCGGTGAAACGGTGTAGATTTGTGCCAAAGAGCCTAAATGCAGGGAATGAAGTGGTCTGTTCGAAATTTCAAGCAGACAGTGTTACTCGTCGGGTTCCAAAGGGTAAGTACTGTATGTAGAATTTGGTTCAGATCAGTGAAACGGTGTATATTTGTGCCAAAGGGCCTAAACGCAGGGAATAGAGTGGTCTGTCCGAAATTTAAAGTAGACAGTGTTATCCGCAGAGATCCAAAGTTTAAGTATACACATTATGGTTCAGATCAGTGAGACGGGGGATTTGTATAAATAACAGACAAACAGAGAAACCAACATAGAGCATTATACGGTATAATAGATACAGGAGACAGTGATGCTGACTACAACAAGGATAGTTTGTAAATTCATTGGCAGTGATCTAAATTAAGGTGATGATTATGCTGTGACTCAATGTAATCTGCAAACTTGCTTTGTATTTTACCAGGAAATGATCTGCAAATAACGGTGATAATAATAATAATTTATATTCCTCAGCCTATGTTGTTTTCTCTTCTTTTCTTCCAATTTCACTGTGTTATTTTCTTCTCTCCTCGAACTATTATTGTCTAGGTTTCGTTTCCCTTCACCTTCCGTATTTAACACCGTTTATCTTAAGAAAAACTGCTGTTCCGATGTTTCTTGTTCTCCTATATAATTTCGTTCCAAATGTTTCATTACTTCTTAATTCATTATTAATGAGTACATCACTAGAATGGTTTTAACTAAAAAAATCACCAGCTTGCCGAAGATATATGATTATTAGACATAGATTTTTTGGCATAGATTTAATAGCTTAAGTTTAATGAGTTTGATGAGTGTTACTCGTCGGGTTCCAAAGGGTAAGTACTGTATGTACTGGTCTTCAAAGTGTATTATTAATTTCAGGTATTCTTTTCAGGATTGTGAACAACCCATCACAATTGGGTACAATCGCTTTGACCAACTGAAAAACATCAAATTTCGATTACTAAGGCAGCACTGAAAAATTACTTCAAACACGATAATGTTTATTTATTTATGTATTTATTTATATTGTATACATTGTACCCTCGCCCAGTCATTAGACAAATTAGTGTTGACCGACTGAAGAGTAACAACGAACTGTCCACATTGTTACAACTAAATTTAGAATAATCGAATTGGCGATTTTCAAAGTTGAGACGTGATTTGTGTTTACAAGGTGGCCGCTTATTCGATAATCTACTGATAGCTGATCATTGGTTGCTATGAAGCCATTAGCTTCAGTGGGTGAACTATGAACATTTTCCAGCTTCCAGCAATTTAGTCAGATTATGTGCATCTTTAAAGGCCATAAGAAACTGCTGATTACGTCATGAAGGACAGCAAGTTACAGTGAATACTGCATGACATAGATTCGAATGGTAAATTACACGCCAGCCTTGTTCTCTGGGAATATTTAGCATGCTTCACTTAAATTAGTGATCTTGATTCGCCGACAACACAAAATAGACACTCCACAACACTAGCCTTGGTTTAATAGTATTATTGAGCTTATCCAAACGTTAATGAGAGGCACACCTTGGATGGTCATATATTCTCTCCGTATACTTTTGTTTTCTGACACAGATAATATCTGGAAATGCTGAAGGCCCGATGGAGCAGCAGTCAGGCTGCTTGCCTCCCACCGAGGTGAACAGGGTTTGTTTCCCGGTTGTTAGCCTACATGTGGGATTTTCGATGTGAAAAGTCACGTCTGGTGGTTAAGATAATATGTAAAATAAAATGGGCAGACATTAACCATTATGAAGATGGTATTACGTATGATCCGTGTTGACTGATGTTAATCTCAAATTATAAAAGCCGCCTTGTCAATCACTAGAAAGTAGTTCAATAATTAAATTACACCTGTAATTGGCCTACATATTGGTTTAAAAGGCAACAAGTTGGCAGAAAAACTAGCAAAGGAAGCAACAAAATTAAATCAAATCTGTTACGACAAATTACCTCTCGGCTTCGGTGGCGTAGTCGGTAGCATGCTGAACTGCTGTGCCCAAGATAGCGGGTTCAAACCCGGCCAAAGTCGTCGGATTTTTAAGAGCGTTAAAATCCTTCAGTATGCCTTCCTTCGGAGGGGAAGTAAAGCCAGCGGTCCCATGTCATAGATTTATGGCATGTAAAAGATCCTTCCACAGACTAAACTTGGGTGAAGCTAAATTGTTAGCTTAGATTTTGTCGGAACTCTTTATCAAAGTTCCAACGTTCACCACTAGGTATCATTGATATCTGGTAGCGAAAGTGGGAACTAGTTGAAATTGAACGGAACTTGTAGCTGACCCTGGAAGCAGCTACAGACTCAGGCGAGCCGATTATGTCCTCGGACACTCCCAGCACTAAAAGCCATACGATAGATAGATAAATAAATAAATAACATGCTATATTTATCCTAATAGCACGCTCTTATGTACAACAAAAGTGGGGGGACATGTTTCGATCGTCAAGCAAGCATCATCAGAAAACTTTTATATTTTTTCATAATGTAGGTGCATACATAAAGTTTTGTTTTACTTAGTTTTGAAGATCGAATCAGGTAGGTGACGTCCCCCATTCTCCATGCACTGAGTAAACCGCTTTCTGGCGTTTGTCATGACTCTTGCCAGCATATCAGGCGTTGTGTTGGCAATTTCTCCCTGGATGTTGGCCTTCAAGTCTTGTAGGGTCCTAAGACGGTTCACATAAACATGGGATTTCAAAAAAAAACATAGAAATAAAAACAAAAGGGGACAAATATGGAGAGCGAGCTGGCCACTCCAAATTGCCTCTATGTGAGATAAGGTGCTCCGGGAAGTATGTGCCGTTGCACCGTCTTGTTAGAACCAAATGTACCCTATGTCCAACTCGTCCAGCCGTGGGGAAAAAATCCTGTAACATGCTTACATACCAATCCGAATTCACTGTAACTGTGACTGCATTTTCCTCAAAGAACCAGGGACAATAATTCCAGCTGAGGACAGTGCACACCACACTGTGACCTTAGGTAATGCAAAGGACTTTGGTGCAGTTCTTGAGGATTGGTGTCAGCAGCCCAGCAGCGCATGTTTTGTTTGTTAACGGTTCCACACAAATGAATATGGACTTCATCACTAAAGAACAAGTAGTTCCGTGAAGAACTATACAGCCTATTTCCATACATCCTACTTATGTTAACTGCCACTATCAACATACAAAATTTCAGTTTGATTGCTGTAATAGATTCGTAGATATTGAGAACCGACTAAATATTTCGGATGGCCGCACTGTTGCATTTTATATATGTAAGTCCTAAAGTTATGTATTGTTACATGAAGATTATTGTGTACGTGTAGCATTCAAAATTCAATCGCATGATTAGGACACAAGAAGTAAAAAAGAGATTTTAAAATTTCGCACAGCTGCCATCTTGTGGTTATGGAAACAATTGAAATGAATTAGATGCCAGTGGATTAACATTCTTATAAGGATTTACTGTACCAAGTTTCACTGCACTTGGATGGTTAAATTGCGAGAAACGTTCATGTGAATATTTATACTTCGCGTCGCCGCCATGTTGGATTTGTGATCACCAGGTTATTTAGGCGAACTTAAGTTCATAGCCCCTAGGAACATAAAAAATCAGTTTGATTGCTATAATAGATTCGTAGATATTCAGAGCCGTCTATATATTTCGGATGGTCGCCATATTGGATTGTTAAATGTATAGGCCATAGAGTCATAAACCATTAAAGGAAAATTATTTCGTAGGTTCATTTTTCAAACTTTCACTTCGATCGCATGATTACGACACAAGAAATAAAAATTTAATTTTCGAAATTCGTACAGCCGCCATCTTGAGGTTATGTAAACAATTGAACTAAATTGTTGCCAGTGCATTACAATGTGTATAAAAATTTCCTGTACCAGATTTCATTGCGTTTGGAACATTAAATCGCGAGAAAGGTCTATTAAAATTTTCAAATTCGCTTGGCCGCCATATTCGTTTTGTAGTTCACCGGTTTTTGAAAGTATTATAGATGAACTTCCAGTAGTGCCCTTTATATCCGTACAAAATTTCAGGGTGATACCGCTAATAGTTTCAGAGATATAGAATGCCGGTGAAATATTTCGCACAACCGCCATCTTGTGGTTATGTAAACAATTAAACGAAGTTAGATGTCGGCGCATTACAATGTGTATAAACATATACTGTACCAAGTTTTATTGCGTTTGGTTGGTTAAATCGCGAGAAACGTCTATTTTAAAGTCGCAAATTCGCGTGGCCGCCATGTTGGTTTTGTAGTTACCAGTTTTTCAAAAGTCACATAGGTGAACTTCTAGTAGTTCCCTTTATCACCGTAATAAATTCCAGGGTGATATCGGGAATAGTTTCGGAGATATTGAATTGTGGTGAAATATTTCGCACATACGCCATGTTGGATTGGTGAGACGTAACAAAAATTAAAGGGCACGGTCGGGGTCGCTCGGAATAGTGCTATGAACTTACCGAGTTCCGTTGAAATCGCTCCAGCCGTTTAGATTTTATTAGGGACACACACACACACACACCTCACACACACACACACACACACACACGCACACACACACACACACACACACGGACAAAAGGTGATCTCATAAGCCTATTTTTTCAAAATTGAAAATAGTCTAAAAATAGCGTCCTCAGAAGCGACTATGAGAAGAACTTCACACGCGTTCCGCTGACAATTGAAGACACGTTCAGGAAGTTCCTGGACACTCGCCATCTTGTACGGATGGAAATGAAAATCAGCATAAAGTGTTCTCCTCACAGACCGATCGGAAAGTCCAAGGGCAGACGCATGTTTGCGTGCAGAACGCCGTGGTGATTGCAACACTGAAGCTCTCACTGCCTCAATGTTCTCAGGTGATCGAATAGGCCGAGGGACTCCAGTTCTTCGTCCTGTCACACTTCCAGTTCGTCTGAACGTAGTGACCCACGTAACAATTGATTTCCGGTCCGGGACAGGGGCCAACGGGGCTAAATTAGAGCCTCCGAAAGGCGCGCTGGGTTGCGATCACAGAACATCCGCTCGAAAAGTATGCTTCAACGGCAAAAGCACACTTCTCCCTGGTTCAATGCATGATGGCAACTGAACTGTGTCGGGACAAAACTTTATAGTACCACCTCACGAACGAGACCACTAGCACTCGGCTACGACATCAACCAACTGAATGGTGTGCACTTAAAAAAAGGAAGTTATGCTGCCGGACCCTGTACATACCTAGGTACAACAAGATGTACCCGGCATGCGTTGCAATGCCAATCAAAGAAAGTGTTGGCGTAATTTTGTTTGTTGGAGTGCTTTGGATGCACAATATGTTCCTTCTATTTCCATTGACTGCCTCTAAACTATTGTAAAATGGATTTACTAATACAGACACATTCGTGGGAGCTTGCACAACAACTCACCAAAGTTCATCGCAATCGGATGAATGGTATATGAACGCATAGGAGACATACACACATACAAACTATCACGTAACATTCATTTTAGCCTATTTTCATTTATAAAAAATAGGCTTATGAGATCACCTTTTGTCCGTGTGTGTGTGTGTGTGTGTGTGCGTATGTGTGTGTGTCTGTCTGTGTATGTGTCCCCCGCTAATAACATCTAAACGGCTGGACCGATATTAATGAAACTCGGTAAGGTCATAGCACCATTTTGGTCGACCCCAACTGTACTCTTCAGATGCTATTACGTCTCACCAATCCAAGATGGCGGCTGTGCGAAATGTTTCATCGGCATTCTATATCTCCGAAACTATTACCGATATCACGCTGAAATTCTGTACGGTGTTAAGGGCGCTACCAAAGGTTCATCTATGGGACTTTCAAAACCCTGTTAACTACAAAACCAACATGGCGGCCAAGCGAAGTTGAAATTTTAAATAGAATTTTCTCGCGATTTAACCATCCAATCGCAGCCAAACTTGGTACAGTTAATGTTTAAACACATTGTAATGCACTGGCGTCTAATTTAGTTCAATTGTTTACATAATCTCAAGATGGCGGCTGTGCGAAATATTTAACCGGCATTATATATCTCCGAAACTCTTACTAGTATCACTTTTAAATTTTGTACGGTGATAAAGGGCACTACTACAAGTTTATCTATGTAACTTTCAAAAACCTGCAAAGTACAAAAGGAACATGGCGGCCAAGCGAAGTTGAAACATTTTATTAGACTTTTCTCGTGATTTAATCATCTGAGCGCAGTGAAATATGGTACAATAAATGATTATACACATTATAATGCACTGGCATCTAATTTAGTTCAATTGTTTATATAACCTCAAGATGGCGGCAGTGCGAAATTTTAAAATCTCGATTTTATTTCTTGTGTCCTAATCATGCGGCTGAAGTTTGATTACTACACCTGCACAATAATTTTCATGTAATAATACTTTAAGACGTACATTTATAAAATGCAACATGGCGACCATCCGAAATATTTAGATGGTTCTCGATATCTACGAGTCTATTACAGCAATCTAACTGAAATACTGTATGTAAGTAGAGGCAATTAACATAAGTAGGATATATGAAAATAGGCTGTTTAGTTCTTCACGGAACTACTTGTTATACATAGAGATACGGTATTTAGATTACGATTGTTTTTATAAACTTGTATAACGTGTCAATCTTATTTACAGATGTTATTTCTCAATGGACCTCGTGTACTGTACTTCTATGTCTGTTAATCTTTGATTTATTGACTTATTATTGTTGTCTACTCTATTTGTTATTAATGATTATAAATAAACCTTTCCTATTTAAACTGGTGGCCTATTGTAGCCTAGTGTGGTTATCTTGTCAATGATGCAATACGCTAGAGTTGAATATGGTTATGAAAGCTTAGCTGGTATTAGAATCCTGAGTCCTATACGGCGTCTGTTATCACACACTGCTCATCTAGGACTTCCTTCCTCCTTCCTGGGAATGCTGAATGCCATCTATGTTTATTGCTTAACGGAGCTAAGGGAAGGGTTCAATTTCTGGGTATGTCATAGGGGTTCTAAATATTGTACAATTGGGGCGCTACCTAACTTAAGGTTACGACAGCTTTCTTTCTTTCTTTCTTTCTTTCTTTCTTTCTTTATTTATTTATTTATTTATTTATTTATTTCTTCTTCTTCTTTTTCTTTCTTCGAATTTGGTCAACTGTGGACCACGGGAAACAATTGATTTCTTGGTTTGCTCCTTTTTTTTCACCCAGGATTTCTTCATTAATTAATTAATTAATTTATTTATTTATTTAATTAATCATTTTTTCATTTACTTATTTATTTATTTATTTACTTATGTATGTATTTATTTATTAATTGATTTATTCATTTATTTATTTATTTATTTATTCATTATTTATTTATTTATTTATTTATTTATTTATTTACTCATTTATTTATTTATTCATTACTTATTTACTTATTTATTCATTTACTCATTTCGTTATTTATTCATTTACTTATTTAGTTATTTATTCATTTACTCATTTATTTATTTATTTATTCATTTACTCATTTATTTATTTATTCATTTAGTTATTTATTCATTTACTTATTTAGTTATTTATTCATTTACTTATTTAGTTATTTATTCATTTACTTCTTTAGTTATTTATTCATTTACTTCTTTAGTTATTTATTCATTTACTTATTTAGTTATTTATTCATTTACTTATTTAGTTATTTATTCATTTACTCATTTATTTATTCATTTACTCATTTCGTTATTTATTCATTTACTTATTTACTTATTTATTCATTTAATTATTTATTTATTCATTTACTCATTTATTTATTTATTTATTCATTTACTCATTTATTTATTTATTCATTTAGTTATTTATTCATTTACTTATTTAGTTATTTATTCATTTACTCACTTATTTATTTATTCATTTACTTATTTAGTTATTTATTCATTTACTTATTTAGTTATTTATTCATTTACTCATTTATTTATTTATTTATTCATTTACTCATTTATTTATTTATTCATTTATTTATTTATTCATTTACTTATTTACTTATTTATTCATTTACTTATTTACTTATTTATTCATTTACTTCTTTAGTTATTTATTCATTTACTCATTTATTTATTTATTCATTTACTCATTTCGTTATTTATTCATTTACTTATTTATTTATTTATTCATTTACTCATTTATTTATTTATTCATTTACTCATTTCGTTATTTATTCATTTACTTATTTAGTTATTTATTCATTTACTTATTTAGTTATTTATTTACTCATTTAGTTAATTAATTATTTATTTATTTATTCATTTATTTATTTACTTATTTATTTATTTATTTGTAAATATGGGACAAATGGCAGTTGTACACAACTGAACATGGGCCTTCGCGGTGACAGTCAAGAATGCTAGCCGCTACGCCACGAGGCGGACTTGAAACAGTTGTACAGAAGTTGAAGGGGAAAAAGATAGCGACATTGCTCTTTGCTTATTGGATGATTTTTATTACAATAATTAGAGACATTGAAATATTCTTTGACTGCTGCGCGAGTCAAAATAGGAATTACACTGTCTTTCCATTTCTTCACCATTTTGTACAGTTGGAGAAGAGATTTGTTTCAATTTGTACCACCCAAAGGGAGCCACCAGTAGCAGTGAGAAACACAAAGCTTATCATTCCAACCATACGAGTATAATGGTTTTCTTTACTCCCGATATCAGTTAAAAAGGTTTACGAATTATACAGGCAATGCGAAACGGAACAAATATAATAGAGTATTATTTTTGAAAATAAATTTAGTGAACAGAGTCAGACTGTTGAAACGTCATTCACTGAACATTTATAAATTGTGCCATTGACATTAAAATATATTAAGACTGGCTGCGTGGCTCAGCGGTAACGTTCTCGCTTGCTGAGTCCAAGGTTGCAGGTTCGTATCCTGGCGGAGTCAGCTGGCATTTGAGGGTGCGCAATTACGAAGGAGCCATGTCAGTAGATTTACTGGCACGTTAAAGATTCCCTTCGGGGCAAAATTCCGGCACCACAACGTCTCTAAAAGCAAGAGTAGTTAAAAGGGACGTAACGCCAATAACATTATTATTATTATTATTATTATTATTATTATTATTATTATTATTATATCAGACATTTTCATGACGACATTGAAATACTGAGTTTAGTGTGCCTACGCATGAGGATAAAGAGCCTATATTTGGTAACAGTGGTATCTCCCGCCCCCACCACATACTGCTTGACATGACTGTACTTCCGTTCACTGTAAGATATTACAGTATATTACAATTGAGCAGTGAATCACTGTGCGCGGCACCTTGAGACATCAACAATTATGTTGAGTGATTCAATAGCCGCTAATCCTTTTTGTATACCACTCACCGACCCCACTCGATTTGCTACAGTGGTTCGAGTAACAATAATAATAAGTATTATTACAGTAATAATAATAATAATAATAATAATAATAGTAATAATAATAGTAATAATAATATTAACTAGTTGAAACCTGTCAAAGATCGCACTTTCGACTTTGCAACATAATACAGATCTGTTCAAATTACTCAAGTCTACAATATTAAAAAGTTTGGAGACCTTTTATGGATTTAATAACTGATTTTGTGTATTGAAAGTGTAAAATATCTCCAGTTATGACATACGGCATTGAACTAATATGGGAAAGACTAACCCTAACGGACCTTACCAACCTTGAGGAAATCAAATCGAGTTATTTGAAGAGAGCACTTGGAGTAGCGAGAACGACCAAGTCCAGACTGGTATATGAACTGGCAAGGGAACCGTCCTACATAGAGGACCTGAAACTCAAGCTGCTCCTACCTCACACCAAGCAAGTATCTCAATTAATAGAGCTAAGGAAACAAAAGAAATACCCGAAGACTTTTACGCTACAGACGCCATGATTGACAGGAAATGGGCAAATGCGAACCAAGAACTGCGGTCGGTGCTAACAAGACTTTCAGTGCACGGCTATCACCACAAGATATGTAGAAATGACAAATTTCACGAACCAAACAATGCATGTGTATGCGTATTATGCAACGAACATTGTGAAAAATACCACCTAATTGAATGTCATAAGAGGATTAAGTCAATCATTGACTATAGGAAAGACTAGATCTAAATGTATCAAACATTGTACATTGGATATAAATATTTATGTATGCACATTTGTGCGCATTTTATGTAATAATATAATGAAAGTGTATGAATTACAGAAATACCTTCTATGTTCCTGTATCACATCGCGTTAAAAATAACTACACATTAAAGAAATCTTTACAATATGCGTGAACTTGAACATCTGCATTGCATTGTTTCTTTATAGCAGGCAGAGTTTAGTACATGAAAATAATAAACACATTAACTTAAGAAAACCAGTTTGTGTTCACTTGTATTCCATGAGTAAGTCAATGGAACCGTTGCCGCCTGGATGCTGCCCAATGGACAGGTATCCAAAAACTTGTACCACGCTATGACAAATGCCTGCAAAAGTTCGGCAGTTATGTGGAAAAGTAGTTTAAGAGGTGTGGAATGTTGTGCAATAAATAATTTTTCTGTATCTGTACACAATTTAATTTTATTACCAAACGGAACTTACTTTCTGGACGTGCCTCGTATAACTAGCAACCCGGCCCAGCTTCGCCCGGGAACAGTTATGGATGCATTACGTGATCAGCGCTTTCTTTTCTAATGTCAGTGAATTGCGACCAATATCCGTTTTATGTCTCGGCATTATGGGTTAAAATCACTGACTGAACTATTAATTATATTATCATGGGGATGCAGGAGCAAGAAATTCTAGTCAGACGTGATTTAAGAATGGCGAGGTGCATGAAACACAAATCTCCCTTCCGTCCAATCTTAACTTGACTGTGAATTTTGGGGAACGAAAAGTTC
The DNA here is from genome assembly GCA_946902985.2 of Meconema thalassinum. NCBI lineage: Eukaryota > Metazoa > Arthropoda > Insecta > Orthoptera > Tettigoniidae > Meconema > Meconema thalassinum. The sequence goes on from OX336393.1 coordinate 89,310,739, forward strand.
ACAGGCGAAATGAAGAAAAGCCGAGTTGCACTTCCAGGGAAACTCCAAACACAACCACTCTTCTCTAAAGTTTTTAACTCTACACGACTTGACAGTTTGCTGCTGGCAATAAGCTCGTCCGCTAGCTAAGCTGTAACTGTGGTGATAGACTCGCCCCTAGATAGCTCGTAAACTGTCACCTCAGTAACTGAATGGAGATTGTTGGAAGAAATGAAATCGTAAAAACACTTATAGTAGGCGATGTATTGAAGATAGATATATGCTCTCCCGGGCTTTTTCATGCTGAACAATTCTTACACTCATAGTATTTAGATATTTTTAACGGTTTGCCCAGCGTAAGCTTAAAAAGCGCACGGACGCCGGTTTTCTTTTCGACCTTTTCACTGAAATCGTTACTGCTCGACTCCCTTTGGTCAAAAGTAAATTATTTTCCACAGAAACCTTCCTCGAGATATCCTTTACAGAATGGTGAAAACCGCATCAAATTCTATTCAGTGGTTCTCGAAATTGCCCGTGATATCCAGGAATCGGGGACTTTGTTTTATACTAAGTAGAGATTATACGCCAATCAGTATAATTTAAAATAATATAATCCCCCTTCCGTCCAATCTTAAATTGACTGTGAATTTTTCGGAACGAAAAGTTCACAGGCGAAATGAGAGTTGCACTTCCAGGGAATGGCGAGGTGAATGAAACTCAAATCCCCCTTCCGTCCAATCGTAACTTGACTGTGTTACACAGGCGAAATGAAGAAACCCCGAGTTGCACTTCCAGGGAAACTCCAAACACAACCCCACTTCTCAGAAGTCTTAACTCAACACGACTCAACGGTTTGCTACTGGCTGTATCTGGGGTAATAAGTTCGCCCGCTAGCGAGGCTGTAACAGGGATGATAGACTCGCCCTTAGCTAGCTCGTAAATTGTCGCCTCAGTAGTTGAATGGACATGGTTGGAAGAAATTAAAACGTAAAAACACTTATACTGTAGTGGGCGATGTATTGAAGATAGACATATGCTCTCGCGGACTTTTTTGTAGACATTTTCAAGCTGAACAATTCTTACAGTCATAGTATTTAGATATTTTTAACGGTTTGCCCAGCGTAAGCTTACAAAGCGCTCAGACACCAGTTTTTTTTTCGACTTTTGCACTGAACTCGTTACTGCTCGGCTTCCTTTGATCATAAATAATTAATTTTCTAGAGAAATCATCCTCGAGATATCCTTTACGGAATGGTGAAAACCGCATCAAAAGCCATCCAGTGGTTCTCGAGTTTACCCGTAACATCCAAGAATCGGGGACTTTAAGTAGAGATACGCTAAGGTGTATGTTTCACAAAACTCAAGCTCCTAAACCAGAGGGAGTTAGAAGGCGAGGTTTGTACCAAAATCTTCCAAATCGTCTCAATAGTACAGGAAGAATCTTGCATTTCTTGAAAAGTCAACGGAAATATATTATAAAGTGCTTTTAAACAAATAGACAAGACGATAGCTCCTGGCAGAACTGTGTCGCGTACAGCCCGCATAGCACTAGGGCTGGGAGGGTAGTCTGTACACAAGGGGCGCACACCACCCATTACGCGAGAGTTCTCGCACGGGTCCGCTAGTTACCAATATATTGCACAATGACCTTAACCTCACATTTCCATTGTTGTCTTAGGCTGTTAATTTCAGTCACAGAGCAGCGAGTGACTCTCCCTTCAAAACATGGTCAAAGCAGAGTACCCAATTGTGATGGGTTATTCCCTAATCCTGAAAACATTAATTATTAATTTATTAATTAATTGTTTATTAATCTCAAGTAAATATTTTTCAGGATGAGGGAATAACCCATCACAATTGGGTTCAATTGCGTTGACCGACTGAAAAACATCCCATTTCGATTGGCAACACTGAAAATGGCTTCAACATCTTGGATGAATCCATTATTCGAGTGGGAACTGTTATTGCGCATTATACCAACAATCTGACAAAAAAATTACGGTCAGTCTGAAAGACTAGACGTTATATCATTTCAAATGACGCATGCTGCAAATGCTACACATGTTAGAAAGGCTCAGGAGGGCTTCTCGCTTCGCTCGAAGCCCCAGTACTCTTTCAACAGACTCCATTACCCATTAACTTAGGCTTCCCGCGCGGGCATCGCTTTAAGGGTCACCCTGTAATTGATTGAATCTAACATACTGTACACCTCTTTAATTGTCACCCTGTATTTTGCTCTGACATCCTGCACACCTCTTTAGGAGGCACCCTGTATTCTTATCTGGCATCTTGTATATCTCTTTAGAAGGCACCCTGTATTCTTGTGTGACATCTTGTACACCTCTTTAGGAGTCACCCTGTATTCTTGTCTGACATCTTATGCACCTCTTTAGGAGTCACCCTGTATTCTTCTCTGCCATCTTGTACACCTCTTTAAGAGTCACCTTGTATTCTTATCTGGCATCTTGCATATCTCTTTAGGAGTCACCCTGTATTCTTATCTGGCATCTTGTACACCTCTTTAGGAGTCACCCTGTATACTTTTCGCTTCGCTCGAAGCCCCAGGTCGCTCGACGTCCCTGGACTCTTTCAACAGACTCCATTAACCTATACCTTAGGCTTCCCGCGTGGCTTCATGACATCACGCACTCGCCGTCCTTTACCCATTAACTTAGGCTTCCCGCGCGGCTGCATGACGTCACAGTCTGTCTCCGTAACGCAACCGTGTCCGTCCCGCGTAACGTTAGACCCAAAGCATAACGACGAAGTCGACAAGGTCATTTGAAATTATAAAATATCCCGTCCATAAACAGCCTATTTTTTGCAAAAAATGAAAGTAGACTTATTAGATCTACACAGGGCCAAAAATTGTGTGTCTGTCTGTGTGTGAGTGTGTGTACTCTGAATGTCTCTCCCCTCCCCTATCAATTCGAACACGGTGAAACCGAATTGAACGAAATTTGATACAGAGGTAGCACTAGCGAATGGCACCTCAGTGTCATGTTTTATATCGCCGCCATCCTGACGGAAACGTTATGGCGGCCACCCAAATGTTCAAAGCTTAAATCAAATAACGACTAACCTACTCATCCGATCTCTACAACATTTTGCAACATCATATATTCATATGGCGAGCATCTTTTGACTAAACTACAAGGTCATCAGTCCAATAGTTTGCAGATGGCGGCCATGTATGTGTGCAAATCGATCCCCCCTATCAATTCAAACACGGTAAAACTGAATTGAACGAAATTTGGTACAGAGGTAGCACTAGCAAAGGGCACGTCAGTGCCATGATTTATATCGCGGCAATCTTGACGGAATCGTAATGGTGGCCACCCAAATGTAAAAAGCTTGAATCAAATTACGACCATCCTAATCATCTGATCTCTACCAAATTTTGCACCAACATACCTTTATGTGAGAACCGTTCTTAAAGCAGGCTACAAGGTCATCAGTCCAATACTTTGCATATGGCGGCCATGAATGTGTGCAAATCGATCCCCCCTATCAATTCAAACACGGTAAAACCGAATTGAACGAAATTTGGTACAGAGGTAGCCTAGCAAAGGGCACCTCAGTGCCATGTTTTATATTGCCGCCATCTTGACAGAAATGTAATGGCGGCCACTCAAATGTTAAAAGCTTAAATCAAATTACGACCAACCTAATCATTTGATCTCTACCAAATTTTGCAACAACATGCCGTTTTGTGGGAAGCATCTTTGACTGAACTACAAGGTCATCAGCCCAATAGTTTGCAGATAGCGGCCATGTATGTGTGCAAATCGATTCCCCATATCAATTCAAACACGGTGAAACCGAATTGAATGAAATTTTTTACAGAGGTAGCACTAGCAGAGGGCACCTCATATTCATGTTTAATATCCGTATAGCACGTTGTATTTCAACAAGCTACTACAACCAACATTCAATTATACTCCTTGAAATGGACAAAGATTAGGCTATATGTCCTTTACTGAACATCTTGTTTCATAAAAGATAATAGACAAAAAAAATGGTGGAAATTTGTGTTTTGAGTCTAATAATTTGAACAGATATGTAACTGGCATTGACTGATAATTTTATGAGGTAAATAGAGACCTATACGTTCCAGAATTTCCCCTTGAGCTTTCTTAATTGTGATATACAGGTTGGGCGAAAAGTCCCTACCCACTGCTGCAAAGTTTTACCAGCGCATTGCAAGTTAGTGAGCGATCGCCAATGAAATCAACACGTAAACGTTCAGCAGAATTAGACATTCCAAGGTCGACAATGAGAGATATTTGGAAAGGACTTACAAATGAAATGTTTCCGTCCGGTGTCAGTTAATGAGTTAAGTGTTGTGGAAAAACGTGTCAAAGCATGCCAATTGTTGCTCCAGCGTTTTCGTACAGAAGAAGCTAAATCTAACGTCTTGTTCTCTGATGAATGTGCAATTTACTGAAGCACTCGTGTTTGAAACGTTTATTTCTGGGCAAAAGAAAATCCCCATTCTTATGAAGAAATCGTGAACAATCCACATCATGTGATGATATGGGCAGGAGTGACCGGTAAACATCTGTTTGACCCGTATTTTTTTATGGGTCTTTAAATCAAGAAACTTATCTGAGGATGCTGAACGAGTGGTAGTTCTTACAACTGAGAGCCACAGGATTAATGGAAACCGTTACGTTTCAACAGGACGGTGCTACACCGAATTTTTAGCCTACTTTTCACATTTTGCAAAAATGAGGAAAAAGTAGACTTGTGAGAACGGGCAAATGTGTGTCTGTCTGTCTGTCTGTGTGTGTCCCCCTCCCCCCCCCCCCTATCAACTCCTAAACGACTTTAGCAATCGAAACAAAATTTGGTCGGAGTAAAGATCTATACCAGAATACCTCACGGCCATATTTGAAAATTATGTCAGTGCTACCAACTGCTAAAAATAGCAATTGAAATTTGAGCTCCATTTTGGATATCTTGGAAAGTATGAATGGGAGCTATTTCAAAATTGGCACACGTATAGATAATAATATTGCAGTTTAATTTCCAGGAGGCCATACATGGCAGTGTTGCCAAAATGATTATAAGCCTGCTGATAGATACAAATTTTCAATGCATATACCTTCTACACTATCAATTGGATTTCAACCAAATTTCGTATGTGCTATGTGTACATAAACAGATATGACTGAGCGTTTTATTAAGAGCAACCAGGGCTGCCAACTGTTAATTAATGCTCTCAATTTTTTAAATCCAAATACCCAAATATCAGAAAGTATGCAAGCCGACAGCTTTAAACTATGCACGCGTATAGTACCTGACATTCTATATTAATTTGGAGTAACTTATCTACGTCAGTGCTACCAACATGATTCTAAGCCTGCTGAGAAGTCCAACTTTAAATACATGTAATTTCTATGCTATCATTTGGATTTCAACCAAATTTCGTGTGTGCTATGTGTACCATAACAGATATGAGTATGCCGATTCTTAAGAGTAACCAGGGCTGCCAACTGTTAATAAATACTGTCTCTATTTTTGTTACCCTAATATCAATATATCAGAAAGTATGCAAGCCAATAGCTCTAAACTTTGTACATGTATAGTACCTGGCATTCTAGATTAATTTGGAGTAACTAATATAGGCCTACGCCAGTGCTGCAAACATGATTCTAGCCTACTGATAGGTCCAATTTTAAAATGCATGTAACTTATATACTAACTAATGGATTTCATCCAAAATTGACACGACAATAGATCATATTATTTCAGATTATTTCTGACCAATACATGTATGTCATTGTTGGCAACATGATATGACGCGCGCTGTTAGATCCAATGTTTAACTGCATGTAACGTCCATGCTATCCATTGGACTTCAACCAAATTTTGTATTCTGTATCTTAAGAGATGGAACTAAGAATATATTGTCACCAGGGCTGCCAACTGTAGTTCTCTATTAGGCTACATTATGCCAGGTATACAGTATTTCGAACTAATTAGAAATTTCGATATTACCAACTTAATTTCGTCATTTTTCTAGATAGATCCATATAGATTAATCATTGACATGAATCTTGAATTTTAAGAAACGTAGGCTGTTTAGTTCGTCACGGAACTTCTTGTTCACTGTCAGTTCGAAGGTGCCTTAACCAATTTCTTCCAAACCGATGGATTGGTCGAGGATCAGATAATGCTCCTGCCCCAAAGCCTTGGCCTCCAAGATATCCTGACCTCACCGCACCGGGCAATGCACTCTGGGGGTATTATTAAAGAAGAGGGGTGGAAACATCGGTACACCACAAATGATGACCTGAAGGAAGCAGTTCATGCTGTCTTTACAACAGAGGATGAATAAACGAACATCACACCGTGCCAAGCAAATTGGAATTGGGAAAGGAAGATACTCATGAAAGTAGCCATTATGGACCAGTAAAAGAGAGTGAATTCTAGCGAATAACATGAAGTTCCGTGACGAACTAAGGAGCTTACTTTTCTTAAAATTAAGTTTCATGCCAATGATTAATCTACAGTATATGAACCTATCTAGAATAATGACGAAATTAAGTTGGTAATATCGAAATGTCTAATTAGTTCGAAATATACCTGGTATAATGTAGCCTAATAGAGCAATACAGTTGGCAGCCCTGGTGACTGAATATATTTTTAGTTCCATCTCTTAAGGTACAGAATAAAAAATTGGTTGAAGTCCAATGGACGTTACATGCAGTTAGACATTGGATCTATCAGCACGCGTAAAAGCATGTTGACAACAATGTCATGCGTGTGCTGCTCAGAAATAATCTGAAATATTATGATAGCCTATCCTGTTGTGCCAATTTTGGATGAAATCCATTTATTAGTATAGAAGTTACATGTATTTAAAAATTGGTCCTATCAGCAGGCTTAGAATCATGTTGGTAGAACTGACGTATATAAGTTACTCCAAATTAACCTAAAATGTCAGGTACTATACGTGTGCATAGTTTAAAGCTGTCGGCTTGCATACTTTCTGATATATTGGTATTTGGATTTAAAAAATAGAGAGAGCAATTATTAACAGTTGGCAGCCCTGGTGGCTCTTAACAATACGCTCAGTCATATCTGTTTATGTACTCATATTACATGCAAAATTTGGTTGAAATCTAATTGACAGTGTAGAAGTTATATGCATTTAAAAATTGGACCTATCAGAAGGCTTAAAATTATTTTGGCAACACTGTCGTGTATGGCCTCCTGAAAATTAAACTGAAATAGTATTATCTACATGTGTGCCAATTTTGGAATAGCTCCCATACATAACTTCCAAGATATCCAACATGGAGCTCAAATTTCAAGTGCGAATTTTCAGCAGTTGGTAGGACTGACATAATTTTAGAATATGGGCTTGAGATATTCCGATATACATCTTTACTCATACCAAATTTGGTTTCGATTGCTGCAGCCGTTTATTTTTTAATCGTGTCAGAAACATACATTATAACTTACAAGATATAACTTCAAACCTGGTACTATAAGCATTAATCATTTTTGATGGCAGGTAGCAATGCGATTAAGCTCTACACAAGTACAAATTTAATCAAATGTGGCTTGACCAATATGCAGCTAGTTCACATGCTTCTTTAGTAGCGTCAACCACGTTCTGGGGAGAGCATGTAGTTGGACACAAGTTGCATACAAGGAGATGGTTCATTGTCTATTCTTCACCGCATTCGCATAGTGTAGATTCGCAGACAAATCCCCACTTTCTCATGTTGGTCTTCGTCCTTCCAACTCCTGAGCGCAACCTGTTGAGTGTCTTCCATGTTGACCAACTTTCCTCGTGGCCTGAAGGAAGGCTTTCGGAAGGCATCATGCATCCTGCAAGGTGGCTGGATCTTGAACGCCATGAATTCATTCTAAAGTTCGATGGTGGTTCAGTGAGGCCTTCTGTTGCATGAAGGAAGCTTCTTCTAGACTTTAGCCTTTGGGTTGCTGATTGATACCCATATAAAGTATGGGTCCTCAGGTTCAGTGCTTTAGATTTCTCCAGTCTGGATGCACACTCACGGCGAATAACTGGGGGTGGGATCCCTGCTAGACAATAAACTTTATCAAGTGGTGTAGATCTCCAACATCCTGTAATGAGTCTGCAGGTCTCATTTAAGGCAACATCCACTTGATTAGCATGACTAGATCTACACCAGACAGGGCAGGCGTATTCTGCAGCTGAATAACAAAGGGCAATTGCCGAAGTTCTCAAGAGGGAAGGATGCGTCCCCCAGGTTGAACCCGATAATTTCCGGAGAATATTGTTCCGTGCAGATACTTTTCTTTTGGTGTTCAGACAGTGTGTTCTATAGGTTAGTGATCGGTCAAGAGTTACTCCTAGATATTTGGGAGTGAAGCAGTGTTCTAATTGTTTACCTTCCCAAATTACTTGCAATTTTCTAGCTGCCTGTCGATTTTTGAGGTGGAAGGCACAGACTTGTGTTTTTGATGGATTTGGCTGTAGTTGGTTCTCTTGGTAACAACCACTTAGAATTTGTAAAGCATGGGAGAGCTTTTCTTCAGCAAGTTCAAACGTTTCCTCTTGAGCTGCTAGAGCGACATCATCTGCATAAATAAAGCTCTTTGTCCCTTGCGGGCGAGGCTGATCATTGGTGTAGATGTTGAAAAGTATAGGAGCTAGCACACCCCCTTGTGGAAGGCCGTTCTTCAAATTCCTCCATCGACTCCTCTGACCTTGGAATTCAACAAAAAACCTTCTGTTCTGAAGAAAGCACTCAATCATTTGGGTGAGTTTATAGTCCTTAGTTATACTGTGCACTTTACGAAGCAGTATACGGTGGTTAACTGTGTCGTAGGCTGATGTCAAGTCAACGAAAACTACTCCAGTGACTTTGTTGTCATAGCCGTCTTCTATATATTGTGTGAGGTGCAGTACTTGGGAAGTACAACTTCTCCCTGGTCGAAAGCCGGCTTGTTCTGGTATGAGTAATGGGTCTACCACGTCAGATAGTCTGTCCAAAATCATTCTTTCTAAGATTTTGTATAAATGACACAACAAAGAGATTGGTCGGTAGTTCTTCGGATCACTTGCGCTCTTTCCAGGTTTAAGTATTGCTATAACTCTTGCTTTTCTCCACAGTTTAGGAATTGTGCAGTAGTTGATGCAGTTGTTGAATAAGTCCAAGAGCCACTGCTTACTGACAGGACCAAATCTTTTCAGTTGCTCAACACAAATGTCATCAAGACCTGCCGCCTTACCATTTTTGCATTTATTCAGCGCTATATTTAGATCTTCTACAGCAAAGTGGTTAGAGAGAATGCTGTTCTCCTGATTAGTCGCCTTTTCTGCCTTTTGTTTTGATCCTCTTCCAGCTTTATTTGGTTTGCCGCTCTCCACGAGCTGACTAGCTATTTGATTTGCAGAAACGTTGCTGTGTACTGAGGTCTTAGTTGTATCATTACTGAGGTGTCTAAGTAACCTCCACACGTTGTAACTGTTTCTTCCCATATCCAGCTCTTCCATTAATTTAATCCACTGGTTACGTTTGGATTCTGAGATGGAGGAAATAACACGCTGCCCGCTGTGGATAGTTTCGTCACTGAAAGGATCTTTTTTGAATAGGTATTGATATTCTTTCAACAGAGTGGATGTTTCAGAAGTAAGACCTTGAATGTAACTAGTCCTACATCCTCTAGGAATAGTTTTTATGGAGCAATACTGAACGACTTCCAGGAACTCTTCATATGCCTCTGGGATGGGATCAATTGTTGTAATCCTCTCATCAAGCATTGTGGTGAATTTTTGCCAGTCTGCCTTCTTGAAATTGTACCTTCGCCTAAAGTGCGTTGTGCGTGGGCGGATTGCTGGTACCAGCTGACACATAATTGGGCGGTGTTGAGTGTGAGGAATTGGTGTACAAATTGATTTTATGCTTTGATTAGCTAATATCTCACTCACAAAAATAAGATCAGGATTGTATCCACGTTGCCATCTACCACTGTTAAAAGATGGAGGAAGTTTGTTATCGTGGATCAAGGATAGTCTATGCAGTTCTGCCCACTCTAATACGGCTTCTCCATTTGAATCATCTTGAGAGTAGCCCCAAACAGTGCTATGACTATTGAAATCACCAACAATAACAGATGGTTTCCGACTGTTGAGGCTTGTAGACAGAAGAAATTACAAGGTTACTAACTTCTACAGTAATGATTTCGATGTTATTTTGCTCTGTGAAGGAAGTCGTAAGAATCTTGAGATCTGGTTTGGCAAAGATGGCACTGCCATACTGGCCATGAGGTCTTTCGGCTACTAATTTCATTCCTCGGATCTTAGGGCGCCGTTGGTGATTGTCCCTATGTGTTTCCTGAACACATAATAAATCACATTTATGGGTATAACAAAGGTTGTGTAATAGCTCTTCTTTACACGTTGATAATCCTTCTATGTTTACAGAAATGACTGTAATGCTTGGCTCTGATACGAGCCTTTCCCGATTGTTTGAAAAAAAAAAATCTTACTCATCTTATATGTTTCTGGAATGCTGATGCTCAGTTCAGTAATGGAAATCGATTCCAAGTACCTATGCAGGGGCACCACGTGCAGGGGGGGGACACACACACACAGCCAGCCAGACAGACAGATAGAAGGACAGACAGACAGAAGGACACACAGACCGACATTTTCCCGGATCAACCGCATAAGTCTACTGTTTCCTCATTTTTGCAAAATGTGAAAAGTAGGCCTAAAAATAATATGGAGAGTTGTTTGGTAAGCCAGGTATTGTAGTGGAAATAAAGAGTAGTAGACTGCGTTGGTTGGGACATGTAGAAGGAATGACAGAGAACAGAATGGTAGGGAAGGTCTTCGATGGGAAGCCAGGAGGGCGTCGTGTGAGCGGAAGACCTAGGACAAGATGGCTGGATAACGTGAAGGAGGATAGGAGTCAGAAGATGGAGAATCAAGGAAGAATGGGTGAAGATTGTCCGGGAGTCCAAGGACCTACAAGGGCTGTAGCACCAAGTAAGTTATAATCCAATGAATTGATGTTCACAATATTTGGTATGCAAATAGTTTTATATAAGGACCATCTGTTGTCATTGTGATAAGTACATGAGACTGTATGTTACGCACAGCCGCCATCTTGAAATTATTAAAATAAAAATAAACTAGATGAAACCCGTCAAAACATGACGGACAATGGAAAACAAAATTACTGAAGAAGCTTCTTATATAAGTTACATTCTTTGTACGATTACTTTTTAGCACTATTGCAACTTTAAGGGCGTCAAAAGATAGCACTCTCAGCATTGCAACATATTGCTGGTCATGACTGAAAACGTGATGAGGTCATCATCATCTTGCACAGTTTCCAGCCGCTGGCCGGGTCTGTTTGGAACACAAGTCTCTCCAACGTCTTCTGTCTTCCCACCATCTCTCAGCCTCCACCCTTGCCCAGTCTTCTCCTCTCTTCTTCACGCTTTCTTCCACCCCTTTCAGCCACCTGTCTCTCGGTCTTCCTCTTGGTCTCTTTCCTTCCCACTTCGTCTCGTGTATCCTCCTGGGTATCCTCTTCTCCTCCATTCGTTTTACATGTACATACCATCTAAGTCTAGATTTCTCTATACCATCCTGTAATGGTTCCTCCTTCATTAATTCTGTGGTCCTCTCATTTCTTATTCTGTCCATCTTTGTAGCTCCAATACTGCTTCTCAAGAACCTCATCTCACTGGCCTGTATTTTGCTCTTCTCCCTTCCTTTCATAACCCAGGCCTCCGAGGCATACGTCAGGATAGGGACATAGTACGTCCGATATATGATCTTTTTGCTGTTCTGAGGGACATCCTTGCTCCATAACATGCTTCTCACACTCCTCCGGAATGCTTCTGCCTGTCTCCCCCGCTCATTTATTTCTCTATCGTTTCTTCCATTCTCTTGCATCAGGCTTCCCAGATACTTGAAACTCTCCACTTCCTTCTGCTGTTCCCCACCAATTGTTATTTCTGTTGTGGTTCTTTCCTTCTTCCTTGTTGTGATCACCATTTCACTCTTATTTATGCTAAATTTCATCCCATAACCTTGTATTATTCCTTCCCACACGTCCAACTGTTCCTGTACCTCCTCCTCCTTGTTTCCCCAAATCATCAAATCATCTGCAAGCACCATTGCTTTCATCTTTCCTTCCCCAATTACTTGTGCCACTCGGGTCATTATGTCATCCATCACCACAATGAAAAGTAACGGTGACAGTCCACTTCCTTGTTTCAGGCCGTTTCTCTGTTCGAACCAGTCCGATCTCTCTCCTCTCACTTTCACACAGCTCACGCTTCCCTTGTACATCTCCTTTATCCTCCTTATAGTCCATTTTTCTATTCCTCTATCCTCCAGGGACTTCCATACTTTGTTTCTGCATACACTGTCATATGCTTTCTCAATGTTCAGGAAGGCCATCAGTAGATCTGTTCCATACTCATAGTGCTGTTCTTGTAACTGCTTTACAGCAAAAATCAAATCCACTGTGGACCTTCCTGCTCTGAAGCCATGTTGTTCTTCCCTCATCCCTCCTTCTATCCTTGTCCTAATTCTCTTTTCCAAAACTTTCTCGAAGATCTTTGCACAATGACTCATCAGTGTTATTCCCCGATAGTTTCTGCAATCTGTTCTACTACCTTTCTTGAAGATCGGGACAATGATTCCTTATTTCCAGTCCTCTGGGGTCTTCCTTTCCTTCCATGCTGTCCTCATCACTCGGTACAGCCACTGTATCCCCACCTCTCCTGCTGCTCTCACCATCTCCACACTCAACTCATCCACACCCGGTGCCTTCCCTCCTTTCATCTTCCTCACTGCATCTTCCACTTCTTTCCATGTTAAGTCCTTTTCTGTTTGCAGTTCATCTACTGTACCTCTTCCCCGATTTCTTCCTCCTCGCCGTGGTTTCCATTTTGGTTCAGGAGTTCTTCAAAATATTCTTTTCACATTTTCTTCAGTTCTTCCCTATTTTCTATCTCTTGTTCCCTTTTGATCACCATTCTAACATAATCCGTAGGATCCTTCCGCCTCTTATTCTTTACCATCCCATACAGGACCTTTTTTGTACCTTCACTATCCTGCTGGTCATGACGGAAAACGTGATGAGGTAAATAGCCCAATACGTTCAAGAGTTTCTCCTTGAGCTTGATTGATTGTGATAAAGTAGGCCGAGCGAATAGGACATTGTTGCCTATTAAAAGAAAATGTACTGTACCTGCAAGTGTTTTATCGGAAGGTGTTCAATCAAGTCGTAGGATTTGAGCTCTCTGCCTAATATTACTGCACCTATTATATCCGAATCCAAGCAATTTCTTACATATTTCTTACAATTAATATATTACCATATATGAGTCCTTGGGAAACGTTCAGATTTCTAAGGAACATAACTACGGCTCAAACGTTTGGAGTATGTAAGGCGAATCACTTAATTCCAAGGAATTGAAAAATTCAATAATAGGGAAATGAAGTAGCTGGCTTTCATCTTCAGTATCCAATCTGTTAACGCTGATGTATGTGTTTAAACTACTGGATGTAAGTTCAATGACTTTTAAATTAATATCATTACATTGTTGCAGCTTGGCAAATATTTTATATTCCAGCAGATCAATTTTACCCTCACAACCACGCATAGATTTTACGCAAGAGAAATACAGTGTAGAACAATGTTTACATTTGATCGTCAAAGACCTTACACTGTACTGCATAATATCTGGAATTGTTTCTGAAATGGCCTATTTATATTGGATTTTAAATGTGGCTTCGTATTATTCGATAACACTATAGTGTCCTGCAATAACGGAGCCGCTAAATATTAAATGGCAAATAATACTTCCATTGCCGAAATGAACTGCGTAGTTAGACTCAGTACTCTAAACAAATAATCATTAAACAATTGTCTTATACAATGAAGTTCAACATGACCGTCCAGAGACTTTCATACTCAAGTTGGTTGGTGAGGAGAATGCGATGAGACTGATCGCTTAAAATAAATTCCTTATAATTGTTCCTGCCAGCGAAATTTTTGCAATAGCTTGAAAACGCAGCTCAGAATGACGTTCTTCATTTTGTTATAAACAGTACGAAATTGCTCTAAATAAGCAATTTCCATCACCTGTTATAGGTTATGGCAGTACATTTTGCAGGGGAACATAGAATCACTTCACCAACTACTGGAATGACCATAGGCCTATACTCAATACTCACTTCGACAGTCACCCTAATGGAGGCAGTTTTTGAATTCTATGTCCCGTGCATGTCAAAAATCGTATTAACACATGGAGGCCCACCTATTCTTGTCTGTCGCCCCGGAGACCCGGGTTACATTTCCTGCTCTGCCAAGAAATTTAATTCTGGTCTGAGGGCAAAAGAGGGGCACATTCAGTCTCTTGAGGTATAACTAAGAAGAGGAAGGTTTAATTCCCACCTCGACAATCTTGGATGTGGTTTTCCGTGGTTTCCCACTTCCACTTAAGGCAAATACCGGGATGGTTCCTAACTTAAGGCCTTGGCCGTCTCCTTGCCATTTACCACCTTAATTACAAATACACACAGTAATGCAGCCATCACAATAACACAGGTTATCAGAGAAAATTTCACACATACACACCCAAGTACACGGGGCTGAGTGACCACGATGTCGGAGCCCTTCAAACGAATAATATTTGCCAAGTGTCTCTCATGGCGAAAGCAATTGTGGACACGCGCGAGTGCCTGGAAAACTACTTTTTTCTTTAATAATTTAAGAGTATATCGACGATGCATAATTATAACTTTTAGTCTAGGACGCTAGTAACTTGACCACCGAAGCATTGGGAAGAAATTGCAATGTTAAGGTACATAAACAACCTAGCCTACACATTCAACTGTCGGTTAATGTTCCTCAACATTTCCCTTCTTAAATATTCCCCTCCTTTATAATTTTCCATCACGTGAAAACGTGCCATGTCTTGTGTTTTAAATATATCGATGCAATGGTGTTGCCATCTGGTGTCAGTTACTGGAACTATATGGGCGATGTACTGCCATCTGTTGTCAGTTATAGGAACTGATTGCAGATATTTGAACGGCGTACTGCGGACAACAGTTTGCTCTTTTGATCACATGCTGCAATGCAATGGTAAAACGGAAATAAAACGTATTTAGAGGGAATGTAGAAATATGTATCTTTAACAGACATAAAACCTTACTAATACTCCTTGATTAAACAATATTTCAGTGGTAAAAAAAAAATACTAGCGAGGGCTGAGATCGAACCGGTGCTTCTTGGAACCACAGTCAGTTGCCTTAACCACATACCTAATCGCGCACTCATTCTTACAGAAGACGCAGCCATTCATTATATTCAAAAGCCGCTGTCTGAAGGAAATAATCCATTTCATTATCCAAATAAATCAATGTTGCACATTCGTATACGTTCATACTGTTATTATATTTTATTGTCAGAAATTGGTTAATGTATGTTTTCAATTACATGGAAGCTTATTAAATAACTTACATTTTAATGGACTTCTCACCGCCATTTTGTCATGACCCCAGGCGGATTGTGCGCATGCGACACTAATGACCTCCCTCATCCATGTCTTTAATAGTTACACACAATACTACAGTCATCACAAGTTATCAGACAAGTTCAACACACACCCAACTACACGGGGCTGATCACCAAGATGTCCCAACTAACAATAACGGCGACATCTATTGAAATATCAAGTGGAGGCAAGTAAGAGAAGCAGTGATTTACATTGATCTATTTGTGTTTCCTTTCGACGAAGGAACGAGAACTTCATGGTCAAGGATAGAGAAAGATAAAGAGCATAAATCTCGTCTCTAAACACTAGATGTCAGCAGAGAGTTAAGGGGGTACAGAGGTGAACATTATCTGTGAAATGTAGCCCGCAAGAGGCAGGAAGTGTAAATCCTTCTCTTCAATAACAGACGATTGTACCATTTGCTTATCGTGGTACAGTACAGTATCATTATTGTGATTTGTTAGATTACAGGGACCTCATCATTAATCATACACAGGGTTTCTCACAATTCGCGTCCACAATCTACACTCATGCTTCTTTGGCTAATATCATGGAGGTCATACGCTAATATAAATGGAGGCCCTGTTTTAATAATCGGCTCTGGCAAGAAATGTCATTCTGGTTAGAGGTACTGTAGCGGAACGGTTGAATGCAGATCACCGCGGAAGACTTGGATGAGGATTATGGGCTACACGAGTTTGGTTGGTTGGTTGGTTCTTGAGTTTAGGGGCTGCGACAACGCGGTCATGTAGCCCCGTGTACTTTGGGTGTGTGTAGAATCTGTCTGATAACCGGTGTTAATTGTGATGACTGTATTAGTGTATTAGAGTTATCTGTTTTTTAATTTAAGTACAGACTGCAACTTAGAATTTTTCAAATAGTTCCTACTTTTGCCGCCAAGCGCCACCGTCAACGACTACTAGGCCAAGTTCAGAACTTAGCTACTAGACGCCACCCCAGTCGGCTCTTGGCAACGAATGTGGAAACCTAAGAGCGTTGTTTACATTCTTAACCTATACAATTTAGCTTCACACAGGAGTAATTAGTGGAAGGTTCTTTAACATGCCATAAATCTATGACATGGGACCACCGGCTTTACTTCCCCTCCGAAGGAAGGCATACTGAGGGATTTTTAACGCTCTTAAAATCCGACGGCTTCGGCCGGGTTTGAACCCGCTATCTTGGGCATAGAAGCTCAGCATGCCACCGACTACGCCACCGAAGCCGCTCCTACACGAGTTTACTCTACTTATACGTAAAGCCCTGCGCGGATGCGAATATCCGCAAAATTTTGCCATGCGGATATAGTTTGCATGGCTGTGCGATAGCGGATATTGTTTGGAAAAGAATTGAGGATAGTCTTTTGAATACAATCCGAACTTGTTTAATAGGCTATCATTATTAGGACCCGGATGTTTATGACATGCCATCTTTTTACTGAGCTGTCTAAAACAATGCTGAAGTACATAGAAACTCCGGTCGGGCCACCCAGTCTTCAAATATGTCGTTTTAGGTAGATTTCATTAGGAAGCTAACTATTGCAATGGGTACCATGTTTCGACTTCCGGAAAATTTCCACATATCTTCGCGTTTCACATCCCCCCGACCCCAAAAACACCGTCAGTTCAAAAGTATATACATAATTTATGTGTGTGTATATATATATATATATATATATATATATATATATATATATATATATATGTATATCAGTTTCTTGTGGACACGATAACTGCCGTAATTTTGCACCAATCACTTTGAATTTTTTACCGAATATTTATACCTATAAAATCTCGGTCGAGTTCGTTACTGGGCTAAATCGGTCGAAGGGGGTGAAAATGAGGGTCTTTTTTCGAAAAAGTGAAATATTGCTATAACTCTCTTAATATGTGAAATATCGAATCCGTTCAAAGTTCATACTATGTGTCGGATGAAGCCCAAAAATTTATGTTTGAAGAGTTTTTATAGCACCAACCATTGACCAAAGGGGTAGGAAAAAGTGGTTTTTTCGGGAAACATTAATCATATCTCTCTTAATAGGCACAATATAAAAACCGTACAAAATGGACAATATTCTCTAATAATTACCTAAAACTTTTGTCTGAAAGAATTTTTGATATGACACACCATTAAGCCAGGGGATGAGAAAAATGATTTCGAAATTGTAAGAAAATGCCAAGAGCTATCAGAGGTTGCCATGGCAACACTATTAAATTGATGACGGATGAGCCATCGGACGTTGCCATGACAACGCACTTGCTCGATATCAGATTCAGATTTCCATCTGACTAAGTGTGAAGCGTCTTCGGTGACGTAACTGGTAGCATGCTGAACTTCGATGCCCAAGGTTGCGGGTTCAAAGCCGGCCGAAGTCGTCGGATTTTCTAAGAGTGCTAAAATTCCCTCAGTATGCTTTCCTTGGGAGGGGAAGTTCCAACGTTCGTTGCGAGTTGCTGGTTGCGGTGGCATCTAGTAGCCAAGTTCACAGCTAGGTGTCGTTGATGGTAGTATCTGGTAGCAACATTAGGAACTACTGCTTGAAATTGACCGTTTGCAGTCCTTACCTGAATTACAGACTAATACAGCCATCACAATTCACACCGTTTATCAGACAGATTCTACTGTACACTCACCCAAAGTACACGGGGTTACATGACCGCGTTGTCGCAGCCCCTAAACTGAGGAACCTTGCATAAGGACAGTGTGACCACAAGTATAACAAGATGTTCAGTAAAGAACATATAGCCTACTTTCTCACAAATGCATGGGTATCGTTATAACTCTTTGTCCTTTTCAAGGAGTATAATTGAATGATGGTTGTAGTAGCTTGTTGAAATACAACGTGCTATAGGGATATTAAACATGAATATGAGGTGCCCTTTGCTAGTGCTACCTCTGTAAAAAAAATCATTCAATTCGGTTTCACCGTGTTTGAATTGATCCGGGGAATGGATTTGCACACATACATGGCCGCTATTTGCAAACTATTGGGCTGATGACCTTGTAGTCAGTCATAAGATGCTTTCCACAAAAAGGCATGTTGTTGCAAAATCCTGTAGAGATCAAATTATTAGGATGGTCGAAATTTGATTTAAGCTTTTAACATTTGGGTGGCCGTCATTCCGTTTCCGTCAAGATGGCGACGATATAAAACATGACACTGAGGTGCCTTTTGCTAGTGCTACCTCTGTACCAAATTTCGTTCAATTCGGTTTCACCGTGTTTGAATTGATAGGGGGAATCGATTTGCACACATACTTGGCCACCATCTGCAAACTATTGGGCTGATGATCTAGCAGTTTGGTCAGAATATGCTTCCCACATAAAGATTTGTTGTTGCAAAATTTGGTAGAGACTAGATTATTAGGTTGGTCGTAATTACATTTTAGCCTTTAACATTTGGGTGGCCGCGATTACGTTTCCGTCAAGATGGCGGTGATATAAAACATGACACTGAGGTGGCCTTTTCTAGTGCTACCTCTGTACCAAATTTCGTTCCATTCGGTTCCAACGTGTTCGAATTAATAGGGGGAATCGATTTTCACACAAAGATGGCCGCCATCCGCAAAATATTAGGCTAATGACCTATTAGTTTGGTCAAAGGATGCTCCCTCCATAATGGTATGTTGATGCAAAATTTGGTAGAGATCGGATGATTAGGTTAATCGTAATTTGATTTAAGCTTTGAATATTTGCGTGGCCGCCATTACGTTTCCGTCAAGATGGCGGCGATATAAAATATGACACTGAGGTGCCCTTTGCTAGTGCTACCTCTGCACCAAATTTCTTTCCATTTGGTTTCACCATGTTCGAATTAACAGGGGTAATCGATTTTGACACAAAGATGGCCGCCATCCGCAAACTATTAGGCTAATGACCTATTAGATTTGTCATAGGATGCTTCCTCCATAAAGGTATGTTGTTGCAAAATTTGGTAGAGATCGGATGATTAGGTTAGTCGTAATTTGATTTAAGCTTTGAACATTTGTGTGGCCGCCATTACGTTTCCGTCAAGATGGCGGTGATATAAAACATGACACTGAGGTGTCCTTTGCTAGTGCTACCTCTGTACCAAATTTCATTCCATTCGGTTTCACCGTGTTCGAATTAATAGGGTTAATCGATTTTGACACAAAGATGGCCGCCATCCGCAAACTATTAGGCTAATGACCTATTAGATTTGTCAAAGGATGCTCCCTTCATAAAGGTATGTTGTTGCAAAATTTGGTAGAGATCGGATGATTAGGTTAGTCGTAATTTGATTTAAGCTTTGAACATTTGGGTGGCCGCCATTACGTTTCCGTGAAGATGGCGGCAATATAAAACATGACACTGGGGTGCCCATTGCTAGTGCTACCTCTGTACCAAATTTCATTCCATTCGGTTTCACCGTGTTCGAATTAATAGGGGTAATCGATTTTGACACAAAGATGGCCGCCATCCGCAAACTATTAGGCTAATGACCTATTAGTTTGGTCAAAGGATGCTCCCTCCATAAAGGTATGTTGTTGCAAAATTTGGTAGAGATCGGATGATTAGGTTAGTCGTAATTTGATTTAACCTTTGAACATTTGTGTGGCCGCCATTACGTTTCCGTCAAGATGGCGGCGATATAAAACATGACACTGAGGTGCCCTTTGCTAGTGCTACCTTTGTACCAAATTTCGTTCAATTTGCGCTCACCGTGTTCGAATTGATAGGGGGGGGGACAGACATTCATAGTACACACACTCACAGACACACACACACACATACACACACACACAGACAGACACACTTTTTTTTCGCCCTGTATTGCAAAAATCGAAAGTAGGCTAAAAATCGACCCCAAATGACAAGAAGGTTACCGTCCCCATAAGACAATAAAATGTTTAAAATATGCATAAAATGACGAAAATCAAAGTTAATTAAGCTCCAATTATAAAATACTTTCTCGCAATAAATGAGGTCTGATCCTTCTACGAAAACCTGCATATTCTGCCTATTTTCGCCTTTCCCCAAGTTTGTCCGGTGAAATCTACCTCCGCCTTCCGGCGTGCCGAGAGGACTTTTTTATTTTGCATCTTTTTGCATTTTTTGCTAATTATCCATTTTTAGAGCATTTTTTTAAGTTTTTGGTCATATTTTAGAGAAATCATCCTTTAAAGGTCATTTGTTTTCCAATTTAGTCATGTCACAGCTTTGTATGAGGGAGTTACGTCTCTCAACGTTACGAAGAGGCTAGTAGCTATGAACATAAACCTTTTGTTAAGTGCTAGAAATCTATTTTGATTGACTTTTCAGTTCGAGCTTCAGATGTCATTTCGAAATATTGGTGAGTTTATTATTATAAGATCATTTTCTACATTTTATAGTGCATTTTTCGATTTTTAGTTCATTAATTACAGTTATTTTTGAAAATGTTAAGTGCATTTTTTAAACTTTTTTACTGCATCAACATCCTGGCCCTATTGTTGACATACCAGTATCATATTATTCAGTTAAGTTTTTTTTTCATGACAAATGTAAAATGATGATTTAAGCTAATCTCATTCACATTATGTCATTAAGCATAATTAACACTCCGAACAGGAAAGGGTTGCAATACTCGAATATTAGAGATATTCGTCCCGTTCAACAGTGTGAGTTAAAATAGTTGAATAGTCTCGAAGTCCACCCTTTACTCGGTCTCTTGCGAACAAGGAAAGTATCAGGTAAGACAGGTCGAAATCTATCTTGAAAATTTGTGGACGCAATCGTTGTACTATAAGAGGACGACGTGCGGAAAATCAGCCGCCAGATTGAACTGCAAGGCTCCAAAATCGTACCTGACATCCTGGTACGCAGGCATGACGGCTGGCGGAGCTGGACATCCTTGTGGCACTTGGAGTAGTAGCGAGGTGGGGTGTATATACTACTGGAGCGTGCGGCTCCTTCCCACCGGCCTTGAGTGCTTGGGCGGTCAGTGCTGTCCATTCCAATATGTACGGTACTCGCTACCTCCCATTGATTTATATGAGAGATTCACCACATGACTTCGGAGCCTTGCAGTTCAATCAGGCAGCTGATTTTCCGCACGTTGTCCTCTTATAGTACAACGATTGCGTCCACAAAGTTTCAAGATAGGTTTCGACCTGTCTTACCACATACTTCCCTTGTAAGCAGCTATGTGAACAGTTTACAGCATTTAGGATCATAAAAAGTAATTTCACTATTAAATTATGGCCTAACAAATTACGAGGCTGCATGGACAAGTTAAGTTGCCATGATTGGTTCACATTAAACTGTGAAGCCTGCAGTACGATTATTATGACATCATTAATTATTCATACAATTTTGTGCATGTTTTAGTCCACAGCAACAGCTTTAGAGACAACACCGGTGTTTCATCATTTCTACTGTAACTTAGCTGGAAGTTAGCTTAAATCGTATTGTCTTGAATAGCTTGGATACGTAACACTTCGGGAGTGATGAACCAAGTACAAAACTACTTAAATTAGCCGATATACATTGTGTCTTCTTTTTCTTTTCCTTCGTCTTTTCCCACTCAAGTGGGGTCGACGTTCCTGGCAAGTCTTCTCCATTTCCCTGGGTCCCATATGTCCTCTTCCCTTAGATGTTTCTCCCTCAAGTCATCTCGTATACAGTCTCTCCATCTTCTTCTTGGCCTTCTCTTTTCTCTGTCACCTTCCACTGCCATTACAATCATTCTCTTGCCAACATAAGTGTCGTCCCTTCTCATGACATGTCCATGCCACTGTAGTATTCTCTCTTGAACCATCTTTGACACTACCTCTTAGTCTCCCATTTCCAATCCTATCGGCTCCGGTGACGCCACAAATTCTTCTTAACATTTTCATTTCAGCCACAGCCATTGCCTTACAATGTGCCTTCGCCCAGGAACGGCCATGAATGCATTACGTGATAAGCGCTTTTTTATGTCAATGAACTACGACCCATATCCGTTTTATGTCTCGGCATAATGGGTTAAAATCACTGACTGGACTATTAATTATATTATCATGGGGATGCATGTGCAACGAATTCTTGTCAGACGTAATTTAAGAATGGCGAGGTGCATGAAACACAAATCCCCCTCCCGTCCAATCTTAACTTGACTGTGAATTTTGCGGAACGAAAGGTTCACAGGCGAAATGAAGAAAAGACGAGTTGCACTTCCAGGGAAACTCCAAACACAACCACTCTTCTCTGAAGTCTTAACTCAACACGACTTGACAGCTTGCTTCTGGCTGTATCTGGGGTAATAGTCTCGCTCGCTAGCTAGGCTGTAACTGGGGTGATAAGCTTACCCCTAGCTAGCTCGTAAACTGTCGCCTCAGTAATTGAATGGAGATTGTTGGAAGAAATCAAAACGTAAAAACACTTATAGTGAGCGATGTATTGAAGATAGAGAAATGCTCTCCCGGACTTTTTTGTAGAAATTTTCATGCAGAAAAATTCTTACGCTCATAGTATATTCATTGTTTTAACGGTTTGCCCAGTGTAAGCTTAAAAAGCGCAAGGATGCCAGTTTCTTTCCACTTTTTCACTGAAATCATTACTGCTTGGCTTCATTTGATCAAAAATAAATTATTTTCTACAGAAATCGTCCTCAAGATATCCTTTACAGAATGGTGAAAACCGCATCAAAATCCATCCAGTGGTTCTCACCCGTAACATCCAAGAATCGGGGACTTTGTATTATACTAAGTAGAGATTAGCTAAGTGGATCTGTAGGATCTAGGTTTATCACTCTAGAAGAATTACCCCTGGGGGTCCTAACACAGTGTTTCCAGAATGCGTATTGTACCCGTTCAGCAAGTGCAAACCACTACAGTACTATAGACAGGATAGAAAATTAGTTTATAAGGAAAACTCCACACACACCATAATACAGTCTGACAATTGATATTCCAACTTTCCAATATGTTAACACAATACTGTGCCCGTTTAGACCGGAGTCCGCACGACCACATATGCATTTTACCAATAATCAGTCAGCACGAGAATCAAAATATCCCGGAGCGCCAGATGGGTTAAAGCAAATCGCAAAAACGACATCAAATTTATAAAAATGCTTTGCTGATTTTTGGCTCAATGCAACAATAAGGATAGAAGGAGATTTAATTGGGTGAAACACATCTGGTAAAATTATCTCAGTTTATTTAAAGTTAAAATCTGACTGCAAGAATAATGCTCAAAGCAGCATCATCCACGTGTGGCGATCCACACTCTTATTTACACACAATATACAGAAATCTTCCAAACACATTTGACAATCTTTTTGAAAACACAAGTCCGATTGTTAGTCCTGTGGACTGTGTTCCAAAATTATTAACATTTTATTCCAGTGCAAAATGAATTGTCCATACTGGAAATAACGTCGATCACTGTTTGACTATTTACATGGTGTTAACACTCGTAGAATAAATGTTTATAGAATTTCTTAGACTTTCATTTGTTTTCCAGTTTTCAAAAATATATCGTTGAAACTATTATTATCATCGTAGCAACACAAATTATTAACACATATTAACAACATCTGAAAAGTATTTGACCATTGAGCATAGCATTGAAGAACTGTGCGAAGCACAACAACAATTAATTGTTCTTCCGACATTAAACATTCGAGAAGTGACTCGATTATGAACTTCAAGTTCCAAACAAAATATATGATTTCTGAATCATTAACTTGATCAACAAATGGTTGAACCATTCAACTATTAGATTTCCCACTTGGGAACAATATTATAAAAATATTTATATTTATGGCCATTTCTAGCAACTTTCACAACTTGCAATTCTTCGACAGAATGCGGAAATTAGAATTGTAGTCTTATAATGAATTCATTTAGTTCATGGCACTAGGATTGAAAATATCCTTCAAATTATTCGTGGTTAAAGAATTATTTTAATTGGCAGTGGCCCATTCTACTATTTGTGTAAGAACACAATATTATAACAACAACAACAACGGCAAAGGTCTTCCTCTGAAGAAGAATAAACTACTATCATGACAAATCCGGGTTCTGGCAAAATCAAAGTCTAAATGGAATTCGTAAACAAGGTTGAAATAAGAACTGATGGTTTCAAAGAAATAACCTTCGGGTTATTCATACGACGCAATGTGTGGCTCCAATACTCCTACTATAAACCTGAGCCATCGAACCTGCTATTTGATTGATGCTCGAAAAAACCTTCATTCCTGCGACTTAACATGCGCACCTGGGAATGGCATTACAACTATTCCACACACATAAATTATCTTCCCAAAATTTATACAATAAATCAAGCCTCTGCTTGTTATCAACACTGGAAGATTAATAAACTGACAAGTTTATTTTATTTTACCATTCAGTTCAACCCGTGAATTTACCATACTTATGAAAAGCTTCATTTCACTTTCGAAGTGTATTTACGTCATGATTTTATATAAATACAACAATATCCTATTTGATACAAATATCAATTGCTTCCCGTTTCATGCCTCTCCGTGTTATATGAAACATATACTTTGCTCATAGCAAATATCAACTGTTCAACCAGAACTGAAATGTTGGTTGAATGCGGGCTTGCGCTAACCACTCTCCTTCGTAAAATCTCCTGTTCCAAACTAGAAATGTTTCAACTACTTCATAGGCTCTTTCTCAATACATATGATTATTATAAAATATAATATCCAAGAATTATTTAGAAAAATTATGAAAATTATTATTATTATTAGTGGATTATTATTATTATTATTATTATTTCAAATATGTTTAATTATCATCTCATCATGTGAGAATCCACATGTTCGAACCTTCGAATATGGAAAAAATATCCATTCCTCAACAAAAATAAATTTAACTTTTACAGTTACATCGGCTGATTACCGTGATTTCCCAAAAATATGAAAAATTTAAATAAATGCTCAAAATGCTCGGTCATCGATCCTAAACTGTTCTGAGTGCTGAAAATGCTCAGAATAAATCTAACAAGTCTTGCGTAAATCATTACAAGCTTTAAATATGACGAAAAAAATGTGTTGGTCATCTGCAGAAAAAATAGTTTGTTCCAATTAGCTAGGCATAAAATAATTCAAATGTGGCTTACATTTCTTGATGTTCTTGAAGTGTCGTAAACCTGGTCTATACCAGATTTATCCGTAAACATGCCCTAGCGGACAAGCACGTATAATCCTTGTAACGGCCGCCATTGTAGACCCACAAATCGTCTAGTCAGACATAGTGGTAGTATCCTTCGACGTTTTAATAAACTGTGGTTCCATTTTAATATGGGCTTCTAACAAAGCCATAACAATTTGTTTGAAAAGGGTCAGATCTAAGCGATCTCTTCTTAAATGTGTCAGTTGTAACTTAACTCACTGTAATCTCATCAGTACAAGAAAAACGTTGACAGTCTAAGCAGTTAACGGCTGTTCTGAAGATCGTTCCCTGGGCATGGTTTATTAAAATCACCATCTGCCATGCGCTAGACAACCTGCAGTTTCCCTTGCGTAGACTAATGAACGCCACCGTTATAGACTATTCTTCAATGTACTGACGGATCGAAGTGGTTAAATAGTTACAAAATATGAAAACTGACTTCAAATGGATTTAAACATCCAAGTATTAATTTACTATTGGACTGTGACAATACTATTTTCTAGACCAAGTCTAGCATATGTCCTTTAGGAAATATAAATATTTCCACCAATGTCTGTAGAAATACAATCACCTCAGTGATTCTCCTCACCAGAAACTTACTAAGTTCCAACTCGTTTGCGCAGCACTTCTCGTGACTATCACGATTTGAAAAGTACTTCTTCGTAGAGGCGGCAACCATGTGCCTTGGCTCAGCGTAGACGCAACTTGTTCGCCAAGTGCTTGTGATGAAGTGAGCTAACTAAGCCTGCTCCAGCTCGCTTTTATACAAAAACGGTCAGGGTCACGCGTCATCGCCTGATATCTAGAAATCCTCATATCTCTTGAATCCCTGGTCCGATTTACTTGATACTAATTGCATTCTCTTTTATTTGGCCGTGCCAGTAATCTGATCCCAGTCTCAAGTCTCTGCTCCATAGTTAACTATTTAATCAATAAATAGTCTCCACCTCTGCTGTTACTCGCTACGTCATTTACCATCCAACTATCGGTAATTTCCTTCGAAAGGCTTCGAGAAGCAATGTAGCGCGATATTCAAATATCTGAACTTTCAAAAGCTGCTACAGCCTTTCCCTTGATATCTAGGTGTCTGAAACTTGGAATACCCATTCCTAGATTTGGGCACATCCACCCCACACCTAGCAAAAAATAAAAATTGAAAAAATTTTATTTTTCCTATCTACATATTAAATTATCTGGTTCTTGAATAATAGATCTTCAAATTCGATGCATTATAAGTTCCCACGATGTTACCAGTTCGTGTATTAGCTACTCCATAGCTTCCATTATTGTTTACTTCCACAATATTCAAAATCTTTAATTTTACCATTCCCCCGGGATTGTTGTGTTCCCGATGGACCTGGATCATTGGGCCTCTGCTCCAAAAATTGTAAGTTATCTTGGTGTCTTGCTTCCAAATTTTTCCTCGTCTCCTTGTTAAACTCTTCATTGGACTGACGAGTATCTGCATTCCCTCTGTTATTATAGTTATTACCATAGGATCTTCTTTCCTGGTACCTTCCTTGAGTATCACGTGGTCTTCTCCATCGAGTGTTGTATCGATTACCACCATCTGGTCTTGCATATGGTTTGTAACTGTATCTGTTACGGTATTGGTTCCATCCTCTCGTATTGGAATCTTCCCTCGGCGATTTCTCTTCTCGCTCCTCTCGAATCTCTCGACGTGTCTGAGAATAACTGTCAGCCATAACAGCATACACAGCGTTATTATTCTTTGCTCCCTTCTGATGGAAGAATTGAGCGTTTGTATGATCCAGCTTTTGCAATACTTCATCAAACTGTTCCATATTGTAGATGTCAGCAGCGATCAAAGTCCTCTGGACGTCTGCTGGAAATTGTCGTATCAAAGCAGTAATCAACTCGTTATCTGGCATTGGCGGATCTAAATGTTGGAGTTTAGACAGCTGTCCAGAAAAGTATGTAGAGTATCGAGTAGGTTGTGACGTCGAGAATCTCTTCGAATACAACTCTGCTCTAACTTGCTGTTGGGTTTCAGGGGACCAAAACTTCTTCAATAGCCCACGAGAAAACTCCTCAAAAGTATTTAGAGTGGATCTAAATGCTCTAAACCACAAAAGTGCGGGACCTTCCAAGAACTTCCCTATTACCCTGATCTGTCTTTCTTTAGGGATCTTAGAATCTTTCAGGTAATCACCTGCTTCTCTCAGAAATTCCACGGGTGTTACAGAATCTCGCCCTGAAAATTTAGAAGGCTTGTCTTCTATATTCTTAAATACAGTTATGGGGTTGGATTGAAATACTGTCCTAACCTCATCCTGTCTTTCAGTCTCTCTAGCTCCTCCTAGATTTATCTGTATCTGTTCCTTTCCTTTTACATTCGGCATTTTCAACAGGTGATCAGACTGTTTCTCATCCTTTATTTGAGTTTTCATAGCCTCAAGTTCCTTCTGGTTTTCTTCTGCCATCTTCTTGATTGCTTCAGTCTCTTTACAATTGTCTTTAACATCAATGGATATCTGGTTCATAACAGCCTCATGACTTTTCAATGACCCTGTCATATCTGATATGTCCTTCTGAGTTGCTTGAATATCCTTGGCAATTACTTCAATGTGGGATGACAAAGATTCCCTAATCTCCTTGATTCCCTCTTGATTCTCCAGCTTGAGTGTGTCTTTGATTTCATTGACAACTGTGGTTTTAATCTCAGTTTGCAATTCACTAATCACACCTTCTCTTATTTCTCCCATGACAAGTTCCTTGAATTGTTCCGTTAAACGTTGAACAACTAAAATTCCCATCTCGTTACTCTCCTTCTTCACTCTGACTTCCAGGTTGACCATGTCTTCACCAACTTTCCTAAGACCATGTTCTATCCTATCAGCTAAGCTTTGGGATCGAAGATCGGCATCGCGAAATTTATCGTCCATCAAACTAGCGTTAGTAGCTAATGAAGTTTCGAGCTCATGTGTTTTATCGCATAATTTATTCATTTTGCTTTCAAGTGTCATTTTCAAAATTTCAGAATTCTCTTTAAATTTACTTTCCATTGAATTAAATTTACTGTTTAAATTTTCCTTTAAGTTATCTTTTAACCTGCTTTCTAACAAGTCGGAATTTTCTTTGAGTTTATTTTCCAAAGAATCAGAATTTTCTTTAAGTTTACTTTCCAAAGAATCAGAATTTTCTTTAAGTTTATCCTCCAAACTTTCTTTAAGTTTATTTTCTAAAGAATCAGAATTTTCTTTAAGTTTATCATTCAAATTTTCTTTAAGTTTATTCTCTAAAGAATCAGAATTTTCTTTAAGTTTACTTTCTAAAGAATCAGAATTTTCTTTAAGTTTCTTTTCTAAAGCCTCTGTATTTTCTTTCATAATAGCGGCTACACGCCGTCCAGCCTCTTTCGAACTCTCCTACAAACTCCTCATCATTCTCATCATTTCTTCCATACTTTCAATTAATATTCAAAACTTAGGGGTATACAACAGTGGCAAACACAAGCTTATAACTAGAACAAGAAATATGAATAGCTAATTGGAACACTATAATAAAATGAGATTTGTCCTAATATCGACGTGATGGAAAAACAAAAGTCTCTACTTTTACGAATTACATTTACCATAATATCACAAGAAAAATATGCAAGTTCTCAAATATCCTCCACCTGGATTCTAATAATGTGTATCTCCAGTCATCGAACGTTTACTACTGAATTTACTTGACGCCCTAATGGTTAAGCCATTATCAAAATAATCAAACCCATTCTAATTATTAACCAAGTTAAATTTTTAATTTTCCCCACTAATTGGGTTTCCTACTAATTTATTCATCCAAACCAGACATCTCTCAACTCCCAAAATATTTCTATAAAAATTATCACAATTTCAAATCGGCATGCGATTGACCATGTCTAAATCGGGACCCACGTTCGAAGCCATTTCTCTCTCTATCTTATTTTATGTGCCCGTTTAGACCGGAGTCCGCACGACCACATATGCATTTTACCAATAATCAGTCAGCACGAGAATCAAAATATCCCGGAGCGCCAGATGGGTTAAAGCAAATCGCAAAAACGACATCAAATTTATAAAAATGCTTTGCTGATTTTTGGCTCAATGCAACAATAAGGATAGAAGGAGATTTAATTGGGTGAAACACATCTGGTAAAATTATCTCAGTTTATTTAAAGTTAAAATCTGACTGCAAGAATAATGCCCAAAGCAGCATCATCCACGTGTGGCGATCCACACTCTTATTTACACACAATATACAGAAATCTTCCAAACACATTTGACAATCTTTTTGAAAACACAAGTCCGATTGTTAGTCCTGTGGACTGTGTTCCAAAATTATTAACATTTTATTCCAGTGCAAAATGAATTGTCCATACTGGAAATAACGTCGATCACTGTTTGACTATTTACATGGTGTTAACACTCGTAGAATAAATGTTTATAGAATTTCTTAGACTTTCATTTGTTTTCCAGTTTTCAAAAATATATCGTTGAAACTATTATTATCATCGTAGCAACACAAATTATTAACACATATTAACAACATCTGAAAAGTATTTGACCATTGAGCATAGCATTGAAGAACTGTGCGAAGCACAACAACAATTAATTGTTCTTCCGACATTAAACATTCGAGAAGTGACTCGATTATGAACTTCAAGTTCCAAACAAAATATATGATTTCTGAATCATTAACTTGATCAACAAATGGTTGAACCATTCAACTATTAGATTTCCCACTTGGGAACAATATTATAAAAATATTTATATTTATGGCCATTTCTAGCAACTTTCACAACTTGCAATTCTTCGACAGAATGCGGAAATTAGAATTGTAGTCTTATAATGAATTCATTTAGTTCATGGCACTAGGATTGAAAATATCCTTCAAATTATTCGTGGTTAAAGAATTATTTTAATTGGCAGTGGCCCATTCTACTATTTGTGTAAGAACACAATATTATAACAACAACAACAACGGCAAAGGTCTTCCTCTGAAGAAGAATAAACTACTATCATGACAAATCCGGGTTCTGGCAAAATCAAAGTCTAAATGGAATTCGTAAACAAGGTTGAAATAAGAACTGATGGTTTCAAAGAAATAACCTTCGGGTTATTCATACGACGCAATGTGTGGCTCCAATACTCCTACTATAAACCTGAGCCATCGAACCTGCTATTTGATTGATGCTCGAAAAAACCTTCATTCCTGCGACTTAACATGCGCACCTGGGAATGGCATTACAACTATTCCACACACATAAATTATCTTCCCAAAATTTATACAATAAATCAAGCCTCTGCTTGTTATCAACACTGGAAGATTAATAAACTGACAAGTTTATTTTATTTTACCATTCAGTTCAACCCGTGAATTTACCATACTTATGAAAAGCTTCATTTCACTTTCGAAGTGTATTTACGTCATGATTTTATATAAATACAACAATATCCTATTTGATACAAATATCAATTGCTTCCCGTTTCATGCCTCTCCGTGTTATATGAAACATATACTTTGCTCATAGCAAATATCAACTGTTCAACCAGAACTGAAATGTTGGTTGAATGCGGGCTTGCGCTAACCACTCTCCTTCGTAAAATCTCCTGTTCCAAACTAGAAATGTTTCAACTACTTCATAGGCTCTTTCTCAATACATATGATTATTATAAAATATAATATCCAAGAATTATTTAGAAAAATTATGAAAATTATTATTATTATTAGTGGATTATTATTATTATTATTATTTCAAATATGTTTAATTATCATCTCATCATGTGAGAATCCACATGTTCGAACCTTCGAATATGGAAAAAATATCCATTCCTCAACAAAAATAAATTTAACTTTTACAGTTACATCGGCTGATTACCGTGATTTCCCAAAAATATGAAAAATTTAAATAAATGCTCAAAATGCTCGGTCATCGATCCTAAACTGTTCTGAGTGCTGAAAATGCTCAGAATAAATCTAACAAGTCTTGCGTAAATCATTACAAGCTTTAAATATGACGAAAAAAATGTGTTGGTCATCTGCAGAAAAAATAGTTTGTTCCAATTAGCTAGGCATAAAATAATTCAAATGTGGCTTACATTTCTTGATGTTCTTGAAGTGTCGTAAACCTGGTCTATACCAGATTTATCCGTAAACATGCCCTAGCGGACAAGCACGTATAATCCTTGTAACGGCCGCCATTGTAGACCCACAAATCGTCTAGTCAGACATAGTGGTAGTATCCTTCGACGTTTTAATAAACTGTGGTTCCATTTTAATATGGGCTTCTAACAAAGCCATAACAATTTGTTTGAAAAGGGTCAGATCTAAGCGATCTCTTCTTAAATGTGTCAGTTGTAACTTAACTCACTGTAATCTCATCAGTACAAGAAAAACGTTGACAGTCTAAGCAGTTAACGGCTGTTCTGAAGATCGTTCCCTGGGCATGGTTTATTAAAATCACCATCTGCCATGCGCTAGACAACCTGCAGTTTCCCTTGCGTAGACTAATGAACGCCACCGTTATAGACTATTCTTCAATGTACTGACGGATCGAAGTGGTTAAATAGTTACAAAATATGAAAACTGACTTCAAATGGATTTAAACATCCAAGTATTAATTTACTATTGGACTGTGACAATACTATTTTCTAGACCAAGTCTAGCATATGTCCTTTAGGAAATATAAATATTTCCACCAATGTCTGTAGAAATACAATCACCTCAGTGATTCTCCTCACCAGAAACTTACTAAGTTCCAACTCGTTTGCGCAGCACTTCTCGTGACTATCACGATTTGAAAAGTACTTCTTCGTAGAGGCGGCAACCATGTGCCTTGGCTCAGCGTAGACGCAACTTGTTCGCCAAGTGCTTGTGATGAAGTGAGCTAACTAAGCCTGCTCCAGCTTGCTTTTATACAAAAACGGTCAGGGTCACGCGTCATCGCCTGATATCTAGAAATCCTCATATCTCTTGAATCCCTGGTCCGATTTACTTGATACTAATTGCATTCTCTTTTATTTGGCCGTGCCAGTAATCTGATCCCAGTCTCAAGTCTCTGCTCCATAGTTAACTATTTAATCAATAAATAGTCTCCACCTCTGCTGTTACTCGCTACGTCATTTACCATCCAACTATCGGTAATTTCCTTCGAAAGGCTTCGAGAAGCAATGTAGCGCGATATTCAAATATCTGAACTTTCAAAAGCTGCTACAGCCTTTCCCTTGATATCTAGGTGTCTGAAACTTGGAATACCCATTCCTAGATTTGGGCACATCCACCCCACACCTAGCAAAAAATAAAAATTGAAAAAATTTTATTTTTCCTATCTACATATTAAATTATCTGGTTCTTGAATAATAGATC
This sequence comes from Meconema thalassinum, assembly GCA_946902985.2. NCBI lineage: Eukaryota > Metazoa > Arthropoda > Insecta > Orthoptera > Tettigoniidae > Meconema > Meconema thalassinum. The sequence continues at coordinate 89,343,732 of OX336393.1, forward strand.
TTCAAATTCGATGCATTATAAGTTCCCACGATGTTACCAGTTCGTGTATTAGCTACTCCATAGCTTCCATTATTGTTTACTTCCACAATATTCAAAATCTTTAATTTTACCATTCCCCCGGGATTGTTGTGTTCCCGATGGACCTGGATCATTGGGCCTCTGCTCCAAAAATTGTAAGTTATCTTGGTGTCTTGCTTCCAAATTTTTCCTCGTCTCCTTGTTAAACTCTTCATTGGACTGACGAGTATCTGCATTCCCTCTGTTATTATAGTTATTACCATAGGATCTTCTTTCCTGGTACCTTCCTTGAGTATCACGTGGTCTTCTCCATCGAGTGTTGTATCGATTACCACCATCTGGTCTTGCATATGGTTTGTAACTGTATCTGTTACGGTATTGGTTCCATCCTCTCGTATTGGAATCTTCCCTCGGCGATTTCTCTTCTCGCTCCTCTCGAATCTCTCGACGTGTCTGAGAATAACTGTCAGCCATAACAGCATACACAGCGTTATTATTCTTTGCTCCCTTCTGATGGAAGAATTGAGCGTTTGTATGATCCAGCTTTTGCAATACTTCATCAAACTGTTCCATATTGTAGATGTCAGCAGCGATCAAAGTCCTCTGGACGTCTGCTGGAAATTGTCGTATCAAAGCAGTAATCAACTCGTTATCTGGCATTGGCGGATTCAAATGTTGGAGTTTAGACAGCTGTCCAGAAAAGTATGTAGAGTATCGAGTAGGTTGTGACGTCGAGAATCTCTTCGAATACAACTCTGCTCTAACTTGCTGTTGGGTTTCAGGGGACCAAAACTTCTTCAATAGCCCACGAGAAAACTCCTCAAAAGTATTTAGAGTGGATCTAAATGCTCTAAACCACAAAAGTGCGGGACCTTCCAAGAACTTCCCTATTACCCTGATCTGTCTTTCTTTAGGGATCTTAGAATCTTTCAGGTAATCACCTGCTTCTCTCAGAAATTCCACGGGTGTTACAGAATCTCGCCCTGAAAATTTAGAAGGCTTGTCTTCTATATTCTTAAATACAGTTATGGGGTTGGATTGAAATACTGTCCTAACCTCATCCTGTCTTTCAGTCTCTCTAGCTCCTCCTAGATTTATCTGTATCTGTTCCTTTCCTTTTACATTCGGCATTTTCAACAGGTGATCAGACTGTTTCTCATCCTTTATTTGAGTTTTCATAGCCTCAAGTTCCTTCTGGTTTTCTTCTGCCATCTTCTTGATTGCTTCAGTCTCTTTACAATTGTCTTTAACATCAATGGATATCTGGTTCATAACAGCCTCATGACTTTTCAATGACCCTGTCATATCTGATATGTCCTTCTGAGTTGCTTGAATATCCTTGGCAATTACTTCAATGTGGGATGACAAAGATTCCCTAATCTCCTTGATTCCCTCTTGATTCTCCAGCTTGAGTGTGTCTTTGATTTCATTGACAACTGTGGTTTTAATCTCAGTTTGCAATTCACCAATCACACCTTCTCTTATTTCTCCCATGACAAGTTCCTTGAATTGTTCCGTTAAACGTTGAACAACTAAAATTCCCATCTCGTTACTCTCCTTCTTCACTCTGACTTCCAGGTTGACCATGTCTTCACCAACTTTCCTAAGACCATGTTCTATCCTATCAGCTAAGCTTTGGGATCGAAGATCGGCATCGCGAAATTTATCGTCCATCAAACTAGCGTTAGTAGCTAATGAAGTTTCGAGCTCATGTGTTTTATCGCATAATTTATTCATTTTGCTTTCAAGTGTCATTTTCAAAATTTCAGAATTCTCTTTAAATTTACTTTCCATTGAATTAAATTTACTGTTTAAATTTTCCTTTAAGTTATCTTTTAACCTGCTTTCTAACAAGTCGGAATTTTCTTTGAGTTTATTTTCCAAAGAATCAGAATTTTCTTTAAGTTTACTTTCCAAAGAATCAGAATTTTCTTTAAGTTTATCCTCCAAACTTTCTTTAAGTTTATTTTCTAAAGAATCAGAATTTTCTTTAAGTTTATCATTCAAATTTTCTTTAAGTTTATTCTCTAAAGAATCAGAATTTTCTTTAAGTTTACTTTCTAAAGAATCAGAATTTTCTTTAAGTTTCTTTTCTAAAGCCTCTGTATTTTCTTTCATAATAGCGGCTACACGCCGTCCAGCCTCTTTCGAACTCTCCTACAAACTCCTCATCATTCTCATCATTTCTTCCATACTTTCAATTAATATTCAAAACTTAGGGGTATACAACAGTGGCAAACACAAGCTTATAACTAGAACAAGAAATATGAATAGCTAATTGGAACACTATAATAAAATGAGATTTGTCCTAATATCGACGTGATGGAAAAACAAAAGTCTCTACTTTTACGAATTACATTTACCATAATATCACAAGAAAAATATGCAAGTTCTCAAATATCCTCCACCTGGATTCTAATAATGTGTATCTCCAGTCATCGAACGTTTACTACTGAATTTACTTGACGCCCTAATGGTTAAGCCATTATCAAAATAATCAAACCCATTCTAATTATTAACCAAGTTAAATTTTTAATTTTCCCCACTAATTGGGTTTCCTACTAATTTATTCATCCAAACCAGACATCTCTCAACTCCCAAAATATTTCTATAAAAATTATCACAATTTCAAATCGGCATGCGATTGACCATGTCTAAATCGGGACCCACGTTCGAAGCCATTTCTCTCTCTATCTTATTTTATGTGCCCGTTTAGACCGGAGTCCGCACGACCACATATGCATTTTACCAATAATCAGTCAGCACGAGAATCAAAATATCCCGGAGCGCCAGATGGGTTAAAGCAAATCGCAAAAACGACATCAAATTTATAAAAATGCTTTGCTGATTTTTGGCTCAATGCAACAATAAGGATAGAAGGAGATTTAATTGGGTGAAACACATCTGGTAAAATTATCTCAGTTTATTTAAATTTAAAATCTGACTGCAAGAATAATGCCCAAAGCAGCATCATCCACGTGTGGCGATCCACACTCTTATTTACACACAATATACAGAAATCTTCCAAACACATTTGACAATCTTTTTGAAAACACAAGTCCGATTGTTAGTCCTGTGGACTGTGTTCCAAAATTATTAACATTTTATTCCAGTGCAAAATGAATTGTCCATACTGGAAATAACGTCGATCACTGTTTGACTATTTACATGGTGTTAACACTCGTAGAATAAATGTTTATAGAATTTCTTAGACTTTCATTTGTTTTCCAGTTTTCAAAAATATATCGTTGAAACTATTATTATCATCGTAGCAACACAAATTATTAACACATATTAACAACATCTGAAAAGTATTTGACCATTGAGCATAGCATTGAAGAACTGTGCGAAGCACAACAACAATTAATTGTTCTTCCGACATTAAACATTCGAGAAGTGACTCGATTATGAACTTCAAGTTCCAAACAAAATATATGATTTCTGAATCATTAACTTGATCAACAAATGGTTGAACCATTCAACTATTAGATTTCCCACTTGGGAACAATATTATAAAAATATTTATATTTATGGCCATTTCTAGCAACTTTCACAACTTGCAATTCTTCGACAGAATGCGGAAATTAGAATTGTAGTCTTATAATGAATTCATTTAGTTCATGGCACTAGGATTGAAAATATCCTTCAAATTATTCGTGGTTAAAGAATTATTTTAATTGGCAGTGGCCCATTCTACTATTTGTGTAAGAACACAATATTATAACAACAACAACAACGGCAAAGGTCTTCCTCTGAAGAAGAATAAACTACTATCATGACAAATCCGGGTTCTGGCAAAATCAAAGTCTAAATGGAATTCGTAAACAAGGTTGAAATAAGAACTGATGGTTTCAAAGAAATAACCTTCGGGTTATTCATACGACGCAATGTGTGGCTCCAATACTCCTACTATAAACCTGAGCCATCGAACCTGCTATTTGATTGATGCTCGAAAAAACCTTCATTCCTGCGACTTAACATGCGCACCTGGGAATGGCATTACAACTATTCCACACACATAAATTATCTTCCCAAAATTTATACAATAAATCAAGCCTCTGCTTGTTATCAACACTGGAAGATTAATAAACTGACAAGTTTATTTTATTTTACCATTCAGTTCAACCCGTGAATTTACCATACTTATGAAAAGCTTCATTTCACTTTCGAAGTGTATTTACGTCATGATTTTATATAAATACAACAATATCCTATTTGATACAAATATCAATTGCTTCCCGTTTCATGCCTCTCCGTGTTATATGAAACATATACTTTGCTCATAGCAAATATCAACTGTTCAACCAGAACTGAAATGTTGGTTGAATGCGGGCTTGCGCTAACCACTCTCCTTCGTAAAATCTCCTGTTCCAAACTAGAAATGTTTCAACTACTTCATAGGCTCTTTCTCAATACATATGATTATTATAAAATATAATATCCAAGAATTATTTAGAAAAATTATGAAAATTATTATTATTATTATTAGTGGATTATTATTATTATTATTATTTCAAATATGTTTAATTATCATCTCATCATGTGAGAATCCACATGTTCGAACCTTCGAATATGGAAAAAATATCCATTCCTCAACAAAAATAAATTTAACTTTTACAGTTACATCGGCTGATTACCGTGATTTCCCAAAAATATGAAAAATTTAAATAAATGCTCAAAATGCTCGGTCATCGATCCTAAACTGTTCTGAGTGCTGAAAATGCTCAGAATAAATCTAAGAAGTCTTGCGTAAATCATTACAAGCTTTAAATATGACGAAAAAAATGTGTTGGTCATCTGCAGAAAGAATAGTTTGTTCCAATTAGCTAGGCATAAAATAATTCAAATGTGGCTTACATTTCTTGATGGTCTTGAAGTGTCGTAAACCTGGTCTATACCAGATTTATCCGTAAACATGCCCTAGCGGACAAGCACGTATAATCCTTGTATCGGCCGCCATTGTAGACCCACAAATCGTCTAGTCAGACATAGTGGTAGTATCCTTCGACGTTTTAATAAACTGTGGTTCCATTTTAATATGGGCTTCTAACAAAGCCATAACAATTTGTTTGAAAAGGGTCAGATCTAAGCGATCTCTTCTTAAATGTGTCAGTTGTAACTTAACTCACTGTAATCTCATCAGTACAAGAAAAACGTTGACAGTCTAAGCAGTTAACGGCTGTTCTGAAGATCGTTCCCTGGGCATGGTTTATTAAAATCACCATCTGCCATGCGCTAGACAACCTGCAGTTTCCCTTGCGTAGACTAATGAACGCCACCGTTATAGACTATTCTTCAATGTACTGACGGATCGAAGTGGTTAAATAGTTACAAAATATGAAAACTGACTTCAAATGGATTTAAACATCCAAGTATTAATTTACTATTGGACTGTGACAATACTATTTTCTAGACCAAGTCTAGCATATGTCCTTTAGGAAATATAAATATTTCCACCAATGTCTGTAGAAATACAATCACCTCAGTGATTCTCCTCACCAGAAACTTACTAAGTTCCAACTCGTTTGCGCAGCACTTCTCGTGACTATCACGATTTGAAAAGTACTTCTTCGTAGAGGCGGCAACCATGTGCCTTGGCTCAGCGTAGACGCAACTTGTTCGCCAAGTGCTTGTGATGAAGTGAGCTAACTAAGCCTGCTCCAGCTTGCTTTTATACAAAAACGGTCAGGGTCACGCGTCATCGCCTGATATCTAGAAATCCTCATATCTCTTGAATCCCTGGTCCGATTTACTTGATACTAATTGCATTCTCTTTTATTTGGCCGTGCCAGTAATCTGATCCCAGTCTCAAGTCTCTGCTCCATAGTTAACTATTTAATCAATAAATAGTCTCCACCTCTGCTGTTACTCGCTACGTCATTTACCATCCAACTATCGGTAATTTCCTTCGAAAGGCTTCGAGAAGCAATGTAGCGCGATATTCAAATATCTGAACTTTCAAAAGCTGCTACAGCCTTTCCCTTGATATCTAGGTGTCTGAAACTTGGAATACCCATTCCTAGATTTGGGCACAATACAGGGTGTTTAGAAAAAAATACGAGCCTTACAGTAGTCGCATTTGATGTGTAACATGTGACATGTTATTGTGACATTGTAAGTCCCGGGAGCGCAAATCCCTTGTTAACAGTAAACTCTGTTGGTCATTGAAATAACTACTTGTAAAACTCCAGTGCCAAATCCTGACCGTAATAAATCATAATTGTTATTTGCTAAGACATTGTATCTTAATCGATTGATATCATAGTGCATTTTCAATGGAAAATTAAAAGTGTATATTATAATATTGTAGTGCAGAAATTGCTTTAAAAAGCTGAGCCGTCTCGGTTGCAGACAAGATGGCAGCTGATCTCTTGTTCTGAACTATATTTCACTAATTTGAGTGCGGTATGTTGTATGCAAAGTTCTCCAATGGATCTGCAGTAGTGACATCTACGTTCAACTAGTTGAACTACGGTATGCGGGAGCTTCGCAGTCAGCCTTGGCGGAAACAATCCACTGCCTACTTGATGCGAGCTGCGCTCTATACTGGCCAGTTAGTGAACCCGTGCCAGCGATGTTATTGAAAATGGCCTCTTTTTGCCGATTAGGTGTGCAGAAGGTATATTAAATGTGTTTCTCCCAGTGATACGTTTAGACCAATGAAAATTCAATTATTGTTAGTAGTCGGTGTTAATATACTGAATTCCTACGTTGTTTGGAGTGTTTGTTGATGTGATATAGATTCCACCTAGCCACATGGCCGACAGTACATCGAGTGCTTACATTAAATAAGAATACAGCAAAAGTATGAAGAGTTAATGAATCGTAATTGTTTTCAGCAAATATGATGTAATGAATATTTTCACACCAAAGAACGACAAGTTGAAGATGATTAATTGAAGGAATATCTTAAATGAGGTCTCCAAACCTTGAACTAAACTGTATGCGATATACATTCCCCATAGCCACATGGCCTACAGTACGTCGTTGTACCTATCTCCGCCACCACGCGCGCTCATTGTTTCCGTCCCATCCACTGTGGACTCATTGGCCACACGCTCTTGTAACATCTGCACATTGTCCATGGGTGTGTCATACACCAACGCCTTTAAATGACCCCATAGCCAGAAATCCAATGGATTAAGGTCCGGTGAACGGGAAGGCAATGCTACTACCATTTACGTATCCATAGCAAGAAACCATGTCTGCCATTTCCCTCGAGGAATACTCAACCGCACTGTTTACGTCATCCACACAGTACGGGACCACCAGTCTGGTGCGGGTACCGCACTGCTCTGCCAGCAAAACCGCATACTATGACTGAACTTCCGACTCATTCAAAGACCTTCAACGGAAAGACGCCTGCACCACCGAACGCAACGCCTCCTCCACGCGGGTAAAATGGTGCCTATCTCAACAGGTATTAGTTTCCGGACATACTATATGTGTATAGGAACATTTCTTCTCGTTTTGACCAACCCAACCCCTGTTGCAATATCGGACACTTTTTGATGTGTAGCATCTTTCCACTCGGTATCTGGACATTTTTGAGGGAGTTATTTTGCAAAAGGGACGGAAGAGCATGGGACGGAAACAATGAGCGCGCGTGGTGGCGGAGATCGGTACAACGACGTACTGTAGGCCATGTGGCTATGGGGAATGTATATCGCATACAGTTTAGTTCAAGGTTTGGAGACCCCATTTAAGATATTCCTACAATAAATCATGTTCAACTAGTCGTTCTTTGGTGTGAAAATATTCATTACATCATATTTGCTGAAAACAATTACGATTCATTAAATCTTCATACTTTTGCTGTATTCTTATTTAATGTAAGCACTCGATGTACTGTCGGCCATGTGGCTATGTGGAATCTATATCGCATCAACAAACACTCCAAACAACGTAGGAATTCAGTATATTAACACCGACTACTAACAATAATTGAATTTTCGTTCGTCTAAACGTATCACTGGGAGAAACACATTTAATATACCTTCTGCACACCTAATCGGCAAAAAGAGGCCATTTTCAATAACATCGCTGGCACGGGTTCACTAACTGGCCAGTATAGAGCGCAGCCTGCATCAAGTAGGCAGTGGATTGTTTCCGCCAAGGCTGACTGCGCAGCTCGCATCCAGTCGGCCGTGCTCCCGAATACTGTAGTTCAACTAGTTGAACGTAGATGTCACTACTGCAGATCCATTGGAGAACTTTGCATACAACATACCGCACTCAAATTAGTGAAACATAGTTCAGAACAAGAGATCAGCTGCCATCTTGTCTGCAACCGAGACGGCTCAGCTTTTTAAAGCCATTTCTGCACTATAATATTATAATATACACTTTTAATTTTCCATTGAAAATGCACAATATGATATCAATCGATTAAGATACAATGTCTTAGCAAATAACAATTATGATTTATTACGGTCAGGATTTGGCACTGGAGTTTTACAAGTAGTTATTTCAATGACCAACAGAGTTCACTGTTAACAAGGGATTTGCGCTCCCGGGACTTACAATGTCACAATAACATGTCACATGTTACACATCAAATGCGACTACTGTAATGCTCGTATATTTTTCTAAACACCCTGTATTGTGTTAACATATTGGAAAGTTGGAATATCAATTGTCAGACAGTATTATGGTGTGTGTGGAGTTTTCCTTATAAACTAATGTTCTATCGTGTCTATAGTACTGTAGTGGTTTACACTTGCTGAACGGGTACAATACGCATTCTGGAAACACTGTGTTAGGACCCCCAGGGGTAATTCTTCTGGAGTCCTATAGGTAAACGTATGTTCATAGCCTCTATGAACATAAAAAATGTCAGTTTGATTGATGTAAAAGATTTGTAGATATTGAGAACCGTCTAAATATTTTGGATGGTCGCCATTTCGGATTGTTATATGTATAGGCCATAGAGTTATGTACCATTAAAGGAAAATTATTGCCTAGCATCACTAGGCCAACTTTCACTTCGATCTCATGCTTACGACGCATGCTTCGCACAGCCGCCATCTTGAGTGTATGTAAACAACTGAACTAAATTGATGCCAGTGCATTACAATGTGTATAATCATATACTGTACCATATTTCACTGCGCTCAGATGGTTAAATCGCGAGAAAAATCCATTAAAACGTTTCAACTTCTCTTGGCCGCCATGTTTGTTTTGTACTTTACAGGTTTTTGAAAGTTACATAGTGTGACTCGTTCATATATATATATATTGGTGATATTTATCAATAGAAGAAGTAGAACACGAGATTCGTAATTTGCGGGGGTTGGGGCAATTCTGCATTAATTGATATATTAATTTTTGGAACATACTGCATGACGTGAATTTGTTGATAAATGAAAGTATAACAGTAATGGAATGATGGAAGAAAACAAAATTATATTCGACAAATAAAATATGAGAACACTAGTCAGAAAGTGCATTACATCACACATTCTGTTGAGCTAACCAGGGCTATGACATGAGTGCAATTGTATGTGCTTTTACCTTCATTGCCGTAGTGAGTGATTTCCATTTTATTTGGTATGATTTAATTCCAAGTAATATGTAATCTTGCAGTATATCTTCCGTATACTATTACAGTAATCCACTTTCAATCAACTCGCCTCTGTTAACACATATCGTATATCATTGCGCTCCATAGAATACCAACACCAACCAAGGACACGGATAACATAACCAAAAGTATGCGTAATTCCATAGACTAAAAGGTTCGTACACAGCCATCTATATCATACACAATTTCCAATCTATAACGCATTAGTTCGACATGGTCCGTATCGCTACTTAATGCCATAGTTGAAGTACATCGAGAGCTGCTAAGTAACAGCGGATCCAGTCTTCCAATAAACCTTCCTGTCATATAACCACTCCGAGTGAAAGGAATGCCGTCATCTGCTTGTTGAAAATCCCTAAATTTGCACTTTCCGACTAAAATTACATAATTTAAAACGTACATGTCCCTTTTACTTATAACTAACATAATATATGAAACCATGACGCAAACAACCATAAATGAGAAAGTGAATTACTTGATATAAAGATGACATATCGTAGTTAGACTAAAATAATAATAATAAATTATGAGGAGTGTCTGTGCAGATCTAAGATCTGTCACAATAGATAAACGTGTAGTGATACCCTTTATCATCGTACAAAATGTCATGGTGATATCAGTAATAGTTTCGGAGAAATAGAATGCCAGTGATATATTTCGCCATCTTGAGGTTATGTAAACAATTGAACTAAATTAAATGCCTGTGCATTACAATGTGTATAAACATTTGCTGTACCAAGTTTCATTACGTTTGAATGGTTGAATCGCAAGAAACGTCTATTTAAAAGTCGCAACTTTGTGCTTGGCCGCCATGTTGGTTTAGTAGTTACCAGGTTTTTGAAAGTCCCATAAGTGAACTTCTAGTAGTGCTCTTTATCACCGCACAAAATTGCAGGGTGATATCGATAATAGTTTCGGAGATATTGAATGCTGGTGAAATATTTTGCACAGCCGCCCTGTTGGATTGGTGAGACGTAGTAATATTTGAAGGGCACGGTCGGGATCGGCCAAAATGGTGTTATAACCTCACCGAGTTTCATTGAAATCGCTCCAGCCATTTAGAAGTTATTAGGGACACACACACACACATAGACACATACGCATGCACACACACACGGACAAAAGGTGATCTCATAAGCCATTTGTTTTAATAAAATGAAAATAGGCTAAAAATATTACATGTGATTAAAAATCTTCTATCTAAATAACTTACATATATTTTGAACTTGTTATTGTTTTAAGGGACGGAACAGTGAGGCTATCTGCACCAAATTTGAAAGTGCAATGCAACATTTTGAGAAAACTGCGATACTAACGCCCATGTGTTATACATCAAAATAAAAGTCTCCACCTCAGGATTACTAGAAAAATATTATGTATTTCATTATTTGCTAAAATTACATTCACAGACTGGGAAATTGATGGAATAGCCAAACTTATCCTTGATAACGTCAGTTACTACGAAATTGATTATGACAACGCCCGCGCACGAGATCCCTTCACTGCTTACAATTGTTTGCTATTAGACCACTTACCGGTATGTCTCTGTGAGTCTGTGAATATATCACTGCGTGATCCACTGATCTTACAATGCTATACCACGGGATTGTTCAGTCCATGCTCAATGTTGGCCATTTAGGAACCCTGATCTAACAACACCCGACAACGCACTCTAGGGTTACAGCAAAGAACAGGTTATTATTAGCGTATGGTACAACACAAACAAACAAGATAAACAATATACATACATACAATAGGTAACACATTACAACTGTAACAATCATGCAAGGGAAAGGTGTTCAAAGATTAATGTCTAAATTTTCTAGCCATGTTATGGCTTCAGTAGAGGCTATTACAAAGACCTGTGTTGATCCAATGAATGCCCTACTAATACACTCAGTGACAATATGGTCCATAGTCTGTCTAACTGCACCACAATCACAGGTTGGGGAAGATCGCATACCCCATTTAAACATCATTGATCCGCATCTCTCGTGGTTAGTGCGGACTCTGTTGAGAGTTACCCATGTCTTGCAGGGCAAATCAAATCCAGCAGGCAGATTTTGAATGTTGAACAATGCCTGCCATTGCATTGGAGCTATGCTGTTCCACTCTTTTTGCCAATCAGCTTATGGATCATAAACCTACCTTACCAGTTCCTGTGCTGTTTGAATAGGTGGAGATATAGACTTGAGACGGCTATATCTGGTGCTAGCATCTTCATGAATGGGGAGTTCAGGATTGGCCAATATCTTGTTGTATTCCCTGACCAAGTTGTTCAGTCTTCTAATTCTAGGCGGTTCTATGTGACTAAGCACAGACAACCAGAAAAGAGAGGTAGATTTTATTGTGCCACTAATAATACGCATTGTCTCATTCAGGACTGTGTCCACCTTTTTTTAACATGAGAGCTGTTGACCCAAACTGAGGAACAGTACTCAGCTGTTGAAAGTACCAATGCCATCGCCGAAGTATGAAATGTAGTTGCAAACGCTCCCATTGTGGAGCCAGCAAGTTTGTGGATGATATTGTTACGTGTCCTTAATTTGGGTGCTAGGTTGGTGGGATGCTTCCTGTACGATAACGTTAAGTCAAGAGTAACTCCAAGACTATCACTTGTGATCTCCTGGCTAATGATACGCAAAACTAAAGGAACAGGTGAAGAAGCAGCGGTATGTTAGAATTGATGATCTGAAATATGCAGTGCGCGAAGCTGTCCGAGGATGTTGCTTAATATGAGCATCAGAACATGGCGGCGTAATCAGCTGTGCAGAGACCATGGAGGAACACATACGGATGTTTTAGATTCGTAAGATGCAAGAAGTACAAATGTATACGTACTGAAACTATAAATAATATTAATAATAATAATAATAATAACCCCTGCCCAGCCATTTAGCCTGTAGATATTGGGGTGACACGTGCTCAGCGCAACGGGTCCCCTTGGCCGTTAATCTTGGTTTTCGCGAACGAGGCGCTGCCTCACTGTCAGACAGCTTTTCAATTCTCCTCACGAGGCTTAGTGAACCCCTGTTCTAGCCCTCACATCAGTTTCTAAAATGCTGACGGAGCCGGGAATCAAACCAGGGGCCTCCGGGTGAGACGTAAGCGCGCTACCCCAACACCATGGGGCCGGCTAACAATAGAAATACATAATAATAATGAGTAGGGGTTTACGGATTTTGTGCGCACACTGTACAATAGAACATTCAACAGAACAGAGACAAACATTAATGCTATTCAAGCAACATCAACCTAAAGGTTTCTTCCGCAGACCTCTATTGTAACAATATTCCTAAAGACTTTAAACGTGACCTATACAAAAGACCCAATCCGTTCGACCAGGGTTTCCCAAACTTTTTCTGAGCATCGCCCACTTACGAAATTTATAATTTCTTTTCGCCCACTCATTTCAAACAAGAAGTTCCGTGACGAACTAAAGAGCCTATTTTCATGCCAATGATTATTCTCCAGTATATGAACCTATCTAGAATAATGACGAAATTAAGTTGGTAATATCGAAATGTCTAATTAGTTCGAAATATTCCTGGTATAATGTAGCCTAATAGAGCACTGCAGTTGGCAGCCCTGGTGACTGAATATATTCTAAGTTCCATCTCTTAAGGTACAGAATACAACATTTGGTTGAAGTCCAATGGACGTTACATGCACCTAGACATTGGATTTATCAGCAAGCGTTAAAGCATGTTGGCAACAATGGCATGCGTGTGCTGGTTAGAAATAATCGGAAATATTATGATATCTTGTTGTGCCAATTTTGGATGAAATCCATTTGTTAGTATAGAAGTTACATATATTTTAAAATTGGTCCTATCAGCAGGCATAGAATCATGTTGGCAGCACTGACTTATATTAATTATTCCAAATTAATCTACAATGTCAGCTGCTATACGTGTGCAAAGTATAGGGCTGTTGGCTTGCATACTTCCTGATATATTGATATTAGGGTAAAAAATATAGACAGCATTTATTGACAATTGGCAGCCCTGATTGCTCTTAAGAATATTTATAGTCATATCTGTTATGTTACACATAGCACATACGAAATTTGGTTGAAATGCAACTGATAGTATAGAAGTTACATGTATTTAAAAATTATTCCTATTAGCAGGCTTAGAATCATGTTGGTAGAACTGAAGTATATAAGTTACTTCAAAATTAATCTAAAATGTCAGGTACTATACGTGTGCATAGTTTAAAGCTGTCGGCTTGCATACTTTCCGATATATTGGTATTTGGATAAGAATAGAGAGATCAATTATTAACAGTTGGCAGCCCTGGTGGCTCTTAAAAACACGCTCAGTCATATCTGTTTATGAACACATATTACATACAATATTTGGTTGGAATCCAATTGATAGTGTAGAAGTAATAGGCATTTAAAAATTGGACCTATCAGAAGGCTTAAAATTATTTTGGCACCACTTTCATGTATGGCCTCCTGGAAATTAAACTGAAATAGTATTATCTACATGTGTGCCAATTTTGGAATAGCTCCCATGCATACCTTCCAAGATATCCAACATGGAGCTCAAATTTCTAGTGCGTTTTTTCAGCAGTTGGTAGCACTGACGTCATTTTCAAATATGGACGTGAGATATTCCGGTATACATCTTTACTCATAATAAGTTTGGTTTCGATTGCTGCAGCCGTTTAGGAATTGATAGGGGGGGGGGCACACACACACAGCCAGCCAGACAGACAAAAGGACAGACAGACAGACAGACAGAGAGACACACATTTTCCCGGATCGATCTCATAAGTCAACTTTTTCCCCATTTTTGCAAAATGTGAAAAGTAGTCTAAAAACACACAAATCTTAAAATTACTAACTCATACTTTCAAATACCTACATATAAGTTCAGAAATGAGGATTTTTACGGACATTTTTCTCTTATTGGTACATCATGTTTATTTAGGTATAATTATGTGTAGTAAAAATTTGCAAATAATAGGTCTAAAAAGGAATAACAATCAATGAAAGAAAGAATAAAATGAATTGTTTTATATAATGAATTAAAAAACGTGAATACCTATGTCTAATTAATGTTATTTGTTAAACTACTCTAGTTGTAAATAGATTAAAAAGGAAACACAATTTGAGATAATTAAATTACTTGTCTGCATTTTTATTTTATTCCTTGTTTTTATAGTCAAAAACTTCTCGGTCGTATTGTATATATAAAAACTGAATTATTTGCCCACCAATTTTTTCAAATCGTCCATCGAATTCACTTTCTGTCAGTTTCGCCCACTGGCGTGCTAAAATCGCCAACTACTGGGCAAATTCGCCTAGTTTGGGAATCACTGCCTTAGAGAGTTCTTGGAAATCAAGATACTGAACCCATCTGGATTGGTTCAAGCGTCGAATCCATACTTTATATGTAAAAAAGAGAGGAAATAATGCAGTCTTTAGAATGGATTTGTAAGAATTTTAAGGGTTAATAAGAAGTCGGGCTGTTACAAGATGATGCAAGCGCGGGTGACCGCTAGTCACGCGGGCATGAGAGTTATTCCCCGAGCCCAAAGCTAGAAGAGAGAGAAAATAAAACCACACTACCCATGCATCTGAGGAGCCAAATTATTTAATATCTTGGAATTATGTGATCGATTTTCGTGATCAAAGGAACCCATTTACGGTTAATACGTGAGCTTTCAGGAGACATACTTTTCAAAATTATACAATTATTTTAGAAGTTAGTGTTGGAGAAGAAGCAGATCTGATCTTTTTGTGGCAGATTTCATATAAACACTGGACGCACCAGGAAATTCATTCAGTCTATAGCGGACCTCGGGGAGAGGCCGTGCTGGATCAACAATCATTCAGTCTTCGACGTCCTAGAGGGGCGTGTTGCTGTTTCAACCAACAACAATCCAGTCTACCAGAGACGCCAGAGGGCGTGGTACTGTTTCGCAGCAACAATTCATTCTCAGTGAGCGCATAGGCGCTGCACGCTGTTTCAACAACCAACGTTAAATGAAGTATTCAGTACTCACTAGACTGTGCTAGGTCGTGTTACTCTGTATCGCAAACGAGCATCCCGTATGGGAGTCGCCGTCTAGTATCGTCAATAGTATCGCCGTGCGAAGACACATCAAAATCCTTGTTACAGGAAATATATCATCAAGCTTCGGACTTATAAATTTCACCAGTACAGTCAAAGTTTTAGACTGTGGACTTAAGAAATTACCGGCGATAGGTACTCGAGTTTAAATAGTTTCAGTGAAAGAACCGACGCATCATAGGATTTCGAAGTACCCAAGGACAGTGAATTATACAATTCTATCTACGTTAAATAACCAGATCAGGGTAGAACGTGATAGTAACGCCTATAGCCCAGGAAAATAAGATTTTTAGGTTTAAAAAAATGTTATAAAGCTAATTTTTTCAGAACCCATTAATTCGACCCTAGGGAACAACATATCCAAATACTCGGGCGTACATGTGCCGGCTTCCTTGATTTCCAGGCCTGGAAACATGGAATACCAGGAATTCTTCATCACCGTCCTGGAACGCCCGTAAAAACCGAACGACTCGGCCTAGGTAGACAAACGTAGTATCAAATTATAGAAGAAAGCATGCAGATACCATATATAGGACTTTAGGCAATGTTTTTCTCCTTTCGGGGTAGATTGTAACAAAATAACGCGCGAAATTCCAAATTTTTGAGGGTTGATTTTTGCTGCAGGTACAGCAACGACTGAAAATGAAGTATATACCGGTACCCAAAAAACTTGCGTGATATAACCAAGACCACATTTTTAGCTTTTCAGACCATCTGTCATGTTTGCTTTACGTTTATTATTGAAAAGTTATAGCTAAAATTAAACGTGTAGTAGCTGTCAGTAGACAGTGCAGGATTGAGTTATGTCTTCGGGGGTTTAGCCTATTCGGTTAGCACCTGAAAAGTGCTACGGAAGCAACACATGATGAAATTTTTATTTACACATATAATAATTAAGTATGAGTTAAGCCTTCGAAATCATAAGAAAAAGGCATTGATTGAAAAGGTGTAATACAGGAAACTGTTAGTTTAAGTGACATCGGGTAAATCCAAATCCTGATCTGTTTCATAACTATGTACTGTGTTATCACAATTTTGTTCGTGACATTGAGAGCACATTTCTGAGCACTCTTGGCCGGATCGTCTACATCCACAATGCACTCCGCAGTCCGTCTTGCAATCGCCGGCAATTATGAGGAGAAGATAGTCAGGAGCTGGTGGCAGGGTTGTGGGAACGGGAAAAAGAGAGTTGTCAATGGCTTGCCAGCCCCACTCTGTTGGATTGAGGTTTCTTCCCAGCCATTCTTGAACCTAAAATCAAACTCAACATGTTTAACTCTCGTGAGAAATACTAGAAAAATATTGTATACGTGTAGTGTAAAGAAAAACCATGAAAGTTACCTGCAAGTAAGTCCGCATTGAGTGCTGAAGCAGAGCTTCCCTTGTTGGAGGAAGAGTCGCAAGTTCAAACTGAGAAGTCAGAGCTTGGCGCGCAACGGTCATCTGGTACAGGCAATGTCGAAGATAATCGAAAGTCTCCTATTCATTTCCTCCAGGATACAGTGCCCTTATGAACTTTTCTCCAACAGTGCAAACTTCTTCGCGACTCGCAGATGGTGTATGTTTTGACAGTTTCTTCCCGGAGATCCACACTTTTTTGAAGCAATTTGTAAGCCTTCTTCTTCCCCTTCCCGTAGATCGCAGAAGTTTTATCACCACCTGAGACAGCATGGGAGTACAGAACGCATTTCTTCATGTCACCTATTTCATCTTGATTAGCAACAATATCGTACAGCTTTCTGGGGCACTTGGAAGTCCCTGGGTGCAGCATGACGACATCTCCCGTCTGACGCCTGGCAATCAGCATTGCCAGAAGATCGGTAACGTTGCCGACTACAACTACCGACTTCCCCAGCTCTCTATCTACAAAGCCGTGTGCACGATGAGATGATCGGCGTCCCAATTTGCATGGTATACTCGAACTTTTACAGCTTCAAATCTTGAAACATGTACATCAATAAGTCGAGACTTGTTTCTCCTGTTTGTCAGAAAGTCCGCCTGTGATGCAGTCGATGTCGAATGTTCGGTAAAGTCGATATCTTGCAGCGCGTCACCTTTGCCCCGCTTCTTTCGTAGTTGGCTGGCCATTGTATCTGTCGAAAACAACAACTGCAGATGGGTATCGAGTCATAACGTGTCTGACGTAAAGGTCGCAAATTTATCCGCATGTTGCCAGTCGAGGCCAACTAACAGCGTACATGAGATAGTCTCCGTCAATGACATACGTGGTCTCTGGATAAAGTTGATCGCCGATTTATGAGTGCTTAAAGAGAGACGCAAACGCTGACTTGTCTGTTTTGCGCATTGAACATCCGTCAAAAAGAGAGGGTGGAGTTGGCACCAGCCCATAATGAAAGTAGGCCTACTCCGCTTTTTCAGTTTCGTTTTTTAAAACACACACTATTCTCATAAATAGCGGACTCGAGTTTACGGGCGTTACTTCATTTCTGATCGTCACAGTACCGTTCATAGCTGATAGGAGGACAACCTTTGACCGTCTGGAAATTGTCATTTCAGCGAAAGACTTGCCAATCATGTTTCTAACTCGCCGATTTCAAGCGCCATGTCGCAGTTTACTTTGTTATTTGCAACGACGCCTGTACCGAGAGAATGGAAATTTTCTGAAGGTAGAGGGAATGCATTTCAGGCCACACATGAAATACTCCCGTTCGGTAGTACCAACTTACGTTCGGGTTAAATTTATTTCGTCTGTAACTTTTGAACTATAAGACGCAGAACAAAAACAAGAGCACCTCTGTAAAGCTTAAAGGATGCTATTTCTTATGTGAGGTATATTGCTTTGCGTAAGTAGCCGTCTTAGTCTGCTAAACGTGCAAACAAATTCTAGCCTAAAATTAAAATGTTCCTTTTGTTTTTTGTTACAATCTACCCCGAAAGCAAAGAAAACATTGCTTATAGCACTATTTATGGAATCTGCATGCTTTTATTGTTAATTTTATACCACTTTTGTTTAACTACGCAGAGTTGTTTGGTGTTTTCTCCCGTCCGGTAATACCAACTTACCTTCGAGTTAGATTTGTTTCTTCTGCAACTGTTGAATTATTAGAGGTAAAACAAAAATAAGAACACATCTGTAAAGCTAAAACGATGCTCTTTCTTATTTCAGGTGCATGTGTTGCATGAGCTGCCGTCTTAGTCTCTAATAAACGTGCAAATAAACTCAAACTTACAAAAAGTTTGAATTTCGCTCGTTGTTTTGGTTACAATATACCCCCGAAATGAGAAAAAAACATTGTCTAAAGCCTTACATATGGAGTCTGCATGATTTTCTCTTTCATTTGACACCACTTTTGACTACCTAGGCCGAGTCGTTCGGTTTTTACGGGTGTTCCAGGTCAGCGATGAAAAATTCCTGGAATTCCATGTTTCCAGGCCTGGAAATCAAGGTAGCCGGCACATGTACGCCCGAGTATTTTGATATGTTGTTCCCTAGGGTCGAATTAATGGATTCTGAAAAAATTAGCTTTATAACAAATTTTTTTTGAGATTAAGGCGATATTTTGACTTAAATGCCTGGGCTACTAGTGTTCCTGAACTGAAGGGACTAGAGCGGAGTACGATAGAATTTATGAATCGAGGTTCCAGGCTTTGTCTGGGTGTATACAAATGAACAGTCAAACATTGGGGATTACTCCAATAAGTCAAGAATTGCAGTAACAGAAAGTAAAATCCACGTGTGGTTTATTGGACAAGGAAATTACTAGGTCGCCGTTATACTAGTTCGAGCGATCATAAAAGTAAAACGTCAGTGACAGACTTCTATTAGACGAACAAGTTAGCGTCTAGCAAGATACGATATCGTGCAGTAAAATTATTAAGCCAATAGTCAAACCCAGAATAAGAGGATCAACCGTTCCAGTGAGGGTAGTTCGATTGAGACTTACAATCATATCATCAGATTAGGAAGCCGACGTACATAAAGTGCAACCCTTGGAAACGGGAAAGAATAAGGAAATCACGTGTGTTAAGGCAAATTATTAATGCCAGAGTGATAAAATTTTATGTAATTCAAGTTTAGAGAAAATGTTGAGTGTAATATAATTTTAGTAAAATTGTATTTGTGTTTAAGTGAAAATGAATCCAAAAATGGTATTCTTTAGATTAAAAGTGATCAGTGCACATGTTTTATGTGATGTTGAAAAAGTGTTATCAAGTGTAGATATGATCATGAATATGGCTTAAGAAGCAATTAGTGGGTGAAATGTTCCTTCGATGGAGAACTCGGTCGCTGACCGTAAAATCATGTGAGTACTAATTTCATTATTATGTATTTTTGGGAAGATTTGCGTATAATCCTCAGGAGTGGAAGTGGGGATGTTTGAAAACATGTAAAATATAGGTTGCGCGATCTGAACGATTAATTTGATTGAAATATAAATAATGTGAAGTATTAATGAATCCCTTGTGGAAAATATTCAGTGGGATATCAGTATAATGGTAAATAATATAACTATGGTAAAGCAAGCGCGATAATAATAATAATAATTAAATAAATTATTTATGTGATGAATTTTATTGAATAAGTGGTAGCTGCAAGAGCCCCTTAGATGAATTGTTAATATGTTGTGAATCAATATGTTCTTAATGTTATAAATGAATATTGTTGATGGAGGCTAAGGCTGAATAAATTATTTTTGAGACGAAGATCAAATTTTGATTTGAATTCATTTATATCTTTCTTTGAAAGGCAACTTGGCTATTTTATTGTATGAGCGCCATGTCGCGAAATTGAAATAATTTGTCACGCTAGGAACGCGTTGAAATGCTCCGTAATAATAATTGTGAGGGACAGTTAGTAGCGGTAATGAGTTATGTTGAATTGTGGTATTGCAATACTGAAAGGGGTGCAATATATGTTGTATTATGAGCGCTGGTTGCGTGCTATGCCTTCCTTAAGTCGCTAATGTTGTAAGTCCTCAAAGTTGGAATACGGTTCCCGAGGCATTTTAAAGGATTGAACTCAGAGTCGTCCGCGTCGAAGCCCCTTACATTTTTGTTGTTTTATGGATTTTCTTACCCGCTAATGAGGACACTTCATAATTATACTTTACCGAAGCTAAAGGAATAGGTCTGGAGAACCTAATATTGTCTTGTTGTTAATTGGTATTATAAGCCTTGTCTTTCAGAGAAAACGCATTTGAAGCAGCTGGCAGTAGCGCTGTATAGCCGTCTCTTGAGGAAGCGAGACTGTGGGTCCCCCTCCCTCCATAGCCATAAATCAGCCAAGTATTTGAGACAGACCCTTACACACTCTCTTATAGAGAAAGGTCAAGAACGAGCTGTCTGATTCACGGTACACGGAAGTGTTTAAGATTGTTTTAACGACGCAGTATTTGAACTGAGGTCCTTTTACGTTCATTATTATCGCTTGTAGAGTTCAGATCGTTGCTTCTTTAAGATATAATTGTCTTTGAAGACAATATAATAAAATCCCTACCGTTATTATTAAATGATTCAGTTGATTCACGAGTTATTATGAGAATGTTAAGATTTTGGGAGTAATCTTAAGTTGACTAGGTCAGTAGTTTTCTATAACTCGGGGATACGCAAATTTTTCCAATCACGGTAGTGAGTTGGTAGCTTGAGAAGAGAGATGGTAACAGATGAGCATTGTGGGAGCCCAAAATTAATTAATGAGAATCCATACTATGATATTGTGATTAAAGTCAGATATACTCGTGTAAAAATTAAATGGTGTGTGTTTAATTGTTAACACAATGCATGTAAACTTTACCGAGCCATTTGGAGCTCGTTTTTAAAGAATTAGGATTGATGCTATATGGGAGTGAAACTCAGATGGAGTTTTTGTTTGGTTTTTGGATAACCAGTAATTATTATTTTGTGAATATTTAATTTGAATTCCTTGTTCATCTTTGGACAAGTGTGAAGTGTAGTGTCAGTATTTTTATGTTTATTTTTGTAGCGCCATATTTTGAATAATTAAATGTTTTGATAGTAGGATTTTGATTTTGTTTATTTTTGGAAGTGTATCCTATGCTTAATCCAAAGTGTGTAAGTCACAGAGTGGGAGAACATACCATGAACCCCGATACTTCGATTGAGCATTGCTGGCGAACTGTGATTTGCATATTTCATTGTTGAAATGGGCACAATACTAAATCAATATATTGAATTGAATAACACCTTTATACATTTTGCTTTCTGAATTTGAAATCCCAAAATAGCTTTCAAAATTAAAATTGCTAGAACGTCCATTTCAAAGCTACTGTATATATTGTCATTCTTGTCATGAAATACCACATGTGGTGTTAACTAAGCAACCAAAGCTGACGAAGGTCCCACTGAAGGGCCGGAAACATGTTATATCAATCGGAATGTTAGGTAGTCAGCCCGAAGGCTGGTTGGATCCTCAAAAATCGCCGCCGTTAGGTTATGTGGGTAGATATGTCGCGTACTAGGCAAGATGAGGAGTTAGGTAGTTTGCCATTGCTTTCCTCACTGAGTCAGAACAGCAGTACTAACCCTATGAGTAGAAACTTTCACAGCTTCCACAGGCACTGATTGTGCCCTGAATGTCATTACTAAGCACCACCCATACCTCAGTAGCTTCCATATAATCACAGCCATGAGTAAGACTGAGACATCGGTGAAAAGCCACAGTTTACTCTAGCCTGTGCCAACAGATAAATGCAAATGTACTGCATTCATCAAGAGATAATATCGCATGGCCTCGGGTGCCGGGTGCAAGATTTGTTATTTGACACCCAAAGGGTAGCTTGCATGTCGAAATTCGTTGTTCCTTGAAGCACTATAAAAGTCAAGGAGATTAGATATTTAAGCTCCTTGAACACTATAGCGCTTTCTAGTAGAGAAATGAAGAACTTTGTGTTGGCGGAAACTCCCGAGATTATTTTTTTCATTATGAACACGACCTACTGAATTCAAATGGGTTCTTTGACATGCCAACATCGTATGACATGCGTGTCGTAAATTTTTGCCGGCTTTCAAACATCACTTACCACGGTCAGGAGCGAACCTGCAAGCTTGGAGTTAGTAGACCGACACGTTAACCACTCAAACAGGCCAGTTACCTGTATGTCAATAAAGAAAAGAAAATTTTGAGTTTTATCAGGTCTCAAAGCAATTTAATTAGTTAACGAAGTAAATACGTAGAATTAGCGGCTTCGGTGGCGTAGTTGGTAGCATGCTGAACTGCTGTGCCCAAGATCGCGGGTTCAAACCCGGCCGAAGTCGTCGGATTTTTTAAGAGCGTTAAAATCCTTCAGTATGCCTTCCTTCCAAGGGGAAGTAAAGCCGGCGGTCCCATGTCATAGATTTATGGCATGTAAAAGATCCTTCTAGTAACTAAACTTGTGTGATGCTAAATTCTGAGGTTAGATTTCGCTATATCAACGTTCCAACGTTCACCACTAGGTGTCAGTGACATCTGGTAGCGAAAGTTGGAACTACTTGAAATTGAACGGTAATTGTAGCTCCCATGGGTATACGCTTGAAGCAGCTACAGCCTCTGGTGAGCCGAACATGTCCTCGGACACTCCCGGCACTAAAAGCCATACGATAAATAATAATAATAATAATAATAATAATAATAATACGTAGAATTAACGCAAGTCGCCTCCGTGGTGTAGCGGTCAGCGAACTTAACTGCCACCTCGGAGATACAGTACATGGTTCGATTCCCGGCTTTGCCACGAAATTTGACAAGTGGTATGAGGACTGGAACGGGGTCTACTCATCCTCTGGTGGTCCAAATGAGTCGAGGGGGTTCGATTCCCACCTCAGCCATCCTCGAAGTGGTTTTCCATGGTTTCCCACTTCGTCTTCGGGCAAAATGCCGGGATGCTACCTACTGTCAGGCCATGGCCGCCTCCTTTCCTCTTCCTTGTCTATCCTTCCCATTCTTCCCTTCCCGTCCCTCATAAGGCCTCCTGTTCGCTTTGCGCTAGTCCCGCCTCCCCAGTTGTATCCCCAGAATCGATGTCAAGCTCCAGGACACTGCCCGTAGGGGCGGTAAAGGTGGGATCCCTCGCTGAGTCCGTGGGTAAACTGACTACGAAAGAAAACCCGCATTATCCAATATGTTTAATGTTTTGTCTGAAATAATACGTGCACAACCCTCCTGGACTTGGGCTGGAGTCCCACTCACACAGCTGCTGTCTGAGAACACCACAGCCATACGGCTACTGCAGAATATTGAAGAACAGGCCCTTCGAATCGTCCATCCTGCACCGACATCAGGGACATAGCACGAGGACGTGTCCGGGACACAAGTGGACCTACGTTGGTGGTCGCAATTCTGTGTTTATTAAACTTTGTGTGTGTATACAGTGTTAATGCATGAGGTCAGAGTAGCAGTGGAAGATTCCCCACGTTATTCTTGGTGCGGGTGGTAAATATGGATTACTCTGGAGACTAACAGATGTTCCTTGACGCAGCTAAGTTACTGCCTGCATATGGTCTTAATGCGTTCTACGTACAGTACTTTAGGGAGGACCCTAAATGTCTCTGAGCTCTCTAGAAGACCGGATACTTTCTTATGTACATTGAGTACAAGCCATGGAAAGTTACTGATGTATATGACAACATTTTTAAGGGGGCTCAAACACGCAAGTGGTTTTATTTGCATACAGTTAAGAATTAAATCATTGTTTCACTAATATGTAACATAGAACTATGAGAACGTACAAAGTTATAGTCAATACATAGGGCTTTCATTTCATATATAAAACCGAACAGTATATAAAGTATTGCGTGATTTATTGATAGGACAATATTTGTAATTTTTTAAACGTCATGAATCACAAAACATACGATTTAACAAGAAATACCAGCCTCAATGGAATGGTTTTTCTTTCATATAAAGAAAACACATGAATCACCATTAATGTTATCTGGTCAATAGTAAGTTTTTAAAAAATATATTTAATTTATCTTTCAAAACTAGTTTTTTGTTAAATTTTCCAAGTATTTTAATATAATTTCATGAATGAGGTTCATCCTCCGTATTCATGCGTTTTCTTCACAGGAAATAAAAAATTCATTCCATTCAGACCGGTATTTCTGGTTAAATCGTATTTTTGTGATTCATGACGTTTAAAAAAATACAAATACTTTCCTATCAATAAATCACGCAATACTTTATGTACTGATCGCTATTATACATGAAATAAAAGCCCTATGTATTGACTCTAACTGTGTAAGTTCTCATAATTCTATGTCACATATTAGTGAAGCTATGATTTAATTGTTAACTGTGTGCCAAGCCTCTCACTCGCGGCGTAAGAGCCCCCTTTACGTTTTATTCACGAAATAACTAACATAGAGGATATTCAGGACAATGTGACAAGAGACCTGCGCACCATCCCATTAAGTGCGTTATAGGAAGCTTTGAAAGCCTGGAAGAAATTATGGGAACGGTGTATTTCCAGTAAGGGGAACTACATTAAGGGGGACAGTTCTCAAAATGTTGTACAAAAGGTAATAAGGATGTTGAAGCAAAAGTTCGCTTTCATTTCGAACACACTTATTCCTGGAGTAAGTTTAGTTATACTGTACACTAAGTATTGATGAACAGTTATTTACAAACATTTGAAACAGTTTGCATATACTAGAAAATTAAAGTTAGCTAAAGTTACTCAATTTGTAACCTTACGTTTGGTACAATTCCAGCATTTGCATGTACTAGAAATAGAAACATTCCCAAGAAAGACGGACTGAGGATGGCTGCTGGTATTCGAACCTCGGATCTCTGAACGAGCATCCCGTTCTCACAGTCGTGAAGGGAGACTATGTGCGTGTGTCACCTACAGCAGGTGATTGACGATCTGTCAGACCCAGGTGCTCCTCAGCACCCGCCACTCCAAACATGTTCTGATCACCACATTGATAGTTTACAATTACAGCCTAAAGTGAAATTCAGATTTGATTTGAAGAAAATATCAACGTAACGAATCAACAACTGCATCACAAGAAACCGATTCAAAGTTTGCTTGTGTCCTCGCTGATTAAATTGTAGAGCGGTGATCCTAAAGTGTCGGTTTAATTCACGATGAGAAAGTCGAACTTTTGAATTTTGGGAAAACTCCAGAGTATTTATAATGTTGACTCGTGAGACACCTCTAGTTTCACATTTTGTGACAACAAGGTAATATTAACTATTCTAAATCTTAGTCGCATGACTCCAAAAAGATCCAGTTGACACTAAAACCAAATATGGAAATTAGGGAGATCACCTCTATGGCACCACATCAATAGATTTATGGCAAGTACAGTTGATGTTATTATTTTCATTTATTTGTTCATTTTTGTTTCAACCACAACACAACATCCATAACTTTCGCAAGTTCTCTCTCTCTCCTTCCTCTTCATTCAGAGGAATATTTTTTAGCCTACTTTTAACATTTTGCAAAAATGAGGAAAAAGTAGACTTATGAGAACGATCCGGGAAAATGTGTGTCTGTCTGTCTGTCCTTCTGTCTGTCTGTCTGTCTGTCAGTCTGTCCTTCTGTCTGTCTGGTTGTGTGTGTGTGTGTGTGTGTGTGTGTGTGTGTCTATCAACTCATAAACGGCTTCAGAAATCGAAATCAAATTTTGTATGAGTAAAGATGTATACCGGAATATCTCACGTCCATATTTGAAAATGATGTCAGTGCTACCAACTGCTGAAAAAACGCACTATAAATTTGAGCTCCATGTTGGATATCTTGGAAGGTATGCATGGGAACTATTCCAAAATTGGCACACATGTAGATAACACTATGTCAGTTTAATTTCCAGGAGGCCATAGATGACAGTGTTGCCAAAATAATTTTAAGCCTTCTGATAGGTCCAATTTTTAAATGCCTATACCTTCTACACTATCAATTGGTTTTCAACCAAATTTTGTATGTAAACAGATATGACTGAGCGTATTCTTAAGAGCCACCAGGGCTGCCAACTGTTAATAATTGCTATCTCCATTCTTTTATCCAAATACCAATATATCAGAAAGTATGCAAGCCGACAGCTTTAAACTATGCACACGTATAGTACCTGACATTTTAGATTAATTTTGGAGTAACTTATATACTTCAGTTCTACCAACATGATTCTAAGCCTGCTGATAGGGCCAATTTTTAAATACATGTAACTTCTATACTATCAGTTGGATTTCAACCAAATTTCGTATGTGCTATGTGTAACATAACAGATATGACTATAGGTATTCTTAAGAGCAATCAGGGCTGCCAACTGTTAATTAATGCTGTCTATATTTTTTTAACCAATTATCAAGGAGGCAATAGGATGGAAATAAATGAAAGGGGAATGTGCGCAGATGGATTTTTCAAGAGTGTTAGGGGGATGATATGGAATAAAGATGTACCACAAAAATGTGAAGGAATCATCTACAAGACCTACTTTGTTCCAATTTTGACATATGGTTCAGAAACATGGGTGATGAAGGAAAGGGACAAGAATAAAATACGAGCAGTGGAGATGAAGTTCCAGAGGAGTATAGTAGGAGTAACAAGAAAGGACAGAGTAAGGAATGAGAGAGTCAGAGAGGTGGTGACAGAGGAACCATTGCCAAATAATGATCTAGGCTGCAATGGTATGTACATGTGAGGAGGATGCGAGAGGAGAGGATACCGAAGAAGATGTTTGGAATGGAAATGAAGGGAAGGAGGCCAAGGGGAAGACCAAGGGACAGATGGACAAAAGGAGTTAAGAAGAGTGTGGAGGAAAGAGGAGTGTGCTGGGACACAGTGAAAGATGAGAGATGGTGGATGGACAGGAAACGATGGAGAGGCTTATGTTCCAAGCAGACCCGACCAGCGGTCGGAAACTGCTCAAGATGATGATGATCAATATATCAGGAAGTATGCAAGCCAACAGCCCTATACATTGCACACGTATAGCACCTGACATTCGAGAATAATTTGGAATAATTCAATATAAGTCAGTGCTGCCAACATAATTCTATGCCTGCTGATAGGTCCCATTTTAAAATACATGTAACTTCTATACTAACAAATGGATTTCATCCAAAATTGGCACAACAAGATATCATAATATTTCAGATTAGGCTATTTCTGACCAGCACACGCATGGCATTGTTGCCAACATGCTTTTACGCGTGCTGATAGATTCAATGTCTAACTGCATGTAACGTCCATTGGACTTCAACCAATTTTTTTTATTCTGTACCTTAAGAGATTGAACTAAGAATATATTCAGTCACCAGGGCTGCCAACTGTAATTCTCTATTAGGCTACATTATACCAGGTATTTTTCGAACTAATTAGACATTTCGATATTACCAACTTAATTTCGTCATTATTCTAGATAGGTTCATATACTGTAGATTAATCATTGGCATGAAACTTAATTTTAAGAGAAGTAGGCTCTTTAGTTCGTCACGGAACTTCTTGTTATTATTTCAAAAGAATTTTTCTTTCTCTCTAGTTTTGAGCTTTCTCATAACTTCAATATCATTGATGACCGAAAGTTTTTACTGTAATAATAGGGTCTTTGACTTTCTCGTACTTGTTCTTCTGCCAAGAATACTTTGTTCTTTCTCGTTTTATCGTCGGATAGGTCCTCCACTCACGCAACTTTCCTTCTGAACATTTTTCTCTTTGATATGTCTTTTGTCTTAACCCACCCATTTCTATATCCCGGTGGACTAATTCCACCCATAGGACTCGCGCCTTCCTCTTTTACATTACTGTTATTATTCTTCTTCTTTCTTCGTCATGCCCGACTGAGGAGCGCGATTGAACTAATTTAGCTGATGGCATTGCCTTTCTCTTCTCACAAAATCCCTTCATCTTCTCGCTGTGGCTTCTCTTGCGATCTTCTGACCAGGTTTTGTTGGTGATAGTGCTTGGATGGTCTGCAATGCGGTGATTATCGACTAATTCTCTGAACTTAGCTCTGTCTAGTACAATGTCATCTGTCATGCCTATTTCCTGAAGATCTTTTCCAACTTCAAGCAGCCAGGTATTTTTAACTTTTATTGACAGGGCAAGGTTAAGAATCCCTTTGGTCAGTCTCTGATTGCCCATCCTGAAGATATGCCCGTAAAATTTCAATCGTATTTGCCTAAGTGTGTCTGAGATTTTCTCCGAGTGCTGGTATAAGTCTTGCGATATTCTTTTCATCAAGATTCCCCTGTACAGAGTGGTCCAAATATTTTTCTTAGGATTTTCCTTTCTTGCTTCTCCACATCTTTAATTAATGATCTGCCCCCAATAATCAGCGTTTCAGAAGCATAGCCTATAGTGCTTCAGGCTTGATTATAGTGTTGCAATGCCGTAATTGTACATTTCTGGATATTGATTTGTTTTTATTATATCTTTTCCAAGTGAGTACGTAAGCTTTTTTGCAGATTAGAGATCCTTTCCTTGTTTGCTTCACGATTCAGTCCGGAAAGTTGGGTGACTTCTCCCAGGTATTTAAATTATTATTATTATACCACATTCATTTCACCACATACCGGGTGAGTTAGCCGTGGTGGTTACGGCATGACTGATGGCAGTCACTCACATCCGGGAGGCGAGGAGGTTCGAATCCCCCCGCCGGCAACCTTGAAGATGGTCTTCTGTGGTTTCCCATCTTCCTTCCAGGCAAATGCCGGGGGTGGTCCCTAACTATAGGCCACAGCCGCTACCTTCCAACTCCTCGTCCTTACATTCCAACCTCCCTCCTTCCCTCCCCAACGGTACTTGTAGCTCACCCATTGGGTGTCCGTCTCGAAGCAGCTACAAAAACTGGCGAGCCGAACATGTCCTCGGACACTCCCGGCACTAAGAGCCATACGCTAAAAAAAAAATCACCACATCAGTGAGTACAAATCAACATATCGTCAGTCAATTTGCAAGACGGTATTACTTCTTCTCTTAGAGTGTCACATTGAGAAACGAGCGAACTATGGAACAGTCACCAAGATGACGGCCTAGTACACCAGGATGTATTCCCATTGCAAGCCAATGATGTTGGCGGTAGAAGAGGGCAGCACGTTCCTGTCTCCAAATTTGCCGTATTATTATTATTATCATTCGCACAATATGAAATATAGAAAATGAAGTTCGGAAATGTACCGGTGTGGTGTAGGGATAAACATGAAACATTGATAGTTTCTGACCAAACAACACAATCCAGAGCGGGCCACGAACTCTTGTCTCTTACAACTGTAGTGGGTTAAGTCCTAATTCCTGGAAGAATCCTTGAAGAAACAGCATTGAGACTGAGGTCAATTTGGAGGGCACACTTTGCGTGCTGAGCTATTTGGAGCACGAGCAAGTGACCTATATTTTCTCACTGTCAACACCATTCTCGCTTCTTGGATTCACTGATGCTATCTCTTCCACCAAGAAATAACATTTGAATTAGAATGGAATATTTTATGTCAACATGCAAATCTATAGAATTATTATCCCTAGAAAGCTACAGTATCGTGAGGACTGTGGTTACCATGGCAACAAGTGTTCGTCTTGTAGGTCAGTAGAGACATCTATAATATGTTGCTATTATTGAAAGTGCTTGCCACGGTGGGTGGGTGGTTATCGTGTCTGTCTACCAACCCCAAGATTGCAGGTTCGCCCCTGGCCATGATAAGTCATATGTGAAAGCCGACAAAAATCACGGCACGCATGTCATACGATGTTGGCATGTTAACCCATTTGAATTCAGTGGGCCGTGTTCATAATGGCAAAATTAAACTCGGGATTGTTCACCAACACAAAGTTCCTCCTTTCTCTACTAGAAAGCGCTATAGTGTCAAGGAGCTTAGCTATCTAAACTCCTGGACTTTCATAGCGCTCCAAGGAACAACAAAATTCGACATGAAAGCTGCACTCTGGGCGTTAAATAACAAAGCTTGCACCCGGCATCCGAGCCCATATGATATTATTATTATTATTATTATTATTATTATTATTATTATTATTATTATTATTATTATCTATATATATAACAAGTAGTTCCGTGAAGAACTATACAGCCTATTTTCATATATTCTGCTCATTTTAATTGTCTCTATCAACATACAAAATTTCAGTTTAATTGCTGTAACAGATTCGTAGATATTGAGAACCGTCTAAATATTTCATATGGTCGCCAAGATGGATTTTTATTTTTGTACTATTACATTAAGATTATTGTGTACGTGTGGTATTCAAACTTCAATCTCATGATAAGAAGTAAAAACGAGATTTTAAAAGTACGCACACCAGCCATCTTGTGATTATGCAAACAATTGAAATAAATTACATGCCAGTGGATCAACATTTGTATAAGCATTTAACGTGCAACGTTTCACGGCACTCGGATAGTTAATTCGCGAGAAACGTTCATTTAAATATTTATACTTCGCGTCGCCGCCATGTTGGATTTGTGCTCACCAGGTTACTGAAAGTCCTATAGGTGAACATATGTTCATAGTCTCTATGAACATTAAAAAAATCAGTTTTGTTGCTGTAAAAGATTCATAGATATTGAGAACCGTCTAAATATTTCGGAAGCTCGCCATTTAGGATTGTTATATGTATAGGCCATAGAGTTATGTACCATTCAAGGACAATTATTGCCTAGCTTCATTATTCAAACTTTCACTTCGATCGCATGATTACGACACAAGAATAAAAACTTAATTTTAAAATTTCGCACAGCCGCCATCTTGAGGTTATGTAAACAATTGAATTAAATTAGTTGGCAGTACATTACAATCTGCAAAGTGATTTACTGTACCACATTTCACTGCGCTCAGAGAGTTAAATCACGAGAAAAGTCTATTATAATATTTCAAATTCGTTTGGTCGCCATGTTCGTTTTGTACTTTACAGGTTTATGAAATATACATAGGTAAACTTGTATCAGTACCCTTTATCACCGTACAAAATTGCATGATGATATCTGTAACAGTTTCGGAGATATATAATGTCAGTGAAATATTTCGCACAGCCGCCATTTTGAGGTTATGTAAACAATTGAACTAAATTAGACTGCAGTGCATTACAATGTGTATAAACATTTGCTGTACCAAGTTTCATTACGTTTGGATAGTTAAATCGCAAGAAATGTCTATTTAAAAGTCTCAAATTCGCTTGACCGCCATGTTGGTTTTGTAGTCACCAGATTTTTGAAAGTCATATAGGTGAACTTCTAGTAGTGCCCTTTATCACCGTACACAATTTCAGGACGATATCGGTAATAGTTTCGGAGATATTGAATGCTAGTGAAATATTTCGCACAGCCGCCATGTTGGATTGGTGAGACGTAACAAAATTTGAAGGGCACGGACGAGGTCGCCGGGAATAGAGCTACGAACTTACCGAGTTTCATTGAGATCGCTCCAGCCGTTTAGATTTTATTAGGGACACACACACACACACCTCACACACACACACACACACACACGCGCGCACCCACACACGGACAAAAGGTGATCTCATAAGCCTATTTTTTTCAAAATTGAAAATAGGGTAAAAATCAATGTAACGTGATAGTTTGTCTGTGGGTATGTCTGTATGTCTCCTATGCGTTCATATACCATTCGTCCGATTGCGATGAAACTTGGGTGAGATGTTTGACACACTCCAAGGAAGGTTTCTGACATAGTAAATCCATTTTACAATAGGTAGCGCACGCGTAGATTCAACAAATGAGCGACGATGCGCGAAGCATTTCAACAAAGTCCCGTATGTGTTCATATACCATTCGTCCGATAGCGATGAAACTTGGGTGAGATGTTGTGTACACTTACGTGAAGGTTTCAAAATTAGTGAATACATTTCACAGTAGATAGCGCACAAGTAGATTCAACAAATGAGCGACGACACGCAATGCGTTTCAACAAAGTCCCGTATGCATTCATATACCATTCGTCCGATAGCTATGAAACTTGCGTAAAATGTAGTGTACACTGCAGGGAAATTTTCTGGCTTAGTACATCCACTTTACAATAGGTAGCGCACGAGTAGATTCAACAAATGAGCTACGACGCGCGAAGCATTTCAACAAAGTCACGTTTGCGTTCATATACCATTCGTCCGATAGCGATGAAACTAGGCTGAGATTTTGTGTGCACTCCAGGGAAGGTTTCTAGCTTAGTAAATCCCTTTAAAAATAGGTAGAGCACGAGTAGAATCAACAAATGAGCAACGGCGCGCGAAGCGTTTCAACAAAGTGCCATATAATTTCATATACCATTCATCCGATAGCGATGAAACTTGGGTGAGATGTTGTGTACATTCCAGGGAAGGTTTCTGGCTTAGTACATACATTTTACAATAGGTATCGCACCAGTAGATTCAACAAATGAGCGATGACACGCGAAGCGTTTCAACCAAGTCCCGTATAAAATCATATACCAGTCGTCTGATAGTGATAAATGTTTGGTGAATTGTTGTGTACACTCCAGGAAAGGTTTCTGGCTAAGTAAATCCATTTTACAATACGAAGCGCACGTTTATATTCAACAAATGAGTGACTACGCGCGAAGCGTTTCGACAACGTCCCGTATACGTTCACATACCATTCATCCGATTGCGGTGAAACTTGGGTGAGATGTTGTGTACACTCCAGGGAAGGTTTCTGGCTGAGTACATCCATATTACAATATGTAGCGCAAGAGTAGAATCAACAAATGAGCGACGACACGCGAAGCGTTTCAACCAAGTCCCGTATGAATTCATGTACCATTCGTCCGTAGCTATGAAACTTGGGTGAGATGTTGTGTACACGTCATTGAAAATTTCTGGCTTAGTAAATCCACTATACAATATGCAGCGCACAAGTTGATTCAACAAATGAGGGACGACGCGCGAAGCGTTTCAGCAAAGTCCCGTATAAGGTCATATACCATTCTGCCGTTAGCGGTGAAACTTGGGTGAAATATGGTGGACACTCCAAGGAAAGTTTCTGGCTTAGTAAATACATTTCACAGTAGGTAGCACACGAGTAGATTCGACAAATGAACGACGACATGCGGAGCGTTTCAATACAGTCCCCTATGTCTTCATATCCCATTAGTCCGATAGCGATGAAACTTGGGTGAGATGTTGTGGACTTACGTGACGTGACGTGACGTGACGGTTTCTAACTTAGTAAATACATTTTACAGTAGGTAGCGCACGAGTAAATTCAACAAATGAGTGACGGAGCGCGAATCGTTTAAACAAAATCAGGTATGCGTTCATATACACACATCAAAAAAAGTTTTGCATCACCTCGGTTCCCAGATCTCCGGCATATAGACGTTGACTGTGTATATTGTATCCAAGATACAGTCCCTTTGACTGTTCATAGATGTCACTAAAACTGCTCAAAGATGTAAACAACCATGCATGAGCAGGGCCTATTAGACGGAGGGGGTACGACAGCCGATCAGTTCCAGTCATTCCACCAGGACGAAGGTACGCTGCTCATGTTGTCTGTAGTTCTACCATGCCTAGAAGGTCAATACCGCAGTTCGATCGCGTCCGCATTGTTACTTTGTGTCAAGAAGGGCTCTCAACAAGGGAAGTTTCCAGGCGTCTCAGAGTGAACCAAAGCGATGTTGTTCGGACATGGAGGAGGTACAGAGATACAGGAACTGTCGATGACAGGCCTCGCTCAGGCCGCCCAAGGGCTACTACTGTAGTGGATGACCGCTACTTACGGATTGCCGCTCGGAGGAACCCTGACAGCAATGCCACCATGTTGAATAATGCGTTTCGTTCAGCCACAGGACGTCGTGTTTCAACTCAAACTGTGCGCAATAGGCTGCATGATGCGCAACTTCACTCCCGACGTCCATGACGAGGTCCAGCTTTGCAACCCCGACACCATGCAGCGCGGTACAGATGGGCCCAACAACATGCTGAATGGACCCCACGCAATTGGCATCACGTTCTCTTCACCGATGAGTGTCGCATATGCCTTCAACCAGACAATCGTCGGAGACGTGTTTGGAGGCACCCTGGTCAGGCTGAACGTCTTAGACACACTGTCCAGCGAGTGCAGCAAGGTGGTGGTTCCCTGATGTTTTGGGGTGGCATTATGTGGGGCCGACGTACGCCACTGGTGGTCATGGAAGGCTCCGAAACGGCTTTACGATACCTGAATGACATCCTCCGACCCATAGTGCAACCATATCGGCAGAATATTGGAGAGGCATTTGTCTTCATGGACGACAATTCTCGACCTCATCGTGCACATCTTGTGAATGCGTTCCTTCAAGATAACGACATCGCTCGACTACAGTGGCCAGCATGTTCGCCAGACATGAACCCTATCGAACATGCCTGGGATATGTTGAAAAGGGCTGTTTATGGACGTCTTGACCCACCAACCACTCTGAGAGATTTACGCCGAATTGTCGTTGAGGAGTGGGACAATTTGGACCAACAGTGTCTTGATGAACTTGTGGATAGTATGCCACGGCGAATACAGGCATGCATCAATGCAAGAGGACGTGCTACTGGGTATTAGAGGTAGTGGTGTGTACTGCAATCTGGACCACAAATGCTGAAAGTCTAGCTGTATGATGGTACAACCTGCAATGTGTGGGTCTCATGAGCAATAAAACGAGCTGAAATGTTGTTTGTGTTGATCTCTATTCCCTTTGTATTTAACGGTTCCGAAACTCTTGGAACCGAGGTGATGCAAAACTTTTTTTGATGTGTGTACTATTCATCCGAATGCAATGAAACATTGATCAGTTATTGTGTACCCGCCAGGGAAGGGGACTTAGTAAATCCATGTCACAATAAGTAGCGCAAGAGTAGATGTAACAAATAGGTGACGACGCGCGAAGCGTTTCAACAAAATCCCCTATTGCATTCATATAACATTCTTCGATTGCGATGAAACCTTGATGAGTTATTGTGTACACGCCAGGGAAGGGCTTCGACTTAGTAATACATTTCTCAATAGGTAGCGCACGAGTAGATTCAACAAATGAGTGACAGCGCACGAATCGATTAAACAAAACCCCGTATACGTGCATATACAATTCATCCGATTGCGATGAATCATTGATGAGTTATTGTGTACACGCCAAGGAAGGGTTTCGACTTAGTAAATCTTTTTCACAACAGGTAGCGTACGAGTAGATTCAACAAATGAGTGACAGCGATGAAACTTTTGAAAGTTGTTGTGCACGCTTCCACGAATGGTTCTAAATTAGAAAATCCATTTTACGATAGCTTAGAGTCAGTTAACATGTTGTGTATTGTGCCCTTCCAGCAAGAAATATGCAAATCACAGTACGCCAGCAATGCTCAAATCGGGATTTTCGGGGTTATGGTATGTTCTCCCACTCTGTGACTTACACATTTTGGATTAAATAGAGGATACACTTCCAAAATAAAAACAAATTCAACTCCTATTTTAAAACATTTAATTAACCAAAATTATGACGCTACAAACAAATAAAACAAATAAACTATTGACCAAATCCTTCTAAACTAGTTCAAAGTGAACAAGGAAGATATAAAATTAAACAAACATTATATTAAAATAAATGGTTTCTTTCAAACCAACAAACTTATAATTCATTTCACTTCCATAAAGTATCCCTTTTAAAAGTTCAATATAATTACGAGCTCCACTGGCTCGATACATTTCAATATGAACGGTGTCATTCTTTTACACACCTCAATAATAATTTTATGAGTTTCTTGTAATTTAAACCATATATAATCATCTTTACAGTATATGTTATTCCTTTACTTAAAATTCTGGGCATTCAACAATGTTCTCAACGTTATCATCCCTCTCAAGACAACAAATTCACTACAGTGATCGGGAAACTACTTGTGTACTCCAGAGCTACCAAAGACTACTTGAACAAAGTCAAAATTATGATTACTCCCGGAATCTAATTGTCCTCAGTGAACTCATGAAATCCTACATCAATACCACATTACCTTAGGGATTTTTATTTATTTGTCTTAAAAGACCATTTTCACATAAGAAAGCCACGATCTGAACTGGCAAGCGGTACTTTCAATCTAAAAGGACCTCGGTTCAAATCCCGGGTCATTAACAAATCCTAAACACTCACGGTGTATTATTACTTCTTCCAGACGGTTCTCTCCGACCCTACCACAACAAGGGGTCTGACCGTACACTTGACTTGATTTATGGCCAGGGAGGGACGGCTCTATGTCTCGCCTCGAGACCGCTACATTCATGCTTTTAAACCAGCTATTTCCTTTCCACAGTTTCTTTGCATAGACCTGGCGTTTCTTTCATTCAATCTTTAACAACATTTTATAGGTTCATAGACCACTTTCATAACCTTGGCATTTATTAATTACTAGCTGAAGTACCCGTGCTTTGCTACGCGTCATAAGTAAATTAAAATATGAAGGTGACAGTTAAAACAGGGGATAGGCGAGGTGCTGCGCAGAGGGAGATTAAGGATGGAACATTTTGTCCAACTACACCGCTCGGCGTTGGCCGTGTTTTATAGCACAAATTTAGGTTTTACTCGCTAACGGTTGGAGATACCTTTCGGATAGAAAATGTAATTTTTAACCTCGTATATACGCTCTATCAAAGTTCCAACGTTCACCACTAGGTATCATTGATATCTGGTGGCGAAAGTTGGAACTACTTGAAATTAAACGGAAGTTGTAGCTCACCCTTTAGGGTATCCGCTGGAAGCAGCTACAGATTCAGGCGAGCCGAACATGTCCTCGGACACTCCCGGCACTAAAAGCCATACGATAAATAAATAATAAACCATCAAAAGTTTGCTATTTCTTAGCGTTCTCTTTGTATTTGAAATGGAAATATGAAAGTTTTAAACCAAAGGGTGTAGTGAAGTCACTAAAATGGTCGCCATCTTTAAATAGTACGAAGTATTGAAATCAAAAGTAACCTATATGTTAACCAGGTAAATCAGCTACTTCCATGTAAAATTCATGTAAATCGGACCAGTGGTACTTGCATGATTGAGTAATACAAAGACGCACATCATCTCATTTTTAGCCTCGCTTCGCTCGCGTCATAGTCGTGTCATATTGTTATTCAATGAAATGCAGGTTTAACCCAATTAACACCCCTTTAGAACCTGAATATCCAAAAATCCCTCCTTGGTAGACGTTTTCGACACACAACAAACATATCCCCAAAATATAATTCTTCTAACTTTAATCGTTTGGGTTGGTCGATGAGAGTGAACATCCAAAAATCCTTCCTTGGGGGACGTTTTTCTTCCAGAATTTCACCCCTCGCCATAGGCCCCTTAAATTGGATTTATGAAAAAAACGGTCGAACACATATTTATTTATTTATTTATTTATTTATTTATTTATTTATTTATTTATTTATTTATTTATTTATTTATTTATTTATTTATTTATTTATTTATTTATTTATTTATTTATTTTTAAGCTGATTGATTTCCTACGAGTTTCAAACTCCTCGCCTATGTCGTTTAAGAGATACTCGGTCCGTTAGGAATCTTTCAACCCCCACTTTTCATCCCTTTCACCTCATAATATACACTACATCGAAAAACCATTAGACATGTGTCAGCTTATTTTTAATGATTAGTATATATGCCAAGTATCACATCCCCAAATGAAACCACTCGTGAGATATTGTTATTCAATGAAATGCACGTTTACCCCCCCCCCCCCCCCCCTTAACACCTATTTAGAACCTGAATATTCAAAACTCTTTCCTTAGTGGACGTTTTCGACATACAACGAACATATCCCCAAAATTTCATGTTTCTAACTTTAATAATTTTGGCTGGGCTATGATGAGCGAGTGAGTCAGGACATTTCCTTTCATTTATTTTTGATAATTTCACCCCTCCCCATGAACCCCTTAAAATGGATTTATGAAACAAACGGTCGAACACCTATTTACTTATTTAAAGCTGTTTTCCCCCTGAGTTTGATGAGTGAGTAAGTGAGTCAATCACTTAGGACACTTTCTTTCCTGTTTTTTTCCCCGGAATTTCACCTCTCTCCAAGGGCCCCTTAAATTGGATTTATGAAAAAAACAGTCGAACACCTATTTACTTGTATTTTAAGCTGTTCTTTTTCCGCCGAATTTCAAACTTCTCGCCTATGTCCTTTAAGAGATACACGCTCCGTCAAGAATCCCTCAACCCCCAATTTTCACCCCTATCACCTCATAATATACACCACATCGATAAACCCTTAGATATATGTCTGATTATTTTTAATGATTAGTTTATATACCGAATATCACATCCCCTAAGAAACACCTCATGACATATCGTTATTCAATGGCATGCACGTTTACCCCTTTAACATCTTTTTAAAACCCGAATAAACAAAAATCATTCCTTAGTTGACGTTTTCGACATACAGCGAACATATTCCCAAAATTTCATTTTTCCAACTTTAATAGTTTTCGCTGGGCGTGATGAGTGAGTGAGTCAGACAGGACATTTTCTTTCAATTATTTTTACCAGAATTTCACCCCTCCCCATGTGCCCCTTAAATTGGATTGATGAAAAAACGCTTGAACACCTATTAACTTATTTTTAATGCTGTCTTTTTCCCCTGAGTTTGGTGAGTGAGTGAGTTAGTCAGTTAGGACGCTTTCTCTCCTTTTTCCCCCAAAATTTCACCCCACTCCATTGGCCCCTTAAATTAATTTATGAAAAAACGATCGAACACCGATTTACTTATCTTTTTAGCTGATGTTTTTTCGCTGCGTTTCAAATTTCTCGCCTATGTCGTTTAAGAGATAGGCCTACACGCTCCGTTAGGAATCCTTCAACCCCCACTTTTCACCCCTTTCACCTCATAATAATACACCACATCGAAAAACCCTTAGACACATGTCTGCTTATTTTTAATGATTAGTTTATATGCCGAGTATCACATACACAAATGAAACCACTCGTGATATATTGTTATTCAATGAAATTCAGGTTTAACCCCCTTAAGATCCCTTTAGAGCCTGAATATCCAAAAATCCTCCCTTAGTGTACGGTTTTGACATACAACGAACATATCCCCAAAATGCCATTTTTCCAACTTCAATATTTTTGGCTGGGCTATGATGAGTGAGTGAATGAGTCAGGACATTTTCTTTCATTTTTTTTGCTTCAGAATTTCACCCCTCCCGATGAACCCCTTCAATTTGATTGATAAAAAACTGTCGATCAGCTATTTACTTACTTTAAAGCAGTTTTTCCCCCTGAGTTTGATGAGTGAGTCAGTCAGTCAATCAGTTAGGACACTTTCTTTCCTGTTTCTCCCCCCCCCCCCTCCAGAATTTCACCCCTCCCCATGGGCCCCTTAAATTGGATTTATGATAAAACGGTCAAACACATATTTACTTATTTTTATGCTGATTTTTTCCCGCTGAGTTTCAAACTCCTCGCCTATGTCGTTTAAGAGATACACGCTCCGTTAGGAATCTTTCAATCCCCACTTTTCACCCCTTTCACCTCATAATACACACCACATCGAAAAACCCTCCGACTCGTGTCTTCTTATTTTTAATGATGAGTTTATGTGCCGAGTATCACATCCCCCAATGACACCAATCGGGAGATATTGCTATTCAATGAAATGCAGGTCTACCCCCTTAACACCCCTTTAGAACTTGAATATCCCAAAATCCTCTCTTAGTGGGCATTTGCGGCCCTTGGGGAAGCTGCATACCAAATTTCATTCCAATCCGTTTGATGGTTTCTGAGATTTCGTGATGAATGAATGAGTGAGTGAGTGGTATTTGACAAATATATAGTAGAAGATAGTGTCAAGTCTTTGTTATGCTAAACTCGGTTGACAGTTCTGTGTGAGAAGTTGAGTAACTAACGTGATTTCAAGTAAAGATCCTCATTTTCTATACCGGTAGTGCAGAGCGCAAATGGCATCCAGTCGGCCGTGTCTCGACTTGAGCTATGTTGCCATGGAAACTATCCGCCTTGCCATTCCTTCATGAGTATATTTTATGATTTGATTAGCATGTGCTGGAGTGCAAAAGGGTCGAAATCAGAAGAATGAGAAAGACTATCGAAAATTCATGTAGCCAGCGGTTTCTTCTGGGTCCTAAACTATGTGTATGCAAAATTCGGTTGAGATTGGTGGAACGGTGTAGATTTGTATACGGAACAGATCCACATACATACCCACATACATACATACAGACTTTCACT
Organism: Meconema thalassinum; assembly: GCA_946902985.2. Lineage (NCBI taxonomy): Eukaryota > Metazoa > Arthropoda > Insecta > Orthoptera > Tettigoniidae > Meconema > Meconema thalassinum. The sequence goes on from OX336393.1 coordinate 89,384,545, forward strand.
TTTATATATAAGATGAAGTGTCATCGTTGATGGGTAAGAATAATTCAATACACCGACGATATTTAGGGGCTTTCACAACTATACGAGTCTGGGTTCGACTCTATTAACTGCCTCGGGAACCATTCCCATACTGGAGGACTTACAACAATTCAGCGTTTAAGGCGACCTCAGTCTAACCTGCGCTCATCAATACAACAAATACGCTCCCTATTATTTAATACAATATAACACACATGGCCTCGGGAATTAATCCCATACTGGAGGACTTACAACATAGCTCAATTACCGCAATCAACTGTCCCTCAAAATTAATTTGCCAAGTATATTTAGGTTCAACGCCTTCCTAGCGTGATAATTTACTTTAATACGCGACAATGCACTACACATTACTTTAAAGCCTAGCGTCTTCCAAAGAACTGGTAAATTCAAAAATCAACCTTTGATCTACATCTCCATTTTTTATATTTATCCTCTTCCGTGACGATAATCACTATACTTTAAGAACACGTATTCATATCATGTCTTCATTCCTTACAAAAGCTCAAAAGCTATTTATTTCATATAATTCAAATTTATCTTCATTTATAAACTTTTCATTATTATTATTATTATTATTATTATTACGCTTGCTTTTACAATATTTATCAAATATACTGATATTTTACTTCATACTTATCCTCTAAAGGATTTATTCATTTCACATAATTATTTTATAATTTCTCAATTCTTATTTGTTCAGACCGCGCCCTTCTTCTGTTATTTGTTACTCAACAACATCCCTACTTCTCAAACTCCGGTGGATTGTACACAAACACTTCCCCAACACCAAAACATAATGAAAATGATTACTCACATGTTCAGACGGTCCAATGCCGTACCTCCCAACGACGTTTCATTTTTTGCCCACTATTTGTGATTACTCCATTTTGCACAAATTCATTTCATATATTGACATATCTTGACACACATATAACTCAGATATATTAAACACTGGTGACATTTTAAAATACACTGGTGTATTCTTCTATAATACACAATAAAAATCACTAAAAAATATTACTCTTTAACACAATTTTTATATATATTTACACTTCACAGATTCTAATCACTAAGGCTCTATTAAACCTTTCACACGTAATTTCTTGACCTCCCGTCTCCAAGGGTGAAATTCGTAAATGTCGGCTTCCTCTCTAACCACTATGAAAGTCTCGAACCATCTACTTCTTCCCTGGAATAGTACTCCTTCAATTTCGACTTCCTGACGATCAGCTATTACTATTATTATTAGCTCGAACTGCTTCTTTCTAGACCCTATTTGTTGTCTATTAAAAGTCTGTCTTGTCCACGGTCCCCCAGATAATCTATCGGTGACCTATTGATTTCTAGCAACTAATACTCCTCGTAACTTAGTGCTTTTGATAATTTGTTTGTTTTCTTGAAACAATGTCTAGAATTTACTTCTCCTTTTCGCTTATTCTGTCCTCGAATTCCTATTTTTCAGAACCCTATGCGAACCTTATTTTTTTGTCCAACCCTGATCGGATTCTTATATGTTGATAGAATGTTTATCTCGCAGTTATGGTACTTCCAAACTGCTACGATATTTTCGGTCGTTTACTTGGACTGTATTTTTGAAGACCTATCGCCGGTTCTCTACGTTTGCAGCCTAATCTGACTGTAATTCCTAAATTTTTCACTGTAAAATTTATACTGGCGGAACTAAATCCTGTAATTAGGATTTTCCTAATTCTCCACACGGCGATACTTTGATAATACTTATCGGCCACTCCTTACGGATGCACGTTGGTTGTCGATACAGCGACGCCCTCTGGCAATCGACTACTGGCTATACGATGTGATACAGCGTTTCCCCTCAAGGAATGCTTGTAGACTGCATGATGTGATGTAGCATCTACCCTCAAGGAGTCTGTCGTGAACTGCATTTACTGCTTATACTTGTTGTACGGTATGACCTCCCCTGAGGTTCATACGTTTGAATACTGCGTGATGTAGCTTCACGTCCCCTGGACGGAATAATACTGCATGATTGGTCTGGCTTGGCCTGGACTTTTATACTATTTAGTCAAAAAAAGATAAAATCCTTGTCCTTTTCGTGACCAAATTTTGAAATAATTGTCGCACATTTATAAAAATTATATCTCCAGAAAGCTCGTTTTCTAAACGTCAAATGACCTCACTGCACATGAAAATCGATCGTGCATTTCTGAGATATTAAATAATTTTTAGTCTTCAGCTGTGTAGGCGTTGCTGTTGATTTTTTAATTCCCCACTCCTCGGGTCTCAGTAAATCCCCGATGACGTATGCTACGTTTGCACTTCTCTCCTGGGCAATTATTAAAAGCTTTTTCTCCACACAAAAATCTCTAATCCGAAATGATTCACAATGCTGTATTTATTTACTTACTTTTATTCTTGCAAATGGGTTAAATTTAATTCTTCTTCTTCTGGCACAGTTGCGCTGTTGCCGTTTTAATGCAAGGTAAGGGCGATTTCCGAAACGTGTTCTCTGTCATACGCCTGGAACTTTCCACTCCTTCTATTTATATTCGTGACCGGCTCCTTATCAATGAGTCAGGCATGATCTCATTTCCTGGCCACCTGGGTCCAGCTTCTTACCCAACGTTATGCTAGCATCCTTGCATGAAATCTTTCTATGTTCCTCTGAAGACTGTATATTTCCGTCCATCCTTTTACAAAAATACATGGATTCGACCCCCTTGAGCCAATGGTACATGGGTTCATCTCGCCCCTCCTTAGGTAAATAAATTTTCGAAAAAATTTGAGGAAATTTATTTCAATTATTCATAAAATCTTATTTTTCTTTTAATTGTCGAAGCCATCATAACGTTTATCCGTACCTTCTGATCTTTAATCCTTTAAAATCCCACGATAATTTGGGTTTTCCACCTTTTAAGTCATATCCGGTAATATTGTAGGTTGGGTATGCTCTGTCCCTACCCTTTCTTTTCTTTCTTATTTGTCTGGACTACAAGTTTCCAGAACATAATTCTTCATCACGGGTGCGGTCTATCCCTACCCGTTTCTTTATTTCATCATTCTCTTTTCTTAAATTGAAATTTTCTTCTTCAACCAAATCAATTATTTCTCTTATTTCCCAATACAGTTTCTCCAGTTCGCATTCGCACTCGAATGGTTGAGTTCTGTTTCCTTTTTCTACCTTACTCTCGTTTCTATCAAAAGTGGATTCATCATCTCTAAATTGTTCCATAACCAGGGCTTGTTCATTTGCTTCATCGAAGTCTTCGGGAGGGTAATATACTTTTAAATTCGCTGAGTTCATGGTCACTTCGTGATTCGTTTCACAGTGCCGAATTCTATAGGCATTATTTCTCAAATCTCTTATTATTTGATACGGTCCGTGGTACATTTTCTGGAACTTTTTGTACACGCGGTTCCCTGGATCCGAAATGGCTGGTCTTTTTACTAACACCATTTCCCCTGCTAATAGTGGTCGATGATACCTCTTGTGCCTGTTTCTTCCTTGCCTTCTATCAGCTTGAGCTTTTAGATGCTCAAAGGCTCTTCTAATACGTACATCTCTTCCAGGTTGAGCGTCTGCTGGCCTAGGAATTACCAGACTCCAAGGTCTCTCTGGTTGCTCATTCCGATGTAACGTTATTGGTATCTCTCCCGTAGATTCATGGATTGTATTGTTTATACAAAATTCGATAATATCCAGGATATGTATCCATTTCCAATTTTCTTCGGCACAGTATATTCTACAATACTTGGCTGTCTCCCTCATCACTCTTTCCACAGAATTTGCCTCAGGATGGCGAATACTTGACAAAATCTGACGTATTCCAAGTCTTTCTAATTCCCGTCTGAACTCTACACTTGTAAAACAACTACCGTGATCCGACAACAAATTCTCGGGTTTTCCCAGAATCGGTATCACTTTTTCTTTGAGTCGTTTTAACACCTGTTTGGTACTAGTCTTCCGTATGAGAGCAAGGACAACCATTTTTGTGAAGACATCCATAGCCACCATTATGTGTCGATTTCCTCGCCTAGCCTTTGGCAAAGGTCCGAAATTGTCAATAGAAATGATTTGACCTGGCCTCTTGGGCAACAATGGTATAGGCTTTTGTCTCATCAAAAATGCATTTGGTTTAATCCTTTGACATAGATCACATGTCTTTTGCGTATCCCTTACAGTCTCTCTCAGTCTCGGCCATACAAATGCTTCTTTCAGCATCGAGACTGTTTTGTCGACTCCCATATGTCCGAACGATCTATGGGCTAACCATACCATCTTTCTCTGCAAAACCGCAGGTACCACTATCCTTAATCGTGTATGGTCAGAGTCCACAAACTTATATAACAATCCATTATAGAATGTGTAATCTTGAGCTATCTTATTAGCTTCCGTGTACGCCGGTTTTCCCCTTATCAAACTTCCTTCAAGGAAAGATATGAGCATGTTCATCCATGGATCCTCACGTTGTCGTTGACCAATGCTTCTTAACTCATTCAGAGTACGCTGATCCCTGTCTTCCAAATCAATAGCCATTATTTCCTCTTCTGTGGACTCTGGCTGTCTACTTAAATAATCTGGAACTACATTTTCTTTCCCTGGGCAATACTCTATATGTACGTCAAACTGTTGAATATATAAAGCCCAACGCATCAACCTTTGACTGGATAGATCAGTCTTCATCAAAAAGGTTAAGGCTTTATGATCCGTCCTTAATGTGACTTGAAACCCATATACAATCTTTCGCCAATATTGCAGCGCGTGCAATATCGCTAACAGCTCAATTTCGCTGATTGTACAATTTTTCTCGTGTGGTATCAGTCTCCGACTTGTGAAAGCTAGATAATTTTTCTTATCAGGATTATCCGGGTTTTCCTGATATAGCATTGCCCCTATTCCAATCTGGGATGCATCTGTTTGTATAATAAATCTCTGATTAAAATCAGGATATCCTAGCTTCACATAGTTCAAGAGCATTTCCTTGGCCTCTATAAATGCTTTTTCTGTTTCCTCCGTCCATTTCCACTTGCTCCCCTTCTTCAGAAGGTCCTGTAGTGGTGCAACAGTTTTGGTGTTTGATGGCCAATGTCCTGAGAAAAATCCAATCAATGCCAAAAACTGGCGAACGTTTTTCACCTTCAAAGACCTTGGAGAATCTCTTATCGATTCTAATATGCATGGGTTTGGTTTAACACCATCCTTATCAATCACATGCCCCAAAAATGTTACTTGTCTCTGACAAAAATTTGATTTCTTCAAATTAATCTTAAAGTTAACCTTTCTTAAACCTTCCAATAATTTCTTTAACTTTTCCAAATGTTCCTCAATGTTTTCTGAGGTAAGCAAAATGTCATCCACATAACGAATAGTGCAATCTTTCACTTCCTCTGACAGGTTTCGATCAAGCGCTCTTATTAAGGCAGATCCCGCGGTCTTCAAGCCAAACGGACATCTCCTGAAGCAGTATGTTTGTTGGTCGAACTGAAATCCAGTTAAGAGACTGGTTTTCTCTTCCAGTTCGAGATGATGATACGAAGAAGTCATGTCAATATTTGTGAAAATCTTCTTGCCTTTGAATTTCCTCAGAATTTCTTTTATGGGTGGTGCCGAATCATTTTCTGGTATGATTTTTGCATTCAAAATCCTGGCATCTAAACACACCCTTACTGAGCCATCCGGTTTACTCACAATTACTAATGGACTAACATATGGTGTCGCCATCTTTTCTATAACACCTGCATTCATCATCTCCTGCAGTGTTTTCTTCGTTTGTGGGTAATGTTTTTCCGCAACCGGGTATGGTTTTTGTCTGAACGGTGCCCAATCATTGAGTTGGAACGCGTATTTAAAATGTTCAATCTTCCCTGGCTTGGAATCAAATACGTCCCTGAAATTTACTAGTAATTCCTTTAATTGTTCCTTATTTTCGAGGTTAACTTTAGCTTCCTCTATTTTTCCTGACAGGTTGGTTTCGAACTCAATTTCCGAACTATCTTCAAGTTCTATATTTAGGACTTCAAATATATTTTCTATGTCCTTACAACCTTCTTCCGTTACTTCTTCCACATGCCATACCTGTTCTCCTATTTTCACATCCTGTTCCTGTAAATTTAAATTTGTTCATCCACATCCTCTCTTTGAATCCAAATGCAGTTTTGCGCTAGGTCTATGATGACCTTGTTCTCACGGATAAAATCAATACCTAACATGACATTATATGGCAATTGATTTACCAGCAAAAAGCATTGCGAAATTTCAGCGTTACCCATGATCAGATCAATGTATACCTGAAATTTACATGTTAAAGATTTTTCAGGAATAATTCCCTTAATCTTCACACTTGATGTGGGAATTTTCAATACGCGGCCTCTTGTTTCCAATTCATTTAGAAGGGTCTGCGTAATTAAACTTATAGTTGATCCAGTATCAATTAATGCCTTGACCAGTAATCCTTCTATCCTTAGCATGATGATAGGTAGTTCTCTTCTAATAGGTGGGATTCCTTCCACATCCTCGTTAATTAGCTCATCTGGTCTTGCTATCCAATTCACAATCTCTACCTCCTCCCAGCTCCTGGAATGTTTCCACTTTTGATGATTTAATTTTGAAGTTTTTTTTTATCCTGAGGGCTTCCTTTCCCCTCATTCTTCAAGTGAGCATGTAGCTCAAAGCTTTGAGCTCCGTCTAATTTGTCGGGTGATTTTCGGTTCTTTATTGCCTCACTCCAACGGACTTTTTGCCTTTCAGGTTCGTCTGGTCGTTCATTCATATAACGAAGACTTTCCTGATATCTCTCTTCTATTTCGGCCCGATATTCATCATCCCTATCCTCTGGCCTTACGTTCCTTCTGGGATAATTTTCCCATCTCTTTCGGTTATCTTGCCTCTGATTGTTATTGTTATAGGGTCGGTTCTCTTGTTGCCTATAACCCGTATTCCTAGGATTTCTTCCTCGATATCCTCCTCTATAGTATGGTTGTATTCCCCTAGGCTCTTGATGTCCATACTCTCGACCCAGTCCCTGAGTATCAGTACTAGTGGACTGATTTCTGGTCGGTGGTTTCTCTCTATTTTCTTGACTGCTGGCCATATGTACCTGCTCAGTCTGTCTTGGATGCCTGGGAGTAACGTGTGAAGTCGTCATATCTAATTGACGTAATACGCTCTCCACTTCCACAGCACTTCTGGCTTTCGATGAGATTAACAACCTCTGGATCTCATATGGAAGTTGTCTTGCAATGGCGGCACACAGGTCGTTCTCAGCAGGAGCAATGTCAAGTTCCCGGAATTTACACAGCTGAGTGGTGAAAAATTCTGAGTACTTAGTTGGGGCATTTGTGCAATACTTCCTAGAGTACAGATCTAGCCTTAGATTCTCCTGGACATCCGCTGCCCAATATCGTTTAAGAAATGCTTCTCTAAAACCTTCAATCGTGTCGAATGTGTACCTGAAACTCCTGAACCAGGTGAGACAATCACCTGCCAACAGCTTCTCAATTGCTCTCAGTCTCCGATCCTGAGGAACCTTCATTTCATTCAAGTACTCTGCGACTTCCTTTAACCAGTATTTAGGAGTAATAGACATATTATTACCCGTAAACTTCACCGGTCTGTCCTCATTTGACTTGATGATATTTATTATCTGACCATTTGTCTGATTCATGTACGGGGTTGACATCGCCATTGGATATCCTGGGTTCTTATAAGGGCTCTCCCCTCCTAAGTCCCTATCTGGATCTGTGCCTTGTTCACGGGGATCTACCCATCCTGTCTTTGGAAACTCATCCTGACTCTCAAATTCTAACTTCCCTTCTCTTCGGGCACTTTCTTCATTAGCCATGAGTTGAATTTCCATTTGACTGTTCTTATGTTCAGTCCTCTCCAACCGGGATCCTAATTCATTTTGAATTCTTTCCTGATTTTTCTTACTGGTTTCCAGTTCTCGTTTGAGTTGGATTTTCTCGTCCCTGAAGCTATCCCTGATTTCATTTAAGTGTTCTTCTACCTCTTTCTTGATGACCATGACCTGTTTTGTTATAATTTCTGGTTTAACGTCACCTATGGTATCTAAGTCCTCTCGTATCTCCTTTATTTTCTTCTCCATTTCTTTTTGTCCTTTGACCATATCTCCCTTAAGTCCTTCAAGCTTTTCCTCAGTTTTCCCTTGACTCTTATATACCCTCTTTAATTCATCTTGGACCTGGTTTACTTCAGTATTGGTTTTTCCTACTTGTTCCTTTAATGTTCCTATGGTTTCCCGAACATCATTAATACCCTTACTTATTTCATCTATCTTCTGGGTATATTCCTTATTTTCTTTATTTCGTTGTTTTCTTTCTATCTGGAGATGCTCTTCGTATGTACTTTTTTATTTATTTCCGCTTCGTACGTCCTCAAGTTATCATCTACCTGCCCGGTAAACTGCTCAAATTGATTTTTCATGCTCTCCACATCCTTCTGATTTTGATTTTTCATCTCAATTACTTCGGCCTGAACTCCATCGACTTTTCCCTCGAGTTCTCCCATTTTTTTCTCAACCCCGACAAATCTGTCTCCTAGATCACTAACACTTTTTTATCTCATCCCGGGATATCTCACAAATCTTACTGTTAGATTGTATCTGAGCTTCTAACTTTGCCTGCACACCTTGGATCTGGGTTACAAGTTCATTTTTACATCCGTCTACATTCCCTTTACAGGTTTTTTCCATGTTATTTAATTTAGTTTTTATAGAACCAAAATTACCTTCTAAATTTTTAAAATTTTCTTGACATTTAGCTTGGGAATTTTCCGTACTTTCCTTTAAGATCTTTATTTGGCCTTGCAATTCTAACTTAAGTACACTACTTTCCTCTTTAATTTCACTTGTGATTTTCCCTTTGAACTCAGTTAACTTCTTCCCAAACTCAGTGTCAAAACATTGAAATTTGTTATTCATTGTTTCTCTAAAACCTTGGATTGTGCTGAAAAATGGTCTGAATTTTCTGTTTTTATACTATTCAATTTGCTTTCTATCTCAGCCTTCAGTACCTCGATATTTGCTTTACTGTCAGCTTTTATAGACTCTAACATCTCATCTTTTACCACTTTCAATTGTTCTTTAATGTTATCCCCATTTTCTGTTTTTATCTTTTCTATCTCAGCCTTCAGTTCATTGTTCATTGTTATACAGTCGGCCTCGATAGCTTCTAATTTAATTCCCATGTTATCACTATTAGTTTTTAATGATTCTAAACTTTGATTCGTGGATCCTAACTTTTTGTTATTTTCATCCTCTTGAAGGCCCAATGTATTGTCTATCGTTTCAAATTTATTGTTTATAGCCTCCAACTTTTCCTTGCTATCGGCTTTTATAGCCTCCAACTTCTCATTACTAACAGCTTTTAAAGCGTCCAAAAACTCCTGCCTCTCTTCCCTACTCTCTGCTTTCATAGCCGCCAACAACCTCTGCATTTCCTCACTTAATGCCATCTTATTGGAATACAGTGGGCTACTCATGCCACATCGCTGGTACATGCTTGAGAGATGGTAACCTGAACCATTGTGTCCCAATTTCAAAATTTTACTTTCGTACGGGTGTTTACTAAAACGTACCCTTTTGATATACTAATTCAATGTCAAAAACCTTTATGGAAGTATTTAAAAATTCAAAATTTCGAAAAACCATTTTTTTTTGCAAAAAAAATGAAAATTTTGATTTTTCGAGAAAACTCGGGTTTTCCCTAGGAAAACTCAGCCCTGCGTACTGGGCGCCAAAATCTAATGAGTGTTAGGGGGGTTTTTAATTCAGGGCTGCTCGGTGTGAGTTTCTAGGGACCCATGCGGTCAGTTAACATTATATGTTGTAGCTATTCCTATCATTATTTTACTTTTACATGAAATGACCGTCTTCAGTGTTCCTCTAATTATTAATCCAAGCACAGTACTTCTATGCCCCCCTGTGCCCTTCCAGCAAGAAATATGCAAATCACAGTATGCCAGCAATGCTCAAATCGGGATTTTCGGGGTTATGGTATGTTCTCCCACTCTGTGACTTACACATTTTGGATTAAATAGAGGATACACTTCCAAAATAAAAACAAATTCAACTCCTATTTTAAAACATTTAATTAACCAAAATTATGGCGCTACAAACAAATAAAACAAATAAACTATTGACCAAATCCTTCTAAACTTGTTCAAAGTGAACAAGGAAGATATAAAATTAAACAAACATTATATTAAAATAAATGGTTTCTTTCAAACCAACAAACTTATAATTCATTTCACTTCCATAAAGTATCCCTTTTAAAAGTTCAATATAATTACGAGCTCCACTGGCTCGATACATTTCAATATGAACGGTGTCATTCTTTTACACACCTCAATAATAATTTTATGAGTTTCTTGTAATTTAAACCATATATAATCATCTTTACAGTATATGTTATTCCTTTACTTAAAATTCTGGGCATTCAACAATGTTCTCAACGTTATCATCCCTCTCAAGACAACAAATTCACTACAGTGATCGGGAAACTACTTGTGTACTCCAGAGCTACCAAAGGCAACTTGAACAAAGTCAAAATTATGATTACTCCCGGAATATAATTGTCCTCAGTGAACTCATGAAATCCTACATCAATACCACATTACCTTAGGGATTTTTATTTATTTGTCTTAAAAGACCATTTTCACATAAGAAAGCTACGATCTGAACTGGCAAGCGATACTTTCAATCTACAAGGACCTCGGTTCAAATCCCGGGTCATTAACAAATCCTAAACACTCACGGTGTATTATTACTTCTTCCAGACGGTTCTCTCCAACCCTACCACAACAAGGGGTCTGACCGTACACTTGACTTGATTTATGGCCAGGGAGGGACGGCTCTATGTCTCGCCTCGAGACCACTACATTCATGCTTTTAAACCAGCTATTTCCTTTCCACAGTTTCTTTGAATAGACCTGGCGTTTCTTTCATTCAATATTTAACAACATTTTATAGGTCCATAGACCACTTTCATAACCTTGGCATTTATTAATTATGAAGTGTCATCGTTGATGGGTAAGAATAATTCAATACACCGACGATATTTAGGGGCTTTCACAACTATACGAGTCTGGGTTCGACTCTATTAACTGCCTCGGGAACCATTCCCATACTGGAGGACTTTCAACAATTCAGCGTTTAAGGCGACCTCAGTCTAACCTGCGCTCATCAATACAACAAATACGCTCCCTATTATTTAATACAATATAACACACATGGCCTCGGGAATTAATCCCATACTGGAGGACTTACAACATAGCTCAATTACCGCAATCAACTGTCCCTCAAAATTAATTTGCCAAGTATATTTAGGTTCAACGCCTTCCTAGCGTGATACTTTACTTTAATACGCGACAATGCACTACACATTACTTTAAAGCCTAGCGTCTTCCAAAGAACTGGTAAATTCAAAAATCAACCTTTGATCTATATCTCCATTTTTATATTTATCCTCTCCCGTGACGATAATCACTATAAGAACACGTATTCATATCATGTCTTCATTCCTTACAAAAGCTCAAAAGCTATTTATTTCATATAATTCAAATTTATCTTCATTTATAAACTTTTCATTATTATTATTATTATTATTATTATTATTATTATTATTATTATTATTACGCTTGCTTTTACAATATTTATCAAATATACTGATATTTTACTTCATACTTATCCTCTAAAGGATTTATTCATTTCACATAATTATTTTATAATTTCTCAATTCTTATTTGTTCAGACCGCGCCCTTCTTCTGTTATTTGTTACTCAACAACATCCCTACTTCTCAAACTCCGGTGGATTGTACACAAACACTTCCCCAACACCAAAACATAATGAAAATGATTACTCACATGTTCAGACGGTCCAATGCCGTACCTCCCAACGACGTTTCATTTTTTGCCCACTATTTGTGATTACTCCATTTTGCACAAATTCATTTCATATATTGACATATCTTGACACACATATAACTCAGATATATTAAACACTGGTGACATTTTAAAATACACTGGTGTATTCTTCTATAACACACAATAAAAACACTAAAAAATATTACTCTTTAACACAATTTTTATATATATTTACACTTCACAGATTCTAATCACTAAGGCTCTATTAAACCTTTCACACGTAATTTCTTGACCTCCCGTCTCCAAGGGTGAAATTCGTAAATGTCGGCTTCCTCTCTAACCACTATGAAAGTCTCGAACCATCTACTTCTTCCCTGGAATAGTACTCCTTCAATTTCGACTTCCTGACGATCAGCTATTATTATTATTATTAGCTCGAACTGCTTCTTTCTAGACCCTATTTGTTGTCTAGTAAAAGTCTGTCTTGTCCACGGTCCCCCAGATAATCTATCGGTGACCTATTGATTTCTAGCAACTAATACTCCTCGTAACTTAGTGCTTTTGATAATTTGTTTGTTTCCTTGAAACAATGTCTAGAATTTACTTCTCCTTTTCGCTTATTCTGTCCTCGAATTCCTATTTTTCAGAACCCTATGCGAACCTTATTTTTTTGTCCAACCCTGATCGGATTCTTATATGTTGATAGAATGTTTATCTCGCTGTTATGGTACTTCCAAACTGCTACGATATTTTCGGTCGTTTACTTGGACTGTATTTTTGAAGACCTATCGCCGGTTCTCTACGTTTGCAGCCTAATCTGACTGTAATTCCTAAATTTTTCACTGTAAAATTTATACTGGCGGAACTAAATCCTGTAATTAGGATTTTCCTAATTCTCCACACGGCGATACTTTGATAATACTTATCGGCCACTCCTTACGGATGCACGTTGGTTGTCGATACAGCGACGCCCTCTGGCAATCGGCTACTGGCTATACGATGTGATACAGCGTTTCCCCTCAAGGAATGCTTGTAGACTGCATGATGTGATGTAGCATCTCCCCTCAAGGAGTCTATCGTGAACTGCATTTACTGCTTATACTTGTTGTACGGTATGACCTCCCCTGAGGTTCATACGTTTGAATACTGCGTGATGTAGCTTCACGTCCCCTGGACGGAATAATACTGCATGATTGGTCTGGCTTGGCCTGGACTTTTATACTATTTAGTCAAAAAAAGATAAAATCCTTGTCCTTTTCGTGACCAACTTTTGAAATAATTGTCACACATTTATAAAAATTATATCTCCAGAAAGCTCGTTTTCTAAACGTCAAATGACCTCACTGCACATGAAAATCGATCGTGCATTTCTGAGATATTAAATAATTTTTAGTCTTCAGCTGTGTGGGTGTTGCTGTTGATTTTTTAATTCCCCACTCCTCGGGTCTCAGTAAATCCCCGATGACGTATGCTACGTTTGCACTTCTCTCCTGGGCAATTATTAAAAGCTTTTTCTCCACACAAAAATCTCTAATCCGAAATGATTCACAATGCTGTATTTATTTACTTACTTTTATTCTTGCAAATGGGTTAAATTTAATTCTTCTTCTTCTGGCACAGTTGCGCTGTTGCCGTTTTAATGCAAGGTAAGGGCGATTTCCGAAACGTGTTCTCTGTCATACGCCTGGAACTTTCCACTCCTTCTATTTATATTCGTGACCGGCTCCTTATCAATGAGTCAGGCATGATCTCATTTCCTGGCCACCTGGGTCCAGCTTCTTACCCAACGTTATGCTAGCATCCTTGCACGAAATCTTTCTATGTTCCTCTGAAGACTGTATATTCCCTTCCTTCCTTTTACAAAAATACATGGATTCGAGCCCCTTGAGCCAATGGTACATGGGTTCAGTGTCCAAAAGCACTTCAAGAAACAGAATTTCAACGCCAACACTTTCTTTGATTGGCATTGCAACGCATGCCGGGTACAGCTTGTTATTATTATTATTATTATTGAGAGTTTGTAGGCCTATCGGTTGACAGAGAGTACGAATTGGTAGTGCTGTACCAAACCAAACTAAATCCCGCGGAGCTACAGCCCATGAAGGGCCAAGGTCTACCAAGCGACCTCTGCCCAGCCATTTGGCGTGCAGGTTATGGGATGACGCGTGGTCCCTTCGGCCGTTAATCTTGGTTCCCGTGACTGGGGCGCTGCCTCACTGTCAAGACAGCTACTCAATTATCCTCACGAGGCTGAGTGCACCCCATTCCAGCCCTCACGTCAGTTTCTAAAATTTCTGATGGAACCGGGATTCGAATCCGGGGACTCCGGGCGAGAGGCAGGCTCCCTACCCCAACTTTAAAATTTCGATTTATTTTTCTTCTAGCGTCTTCGAGTATCATTCTAGATTTTAAAAATCAGTGCTACTAACATAAAATTTGAGTGTCAACAAAAAATCCCTAAAAAGGTACTAAATTCACATTTCTTCGAAAGCGTTATTTTAATTGAGCGAGTGATCTAAGCCCATATGGTTACCAAGGCAAGAAGGATCACAAATTGGGCATTACTATTAATTACATCAATTGTTGCCCCATAATAATAATAAAAATAATATTATTCATTTGGAGTAATTAAATGGTCTCCTACTGATATGGGAGATATAATGTAGGTTAATACGAACATAGTTGACCAAATGTCGAATGCACCACTTGAATTATTAGCGTAGATGTTTTCATTAGCCTATTTTCAATTTTGGAAAAATAATCTTATGAGACCACCTTTTGTCCGTGTGTGTGTGCGCGGGGGTGTGTGTGATGGTGTGTGTGTGTGTCCCTAATAACTTGGATCGATTTCAATGAAATACGGTAAGTTCATAACACTATTCCGGATGACCCCGACCGTGCCCTTCAAATTTTGTTACGTCTCACCAATCCAACATAGCGGCTGAGCGAAATATTTCACCAGCATTCAATATCTCCGAAACTATTCCCGATATCACCCTGGAATTTATTACGGTGATAAAGGGAACTACTAGAAGTTCACCTATGTGACTTTCGAAAAACTGGTAACTACAAAACCAACATGGCGGCCAAGCGAAGTTGCGACTTTTAAATAGACGTTTCTCGCGATTTAACCAACCAAACGCAATAAAACTTGGTACAGTATATGTTTATACACATTGTAATGCACGGAGATCTAACTTCGTTGAATTTTTTACATAACCACAAGATGGTGGCTGTGCGAAATATTTCACCGGCATTCTATATCTCTGAAACTATTAGAGGTATCACCCAGAAATAAATTTTGTACGGAGATATGGACACTACTGAAAGTTCATCTAAAAGACGTTTAAAAACCGGTTAACTACAAAACGAACATGGCGGCCAAGCGAATTTGAAAATTTTAAATAGACCTTTCTCGCGATTTAATGTTCCAAACGCAATGAAACTTGGTACAGGAAATGTTTATACACATTGTAATGTACTGGTATCTCATTTAGTTCAATTGTTTGCATAACCTCAAGATGGCGGCTGTGCGAATTTTAAAATTAAGTTTTTATTTCTTGTGTCGTAATCATGCGATCGAAGTGAAAGTTTGAATAATGAACCTACGCAATAATTTTTCCTTTAATGGTACATGACTCTATCGCCTATACATTTAACAATCCAACATGGCGACCATCCGAAATATTTAGACGGCTCTGAATATCTACGAATCTATTATAGCAATCAAACTGAATGTTTTTATGTTCATAGGGGCTATGAACTTAAGTTCCCCTATAGGGCTTTCAATAACCGGGTGATCACAAATCCAACATGGCGGCGACGCGAAATATAAATATTCACATGGACGTTTCTCGCAATTTAACGATCCGAGTGCAGTGAAACTTGGTACAGTAAATCCTGATGCGAATGTTAATCCACTGGCTCCTAATTTACTTATATTGTTTCCATAAACACAAGATGGCAGCTGTGCGAAATTTTAAAATCTCTTTGTTACTTCTTGTGTCCTAATTATGCGATTGAAGTTTGAATGCTACACGTACACAATAATCTTCATATAACAGTACATAACTCAAGGACCTACATATATAAAATCCAACATGGCGACCATCCGAAATATTTAGTCGGTTCTCAATATCTACGAATCTATTACAGCAATCAAACTGAAATTTTGTATGTTGATAGTGGCAGTTAACATATGTAGGGTATATGAAAATAGGCTGTATAGTTCTTCACGGAACTACTTTTTCAAAATTGAAAGTAGGCTAAAAATACTATTGTAATGTCAGTAGATTTGGATAACAAACGTGTGGATGCGAATACCGTTTTGTTCATCCGCGTAGGGCTCTACCTATGGTAAGGCAATTGTGTAATCTGTATCCAATGACATAAGAACGCCAGGTGTGTGAAGGGCTTGGTGGCCCACTTGTTATCGCGTGCTGTAGGTCACAACATAGTCAGCGTGGTGCCATCTTACTTTAACCACTGAAAATGAAAATCCACAGCCTGGTTTCAGTCGACCGACCGGGTCAGGGAATGGAATGAATGAAGCCCCCATCTAGCGGCGAGGGTATGAACTGTGCCGACTGCCAAAGCCTGTCGCACTCCTCTGGGGCAATGATTAAATGAATGACAGATGAAATGAAATGAAGAGTGTTTCTGGAATTAAATTGTGACAGGGAAAACCAGAGTACCCGGAGAAAAACCTGTCTGCCTCCGCTTTGTCCAGCACAAATCTCACATGGAGTGACCGGGATAAGAACCACGGGCCCAGCGGTGAGAGGCCGGCGTGCTGCCACCTAAGCCACGGAGGCTCCCTTTAACCACTGAAAAGTAAATTATTTACTCTTTGAAGAAAATCACTAGTCCGAGAGAGTGCTGCCGACATAGACATTTACTTTCGTATGTGTCATAAAGTCGCCTCCATGGTGTAGTGATCAGGGTGCTTAGCTGCCAGTCCGGAGGTCCGAGGTTCGATTCCCGGATCTGTCAGGATATTTGAAACGTGGTATGAGGACCAGAACAATGTCTATTCCGCCTCTGGTGGTCCAAATGAGTAGAGGGGGTTAGATTCCCACCTCAGCCATCCTCGAAGTGATATTTCCGTGGTTTCACACTTCGTCTCCAGGCAAAGGCCGGGATGTTACCTAACGTAAGGCCACGGCCGCCTCCATCCCCCTTGCCTATCCCTCCCAATCTCCCCATCCCTCATAAGGCCCCTGTTCACTTTGCAAGTGAGGCCACCTGGTCGAGGTGCTCGTCCCACCTCCCCAGTTGTATCCCCCGACCCGATGTTCCAAGCTCTAGGACACTGCCCTGGAAGCGGTAATGGTGGGATCCGTCGACAATTCCGAGGTAACAGCCAACCATGGAGGGTAAACCGACTAAAACAAAAAGAAAACAAAAAAATGTGTCATGAAATGACGCTCCAGTAACATAACAGTATAATCTTATACGTACTGACATGATCTTAATAATATTTATTTTTTCCTTATTGACAATCAATCTATAAAGGATAACCTACATGTATTTAACAAATCTTATACACCTTAGGCAATATATTTTTTTAAATTAATATTTATTAATTACTTTCCAATTTCGGCCACATTATGACCTTCTATAGTTTTAAAGATGGAAAAAAAAAGATTAATGGAAAACTAAGAGCAAAGCTTTTTAAAACAACATTTACACTTAGTATTTCCTATTAAATGTTTATCAAAAATATATTTAAACAAAATGTTTAGGAAATAATATAACGCCTACTTTCTCCTAAATGTGTGGGTATAGTTATAACTCTTTGTCCTTATTACCTCATATTTTTTTCCTATTCGAAATGGTATGGATGATGACATTTTAGGTTTGGGCACAGGACGCATCCAATACGAAGGTATGTTTTTACCAAATTTGGTAAAGATCCGATGATTAGTTTGGTCGTAATTTAATTTTAAGTTTTGACCATTAGAGTGGTCGCCATTAATTTTTGGTCAAGATGGCGGCAATATAAAACATGACACTGAGGTGCCCTTTGCTAGTGCTACCTCTGTACCGAATTTGGTTCAATTCGGTTTCGTCATGTTTGAATTGTTAGGGGTTGGTGGGGACAGACATACTGAGTACACACACAGACAGACACACAAAGTTTTGGCCCTGTGTGGATCTCATAAGTCTAATTTCATTTTCTTTTCAAAATTAGAAAGTAGATTAGAAACAGATCTGTAACAAACGTGGGCTTTAATTTGATGATATAAAATAATTTTGTGATAAATTACATAAATCCAAAAATGTTTATTTTTGTATTCCCATAAAACCAGTAGAAATTGTTCTTAAAAAAATATCTTGATAAGGTCTTTCTATAAGACGAGAAAATTCTTTGCCGAGTGCTGCATAGGTTGGAATGTTTATTGTAATTATCCTCTGCTCCAATGAAAATTTTAGATGCGATATGGAAAATGTGGATGGATCTTGACTAATAACTGTTGTGTTGTAAGCTATGGGTGATATTGACATATGTTATTGTATGCCTTGTTTTTCATTGCAACTGTTCTGTTGATGGGACAGTCATTTCTAAGTTATGCAACATTAAAATAAATACTTCTTCTTCGTGTTTAATGCTTTAATATTTATCAGTAATAATTACCACAATTACTAAGTTTTCTGACGGATTTTCTTGTATTTCATTTTTGGAGGGCCGAGACTGTCTGTGGATGTCACTGTAGATTTGGTAGTGTTTTGCAGAACAATTTGTCTTGCATTTTTGGATCTGATGACGATTGCTTGACGGGTGAAACATGTCATACCTTAGTTTGCTTCTTCTTCTTCTTCTTCTTCTTCTTCTTCTTCTTCTTCTTCTTCAAATAGTCCGTATATATAAATCTTACTTAATCATGTGTAATTTACTTCATGTTATTCTTCACATATTCCAATAATTGGAATGATTTTGAGTATACCGACTGAAAGCTACAATATTAATTGTCAACATGCGGACCCTGTGTATAAACCACCCGCCCGGCTTTACTGTTATGCGGGCTTCTATAAATATGTTTATTTGTTTAAACGCACTTTTTAAACAAATTGTCGATATCTATGAAATCAGAGCGCAATTCATCACTGCTGCCGGTTGTGTGCGCCCCATGTGTACAGACTACCCGCCCGGCTCTAGTGCTATGCGGCTGTACGTGACACAGTTCTGCCAGGGGCACTTTATAATCAAATAATTATATTTCCGGTGACTTTTCAAGAAATGGTAGATTTTTTCTGTACTATGCAACGATTTGGAAGATTTTGGAGGTGGGATTAGCACCTCGTCCAGGCGGCCTCACCTGCAAAGCGAACAGGGGCCTCATGAGGGAAGGGAGGGGAAGATTGGGATGGATAGGCAAGGAAGAGGGAAGGAGGCGGCCGTGGCCTTACGGTAGGGACCATCCCGGCATTTGCCCGAAGACGAAGTGGGAAACCACGGAAAACCACTTCGAGGATGGCTGAGGGGGAATCGAACCCCCTCTACTCATTTGGGCCACCCGAGGCTGAGTAGACCCCGTTCCAGTCCTCGTACCACTTTTCAAATTTCGTGGCAGAGCCGGGAATCGAATCCAGGACCTCCGGGGCGGCAGCTAACCATGCTGAACGCTACGCTACGGAGGCGGCATCTGTAATAGTAGAAAGTTAAATCAACACCATAAACCGTGATTGAAGACTTTGAGATGGACTTAAACGTTTGAGGTGGGACGGCTACAGTAACAACTGCAAGTGCAGCGCGCGACATCTAGCTTGCGTTGGTGGCTGATTCGGTTAAAGCATGGCCGTAGACGGCGGGCACGAATGGGTGGAATGGTGCATCGAATCCAGTGGTAGGCATACTTTTTTTGATTGAAAGCCCACGCTCCATTTTAGTGGGGATGTAACTACATAGCCACATTCATTCCCTTATGATGTATTTTTGTGAAGAGTAGGTTGAATTTCGCTGATTTATAAAGGGAATACGACCGAATTGATAGCTTTTGGCACGTGACTTGTAATGGCAGAAAATTAAAAAACTGTCATGGATATTAACATAACATATCGACGTGTCGCTCCGGAGGTCCAGGTTCGATTCCCAGTTCTGCCAAGAAATTCAATACTGGTCTGAGGGCTGAAATTGGATACACTCAGCTTCGTGAAGCAAATCTGAGAAGTGGAGGGTTCTATTCACACCTCAGCCACCCTGGAAGTGGTTCTCTGTGGTTTCCCACTTCTGCTCCAGGCTATTGCCGGGACGGTTTCTAACTTAAGGCCCCGGCTGCCGCCTTCCCCATCCTCACCTTAATTGCTATACATACATAATACAGACACCGCTATAGACAGGTTATCAGAGGAATTCTACACACATCCAAGTACACGGGGCGAAATGACCGCGATGTTCTAGCCCCTTATTGAAACAAGATTCTGATCGCCAGTGCTAGCATCGAAGTATACGTATTCCTTAAAATTTCCCGTGGTATTATTTAGTTCGGGATCTACTCAGCCACGGGTGATCCAAATGAGCATGCAGGGTTCAATTTCCCCTTCAGCCATCCTCGAAGTGGTTTTCTGTGGTTTCCCACTTGGTCTTCAGGCAAATGCCGGGATGCTACCTATCGTAAGGCCACGGCCGCATCCTTCCCTCCTCCTTGCCTAACCCTCCCAATCTCCCCATCCCTCATAAGGCCCCTGTTCGCTTTGCAGGTGAGGCTGCCTGCGTGAGGTGCTCGTCCCACCTCCCCAGTTGTATTCCCGTCCTATGTTTCAAGCTCCAGGATCTTGGGTGACAATCTAATCGGACCATATTTCTACGACGGCCATCTTACGGGAGCACGCTACCTTCATCTTCTGCAAAATGAACTCCCACAGTTGCTGGTAAACTTGCCACTGCGCGAGCGATTGCGAATGTGGTGGCAACAGGAAGGGGTCCCACCTAACGGATCATTTAGTCGTCAGGAACCATCTTCATGATACATATCCAAATAAATGGACAGGAAAAGAAGGACCCGTTTACTGGCCTGCCAGATCAACCGATCTTACGCCACTTGACTACTTCCTCTGGGGTCACTTAAAGCAGGTAGTATATGCACTGGAGCCTGAAGATCCTGACCACCTTCGGCAACTAATCACCGAGGCATGCCAACCTGTTACACCTCAGATGTTACAGCGTGCAAGACTGTCTGTAATACGTCGTGCTGAAATCTGCATCAACCAAGGTGGTCAACATTTCGAACACTTGCTACACTGAATATGCAGAGTACCTTGCATTATTCCTACAGGGGGGTGTGGGGGCGCAGCGGTCAAGCTCTTTTACTCTCACCAACGCCATGTCCTGTGGTTCGAATTCACGTAAAATGGAGATCCCGTGGCTTATGGTCGCTAGATTAACGGTCACGCTAAACTACAAGCTTTCTTCCTTGTCTTCGTTATTTTTTTTTATTTAGTCAATTTACCCTCTAGGTTGGTGGTTCCCACGGACTCAGCGAGGGAACTCACCACTACCGTCTCTATGGGCAGTGTCCTGGAGCTTGGAACATCAGGTCAGGATGGATACAACTGGGGAGGTGTGATCAGCACTTCGTCCAGGCGGCCTCACCTGCTAAGCGAACAGGGGCCTCATGAGGGATGGGAAGGGATGGAAGATTGGGATGGATAGGCTAGGAAGAGGGAAGGAAACGGCCGTGGCCTTACAGTAGGTACCATCCCGGCATTTGCCCGAAGACGAAGTGGGAAACCACGGAAAACCACTTCGAGGATGGCTGAGGTGGGAATCAAACCCCCTCTACTCATTTGGGCCACCCGAGGCTGAGTAGACCCCGTTCCAGTCCTCAGACCACTTTTCAAATTTCGTGGCAGAGCCGGGAATCGAACCCAGGACCTCCGGGGCGGCAGCTAACCATGCTGACCGCTACGCTACGGAGGCGATCCCTTTTCTTCGTACAGACAATTATGTCATCGTCTAACCTGCCTACGTAGCATCGAATAAAAACGGTCCTTTTCAGGACCAAATAAAAATTAATTCATTGGAACAGGTAGATATATGTCCGTAGTGCAGCTACTGTAAACGGCATTAAGCGAAAAAAAAAAGAACTTACTTGCTTTGGGATCGAACCTGCTACATTGCAGCATTGCTGACGTAACAGCAGAGAAGCACGATTTAACTATCTTAGCTACAGTGAGCCGTGGTGTGATACTCTCACGTATTGAGTCTATTTGTAGTCCTCATAGACACTTCATGTCCTTCGTGAGGCAGTGTTGATCGGATGTGTCGATTTACACATTCGTTATAGTTGATGGCATTGAAATAACACTGCTGCCAATGATTTCGACTATATTCGCGAGCATGAACTCAACCGTAAAGTTGTACTAGGCCGTAAAGGAGCAAGTACTAATGTTTTTAGGACGACTATGATATACGCGTTAGTTGGGTTGCCTTCCTCCAAAAAAATAAGGGGCTGGTGGACCACACTGTATATATAACAAGTAGTTCCGTGAAGAACTATACAGCCTATTTTCATATATCCTACTCATGTTAATTGCCTCTATCAACATACAAAATTTCAGTTTGAAGGTTGTCATAGATTCGTAGATATTGAGAACCGTCTAAATATTTCAGAGATCGCCAGGTTAATTTTTTATTTTCGTACTATTACATTAAGATTATTGTGTACTTGTGGTATTCAAACTTCAATCGCATGATTAGAACACAAGAAGTAAAAACGAGATTTTAAAATTTCACACAGCTGCCATCTTGTGATTATGCAAACAATTGAAATAAATTAGATGCCAGTGGATTAACATTAAAGCATTTAACGTGCAACGTCTCACTATACTTGGATAGTTAATTCGCGAGAAACGTCCATTTAAATAGTTATACTTCGCGTCACCGCCATGTTGGAATTGTGCTCACCAGGTTACTGACAGTCCTATAGGTGAACATATGTTCATAGCCTCGATGAACATAAGCATTTCAGTTTGATTGCTGTAAAAAATTCATAGATATTGAGAACCGTCTAAATATTTTGGATGCTCGCCATTTTGGATTGTTATATGTATAGGCCATAGAGTTATGTACCATTCAAGGACAATTATTGCGTAGGTTCATTATTCAAACTTTCACTTCGATCGCATGATTACGACACAAGAAATAAAAACTTAATTTTAAAAGTTCGCACAGCCGCCATCTTGAGGTTATGTAAACAATTGAATTAAATTAGATGCCAGTGCATTACAATATGTAAAATCATTTACTGTACCACATTTCACTGCGCTCAGAGAGTTAAATCACGAGAAAAGTCTATTAAAATGTCTCAACTTCACTTTGCCGCCATGTTCGTTTTGTACTTTACAGGTTTATGAAAATTACATCGATAAACTTGTATCAGTACCCTTTATCACCGTACACAATTTCAGGGTGATATCTGTAACAGTTTCGGAGATATAGAATGTCTGTGAAATATTTCGCACAGCCGCCATTTTGAGGTGGTGTAAACAATTGAACTAAGTTAGATATCAGTGCATTACAATGTGTATAAACATTTGCTGTACCAAGTTTCATTACGTTTGGATAGTTAAATCGCGAGAAAACTCTATTTAAAGGTCTCAAATTCGCTTGGCCGCCATGTTAGTTGTGTAGTCACCAGGTTTTTGAAAGACTCATAGGTGAACTTCTAGTAGTGCCCTTTATCGCTGTACACAATTTCAGGGCGATATCGGTAACAGTTTTGGAGATACTGAATGCTGGTGAACTATTTCGCACAGCCGCCATGTTAGATTGGTGAGACACAATAAAATTTGAAGGGCGCGGTCGGGGTCGGCCAGAATAGTGCTATGATCTTACCAAGTTTCATTGTAATCGCTCCAGCCGTTGATGACGATGGTGAGGCATTATCTCAGTGGGTTGAAATATCCGATCTGCACCTAGTTTTTGATGCGAAAGACAAGGGCACTTTCCATTCTGCTCGCCGGAGAAGAGCCTACAACCCTGACCTATCATTTGTGTCCAAGGTTTGCTTTGATCAGCCTCTCAGTATCACACGTACAATATTGTCGAGTTTCCCAAACAGCCAGCATAGACCAGTTCTGTTGGAAGCAGGTATGAAGATACCCCTGGTGACCTCAGTACATGTACCCAGATGGAATTTTAATCGTGCAAACTGGGATAAATTCTCTAAATTCTCTAAATATCTTGACCAGGAGCTGTTATAAATCTAGATCCAACTACCAGCAACTATGATGAATTCGTCAGCTTGGTCATTTCAACCGCCAAATCAAATGTTCCGAGAGGTTTCAGAAAATATTATGTGCCTGGTTGGAATCCAGAAAGTGAAGCTCTGTATGAAGAAAATCAAACAACAGGTAGTCATGAAGTAGGTTCACAGCTTCTGCAGTCATTAGACAAGAATAGGAGAGAAAAGTGGGGAGCAACAGTGAAAGACATGGACTTTGCAAAATCGAGCAGGAAAGCTTGGAGAGTCTTGAATCGACTTACTGGAAAACATTATTCTAAAAAGCAGTGCACTAACTTGAGTCCAGATGCCATAGGAAATAGAATGGTTGAAGTCACCCGAACCAAGAGAGATAAATGCCATAAGAAAAATGTGAAGCGTAAGCTCACTGAGCTCAAACATGGATCACAGAAGAATGAGGATCTGTCCAGGCCATTTTCTATTCAGGAAGTTGAAGCTGCTATCAAAATGCTGAAGATCGGTAAGGCTGCTGGCCCAGATAATATCTACAACGAATTCCTTCGATATATGGGTCCATATAGTATAAAGTGGATCACTCTCTTTTTTCTTACATCCTTCAGACTAACAAACTGCCAAAGCAGTTTAAATGATCAAAAGTGATAGCCATTCAGAAACCTGGAAAGTCGGAGCAGAGACCTGAAAACTAACGTCCAATAGCACTTCTTAGTTGCATTTATAAACTCTTGGAACGAGTCCTCCTCACTAGGATTGCACCACTCATTGAAGATGTAATCCCTCCAGAACAAGCTGGTTTCAGAAGAAATCGTAGCTGTACTGATCAAGTTTTGGCTCTTACCACTCACATCGAGGCAGGCTTCCAAAAGAAGTTAAAATCAACAGCTGTCTTTATTGACCTGACAAGTGCATATGATACTGTCTGGCGACATGGACTAATTCTTAAATTACTGGAAGTAATTCCCTGCTTGGAAATTGCAAACCTAATTTCCAACATGCTCTGTGAGAGAGAGTTTGTAGTATTCCTAGGTGATTCTAAAAGTCGTAAAAGAAAATTAAATAACGGTTTGCCACAGGGATCTGTATTGGCCCCAGTTCTCTTCAACCTGAACATCCATGACTTGCCATCCACCTCAGCTACTAAGTTTATCTATGCAGATGACATTGCACTGGTAGCTCAAAGCAGAAATTTTGAGGATGGAGAAGGCATTCTTTCAGCAGACTTGGAGAAAATGGCTACATTCTTCAAGTCTTGGCGATTGATCCCAAGCGCTTCTAAGACTGAGGTTTCATGTTTCCATCTTAGCAACCGACTCGCAAGCTACGAGCCATCTGTTTTATTCCTTGGTGATAAACTAAAGTACAACCCTTTCCCGAAATATCTAGGAGTCACCCTGGACAGAACTTTAAGCTACAAAGAACATCTCACCAAGCTCTCTCACAAAATCACTACAAGGAATAACATCCTACACAAGCTTTGTGGTAGTTCATGGGGAGCCTCGGCTGACTGCTTACGATTAACGGGTATTAGTCTTGGCTACTCTGCAGCGGAATACTGTGCCCCTGTATGGCTGGAAAGTGCACATGTGCATAAAGTAGATACTAAGTTGAATGAAACCATGAGCTGCATAACTGGTACTGTCAAGTCTACACCTCGCCACTGATTACCCGTTCATAGCCATATCCCACC
Source organism: Meconema thalassinum (assembly GCA_946902985.2). NCBI lineage: Eukaryota > Metazoa > Arthropoda > Insecta > Orthoptera > Tettigoniidae > Meconema > Meconema thalassinum. The sequence goes on from OX336393.1 coordinate 89,410,336, forward strand.
ACCCCACCTGAGAAGAAAGGAAGCTCTGCTGAGAGAAGCAAAGAAGATCCGGTCATCTCCCTCTTTACCAGTTCACCAGGAATTTTGTTACCCATCGCCACAACGACTTCGATCTAGGAGACCAGCAAGTGTATTGGCCGGCCGAATCTTGAGGGACAATTTTAACCTAAACCAGAGCTGGCAGGAAGAGTGGTCAAATTCAACATCTGGTACTAATGCCCATGAGATAAATCCAACTCGGAAAATGAATGGATTTGACCTCCCAAGAAAACTGTGGTGTCGCCTCAACAGACTGAGAACTGAGCATGGGCGCTGTAATTCCTTCCGCCAAAAGTGGGGCTGGATGGATTCTCCAATGTGTGAATGTCGTGAAGAGGAGCAGACCATGGACCATGTCATCCTGCGTTGCCCTCTTCATGCCTACTCCGGAAGCCCCAGCGACCTGTTTCATCTATCAGAAAGTGCTGCTGTGTGGTTGAACAACTCGGACCTGGACTTAGAATTCCTTGTTGTTCTCACCATACGATTAACTAAATAAGCCGTTTAGAAGTCATTAGGGGACACTCACACACACGCGCACACACACACGGACAAAAGGTGATCTCATAAGTTTTTTTTTCATAAAATGAAAATAGGCTTAAAATCAATGTTACGTGATAGTTTGTGCGTGTGTGTGTGTGTGGGTGTGCGTGTATGTCTCCTATGCGTTCATATACTACTCATCCGATTGCGCTGAAACTTGGGTGAGATGTTGAGTACACTCCAAGGAAGGTTTCTGAGTCAGTAAATCAATTTTACAATAGGCAGCGCACGAGTAGATTCAACAAATGAGCGCCGACGCGCGAAGCGTTTCAAAAAAGTCCGTTACCGGTATGCGTTCATATTGTGCCCAATCAGTCACGGCAGTCTGGCATCGAACTCAGGTCTCATCAGAGAAGACCAGGCACATGATTATGCCTAGAGTCGAACCATTGATCTCTGAGGGGGAGCAATTACAGGGAACCCAAATAGCAATGAGAGGTATACTGAGATATAATAATGTAGCATGATTTCACGACCTATATGTGAATATCATAGCAATTTAAGGTAAAGAATTGCAACCAAATGCAAGAAAATATACGTTTTCAAAGCATATAAGAACGAAGGAGGCTAGTTTGGCATTTTACAAATTACACTGGGCAAGTGGGTGGTAACCCTAGGCGCCGAGCGGACTATTTACGTCTCGGCCGGAGAGACAGCCCAAAATTAATGACCCGGGTATTCACCGCTTGACAACGATGAAACCTAGAGTAGGGATGATGGCCCACGGAAATTAATTAATTACAGCCAAGTGGAGTATTGAAATGCATTGAAATATACACCCAGGTGAATATATTCACGGAGAGGTAATTTAGGAGTGGTTTTTCACCTAAATTAAAGCTTATATCTCCAAATGAACGAATTACAACCTAGCTTACGCTCGAGAGCAGTGATTTTGTGACCAGGCAAGGGGGAATTACCACGATGGCGTCCCCACGCGCTGAACTAAGGCAATTAATTGTAATTAATTGGCCGAAGCGATCGCCGGCACGCGAACGGTTATGAAACCTCCACACCTAAATAAACAAGGTGTATATGTCATTTCGGCTGAAGAGGTATTATTTCAAGATAGGAGTCGCTCTCACATGTCCAGTGGACTATTTTGTGCGAGAAACCTTTATATAGGAGGAGTAAGGCAAGCCAAGCCAGTTGTTCTCCAGTCTTCACCAGTTCATCTCCAGTCTTCAGCAGTATACACGTAACTTATACGCCGCCAGTGAGCGCGCCAAATGTTAAAGTATAAACGCTCAGCCGTTAAGAGAACAATGGAATCAAGTCATACAGCTTCATAAGTACAATCATGAAGTGCGTCGAAGTTAATTTAATACAGATATTTATCTATTATCTGACGCAAATATAAATTCGCCACAGCGAAAGTATAACTTATAATGTTTGTGAACATTACGCACACCAGGAGGTACTGTCAGTGTTGAATATGACATTATCAGCAGGATCACTACAATGATGGGAGCTAGGGGAAGCATCGCCACTTCATCTTGACAGTGAGCTGAACGATGTTGCAGGTGCCGAGGACCGAACGTCCGTAAACGCTGTTAGATTTCACGAAGACCAGCGGTTGGCGTAATTGCATCGCATCTCTGAGATCAGGCGTAGGAGAAGTCCGATTTAAGGATCAACCTGTGAACTAGTGAATAAGTGTACATAAATTGTGTAATAGTGCTTTAAAAGTGTTCATGTGTATAGTGATTAATATGCATTGTGTGAAAGTGAATGAGGCCACTGATAAGAGTATGTTTATCAGGTGGAAAATATGTGAAATTAAGTGTTGTGAAAAGTATAACATGATGGCTTAAGTCAAGCATCATGGTGGGTCGCAGGTTGAGCTGCTGGCACTATCCAGCGAGAAGAAAAAGTGAGTACCAATTAATTATGTTATAATAAATAAATAGTTCACCATATAACGATTTTATCACTTTGAGACTAAAATGTCACAGTCACTTATTGAACGAGGTTTCACCACTTGTCTTGAATAAAATATGGCTTGGAAGATGATTTGTTTAAGGCCATTCAGGCCAAAAATAGTGATGGATGTAACGGTAACGTTAAATGAATGATAATAATAATAATATGGGTCGGAAACAGTAAAGTAATAGGCATTTTTGGCCTAAATAATGTTCAAATTGTGTCATGTCTAAAATAAAGATACAGTATTTTGGTAAATAGTAAGAAGATAATGTGGAATATAGCGAGATACGAGAATTTTTCAGTGTCAGTGAAATGTTGAATGAATATTTGATATGGTCAATCCATAGGATTATATTTGAGGACCATTAAAGTAAAGTAAGCCAGTAAATTCATACCTTGTTATTAGGATCTATTTAGAGCTTTGGCTTAAGTATTATTACAGAAAGAGCGCGGGTGCCTTAATAATTGAGTCATCTATGTGAAGTATTGCTTGAAGCCGCATATCGCGTGCAGAATTAACGTAGAATCCAGTGATTTACGTAATAAATAATTGCGGGGACCAACTAGTATAGCTTGCGCGTTAGGTGAGAAGTTGGCTAAATCTACGAGTAGTATCGCCCTTGAGCATACTGTATTATTCGCAGCGAATAGGACAGAGCCTGTCTGTATCCATAGCTTGCATGAATTATGGCCACGATTGAGATCCGTCGAGACTCCGTGAGCATGTATATGAATGATCTACCCTGAGAGGTAAGGATCATATTCTTCGTTTAGGAAACGCAGATTTCCTTATATATTATTGTGACAGCTGCTGGCGAAAATCTTGGATTTTCGTTATGATGCGCGTCTAAAGCCACAGTATTCACCATAGAACGGCAAAGCTATCACCAGAGTCATCCCCAGCCATGAATGTTAATAAGGAGCCAAGTTGAGCCCAATGCACTAATTATAGGTGTTAAATAATTAAATGACTCAATTACTTAGGAGCCACACCTAGCGTAACTTTACTGTACTGCAGTGGTAAACAAATCTGACCTTGACAGCAGATGAGGGAAGTGGGGGATATAGACCACTTCTGCGGCAGCCATCTTGACTAGCCTGCTGGAACGAATTTTATTGCCTGCTGGGGGAAGGGGAAGGTCGGTCGACCAGTCCTTTAATTGAGGGTCACAGTAGGACACTGAAGAATCTCGATATTTCAAATATGCAATTATGATAGGAGTGTTTTGATGATGCCAATTGAATTGAATGATGTGTTGCAACACACATACGTTATTGGATCAAAGAAATCGGATAATATTTGGCCCAGTTATTCTCTGAAGAGGAACACTGAACCAAATAAATTGTTAGGCATCTTTTTAGAATGCATTTTGCCAGTTCACACTAAGTTATGCAGACGGGTATGTGATTTCTAAGAACATGACACGTTTGTAACGATATAAGCCCGACAAGACCCAGAAAATCGTTGTATGGTGAAACTATAAAATATTCTATCCATGTTTATTTTGGAAGGGATAAGGATCACTTTTCTTAAAGCGTTCATAATTGACGGAAAGAAGGAAGATGATCCACACGACACAACAAATATTTGTTAATTAATGCAGAAAATAATAAATTTATGCTAATTAAAGTAAATGCCGTAAGAAACGGAGTAATTTTGTTATTAACGTCATTTTAATGTGATATGTGACTTTTGTGTTATGATACTCCAGTTAAGTAATTATGTCACATGATGAACACTATGGAAACCCATTGAAGTCTGAAAAGTATCAATGATAGGATACTAGAATTAGATTTGAGTGCAGTGTAGCCCTATTTTATGAAGAAAACTCACAAAATAACCCTATTTTTATTTGTGGGAATTAAATATAATTTGTCCTTTATTTGTATTTGTTGTATAGCCATGATTTTAGACCAGTAAATACTTGATTTTTAGGAATATGTTGTGTATTTCATGTAGAGTAGTTACCTGGTAGACTCAAATCCTGAGCATGTGGTCGTATGGTGGGCAGGAACGTCCCATACCTCGAAAGACCGTGAGTTAGTTGGGATACGAACACATGGTCCACATGATGACAGTTGGGTACAGTATACCGTTCATCCGATTGCGATAAAACTAGGGTGAGATGTTGACTACGCTCCAAGGAAGGTTTCTGGCTTAGTAAATCCATTTTACAATAGGTAGCGCACGAGTAGGTTCAACAAATGAGCGACGACGCGCGAAGCGTTTCAAAAAAGTCCCGTATGCGTTCATATACTATTCGTCCGATATCGATGAAACTTGGGTGAGATGTTGTGTACATTTCAGGGAAGGTTTCTGGAATAGTAAATCCATTTTACAATAAGTAGCGCACGAGTATATTCAACAAATGAGCAACGACGCGCGAAGCGATTCAACAAAGTCCCGTATGCGTTCATATACTATTCGGCCGATATCGATGAAACTTGGATGAGATGTTGTGTGTACCCCAGGGAAGGTTTCTGGCTTAGTAAATACATTTTACAATAGGTAGCGCACGAGTAAATTCAACACATGACCTACGACGTGCGAAGCGTTTCAACACAGTCCCGTATGCCTTCATGTACCATTAGTTCGACAGCGATGAAACTTGGGTGAGATGTTGTGTACACTTACGTGAAGTTTTCTATCTTAGTAAATACATTTCACAGTGGGTAGCGCACGAGTAGATCAACAAATGAGCGATGGCATGAGAATCGTTTCAACAAAGCCCCGTATGCGTTCATATACCATTCATCCGACTGCGATGAAACTTTCAATTGTTGTGTACACTCCAGGAATGCTTTGTGGCTTAGTAAATCCATTTTACAGTAGGTAGCACACGAGTAGATTTAACAAATGAGCATTGGCACGCGAATTATTTTAACAAAGTCCCGTATGCGTTCATATACCATTCATCCGATTGCGATGAAACCTTGGTGAGATGTTGAGTACACTCCAAGGAAGGTTTCTGGCTTAGTAAATCCATTTTACAATAGGTAGCCTACGAGTAGATTTAACAAATGAGCGATGGCACGCGAATTATTTTAACTAAGTCCCGTATGCTTTCATATACCATTCATCCGATTGCGATGAAACTTTGGTGAATCGTTGAGTACATTTCAGGGAAGGTTTCAGACTTAGTAAATCCATTTTACAATAGGTAGTTCACGAGTAGATTCAACAAATGAGTGACGATGGGCGTATAGTGTAACAAAATCCCGTATGCGTTCATATGCCATTTATCCGATTGCGATGAAACTTTGGTGAGTTGTTTTGCACGCTCCCTCAAATGCTTCTAAATAAGTAAATCCATTTTACGATCGTTTAGAGGCGATGAAACCTTGGTGAGATATTAAGTACCCTCCAAGGAAGGTTTCTGGCTTAGTAAATCCATTTTACAACAGGTAGTCTACGAGTAGATTTAACAAATGAGCGATGGCACGCGAATTATTTTAACTCGCATATTTTCATATTATTAATTAATTAATTAATTAATTATGCGTCATTATTTCCATTTTTATTCTGAGCAAACTCAAAAAAATATGTTTAAGTTTCATAGAAAGACTAATTAAAGTCACAACGGTTTTAAGTGAGATTCATTTTGTAGCTGAAGGTTTGACACCCACATTAAAAAAGAAAACGCCAAAAATCCCTATAAACACGGGAGATATCAGGGAAACGGTGAAGGTCAGCACAAAACAAGAACCAATTTTGAAATAAATGATAAAAATAATTATCATTTGAATTTTGAAAATGTTTAACTTTGCTTCTAATAGCAAGGTGTGTGTGTTTCCTTGGATATGTATATCATTGTTGTACAAGATTTGTGGCAGGCACAGTTATAATATTAAAATCGCTATTGTTGTGGCTCCTTAAGCTGTATGTGCCCCCTTAATAGGAAATGAAAAAATAGTGTACCCAAAAGCACTTCAAGAGACAAAAATTACAACGTCAATACTTTCTTTGATTGGCATAGCAACGCATGCCGGGTACAGCTTGTTATATATAGATATAGATATAGATGTAGATATAGATATAGATGTAAATATAGATGTAGATATAGATGTAGATGATAGATATAGATGTAAATATAGATGTAGATATAGATGTAGATGATAGATATAGATGTAGATACAGATATAGATGTAAATATAGATGTAGATATAGATGTAGATGTAGATATAGATGTAGATATAGATATAGATGTAAATATAGATGTAGATATAGATGTAGATGTAGATGCAGATATAGATATAGATGTAGATGTAGATGTAGATATAGATGTATATATAAATATAGATGTAAATATAGATGTAGATATAGATGTAGATGTAGATGTAGATATAGATATAGATGTATATATAGATATAGATGTAGATGTAGATATAGATATAGATGTATATATAGATATAGATGTAGATGTAGATATAGATGTAGATGTAGATGCAGATATAGATGTAGATATAGATATAGATGTAGGTGTAGATATAGATGTAGATGTAGATGTAGATATAGATATAGATGTAGATATAGATATAGATGTAGACGTAGATGTAGATGTAGATGTAGATATATATAGATGTAGATGTAGATGTAGATGTAGATGTAGATATAGATATAGATATAGATATAGATATAGATGTAGATGTAGATATAGATGTAGATGTAGATATAGATGTAGATGTATATATAGATGTAGATGTATATATAGATGTAGATATAGATATAGATGTAGATGTAGATGTAGATATAGATGTAGATGTAGATGTAGATGTAGATGTAGATGTAGTTGTAGATGTAGATGTAGATGTAGATATAGATATAGATGTAGATATAGATGTAGATGTAGATGTAGATGTAGATGTAGATATAGATATAGATATAGATATAGATATAGATGTAGATGTAGATGTAGATGTAGATATAGATGTAGATGTATATATAGATGTAGATACAGATGTAGATGTAGATGTAGATGTAGATGTAGATGTAGATATAGATATAGATGTAGATGTAGATGTAGATGCAGATGTAGATATAGATGTAGATGTAGATGTAGATGTAGATATAGATGTAGATGTAGGTATAGATATATATAGATGTAGATGTAGATGTAGATGTAGATATAGATGTAGATGTAGATGTAGATATAGATGTAGATATAGATGTAGATATAGATGTAGATGTAGATGAAGATATAGATGTAGATATATATAGATGTAGATGTAGATATATATAGATGTAGATGTAGATATATATATATAGATGTAGATGTTGATGTAGATGTAGATATAGATGTAGATGTAGATGTAGATATATATATATATGTAGATGTAGATGTAGATATAGATATAGATGTAGATATAGATGTAGATATAGATGTAGATATAGATGTAGATGTAGATGTAGATATAGATGTACATGTAGATATAGATGTAGATATAGATGTAGATGTAGATATAGATGCAGATATAGATGTAGATATAGATGTAGATGTAGATGTAGATATAGATGTAGATGTAGATGTATATGTTGATGTAGATGTAGATATAGATGTAGATATATATAGATGTAGATATAGATGTAGATATATATATATAGATGTAGATGTAGATGTAGATGTAGATATAGATGTAGATGTAGATGTAGATATATATATAGTTGTAGATGTAGATATAGATGTAGATAGATATAGATGTAGATATAGATGTAGATGTAGATGTAGATGTAGATGTAGATATAGATGTAGATATAGATGTAGATGTAGATATAGATGTAGATATAGGTATAGATGTAGATGTAGATGTAGATATATATATATATATATATATATATAGATGTAGATGTAGATATAGATGTAGATATAGATGTAGATATAGATGTAGATGTAGATGTAGATGTAGATGTAGATAAGATAGCACTGAAAAAATGGCTTCAAAGCCATCATTAATAATAGTAGTTCACCCATCCAGTGGGTGGATGTGTGAGGATGCTCGATATATCGCAAGGTCCTGCGCGTCACAGTCTGCCCGGAAATTAGCTTCCTGGTGCAACATTGAGGTAAACACTTTCGCTGATGAATGGGATCCGGAGCGTAAGAGAACCACAATTAGCTCACAGTACCACACAATGACGTCATTTCTAGCACAGCCCGGAATTCTGAAACCAAATGCAATATCCAGGAAATTGTGACAGTGAACTTCCACTATCTCGATAATGTTAATTTAGGCATATTCAGTGGTCCTATTTCTCCCAATCCACGAGATATGGCGCTCTGGACAATTACAACTGTTTTAGTTGTTTTACATCAAAATCTGGGTTTAATAACTGATCCCTGTAAAGAACCGCCTGGTTTCAATTTACCGCCCCCCCCCCCTTAGGGACTCACAACTTGTGGGACGTGGGTTGGGCGGCAACGCCTCGCCAGAAAGAAAAAGCTTCAGGAGACTGTCCAGACGTAGCCACTTCAGTGGCGGCAGAATTTTTGCCGAGGGCATTGGAAAGCTGGTGTAACGATATGACAAATGTTTCAATAGTTTTGGCGATTATGTTGAGATATACGAATAAAACAAGCAAACATTTTCGTAGTAAAATCAGTTTGGTATGATAATCTGTTATTATTTAACAGTCCATCAGAACTTGATAAATACAGCCCTTGTATAATAGACCTGTATATATTTATGTTAGAATTGTAGATGTCCTGTATTCATTATTCATATTCTCTTTTAAATACAGGGTGCTTCAAAAAAATGTATACACACTTTGAACTTCCATAGAAAATTTACTTACCGTTCTACAAAGTTAAATTTCAGGAAATTAGAAAGCTGAAAGTCCAATGTAAATGAAACATAAATAACAAATGTTAATACTGTTCAAATTGGCGACCTGCAGCATAAATATAATTCTGAGTACGAGTCACCTAACAATGCTTGCTGATTCCATATTTCCTGCCATTCGTGCATTATACGGTAATGATAATTTTTATTTTCAACAAGATGGTGCCCCGCCGCACTATCACAGGGACGTACGAGCTTACCTGGATCAAAATTTGCCGGGCCAGTGGATAGGACGCAGGGGGCCAATCGAGTTTCCAGCACGCTCTCCAGACCTTACACCACTGGATTTCTTCTTATGGGGCACAGTAAAAGATGAGGTGTACAAACGTAAACCACGTAACCTAGACATTCTTTGGAATGAGATTCAAGCCGTGTGTAGAGAAATCTCATCGGACGTTTTGATACGATGTACAGAATCAGTGAAGACTCTAATGTCTTAGTCATCAGCATGTTTTTGGAAAGACCGCTCATCGATACTACGAGACCTTGACGCGATTGCGCGAAGCAATCAGGAGAAAACTGCCAGGACTTCTCACTGAGGGCGTCATCTCCATGACAACGTGTGACATCATACAGCCTATAAGACCACCATGCTGTAGAAGTGGTTTCACTGGGACATCATTCACTCTCCTCTCTACAAAACAGATCTTGCTCCAAGAGACTTTGACCTATATAATCACTTAAAGGAGCACCAAGAAGGTCGACGATTCGCTTCAGACGAGGACGAGAAACACTTCGTAACAACGTGGCTGAACACGCAAGGACAGGACTTTTAACACGAGGGAATATTTTAAGTCATCGCACAGACCGTCAAGTGCCTAAACCGATATGGAGAATATGTCAAAAAATAACCTAATATACAGGGTGTAACATAAAAGTACGACACAAAATCCAGGACACATTCCCCACACGTAGACGAAGAAATTATGTTATATGAACATGGGTCCGGAAACGCTTTGTTTCCATATTATACCTCATTGTTACCAACTCATTAATCATGGGAAAAACAGAACGTACCAGCATACCACATGCAACTCTTGCTCACAAGAGATGTTCAATATGCCCTCCGTGTGAATTGATACATGCATCAACCCAGCGTCGTAGTGAATCTCGGAAGCGCTGAGGTATCCCTGGAGTATTGCGCATGGTTTCGTAGCCTTCCATAATACGGGCACGGAGACTCTGAACATCTTGTACTGGGGTTCGATACACAAGAACTTTCAAATGCCCTCACGAATAAAGTTCAGTGATTTTAGGTCCGGAGAGCGTAGAGGTCAGGCAGTTGGTCCACCTCTACCTATCCATTTGCCACCAAATCTGTTATTTAGAAGCCGACGGACATTAACACTAAAATGAGGAGGCGCTCCATCGTGCATGAAGTACATGTTTTGTCGCACAGCTAAAGGCACGTCTGCTAAGTCGCATGGCAACAGGGCCATGTAAAACAAACCGCTGTCGGAGCACCTACGATAATGAGAATGTAACCAGACGTAGCCAAGAGTGCATATTCCCCATGATTCTAACGTTCTGTTCTTGTGTGTTTCCCATGCTTAATGAGTTGGAGACAATGTGGTGTAACATGGAAACAAAGCGTTTCCGGACCCAAGTTCATATAACATAATTTCTTCGTCTACGTGTGAGGAATGTGTCCAGCATTTTGTCGCGTACATTTTTGTTACACCCTGTATATAGCCTACTATCCTACTATATTGGTTGAATAAATAAAATGTACACATTTCACTGCATGCTCGGTAACCTTAGTTTCTGATCACCCCTCGTATGAACAGTTACGGCGTAAGTTTGTCCATTCAAAGAGCGCCTTGGAACTTGTTAGTTGGACTTCTTATCCTCCCAAAATCTCTTCATGAATGCACCGCGTTGCATCTTGCATTCTATGGACCACTTCCTTTACACCAGTTTTCTTTCTAAGTTTCTCCATGAAATTGTGCTTGCCTACTATTGTACTAAAACTAAAGGAAACCTAGAAAAATTGCTGAGTTTTGTTTCACTCGCCGTGAAAGCCAATATACCAGTTACGAAATAGTTTTTAAGTTGTTTCACGGGAGATGAAATTTAAGTATTTTAGAGTAGTTAGTAGATTTCGTCAGTTCATTGCCCTGCCTCGGCAAGAATGGTTTCTTTTTAGGTCGTATTCTGTGTTACTTGTCTGTTGCGTGATTCAAGTCTGGAGTCGGATTGCAGACCGCAAACAGATTAAATGTTAGTTGTGATTATGTTTCGCCAAGGTTGAATTCATCTCGTGGTGTTGGATGTCGGGCAGGTGACCTTGCTAACTTAAATTAGAAATTGGTCGACGGAAGGAGAGAATACATTTCCGTTGTGAAGATAATAGATCCATTTGTTAGTGGAGCCTGAAGCCCTTCCTCTGGCATAGGACCTTGAAGTATAGCTCGTGGATGATTCATAACAAGTGAGGAACACACGAGCTGTTGGTAATAACAATGCGGGTTTCTCAACCTTAACTAGTTGATCTATAGGTGAAGATATCCTCGAAGTTCCATCACAATCATACCACCAGCACGTACCAACACAATAATAATAATAATACGATGGATATTACGTTCCATTTAACTACTGTGGCTTTCAGAGATGCAGGGTGCCGGAATCGTGCCCTGTAGGGGAATTTAGTACCGTTTTAGCCTACATTCGATTTTTGCAAAAAATGAAAGTAGACTTCTGAGATCTACACAGGGCCAAAAATTGTGTGTCTGTGTGTCTGTGTGTGTGTGTGAGTGAGTGTGTGTGTGTGTGTGTGTGAGTATGTGTACTCTGAATGTCTGTCCCCCCACCTATCAATTCGAACACGATGGAACCGAATTGAACGAAAATTGGTACACAGGTAGAACTCTCAAAGGGCACCTCAGTGTCATGTTTTATATCGCCGCCGTCTTGACGAAATCGTAATGGCGAACATCCAAATGTTAAAAGATTTAAAAAAATACGACCAACCTAATCATCTGATCTCTACCAAATTTTTCATCATTATACCTTTATGTATGACAAATATTGTGACCAAATTACAAGGTCATCAGCCCAATACTTTGCGGATGACGACCATGTATGTGTGCAAATCGATTCCCCCTATCAATTCAAACCCGGTGAAACCGAATTGAACGAAATTTAATACAGAGGTAGAACTAGCAAAGGACACTCTAGTGTCATGTTTTATATCGCCGCCATCTTGACGAAAACATAATGGCGGCCACCCAAATATTAAAAGCTTGAATCAAATTACGACCAACCTAATCATCTGATCTCTACCAAATTTTGCAACATTATACCTTTAAGTATAAAGAATATTTTGACCAAACTACAAGGTCATCAGCCCAATAATTTGCGGATGGCGAACAAGTATGTGTGCAAATCGATTCACCCTATCTTTTAAAACACGATGAAACCGAATTGAACGAACTTTGGTACAGAGGTAGCATCAGCAAAAGGCACCTCAGTGTCATGTTTTATATCGCCGCCATCGTGACTGAAACGTAATGGTGGCCACCCAAATGTTCAAAGCTTAAATCAAATTACGACCAACCTAATCATCTAATTTCTACCAAATTTTGCAACAACATACCTTTATGTAAGAAGCGTTCTTTGACCAAGCTACAAGGTCATCAGTCCAATAGTTTGCATACGGCGGTCATGTATGTGTGCAAATCGATTCCCCCCTATCAATTCAAACACGGTAAAACCGAATTGAACGAAATTCGGTACAGAGGTAGCATCAGCAAAGGGCCCCTCAGTGTCATGTTTTATATCGCCGCCATCTGGACGGAAATGGAATGGCGGCCACCCAAATGTTCAAAGCTTAAATCAAATTACGACCAACCTAATCATTCGATCTCTACCAAATTTTGCAACAACATACCTTTATGTCAGAAGCGTTCTTTGACCAAGCTACAATGTCATCAGTCCAATAGTTTGCAGATAGTTGCCATGTATGTGTGCAAATCGATTGCACATATCAATTCAAACACGGTGAAACCGAATTGAATGACATTGTTTACTAGCACTAGCGAAGGGAACCTCATATTCATGTTTAATATCCGTATAGCACGTGTTATTTCAAAAAGATACTACAACCAAAATTCAAGTATACTCCTTGAAAAGGACAAAGAGTTATAACAATACCCATGCATTTAAGAGAAAGTAGACTGTATGTTCTTTACTGAACATCTTGTTTTGGAATGTGTTTGTTGGTACAAAGATTGTTGTTTGTAACGCTGATTTTTTACATTTTATAATGACTCTCGGAGACGCTAGTAGAAACAGTCGAGATAATACAAGTTTTATTATTTTAGTCGGTTAAACCTCCAGGTTAGCTTGCCACGGTGGGTGAGTGGTCAACGTGTAGGTCTACTAACTCCAAGCTTGCAGGTTCGCTCCTGGCCGTTGTAAGTGATTTTTGAAAGGCAGCAAAAATACGACACCATGTCATACGATGTTAGCATGTCAAAGAACCCATTTGAATTCAGTAGGCCGTGTTCATAATGGCAAAATTAATCTCGGGATTTACCGCCAACACAAAGTTCCTCATTTCTCTACTAGAAAGCGCTATAGTGTTCAAGGAGCTTAGATATCTAACCTTCTTGACTTTCATACTGCTTCAAAGAACAACGAAATTCGACATACAAGCTACCCTTTTGGGTGTCAAATAACAAAGCTTACACCCGGCATCCGAGGCCATACGATATTATTATTATTATCATTACCTCCAGGTTGGCTTTTCCCTGGGACTCAGCGAGGGATCCCACTATTTCCGCCGACAGGGCAGTGTCCTGGAGCTTGAAACCCCTGGTAGGAGGATACAACTGCGGAGGTGGGACCAGCACCTCACCCAGGTGGCATCGACTGCAAAGCGAACAGCGGCCTCATTAGGGATGGGAAGGGAGGGAATCATTGGGTGGGATAGGCAAGGAAGAGGAGAGGAGGCGGCCATGGCTTTACGGTATGTACTGTGCCCGATTATATCATGAGCAGTATTTGTCGAATCCGATGGAACAGCTGGATTGTAGAACCTGAAAGTCCCCGGCTAGAAAAAAAACCTACCAACAAGCACAACATGAAAAGGGAACACACATATCCTATCAACATTGCGTTAAGAAAAGACCAAAGGAAAAATAAATGAACTAGCTCAGTCGATACAAATTTAGAATCAAGAAAATAACAAGAAGTTCCGTGACGAACTAAAGAGCCTACTTTTCTTAAAATTTAAGATTCATGCCAATCTATATAGACCTATTTAGAAAAATAGGGAAATTAAGTTGATATAATCGAAATTTCTAATTATTTCGAAATATACCTGTAGCCTAATAGAGCAATACAGTTGTCAACCCTGGTGACTGAATATATTGTTAGTTCCATCTCTTAAGGTTCAGAATACAATATTTGGTTGAAGTCCAATGGATAGCATGGACGTTACATGCAGTTAGACATTGGATCTATCAGCGCGCCTAAAATCATGTTGGCAACAATGTCGTGCATGCGTTGGTCAGAAATAATCTGAAATATTATGATCTCTTGTTGTGCCAATTTTGGATGAAATCCATTTGTTAGTATAGAAGTTACATGTATTTTAAAATTGTACCTATCAGCAGGCTTAGAGTCATGATTGCAGCACTGACGTATATTAGTTTCAACTAATTAATCTAGAATGTTAGATAATATACGTGTGCAAATTTTAAAGCAGTTGGCTTGCATATTTTCTGATATATTAATATTTGGGTAAAAAAATAGAGACAGCCATTATTAACAATTGGCAGCCCTGGTTGTTCTTAGGAATAAGCATAGTCATATACGTTATGGTACACATAGCACATACGAAATTTGGTTGAAATCCAATCGATAGTATAGAAGTTACATGTATTTAAATTTGGTACTATCAGCAGGTTTAGAATCATATTGGTAGCACTGACGTACATAAGTTACTCCAAATTAATGTAGAATGTCAGGTAATATACGTGTGCATAGTTTAAAGCTGTCGGCTTGCATACTTTCAGATATATTGGTATTTGGATAAAATAATAGAGAGAACATTTATTGACAGTTGGCAGCCCTGGTGGCTCTTAAGAATACGCTCAGTCATATCTGTTTATGTACGCATATTACATACAAAATTTGGTTGAAATCCAATTGATAGTTTAGAAGTTATATGCATTTAAATATGGGACTTATCAGTAGGCTTAGAATCATTTTGGCAACACTGCCGTGTATGGCCTCCTGAAAATTAACCTGAAGTATTATTATCTATATGTGTGCCAATTTTGGAATCGTTCCCATGGATACATTCCAAGATATCCAACATGGACCGAAAATTTCAATTGCGATTTTTCAGCAGTTGGTAGCACTGAAATCATTCTCACGTGTGACATTGAGATGTCCCGGTATAGATCTTTACTCATACCAAATTTGGTTTCGATTGCTGCAGCCATTAAGGAGTTGATAGGGGGGGGGGGGGCACACACACAGACAGACAGACAGACAGACAGAAGGACAGACATTTTCCCGGATCGATCTCATAAGTCTACTTTTTCCTCATTTTTGCAAAATGTGAAAAGTAGGCTAACAAGAAGTTCCGTCACGAACTAAAGAGCCTACTTTCCTTAAAATTAAGATTCAAGCTAATGATTAATCTACAGTATATGAACCTATCTAGAATAATGACGAAATTAAGTTGGTAATATCGAAATGCCTAATTAGTTCGAAATATACCTGGTATAATGTAGCCTAATAGAGCACAACAGTTGGCAACCCTGGTGAATGAATATATTCTTAGTTCCATCTCTTAAGGCACAGAATAAAAGAATTGCTTGAAGTCCAATGGACTTTACATGCAGTTAGACATTGGATCTATCAGCACGCGTAAAAGCATGTTGACAACAATGTCATGCGTGTGCTAGTCAGAAATACCCTAATCTGAAATATTATGATATCTTGTTGTGCCAATTTTGGACGAAATCCATTTGTTAGTATAGAAGTTACATGTATTTTAAAATTGGACCTACCAGCAGGCATAGAATCACGTTGGCAGCACTGACTTAAATTAATTATTCAAAATTAATCTAGACTGCCAAGTGCTATACGTGTGCAAAGTATAGGGCTGTTGGCTTGCATACGTCCTGATATATTGATATTAGGTTAAAAAAATATAGACAGCATTTATTAACAGTTGGCAGCCCTGATTGTTCTTAAGAATACTTTTAGTCATATCTGTTATGCTACACATAGCACATACGAAATTCGGTTGAAATCCAATTGAAAGTATAGAAGTTACATGTATTTAAAAATTGGCCCTATTAGCCGGCTTAGAATCATGTTGGTAGAACTGAAGTACATACTTTACTCCAAAATTAATCAAAAAAATAACAGGTACTATACGTGTGCATAGTTTAAAGCTGTCAGCTTGCATACTTTCTGATATATTGGTATTTGGATAAAAGAATAGCGATAGCAATTATTAACAGTTGGCAGTCCTGGTGGCTCTTAAAAATATGCGCAGTCATATCAGTTTATGTACAGATATTACATACAAAATTTGTTTGAAATCCAATTGATAGTGTAGAGGTTATAGGCATCTTAAAATTGGACCTATCAGAAGGCTTAAAATTATTTTGGCAACACTGTTATGTATGGCCTCCTGGAAATTAAACTGAAATAGAGTTATCTACATGTGTGCCAATTTTGGAATAGTTCCCATACAAACCTTCCAAGATATCCAACATGGAGCTCAAATTTCTAGTGCGTTTTTTCAGCATTTGGTAGCACTGACATCATTTTCAAATATGGACGTGAGATATTCCGGTATACATATTTACTCATACTAAATTTGATTGCGATTTCTGCAGCTGTTTAGGATTTGATAGGGGGGACACACACACAGACAGTCAGACAGACAGAAGGACAGACAGATATACATTTTCCCGGATCGATCTCATAAGTCTACTTTTTCCTCATTTTTGCAAAATGTGAAAAGTAGGCTAAAAATCTCAAAGTCGTAGGACTATTGTGGGAAGAACACCTATCAGTGGCCTTCCTAACACAATCTTACACCATTACTATAAATCACCATGTCAAAATTTCATAATTGTAAATCACTGAATTTATTCAACGAAGACGATACAAGCATATTTAAATTCAAAACAAGTAGTTCCGTGAAGAACTATACAGCCTATTTTCATATATCCTACTTATGTTAATTGCCACTATCAACATACACAATTTCAGTTTGATTGCTGTAATAGATTCGTAGATATTGAGAACCGACTAAATATTTCGGATGGTCACCATGTTGGATTTTATATATGTAGGTCCTAGAGTTAACTGTTACATGCAAATTATTGTGAACGTGTAGTATTCAAACTTCAATCGCATAATTAGGACACAAGAAAAAACAAGGAGATTTAAAAATTTTTCACAGCTACCATCTTGAGGTTATGGAAACAATTGAAATAAATTAGATGCCAGTGGATTAACATTCGGATAAAGATTTACTGTACCAAGTTTCACTGCACGCGGATGGTTAAATTGCGAGAAACGTCCATGTGAATATTAATAATTCGCGTCACCGCCATGTTGGAATTGTGATCACCAGGTTATTTAAAGTCCTATAGGTGAACTTAAGTTCATAGCCCATATGAACATTAAAAAATACAGTTTGATTGCTAAAATAGATTCGTAGATATTCAGTATCGTCTAAATATTTCGGATGGTCGCCATGTTTTGATTGCCATAGAGTCATGTACCATTAAAGGAAAATTATTGCGTAGGTTCATTATTCAAACTTTCACTTCGATCGCATGACTACATCACAAGAAATAAAAACTTAATTTTAAAATTCGCACTGCCGCCATCTTGAGGTTATGTAAACAATTGAACTAAATTAGATACCAGTGGATTACAATGTGTATAAATATTTCCTGTACCAGGTTTCAGTGCGCTTGGAACATTAAATCGCGAGAAAGGTCTATTTAAAATGTTCAAATTCGCTTGGCCGCCATGTTCGTTTTGTAGTTAACCGGTTTTTGAAAATCTTATAGATGGACTTCCAGTAGTGCCCTTTATCTCCGTACAAAATTTTAGGGAGATACCGCTATTAGTTTCAGAGATATAGAATGCCGGTGAAATATTTCGCACATCCGCCATCTTGTGATTATGTAAACAATTGAACGAAGTTAGATGTCGGTGCATTACAATGTATATAAACATATTCTGTACCAAGTTTCATTGCGTTTGGTTGGTCAAATCGCGAGAAACGTCTATTTAAAAGTCGCAAATTCGCTTGGCCGCCATGTTGGTTTTGTAATTACCAGGTTTTCAAAAGTCACATAAGTGAACTTATAGTAGTTCCCTCTATCACCATAGAAAATGGCAGGGTAATATCGGTAATAGTTTCGGAGATATTGAATGCTGGTGAAATATTTCTCACAGCCGCCATGTTGGATTGGTGAGTCATAACAAAATTTGAAGGGCACGGTCGAGGTCGCCGGGAATAGTGCTATGAACTTTCCGAGTTTCATTGAAATCGCTCCTGCCGTTTAGATTTTATTAGGGGGGGACACACACACGAATCACACACACACACACACACACACACACACGGACAAAAGGTGATCTCATAAGCCTATTTTTTCAAAATTGAAAATAGGCTAATAAAATGAATAAAATGACGTAAATTATTCGTAATAGTGATTCCTGCTTGAATCAAATAATTGAAATAGTTCCAATAGAAATTCTCATAATTATCACGTATACAGTATATTACCGTAGTCAAAATTATATTACACTAGCAGTAGTGCCCGGCTTCACCCGGTGGTTTTATGGCTGATAATGAATACTACTACAGAACTGGCACATGATATTTAAACTAACAGAAAATATATATATATATATATATATATATATATATATATATATATATATATATATATAACTTTTAGTGGTGGTGGTGGTGGTGGTGGTGGTGGTGGTGGTGGTAGTGGGGGTGATAATTAGTACAGTATAATGGACGTAATATTCAGGTCATTTTCCCGTAATGATAATGCTAATAATGAATAGGGAAACGGCTATTTACTAACTACAGTACTGACACGTGTAATTTACAAACGAATTGAAAAATATGTTTAGAAAGAGGAGTAAGTGAAATAAAAGGCACAGCCTAGGGCCTATATGTCATTGGCTGTTAGAAAAGTAGAGACCAATAGTGTCGTCTTTTGTCGCATAGCGCCGTAGGAAAATAATCAGGGCACTTTGGAAATCTTCGGCTGTCCCGAGTTCCTGAGGTAGCAATAGTGTCATTTATCGCCACATAGCGCTCAAGGATAAGGATCGGAATAAATGAAAGTATATTTCAAAGCACCAACTCTTATTGCAGCTGATAACCTCAATGTACTTCACCAACACCATGCACTTATACAGAGGTATCGTATTTTCAAAATAATTACTGTTTTAAGGGGTCTAAGAAATCTTTTTGCACTAATTACTCCCCGTGACTTCAATTTATAAGCAGCGCAAGATGTGACTACATTATTTTCGCAATTCTGCACCAGAACAATGATAGGGGCGACGCAATGCTCCCGAATTGCCAGCCAACAATAGACTTATTTAAATATTCTTTCAGTTACACTACTCCTAACATAAATGGTTCTAGGGCCTTAAAACGTAGTTTTCAAGTTCATTTTGTCTGTTATTCAAAATGTAGGGAATGGAGAGGTTTGGCCAAAATATCAAGTGGACAGTGTTACCAGCAGGTTTTCAAAGAGTAAATATGTAAAATTTGGTGCAATTAGGTGAAACGGTGTAGATTTGTGTTAAAGGGCCTAAATGCAGGGAATTGAGTGGTCTGTCCGAAATTTCAAGTAAACAGTGTTGCTCGTTGGATTCCAAAGTGTAAATATACAAATTTTGGTTCAGATTGGTGAAACGGTGTAGATTTGTATAAATAACAGACAAACCAACATTGAACTTTATATATATATTCATCCTAATTAATACATCGCTGAACATGATCTAGAATTATTCATGTCATTGGAAATCTTATACCCTTTCAAAAATTGCGTAGAATTGATTCAATATTTTATACATTTATTTACATATTCACACTTACGATCACAATTAATTGATTCACCACACTGATCGCAACACCCAAAATGTATTTCAAAATCTTCCATTCGTCGAAAACAGTAAATTGTACTCAAATCCTGGCCTATTTGACCAAGCAATTAAGCCAAGTTCAAATGATAGTTTCACATTCGTGGCAACCAGTCACTGTAATAGCAATAATAAAGAATACCATTATGAGCTTCGCTTATCAATTCTTTCAAAAATTTGACATGTTTCACATAATTCAATATCAAATCCCATCACGTTAGAATTTTTACTTCTATAACTCTTTCGTACAGCATAAAAATACTTCATCATATTCTCCATTAAATTATATGTGTCACCAATCAGGTCTAAAGTCTTTCATCAATAACCATATAATATACTGAACCCTTTATACGAAGGCTGTATAAAGGATTCTAATATTTTTATTCATCATCATATGATATTTTCTACAAGCAGCAGATATGAGAGCCACACAGAGTTGGGAAACGTTGAGCAATTGGTGGCGAGAACGAACACAAAGGTTTGAGCTCCCTTGGTATTTAGAAAGTCAAGCCTAGAACTCATGACGCATAGGAAAGCTGCAAGTTTTAGCGTTAAAGAAAGCGTGGGCACGCATAGAACGATCTGTTGCTATGTAAGTTGGCGCCAAGACAAACTATATGCTCCAATGTGAATGGTCAATCATCATGATGACCACTCCTAGTGGGAGGTAATAGAGAATAAACCCGCCGAGATCTACAAGAGTCCGGACCAATAATATCAAGACGCCTTTTACAGCGGCAAACTCGGCATCATAGCATATCCTGGTGAATTTAGGCGGGAGTTAACTATGGATTAATTCCATGATCGATTCCAGCTAGCTCCAGCTTAGTCTTAACCTCCGCATTCTACGAACTCATTGATACCGATCGCATGTTAGTCCGATAATTATTATGGAATATTTATTTCATAAATCCCCTTCCATGCCTACTCTAGCCAGTTTCATTTAAAAGTGGCCCAGGAAGCTTTGAACATTATTCTATTTCAGGTGCCTGAGGGCACGAGACGTGATTTTATTTAATGTGTCTGAGGGCACGAGACGTGATTCTATTTTATGTGTCGTTGGACACTCTGCATATTTTATTCATGTATGTGGACATGGAATATTTTCGACAAAATTATAGGTGTAAATTCAGTGTTTTATTTTTGTAGTCCCAGTACTACCAGTTAGGGGAAGTTCGTCGTAATAATTCACCCTAGACTGTCAGGGAAATTAGTACTTGACAGGTGAATTTAATAGGAAATATATCGTGTGTGTAAATGACAAACATTATTTTGATTCAGCACGAGATGGCATCAAGGAACGAGAACGGATCTTTGAACGAGCAGGACATCTGCCAGGCTATGTCTGATTCGAGCTAAAGCATTTAGAAGGAGGAAATGGCTGGAGATGTTTCACTGAAGCTGGTGTATAAGGAATTAGTACATAATGAATTTATTTATTTATTAAGTCAACTATGGTTTATGGGACGTATTTTGTATATATTTGTTTGCTTGTGTTAGTAATTTAGATTCATTGTTTCTTGATTACTGGCACACATTAAGAGTAAGGGACATCTTAGCGCTTTATTTTGTATATATTGTGATTTTATATTGGTTCAAGTATACGGGGCGATGTGCGCAGGCCGTGCCCGCATTTGCTCTCGTAATTGCGGACAAGCAGTGTAACTCGGAATTATGCCCTATAACAAAAATGGAACAGAATTAACTGAGATTAAAAATAGAATTTGGAGGGTAAACATTGATTATGAGTAGATTTTTATGGTTCATCAGGATATATTTTGATAATTGCCTATTAGCAATTCCTTGCAGGTAAGCCATTTGCGCACCCGAGTTTCAGCCGTGATGTAATTGTTTGAAGTGTCTCTGGACACGAGGTAGGATAGTCTGATATTGAGCCGACCTAGACCGTGTGAATATGTGAGTATGTCAGTCCAAGCTTTAAGGTGTACATGGTGTGATTTTTATGGTAGTGCTTGCGGGAAACAAATCATTGAGATTGTTCCGACAGCCGTACTCCAACACAGTTCATGTCCTTGTGAGGCTGAATTGTGGTATATATTTGTGTATCTGGTCATCCAAGGGGATGAGTGAGATGTATTTGTGACTCGCGTTTTCAGACGAATAACGGGACCATGGTGGTCGCCAGTCATAATTAGCACCAGGCTTGGAAAACTGACAGAGGTGGAGTGCAGCGTTGACTCACACCATAAGGCCGAGCTCAATCAGATAAGTCGACCGGTGGTCATTAGCAGCAGGCCAGGTTCCTGTAGTTCAAAATAAGATGTTATTTAAATTCACAAAACCCTGATCGGTTATAAAGAGTATTTCATTGATTTAAATGGGCGTTGTCCATGCTTTAAGGTATATTCCGAAACATCAGTTTGTCTGGCTTTTATTCATGTAATATAATTTTCAGCCGTGCAGGCTTATATTTTGTTGTTTTTGCTTGACTTCTAGTGTATTTATTTTACGCGTTCAATGACCCCGTGTGGCCATAGTGTGCGCGATGCTGTTTCCCATTTGTCATGCAAGGTTTTGGCCCAAGCGGCGTGCTCTTTGATTTTTACGTGTTCTAGCACTGGGTTGAATCTCGAGGAGATCCATGTAATCTTAGTATTTTAGACCTTGCGTGTGTCAGTATTAATTATAGTGTTTTTATTAAGTGCAGATCCCATAACCGTAGTTTGATTTGAAAGATGCGACTCCGTGAGCAATATGACTGCTTCAGTTATAATCGGACTCTCATCAGAACTCATTTTCTTATTAAGTATCAGTACACCACGCACGTATATAACTTCTTGACCAGAATCAATGGACTTGTATCCATGTAATTGTTGTGAGGAGCGAGTTCTTACCGCTCAATTTATGTAATTGTAATCATTTGAGTGAATCTGTATTCACATTGTTTTGTTGTGTGGAGCGAGTATGATACCGCTCAGTCATATAATTTTCTGTGGGAGTAAAACTCAGGGAGGATTTTATTATCATTATTATTATTTTTGCACATATTATCAGTCATTAAATAAATTTTATTCTACTTGTTATTCACTTTATTTCTAGTATAGCCTAGTTTTATGGACCTTTCTATCCATTAGAGCATGTTGTTCTTTGTGAACTATGCCTTGAAAAGCATACAGGACTGAGCGCGACCCCGAAGACTGAATCTTGTTAAAACACTGCTTTATTGAAGGGTACAATACTCCCATTATATTTTTCCAAAGATCCAACATATAGACTTCAATAACTTCAATGACTTCAATACAACTTCATAATACTTCAACAAACTCAATATCATTCGACGATTATAAAATAACACTTCTATAACCAATACATCTACATTATACATCATTATAATACTTCACATACTTCAAACAGATACGTTGCAAATTCTTATACCAGTTGACAATGTGATAATACCACTTCTAGATTCCAATGATTAAATTCATGTCTCATGCTCATTCCGTTGAATTCAAATAGCTATACTGTTTCATTATACTCTCCATCATAATTTAATAAGAATATATTTATTCTCTCGTAACCAGAAATTATGTGCAATGAATAATATTAAACAACTTTAAATTCTCAGTTTGAAAACTAATCCAAGTTTCAGCAGAATTCAATTAATTCTACAACATGAAAATTATGTCAATAAACTTGCTAATATGAAATTAGCATCCACGGTGTGTGAGTGGATATCGTGTTGGTCTACTAACCCCAAGATTGCAGGTTCGCTCCTGGCCGTGGTAAGTGTTGTTTTTTTTTTTTTTTTCTTTAAGACGGCAAAAACACGATACGCACGTCATACGATGTTGGCATGTCAAAGAACCCATTTGAATTCAGTAGGCAGAGTTCATAATGGCAAAATTAATCTCGGGAGTTTCCGCCAACACAAAGTTCCTCATTTCTCTACTAGAAAGCGCTATATTGTTCAAGGAGCTTAGATATCTAACATCTAACCTCCTTGACTTTCATAGTCAAGGAACAACGAAATTCGACATGCAAGCTACCCTCTGGGTGTCAAATAGCAAAGCTTGCACCAGGCACCCGAGGCCATACGATATTATTATTATTATTATTATTATTATTATTATTATTATTATTATTATTATTATTATTATTATTATTATTATTATTATTATTATGAAATTCACTAGAATCAAATTGACTCAAATAACAAAGACTGGCAATTATCCCAGCTCAAATGAAATCTATAAAACTGCAATGATCATACACCATGAAAATCACCTTAATTAAATTACTCACTGAAATTCACTAGAAATGTAATGCAAAAGTCATTCAAATAAAGCTGAAATGATATCTCAAAATAGAGAATATTTAATATCTCTCCTCAATGTTCATAATCTCTTCAATGTAAGCTCCTAAATGATTTTGACAAGAATATATCTTCCATTCAATGCTTCGTAACATCGCTGATCAATATGTAACAATTGTTGAAATTGTTCGTAAACTTCATACAACTGTTTATCAACTCCTAATCCTGTAATCATAAATCTTCTTTATATTCGCAAATTTACTCCCTAACGCATGTCTTCTCAACAATAACAAGAAGTTCCGTGACGAACTAAAGAGCCTAATTTTCTTAAAATTTAAGATTCATGCCAATGATTAATCTATATGGATCTATCTAGAATAATGACGAAATTAAGTTGGTAATATCGAAATTTCTAATTAGTTCGAAATACTGTATATCTGGCATAATGTAGCCTAATAAAGAACTACAGTTGGCAGCCCTGGTGACTGAATATACTCTTAGTTCCATCTCTTAAGGTACAGAATACAAAATGTGGTTGAAGTCCAATGGATAGCATGGACGTTACATGCAGTTAAACATTGGATCCAACAGCGAGCGTAAAATCATGATGGCAACAATGAAATACATGTATTGGTCAGAAATAATCTGAAATAATATGATCTATTGTTGTGTCAATTTTGAATGAAATCCATTAGTTACTATAGAAGTTACATGCATTTTAAAATTAGACCTATCAGCAGGCTTAGAATCATGTTGGCAGCACTGGCGTAGGCCTATATTAGTTACTCCAAATTAATCTAGAATGCAAGGTTCTATACGTGTGCAAAGTTTACAGCTATTGGCTTGCACACTTTCTGATATATTGATATTAGGGTAACAAAAATAGAGACAGTAATTATTAACAGTTGGCAGCCCTGGTTACTCTTAAGAATCGGCATAGTCATATATGTTATGGTACACATACCACACACGGAATTTGGTTGAAATCCAAATGATAGTATAGAAGTTACATGTATTTAAATTTGGACCTCTCAGCAGGCTTGGAATCATGTTGGTAGCACTGATGTACATAAGTTACTCCTAATTAATATAAAATGTCAGGTATTATACGTGTGCATAGTTTAAAGCTTCGGCTTGCATACTTTCTGATAAATGGGTATTTGGATTTTAAAAAATTGAGAGCATTTATTAACAGTTGGCAGCCCTGGTGGGTCTTAAGAATACGCTGTCACATCTGTTTATGCACACATAGCACATACAAAATTTGGTTAAAATCCAATTGATAGTGTCGAAGTTAAATGCATTTAAAATTTGGACCTATCAGCAGGCTTATAATCATTTTGGCAACACTGCCATGTATGGGCTCCTGGAAATTAAACTGCAATATAATTATATATACGTCTGCCGATTTTGAAATAGCTCCCATTCATACCTTCCAAGATATCCAACATGGAGCTCAAATTTCAATTGCGATTTTTCAGCAGTTGGTAGCACTGACATCATTTTCAAATATGGCCGTGAGATATTCAGGTATAGATCTTTACTCCTATCAAATTTTGTTTCGATTGCTGCAGCCTTTTAGGAGTTGATAGGGGGACACACACACACATCCAGACAGACAGACAGAAGGACAGACAGACAGACACACATTTGCCCGATCTCATAAGTCTACTTTTTCCTCATTTTTGCAAAATGTGAAAAGTAGGCTAAAAATCTTCATTATAAATTAGCAAAACGAAATAATCCAAAATCAGAAATATATTAAATCCAAAATCCAAATTTGAAAATATAGGATGTATTCGCGAATCGAATCAAAATCTTGATTGAAAATATGGTAAAATATGAAAGAACATCATATCTACACCACAGTTAAATTAAATTAGACGAAAATATGGCGAAATGCTTACTACACAATACCTCAATCTACTGCTACTGAATAAAAATCATCCCACTGCCTTGTGATGGGTCTCGTAGAATGTGCATATTCAGGAATACGCAACAGTCTCCTGTCCAAACCAAACTGCGGCTCCTATCGCCCATCTACACCATCCTGGCATCGAACTAGAATAGCGGACTCCTGTCCCCTCTCGTTCCTCCCTGGACTGTAGACTGCATCTCTCATAATACCGGGTTCTCGTTCGTCCTGTTTGTAGACTCCATCTCTCTTGGTTGAAGGATCTTTTAACCTCGTAGTAGCATTTCGTCTTAGAGAAGTATCGTGGTTTGACCTCACTTCCTCAATGATTTTAAAATAAGTAATTCACATACTTATAAGCGTAGATGATTACTCTTGATAATCTCTGTCAACTTTGCATGTTACGTCCCTTCTTCAATTTAACCACTCATGATTGTAGATTTTGCAAACTGTTGTAATATTTCTCCTGACTTCACGTTTGAAAGCATCGTGAATAACTAGTGAAATGTCAGTATTTAAATGCACTTCCATATGAATAGATTGTCTTGTTAATTATCAATGGTATTCTCTTCCAATGCATTTGCTGCTTACGATTTCTCACAATATGCGAATGGAGTAAATCTCCATTGTAGACCACAATTATAAAGTCCCATAACAAGTACTATATTCACGTAACTTCCCGAATCGAGGCGAGTTAAAGTCACGATGCGTCTCGTTTGCCGATCAAAGACGTATGATCATCTGATACTTCTGCTCTGCATACAAGCTGTCATCTGGCTTCTTCCCCCACTCTGCCGCGAATATATCGATGAAACTCGATGTTAACATACAATAACTTCCTTGCTACATACAGTGTTTAATCCAACAAAATTCAACAGAAACAGCTTCTCAATATACATGTTAATTTATGTTACACAGCAATGTAGACTTTCAACACTGTATTCCTTACAATTTATAAAATATCGCATTCAGCGTGATATTCTCGATATAAATCCAGTCGGTCGATTATATAATGACCTCGGCTCACCTCATCTGCACGCTGTTCGTGACATTGGTTGCGTTCACGGTAGCAAACAGTTGATCAATAGCTCCAAAGCTGATGCATCGGGAGCGGGATCAGGTTTTACGTGCACCTGTGAACGGTTTGCTCCATCTGATCTGTAGCAGCGCGCGTTGTTTGAAAGTGGACAAGGGCGATGTACTATCCTCGAGCCTGCGATGTTGAAATGATCAGATAATCTTGTGAGAGTGAATGCTGATATTAGATCAGTATCTAATTTACCTTTAGTTTTGCAACTCGGAACGAAATTGCTCTGAAACTATGTACCGAAGGCTGTGAACATGTATCAAACCATACCTTGCTCCCGATAATTTTAGGCCTACGTACGTAAATTTCTTGCCTTTCTGATACGGCATTTATTGTGTTATGCTAGTTTGGCTATGGTAAAGAAAACTTAACAGTTTAACGTATGGTATGGTATATTAAGGTGGTATATCCCAAGACTTATGATAATTGAAGTCATTTTAATCTAAATACAAGTTTTTCGGGCTTGTAGGCCGTGGTCCAGACAGGATATCTGTAAATACCTCATGTATACCTCAATAGACGAATATTTATTCAAGAATATCAATATAGCTTTGATTTTATTAATGTAGGGTTATATCCTATGAGAAGGGTCAAGAGTCTGTACAGATATCCTGTCTGGACCACGGCCTACAAGCCCGAAAAACTTGTATTTAATTATGAACGCCGGCCGTGAAAGCCTAAGCTGTTATATCATTTTAATCTCTTCAAATTGAACAAGGTAGGTTAGGCCTACGTCTCAATAGACGAATATTTATTCAAGAATATCAATATAGCTTTGATTTTATTAATGTAGGGTTATATCCTATGAGAAGGGTCAAGAGTCTGTACATCTAGCAGTAAACCTCTTACCAGTCATCCACACATGATGACTTCATTATTTGTTAGCACTGCTTCATCTATCTAATTTGTCCCTAGGTATCCTTCATGCTGATACTTTCCTGCTTCTTATATCTTTTCTTTTTCACTCTAGTTTTCTTCTCAAGGATTTGAAGTTTTTGGATTTATTCATCAGCTTAACTGTGCTGTACAGTTTTTAGTTACTGTACTATACAAATTAATTGTATTTACAAAAAAATCAGGTTAGATTGCAAAATTAATTTGAAACACTACAAGAATGTACATCACATTGTCCCTACCTGTCAACAAGAGGTATTTATCTGGATCATTACCCTTCCCCTATCTAATAAGGTCAGATGACCTGAAGGTCATTAAAATTATAACCAGCATCTAGAAATAAAATTTCTGGGTCCCTCATTTAAAGCAAAGGAAATCATGGTACGAGCCTGTATTATCCTTGTTGTACCGGAACCTTACTTGTTTACACCCCAATATTAGTACTAAAGAGAAAGGCACAACACGAACTGTTGATGGATTAACTTAGTCTCTTACTTGGCAGTCCATTCTCCTCCTATCAATACACAACTGGTTTCCATACCATATTCCCTATAGGCTACTGTTCATCTAATGAAAATGAAAAATGTTAGGCTACAGATTTTTGGTTGAAAACAGTTGTCTAAAAGATGCTTTCACAATTGATTTTTCAATAGATCATGTCATCAAATGGTCCAGTAACATAGAAAGAATTCAGGAAAATAGGGCATTTTAAAATTATTGCTACCCAAGTCTGGACAGTACAGAATGAGGTAGATGAAACTAGACTGCAAAAATATAAACTGAAAAAAAATATATATATATGTGGGAATCTGAAAATAATGAACGTTCTTGGGTTTCCCGCCAGCTTCGACACTGCCCAGTGGCGCCGCGTAGAGGAGTCAAGTGGAAGTCGCGAGAAACTAAGACGATCAGTTACAGTTTTTGTGTCAAGTCATGTCACGTCAAGTTCTGTTAAATCTCATCTTATGTAATCTTACGTTTAAATGCAGTTTTTATACTTAAAACTACTTCAAGACGTGTTCGGTTTATTCGCTTGCCAAAATTCATTCCCACATTTGGGGGCTCGTCCGAGATATTAACGATTTTGAGTGCGGAACGGCAATTTTGGCTAAGCCTACAGCGATAAAACCAAAGACGACAAGGCGCGAATTGACGGCATTCTTCTGGCAAGATTTACGACGAAGACGGGGGTCCGTGGAATATAGAAGACGAGCAGCTGTTCAACCTCCAAAGACGTGGTGGTTCGAGCAGGCTACAAAATACGAGTTCAAGGATCCTGAAGCCTACGACGACGGACGAAAAGAAAAGTGTTCAGCGCGAGTGCCGAAAGACAAAGAAAAATGGCGGACAAAGTGGCGTGTTTACAAGATATTGAAAAAGTGAATAATAACATTAAGACGGCGCCCACGGCCGTGATTAAGACGTTACATAACCTCATTTTCGAAAAACTGCCACGTGATCGAAAGAACAGACAGCGCTTAAGAGAATTCCCAGGCTTCGAGTTTGAACGTGACTCACCAGAACACCTGGTGAAATTGAAGTTCATTGAGACCGAATTCACCGAGGCTGACCTGATTGCCATGTGCACAGTATTAAAAATTGGATATACGGGAGAGAAAGCTGTACTTGTGCAACGCGTCTGTGATAACTTAATGGACCTTTCGTGGCTGGGGATGCGTAAAGACGAAGAAGGTGAAGAAGAAGAAGAAGAAGAGACTGGTAAAAAGGAAGATGCAATGAGCAAGATGAAAGAGGAAAACGAAGCACTGGCGGAGGAATTACGTGAGTTAAAGGAGAAAATGGCTGGGATGAAATCCTCAAAACATTCAACCTCTACCAAGACAGGATCATCATCAGATTCATCTAGCTCGTCCGAAGACCAGAAACTCTCCAAAGCAATAGGAGGTAAACAAAAGAAAATAACAACGACCAAACACAAAGCGAAGACTGTAGAAAAAAGCTCAAGTGAAGGGGAAGTCGACCAGGACGTGGTGGACTTGCGGCACACTGCAAACTGTGGAGTCGCACACAAGTTTGCGTTAACTTTCCGAGATGTAGAGGGCTCTGTCAGAACCTATGACGGCAGTGAGAACTATCCGGTGCGACGTTGGATTGAGGACTTTGAGGAAACAGTAACGTTGATGGGCTGGGACGAGATGCAGAAATACGTATTTGCGAAAAAGTCTCTGACAGGCCTGGCTAAGTTGTTCGTGCAGAGTGATCGTGGCATCACATCCTGGCACAAGTTGAAGAAAGCCCTGAAGAAGGAATTCCGAGATGATACCAGCGCAGCAGAGATTCATCGACTGCTAACCAACCGACGAAAAACAAAAGTTGAAACTCTTCACAAATATTTCCTGGTGATGCGAGAAATAGCCAGCAGGTCGACAATCGATGATGAATCACTGATACAATACGTCATCGATGGCATCGAGGATGACACTGGATCCAAGATGATTCTATATGGAGCAAAGGGCATCAAGGAATTCAAGGACAAGTTGAAGATCTATAAGAGTGCTTACGCACGAAACTCCCAGAAGGTGACGATAAATGAGAGGACGACAAACAATCATACACCAAGAGAAGACAACAGGCAGAAGCAGACCTCGCCAGTAAAGAGATGTTACAATTGTGGTCAGAAGAACAGTCATGAGTCCAGAGAATGTCCACACAAGAGTCAGGGTCCAAAGTGCTTCAATTGCAGCAGTTTCGGACACATAGCTTCCAAGTGCCCAAACCCTGAGCAGAATGCCGAGAATAAGTCAGTGAACGTCGCTTTGGGAACCAAGTCGAATATAAAGATGAAAGAATTGTTGCTCCAGGGCCAGGAGATCAATGCATTAGTTGACACGGGCTGCCCAATCAATCTGATCCGTGAAGACATCTACACAGAGATGGGCGATCTGGAGCTGAAGACTACCGCCATAGTACTCAAGGGTTTCGGAGATAGTGAGGTGCGTCCCCTAGGATATTTACCAACCGACGTCCAGGTTGACGACGATACTTACTTGACCGATTTCTATGTGGTGTCTGGAGATGTACTAAAGTTGCCAGCTATCATGGGTAACGACTTGCTGGACCAAGCCATAACTACCATCAGCAAAACTGGTGTCAAGATGTCCAAGGACATATCAGAAGCGTACTTGTACCGAATCGACGTGGTAGCAGCCGATGAGATGGACATAGGAAAGGCATCGGAAGAGGCGAAGAGTACCAGCGTTGAGATGAGCATCACGATGAAACAAGGACTATTGCATCCCTTATTTAAAGAAAGCACACCATTGCACATTTACCATGCTGACCATCTTGAACCCTTAGATTCAATGAAAAAAGGATGCAAGCATATTCTCGCAGTAACGGATAGCTTCACAAAGTTTGTGTGGCTGTATCCCACTAAAACGACGATCACGAAAGAAACTACGGAGAAATTGGACGTGCAAAAAGGAGTATTTGGTAATCCTGCGCAGATCGTCACCGACCGTGGAACCGCGTATATTTCACATGAATTCGAAGAGTACTGCACTGCCAACAACATCACCCACTTGCTGATCACGACCAGACTCCCTCGTGCCAATGGCCAGATAGAAAGGATGAACTCCACGATCACTTCCGTGCTGGCCAAGTTGTCCATCGAAAACCCTGGAGATTGGAACAAGCACGTCGAACCTGATCGAAGAGCCATGAATTCCACTTACAACCGCAGTATCAAGCAGACGCCATTCGAACTTTTGACGGGAGCCAAAATGCGCTCTAAAAATGACCTGAGAATACTTGAGTTGATCAGTGAAGAGATGGTAGACGAGTGTGAGACCAGGAGAGATGAACACCGTGAAGAAGCGAGAGCACAAATCCAGAAAGTGCATCAAGAAAACAGTGTGTCGTTTGATCGAAGTCGACGGCCTGCTCGCCAGTACCAAGTTGGCGATATCAAAACCATCAAGAGGACCCAGTTTGAACCAGGCCTTAAATTGCAGACAAAGTACCTTCGGCCTTACAGAATCTCCAGAGTCAAGCTGAATGACACTTACGACCTCTGTCGTGAAGGGAATCGCTTAGGCCCCAAACGAACAACTACTTGTGCTGAATTCCTCAAACCCTGGGCTGAAGACTTCTCATCATCCGAGGTGGATGATCTGCAGGATGGCCGATTGTGGGAATCTGAAAATAATGAACGTTCTTGGGTTTCCCGCCAGCTTCGACACTGCCCGGTGGCGCCGCGTAGAGGAGTCAAGTGGAAGTCGCGAGAAACTAAGACGATCAGTTACAGTTTTTGTGTCAAGTCATGTCACGTCAAGTTCTGTTAAATCTCATCTTATGTAATCTTACGTTTAAATGCAGTTTTTATACTTAAAACTACTTCAAGACGTGTTCGGTTTATTCGCTTGCCAAAATTCATTCCCACATATATATGTAAAAAGCAGGAAAGTAACAGGATGAATGACTCCTAGGAGCAAAGATAAATGAAGCAGTGCTAAAGAATACATATTTTCTGTGATAATTTGAAGCCATTCTTTTTTTTAAGTGTTGCCTATACAAATTGTCTTTGCTGCTTCTCAGTCGGTCAACAGGGGGTACAAAATTATAAATATGTAAGCACACTCCTGGAAACAATTACATGTATTAGTTGCCCATTGCCCATTTAAGTGTGATAACTAACTAATAAAGTGTAACTTTTTCCAGGAGTGTGTTTATATATTTATAATTTGTACCCGAAAAGCAGCAATGACTACATTGAGCCTCTTTTTCCTTTGTGTTTTTCCATGCTCTTCTGGATATCTCATCTTCTGAACGTGGTCTATAAACACCTGAGAAACTGAATTATTCATAGCATGCACATCATCACATGGCAGTTTATCTAAAACATGTTTCTTGTCCATTGGAAAAATTCCCGTTACCCGGAACCCTGACTTTAAGTTTTCGGAGAACTTACAAGAAACATGTGTTATCAGCTTCTTCAAAAGAGTTGGGAATTTGGATTTTGGAATGGATGGTGAATGCCTACCCTCGCTTGTCATTTTCCATTCGGACAGAACCTTTCTCCACGCTTTTTTGAGAGGACCAAAAACTGCAACATCCAGAGGTTGCAAGATGTGGGTTGAATTGGGTGGCAAAAACACGAAGTTGACGTTATTCTTCCGGCTCAGTACCAACACATTCAACGAAATATGGCTGGTTAAATTGTCTGCTATCAAAATTTTCTTCCCTTCCAACTTCCTCACTGCTGGAAGGAAAGTGCTTTCGAACCAGTCCTCGAACATTCTGACATCAAACCAGCCAGATTTTGTAGCATTGTAGTGCACTCCAGCTGGGCCACCCTCTGTCCATGTGTCAAACAGCCTTTCAGCCTTATACACCACATATGGTGGTAGAAATTGACCTGCAGCACTACCACAGAACATGATTGACACACTACCCTTCGTCGAGTTCATGATTCTCTCAGGATATTTACAAGTGCGCCTGACAATCACACTCTTTCTTCCTGGATCATCTGAAAAATTGGTTTCGTCTAGGTTCCATATATTCGTCGGAGGTACTTCTTCTACTTCTTTTGCCAAGTTGTCGAAATATTCGCTTAAGATGGCTTTTGACACTCCAGCACGGTTTCTTTTAATGTTAGAGGCATGTCGTTCTTTGAGGATTTCTGACTGCCTTGAAATGAATGATTTCGCCCAGTCTTCCCCCGGAAGATTATTCTTGAACCTGTTGACAGTTCTTCCCTCTCGATCAAGGTAACATTTGATAATACACCTCAAATCAAAGCGATCTAAAGGATACCCCCACTATGCCATGGCGATGCAGTAATCAGCATATGCTTGCTCCTCAGCTTTGGTGAAAATTGGAGGACGGCCTAAAAAGCAACATACGGGTATTATTAATCACCTAAGTACTGGTACTTACAAATGTTAATGTCAATAATACACAAATATACCTTTTAAAACACAAAATATGGCAATATTTACCTGGTTCTATGCTATGATTCATCTTAAGCTTATTCATGATGGTATTCCGGTGAATTCCGAAGGCATTGGCAGCTTGCCGCTGTGTCATAGCGCCCTCACGGACTAAACTGATGCATTCTTGTAAGACTTCTGGTGAATAGTCTTTGTACTTTCGACTTCCTATCTTTCTCGTATGGATCCTTACCATTTTAAAACAATATCTATGAAAAAAAACAAGATGGCACAAAGTCAGCCCAACCTACCCCTCATTCATTTACAATAAAAAACAAATCACGGGACATAAATTCAACCAAACTAGCGTCACCATGCGATTACAGAGTAAATTTATGATTAAGTTAACACTTACCTAAAGTTTACAGATGCTTACGGCTGTCTTCCTAGGCCTTAATAGATGATCAACGCTTAACAATTGATGGCGCCTTTTGTGAACCACAGAACTTCTCACTCCAGGGAGTCTAAAAATGCATTTATGCAAGTTCCTTGCTATCGTAATATAAACTTAGGAGTATATCGAGAAATTCGATTCAGTTTGAAATTCCCGGGGAATACTTCCTAGATGAATGAATCCGATAACATTTTACGTTGTCACCGTGGCACAAAGTTTCCCCTGAGAGCACAAAGTATCCCCAGTTGACGGTACATAATCATTACCAGCTGCTTGATGTACGATACTGGTCCTTGAATGGGGCTTGGCTAGTGGGCTCGCACAATTACATACCATTACCGAAGGTAACATTCATGACTCGCCACTCTCTTAAAGGTATTGATACTTGGTTACTAACAATTCCTTTTGTTGCTCAATATGTGCCTGGTAGAGAGATGGTTGGTATGAATCAGCAAACTAAATGTTAAAAGAAGTAATATCTTCCACCTAGGCTCATTACCAGATTGAATACAAATGAAACTACAGTACAGCAAAACTATATGTGTAGTTTTGTAACAAACATAGTTCATTCAGTCACCGTACAAGAACATCAGGTCTTCTGTGGTCAGCAGCAAATACTGCTGTGTGATAGAATATGCAGATTATAAAGTGAAGCATCACTGTAATGAGGTGTTAAAACTCAGGCAGGTTGAGATAAGGTAAGAAAATATTGGACAAACTGGGTAGTGCTGTGTTGAACAGTGCTCAGTTTTCTCTGCCAGTGTAAGAAGAAAAATATATTATATATCTTGAGTTTCAGTACATAACCATTACCAGCTTCTTGATGTACTGGTCGCCTACTGCAGTGAACCTAGGTTAGCAAGCTTGACCAATTGTAGCCTATAGCCTACTGTACAGTACCTGTAGGTAATATTCATGACTCCTCACTCCCTTAAAGTTTTCATTTTACTAACAATTTCCTATACAGGTTAATAAGCTTGTAACTTAAAGCCTCCTTCCCAATCCTAGTCTCAGTTAAAAATACATGCACATGTCACTGACACCACAGCATTTTGAAATGTATCCTGTAGCCTAGGCTACTGTTAAAATATAGATCAATATGTAGCATACACACAAGAGAGTGAGTAAAATAAATTAGCCTTATGTCACAATTTCTAAATCCATTCTCATAATGCATTTTACTTAATAGTCAGTTCCTATTTGAGTAGGCTACAGAGACCTAACCTGTCCCCTGAGAGAAAATCATCACTCGTTTGACAAAAGGAAGTCAAGGATGGAAATTTTGGTGTTGGATTAGTTGAAGCATGGACAAAATACAGTATGTGCATACAATAATTGTCACAAAATGTTAATACTCAGGCATGTTGAGATACCGTAAGTGAAGGAAATAAAGGACAAACTGGGTAAGTGCTATGTTGGAGAGTGCTTAATTTTCTCTCCTTGTGTAAGAAAAGAAATTTATATACAGTATATATTGAACCCATGTGCCATGGGGTCCATGGAGGTCGAATCCATGCATTTGGGGAAGAAATGAAAGAAACGTACAGTTTCTAATGTAACTTAGAGAAAGATCAAGCTGGGATGCTAGCCTAATATGGTGCAAGAGGCGAGGACCAGGTGTTCGAGAGATGAGATCACCCCTCTTGACATTCAGAAGGGAGCTAGTCATGAGTATTAATAACCGAGTGGAAAATTCCCACTATTAGACAAGGAAGCCTGATTCGGAAATCGAGCTGAGCTTGCTGGAAAACGACAACACCGCTTATGCGCCAGAAGAGGAATAATTAAATTTAACCCGTTTACGAGTATAAAAATAAGTAAACAAGTACAGTACAGTGAATCATTTCGAATGAGAGATTTTTGAGTAAAGAAAAACCCTTTAAAAATTGCACAGGAGAAAACTGCAAACGCAAGTGTACGTCATCGGGGAATTACCAAGGCTGGTGTAGAGGGGAGAGTACAAAAGAACATCAACTCCCACACAATTGAGGACGAGAAATTAATTAATATCTCCGAATTGCACGATCGATTCTTAGGGGCAATGAGATTATTTAACATTGAGAAGACGAGCTTTCGGAAGGTATAACTTTTATAATTGTGCAACCATTATTTTAGAAGTTGGCCACAGAAAGGGCTAGAGTCTTATCTTTTTGTAGCGAAAAGGTATAAAACTCCTGGCCTCACCAAGCCAATCATGCAGTTCCGAACAGCCCGAGAGGGTGTTACTACGCATCAGTACAAGCAGGTCCAAATAGCCCAAGGGGGGCGTTGCTACGCATCAGTATTCAGACAGCCGTGTGGGGCGTCACTCTGCGTCACATCGAAGACAGTTTACCAGTACTCCTTGAAGGGAGAAACGCTGTATTACACCGCAGAATTAATATCCGATAGCCATAGGCGTCGCAGTATTAACAACTTGCTTGCCTCCATAAGGAGTGGTAAAGAAGAAATTTAAAGTATCGCCGTGTTGAAAGATTAGGAACATCCTAGTTACAGGATTTAGGTCTGACAGTACATAAGTTACAGTGAAAAGTTCGTAAAAATATAGTCAGAGCAGGTTGCGAACGTTGGACTTGAGGCGATAGGTCGTTAAATAGACGAACGAATATATCATAACGTACGGAAGTACCGTAACAGAAAGATAAACAGTTATCTAAATTAAAGAACCCAAAAAGGGAAGAACAGAGTAAGGTTCGGAACGTCTTTCAGAAACGTAGGATTGCTAGAACCGATCAAATAAAGAAGAACGGAGACTATAGACAGTATCTCCAAAGAGCAGACGAACTATTCTAAAGCACTAGACTCGAGAAGTACTAGCTGCTATAAAATAAATCCATAGATCATCGATAGGTTATTGAGGAGACCTCGATCCGAACAGACTTTCATTAGGATCAATAAACAGATCTACAAAGAAGCCGTTCAAGCTAGAAAAATAGCCGGTCATCCAGAATAGGAATAGAAGAATTTGGATTCCAGGGAACAGTAGATGTTTCGAGACTTTCGTATTCTGCAGGATAGGAAGCCGACATTGAATAAATCTCACCCTTGGAAACGGGAAATTAAGAGGTCACGTGTGATAGGCTAAGAAATACGGCCTAGTGATCAAGAATTGTGAAGTGTAAATTTATCAAGATTGTGTGTTAAATTAATATTTTTTAGTGTTTATTGTGTGTTCTAAAGAGACACACCAGTGTATAAAAATGTCGTCAATGTTAAGTGTCTTAAATATGTGTCAAGAAGTGTTTGTACATAAGATGAATTTCTATAATATGGAGTAAAATTTGAAAGTGGGCCAAAATGAAACACCGCACAAGAATAAAGGTCATGGGACGACCTTAAAACACATGTGAGTAATGAATTTCATTCTATTTTGGTGTCAGGGAATGACTGTGTACAAATCCACCGGGGTTTTTGAGTAAAAGGGATGTGTTTTTAATAAATAAATACTGAATAAACAAGAACGCGGTCTGAACAATAATAGAAATTTGAGAAATTATAAATAATTATGTAAAGAATAAATCCCGTAGAGGAAATATGTGAATAAAATGTTAATGTATTTAACGAATGTCATAAGAGCAAGCGAAATGTCAGTAATTATCATGAAAGATATTTAAATAAAGTAAATTTGAGATATGAAAGAAATAGCTTTTGAGCTTGTGTAAAGAATGAAGATAATAATAATAACCAAGTAAGGAAATATTAAATAAAGATCAAATTAATTGATGTGAATAAAAGAGCGTTAGAGCCTTAATAAAAAGTATAGACATGATGTTTAATTGCATGTTCTTGAAAGAGAGAAAGTTATTGCAAAAGGAAAGAATAATATAAAAATTGAAATGTGTATCATTGGTTAATATGATATTATCAGTTCTTTGGATGACGCTAGGCTTAAAAATGTATAGCGCAAAAGAGCGCAGTTAAAGTAAAAAGTCACGCTAGGAACGCGTAAAAGTTAATGTACTTGGTAAATTACTTATGAGAGGTAGTTGATTGTCGCGAATTGAGATTTGGTATAAGTCCTCTATTTGTGACGTAGTATCACGAGGCATTGTGTATGTATTTGAAAGGGAGCAAATGTATGGTATTGAGCGTAGGTCTATTAGCTATTGGCTGACCCTAAATCGCATTTTGTATAGTCCTCTATAAGGGAAAGGTTCCCGAGGCATGTGAAGAGATTCTAACTCAGAATCCTCTTATTTTGAAAGCCCCTTTATTATTCGTCGTTAATTACTCTTCCACAATCAATGAGGACCTTTCATAATTAATAAACGCCAAGATTACGAAGGTGGTTTATAAGCCCAATAATATTGTTGTACGTTCACGAAAAGTAAAAGGCCAGGTCTCCACAAAAAAACTGAGAATGGAAAGTTTGTGTTTTGTAAAGCATTTAAAGAGGAGCTCTAGCTCAGGCCAGACGGGAAGGAGCCCGCATAGTCATAAATAACTATCATGTTTCACGGCCAGACCCTCGGAGTAGGAGGGGTGTCTGAAGGTCGTCTTGTAAAGAGTAATGAATACACCAGGAGTGTTTAAAGTTGTTAACGACCCGGGCGTTGAACCGAGGTCCTTGTAGATTGATATTTCCGCTTGCCTGTTCAGATCGTAGTTTTCTTATGTGATAATGGTCTTATAAGACGTAAGAGATAAATAACAATCCCTATTGTAATGTTGTACGGAAGTAGGATTCCACGAGTTAATTGAAGGCAACTAGGTTTCGGGAGTAACTATAGTTTTTTGACTGTGTCAAGTATCTTCATACTCTGGAGTACACAAGTAATTTCCTGATTACCTTAATGATTTTGTGAAACTAGAGAGAGATGATAACAGCTGAAAATTGTGAACTTGCCCAAAATATTGAGTTAGATAATTAACATATAATTTTAAATGTGATTATACATTTGTTTTGAAGATTAAGAAAATATAAAAAGTAGACTTTGAGGTGTACAAAGAATGACACCATTATTATATAAAGCATGGAGCCAAAGAGCTCGTAGTTATATGAAACTTACAGCTGAGGCTTTATGGAAGTAAAAATAAGTAGGAATTGTTGGTTTATATGGAAACCATATGTTAAAATACAATATTTGTTTTATTATATTTGTGATTCCTTGTTCATTTGGGACAAGTAGATGATTATGGGTCAGTAATTTAATTGTTAAAGTGTTTGTAGCGCCATTAATTTTATTAATTAAATGTGTTAAAAATAGGAGTTGATTTTGTTGTTATTTTTGAAAGTGTATCCTCTAATTAATCCAAAATATGTGGGTCACAGAGTGGGGGAACTTACCGCTGCCCCGAAAATTCCGAATTGAGCTACGCTGGTATACTGTGATTGGCATATTTCTTGCTAAAAGGGCACAATATATATATATATTATATCTTGAGTTTCAGTGCATAATCATTCCCAGCTTCTTGATGTACGGTACTGGTAGCCTACTGCAGTGAACATTGGCTATTGAGCTTGCCCAAATATAGCCCATGGTACCAGTATGGTTGGTAATATTCATTACATTGAAAGGAATATGGCTGTTTAATCTTGACCTGAACAGCAACCGAGAAGCAAGATAACTGTTAAGATAAGACTGCTAATGCCAGGAAAAGAAAAGTAATGGTTACCGGTACTTGAAATGCTTACCAAGGGAAGCTGGTTTCTTTCAAACATAGAAACATATTTATAGGCTAGGGCCTATACAAGACCAAATTAACTTCATTCAGTCCAAGCTGAAAGCCGGGGGGGTCTTGCGGTCTGATAATGAGCTATGTGAATTTAAAATACCGTACAATTTAGTGAAACATTTACGATTGTTTCAAGAAAAAATATTGGCCTAGTGAGTAGGTTTTTCAGCATTCTTGAAAGGAATGTGGATGTGTAGGCTAATCTAGACCTAAACAGCATCCAAGAAGCAAGAGAACTGTTAAGATAATACCATGAAAAGAACAATACTGATAGGCTACTAGTATTTCCCAGTCATTACATTCTGATCAGCCAAACACTCAGTTTTCTATTGGAAGAATCACCTAATAATGCAGGCACAGATAGACCTACGGTAATTCTTATATCCTATTGCATACAAATCCTTAACCCAACAAGTACCGGTAGCCTACGGTATTGAAATAATTTATTTTTGAGTCAAGACTCTTGACAATAGGTCTTAGCCTATCAGAATTTGGGGTAGGCCAAGTAGGCCTTACAATGCAGGTATTTTTTATACAGTACCGGTTGCCTATGCTTGGTCCAAATGAAAGGTATTAGGTAGATTTCATTAGAAAGCTAACTATTGCAATGGGTCCCATGTTTCGACTTCCGGAAAATTTCGACATATCTTCGCGTTTCACATCCCCCAGACCCCAAAACCACCGTCAGTTCAAAAGTTTATATATAATTTATGTATGTATATAATTATATATATATATATATATATATATATATATATATATATGTATATCAGTTTCTTGTGGACACGATAACTGCCGTAATTTTGCACCAATCACTTTGAATTTTTTACATAATATGTATCCCTCTAAAATCTCGGTCGAGTTCGTTAACGGGCAAAATCGGTCGAAGGGGGTAAAAATGGGGGGCTTTTTTCGAAAAATTGAAATTTCGCTATAACTCTCTTAATACGTGAAATATCGAATCCATTCAAAGTTCATAATATGTGTCGGCTAAGTGCCAACAATTTATGTCAAATAAGTTTTTTGATAGCACCAACCATTGACCAAAGGGGTAGAAAAAAGTGGGTTTTTCGGGAAACATTAATTATATCTCTCTTAATAGGCACAATATCAATACCGTACAAAATGGACAATATTCCCCTAATAATTACCTAAAACTTTTGTCTGAAAGAATTTTTGATATGACCCACCATTACGCCAAGGGATGAGAAAAATGATTTCGGAATTATAAGAAAATGCCAAGAGCTATCAGAGGTTGCCATGGCAACACTACTAAATTGATGAGGGATGAGCCGTTGCCATGACAACGCACTTGCACGAGATCAGATTCAGTATTTCCATCTGACTAAGCCGGCCCCGTGGTGTTGGGGTGGCGCGCCTGCCTCTCACCCGGAGGCCCCGGGTTCGATCCCCAGCTCCGTCAGGGATTTTAAAACTGACGTGAGGGTTGGAACGGGGTGCACTCAGCCTCGTGAGGACAATTGAGTAGCTGTCTCACAGTGAGACAGCACCCCGATCACGAATACCAATATTAACGGCCGAGGGGACCCGACGCGCTGATCACGCGTCACCCCAATATCTGCAGGCCAAATGGCTGGGCAGCGGTCGCTTGGTCGGCCTTAGCCCGTCATGGGCTGGATGGTGCCAGGGGTTGACTTTGACATCTGACTAAGTGGGAAGCGGCTTCGGTGACGTAACTGGTAGCATGCAGAATGTCTAAGCCCAAGGTCGCGGTTTCAAAGCCGGCCGAAGTCGTCGGATTTTCTAAGAGCGCTAAAATCCCTCAGTATGCTTTCCTTTGGAGGGGAAGTTCCAACGTTCGTTGCGAGTTACTGGTTGGGGTGGCATCTAGTAGCTAAGTTCACAGCTAGGTGTCATTGACGGTAGTACCTGGTAGCAACATTAGGAACTACTGCTTGAAATTGACCGTCTGCAGTCCTTACCTGAATTACAGACTAATACATCCATTACAATTCACACCGTTTATCAGACAGATTCTACACTCACCCAAAGTACACGGGGTTAGATGACCGCGTTGTCGCAGCCCCTAAACTAAGGAACCAACCAGAGGTAGATTTCATTAGAAAGCTAACTATTGCAATGGGTAGGCTACCATGTTTCGACTTCCGGAAAATTTCGACATATCTTCGCGTTTCACATCCCCCAGACCCCAAAACCACCGTCAGTTCAAAAGTATATATATATATCAGTTTCTTGTGGACACGATAACTGCCGTAATTTTTCACCAATCACTTTTTACCGAATATGTATACCTATAAAATCTCGGTCGAGTTCGTTACTGGGCTAAATCGGCAGAAGGGGGTGAAAATGGGGGGCTTTTTTCGAAAAAGTGAAATATTGCTATAACTCTCTTAATATGTGAAATATCGAATCCGTTCAACGTTCATACTATGTGTCGGATAAAGCCCAAAAATTTATGTTTGAAGAGTTTTTTATATCACCAACCATTGACCAAAGGGGTGGGAAAAAGTGGGTTTTTCGGGAAACATTAATCATATCTCTCTTAATAGGCACAATATCAAAACCGTACGAAATGGACAATGTTCCCCTAATAATTACCTAAAACTTTTGTCTGAAAGAATTTTTGATATGACCTACCATTATGCCAAGGGATGAGAAAAATGATTTCGGAAATATAAGAAAATGCCAAGAGCTATCAGAGGTTGCCATGGCAACACTACTAAATTGATGAGGGATGAGCCATCAGACGTTGCCATGACAACGCACTTGCACGAGATCAGATTCAGTATTTTCATCTAGGTGGGAAGCGACTTCGGTGACGTAACTGGTAGCATGCAGAATGTCTATGCCCAAGGTCGCGGTTTCAAAGCCGGCCGAA
Organism: Meconema thalassinum; assembly: GCA_946902985.2. Classification (NCBI taxonomy): domain Eukaryota; kingdom Metazoa; phylum Arthropoda; class Insecta; order Orthoptera; family Tettigoniidae; genus Meconema; species Meconema thalassinum. The sequence goes on from OX336393.1 coordinate 89,453,894, forward strand.
GTCGTCGGATTTTCTAAGAGAGCTAAAATCCCTCAGTATGCTTTCCTTTGGAGGGTAAGTTCCAACGATCGTTGCGAGTAGCTGGTTGGGGTGGCATCTAGTAGCCAAGTTCACAGCTAGGTGTCGTTGACGGTAGTACCTGGTAGCAACATTAGGAACTACTGCTTGAAATTGACCGTCTGCAGTCCTTACCTGAATTAAGACTACGACAGCCATTACAATTCACACCGTTTATCAGACAGCTTCTACACTCACCCAAAGTACACGGGGTTAGATGCCCGCGTTGTCGCAGCCCCTAAACTGAGGAACCAACCAGAGGTAGATTTCATTAGAAAGCTAACTATTGCAATGGGTACCATGTTTCGACTTCCGGAAAATTTCGACATATCTTCGCGTTTCACATCCCCCAGACACCTAAACCACCGTCAGTTCAAAAGTTTATATATAATTTATGTATGTATATGTGTATATATATATATGCATATCAGTTTCTTGTGGACACGATAACTGCCGTAATTTTGCACCAATCAATTTGAATATTTTACCGAATATGTATACCTATAAAATCTCGGTCGAGTTCGTTACTGGGCTAAATCGGTCGAAGGGGTGAAAATGGGGGGCTTTTTTCGAAAAAGTGAAATATTGCTATAACTCTCTTAATATGTGAAATATCGAATCCGTTCAACGTTCATACTATGTGTCGGATAAAGCCCAAAAATTTATGTTTGAAGAGTTTTTTTATAGCACCAACCATTGACCAAAGGGGTGGGAAAAAGTGGGTTTTTCGGGAAACATTAATCATATCTCTCTTTATAGGCACAATATCAAAACCGTACAAAATGGACAATATTCCCCTAATAATAACCTAAAATTTTGTCTGAAAGAATTTTTGATATGACCCACCATTATGCCAAGGGATGAGAAAAATGATTTCGGAATTATAAGAAAATGCCAAGAGCTATCAGTGGTTGCCAAGGCAACACTACTAAATTGATGAGGGATGAGCCATCAGACGTTGCCAAGATAACGCACTTGCACGAGATCATATTCAGAATTCCATCTGACTAAGTGTGAAGCGGCTTCGGTGACGTAACTGGTAGCAAGCATGCTGAATGTCTATGCCCAAGGTCGCGAGTTCAAAGCCGGCCGAAGTCGTCGGATTTTCTAAGAGCGCTAAAAATCCCTCAGTATGCTTTCCTTTGGAGGAGAAGTTCCAACGTTCGTTGAGAGTTGCTGGCTGCGGTGGCATCTAGTAGCCAAGTTCACAGGTAGGTGTCGTTGACGGTAGTGCCTGGTAGCAACATTAGGAACTACTGCTTGAAATTGACCGTCTGCAGTCCTTACCTGAATTACAGGCTAATACAGCCATCCCTAAGTACACGGGGTTACATGACCGCGTTGTCGCAACCCCTAAACTGAGGAACCAACCAAAATCTCTGCGGGACATATAATTTTGCGTGAAGAAGTAACAGACCGTTACATAATTACACATCAGTGTCGAAACCTTGCATAAGGACAGTGTGACCACAAGTATAAAAATGGACCCCAAATGACAAGAAGGTTACCGTTCCCATAAGACAATAAAATGTTTAAAATAAGCATAAAATGACGAAAAACAAAGTTAATTAAGCTCCAATTATAAAATACCTTCTCGCAATAAATGAGGTCTGATCCTTCTACGAAACCCTGCATATTCTGCCTATTTTCGCCTATCCCCAAGTTTGTCCGGTGAAATCTACCTCCGCCTTCCGGCGTGCCGAGAAGACTTTTTTTATACAGTACCGGTAGCCTAGAAGTTTGATTCTCTCTATACTGCCTACACAACATATATTCGTCGAGGTACAGTATTTAGCCCAAAGCATAGGTTAAAATCGTATTTTCAGACCACATCACCAAATTACAAGTGATTAAAAACGCTGAAACATCGATTTAAAAACTTTAAAAATGCACATTGCCACTAAAAAGGAAACAACACACCTGAATTCATATAATTTTTAATACTTGGAACAAATTAAAGGATGTAACATCCGATATGTCAGGTATGTTGTTTCACACATAGGTTAACATTTGTCGCAACTGCGGTCCGTAAATCGGAATAAAGATATATCACGAATTTAACACAATGCAGGTCATTTTATAGGCTATAGAGGGACCGTGATGTTGTGTTCTTCATTATTATTTCAGTACTCATCAGTTTAGGAACTATTTTGAGCGATTTCCACAATGTTTACATTTGTTTTTAAATCTACTTCATGCTACGCCATGTTGGATTTAAACGTGTTCCGTGGATGGAGCGAAGTTTTTCTACCCTCCATAAAATGGCGTCCGCTCCATGGAACATGTTTTGGGAGCGCTCCATCACACCGCGTTCACAGCGTACTTTCTTCAACAGTTGATCAACTGTTTGCTACCGTGAACGCAACCATTAACAGCCTTCTAGAAGTCCTGCGTGTTGCCTATGCTCCCAGTGTCGCAGCTGGTGTTTTACGTAAATTTTCTCTCGCAAATACACTCGTAAAACATCACGCGTGAAGACAACAAATCCGCTCCAATTTCTACAGCAAAATACTGGTACAGTACCATCTCAGCATTTGCCTGGAGACGAAGTGGAAAACCACATCAAGGATGGCTGAGGTGGGAATCAAACCCACACCCCCACCCCCTCTACTCAATTGGACCACCCGAGGCTGAGTAGACACCGTTCCAGTCCTCATACCACTTTTCAAATTTCGTGGCAGAGCCGGGAATCAAACCTCGGACCTCCGGGGTGGCAGAAGGCACGCTGACCACAACACCACTGAAGTGACTTTTTTATTCAAAATTAAAAACTGTAAAAATATATTATTTTTATTATTTGTCTCTGGGACAGTGGCGGTTTCTGGGTATTAGCCCTGGAGCCAGTGCACACCCATTCTTGTAATATAAGCCTTGCTTTGCATTTTAGTTTTATAAATATGTAAATAAAAACATGATTTTATTGGATATTATATAAGCTATAGTTATAACAGGTAACGCAGTTTCATAACATTCCTTTATAATTTAGAGATTTTTAAGGCCCATTATAATTGTATTTGGATGTACCGTATCAGAGGATTAACATGATCTATGATAGAAAATAAATTTATTCCTTTCGAGAAGTTGGCTATCTTGGCCGTGGCAAGTACTTTTTCAGATGAGTGTTTTTAAAGTTGTGGATATTTCAGTGTGTGTTTATTATTAACGTAGGTAATTATTTATACATTTATTATTATGAACACTGTTCAGGAGTTAAAAACCATTACCTTTCCCAATTTACTCTGCAAGAAAAGGTGGCCATAAAAGAAAAGGGAAGGCCTATCCCAAACCTAAATTTAGTTCAAACAACTCTGTGCAAAGGCAAGGCTAGGACTCGCTTATTCCATAATGAAATGTATGGAAAATATGAGTGGGCTTGTGGCTGTGAACTAACCAACAGGATGTATTGTTTCCTGTGCTTAATGTTTTCATGTGACAAAGACAAAAGCAGTGATACCTGGACCAAAACAGGGTTTTCTGACCTAGGACATTTGAAACAAAAAATGGACAAACATGAGCAAACAAAAACACACATGAATGCCGAATTAGAGTTTCAAGTACTAGGGAAATACGAAATCAGACAGCAGCTTGATTGTGCATTCAGGAGGAACATAGAAAAGCAAAATATCGAGGTATCGAAGAACCGACACGTTCTGTCACAGATCATTGAATGCATCAAGTTTTGTGGAATTTTTGAGCTGGCATTGAGAGGGCACAATGAGAAAGAATATTCTGTAAACCCTGGTATTTTTAGAGGACTAATAGATTTCACATCCGAATTAGATACGCTTCTGAAGGATCATCTAAAAAGTGTAACAGTGTTTAGAGGAACATCTAAAGAAATTCAGAATGACCTATTACAATGTATGCTTGACGTATGCCAAGATGAAATTAAAAAAGAAATCCAAGAAGCAGACTTCATCTCCATAATGGCTGACGAGACGTCGGATATTTCATCACAATACCAAATGGCCATAGTGTTTCACTACCTGCTGCCCAATGGCAAGCCTGTTGAAAGGTTCTGGACTTTCAAGAACCCTAGCGGTCACGACGCACAGGCTTTGGCTGTATGCGTTAAAGACGCTTTAGAGGAAGTGGTGTCAGAAAAGACCAAAGTCTTATCTCAAAGCTATGATGGAGCTAATGTGATGAGTGGAACGCACTCCGGTGTACAGGAGATTGTAAGAAGAGAATATCCGTGCGCTTATTACATACATTGTTACGCCCACAAACTTAATCTAATAATGGCTCAAGCTAGTAGCCAAAATACACAAGTGCGTATATTTTTTCCAGATCTCAATGAAATTCCTCAGTTCTTTTCGAACTCATCTCGAAAAGTTAATGTGTTATAAGAAGTGGTTGGTAGAAGAATTCCTTCAGGTCCAAACGTTAGATGGAATTTCAAATCTCGAACGGTACAAACAGTGTATGAACATAGAGAATCTTTGATGGAATGTTGAGAAAATTGAAAATTCAAGTAAACAAATAATCACCATCACACAGGCAAGAGGTTTACGTTTGAAAAAAGAGCAACCTATGTTCTTATTCTGGCTTGAAATTTTTCACCACATAATGCCACATGTGGATATTTTATATCAACAACTCCAAAAGAGGATAATAGACACTGTTACAGTGAGAAAAGCAATAAATTCATTTGAATCTGCATGCAGTGGAAAGTATTCGGGATACAGTGGATAACATTTCAGAAGAAACCTCTTCAGCAAAACGAAGACGTGAGGAGACTCCAACTTCAAGAAAAATTGCAGCTAAAGAAGTGTGTGATGTTATTTCTACGCAAGCAAAAGAACGTTTCTCTTTCACGGGTCATCATATGGCTTCAAATCTTTTCTCTTCGGAAAATTTCAAGTCGTTTGATAAGAAATTTCCAGAAGAAAGTCTTTTCCAAGCTTGCCAAGCCTATCCTTTTGTTGACAGATCCAAATTGAGAACAGAATTAGAAGTTATGTACATGCGTGAGGACTTCCGGAATGTCACCTGGGCAATTGACTTGATTGAATTCATTATTGAGAATAATTTGGGGAAAATATTCAGTGAAACGCTCAAAGTTCTCAAAGTCTTGACTACCACACCTATGACCACAAGTGAAGCAGAGAGTTGTTTTTCTACACTAAAAAGAATAAAAACATTTCTCCGAATCACAATGTCACAAGACAGACTGACGGCATTAGCAATGTTGTCGATTGAAAAACAACTTGTGAGGTCAATTACAAACTCCAATGACAAAGTTATCGATAAATTTGCTCAGAAGAAGGAGGCAAGAATGAACTTTATTCACAGAAAAGTGATTCAAATGTAATTTAAGGTTTGAAAATGTGTATTCATTGTTGTTATACTTTATTCAAGCCATATAGGCTACTCAATAATTCATCTGTGCATTTGACAAATGTTCTTGTAAATAGACTCAAGGTGCCACTAGTGAACTTGGGGAATATAATGTGAGTGACTTCGTCAGAGTAAATATCACAAAATTTCAGACTGTCGACCCAGCATAGGATTCATGTCTGTAATAGGAAGGATTGGCACGGTAAATTATACCTTTTTTACATTTCTATATCAGATATAATTGTTTAAAATAAATTTCTTGAACTGTAAATACAATAATGTTAAAGTAAAATTTTGCGTTGACCAGTTTTCGCAGTAAAACATTTCGTTTAAAAATATATAATATTTTGTTCATAAGCAATAAGTTATTAAAATCGTGACATCGTAATGAAGCTGTTATTGTGTATGGTTAGGTATGCTTGCATTTATATCAAATTTAGACAATCTTTTAAAACAGTGCACACCCATGATTTTAAACCACCAGCCACCACTGCTCTGGGGGGAATTGAACACCCTGGCCACTCCCCGTGGTTACGCCACTGTACACGAGCCGTTATGAGTGTTCAGACACCTGTTTATATACAAACTTATCGACTTGGTAGTACGGGTATTCCGTTGACATCAGGCAGCTTCGGTGGCGTACTTGGTAGCATCCTGAGCTTCTAAGCCCAAGGTCGCAAGTTCAAACCCGTCCGAAGTCGTCGGATTTTTTAAGACCGTTAAAAATCCCTCAGTATGCCTTCCATCGGAGGGGGAATAATACCGGTGGTCCCATGTCATAGATTTATGGCATGATAAAGAACCTTCCACTAATTACACTTGTGTGAATCTAAATTATAGGTTAGATTTGACTTACGATCTTAGGTTCCAACGTTCGTCGCCAGGAGCCGACTGCGGTGGCATCTAGTGACCAACTAACCAAGTCCATAACTAGTTGTCGTTGACGGTGGTGTTTGGTAGCAAAAGTAGGAACTAGTTGAAAATTGAATGTCTGCAACCCTTACTTGAATTTAAAAACAAGTAGTTCCGTGAAGAACTATACAGCCTATTTTCATATATCCTACCTATATTAATTGCCTCTATCAACACACACACGATTTCAGTTTGATTGCTATAATATATTCGTATATATTGAGAACCGTCCAAATATTTCGGACGGTCACCATGTTGGATTTTTTTTTATCATATAGGTCTTAGAGTTATGTAATATTACCTGAAGATTATTGTGTAGGTGTAGTATTCAAACATCAATCGCAAGATTAGGACACAAGAAATGAAAATCAGATTTAGAAATTTCGCAGAGCTGCCATCTTGTGGTTATGAAAACAATTGAAATAAATTAGATGCCAGTAGATTAAAACTTGTATAAGCAATTGCCATGCAGAATTTTACTGCGTTCAGATGGTTAAATCGCAAGAAACGTCCATTTAAATGTTTATATTTCGCGTCGTCGCCATATTGGATTTGTGCTCACCAGGTTATTGAAAGTTCTATAGGTGAACGTATGTTCATAGCCTCTATCAACGTACAAAATTTCAGTTTGATTGCTATCATAGATTAATAGATATTGAGAACCGTCTAAATAGTTCGGTTGGTCACCATTTTGGATTTTTGTAGGCGATAGAGTTATGTACTATTAGATGACGATTTTTACGTAGGTTCACCATTCAAACGTTGACTTTGATCGCATGATTAATACACGACAAATAAAAAATTAATTTTAAAATTGTGCACAACCGCCACCTTGAGGTTATGTGAACAATTGAACTAAATTAGATGCCAGTGTATTACAATGTGTATAAACATTTACTGCACCATTCACTGCACTCAGATGGTTAAATCGAGATAAAAGTCTATTAAAATGTTTCACCTTCAGTTGACCTCCATGTTCGTTTTGTATTTTACAGGTTTTTGAAATTCTCATAGCTGAACCTCTAGTGGTACCCTTTATTACCGTACAATATTTCAGGGTGATATTAGTAATAGTTTTGGAAATATAGAATGCCGGTGAAGTATTTCGCACTGCCACCATCTTAAGGTTATGTAGGCAATTGAACTAAATTTGATGCCAATTTATTACAATGTGTTTAAACATTTGCCGTACCAAGTTTCATTGTGTTTGGATCATTATATCGCAAGAAAAATCTATTTAAAAGTTTCAAATATGCTTGGCCGCCATGTTCGTTTTGTAATTAACACGTTTTTGATAGTCCCATAGGTGAACTTCTAGATATGCCCTTTATCATCGTATAAAATTTAAAGGTGATATCAGTAATAGTTTCGGAGATATGGAACAGTGTAATATTTCGCACGGCCGCCATGTTGGATTGGTGAAACGTAATAGAATTTGAAGGGCACTGCCGGGGTCGGCCGAAATAGATCTACTGTATGGCCTTACCGAGTTTCATTGAAATCGCTCCAGCCATTTAGAAGTTATTAGGAGGGGTCGAACACACACATATACGCACACACACATACACACACACACACACACACACACACATGGACAAAAGGTGATCTCATAAGCCTATTTTTCATCAAATGAAAATGGGCTAAAACAGATAACGCACACTAATACAGCCATCACAATTGACACCGGTTATCAGACAGATTCTACACACGGGGCTATATGACCGTGTTGTCGCAGCCCCTATCTGAGGAACCAACCACCCATCCGTTAACATCACAGCCAAACATGGCGCTCCAACAATGCACACCGTCTTCACTTCCTTCCATTCCTAATGTATGAATTGGCAGATGACCTAACTAATCTGCCTTTTGAAATAACATTCAACATTGCCATCGTCTAAATGGCATTACCAGTGTAAAAATCTGATCCTCAAGAAGTGAAGAGACCCTGTACAATGAGGATTATATCTTTATGTTCGACCCTGACTATTATATGTCAGAAAACTGTACTATAATGAGGTTCATTATAACACTATTTTTCATTATGAAACAGTTTCTCCCATCAATCAGAGCTCAAGAAACAGTTGTTTGACCATTTAGATAACGATAGCATCGCACCTGCGCTGAGTTCCAAGGCCTTCTAATTTAAATGTCACTGCGTGGCCTAGTGTCATCGTGGGGTAATCGAGGAGGCCATGGTCAAATACAAGGTATTCTGTGCGTCCCATGCGCTCTGTTCAGTACATAAAACTGGCGAAATCTCGACAGATATTTATGAATATTTATGTTTGAACATAAAATAGTTATAATAATTATCGTTGAACATAAACAGTCGTATGCAACTCGCCTATAATGGTAATTAAGACACTCGTATGGAAATTATAAAACTCGCGGTACTCGTGTCTTAATTATTGCCATTATAGGCTCGTTGCATAATGTACTATTATAGTGTATTCTAGGTTATATAAACACAATAACTTAGGACAAAAAGCCATGTGACTCCAGAGCAGTTATCTTTTAATAGCCCTGTATAATCATGGTCCACTATTATAGGGGCTTGCAGTATTGATGTAGAGACATTTCACATGTTCATTAGGGAAATTACAGAAATGTAGTTGGCAACACTGAGTGAGAGGAGAATGGAGTTTGAGGGAGCGCCGTGGTAATTTATAGCGGTCCTTGAATAGCACGCTCCTCAGCTCAATTGCAGGTCTTGTTCCGAGAAATCCATTACTCTGTATCATGGAGTCTAGAGACGGAGTGAACATAGCCTGCGTATCGCCGGCCCTTACACAACCTCCTTCATTTTAGGTCAGTCTTTATTCGTAGCGGCTTCGGTGGCATAGTTGGTAGCACTCTGAACTGCTGTGCCCAAGATAGCGGGTTCAAACCCGGCCGAAGTCATCGGATTTTTAAGAGTGTTAAAATCCTTCAGTATGCCTTCCTTCGGAGGGGAAGCAAAGCCGGCGGTCCCATGTCATAGATTTATGGCATGTAAAAGATCCTTCCACTAACTAAACTTGTGTGAAGGTAAATTTCTAGGTTAGATTTCGTTGAAACGCTCTATCAAAGTTTCAACGTTCACCACTAGGTATCAGTGTCACCTGGTAGCGAAAGTTGGAACTACTTGAAATTGAATGGGACTTGTAGCTCACCCTATGGGTGACTCACTATCCGTCACGCCATTGTTGTTTACAGGTACTTGTTATCGCTTGTCCGTTTTAGTGCTCCGTCATTCTCTCCTGTCGTTTCTTTCGTCCGTGTTTTGTACAGTACGTACTGCACTGTGAAGTTTTTAGTACTTACTGTTCATTGGTTTTACGACATTGTTCTTCTGTGTTCGTTACAGTACTGTACAGTTGTGTGTGTGGTTTTTTTTTTCTAATTGAAACGTAAACACGTTACTATTTCATTAAATGAATAAAGAGCAGTGTTACGAAGACTGGACAAAGGGGAATCACTCAAAAAAATTGCCAAAGAAATCAATGTAGGCGTTACGACAGTTAAAGATTGGAAAATAAATCGAAAGGATTGAATCATGTACAGTGACGATAGATGGTGAAAACGCTCTTAAGAATCACAAAACATTGAAAAAGCCTAACCTTGAACTGCTTGACAACGCATTGTGGATGTGGTTCTACCAAGAAAGAAGGAAAGGAACCCCGATAACTTGAGTTCAGAGATTGTTTATTTTAATGTCAATCCGTATTCGTCTATACTTTCTGATAAACCGACCTTTTTTGCGTTCCAACTTTACCCTCAGTCCCAAACGTGACTGTACTTCATACAGTTCAGCGGCAGTTTGTGTGTTTCCGGTGTGACTCACATTTGCGATGACCATCAACAAAGCACAGGGACAATCCGTGCAAGTGAGTGGACTAAATTTGGAAAATCCATGCTTCTCACATGGACAGCTGTTCTTGGCTTACTCACACGTCGGAAAGCCTTTCGATTTATTCATGTACGCGACAGACAAAAATACTAAAAATATTGTGTATCCAAAAGCACTTCAATTAACAACACAACAATTACCACATAAACACTTTCTTTGATTGGCATTGCAACGCCTGCCGGGTACTATTATTAGACTATTATTATTCGTATGACATACAGTAATATTACATATCACAGAAGAACACCATATTGACAACATATGTACTAATTAATGTCCAAGTTCCTCAAATAATCCACCGAATCTGTAGTCACACACACAACATCCTCGAGGGCGCCTGGATATGCCCTCAGAGAACAATCACGTACTGCTCGGGTCTAAGCAGCGTGGACCTGAGAGGAATGTGCATCGCAGAGTATTAGTAGTGGTGGTGACGAGTGATGAGGTTTCTCGGTCCTTGCGTAGTAACAGAAGCAAATACATTAGTCGGTGACTCAGTCACTCATTCCCAACGCCACACTGATTTCAGAAAAGACCCATGTTAGCAGTATTGGAATAGAGAATGTCAGGTAACACGGCGGGCTGTCGACAGGCTTCTCAATTCACTCCTGCTCCTACCCTGCCTCTGCCCTTCATCCCGCAAGTTCACAGAGCTTGGAACCGAGCAGTACAATATGGGAGATAGTCTGTCTCTCATCACCACAATCACATGCAGGAGATGGTAATGTGTTCCATTTGAACATCGAATCAGCTCAAACACCATGGCCAGTCCGTATTCTGTTCAGTCTAGTGCATTTCCTTCTGGGTAGATTGAATCCAGGGTCCTTCACAGTTACGGATGGCATATCACGGAGCTCTGCAGTACAAGTTGAGTTCCAGTCCGTAGTCTATTGATTCATGACATCAAAGTTTCCATCCACTAGTTTCTGAGCTGTAGATCAGCAATATCAGAATGAATAATTGCTAGCCTATGATATTCCCTTACCAAAGCGTAATGTCTGAGAATTCGTGGAGGAGCAATGTGGCTGAGCACAGGAAGCCATTCAGTTGGAGTTGACTTTATAGTGCCTGAGATGATTCGCATGGTATTATTGAGTTGCACAACAATTTTCTTACAATACTCAGCAGCCGAAAATACTAGACCAATAGCCGAACATCGAAGGGTAGTGTCATTGTTGTGCCACAAAGCTTCAGGAGGATGTCATTGCGGGTACTGCTAGTATAATATAAAATATTCCCATTGAATGCCAAATACTATGCGCCAAAACTCGCGAATTCAGAAGACACATTTCTTGATAGGACACGTCCTCAACTGAAGAAGTGGTACCACAATATAGAACGACCCCGTTGTGTAGCTCACCACAACAGTAATGCGCAGCTGCAGCAAGTCGGGAAATTGGAAGATCGAATCTAGGCACTGACAGCGGCCATCCTGAGTATGATTTCCCCCCAGTTTTTCCACACACCCTCAAGGAAAATGCCGGGATAGTACCCGTATTCCAAGTCCCGTGAACCCTTCCGCAACCTCGATCTTTATTTATTTATGTATTTATTTATTGATGATTTATTTATTTATTTATTTATTTATTTATTTATTTATTTATTTATTTATTTATTTATTTATTTATTTATTTAGGATCGTTTCAACCTCCTATGGGTTACGATTAAACAACTTCCCTGAATGTTGATGTTCTTTCTTTTAACGCCAATTCTCTGGGTCGCTCTTGCTCGTTCCTCACCCTTCTTGTTCTGTTGGGTTTCTCTTCGAACAGATTCCTCTCCTCTGCAATTTTCCTTCTGAACACTGTTCTGTTTGCAATATCTCCCTCCTCAGTGTCACATCTTTTAAGAACCTGATGAACTTCTTTCAGCCATGGTACTTGAGTCTTTCTCCTTTACTGAAATATGAGGAACTTATTTGCTAGGCGTTAAGAACCCATTCTTCACAGGTATCCATAGAAAGTTAGTCGCCGTTAAAAATCTCTTAGTATGCCAGTAAAGCCCATATCATAGATTTATGGCATGTAAAAGAACCTTCCACTAACTAAACTTGTGTGAAGCAAAATTTGTATGTTGTTGTTTGAGTCTTCAGTCTTTTGACTGGTTTGATGCAGCTCTCCATGCCTCCCTGTCCTGAGCTAATCGTTTCATCTCTACATAGCTACCACACCCTACATCCGAGGCAATCTGTTTAACATATTCTAACCTTGGTCTACCCCTACAGTTCTTGTCCTCGACCCTTCCTTCCATAACTAAGCTTGCTATTCCTGGGTGTCTTAGTATGTGTCCTACCAACCTATCTCTTCTCTTCATTAGCAGTCGCCAGAAACATCTCTCCTCTCCCACTCGCCTTAATACCTCTTCGTTTGTAACCCTATCTACCCATCTGATCTTCATCATTCTCCTGTAACACCACATTTCAAATGCTTCAATTCACCTCTTTTCTGCTGCACCAATAGTCCAAGTTTCACTTCCATAGAGCGCCACGCTCCAGACAAAGGCTTTCAAAAATGACTTCCTAATACCTGAATCTATATTCGATGTCAACAGATTCCTTTTTTGTAGGAAGGCTTTCCTTGCCTGAGCCAACCTACTTTTTATATCCTCTTTGCTTCGTCCATCACTGGTTATTCTGCTTCCTAAGTAACAGAAGTCTCCAACTTCCTTCAGCTTTTCACCTGCCAATTTGATCTCCATAGAAGTTTCTGATTTATTTCGGCTGCATTCCAGTATTTTTGTTTTACATTTATTAATTTTCATCATGTATTCATTCTGTAAGACGGAGTCCATACCATTCAAAAACTGATTCAAATCCTCAGGCGTATCGGCCAAGATGACGATGTCATCAGCAAATCTCAGAGTTGAAATTATTTCTCCTTGAATCTTCACTCCCACTTTAAATTTTTCTCCAATTTCCTTCATTGCTTGTTCAATGTAAAGATTGAAAAGTATGGGTGATAAGTTGCAGCCTTGCCTTACACCTTTCTGAATACCAGCTTCTCTCTCATGACCTTCAGCTCGAATGACTGCTGTCTGGTTTCTGTATAGATTGTATATCACCCTCCTATCCCTGTACTTTATTCCAATAGATTTCAAAATGTCAAACAATTTAGTCCAATCAACGTTATCAAAAGCCTTTTCTAAGTCTACAAATGCCATGAACGTTCTCTTACATTTCCTTATTCTACCTTCCAAAATCAGCCTAAGACTTAGTACAGCTTCCCTTGTTCCTACATTTCTCCTGAAACCAAACTGGTCTTCACCCAACTCCGTTTCTATCTGGCTTTCAATCCTCTTGTAAATTATTCTAGACAGGATCTTTGAAGCATGAGTAATCAAGCTGATTGTACGGTAATCTTCACATCTGTCAGCTCGCACTTTCTTTGGTATAGGGATGATAACATTCTTTTTGAAATCAGGGGGTACCTCACCTGTCTCATAAATCCTACACACCAAGTGAAATAACCTGATCAGACCTTCATCTCCTATGCAGCGTAGCAACTCAATCGGTATATCATCTATGCCTGGTGCTTTGTTCCTGCCTAAGTCCTCTAATGCTCTGTCAAATTCTGATCTCAATATTAAATCTCCTTTTGCATCCTCATCAATTTCCTCCTCCCTTTCCATTACATGATTCTCAATCTCCTTTCCCTTATACAAGCACTCTATGTAAGCTTTCCATCTCTCAACCTTTTCTTCCCTATCTGTTAGAGGCTTTCCATTTGTGTCCTTAATATTACAGCACTTAGTCTTCTTTTCCCCAAAAGTATTCTTAATCCTTCGATAAGCTGTGTCTACTTTTCCTAATTTCAGACAATTTTCTATACCTGCACATTTCTCTTTCAAGCATTCTTCTTTCGCTTCCTTGCACTTCTTGTTAACCTCATTTCTCAGACGTCTGTATTCTGCTTTCCCCTTTTCATCTCTTAGATTTTTGTGTTTCCGCCTTTCATCCATCAATTCTAGTATATCCTGAGTGATCCACGGTTTTCTACCTATTCTTTCATTCCTACCAATGTTTTCTTCTGCGGATTTTGTTATTTCATTCTTCAAAAGTGCCCATTCGTCTGCAATTGAAGTCCGTTTAGGATTTTTCATTAGTCCTTCCGATATACTCTTCTTAAATCTTTCGTTTACATCCTTTACTTTCAGTCCGTCTATTGCCCACCTTTTTGGCTTTTGACTTTTCTTCAGTTTCTTCAACTTTAATCTGCATTTCATTACAACCAGATTGTGGTCCGAGTTTATGTCAGCACCAGGATATGTTTTACAATCCAAAATCTGGTTTCGAAACCTCTGCTTGACCATAATGAAGTCGATTTGGTAACGCCCTGTATCTCCTGGTCTCATCCATGTGTAAATTCTTCTATTGTGGTTATTGAATAAGGTGTTAGCTATGACCAACTCATGTTCGGTGCAGAATTCCATCAGCCTGCTTCCTCGATCATTCCTTTCACCTAATCCGAAATCTCCTACTATCTTCCCTTCTCTCCCTTTTCCTACCACAGCATTCCAATCTCCCATTACTATAACATTTTCATCACCTTTGATATACCTCAGAATGTCATCTATTTCTTCGTAGACCTTTTCAACATCCTCATCATCAGCTTGACTGGTAGGCATATAGACTTGTACCACTGTGGTGCACGTAGGTTTAGTATTGATTTTTGCTACAATAATCCGTTCACTGTATTGCTCATAATATTCCACCCGCTGTCCAAGTTTCCTACTCAATATGAGACCAACTCCTGCTTGGCCATTGTTTGATTTAGTGCTAATGACCCTATAGTCTCCAGACCAAACGTCCTGTTCTTCCTGCCAGCGCATTTCACTAATCCCAACCAAATCCAACCTCAACCTATCCATTTCCCGTTCTAAGTTTTCTAACTTTCCACTTCCTAGCAGACTTCTAACATTCCACGCTCCGATCCGTAGAATGTCAGATTTCCTCTTTGTCACTTCTGTGATGTTAACCCCCTCTCGAGTAGTCCCCACCCGGAGATCCGAACGGGGGACTAGTTTACCTCCGGATTGAAATTTTACAAGGGAGGAGGCCATCATCACATGTAATTATGCATAGAGAGGTGCATATCCTCGGGAATAGCATTAAGGCTGTAGTTTCCCGTTGCTTTCAGCCGTGCAGCAGAACGCAGTGTAGCCATTTGTATGTTAGGTTTGATTAATGCTCTGAAGTTCCAACGTTCGTCACCAGGCGCTGGTTGCGATGGCATGTAGTAGTAGCCAAGTTCACAGCTAGGTGTCGTGGACGGTAGCATTTGGTAGTGAAAGTAGGAACTACTTGAAAATTGAATGTCTCCAGTCCTTACTTGAATTAAAAACAGATAACACACACTAATACAGCTATCACAATAAATTAACAGCGGTTATCAGACAGATTCTACACACACCCAAAGTACACGGGGCTACATGACCGCGTTGTTGCAGCCCCTGAACTGAGGAACCAACCAACATTCCCCCCACTACATCTACGGGGAAAGAATGCTCAGTTGCGTGATTTCCCGAAGATCTGTAACAATATTCATCTGCAGTCCTTACTTGAATTAAAACAGATAACACACACTAATACAGCTATCACAATAAATTAACAGCGGTTATCAGACAGATTCTACACACACCCAAAGTACACGGGGCTACATGACCGCGTTGTCGCAGCCCCTGAACTGAGGAACCAACCAACATTCCCCCCACCACATCTACGGGGAAAGAATGCTCAGTTGCGTGATTTCCAGAAGATCTGTAACAATATTCATCTGCAGTCCTTACTTGAATTAAAACAGATAACACACACTAATACAGCCCTCACAATTAACACCAGTTATCAGACAGAGTCTACACACGCCCAAAGTACACGGGGCTACATGACCTAAAAAAGGCACCAACCATCTCTATACTGATTAGCATCCTGGAAGTCCGTCCCATTTCCCTGATAGGCCCTATTGTGTTGAACTGTCTGTTTTGGGGCACCGCAGCTACAATTCGGGGAGGAAGGTTTGAGTGATGTGCCGTGATCCGGTTGAGGGGCAGATCAAATCCCTCTGGTTGGTATTAATACAGGGAAAGTTCTGATCCTCAGGTGAAGCTGTACTTGTCCATTCCTGCAAGCATTCCTGTTGTAAGTTGTAGTTATCGACCATGATTCTGGCAGTCCAAGCAGGTGGACGTCTGGATCGAAGTCTGTTGTTCAAAGTCTGCATGTCTGCATGTACTGGCAGATGAATATTGTTACAGATCTTCTGGAAATCACGCAACTGAGCATTCTTTCCCCGTAGATGTGGTGGGGGGAATGTTGGTTGGTTCCTCAGTTCAGGGGCTGCGACAACGCGGCCATGTAGCCCCGTGTACTTTGGGTGTGTGTAGAATCTGTCTGATAACCGGTGTTAATTGTGATGGCTGTATAAGTGTGTGCTGTCTGTAATGCAGATAAGGACTGCAGACAATCAATTTCAAGTAGTTCCTACAGTGAAAATTTACTTCCAACACGATAACGCCCCACATCTGAAGTGGAGTAACCCCGAAACGTATATGCCCCACACAACAATTTTGAGACACCCTGGGTTGGTTGGTTGGTTCCTCAGTTTAGGGGCTGCAACAACGCGGTCATGTAGCCCCGTGTACTTTGGGTGTGTGTAGAATCTGTCTGATAACCGCTGTTAATTTATTGTGATGGCTGTATTAGTGTGTGTTATCCGTTTTTAATTCAAGTAAGGACTGGAGACATTCAATTTTCAAGTAGTTCCTACTTTTGCTACCAAACGCCACCGTCAACGACAACTAGTTCGAAATTTGGTTACTAGATGCCACCGCAGTCGGCTCCTGGCGACAAACGTTGGAACCTAAGAGCGTTAGTCTAATCTAACTTATAATTTATCTTCACACAAGTGTAATTAGTGCAATGTTATTTATCATGCCATAAATCTGTGACATGGGACCGCCGGCTTTGCTTCCCCTCCGAAGGAAGGCATAAGCTACTGAGGGATTTTTAGCGCTCTTAAAAAATCTGACGACTTCAGCTGGGTTTGAACCCGTGATCTTGGCCATAGAAGCTCAGCAAGCTACCAACTACGCCACCGAAGCCGCCCTTTCTTCTTTATTAGTGGCTTTAGTGGGCCATTGTGGCTGGTGCGATTGATTCTTGCGGAACTTGGGTAGGCATCGTCATATTGACGAACGGTTACTAACAGTGTAGCCTAACTAAGTAATGTATCTTTGTTGTATTTTTTACAGTTTCATTATTTCGATTATTAGTTTTGAAAGTTAATTTTAATTTTAGACACCCTGGGGCGCTGGAAATTCTGTACGAGTTATCGTTATCACTTACTTGAGGTCAATATGAGCTTATAACCCTCAAAGAGTTGGATGGCTTCCAATCACTGGTCATTGCCAGCACATGAACTGTGACAGGAATGCTGTTCCAGACACGTACTCGCCGAGAAATGCTCGCTACAGAAAATTAATTTGGCGTAACCAAGTACTTGGTCGTGGAACAAGGCATCACAAGTGTGGTAGGCCTATTCGCGCCAAGTTTGATATTTATATTAGCACATCGTACAGAATTCCATGGAACAAAATAGTGGTTATTGACGGGGGGCGGGGTTGTTCCCCAGAACATAAAGTAGCAAGAGGGAAAATACATTTACATATTCTCTTTGAGATCACTCAATATTTAGGTGATTTCTTTCGACTACTTTGAGTTTTACTTTGTAATTGAAAATTCGCATACTGCTTCCAGTCGACCCCATCTAGTGGCGAGGCTATGAACTGTGCCGGCTGCCAAAGCCTGTCGCACTCCTCTGGGGCGATGATTAAATGAATGACAGATAAAATGAAATGACGGTGGAGAGTGTTGCTGGAAATAAATTTTTTACAGGGGAAAACCGGAGTACCCGGAGAAAAACCTGTCTGCCTCCCTTTTGTCCAGCACAGATTTCACATGGGGTGACCGGGATATGAACCACGGACCCAGAGCGGTGAGAAGCCGGCGTGCTGCCGCCTAAGCCACGGAGGCTACTTTGTAATTGCTGGCTCCAAATATAACAGCAAATTACTCAATATCAATGTTGCCACCTCAACATGTTGAAAAGTTAAATGAATGGAGAATGATTAATATTTTCTACGGAAGGCAATTTAAAAAATGTTATTTAATTCCCACGAGTAAAATATAAAATAAGTAGCCTACATTTTGTCGCTAAAATATATTTTAAAATCATTACATTTAGGGACAAAATGACTTAGTTGGTAACACTGCTTTTCATTGATTCCACCCAAGGTATTGTCACTATAAAGTGCAATGTGTAACACCTTAATTTGTCTTGAGGCTATCTGTCTGAGTTAAACCACACTGATCCCAGAAATACAGGTTATGAGAGAAATCCAACAATATTCCTCTCGGCACGCCGGAAGGCGGTATCACCGGGCAAGGAAAATCTTTCCAATTCACTACATTTGCTAATTGCTGTGTACCTACAAACGCTCTACATGTTTAGCGTACGAGAAGTTCATTCTTATTATAATGTTGTTGTTTGAGTCTTCAGTCTTTTGTCTGGTTTGATGCAGCCCTCCACGCCTCCCTGTCCTGAACTAATCGTTTCATCTCTACATACCAACCACACCCTACATCCGAGGCAATCTGTTTAACATATTCTAACCTTGATCTACCCTTACAATGCTTGTCCTCAACCCTTCCTTCCATAACTAAGCTTGCTATTCCTGGGTCTCAGTATGTGTCCTACCAACCTATCTCTTCTCTTCATTAGCAGTCGCCAGAAACATCTCTCCTCTCCCACTCGTCTTAATACCTCTTCGTTTGTAACCCTATCAACCCATCTCACCTTCATCATTCTCCTGTAACACCACATTTCAAACG
The DNA here is from genome assembly GCA_946902985.2 of Meconema thalassinum. NCBI lineage: Eukaryota > Metazoa > Arthropoda > Insecta > Orthoptera > Tettigoniidae > Meconema > Meconema thalassinum. Next base: position 89,472,976 of record OX336393.1, read on the forward strand.
CTTCAATTCTCCTCTTTCTGCTGCACCAATAGTCCAAGTTTCACTTCCATAGAGCGCCACGCTCCAGACAAAGGTTTTCAAAAATGACTTCCTAATGCCTAAATCTATATTCGATGTCAACAGATTCCTTTTTTGTAGAAATGCTTTCCTTGCCTGAGCCAACCTACTTTTTATATCCTCTTTGCTTCGTCCATCACTGGTTATTTTGCTTCCTAACAGTAAGTAACACAAGTCTCCTACTTCCTTCAGCTTTTCACCTGCCAATTTGATGTCCATAGAGGTTTCTGATTTATTTCGGCTGCATTCCAGTATTTTTGTTTTACATTTATTAATTTTCATCATGTATTCTTTCCGTAAGACGGAGTCCATACCATTCAAAAACTTTTTAAAATCCTCAGGCGTGTCGGCCAAGATGACGATGTCATCAGCAAATCTCAGAGTTGAAATTATTTCTCCTTGAATCTTCACTCCCACTTTAAATTTTTCTCCAATTTCCTTCATTGCTTGTTCAATGTAAAGATTGAAAAGTATGGATGGTAAGTTGCAGCCTTGCCTTACACCTTTCTGATTACCAGCTTCTCTCTCATGACCTTCAGCTCGAATGACTGCTGTCTGGTTTCTGTATAGATTGTATATCACCCTCCTATCCCTGTATTTCAATCCAATAGATTTCAAAATGTCAAACAATTTAGTCCAATCAACGTTATCAAAAGCCTTTTCTAAGTCTACAAAAGCCATGAACGTTCTCTTAGCTTTCCTTATTCTACCTTCAAAAATCAGCCTAAGACTTAGTACAGCTTCCCTTGTTCCTACATTTCCCCTGAAACCAAACTGGTCTTCACCCAACTCCGTTTCTATCTGGTTTTCCATTCTCTTGTAAATTATTCTTGACAGGATCTTTGAAGCATGAGTAATTAAGCAGATTGTACGGTAATCTTCACATCTGTCAGCTCCCCTTTCTTTGGTATAGGGATGACTACATTCTTCTTGAAATCAGAGGGTACCTCACCTGCCTCATAAATCCTACACACCAAGTGAAATAACCTGATCACACCTTCATCACCTATGCAGCGTAGCGGTCTACTGCTATTTACCTCGCAGTAGCACAACTGCCGACCAGCCGGACAAGAGTTGGAGATAACGCTATAAGAACGCCTATAACGTATGTAGAAGGACACGGCTGTCAAAACATCATTATTGCTTTGATGACATCTGTAGTACAGTCAGCAATAATATGTGATATAATTGTGATATAATTGTGCAATAATTAATAATTGAGCATGGTCGCTGTGTGCATTTTTGAATATGGTACCGTTCACAATACTGATCACACAGCTGACAAACACAATCAGCAGAAGGCTCGTGATAGGACTTGAACTTGCAAACTTTATGGTGATAGCCATGCACGGCCATGGAGTTGACGAAGTGATGAAGTTCTGGTTCGCATCTGACCATGTCCTGTTCATCATGGCTTCAGTCGAATAGAACTGTAGGCAGATGTTCTTTCGTTTATTTTCCCTTTCTTCCAACAATTTCTTCCAGCCATCCGTAGAAGGGAGAGCAAACTTGAACCTCAAATCTTCTATGAGGAAAGGTTTCCCAGCAAGCTCATATACCAGCCGTGATCGTGTATATCGAGATACACCAATGGTGACCTTTAAAAATCTTGCCTTGACTTTTTCCAAAGTGAAGAGGTCACTCTTAGTTTAGCCCATGTAATCTCCATTCCGTAAGCAAGAATGGGTATTATTTTGCATGAAATAATGCCATGGCAGACTTGAGAGATAGTCTTGATATCGTATATAGCTTTCGTAGCTGCTGCTGCTCTGGATCTTGTGTGTAGTCGGAAAGATTTAGTCGTTGTTTGAAGGATAAGGCCAAGGTATTTGAAGATATTTACGATGTGTAGTGGCTCTGATTTGAAAAGTACTCTATCATGTGGGGATAGTCGTCCACCCTTCCTAAATATCATATGTTCAGTTTTTTCGACATTCACTTCCAGCTCATTAGCATTGGTCCATTTTTCCAGTGCAGTTACTGCCGCTTGTAATTCATTGATGTCATGCGACCCTAGAACCATATCATCAGCGTATAAATATATCCGTACTTCCGTTGATTCTTCTCTAATTATCCGTACATCATCATTAGTGGCAACATTAAATAATAATGGGCGGAGGGGGTCACCTTGCAATACGCCATTGGTCTGGACTATCTTGCTAGAAGTCGTCACATTGTCAGAGATTCTGACAGTGTTGACCCTCAACATGTTATGGACCAGAACAGTGATCACTGTGTTTTCTTCCACTAACGACTCAAGTTTTGAAGAAATGATGTTCCTGTTAAGTCTATCGAAAGCTTTTGTAAAGTCGATGAATACCGCATGAAACTTTCCCTGAGGCAATCTAAGTACATTTGCAATGTCATCCAAAAGATTCCTTATTGCTTGAATTGTGTTTCTTCCTCTTCTGAAACCAAACCGTTCATCTGGTAATTTGCTCTCAATTTCAACGTTGAGTCTTTTTGTTACCAACTTCGTAAGTACTTTCAGTAGGGTGTTTTCCAAGGCAAATCCCCCTATTATAGTTAGGGTCATGCGGATCACCTTTCCCTTTGTAGATCACCTTTAATGTGGACGTTTTCCACGCAGATGGGATGTCACCGAATCGCAGGCACAGATTCCTGAGGTTTGTGAAAACCGGAAGTAACGTATCAGCGGATGCTTTAAGGTGCTCACTGAGAATGCCATCAGGCCCTGCAGCTTTCTTATCTTTCAGACTCAAAAGTATTTCATGAACTTCTTCAGATGAAAACTTGCTGACACTATTGTAGGTTACATTAACAATCTTTTACTGTATATGCTGTTGTGGTTCTTCGTTGGTTCAGTACATCACTGAAATGCTCCTCCCAGGTTTCCATATCTATCTTTCCTCCCATTTGCGATTTCCGAGGTCGTAAGGCTATATAAGGATCTTTCCTGGCTTCATCCACCATCTTACTTGCTTCAAGTTCAACATAATGCTTTTTTGCTTTATATATTTATATTTTTATATTTTCTCCTCATTAAACTGTACTTTGCCAAATCTTCTCTATTGTTGCTTGATCTTGCTATGTGAAGAGCTTGCAAGACTCGTTTTCTTTCTAGATAACATGCCTGATTGAAACATTTTTGTGATCGTCTTCTCTGAATGATGTCCTCCAATGCAGAAGCTGCAAAATCCAGTTCGTTTCGCTGTATCATATTGTCTAAGTCATTAATTCTATGCATATTGTGTTTGAGTACGTTATCATCCAACTTTCGGGAAAAGGAACGATGTAGTTCTAGCTTTGAATGAGCTTGACCTGTTAAATCAAAACTTGCCAAGACGGGGCAGAGCTTCTTGATTGGCGTTTCAGTAGACGAATAGTATACTTTGTGTTTCACTAATTTAAGGCCGGCTCGTTTAAAAAATATTAAATCAATTGTACTGCTACCATTGTGAGCAATGTATGTCTTGTCAGTTTTCTTATTAATTAGCGTAAATCCCTCTTCTTCCATCGCCTGAAGTAGCTCCTTGCATCTATAATCATCATTATCCAAACGGCAATTTAGATCTCCGGCTAAGATTATATTACTACCAGGATCCGTCTTTGCTAAGGCTATCATAATTGTAGCTAGGATATCTTCAATAGGTGTTAGCGGTTCAATGTATTGTAACGTAATCTTGATTACGGTACAAATTATTATTATTATTATTATTATTGAAATATCAAAGTTATATCGTTTTATTCACCCATTAATATCAAGGGAGGGACCATACCATATTCACGTCATTACCATAGTCATATAGACTATAATATTGTCAAGTGCTTAGATTAAGAAACAGGGTTTTTATAGAGGTCTAGGGCTGTTTTATTAGTTAAATTGTAAAGACAGGACGGGCATGGTAGGAAAAAGTTACGGACGGTGAAGCAACATATTGCAAGAAAATGTATTTCTGGAACGAAGCCACGCTGACTGGAGACAAGGGCTTGGAGAAAGATTTCGGCGGAATATATATATGCGCAACGAGAGGAATAGCGGGTTCTGAGTGGAATATTTGAAGTACGCGGGCCTGTATTCCCGCTCGGAGAAGTTATAGCGTCGCTTGAGGACTGAGAAATGCTTTGCTATAATTGGTCTGATGGGTCGCGGGCAAATTTATGCCGCGAAACATCGGGACCATTCAGAGTGTATAAAAGCCCAGCGCGACTTCAGCACTGGCTTTTCTATAGATTCTATTCTGTCATTCACATATTCGATCACGCACTCACTCACTGACTTTGTGAGTCGTAGACTCTGTCAGTCCCTCAGTAAGATGGGACTTAGTGAATTCAATTAGCCTGGTTTGTTCAAATTTGCTTACCATGGTGATCAAACTCAGAAACAAGCAGCAGCAGCAGCAACAACAACAACAAGAAAACATATGTTTTCAAAGGTCAATAAACGTGTGTTGGCGTAAGATCTCAAATTAGACTGCAAGCAGACCAACGAGATGGACTTTGAACCACAAGGCACCAGGTATGTGGACCGAGTTATTATCAACACAGAAGATCAGCGCTAGCGAGAAGACAGTCAATATTGCCCGGCAATTAGGGAATATTAATGCACATATTGTACACAGCTCGAAACCTCAGATCAAATGTTAATAATTTTGTTGTAAATAAACCAGTATTAGTTAAAATGTCTTGTTCATTGGGAGTTGAATATATAGGATAGTTGGAATGCAAAGAGTATCTCATAGAGCAAGTTTATTGCCCTACGCTCCGATGATAGATCTTGGCTCAAGGAAGGGAGCGGCCGTGGCTAAATAAAATTTTAATGTGTTATCTTTACGATAACTGGCGCCCAGTAAATCTAAATTAATAAAGTGTATGTCGTCTGTCTAGACAGGCCAATGCTAAATAAGAACGATGAGGTGGTTTTAAGGAGTCTTGAGTGTAATATCTGTAGAAACGTTATAAATGATCGCCCAACTTGTAGAGCGATATCCAACGACCAAGGTAGCCGTTACAAATGGCACAACCAATGTGGGGCTACGAAATATCGTACTGAAGTGAATGGATATTATGTATAAATCCAGTTTATTTCAAGTATGTTAAAGTTTAAAGTTGTTTTCATGTACGATATAAACGAGTACTCTTTGCATTCATTCCGAGTTTTTCAATAAAGAGGCATATATCAAGTTAGGGAACTACGGTTATAAATTAGGAGTGTTCCTTTGATGAGTTGTTTTTTGGGTAATGAGTAACAGGGATAATTTGGGGAACATAAATTTGAGAAACCGTAGTATTATAAGATCAGTTAAAATGTCGAAATTAGATGTGCAGGGTACCAATGATGAGATGTCAAAAGTAAGCGAAAATCAGGAAACTGAGGAAAATAAACAAGACGGGGCTACAAACATCCAGATTAATGAGGGGGAGAATCCTTCCTGGCTTCGAAACCTGACGATGCTGATAACAGAACAGAACAGAAACATAGATATTAAGTTAGGCGAGCAAAGTGCAAAGTTAGCTGAACAGAGTATGAAGTTAGAGGAACAAAGTAAGAAATTTGACGTGCGTAGTGATCAATTAGAGAAATCAATAGATCTTAAGTTCACTGAGCATAGTAAGAAGCTAGATGAACAACGTAAGAAGTTTGATGAAGCTACAGAGAACTTCAATAAACAAATTAATGAAGTAGGCCGAGAATTTCACAATAAGTTAGAAAGCAGGATTAGTGAGGTGGAAGAATCATGGTCACTTAAGGTTGACGCCAGAATGCAACAAGTGTCGGAGCGGGTTGATAAAATTGACGAGGAAGTGAAAATTAAATGTAGTAAGGTTAGGGTTGACTTAGAAGGAGAAGTCAACAGTATGAAGGTCAAGTGTGATAATAATATTGCTAAAATAGGTAATTTAGAAAATAAACTAGAGAGCGATAATCAAGAAATTAGGGAAGAGGTTAACAGTAAATTTAACAGTATCAGTGAACAAGTAGCGAGTAAAACAGATAAAATGGAGGAGAAATTTCAGAGATGTCAGAAGCAAATAGCAACAAATAGCGGTAATGTACAATTAGGAAATTTAAGTAGATTTCTAACTAAAGAGGCAGATTTGCCAGTATTCACAGGCAAGGCATATAACCCAATGGAATTCTTAAAAACAGTAGAAAAGAAGTTCGCTAAAGATTTAGAAGAGGGGATCGTTCAATGGGAACAAGTACTTGAGATGCTAGATAAATCTTATGTTAGGGATTCAAGGTCATGGTTCAGTGTGTATAAATACCAGATGACTAGTTTTAGAAAATTTAAAGAGAAGTTCATAGCCAAGTACTGGAATGAAAATGTGCAAGAAAGAGAAAGATGTAACATTATTTTTGGAAAGTACCAAAGGAGAGATGGTGTTTCGTACACAGAGTATTTCTTAGCGCATGTACTTATATGCCAGAATTTAGAAGGTTTAGAGACTGAATCACAGGTAATTAAAACATTATTAAGGCATTTTCCTGATATAATTAAAGAAGCATTCTTCATGCAGAATATTACTACTATTGACGGGTTCGAGAAGCTATTGGAAAACTTTGACTCTCTTGAAAATAGTAGGACCGAACGCAAGCCAATAAGTAGAGGAGATAATTTCGGGCAGGGTGAGAGAGAGAGGGGAAGAGAACAAGGCAGGAATGCGAATTACGAAAGACGACTTGACAATGGGGGACGCACAGCAAATACGAGGAACGAGAATTTGAACAGAGGAGGGGAAGGTACTAGGCCAGACAGACGTACAGGTCAACAACAACAACAATCTACACCAGGGGCAAGTAGGCCTAATTTAAACGAATAACGGGTTGCAGTGAGGTCAACAGACAGCCCGAAGTGATTGCAGTTCAATGTCCTAGGAATATTGAGTATTTAGGAGATTTTAATATAGATGTTAGAGAAGAACTGCTTTATGACCTAAATGGTGGAAATTTAGATAATGTTGAGAATGAGATTATGTCACCAGTAATTAAACTTAATGTGTGGGGTAAAGAAGTTGATGTTTTATTGGACAGTGGAAGCGAAAACTCTTGTATAAATTTAAGATTTTTGGAAGATGTAATGAGAGAAGGTATTCACGTTGATATAATTCCAGTTAAGTCCACTTTCATTGTCACAGCTGTAGGTAGTAGGTCTCAGAAAATATCTAAGCAAGTCGCAGTTCCAATTAACATTAGTGAGTTAGTTAAATTTCAGCCCTGTTTGGCAGTTCCAAATTTATTATATCCGGTGATTCTTGGTGCGGAATGGTTATCATTATATCAAGTTAAATTAGATTTTCATTTTGGCAGGATATGTTTATTTTGGCAGGATAAAGAAGTTCAGGTTACGTTTAAGGTGTCTAAGACTGACAAACAAATGAAAGTGTGTGTGTTTGAGGAAGAAAGCAACGTGGTTGTGAGTGATGAGATTCCTGAAGTAAATGAGGTAGACCGCGGAGATGCTAGTGAGAGCAAAGTTTTTAAGGTGTGTCAGGTTGCAATGGAGTCTGAACTTGAGAGTAAGATCCATGATGCATTGTCACAGTGTAAGCTGGATGAGGTGCAAGGTCATCAGTTACATGAGGTATTAATAAAATATAAGGAAATTTTCAGCACAAAACCCGGAGCAACACACTTATATGAGCATAGTTTTGTCGTTAAAGACACAAGTAGTTTCGTAGGGCCTAGGTATCCTGTCGCAACTAAATACGGTATATGAAAGCCGTCGAAGAACAGATAGAATTAATGTTGGAAAACGACATAATTGAGCCTTCAGCTAGCCATTGTTTAAATCCATTAGTTGTAGTAGCCAAGAAAGACAATTCAGTGAGACTATGCATAGACGGCAGAATGTTAAATACTAGGGTCGAAAGCGACCAGCTGAGAACTGAAGCAGTGGAGGATTTAGTTCAACGTTTTCAGGAGCGGAAGTGGTTCTCAACAGTAGACTTTAGTAGTAGTTGCTCAACGTTAGTGAGGAAATTAGGTAGGACACTAGGTAGTTGTTTCAGGTATGTTTTGTTGACTCATGTGACGTTATTCAGGCTAGCCAGTGTTTTGTTGAGAGGTAGGAAGTACATGGAAGTTTGTAGCAACGATTGTTACGTAAGCCGTTGCCATCTTGTGCATTGGAAGGGAAAATGTCAAAGCTGTTTTTATTGTTTACTGGACCTTATGTCGTTTCGAAGAGGATAGGAAAGAATGCCTACTTATTGAAAGATCAGGAAAATTGTGTCATTGGTACATATAACATTTTCAATCTGAGGAAATATCATAGAAAAGAGCAAGTGCTGCAAGAAGGGCAGACTGCCGTGTGTTTATAATTAGAGTCGAGTCGTGGCTCTAAGGAATTGGTGGAAGTGAGATAAATCACTTGTGTTGCGTGAAACAAGAAGCAATATATATTGTGTTCTGTTATTGTAAGGGACTACAAGAACAAATGTAGCATGTAAATCCTGTATGACTGCACAGGACAATCAGAATGTTTATGTAACATTGCAAGAAGAGTGCAGATCAATCAAGGAAAATGAAAAGGGTATAATCATTATGTATGTAATTTGAAGGGTCATATATGTATATTCAGTGTATTTCCTGTTAAGTTTTAAAGGGAAGATTTGTGATTTCATCATTCATTACATTCTTTATGAAACCATGGGGACGTTTTGTAACGTAATCTTGATTACGGTACAAATTATTATTATTATTATTATTATTATTGAAATATCAAAGTTATATCGTTTTATTCACCCATTAATATCAAGGGAGGGGCCATACCATATTCACGTCATTACCATAGTCATATATAATATTGTCAAGTGCTTAGATTAAGAAACAGGGTTTTTATAGAGGTCTAGGGCTGTTTTATTAGTTAAATTGTAAAGATAGGACGGGCATGGTAGGAAGAAGTTACGGACGGTGAAGCAACATATTGCAAGAAAATGTATTTCTGGAACGAAGCCACGCTGACTGGAGACAAGGGCTTGGAGAAAGATTTCGGCGGAATATATATATGCGCAACGAGAGGAATAGCGGGTTCTGAGTGGAATATTTGAAGTACGCGGGCCTGTATTCCCGCTCGGAGAAGTTTTAGCGTCGCTTGAGGACTGAGAAATGCTTTGCTATAATTGGTCTGATGGGTCGCGGGCAAATTTATGCCGCGAAACATCGGGACCATTCAGAGTGTATAAAAGCCCAGCGCGACTTCAGCACTGGCTTTTCTATAGATTCTATTCTGTCATTCACATATTCGATCACGCACTCACTCACTGACTTTGTGAGTCGTAGACTCTGTCAGTCCCTCAGTAAGATGGGACTTAGTGAATTCAATTAGCCTGGTTTGTTCAAATTTGCTTACCATGGTGATCAAACTCAGAAACAAGCAGCAGCAGCAGCAACAACAACAACAAGAAAACATATGTTTTCAAAGGTCAATAAACGTGTGTTGGCGTAAGATCTCAAATTAGACTGCAAGCAGACCAACGAGATGGACTTTGAACCACAAGGCACCAGGTATGTGGACCGAGTTATTATCAACACAGAAGATCAGCGCTAGCGAGAAGACAGTCAATATTGCCCGGCAATTAGGGAATATTAATGCACATATTGTACACAGCTCGAAACCTCAGATCAAATGTTAATAATTTTGTTGTAAATAAACCAGTATTAGTTAAAATGTCTTGTTCATTGGGAGTTGAATATATAGGATAGTTGGAATGCAAAGAGTATCTCATAGAGCAAGTTTATTGCCCTACGCTCCGATGATAGATCTTGGCTCAAGGAAGGGAGCGGCCGTGGCTAAATAAAATTTTAATGTGTTATCTTTACGATAACTGGCGCCCAGTAAATCTAAATTAATAAAGTGTATGTCGTCTGTCTAGACAGGCCAATGCTAAATAAGAACGATGAGGTGGTTTTAAGGAGTCTTGAGTGTAATATCTGTAGAAACGTTATAAATGATCGCCCAACTTGTAGAGCGATATCCAACGACCAAGGTAGCCGTTACAGTATAGGCCTATAATAGTTAATCTATGTGATTTTATTATGACAATATCCTCATCTTTGTAAATAGATGTTAACTTTCCAACGGATGGTTTAAAGTAGCAAGCTATACCTCGAGAAGGTCTTCCTTTTTGTCCTTGTGTGGCCAGTACCTGTTCCGAATAAAATCCCCGAATGTCAACTATATGTGTAGCAAGAGTTTCAGTCATAATTAAAATATCTTGATCATCTATGAGATTTGTCGGAGCTAATCCTAGAGTGCCTTTTAGCCCTTCCACATTCCAGAGACTTTGTAGACTTTATGAATGTGGCGCTAACTGAGGTTTCGGTTGAAAAATTCAATTTTCCCCTTTCTGATGTTTTGAGTTTTCTGCATATCGAATTATCATAGGAAGTTAACTTCGAGCAAAAATGTTTATCTGTTTTCCAGATGAGGGTTTTTGAAGTTTGTCAACATTGGCAAACATCCACCAAATCCTTATTCCTCTACCTTTGCAGACATTTCTACAACATTCATTCTTGTGCAAATAAGGTACACTAGCATTACCCGTCGCGAATATTCTAGTTGTAAAGAGTACACTTAACAAAATCTCAATCATGAATGCTATGACTAATTTATCCTTGGTATGAATGATCAGACTTTATAAATTCAGCTACTGGTGCAGTGGTTAGGGGTTTGTCATTCCTTCATAGGTATATCAGAGCGAAGTTAGTTTTCTGGGAATATCACAGACACTGTTAATTTAAGGGCCTTTAAATGGGGTTTTCGGGGACCCTTTATAGTCGGGTGAAAAAGACCTTTCGTACCACACTCACACGTGAAAATTGCGTGAAAAAAATCTAGAGTGCCCCTTGACCCCCTTAAGCGCATTATACTGAATGTATTGATGAATTTTACAGCTTAATTTGGTTCAGTGATAACCTTATAACCGTCTGTAAACTTTCACAGTAATGTAATAATTGGAATTGCATTGCGTCTTACAGAAATAGATGGACCTGTGAGATTCTGTTACCATGGTTACCGTGTTGCATTCTTTCATTATTTCATTGTGAATATACATGTTTTAAGGTATATATTTAATTGTGAGGCATTTAAAGAGTAAGTAAGTGCGTTTCGCTTACGCATTGGGTTATGCTGAACCTGTAGGTGCCCCATATGTTGGTGTTAATAGGACCTTATTTTCGGTACAAAACTGGAATGGGACCTTAGCAGAATAATATAGGGAGGGATTATCTCAATTGCACCGAGCTACTTGAAATTTTCACAGTATCTTTATGTGCATTAATCAGACCTAGAATAATGGCTGCAGTAATTAAACATGAAAAAAAAATGCATTGCCTCAAAACTTTTTAAACTTTTTAAACTTGTCAAAGAAAGATGGTAATTGACTTTCATGGCCAGTGAATTAAAACTCAGATTTTTTTTCTAGGTTTGTGCCGTGTCTTGTGTGGGGTTGGGCCTAGGACACCAAGCTGAGTGTGGGGGTCCGGACGGGGACTCCGAGAGCCCGCTGATGAGCCAGCTAGGTGTCCTAGGCGAAACCCCACACAAGACACGGCACAAACCTAGAAAAAAATCTGAGTTTTAATTCACTGGCCATGAAAGTCAATATATCATCTTATTGGTAGCCTTTGTAGGGAGGTTATGGCTGCTTGAGCTTTTACTTCTCGCATTAAAGAGGCCCAGGTGCGCTTTATATATATATATATATATATATATATATATATATATAAAAAAGGGAGGTAACGCGCAGTTCGCTACTACTGTGGGGTTTGGAAGGTGACACCAATGGACCGCTGATGAGCCAGCTTGGTGTCCTAGGCGAAACCCCACACAAGACACGGCACACACCTAGAAAAATTGCTGAGGTTTGTCAAAGAAACATTTACAAATAAAACGTTTGAAACCCTTGAATCAGCATTCTAATTTTGATTGCAAGCCATGAAATCTTCATCAATTGTATTAAGTTTCAACACTTTAACTTCAATATTAGGACATAAATGTACCGTTTGCTGAATATTTTGTTTCCAAAAATTCATTAATTATTGTAATGTTGGTGTCAGCCTTTTCAGTAACTTAACTATTTTAGCTTGTGAAGGTAATTGTTGATAAATTTTCATTTCATGGATTAACTAGTTTGGTTGGTTGGTTCCTCAGTTTAGGGGCTGCGACAATTCGGTCATGTAGCCCCGTGTACTTTAGGCGTGTGTGTAGAATCTGTCTGATAACCGGTGTTAATTGTGATGGCTGTATTAGTGTGTGTTATCTGTTTTTAATTCAAGTAAGGACTGAAGACATTCAATTTCCAAGTAGTTCCTAATTTTGCTACCAAACGAACCGTCAACGACAACTAGTTCGGAACTTTGTTACTAGATGCCACCGCAGTGGGCTCCTGGCGACGAACGTTGGAACCTAAGAGCGTTAGTCAAATCTAACCTATAATTAACCTCACACAAGAGTAATTAGTGGTAGGTTCTTTTACATGCCATAAATCTATGACATGGGACCGCAGGCTTTACTTCCCCTCCAAATGAAGGAATACTGAGGGATTTTTAACGCTCTTGAAAATCCGACAACTGCGGCCGGGTTTGAACCCGCGATCTTGGGCATAGAAGCTCAGCATGCTACCAACTACGCCACCGAAGCCACTTGATTTTCTAGTTTGTGCGGTGGGAGCATATTGAACTGTTATGTTCAAGCAGTGCATTTTCAGGGGGAACGCGGGGGTACGCGTACCCCTTAAACATTTGAAAACTGTTTAAGAAAAAATAGTGACAGTTTGAAAGACTAGACTTTGTATCATTTTAAATGCTGAAAAATGCTAGAAAGGCTGGAGGCTTCTCGCTTCGCTCAAAGCCAAAGACTCTTGACATATTAGAAAATTATCTGCATAATACTCATCTTGCTTATCTTGTTTCAAATTACTCGCGAACGGCAAGTGCAAACCAAGGGCAAAGCAAACCAAGCGCGCGGGATGTCGTCACGCTCACCAGAGCAAGCGGGGGCTTGCCCCTTCCATCCAGTCTAAAAACACTTAGAGTGGGCGATGTATTGAAGATAGAGATATGCTCTTACGGACTTTTTTGTAGAACTTTTCATGCTGACCAATTCTTATGCTCATAGTATATTGATATTTTTAACGGTTTGCCCAGCGTAAGCTTAAGAAGCGCACGGACGACAAGTTTGTTTTCGACTTTTTCACTGAAATCGTTACTGCTTGGCTTCCTTTGATGATACATAAATTATTTTCTACAGAGTCTTTCCTCGAGATATCCTTTACAGAATGATGAAAACCGCATCAAAATCCTTCCAGTGGTTCTCGAGATTACCCGTGACATCCAAGAATCGGGGATTTTTGTCTTATGCTAACGAAGTAGAGATTGTCGGGGAACACATGCACCAAGCGTACTATGACATCACACACCTCAGTGCATCTGGGTACATTTCGTCCCGTCACCGTAACGTAACGCCAGAACCCAGCGTAACGACGAAATCGACAAGATCATTTAAAATGATAACAAGAAGTTCCGTGACGAACTGAAGAGCCTAATTTTCTTAAAATTTAAGATTCATGCCAATGATTAATCTATATGGATCTATCTTGAATAATGACGAAATTAAGTTGGTAATATCGAAATTTCTAATTAGTTCGAAATACTGTATACCTGGCATAATGTAGCCTAATAGAGAACTACAGTTGGCAGCCCTGGTGACTGAATATATTCTTAATTCCATCTCTTAAGGTACAGCATACAAAATTTGGTTTGAAGTCCAATGGATAGCGTGGACGTTACATGCAGTTAAACATTGGATCTAACAGCGTGCGTATAATCATGTTGGCAACAATGACATACATGTATTGGTCAGAAATAATCTGAAATAATATGATCTATTGCTGTGTCAATTTTGAATGAAATCCATTAGTTAGTATAGAAGTTACATGCATTTTAAAATTGGACCTATCAGCAGGCTTAGAATCATGTTGGTAGCACTGGCGTAGGCCTATATTAGTTACTCCAAATTAATCTAGAATGCCAGGTACTATGCGTGTGCAAAGTTTCGGGCTATTGGCTTGCATACTTTCAGATATATTGATATTAGGGTAACAAAAATAGAGACAGCATTTATTAACAGTTGGCAGCCCTGGTTACTCTTAAGAATCGGCATAGTCATATCTGTTATGGTACACATAGCACACACGAAATTTGGTTGAAATCCAAATGATACTATAGAAGTTACATGTATTTAAATTTGGACTTCTCAGCAGGCTTAGAATCATGTTGTTAGCACTGACGTATATAAGTTACTCCAAATTAATATAGAATGTCAGGTACTAAACGTGTGCATAGTTTAAAGCTGTCGGCTTGCATACTTTCTGATATATGGGTATTTGGATTTTTAAAAATGAGAGCATTTATTAACAGTTGGCAGCCCTGGTGGCTCTTAAGAATACGCTCAGTCATATCTGTTAATGTACACATAGCAAATACAAAATTTGGTTGAATTCCCATTGATAGCGTAGAAGTTATATGCATTTAAAAATTGGACCTATCAGCAGGCTTATAATCATTTTGTCAACACTGCCATGTATGGCCTCCTGGAAAATTAACTCCAACATTATTATCTGTACGTGTGCCAATTTTGAAATAGCTCCCATTCATACCTTCCAAGATATCCAACATGGAGCTCAAATTTCAAATGCGATTTTTCAGCAGTTGGTAGCACTGACATCATTTTCAAATATGGCCGTGAGATATTCAGGTATAGATCTTTACTCCTACCAAATTTTGTTTCGATTGCTCCAGCCGTTTAGGAGTTGATAGGGGGGGGACACACACACACACAGCTAGACAGACAGACAGACACACATTTGCCCGTTCTCATAATTCTACTTTTTCCTCATTTTTGCAAAATGTGAAAAGTAGGCTAAATAGCACTGTGTCCAACTATTCAGTTAACACCACCTTAAGCACACCCAACACGACGCGACGCGGTCGGAAGTGGTGACGCCCGTCCCAGTAGTAGCAAGTACTCACTCATCCTAGGAACATTCGTCATAATTATATCCTTCTAATTAATCAGTCGTGATAATTGTGACGAAAGCAGGACACTGTTCCTTATCATTTCCCGTAGGAAGCACCCATTGCGTAGAGCCGCAGCTTCCTAGCGCTGCCGCTGGCTCCTGCAGGAGCGCTCTAGTCGCTCTTCTTGAGGAGGAGTGGTACCGTGTCTGCCGAGGGCAAGTGTCTGTCAGTTCAGTTCACTCGAGACGAGAGCTGGTTGTGGTTTCAGTGTGTATTGTGTATAAGTGCTGTGATATGGGAAACTGCTGCTCTACGTTCCGGGCGGTTTTCAAGCCCAATGCCGCTAGTAACACCATACCCCTGTCCCCCGCCAGGGCAGGATCCTGCAAGAAGCCAGACTGCCTGCCGAAACCGCCTACAACCGCCGCTCCTACTGGTAAGTAAGCCTTTGGTGTCTTCAGCGACATGGCATTGTGGCTCTAATATCCAGGGTGGTTGTGCACTCGCCCCAAGCCTGAGGAGAAGCACCGGGCCATCTCATCTCCAGTCAACACCCAAGAAAGCGGCATGCAGGACCCGCCCCAAACGGAGACCAATTTTTTTTGCAAACTCAAAAAACGAAAACACAATAACCAGACAAATTAAACTTAACGAATTTTAACTGAAAAACAGATTTTTTTTTTTCATTTTATTCAATACTGAAAATATCTTTATTGCAATTATTATGTTCTGTTACAACTGTACATATTTACAACTTCATACCTGTTACATAAAAACGATTATTTATATAACAAAATCAACTCGTCTATTTTGATTAGCAAACCTTGTGATTACCGAATCGATGTTTATAGTGATGTTACGATGAATGTGCAGCAATGCACGGATAGGAATTTGGGGCTTTTTTCGCACCAAAAATATTGCCGACGTCCAAACTGCAAGCTTGGTTGGCAATTTAAGTTGTGACTTTCTCCCTTTGTCGGTACCAACTCGACTTGCCGAAACTGTAACGTACCTTGATACTTTTCTCGAAGCTCGATGTAAAAGTCGCAAAACACGCCGTTGCAATTTGTACGAATATTTTTGGTGCGCTAAGCGCATCAAATTTCTATCCATGTAGCTTGGGTCTGGTTTTGTACGTTTGGTTATTATGTGATTGCGTTTTTAGTGATACCATTTTTCTTAACAATTTCGAAGCTCTGCGCCCCCCCCCCCCCCTCCCCCCAAAGCCAAACTCTAGATCCGTGCCTGGATCCTAAGCTCTATACAACCCTCGCCCAGGAGAGGGGGGTGCATTTAATGAGTGTTAGGGTATTTGAACCGGAGTTGGCTCTTAGGTTTTTCTCTCTCCAAGACAATAGTTATACAGCCACAGTAACTTTATATCACGAGGGACATATGTTGTCCGGAGAAAGGGGCGGTTTTGGTGGCGTAGTTGGTAGCATGCTGAGCTGCTGTGCCCAAGATCGTGGGTTCAAACCCGGCCGAAGAAGTCGAATTTTTAAGACCTTTTAAAATCCCTCAGTATGCCTTCCTTCGGAGGGGAAGTAAAGCCGGTGGTCCCTTGTCATAGATTTATGGCATGTAAAAGAACCTACCACTAATTACAATTGTGTGAAGCTAAATTATATGTTAGATCTGACTTACGCTCTTAGGTTCCAACGTTCGTCACCAGGAGCCGACTGCGGTGTCATCTAGTAACCAAGTTCAGAACTAGTTGTCATTGACGGTGGCGTTACGTAGCAAAAGTAGGAACTACTTGAAATTTGAATGTCTGCAGTCCTTACTTGAATTAAAAACAGATAACACACACTAATACAGCCATCACAATTAACACCGGTTATCAGACAAATTCTACACATACCCAAAGTACACGAAGCTACATGACCGCGTTGTCGCAGCCCCTGAACTGAGGAACCAACCAGCCAAACCCTTATTACTATAGTTGGGCGGTATTGACTGGGGATGAAAGAATGCTGACTGGGCACGCGTTGGCTGTCACAAGAGCTCACACAAGACAAATTCACTGAATTCAATTCCAAACGAAGTTTGATAGTAATTTTGTTGTTGTTGTTTCATTTGACTAGCTTGGACATCATGGTAATTTAGTCCCATGTGTTTAGGTGTGTGTTTAATTTGTCTGATAACCTGTATTATGGGGAGTATGTAGTAGTATGTGTATTTTTAATCCAGGTGTGGTTTAGGAAGGAGACGGCCGTCGCTTTCAGTTAGGAACTATCCCAGCATTTGTCTGCAGAAGAAGTGGGAAACCCTGTCCCAGCCCTCAGAGCAGAATTAGTTTTGGCTAAACTTTCTAATAACCTATACAAAACCAAACTACTGTTATTGGCAGAGTCGGAAATCTAACCTGGGCCTCTGAGACAACAGCAGAGAATGCTAGCCGCTACGCCCAAGGTTTCAGGATCGAATCATGGCGCAGTCAGTTGGCATTTAAGGGTGCGCTAATACGAGGGATCCGTGTTAGTAAATTTACTGGCACGTTAAAGATCCCCTTCGGGGCAAAATTCTGGCACCCCGGCGTCTCTAATAGCCGCAGTAGTAGAATGGGACGTGAAACCAATAACATTATTATTATTATTATTGTTATTATCATCGACAGCTTTAGCTATGTTTGCTAAGGCAGAGCGCTAGGTCATGGGACCAAGCTATCTGGGGACTCGGTAGAAGTGGGTTCGAACCCCACTGTCCTTGAAATGGTTTTCCGTCGGTTACCATTTAAATTTACTTAAGGCCTCGGCCGTCTCCTTCTTAATTGTCTTTTTCTGCTTTTCCGTCAGTCAACACAATTGTGCCCAATGATTTGGGCGAGGTACAAGTTATAAATAAGTAAACACACTCCTGGAAAAAATACATGTATTAGTTATCACACTTAAATGGGCAATTTAGGATTACACCTTTCGTCCGTCAAGTGACCATCATCAGATAGGCTACTGATCTCTTGTGTTAAGGTAAATTTACACTATTGTAAATTCACTACTGTGATTCAATAGCACGTCGTTAGATAATAATGCCGGGTGCAAGCTTTGTTATTTGACACCCAAAGGGTAGCTTGCATGTCGAATTTCGTTGTTCCTTGAAGCACTATGAAAGTCAAGGAGGTTAGATATCTAATCTCATTGAACACTATAGCGCTTTCTCGTAGAGAAATGAGGAACTTTATGTTTGCGGAAATTCCCTAGATTAATTTTGCCATTATGAACACAGCCTACCGAATTCAAATGGGTTCTTTAACATGCCAACATCGTATGACATGGTGTCGTAATTTTTGCCGCCTTTCAAAAATCATTTACCACGACCAGGAGCGAACCTGCAAGTTTGGGGTTAGTAGACCGACACGTTGACCACTCACCCACCGTGGCAGGCACATCGTTAGATGATTATAGTATAATGTTCGATTCGCAGTTTGAATCGCGTTTTACGTTAGGTTTGTTGTGTGTACAATTTAGAATATCACACTGTAATAATAATAATAAATCAAATAACAAATTTTAGCATGCACTAGAAAAAAACTAATTATAATATACACTTAACTTGGTATTGTTCTCCTCACAGCGATGCTCACTTATAGACTTCCACACCGCACTGAAAAAAGAATGGCTTCAAATTTCTTCATTACTTCCTAATCCCAATCTCAACTACAAATATAGACTACACACTACAACAGCCATCACAACAGCACAGGTTATCAGACGCATCCCCACACACACATGCCCACCCCGGTCAACGGATGTGAGATTTTCGAAGTGAAATGCCATATCCTGTGGTTCGGATTCCACGTAAAAAGGAGGTCCCGTGGCTCATGATCTACGGATTAACGGTCACGTTAAACTACAAGCTTCCTTCCTTCCTTACACATGCCCAGGTAGAATACATGAAGCTATTGCTCGGGTCCAAGCTCTGTGAACTTGCGGGGTGAGGGGAAGGGGCAGGCGAGAAGAGAAGGGCCTCTTAACAACCCGCCGTGCTATCTGGAATTCGTGTATGTTCCAATACTGCTAACATAGGGCCGTTCCCTAAACAATTGTTGTGTTGCGAGCGAGTGAGTGACCGACCAATGTACAGTTCACGCCACGGTTTTTGGCGGTGAGCTCTGATTGCGCACTCGTACAGTGGGGAGGTGGTGAATCTCAGGCATGTACAATTGATACACACAACTGAAAACTTGGTTCTGTTACTACGCACGGACCGGGAACCCCCCACATCTCTCTTCTTCGTCCGCGATCCACATAAACTACATGCGTATGGCTTCACGCCGCTGTGGCTCTCCATATGCCTCTTCAAATGCCCTTTCTGTATAAATCTGACTTGACATACGTTACATGAATATGGCCTTTCACCGCTATTAGTACACATGTGTGACTTCAGAAGTTCATTCCTAGGGAATTTCACTTTACATTTACTACATGAATATGGCGTGTGGCCCTTATGTATAACGTAGTCAGATGTATAATTCTTCCTTACTTCAGGGTCCGACGAATGTGAACATGTGAGGCTGAAACAAGTTGTGCTAATGTTTTGCAGTGCGCTTTTAAAAGGGAGATAAGATAATGCTTACTTAATATATGGAAATTAAATCATTTTTGAAAATATTAATTATAGTAAAAGATTCACGAAACCTGATTTTTAGAAAATTTTTAAAAATTCTGCTTTCTTGGTTAGGTAAATATGCAATGTCATTAAATATTTGGAACTGAGTTGATAACTATATTTCTCAAGACGCTGTGAATTAATCTGTATATAATTTATTTTCAAAGCTAAATTGTTTTTATTGACATAAATTTTATCTCTTAAATTTGTAATATAATTTTTTTGTTACATTATGATTCAATTTTACCGGAGAATAATGGCAGTCAGTACACACTTTTGCATCGTTATACATTTTCTGTTCTCTTATATGGTGTAGAGATATGGACCTTAAATAACAATACGGAGAAGAGACTGGCGGCCTTTGAATTGTGGCTTTATAGATGGATCCTAAGAATACCTTGGATACAAAGAGTGACAAATGTAGAAGTAATGAGAAGAATGAACACAACTACAAAATTGATAAAGGTAGTGAAAAGTCGAAAATTGCAATATCTAGGTCATATAATGCATAGTACAAATATATATGACCTATTACAAAAAATACTCCATGGAATGATCAACAGCAAAAGAGGTCATTGACGAAGAAGAACATATTGGTTCGACAATCTTAGATGCTGGTTCAATATGTCATCAACTGAATTATTCCACGTACTGACCCACAAGACAAGAATAGCCATCATGATCGCCAACATCCGAACCGGATAGGCACCGTAACAAGAAGATGAAAACAAAGTTCAGATGAAGTTGACCTCCTGATCCATTACCTAAATGCCTATGGAATTATATGTGTTCCTACAAATTTTCACTAAGCACCTTCTGCACAATTATATACAACTCCGGAAGCATGTCTGCTCCTAATTGATGAAATCGGGTGTGGTGTAAAAATCGAAATATTGTCTCCAAGCAAATAAACAACATCGGGAAACCTATGTGAACCGTATCCAAGCAACGAAAGGCAAAACATACATGATCTACGGATTAACGGTCACGTTAAACTACAAGCTTCCTTCCTTCCTTACACATGCCCAGGTAGAATACATGAAGCTATTGCTCGGGTCCAAGCTCTGTGAACTTGCGGGGTGAGGGGAAGGGGCAGGCGAGAAGAGAAGGGCCTCTTAACAACCCGCCGTGCTATCTGGAATTCGTGTATGTTCCAATACTGCTAACATAGGGCCGTTCCCTAAACAATTGTTGTGTTGCGAGCGAGTGAGTGACCGACCAATGTACAGTTCACGCCACGGTTTTTGGCGGTGAGCTCTGATTGCGCACTCGTACAGTGGGGAGGTGGTGAATCTCAGGCATGTACAATTGATACACACAACTGAAAACTTGGTTCTGTTACTACGCACGGACCGGGAACCCCCCACATCTCTCTTCTTCGTCCGCGATCCACATTCCTCTCAGGTTCATAGAGCTTGGACTCGACCACTAAGTTACAGTGCATGAAAGAAGCTTGTAGTTTTTCGTCTGCGTTAATGTCGCCATCATGAGCCACGAGACCTCTTTTTTTTTACGAGTAACCCTAACCTCAGGACATGATATGTTCCATGCATTGACCAAGATTCGAACCCGGTCTTCCTTGGTGAGAGGCAAGCGCCTTGATCACGACCTTATGACCACGATTTTATTTATCGTATGGATTTTAGTGCCGGGAGTGTCCGAGGACGTTCGGCTCACCAGAGGCTGTAGCTGCTTCAATGTGGACACCCATAGGGTCAGCTACAAGTTCCGTTCAATTTCAAGTAGTTCCAACTTTCGCTACCAGATATCACTGACAACTAGTGGTGAACGTTGGAACTATGATAGAGCGTTTCAACGAAATCTAACCTAGAACTTTAGCTTCACACAAGTTTAGCTAGTGGAAGGATCTTTTACATGCCATAAATCTATGACATGGGACCGCCGGCTTTACTTCCCCTCCGAAGGAAGGCATACTGAAGGATTTTAACGCTCTTTAAATATCCGACGACTTCGGAGGGGTTTGAACCCGCTATCTTGGGCATAGCAGTTCAGCATGCTACCGACTACGCCACCGAAGCGGTGTATGACCACGATGAATCAACAACAACGATTATTCTGCGGCAGAGAACATCCATATTTTCTGGTTTATTGTGCCTTTGCACATGGTGGCCACTACTCCTGGAAAACCTGGAAATCCTGGAAAACTCCTCGATTTTTATTAGGTCTGGAACACTCCTGGAAAACTCCCGGAAAAAGACGAAAAATTTGAAAACTCCTGAAAAATAGCGACTGTTAATTAATTATAAAAATCTTTCCATCTTAAATCATACTCCTGCTGCGGTTTTGGGTGAGCCCTCTATCGTTAACGAAAGAAATTTCCTCAGGCTACCTGTTTCTGTGAGGGAGAACACGCGGTAGTATGTTTGTAAAATATATTGAGTGTAGACAACTTCACCGTAATAAAATTGCAGGCGGCATTCTTTTGTCTTAAAAAAAGCGGATATTTGAGTCACAAAGGCTTTTTTAAAACAACAAGTAAATCATTTGTGTGTCGGCTTGCGTATCAATAACGTAATCACGACTAATTTTTGCCAAGTAAACCAAACACAACTGCTTTATTTCTGTCTTGAAGTAGGCAATCGATAAAGCCCTCCCCCCCCCCCCCCTGTACTTGCGCTTATTTTTAAATCTGGAAAAATGAGAATTACTCCTGGAAAATTCCTGGAAAACTCTTGGAAAATCGTTGACCGATTTGAGTGGCCACCATGTTTGCAGTAGCTGTACAGTAATGTTGTATGGACAGGAACTGGTTGGTCTGCTGCTCTGTCATCATGAACACTTTTAGAACGCGTGCTTGCACAGTTCTCCGAACACCTTGTGGTTTGTTTAGTCTATTTGCTGACTGGTAACAAGTGCAGTGGGCGACCATTGAGAGAAACATGGACTGTCTGAGTCATTCTTCTCCCTCTCTTTCCTCTGTGAGCGATATGATTTGTAACTCATTAATAAAGCTCTGCGCGGTTGTGGTTACCCGCGGATATCCGCAACATTTTTCGCCGTGCGGATACAGTTTGCATGGTTGTGCGGGTAGCGGAAAAGCTGCGGATAATGATTAGAGTAATTTTTTTCGGCGACTTCGGTGGCGTAGTTGGTAGCATGCTGAGCTTCTATGCCCAAAGTCACGGGTTCAAACCCAGCCGAAGTCGTCGGATTTTTTAAGAGCATTAAAATCCCTCAGTATGTCTTCCTTCGGAGGGGAAGTAAAGCCGGCGGTCCCATATTATAGATGTATGGCATGAAAAAGAACCTTGTACTAACTACACTTGCGTGAAGCCAAAATTTGTAGGTTAGGTTTGATTAATGCTCTTCAACGTTCATCACCGGGCGCTGGTTGCAATGGCATCCAGCAGTAGCGAAGTTCACAGCTAGGTGCCGTAGATGGTAGCATTTCGTGGCGAATGTAGGAACTACTTGAAATTATCGTCTGCAGTCCTTCAAGTCAACCCCTGGCACTATACAGCCCATGACGGGCTAAGGCCGACCAAGCGACCGCTGCCTAGTCATTTGGCCTGCAGATATTGGAGTGACGCGTGATCAGCGCGTCGGGTCCCCTCGGCCGTTAATCTTGGTATTCGTGATCGGGGCGCTGTCTCACTGTCAGACAGCTACTCAATTGTCCTCACGAGGCTGAGTGCACCCCGTTCCAACCCTCACGTCAGTTTTAAAATACCTGACGGAGCCGGGGATCGAACTCGGGGACTCCGGGTGAGAGGCAAGCGCGCTACCCCAACACCACGGGGCCGGCAGTCCTTACTTGAATAAAATAAAAATAAAACAGATAACACACACTAATACAGTCAATACAATTAACACCCAGACAGATTCTACACACCCCCAAAGTGCACAGGGCTACATGACCGCATTGTGGTAGCCCCTAAACTGAGGAACCAACCAGAGTAAGTTTGCGGATTGTCTGTAAAATAAAATGCTGAACTGGATTTTTTTAAATCATTTTTACTTTTGCTAAAAGTGGCCTTTTTCACGTTTCTTGCTATTTCCCTATTACTTTTCACGTTGATTGTGTAACATTTTTATAAAGTCCTTCATCGTGGTTGATGACTATTGTGGTTCAATAAAACAAACATGATATGAATAAATAATATACACTGTGGTGTGACCTTACCTGTGATAGTGTAATATAATAAGTTGTTGAGCGCCAGATTCCTATTTAAGATAGTGAATCGAAATTTATTGATTTAACCTCGGCTATCAGCAGTAGAGTCGAGAACCACTTACCCGGGCCGTAGTGAGACAAAGTCATCTAACCAATCCGTATTTAATCAAGGAGTATGATTGCCTTAAAGTACCAACTACAATGAAAGAAATAGGCATTACGTTGAAGAGAATGAATTTATTAAATGCAAAAACAAAATATTAATAAAACAGAATAGTGATAGTCACACAATTGAATTTAAAATTACTCAATGCGGCAATTAATTATTTAAAAGAAAATGAATATTAAAATGAATTGAAAGTTAAATGAAGTTAAATTAT
The DNA here is from genome assembly GCA_946902985.2 of Meconema thalassinum. NCBI lineage: Eukaryota > Metazoa > Arthropoda > Insecta > Orthoptera > Tettigoniidae > Meconema > Meconema thalassinum. Next base: position 89,497,139 of record OX336393.1, read on the forward strand.
AATAGAGACGATAGTTTTATTGAATTGTTGGCTCACCCAGTCGAAGATTCGTCATATTTAAGAAATGATCGATGATCTCGATGTTACGTCGCTTATGTTTAAAAAAATGATGTGATATCTCATTTACTATGAAATATCCTCATTAAGTACGTTGCCATCTGTAGAAAGACTCTTGATCAGGGATATAACCCATTATGTATTGATATAGATGTCGGCAAGACATCGTTCAGTGTCGACTCTCGGTGCTCAGTCCATTAGGACCCAGAAAGAAAGGTTACAACTTCCTTCCTTCATTGATAGCTATAGATCAATGCGTCTTTTGTCGGAGTCGCAGGTACTAATGACTTCCTTGTCACGTGGTCTTCGACGGTCTCCCCCTCCAGTAAGCTTCCCTTTCTTCAGTGTTCATTCTCTCACGAGGGTTAATTGCACCACAATTTGTAATCTTAGACGCGTACGTACCGTAGAAAATGGCGTGTTGGTTACACCATAGTGGGTGTCTTAGCATCTCAGGAAAATGACGCAGTTTGCCGTGGTGAAATTCTTACTACGTCGTTCAGTTTGTGACGCACAGGGTTAGTCCATATCGCCAGTCTTGTTGCAATATATAATACTTCGTCTCTTTACAAGTAATTGTTAATAAAAATCTAATTGAATATAATAATCAAAACCGCTTACAATTATCTGATATAAAAATCATCTCATGGATGTACTAGTTAATAATAATAATAATAACATGATAATAAATGAATAACCCTTTAAATATAACAGCTATGGGATTGAATCGTTACAATCGCCCCTGATATAAATAATTTAAAATAAAATGTAACATTATTTATATCACTACACATCCTACACAAATGAATACAAATTTAAATATTAATACCCCCATAACGACAACATACAAATAATACCCTTCAACAATACATAAAGATATACAAGAACATACTCTTTTCACTTTACATATTTGTACTATCATTTCTCATTCTTCCAAATGTTCATAATGTTCATTCTTCTTTATATATGTTGTAAAAAAAATATACATAAATGTATTCTTCACAAAAAAATCATATTTTAACTTTCATTCATCTCATTCTTCCAAATGTTCATAATGTTCATTTTTTTTTTTTATATGCTGTAAAAAAAATACATATAAAATGCCCTTCACTTTTATTTTTGACATATATGTCAACGCTGCACTCGTTTATATTTCGGTGATCGTATGCATGACATACAATTTTGGCTTCATCTCTTTTGAACGTAGTTTTTGTATATCAGTCTGGCGTAGAAGTACATTGTTGTAATACCAGCTGATTAACCCATAATAACTATTACAGCACACGATAATAGGATGCAAACAATACAATATTCCTTTCGTCTTTATAAAGGGATTACTCAAATGCAGTAAAATTTCAATAATTGAAGAAAAAAATAACTTAGCAAGATACCTAAGGCAATTCCTATTTCAGTGCATATGTCATACATGTAAATATTTCCCCAAATACATAATGACATCGAAATACCTCAAAGCAGTTATTAAACAGTTCATTTAAATATCCAAGTTACTACTCACCTGCCTTCGTGGCTTAATTCTTTCTTAGGCCACGGCCGCCTCCTTCCAAATTAATACTTCCTAAGTCTCCACGACTTCTTAACTTCTCATAAAACCATAATTCCTCTTTACTACTTCTCGAAAACAATAACTTGGATTTTCAAAATCACCAATAAACATAAAATCTGACTTCTCGTTCACTTTATAAAATTTAACTTAGCGTCAAGATATAACTTTTCCGTAACGTCATTCCTTACTTACCATAACAAAATGATTAAGACTTGGACAAAATACTACTCAATACCTGAATTACGTATATCACTAAACTATTTCACAAAAACACATGACAAACTCCTCGGAATAAATATTTCGTTCCACAAAATATTAATGCTCTTATACTTTGAACTTAGTCTAATTATGATTTGACTTTTTGCTGAATACCTAAAAACCCCCCTTAGTTTTCTCTCAAAACTCTTAATTAAGTACCGTGTCCTCCAAACACCACTTCCTACTTGTTCTGACCGCCTGGACTATAGCTCACTCTTGCTATACCAGAATCTCTCAAAACTCATCGTGACTTCACACGTCACATACAAAAAACCTCCCCTATTCGTGGTATAATCCCACATCTTCTTACTGTTACAGGTCACCTCTTACTGACCAATAACACACTAAATTTCAGCTAAAAAATCTTACATGCTTCGACTAATTCCTTGGAATAATAACATCACACTTAGCTTTCCTAACTATTGTCTTCCTAAAATAATGACAGTGTTCCAGTTGACAGTCAATAACACTGACACTCATAATTAGCAAATATTCTCCCATAATCACTTCATAAAGCAAGTTCTGAGTTCTAACACAGTTCAGATACTTTCTTCTCTATCAAATTAAATGCGTAACTTACACCTGCCTTTAATTGTAACTTCATTATTATCCTTTAGGTATCTACTTATCTTACCAACTTATTCTTCCTTCAAAATATTAACTTATCTTTACTAACTCCGTATGACATAAATAAAACTTTATTTCTTGTCTACCAAAAACACAATAACACCGGTTGGTATAACAACTTTACTTACCTGTTCGCTCAAAACCAATACTCAAATATCTTAAAAGATAAAATACCATGTTATATCTTTAAGATACATATTTTCTTAACGATCTCACATTGTAAGTACCGTATAGGCGTATACCATCGTTTTCCAGTACATATGCTGAATTACCGATTCTCTTCTGCACAGTGTAGGGGCCTTCATAAATTAAAAAGAACTTCATCATGGTTTTCTCTAAACTACTAGATTGCCTCGGAACCCGTAATAGAACTTTATCACCGATTTCGAATTGATCTAGTTTCTTTCCTGTTTGTTGACGAATTCTGCGTTCTGCTGCTTTACCTAAATTCCTCTTCGCCAACTGGATAATCATATCCATCCCCGGTTGTTTTACCTCAGTTAATCCTAGTGTTTTAGCCAATTCATTTTGGGGTTTCCGTCCAAAATGGACTTCATTAGGACTCATGCCAGTACTCTCATGTTGAACAGCATTCAACCAGGTTTCAACCTTTCCAAGCTGAGATACCCAAGTAGAATGCTTATTATGCACAAGGGCACGTAACAAGCGACCTAAATCTCTCATCCTACGTTCACTGAGGTTGCCTTGTGGGTAACGCACTGATGAGTGAACGTGTGTGATTCCGGCTTCACGCATACTGGTTCTCCAGTGTTTCGACGTGAATTGCGGTCCGCTATCAGTCAAAATCCTGAGTGGAAGACCATACTCAGGTACATACTTTTCAATGATCATTTTGCTACAAGCTTTACCGGTGGCCTTCCTTAAAGCATATAGTTTGACGTATTTACTGAATGCATCAACTATTACAAAAATGTATTCATAGCCAAATTGACCTTTTACTATCGGGCCAAATAGGTCCGCACAGAGCAACTCCCCGGGTTTACTTGTGAGAACGGCCTGCATTTTACCCATTAAATATCTATTAGGAAACTTAGACTTTTGACAGAGGTCACATTTTGCTAAAACAGTCCTAATTTCCCTCCCCATTCTACACCATATAAAGTTCTGTTGAATTTCATAAAACACTTTTTTCGCTCCAAAGTGTCCGAGTTCCTTATGAATGAACCATATGAGTTCCTCAGTCAAAGACTTTGGCACGCATATAGCCCATTTCTCTTCTCCACACTTCCGTGCCAGAAAACCATCCATTAATTTGTACGTTAATCGACCAGATTCAACAAACTCCAACTCATTTCTTTCCAAAATTGTCAAAGGTTCACTTAATACCTCATCTTCCCTTTGTTTTAAAAGCAAATTCTTCAATACTTTTAAAGACTCTATATTGGTAGGATCCAAGCATGCACAGATTAATACACCCTGGTCCGCCTTTACCACTGATTCACCTGAGTTTAGATTGCTATCTCTAGACAAAATGTCTGCCAATATATTATCCTTACCTTTTATGTGTTGGATCTTAAAATCATATTCTTGCAGTGCTAAAATCCACCTGCTGATACGATTACTACTTAATTTACACGTATTGATGAAAGCTAATGCATGGTGATCAGTGAAAATTTCGAATTTCCCGCCAAGAACATACATACGGAATTTACTTAAACTATAGACTATACTTAAAAATTCTAGTTCCGTTATTGTATAACGTTTCTCAGCAGCAGAAAGACCTCGTGAGGCTAGGGATACAATTCTCAGATTGCCCTCCTCATCTCTTTGGCAAAGAACTCCAGAAATACCAATGTGGGATGCGTCAGTCATCAGCACATATGGTTTATCAACAAATGGGTATTTTAGTACTACTGCTTTTTCAAAACACACTTTGAGTGCCTGAAAGGCCATCTCATGCATCTCAGTCCATTCCCACCTCTTACCTGACTTTGTTAATTCACGAAATGGTTCCACCATACACGCATACCTCACAATAAAACGACGGAAATAGCCACACACACCAAGGTATGATTTTAGTTCTTTCACACTCTTCGGTGATTTAGCACCTAAAATCTTTCCTACACGGCTTTCTTCAGGTTTCACACCGTTTGTAGAGACCGTATGACCAAGAAAAGTGATTTCTTTTCTACAAAAAACAGACTTACTTAACTTGAGAGTAAACCCAGCTCTCGCTAATTTCTTGAAAACTAAATCTAAATGCATTAAGTGCTCTGAAAATGTCCTTGAGCTAATCACCAAGTCATCTATATATATAGTCATAAATTCATCCATATCATTTCCTAAAGCGATCCCTAAAGCTCTGATTAGGGCTGCAGAACTACTTTTTAACCCAAAAGCGACTCGTGTGAATTGATATAAATTGTTTTGAAATGAAAATGCGGTCAAGGGCCTGTCTTCTACTTTCAGTGCCACTTGCCAGAAGCTCGAACTCAGGTCAACACAACTAAACCAGTTCTTACCTTCAAAACCTTGTACTAATTCTTCGATGGATTTTGATCTTAATTGGTCTTCAGAGATGTGGTTGTTCAAATTACGTGCGTCTAAACATAGTCTAACTTTGCCATCTGATTTGGGTACAACAATTAAGGAATTTAGATATGGACTGACTGAAGGTTCGATAATTCCATCTTCCAACATTTGACTTATCTGGTTATTAACCGCATCATAGTAACGATATGGCACAGGATAACGGTGTCCTACAAAAATACTCCTGTCATGCACATTTAGTGAGTGCTCGTAACAATTCGCTAATCCTATGCGGTCCTCAAATACACACTTGTTATCGATTAATACTTCATACAATTGATCTCTTAGATCATCTACTATATTACTCTGTAGTACAGCGTCATGCAATGAGTCCTCTAGACAATCATTCATTAACATACTGCCCAGAAAATTAAAAACCTTAAGTTCTCTCTCAAGAGACACCTCAACATCATCCTTATTCATCTTATTATTATTATTACTTCTATTAATCGATAATACTTCCTCCAACTTACCTATATTTTTAGGACCCATACTCAACTTACCTGAATCCCTAAATGGCATAACAACTTCGCAATCTATCCAAAAGAATTTAATTGTGCCTAGTTTATAACACAACTGAACAGTGTGTTGCGACATCCAATCACTACCTAGGATCACCGAGTAGACTAAATTTGGTATTACTAAGCAGACCTGTGTCCCAATCTTACCTCCTATTGATATCTCAATTACTACCTGTCTTGAAATTATATGAGATTTCTTTCCTACGGCCGTTATCACAAATGTTGACTTTATAGGAATTTCCTCGAAATGGATACCATTTTCTTTTCTATTAGTATAAAATGCTGCGCTAATGGATGAAGTATGACAACCACTGTCAATAAGCGTGGCTACACGCGCCCCTGACACATCTATCTCTAGGACTGAATTGAAACTATTAACCATTGGTTTCACTGTTAACTCTTTTAAATCATGAAGTAATTCTTCACGAATGTCTAGGTCATACGGCTCTCTTAGGATTGTGTGAACCGGAAAATACACAGACTTATGACTCGACCTTATGTCACAGTCTGGTTGGCATTTAAATTAGCATTACTTGTATTGGGCTCAGCCCCGTGTACTTGGTTTTGGTTTTGGCGAGAGTTGTCATTAGTATTTCTCTCTTCCCTAGGTCCTTCCGTATTTCTACTGTTGTTCCTATTTCCACCTTGTCTATTATTAGAATTACCGTTTTGTTGGTTATTATGGCCAGAATTACCATAATATGGTCTTTGGCCTCCCTGATGACCACCTCTATTCTGGTATTGGCCTCTGCCATGATAACCCTGTTGATTACCTTGCCTATTATGATATGAATTACCATTTTGCTGTTCATTATGGCCGGGATTACCATAATATGGTCTTTGGCCTCCCTGATGACCACCTCTATTTTCATATTGGCCTCTACCATGATAATCCTGTTGATTATCTTGCCTATTATCATAAGTCTTATTTCGAGGATAATTCTGTACCATAGGCATATCGTATGCATCTCCGAGTGCATCGAATCTACTTAATAATCCCTCTAATTCTTGAATCGTAGTTATCCTTTGTATACAAGCAGCCACGTTTACCCTGGGTGGGAAATGCCTGAGGAGAAGCCTTACCACATCCGCATCTTGATTCATCCCGTCCAGATGTTTACATATGAGCACATACTCTAGAAAGTACTCAGTCATATGACTCCCTTCCCCAAATTGATACTTGCCAGAACTAATAATCTGTCTCATTTCTGACTGGATATCCTCATTCCAATATTTTTCAATAAATTTACTTTTGAAATCTTCAAAATTTATCAAGGTATTTTTGTATACTAAAAACCATCCCTTAGTATCTCCTATAAAAGCCTGGTCCAATAGCTCTACTACCATCTTCCATTCAACTTGCCCATCTATCAGTCTTTCTTTAAATCTATCCTGTACTATATTCAAGAACTCCATAGGACACCCATGTTTATTTGAAAATTTAGGCAGTTCAGTCTCTTTCATGCTACTAGAATATATTATCCTATCCTGACTTCCTCCCTGCCTTATCTGCTTCTTTAATCTTGCTTCCATTTCTTGAAAACTACTCTCTTTATCCATTAATTCATTTCTTAATACATTCTGTTTTTCCTGTATCTCTTGATAATTTTCAATACTCTTTAAGTGATTTTCTTCTACTTTCTTTATAACTTCTGTTTCAACTTCCTTAATCTTATCCCTCAACTTTTCTCTCACCTGCCTAGTTTCCGCTTGTATTTCTTTGCTAAAACTCTCACCTTGGGTTACTATTCTTTCCCCAATCTTACTTTCTACGGCTTCTATTTGTTTATTTATTTTTTTAATCTCGCCCCCCATATCTAGTCTCATCTGCCTAGTTTCCTCATTTAATTTGCTAAAACTCTCATTCTGCGTTACTATTCTCTCTTCAGTCTTACTTTCTACCGTTTTTAATTTTTTATCTATCTGTTCGATAATATCCTTAGCCTTCACTTCTAATTCACCCTTGATTTCATCTCTAATTTCCTGTTTCACAACCTGAATACTTTGCTGTAGTACCTCATACTTCTTACCCAACCCTTCATTGACTTTAACCACACTGTCTAGTTTTACATTATTCTCTTCCAGCTTCTGATTTATTTTACTCATATCTTGATTTAGCCTACCCATCTCTTCTCTCATCTCCTTACTATTTTTATTCATATCTTTATCTAATTTCTCAAATTTACCATTGAATTCCAAATAATTTCTTTTATTCTCTTCACTATTTTTATTCATATCTTTATCTAATTTCTCAAATTTACCATTGAATTCCAAATAATTTTTTTTATTCTCTTCACTATTTTTATTCATACTTTCATCAAATTTCGCACTTAAATCTCTACTCATCTGCCTTATGAGCGCAGTTAATGGATCTTCAGGAATCTCTATAGACTTTTCTTTCTCTAGACTACCACTAGTCTCAGGATGTACCTCTATATTCGTCTCGATATTTTCCTCTGAATTAGTGTCAGGGTTAACCTCAGGATTATTTTCAGGATTACTCTCAGGATTATTCTCAAGATTTACCTCCGACATCTTGGTATTATTCTCTACGCTCTCAACATCGCTACCGCTATCAACCTCCTTATAATTAACTTTCTTGACTGCATCCCTACTTCTCAACTGCCTCTGTTCCTCCTCCGACATCTTGAAGTACACCGTATAACAATTGCCCGTCCAAAATTTCACTTCACTTCACTGTCCCCCAAAAGCACTGACAATTTGCACTGAAATTATACACTCCTCTGACTAAATACCGAATGGTTTTCGTGCCCCACGTTGGGCGCCAAATGTAACATTTTTATAAAGTCCTTCATCGTGGTTGATGACTATTGTGGTTCAATAAAACAAACATGATATGAATAAATAATATACACTGTGGTGTGACCTTACCTGTGATAGTGTAATATAATAAGTTGTTGAGCGCCAGATTCCTATTTAAGATAGTGAATCGAAATTTATTGATTTAACCTCGGCTATCAGCAGTAGAGTCGAGAACCACTTACCCGGGCCGTAGTGAGACAAAGTCATCTAACCAATCCGTATTTAATCAAGGAGTATGATTGCCTTAAAGTACCAACTACAATGAAAGAAATAGGCATTACGTTGAAGAGAATGAATTTATTAAATGCAAAAACAAAATATTAATAAAACAGAATAGTGATAGTCACACAATTGAATTTAAAATTACTCAATGCGGCAATTAATTATTTAAAAGAAAATGAATATTAAAATGAATTGAAAGTTAAATGAAGTTAAATTATAATAGAGACGATAGTTTTATTGAATTGTTGGCTCACCCAGTCGAAGATTCGTCATATTTAAGAAATGATCGATGATCTCGATGTTACGTCGCTTATGTTTAAAAAAATGATGTGATATCTCATTTACTATGAAATATCCTCATTAAGTACGGTGCCATCTGTAGAAAGACTCTTGATCAGGGATATAACCCATTATGTATTGATATAGATGTCGGCAAGACATCGTTCAGTGTCGACTCTCGGTGCTCAGTCCATTAGGACCCAGAAAGAAAGGTTACAACTTCCTTCCTTCATTGATAGCTATAGATCAATGCGTCTTTTGTCGGAGTCGCAGGTACTAATGACTTCCTTGTCACGTGGTCTTCGACGGTCTCCCCCTCCAGTAAGCTTCCCTTTCTTCAGTGTTCATTCTCTCACGAGGGTTAATTGCACCACAATTTGTAATCTTAGACGCGTACGTACCGTAGAAAATGGCGTGTTGGTTACACCATAGTGGGTGTCTTAGCATCTCAGGAAAATGACGCAGTTTGCCGTGGTGAAATTCTTACTACGTCGTTCAGTTTGTGACGCACAGGGTTAGTCCATATCGCCAGTCTTGTTGCAATATATAATACTTCGTCTCTTTACAAGTAATTGTTAATAAAAATCTAATTGAATATAATAATCAAAACCGCTTACAATTATCTGATATAAAAATCATCTCATGGATGTACTAGTTAATAATAATAATAATAACATGATAATAAATGAATAACCCTTTAAATATAACAGCTATGGGATCGAATCGTTACAATTGTATGAGAACAATAGAGAAGTCAGTCATGGAAATACGCTCGATTAGTGTTGACTTATACAAATAAAGAAGTCCTTTATACCTGTGCTTGCCTGCGAGGATATATCCGTTGACTAAGTAAGTGCTATAATTAGCATCCCTGCTGTCTCACTTGCCGTTACTCAGAGGGACAAAACTCAGTCAACATTTGTCTTGCGATTCACACATAGCCTAGGTTGGGGGAACGAATTTGTCCTCAAATGTCTAAAGGTGTTGCTTTAGTACTTCATTCTTTATCTAATAAATTATAAATAGTATTGTAACGTCAGTCCGACAGGCCTCGGCAGCCGGCACAGTTCATATCCTCGCCGCTAGATGTGGGCTTCATTCATTCCATTCCTGACCCGCTCGGAGACTGGAAGCAGGCTGTGGATTTTCATTTTCATTGTAATGTCAGAGGATGTGGATAAAAGTCGTGCGGATGCGGGGCGGATGCGGATGACGTTTTGTTTATCCGCGCAGGGCTCTACTTCATTAAGGCCTGACCACCTGGTGGTTTAGCTGCTAAATTGTTGGAAGTCTGGCTTCGATTCCCGGCTCTACCAAGAAATTTAATTCTGGTTTGAGGACTGGAACGGGATCCACTCAGCCTCGTGAGGCAAAACTGAGAAGAGGTGAGTTCGATTCCCACCTCAGCCAAATTGGAAGTGGTTTTCCGTGGTTTACCACTTCTACTCCAGGTAAAAGCCGCAATAGTTCCTGATTTAAGGCCACGACCGCCTCCTTCCCAATCCTTACCTGAATTACAAATACAGTTCTACAGACACTACTGTACAAATACTACAACAACTCCTTAAGACCGAATTCATCAAACTGGTTGAAATATTATTCGTAATGGTATTTGATTTTTTAATCGCATCATCACTTGAATGTTAGATCCAAACTATTCAGTTGTGTGTGTCCTGATGCACAAGTTATGCCTAATAGTCATTTCTAATCAGGAACATAATGTAGGCTAGTAGTTTCTCAGGATGGTTTAGCAGAGTGGCTCTCAAACTGTGGTACGCGAATTACGTTTCTAGCTTAACGTGCGTGTTTAGCTCGTATTTTATGTTCAGCTAAGGTCCTTACGGATTCTTCACGAGGCTGAATAGTATCGTATTCAAATAAAGTGAAGAGTCCAACTTAATGAAATGCTTGGTATTTGATTACTAGAACATTTGTGTAGAATAGCCTAGTTCCGTCTGGCTTGTTAATGTCATATGATCGTGACAGACAGATTATTTAATACTAGCTGAAGTACCCGTGCTTCACTACTGGTCATAAATAAATTGAAATGTGAAGGTGACAGTTAAAACAGGGGATAAGCGAGATGCTGCGCGGAGGGAGAGTTAGGATGGAGCATTTTGTCCAACTACACCGCTCGGCGTTGACCGTGTTTTATAGCACAAATTTCGGTTTTACTCGATAACCGTTGGAGATACACGAAAAGTGATAAGGACCTTTCGAATAGAAAATTAAATTTTAGACCCCATTTATACTATCAAACGTTTGCTATTTATTAGCGTTCTCTGTTCATTTGAAATGGAAATACAGTATGAATGTTTGAAACCTAATGGTGTAGTAGCATCACTAAAATGGTCGCCATCTCTAAATTGTGCAACCTATCAAAAGCAAAAGTAGCATATATGTTAACTAGGTAAATCAGCTACTTCCATGTAAATCGGACCAGTGGTTCTTGCGTGATTGAGTAATACACAGACACACACCATCTCATGTGTATATATTAGTGTTGTAGATAGAACTCTTGTGTTAGACCACAGCTTGTTCGTAAATAATATTATGCTATGGGAGGAGCAAAACGCCCGTACCTTACCCAACCATAGACCAGTATTTATCTAAATGCAAATAATGCTTTTAAGTTAAAACATAGTGGGGGTTTTAAATGATATCCATGTTCCATTTAAGTGACTTATTCTTGCTTAACAAGGTTTACTCGCTTCTCGGTTATTCCTGAAAGGTCTAATACCGTATGTTTTCATGAAATTACAATTGTTTTTACTTAGGGAACATGGTTTCCTTCCTGTTGACCAGACGTGGAAATATTGTTTCTACCTGGTCATTCTTAGAATGGTTTTGGCAAGCTTTTATGGAATTACAAGTCGGTTCACTTAAGACTGATAACCGTAACATGATGCCAGAAAGGGAGTGGATAAAACTCTTAAAGTATTACAGCCAACTCGAGTTCAGTTTCCAAATAATCATCATGATCAGTGTTCTGTCCATGGGCAGGTCCTCACATGGCAGCTCTCCAAGCAATCTTTTCTCCTGCTACTCTCTGTGTTGTTTCGTACTTTGCGTCGATCCTTATACTGTCAACCATTTGGAATCTTCTCCGTCCTAATCGTCTTCTACCATTCACCGTTCCTTCCATTGCATCCATAAGTAAACAATTTATTCTCATCCAATGATGACCAAGCCAATTTTGTTTCCTCGTCCTGATTACCTTTAATATATTTTTCTCCTCCCAAACTCTTTTCAGCACATCTTCATTTCGCACTCTCTCGACTCATTGTATCCCTTCCATTCTTCTCCATATCCGCATCTCAAACACCTCCAATCTTTTGTCTTCCTCTTTTCTCAATGTCCACGTCTTAGTTCCAAATAACTCCAAATACAGATTTTCGCCATTCTCTTCCTCAGGCGTTTGTCCATACCCCCACAAAGCAGCCTCCGTTTCTTAGTAAATGCCTCCTTGGCAATTGCAATGCGTGTTTTCATCTCACGTCTTCAGTTATTATGCATCCCAAGTATTTGAACGCACTTATTTGTTCTGCCGTATTTCGTCCTGTCCTAACTGTAAAGTTGTCCTTACGTTTCTTGAACTTATCGCCATACATTTTGTCTTATTTTTATTAATTCTCATTTTGAATTACTCACAGGTCGTATTTAGATCTTCCAACATTCCTATCATTACTCTTTCACTCTCTGCCAATAACACCATATCATCAGCAAATAATAATAATAATAATAAAGAGATTTACAGACTAAATCTCTGGGGAAACATAGTCTCTGGTTTGATAGAACTCGCGTAGCCCCGCAAGTAAGTGCATGACACATGTACTGCTCGGGTTCAAGCTCTGTGAACTTGAGAGGTGAGGCTAAGGGGCAGGTGGGAAGAGAAGGGCCTGACAACAGCCCGCTGTGTTATCTGGAATTCCTGTCTACTCCAATACTGCTAACATAGGGCTGTTGCTCAAACCACTGTGGTGTTGCGAAAGAGTGAGTGAGTCACCGGACCAATGTATTTGATTCTGTTACTACGCACGGAGCGGGAACCCAGCACGTCTGACATCATATTATATCGTCATAGTCCGCGATCCACATTCCTCTTAGATTCACGGAGTTTGGACCCTAGCAGTACAGTGGCACGCCCGTTCTATAGAGGACAGTATATCTTCTAGCTATTTTGTTAGTATTAAATAGCAACTTTATAATGTGTTTCAGCAACAATATTTTTGCCAAGTTTTCTATTATACAAGAGGATATTTATCACACATTTAAACTAGCGTACCTTTTAGTAGATAGTAGACTGTTATTATCATGAACGTACTGAAATCTATTTCACTGCGAGAAATGGAGGCGGGAAATATTAAGTAAAAGTCAAAAATGTTGAGTATTCACTATACTCAAAAGATTACTTTTATAACCGTAAAACATATTCCTATTATATGGTACTGTACAGGATGGTCCGGAAGTGGGCGTACCCCTCCCCACCCCTTTATTTTCAACATTATGATAGTTATGGTTGAATGTTTGTTATGCACAGTTACCTTGAAGTCTTGAGAGTCATAAACATCGGTATGAGCACCATTCTTGTCGCAACACAGCTGAATTCTGCGCCATGTTCTCGCAGATGTTCTGCGGAGATACTCCGGAGTCACGAGGGTGAAGGTGTGTTCCATAGGTGTTCGTAATTCCTGGGTGTGTGATATCAAGTGTTTCTTACTTGTTGCTTTATGAAACCCCAGAGAGCATTGTCTGGTGTCGTCAGATCGGGACTTCTCGGAGGCCAGGCAAAGGGAGCTGGTAAAGATGCAGAACTTCTTCCAATCCACCGGCCGGCCTTTCTTCTTCGAAGACAATGTTAATGGACATTCTTACCAGGAGATGCTTAATGAGTGGTTGGTGCCACAATTGCAAGAAACATTGTATCGAAGACACTGTTGTCTTACAACAGGATGGAGCACCAGCACACTTCGCGATTCACGTGCGCAATTACCTGAATCAGACCTTGCCTGGCCGGTGGATTGGAAGTTCTGCATCTTTACCAGCTCCCTTTGCCTGGCCTCCGAGAAGTCCCGATCTGACGACACCAGACAATGCTCTCTGGGGTTTCATAAAGCAACAAGTAAGAAACACTCGATATCACACACCCAGGAATTACGAGCACCTATGGAAAACACCTTCACCCTCGTGACTCCGGAGTATCTCCGCAAAACATCTGCGAGAACATGGCACAGAATTCAGCTGTGTTACGACAAGAATGGTGCTCATACCGATGTTTATGACTCTCAAGACTTCAAGGTAACTGTGCATAACAAACATTCAACCATAACTATCATAATGTTGAAAATAAAGGGGTGAGCATGGGTACGCCCACTTCCGGACCATCCTGTATACTGTATGTTTGTAAAATAATTACAGGACATTTTATGAACTTGGATAATGGAAGTAGAGCAAGGTGGATGGATGGTAATGCTCACTGAACTGTCGGGAGGCCGAGCAGCGTGGGTTATCGCAGCGGGCCTTGAGGAATGTGGTCTGACGAGAACTCCACGCTGCTTGGGAATGAAACCCCCATCCATGTGGCGCGTTACTTATTACTGGTAACGCTTACATTTTCGGTAACGAGGTAGTAACGTCGTTCCTGGGAGTCCCGTGGTCGCCAAGCCACATTCCACTAGTTGTGAGTCCCTGAAGCTCTGATGTCCGCCGTCATCTTGCTTATTACCTCATCTAGCCTACAGTTGAGCATTCGACATGCATTTAGTCCAAGTTATTTGCATTACGTAATATTCGCATTCGCGTGGGTGAGTAGTGATGCACTGTTTGTGGAACTGGGGGACTTGGGACATCATGGTCATCAGGTTGTGTATGGAATATGTTTGATAGGCAGTATTCTTGTGCTAAGGGGAAGTATTGGATCTTAAAATTGGTACCATCTCAACAATCCCCTAGAGTCAGCCACGCAAAACCACATTGCGAAATTCATGACTCAGCCAGAAATCGAAATCGGTATTGTTGTTTCAATTAGTAGCTTGCAACATCGTGGCATATAGTCTCGTGTACTGAACGTGGGTGTGGAAAATGTCTGATAACCTGTGTCACTGTGATGTCTGTAATAGTGTGTGTACTGTATTGGTAAATAAGGTAGGATTTGGGTAGGAAGTGGTCATAGCCTTAACCATACATTACCACATACGTAAAATGTACGTGTATGAATAATTTAACTGCTTAGAATTCCCTCTATATCTGTCCCCACCTCACCATCTTCCAGCAATGCTTCTATTGGTCTATGTTGATGATGTCAATACTTCTGTTATTAATGCCAAACAGTTCTAGGGGCATAATCATGGGGCAAAGAACTGCCTGGTAACTATCCTTGAATTTAACAACATATTGGTTTCTCCATGGCAACAACAAAGAGGTGGGGAATTTGAAGTAGATATGTCACATCACTTCAGTGGGATTGTAAAAACAACCTCATAAAATCAGAGACAGTATACGAGGCTGGAGAGATTACTTACTGCTATTTACGTCAAAGTAAACGGCTTCTGTATTTGTTGTATTTAAGATGGAACTTAGCGCATTAAACTTCAAAGACCGCAGATGATTCAGTGTATATAAATAGTGTTACATACGAAATATATACTAATTTCAACCATTTAACTAATTGGTGCCTTAGCTCAAAGTTTGTAATGTACGTAAATTTAACGTATTATTACTATTAATCATCAATTGAATAATGTTAGTATTCTAGGGTTAAGTTAGGTACAATCCCAGCATTTGCCTGGAGTAGAAGTGGTAAGCCACGGACAATCACTTCTAGGATGGCGTAGACAGGAATCGAACCCACCTCTTTTCAGATTTGCCTCACGAAGTTGAGGGTACCCCGTTTCAGCCCTCAGACCAGATTTAAATTTCTTGGCAGAGATGGGAATCGAACCTGGACAGCCGATACTAGCCACTACACCATGAGACGGACTTTCCTTACTTCACTTGTGTATGTATAGTCAAGGATCATGTAAGTATAAGAGATTCATCACTTTTGGTAATAGAATTTTCGAGAGAGAGCACCGCCTGAGGCATGTACCGCTATACCAAGTCTGGCAACATAAAAAGTAAAAAGCCATATGAATGTAGCCTTATTACACGTAATTGAACCGTATGTTCTGCGATGAGTTATTGATTATTGATGAAAATAACACAAACATAACTGCGCCTTTCGCTAGGCGTAGAAATGTACGTCCAGATAGGAAAATAGTACTCTTTGATATATATACCAATGTTGGCAATATATTTGTCACGAAGGATAGAATTATGCCGTTCTAGAGCTTAATTCACCTTTAGGCTAATTAAACATTGCTCTCCTACTCTACAGAAATGTTGGGATATTCGATGAATATAAAGAAAACTGTCCAAATGCACACACTATATTGACATAACCTCACTTTTGCCTAGCATGCCGGCTGCCACCCGCCCCTCCCCGTAGCCCTAAACCACAAATTTTATTGCAATGAAAAGGAGAATGGGTAGGAAAACAAACAAGAGATGAAATGCACACATTTATTCTCTCTATATATTTTTATTCGAGAATAGTCCTTATTGTCCACTAGTTTTACACAGGGTCAACTCCAGGAAGATGAAAATTGCCGTATTGTTCTTACTATCATTATAATTCTTACATCCCGGTGCTTGGCAATTTTTCCTCCCTTGCAGTGGCATGATTGACTCTCAATTCAATTCAAATAAATTATCAAAATACCCAACAAATCACAACAACCAACACCACCACGAGGAAAATCAATCAAAACAGACTATTCCCGCTTCCGTCAGTCTGTTTGCTGTGAGCGTTGGGTGAGTGCCAACTACGGAAACATAGTACTGAAATTAATTCTTCATTGGTTGGCAGAACATCTATAGCGGAGCTTTATCGAACCCCACGCGCTCCCTATGATTTGTCATCCCCTGTGTATAGTCTTTCCGTTTGGCCAAGAAACCCAGAGGATTAAGGGATTTCTCGGAACTCAACTCACGTCACTCACTCACTCACCCTCCCGACGCGCTCACCGGGCCAGCCGGTGGCGAACAATGACTCATCTACTGGCGCTGTCCCACAAGACTTTTTTTTTTTAATTTTAAGTTTAAATTTAAAATTTTCAAGTTTTTTAAATTCTACTAAAAAATCTAAAGAAAATGAGTTCAAACGCGACTGAAATGATTCATATCCACGGTCTGGAAGTAGGTCAAAACTTATGACGTATTTTGTGCAGTAATTGTTTGTAGTAAATGAGTCATAGTTATCCATTGCAATACAATCATAATAGTACATTATGCAACGAGCCTATAATGGCAATAATTAAGACACGAGTATGTTTATAAAATGAGCGTAGCGAGTTTTATAATTTCCATACGAGTGTCTTAATTACCATTATAGGCGAGTTGCATACGACTGTTTATGTTCCACAATAATTATAACTTTATTATAAGTTTTAACATAAATATTCATGCATATCTGTTGAGATTCAGTCACTAGAATTTTGTGATCAGAGTGCAAGTGCTGGGTAGGATATCTCTGTTTTCCAAGTGCTCTGACCGACCGACCGACCGACGCATGCGCTCTGTGTGCTTGGCAATGTTTACAGCCTGCCGATGTGCATCTGCATTCAGACAAACTGTCACTGAAGTCGTTTGAAAGCAATGCGCTGTGTTGAAATTGGAGTTGGTGTAATTAAGGTATATGCAGTGCTATTTCTAGTCTCATATTCGCCAGTTTATTTACGCGAACATATGCACGGTGCACTTTCGGTAATTTATATAGACGTGTTGGATTATGAGTGCATGCGCGAAGGTATCCTTATCTAATTGGTCACACAACTGTTTCTTGAGCTCTGATTGGTGGGAGAAACTGTTTCTTAATTAAAAGTAGTGTTATAATGAGCCTCATTATGATACAGTTTTCTGACACACAATGTTTATATTTCGATATCGTGGAACGTAAATGGCATGTAATAAACGACAATTTAAGAAGTAAAAAGTCCGAGTTTGGACTCATTTTCTTTAGAATGTTTTGTAGAATTCAAATAAATTGTAAATTTAAACTTAAAATAAGAAGAGTTTTAGTGGTGTGGGACAGCATCAGCAGGTGAGTCATTCTGCGCCACCGGCCGGTCCGGCGAGCGGGTTGCGAGGGTGAATGAGTGACGTCAGTTGAGTTCCGAGAAGTCCCTTAATCCTCTGAGTATCTTGGCCAAACGGAACTGGTGTGTTATTGTGGCTCGCACGCACTTGCCACTGTGTTGATGTGAAGTCAGAACATTCACACGTGCTCACTTCGCAAGGAAATGGCCCAACGAGGGTCATTTCACCCGCAGTCCAACGTTATGAGGCTTGGCCAATAAAATCAGATCCTAGAACCACAGCTGCAAGTTCAGACGAGCGACTGTTCATTAGGTTGTCGTTCTTAATTCATTTTAATGGCTAGGGATATCGTGGACATACGCTCCGTTTACTTGGGTGTGTGTTGGATTTGTCTCATGACCAGGCCCGAAGAGAGGGAGTCCCGGGGCCCGAATTTGCTGAGGAGCACGAGACGGTAAGAGTGGATAACTTTATTTAATTTCATGTCTAAACAATTATGAAATTTTCTGATATGGCTGCGTTTGATGTAAACACAGCCAGTGATGGTCGGTTGGTTCCTTAGTTTAGGGCCTGCGACAACGCGGTCACGTAGCCTACTTTGGGTGTGTGTAGAATCTGTCTGATAACCGGGGTTAATTGTGATGACTGTATTAGTGTGTGTTATCTGTTTTAATTTCATGTAAGGACTGCAGACGATAATTTTAAGTAGCGCCTGTTTTCGCTGCCAAATACTACCATCCACGACACCTAGCTGTGAACTTCGCTACTAGTAGATGCCATCGCAACCAGCGCCCGGTGATGAACGTTGGGACTTAAGAGTATTAATCAAACCTAACCTACAAATTTTGGCTTGACACAAGTGAAGTTAGTAGGAGGTTCTTTTCCATGCCATAAATCTATGACGTAGGACCACCGGCTTTACTTCCCCTCCGGAGGAAGGCATACTGAGGGATTTTTAATGCTCTTAAAAATCCGACGACTTCGGCCGGGTTTGAACCCACAATCTTGGGCATAGAAGCTCAGCATGCTACCTACTACGCCACCGAAGCCGCCACAGCCAGTGAATAGTAACCAAAACACTACAAAGAGAACATAATAATTAATTTCATAAATAACCATTGTGTTTTTTTATATTACTTCCGGGGAAATGGCAAAGTCGCCAAAGTTGTCTATTTAATGTATAACGTGCTAAAGTTCAAGAGTTATTTACGTTTCTAATTCAATCTCAATCTGCACTTCATAACTTGTCTGAAATTAGTATGGGGCGGCTTCGGTGGCGTAGTAGGTAGCATGCTGAGCTTCTATGCCCAAGATCGCGGGTTCAAACACGGCCGAAGTCGTCGGATTTTTTAAGACCGTTAAAAATCCCTCAGTATGCCTTCCTTCGGAGGGGAAGTAAAGCCGGCGGTCCCATGTCATAGATTTATGGCATGTTAAAGAACCTTCCACTAATTACACCTGTGTGAAGCTAAATTGTATAGGTTATGAATGTAAACAACGCTCTTAGGTTCCTACGTTCGTTGCCAAAAGCCGACTGCGGTGGCGTCTAGTAGCTAAGTTCTGAACTAGGCTTAGTAGTCGTTGACGGTTGCGTTTGGCGGCAAAAGTAGGAACTATTTGAAAAAATTGAAAGTTGCAGTCCTTACTTGAATTAAAAAACAGATACACACACTAATTCAGTCATCACAATTAACACCGGTTATCAGACAGATTCTACACACAGCCAAAGTACACGGGGCTACATGACCGCGTTTCGCAGCCCCTAAACTAAGGAACCAACCAAAGTAGTATGACTTAAGTCACTCTTGTGATGCCTGAACATGTTCAGACAGTGAAAATGGAATATTATTGCACGGTGATAAAAATCTTGGTCGCCTCCGTAGCGTAGCGGTCAGCATGGTTAGCTGCCGCCGTGGAGGTCCTGGGTTCGATTCCCGGCCCTGCCACGAAATTTGAAAAGTGGTATGAGGACTGGAACGGGGTCTACTCAGCCTCGGGTGTTCCAAATGAGTAGAGGGGGTTCGATTCCCACCTCAGCCATCCTCGAAGTGGTTTTCCGTGGTTTCCCACTTCGTATTCGGGAAAATGCCGGGATGGTACCTTCTTCAAGGCCACGGCCGCCTCCTTCCTTCTTCCTTGCCTATCCATCCTGACCATCAATTACCTCCCCTCATGAGGCCCCTGTTCGCTTTGCAGGTGAGGCCACCTGGGCGAGGTGCCAATCACACCTCACCAGTTGTATCCACTCCGATTAGATGTTCCCAGCTCTAGGACACCGCCCGTAGAGGCGGTAGTGGTGGGTTCCACCAACCTGGAGGGTAAACGACTAAGAAAAGAAAAAAGAAAGATAAAAATCTTGAAGTAAACGAACAACCAATGAGAGACAAAACAAGTTGTTCCGTGAAGAACTAAACAGCCTATTTTCATAAATCCTACTTAAGTTAATTGCCTCTATCAACATACAACATTTCAGTTTGATTGCTGTCATAGATTAGTAGATAATGAGAACAGTCTAAATATTTCGGGTGGTCGCCATTTTGGACTTTAACATAATGTAGGCCATATTCGAAGGCGATTATTGCGTAGGTTCGTTATTCAAACGTTGACTTCGATCGCATGATTAGGGCACAAGAAAAAAACTTACGGTAATATAGGTCTAACGCTACGTTTAAAAAAACGTCAATTTAATCATTATTTCTAATTAATCCTTTGGATGCCAAGCTAACTTTAATGAAATCACAAGTTGTTGACAAAAATTATGGCCTACCTATAAGTTTTAAGATTTGATATTTGACTGTAGGACTCCTCCGTGGCTTAGGCGGCAGCACGCCGGCCTCGCACCGCTAGGTCCGTCGTTCAAATCCCGGTCACTCCATGTGAGATCTGTGCTGGACAAAACGGAGGCCGACAGGTTTTTGTCCGGGTACTCCGGTTTTCCCTGTCAAAATGTCATTCCAGCAACACTCTCCACTATCATTTCATTTCATCTATCATTCATTTAATCATTGCCCCACTGGAGTGCGTCAGGCCTCGGCAGCCGGCACAGTTCATATCCTCGCCGCTAGATGGGGGCTTCATTCATTCCAATCCTGACCCGCTCGGAGACTGGGAGCAGGCTGTGGATTTTCATTCATTCAATTGACTGTAGGAGGCAAATATAGTATATTAAAACAGTGTTTCGTTAATAGATAGTTTATTTTTTTAAATAATTTGAAATGGACATTTTTAAAAGCTTTTCGAGCCTTGTCGGCGCAACGCAGGGCGCATGCGTAGCGTGTGCTTAACGCGAGATGCGCGAGGGAAGAGTCGTGTTATTTTACTAAGTTTATTTCAAAAGCGACGCGCACGCTGTTGTTTACGGGCATGAGTAATGATTGTGTGTGTCGCAGTAACTTACTTCAGTTTTAAACCAGGGCTCAGAAATAATAGTTCGAAAATGTACCTTTTCGGATCGTCGTTGTAAGTGGAGTAGAATAAAGAAATGCAAGATAGTTTTCATAGAATACTTTCTGGTTATTTTACTTTTTAGGGTAGGCTACTTAATAATTGTGTCTTGCACCTAAAACATGGGGGGGGCAATGCCCCCTCCCCCCTGCCCCCCGTGTTTACGCCCCTGGAGTCCAGCATGTTCCAATTAAACCCCTCCATACCCGAGCCGGGAAGGGTAGCAACTATGTAGCATCCACCACGGCCGACTGAATACGAGCTACGCTCTTGATGAAGACCATTGTAAATATTAACTGAAGAGTGTTTTGCTTACCTCGCCTTGAGACTAGTGTTAGCATTCACCGGGCGCTAAAAGACGTCAGGGCTCTGTCTAGCATAACATAACACACTGGACAGACATAACGCGGTCGGGAAGAAGCCACAAACATTAGAAGAATGCTCACTCTTCCTAAAGTATGTTATCTTTGATGTGCGGGCTATTTATAGACGAGAGCTCCAGCCCCACTTTCTCTCTGAACACGCCCGTAGTAACCACAGTTTGGCTTGAAGTTAACACCAAGGCAATAATAATAATTATAATAATAATAACAATATGGTTGCCCGGCATCGGAGACTGTTCAACATATTATTTCAGGTTGTCGCCATTTCGCAGGTACAGAATATAAAAGAACACACGCTCTTAGTTACGTGTTGTTTGTTCATCTATGTATAGCCTACTAGATCAGTAGCGGCATCTATACTTCGCTATTAGAATGATAGCTCTTAATTACGTGTTGTTTGTTCATCCTTGTATACTAGGTTAGTAGCGTCATCTATACGTTGCTATAAGAAAGCAATCTCTTAGTTACGTATTGTTTGTTCATCCATGTATACTAGGTTAGTAGCGTCATCTATACGTTGCTATAAGAAAGCAATCTCTTAGTTACGTATTGTTAGTTCATCCATGTATACTAGGTTAGTAGTGTCATCTATACGTTGCTATAAGAAAGCAATCGCTTTGTTACGTATTGTTAGTTCATCCATGTATACTACTGTAGGTTAGCAGCGTCATCTATACGTTGCTATAAGAAAGCAATCTCTTAGTTACGTATTGTTGGTTCATCCATGTATACTACTGTAGGTTAGCAGCGTCATCTATACGTTGCTATAAGAAAGCAATCTCTTAGTTACGTATTGTTAGTTCATCCATGTATACTATTGTAGGTTAGCAGCGTCATCTATACGTTGCTATAAGAAAGCAATCTCTTATTTACGTATTGTTAGTTCATCCATGTATACTAGGTTAGTAGTGTCATCTATACGTTGCTATAAGAAAGCAATCTCTTAGTTACATATTGTTAGTTCATCCATGTATACTACTGTAGGTTAGCAGCGTCATCTATACGTTGCTATAAGAACGCAAGCCCGTAGTTACGTATTGTTAGTTCATCCATGTATACTAGGTTAGTAGTGTCATCTATACGGTGCTATAAGAAAGCAATCTCTTAGTTACGTATTGTTAGTTCATCCATGTATACTAGGTTGGTAGCGTCATCTATACGTTGCTATAAGAAAGCAATCTCTTAGTTACGTATTGTTTGTTCATCCATGTATACTAGGTTAGTAGTGTCGTCTATTCGTTGCTATAAGAACGCAAGCTCGTAGTTACGTGTTGTTTGTTCATCTATGTATACTACTGTAGGTTAGCAGCGTCATCTATACGTTGCTATAAGATTGAACCTCTTAGTTGCTCCGTTACGAATTTGTTTCGTATAATATTGAGAAATGAAACATTTCACAATTATGGCAAACGTAAACAAGCGGAGAGGAAAGGGAATGCTCGATACGCCGTTCCCCTCTAAAACTACCGGTGCAGAGAAGTACGAAGCGTTTCAAGAACCTCAGAAAGTCGCAAACATTTCCATGATTGTCTTTGTAGTGGCGCAAATGTACGAGTGGTCTTTTTTATTGAATCACCGCGTATTTTAAGACATCCACCAGGACGTTGAAGGTCTGGTCTGACTAATAAAACGCAGACCACTGTTAGGTATTTCACCTTCATCACATGCAGTAGCCTATGTGGGTTAATTACATAGCGGTAGACAGCAAAGATGAAGGACGCATTGCGCTGAACTCGTCGAAGGCCCTTTGTATCTTAGACCAGAGCGATGTCCAGCTCCGTGGCTCCAAGTGTATTCCCGACTGGGTCAGCAGGGTTATAATCAAACAGCTTAGCCCAATGAATTGAGGGTTTTGGGTGTGGATTTCAGACCTTCTTGACGCTACGTGAATTTTTTAGAGAGCAATATCACTAGGGAAATTAATTCTTCTTTGCTCGTTGAATGAATTTTAGTGACGTCTTGATCATTGATTTTATTCTTATCACAACGGGCGTGAACTAGAAGGCCACCCGCATTTTTGCCAGAGAAAGTTTCAAACTTTGTAAGCAGATGGATGACAATGATCAACGTCGGGGAGGGGGGTGGGGGTAATTACTGTTTAGGGGGTCGAAACATCTAAGTAATTTTACTAGAACCAGTAACAAAGAGATAACATTGAATTCGATAAGGTTGGGTGGTTGGTTCCTCAGTTTAGGGGCTGCGACAACGCGGTCATGTAGCTCCGTGTACTTTGCGTGTGTGTAGAATCTGTCTGATAACCGGTGTTAATATGTGAAGGCTGTATTAGTGTGTGTTATCTTTTTTTTTTTTAAATTCAAGTAAGGACTGCAGACATTCAATTTTCAAGTAATTCCTAATTTTGCCACCAAACATCACCGTCGACGACAACTAGTTATGAACTTGGTTACTAGGTGCTACCGCAGTCGGCTCCTGGTGACGAACGTTGGAACCTAAGTGCGTTAGTCAAATCTAACCTATAGTTTAGCTTCACACAAGAGTAATTAGTGGAATGTTCTTTTTTACATGCCATAAATTTATGACATGGGACCGCCGGCTTCACTTCACCTCCAAAGGAAGGCATACTAAGGGATTTTTAACGTACTTAAAAAATCCGACGACTTCGGCCGGGTTTGAACCCGTGATCTTGTGCATAGAAGCTCAGCATGCTACCAACTACGCCACCGAAGCCACCAGAGAAAGCTTACTACGGTATATTTGTAGCCTGGCTAGGTGGCGCAGCGGTAATGTTCTCGCCTGCTGTGCCCAAGGTTGCAAGATCGAATCCTAGCGCAGTCAGTTGTCATTCGAGGGTGCACAAATTAGAGGGAGCTGTGTCAGTAGATTTGCTGACACGTTAAAGATCCCCTTAGGGGCAGAATTCCGGCACCCCAGCGTCTCTCAAAGCCACAGTAGTTAAATGGGACGTAAAACCAATAACATTATTAGATTAGATTGTACATTATTTGTAGAGAATATGCAGTGTCCTT
The DNA here is from genome assembly GCA_946902985.2 of Meconema thalassinum. Taxonomy (NCBI): domain Eukaryota; kingdom Metazoa; phylum Arthropoda; class Insecta; order Orthoptera; family Tettigoniidae; genus Meconema; species Meconema thalassinum. The sequence goes on from OX336393.1 coordinate 89,521,989, forward strand.
TTAATTGCTGTACTGCAAACAGCAGCTGATTTCATTAAAACTCAAATTTATTGGGTAGGCTATAGTTTAATATGAGACTCGAGTCGCAATTCTGTAAACTAGCGGGCCCGTGCGAGAACTCTCGCATGTGTATAGACCACCCACCCGTCTCTAGTGCTATGCGGGATGTACGCGACACAGTTCTGCCAGGGGCTATCTTCTTGTTTATTTTAATACACTTTTTAAACAAATAAATATATTTCCGTTGACTTTTCAAGAAATGCAAGATATTTCCTGTACTATTGAGATGATTTGGAAGATTTTGGTACAAACCACACCTTCTAACTCCTACTGGTTTAAGAGCTTGAGTTTTGTGAAACATATACTGCTCGAGTCCAAGCTCTATGAACTTGCGGAGTGAGGAGAAAGAGCAGGAAAGGGTCGGGCGAGAAGAGAAGGATCTGTCAACAGCCCTCCGTGATATATGGTATTCCTTTCTATTCCAATACTGCTAACATTCGGCCGTTGCTCAAACCACTGTGGTGTTAGGAATGAGTGAGTGAGTCACCGACCAATGTATTTGGTTCTGTACTATGCACGGGCCGAGAAACCTCATCACTCGTCAACACCACGACTCCTAGTCCGCGATGCACATTCCTCTCAGGTTCACGCAGCTTGGACTCGAGCAGTACCAAGTATTATATGAGTATAATAGATAGATGTCTGAGAAGTATGGACCAGAAAACGAGGAGAGACAGAGTGAGAAATGAGGATATACGGAAAGAACTGGGAGTACAGAAACTAAATGACAAACTGGAACAAAACAGATTGAGATGGTTTGGACATGTCAAACGGATGAATGAAGTAAGGCTACCAAGACGAGCACTGGAACGACGGATGACAGGGAAGAGAGGACGAGGAAGATCAAGAATGTGTTGGATGGGCTCGGTGAAGTATAGCATTAGAAAACGGAAACTGGATTGGAACACCGTGTCGGAATAGGAACGACAGATCAATGTGGAGAGGAACCATATTTTCCCCCACCCAGTGTCAGCTGGAAAAGGGGAAATGATGATGATGATGATGACGATGATGATGATGAATAGATAGATGTATGCTCCTGGTTTATGAATTCAGCCCCTCCGAAAACATCCTGGACACGCGCCTGAATGTTGGGTCTTGAGAAAGCAGGCGACACAGCGTTATCTGCGAGACCACGCAACTGGGCACTATTCAGAGTTCCTGAAGCAATAATAACACAATGAGCGTAGGACTTCTTATCTCCCTCCATTGTATAGCCGCTACAAGACGTTTGTTGCTGTATGATTCATGTCTCAGCGCTGACGGATACGCAGCCACGCGTATCGGCCCAGCCCGGCCCCAGAGCATAGCGATCCGAGCCGCTCCGATCACCTTGGCCGGTACAACAGAAGGCCAGCATGTCTGACGTCACCTCGACATTTGGAACTGCGATGCTGCCTGCATCTCTTTGCTTTCTACTGACATAACGTGAGTAACAGGACCTGTTTCAGGAAGCATGATTGGCTCGGCCACCGAAATGTAACGCTATAAGGAGCTATTGGAGAATAAAAACTAATCGTGTAATTCAAGAAGGAACTCGAAGGTGATGTCAATGTCTATCACGCATCGTGGAACTTTCATAATGTGTATCCTTGAAGAAACATTTCAATTCTCGTGTTTCAGTTTGCCGTGACATCGATTCATTTACTCTTAATTTCACCACAACAGTCTGTTATCAAATCCAGCCGAAGTCGTCGGATTTTTTTAAGAGCGTTAAAAATCCCTCAGTATACCTTCCTTCGGAGAGGAAGTAAAGCCGGCGGTTCCATGTCATAGATTTATGGCATGTTAAAGAACCTTCCACTAATTACACCTGTGTGAAGCTAAATTGTATAGGTTAAGAGTGTAAACAACGCTCTTAAGTTCCTACGTTCGTTGCCAAGAGCCGACTGCGGAGGCGTCTGGTAGCTAAGTTCTGAACTAGTAGTCGTTGACGGTGGCGTTTAGCGGCAAAAGTAAGAACTATTTGAAAAATTCAAAAGTCTGCAGTCCTTATTTGAATTAAAAAACAGATAACACACACTAATACAGTCATCACAATTAACACCAGTTATCAGACAGATTCTACACACACCCAAAGTACACGGGGCTACATGACCGCGTTGTCGCAGCCCCTGAACTGAGGAACCAACCAACCAAAGTCTGTTACCCGCTCGGATTTGGATAAAATATCTCCAAATTTGTTGTTGTTATTAATATTAATTCTGTTACCGACAGTAGTGGCTACGCTGGCTAACGCGCAGCATTAGGTCATGGGGCCAAGCTCTCTGCTGACTCGGTAGACACGTGGGTTCGAGCCCCACCGTCGGCCGTCCTTGAAATGGTTTTCCGTGGTTTCCCCATTTTCAACACCAGGCAAATGCTGGGACGGTACCTTCTGACAGGCCACGGCCGCTTCCTTCCTCCATCCTTGCCCAGTTTCATTCACCATCATTCATTTCATCTCTCATTAACTCCTCTCATGAGGTTGGCGTCAGGAAGGGCATCCGACCGTAAAAACCGTCGCCACAAAGACTTCCATCGCATCTCATCCCCGACCCCGTTGGAAAAACGGTAATAATAAGGGGTAGACATACATACATTAATATTAATTCTGTTATTTCTGGCACTTATTAACTACTTATCGAATGAGATTCGAAGCGGCGGATGATTGTGTAATCATCATCATCATTTATTGCACTTGTGGGCCATTAAGGCCTACAGCAGAAGAACAAAAGAAAGAAAAAGAAGAGAAACAGTGATAACAAAGGAATCAGTCACGAAGGAGGAGGTATCTGCTGCAGATAGCTGCCGGTCCCTAGTTTTATCTTCCACCGCATTCGGCTTCACTTGCTGAAGTATTGTCAATACTCGATCCTTCCATCGCGTCCTGGGACGTCGCCTTGGGCATCTTCCAGCAGGTTGTGAATGAAGGACTCGGTTTTGGATGGATTCATCAGCTCGAAAGATGTGGCCAAACCACTGTCACCTCTTCTGTCCTAGTACCAGGGGGTGTCAACCAGATAGGATTTATTTGGCACCATCGGTGTAGTACGTCAGCCAGCCAGCCGTTTGGAGCGCTGTATATCGTGTTGCCAACATATGCATGATACAACGTTGTAATTAAATTGCAAACATATCCCTATATTTAGTCAATAAATATACACTTAATTGCTAATTTACATTTCCTTGCAATTATCTTGCTCACAAACTATAATTACGCCACATATCATTAAATGAACATTATTTCTACTGGGTTGGTGGCATTGGCTATATTCACAGCGAAGTGCACAGAGCATTTAGGACGAGAACATTTGAGGGGTCTAGAAGCAAAACCGGCAATCTCGACTTTTTGGTGACAATGAGTGGAGTACCATTCTCCGAGGTGAGGTGTTTGTGATCTGTTTATAAACTTGTTTGGTTGCAAATCCTGCCTAAGACCAAACTAGTTTATAAACAGATCACAAACACCTCAGAGAATGGTACTCCAATCTTAACTCATTGAAACCAAAACAATGGAGATTGCTGGTTTTGCATCTAGACCCCTCTTTTAGCGAAACGAGGGGAAGGGGCGGGAGGGGTAGTGTTTACAAGATCTGCTCATAGGTGGCGCTACCAGTCGACATGTTGCTAGTACATCAGTCACACACCAGACAGGGCTGAAGTCTTAGGTGACAGGAATTAGCATGGCTGTCGGCGATCTGTAGTAAGGAAATCTGTGCCTAGTACTCGACCAATTGCTCACAAGACGACACTCAATTACAAACTGACCTCAACCTGGTTCATAAATGGGCGGTTGACAACAAAATGAAGATAAATACGAGTAAATGTAGTCTCATGAGAATAGGGAGAGGGCGAAGACATGATTTCAATACAATACCCGCTCGGAAATACGTGTAGAAGAAGACTCGTACAAATACTTGGGCATTCATGTACGGAATGACATGAAATGGAGTACTCATGTGGGTCGTGTCGTCTCCAAAGCGTACAAATGACTTCATTTTGTAATGAGGACACTAGTTAGTTAGTTAGTTAGTTAGTTAGATATTGTTGTTTAAAGGGGCGGAACTACGAGGTCATCTGTCCCTAATGAGGGCATTAAAAGGCAGTAGTTCTACCTCAAAGGAATTAGGATATTAGAGCCTGGTGAAGCCAATCTTGGAATACGGCTCAGCTGTTTGGTTGGTTGGTTCCTCAGTTTAGGGGCTGCGACAACGTGGTCATGTAGCCCCGTGTACTTTGGGTGTGTGTAGAATCTGTCTGATAACTGGTGTTAATTGTGATGACTGTATTAGTGTGTGTTATGTGTTTTCAATTCAAGTGAGGACTGCAGACATTCGATTTTCAAGTAGTTCCTACTTTTGCCGCCAAACGCCACCGCCAACGACTAGTAGTTCAGAACTTGATTAGCAGATGCAACCTCAGTCGGCTCCTGGCGACGAACGTCAGAACCTAAGAGCGTTTGTCGAATGCTTAAACTATATACAATTTAGCTTCACACAGGTGTAATTAGTGGAAGGTTCTTTAACATGCCATAAATCTATGACATGGGACCGCCGGCTTTATTTCCCCGGCGAAGGAAGGCATACTGAGTGATTTTTAACGCTCTTAAAAAAATCTGACGGCCTCGGCCGGGTTTGAACCCGCGACCTTGGGCATAGAAGCTCAGCATGCTACCGACTACGCCACCGAAGCCACCTGCTCAGTGATCAATGAGCTGGAGGTGGTACAGAGAAAGGCTGCTGGGTTTGTGCTCGACGATTTTAATCCTAGAAGTAGTGGAACTCGAATTACGGAAGAGGAAAAAAGGACGAAATCCAGGCTGCACGCTATGTTTAATTATATATGAATTGCAACCAATGGCCATAGCAGGGTAGTTTAATTAAACGCCCGTAGGCTCCCAGCAAGTTCAAATTTCAAGTAGTTCCAACATTGGTTACCAGATGCCACTGTCACTGACAGCTAGCGACGAACGATGGAATGTTAGAGCTAACCAAATAGGCCCTAACCTAAAATGTTGTCTGCACACAACCAGTTGTAGTGGTAGGTTATTTTACATTCCATAAATCTATGGCTCGCCGGCTTTACTTCCCCTCCTTAGAAAGGCATACTGAAAGACTTTATCGCTCTTAAGAATCCGACGACTTCGGCTGGCTTGAACCCGCGATCTTGAGCATAGCAGTTGAGCATGTTACAGACTACGCCACCAAAGCCATACGCTATGTTTAACATTTACACTAATTGGTCAGCATGGGGAGAACTAAGCAAACGTCTGGGAAATCCCACCTACCTGAGATGTAAGGCCATCACAATGGCACGGGTTATCAAGCAGATTCCACACATATCCAATTACGTGAGTTGTATCCCGTGTCTGGAATAGAACCCTCGACCACTAATACTAATGAATTCAGCTTATTAAAGTTACTTTATTATTATTATTATTATTATTATTATTTATTTATTTATTTATTTACATATGTTACGCCCGCATTGGAGCACTTAACCAAAACAAGTATATGCATATCTCAAAAACAATATTAAAGATTCAGCTTCTTATTTTTCTTCTTTTCCCAAAACATTTTCATTCTAGTCGACCTTGCCACTCTCTCTGCATCGCTTATAGTGTAAGTTTTGCGGGTAAAGGTTTTTAAGGGAAGTCGGATGTTCTTGTTTTTCAAGATATTCTTCTCATCTTTGTTAGCAATTTGGGACATTGTCAAGCCGAGTTCATCCAGATCATTTTGAATTTCCATAAACCAAGAGTTCTTTGTTTTACTTTTGAAAAAATAATTAAATAATACTTTTAATTGTCTGGTTGGGATTAGTGAAATGCGCTGGCAGGAAGAACAGGACTTTTGGTCAGGAGACTATAGGGTCATTAGCACTAAATCAAACAATGGCCAAGCTGGGGTTGGCCTCATATTGAGTAGGAAACTTGGACAGCGGGTGGAATATTATGAGCAATATAGTGAACGGATTATTGTAGCAAAAATCAATACAAAACCTACCTGCACTACAGTGGTACAAGTCTATATGCCTACCAGTCAAGCTGATGATGAGGATGTTGAAAAGGTCTACGAAGAAATAGACGAAATTCTGAGGTATATCAAGGGTGATGAAAATGTTATAGTAATGGGAGATTGGAATGCTGTGGTAGGAAAAGGGAGAGAAGGGAAGATAGTAGGATATTTCGGATTAGGTGAAAGGAATGATCGAGGAAGCAGGCTGGTAGAATTCTGCACCGAGCATGAATTGGTCATAGCTAACACCTTATTCAATAACCACAATAGAAGAATATACACATGGATGAGACCAGGAGATACAGGGCGTTACCAAATCGACTTCATTATGGTCAAGCAGAGGTTTCGAAACCAGATTTTGGATTGTAAAACATATCCTGGTGCTGACATAAACTCTGATCACAATCTGGTTGTAATGAAATGCAGATTAAAGTTGAAGAAACTGAAGAAAAGTCAAAAGCCAAAAAGGTGGGCAATAGACAGACTGAAAGAGAAGGATGTAAACGAAAGATTCAAGAAGAGTATAAAGGAAGGACTAATGAAAAACCCTAAACCAACTTCAATTGCTGACGAATGGGCACTTTTGAAGAATGAAATAACAAAATCCGCAGAAGAAAACATTGGTAGGAAAGAAAGAATAGGTAGCAAACCGTGGATCACTCAGGATATACTAGAATTGATGGATGAAAGGCGGAAACACAAGAATCTAAGAGATGAAAAAGGGAAAGCAGAATACAGACGTCTGAGAAATGTGGTTAACAAGAAGTGCAAGGAAGCGAAAGAAGAATGGTTGAAAGAGAAATGTGCAGGTATAGAAAATTGTCTGAAATTAGGAAAAGTAGACACAGCTTATCGAAGGATTAAGAATACTTTTGGGGAAAAGAAGACTAAGTACTGTAATATTAAGGACACAAATGGAAAGCCTCTAACAGATAGGGAAGAAAAGGTTGACAGATGGAAAGCTTACATAGAGAGTTTGTATAAGGGAAAGGAGATTGAGAATCATGTAATGGAAAGGGAGGAGGAAATTGATGAGGATGCGAAAGGAGATTTAATATTGAGATCAGAATTTGATAGAGCTTTGGAAGACTTAAGCAGGAACAAAGCACCAGGCATAGATGATATACCGATTGAGTTGCTACGCTGCATAGGAGATGAAGGTCTGATCAGGTTATTTCACTTGGTGTGTAGGATTTATGAGACAGGTGAGGTACCCCCTGATTTCAAGAAGAATGTAATCATCCCTATACCAAAGAAAGTGGGAGCTGACAGATGTGAAGATTACCGTACAATCAGCTTGATTACTCATGCTTCAAAGATCCTGTCTAGAATAATTTACAAGAGGATTGAAAGCCAGATAGAAACGGAGTTGGGTGAAGACCAGTTTGGTTTCAGGAGAAATGTAGGAACAAGGGAAGCTGTACTAAGTCTTAGGCTGATTTTAGAAGGTAGAATAAGGAAAGATAAGAGAACGTTTATGGCTTTTGTAGACTTAGAAAAGGCTTTTGATAACGTTGATTGGACTAAATTGTTTGACATTTTGAAATCAATTGGAATAAAGTACAGGGATAGGAGGGTGATATACAATCTGTACAGAAACCAGACAGCAGTCATTCGAGTTGAAGGACATGAGAGAGAAGCTGGTATTCAGAAAGGTGTAAGGCAAGGCTGCAACTTATCACCCATACTTTTCAATCTTTACATTGAACAAGCAATGAAGGAAATTAGAGAAAAATTTAAAGTGGGAGTGAAGATTCAAGGAGAAATAATTTCAACTCTGAGATTTGCTGATGACATCGTCATCTTGGCCGACAAGCCTGAGGATTTGAATGAGTTTTTGAATGGTATGGACTCCGTCTTACGGAAAGAATTCATGATGAAAATAAATAAATGTAAAACAAAAATACTGGAATGCAGCCGAAATATATCAGAAACCTCTATGGAGATCAAATTGGCAGGTGAAAAGCTGAAGGAAGTAGGAGACTTCTGTTACTTAGGAAGCAGAATAACCAGTGATGGACGAAGCAAAGAGGATATTAAAAGTAGGTTGGCTCAGGCAAAAAAAGCATTTCTACAAAAAAGGAATCTGCTGACATCGAATATAGATTTAGGCATTAGGAAGTCATTTTTGAAAGCCTTTGTTTGGAGCGTGGCGCTCTATGGAAGTGAAACTTGGACTATTGGTGCAGCAGAAAAGAGGAGAATTGAAGCATTTGAAATGTGGTGTTACAGGAGAATGATGAAGATCAGATGGGTAGATAGGGTTACAAACAAAGAGGTATTAAGACGAGTGGGAGAGGAGAGATGTTTCTGGCGACTGCTAATGAAGAGAAGAGATAGGTTGGTAGGACACATACTAAGACACCCAGGAATAGCAAGCTTAGTTATGGAAGGAAGGGTCGAGGACAAAAACTGTAGGGGTAGACCAAGGTTAGAATATGTTAAACAGATTGCCTCCGATGTAGGGTGTCGGAGCTATGTAGAGATGAAACGATTAGCTCAGGACAGGGAGGCATGGAGAGCTGCATCAAACCAGTCAAAAGACTGAAGACTCAAACAACAACAATTGTCTGGTATCCGGCAGGCGTGAGATATGACTAAAAAAAGCAATTCGCCTTTTTCGCATAGTATCGACTATAGACTCTGTTTCTTTATGAACCATTATTATTATTATTATTATTATTATTATTAGTTATATGTTCACCATATCGCTGGGTGCAATTCACCATTTCATCGGCATTTGTTGCAAGATGGGGTAGAGTACTCTATACTGGTAGGTTGAGGAGGAACCAACGAACTATGGAGCAGGTCTCTAAAATAACTACATTCTGCATACTGATGTGCAGATGATGGTGGAGCCCCAATTTATCGAGGTTGGCCTTCAGCGACTTCGGTATGATCCCTGTGGAAGAGATTATGATAGGCAATACAGTGACAAATTCCTGTCGCTACAGCTGTTAGATCTCTTCAGCCCGAGGCATGTATTTTGTCACTTAGTCGGCATAACCAGGGCGAAGGCATAACTGTGTTGGATATTATGCGAGTTAGGGACTGCGATTAAAGAGTTGACAACACTGTGCCTCGAGATGGGAAAGCCTTGGCTCCACGCTGTCATGGAATGTAAACATGGCCGTCCTGCTAAGTTTCAAAGTCGAGCCGCACCTTAGTGACAGAACTACGAGTATATCTGTCTCTGAAACAAACTGGTGGATTCAAACAAATTCTGATTGTCTTTATTACTTTCATGTTACGAGCCTTAAAATAGCAACTGCCGGGCCGAGATCACTGACTGGTCTAAACCTGCAGTTTTTATTTCCCTTCAGTAGACAGGCGCAGTTCCTTGTTACTGTAAAGGAGTAATAAGGAGAGACCCTAACGCCAAGGAAGTGAAGCCAGAAGTTACTCCTTCACATATGCTCAAAACATTGCGTTAGTCCCATAAGAAAAGCATGTAATGGTGTGACGTACGTACTTAAAAGTGGTGATATTTCGCGTGTGGGTTGAAATGTCGACCTATGGGTCATATGTTTGCACAAACAGAACTCCCACCTGCCAAAGTAATGTCATTTCACAAGTAAATTCACTTTATTTGCCATTTATTGTGTTAAGTTTTCATCCTTAGAGTAGCCACCTCACGGCACTGTTCTAGTAACATTCGTTAGATGTTCAAATAGTGGCATACGTGTCCACCAATATAATTATATCGGTTGCTAGGAATTAATTACGGATATTTTCCTCCGTTTCTTACTGGAAATAGTTTCTGCTTGTCAATTAATGAACGGTATTACTGTAATCTAATTACCCCAATCTATTTTCAACGTGGCTTGAGTTCTAGATTTATTGCTCGTGGTTGTTAGAAGATTGATATGACATTATTTGCATATTTTAGTGTTAATCTCAAACCTCAGCCTAGACCTTGTTTAGTTTGTTACCGGAACTGAACTGGCCTATTTTTTTAATCATCGTGCAATAAAAACAATAACGCCACCACCCAATTAGTTCGCATGCCTTTATATTTTAAATTTATTTAATTTATTTAATACACATTCGTGAATATAATGGCAGGCCTACTGGTATCTCGGTAATTGTTTGCCTATTATTTGGTATAAGTTAAGAATAGTGATGGGTGTCTGGTTGCCTGAAATCCCACAATAATTACAGGTCATAAAAACTGCATATCGGTATAATACATTCATTTCCCATGTGCTATACTATATTTCAGATCGGTGTATTGCTCTAGTTTATATTGTAAAATTAAACGTTTTATGGCAGTTTACATGATTCTCGATTGCGACGAAAAGTATTGTGACTGCCGTACACTTCACGCTAGCCAGCAAAGATCAACAAATATTCCTTGATTTCCATCGTCATATAGGCCTACCTTACAATTTCGTAGTATAGGCCTACCTGCACACGCATCTTTTTCTTTCGTAGTTCCGCCCCTTAAAGCAACAATAACTAACTAACTAACTAACTAACACGAATCTTTTACTGGTAATCTTACTTAAATTCCACTAATAAATAAGTCTACGGTACCGTAGGCTCGATTTACGGCTCGAGCCGGGCAAGTATGGGGGCGTGGTCAGTGTTTCAACTCTCCGCATGATATAGCGCTGACAGGGCGGCGCCTCCTTATTACTCCTTGGTTACTGAGCACAATGCACTCTGGATTGTGAAGGCATTGCGAGAGGCAGCGTGTTATCAGTTCACCACATTACACAGGTGCAGGTAAAGTTGCCTGTCTTCACGGCGCGGTGTTGGATGTTACAGAAGCGATGACTCGAGCAAAACTAGAGAACTGTACTACCAAAGCAGGACAACAGCTGGATATGAAGACAGGATCGCTAAATTGCAGAAAGCATATTGACTTACATCGAACCACTACAATAGAAAAAAAAAAGTATTTCCATCAATGCCAAATTACGACAGTAGTATTACCAGAGGCCTTATACGCTTCAGAAACGACAGCGATCAAGGAACAAACAAAAATCAAGGAATTAGGAAAACAAGAGAGAAACATTCTGAGAAAGATCTACGGGTCAGTTCAGAAAGAGGGAATATGGATAAAGAGACCGACAATAGAACTGTACAAACAGATAGAGACGATTACAAACAGCATAAGGTAAAGAAGGGCAAAATTGTATGGACATATACATAGGATGACCGAAGACAGACTGACCAAGAAAATGGTTAATATAGTTACGAATAGTACACTAAAAACCAATTGGTTGAAGGAAGACCTCAAGAAACTAAACATCTCTACAGAAGACATGGCAGACAGGAGCCCATACAGAGAAAAACTTGGACAACTCCCAAAGAGAGACAACCAGGAGAGAAGTGGACAGTAGAGAGCATAGTGTGTATGAGGGGGTTTTGGGAAGAAAGAAGAAAGGGCCAGAATAAAACATGAAAATTGATTGTGTTGTAACGCTCTCCTTGTGGGGGATTAACGAATAAATAAATAATATTGTAATTTTAGGCAATACCGGTAGTGTTATTACTTTCATTTGAGCGAAGCCTATCATATTACGTGTACACATGATTAAAATCAGCAGTCGCCACTGGAAGATGCTCGCTTGACGAACCAAACGTTATCTTAGTGGTCACCTGCTCCCCCTCCGCAGTGCAATCGGTGAAATTAATTTTTTCAGGTAGGGTTTAATTCCCCCACTTAATCTAATTGCGCACAAATGCGTGTTGGCAACACTGAGATTGGACAGGCTAAGGGAATGCAGGCCCAGACCTCAAAGTGACCACAGACGCACGCAGCCTCGCGGACTCGCTCGGCCTTGGAAGAGCAGGTTGCACCAAACACCTGTTTGGACACTCCTAGATTCCTGGGGCCATCTCGGCGATTCCTTCGTTACCTTGTCCCGTATGAGTCAGTGGCGTATTGCTCCAGATCTTCCCAGGGACTCTTGTCTCTTCTTTCAGTTGGATGATGTACTGTACAGTATATTATGCGCCAACTTAATCCCCGACCACATGTAGTGGATTTTGGCTACTGCCTAGCGATTGTCAGTTGGCAACACTGATGGTTGGTTGGTTCCTCAGTTTAGGGGCTGCGACAACACGGTCATGTAGCCCCGTGTACTTTGGGTGTGAGTAAAATCTGTCTGATAACCGGTGTTAATTGTGATGACTATATTAGTGTGTGTTTCTATTTCTTATTTCAAGTAAGGACTGCATACTTTGATTTTTTCTAGTAGTTCCTACTTTTGCCGCCAAACGCCACCGTCAACAACTACTAGTTCAGAACTTGGCTACTAGACGCCACCGCAGTCGGGCTCCTGGCAACGAACGTAGGAACCTGAGCGTTGTTTAAATTTTTAACCTAATTTAGCTTCATCATCATCATCATCTTGAGCAGTTTCCAACCGCTGGTCGGGTCTGCTTAATTTAGCTTCACACAGGTGTAATTTGTGGAAGGTTCTTTAACATGCCATAAATCTATGACAAGGGACCACCGGTTTTACTTCCCCTCCGAAGGAAGGCATACTGAGGGATTTCTAACACTCTGAAAAAAAAACGACGATTTTGGCCGGGTTTGAACCCGCGATCTTGGGGCACAGAAGCTCAGCATGCTACCAACTGCGCCACCGGAGCCGCTTGGCAACACTGATGTGACCTCCTACACGAGTAGTATAGCTCATTATAACGCAGAAAGTGTACAGTAAGAAAAGATGGTGCTGCTGGAAACAGGCTCGTAGCAATGTGTTTGTCAACGAGCTCATCATTCCACTGCACATCGCATCGTCCCGGTCGTAAATGAGCCAACATTTCTAGTTTAATGTAGTCCAAGTAGTTATATCAGCTCACAAGGAACCAGCATTGCCAACGTGTACTAATTTGATGAAAATCACTAGGTGGTAGTCAATATTCCTGCATATCTAAAAGCAAAATTTTTTGCTCTAGGGATATTGTGGGGTTTGAAGCCATTTTTTCAGTGTTGCCTAAGTAAACAAACGTTTGGTGCTTTTCAGTCGGTCAACACGAATGTACCCAAAAAGAGCTGGGTTGTGCCCTAATCCTGAAATAAATTACATGAGATTAATAAATACACTTTTTTTTAGCGTATGGCTTTTAGTGCCGGGAGTGTCCGAGGACATGTTCGGCTCGCCAGTTTTGTAGCTGCTTCGAGACGGACACCCAATGGGTGAGCTACAAGTACCGTTGGGGAGGGAAGGAGGGAAGTTGGAATGTAAGGACGAGGAGTTGGAAGGTAGCGGCTGTGGCCTATAGTTAGGGACCAACCCCGGCATTTGCCTGGAAGGAAGATGGGAAACCACAGAAGACCATCTTCAAGGTTGCCGGCGGGGGGATTCGAACCTCCTCGCCTCCAGGATGTGAGCGACTGCCATCAGTCATGCCGTAACCACCACGGCTAACTCACCCGGTATAAATACACTAGGATGACCAGTTTCGATCGTCAAGCGATCATCATCAGATCCATTACACTTAGGCTATAACATCTACGTTTGAGAATACATGTGAAAAATATTTACAATTATTTAGTTGCAGTATTGGTACTGCAACTAAATAATTGTACATGTTGTAAATATTTTTCAGCTGTATTCTCAAACGTATATGTTATATCCTAAGTGTAATGGATCTGATGATGATCGCTTGACGATCGAAACTGGTCGTCCTAGTGTATTTATTAATCTCATGTAATTTATTTCAGGATTAGGGCATAACCCAGCTCTATTTTGGGTACATTCGTGTTGACCGACTGAAAAGCACTAAACCTTTGCTCTAGGGATGTTTAAAAAGCTCCTGAAATCATTCTAATTTTATCAGTAATAATTACCACACGTGCTAAGTCTTCTGACGGTTTTCTTGTATTTTGTTTTTGGAGGGCAGAGACTATCTGTAGGTGTCTCTGTGGGTTTGGTAGTGTTTACTAGAGCTATTTGTCATGGATATTTGGATCTGATGATGCTCGCTTAACGAGTGAAACATGCCATCCCATAGTTTTCTCCTTCTTCAATAGCCTATAGAAATCTTAATCACATGTAATTTACTTCATGTTATGTTTCAAATATTCCAGTAATTGGAATTATTTTGGTGTTGACCGACTGAGAGCTATGATATAATATCGTATGGCCTCAGGTGCCGGGTGCAAGCTATGTTATTTGACGTCCAGAGAGCAGCTTGCCTGTCGAATTTTGTTGCTCCTTGGAACGCTATGAAGGTCAAGGAGGAACTTTTGTGTTGTCGGAAAATCCTGAGATTAATTTTGCCATTATGAACACGGCCTACTTAATTCAAATGGGTTCTTTAACATGCCAACAACGTATGATATACGTGCCGTCATTTTTGTCGCCTTTCAAAAATCACTTACCACAGCCAGGAGCGAACCTGCAAGCTTAGGGTTGGTAGTACGACACGATAACCACTCACCCACCGTGGCAAGGTAACAGACTGAAAAATTGCTTCAAAGCTATCTTTAATGTTTCATGAATTTAAATCTTACCTAATCTGAAAGTGAGAAAAATTCTCTAGAAGACCACAACAATCATAAATTTATCACTGTGCATTATTAGAAAATAGACAATATCGCGGTATTAGAAAATGACGAGGCTAATTGCAGGACGTACGAGTGCAAATACTACATCCATTGTCCCCTGTTGTGTGCAAGGTTGCAGGATCGAATCCTGGCTCAGTCAGTTGGCATTTGAGGGTGCACTAATGTGGGGTCAGTTGATTTACTGGCACGTTAAAGATCCCCCGGTGTTTCTCAAAGTCGAAGTAGTTAAATGGGACGTAGGTAGAGATGCAGCATATACTGGACGCTGAAACACATAATTAGAGGCATGCTTTATTCACATTAACGATAAACGTGACAAAAAATATTTTGCGATATCTTTACGAATCATATGTTTCTGGAACAACAAGGTTAAGGAGTTCCAGCTAAACATCAGCAAAACCAAGACTGTAGAAGTTACTATCAACAGACACGGTACCAATTCTAACATCGTTTTGGAAGGAACTAAATTAGACTCTGTCTTCAACTTCAAATATCTCGGAAGCACCATCTCAAAGGATAACACTGTTCAGCAAGAAGAACTCAACAGGACACAGAAAGCGTCACATGTTTACAGACAAGTGAGGAACCTACTATGGGACAGCAACATAGGTCTACCCCTGGAAGCAAAATTAACCATGTTCAATACTTACTTTGTACCAATTCTGGTGTATGGACTGGAGACATGTACGTTACTGGATAAAGACCTTAACAAAATCCAAGCAACAGAAATGAAATTCAGTAGAACCATGAATCAAAAGACCAGAGAAGACAAGATTAGAAACGAAACAAATAGGAAATATGCTGGGATACAGGAAACTGTTGCAAATGTTATAGGGAAGCGTAGACTCCAGTGGTATGGACATATGATGGGAATGAATAGCACTAGAACAGCAAGGGACTACTTCAATAGAGAACTGAAAGGGAAAAGACCGAGGGGAGGACCCAGAAAACGATGGATTGAGACCGTTAAATCAGAAGTGGAGAAAAACGGGGCTGAAATGGGAAGAAGTTGTAGAACGAAAGTTGTACAATGACAGAAAGCAGTGGCGAGCGCTTGTCTACCGCACCCGGGAAACTGGAGACGGAAAAGGATGATGATGATGATCATGATGATGTTTCTGGTTGAGAAAATAAGGATATTATGTGCGCGAATTAAAGCGATAAGGCCATTTTAAAGTGAAAATCAATTATTTCGCGATAAGCGCGATATTACAAGGCCGGACGTTTGTTTTAGACGATTGCCCTTGACATTGAAGCCTGCGGGTGAGCCTGTACACAGTCACTCTCTCACCCTACCACTTCACATTTGTCACCACCGATCTGATGTAATGGAATTCCAGACTTAAGCACGTGGCGACACCGACTTGCAGACAGTACAGTCAACGTCGAAGTATTGTGTGACGCGGAAGTACACGTTACTTAGTTACGAACACAACGTCATTATATTTGCCAATGACTGTACTTCAGCAGCAGTGTGAGACAGCTTTGTCAATCATTGGACCGCTTGGGGCAGCTGATAACACAGGTACTGTAGTAACTCGCCTCCAGGCTTCCATTAAGATTTTTCACTCGTCTAAAACAAACGTCCGGCCTTTTTTTTTGTACAGCGAAATCTGTAGTGAATAACGAACTTGAAATTTTGTTTCAAAATTATGTATCAAAAGAAAGAGAAGAGCGAACAATGATTCAACAAGTTGAAATAATTCAGTCACTGCTAGCATTAAAATAAATGCAAAATCAGGAATATAATAAAATAATATTGGATGCTTACTAGTAATTTATACTTCTACGATTCATATAAATAATTCAGAACCACAATAATGAAACCTTTAATGATTAATTTTAGAATTTCATTAAAGGGAAATTAACGCGAAAATTAGTATCCTTCTCGCGAAATCGTTCAAATATTAGTGTGAAAAAATCATGCCTCTAGACATAATGAACGAATGATGAATGAATTGGAATTACCTCCACAAGGAGAGAGCGAGTGCGGTAGACAGTCAGGCGCAGAGAGAGCGAATCAAGGTCAAGATAAGAATCTTAAGTTAATTAAAGAATTACCTTGTTTTGAATGGAACTGGGATGAGGAAAGAATTCTGAGTGTAGTGGTGTAAGCCTTAATGAATGCCGGCCTGGATTCTGTCTGGGAATGAAAGAAAGTCCTTCATGGAGGAAGCAGGTGGTCTGCGGTGCGTTCTCCAGTCTTATGAATGGCTTGGATTACGAAGTGTGTGTTCAATTACCACACATTGGCGTACATCTTAGGGGCTCTATTTCTTTCGAGGGCCCTTATAACATTACTTATAGGTACGTCACAGACCTTAATCTCTGCAATCACTCAATCAACTGTTTTTCGCATCAGGGACGTAAAACACGTTGGGAGGGGGGGGGGGGGGAGGGACGGCATTGCCCCCCCCCCCTCATGTGTTCATCATTATCAGCTTGTAAAGGCTAAAAGCCTTGTCGTTGCAGACATTTCTTACGGACTTCAGCAGTTCTCTTCATATTGACATACGATTCACATTCCATTTCCTTGACAATGTTCTTGAGATACGATTGTCTTGGTCGTCCCCTTGGTTTCCTCCCTAAAATTTTTCCTTCAAAAATGACCTGGAGGAGAGTGTCATGTCTGAGTATGTGTCCCATGAACTTTGATTTCCTTTTCTTGATAGTGTTCAACAGCCATCGATTCTCCTGAATTTGGTTCAGAACAAGCTCATTTGTCTTTCTTTCAATTAAGCTTGTTCGGGTCATTCGTCTCCAAAACCACATTTCAGCTGCCTCAAGTTTTGATTCTTCTCTTTTCCCACTGTCCATGTTTCACAACCATAGGTCAACACACTCCAAACAAAGGTCTTGAGAAATGACTTCCTTATCTTCAAGTTGAGGTGCTCATTGAGCAGCAAATTCTTCTTATTTTGAAAGGCTTTCTTCGCCAACACTATTCTTTTCTTAATTTCTGAGATGCATCTGTTGTCATAATTAATCACACTTCCCAAATAGCAAAATTCATGTGTTAGGTGCAAGATAAAAAATTTAAGTAGCCTACCCTCTATAAAGAAAAGTAAAATGTCTAGAAAGAATTCTATAACTTAAACGATTTAATACTACGTTAGGCGGTAAATGGGTAAAGCCATCTTGCCTTGCTGAGTCGAAATTTCTTTATTCTACCGAACCAACAGTCTGTTTTTGCTTCCTCTGTCCTTCCCCGCCGAGGCGCCAACTCAGCTGAGAGTCGAGGCGGTTTGATCTTTGTCCACTTACCACGACGATCCGAAAAGGTACATTTTCGAACTATTATTTCTGAGCCCTGGTTTTAAACTGAGATAAAGTACTGGGTCACACAAAATCATTACTCATGCCCACAAACAACAGCGTGCGCGTCGTTTTCTGAAATAAACTAAGTAAAATAACATGACTCTTCCCTCGCGCATCTCGCGTTAAGCACACGTTACGCATGCGCCCTGCGTTGCGCCGACAAGGCTCGAAAAGCTTTTAAAAATGTCAATTTCAAATTATTAAAAAAGGATCTAAGTTATTAATGAAACCCTGTTTTAATATACTATAGCCTCCTACAGTCAAATATCAAAATTTTAAAAATTATAGGTAGGCCATAATGTTTATCAACAACTTGTGATTTCATTAAACTTAGCTTGGCATCCGAAGGGTTTAATTAGAAATAACGATTACATTAACGTATTTTAATGAAGCGTTAGGCCTATATTACCATGTTATCTCAAGCTTTAAAGTCTAAACCGAAAAGAAGTTCTCCCTGGTGGGTAGGCAATTGTAGTTTATAAATTTGAAACCCCCAAGATTGCGAAGATGATTACGCCCCTGTTTCGTATTGCCAATGTTCGTATTATGTAGCGTGAGTTAAAGCAAAACATTGGGGAGTGGACGCCAGTGCAGGAACAGCCACACATCAGCTAAGTGCACAAAACCACCCAGTTAATTTAAGTGATTAACCTAACTAAATTACTACAATAGCTCGTTACGAAAAGAAGTCATTAAAAAAAAGCAGTTAGTAATAAAGCAGCGTAGAACGCAATCACTTCAAAACCTCGCTATGGTAGAAGTCAACGATTCAAAAAGTTTTCACACACATAAAAACACTAACAAAAATGCAACACTTATGGAAGTCTACAGTAATGTACTAACGGAAAAAAAATATATTAATGGTTAAAAATCCGACTCGTTTCAGAGTTCAATTAAAAACGTATGTAGCTTCATAATTATACATTAGTGTTATATACATATCCACTGAAGCTAAATTAACCCTTATCGTGTCTTTTTGGAATATTCCGCCTTGCGGGACTTCTTCTTCTTCTTCCAGGGGCGTGGTGGCACAGTGGTCAAGCTGTTGGCCTCTCACCAAGGTGGACTGGGTTTGATTCTCGGTCAATGCATGTGAGATTTTCGAAGTAAAAAAATGCCATGTCCTGTGGTTCGGATTTCACGTAAAATGGAGGTCCAGTGGCTAATAATCACAAGATTAACGGTCAAATAAAACTACAATCTTCCTTTCTTCTGCTTCTTCTTCTTCTTCTTATTATTATTATTATTATTCTTCCTCTAGTCCCTATACGTTCCAGATGTCGGCAACTATCTTGGCTGTGCTTTCTCTGTTCTGAGCCGTTTGGAATAACTCTTCCGATGTCTTGAGAGTCCAGTCTCTGAGGATTTTTAGCCAGGAGATTCGTCTCCTACCAACGTTCCTCTTTCCGGGTATTTTTCCTTGCAGAATTTCTTGCAGTATATGGTATTTGCCTCTGTTGCGCATAATGTGACCGAGGTATTGCATCTGTCTCGTTTTAACAGTGCCAGTACCACCTTATCCTTTCCCATTCTTCGAAGGATCTCGGCATTTGTGATATGATCTGTCCATGATACTCTTAGCATCCATCGATAGAGCCACATTTCAAAGGCCTCTAATTTTTTAGCCTATTGTCTTTTTATGAAAAAAATAGGCTTATGAGATCACCATTTGCCCGTGTGTGTGTGTGAGTGAGTGTCCCCATAATAACTTCTAAACGGCTGGAGCTATTTCAATGAAACTCGGTAAGGTCATAGTACTATTACCACCCACCCCGACCGTGCCCTTCAAATTTTATTACGTCTCACCAATCCAACATGGCGGCTGTGCGAACTATTTCAATGGCATTCTATATCTCCAAAACTATTCCTGATAGCACTCTGAACTTTTGTACGGTGATCAAGGGCACTACTAGACGTTCACCTATGAGACTTTCAAAATCCTCTTAACTAGAGAACGAAAATGGCGGCCAAGCAAAGTTGAAACTTTTAAATATACTTTTCTCGCGATTTAACCATCCAAACGCAATGAAGCATGGTACAGCAAATGTTTAAATACATTGTAATGCATTGGCATCTAATTTAGTTCAATTGTCTACATAACCTCAAGATGACGGCTGTGCGAAATATTTCATCGGCATTCTATATGGCGTATCTTGTGTTGGGTTTCGTCTAGGAGCACCAAGCTGGCTCATCGGCGGGCTCTTGGTGTCCGTAACCGGACCCCCACAGGAGTAGCGAACTGCGCGCTACCTCCATTTTAATGAAGCGCACCTGCACCTCTTTATTGCGCGAGGTAAAATCTCAAGCAGCCTTATCCTCCCTATGAAGGCTAACAAAAAGATGGTGTATTGGCTTTCACGGCCAGTGAATTAAAACTCAGAAATTTTTCTAGGTGTATGCCGTGTCTTGAGTGTGGTTTAGCCTTTCTTTAATGGCTGATTCAATGACCATCACCATACGATCTCTGAGAGACGGCTGGAATGTACCTTTCTTCACCACTAGAAGCGTTTGTAAGCAGTGAAGAGTGGTTTAGATCTCGTGCACCGTTGGGATCAAAGCAAGCGATGTTGATAGTACGTCATGTCAACACTTGCTCTGCGATCTGTGTAATCATCGCTGTAAATGTATACAAATAACTGTGCAAAAACCCAATCCGTATCCTCTCATCAACAGGTTAACATTCCCTGTTGAGATAGTCTATTGATATCGCGCCAGGAGATGGCAGTTGGGTTTGAACTGCAAATGTCTTCCAGCTCACTGCTTATCACGCATCCAGTTGGTCACTACTTGCTCCAATCACTCAGCACATTCCTGCCTTCACTGGCTGCGTGTCATGTGCTGCTATCTACCCGTTCAAGATTTGATTTCCGCTACGCCAGTCTTTGTTGTTTATTGTACCAGGAGCCCCGCGGGGCGAAGCGGAGGACACAGCGGTGACAGAGTGCAGTCTGCACATAAGTCAAGCAGCACTGCGTCAGATAAGCGTCACAGGAGCTCATGTCACCACGGACAGTTAAACGATGACTGAGGCTACTGGAGCTGAGTCATATCCTACTCGCGCAATTGTACCTGTCAACCAAGCAAGCTGGCGTGAGACACAAGTAGTCTAAACAAAGAATGGGCCTATTTCCCATCTCGACCTCCGACAATCAGTTCGTGAAAGGGCATGCGGGAAGGCGATATATTTAGGCTTGGAATAGGCGGGCCGCGCATGCGTACCGCAAGACCCCCGGCACCCCGTCGCAACGTGTTGAACTGCCATCTCCTGGCGCGATGACAATAGTTGCAATATTTCAATCTCCTGCAGGACGGCCGGTGCGGCGCGGCGCACTGTCAAGCAACAGGTGGAATTGATCTCAATGGACATGTGACAAACGAACTGGCAGCGGAGTGAAGTACTACATCTCATTAAAGCTGTTTTACATCTGCTAATACTCAATATGCTCTAAATATTTATTGGAACATGTTTTCGGTCCTTCAATGGGACCTTCATCAGCGTATGTGCTTAGCCTAACATTTTCATATGTATTATTTACGAAAACGTAGCATTAATAGCCATATAAACAAACACTCTTACGCAATGGACGTCCTTACAATATTCATTTATTTTCAAAAGCAGTTGTTCGTATTA
This sequence comes from Meconema thalassinum, assembly GCA_946902985.2. Taxonomy (NCBI): domain Eukaryota; kingdom Metazoa; phylum Arthropoda; class Insecta; order Orthoptera; family Tettigoniidae; genus Meconema; species Meconema thalassinum. The sequence goes on from OX336393.1 coordinate 89,543,527, forward strand.
AAAACAAACAGCAAAAGTCTAAAGTTATAATTCAATATATACAAAATGTGGCGTAGTTGGTAGCATGCTGAGCTTCCTTGCCCAAGGTCACGGGTTCAAACCCAGCCGAAGTCATCGGGCTTTTTAAGAACGTTAACAGTCCTTCAGTGTGCCTTTCTTCGGGAGGGAAGTAAAGCCGGCGGGCCCGTGTCATAGATTTATGGCATATAAAAGATCCTTACACTAACTACACTTGTGTGAAGCCAACATTTTTAGGTTAGAATTGATAACGCTATGTTAGTTCCAACGTTCGCTGCCAGGTGATGACTGCGATGGCATCTAGTAGCCAAGTCCGCAAGCTGGGTGTCGTGGACAGTAGGAAGGAAGCTTTCAGTTTTACTTGACCGTTAATCATGCGATCATGGGCCACGGGACCTCCTTTTTACGTAGAATCCGAACCACAGGACATGGCTTTTCACTTCGAAAATCTCACATGCATTGACCGGGGAATCGAACGCGGTCCACCTTGGTGAGAGGCCAACAGCTTGACCGCTGCGCCACCACGCCCCCTCTTGGACGGTAGCATTTGTTAGCAAAAGTGGGAACTACTTGAAATTATTGTCTGCAGTCCTTTCTTGAATTAAAACAGATAACACACACTAATACAGACATCACAATTAACACCGGTTATCAGACAGATTCTACACATACCTAAAGTTCACGGGGCTACATGACCGCGTTGTCGCAGCCTCTAAACTGAGGAGCCAACCAACCTTGATTTCTAGAATTCTCAAGTGAAATGGGTCTTGTGGAGGTCCTATTCAATTTCAAGTCTCCTATCCTTCTTAAAGTCGTCTCTATAATTTTGGATTATATGTTTTAGTAACATTTTAGAGTATATTGAGTATTAGCAGATGTAAAACAGTTTTCATAAGATAACGAAGTTAATACATATACTGCTCGAGTCCAAGGTCTATGAACTTGCGGGGTGAGGAGAAAGAGCAGGGAAGGGTCGGGCGTGAAGAGAAGGATCTGTCAACAGCCCACCGTGATGTATGGTATTCCTTTCTATTCCAATACTGCTAACATTCGGCCGTTGCTCAAACCACTGTAGTGTTAGGAATGAATGAGTGAGTGAGTCACCGACCAATGTTTTGGTTCTGTACTATGCACGGACCGAGAAACCTCATCACTCGTCAACACCACTACTCATAGTCCACGATGCACTTTCCTCTCAGGTTCACGCAGCTTCGACTCGAGCAGTACTGTACCAAGCATTATACAAATATGGATAACTAGCATTACCCGTCGCGGCCCGCGAATATTCTAGTTGTAAAGAGTACACTTAGCAAAATCTCAATCATGAATGCTATGACTGATTTATCCTTGATATGAATAATCAGACTTTATCAATTCAGCTACTGGTGCAGTGGTTAGGGATTTGTCATTCCTTCATAGGTATATTAGAGCGAAGTTAGTTTTCTGGGAATATCACAAACACTGTTAACTTAGGGGCCTTTAAATGTGGTTTTCGTAGACCCTTTATAGTCGGGTGAAAAAGACTTTCGTACCACACTCACACGCGAAAATTGCGTGAAAAAAATCTAGAGTGCCCCTTGACCCCCTTAAGCGCATTATACTGTATGTATTGATGAATTTTACAGCTTAATTTGGTTCAGTGATAACCTTATAACCGTCTGGAAACTTTCACAGTACTGTAATAATTGGAATTGCATTGCGTCTTACAGAAATAGATGGACCTGTGAGATTCTGTTACCATGGTTACCGTGTTGCATTCTTTCATTATTTCATTGTAAATATACATGTTTTAAGGTATTTATTTAATTGTGAGGCATTTAGAGAGTAAGTGAGTGTGTTTCGCTTACGCATTGGGTTATGCTGAACCTGTAGGTACCCCATATGTGTAGGTTGGTGTTAATGGGACCTTATTTTCGGTACAAAACTGGAATGGGACCTTAGCAGAATAATATAGGGAGGGATGTTTCTGCCTCATATGTGAAGTAACATAGCCAGTTCTACTATTAGGGCTGTACACTATTCGAATGTTTGAACAATGCTGATGTCCGAGGGTTTGAATCACTTGAACACTCGAAGTACTCGGATAAATGTGTGAGTGTTATTTTCATGGAAATACTGAGAAATTTGTGGCGAGGAAGATGGTAAAGCCGTTTAGGAATGTTACGTGTAATTACGTCCCCATCTCCATAGCATTAGTATGCTATAACTAGAGCCCTCCGCGGATAAACAAAAAGTTATCCGCATCCGCCCCGCATCCACACGACTTTCATCCTCATCCACACGTATGTTATCCAAATCTACTGGCTTTACAATAATATGTTTTATTAGATAAAGAATTACATCAATACATTTAGACATTTCAGAAGAAAAACGTTCCCTTAGGCCAGGGTTCTCAACCTATTAAACACTGCGACCCCCTTTTTCGTCTGAGTATTTTGGCGATCCCCCCCCCCCATTTTAACGTTAGAGATTTCAAGTGAACAGTCAGTGAAACTAACTTTTAACAATGCTTGTTCCGACAAGTTTTGGATAAGTATTAAAAAGGAATACCTAGAACTGTCCACAACAGCGTTACATCTTACAACTGTGAACAAGGATTCTCCATAATGGTAAATTTAAAAACCAAATCAAGAAATCGTTTGACACTGGAAAATGGCATTGTTTTGTGTGTTACAAAAATCATTCCAAACATTCAAAAATCAGTTAATTCCAAACCAGCTCAACTTTTTCATTAATAGAATAAAAAACTTAAAAGTTAAGTAGAATGTGAGCATATTCTTTTTTTTAATATATAGAGAACGACAGCAATAACTTTTTTAAAAACTTTCTCTCCGTATCTCGTGACCCCCAAGACACATCCTGCGCCCCCCCCCCCCCCCCCCCCCCAGGATTTTATAAGACAATGAAGCTTTGAAGTTTAAAATTTAAACTAGGATTATATACCCTATACCGGTTGAGAACCCCTGCCTTAGGCTATGTATGGCATATACTGTATGTTTTAAATGAATGTTAAACTGCCAGTTCGGAGTGTTAATTATGCTTAATGACATAATTTGAATGAGATTAGGGTAAATCATCATCTTACATTTGTCATGAAAAAATAACGGAAAAATATCCGGGTCCTAATAATGATATTCAACAAGTTCGGATTGTATTCTAAAAACTATCCGCAAGTTGACTCCAAACTATATCCGCATGGAGAAAAATGTTGCGGATATCCGCGGATATCTGCATCCATGCAGAGCTTTACCTATAACAGAATATCAAACGCGGGCAACATCTGGGGAGTTGCATTAGCGAACAAAACTCAAAAGGCAGATGATGAGTGAGTGACTCGCTCTCAAGTGAGACTGCGTCTGCGAGCGATATTTTCTCGCTGTTTACACAACGCATCCTGGAGGGTGAGCAGTTTCTGCTCGTGATACGTCTTGGCGATAAATTTATCCTGTTATTCATGCTAATCCCAACCTACAGACATTATCCACGTTACAAGCCAGATGATGTCACTGGCCATAACAACGTGTCGACAGGATGATGATAAACACACATCACAGCTAAATTTGGATCCCATTCGATATCAGCTCTGACAAAGCGTGCATATTCAATTGTGTTAGAGGTCCTTAAAGAGCCTAGACAGTGTTTGAAGGATGAGTAGCTGTATTCAGTAACACCAAGGCTGCTTCTTACAGTGCGCAAGGACATATGCACTGTTACGGGCAAGAGAGGTCGAGAAATCTCTCCTGTGTTATTTTGCATCTGCAGCAGTGTGTGTGTACAGAAGTTGTAATTTTGGACCTATAGGGTAGGAGTCCCGGGACTTGAATTAAAGTACTATCTTGTCATTGGCTGGAGGGAGTGTGGAAAAATGCGGGGAAACAAACAACACTCAGGAAGACCATTGTTGACATGTTGCGTGACGCAGCAGTAACGTTCTCGCATGCTATTTCCAAGGTTGTAGGATCGAATCCTGGTGCAGTCAGCTGGAATATGTGAGGGAACCGTGTCAGTAGATTTACCGGCACTTTAAAGATCCCCTGTGGGGCAAAATTCCGGCACCCCGGCGTCTCTAAAAGCCGCAGTAGTTAAAATAAAACGAATAACATTACGATTATTATTATTATTATTTATTTATTTATTTATTTATTTACAGCGTATTTTCCCAATATTGGAAAGCGTTAAGCAATTTTACTCAATTCTTGACGTTCTTCTTATTTTGCCAATATTGTTTCATTCTGTTGGAGAATGCCAATTTTCTTTCGTCACACCATTGATGTCTGTAAGGTGTAGGTTTTGGTTGCTCTGTTTGGACTTCCCAGTTGTTCACTTTGTTACGGAAGGAGTCTCTGTCTGATGTGTTGGTTATGTTAGCAGTTCGCATGTCTTTTTGTACTTCTTTCATCCATGGTGTTGTACTTTTGAGTGATGATATGTAATCTAGTATTCTTTTGGTTAGTCGTGTATTCGGCAGTCTACTTATGTGCCCGAAGAATTTCAATAGTCTTTTCTGAAGTCGACTTCGATGTTTGAGTATTTTTCAGTTGCCTTGATTGACTGTAGTCGGTACCCGTCAGGAGTGAGTCTTGCTCCCAGTATTTTCCGAATGATTTTTCTTTCTTCTTTCTTGATGTCTTCAAGTTCATATTTCTTATTGAGTGTAAGTGTTTCGCTTGCGTAGAGACTTGCCGGTTTGATGACAGTGTTGTAATGTCGAAGTTCGGTTTGTCTTGACATGCATTTTTTGTTATAGAGGTTTTGGATAAGTCCGAGTGCTCTCCTGATTTTCTGGAGACGGTTTTGCTGTGAGATATTTTCGGATCCAGTTGGTTCGATAAATTCTCCCAGATATTTGAAATGTGGGACTCTTTTGATGGTTCCGTATTTTGTTTGCATGTTGTTTGTGACTTAGCACTTGAGTTTTCTCGAAGGATTATTATTATTATAAGACCACTGTCAACGCAGGAAATTGAACCTTTCATCTCCGGACTTACTGCACCTCTCCCTGACAGTCGTGGTGAATGATATAACACGCATGGCTACGCCGTGGGGTACCGATATTTTAACATGGTTTTATTATTATTATTACTATTGTTGTTGTCCGGCTCCATGGCTAATTGGTTAGCGTGCTAGGCTTTGGCCCGAATGGTCCCGGGTTCGATTCCCGGCCAGGCCATTATGGATTTTAATCTCCTGGGGTTAATTCCCGTGGCTCTGGGCTGGGTGTATGTGCCGTCTTCATCATCACTTCATCCTCATTGCGACGCGCAGGTCGCCCACGGGCGTCAACTAGAAAGACCTGCACTCGGCCTCTCCGGAAGCCACACGAAAAAAAATATTCTTGTTAATATTATTAATACTGTTGTTACTGGATTGAAACATCTTGGACGTGTACTTGAGTGTGTAATGATTTTTGTCTGATAACCTGCGAAATTTACTGACTAGTAGTGAGTGTATTGGAATATGTACACTAGACTTGAATAAAGGTGCCATCGAAGAATTATCCTGGAGCTAGTGTGGAAAACCACGCCAATTAAAGCTTGACTTTACGTGCTCGGCTACAGTTCTGACTAATAATGCATATTAGAGCATAGTGTTAGCCTCAAACCATGAGTCATTCGACAAAATAATATATCTATTCTTGGCGAGACATCTGACATATCTTAGTCCCCACACATGCATTTAGTCTGGATGATCTCATATCCGGATTGTTGTGCGATCTGGATTTAGACTGCCGGTCTGGACGTGATGCATTCCTTTTGTACTTAAGATGCCCTTGACATATGAGCGGTGCTGTATATTAAACTGGACTTTGTATTACCGGTACCTACAAGGTTATTAGTACATGGGCGTAAGCCAAATATCGAGGTCATGTGACTCTTGACGGAATTATAATAATAAATAACAATCATAATAATATTACGGACACCATACGCAAAAGAAGACTCTCCTTTTATGGCTATTTAACACGAATGAGCTCCGGAAGATTGTCCAATCGAATCTGTGCCTACTTTGTGGAAAAGAAAACCAAAGGGATCTGGTTTACAGAGGTGGAAAAGAACTGGGGATATCACATGAGAACATCTTGGAACGTGACTCTTTGAAGAAGAAACTTTTCAGCCAAAATCCATATTTAAAACCGGCAAGAAGTGGGCCGAAGAACGAAACGAAGCTCACCGAAGAAGAATGCGCGAACACTGGGCCAATGTGAAAGAACGAGAGAAAAGGCAGTTGAAATAACGTGGTCCATAGAAGACCGAAACGATTATTTTAAAAATAGTAATGAAACATGAAGCCTCGGAAACCTTGATCATTAAAGACGTAGAGAAACAAGACAGGGGAATACTAAGGAAATCCTTGGTCCAGTCTGCTCAGAAGGAATCTGGATGAAACGAAAGTCTCAGGAGGTTTATTAGCGTGCTGGATAGATCACTGACACCTTCAGGAAAATGCGATGGAAGTACTACGGCCACATTCTCAGAATGAACAATGACAGGCTCACCAAAAGGATTCTCAACATTTCTCTCTCAATGCAAGTCAACAACAACTGACTAAGAGAAATAGAAAAAGTCATTCAAGAAATTGGCATTACAAAGGAAATTTTTCAGGATCGACTCCAGTTCAGTTTCTAAATCAGAGCATCGTGGTCTAAGGTTTATTATTATTACTATCATCTTATTATATAATACGCTAAGGTGTATGTTTCACAAAACTCAAGCTCCTAAACCAGAGGGAGTTAGGTGTGGTTTGTACCAAAATCTTACAAATTGTCTCAATAGTACAGGAAAAATCTTGCATTTCTTGAAAAGTCAACTTGTTTATAAAGTACTTTTAAATAAATAAACAAGACGATGGCCCCTGGCAGAACTGTATCGCGTACAGCCCGCATAGCACTAGAGCCGGGTGGTTAGTCTGTACTCATGGGGCGCACACAATACATTGTGCGAGACTTCTCACACGGGTCCGCTAGTTATTATTATTACTGGCACGCTGAGAAGGCCTCCCAGACCAAAATTCCCTGACTTCACTAAAACCTCAGTACACGGGGCTACATGACTCAACAACATATTTTGAGAAGATAGCGTACGGGCATTGACAAAGCTTTGCGACTAAGAATAGAAAAATCCTCTCGGCACGCCGGAAGGCGGAGGTAGATTTCACCGGGCAAACTAGGAGATAGGCTATAATAGGCAAAATATGCAGGTTTTCGTAGGAGGATCAGACCTCATTTATTGCGAGAAAGTATTTTACAATTGGAGGTTAGTTAACATTTTTTCGTCTTTCTATGCATACTTTTAACATTTTACTGTCTTATGGGGATGGTAACCTTCTTGTCATTTGGGGTTAATTTTTATACTTGTGATCACACTGTCCTTATGCAAGGTTTGGAACTAATGTGTAACTATCTAACGGTCTGTTACTTCTTCACGCAAAATTTATCTCCCGCAAAGATGTTGGTTGGTTCCTCAGTTTAGGGGCTGCGACAAGGTGGTCATGTAACCCCGTGTACATTGGGTGTGCGTAGAATCTGTCTGATAAACGGTGTTATTTGTGATGACTGTATTAGTCTGTAATTCAGGTAAGGTCTGCAGACGGTCAATTTTAAGCAGTAGTACCTAATATTGTACCAAATACTAACGTCAACGACACCTAGCTGTGAAGTTTGCTGCTAGATGCCACCGCAACCAGCAACTTGCAACGAACGTTGTAACTTCCCCTCCGAAGGAAAGCATGCTGACGGATTTTTAGCGCTCTTAGAAAATCCGGCAACTTTGGCCGGCTTTGAACCAGCACCTTGGGAATAGAAGTTCAGCATGCTACCAGTTAGCCGCTTTCCTCTTAGTCAGATGGAACAAGAAGTTCCGTGACGAACTAAAGAGCCTACTTTTTCTTAAAATTAAGATTCATGCCATAGATTAATCTACAGTATATGAACCTATCTAGAATAATGACGAAATTAAGTGGGTAATATCGAAATGTCTTAATTAGTTCGAAATAAGATATACTAGGCATAATGTAGCCTAATAGAGCAATAGAGTTGGCAGCTCTGGTGACTGAATATATTCTTACTTCCATCTCCTAAGATACAGAATACAAAATGTGGTTGAAGTCCAAAGGACGTTACATGGATTTAGACATTGGATCTGTTAGTACACGTAAAAGCATGTTGGCAACAATGTCATGCGAGTGCTGGTCAGAAATAATCTGAAATATTATATATTTTTGTGCCAATTTTGGATGAAATCCATTTGTTGGTATAGAAGTTACATGTATTTAAAAATTGGTCCTATCAGCAGGCTTAGAATCATGTTGGTAGAACTGACGTATATAAGTTACTCCAAATTAATGTAAAATGTCGGGTAATTTACGTGTGCATAGTTTAAAGCTGTCGGCTTGCATACTTTCTGATATATTTGGATACAAAATAGAGAGCAATTATTAACATTTGGCAGCCCTGGTGGCTCTTAAGAATACACTCAGTCATATATGTTTATGTACACATATTACATACAAAATTTGGTTGAAATCCAATTGATAGTGTAGAAGTTATATGCATTTAAAAATTGGACTTATCAGAAGGCTTAAAATTATTTTGGCAACGCTGTCATGTATGGCCACCTGGAAATTAAACTGAAATAGTATTATCTACATGTGTGCCAATTTTAGAATAGCTCCCATGTATACCTTCCAAGATATCCAACATAGAGCTCAAATTTCTAGTGCGTTTTTTAGCAGTTGGTAGCACTGGCATCTTTTTCAAATATGGGCCTGAGATATTCCGGTATACATCTTTACTCATACTAAATTTGGTTTCGATAGCTGCAGCCGTTTAGGAGTTGATAGGGACACACACACACACACAGCCAGACAGACAGAAGGACAGACAGACAGACAGACAGACAGACAGACAGAAGGATATATTGGACATATCAGCAGGCATAGAATCATGTTGGCAGCACTGCCTTGTATTAATTACTCCAAATTAATCTAGAATGTCAGGTGCTATACGTGTTCAAAGTATAGATATTAGGGTAAAAAGAATATAGACAGCATTTATTAACAGTTGGCAGCCCTGATTGCTCTTAACAATACTTATAGTCATATCTGTTATGGTACACATATCACATACGAAATTTGGTTGAAATCCAACTGATAGTATAGAAGTTACATGTATTTAAAAATTGGTCCTATCAGCAGGCTTATAATCATGTTGGTAGAACTGACGTATATAAGTTACTCCAAATTAATCTAAAATGTCAGAATATACGTGTGCATAGTTTAAAGCTGTTGGCTTGCATACTTTCTGATATATTGGTATTTGGATTTCAAAAAAAATAGAGAGAGCAATTATTAACAGTTGGCAGCCCTGGTGGCTCTTAAGAATACGCTCAGTCATATCTGTTTATGTACAGATATTACATACAAAATTTGGTTGAAATCCAATTGATAGTGTAGAAGGTATATGCATTTAAACATTGGAGCTATCAGAAGGCTTAAAATTATTTTGGCAACACTGTCATGGTTGGCCTCCTGGAAATTAAACTGAAATAGTATTATCTAAATGTGTGCCAATTTTGGAATAGCTCCCATGCATACCTTGCAAGATATCCAACATGGAGCTCAAATTTCTAGTGCGTTTTTTCAGCAGTTGGTAGCACTGACATCATTTTCAAATATGGACGTGAGCTATTCCGGTGCACATCTTTACTCATACTAAATTTGGTTTCGATTGCTGCAGCCGTTTAGGAGTTGATGGGGGGGGGGGGACACACACACACCCAGACAGACAGAAGGACAGACAGACAGACAGACAGACAGAAGGACAGACAGAAAGACACACATTTTCCCGGATCGATCTCATAAGTCTACTTTTTCCTCATTTTTGCAAAATGTGAAAAGTAGGCTAAAAATGAATGTGATCTCGTCAATGGCGTTGTCTTGGCAACCTCTGATAGATCATCCCTTATCAATTTAAAAGCGTTGTTATGGTAACCTCTGATGGCACTTGGCATTTTTTAAAATTCCGAAATCATTTTTCTCATCCCTTGGCGTAATGGTGGGTCATATCAAAAATTATTTCAGACAAAAGTTTTAGGTAATTATTAGGGGAATATTTTCCATTTTGTACGGTTTTGATATTGTGCCCATTAAGAGAGATATGATTAATGTTTCCCGAAAAACCCACTTTTTTCCACCCCTTTGGTCAATGGTTGGTGCTATCAAAAAACTTATTGGACATAAATTTTTGGTACTTATCCGACACATATTATGAACTTTGAAGGGATTCGATATTTCACGTATTAAGAGAGTTATAGCGAAATTTCACTTTTTCGAAAAAAGCCCCCCATTCTCACCCCCTTCGACCGATTTTTTCCATTAACGAACTCGACCGAGATTTTATAGGGATACATGTTATGTAAAAAATTCAAAGTGATTGGTGCAAAATTACGGCAGTTATCGTGTCCACAAGAAACTGATATATATATATATATATATATATATATATATATATATATATATATAGATACATTTATACATAAATTATATATAAACTTTTGAACTGACGGTGGTTTTGGGGTCTGGGGGATGTGAAACGCGAAGATATGTCGAAATTTTCCGGAAGTCGAAACATGGTACCCATTGCAATAGTTAGCTTTCTAATGAAATCTACCTAAAAATCTGCTTCATTTCAAAATGAAATCTCAAATGAAAGTAATATTATTGATGACGATGGTATATTAAGCTTTGTCAATGCCCGTACGCCCCGTGTACTTGAATCGGTCTGATTACCTGTGCCACTGTGATGGCTCTACTAGTGTGTGTGTATTTGTAATTAAGGTTAGGATTTTGGCAGGAAGCGTCCTTGGCCTAATTTAAGTACCGTCCCAGCATTTCCTTGGAGTAGAGGTGATAAACTACGGTAAACTACTTCTAGCATGGCCGAGTTGGGAATCGAATCGACCACATCTCACGAGGTTCAGTGAACCCCATTCCAGTCCTCAGACAAGAATTAAATTTCTTGACAGAGCCGGGAATCGAACTTGGAACTCCAAAGTGATACACAAGAATGCTAACCATTACGCCATGAGGAGGATGTAAAAGCTGTTTTGGATCTTTGCTTATTAACTGTTAATAATGTTGCGTAGTCAAAATGCTGTTTAGCGGTAAATTCTTTGACATTTATATCACAAAAAGGACTGATTGGTTGGTTCCTTAGTTCAGGGGCTGCGACAACGCGGTAATGTAGCCCCGTGTACTTTGGGTGTGTGATAACCGGTGTTAACTGTGATGGCTGTATTAGTGTGTGTTATCTGTTTTTAATTCAAGTAAGAACCGACAGTAGTGGCTACGCGGGCTAAAGCGCTGCGTTAGGTCAAGGGGCCAAGCTCTCTGCTGACTCGGTAGACGCGTGGGTTCGAGCCCCACCGTCGGCTGTCCTTGAAATGGTTTTCCGTGGTTTCCCATTTTCAACACCAGACAAATGCTGGGACAGTACCTTCTGACAGGCCACGGCCGCTTCCTTCCACATCCTTGCCCAGTTTCATTCATCTTCATCCATTCCATCTCTCATCCCGACGCGCAGGTCGCCCACGGGCGTCGACTAGAAAGACCTGCACTCGGCCTCTCAGGAGGCTACACGACAAAAAAAAATCAAGTAAGGACTGCAGACAATAATTTCAAGTAGTTCCTACTTTTGCTACCAAATGCTACCGTCCACGACACCTAGCTTGCGGACTTGGCTACTAGATGGCATCACAGTCTGCACCTGGCGGCGAACTTTGGAACTAATAGAGCGTTATCAATTGAAAATCCACAGCCTGCTTCCAGTCTCCGACCGGGTCAGGAATGGAATGAATGAAGCCCCCATCTAGCGGCGAGGATATGAACTGTGCCGGCTGCCGAGGCCTGACGCACTCCTCTGGGGCAATGATTAAATGAATGACAGACGAAATGAAATGATAGTGGAGAGTGTTGCTGGAATGGAATTGTGACAGGGAAAACCGGAGTAACCGGAGAAAAACCTGTCTGCCTCCGTTTTGTCCAGCACAGATCTCACATGGAGTGACCGGGATTTGAACCACGGACCCAGTGGTAAGAGGCCGGCTTGCTGCCGCCTAAGCCACGGAGGCTAGCGTTATCAATTCTAACCTACAAATTTTGGCTTCACACAAGTGTAGTTAGTGGAAGGTTCTTTTTCATGCAATAAATCTATGACATGGGACCACCGGCTTTACTTCCCCTCCGAAGGACTTCGGCCGGGTTTTAACCCGCAACCTTGGGCATAGAAACTCAGCATGCTACCAACTACGCCACCAAAGCCACCTCTACAAAAGGGACTACGCAGATGACCTCACTGTTCCGCCCCTTAAAACCTCCATGCCTCTTCTTATTATTATTCTCCTTCAGACATCTCAGTGATAATTGTCGATATCATGATTGTCCCACAAGAACAATAGGCTATTTTCTAAATATAGCTACTCATATGGTGGAAAATGTTGATCTGTAATTGACAAGTCGTTTAAATCTGTCTATTAAGTTAAAAGGCATTTAACCGGGTGGAGTAGAGACTGAGATATTAAAGATCCTTCAAGTTATGAGATTACGTCAGCCAACAGTACCTCCTCTGCAAAGTCAGCTGGTCCTTGCTGCATGACATCATCGCTTATTGAATCATTCCTTTCAACCGCTCTCACTTTTTGTACGAAGCTAAATGGCTAATCCACTTTGATTTATGACGGGGCCAGATTAAGAGGAAATGAAGATAGTCACGGCCCCTAAAGAGCGAGGTCTTCTTTGAGGTCAATGAAAAGCCAAGAATATAACCATGGCAGCCCTTGTTCTTAGAGACGAACTTTAATTATTCAGTAATTTGAAACCTTAAGTCAATAAATAGTTGTACTTTTATCACAGAACACATTGTGACCTTCAGAGTTATATTATAAAGTTCGAAAAGAAGCAAGATTTACATACAAAAATTTATTATCTAAACTTGTTATCAACAGCGGCTTCGGTGGCGTAGTTGGTAGCATGCTGAGCTTCTATGCCCAAGGTTGCGGGTTCAAACCCGGCCGAAGTCGTCGAATTTTTTAAGAGCGTTAACAATCTCTCAGTATGCCTTCCTCCGGAGGGGAAGTAAAGCCGGTGGTCCCATGTCATAGATTTATGGCATGATAAAGAACCTGCCACTAATTACACGTGTGTGAAGCTAAATTATACGTTATCTTTGAATAACGCTCTTAGGTTCCAACGGTCGTCGCCAGGAGGCGACTGCGGTGGCAGAACTAGTTGGTCGTTGATGGTGGCGTTTGGTAGCAAAAGTTGGAACTACTGTACTTGAAAATCCAATGTATGCAATCCTTACTTGAATTAAAAACAGATACACACACTAACACCGGTTATCAGACAGATTCTACACACACCCAAAGTACACGGGGCTACATGACGACGTTGTCACAGCCCCTTAACTGAGGAACCAACCAACCAACCAAGTTGTTATCAAAATAATTACTTAAATTGCTAATAGTCTAAAGGCTGAAAAAAACACTTAAAAATTCAAAAATCAGACTTGTTACAATATGAAAGGTATAAATCTTGATTAAAAGCATTTTTACGTTAAATCAGCGATCTAAAAAGAAAACAGAAATGAGAAACAAATTATAAGAAGTCAAAAAGAAGTGGGAAATAGCCTATAACATTAGAAACACTTACGTGGTTATTATATGTGCATGGAAAATTTGTAGGTTATACGACTGATGTGAACATGTATGTGAGCGAATATATATACAGTATATACATAGTAAATATAATGTGACTGTAATGTTATTATAACTATAGAAGGAATTAGGTATCCAATGTATATTTACGGCATTTTAAGTTGTGTAATTATTTTGATAACAACTTTTGATAAGGAAATATTTGTATGTAAGTCTTGATTCTTTTCGAAATGTATAATACACACATCAAAAAAAGTTTTGCATCACCTCGGTTCCAAGAGTTCCGGAACCGTTAAATACAAAGGGAATAGAGATCAACACAAACAACATTTCAGCTCGTTTTATTGCTCATGAGACCCACACATTGCATGTTGTACCATCATACAGCTAGACTTTCAGCATTTGTGGTCCAGATTGCAGTACACACCACTACCTCTAATACCCAGTAGCACGTCCTCTTGCATTGATGCATGCCTGTATTCGCCGTGGCATACTATCCACAAGTTCATCAAGACACTGTTGGTCCAAATTGTCCCACTCCTCAACGACAATTCGGCGTAAATCTCTCAGAGTGGTTGGTGGGTCAAGACGTCCATAAACAGCCCTTTTCAACATATCCCAGGCATGTTCGATAGGGTTCATGTCTGGCGAACATGCTGGCCACTGTAGTCGAGCGATGTCGTTATCTTGAAGGAACGCATTCACAAGATGTGCACGATGAGGTCGAGAATTGTCGTCCATGAAGACAAATGCCTCTCCAATATTCTGCCGATATGGTTGCACTATGGGTCGGAGGATGTCATTCAGGTATCGTAAAGCCGTTTCGGAGCCTTCCATGACCACCAGTGGCGTACGTCGGCCCCACATAATGCCACCCCAAAACATCAGGGAACCACCACCTTGCTGCACTCGCTGGACAGTGTGTCTAAGACGTTCAGCCTGACCAGGGTGCCTCCAAACACGTCTCCGACGATTGTCTGGTTGAAGGCATATGCGACACTCATCGGTGAAGAGAACGTGATGCCAATTCCGTGGGGTCCATTCAGCATGTTGTTGGGCCCATCTGTACCGCGCTGCATGGTGTCGGGGTTGCAAAGCTGGACCTCGCCATGGACGTCGGGAGTGAAGTTGCGCATCATGCAGCCTATTGCGCACAGTTTGAGTTGAAACACGACGTCCTGTGGCTGAACGAAACGCATTATTCAACATGGTGGCATTGCTGTCAGGGTTCCTCCGAGCGGCAATCCGTAAGTAGCGGTCATCCACTACAGTAGTAGCCCTTGGGCGGCCTGAGCGAGGCCTGTCATCGACAGTTCCTGTATCTCTGTACCTCCTCCATGTCCGAACAACATCGCTTTGGTTCACTCTGAGACGCCTGGAAACTTCCCTTGTTGAGAGCCCTTCTTGACACAAAGTAACAATGCGGACGCGATCGAACTGCGGTATTGACCTTCTAGGCATGGTAGAACTACAGACAACATGAGCAGCGTACCTTCGTCCTGGTGGAATGACTGGAACTGATCGGCTGTCGTACCCCCTCCGTCTAATAGGCCCTGCTCATGCATGGTTGTTTACATCTTTGAGCAGTTTTAGTGACATCTATGAACAGTCAAAGGGACTGTATCTTGGATACAATATACACAGTCAACGTCTATATGCCGGAGATCTAGGAACCGAGGTGATGCAAAACTTTTTTTGATGTGTGTATAACGCGGAAGAGGGTTACAGTGTGTACTGTGATTAAAGTTCAACTATGTATTGGCTCAAGGTTTCAACTTACTGAATATTTAAGGTCGTTGAAGTCACAGTGGAATAATGTTGCACCAATTTCTATGTACGCGTTCTTTCTGAGCGTTTTGAATTTTTGGCTGAAACTTTGTACAGTATTCATCCTGGATGAAGTGTATAATATACCTCAATTTGTTTCTGTCTGTCTGTCTGTCTGTCAGTCCGCCTCGTTGCGTAGTGACTCTTGACTGTCCCCGTGGAGGTCCGGGTTCAATCCCGGCTCTGCCGAGAAATTTAATTCCTGTCTAAGAGCTGGAACCGGGTACACTTAACCTCTTGAGGCAAAACTGAGAAGAGGTGGGTTCGATTCCCACTTCAGCCATCCAGGAAATAGTTTTCCGTGGTTTCCCACTTCTACTCCAGGCGAATGCCGGGATGGCTCCTAACTTAAAGCCACAGCCGCCTCCTCCCAAATCCTTACCTGAATCACAATTACACACGCTCCTAAAGACTCCACAATAACACAGGTTATCAGACAAATTCTATATGTACTGAATTACACTGGCTAAATGACCATGTGGTCCAACCCCTCGAATAAAACAATAACAAAAATCTTAGCCTCAGTTAGAAATGCACACACTACTGCAGACACCATATTAACACAGGCTATTAGACAAATTCCACATACGCTCAAGTACACGTAGCTGATAATCACGCCGTCCCCCCAGAGCGAAATAACAACAACAACAACATTTAACTCAATACTCTTGTACAATTTAATAGCATGTATTAGGTAGATTTCATTAGAAAGGTAACTATTGCAATGGGTACCATGTTTCGACTTCCGGAAAATTTTCACATATCTTCGCGTTTCACATCCCCCAGACCCCAAAACCACCGTCAGTTCAAAAGTTTAGATATAATTTATGTATATATATATATCAGTTTCTTATGGACAAGATAACTGCCGTAATTTTGCCACAATCACTTTGATTTTTTACATAATTAGTATCCCATTAAAATCTCGGTCGAGTTCGTTAATGGGCAAAATCGGTCGAAGGGGATGAAAATGGGGGGGCTTTTTTTTTTCGAAAAAAGTGAAATATCGCTATAACTCTCTTAATACGTGAAATATCGAATCAATTCAAAGTTCATAATATGTGTCTGATAAGTGCCAAAAATTTATGTCAAATAAGTTTTTTGATAGCACCAACTATTGACCAAAGGGATGGAAAAAAGTGGGTTATTCGGGAATCATTGATCATATCTCTCTTAATAGGCACAATATCAAACCGTATATAATGGAAAATATTCCCCTAATAATTACCTAAAACTTTTGTCAGAAAGAATAGCATGTATTATAGAGTAGCTTGATCCACGAACAATGGCGGACCGAGTCCTCATGGGCAGCCAGTTCTCTTTGGATAAGTGAAACCTGGAAGAACCCATAAGTTACTGTCTGCAAGGTTTATGTGAATAAATTACCTAGCGTTAATGAGGTGTATTTACTAATAATAACAGTAACAACAAATTGATACCAAATGTGAAAAATGATTTATCAAATGGAGGGCTAGGGATCAACCCCGGACCGTCACTGTGGATACCTACTGTAATGTATGTAGCCTACCACTTGGGTATTCTCTCCTCTGATTTAAACACAGTTTCTCCTCAGGACATCTGATGAAAGTTGCCATGCTCAAGTCAGTACGGAATGCACTGATGGCAGGCTGGTAAACATAGGAGTGGCACCTTGGCAACGAATCAAGACTAGCGAGGCTGTCCGGTACACAAGACCTAATATAGTCTTAAATCATTGTAAACTAGTGGTAGTGTAACGTGTTTTTCGTGGGGTTTTATGCAACTGGCATAAGTCAGTAGGAAGCCATTCTATATTTATTTACGCGGCAAATTGTTCAGCCAAGAGAATTTTTCATGGTAATTTATTATTATTATTAATTTATTATAATTATTATTAAGGTATTTTCGGAGCATTTTATAAAAATTATTAGCATTCAGATAGGTTTTCTATGTCTTAGAAAACGCTATCAAGCAAATTATTACGAACGACAATATTATAGAAAATTATGTGATTACGGAATTTTACGGAGTTTTGTCAGTTAGGGTATTTGAGAGACATGACTCACTGGGAATTCGTATACAAGCTGATTCCTGTCGAGAAGTATTACGCAAGGCTGGGTCGCAAGGTCTAGAAGAGGCGAATTGTTGGAACGGAAATCGACTTCCCCTTACCGCCGAGTGTAATGAGGCAGAGGAGGGGAGTATAGCGCGTGGGGTGCAGCCAATCAGCGGAGACAACGTAAGCTGGAAGACGGTACCATGGTGGGGGAGCCAACGTGTGGATATATCGTTCGACGCGCCGTGAAACGAGGACTATCTGTGAAATACTTGAGGAGTATGGATGCGCGTGCGAGTCGCTCCAATGTTCAGTGGAGTTAGTGACAATCTGTGTAGAACTTGCAGAGTACGGTAGCAAGTGCGTGTCGCTCCGATGTTCAGTGGAGTTAGCGACGAACTTTTGTAAAACTTGGTTGTACGAGTGTTTGGGTCCGAGGTACGGACCATAGAATTATCTAATCTACCAGAATATCATCAAATTTCGACGGAGATGACGACGTCCAGGAGACTGTGGGAAGCACACAGCATCAGCAAGTACGAGGGAAATGCCTTGGCAATTTCCAATGGTAAGCGCAAATGACGCAGAAATACGCAATCTCTCATTTTTCTTTGTTTTATATTTCATATTTCAGTAACTTCATAGCTTGGAAATAAGAGTAAAATCAATTTATCAGACTCCGTTTTCACGTAATTTTCTATCGGTAATATTCAAATCACAACGCTCCAATTTAAATGTTATACTTATTATTATTATTAATTTTGCTATACTTGTTTTATATAATAAATTCATTTCTTTTACAATGCAATCTTTGCTTTCAGTAGGTAGCATTAGATATAGACCAATTCCTTCTCCTGATACAATTGTTTGTTGGGTTAATGATCAAATCATACCACGATCTGAGTGAATAGATTCTTGACGGTGTTCTACCAGAGCTAGACGTTGTTAAATACAAATTTAGATTTCAGCATTGCGTTGAAGTCTTGGCGCCCATTAAAACAACATAGCTTAGGCAAAGGTAAACAATTATATTATCACCCAACAGTTTGGGGCAGCAAAACTGTTACATTGTCGCTACCAACATGGGGCACTAATTACCATTACATTTGTACGCTCAACGTGGAGCAAAGTAAATACCGTTTCACTTGTCATCCCAGCCTAAGCCAGACCGCTACATTTGGCGCCCAACGTGGGGATGAAAACCTAATAACATTTGTGGAAGGAGAAGGGTATATATTTCTGTGCCTGTATTTTGGGGGTTATTTGTCTGTATCAGTGTATATCATTATGGGGGATGAGAAAGAAAGACAGATGAGGTTACGTAGTGGTCATCAACGGGAGAGTGATGATACGAGCAGTATGTCGAGTGATGGTAGTACCGGGGTAGCGGAGGTAAATCCCGATACTGAAACAGGGAGTGTAGGCGGCCAACCAGAATTAAAAACTTTACTTCTCGAGTTTATGTATCAGAACAAAGTTAGTAGTGATGCCTTAAATGCTAAATTAGAACAAAACAATGCAAAACTGGAACAAAACAATGCTAAATTAGAACAAAACAGTAGGGAAAATAAAGAAAGTACAGATGCCTTAAATGCTAAATTAGAACAAAACAGTAGGGAATATAGAGAGAGTAATGAAACTTTAAACGCCAGATTAGAACAAAACAGTAAGGAAAATAGAGAGAGTACTGAAACTTTAAATGCTAAATTAGAACAAAACAGTAGGGAAATGAGTGACAAATTCGAACTGATTAGAGGCGAGATCAGGGGGGGTGATGGAAGAAAAGGCTAAAGAGATTATTGCAGATGTAGACAGAAAATTAGGAAAAGTACAGGAGGAGTTGTAACGTGTTTTTCGAGGGGTTTTATGCAACTGGCATAAGTCAGTAGGAAGCCATTCTATATTTATTTACGCGGCAAATTGTTCAGCCAAGATAATTTTTCATGTTAATTTATTATTATTATTAATTTATTATAATTATTATTAAGATATTTTCGGAGCATTTTATAAAAATTATAAGCATACAGATAGGTTTTCTATGTCTTAGAAAACGCTAACAAGCAAATTATTACGAACGACGATATCATAGAAAATTATCTGATTACGGAATTTTACGGAGTTTTGTCAGTTAGGGTATTTGAGAGACATGACTCACTGGGAATTCTAATACAAGCTGATTCCTGTCGAGAAGTATGACGCAATCTTGGGTCGCATCGTCGAGAAGAGGCGAATTGTTGAAACGGAAAACGACTTCTCCCTCTCGCCCGCGGAGTGTAATGAACCGGAGGAGGGGAAGATAGCGGCGTGCTCAGCCAATCAGCGGAGACAGCGTAAGCTAGGAGACTGCTCCGGAGTGGGGGAGCCGACAGGTGAATATATCGTTCGACGCGCCGTGAGACGAGGACTATCTGTGAAATACTTGAGGAGTATGGATGCGCGTGCGAGTCGCTCCGATGTTCAGTGGAGTTAGGGACAATCTGTATAGTTCTTGCCGAGTGTGGTTATACGCGGGGGACGCTCCGATGTTCCGTGGAAAGGACTATCTGTGAAATACTTGACGAGTATGGATGCGCGTGCGAGTGGCTCCGATGTTCGGTGGAGTTAAGGACAATCTGTGTAGAACTTGCAGTGTACGGTCGCAAGTGCGTGACGCTCCGATGTTCAGTGGAGTTAGCGACGAACTTTTGTAAAACGTAACGAGTGCGGTTTTACGAGAGTTTGGGTCCGATGTACGGACCATAGAATTATCTAATCTACCAGAATATCATCAAATTTCGACGGAGATGACGACGTCCAGGAGACTGTGGGAAGCACACAGCATCATCAAGAACGAGGGAAATGCATTGGCAATTTCCAGGGGTAAGCGCTAATGACGCGGAAATACGCAATCTCTCATTTTTCTTTGTTTTATATTTCATAATTCAGTAACTTCATAGCTTGGAAATAAGAGTAAAATCAATTTATCAGACTCCGTTTTCACGTAATTCTCTATCGGTAATATTCAAATCACAACGCTCCAATTTAAATGTTAAACTTATTATTATTATTAATTTTGCTATACTTGTTTTATATAATAAATTCATTTCTTTTACAATGCAATCTTTGCTTTCAGTAGGTAGCATTAGATATAGACCAATTCCTTCTCCTGATACAATTGTTTGTTGGGTTAATGATCAAATCATACCACGATCTGAGTGAATAGATTCTTGACGGTGTTCTACCAGAGCTAGACGTTGTTAAATACAAATTTAGATTTCAGCATTGCATTGAGGTCTTGGCGCCCATTAAAACAACATAGCTTAGGCAAAGGTAAACAATTACATTTTCTCCCAACAGTGTGGGCTAGCGAAACCATTACATTTGTCGCTACCAACATGGGGCACTAAATTACCATTACATTTGTACGCTCAACGTGGAGCAAAGTAAATACCGTTTCACTTGTCATCCCAGCCTAAGAAGCAGCTACATTTGGCGCCGACAACTTGGGGCATTAATAACTGTTACATTTGTCGCCGACAACGTGGGGATGAAAACCTAATAACATTTGTGGAAGGAGAAGGGTATATATTTCTGTGCCTGTATTTTGGGGGTTATTTGTCTTTATCAGTGTATATCATTATGGGGGATGAGAAAGAAAGACAGATGAGGTTACGTAGTGGTCATCAACTGGAGAATGATGATACGAGCAGTATGTCGAGTGATGGTAGTACCGGGGTAGCGGAGGTAAATCCCGATACTGAAACAGGGAGTGTAGGCGGCCAACCAGAATTAAAAACTTTACTTCTCGAGTTCATGTATCAGAACAAAGTTAGTAGTGATGCCTTGAATGCAAAATTAGAACAAAACAGTAGGGAAAATAAAGAAAGTACAGAAGCCTTAAATGCAAAATTAGAACAGAATAATGCAAAATTAGAACAGAATAATGCAAAATTAGAACAAAACAGTAGGGAAAATAAAGAAAGTACAGAAGCCTTAAATGCAAAATTAGAACAGAATAATGCAAAATTAGAACAGAATAATGCAAAATTAGAACAAAACAGTAGGGAAAATAAAGAAAGTACAGAAGCTTTAAATAAAAAATTAGAACAGAATAATGCAAAATTAGATAAGAACAACAAGGAAATTAGTGTGAAAATGGAGCAGATTAGAGGAGAAATCAGAGGAGTAATGGAAGAGAAGGTTAAAGAGATCATTGCAGATGTAGACAAGAAATTAGGAAAAGTACAGGAGGAGTTAGAAATTAGAATCAGTACACAGGCTGAAAATTTAAAAGAACTAGTGCAACTGGAAACACAGCAGGTCAAACAGCAATTGGGGGGAGAAATTGACAAAATTCAGGTAGCTACTAAAGAGGTTAAGGAACAGCTGGGGGGTAGAATTGAGAAAGTCCACTCACAAATAGTTGCAGAAGTAAATGATTTAAGAGAGAGTAATAGAGAGAGCATTAGCAAGATTGAGGAGAAACAAGCAAAGCTATATGATAAAGTAGAAGAATCAGAAGGAAACATTAAATTAACAGTAAACAGTATTGAGAGGAAGGCTGAGGAGAAAATAGCAGAATTAGAATTAAAATTAAAAGCTAGGATCAGGCAAGAAAATAGTCAGAATAGGCCAGTTTTTGTGAATAGCACACACAGGGAGGTAGAACTGGGTAAGTTCAGCAATCGACAGGGGTGCCCAATGGAGTTCATGAACACTATAGAAAATAAATTCGGGGAGAGGTTGGAAAATGGTAGTATTGAGTGGTGCCAGGTAGTTGAAATTTTAGAACAAGTGTTTGTGGGGGAAACGAGGAATTGGTTTGCTGTCTACAGAGACAAGTTTACTGATATCAATGATTTTAAAATGAAATTCTGTGAAAAGTTCTGGAATGAGGTTATTCAGTCGCAGCATCGTGAGGGAGTAGTGTGTGGTAAATATAACCCTAAAGGAAGCTCCACCATGACCGAATACTTTTTAGGGCAGGTATTAGTGTGTAAATATCTGGATGGCTTGAAGGAGGAAAGTGATGTGGTGAGATTGCTACTTAGGCACTTTCCCTATAGGATCAAGGAGGCTGCTTGTATCCAGAATGTAAAGACTATATCACAAGTAGAAAATTTGTTAAGCACATTTGATGCACTAGGGAGAGGGGGTTATGATGACAATTTCAATCGGAACCAGGGTAATAATAATAATAGACCTAATGAAGCCAGGCATCAAGAAGTTCAAGGGAACGGTGGCGAAGGGGCCAACGCTCAAAATAGAAATAATAGTAATCAGCTAAATCAGAACAGAGGAAATGGCTATGGTAATCAGTATCAAGGGAGGAACAATGATTTCAGGGGAAATCAAGGGAGGAACAATGATTACAGGGGTAATCAAGGGAGAAACAATGATTTCAGGGGAAATCAAGGGAGAAATTATAATGACAATAATTACAACCAGAATAGGGGTCAAGGAAGAGGACAGCCTAGTGGTAGTAATATACAGCCAAACAATGACAACACAGCCCAGAACAACCAGACTAGTTCAGTAGTTAGTAGTACTACGGCCAGCTGTAGCGGTTCTTTAAACGCGAACCAGGCTGCGAAGTAAGGTCAGAATCTCAGTCTGTAGCATGCCCTGTCCATACAATTATACAGGAACCCTATGACCTAAATGTAAGAAATGAATTATTACATGAACTAAATGATGAAGGTATTATTCAGGAAGTGGTTAGTAAGAGCCCCATAGTTAAATTTAACGTGTCCGAGGCGTACACAGATGTTTTAATTGATAGTGGTTGTATGAAGAGTTGCATAAGTAGTGCATTTTATGATAAAATGAAAGGAACTGGAGTAAATTTTGAGGAGATGCCAATTAAAAGCACTTTTGTTATCACAGCTGTTGGGAAGAGGTCTAAAGTAATTTCTAAGCAAGTTTTAGTAGACATTAAAATTAATAATCATGTAGAG
Source organism: Meconema thalassinum (assembly GCA_946902985.2). Lineage (NCBI taxonomy): Eukaryota > Metazoa > Arthropoda > Insecta > Orthoptera > Tettigoniidae > Meconema > Meconema thalassinum. Next base: position 89,567,052 of record OX336393.1, read on the forward strand.
AAGCAGATTTGCCTTGTAATTCCAAATTTAGTATTCAGTGTTATCTTGGGTTCAGAGTGGCTAAGTAGAGTGTCTGGTAACTTATGTTATGATGTAGGGAGTTTGAAATTTAAATGGGGAGATTCTGAAGTAGAAGTAGCGTTCAATGACCAAATTCAGAGAAGTAGTGTTGTAGGTGTGATTTGTACTTTAAATGAGATATCGCCAGCCGTAGAGCGGGGTTCTCCATGTTTTGTGGGCAGTGTGATTACGAACGGAAGTCTAGAGGACTCGTTACGTGAGGCTGCATTTCAGGGAAATATAGAGGATGAACAGTGTGTTCGGCTCTATGATGTGTTATGGTGTAATAGGAGAGTTTTTGAGGATCGCATTGGTATGACCAATTGCTATACACATTCATTGAACGTTATTGATAGGTCAGTATTCACAGGACATAGATATCCTGTACCTGTCGCTTATCAGAGTGCAGTTGAGGCACAAATTAATCAGATGCTTGAAGATGGGATTATTGAGCACTCTAACAGTCCGTATGTTAATTCTTTGATCACGGTACCCAAGACCGACGGCACTGTTCGTATTTGTTTAGACGCTCGTTTGGTGAACAGTAGAATTAGTTCAGATCAGCTGAAATCTATGTCAATAGAGGAATTAATGCAAACATTTGAGGGGAAGAAGTATTTCACTTGTGTAGATTTGAGTTCCAGTTTTTGGCAAGTGCCACTTATGTACGAAGATAGACCATTTACAGCTTTTAGTCATAAATATAATCTTTATCAATTTTGTAGAACACCTTATGGGTTAAAGAGTAGTTCAGCTGCTTTAATTAGGGCTTTAAACATCGCATTAGGGGATGACACAGGAGAGTTTGTAACCATTTACATAGATGATATGGTAATTAGTTCACGCAGTTTTGAGGAGCATCTACATCATTTAAATATAGTTTTTCAGAAGTTAGATCAGGCAGGGTTCACTTTGAAGCTGTCTAAGTCGTCATTCTGTCAGTCAGAAGTGACATTTTTAGGTCATAGAGTGTCAAGTAGAGGTGTTAAAGCAGAGGATGGTATTTTAATATGTGCATGTGTGGACAGTAGCAACAGGGCATCGTTACAGACACTGAGAAATAGGTAGGTAGAGCAAGGTGATGACGTTCATTTAAGGGAGCCACTTGCAAGGTTGGAAGCAGGTGACGCAGAAACATTTATAGTTTCCAAACGTATTGGGAAAACAGCATATGTGCTGGAGAATAGTGAGGGAAATAGATTATACGGAACGCATAATATACATAGTCTACGAAAATATGTGTCATAAAGTGAGTGTGTTTAGCTGGCGAGCCAGCCTATCAAATGAGTAAGTGTGGTATTTGTTGCGTGGAGGATCTGGTCTTAAGGCAGGCGTATCGGAAGTCACACAGGGGGGTAGTATGTAAGTAAATGAGAGTTTTTAAGGTACAGGGAAATATGACGGGATTGTCGGATGCTGTTGAGCACTAAATTGTCTCGATGCACCAAGGCCATTTTGGCAGCGCTGATGGGTTCCCATTTATCTCCAAGAGATGGGGGAGCGCTTGTATAGGGCTTGTTAGCTTAAGGCGTCCACGAGATAAAAGATGGGCCATCAGAATGCGAGACAGTCCTTCATGAAACTCATACATATCAGCACACGTGATTTCTGTTTACGGCCTCGCCATGTAAGATTTGTAAGTGTGTAATTTAAGATAATTTGTACAATGGTATTATTTGTGTGAGGAGAAATGGTCTGTGTTGAGAACTAGTATTAAGTAGAATATGGTCTACGGGAACTTAACAAGACAGGGCGATTACGGCACAGAAATATTTGGTGTTATATGTAATGCGCATTTACTGTTTTTTTTCAGAAGTCAATATTAATTTTATCTACTTTAAAGAGAGATTAAGTATTATGGTCACGAGGCGCTGCCACAATAGTGTGATCGTGTGCTCAGTGATAAGTGAGATTAAATTTCACCATAAGGAAGGGACCTCCAGTGAAATTAGGAAGTTCAATGATGATATAAATATATCAGAACACCTTCAATGCGTGTGATATGACATCATAAATACATAGTGCTCACACATTAATTATGTCTATTTCTCCAACATAGAGAAATTTGAGAGGCGGAAATATCCGTGGAACACTATTTCATATGTAAAACATGGGACTGGTTGCAAAGTGCAATCCATAGTGACAACAAACTTTGACGCAAAGTGCGTGAAGAAAAAATATGAGTGTATATATCTGTAATTTAGGGTGATTTCATTTATGTAATATGTATTTTGGATGGGGTTTATTAACGTGTCTGGGATAATCGGATAATGGACCGTCGTCACGGTAAATCATCCGATGATCCGAGGCGAATATGTAACGTGTTTTTCGAGGGGTTTTATGCAACTGGCATAAGTCAGTAGGAAGCCATTCTATATTTATTTACGCGGCAAATTGTTCAGCCAAGATAATTTTTCATGTTAATTTATTATTATTATTAATTTATTATAATTATTATTAAGATATTTTCGGAGCATTTTATAAAAATTATAAGCATACAGATAGGTTTTCTATGTCTTAGAAAACGCTAACAAGCAAATTATTACGAACGACGATATCATAGAAAATTATCTGATTACGGAATTTTACGGAGTTTTGTCAGTTAGGGTATTTGAGAGACATGACTCACTAAGAATTCTAATACAAGCTGATTCCTGTCGAGAAGTATGACGCAATCTTGGGTCGCATCGTCGAGAAGAGGCGAATTGTTGAAACGGAAAACGACTTCTCCCTCTCGCCCGCGGAGTGTAATGAACCGGAGGAGGGGAAGATAGCGGCGTGCTCAGCCAATCAGCGGAGACAGCGTAAGCTAGGAGACTGCTCCGGAGTGGGGGAGCCGACAGGTGAATATATCGTTCGACGCGCCGTGAGACGAGGACTATCTGTGAAATACTTGAGGAGTATGGATGCGCGTGCGAGTCGCTCCGATGTTCAGTGGAGTTAGGGACAATCTGTATAGTTCTTGCCGAGTGTGGTTATACGCGGGGGACGCTCCGATGTTCCGTGGAAAGGACTATCTGTGAAATACTTGACGAGTATGGATGCGCGTGCGAGTGGCTCCGATGTTCGGTGGAGTTAAGGACAATCTGTGTAGAACTTGCAGTGTACGGTCGCAAGTGCGTGACGCTCCGATGTTCAGTGGAGTTAGCGACGAACTTTTGTAAAACGTAACCAGTGCGGTTTTACGAGAGTTTGGGTCCGATGTACGGACCATAGAATTATCTAATCTACCAGAATATCATCAAATTTCGACGGAGATGACGACGTCCAGGAGACTGTGGGAAGCACACAGCATCATCAAGAACGAGGGAAATGCATTGGCAATTTCCAGGGGTAAGCGCTAATGACGCGGAAATACGCAATCTCTCATTTTTCTTTGTTTTATATTTCATAATTCAGTAACTTCATAGCTTGGAAATAAGAGTAAAATCAATTTATCAGACTCCGTTTTCACGTAATTTTCTATCGGTAATATTCAAATCACAACGCTCCAATTTAAATGTTAAACTTATTATTATTATTAATTTTGCTATACTTGTTTTATATAATAAATTCATTTCTTTTACAATGCAATCTTTGCTTTCAGTAGGTAGCATTAGATATAGACCAATTCCTTCTCCTGATACAATTGTTTGTTGGGTTAATGATCAAATCATACCACGATCTGAGTGAATAGATTCTTGACGGTGTTCTACCAGAGCTAGACGTTGTTAAATACAAATTTAGATTTCAGCATTGCATTGAGGTCTTGGCGCCCATTAAAACAACATAGCTTAGGCAAAGGTAAACAATTACATTTTCTCCCAACAGTGTGGGCTAGCGAAACCATTACATTTGTCGCTACCAACATGGGGCACTAAATTACCATTACATTTGTACGCTCAACGTGGAGCAAAGTAAATACCGTTTCACTTGTCATCCCAGCCTAAGAAGCAGCTACATTTGGCGCCGACAACTTGGGGCATTAATAACTGTTACAGAGTTGGAAATTAGAATCAGTACACAGGCTGAAAATTTAAAAGAACTAGTGCAACTGGAAACACAGCAGGTCAAAAAGCAATTGGGGGGAAAAATTGACAAAATTCAGGTAGCAACTAAAGAGGTTAAGGAACAGCTGGGGGGTAGAATTGAGAAAGTCCACTCGCAAATATTTGCAGAAGTAAATGATTTAAGAGAGAGTAATAGAGAGAGCATTAGCAAGATTGAGGAGAAACAAGCAAAGCTATATGATAAAGTAGAAGAATCAGAAGGAAACATTAAATTAACAGTAAACAGTATTGAGAGGAAGGCTGAGGAGAAAATCGCAGAATTAGAGTTAAAATTAAAAGCTAGGATCAGGCAAGAAAATAGTCAGAATAGGCCAGTTTTTGTGAATAGCACACACAGGGAGGTAGAACCGGGTAAGTTCAGCAATCGACAGGGGTGCCCAATGGAGTTCATGAACACTATAGAAAATAAATTCGGGGAGAGGTTGGAAAATGGTAGCATTGAGTGGTGCCAGGTAGTTGAAATTTTAGAACAAGTGTTTGTGGGGGAAACGAGGAATTGGTTTGCTGTCAACAGAGACAAGTTTACTGATATTAATGATTTTAAAATGAAATTCTGTGAAAAGTTCTGGAATGAGGTTATTCAGTCGCAGCATCGTGAGGGAGTAGTGTGTGGTAAATATAACCCTAAAGGAAGCTCCACCATGACCGAATACTTTTTAGGGCAGGTATTAGTGTGTAAATATCTGGATGGCTTGAAGGAGGAAAGTGATGTGGTGAGGTTGCTACTTAGGCACTTTCCCTATAGGATCAAGGAGGCTGCTTGTATCCAGAATGTAAAGACAATATCACAAGTAGAAAATTTGTTAAGCACATTTGATGCACTAGGGAGAGGGGGTTATGCGGACAATTTCAATCGGAACCAGGGTAATAATAATAATAGACCTAATGAAGCCAGGCATCAAGAAGTTCAAGGGAACGGTGGCGAAGGGGCCAACGCTCAAAATAAAAATAATAATAATCAGCTAAATCAGAACGGAGGAAATGGCTATGGTAATCAGTATCAAGGGAGGAACAATGATTTCAGGGGAAATCAAGGGAGGAACAATGATTACAGGGGAAATCAAGGGAGAAACAATGATTTCAGGGGAAATCAAGGGAGAAATTATAATGACAATAATTACAACCAGAATAGGGGTCAAGGAAGAGGACAGCCTAGTGGTAGTAATATACAGCCAAACAATGACAACACAGCCCAGAACAACCAGACCAGTTTAGTAGTTAGTAGTACTACGGCCAGCTGTAGCGGTTCTTTAAACGCGAACCAGGCTGCGAAGTAAGGTCAGAATCTCAGTCTGTAGCATGCCCTGTACATACAATTATACAGGAACCCTATGACCTAAATGTAAGAAATGAATTATTACATGAACTAAATGATGAAGGTATTATTCAGGAAGTGGTTAGTAAGAGCCCCATAGTTAAATTTAACGTGTCCGAGGCGTACACAGATGTTTTAATTGATAGTGGTTGTATGAAGAGTTGCATAAGTAGTGCATTTTATGATAAAATGAAAGGAACTGGAGTAAATTTTGAGGAGATGCCAATTAAAAGCACTTTTGTTATCACAGCTGTTGGGAAGAGGTCTAAAGTAATTTCTAAGCAAGTTTTAGTAGACATTAAAATTAATAATCATGTAGAGAAGCAGATTTGCCTTGTAATTCCAAATTTAGTATTCAGTGTTATCTTGGGTTCAGAGTGGCTAAGTAGAGTGTCTGGTAACTTATGTTATGATGTAGGGAGTTTGAAATTTAAATGGGGAGATTCTGAAGTAGAAGTAGCGTTCAATGACCATATTCAGAGAAGTAGTATTGTAGGTGTGATTTGTACTTTAAATGAGATATCGCCAGCCGTAGAGCGGGGTTCTCCATGTTTTGTGGGCAGTGTGATTACGAACGGATGTCTAGAGGACTCGTTACGTGAGGCTGCATTTCAGGGAAATATAGAGGATGAACAGTGTGTTCGGCTCTATGATGTGTTATGGTGTAATAGGAGAGTTTTTGAGGATCGCATTGGTATGGCCAATTGCTATACACATTCATTGAACGTTATTGATAGGTCAGTATTCACAGGACATAGATATCCTGTACCTTTCGCTTATCAGAGTGCAGTTGAGGCACAAATTAATCTGATGCTTGAAGATGGGATTATTGAGCACTCTAACAGTCCATATGTTAATTCTTTGATCACGGTACCCAAGACCGACGGCACTGTTCGTATTTGTTTAGACGCTCGTTTGGTTAACAGTAGAATTAGTTCAGATCAGCTGAAATCTATGTCAATAGAAGAATTAATGCAAACATTTGAGGGGAAGATGTATTTCACTTGTGTAGATTTGAGTTCCAGTTTTTGGCAAGTGCCAATTATGTACGAAGATAGACCGTTTACAGCTTTTAGTCATAAATATAACCTTTATCAATTTTGTAGAACACCTTATGGGTTAAAGAGTAGTTCAGCAGCTTTAATTAGGGCTTTAAACATCGCATTAGGGGATGACACAGGAGAGTTTGTAACCATTTACATAGATGATATGGTAATTAGTTCACGCAGTTTTGAGGAGCATCTACGTCATTTAAATATAGTTTTTCAGAAGTTAGATCAGGCAGGGTTCACTTTGAAGCTGTCTAAGTCGTCATTCTGTCAGTCAGAAGTGACATTTTTAGGTCATAGAGTGTCGAGTAGAGGTGTAACACCAGAAGAAGGTAGGGTTAGCATGTGTGGACAGTAGCAACAGGGCATCGTTACAGACACTGAGAAATAGGTAGGTGGAGCAACGTGATGACGTTCATTTAAAGGGAGCCACTTGGAAGGTTGGAAGGTAGATAGGTAGGTAGATTGTAGTTTTACGTGACCGTGAATCTTGTGATTATGAGCCACGGGACCTCCTTTTTACGTGGAATCCGAACCACAGGACATGGCATTTCACTTCGAAAATCTCACATGCATTGACCGGGAATCGAACCCGGATCGCCTTGGTGAGAGGCATACAGCTAGACCGCTGAGCCACCACGCCCCTAGGAAGGTTGGAAGCAGGTGACGCAGAAACATTTATAGTTTCCAAACGTATTGGGAAAACAGCATATGTGCTGGAGAATAGTGAGGGAAACAGATTATACGGGACGTATAATATACATAGTCTACGAAAATATGTGTCATAAAGTGAGTGTGTTTAGCTGGCGAGCCAGCCTATCAAATGAGTAAGTGTGGTGTCTGGTGCGTGGAAGATCTGGTCTTAAGGCAGGCGTATCAGAAGTCACACAGGGGGGTAGTATGTAAGTAAATGAGAGTTTTTAAGGTACAGGGAAATATGACGGGATTGTCGGATGCTGTTGAGCACTAAATTGTCTCGATGCACCAAGGCCATTTTGGCAGCGCTGATGGGTTCCCATTTATCTCCAAGAGATGGGGGAGCGCTTGTATAGGGCTTGTTAGCTTAAGGCGTCCACGAGATAAAAGATGGGCCATCAGAATGCGAGACAGTCCTTCATGAAACTCATACATATCAGCACACGTGATTTCTGTTTACGGCCTCGCCATGTAAGATTTGTAAGTGTGTAATTTAAGATAATTTGTACAATGGTATTATTTGTGTGAGGAGAAATGGTCTGTGTTGAGAACTAGTATTAAGTAGAATATGGTTAACGGGAACTTAACAAGACAGGGCGATTACGGCACAGAAATATTTGGTGTTATATGTAATGCGCATTTACTGTTTTTTTTCAGAAGTCAATATTAATTTTATCTACTTTAAAGAGAGATTAAGTATTATGGTCACGAGGCGCTGCCACAATAGTGTGATCGTGTGCTCAGTGATAAGTGAGATTAAATTTCACCATAAGGAAGGGACCTCCAGTGAAATTAGGAAGTTCAATGATGATATAAATATATCAGAACACCTTCAATGCGTGTGATATGACATCATAAATACATAGTGCTCACACATTAATTATGTCTATTTCTCCAACATAGAGAAATTTGAGAGGCGGAAATATCCGTGGAACACTATTTCATATGTAAAACATGGGACTGGTTGCAAAGTGCAATCCATAGTGACAACAAACTTTGACGCAAAGTGCGTGAAGAAAAAATATGAGTGTATATATCTGTAATTTAGGGTGATTTCATTTATGTAATATGTATTTTGGATGGGGTTTATTAACGTGTCTGGGATAATCGGATAATGGACCGTCGTCACGGTAAATCATCCGATGATCCGAGGCGAATATGTAACGTGTTTTTCGAGGGGTTTTATGCAACTGGCATAAGTCAGTAGGAAGCCATTCTATATTTATTTACGCGGCAAATTGTTCAGCCAAGATAATTTTTCATGTTAATTTATTATTATTATTAATTTATTATAATTATTATTAAGATATTTTCGGAGCATTTTATAAAAATTATAAGCATACAGATAGGTTTTCTATGTCTTAGAAAACGCTAACAAGCAAATTATTACGAACGACGATATCATAGAAAATTATCTGATTACGGAATTTTACGGAGTTTTGTCAGTTAGGGTATTTGAGAGACATGACTCACTAAGAATTCTAATACAAGCTGATTCCTGTCGAGAAGTATGACGCAATCTTGGGTCGCATCGTCGAGAAGAGGCGAATTGTTGAAACGGAAAACGACTTCTCCCTCTCGCCCGCGGAGTGTAATGAACCGGAGGAGGGGAAGATAGCGGCGTGCTCAGCCAATCAGCGGAGACAGCGTAAGCTAGGAGACTGCTCCGGAGTGGGGGAGCCGACAGGTGAATATATCGTTCGACGCGCCGTGAGACGAGGACTATCTGTGAAATACTTGAGGAGTATGGATGCGCGTGCGAGTCGCTCCGATGTTCAGTGGAGTTAGGGACAATCTGTATAGTTCTTGCCGAGTGTGGTTATACGCGGGGGACGCTCCGATGTTCCGTGGAAAGGACTATCTGTGAAATACTTGACGAGTATGGATGCGCGTGCGAGTGGCTCCGATGTTCGGTGGAGTTAAGGACAATCTGTGTAGAACTTGCAGTGTACGGTCGCAAGTGCGTGACGCTCCGATGTTCAGTGGAGTTAGCGACGAACTTTTGTAAAACGTAACCAGTGCGGTTTTACGAGAGTTTGGGTCCGATGTACGGACCATAGAATTATCTAATCTACCAGAATATCATCAAATTTCGACGGAGATGACGACGTCCAGGAGACTGTGGGAAGCACACAGCATCATCAAGAACGAGGGAAATGCATTGGCAATTTCCAGGGGTAAGCGCTAATGACGCGGAAATACGCAATCTCTCATTTTTCTTTGTTTTATATTTCATAATTCAGTAACTTCATAGCTTGGAAATAAGAGTAAAATCAATTTATCAGACTCCGTTTTCACGTAATTTTCTATCGGTAATATTCAAATCACAACGCTCCAATTTAAATGTTAAACTTATTATTATTATTAATTTTGCTATACTTGTTTTATATAATAAATTCATTTCTTTTACAATGCAATCTTTGCTTTCAGTAGGTAGCATTAGATATAGACCAATTCCTTCTCCTGATACAATTGTTTGTTGGGTTAATGATCAAATCATACCACGATCTGAGTGAATAGATTCTTGACGGTGTTCTACCAGAGCTAGACGTTGTTAAATACAAATTTAGATTTCAGCATTGCATTGAGGTCTTGGCGCCCATTAAAACAACATAGCTTAGGCAAAGGTAAACAATTACATTTTCTCCCAACAGTGTGGGCTAGCGAAACCATTACATTTGTCGCTACCAACATGGGGCACTAAATTACCATTACATTTGTACGCTCAACGTGGAGCAAAGTAAATACCGTTTCACTTGTCATCCCAGCCTAAGAAGCAGCTACATTTGGCGCCGACAACTTGGGGCATTAATAACTGTTACAGAGTTGGAAATTAGAATCAGTACACAGGCTGAAAATTTAAAAGAACTAGTGCAACTGGAAACACAGCAGGTCAAAAAGCAATTGGGGGGAAAAATTGACAAAATTCAGGTAGCAACTAAAGAGGTTAAGGAACAGCTGGGGGGTAGAATTGAGAAAGTCCACTCGCAAATATTTGCAGAAGTAAATGATTTAAGAGAGAGTAATAGAGAGAGCATTAGCAAGATTGAGGAGAAACAAGCAAAGCTATATGATAAAGTAGAAGAATCAGAAGGAAACATTAAATTAACAGTAAACAGTATTGAGAGGAAGGCTGAGGAGAAAATCGCAGAATTAGAGTTAAAATTAAAAGCTAGGATCAGGCAAGAAAATAGTCAGAATAGGCCAGTTTTTGTGAATAGCACACACAGGGAGGTAGAACCGGGTAAGTTCAGCAATCGACAGGGGTGCCCAATGGAGTTCATGAACACTATAGAAAATAAATTCGGGGAGAGGTTGGAAAATGGTAGCATTGAGTGGTGCCAGGTAGTTGAAATTTTAGAACAAGTGTTTGTGGGGGAAACGAGGAATTGGTTTGCTGTCAACAGAGACAAGTTTACTGATATTAATGATTTTAAAATGAAATTCTGTGAAAAGTTCTGGAATGAGGTTATTCAGTCGCAGCATCGTGAGGGAGTAGTGTGTGGTAAATATAACCCTAAAGGAAGCTCCACCATGACCGAATACTTTTTAGGGCAGGTATTAGTGTGTAAATATCTGGATGGCTTGAAGGAGGAAAGTGATGTGGTGAGGTTGCTACTTAGGCACTTTCCCTATAGGATCAAGGAGGCTGCTTGTATCCAGAATGTAAAGACAATATCACAAGTAGAAAATTTGTTAAGCACATTTGATGCACTAGGGAGAGGGGGTTATGCGGACAATTTCAATCGGAACCAGGGTAATAATAATAATAGACCTAATGAAGCCAGGCATCAAGAAGTTCAAGGGAACGGTGGCGAAGGGGCCAACGCTCAAAATAAAAATAATAATAATCAGCTAAATCAGAACGGAGGAAATGGCTATGGTAATCAGTATCAAGGGAGGAACAATGATTTCAGGGGAAATCAAGGGAGGAACAATGATTACAGGGGAAATCAAGGGAGAAACAATGATTTCAGGGGAAATCAAGGGAGAAATTATAATGACAATAATTACAACCAGAATAGGGGTCAAGGAAGAGGACAGCCTAGTGGTAGTAATATACAGCCAAACAATGACAACACAGCCCAGAACAACCAGACCAGTTTAGTAGTTAGTAGTACTACGGCCAGCTGTAGCGGTTCTTTAAACGCGAACCAGGCTGCGAAGTAAGGTCAGAATCTCAGTCTGTAGCATGCCCTGTACATACAATTATACAGGAAAACTATGACCTAAATGTAAGAAATGAATTATTACATGAACTAAATGATGAAGGTATTATTCAGGAAGTGGTTAGTAAGAGCCCCATAGTTAAATTTAACGTGTCCGAGGCGTACACAGATGTTTTAATTGATAGTGGTTGTATGAAGAGTTGCATAAGTAGTGCATTTTATGATAAAATGAAAGGAACTGGAGTAAATTTTGAGGAGATGCCAATTAAAAGCACTTTTGTTATCACAGCTGTTGGGAAGAGGTCTAAAGTAATTTCTAAGCAAGTTTTAGTAGACATTAAAATTAATAATCATGTAGAGAAGCAGATTTGCCTTGTAATTCCAAATTTAGTATTCAGTGTTATCTTGGGTTCAGAGTGGCTAAGTAGAGTGTCTGGTAACTTATGTTATGATGTAGGGAGTTTGAAATTTAAATGGGGAGATTCTGAAGTAGAAGTAGCGTTCAATGACCATATTCAGAGAAGTAGTATTGTAGGTGTGATTTGTACTTTAAATGAGATATCGCCAGCCGTAGAGCGGGGTTCTCCATGTTTTGTGGGCAGTGTGATTACGAACGGATGTCTAGAGGACTCGTTACGTGAGGCTGCATTTCAGGGAAATATAGAGGATGAACAGTGTGTTCGGCTCTATGATGTGTTATGGTGTAATAGGAGAGTTTTTGAGGATCGCATTGGTATGGCCAATTGCTATACACATTCATTGAACGTTATTGATAGGTCAGTATTCACAGGACATAGATATCCTGTACCTTTCGCTTATCAGAGTGCAGTTGAGGCACAAATTAATCTGATGCTTGAAGATGGGATTATTGAGCACTCTAACAGTCCATATGTTAATTCTTTGATCACGGTACCCAAGACCGACGGCACTGTTCGTATTTGTTTAGACGCTCGTTTGGTTAACAGTAGAATTAGTTCAGATCAGCTGAAATCTATGTCAATAGAAGAATTAATGCAAACATTTGAGGGGAAGATGTATTTCACTTGTGTAGATTTGAGTTCCAGTTTTTGGCAAGTGCCAATTATGTACGAAGATAGACCGTTTACAGCTTTTAGTCATAAATATAACCTTTATCAATTTTGTAGAACACCTTATGGGTTAAAGAGTAGTTCAGCAGCTTTAATTAGGGCTTTAAACATCGCATTAGGGGATGACACAGGAGAGTTTGTAACCATTTACATAGATGATATGGTAATTAGTTCACGCAGTTTTGAGGAGCATCTACGTCATTTAAATATAGTTTTTCAGAAGTTAGATCAGGCAGGGTTCACTTTGAAGCTGTCTAAGTCGTCATTCTGTCAGTCAGAAGTGACATTTTTAGGTCATAGAGTGTCGAGTAGAGGTGTAACACCAGAAGAAGGTAGGGTTAGCATGTGTGGACAGTAGCAACAGGGCATCGTTACAGACACTGAGAAATAGGTAGGTGGAGCAACGTGATGACGTTCATTTAAAGGGAGCCACTTGGAAGGTTGGAAGGTAGATAGGTAGGTAGATTGTAGTTTTACGTGACCGTGAATCTTGTGATTATGAGCCACGGGACCTCCTTTTTACGTGGAATCCGAACCACAGGACATGGCATTTCACTTCGAAAATCTCACATGCATTGACCGGGAATCGAACCCGGATCGCCTTGGTGAGAGGCATACAGCTAGACCGCTGAGCCACCACGCCCCTAGGAAGGTTGGAAGCAGGTGACGCAGAAACATTTATAGTTTCCAAACGTATTGGGAAAACAGCATATGTGCTGGAGAATAGTGAGGGAAACAGATTATACGGGACGTATAATATACATAGTCTACGAAAATATGTGTCATAAAGTGAGTGTGTTTAGCTGGCGAGCCAGCCTATCAAATGAGTAAGTGTGGTGTCTGGTGCGTGGAAGATCTGGTCTTAAGGCAGGCGTATCAGAAGTCACACAGGGGGGTAGTATGTAAGTAAATGAGAGTTTTTAAGGTACAGGGAAATATGACGGGATTGTCGGATGCTGTTGAGCACTAAATTGTCTCGATGCACCAAGGCCATTTTGGCAGCGCTGATGGGTTCCCATTTATCTCCAAGAGATGGGGGAGCGCTTGTATAGGGCTTGTTAGCTTAAGGCGTCCACGAGATAAAAGATGGGCCATCAGAATGCGAGACAGTCCTTCATGAAACTCATACATATCAGCACACGTGATTTCTGTTTACGGCCTCGCCATGTAAGATTTGTAAGTGTGTAATTTAAGATAATTTGTACAATGGTATTATTTGTGTGAGGAGAAATGGTCTGTGTTGAGAACTAGTATTAAGTAGAATATGGTTAACGGGAACTTAACAAGACAGGGCGATTACGGCACAGAAATATTTGGTGTTATATGTAATGCGCATTTACTGTTTTTTTTTCAGAAGTCAATATTAATTTAATCTACTTTAAAGAGAGATTAAGTATTATGGTCACGAGGCGCTGCCACAATAGTGTGATCTTGTGCCCAGTGATAAGTGGAATTAAATGTCACCATAAGGAGGGGACCTCCAGTGAAATTAGGAAGTTCTATGGTGATATAAATATATCAGAACACCTTCAATGCGTGTGATATGACATCATAAATACATAGTGCTCACACATTAATTATGTCTATTTCTCCAACATAGAGAAATTTGAGAGGCGGAAATATCCGTGGAACACTATTCCATATGTAAAACATTGGACTGGTTGCAAAGTGCAATCCATAGTGACAACAAACTTTGACGCAAAGTGCGTGAAGAAAAAATGAGTGTATATATCTGTAATTTAGGGTGATTTCATTTATGTAATATGTATTTTGGATGGGGTTTATTAACGTGTCTGGGATAATCGGATAATGGACCGTCGTCACGGTAAATCATCCGATGATCCGAGGCGAATATGTAACGTGTTTTTCGTGGGGTTTTATGCAACTGGCATAAGTCAGTAGGAAGCCATTCTATATTTATTTACGCGGCAAATTGTTCAGCCAAGAGAATTTTTCATGGTAATTTATTATTATTATTAATTTATTATAATTATTATTAAGGTATTTTCGGAGCATTTTATAAAAATTATTAGCATTCAGATAGGTTTTCTATGTCTTAGAAAACGCTATCAAGCAAATTATTACGAACGACAATATTATAGAAAATTATGTGATTACGGAATTTTACGGAGTTTTGTCAGTTAGGGTATTTGAGAGACATGACTCACTGGGAATTCGTATACAAGCTGATTCCTGTCGAGAAGTATTACGCAAGGCTGGGTCGCAAGGTCTAGAAGAGGCGAATTGTTGGAACGGAAATCGACTTCCCCTTACCGCCGAGTGTAATGAGGCAGAGGAGGGGAGTATAGCGCGTGGGGTGCAGCCAATCAGCGGAGACAACGTAAGCTGGAAGACGGTACCATGGTGGGGGAGCCAACGTGTGGATATATCGTTCGACGCGCCGGTAAACGAGGACTATCTGTGAAATACTTGAGGAGTATGGATGCGCGTGCGAGTCGCTCCGATGTTCAGTGGAGTTAGTGACAATCTGTGTAGAACTTGCAGAGTACGGTCGCAAGTGCGTGTCGCTCCGATGTTCAGTGGAGTTAGCGACGAACTTTTGTAAAACTTGGTTGTACGAGTGTTTGGGTCCGAGGTACGGACCATAGAATTATCTAATCTACCAGAATATCATCAAATTTCGACGGAGATGACGACGTCCAGGAGACTGTGGGAAGCACACAGCATCAGCAAGTACGAGGGAAATGCCTTGGCAATTTCCAATGGTAAGCGCAAATGGCGCAGAAATACGCAATCTCTCATTTTTCTTTGTTTTATATTTCATATTTCAGTAACTTCATAGCTTGGAAATAAGAGTAAAATCAATTTATCAGACTCCGTTTTCACGTAATTTTCTATCGGTAATATTCAAATCACAACGCTCCAATTTAAATGTTATACTTATTATTATTATTAATTTTGCTATACTTGTTTTATATAATAAATTCATTTCTTTTACAATGCAATCTTTGCTTTCAGTAGGTAGCATTAGATATAGACCAATTCCTTCTCCTGATACAATTGTTTGTTGGGTTAATGATCAAATCATACCACGATCTGAGTGAATAGATTCTTGACGGTGTTCTACCAGAGCTAGACGTTGTTAAATACAAATTTAGATTTCAGCATTGCGTTGAAGTCTTGGCGCCCATTAAAACAACATAGCTTAGGCAAAGGTAAACAATTATATTATCACCCAACAGTTTGGGGCAGCAAAACTGTTACATTGTCGCTACCAACATGGGGCACTAATTACCATTACATTTGTACGCTCAACGTGGAGCAAAGTAAATACCGTTTCACTTGTCATCCCAGCCTAAGCCAGACCGCTACAGTAGGTTCCTCAGTTTAGGGGCTGCGACAACACGGTCATGTAGCTCCGTGTACTTTGGGTATGCGTAGAATCTGTCTGATAACCGGTGTTAATTGTGATGACTGTATTAGTGTGTGTATCTGTTTTCAATTCAAGTAAGGACTTCAGACTTTGAATTTCAAGTAGTTCCTACTTTTACCACCAACCGCCACCGTCAGCGACTACTAGTTTAGAACCTGGTTACCAGACGCCACTGCAGTCGGCTCCCGGCGACGAACGTTGGAACCTAAGGGCGTTTGTCAAATGTTTAACCTAACCTAATTTAGCTTCACACAGATGTAATTAGTGGAAGGTTCTTTAACATGCCATAAATCTACCACATGGGGCCACCGGATTTACTTCCCCTCCGAAGGAAGGCATACTGAGGGATTTTAACGCTCTTAAAAATCAGACGACTTCGGCCGGGTTTGAACCCGAGATCTTGGGCATAGATGCTCAGCATTGTAAACTACTATGAGAACCCTCCTTATAGAACGGAGACTCACGGAGGCCGTGTCGCGGCCCGGGGACTGTGGCTAGCCACGTGTGAAGCAAGGCATTGACACTAGCAGTTGTGTAGCGCCCAACCAGTTTAAACACATTTACACTTTTTAATGTATGTAATAATCATAATTACTTACATGAATTTGAGAGTACTTAAACTCTGACCACAATCTGGTTGTTATGAAATGCAGACTTAAGTTGAATAAATTGAAGAAACGCCAAAAGCCAAAAAGGTGGGCAACAGACAGACTGAAAGAGAAGGACGTTAACAAACGATTCAAGATAAGTACTGTATCAAGGAAGGACTAATGAAAGAAACCTGAACAAGCTACAATTTCAGAAGAATGGGTGCTTTTGAAGAATGAAATAACAAAATCCGCAGAAGAAAACATTGGTAGGAAAGAAAGAATAGGTAGAAAACCGTGGATCACTCAGGATATACTAGAATTAATGGTCGAAAGGCGGAAGCACAAGAATGAAACAGATGAAAGGAGAAAAGCAAAATACTGACGTCTTAGAAATGAGGTTAACAAGAAGTGCAAGGAAGCAAAAGAAGAAGGGTTGAAAGAGAAATGTGCAGGTATAGAAAATTGTCTGAAATTAGGAAAGGTAGATACAGCTTATCGAAGGATTAAGGGGAAAGGAAGACTAAGTGCTGTAATATTAAGGACACAGATGGAAAGCCTCTAACTGATAGGGAAGAAAAAGTTGAGAGATGGAAAGCTTACATAGAGTGTTGGTATAAGCGAAAGGAGATTGAGAATCATGTAATGGAAAGGGAAGAGGATATTGATGAGGATGAGAAAGGAGATTTAATATTGAGATCAGAATTTGACAGAGCATTGGAAGACTGGAACAAAGCACCAGGCATAGATGATATACCGATTGAGTTGCAGAAAACAAAAATAGAATTAATAATTATAATTAAGCAAAAATAATTAAAATGTTATTAAAATAAATAGAAATCAAATATGTTCAACAATATTCTGCCCTATAAAGGGTTAAGTCAATAGTTCATTACTAAGTGTGACCAATTGGTCAATAAAATGATTTTAATAATGATTGTGACCGATTTAAATTCTAATTTTATGTCTAACAAGTTGCAGCCATGTGTACATTGTGGACGGCACCTCTTGGCCTGCAAACCTTGATGATCGAAATTACAGATACGAGTAAAATTTATGGACTAGATATTAATACTAGTAAAACTAAACTCATGATCATTAGCAAAGAAAACATCAGAGGAGCAAACCTGTACATCCCCCAGGGGCTCACATCTAGTGGTACGTGGGTTAGAGACCACGGGACCCCAGCTGAGTCCTGCATTGCTTCCACTTACTTGTGCCGGGCTCCTCTCCGTCTTCTTTCCTGTCAACCTCCCTTGGTCAACTCTTGTTCTTTTCCGACCCCGACGGTATTAAGGTATCCGAGACCTAGGGAGTCTTTCACTTTCCCGCCTACATTGGCCCTTGTCTCGTCTTTCCTGATCCCTCCTTCTTCGAGGGGTCAGCCCTCTTGTTTTCTTTTCATTATATTTCCTTTTCTCTTTAAGATTCCCGCACTGTTTTTTGTTAATTGGCTCTCCGTGTATCTAAATTCCCTTTAGCGATTTATTTTGCACCTACACTCCATTGTGTACGTTGCATTTTGTAAGTTTTTTCAATCTACATTCCATTTTGAGAGTGTTTTCAGCCTCCATTGCATTTTGTAAGAATTGGCAATCTAAATTGCTTTTTTAGTAAGTCTTTCAATATCCGGTCCGGGACTTTTGTGAGTATTTTGAATTTCAATTGCACTTTGTAAGCTTTTTCAACCTAAAACGCTTTTTGCAAGTATTTCCAATCTAAATTGCATTTTGTATCATCGGCATTTTGCAAGTATTTTGATTCTCAATTGCATTTTGGGGTATTTTGAATCTACCATACATTTTGTAAGCATTTTCAATTTCAATTGCATTTTGTAAGCATTTACAATTTCAATTGCACTTGGTGAATATTTTGGATTGGAAATGGGAGCTTTCAATCTGAATTGCATTGTGTATTTTCAATTTCAATTGCATTTTGTAAGTATTTTGAACCTAAACTACATTTTGTGCGTATTTTTCAATCTATTCCTTTTGCGAGTGTTCCTCTTCTAAATTCCCTTTTGTAAGTATTACCACTCTCCATTTTGTGAGTAGTTTCAATGAGTTCCATTTTGTAAGTATTACCACTCTCCATTTTGTGAGTAGTTTCAATGAGTTCCATTTTGTAAGTATTACCACTCTCCATTTTGTGAGTAGTTTCAATGAGTTCCATTTTGTAAGTATTACCACTCTCCATTTTGTGAGTAGTTTCAATGAGTTCCATTTTGTAAGTATTACCACTCTCCATTTTGTGAGTAGTTTCAATGAGTTCCATTTTGTAAGTATTACCACTCTCCATTTTGTGAGTAGTTTCAATGAGTTCCTTTTTGTAAGTATTTTACGTCTCCCTTAATTTTCGTTCTGGTTTCCACTTCATTGTCATTTTCACTGTCACCCAGACCATTAGCGGCCGATAACCTAGATGTTAGGCCCCTTAAAACAACAATTATCATCATCAACATCATCATCATCAAACCTGTACATAAATCAGGAAAGAATAGAACGAGTCTCACATTACAATTACCTAGGAATCAATGAACAATGGGATAACTCGCAAGAGATCCGTTGTAGAATTGCCAAGGCTAAAAGTGCTTTCTTAACAATTGGCTCGAATTTCACGAGTCATAACCTCACCCTCACCACAAAAAAAAAAGAGACTCCGCAAATGCTAAATATACCCAGTGCTTCCGTATGGCGTATAAACATGGACCTTGAAGGAAGAAACTATTTCAAAACTCCACGCGTTTGAACTATAGTTATGCAGAAGGATTCTAAAGATACCATGGACTCATAAGATTACCAACCAAGAAGTATTACGAAGGATCAATACAACCCAAGAAATAATCAATATTGATAATTGCCGCAAGCTTCAGTACCTGGATCACATAATGAGGAACAGAGGCAGACACGAACTACTGCAATGCATTTTACAAGGAAAAATAGAAGGAAAACGAGCCCCGGAACGAGGAACAATTTCCTGCCTTGCCAAAAAACATCCACCCAATTGTTCGGGATAGCGACCAATAATAAAGACACCGTAGCCAGAATATTCGAAGCAGACAGACACACTGAGAAGAAGACAGTATTTGGTATTATCCACTATGTGTGAAGCATAGTTATTGTCCCGCTTGAAGCCCATTTAGTTTGTATGGAACTGACCTTTTAAATTGAGTGATTATCGCACTGTCTTCTCGGGTGAAAGTTCGAATGTACTGGCGCTGAGCCACGACCCCGCACCGCCAGGAATAGAATAGCATAAGCTACTTATCATCCATTAAGCTCTTTATCTGTGACGCTAACATCTTATACAGTGACAGCCTTCCCTATGGAACGGAACCTCGGATGAGCCGTGTGACGATGGGGGACACTGCCGCTAGTAGCACGGGGATGAAGCTACGATACGAGTAACTGACAGCACTGGGTACTTCACCGCCACTCCACTACGAGCGCTGCTAGGCGAAAGGTCGCCTCGTAATTGGTTGATTTGACTTTGGTGTTCTGTGTTGATGATAACATGGTGGCTCCGCATGCTTGAAAGACGTTACTGTAACTGTTCATTATCCTGATTTTGGAAGATATTTAAGTCACTTATACGTTCAAATTACTCGCAATAGCATTGTTCCTGTATAACACGATTCTGTCGTATCTCTTCAGCTTATAATCGTGCTCCATACTTTTCATTCGTAAACCGTATTTGTCAAATGCGAGTGTTGCTTGCGCCAAAGAAATTGGGTCATACGACATCAGAGTGAACCGTTCTGAATAAAAACATCCAGTCCAAAGTCTCAAGTTGATGCGATATTTTAATATGGAAATTCGCCCTTAAATAAAATACGGATTGGAGTGACCCGGTTGAATAAAATTAAAAAATAAAAGAAACATATTTGGGAGCTAATATTTCCATACTGGTAGCTGGCTGCCACACCACTAGGCGTGCTGCAGTAGTTTCTTGTTTCCATGTTTTAACATGCGTCATTCACTTCTATTATATTTGGTGTTCTGTGGCTAATAGCAACGTAGCGTCCAACTAGTTCAATTCATTAATCAGAGTAGCTGCTGGAAATGCTGTCCTTCATTTTCTAAGCACACATTGCACCAACGTAGAAAGATTTGGTACACTTTGGGAAATCACCTATTCATTCATGTTCTCAATCCATAGATTGGTCGGCAGCAATCCTCCTCTTCCATTCTTCCCTGTCGCCAGTCAGTCTCTTCATGTCTCTGTATGAATGGACATTAACATCTGTTATGATCTGCTTGATGTATTGCAGTCTCGGTCGCCCTTTTCCCCTCTTGCCCCGAATTATGCCATCTAACACAGTTACCATTGTGGCGATTGACATGTCCTATCAGTTGGTCTCGTCGTTTCCGTATTGTTTTGAGGAATGCTCACTTTTCATTAATGGTTTTGAGCACTTCATCATTCGTCACTCATGCGGTCCATGGATTTTTTCCATCCACCGCCAACACCACATTTCAAAAGCTGCAAGTCTTCCTTTATCAGCACATCCCATTGTCCAGGCTTCTGAGCCATACAAGGCTACACTCCACACATAACATTTTATAAATTTAATCCTGGTCTCAATAGATATATTCTTTGAAGTCACAAGGGATTTTTTGCTGTTAAATGCAATTTTCGCTTGGGCAATTCTAGCTTGAATATCAGTTGAACTTTCTCCAGTGGAAGTAATTTTACTTCCTAGATACGTGAAAGTGTTAACTTGCTTAACTGGAGCACCAGCTATGTGAATAGCTGCATTAAGTTGTTCTCTAGCGCATACCATTATTTCCGTCCTTTTAATATTGATTTACATATTATATTTTTCATGTAGAATCCTGTTCATTTCCGTGTGTACATGTTGCAGTTTCTCTTCACTGGTTTCCAGGACTGCTTTGTCGTCTGCAAACCTTATTGTCTTGACTGCTACTCCGTTGATCTTAACTCTTCTCATAACTGTCTTACATTCCTCAATGCCTTTCTCAATATAAAAGTTGATAAGTGCAGGCGATAAGCTGCATCTCTGTCTAACTCCTTTATGAATACAAGCTTCTTGCACTACTCAATATATGTCGCCTATATTCGTAAATGACTGTGTATTTTAAGGCATATGACATCGGATGGAGGAGGAATCTGAACAATCCAAGTCGACGGCGATGACCTGCCTCGAATGACAAAATTTAAGTATCTTCGCTCTACGATAACTGCTGAAGGTCCTCACCGATGAGGTCAACGTAAGGATTAATGCTCCGTGGACGACAGGTGTCATGTGCGTTCGCCAGATGAAAGACCACCTAAAATTGAAGATTTACCGCACTGTCATTCGTCCCGTGGTGCTTTATGGTACTGAATGTTGGCCGAGCACCAAGGAAGCAAAACGTCGGCTAAGTGTCATGGAGACCAAGATGCTTAGATGAACAGCTGGCATTACTAGGTTGGATCACATCCCCAATGAAAGAATAAGGGAACGATTTGGTATCGATTTGGTATCGCGGCAATCAATAACAAAATGCGTGCGATGGTTTGGGCATGTGCTACGGTCAGGAGCGGACACCATTGCAAAACAGGGCTACACACTAGAGTTCGCGGGAAAAGACCATAGGGGAGACCGAGACAACGTTGGGCCGATACACTGCACAGGGATCTGAAAAGCGTCAACCTACATCCGGACATGGCCCATGACATAGTAAAGTTGAGACAGCGGATTCACATAGCGGACCCTGCCACGAGGCGGGACAAACGCTAAAGCAATAGAAGAAAGAGATATCTATAAGATGACCAGGTAGAAAAGAATGTTGGGGGCGGGACTCACCGTAAGTTGCTGCTGTAGAGCTTCCCCCACTTGGCACTACGACTCCACCTTGCACAAGCACAAGGTCCAACGACAAAGAAACCAGTAGGAGTGAGAAAGAGAGAGAGACACTTCCCCTACCTGTCGCACATGCGCAGAAGAAAGACTAGCAGTGGAGAGATAAGGGAGCTGGAAACACTCTCCCCTACTTTGGTGCGCTTGCGCGTTGAAACATTCTTTTCTACCTGGTCATCCTATAGTTTGAGGAAATACCTCAAAATATTAAAATGGCATGAAACAGACGTCACAGCGGCCAAAATGTGAAGTGGACAGCAATTATGGAGCGTATTTTCCTACAGTAACAGTATATGCAAATCGCACTCTTCGTACAAATTTTAAAGTTATTATTTTTAAGAAATTGTATATATTTATGAAATTAGAGTGCAATTAGTCACTGCTAATGTCTATTCCCTTTCAATTGAATGCTCATTTGTCACGATCGGTAGTTTGTGAGCGCCGCAGGAGGGATCTATATATATTACTGAAATGATATATATCATTTCCAGTTTCTTTTCTAGATGGGGCCGATAACCTAGATGTTAGGCCCCTTAATACAAGAATTATCATCATCTTTTCTAGTTGATGGAAACTGGATTGTTTACTCTTCCTGCTTTGGGACACCGGGTCACAGATCACGACTGTGGTATGGTCCCAAAAGATACGAGACTTATAAAACAAACCCTCTTATACTGGCACGTACAAGGTCTCCTTCAAGGAAACTTTCTGACACCCTGGGCCCTATTTCATAAAACTCGACAAGTCGACATATGTCGGTTGACATAAAATGTCTGACAATTCGATAGTTCGACAAGTTTCCGTTTCTCAAAGCATGACAATTCGACAAACATGTCGCGACAATTTTGTAAATTGTCCCTCCCATTGAAAAATCGGCATGGTTGTGATTTGTGTCTGTTTCACCACCGCGCCCCGGCTACTTAGTGATGTACTGTTGTCGCCTTTCGGCCCGACTCCATATTTGAGGCTAGAGACGTCTTCATGACAACGTATAACCACAGTCTATCTACACAGTCGCGAAGCTTGGCTCATGTTTTTCTTTTCTCTACCGTCGCACGCCGCGCGCCAACAATGCTCTCACGCAGCCAACAAGCATGCGCCGATTGCACTGTGTTGGTGAATGTTATTGTTGCTGGATTTACTGTATGTGAGCATTGTGTATTCGTGTTGACCGACTGGGATGCCATTCTGTTAATGTAGACTGTTCAAATAACAAGACGACACCCGAGTTTCCAAAAGACCCTTACTTGAGCTATGGATTTTAGGCTAGTATTATAAAGTTTTCCAAACAAACAACGGAACTAGTTCTTTAGGCTAACTGGTTATAAATCAATAATAATGAAATTGGCTTTTGACTACTGCGGCTTTTAGAGACGCCGGCTGCCAGAATTTTGCCCCGAAGGGGATCTTTAACGTGTCATTAAATCTACAGACACAGCTCCCTTGCATTTACGCACCCTCAAATGCCAGATGACTGCGCCAGGATTAGATCCTGCAACCTTGGGCAAAGCAGGCGAGAACGTTACCGCTGAGCCACGCAGCCATTCGGTTATAAATCAGACGCATGTCTATGCATGGCTTCCGTGGCGGGTACAAACCCGACCGAAGTGGTCGGATTTTTAAGAGCGTTAAAATCCTTCAGTATGCGTTCCTTTGGAGGGGAAGTAAAGCATGTAAAAGAACCTACCACTACAATGGTACTGCGTAGCCAAAATCTGTAGGCTATTTGGTTAGAAACGCTCTATCAAGTTCCAACGTTCACCGCTGGGTGTCAGTGACAGTGGCGTCTGGTAGACAAAGTTGGAGCTACATGAAATTGAAATTGGGGAGCCAATGGGCGTTTAGTTGAAATGTTCTGCTATGGCCATTGGCTGCAATTCAAATATACATTATATCAATGCATTTTGAAAATTAAGACATACGGTAAGTAAACTTAAATGATGTCATCTCAAACACATGTCGATATTTTAATTTTCAGATGGAGAAAGTGGATTTCAAATAGTCAGAGAGCTGATTTAATGAATACAAATGACTATTTTGTACAATCATATAAACTTATTCTCGAATCATTTTGAAATAATCCAATTTATGTCGTCAGGATAATGCTCACAAAGATGTGGTACACTGTTTGTTAATTCTCTTATGAAATACCTGGTGTCCCACATGACTGCTGTGAAGGTACGGTACACAATTGTTGTTATTGTTGAAATTATTTGTAAAATTGACATTGTATTATATTGTCAAATATAGGAATGAAAAGTTTCAAAATCACAAAAAGATAAGAAGTACTTACAATTGAGCCATTTAAGACCTTAAGATCTTTTTATACTTTTCGGTTCACAAATCACACCGATATTTTTCTAATTAATTATAATATTACTTAATTTTACGGAAGAACTAGCTTTTGATATGGTTAAGAATTTGATATACCAAAGCAATTTACAATTATACACATACTAGTAACCCGCCCTGACATCGCCCGGTTTCTTTAACGGTTTGCCCAGCGTAAGCTTGAAAGACATACGGACGGCAGGTCCCACACGCAATTCAGAAAACCGAGGTGAGCAGTGAATCTCCAAACACATATACTCTTCTCTGAAGTCTTAATTCGACACGACTCGAAAGTTGATGCTGGCCGAAGCTGGGGTGATAGACTCGCTCACTACCTCGTAAACTCGCTCCGAAGCTAGTAAATTAAATTTCCACTGAATGGAAATTGTTGGAAGAAATGAAAACGTAAAACCACTTAGCCTATAGTGGGCGATGTATTAAAGATAGACATATGCTGTCGCGGGCCCTTTTGTCGAACTTTTCATGCTGACCAAGTCTTACACTCATAGTGGGCCTATATAGATATCCAGCGTAAGCTTAAATGGCGCACGTACGTCAGGTTTTTCTTCACTCGATTCACTGAAATCGTTACTGCTTGTCTTCCTATGGTCACAAATGAATGTTTTTATTCAGAGACCTTCCTCGAGAAATCCCTTACAGAATGGTGAAAATCGCATCAAAATCCATCCAGTAGTTCTCTAGATTACCCGTTACATCCAATAATCGGGGACTCTGTTTTATAATACAGTATGTCGAGATGCCTGCGACTATCACTGAAACAAATACATGTATTTATAACTAGTATGGGCTGTTAATTCTACGTAAGACTCATTAAATACGTCATACAACTGTACCTAGGGATACTTGTAGAGGACTGAACTAATAAAAACAGAGCATTTTTTATTTTCCTATGAATTAAAAGTGTACAGTATATCAATATTGTGACTTAAAATGACTTATGTTTACAATGGAAATAATAACTCAGGTGAGTTAAAATTCATTAAACCCCTACAAAAGTGAAATCATCAGTTCCGCGAATAACGCGCTCAAGGCAATTGCCAGCTTGCTGGCCGCCGCGAGCGCTAGTGTCGCTCCATCTACCAAGAGGATGCAATTTCGTAACGCAGCGAGCTTCGAGACTGTCTGTTTTAGTCTGTGGTAATACAACTCCGACCTTCCAGATTTGCCAATCTAAATTTTCCCCCGCGAAATATAACTCATTTCAAACTGATGCTAGCGCCAAATAATTTTGAATCCCACCCGGCGGGACAATATAAGCTTTCTTTTCTTTTCTTAGCGGGTGAGAAGTTATATGTAAATTAATCTAGTTTTATTTAAAAATAACGCGTTTAAATTAGGACTTAGAAAATTATATGGGTACATTAACACTAATTTTGGGATCTTTCTTAACTTGTTGAGCATGAGATAACCGTCAGCCTGTCCAGCAATTCCCCGAATTACAGTTACGAATGTGAAATGTGTCGCAAGTGTAAGCAACTAACCATTTTCCGGCTGAATGTAGCATTTTTATGGTTAGTAGGTGACAAAAATCTTCGAAATTGATATTTAAGGCGTTCAGGGCTAATTGCAATATAAAGCACAGGATCTTGTTGAAAAAAACTGAATAACCATAAAAATGAGTATTGAATAACTCATAAATCAACATGATACACCGTGTAGGGACATGCCCACTTTTGCTGAGACTTCTATAAATGTTTTCTCTTGTTGATAAATACGCAGTCTTCACGTTGGTAGCACAGATATATCGAGTTTATTTTGTTCCTGTCAGAGGAACAGGAATCTTCTACATTTACCAGTTCGGTCAGAAATTAACTTCAGTTTTTGAAGAACTGTTTTTGTTGTTGTTGTCTTTTGTGCATATTGTATTAAAGTGCTCGAAAACTTCTGGGCCAAAATACATGTAACTTTTCTTGTGTAATAATATCTAATTGAGAAATGGAAATACTTGTAGAGTTGTTCTTAATAATTCATTTGAGGGGCTTGAGACATCTTGGTCATCATCCCCGTATAGTTGGGTGTGTGTTGAAGTTGTCTGGCAACCTGTATTGCTGTGATGACTGTAGTAATGCGTGTAAATGTATCAAGGACAAGGGTGGGGTAGACGCTCCGGGACTTGAAGTAAGACACTATTCCGGCAATTTCCTGTAGGTAGTGTTGAAAACCCAGGGATAACCGCCGTCAGCACCGGGATTCGAACCTACGATATCCGTACTTACTGCAGCTGGTCTCGCGGCCATGGTGCACGTTTGACGAGCGCGGCTAAAGCCGCGGGACGAAATGGTTGCAGAATTTGGCTTCGAGTAACTAGAACCCCTCCCATTGGTCGATCCTGGCTACGCTACTGGTCGTGACATATTGTCAGAAATCTGTTTCATAAAGTTGTAATGCCGACAGGTAGAAATCTGACAAATGTGTCACATAATATGTCAACGGTTTTTCTTTATGAACTAATGAATATGTCAGCCGCTGTTGTACAATTGTCAAATTGTCATCGAAAACTCGACAGGCGCCTCTTTACATGTCGATTATTACCATAACCTATATTTTCGTATGTCGGTGCGTTTGGTAGTTTCCCGTTACATTAATAGCCTACAGTGTTGTTAGAATCGTTAAAATGGAGCGATTAAAGAGCGGGAGTAGTAGAGAGTGATTAAGATCAGTAACGTACGTAGGAATTCTTTCTGGGGGGTTTCATTCATACAGTAGGCCTAAGGTAGTAGTACATTATTAAAATGATATTTTGATTATTATTCATAAATTTGACAGTAAACCGTGCTGCAATATTACAGAAC
Source organism: Meconema thalassinum (assembly GCA_946902985.2). Classification (NCBI taxonomy): domain Eukaryota; kingdom Metazoa; phylum Arthropoda; class Insecta; order Orthoptera; family Tettigoniidae; genus Meconema; species Meconema thalassinum. The sequence goes on from OX336393.1 coordinate 89,594,466, forward strand.
ATCAAATTAAAACCTACTGTTATTTGGTGGAAAACGACTTACACACTATCTTGTCAGACCCTCGACGATTGTTCAACGCAGACGTTATGTTATGCCATGGTCTGTCTCACTTTTTATGTGACTAAGTTACGCCTCCCATCCACCGTAGAAAAAAATAAATAAAAAAAGATCACGGCAGCCCGGAAAATGACCATTCGCTATTGAACACCGGTCGGGGAAGCCTACATCAATACACGTTCTTGTGGTTATATTGTTGGAATTTAAATTATTATTATTGTATTTCTAATGCACTTTAAGTTAATACAAAAATAACCTATAATAAATGTGCTTAGAGCAGAATTGCGATATGTTCATGCCCGTATGTCGTCTACCCACCATTCCCGCTTCCCGATTCAGTCTTCTTCTTCTTCTTTTTTTTTGAAATATTTTATTTATAAGAAAAAACATAATTACTGGTAGACCTACTGTATTATTCGTAAATGTTAGCCTCCAAGTCGACGAATCGGTGTCTTACGCAACAATTGACAGAAATGCATTATAAACAGCAGACAAATAAAACTAACAATATGACGGCAATTGCTGCAAACGGCTGACGAATATATGAAAGATCCAAAGACATCGTGCCGAGGACTGGGGCAAAAACACATTTTTTTTAATATGTAATTTTTCCTAAAACGAATATTTTCGATATTGAGAGTTTCCTAGTGTTTGAGTAGAGTTTGAGGTTAGGTACAGTGCTTTTGTTGATTACATTTACCAAAATGTATAAGGTGTTTATATTTTCTTGACTAAATCTGTCTTAACATGACGACCATTGGTGTATTTACCTTATAGGCTATTCGTGATTGTCAGAAAGGTAAATGGTTGACCTGTAATGTATTATTAGAAGCTGTAATGATATCACATTTATGCAGTCAAGTTTATAAATATATAGTAATTTTGCACAGTTTGTGCGTGTTTCTTCAAATAAATGAATGTTTTAATAAATAGTAAATCCTTTATTATGATTATCTCGCGTTGAACAGTTCATGTGAATCGATAGTTATTGTACGCTATCGATTCTCGGAACTATCGAAGTGTACATAACCTCGACAGGTGGATTTGACAATTTGTCAAGGTTATGAATAGGGCTCTGTGACAGGCGTAAATTTTACAATATTTCTCCTGTCACACAATGACATATTGTCAGATAGAAGTGTCGCGACATGTTGACAATTATGTCAAATTGTCACAAATGTCGGACCTGTCGAGTTTTATGAAATAGGGCCCTGGTGTTTGTAAAATCCACGGCAGTTACGAAGGTCGTAAAATCGTTTACATTATTTAATGTCTACTAACTTGTTTCTCACGTTGGCAAGACTGTATAGCATACTTGACGCTGAGATGACCCATACAAGATGGCTATGCATTGATTTGATTGCTGACCTCGGGCTGAGCTGTGTTTTGTCTGAGGAGCACAATGGCATGCTGCCGCCTCGTGGGACAGCGCAACCTCGCAGTGTTTTGTTTCTGTGAATCAGGGGCACAATGGTATGCAATCCGAGCTACATTCTTCGCGGTCAAGGACGGCGAGTGTTGAGAATGTGTGGGCGTGCTGCTGTCAAGGAGTACCCGGATCTCTCGAGCGCTGTGTTGTGCCGGGAACTTGGAAATGATGCATTATTGTTGCACATTGTTGTTGTTGTTGTCGTCGTCTAGGGGCTTGGGACATCTTGGTCATTAGTCCCGTGTAGTTCGGTGTGTGCTGGATGTATATATAATATATATAATACTCAGTGGCGGCTGGTGACATTGTTGCAGCGTTGCACAACTCCCAATAATTTTACACCTAATTCGTAGTTTCTTTTCCTTTAATGTTTTAGTTTTATAGATCTAATGCACTCAAAAATGTGTTAAATTCATCTATATTTTGATATTATTTATCCAAATGCTTCACACTGTACCTATAAAAGCTGCCGCCTTCAAATCAAACTCCAGGGGGTTAGCTCTCTTGTGGCAACTCCCAAGCAGGCAGCGCGGCGTACAGGACGAGGCTGGACGAGGCCAAGCTTGTGCATAGCATGCCGACCAGCATGGGAAGCAGGGAGTTGCAGATGAGCTGCCAGCCCCCTGGCAACACTCAGTTCCAAATGGCCCCGTTAGACTGCACCACTCTTTGGAAATGACAACACCCTCGATTTCTCTTACCCCGCGAAGGGTAGTTTAGTTAGTTAGTAATTTAGTTAGTTAGTTATTGTTGTTTTAAGGGGCGGAACTACGAGGTCATCTGCCCCTGAAGGGTAGTTTCTTTCCCACACCACTAGAGAATGCTATACCACCCACAACGGTACAAATATCGGAATTTCATAGGGAGACATTAGTTGGTTCACACCCAATTATTTTAGATGTTTTCTCATCATAACTTCATTTAATATTTTTGTCAATTGTTCTGTGAAGCGAGCCTAAGAACGCCACCGTGCTATAAGTACAGTAGATAAGTGGCTGAACTGTTTTACGACGTATTGTTGGTGTACTTTAGCGGTTTATGTTTGCTTTTACCACTCTTGTTCTTGCGGGATTTGGGTTGCGATTAGTTCTGTATTTAGTTGATTTGAGTATTTTGGTTCCAGGCAGATACTTAACTGTGCATTTTTATTATTATTATTGAAAATCCACAACCTGCTTCCAGTCTCCGACTGGGTCAGGAATGGAATGAATGAATCCCCTATCTAGCGGCGAGGATATGAACTGTGCCGGCTGCCGAGGCCTGACGCACTCCTCTGGGGCAATGATTAAATGAATGACAGATGAAATGAAATGATAGTGGAGAGTGTTGCTGGAATGAAATTTTGACAGGGAAAACCGGAGTACCCGGAGAAAAACCTGTCTGCCTCCGTTTTGTCCAGCACAGATCTCACATGGAGTGACCGGGATTTGAACCACGGACCCAGTGGTGAGAGGCCGGCGTGCTGCCGCCTAAGCCACAGAGGCTTCATTATTATTATTATTATTATTATTATTATTATTATTATTATTATTATTATTATTATAATTGTTTGGTTGATTGTGAGTAGACCTATGCATTCACTACGAAATTTCTTGGCTAGCAAAATTCAGTGTTTTGTTAGTTTGCTTTTCGCGCCACTTTCCGATATCGCACCCAGATTTATCATCTGTGTATCTTGAAAGTTACCGTAGTATTTTATTTTAACGGAATGTTTAGTTTGAAACATTAATTGTATTGTGGAGTGTGAGTGAAAATGAATAGAGTAAGTAATTTGCTAGTCAGACAGTTCTTCCAGCTCCCTGATGACGATAAACTTACAGTAAAAACACTCGGTGCACCATTACCGGATAAGTATTGTCCAAAATATAAGTATACGAGGGCGTTTAAAGGAGATATTTAAGGCAATAATAATTGGTTATGTGAATGCGATATTAAAAACGCTTTATTCTGTCTTACATGTTTGTTGGTGGAGAATTCGCGTGGACCAAAATAGGAGTTATGGAAAATAATCCCTAAAATAAAGAAACATGAATCTTCAGCTGAGCGGCTTCGGTGCCGTAGTTGGTAGCATGCTGAGCCTCTATGCCCAAGATCGCGGGTTCTAACCCGGCCGAAGTCATCGGATTTTTTTAAGAGCGTTAAAAATCCCTCAGTATGCATTCCTTCGGAGGGGAAGTAAAGCCGGCGGTCCCATGTCATAGATTTATGGCATGTTAAAGAACCTTCCACTTATTACACCTGTGTGAAGCTAAATTATAGGTTAAAAATTTGAACAACGCTCTTAGGTTCCAACGTTCGTCGCCAGGAGCCGACTGCGGTGGCGTGTAGTAACCAAGTTCTGAACTAGTAGTCGTTTACGGTGACCTTTGGTGGCAAAAGTAGGAACTGCTTGAAATTCAATGTCTGTAGTCCTCACTTGAATTAAAAACAGATAACACTCACTAATACAGCCATCACAATTAACACCGGTTATCAGACAGTTTCTCCACACACCCAAAGTACAGGGGGCTACATGACTGCCTTGTCGCAGCTCTTAAACTGAGGAACCAACCAGCCAATCTTCAGTTGTTTGAAATTGACACTTTTTGGAACTGTTAACGAAGATGCACAATTGGACAGTGCCTATAGAAGGTAAATTGCGGAATATAACGAAGATGTTAGGCACAATAGATATGTGTTAAATATTGTAATAAACTGTATTCGTTTCTGTGGTTCTTTCGGACTGGCCTTGCGTGATCATGATGAAAGTGTAACATCAACAAATCCATGTGTTTTGAGAGAACTAATTAATTTTACCGCTGAGTTGGATGCTGTGTTAAAGGTCATTTGGTAAGGGCAACTGTTTTCAAAGGAACGTCCAAAACAAATCAAAATTAATTTTTACAGATTATGATGGAGGTTTGCCAAGAAGAAGAATCAAAGCAAATAAAGGAATCGGAAATTTTTGCCATTATAGCAGATGAAACTAGTGATATTTCAAACATATTTCAGATGGCTGTTGTGCACCGATACGTAGTAAGAGGCAAACAAAACATGATGCACACACATTAGCAGCGTGTTTACTGGATGAATTAAAGAAGCAGAAATTGAACGAAACTCCGCAAAAATTAATTGCGCCGACGTATGACAGAGCGCACTTCATGGCTGGTTCCTCTGATGGGGTTCAAGCTATAGTAAAAAAAAGACTGATAGTCTGAAAGACTAGACTTTATATCATTTTAAATGCTTCAAATGCTGCGTCAACTCAAAGTCCGTTAGCAAGTGCAAACCAAGGTCAAAGGAGGTAGCTGGCTGGATGACGTCACGCTCACCGGAGCGCGCGGGGAAAGGAGGAAGCTCAAGCAGTATTATGACGTCACACACCTCAGTGCATGCTCGGTACATTTCGTCCCGTCACCGTAACGTAACGCCAGACCCCAGCGTAACTACGAAGTCGACAAGATCATTTAAAATGATAAAAACCCTATCCTTATGCAGAATATGTGCCCGTCTTTGTTAGTAATAACATTTTTCGTTAACGTACAAACTTTTCGGTTGCCATGTTTTTATGTTGAGAATGTTTATTATCCCGGAGATTGAGACCCAACCTTAGACAACTGCTGTGTTTAAAATTCTTCCCATGAACTCAGGCATAGGGCTTAAATACATAAATCTGATTTTTTAAATGAATTCCTATAGGAAGAAGCCCAAAAGAGCCATTAAAATTTGTCGAACGTACAGTTATTTTGGAAAACCCATGTATTTCAGTTTGTATAGAACTGTAGTTTATCTAACGTTAATTAATTTTTGTTACATGTGTAAACTTCCCATATAAAATTGCGACATCAGAAATTTTGGTGCAACACCCAGCTTTACTTTCCACCGGCCGCCACTGATAATACTCTAAGGTGTATGATTTGCCTGTTTGCCATCTCTTGATGAATGCAGTACATTTGCATTTGTCTGTTGGCACAGGCTAGAGTGAAATGAAGCTTTTCACCGATGTCTCAGTCTCACTCATGGCTGTGAGTATACGGAAGCTACTGAGGTATGGGTGGTGCTTATTAATGACATTCAGGGCACAGTCAGTGCCTGTGGATGTTGTGAAAGGTTCTACTCATAGGGTTAGTACTGCTGTTCTGACTCAGTGAGGAAGGCAATGGCAAACTACCTCACTCCTCTTCTTGCCTAGTACGCCTCAATATAGTGCTGCCTTGGATTTTTGTGGGTATCTAGCTGCATAACCTAACGGCAGTACTTTTTGAGGATCCAACCAGCCTTCGGGCTGACTACCTAACAGACAGACAAGGGGTATGTTTCACAAAACTCAAGCTCCTAAACCAGAGGGGGTTTGAAGGTGTGGTTTGTACCAAAATCCAAATCGTCTCAATAGTACAGGAAAAATCTTGCATTTCTTGTAAAGTCAACGTAAATTTGTTTATAAAGTGCTTTTAAACAAATAAACAAGACGATACCCCCTGGCAGAACTGTGTCGCGTACAGCCGCATAGCACTAGTGACGGGCGGGTAGTCTGTACACATGGGGCGCACACAACCCACTGTGCAACCAGCAGCAGTGATGAATTCCTCTCTGATTTCATAGATATCAACAATTTGTTTAAAAAGTGCGTATAACAGTAAAGCCAGGCGGGTGGTTTATACACATGAGAGTTCTCGCACGGGTCCGCTAGTATTTCTGATAACCTGTATTTATGTGGTGACTGTAGTAGTGTGTTTAGCTGTACTAGGGGCAGGGATGAGGTAGGCGCCCCGGGTAAATAAGGTACTATCCAGGCATTTTCCTGAAGGGAGCGTGTAAAACCCCAGGGAGAACCAGGGTAGTCACTGTTAATGCCAGGAATCGAACCTGCGATGTCTGGACTTGGTTCAGCTGCTGTGGTGCACGACTTAACGAGCATGACTACCTCCCTCGGATACTCTAATGCCGTCGGGGCGGGAGAGAGCCAGAGTTGGCCAAGGGAGGTTGACAGGAAAGATGACCGAGGGCAAAAGTAAGTGGAAGGAATGCCGGACTCAGCTCGGGTCCCGCGGCCGCAACGCACGTCCCACGAATTGCGAGCGTCTGGAAGGGGAAAATGATTGATTTTAACAAGAAACAACGTACACAGAAACAATCCGCGTACTCTGGAAGATCTCGGGAACGAAATAACTGCACTGATACAAAATATCAGTGAGGATGAATTACAGCGAGTGTACCAAAACTTCCTACGTCGATGCAACGTGTGTTTAGAAATTGAAGGACAGCATTTCCTGTAACTACAGTCAGAAACATCGAGAATAATCAACCACGGCCATTTCTTATTTCACTGCTAGATGGTTGTGGGCAACTCCCTGTGTTCTGTACTCCCTGATCAACTCGCAATGATGTCAAGATGGGTTTCTTCCAGTTACCGCACGGTTCAGTTGTGGTTGCTCTTCGGTCTCCGGTGACAAGTTGATATCGTCTCTGGTTTCCAAGCTCACCAGTTCTTCATACAGAAATAAGGAGATCATACGCAAAACAAGAATTGAGTAGTGAGGCCGAACTTGAGTAAACCAAGGAGCAGTGGCGTAACTACGGGCGGTGATTAAGGGGATCAATCCCCCCAGAGCCAAATAATTAAAAAAAAATTGACAAAATTTTCATTTTGAAATATCTCTCAATCTTGTCCAATAACAGACAGGAAGTGATTGCCGCCACGGAGAAACTTCACGAAATTGCATCCAGAACAGGACTCCAGAGTCCAAATCTCATACCAGAAAACACACTACATGGAGGGATGTCTTCGGCACCTAGATGGATTACCAATTCGGCAAAATATCTCAAGTGTCTAAATTCAAATACCAGGGAGAAGTCACCCAGCCTTCCGGACTGAATCGTGAAGCAAAAAAAAGAAAGGATCTCTAAACTGCATAAAGCTTACAGACTCACTTGGAACAGATATAATAAAAAATCAATATACAGAAATGCAAAATTACCGCATTACAACACTGTAATCAAGCCTGAAACGCTTCATTAATTAAAGATGTGGAAAAGCAAGAAAGGAAAATCTTGAGAATTTTTTTTGTACCAGTCTGTACAGGGGGAGTCTGGATGAAAACAAAATCCCAAGACTTATACCAGCACTCGGAGAAAATCTCAGACGCATTTAGGAAAAGACGATTGAAATTTTAGGGGCATATCCTCAGGATGGACCATCAGAGACTGACCAAAAGGATTCTTAACCTTGCCCTGTCAATGAAAGTTAAAAACACCTGGCTGCTTGAAGTCGGAAAATATCTTCAGGAAATAGGCATCCCAGATGACATTGTACTAGACAGAGCTAAGTTCAGAGAATTAGTCGATAATCCCCGCTTTGCAGAGCATCCAAGCGCTATCACCAACAACACCTGGTCAGAAGATCGCAAGAGAAGCCACAGCGAGAAGATGAAGAAATTTAGGGAGAAGAGAAAGGCAATGCCACCAGCTAAATAAGTTCAATCGCGCTCGTTAGTCGGGCATGACGAAGAAAATAATAATAATAATAATAATAATAAAAGAGCCGATTTTCGGATTGTTGCGAAACTACCGGATTAAGTAAGTTTATAATTTGAGAACATTATTTTATATTTACTAGAGTAACATAGTGTTAGGACGCACATTGAGTGGTGCGAATAAAACGTACCAAATGCTATCGAGATCAAACATGAAAACGTGTAGGTCTGCTATCATTGATTGTCTCATTTTGCCCCACACACAAAGCAGAAACAAACACATGACCAAAACAGAAAGCAAAAAGCAAAATTCAAAAACAAAAACAAAATTAGAAAAATGCAACATCGAAAACACAAAGCAATATTCAAAAGAGAGCAAAAGTAGAAAACAAGCTCAAAACCAAAAACAAAAATCAAAAAGCAAAATTCAAAAAAGCAACATAGAAATACAAGAACACAAAACCAATAAACACAAAACAAAATTCTAAAACAAAACAAAAACCAAAAAAAAAGATCACAAAGTAAAATTCAAAAAAAGTAAAATGGGAATACAAGAACACAAAACCAAAAAACACAAAGCAAAATTCAAATACAAATGCAAAAGGAGTAAACATGCACAAAACACAAAACCAAAAAGCACACAGCAAAATTCTAAAACAAAAGAAAAAAATCACAAAGCAAATAAAAAAAGCAAAATAGGAATACGAGAACACAAAACCAAAAACCAAAAATCACAAAGCACAATTCAAAAACAAAAACAAAATTAGAAAAACACAAAATCGAAAACACAAAGCAATGTTAGAAAAAGAGCAAAAATAGAAAACAAACACAAAACAAAAATCACAAAGCAAACTTAAATAATATCAAAATCGGAATACAAGAACACAAATCCAAAAACCAAGAGACGCAAAGCAAAATTCTAAAACAAAACAAAAACAAAAAATCACAAAGCAAAATTCAAGAAAAGCAAAATAGGAATACAAGAACACAAAACCAAAAAACACTAAGCAAAATTTAAAAACAAAAAAGGAAAACTATGAAAAAAACACACAGCAAATAGAAAAAAAGTACAAAACTACAAACAAAAGAACCAAAACGCAATTAGTTGACTCCGCTCATCCTCCCCTGAAGCAAATCCTAGTTACGCCACTGCCAAGGACTTTCAGTGGAACATGGATATTGTATCGTGCATCCACAAGCTGCTACGGTAGATAAACAAAGGAGGCTGGATTTGGTGAACAGACCGTTTGCTTTTTCTATGGCAAAACTGAACACGTCTTAACAAGAACAATGTTGTTGTTGTTGTTGTTGTTGTTGTTGTTGAGGGGCTTGGATATCGTGGTCATTTTACCCCGTGTGCTGGTGTGTGTGTGTGTGTGGAGAGTTTGTTCGAAAGCCTGTATTAGTGTGGTGTCTGTAGTATAGTATGTGTATTTGTGATTCAGTTGAGGATTGGGAAGGAGGCGGCCGTGGCCTGACGTTAGGGTCCATCCCTGTATTTGCCTGGAGTAGAAGTGGAAAACCACTTCCAAGATGGCTCAAGTGGGAATCGAACCCACCTCTTCTCAGTTTGCCTCACGAGGCTGAGTCTACCCCATTCCATCCCTCAAACCAGAATTAAATGTCTTAGCAGAGCCGGGTTTGAAACCCGAACCTCCGGAACGACAGCCAAGAATGCTTGCCCTTTCATCACGAGGTGGTCTTATTTAAGGTGACTAGGACTATAAACAGGAATTAAGGATTTTTTCAAGTCGCTATAGCGACAGAAATACTTTTCTTATTGTTGTTGTTGTTGTTTGAGTCTTCAGTCTTTTGACTGGTTTGATGCCTGCCTGTCCTGAACTAATCGTTTCATCTCTACATAGATACCACACCCTACATCCGAGGCAATCTGTTTAACATATTCTAACCTTGGTCTACCCCTACAGTTCTTGTCCTCGTCCCTTCCTTCCATAACTAAACTTGCTATTCCTGGGTGTCTTAATATGTGTCCTTCCAACCTATCTCTTCCTTCATTAGCAGTCGCCAGAAACATCTCTCCTCCCCCACTTGTCTTAATACCTCTTCGTTTGTAACCCAATCTACCCACCTGATCTTCATCATTCTCCTGTAACACCACATTTCAAAGGCTTCAATTCTCCTTTTTTTTCTGCTGCACCAATAGTTCAAGTTTCACTTCCATAGAGCGCCATGCTCCAGACAATGGCTTTCAAAAATGACTTCCTAATACCTAAATCTATATTCGATGTCAACAGATTCCTTTTTTTGCAGAAATGCTTTCCTTGCCTAAGCCAACCTACTTTTTACATCCTCTTTGTTTCGTCCATCACTGGTTATTTTGCTTCCTACGTAACAGAAGTCTCCTACATCCTATAGCCTTATTGAAAAAAAAAAACAGGAATCAAACTACTTTGACTACTAGCTAACAATTTGGCAGCACTGCTGTGCATCAGAGTACAGTCTTATCAATTCTATTGACACCAGAATAAGAATTACATTTCCCGCGGTTGGAACAGATGTTTATCCCTATCTTAGCGGCAATGTGCTGGACATCGATAGAGCCCATTCTGGCGGTGGTTCAAGATCCATGAGTCTGCGATGCTGCACAACACACTACATAGTGCTAAAGAGTCACTATCTGGAGGACTTCCGCACACATTTTGACTGAGGAAAAGTCACGTAGCCCAGGGTTAATAGATTACGGCATCCGTATATTTATTACATTATTTGTTTATTTTCCAGCAACAGTAGCTACGCTCGCTAATGCGCAACGCTGGATCATGGAGCCAAACTATTTGTGGACTCTGTAGACGTTGGTTCGAGCCCCACCGTCGGCTGTCCTTGAAATGGTTTTCCGAGTTTTAAATTAGCGGACCCTAGACGCTCAAAATTGTTGTGTAATAGAATCGTCTGTAGACAGTGCAATGTAATTGTCCAATAATATAGTTGCTGTTTACATCGTGTGAGGTGAACATGTTGTCGGAAGCGGAACTTAGAATTATTGGTATTGCATTGCCTGAGGCTATGAAATAGAAAACAAATCAAAGAAGCGCAAATGGGCGAAAGCTTGGTTTCGGAAGCGAAATGAATACATTCATCAAAATTGATTAAACGAACTGAGCCTGAGTGAATATTGTCAATACATGGTAAAGTACAGCACAGAGGAATCATAAAATAAATGCGAAACATTTCTTTACGCTCACGGTAATGTAATACAGTGTATAGCGATAGTTACGGTTTTCAGTAGACTGTTTCTGACGAGCTGCTGCGAGCATGGTTGACATTTATAACTAGGTGGTCTTCAAATTCTTCGATAATGTCATCATCAAGTTCCCATATTCCCACAGCAGGAGACAATACGGATGTTACCAGTCCTGCTGAGTCAGTCGAGCTTGACATTGCGTCTACAACGGAACAACGACTGTATAAAACCCGCGTACACATGATCGAAATTAATTCTTGCCTATCTTAAGCAGTTTAGAACTAATGACATTATTCCTTAATTAAATACATAAACCAACAATAAGCAATAAAATCCTTGCTCCGAATATAAATAGAAATCACTCTGTACAATGCAAACGATAACTTAAGCTTCACATGCAGGCTATACACAGCACTGAAGTCGGCGCACGTTCAACAGGCATAACTCTACACACTCCTTGAGGGCAGCCCTGCAATCACGCGCACAGCTGTGTTTACTTCCACTGTCTCGACCCGGCGAACAGACTTCTTTTTTAGGCCATCAGCCAAATGAACTCTTTTTAGGAGAATACAATAATTGTATGGTACTGTCAAACTCCTCGAATTGATGCGTAAACCTTGTATTTTCGATTCACAACTCCCTATCTCAAAACGTTTGTACTTGACCACTGCTCCACTCCCCAATATTTAGACGAGCGAAATGTAATGTTTTTCAGTCGGTCAACATGACTGCACCCAATTGGGCATGGCATTAATACCTACACCAGCGGCTTCGGTGGCGTAGTCGGTAGCATGCTGAACTGCTGTGCCCAAGATAGCGGGTTCAAACCCGGCCGAAGTCGTCGGATTATTTTAAGAGCGTTAAAAATCCGTCAGTATGCCTTCCTTCGGAGGGGAAGTAAAGCCGGCGGTCCCATGTCATAGATTTATGGCATGTAAAAGATCCTTTCACAGACTAAACTTGTGTAAAGCAAAATTTGTTAGGTTAGATTTCGTCAGAACGCTCTATCAAAGTTCCAACGTTCACCACTAGGTATCATTGATATCTGGTGGCGAAAGTTGGAACTACTTGAAATTGAACTGAACGTGTAGCTCACCCTCTGGGTGTCCGCTGGAAGCAGCTACAGACTCAGGCGAGCTGAACATGTCCTCGGACACTCCCGGCACTAAAAGCCATACGATAAATAAATAATACCTACACCTGGATTCTAGAGTATTCATTGATCTCATGTCTTGCCATGAGTGGTTATCGTGTCGGACTACCAACCCTAAGCTTGCAGGTCCGCTCGTGGCCGTGGTAAGTGATTTTTGAAAGGCGACAAAAATCACAGCACGTATGTCATACGTTATTGGCTTATTAAAGAACCCATTTGAATTTAGTAGGCCGTGTCCATAATGGCAAAATTAATCTCGTGATTTTCCGACAGCACAAAGTTCCTCCTTTCTCTACTAGAAAGCGCTATAGTGTCAAGAAGCTTAGATATCTAGCCTCCTTGACTTTCATAGCGCCCCAAGGAACAACAAAATTCGACAAGGAAGCTGCCCTCTGGGCGAAAATAACAAAGCTTGCACCCGGCACCCGAGGCCATACGATATTATTATTATTATTATTATTATTATTATTATTGAGCTCATTTTCTTTTTCAAGGTTAGGGAACCAGCCATTACAATCACGTCGACCGACTGAAAAACATTACATTTCGATTACTAGGCAACTCTGAAAAATGGCTCCCAAACGATAATTTAGACTAGCTGTAAACCATCTCACTTTGACTAGACTATGTCTGATAACCTGTATTATTCGTGGTGTTTAGTTTGACATTGTACTGTCATTTTTGTCACATATTATTTGTTTATGAATTAAAACAATTAAAAACCAATATAATCATGTACTATTGTTACTAAGTGATGTATGGCAACCTTGCAAAGCAAGGCGACGGTAGAGCGATGTAAATAGTGTGATAATCAGTTTGCTCTGATCTTATGTGTAACAACATAATCTCTTATTACTCTCCAGTGCCTTCGCTCTCATGAACGAACCAAGAACAGCAAGTGCCCTTGAAGCGTGCGACAAAAGTTTTTTCCCTAACTTTTATACTCTTATCAAAATTTTGTCAAATTTGCCTCTCTCTGTAGCTACTGGTACTGCCGAACGGAGTTTGAGTTGGTTGAAAACATACTTAAGAAATTCTACTTCTGAAAACAGACTCAACAGTCTAGTATGGTCATCTATTCACAGAGACATACATCTCACTGACGATGAAGTTATGAACCGATTTGGCAATGCTTCAAGAAACTTTGACTTTATATTATAGTGCAAGTTGTAAATCAAAAGAGTAACATTAATTCTTTCCATGTAAATACTATCAAGTGAGCAAGATGACTGTATTAATAACAAGTAGTTCCGTGAAGAACTATGCAGCCTATTTTCACATATCCTACTTATGTTAATTGCCTCTAGCAACATACACAATTTCAGTTTGATTGCTGTAATAGATTCGTAGATATTGAGAACCGACTAAAAATTTCGGATGGTCGCCATGTTGTATTTTGTATATGTAGGTCCTAGAGGTATGTACTGTTACATGCAGATTATTGTGTACGTGTAGTATTCAAACTACAATCGCATAATTAGGACACAAGAAGTAACAAGGAGATTTTAAAATTTCGCACAGCTGCCATCTTGAGGTTATGAAAACAATTGAAATAAATTAGATGCCAGTGGATTACCATTCGTATAAGGATTTACTGTTCCAAGTTTCACTACACTCGGATGGTTAAATTGCGAGAAACGTCCATGTGAATTTTTATATTTCGCGTCGCCTCCATGTTGGATTTGTGAACACCAAGTTATTTAAAGTCCTATAGGTGAACTTAAGTTCATAGCCCCTATGAACATTAAGAAATTCAGTTTGATTGCTATAATAGATTCGTAGATATTCAGAGCCGACTAAATATTTTGGATGGTCGCCATGTTGAATTGTTAAATGTATAGGCCATAGAGTCATGTACCATTAAAGGAAAATTATTGCGTAGGTTCAATATTCAAACTTTCAATTCGATCGCATGACTACATCACAAGAAATAAAAACTTAATTTTAAAATTCGCACATCCGCCATCTTGAGGTTATGTAAACAATTGAACTAAATTAGATACCAGTGCATTACAATGTGTATAACTATTTCCTGTACCAGATTTCAGTGCGTTTGGAACATTAAATCGCGAGAAAGGTCTATTTAAAATTTTCAAATTTGCTTGGCTGCCATGTTCGTTTTGTAGTTAACCGGTTTCTGAAAGTCTTATAGATGGACTTCCGTAGTGCCCTTTATCTCCGTAAAAGATTTCAGGGAGATACCGCTAATAGTTTCACAGATATGGAATGCCGGTGAAATATTTCGCACATCCGCCATCTTGTGGTTATGTAAACAATTGAACGAAGTTAGATGTCGGTGCATTACAATGTATATAAACATATACTGTACCAAGTTTCATTGCGTTTGGTTGGTTAAATCGCGAGAAACGTCTATTTAAAAGTCGCAACTTCGCTTGGCCGCCATGTTCGTTTTGTTGTTACCAGATTTTCAAGGGTCACATAAGTGAACTTATAGTTGTTCCCTTTATCACCATACAAAATGTCAGGGTAATATCGGTAATAGTTTCGGAGATATTGAATGCTGGTGAAATATTTCGCACAGCTGCCATGTTGGATTGGTGAGTCGTAACAAAATTTGAAGGGCACGGTCGGGGTCGCAGGGAATAGTGCTATGAACTTACCGAGTTTCATTGAAATCGCTCCAGCCGTTTAGATTTTATTAGGGGGGGACACACACACGAATCACACACACACACACGGACAAAAGGTGATCTCATAAGCCTATTTTTTCAAAATTGAAAATAGGCTAAAAATTATCATAAAATGGTCTAAGCTGTGTTTGACATTAACCAAACATAAAACATCACAACAAATTGGTTGAAAAAGTGGTGCCAGATAGCCTTAAAACTCATCATTTTGCACCAAATTATACAAAAGTTTCCCGAGGAGAACCCCGGACCCCCTATTCTTTGGGTCTATACCATGCCTCCTAACCCCCGGTTGGGCACCCCCGAAATAAAACTCTATATACGCCCCTGTACTGTAGTGTATTTGATGACGGTGGGATTGGAACCCCATGGCTGATACAGCTCTGCGAGCCTTCACGTCTCGGAGAAACAATGGTGGCTGGGTTCAGGTCGTTGGACGGGAGAAGAGAAGGGCCACGCTGCCCTTGGGCAAGGCTCGCCAGCCTCCATTTTAATTTATTGGCGAATTAAAAGTTATTGGTCACGATATCGATATAAAGATAGGCTTGTGGTGGACGATATCGATGTGAGGTACTGGATACTGTATAACAGCACAGCTGCACCTCAGAGAGCAAGTACATAACGTACTTTTTATTTATTTATTATTTATTTAATTATTCATTCATTCATTCCTTCATTTATTTATTTATTTATTCCTTTATTTATTTATTTATTTATTTATTTATTTATTTATTTATTTATTTATTTATTTATTCATTCATTCATTCATTCATTCATTCATTCATTCATTCCTTCATTCCTTCATTCCTTCATTTATTTATTTATTCCTCTATTTATTTATTTATTTATTTATTCCTTCATTCCTTCATTTATTTATTTATTCGTTTATTTATTTATTCATTCCTTCATTCCTTCATTTATTTATTTATTCCTTCATTTATTTATTTATTCCCTTATTTATTTATTTATTTATTTATTCATTCATTCATTCCTTCATTCCTTCATTCCTTCATTTATTTATGTACTCCTTTATTTATTTATTTATTTATTTATTCATTCATTCATTCATTCATTCATTCATTCATTTACTTATTTATTCCTTCATTTATTTATTTATTTATTTATTCCTTTATTTATTTATTTATTTATTTATTCATTATTTCATTCCTTCATTCCTTCATTTATTTATTTATTCCTTTATTTATTTATTTATTTATTTATTTATTCATTCATTCATTCATTTATTTATTTATTCCTTTATTTATTTATTCATTCATTCATTCATTCATTCCTTCCTTCATTTATGTATTCCTTTATTTATTTATTTATTTACTTATTTATTCATTCATTCCTTCATTCCTTCATTTATTTATTTATTTATTCCTTTATTTATTTATTTATTTATTTATTTATTCATTCATTCATTCATTTATTTATTTATTCCTTTATTTATTTATTTATTTAATCATTCATTCATTCCTTCCTTCATTTATTTATTTATTTATTTATTTATTTATTCATTAATTCATTCATTCTTTCCTTCATTTATTTATTCCTTTATTTATTTATTTATTTATTTATTTATTTATTCATTCATTCCTTCATTCATTCGTTCATTCCTTCATTTATTTATTTATTCCTTTATTTATTTATTTATTTATGTATTTATTTATTCATTCATTCATTCCTTCATTCATTCATTCATTCATTCATTTATTTATTAGCCTATTTTCAATTTTGAAAAAATAGGCTTATGAGATCACCTTTTGTCCGTGTGTGTGTGTGTGTGTGATTCGTGTGTGTGTGTCCCCCCCCCCCCCCCCGAATAAAAACTAAACGGCTGGAGCGATTTCAATGAAACTCTGTATGGTCATAGCACTATTCCGGGCGACCCCGACCGTGCCCTTCAAATTTTCTTACGACTCACCAATCCAACATGGCGGCAGTGCGAAATATTTCACCAGCATTCAATATCTCTGAAACTATTAGCGACATTACCCTGACATTTTTTGTGGTGATAAAGGGAACTACTATAAGTTCACTTATGTGACCTTTGAAAACCTGGTAACTACAAAACCAACATGGCGGCCAAGCGGAGTTGCGACTTTTAAATAGACGTTTCTCGCGATTTAACCAACCAAACGCAATGAAACATGGTACAGTATATGTTTATAGAAATTGTAATAGACCGACATCTAACTTCGTTCAATTGTTTACATAACCACAAGATGGCGGATGTGCGAAATATTTCACCGGCATTCTATATCTCTGAAACTGTTACCGGTATCTCCCTGGAATTTTGTACGGAGATAAAGGGCACTACTGGAAGTCCATCTATAAGACTTTCAAAAACCGTTTAACTACAAAACAAACATGGCGGCCATGCGAATTTGAAAATTTTAAATAGTCCTTTCTCGCGATTTAATGTTCCAAACGCAATGAAATCTGGTACAGGAAATATTTATACACATTGTAATGCACTGGTATCTAATTTAGTTCAATTGTTTATATAACCTCAAGATGGCGGCTGTGCGAATTTTAAAATTAAGTGTTTATTTATTGTGATGTTGTCATGCGATCGAAGTGAAACTTTGAATAATGAACCTACGCAATAATTTTCCTTTAATAGTACATGACTCTATGGCCTATACATTTAACAATCCAACATGGCGACCATCCGAAATATTTAGACGGCTCAGAATATCTACAAGTCTATTATAGCAATCATACTGAATGTTTTAATGTTCATAGGGGCTATGAACTTAAGTTCACCTATAAGACTTTAAATAACCCGGTGATCACAAATCCAACATGGTGGCGACGCGAAATATAAATATTCACATGGACGTTTCTCGCAATTTAACCATCCGAGTGCAGTGAAACTAGGTACAGTAAATCCTTATACGAATGGTAATCCACTGGCATCTAATTTATTTCAATTGTTTCCATAACCTCAAGATGGCAGCTGTGCGAAATTTTAAAATCTCCTTGTTACTTCTTGTGTCCTAATTATGCGATTGAAGTTTGAATACTACACGTACACAATAATCTGCAAGTAACAGTACAGAACTCTAGGACCTACATATATAAAATCCAACATGGCGACCATCAGAAATATTTAGTCGGTTCTCAATATCTACGAATCAATTACAGCAATCAAACTGAAATTGTGTATGTTGATAGTGGCAATTAACATAAGTAGGATATATGAAAATAGGCTGTATAGTTCTTCACGGAACTACTTGTTTTATTTATTTATTTATTTATGTATTTATTTATTTATTTATTTATTTATTTATTTTAATTTAATTCCTTATTTATGTAATTATTTATTGTTTATTAAGTTTAAGTAAGGAAAATTAGATATTTCAAGGAATTAATGTTCAATTCTCTTTGTGTTTCAGGTGAGTACGCGAGTGATGACGGAACGAGCTGACTGTGAGTTATGCTTAGTGACACAGTTACACTATTGAGCAATCTGTCATATTACATTTATTGATCAGAAGACAAAATTTATGCTGAGCTTCTACGCCCAAGGTCGCGGGTTCTAACCCAGCCGAAGTCGTCGGATTTTTAAGAGCGTTAAAATCTCTCAGTATGCCTTCCTTCGGAGGGTACGTAAAGCCGGCGGTCCCATGTCATAGATTTATGGTATGAAAAAGAACCTTCCACTAACTACACTTGTGTGAAGCTAAAATTTGTAGGTTAGAATTGATAACGCTCTATTAGTTCCAACGTTCACCGCCAGGTGATGACTGCGATGCCATCTAGTAGCCAAGTCTAGTGTCGTGGACGGTATAATTTGGTAGCAAAAGTAGGAACTACAGTAGGCTACTTGAAATTACTGTCTGCACTCCTTACTTCAAATAAAACAGATAACACACATAAATACAGCCATCACAATTAACACCGTTTATCAGACAGATTCTACACACACCCAAAGTACACGGGGCTACATGACCGCGTTGTCTCAGCCCCTAAACTGAGGAACCAACCCAAGACAAAAATTAATTTAATCTGAGACACAGATCGCCCAGCGGAGTTCTTTATAATGTTCACCACCAGATGGCAGTGTTAAACAGGACGTCGAATTTAGGGGGATAAATCTCCTTGACGGCTCCAACTCAAAATATCTACTCTACGATAGCTGAAGCATTATTATTATTGTTGAAACGTTTTGGCTGCCCCTACTGTCGGGTGACAAATGTAGCAGTTTCGCTAGCCCACACTGTTGGGAGAAAATGTAATTGTTTACCTTTGCCTAAGCTATGTTGTTTTAATGGGCGCCAAGACTTCAACGCAATGCTGAAATCTAAATTTGTATTTAACAACGTCTAGCTCTGGCAGAACACCTTCAAGACTCTATTCACTCAGATCGTGGTATGATTTGATCATTAACCCAACAAACAATTGTATCAGGAGAAGGAATTGGTCCATATCTAATGCTACCTACTGAAAGCAAAGATTGCATTGTAAAAGAAATGAATTTATTATATAAAACAAGTATAGCAAAATTAATAATAATAATAAGTACAAAATTTAAATTGGAGCGTTGTGATTTGAATATTACCGATAGAAAATTACGTGAAAACGGAGTCTGATAAATTGATTTTACTCTTATTTCCAAGCTATGAAGTTACTGAAATATGAAATGTAAAACAAAGAAAAATGAGAGATTGCGTATTTCTGCGTCATTTGCGCTTACCATTGGAAATTGCCAAGGCATTTCCCTCGTACTTGCTGATGCTGTGAGCTTCCCACAGTCTCCTGGACGTCGTCATCTCCGTCGGAATTTGATGATATTCTGGTAGATTAGATAATTCTATGGTCCGTACATCGGACCCAATCACTCGTACAACCGCACTGGTTAAGTTTTGCAAAAGTTAGTCTTCAACTCCACTGAACATCGGAGCGACACGCACTTCCAACCGTACTCCGCAAGTTCTACACAGATAGTCCCTAACTCCACTGAACAGCGGAGCGACTCGCACGCGCATCCATACTCCTCAAGTATTTCACAGATAGTCCGTTCCACGGAACATCGGAGCGTCCCCCGCGTATAACCATACTCCGCAAGTATTTCACAGATAGTCCTCGTTTCACGGCGCGTCGAACGATATATCCACACGTTGGCTCCCCCACCACGGTACCGTCATCTAGCTTACGTTGTCTCCCCTGATTGGCTGAGCACGCCGCCAGTTCCCCTCCTCTGCCTCATTACACTCGGCGCGCGAGAGGGAGAAGTCCTTTTCCGTCCCAACAATTCGCCTTTTCTAGACCTTGCGACCCAGCCTTGCGTAATACTTCTCGACAGGAATCAGCTTGTATTCGAATTCCCAGTGAGTCATGTCTCTTAAATACCCTAACTGACAAAACTCCGTAAAATTCCGTAATCACATAATTTTCTATAATATTGTCGTTCGTAATAATTTGCTTGATAGCGTTTTCTAAGACATAGAAAACCTATCTGAATGCTAATAATTTTTATAAAATGCTCCGAAAATACCTTAATAATAATTATAATAAATTAATAATAATAATAAATTCACATGAAAAATTCTCTTGGCTGAACAATTTGCCGCGTAAATAAATATAGAATGGCTTCCTACTGACTTATGCCAGTTGCATAAAACCCCTCGAAAAACACGTTACATATTCGCCTCGGATCATCGGATGATTTACCGTGACGACGGTCCATTATCCGATTATCCCAGACACGTTAATAAACCCCATCCAAAATACATATTACATAAATGAAATCACCCTAAATTACAGATATATACACTCATATTTTTTTCTTCACGCACTTTGCGTCAAAGTTTGTTGTCACTATGGATTGCACTTTGCAACCAGTCCAATGTTTTACATATGGAATAGTGTTCCACGGATATTTCCGCCTCTCAAATTTCTCTATGTTGGAGAAATAGACATAATTAATGTGTGAGCACTATGTATTTATGATGTCATATCACACGCATTGAAGGTGTTCTGATATATTTATATCACCATAGAACTTCCTAATTTCACTGGAGGTCCCCTCCTTATGGTGACATTTAATTCCACTTATCACTGAGCACACGATCACACTATTGTGGCAGCGCCTCGTGACCATAATACTTAATCTCTCTTTGAAGTAGATTAAATTAATATTGACTTCTGAAAAAAAAAACAGTAAATGCGCATTACATATAACACCAAATATTTCTGTGCCGTAATCGCCCTGTCTTGTTAAGTTCCCGTAGACCATATTCTACTTAATACTAGTTCTCAACACAGACCATTTCTCCTCACACAAATAATACCATTGTACAAATTATCTTAAATTACACACTTACAAATCTTACATGGCGAGGCCGTAAACAGAAATCACGTGTGCTGATATGTATGAGTTTCATGAAGGACTGTCTCGCATTCTGATGGCCCATCTTTTATCTCGTGGACGCCTTAAGCTAACAAGCCCTATACAAGCGCTCCCCCATCTCTTGGAGATAAATGGGAACCCATCAGCGCTGCCAAAATGGCCTTGGTGCATCGAGACAATTTAGTGCTCAACAGCATCCGACAATCCCGTCATATTTCCCTGTACCTTAAAAACTCTCATTTACTTACATACTACCCCCCGGTGTGACTTCTGATACGCCTGCCTGGAAGAACAACACCTCCCACGCACCAAATACCACACTTACTCATTTGATAGGCTGGCTCGCCAGCTAAACACACTCACTTTATGACACATATTTTCGTAGACTATGTATATTATACGTCCCGTATAATCTGTTTCCCTTACTATCCTCCAGCACATATGCTGTTTTTCCAATACGTTTGGAAACTATAAATGTTTCTGCGTCACCTGCTTCCAACCTTGCAAGTGGCTCCCTTAAATGAACGTCATCACGTTGCTCTACCTACCATATTTCTCAGTGTCTGCAACGATGCCCTGTTGCTACTGTCCACACATGCACATATTAAAATACCGTCCTCTGCTTTAACCACAGGATAATCCCTACATAAATTAGTGTCCCTCGATAGCATGTCTGCAAGAATGTTATCTTTACCTTTAATATATTTTACTGTGAAATCGTATTCCTGCAGAGCAAGAATCCACCTACTAACTCTGTTAGAACTGAGTTTACAAGTCCTCATATACAGTAATGCATGGTGATCTGTGTGGATCTCAAATTTCCCCCCTACTAAATACATTCTAAATTTCCCTAAACTGAAAACAATACCTAAAAGCTCTAACTCAGTAATCGTGTATCTTTTCTCTGCTGCAGTCAGTCCTCGCGAGGCTAAAGATACAATGCACAGATTACCCTCATCATCTTTCTGACATAATACTCCAGCAATGCCTATACGTGAAGCATCTGTCATAACCACATATTCCTTATCTTTTAACGGATATTTCAGCACTACAGCTTTCTCAAAACCTTCCTTCAGCGCTCTAAAAGCCTGATCATGCTTGGACTCCCATCTCCACCGAGTCCCACTTTTAAGCAATTCCCTGAATGGTTCTACCAACCCTGAGTATTTAAGAACGAACCTCCTGAAAAAGTTGCAAATTCCCAGGTAAGTTTTTAACTGTTTAACATTCTGTGGCACCTCTGCGTTAAGTATCTTATTAACCCTACTTTCTTCTGGTGTAACACCTCTACTCGACACTCTATGACCTAAAAATGTCACTTCTGACTGACAGAATGACGACTTAGACAGCTTCAAAGTGAACCCTGCCTGATCTAACTTCTGAAAAACTATATCTAAATGACGTAGATGCTCCTCAAAACTGCGTGAACTAATTACCATATCATCTATGTAAATGGTTACAAACTCTCCTGTGTCATCCCCTAATGCGATGTTTAAAGCCCTAATTAAAGCTGCTGAACTACTCTTTAACCCATAGGGTGTTCTACAAAATTGATAAAGGTTATATTTATGACTAAAAGCTGTAAATGGTCTATCTTCGTACATA
Organism: Meconema thalassinum; assembly: GCA_946902985.2. NCBI lineage: Eukaryota > Metazoa > Arthropoda > Insecta > Orthoptera > Tettigoniidae > Meconema > Meconema thalassinum. The sequence goes on from OX336393.1 coordinate 89,617,373, forward strand.
AGTGGCACTTGCCAAAAACTGGAACTCAAATCTACACAAGTGAAATACTTCTTCCCCTCAAATGTTTGCATTAATTCTTCTATTGACATAGATTTCAGCTGATCTGAACTAATTCTACTGTTAACCAAACGAGCGTCTAAACAAATACGAACAGTGCCGTCGGTCTTGGGTACCGTTATCAAAGAATTAACATACGGACTGTTAGAGTGCTCAATAATCCCATCTTCAAGCATCTGATTAATTTGTGCCTCAACTGCACTATGATAAGCGAAAGGTACAGGATATCTATGTCCTGTGAATACTGACCTATCAATAACGTTCAATGAATGTGTATAGCAATTGGCCATACCAATGCGATCCTCAAAAACTCTCCTATTACACCATAACACATCATAGAGCCGAACACACTGTTCATCCTCTATATTTCCCTGAAATGCAGCCTCACGTAACGAGTCCTCTAGACTTCCGTTCGTAATCACACTGCCCACAAAACATGGAGAACCCCGCTCTACGGCTGGCGATATCTCATTTAAAGTACAAATCACGCCTACAATACTACTCCTCTGAATACGGTCATTGAACGCTACTTCTACTTCAGAATCTCCCCATTTAAATTTCAAACTCCCTACATCATAACATAAGTTACCAGACACTCTACTTAGCCACTCTGAACCCAAGATAACACTGAATGCTAAATTTGGAATTACAAGGCAAATCTGCTTCTCTACATGATTATTAATTTTAATGTCTACTAAAACTTGCTTAGAAATTACTTTAGACCTCTTCCCAACAGCTGTGATAACAAAAGTGCTTTTAATTGGCATCTCCTCAAAATTTACTCCAGTTCCTTTCATTTTATCATAAAATGCACTACTTATGCAACTCTTCATACAACCACTATCAATTAAAACATCTGTGTACGCCTCGGACACGTTAAATTTAACTATGGGGCTCTTACTAACCACTTCCTGAATAATACCTTCATCTTTTAGTTCATGTAATAATTCATTTCTTACATTTAGGTCATAGGGTTCCTGTATAATTGTATGGACAGGGCATGCTACAGACTGAGATTCTGACCTTACTTCGCAGCCTGGTTCGCGTTTAAAGAACCGCTACAGCTGGCCGTAGTACTACTAACTACTGAACTGGTCTGGTTGTTCTGGGCTGTGTTGTCATTGTTTGGCTGTATATTACTACCACTAGGCTGTCCTCTTCCTTGACCCCTATTCTGGTTGTAATTATTGTCATTATAATTTCTCCCTTGATTTCCCCTGAAATCATTGTTTCTCCCTTGATTTCCCCTGTAATCATTGTTCCTCCCTTGATTTCCCCTGAAATCATTGTTCCTCCCTTGATACTGATTACCATAGCCATTTCCTCTGTTCTGATTTAGCTGATTATTATTATTTCTATTTTGAGCGTTGGCCCCTTCGCCACCGTTCCCTTGAACTTCTTGATGCCTGGCTTCATTAGGTCTATTATTATTATTACCCTGGTTCCGATTGAAATTGTCCTCATAACCCCCTCTCCCTAGTGCATCAAATGTGCTTAACAAATTTTCTACTTGTGATATAGTCTTTACATTCTGGATACAAGCAGCCTCCTTGATCCTATAGGGAAAGTGCCTAAGTAGCAACCTTACCACATCACTTTCCTCCTTCAAGCCATCCAGATATTTACACACTAATACCTGCCCTAAAAAGTATTCGGTCATGGTGGAGCTTCCTTTAGGGTTATATTTACCACACACTACTCCCTCACGATGCTGTGACTGAATAACCTCATTCCAGAACTTTTCACAGAATTTCATTTTAAAATCATTAATATCAGTAAACTTGTCTCTGTAGACAGCAAACCAATTCCTCGTTTCCCCCACAAACACTTGTTCTAAAATTTCAACTACCTGGCACCACTCAATACTACCATTTTCCAACCTTTCCCCGAATTTATTTTCTATAGTGTTCATGAACTCCATTGGGCACCCCTGTCGATTGCTGAACTTACCCAGTTCTACCTCCCTGTGTGTGCTATTCACAAAAACTGGCCTATTCTGACTATTTTCTTGCCTGATCCTAGCTTTTAATTTTAACTCTAATTCTGCGATTTTCTCCTCAGCCTTCCTCTCAATACTGTTTACTGTTAATTTAATGTTTCCTTCTGATTCTTCTACTTTATCATATAGCTTTGCTTGTTTCTCCTCAATCTTGCTAATGCTCTCTCTATTACTCTCTCTTAAATCATTTACTTCTGCAACTATTTGCGAGTGGACTTTCTCAATTCTACCCCCCAGCTGTTCCTTAACCTCTTTAGTAGCCACCTGAATTTTGTCAATTTCTCCCCCCAATTGCTTTTTGACCTGCTGTGTTTCCAGTTGCACTAGTTCTTTTAAATTTTCAGCCTGTGTACTGATTCTAATTTCCAACTCCTCCTGTACTTTTCCTAATTTTCTGTCTACATCTGCAATAATCTCTTTAGCCTTTTCTTCCATCACCCCCCTGATCTCACCTCTAATCAGTTCGAATTTGTCACTCATTTCCCTACTGTTTTGTTCTAATTTAGCATTTAAAGTTTCAGTACTCTCTCTATTTTCCTTACTGTTTTGTTCTAATCTGGCGTTTAAAGTTTCATTACTCTCTCTATTTTCCCTACTGTTTTGTTCTAATCTGGCGTTTAATGTTTCATTACTCTCTCTATTTTCCCTACTGTTTTGTTCTAATTTAGCGTTGTTTTGTTCCAGTTTAGCATTTAAAGCGTCTGTACTTTCTTTATTTTCCCTACTGTTTTGTTCTAATTTTGCATTATTCTGTTCTAATTTTGCATTTAAGGCATCACTACTAACTTTGTTCTGATACATGAACTCGAGAAGTAAAGTTTTTAATTCTGGTTGGCCGCCTACACTCCCTGTTTCAGTATCGGGATTTACCTCCGCTACCCCGGTACTACCATCACTCGACATACTGCTCGTATCATCACTCTCCAGTTGATGACCACTACGTAACCTCATCTGTCTTTCTTTCTCATCCCCCATAATGATATACACTGATACAGACAAATAACCCCCAAAATACAGGCACAGAAATATATACCCTTCTCCTTCCACAAATGTTATTAGGTTTTCAGCCCCAAGTTGTCGGCGACAAATGAAACGTTTTGGCTGTCCCTACTGTTGGGTGATAAATGTAACTGTTTCGCTAGCCCACACTGTTGGGAGAAAATGTAATTGTTTACCTTTGCCTAAGCTATGTTGTTTTAATGGGCGCCAAGACTTCAACGCAATGCTGAAATCTAAATTTGTATTTAACAACGTCTAGCTCTGGCAGAACACCTTCAAGACTCTATTCACTCAGATCGTGGTATGATTTGATCATTAACCCAACAAACAATTGTATCAGGAGAAGGAATTGGTCCATATCTAATGCTACCTACTGAAAGCAAAGATTGCATTGTAAAAGAAATGAATTTATTATATAAACAAGTATAGCAAAATTAATAATAATAATAAGTACAAAATTTAAATTGGAGCGTTGTGATTTGAATATTACCGATAGAAAATTACGTGAAAACGGAGTCTGATAAATTGATTTTACTCTTATTTCCAAGCTATGAAGTTACTGAAATATGAAATGTAAAACAAAGAAAAATGAGAGATTGCGTATTTCTGCGTCATTTGCGCTTACCATTGGAAATTGCCAAGGCATTTCCCTCGTACTTGCTGATGCTGTGAGCTTCCCACAGTCTCCTGGACGTCGTCATCTCCGTCGGAATTTGATGATATTCTGGTAGATTAGATAATTCTATGGTCCGTACATCGGACCCAATCACTCGTACAACCGCACTGGTTAAGTTTTGCAAAAGTTAGTCTTCAACTCCACTGAACATCGGAGCGACACGCACTTCCAACCGTACTCCGCAAGTTCTACACAGATAGTCCCTAACTAACCGGGTGAGTTAGCCGAGGTCGTTGCGGCATGACTGTTGGCAGTCGCTCACATCCGGGAGGCGAGGAGGTTCGAATCCCCCCGCCGGCAACCTTGAAGATGGTCTTCTGTGGTTTCCCATCTTCCTTCCAGGCAAATGCCGGGGTTGGTCCCTAACTATAGGCCACAGCCGCTACCTTCCAACTCCTCGACCCTCCCATCCAACATTCCTCTCCAACGGTACTTGTAGCTCACCCATTGGGTGTCCGTCTCGAAGCAGCTACAAAACTGGCGAGCCGAACATGTCCTCGGACACTCCCGGCACTAAAAGCCATACGCTAAAAAAAAAAAAAAAAAAAAAAAAAAAAATCCCTAACTCCACTGAACAGCGGAGCGACTCGCACGCGCATCCATACTCCTCAAGTATTTCACAGATAGTCCGTTCCACGGAACATCGGAGCGTCCCCCGCGTATAACCATACTCCGCAAGTATTTCACAGATAGTCCTCGTTTCACGGCGCGTCGAACGATATATCCACACGTTGGCTCCCCCACCACGGTACCGTCATCTAGCTTACGTTGTCTCCCCTGATTGGCTGAGCACGCCGCCAGTTCCCCTCCTCTGCCTCATTACACTCGGCGCGCGAGAGGGAGAAGTCCTTTTCCGTCCCAACAATTCGCCTTTTCTAGACCTTGCGACCCAGCCTTGCGTAATACTTCTCGACAGGAATCAGCTTGTATTCGAATTCCCAGTGAGTCATGTCTCTTAAATACCCTAACTGACAAAACTCCGTAAAATTCCGTAATCACATAATTTTCTATAATATTGTCGTTCGTAATAATTTGCTTGATAGCGTTTTCTAAGACATAGAAAACCTATCTGAATGCTAATAATTTTTATAAAATGCTCCGAAAATACCTTAATAATAATTATAATAAATTAATAATAATAATAAATTCACATGAAAAATTCTCTTGGCTGAACAATTTGCCGCGTAAATAAATATAGAATGGCTTCCTACTGACTTATGCCAGTTGCATAAAACCCCTCGAAAAACACGTTAAATTGTTATTATTATTATTATTATTATTATTATTGCTGTCGTTTCGACCATCTACGGACCACGCTATTCCAACTGGCCTTTTCCTATTCTTTGCATCTGGACTTACCGTTCGCCCAGTATTCCCGCATTCGTTTCGTATGCTGTAACTTCCTCTCTTCAGTCCAAGTTTGGCAGTGTTTGCTGTTATTCGAGACCATGATGTTCTTCGAGTTACTTCTTGACCGGAACACGTTTCTGGTTTTCCTCCTGTGTTATCCCCAGTGCCGGATTAAGGTAAAATGAGGTCCAAGTCCCTCAGATTTTTGGGGCCCCTTTATTCTTTTCAAATAAGTTTTATGTGTTAGCACCTGTACATTTAATAAAGTATATACAAGAGTTCTTTTTCTCAAGATGAATAATACACTTTTTATTAAATCATACATAGGTCTACATATATACATACATTTCAATTGAAACGATCATTTTAGATGATATGATGAACAATTTAACAGATCATACTATTTATACTTCTGTAAAATGTAATCATTTTTTTTTCGCTCAATGAAATCTTCTACAATGCCATCAAAATCAATTTCCCGCAGAACATCTTGACTCGATATACATTAAACTTAGGATGTCTAATCGTTCTTGTGACATGATACTTCTTTGCGCACTTTTGATCCGTTTCAATCGTGGCCTACGTATATAACGTAGGCCACGGTTTCAATTTTGAAAACTTGTGCTCCGCAGAACAATTCGTTATCATGAGGGTCAGGAAAATGCGAAAAGCAATTTCAACGTTCGGAAAAACAGACTCAAGCTTGTCTCGAATAAGAATTTCGTAAAGTTCAGAATGAGTGAACTCAGTTTTTAAAGGACATTGTAATTTAATAATAATGCTGAAACTGTCTCAGTTCTGGATAATTTTTTTCTACATCTTCGGAATAAAATTGAACTAAATTAGAAATTGCTTGGGGGCCCCAGATAATTGGGGGCCCTAGGCCTGGGCCTAGCCGGGCCTAATGAGTATTCCATCACTGGTTATCACCACTTCTAGCTGGTAAGCCATGCCTCCTTGTAGAACTCACAAGAGCAATGTGGTCATAGAATACAATCCTTCTCCCACGAATGGCGTCCGTGATCTGTTCTGCGTGTGTGTAGAGTTCATGATTGTGTCCGTCTTCAGAATTCACCAATTTCTTTCATTGAACCTGTGATTTTTCTTAAGATCTGCCTCTCTCTTATTTTTAATTTCTCGATCAGACCCTTTCTACTCATAGCAAGGAATTCTGCGCCTCCGGTCGTATCACTGGACAGTAATGTCGTATCTCGGCGTTAATGGATATTTATTTCTCCTTGTAGATATTTTTAGTTAATTCATATGCCTTTTTCATTTTCCTGATCCGAGATGCAAAGCCTTCTTTCTCTGAGTTGTTGGAATCTATCCACTCTCCAAGATATTCAAATTTCTCCGTTCGTTTGATTTTTCCCTTCTCCTACCTCTATTATTAATATTAGTATTATTTATTTTTATTTCCTTTTTTTAAATCGTTTTACCCTCCAGGGTTGGCTTTTCCCTCGGACTCAGCGAGGGATCCCACCTTTACGGCCTCCAGGGCAGTGTCCTGGAGCTTGAAACATCGGGCCGGGGGATACAACTGCGGAGGTGGGACGAGCACCTCACCCAGGCGGTCTCACCTGCAAAGCGAACAGGGGCCTTATGAGGGTTGGGAAGATTGGGAGGTATAGGCAAGGAAGGGGGAAGGAGGCAGCCGTGGTCTTACGTTAGGTAACATCCCGGCATTTGCCTGGAGACGGAGTGGGAAACCACAGAAAACCACCTCGAGGATGACTGAGGTGGGAATCGAACCCCCTCTACTCATTTGGACCACCCGAGGCTGAGTGGACCCCGTTCTAGACCTCATACTGAACCCTTCAGAATAGCAGTGTTTTATGCAAGAATCTTGATCAAGGGGTCGCGCTCAGTTCATAGTGTGATGTTTACGTCCGCCAAACAACATGCTTTACTGAGGCAAGGGTCATAGGATTAAAACTATAATTAAGAAAGTAAGGAGACAAGACGTAAGATAATAACATGATTTAATAACTAATTGTGCATAAAAAAAATAAACAAACAATAATAAAAACATATCCTCCCTGAATCTTTCCCTGACAGGAATATCTAACACTTTGAGGAGTCAGACGGATCTCCCCCTTTATAATAAAATTGTGGATCCTAGTTCCACTACCTTGCATTTGAGTTTATGTGCGCGTGATGACTAACTACGAGAAAATGAGTACTTGGATGATCGTTCGTTTACAACGGGATAACAGCCACGGTGCTCACGAACAATCATCACGTAAATCAACGTTTATGGATATGGGCATGACATTAATAAAAAAAACTAAAAAACTCTAATGCTGACACACACACTACAAATCTATTATTTACAGGAATCTCTCTGAGACCCTCATTAGCGCGATGACGCACTTAACAACATGAGCTACCAACTGGCCAATTGCTCAATACACACAAGGAAAGACAGCATTGCACATGACTCACGGGTCACAGAAAATGGAAAATAAACATGGAATAAACCAACAACAACAAAAGCCTGACCGGCTAAGATTACTTTATATGAACAAAACTGCATGTTAATGTAACGCTTCGGAGATTATCGTGATTCGTAGGCAACTCCCATTTATTTCAAAATTTTTTACCATTGATCAGTTCTTATCTGTAGTTCAAGTAATTAGGGAGCCAACGAGCACTCCTCGCTAATGACCATGCTTGCACGTTCAGACAGCCTTGTGAAACATCTCCCCCTTTCCTCAAATACTTGTCGTGTCCCACTCCAGTGTATATAAATAGCTGACCAGCTGTGCCGCTATCTCAAGGAATCAACAGCAACAAAAATCTCATCCAACTCAACATATGGTCAGACATAATCACATATCCACAATTGCCCTCGCAAGGATACAATATGGACCTGGTACCAAGCTGACAGAAATCAGTCTAAGCTGAAATTCCCGCTTGTAATACCACAAAAATACACACATACACACATCTGGGACTGACATGACGCTTTTCACACAGGTCTGCTGAATAGGTGCTCGCAAACATTAAACACAATATTTAAAACCTACGATAGAGCTGATTACTCTTCGTCACAAATTACATTGCTCCAACGGCAATAGTCACACTGAATCTGATCAATAATAAATCTTAAACAATTTTAATTACCCTCCAATCTACTGTATAATTACATTAATTCAGTCCTACTTCTGAAACACAACAGATCTCCGAGAGACGTTTTTAACCGCATTGCGTAACATATGTAAACACGGCCGTTCACATAGCTACGTTAGTTAACACAACACAAAAACAAGAACCTTCCACTAACAACATTCGTGCGAGCTGCTTCCATACAAAAGTGTGTCAGACCAAAACTAAATATATTACGTTAATCACACAAGCAATGTATTTACAAAAAATATGTCCCATAAACCATAAGTTAATTTATCAAATAATAAAGAATATTATTTTGTACTCATCTCTCTTGTAGTCACCGTCAAAGAACGTCCGCTGCCATCTCCCAACTGAATGGTTCTTATCTCATCTCAGCCATCTGGACGGAGTGTTGAGAATTCCAAACTTCTTCTGAAGTAGTCGATGTCATCTCTGGCGCTGATTCAAAAATTATATTATTATACACTTGATATCTGACTACTAAATTCGCCGTTCAGGTACTACTTTCCCTGTAACAGTTCGCTGGCGAATTATCGACGATACTGCCCCTACAAATATAGTACTGTGACTATCTATCACTGAATTTAACACTTTACAATAATTTCTGTGTCCTTATGACACGCAAAGTAATAACTGACTACGTCCGTAGACGCACAGAAGTAATAATCAACCTGTGTCCACGACACACAAATAGAAGTCTACGTCCGTAGACGCACAGAATAATAGTCTACGTCCTCAGACGAACAGAATAGAAGTCAATGTCTTGGCTCTTCATGCCACTTATAAATGAACTGGCCCTAGGTCTCGATGGGGGGGAATTTATGTAAAAATTTCTCGAAATAATTGTGGTACAGGAATGAAATAAATATCACTGAACTCGTAACATTGCACAGGTCAAGAATATGCCCATTAATCCTAGAATCGATCGTAGAGATTTTGTCTAGGCGATTTCCCGCGTGAACGCTAGCCGAGCGTGCCCACGCTAGACCTGCCGCGTTAAATAGGCATTCTTCTCTCATTGGTTCTCACATTTTCTGTAATTTGGCGGTTTATAGCAGATCTTGGCGTCGTAGGAGTGTCTAGCCTGCTCATCAGCCACTCACGTTACTGCATCATATTTCTTCTAGGCGCGAATATTACAATGAACATACCAGCAGCATGTCTCACTGCGCGTCGCTTCTATTTGAGGCGGCCCACACCTGTCCTTCTGACACATCGCTATGCTATTTCCTTTCACAGCTAAAGTATTTAGCCTATTGTCAATCTGCTTCAGGTATGTCCCCGCTGTCTCCAACCAATGCTTGAAATTTCCTCATCTCCGTCTGGCTACTTTCATGATGCTGGTGGAAATATTTATTAATTGGAGAAATAAAACATATAATCATTTATCCAACAGAGGATAAAGGGTTCAATACCACTTTTCAAATTTCGTGACAGAGCCGGAAATCGAACCTCGGACCTCCTGGGTGACAGCTAAGAACGCTGACCACTACACCACGGAGGCATTTTATTATTATTATCTTATTATATAATACGCTAAGGAGTATGTTTCACAAAACTCAAGCTCCCAAACCAGAGGGAGTTAGAAGGGAGGTTTGTACTAAATTCCTCCAAATTGTCTCAATAGTACAGGAAAAATCTTGCATTTCTTGAAAAATCAACGGAAATATATTTATTTGTTTATATAGTGCTTTTAAACAAATAAACAAGATGGTAGCTCCTGCCTGAAGTGTGTCGTGCCCAGCCCGCATAGCACTAGGGCTGGGCGGGTAGTCTGTACACATGGGGCGCACACAACCCACATTTCTTTTTTAAGTGCGTTTAAACAAATAAACATATAAAATAGAAGCCCGCATAACAGTAAAGCCAGGCGGGTGGTTTATACGCATGCGAGAGTTCACGCACGGGTCCGCTAATTATTATTATTATTATTATTATTATTATTATTATTATTAGCACAAGCCGCTAGTACGTAACTACAGAGAGTTTGGATTGTATGTAACGGAGACCCTCGCTTGCCCGCTCGCCCATGGCGCGGGCCTGTCTCCCGCCACGCACTTTGCCGTTATGCGGCGCCCCTTCGCGGCACTGAGTCATTGAGTATAGGAATTTGTACTTACCTAGTTCACAGCTGGTGCTGAAAATGTTCGCTATTCACTGCTACACATCGCTGGCACCTTTTTATGAAACTGGCATTTACTCTCGGAAGTTCCTCAGCACCGATTGACTGTATTTCAGCTGTAATATAGCCTTTAAGCTCATTTATAGTGTGAGGGTTTCTCGCATACACTCTATTTTTAAGCGTCCCCCACAAATAAGTCACATGGTTATAAGTCTGGGCTTCGTGGGGGCCACACGTTCCGACTTATAATCCTAGTACCGAAAATGCGACGCAATTCTGTCATGGATGCTTCGGCAGTGTGAGCAGTGGCAGAATCTTGTTGAAAGTAATTTGACAATCGCTCTCCGTAAGTCAGTTCGTCAAAAAATTGGTCAAGGATCACATTGAAGTACAAATTTAAGTACAAATTCCTATACTCAATGACTCAATGCTGCGCGAGCGCCGCATAACGGCAAAGTGCCTGGCGGGAGACAGGTGCGCAACGCGGGCGAGCGGGCAAGCGAGGGTCTCCGTAACATACAAACTAAACTTTCTGTACATGGATGTTGACTTTTTCTGCCCCAAGTGACCGCCATTGATATTCTACAGTATTGAATGACAACCGTTTTGAATTACTCAAAGATCCATTTGAAAATATGCCATGATATTATAAATACGGTACGGTACCTGTCATTTCATCGGGGTGTTCAGGTGCTACGGTCAGACAAATTGTACACCTTTGCAGTCCTCAGATAAAAAAAACACCTGTTTTCAAAATCCTTTTAAGTTATCTGTAAAGTACATCTTCATTGTTGAAAGTGGAACTGGTTTCCATCGCTACTATGACCTTTCCTTTAGAAAACGTCTCCTTTTTAACTCTTGATGTCTCGTTCTTCAGAACCTCCCCCACCCTAATCCTTAATGTGTTTTTGTGTGGCCTTGTGTGAATCTTTCACGTGAACGAATGCCAAGAAAAGTGGGTGGATTCAGTGGTCCACGAACATTCTATTCTGTGAGAGTAGTCGAATTTCTTTTGAAAGGAGATTACATTGTAAGTGTATTTTAGTAAGGGGTGAGCCTCGTGGGAACGGAACAGACATTCTTGTGTTGGTGAGGGAGGAGGGGGAGGGGGGTGGGGGAGATGAAATTTGAGCCGGGGGCGGGTTGAAGTGTCACGCACGATCCCGCCAGGTAGCACACTAATGGTTCAGCTATTGTTCCTGCTGCGGTGCGGCTACAGTACTTGTTCACATGTTTGAAAACTAAACATACATTTGCTGCAAACCAGGAGTTAGCACAAATAGTGTAAGCCATGTGTCATGGTTCAGGGGGAGCTGTGGGCGCTTCAGCAACCCCCCCCCCCCCCCGATAAAAGAACAATAAAAATTAAGAAAGTATTGTTTTGGTAAGAGCATAAAATAATTGTAAATTTGGTTGTACTCTAATCTTAACTTATTGCCTAAGTTATGAACAATATTAACATTGAAATTAGACTACCTCATGGTATAGTGGCTAGCATTCTTGGCTGGCGCCCCGGAGGTCGGAATTCGATATTCGGATCTGCCAGGAAACTTTAAATCTGGTCTGAGGGCTGGAACGGGGTACACTCAGCCTTGTGAGGCAAAACGGAGAATTCCACAGTACGGTACTTTTGAGAAATAAATTATCAATTTGTAAAAAAAAAAGTTTACGGTACTTTTCTGCTTAATACATTGGCAAATAGGCTATTTAGATAATAGCATAATTGTGTTAAAAATATTATACAAATTCACTTTTTTCTATTCAATACAAAATTTAAAGTACAATTTGTTCCGATATGTCGCTGAAAGTACATGCATTTGTAGAAGGGTGTGTTTTCAATACAATAAGACAAAAAGAACCTTCAAAGGTTGAAAATTAGCGGTGTTATCCCAAAAACGTCCAGGCTTGCATGAGAAACAACCGCCAATTTGAATTTTGAAAAAATATGCTAATTAGTTTTCCATGTAAAATAATACCAGTGTTTCATATGCGCAAAATTTCATTGTTGTAGGTATTGTGGTTTCAAAGAAAAAACAATGTTTAAAGTTGTTAAAATTTTACCATGGTAAGATGTATCAGGCCCCTTACATGGTCAGATTTAAGAATATTTTCAATGCTCTTTCGTGCAATATGTTGACCATTTCAAAGCATTCTATTGCCCATTATGCCCAGATATGTAACTAACTAGTCTCTTATCAGCGCTACCTCCTTTGTTGGTGTATTCTTGGTTGTTATTGCTTGCGTGACCTTATTACTCTCAATCAATCGTCATTCTGTGAGTTGAAATGCCTTACATAAGTTCGTCTTCTATTGAAGAGATGGTTGATTGGTTCCTCAGTTTAGGGGCTGCGACAATGCGGTCATGTATCCCCATGTACTTGGGTGTGTGTAGAATCTGTCTGATAACCGGTGTTACAAAAGTTTGGTGCTTTTCAGTCGGTCAACACGAATGTACCCAAATAGAGCTGGGTTATGCCCTAATCCTGAAATAAATTACATAAGATTAATAAATACACTATGATGACCAGTTTCGATCGTCAAGCGATCATCATCAGATCCATTACACTTAGGCTATAACATCTATGTTTGAGAATACAGATGAAAAATATATACAATATGTACAATTATTTAGTTGCAGTGTTGGTAATGCAACTGTCAGTGTATGCTAAATGTAACATATCTAGTGTTAGGTAAACTTCTAAAATGGTGATAAAAATCCGGAATTTGTCTGTTTGGGGTGATTATATGGTTATCCAAAATCAACTATGGTTATACTGTAATAATACAGGCTGATACTTATCCGGTTGTCTTCCTAACTGGAAGGAAGGTGCCCACACAGGTAGGAAGTGTTTCCAGGTTTCAGTATTTATACTGTATCTCCAATTTGAAACAAAGGTAACTTTCACACTATTTCAGTAAATAGAAATAAGTACAGCACGCACGGCACCGTATTGAGTTTGTGTGCCAGAAATGTTTTTTTTTTAAATTCTTGGTATTGTCAAATAAAGTTTTGTGTTGATTAGTAGCTTATATTCATTTAGTCGCCTCCGTAGCGTAGCGGTCAGCATGGTTAGCTGACGCTCCGGAGGTCCTGGGTTCGATTCCCGGCTCTGCCACGAAATTTGGAAAGTGGTACGAGGACTGGAACGGGGTCTACTCAGCCTCGGGTGGCCCAAATGAGTAGAGGGAGTTCGATTCCCCCTCAGCCATCCTCGAAGTGGTTTTCCGTGGTTTCCCACTTAGTCTTCGGGCAAATGCCGGGATGGTACCTTCTTCAAGGCCACGGCCGCCTCCTTCCCTCTTCCTTGCCTCTCCATCCTAACCATCCCTTACCTTCCCTCATGAGGCCCCTGTTCGCTTTGCAGGTGAGGCCGCCTGGGCGAGGTGCCAATCCCACCTCACCAGTTGTATCCCTTCCGATTCGATGTTCCCAGCTCTAGGACACTGCCCGTAGAGGCGGTAGTGGTGAGTTCCCTCGCTGAGTCCCAGGCGCGGATTCAAGGGGGGGGGGGTCACGGGGGTCATGACCCCCCCCCCCCCAAACGGAGACCAAATTTTTTTGCAAACTCAAAAAACGAAAACACAATTACCAGACAAATAAAACTTAACGAATTTTAACTGAAAAACAGGTTGTTTTTTTCATTTTATTCAATACTGAATTATCTTTATTGGAATTATTATGTTCTGTTACAACTGTACATATTTACAACTTCAAACCCCTTGTATAAAAACTATTATTTATATAACAAAATCAACTCGTCTATTTTGTTTAGCAAACCTTGTGATTACCGAATCGATGTTTAGTGATGTCACGATGAATGTGCAGCAATGCACGGATAGGAAACTGGGGCCTTTTTCGCACCAACAATTTTTGCCGACGTCCAAACTGCAAGCTTGGTAACCAATTTAAGCTGTGACTTTCTCCCTTTGTCGGTACCAACTCGACTTGCCGAAACTGTAACGTACCTTGATCCTTTTCTCGAAGCTCGATGTAAAAGTCGCAAAACACGCCGTTGCAATTTGTACGAATATTTTTGGTGCGCTAAACGCTTCAAATTTCTATCCATGAAGCTTGCAAAAAAATTGGTCTGGTTTTGTACGTTTGACTATTTTGTGATTGCGTTTTTAGTGATACCATTTTTCTTAACAATTTCGATTCTCTGAACCCCCCCCCCCCCTCCCCCCAAAACCAAACTCTAGATCCGCGCCTGCTGAGTCCGTGGGTTCCACCAACCTGGAGGGTAAACGACTAATATATATATATATATATATATATATATATATATATATGAAAATGAAAATCCACAGCCTGCATCCAGTCTCCGACCGGGTCAGGAATGGAATGAATGAAGCCCCCAACCAGCGGCGAGGATATGAACTGTGCCGGCTGCCGAGGCCTGACGCACTCCTCTGGGGCAATGATTAAATGAATGACAGATGAAATGAAATGATAGTGGAGAGTGTTGCTGGAATGAAATGTTGACAGGGAAAACCGGAGTACCCGGAGAAAAACCTGTCTGCCTCCGTTTTGTCCAGCACAGATCTCACATGGAGTGACGGGGATTTGAACCACGGACCCAGTGGTGAGAGGCTGGCGTGCTGCCGCCTGAGCCACGGAGGCTTTATATATATATATATATATATATATATATATATTTATTCATTTAATAGTTTGTTTCCGGATTATCCAGGTTTTCGATCATGCGGATTACCCCCGGTTCCACCTTGTCTGGATAAAAAGGAAGATTGAAGTTTAACGTGACCATTAATCTCGAGATCATAAGCCACGGGACCTCCTTTTTACGTGGAATCCGAATCACAGGACATGGCATTTCATTTTGAAAATCTCACATGCATTGACTGGGAATCGAACCCGGCCCGCCGAGGTGAGAGGCCAGCGGCTTAACCGCTGTGCCACCACGTCCCCTTTTCTGGATAAACGAGGTTTTTGTGTACTATAGTTGACTCGCGGTTAGCGATGGTCAACTGGGCTTTCTCTGGCCACGTTTCTTTTAGAAGAAGCGGAGCACGATATTAATTGAGGAGGAGTCGCCCGGGGCGGTTGAGAACCAGTCCCAGAGTCGAGAAAAATGGAATGAGATTCTCACCACCCCGAGCAGAACAGACACGCTTCTACAGCACACGTGGTGCGCCGACCTTCACATAGCTCGCTGCCTATTTTTAAACAACCAGGGGGATATTAACAATGAGAATTAACATACTGCTTTATAGGTAAGCAAGTCCTATAGCGCGAAGCTTATCTCATTGTTGCCAACTTACGGAATATTCATCAAAATGCTTTGCATTTGTATTTAGCGCAATTGACTGTCATCCTGAGTTCGGTTCCTGTCTCTGCCAAAAAAAAAGTTTAGTACGGTCTACTACAACAGGATCTCCCAGCCTCGTGAGGCTAAATTGGAATCTGCCCGAAGTTGTTACAGTGAAGAGGAATAGAGAGGAAGTGGCCACCCTACCGCACGTAAATACCCGCTAAAAATGCCCGATTAATGATCCCGCATTATTGTTATGAATTTTAATCAGATCACCAACGCCCTTGTAGATAATTATGATTTATGACACTTGGATAAGCAAGTTTTAAGATTTTATAAGCAAATTTTAGTTACAACCTTTCCAGATATTTCCTACCGTGCGTTCTGCCCAGTGGCGTTACTACAGGGGGTGATCAGGGGCATTAACCCCCCGAGCCAACTAATTTAAAAAAACGTAATTTGATCGTCTTCTTCTTTTCCTTCGTATTTTCCCCCTCAAGTGGGGTCGACGTTTGTGGCAAGTTTTCTTCATTTCCCTCGGTCCCATACGTCCTCTTCCATTAGATGTTTCTCCCTCAAGTCATCTCGTATACAGTTCCTCCATCTTCTTCTTGGCCTTCCCCTTCCTCTGTCACCTTCCACTACCATTACTGTCGTCCCTTCTCATGACATGACCATACCACTGTATCTTCTCTCTTGAACCTTCTTTGATGTCTCCGTCACTTGAACACTGCCTCTTAGTCTCCCATTTCTAATCCTATCGGCTCTGGTGACGCCACAGATCGTGTCGACCGACTGAAAAGCTACAAAAAGTCAATTAGTATAGGCAACGCTGAAAGAAGAATGGCTTCAAATTTCTACATGTATACACGTTCATAATATTCATACGTAATTCACAAACCCTTACCTTATATAACGACATTCAAACTGCGGATCTTATTATCAACACAAATTAAACGCATTTTTGTAGTTAGACAATATCTCTACTTAGTATAAAACAAAGTCCCCGATTCTTGGATGTTACGGGTAAACTCGAGAACCACTGGATGGATTTTGATGCGGTTTTCACCATTCTGTAAAGGATATATCGATTATAATTTCTGCAGAAAATAATTTATTTATGGTCAAAGGAAGCAGAGCAGTAACAATTTTAGTGGAAAAGTCGGAAGAAAAAAAACCTGGCGTCCGGGCGCTTTGTAAGCTTACGCTGCACAAACCGTTAAAAATATCAATATACAATGAGTGTAAGAATTGTTCAGCATGAACAGTTCTACAAAAATGTCCGCGAGAGCATATGTCTATCTTCAATACATCGCCCACTATAAGCGTTTTTACGTTTTAATTTCTTCCAACCATGCCCATTCAACTACTGAGGCGAAGTTTACGAGCTATCTAAGGGCGAGTCTATCATCCCTGTTACAGCCTTGCTAGTGGGCGAACATATTGCCCAGATACAGCCAGCAGCAAACCGTTGAGTCATGTTAAGACTTCTGAGAAGGGTGGTTGTGTTTGAAGTTTCCCTGGAAGTGCAACTCGGGTTTTCTTCATTTCACCTGTGAAACACAAGTCAAGTTAAGATTCGTAGATCATTGACATCGTAAAGAAGCGCTTATCACGTAATGCATTCACAACTGTTCCCGGGCGAAGCCGGGCCGGGTTGCTAGTTTGTATATAAATCTAAACCTCAGCACAGTGATCAGGACCCGATGATGACCACTGGAAGGTCGAAACGCGCAATCCTAAAATTGGCCCATTATAAAAGTGATTATTACTAGGGTTCGGAAGTTTAAGACCAAAAGAAGTACAAAATATGCAAGCAAATATGCCCTAAAAACTAGCTGAATATGACCTAAAAACTATGAAATATGAGATGCATTTTTGGGATAGGTAGAGTATCACTAACATAAGCCTACAGTAAATGCTAAATGACGTCCGTAGAGGAGCGCCTTCTTGGAATCAGGTCTTCTAAACCTGCTATATGCCTGTTCCGGGAAAGAAAGAAAATATATCCACTACCCAAGGGATGCCCAGCCTTTTTTTAAACTAAGGGCCACATTGTAAATAGTTGGGGGACCTTGCGGGCCAATAACACTCTGTGGGGATTGGGGGTTATGGATTTTTCTTTTTTAATATATATATGTGAAATATGGTGAGATTTGTGGCTGTCTGACCTTAGTTTTCTTAGTATTGTTGCAGTTTTCTATATTTATTTGTAGTGGGTAAAAAATAAAATACTAAAAATAAATGTACATATATTAATCCCTTTAAAGTAGAAGTACGATGATATTTAACACAAATACAGAACGAATGACAGAGAGTGAGTATTTATGTTCATTTGACACAATTATTAATCAAATTATCAAATAAAGTTCATGATAATTTAATTTAGTGCGACGACTGGAACTGCTTTGGGTAGGGGGGGGGGGGGTGCGTGCACTTCTTGGTCCAGTAGGCTTTAGTTCTTTCAAAGTGGGCGGGGCGGTGGGCCGGAGAAAATAGTCTCGCGGGCCGTAGGTTGGGGAATCATGCTCTACACTACTCGGACGCAGGTAACACGCAACGACGCCTCAATTTAAACAACAATGGTGAAATTATAACCAAATATGACCTTATATCACTAAAATATGACCAAATATGACCAAAACAATAAAAATGGCCGAAATATGCATTTATACGCAACATCAAACTGTCTTAAACGTGGTCAGGCACCCGTCATTCAAACTTATTTTTCAGATTTCGGGTAAAATGAGCTCGGGAAAAAATATGACTTTTCCTTAACATCCGAACCTTAATCATAACTAATTCATGTATATTTTTCCAGGAGTGTTATTTACTTATTGCTCATATATTATACACATTGTACCACGTATTGTATTGGCAACACTGTAACAATCGCTTCAAAACTTTACATTGTTATGGAGTAATAAATTCAATTTTGACTACATTTAACGCTTTTCATATTTATACAAATACAGGGTTATTCCAAAAGAAGGAACACATTTCAAACATTTATTTCGTCCAAACTACAAAACCACAATTCCAACGTTCCTGGAGAAACAAAAGTGTAAAATGTGAACGATATTTTTTTCTTTTTCGATAAATCCACTTTTCATATTTTCGGTACCTACAGTTAATCGCCATAACGTTAGAATTTGGGCAAGTGAAAATCCTTTTGCAGTTATTGAACATGAACGAGATTCACCGAAGATTAACGTCTTCTGTACCATATCTGTAAACAAAATTTATGGACCTTTCTTCTTCATGGAGAAAACTGTGACAGGTCTAACCTATCTAGACATGCTTCAAAAATGGTTATTCCACGTCCGATGTTACCTGAATGACACCATTGTAGGACGTTGGATTGGAAGAGGAGGAGAAGAAGATCAACTTCATCGCCAGTGGCCTCCCAGGTCTCCAGACTTCACTCCTTGTGTGATTTATTTGTGGGGTTACGTAAAAGACGATGCTTTTATCCCGCTATGCCTGACACTCTTGAAAGACTGCGACATTGAAGTGTTGAAGCTTTGAATTCGATAACTAGAGCTGATTCGTGTGTGGCAAGAAGTAAGCACCGTTTTGATATTTGTCATGTAACACATTATGTTCATATTGAATGCATAAAAAGTGAAAATTGTACTTTTCTCTTTCTTGGAACGTTGGAATTATGTTCCTATCGTTTGTAGTTTGGAAGAAATAAAAGTTTGAACTCTGTTCCTTCTTTCTCAATAGGCCGGTATATCTGCAACCTTAGCGAAGCCTCCGTGGCTTAGGCGGCAGCACGCCGGCCTCTCACCGCTGGGTCCGTGGTTCCAATCCCGGTCACTCCATGTGAGATCTGTGCTGGACAAAACGGAAGCAGACAGGTTTTTCTCCGGGTACTCCGGTTTTCCCTGTCAAAATTTCATTCCAGCAACACTCTTCGCTATCATTTCATTTCATCTGTCATTCATTTAATCATTCCCCAGAGGAGTGCGTCAGGCCTCGGCAGCCGGCACAGTTCATATCCTCGCCGCTAGATGGGGGCTTCATTCATTCCATTCCTGACCGGGTCGGAGACTGGAAGCAGGCTGTGGATTTTTCATCTGCAACTTGAGCAGATGAAATAACTAGGCTGAATGAGCACGCCTGCATATCAAACGCAAAGTTGTGTGTTGTACATGGGAATGGAGTTATCAGTGAACCTTGGAGGTCAGATCGAGTGCATGAGCATAGTCTTGCTGGGTGATTAAAACTCTGCTTCTAATTTTTTCAGACAGAGAGAGATGATGCGTAGAGTCACTAACCCTGCAATTGGTTGGCCTGTTAAAAAGTAACTTGATGGAATTTTCAGTGTGGGCACTGTGTACTGTGAGATTAGGTGTAGGACACGTCACGGTCTGTCGAGCGCTCTACTTGGGGAAATGTGACTTCAGATCTGATCGCTGCAGTTTCAACTCAGTGAGGGAGCGGTTAGATCATCTCAACTGAACCCTGAAAGTCATCAGACAATATGCAGTAGGTAATCACAAATTCAGAGTCCGATGGGAATCACTACACCAGGTTCTTATCTTGGAGAGGTTGATGTCATTTCCTGGTAAAAGTGTACGTTTGGTATTTGCATACAATGTGCATTTGCTTATGTTCAAACTGAATTTACATAGCAAGTATGTATTAAAGTAAATTCTTACGTTGCATATGCATTTCAGCTGAGAAATATACCTTTTCCTACGCCTACCCTCGAGTGTTAGGTTCCATGTTATATACACTGAAGAAAATGGAAATTGCAACACCATGAAGGCATTGGTCGTTTGTGTTGATTTTCGAGATATGCAACAATGCCATGTAGGTATGTAAACGATCAAAGTTTCAGACCCATTGGATTGTTGCTACAGGTCTCCCAACGTGATTGGTCGCGGAGGAATCAACTCCAGTATACGGACTCTGGTGTAGCGTAGTTGACTTGCAGTCTGTGCAGTGAAGTGTTCCCCGTCAAACATGCCTCGACGACAGAGAAGAGCACGCTATCAACAACTGTCGCCGTTTGAGAGGGCTCGGATAATTGGGCTGTGTGAGGCTGGATTATCGCTAAGGACTGTCGCTGCACGTGTTGGCCGACAGAATCTACGGTACAACGTGTATGGCAGCAGTGATCAAATGAAGGTACCCACACTCGTAGACCTGGCACAGGTCCAGCGCGACAGACAACTGTGAGAGAGGATCGCCTATCATTCGGATGGCCCGGATGGAACCCCATGCAACAGCAACGCAAATTCGAGCAGCTGTGGCACCCCACGTTAAACAAAAAACAGTTGGTAATCGCCTGCGTGCAGCTGGTTTTCGATCCCGTGTCCCTGCAGAAGGTGTTCCATTGACCCCACAACAGCGACGTGTAAGGCTGGCCTGGTGTCGAGAACGATCGACGTGGGTCGACGAATGGCATAGGATCGTATTTAGTGATGAATCGCGCTTCTGTCTTGCCCGCAGTGATCGCCGGAATCGTGTGCGCCGACGTACCGGGGAAAGGGGCCGCCCAGACCTTATTGTCGAGAGACACACAGGGCCAACACCAAGCATTATGGTCTGGGGAGCTATTGGCTTTAATGTGAAATCACAATTAGTGCTTGTTGAGGGCAATATGACTGCTCGACAGTACGTTGATAGGGTAATCAATCCAGTGGTTGTCCCTATGATGGCGAACATTGCTAGTGGGATGTTTCAGCAAGACAATGCCCGGGTTCGCACTGCATGCATCTCCATAGAAGCTATCCACGACATCACAACCTTAGAATGGCCCGCCAGATCCCCGGACCTCAGTCCTATTGAGCATGTGTGAGACATGATGGGTCGACAACTGGCCAACCGTCCTCAGCCACCCACAACTCTGGAACAACTGACCCGTGCAGTGCAGCAAGCAAGCAAACAATTCCTCAGGAAGCGATGCAGGGCCTTATTGACTCCATGCCTCGCCGAATTCATCAATGTATTGCTGCTCGTGGTGGGCACATCCTGTATTAATTGTTGTCCAAACTTGCGGTCAGTGGGACCTGAAAGTGTAATCATCGAATCACAACCGAACACTCGTCCTGCATGTTCAATTGCAGCAATGTAGCACCACTCCTTCTGGGTGTTGCAATTTTCATTTTCTTCAGTGTATTTCCCCACTGCACATTCCTTTCCAACAGTACTGTATATTACACTGAGAGCCTTCTCTACAGAACCGAACTTCGTATGCGCCGTGTGACGGCAGGGGTACTCTGGCTATCTGCCCAAGGTCGCGGGTTCAAACCCGGCCAAAGTCATCGTTTTTTTTTCAGAGCGTTAAAAATCCCTCAGTATGCCTTCCTTCGCAGGGAAAATAAAGCTGGCGGTCCCATGTCATTGATTTATGGCATGATAAAGAACCTTCCACCAATTACACTTGTGTGAAGCTAAATTATAGGTTAGATTTGAATAAAGCTCTTAGCTTCCAACGTTCGTCGCCAGGAGCCGACTGCGGTGGCATCTAGTAACCAAGTTCAAAACTAGTTGGTCGTTGACGGTGGCGTTTGGTAGCAAAAGTTGGAAATACTTGAAAATCAAATGTCTGCAGTCCTTACTTGAATTAAAATAGTACATTATGCAACGAGCCTATAATGGCAATAATTAAGACAGGAGTATTTTTATAAAAGGAGCGTATGCGAGTTTTATAATTTCCATACGAGTGTCTTAATTACCATTATAGGCGAGTTGCATACGACTCTTTATGTTCGACTATAATTATTATAACTATTTTATGTTCGAAGATAAATATTCATAAATATCTGTCGAGATTTCGCCAGTTTTATGTACTGAACAGAGCGCATAAGACGCAGGGAATGCCATGTATTTGACCATGGCCTTCTCGATTAACCCACTATGACACTAGGCCAGGCAGTGAAATTTACATTAGAAGACCGTGGAACTCAGCGCATCTAATTATCTATTTGGTCAAACAACTGTTTCTTGAGCTCTGATTGGTGGGATAAACTGTTTCATAATGAAAAATAGTGTTATAATGAGCCTCATTATAGTACAGTTTTCTGATATATCATAGTCAGGGTCGAACATAAACATATAACACACACTAATACAGCCAACATAATTAACACCGGTTATCAGACAGATTCAACACAAACACAAAGTACACGGGGCTTCATGACCGCGTTGTCGCAGCCCCTAAACTGAGAAATCAACCAACCAACCTGTTGAGCAAGACAGTGGGGCTAGCAGCAACGTAGCGCCCAACTAGTTCAAAATATTTACACTTTTTAATGCACATAATAATCATAATAACTTACATGAATTTCAGAGTAGTACTGGAAATGCTGTCCTTCATGTTCTAAACACATATTTCATCAACGTAGGAAGTTTTGTTAAACTCGCTGTAATTCATCCTCACTGGTATTTCGTATCAGTGCAGTTATTTCAGAGTGCGCGGATTGTTCCTGTATAGCTTCTGCTCAGGTTCCCCCACAAGTAAAAATCGCACGGTGCTGAAACTTACAAACACATTTACTGGAAGACTTCTTCTTGAGAAGATAAGTAGGAAAATTCGATGTTTTGTTCCATACCTAACAATACTCACGGGATACGAGATATAGGGGCCGATAACCTAGATGTTAGGGCCTTTAATGGGTCCGGTACAGTAAACCACCTTCAAATGATGACATTTTAGATAATTCTTATCTCAGCTCCTACTATACAGTATGTACAGCAATGAAAATCCACAGCCTGCTTCCAGTCTCCGACCGGGTCAGGAATGGAATGAATGAAGCCCCCATCTAGCGGCGAGGATATGAACTGTGCCGGCTGCCGAGGCCTGACGCACTCCTCTGGGGCAATGATTAAATGAATGACAGATGAAATGAAATGATAGTGGAGAGTGTTGCTGGAATGAAATTTTGACAGGGAAAACCGGAGTACCCGGAGAAAAACCTGTCTGCCTCCGTTTTGTCCAGCACAGATCTCACATGGAGTGACCGGGATTTGAACCACGGACCCAGTGGTGAGAGGCCGGCGTGCTGCCGCCTAAGCCACGGAGGATTGTATGTACAGCAATGACACATTCTAAATAAAGAATCCTATATATTTACTAGTAAGCACATATCTCAGAATTGATTTTAGCATTATCAAACTCGCTAATTAATTATTCAAAATGGCGGCTGTTTGCGTGTCGGGGCTCAACGTTATATTCATAGCTGGACCATTTATCAATATATTAGTGTTCTGCTTTTTAATGTACTGTTAAAGGTTACAGCTACAAATCTCACAACTTCCAGAATTAAATGTTCAAAATTAGTGTTTTTAATTTCGTGTTACTTAAAAATGGCATATTTTGGTCAATTTTTGGGATGTAAATAATGTTTATCCCAATAATTATCAACCTTAGGAACATGAGTTTGGTCAGTTTTGTGGTCTCCAACACTCAGAACATTAGAGAAAAGTATCATTGTAATGCAATGTATGATTTAGGAGTTACAAGTAAAACGGGTTTGAAACATATAGTTTTGAGAAAATTAACCGCAAAGTCTATGCAATGTCTAGCATTTTAAATCATAACTCCTAAACTATTGCAGATATTTAAATAATTCTTTCACGAAAATGAACTAGACGAGTGAGGTTGTACATTAAAAATACATTGAAACATCGAAATTTTCAAGGTGGTTTACTGTACCGGTCCCCTTAAAAACAACAATTATCATAATCATCTTCAGGATACGAATAGGCTACAGTACTTCACCACAAGTCTTAATTATCGCAGCTAAGGTATCTTGCCACCTTCGATTATAATAAATGCAATGACAGCATTCGGGGTTTCCCGACCCGTTCTTGTGTTATCGGCAAATGCTAGTCAATTGTCGGTGAATAATCACTCTCCGTCCGTCACATGGCCCGGCGAAGCTCCGTACCCTTGGTTGATATTTCAAAGGCTGAATGCCCTTTCTGACGCCAATCTTATTTAACCCTTTATAGGGCAGACTATTTTTCTAATTTTTACTTAATTTTTTCTAAATTTAATTTTTCATTTTAGTTCTAATTTTATATTGATTTTAAATATTCAATATTATTTTTTTTAAACATTTTAAAAATTATCTATTTTTAATTTTATAATCTTAATTTTAATGTTTACAGTAGTGTGATTTATTTTAACTTGTTAGAGTATTCCAATTTAGCTTTACACTAGTTTAGTCTGTGGAAGGATCTTTTACTTGCCATAAATCTATGACAAGGGACCGCCGGCTTTATTTCCCCTCCGAAGGAAGACATACTGAAGGATTTTAACGCTCTTAAAAAATCAGACGACTTCGGCCGAGTTTGAACCCGCTATCTTGGGCACAGCAGCTCAGCATGTTACCAACTACGCCACCGAAGTCGCTATTATATTAAACTAGTTGAAATCTTATCCATTACCATAAAACTAGACAGATAGCCTATAATATTTGCTTATCAGAAATATTACATCTACAAGACATTTTGTTGTAATTAGGCTGAAAGTGTCGACTGTTACTCGTTATATAAAGGGTCTTTATATTTGCTTGGCAAGGACATTCTCGCTCACGCGCTCCGCCAATGACGGCTCAGTTGCCGGCAGCCGGGCGCGCGTATCTACGGCAGAGTTGGTGCTTAATATCAATATCATGCATTCTTACTCATCATGCTTAAAGTAGGTGCTGAAAATGTTCCTCATCTGCTGCCAAACATAATGGACATCTACTTATGAAGTTTCCAGTTATTCCGGTTAATTTAGCTTCACTAAGGAAATAACGACCTTTACGTCTATATTTATCGTGTACTGAACCTGTACGTTTGAATATTTTAGCCAGTTGTGTTATTGTGATTGTGTATAGTGCTGTAATGCCTTATGTGAAATATTCGTTACCTGAACGCGTATATCTGCACAATACGTATATAAAGTGCAGGAAATCGTGCGCTAGAACAAGAAAAAAGTTTCGAGTGAAATTTCCAGGGAGACCCATTCCTATAAATTGGACAATAAAACAACTGGCTAATTTGAGATTCAAACGGACAGGTTCAGTAAACAATAAAAATAGACGTTAATGTCGTTATTTCCTTACTGAAGCTAAATTAACCGGATTAACCAGGAACTTCATAAGAAGATGCCGATTATGTTTGGCAGCGGATGGGGAACATTTTCAGCATCTACTGTAAACATAGTGAGCAAAATGCATTATACTGATTGTAATCACCGTATTCTGCCGAACATACGCGCGTGCGGTTGCCGGCAACTGAACCGTCACTGGCGGAGCGCGTGAGCGAGAATGTCCTTGGCAAGCATATATAAAGACCCTGCAGTAGGTGGTTAATATACAGACCATTATCCTTTCCATGTAGGGTTATAAAGTCAATGCAAGAAGAAATGAATGAAACTCGGTTAAGACTTGGAAGGAAGTGGCCGTGGCTTATCAGAAAGTAGTACCCCGTCATTTGTCTGAAGTTGAATATGGACAAGCACTTCAAGATCACCCAACTCACTCGTCTCCCAAGCTCAGAGATATCCTGGCGCGCTAACACACTGAGCTACGCTGTGTCAGTTACAAACTTAGAGTTTAAACCAATGGCTCAGAAAGGAAAGCTATGTCACGCCTCTATATTAAAATTTAAATGTATGGATGAGGCAACTACATGCTTCAAGGTTTGAAAATTAACATACACCATAGCCTTGTGTCATAATGTATGCACTCTATTCAACTACTTTAGGTCCTGATTTGGCTATGTACGTCACTTTCCGTGTTTTACCGTACATTTACTGCGCAGCGCCTGCGGATGAAAACCCATTCAACAGGCCTGCTCATTGAGTTGCATAAACAAGCATTGCAGGCGCACCACGTGTTATTACTGTACAGATTGACTGTACTGTATTTAGGAATCCTCTTCCTTTTTCAGAAACACGGTTCTCATATTAATAATGAAGAGCTTGGTGCTCTCCAAGCCTCTGTGTACTTAGTTCAGTGAAGAGTCTTCAGAGTGCAGTAGTTTGGTATTGGACAGAATTACATTAAAAACATTCACATGAGATTATGGGAATTATTTATTAATTTCATTGTTATTGTTATTATTATTATTATTATTATTATTATTGGTGTTGTAGTTTCATTTAGCCAACCAGGGGCGACAACGGGGCCCCAGCTGAGTCCGGCATTGCTTCCACTTACTTGTGCCTGGCTCCTCTCCGTCTTCTTTCTTGTCGACCTCTCTTGGTCAACTCTTGTTCTCTTCCGACCCCGACGGTATTAGGGTATCCGAGGCCTAGGGAGTCTTTCACTTTCCCGCCTTAATTGGCCCTTGTCTCATCTTTCCTGATTCCCTCATTCTGCGAGAGGTCAGCCTTCTTTTCTTTTCATGTTATCTTCTCCGGCCTTCTGCACAAGGCCCTCAAGAAGGTAGGGTGTATGTAGCCCCACCACTTCTGATGCACGCTGGATAGTGCTACACCCTCAAGGGCTCACGGCTCGTCATCATCATATCATATCGTATGGCCTCGGGTGCCAGGTGCAAGCTTTGTAATTTGACACCCAGAGGGTAGCTTGCATGTCGAATTTCGTTGTTCCTTGAATCATTATGTAAGTCAAGGAGGTTATATATCTAAGCTCCTTGAACACTATAGCGCTTTCTAGTAGAGAAATGAGGAACTTTGTGGCGACCCCGAGGGATTCCTGAGCTGGTTCCGTTTTGTCCTCTTTTTCCACTGACCTTGGGGCGGGGTACTTGGCAGGCACTCTCCTCTTTCCCTTTCCTATCTGCCTTTCATGGCTCTCCTTCCTTCCGAATCCCTCAATCCTCATTATTTGATGGTCGAGCGCATTTCTTTTCTTTTTATCCGTTATTTGTTTACCATTTCTATGTACTGTAAGTTTGTAGTTAGTATTAGTTGTTTTTATTCTCGTCTCATCTTTCACTATCACCCAAGCTTGCCACGGTGGGTGAGTGGTTATCGTGTCGGACTACCAACCCCAAGCTTGCATGTTCGCTCCTGGTCATGATAAGTGATTTTTGTAAGGCGACAAAAATCACGACACGCATGTCATACATTGTTGGCATGCTAAAGAATCAATTTGAGTTCAATAGGCCGTGTTCATAATGCCAAAATTAATCTCGGGATTTTCCTGCAACACAAAAAAATTCCTCCTTTCTCTAACCTCCTTGACTTTCATAGCACACCAAGGTACAACAATATTCGACATGCAAGCTGCGTCTGGGCGTCAAATAACAAAGCTCGCACCCAGCACCCGAGGCCATGCGATATTACTATTATTATTATTATTATTATTATTATTATTATTATTATTATTATTATTATTTATTTATTTATTTATTTATTTATTTATTTATTTACAGCGTATTTCCCCAATATTGGAAAGCGTTAAGCAATTTGACTCAATTCTTGACGTTCTTCCTATCATGCGAATATTGTTTCATTCTGTTGGAGAATGCCAATTTTCTTTCGTCAGACCATTGAGGTCTGTAAGGTGTAGGTTTTGGTTGCTCTGGTTGGACTTCCCAGTTGTTCACTTTGCAATTATTTCAGGTACAATTTGGGGCTGGATCAGCTCACCAATGTGTGAGTGTAACCTGGAAGAACAGGCGATCGAACATCTGGTCCAACGCTGTCCTCTTTATCGTACCCTGGCATTCCTGACGATTTGTTCGCTCTTACGCCCGGTTTAACCGAATGGTTGAAAAGGATGGACTTTCAAGTGTGAATATTACCTTGTTATGTATAATTGTATATTGTATAAATTACCATACGATTAAATAAAAAAATACGTGCTTACGACCGGGCTAGAATGGCCGGCCCAACTATACCACAGCTTGAGAACGGTTCCAACAAACGATCGCAAACCCTTTATAGGTCAGTAGACTATATTAACCACCTACTATAACGACAAGTTATATTGCTAGTTTGTTGTTTATTGTTGTTTTAAAGAGCGAAACAGCGAGGTTATCTGCCCTAATTTATGTCGTCAAAGATGCCGATGTTTGTATCTTTTAGCCATATTTCACCGAATTTTCTTTAAAAGTGTTAATATTCCGGAAACCTAATTTTATTTCTTTACCTCCTTGACCTAGGGTGGTTGATATTTTATTTTATTAAAATTAATAAGTAAAGCTAAAATAAAATAAAAAATTAGATTTATAAATAAACTAGCAACCCGACCCGGCTTCGCCCGGAAACAGTTATGAATGCATTACGTGATCAGCGTTTTTTTTTCAATGTCTGTGAATAAAGATCAATATCCTTTTACGTCTCGGCATGATGGGTTAAAATCACTGACTGGACTATTAATTATATTATCATGGAAATGCATATGCAACGAATTTTTGTCAGACGTAATTTAAGAATGGCGAGGTGCATGAAACACAAATCCCATTTCCGTCCAATCTTAACATGACTGTGAATTTTGCGGAACGAAAAGTTCACAGGCGAAATAAAGAAAAGCCGAGTTGCACTTTCAGGGAAACTCCAAACATAACCACTCATCTCTTAAGTTTTTAACTCAACACGACTCGACAGTTTGCTGCTGACTGTATCTGGGGCAATAAGCTCGTCCGCTAGCTAAGCTGTAACTGGGGTGATAGACTCGCCCCTAGCTAGCTCGTAAACTGTCGCCTCAGTAACTGAATGGAGATTGTTGGAAGAAATGAAAACGTAAAAAAACTTATACTGTAGTAGGCGATGTATTGAAGATAGAGATATGCTCTCCCGGGCTTTTTTGAAGAACTTTTCATGCTGAACAATTCTTACACTCATAGTATATAGATATGTTTAACAGTTTGCCAGTTTCTTTTTCAACCTTTTTAACGGTTTGCCCAGAGTACGCTTAAGAAGCGCACGGACGCCAGTTTTTTTAGACCTTTCCACTGAAATCGTTACTGCTCGGCTTCCTTTGATCATAAATAAATTATTTTCTACAGAAATCATCCTCAAGATATTCTTTACAGGATGGTGAAAACCGCATCAAAATCTGTCCAGTGGTTCTCGAGTTTACCAGTAACATCCAAGAATCGGGGACATTGTCTTATACTAAGTAGAGATATGCATGATAAAATCAGTGATAAGTATGCTTATTAAAGTTGCAATTTCATTAATTTTACGATCTTAAGATTGAGATAAAAGAAAATAATATAAAAATAATTTATAAAAACAAACATCAACATTGAAATGTTAAAAAAAAACACATAAAAATTAGGCTAAAATATTGAAAATAAATTTCAATAAATACAAATTACCGTATCCTTCAAAATATTCTGCCCTATAAAGGGTTAATGGTTGAGAGTTGAAGGTATTCACGATCGAAATTAAAAGGGAGACGTGGTGTTCGTGTCTTAGAGCTGACGTTCTGTTATTACTGAAAGTCATTATGAGCTCTTCCGTGTTCCAATAAACGACTCTATTAGGCTAGCTTAAAACATCACGATTTCAAATGATTCTCTCGCGAATAAAATACAGTACATAGGTCTTGTTTGAACTGCAGATAACATAGTACATCGCGTTACTGGCGCCAATTATATCCTTGGTAGCATTCTCGGTGGAACAGTGGAGTCAGACATTTTGCAAAAATGGGGGAAAATTAGACTTATGAGATCGATCCGAGCAAATGTCTGTCTGTCTATCTGTCCTGTCTGTCTGTCTCGCTGGCTGTGTGTGTGTGTGTGTGTGTGTGTGTGTGTCCCTATCAACTCCTAAACGGATGTAGCAATCGAATACAAATTTGGTATGAGTAAAGATCTATACCTGAATATCTCCACCCATATTTGAAAATCATATCAGTGCTACCATCTGCTAAAAAAACTCAATTGAAATTTGAGCTCCATGTTGGATATCTTGGAAGGTATGCATGAGAGCTATTCCAAAATTTGCACTCATATAGATAATAATATTTCAGTTTAATTTCCAGGAGGTCATGAATGGCAGTGTTGCCAAAATGATTCTAAGCCTGCTGATAGGTCCAATTTTTAAATGCATATAACTTCTACACTATTAATTGGATGTCAACCAAATTTCGTATGTACATTGTGTACATAACCAGATATGACTGAGCGTATTCTTAAAAGCCACCAGGGCTGCCAACTGTTAATAAATGCTCTCTCTCTATTTTATTATCCAAAGACCAATATATCAGAAAGTATGCAAGCCGACAGCTTTAAACTATGCACACGTTTAATACCTGACATTCTAGATGAATTTGTAGTAACTTATGTACGCCAGTGCTACCAACATGATTCTAAGCCTGCTGATAGGACCAATTTTTAAATACATATAACTTCTATACTATCAATTGGATTTCAACCAAATTTCGTATGTGCTATGTGTACCATAACAGATATGACTATACTTATTAAATGTTATTTTCACGCGGCAATAGGCCAAAAGTATGAATAACTGGAAATAGTTACCAAGAGAAGGGCAGCCCTTAGTCAAATTACTGACATGTCTGAAGTCCGGGAGCAAAGAAGTGTGACTGTAAGTAACTGTGAACTTCAACTTCAAACTCTTGTGTCATAATCATTATTGAATTATATTTTAAATAATAGGCCTATGATTAACTTAAATCCTTCTGAATTTATTTATTTTTACGTGCACGCCAACAATACAACTAAAATTTAAAATTATATCTCTCTCATAGCAAATGGAACTGTAAACATTTTAAAATATAATATTCAGAGGTTTCTTTTCTCGGACTGATGCTGTGTGCAGCCGACTAAAGTTCGATTAATCGACCGGTTAAAGGCATTCGGTTAACCAATCAAATTTTTTAATCGATTGACAGCTCCAAATATAAAGTGCGTTCAAAAAGTAACGAGCCGGAGGCATAATTACAGAAACCAGTACATGTATGTTAGAAGTATTGGCCCTGGCTGTTGAGGCACTTGTCCCACTGTGACACGAGGCGGTGAATGGCTGTCTCATAAAATTCCCTGGGCTGCGATGTGAACCAGTTCCGCACGTACAGCTGGACGTCGGCGTCCGAGGTGAATCGTTGGCTCCGCAGAGCCCTTTTCAGGGGACCAAACATGGCGTAATCACAAGGAGAGAGGTCTGGACTGTATGGAGGGTGCCCGAGAACCTCCCATTTGAATTTCTGCAGGAGTGCCGCGACTGTGTTGGCCGTATGAGGTCGTGCATTGTCGTGGAGTGACCACGGCGGCTATGGCGTTCACTGTCACTCGGCGGTCCTGGGTAATGAGTGCATCAACCAGCTGGACGTTGTCATCGGTAATGCAGGGGGATGCCCCAGACCGGGCACCATCGGCTAACGACACCAGTCCTTCCCTGAAGCGCTTGTGCCACGCCTTGACCCTTGCAAGGGACATGCAGTGTTCGCCGTACACTTGTGACATTCGGCGATGAATGTCCATTCCCCCTACTCCTTCCGCAATCAGAAACCGAACACCACTTCTTTCCTCTTCGGTTGACGCCTCCATGTCACTGTTTGCAATGCGACTGGCAGCGTTGGACGATTGATGCATGCTGCTGCTCGCTTTGTATCGTCACGTGACGTGTCCGCGTGCCCTCTAGCGACGGGCTGTGACCTTCCACGCTCTGGTCGCAACCACACCTCGTTACACACGCCACGATCAGGATGTTGTCACCGGTTTACGCATTCCAGCCTCCGGCTCGTTACTTTTTAAACGCGCCTTATATTATTACTAGTGGACCCGTGCGAGATATCTCGCATGTTCATAAGCCACACTTTCCCCAATAGGTTTATAATAAGAGACTTAAGGAGAAAGGTTGTTATGTTTTTATTTGAACCAAATGATTATAGAACACTATTTACATTACTGGCGTCCCTACGGCCAAAATGCGAACTGAACAGCAATGATGTCGCGTATTTTCAGACAGCAACAGTATTTGCAAATCGCACACTTCTTACAAAAATTTATATTTATGAAATTAGAACGCAATCCGTCACTGCTAATGTCATTTGTGTGCTGAGTCCATCGATTGACAGCTTAGCCGTAACCCTCACCGGTTATTCGATATTTATGAAATGATACGTACTCATTCCTTTAATTTACTGTTTCTGAAATCCATGCAAAATGATAAAGGAAAGACCTCAGAATGTCAAAATGACATGAAACAGGCGTCACAGTGGCCTAAATGTGAAGTGGACAGCAATATGGAGTGTATCTTCCTGCAGCAACAGTATCTGCAAATCGCACACTTCGTACATTTTAAAAAAGTCATTTTTCAAAGAAATTATAGATATTTATGAAATTAGTGTGCAATGCGTCACTGATAATGTCTATTCTCTTTCATTTGAATGCTAATTTGTCACGATCGGTCGCTTGTGAGCGCCGCAGGAGGGATGCATACTACTGAAATAATATATATGATGATTATTATCATTTGAGGAGTTGGGACATGGATGATAAGTAATTGTGTACGATCCCTGTTACCGCCGGAATTCCAACTTGGGATCTAGAAACGCCTGAGTTGTCCGCCTAGAGGTCAAGGCGAGATGTTCTTGACCCCGGCCGGCAGATGTTCAGTGGAGTAGCCAGCACCCACCACTGCTGGACCACGCCCACATGCATCTCACTGACAGCGACATTCCATCTGCCTCGCATCACGTCCTCTCGTCTCGTCCCGTTTATTAATCACTCTGATGATGATGGGTAAAGCAGACTAGAACAGATGATGATGATAATTGTTGTTTTAAAGGGCCTAACATTTACGTTATCGACCCTTAATAGTTTGGCCGATAGTGAAAAATGAAAATGAACCTATAATTAATTAAATCTAACTACAAACTTACAACTAATACTAACTACGGCTTAAAAACTAAAGAAGAGTAAGGAAAACGAAAGAAAGGGGAAATAAACGCCCTCAACCCTCGAAGAATGAGGATTGAGGGAAAGGCAGATAGGAAAAGGAAAGAGCAGAGAGTCCGCCCCAAAGGCAATGGAAAAGAGAAAAACCGGACCCA
Source organism: Meconema thalassinum (assembly GCA_946902985.2). Lineage (NCBI taxonomy): Eukaryota > Metazoa > Arthropoda > Insecta > Orthoptera > Tettigoniidae > Meconema > Meconema thalassinum. The sequence goes on from OX336393.1 coordinate 89,650,929, forward strand.
TCTCAGGAATCCCTCGGGGTCTCCAACTCCTGAACTCGCTATAAGAGACTGGTTTTGTTACATCATCTTTTATCATGAAGGAACTCGGAACATATATATTTTTCGTCATAATACCTTCCTACAATTATCTGCCAATTGATTACCTTTGTTATTGCATACAAGTATCGTTTATATTACGTCTTAGTCATTTAAACATTTTTGAGGTTAGCACGCTGGAAAGAAGAACCTCGTCCAGTGCTGCATGCTCGCCCGGAGTGGAGCACGTGCTCAGTTCCGCCGGCAACATCAGTTCTGAAGCACTATCCTTCATTGGTGTTATTGTTGTGTGTCTGTTTTATTTTCTGTTCGATCGAATCAGAGTTGCCGACAGTTGGGTTCGAACCCACTATCTCCCGAATGCAAGCTCACAGCTACGCGCCCCTAACCGCATGGCTAACTCACTACAATATTACAAATATTAATCTAAACAAAACAACAAGAATAAAATTGAAAGAAACCAAATTATAGCCTAACTAATAACAAAAAGAGTGACGATCAACGGTATTGCTGACGTAAAAATGGTTAACATCGTCAGCATACAGTGCATTGGAGAAGGAAGGAAGGGTTGTGCTCTCGACATCTGTCAATCAGTAATGCGTCATATCACAACGAAATGAATGTCGTTATTGGTTCTCTTCGGGTACGGTATCCTTAATACTGTCCAATCCGTTAACACCTGCAAAACTGCTCCTTCCTGTGCGTGTTCTACTTCAGGTAGCTGCTGGGGTAGTGTTGTCTCGCTAACTTATGAAGTGAGCCCATGAGGGTGTAGCACTATCTAGAGTGCACCAGAAGTGGTGGAGCTACAAACACCCTGCCTCCTTCAGGGCTTTGAGCAGAAGGCAGGAGATACCAAGATACCATAAAGAGAACAGAAGAGGTCTGATCCCTCGAAGAATGAGAGATCAGGAAAGATGAGACAAGGGCCAACTAAGGCGGGAAAGTAAAAGACACCCTAGGCCTCGGATACCCTATTACCGTCGAGGTAAAAAAAGAACAAGAGTTGACCAAGGGAGGTCGACAGGAAAGATAACAGCGAGGAGCCTGGCACAAGTAAGTGTAAGTAATGCCGAACTCAGCTGGGGTCCCGTGGTCGCCAACCCAAGTTGTGAGCCCCAGGGAGACAGACTAGAATAGTTCAGTGTTACCAACTTCGGTACCGACAGTAGTGGCTCAGCTGGCTAAAGCGCAGCGTTAGGTCATGGGACCAAGCTCTCTGTTGACTCGGTAGACGCGTGGGTTCGAGCCCCACCGTCGGCTGTCCTTGAAATGGTTTTCCGTGGTTTCCCATTTTCAACACCAGGCAAATGCTGGGACGGTACCTTCTGATAGGCCACGGCCGATTCCTTCCACATCCTTGCCCAGTTTCATTCATCTTCATCCATTTCATCTCTCATGCCGACGCGCAGGTCGCCCACGGGCGTCGAATAGAAAGACCTGCACTCGGCCTCTCATGAGGCCACACGACAAAAAAAAAAACCAACTTCGGTGAAAAGTCACGAAATCTAGCGTGGTCATTTAATGACAACAAGCAAATTGAAGCGACCACCCACAGCGCAGCGCTAGGCCATGGCGCCAAGCTATCTGCAAACTCTGTAGACGTGGGTTCGAACCCTACCGTCATCCGTCCTTGAAATTGTTTTCCGTGGGTTTCCCGTTCATAATTCTATGCATATTTTCTGCGTGCCAAGAGAAGTCAGCTGTGTTTGAACTGCAGATGCTGTGTGCCTGGGCCTTTACTCATCTAATTCAAAATCTTGAGTAAATATAATGTTAATTGATTTCTGATAAGAAAGGGGAACAATTATCATAGTTATTGTGATTGGAATAAAACGATAGAGTCTGAAAGTGATGCGATTATATTTCCCACCACTGTATATTTATACACAGGTCAGACCTACTTAAAGGGCAGAGAACCCTTCCTGATATTGCATGTAGTGTGTGTTGCCCGCGGCAGGCTGGCCTGATCTAGTTAGGCTCCACTCCCATATGCGCCCAGAAACAGGGGTTATTCTTGTCGTGTTAAACGAACTAGGCGTATAGGATAAATATTTAGTTTCCCCGGGTGGTCTTTGACTTCCGGACATATCCCATACCACTAGGGTGCCCGTGTGTCGAGAACACAGGCAGCATCTGGCGACACTAAGCATGCTCTTAAAATACACAAGATTGAATTCAAGCAATCAATCAATCATTTTTTCATTCATTTATCCAATTATTCATTGAATCATTCATTCCTTCATTCATTCCTTCCTTCCTTCATTCATTCCATTAATTCCTTCATTCCTTCCTTCATTCATTCGTTCATTCCTTCCTTCATTCATTCATTCCTTCATTCATTCATTCATTCATTCGTTCTTTCATTCATTCCTTCATTCATTCATTCGTTCATTATTTCACTCATTCATTCCTTCCTTCATTCATTCCTTCATTCGTTCGTTCATTCTTTCACTCATTCCTTCCTTCATTCATTCATTCATTAATTCCTTCCTTCATTCATTCGTTCATTCTTTCACTCATTCCTTCATTTATTCCTTCATTCATTCCTTCATTCATTCATTCATTCATTCGTTCATTCCTTCATTCATTCATTCAATCGTTCCTTCATTCATTCATTCATTCGTTCACTCATTCCATCACTCATACCTTCATTCATTCCTTCATTCATTCATTCATTCGTTCATTCTTTCACTCATACCTTCATTCATTCATTCATTCATTCATTCATTCGTTCACTCATTCCTTCATTCATTCAGTCATTCATTCCTTCACTCATTCATTCATTCATTCATTCGTTAACTCATTCCATTCATTCCTTCATTCATTCATTCATTCATTCATTCACTCATACCATCATTCATTCATTCACTCAAACCTTCATTCCTTCATTCATTCATTCATTCATTCGTTCATTCCTTCATTCATTCGTTCATTCCTTCATTCATTCCTTCAATCGTTCCTTCATTCATTCATTCATTCGTTCATTCTTTCACTCATTCCTTCACTCATACCTTCATTCATTCCTTCATTCATTCATTCACTCATGCCTTCATTCCTTCATTCATTCATTCATTCATTCATTCATTCGTGCCTTCATTCTTTCACTCATTCCTTCATTCATTCATTCATTCATTCATTCGTTCGTTCTTTCAATCATTCCTTCCTTCATTCATTCATTCATTCGTTCATTCTTTCACTCATTCCTTCAATCATTTCTTCATTCATTCATTCATTCATTCATTCATTCATTCATTCGTTCATTCTTTCACTCATTCCTTCACTCATACCTTCATTCCTTCATTCATTCATTCATTCATTCATTCATTCATTCATTCATTCTTTCACTCATTCCTTCCTTCATTCATTCATTCATTCGTTCATTCTTTCACTCATTCCTTCAATCATTCCTTCATTCATTCCTTCGTTCGTTCGTTCATTCATTCCTTCGTTCATTTATTCCTTCATTCATTCGTTCGTTCATTCATTCCTTCGTTCATTCCTTCATTCATTCATTCATTCATTCCTTCGTTCGTTCATTCCTTCATTTATTCCTTCGTTCATTTATTCCTTCATTCATTCGTTCGTTCATTCATTCCTTCGTTCATTCATTCCTCCATTCATTCGTTCATTCCTTCCTCCATTCATTCGTTCATTCCTTCACTCATTCGTTCATTCATTTAATCAACCAATCATTGTGGATTGTTACGGCACAACACTAACAAAGACGCCATAATATAGCCTATCGTAAATAACAATATGCAGTCCCTCGTTGCGCAGCCGTGCGCGTTAAATAGTTCACCACGATCTGGAGCTGCAGCAATCCAGAAGTCGTCTGCCTGGTGGTGTAGTGGCTAGCAGTCTTGGCTGTCCCTTCTGTGGCCCGGGCTTGACTCCCGGCACTGCCAAGAACTTTAATTCTGGTCTGAGGTCTGAACGGGGTCCACTCAGCCTCGTGTAGCAAAACCGATAAGAGGAGAGTTTGATTCCCATATCAGCCATCCTAGAAGTGGCTTTCCGTGGTTTTCCACTTCTACACCAGACAAAATGCCGGGATGGTTATTAACATAAGGCCCCACCAACCCCCATCAGAGTTTCAAATACACTCGCTGGTACAGACACCACAATAGCACGCGTTATCAGACACATTCTACACACGTCCAAGTACAACACGATGTCCAAGCCTTTCAAATCGAACAACAAGAACAATCAAGAGACCGAAGGTTCAAATCCAGGCGGTGACAGTGTCAATCCTGGTTTTCATCGTATTTTTCCACACTCCCTCCATGGAAATATAGACATGGTCCCGGTCCACCTTCCCCAATCCTAGATCTAATAATTACAATTCCGGCCGCGGTGGCGTCAACGCGCTACCTCGTGCCTCGCTGGCATTGGATGAGCGTGAGTTCGAATCCCACATCAGCTAGCTGCCCTGAAAACGGTTGTCGTAGTTTCCCCATTTTCACCACCAGGGTGCTTGCCACGGTGGGTGAGTGATTATCGTGTCAGACTACCAACCCCAAGCTTGCAGGTTCACTCCTGGCCGTGGTAAGTGATTTTTGAAATGATGATGATGATGATGATGATGATGATACTTGTTGTTTTAAGGGGCCTAACATCTAGGTTATCGGCCCCTAATGATCTGGGTGATAGTGAAAATGACAACCATAACGAAAATTAAGCTGGACTGAAAAAAACTACAAAATGGAACTCAGATTGAAATGAAGAATGGAAATACTTATAAAACGTAAAGGTTATTTAGTAGGAAAATACTCATAAAAGGAATTCAGATTGAAAAATACGCAAAAAATGTAGTTTGGGTTCAAATTACTTACAAAATGCAATGTAGATTCGAAATACTCAACAAAATGCAATTGAAATTCAAAATATTTACAAAATGCAATTGAAATTGAAAATACGTACAAATGCAATTGAGGTTCAAAATACTTACAAAATGCAATTGGAATTGAAAATACACAATGCAAGTGAGATTGAAAAAGGCCGGTTCAGATTCAAAATACTCACAAAGTGCAATTGAAATTAAAAATACTCACAAAGTGCAATTGAATTTGAAAATGCTTAAACATTGTATGGTAGATTCAAAATACTCACAATATGTGGAAGCCCGCGGTTCAAAATACACACATCAAAAAAAGTTTTGCATCACCTCGGTTCCCAGATCTCCGGCATATAGACGTTGACTGTGTATATTGTATCCAAGATACAGTCCCTTTGACTGTTCATAGATGTCACTAAAACTGCTCAAAGATGTAAACAACCATGCATGAGCAGGGCCTATTAGACGGAGGGGGTACGACAGCCGATCAGTTCCAGTCATTCCACCAGGACGAAGGTACGCTGCTCATGTTGTCTGTAGTTCTACCATGCCTAGAAGGTCAATACCGCAGTTCGATTGCGTCCGCATTGTTACTTTGTGTCAAGAAGGGCTCTCAACAAGGGAAGTTTCCAGGCGTCTCAGAGTGAACCAAAGCGATGTTGTTCGGACATGGAGGAGGTACAGAGATACAGGAACTGTCGATGACAGGCCTCGCTCAGGCCGCCCAAGAGCTACTACTGTAGTGGATGACCGCTACTTACGGATTGCCGCTCGGAGGAACCCTGACAGCAATGCCACCATGTTGAATAATGCGTTTCGTTCAGCCACAGGACGTCGTGTTTCAACTCAAACTGTGCGCAATAGGCTGCATGATGCGCAACTTCACTCCCGACGTCCATGGCGAGGTCCAGCTTTGCAACCCCGACACCATGCAGCGCGGTACAGATGGGCCCAACAACATGCTGAATGGACCCCACAGAATTGGCATCACGTTCTCTTCACCGACGAGTGTCGCATATGCCTTCAACCAGACAATCGTCGGAGACGTGTTTGGAGGCACCCTGGTCAGGCTGAACGTCTTAGACACACTGTCCAGCGAGTGCAGCAAGGTGGTGGTTCCCTGATGTTTTGGGGTGGCATTATGTGGGGCCGACGTACGCCACTGGTGGTCATGGAAGGCTCCGAAACGGCTTTACGATACCTGAATGACATCCTCCGACCCATAGTGCACCCATATCGGCAGAATATTGGAGAGGCATTTGTCTTCATGGACGACAATTCTCGACCTCATCGTGCACATCTTGTGAATGCGTTCCTTCAAGATAACGACATCGCTCGACTACAGTGGCCAGCATGTTCGCCAGACATGAACCCTATCGAACATGCCTGGGATATGTTGAAAAGGGCTGTTTATGGACGTCTTGACCCACCAACCACTCTGAGAGATTTACGCCGAATTGTCGTTGAGGAGTGGGACAATGTGGACCAACAGTGTCTTGATGAACTTGTGGATAGTATGCCACGGCGAATACAGGCATGCATCAATGCAAGAGGACGTGCTACTGGGTATTAGAGGTAGTGGTGTGTACTGCAATCTGGACCACAAATGCTGAAAGTCTAGCTGTATGATGGTACAACATGCAATGTGTGGGTCTCATGAGCAATAAAACGAGCTGAAATGTTGTTTGTGTTGATCTCTATTCCCTTTGTATTTAAAGGTTCCGGAACTCTTGGAACCGAGGTGATGCAAAACTTTTTTTGATGTGTGTACTATACTGACAAAATGCAATTGAGATTGAAAATACTTACAAAATGGAGTTGAGATCGAAAATACTTACCAAGTACAATGTTGATTGAAAAAACTTACAAAATGTGGTTGAGTTAAAAAAAACTCACAAAATTTAGAGACACCGGGAGCCAATTCATAAAAACAGGGCGGAAATGTTAAAGAGAAAAGGAACTATAATGAAAAGAAGGCTGATCCCACGACGAATGAGCGATCAGGAGAGATGAGAGAAGGGCCAATTAAGGCGGAAAGTGTAAGACTCCGTAGGCCTCGGATACCCTAATACCCTCGGGGTCGGAAGAGTTTAGATATCTAACCTCCTTGACTTTCATAGCGCTCCAAGAAACGATGAAATTTGACATTCAAGCTGCCCTCTGGGCGTCAATTAACAAAGCTTGCACCCGGCACTGAGGCCATACGATATTATTATACCGCCAGGCAAATGCTGGGACTGTTCCTTTCCGATTTCCTTCCAAAATCTCTTCCCTAACCCGTCCTGCAAATAAAATAAATGGTCATTTTTTTCGGCTGCATTAATGTGAATCAAAGACAGGAATAGTTTCAGAAAGATGGTGAAAAGCTATCTGGGTTTTATGGTGGAGGCAGAACCCAGAAGATGGAGAAGCCCTTTAACAGAGGAGTGAAAGAATAAGCTGATAGATGGCCTCAAGTGATACTGGCAAGATGTCAAAGCCGGCAAACGAACAAGACGCAGACACTGAAATGAGAGTGGTTATTAACACGCAGTCCATAATAATAATAATAATAATGTTATTGGTCTTACGTCCCTTTTAACTACACAGGCTTTTAGAGACGCCGGGGTGCCGGAATTTTGCCAGTAAATGTACTGACACGGCTCCCTCGCATTTGTGCACCCTCAAATGCCAGCTGACTGCGCCAGGTTTCGAACCTGCAACCTTGACGCAGTCCATAAAGGCTCAAGTCGACGGATAAAATAATAATAATAATAATAATAATGACACTCTTGCAGCCACCACAATAACACAGGTTAGCAACCAAATACACACATACACCCAAGTATACGGGGATGAAGACCAAGCACCAAAAAAGAATCAACAGCAGCAACATGAACGAGATGTCTCCATGATTCCTTATTAGCACATCCAGTGCCTGTGGATGCTCGCCTTGCTTAGTACCCCTCATTATAGTGCTGCCTTAGGTTTCCACCCACATAGGCTAACCTATAGTGGTACTTTTTGAGTTTCCGACCAGCCTCCAGGCTGACAACCTAACAGACAGACTGCCGCCAAAATTGTTGCTAGGCCTACACCTACTCTATCAACTTGAAATCGTAAAACATCGCGTCCTATGTCTACCTCTTAGGGGTCGTAGTAGTGCAGTGGTCAAGCTGCTTGACTCTCACCAAGGTAGACCGGGTTCGATTCCCAAGGGTAAGACCATTTTCAACTTATGTCTCAAGTTCAACTGTTAAACAAGAAGCTGTTCTCTAAAGATGAAAGACAAAAACCTGTAGTTTTTCGTGATCGTGAAACTCGTCAACATACGCCACTAGACCTTCATTATACGTGGATTCCAACCACCAGATGTGACATAGGTACCTTGAAAATCCCTTATTCATTAATCAGGAATCGAACCAGGTCCGCCTTGGTGAGAGGCAAGTAACTTTGTCGGTAGCACCGATTGATATGTTTATATCGCGACATTCCTAACCCAGCAATTAAAAGATACGTTAAATTCTAACATTATTCCATCCTTTATATCCCCTTCAGTGATACCACGACATCTCGAAACCAGCAGTTAAAAGGTACGTTAAACCCTAACATTATTACACCCCATAGTTATATCCCCTTCAGTGATACCACGACATCTCGAAACCAGCAGTTAAACGATACGTTAAACCCTAACACTATTCCTTCCTGTATATAATAATGCTATTGACCTCTCGAGAAGGCGCTCCTGGAGACAGAATGATGGAAGGGGCGTTTTTAAGCAACTGACAGAACAAAGCTGGATGTGTTGTCAAAAAGTCAGTCAGAAGAAACATGCGTCATTTAACTCAGCGTCCACTTAATCTCTTGGAGATACGGTAAAATGTTTTGGTCTTTTTACAGCCGGCTTCATGACGAACAGTTATATTAATAGCCTGTGGAAGGATCACTTGATAACAGAGTGCAACGACGCGACGCGACGCGACGTGCCCCAGGAGAGATCAGGGAGGTTTCGAATACCCGTGTTAATGCAGAGCAGTGTCGAGTGACACTTCATACCTTCAAATATTGATTGACTTTATATGTGATAATTAAGGTTCGGAAGTTAAGGAAAAGCCATATTTTTTTCCTGAGCTCATTTTGACAGAAACCTGAAAAATAAGTTTGAATGACGGGTCCCTGACCACGTTTAAAGCAATTTGATGTTGCCTATAAATGCATATTTCGGCCATTTTTATTGTTTTGGCCATATTTGGTCATATTTGGTTATAATTTCAGCATTTTTGTGTAAATTGAGGCGTCGTTAACAAGGTACGTGTTACCTGCGTCGAGTTTCAAACACAGCATTTCCGAATTGTGTAGTAGATGTATTTTTCTTTCTTTTCCCGGAACAGGCAGATAGCAGGCTTAGAAGGCGCAATAAACTTCCTGTTAGGCAGTGTCTTCTAACTTACGCCGACATATATCATAAAGCATATTAATACTTCGGGTTTTTCTTGTTTTCTTTTAGGAAAACTGAGTAAGAACTGCATCTCAAGGATATGATACTGAAGAATGTTGAACATTTTAATGTACTGTAGCTCTCTGTCAGTGTGTATGATTAAATGTGCCTGGTGTATGATCGCTGATCACGTTTTGGCACTTTACTGTATGTTAGTGATAGGCTACTCTACCTATCCCAAAATGCATGTCATATTTTATAGTTTTTATGTCATATTTAGCTAGTTTTTAGGTCATATTTAGCTAGTTTTTAGGGCATATTTGCTTGCATATTTTGTACTTCTTTAGGTCTTATACTCCCGAACCCTAGTGATAATCTCTGACTGTCCGAGTATAAACACATGAAGAGGTAGCACCTGGAATGGACAAGTCCCTATCAATCGAGCCCTGTGCGGATAAGCAAAACGTTATCCGCATCCGCCCCACATCCGCATAACTGTTATCCGCATCCGCCCCACATCCGCATAGCTGTTATCCGCATCCGCCCCACATCCGCCCCACATCCGCATAACTGTTATCCGCATCCGCCCCACATCCGCATAACTGTTATCCGCATCCTCCCCACATCCGCATAACTGTTATCCGCATCCGCCCCACATCCGCACGACTTTTATCCGCATAACTGTTATCCGCATCCGCCCCGCATCCGCACGACTTTTATCCGCATAACTGTTATCCGCATCCGCCCCACATCCGCACAACTGTTATCCGCATCCGCCCCGCATCCGCACGACTTTTATCCGCATAGCTGTTATCCGCATCCGCCCCGCATCCGCACGACTTTTATCCGCATAGCTGTTATCCGCATCCGCCCCGCACGACTTTTATCCGCATAACTGTTATCCGAATCTACTGGCATTACTATAATATATGTATATATATATGTGTGTTTTTTATTTATTTATTATTATTTTTATTTTATTTTTTAGATAAAGTATTATAGGGCGGCTTCGGTGGCGTAGTCGGTGGCATGCTGAGCTTCTATGCCCAAGATCGCGGGTTCAAATCTGGCCAAAGTCATTGGATTTTTTAAGAGCGTAAAAATCCCTCAGTATGCCTTCCTTCGGAGGGGAAGCAAAGTTCCATGTCATCGATTTATGGCATGTTAAAGAACCTTCCACAAATTACACCTGTGTGAAGCTAAATTGTATAGGTTAAGAATTAAAGTCTGCAGTCCTTACTTGAATTAAACAAGAAGTTCCGTGAAGAACTATACAGCCTATTTTCATATATCCTACTTATGTTAATTGCCACTATCAACATACAAAATTTCAGTTTGATTGCTGTAATAGATTCGTAGATATTGAGAACCGACTAAATATTTCGGATGGTCACCATGTTGGATTTTATATATGTAGGTCCTAGAGTTATGTACTGTTACATGAGAATTATTGTGTACGTGTAGCATTCAAATTTCAATCGCATGATTAGGACACAAGAAGTAGAAACGAGATTTTAAAATTTCTCACAGCTGCCATCTTGTGGTTATGGAAACAATTGAAATAAATTAGATGCCAGTGGATTAACATTCGTATAATGATTTATTGTACCAAGTTTCACTGCACTCGGATGGTTAAATTGCGAGAAACGTACATGTGAATATTTATACTTCGCGTCGCCGCCATGCTGGATTTGTGATCACCAGGTTATTTAAAGTCCTATAGGTGAACTTACGTTCATAGCCCTTATGAACATTAAAAAATTCAGTTTGATTGCTATAATAGATTCGCAGATATTCAGAGCCGTCTAAATATTTCGGATGGTCGCCATGTTGAATTGTTAAATGTATAGGCCATAGAGTCATGTACCATTAAAGGAAAATTATTGCGTAGGTTCATTATTCAAACTTTCACTTCGATCGCATGATTACGCCACAAGAAGTAAAAACTTCATTTTAAAATTCGCACAGCCCCCATATTGAGGTTATGTAAACAATTGAACTAAGTTAGATACCAGAGCATTGCAATGTGTATAAACATTTCCTGTACCAGATTTCATTTAAGTTTGGAACATTAAATCGCGAGTAAAGTCTATTTAAAATTTTCAAATTCGCTTGCCGCCATGTTCGTTTTGTAGTTAACCGGTTTTTGAAAGTCTTATAGATGTACTTCCAGTAGTGCCCTTCATCTCCGTACAAAATTTCAGGGTGATGCCGCTAATAGTTTCAGAGATATAGAATGCCGGTGAAATATTTCGCACATCCGCCATCTTGTGGTTATGTAAACAATTGAACGAAGTTAGATGTCGGTGCATTACAATGTGTATAAACATATACTGTACCAAGTTTTATTGCGTTTGGATGGTTAAATCGCGAGAAACGTCTATTTAAAAGTCGCAAATTCGCGTGGCCGCCATGTTGGTTTTGTAGTTACCAGTTTTTCAAAAGTCACATAGGTGAACTTCTAGTAGTTCCCTTTATCACCGTAATAAATTCCAGGGTGATATCGGGAATAGTTTCGGAGATATTGAATGCTGGTGAAATATTTCGCACAGCCGCCATGTTGGATTGGTGAGACGTAACAAAATTTGAAGGGCACGGTCGGGGTCACCCGGAATAGTGCTATGAACTTACCGAGTTTCATTGAAATCGCTCCAGCCGTTTAGAATTTATTAGGGGGGGGGCACAAACACACCTCACACACACACACACGCACACACACACACACACGGACAAAAAGATGATCTCATAAGCCTATTTTTTCAAAATTGAAAATAGGCTAAAAACAGATAACACACACTAATACAGTCATCACAATTAACACCCAGACAGATTCTACACACACCCAAAGTACACGGGGATACATTACCGCGTTGTCGCAGCCCCTAAACTTAGGAACCAACCAACCAAAGTATTATAGGAACACATTTAGACATTTGAGGTGAAAATCGTTCCCTTAGGCTTTTTATGTCAAGTGCTATGTTTAAAATGAATGTTTTACAGCTAGAGTTTCAACCCTTTTCAATTCGGAGTGTTAATTATGCTTAATGACATAATTTGAATTACATTAACTGAAATCATCATCTTACATTTGTCTTGAGAAAAACACAACACATTACATAAACGTCTGGGTCCTTGTAATGATATTCAACAAGTTCGAATTGTATTTTTAAAACTATCCGCAAATTTACTCCAAGCATTATCCGCAGCTTATCTGCTATCCGCACCTATCAACTGCACTCTGACGAGGAATAGTCTACTAGGAATTTCCTGTCTTCAGGGCGTGGCAGGAGTGGAATATCAGTTAACCACCCGTAAAGAAGTGGGCCAGATCGCACATGTTAGAAGTGTTTTGCAACACACATAAGAATGTGGAATGGTCTCTCGGTCTGCTGATTCTACTTCACAGTCTCTCTTTGTGCGAGGGAACACAGCTTTGTGTTTCTTCCGAAACTTCTGTTTGCGCAGATGCTTTTAGCAAATGATCCTACATACTCTACAGACGTGTCTTGGGACACAGTAGTAGAATTCTTTCTAACTACTCTCCAGCAGAACAATGGCGTCTGATGTCCTTTTCAATTTCTTGATAATTTGGTCAGTTGTAAGATTTCTGTTCAAGGTACGTTCTCCATACTTCCCCACCCTTTCCCTCTGTGTGGTGAGTGGTGACCCTTGTACTGCACATACAGCCAACTTAGTAGCCCAGGTTATCAGACGAATTCCACACACACCCAAGTACACAGGGCTACATGGCCACGAAGTAACAAAGCCCCTAAATCAATCATCATCAACAACAATAACAGAATTTTAGAACATGTCTGGTTGGTTGGTTGGTTGGTTCTTAAGTTTAGGGGCTGCGACAACGCGGTAATGTAGCCTCGTGTACTTTGGGTGTGTGTGGAATCTGTCTGGGTGTTAATTGTGATGACTGTATTAGTGTGTGTTATCTGTTTGTTTTTTTAAATTTGAATTTAAGTACAGACTGCAACTTAGAATTTTTCAAATAGTTCCTACTTTTACCGCCAAGCGCCACCGTCAACGACTACTAGGCCAAGTTCAGAACTTAGCTACTAGACACCACCGCAGTCGGCTCTTGGCAACGAACGTAGAAACCTAACAGCGTTGTTTACATTCTTAACCTTACCAATTTAGCTTCACACAGGTGTAATTAGTGGAAGGTTCTTTAACATGCCATAAATCTATGACATCGGACCGCCGGCTTTACTTCCCCTCCTAATAAGGCATACTGAGGGATTTTTAACGCTCTTAAAAAATCTGACGGCTTCGGCCGGGTTGAACATGTCTCATCCACAAGTTGTTTTTTGTATAGTATGGCCTCGAGTGCCGAGTGCAAGCTTTGTTATTTGATGACCAGAGGGCAGCTTGCATGCCTAATTTGGTCGTTCCTTGGAGTGCTATGAAAGTCAAGGAGGTTAGATATCTAAGCTCCTTGACACGAGAACGCTTTCTAGTAGAGAATGGAGGAACTTTGTGTTGGCGGAAAATCCCCAGATTAATTTTGCCATTATATACACGGCCTACTGGATTCAAATGGGTTCCTTAACATGCCAACAACGTATGACATGCGTGTCGTGATTTTTGTCACCTTTCAAAAATCACTTACTACGGCCAGAAGCGAACCTGTAAGTTTGGGGGTTCGTAATCCGCCACGATAACCACTCATCCACTGTGGCAAGCTACCTACAAGTAGATATACATATTACGCCTAGTTTCATCTTCAACCACTTCATCTCCTATTAACTCCCCTGATAAGATTGGTGTCAGGAAGAACATTAGGATGTAAAATCATTCTTCTCAGTTAAGACTCGCGAAGCCGTGTACCCCGTTCCAGCTCTCAGACCAGAAATAATTTTCTTGTCAGAGCCGGAAATCAAAGCCGGATCTCAGGGGTGCCAGCCCCGACAACTGCCTGAAGATAAAGTGAAGTGTGAAACCCTTTCAAGGACGCTGACACTGGGATTCGAACACGATCCTTACCGAGTTCGGAGTAAATTTGGGCCCTTGACCTCGCACTGTGCCTTTTAGAGCGTAGGTACCACGGCTTGTTATTTATAACGCAACTAGCAATAGTACCCGGCTTCGCCCGGTCAATTGATCATAAAATTTCTTAAGTCTCCTTAAGCTCCCTGGTCTGATAACACTCTCAGTGAATGAAAATCCACAGCCTGCTTCCAGTCGACCGACTGGGTCAGGGAATGGAATGAAAGAAGCCCCCATCTAGCGGCGAGGATATGAACTATGCCGGCTGCCGAAGCCTGTCGCAGTCCTCTGAGGCAATGATTAAATGAATGACAGATGAAATGAAATGATAGTGGAGAGTGTTGCTGGAATGAAATGTTGACAGGGAAAACCGGAGTACCCGTAGAAAAACCTGTCTGCCTCCGTTTCGTCCAGCACAGATCTCACATGGAGTGACCGGAATTTGAACCACGGACCCAGCGGTGAGAGGCCGGCGTGCTGCCGCCTAAGCCACGGAGGCAGTGATGAATGATAATCATTTATTTATTTATTTATTTATTTATTTATTTATTTATTTATTTATTTATTTATTTATTTATTTATTTATTTATTATCAAAACCAGTGACAATGTTCATACTAAAATGACTCATGGCAAAATGAAGGGGACAAATAGAAATTAACAACATAGAGAATTATTAAGGAAATTAACCAATATAATTGTTATAATGTGATATGAGATCACAGGGGAGTTGTGTACAAAGCGAAATGTCACACCAGAAGCATGAGTCAGGATAACTATCGACAATCAGCCATAGTGACAGTGAAGAATTGGAGAATGTGAAGCAGTTCAAGTACGTGGTAACCTTGCTGACAAAAGATGCACAAGGTACAAATTGAATTCGCGCCAGAATCGCGATTATAATTATTAATAAGAAAAATATAACCGCCTGAATCAATACAATAAAGAAATTAATTATTAAAGTTGTTCTAGGTACATGTTTGGGGGATTAATCAACTATTTTATCCCCTTCATCAGCCAATTGTAAAGCATATTGAAAATATAATAAAGCGTAGCACTGAAAATATGAAAGGTTATTTACCCTAATATGGTGCACCATATAAGTTATATACGGTATAGGCTGTAAAAATTAAAATATAGAACAAAACGAAGCAGTTGGTGACAGTGACAGTATTCAGCCTGCAGATGCCAACGAAGATGTATGAAAACCAGTAGACAGTGCAGTTACAGTCTCGTATTGAGCAAAGGTCAAATGCTTGAGAAGACAGACGTGGAATTTCAATACTTCACCAATCCGTGTATAATCAACGAAGAAGCTTTTTATGCTTAAAGATCCATAAGCTTATGGTATTGAAATTCCACGTCAACAATGCACGTTAGGGGCTGTGTGATACATCCCGCATTGTCAGCCATTCGTATTAGTCTGTAGTAACATCGAGGGCAAAACAATAGTGTTCAGTATCGCTTGCAGTGCATTAGTACCATACAGGATGCAGCAGAGAAATATCGACCTTCCAGATAACAACGCTAGTTGGGCTGCATTAAACAATATTATTAGGGGCAGCTGATTCACTCGGTATACAGTATAATACACGTATTAAAAGAAAATATTTGCATATTGCCATGGAGCAAAGTGAGGACGGACGTATTTATTAAGCAGTGTCTACACCAGCTCTACACGGTTGAAGTCAGGAGCATAGGTAGGCCATTCAATTCTGTGAATACCATTGTCCTGAAGAAAGGCACTGACAATGCCAGCTCTGTGCGGGCGAGTGTTATCGTCCATGAAAGTGAAATTCGGGCATAAATTGTCAGCATATCCTTTCACTACAGGTGCCAGGATAGTACCACTGTAACACGCCCTGGGATGTACACAAGAGGGGTTCGGCGACCATACATGATGCCACCCCAAAACATTGCACCTCCTCCTCCCCGTTGGTATCAGTCTCGGATGTATTGGTCGTGCAGACGTTCATCGGACCGTAATAAATATTATGAAAACACAATCTAAAATTTTGAAATTTAATTTATTTGCTAATTACCTAAAAACTCCGTTTTCTTTCGCAAATAACGACGAAATAAGATGCTAAATTCGCGAGTCATAGATTTTTTGCGATTTTTCGCGAGTGTGTTCCGCGTGTTGAAACGTGTAATTACATGATATTGTTTGTATGTAAAACATGTTCTAAACCAATGTTTATATGTTTTGATTTGTTTCGTGATTTCGTGAGTCGCGAGTCTTCACAGCCGATGTACACGCACGCAGCAACAGCTAATGGGTTTGAGACCACTACGACTCTTGGCTAGCAATATGCAAAACTTTTTTTGATGTGTGTAGATAATGGGTTATTTCGTTGTGAAAGATCCGAACCCTGCCCCTCCCCCCCCTCCCCCCATCCCCCCTCCCCCAAAATATTTGTCACATATAATATTTTGTTATGAATTAAAACTTTGAAAGCCAATGTACTTATCATGTACTATTGTTACTAAGCGACGTATGGCAACGTTGCAAAGCAAGGTACTATTGTTACTAAGCGACGTATGGCAACGTTGCAAAGCAAGGTACTATTGTTACTAAGCGACGTATGGCAACGTTGCAAAGCAAGGTACTATTGTTACTAAGCGACGTATGGCAACGTTGCAAAGCAAGGTACTATTGTTACTAAGCGACGTATGGCAACGTTGCAAAGCAAGGTACTATTGTTACTAAGCGACGTATGGCAACGTTGCAAAGCAAGGTACTATTGTTACTAAGCAACGTATGGCAACGTTGCAAAGCAAGGTACTATTGTTACTAAGCGACGTATGGCAACGTTGCAAAGCAAGGTACTATTGTTACTAAGCGACGTATGGCAACGTTGCAAAGCAAGGTACTATTGTTACTAAGCGACGTATGGCAACGTTGCAAAGCAAGGTACTATTGTTACTAAGCGACGTATGGCAACGTTGCAAAGCAAGGTACTATTGTTACTAAGTGACGTATGGCAACGTTGCAAAGCAAGGTACTATTGTTACTAAGCAACGTATGGCAACGTTGCAAAGCAAGGTACTATTGTTACTAAGCGACGTATGGCAACGTTGCAAAGCAAGGTACTATTGTTACTAAGCAACGTATGGCAACGTTGCAAAGCAAGGTACTATTGTTACTAAGCGACGTATGGCAACGTTGCAAAGCAAGGTACTATTGTTACTAAGCGACGTATGGCAACGTTGCAAAGCAAGGTACTATTGTTACTAAGCGACGTATGGCAACGTTGCAAAGCAAGGTACTATTGTTACTAAGCGACGTATGGCAACGTTGCAAAGCAAGGTACTATTGTTACTAAGCAACGTATGGCAACGTTGCAAAGCAAGGTACTATTGTTACTAAGCGACGTATGGCAACGTTGCAAAGCAAGGTACTATTGATACTAAGCAACGTATGGCAACGTTGCAAAGCAAGGTACTATTGTTACTAAGCGACGTATGGCAACGTTGCAAAGCAAGGTACTATTGTTACTAAGCGACGTATGGCAACGTTGCAAAGCAAGGTACTATTGTTACTAAGCGACGTATGGCAACGTTGCAAAGCAAGGTACTATTGTTACTAAGCGACGTATGGCAACGTTGCAAAGCAAGGTACTATTGTTACTAAGCGACGTATGGCAACGTTGCAAAGCAAGGTACTATTGTTACTAAGCAACGTATGGCAACGTTGCAAAGCAAGGTACTATTGTTACTAAGCGACGTATGGCAACGTTGCAAAGCAAGGTACTATTGTTACTAAGCGACGTATGGCAACGTTGCAAAGCAAGGTACTATTGTTACTAAGCGACGTATGGCAACGTTGCAAAGCAAGGTACTATTGTTACTAAGCGACGTATGGCAACGTTGCAAAGCAAGGTACTATTGTTACTAAGCGACGTATGGCAACGTTGCAAAGCAAGGTACTATTGTTACTAAGCGACGTATGGCAACGTTGCAAAGCAAGGTACTATTGTTACTAAGCGACGTATGACAACGTTGCAAAGCAAGGTACTATTGTTACTAAGTGACGTATGGCAACGTTGCAAAGCAAGGTACTATTGTTACTAAGCGACGTATGGCAACGTTGCAAAGCAAGGTACTATTGTTACTAAGCGACGTATGGCAACGTTGCAAAGCAAGGTACTATTGTTACTAAGCGACGTATGGCAGCGTTGCAAAGCAATGTACTATTGTTACTAAGCGACGTATGGCAACGTTGCAAAGCAAGGTACTATTGTTACTAAGCAACGTATGGCAACGTTGCAAAGCAAGGTACTATTGTTACTAAGCGACGTATGGCAACGTTGCAAAGCAAGGTACTATTGTTACTAAGCGACGTATGGCAACGTTGCAAAGCAAGGTACTATTGTTACTAAGCGACGTATGGCAGCGTTGCAAAGCAAGGTACTATTGTTACTAAGCGACGTATGGCAACGTTGCAAAGCAAGGTACTATTGTTACTAAGCGACGTATGGCAACGTTGCAAAGCAAGACGACGGTAGAGCGATGTAAACAGTTTGACAAACAGTTTGCTCTGATCTCATGTATAACAGCATAACCTCTTATTACTCTTATTACCAAGAGCAGCAACAAGTGCCCTTGAAGAGTGTAACAAAAGTTTTTTCCCTAACATTTATACCCTTATCAAATTTTTGGCAAATTTGCCTCTCACTGTAGCTACTGGTACTGCCGAACGGAGTTTGAGTTGGTTGAAAACATACTTAAGAAATTCTACTTCTGAAAACAGACTCAATGGTCCAGTATTGTAATCTATTCACAGAGTTATACATCACTGACGATGGAGTTATAAACAAATTGGTTGAAAGAGTGATGCCAGATAACCTTAAAACTCATCATTTTGCACCAAATTATACAGAAGTTTCCCGCGGACGAGCCCCGGACCCCTTTTTCTTTGGGGCCTCTTCCATACCCCCTAACCCTCGGTAGGGCACCCCCCAAAATAAAACACTATACACGTACGTCCCTGATCCGAACGCATCTGTGATGAAAGTTTGGCAACCCCTTGAGTATTCCTCAGCCACCCTTATTACTAAATTAGATGTGAGTGTTGTCACCTCGGAACGGAAATTGCCAGCACCCTCCGCTGCAGAAAATAGCTCCCTAACACGTGTTGACTCTCTTATCGCTTCTTGGTTTCCGTCAGACAGCATCACTAATGCTCCACTGTGGCAAGTGACGAGGATCTGCTTTGCAAATTGTTGTTGTTTTGTTTCACGGCCACGGACCACGTGGTATTTTAGCCACAATTGACTTACTACTTTTCAGTCGAAAAATACAACGTGAAAAAAATTACATGTGATTAAAAATACATACCGTACTGTATTTGTTATGCCCCCCCATGGGCTCAGAACTTGTGGGACTTAGGTAAGTACAGCCTTTAAAATCTCGGTCGCCAAAAAGCTTTTCGGTGGTCGGGGAGAAGGGTGGTATTTTAATAGAGGTACACATTCCATTGATGTCATTAGTTTCAGTATCGGTTGCAACAAACATCTGATGTTTAAGAGGGGTGGTCGCATAAGAGGGGTGGTCTTTGAGGGAGGTTTTACTGTATATCGGACTCTAAATAGGTACTAGCGTTTATCCCGTTAACTGCCCCCGTATGAAGCCAGAGCGGGTATCTGTAATAATAATAATAATAATAATAATAATAATAATAATAATAATACAAGAGAACGGCCTAGAGAAAGCTGCTGTAGAAAATCGTATCTCAAAAATGGAAAGAGCTCGTATCTCAAAAATGGAAAGAGCTTATGGGCTAACTAAAAACATCTACAACAAGAAATGCATCTCATGGAATGCCAAACTAAAACATTACAACACGGTAGTAAAAACAGAATGCCTGTATGCCAGCGAATGCCTCTCGATGAATTACAAGTTGGAGAAGCTAGAGATCCTAGAAAGAAGAATACTACGGAAAATCATGGGCCCAGTCCAGACTGAAACCGGCTGGAAACTTCGGAGCAACAATGAAGTCTTTAAAAATGTGGAGAGAATCTCAGAGACCATGAAGAAGAGGAGGTTATCGTTTCTCGGACACTTGTACAGAATGGACAAAACTAGACTAACCAAACAGTATCGTATGGCCTCGGATGCCGGGTGCAAGCTTTGTTATTTGACACCCAAAGGGTAGCTTGCTTGTCGAATTTCGTTGTTCTTTGAAGCACTATGAAAGTCAATGAGGTTAAATACAATGCAATAAATAATATTTCTGTATCTGTTCACAATTTAATGTTATTACCAAACGGAACTTACTTTCTGGACGTGCCTCGTATCTAAGCTCCTTGAACACTATAGCGCTTTCTAGTAGAGAAATGAGGAACTTTGTGTTTGCGGAAAATCCCGAGATTAATTTTGCCATTATGAACACGGCCTACTGAATTCAAATGCGTTATTTGACATGCCAACATCGTATGACATGGTGTCGTAATTTTTGCCGCCTTTAAAAAATCACTTACCACAGCCAGGAGCGAACCTGCAAGCTTGGGGTTAGTAGTCCGACACGTTGACCACTCACCCACCGTGGCAAGCATAATAATAATAATAATAATAATAATAATAATAATAGCTCCTGGCACTACAGCCCATGAATTGCCTAGGCCTAGCAAGCGACCGCTGCCCAGCCATTTGGCTTGCAGATATTGGGGTGACGAGTGGTCAGTGCACCGGGTCCCCTCGGTCGTTAATCTTGGTTTTCGAGATCGGGGCGATGCCTCACTGTCAGACAGCTACTCATTTGTCCTCACGAGGTTGAGTGCACCCGTTCAAGCCCTCACGTCAGTTTCTAAAATCCCTGACGGAGCCGGGAATCGAACCGGGGGCTTCTGGGTGAGTGGCAGGCGCGATACCCCAACACCACGGGAGGGCGGTTATCTAGTAAATTTATATGTGAGGGCTTCGTGCCTCGCCGGCATCGGGAGAGCGTGGGTTCGAATCCCACCTCGGCCGTCCAGAAAATGGTTTTCGTGGTTTCCCAGTTTCACCACCAGGCAAATGCCGGGACGGTTCCTTTCAATAGGTCCACGGTCGATTTCCTTCCAATATCCCTTCCCTGACCCGTCCTGAAAAGAAATGTACATGGCCATAGGCTGCATTAATAAAATTATGTGTGAGGGCTGGAACGGGTTTCACCCAGCCTCCTGAGAAGAAATAGTTTCTGAGTTAGCTAAGGCCCTTTTGACGGCAAGTGCACAGAAAAGGGAGCTTGGTGTCGCTAATCTTAGTCTAATAAATACGAGACACAGCTGCAGTCTCGTGGGAAGATGTGAAGTGATTAAGAGCCGGTCTCTGTCTGTGACAATAGTAGACCATGTGTGGGAAATTCGCCACGCATGTTCCGAGACAGCGAAATTGGTATAATCATCTCTTCATGGGTCATAATTTTAACAAAGTATAATTTCACATCTTGGAAATGTGAGACATTCAGTTGAGCAATTAATATAAAATACACTTACAGGATATAAATCTCGCCACTCCACACAAATGTGCGTCTGTACGCTAAATTAGCCCACTGGCGTAGCCTTGCGTGTTAACTCGTGCACCATGACTACGATGGGGAGCTGCAGCAAATATGGAGATCAATAGTTCGAATCTCGATACTGACAGCAACCACATCCAAGCTTCTAAAATGTATTATTAACAACAAAACGCTAGATTACTCTGGTTGGTTGGTTGGTTGGTTGGTTCCTCAGGTTAGGGGCTACGACAACGCGGTCATGTAGCCCCGTGTACTTTGGGTGTGTGTAGAATCTGTCTGATACCCGGTGTTAATTGTGATGGCTGTATTAGTGTGTGTTATCTGTTTTTAATTCCAGTAAGGACTGCAGACATTTAATTTTCAAGTAGTTCCTACTTTCGCTACGACCGTCAACGACCAACTAGTTCTGAACTTCGTTACTAGATGCCACAGCAGTCGGTTCCTGGCAACGAACGTTGGAACCTAAGAGCGTTAGTCAAATCGAACCTATAATTTAGCTTCACACAAGTGTAATTAGTGGAAGGTTCTTTATCATGCCATAAATCTATGATATGGGACCGCTGGCTTTACTTCCCCTCCGAAGGAAGGCATACTGAGGGATTTTTAACGCTCTTAAAAGAATCCGACGACTTCGGCCGGGTTTGAACCCGCGACCGTGGGCATAGAAGCTCAGCATGCTACCTACTACGCCACCGAAGCCACCGTAGATTACTCTATCTCGTGCAATTACGCTACAACGTTGGTAAGAGCACTAGACCGCTCATGTGTGTATTAATTTTTCACAATCACCTGATGGAGATCATTTCAAAAGAATGTTCGGAATTTACTAAAGGAAGTTTCCAACCTACTAGCTGAGAAAATAAGTCATGGTGTTGCAGAGAGAGACCACGAATCACCCCGCCATCTGCAGGCCAAGGCCCTTAATGGACTGTAGTGTGTCGGGGGGATCATGGGTATGCTTTCTTTTATTCGTCTGTTATGTATAGGGCTAGGATTTTTCGGTAAATAAATATTTTTTATGTAAATACATATTTTAAACATTTTGTCAATACATACATAAATTCCTGCTTTTCACTTATTAGCACGTAAAAAGACATACTGAAAATGAAAATCCACAGCCTGCTTCCAGTCTCCGACCGGGTCAGAAATGGAATGAATGAAGCCCCCATCTGGCGTCGAGGATATGAACTGTGCCGGCTGCCGAGGCCTGACGCACTCCTCTGGGGCAATGATTAAATGAATGACAGATGAAATGAAATGCTAGTGGAGAGTGTTGCTGGAATGAAATTTTGACAGGGAAAACCGGATTACCCGGAGAAAAACCTGTCTGCCTCCGTTTTGTCCAGCACAGATCTCACATGGAGTGACCGGGATTTGAACCACGGATCCAGCGGTGAGAGGCCGGTGTGCTGCCGCCTAAGCCACGGAGGCTTACGTAAAAAGACATACTATTTACATTTAAAAAAAATCAGTATGATAGATCTTTCACTTTATTGCATTTTTGTTCTGTGTTACTTCAACTGAGCTATATAATCTTTATGCAGAGCGTACGTCAGCTTGCAGCAGTGTTTTTCTTATCTTGTCGCCCCGTCTCACTCACTGTGGAAGCTGGGGATGCCTAAAGTAAAAGCAACTACAGCTTATCGTCTGTAGCAGTGTATTGGAGAATTTAAGGTTAATTTTACTTCTAATGGAGGCGTCCTGTTCTGCCAACCATGTGGAAAATCAATCAAGGCTGAACAGCGATCTCAAGTTACACGACACCTCGTGGGCTAGAAACATATTGCCGCAGTTTCGCACCTTCAGAAGAAGTGTTTCGCGATAATCGTCGGTTATTTGTGATGGACAACCTGAAGATGTATCTCGTTGTGTATTGTAATTCTTCAGCAGTCAGTGAGGTATAGCATAAATTTCATTCGTGAGTACAATTCGTGAATAAACTATTAGGTGCGTTCAAAAAGTAACGAGCCGGAGGCATAATTACAGAAACCAGTACCTGTATGTTACAAGTACTGGCCCTGGCTGTTGAGGCACTTGTCCCACTGGGACACGAGGCGGTGAATTGATGTCTCATAAAATTCCCTGGGCTGCGATGTGAACCATTTCCGCACGTACAGCTGGACGTCGGCGTCCGAGGTGAATCGTTGGCCCCGCAGAGCCCTTTTCAGGGGACCCAACATGGCGTAATCACAGGGAGAGAGGTCTGGACTGTATGGAGGATGGCGGAGAACCTCCCAATTAAATTTCTGCAGGAGTGCCGCGACTGTTTTGGCCATATGAGGTCGTGCACTGTCGTGGAGCGACCATGGCGGCTATGGCGTTCACTGTCACTCGCGGTCCTGGGTAATGAGTGCATCAACCAGCTGGACGTTGTCATCGGTAATGCAAGGGGGTGCCCCAGACCGGGCATCATCGGCTAACGACACCCGTCCTTCCCTGAAACGCTTGTGCCACGCCTTGACCCTTGCAAGGGACATGTAGTGTTCGCCGTACACTTGTGACATTCGGCGATGAATATTCGTTCCCCCTACTCCTTCCGCTGTCAGAAACCGAACAACACCTCTTTACTCTTCGGTTGACGCCTCCATGTCACTGTTTGCAATGCGACTGACAGCGTTGGACGATTGATGCATGCTGCTGCTCGCTTTGAATCGTCACGTGACGTGCACGCGTGCCCTCTAGCGACGGGCTCTGACCTTCCACGCTCTGGTTGGAACCACACCTCGTTACATACGCCACGATTAGCCAATGTCGTCACTTGTTTGCGCATTCTAGCCTCCGGCTCGTTACTTTTTGAACGCACCTTATAAATTATCTTCTTTCTTAGTCGTTTACCCTCCAGGTTGGTGGAACCCAAGGACTCAGCGGGGGAACTCACCACTACCGCCTCTACGGGCAGTGTCCTAGAGCTGGGAACATCTAATCGGAGTGGATACAACTGGTGAGGTGTGATTGGCACCTCGCCCAGGCGGCCTCACCTACAAAGCGAACAGGGGCCTCATGAGGGAAGGTAATGGATGGTCAGGATGGATAGGCAAGGAAGAGGGAAGGAGGCGGCCGTGGCCTTGAAGAAGGTACCATCCCGGCATTTGCCCGAAGATGAAGTGGGAAACCACGGAAAACCACGTCGAGGATGGCTGAGGTGGGAATCGAACCCCCTCTACTCATTTGGAACACCCGAGGCTGGGTAGACCCCATTTCAGTCCTCATACCACTTTTCAAATTTCGTGGCAGAGCCGGGAATCGAACCCAGGACCTCCGGGGCGGCAGCTAACCACGCAGAACGCTACGCTACGGAGGCGACCTACCTTATAAATTATAATTAAATATTTTCCCGATTCTTAGCACCTAAAAATCCGAGCCCTAGTAATGTAAGTGCGCTTACACTTGTTACAACGATAACACTGTCCAACAATGACATGTTTACATAAACAACAAAAATACCAAATCCTTATCGATTTTGGTACTCTGAATTCGAAAATGACAATAATTTTCATGCTATATGAAGTTTGTTACGTCCTTATTTCTGTTTTATCTCTCGTTTTTTTTCCTTTCTTATTTCAGGAATCAATAAATGATACGAATGGTCCGGTTAGCTCAAACAATGCCAGCATTTCGCCCCAGTGTGCCGTTGGGCTCGTCAGTTGGTACAGACACACCTACCAATACGCGTGGCTAGCACATACTGGGAAGGCCATGCAAGACACAAAACACAAGCAGTATTGACGTCACGAGCATGCCAATGTGCCACGGGAGCAAAACTCCCTTTCATAAAAACAAAAGCCTTACCTTGGCAATCCAAATAAGGCCCCGAACATTCCCGAAGGGAATATGATGTAGTTTCCATTTATTGGTAATTCGGGAATGTTCGGGACCTTATTTCAGGAATGCCAATGAATGCTGTGTTTTATTTCTAGCTAACACAGTCTAAGATTGCTTGTCTTCCGTAGTGATCCATTGTGTATTGTGAAACAAGTTTCTGCGTTACTAATGAAATCAAAACTGCTCCTTTTTTGTATTGTGGCTTTTACATGAGTTTTTGAGTTAGTGTGTGGAATCAAAACTTCTGTTATAATGCCCCGCAGGGCGGCTTTGGTGGCGTAGTTGGTAGCATGCTGAGCTTCTATGGCCAAGTTCGTGGGTTCAAACCCGGCCGAAGTCGTCGGATTCTTTAAAAGCGTTAAGAATCCCTCAGTATGCCTTCCTTCGGAGGGGAAGTAAAGCCGGCGGTCCCATGTCATAGATTTATGGTATGAAAAATAACCTTTCACTAACTACACTTGTGTGAAGCCAAAATTTGTAGGTTGGAATTGATAACGCTCTATTAGTTCCAACGTTCGCCACTATGTACTGACTGCGATGCCATCTAGTAGCCAAGTCCGCAAGCTAGGTGTCGTGGATGGTAGCATTTGGTAGCAAAAGTAGGAACTACTTGAAATTATTGTCTGCAGTCCTACTTAAATTAAAACAGAATACAGACATCACAATTAACACCGGTTATCAGACAGATTCTACACAGATCTAAAGTGTACGGGGCTACACGACCACGTTGTCGCGGCCCCTAAACTAAGGAACCAACCAACCAAACTGTCCAAGATAATTCCAGATAGATCACCTGCCCAAAAACAAATTCCTGTTAAAACTTCGTTCAATATCCCATTGAGGGCCTTGACCACCTATAAATAGTGACCATTGCCCAGCCATATTGCCTGCAGAATGCGGGGATTACGTGTTCGCTCGGTCGCTGCTCTTAGGTCAGACAGCTACTGAGTTGTCCTCTTGAGGAAGAATGACTCCCACTGTCAGCCCTCTCGGCAGTTCTGAAATCCCTGACTGGTTGCAGAAATGCGCCTAGGACCTTCTAATTAAGAGCCAAAAATGCTTCTCTTGTACCACAGAAGGGTTTAACGTCGTTACTCATCGACCCTTTCATTAGTCATTTTCAAGAAAATTTTCGATTTTTTTATTGTCTTATTCGACAGCATGTCCACTCTAGTTTCCAGAAATATATAGTTTATACTAGTTTTATTGTTGTTTAGCTCATTTATATTCCCTTTAATGATCGGTGTGCACGCTTTTCAGCAGCTGTCACTTTGACGCATAGGTGCAACAGATAAAGCACAAATTAATCTGGCTTTGAAACAGTCTACTCCAGAACTAAAATATTGTAGGAGATACTCTCGGGTCAGAGAATGCAGAAGATTGATCTAAAATCCAAAGAAAAGGCAGTTTTTTGGAGTTGAAAAGTAAGACTCTTTACTCTAAATGTATACCTCAACTTTAAGTTACGATTTCTTTCACTTCATTTTTTTCAATATTTGGGCAGTTAAAATGTCCACTTAGAATGAACATATAAGTTTCATTTCAGAACTAAAATATAGACAAATAATGCAGCTAAATTGTAAAGCAGAATGAAGCCGTTAAATTGAAATTAGGGGTCGTGCCGCCCCCCCCCCCCCCCCATTTTTTTCAATCAAAATAACGTAAATTGTAAAACAAAGCTAATATATTTGCCTCAGTCAATGATACAAAAACGATTCTGCTATACAACATTCTGAAGCTAAAGCAGATCAATTTGCGACAACAATGACTGAATTACTGTAAGTTGAAAAAGAGCAAAGATATCGCGTCCTAAAAAAATGCACGTTATTTTTGTGATTAATCTTTGAAAAAGACCCCCCAAATATTTTTTGGGGGGTCGAAAATCCACTAGTTTATATTCCTGGAATCAGTGATATCAATTTCAAGAAAATAAGATAACTTGTAATGAAATGTCTTCTGTAGTGTCGATGAGTACCTTAAGAAACAATTTCAAACTATTGAAATACGGGGCTTATAAATGCCTGAAATGTCAAGTCCTGACATTGATAAAGGAAAACAGAGTTCCTCGTTCAGAAAGTGAAGCCAACATTTTTCCACAGCTGTGAATGAATGGCTTCGTTTGTAACTGTGAAGTTATAAAATATGTGGCCTCGTAAATTGACTGGATTTTGTTTGGTGTGGCGTTTCATATGCATCATATCCCACCCGCCCTCCTTCCTGATATACAAAGAGTTTGTATAACATTCTCGGAAGGGCAACCATTAAAACCAAAGCAAATAAATCATTCATGGCCTTCCGGAATTCCTGTAACGGCAGCTGCATGTAGTGGAATGTGATGGTGCCAATTGTAATTAAACTTAATGGTTGGGTGCTGGGATAAAGGAGAGCTTAATCCTGTGTTAGCAACTCTTCATGTTTACATGCCTTCGTTAATGCTTTTTTGTGCAGAAGGAATGTTCTGGAAACACGAGAGAGTGTTTCAAATGCTTTATGGTCAGTATTAACTGGTAGTTATGGTTGTGAGTTTCTACACTGATCGAATAAAAAATCTTTGAAAACCTTTGTGATCATTTGAATGGATTGATATTGTTGCTATTATTAGAAATATACAGGCTTCACGGTCAGATAATTAAACCCCAGCAAATGGTCTAGGTTTTTGTCGTGTTTCACCGTGGTGTAGCATTATTGGCTGTCACTCCGGTCACGACTCAAAACTCACGAGCTAAAAATAGTAGCAAATAGTATCAAAACTCACGACTGCAAACTATTAGCTAAATTAACATTCTAATGAGTCTCAAAATTCCCGACTCCAGAGAGCACGTGTCTGCGATGACCACATGAAGGTGACTCGCACTGCCCTTCAACCCCTGTCGCGTATACTTTGTGCGAGGTTACACGGCAGGCCCCAATCTTATGAGAGGTACCAATTATTTAGGTCGTTAAATAATGGTTGGCACTCCCCCTATACCGCCTGCAAAATAGCAGTTTGAAATGTGTGTCGATGTATGCGTGAAGATTGACTGTACAGTAGTACTGGCAAATGCCACCAGATGCTGTTGCTGCTTCCATAGCGCATTGGAGCGGCAAATGTTCCGGCGTGCGAGTACGCTTATGGACATCGATGAAACTACATGGAAGCCGACAAGCATGGGCAAAGGTGAACATTGTGGCTTCTCTGAGGGAAGGTGTGACTGCTTCAGACATCCACACGAGGTTAGCAGCCATATGTGGGGAGGAAGCACCAAGTCGCCAGACCATTGCCACCGTTCGTGAACTAAGGTTTACTGTGCTGCCACATAACCTCCATATTCTCCGGATCTGGCTCCTAGCAACTATGCCCTATTCGACGCCTTGAAAGAGGGCGTGCGGGGTAGGAAGTTCACCACCAATGACGAACTCCACGCACTTGTTCAACAGAGGCACCAGGGTACCCCCCAAAGAATGGTTTGCCATGCAAATACGAAAGCTGCCAGAACGATGGACGTTGATGGGGAATACTTGTAATGTAATCTGAATGAGTTTGTTCAATAAATGGTTCCTGGGAATGAAGAAAATAATTAGTGCCAACCATTTTTGAACGCCCCTAGTACGAGAGGGCACGCAGTTCTGGCTGGCGCTAACAATGGATCTTTCCGCACAATTCCGATTAAATTTTCAAATATAGACAGTCGTCATGTGGGTAGGGTGGATATTTATCCACTCAAAGAAAATGGCCTTACTCCAGAGTTTTGAGTCTGGCCCAGGTAAAGAAACCGGTTAGAACCTACTCTTACTAATCCTTGGAATTCGTGAATTGTTGTACTCGTGAGTTCTGAGACGACACGGTAATCCCGGAGGTCCAGCTCGAATCCCGGCTCTGAGTGCCGAAACAGGGTACACTCAGCCCCGTGAGGTAAAATGGAGAATTGGTAGATTGAATATTCTCACCTCAGCCATCCTTAATGGTTTTTCGTGGTTTCCCACTTCTACCCCAGGCCATGGCCGTCTCCTTCCCAATCCTCACCTGAATTACAATGACAAACACCACAATAACATAGGTTATCAGACAAATTCAACACACACCCTAGTACACTGATCTAAATGAGCACGATGTCCAAGACCCTCAAAGGAAATAACAAAAACATTTTGTGCACTGGAAGAGTTTCTACCTGGACAGCCACTTGAGCCTATAGGACCGTGATGGGCAGTCCGGAGATCGAAAGTTTAAATCCCGGCGCTGACAGCGGTCTCACAGGGTTCCTCCGCACTCCCTCCAGGTAAATGCCGGGACACAGAGGTGTGCAAATTATTAGAATAATAAAGAACACATCAGTCATAATTTTTTATTCAAAATCATTTTATAGACCATCTGCTGGCATCTCTTGTTACCCTACTTAGTAATGTTTTCTCCCCCGTCAACTTACATCGTTTCTCATAAAGAATTGTGTCTGGAAACTTTTCGAATAGGGTATTCCGAGGGATACTGAGCAGGGTCCGTTTTTTATTTTTCATTGACTTTGGAATGTACCCTCTAAGTCAGGTGATTTCAATCCATGGTTCATGAATCTTTGATTAATTTAAGTGTAGATCATCAGTAAAAGCTGGCCCCGTGGTGTTGGGGTAGCGCGCCTGCCTCTCACCCGGAGGCTCCGGGTTCGATCCCCGGCTCCGTCAGGGATTTTAAAACTGACGTGAGGGTCGGAACGGGGTGCACTCAGCCTCGTGAGGACAATTGAGTAGCTGTGTGACAGTGAGACAGTGCCCCGATCACGAAAACCAAGATTACCGGCCAAGGGGACCCGACGCGCTGATCACGCGTCACGCCAATATCTGCAGGCCGAATGGCTGGGCAGCGGTCGTTTGGTCGGCCTTAGCCCGTCATGGGCTGTATAGTGCCAGGGATTGACTTTTTGACATTTTTAGCCTACTTTCGATTTTTGCAAAAAATGAAAGTAGACTTATGAGATCAACACAGGGCGAAAAAAAGTGTGTCTGTCTGTGTGTGTGCATGTGTGTGTGTGAGTCTGTGTGTGTGTATGTGTGTGTGTGAGTCTGTGTGTGTGTGTGTGTGTGAGTGTGTGTACTCTGAATGTCTGTCCCCCCCTATCAATTCGAACACGGTGAATGCGAATTGAACGAAATTTGGTACAAAGGTAGCACTAGCAAAGGACACCTCAGTGTCATGTTTTATATCGCCGCCATCTTTACTAAAACTGAATGGCGGCCACTCAAACGTTCAAAACGTAAAATCAAATAACGATTAACCAAATCATCCAATCTCTACCAAATTTGGTAACAACATACCTTCGTATAGGATGCGTCTTGTGACCAAACTACAAGGTCGTCCGCCATACCATTTCAGGATGGCGGCCGTGCGAATTATGCAAACTTTATAATCCATATCATGAGACCCACCAGTTCCGATTATCGAGCCGAGAATCGTTTTAACTGTTCTAAAGGAAGAGGCACGTACGAAATTAAAAGTTTATTTTGTAATACTATAGTGCAGACGTGATTTTAAAAAGCTCAGCTGATTCATTAATAAGACAAGATGGCAGCGGATATCTTGTGCCTGACTTATATTTCACTAATTTGAGTATTGGATGCAATATAGCGTACTGAAACAAAATAAATAAACTTTGTATGAAATGCTTTATATATAAATAATATACTTCAGTGATGAAATCGTTTAGTATAAATCATTATTTGCTAACAAGTTCTATGTAAGTCATTTTATATGGATCAATGTTCGTTGGCACAAATGGCTCAGTGGTAAAGCGTTAGTCTGTCATTCATATGCCTATGGTTCAAACCCCATCAGAGATATGTTTTTTGCTTGACATTTTACATATTTGTTGCTTTGTAATGACTCAGACGTTTTAAAATTAAGCGTTATATTGTGCATATTACGGTGCAAAACATATACTTAATTAAAACATAATTCGCCAGCAGATTTAATCGAGACATCTAGCTGACAAAAAGGTAACAGATTTTATTGAAAAGTTTCTTCTTCTGGCCGCTAGAATGCACTCGCTCTGTTAGGATTATATTGTTCGATATTTCACAACTAGATATCACGACTAGTTTTTATATTTATTGTTTCTTGAGTACTGAGACGTTATAAAATAAAGCTTTATATGGTGCTTTTTGCAATGGAAATTATATATTAAAAAAAACGACATTCTCCACTGGAGTGACATCTTCCATCCTTCAGTTGTACTATGCAGAAACTATAGATTCGAGCAGCGCTCTATACCGGCCAGTTAGTGAACCCAGTCTTAACGACTGCTAGGAGTAATAAGACAGTAACATTCGTTTATTCCTTGTGCACAGAGGCGTTGTTGATAATCTCAAAACTTGCAATATGGATGATTTGGAGATGGATTATTTTGTTATACCGTGTATTTAAGATTAGCCTATAAATTTACGGGTTGCGAAGTTACTTCACTTAGTTCTATATCATTCGTACACGACACAGAACAACAACGTGACGTCAGTTTCTGATCTGCTCTGATTGGCTATTACATTGCTGCAGTCGGGTAGTTGGCAGTCAAGGATAAAATTCTCGACTGCCAACTGCCAGCTACCAACTGAAACTTCATGTTGTGTATGGTGCCTATAGTATACACGGAGTCGATCGCGACTGCCGACCGAGGACTACCAACTACGGACTGCCGACTGCGCATTGTAGATGGGCCTTATTAGAGCAACGAAGTTTCAATTATTGTAAGTAGTCGGTGTTTGGAGTGTTTGCTGATGAAATTGCAAAATGCTGGGGTAAATTATAAACTATGGTTTGAACGCCACTGTTCAAATCCTGTGTGCCAATTTGCACTTCAAATAGGAAGAAATTAGGAGATGATAAGGACAGAGAGTTATAACTATACCCATACATTTCGGAGAAAGTAGGCTATATGTTCTTTCCCGAACATCTTGTTTTATCATCAGTAAAAGAAAGACCCCAAATCTTTCTGCTATAAATTCACAAGAAAAATAGAGCGAAGTAATAAAAACAAAACGTGTAGCATTTTGCAGTAGCAAAGCTCCTCTGTTAGTGGAAATTCTAAAAAAAATATTTTACTTTGAGTTTCTTAAAAGAAAATATAATTAAGACTCTTGGTTAAACATTTGACGTAATTTCAGCGCCTAGCTAACATAGTTAGTGCATTAAGCCGTGAAAAGTATAAATGTAATTCTGGAAAACTGGCATCGAGTCTACTAATTTGCACACCTCTGTAGCACCTACCCCATCCCTGTCCCTGTCCCTAATAGAGCTACACACACTAACTTACTACAGTCATCACAGAAACACAGACAAGTTCAATACGCACCCAATTACACGGGGCTGATGACCAAGATACCCCAAGCCCCTAAAGTTACAGCTGAGGAGCGAAGAGACGTGGTCTTGATGGTACAATTCCAGTTGCAGACAGAATTTGAGGCCGGATGTGCACCTGCTTTTTAGCTTCCACATTTGTTTTACTTCGACCAGTTCGGTGTATTTATTGACCTTTTGGGCATAGGCTGTTTGAAGGTACCCCAAGGGCTCACAACTACTGGGACGTGGGTTGGCGACCACGGGACCCCAACTGAGTTCGGCATTACTTCCACTTACTTGTGCCGGGCTCCTCTCTGTCATCTTTCCTATCGACCTCCCTTGGTCAACTCTTGTTCTTTTCTGACCCCGACGGTATTAGGGTATCCGAGGCCTAGAGAGTCTTTCACTTTCCCACCTTAATAGGGCCTTGTCTCATCTTTTCTGATCCCTCATTCTTCAAAGGGGTCAGACCTCTTCTGTTCACTTTATATCTCCTGCCTTCTGCTCAAGGCCCTCAAGGAGGCAGGGTGTGCGTAGCCCCACAACTTCTGGTGCACCCTGGATCGTGCTACACCCGCAAGGGCTCACGGCTAGTGAGTTCAGGATTTGGTGACCCCGAGGGTTTCCTGAGCTGGGTTCGGTTTTCCCCTTTCTCCATTGTCTTTCCTCTCTGTCTTTCTTGGCTCTCCTTCCTTCCAAGTCCCTCAATTCTCATTCTTCGAGGGTTGAGGGCATTTACTTTCCTCCTGTCTTGTATTTACATTCTTCTCCATTTTGTTTCCCATTTCCTATTCTAGTTTGTAAGGCAGTAGTTAGTTTTAGTTGGTTGGTTGGTTCCTCAGTTTAGGGGCTGCGACAATGTGGTCATATAGCCCCGTGTACTTTGTGTGCGTGTAGAATCTGTCTGATAACTGGTGTTAATTGTGATGGCTATATTAGTGTGTGTATCTGTTTTTTAATTCAAGTAAGGACTGCAACTTTGAATTTTTCAAATAGTTCCTACTTTTGCCGCCAAACGCCACCGTCAACGACTACTAGACCTAGTTCAGAACTTAGCTAGTAGACGCCACCGCAGTCGGCTCTTGGCAACGAACGTAAGAACCTAAGAGCGTTGTTTACATTCCTAACCTATACAATTTAGCTTCACACAGGTGTAATTAGTGGAAGGATCTTTAACATGCCATAAATCTATGACATGGGACCGCCGGCTTTACTTCCCCTCCGAAGGAAGGCATACTGAGGGATTTTTAACGCTCTTAAAATATCCGACGGCTTCGGCCGGATTTGAACCCGCTATCTTGGGCATAGAAGCTCAGCTTGCTAACAACTACGCCACCGAAGTCGCCTAGTTCTAGTTGTAGGTCTCATTTGACTATCTTTCATTTTCACTATCACCCAAACCATTAGGGGCCGATAACCTAGATGTTAGGCCCCTTAAAACAACAATTATCATCATCATATTTAAAGGTTGTAGTTATTATTATTATTATTATCCCCCCTGGAGCTCACATCTAGTGGGACGTGGGTTAGCGATCACGGGACTCCAGTTGAGTCCGGCATTGCTTCCACTTACTTATGCCGGGCTCCTCTCAGTCTTCTTTCCTGTCGACCTCCCTTGGTCAACTCTTGTTCTTTTCCGACCCCGGCGGTATTAGGATATCCGAGGCCTAGGGAGTATTTCACTTTTCCACCTTAGTTGGCCCTTGTCTCATCTTTCCTGATCCCTCATTCTTCGAGGGGTCAGACCTCTTGTTTTCTTTTGATTATATTTCATTTTCACTTTTAAAAACAAGATGTTCAGTAAAGAACATATAGCCTACTTTCTCCTAAATGTATGAGTATAGTTATAACTCGTTGTTATTTTCAAAGAGTATAATAGAACTATTCTTTGTTGAAGACCTTAGAAACGATTTACCTCTACCAAACGCCACAACCTAGATAAAAACTGCTACCATCATTGAAGAAAGAAAGATAAGAAGTATATCAAGAATGTTATGGATCTGGAGACACAATCGACCGGACTGGCTGCGTGGCTCAGCGGTAACGTTCTCGCTTGCTGGGCCCTAGGTTGCAGGTTCGTATCCTGGCGCAGTCAGCTGGCATTTGAGGGTGCACAAATGCGAGGGAGCCGTGTCAGTACATTTACTGGCACGTTAAAGATCCCCTTCGGGCCAAAATTCCAATAACATTATTATTATTATTATTATTATTATTATTACATATACGACCTGCCGTGGGCAACATCCAACTTTGAGTTGAGGCATGTCTTTACACGTCTGGTTGTGCATGGCTTTCACAACCCTAATTGAATTAACAAATCTTTCCATGACCCTACAGAGACGTGTGTATACAAACTATGTGGATATTTTCGATTGCTATTTGCCTGAAATAAAAGTTGAATTCAGTTACTATGTGAAATCGTTTTGTTCTTTACTTCAAATAACATTTTCAAGTAACGCAAAATAGGCTGTTACAAACACTTTAAAATAAAAAGTAAAAATGTATCGTAGTATCATCTTGTCATTCTTCAAATTCGATGCACATAGAATGCCAATGGTATAGTAATCAATGGAGCCCCACGTAGACTAGTCGTGACATCTAGTGGTGAAATATCGAACAATATAATCCTAACAGAGCGAGTGCATTCTAGCGGCCAGAAGAAGAAACTTTTCAATAAAATCTGGAAGTTAATAAGTAACCTTTTTGGCAGCTAGATGTCTCGAGTAAATCTGCTGGCGAATTATGTTTTAATTAAATATATATTTTACACCATAATATGCACAATATAACGCTTAATTTTAAAACATCTGAGTCATTACAAAACAATAAACATATAACATTTCAAGCAAAAAACCTAGCTCTGATCGGGTTTGAACCATAGGCATTTGAGCGATAGGCTAACGCTCTACCACTGAGCTAATTGTGTCAACGAATATCGTTCTATATAAAATGACTTACATATAACTTGTTAGCAAATAATGATTTATATTAAACGATTTCATCACTGGAGTATATTATTTATATATAAAGCATTTCATACAAAGTTTATTTATTTTGTATCAGTACGCTATATTGCATGCAATACTCAAATTAGTGAAATATAAGTCAGGCACAAGATATCCGCTGCCATCTTGTCTTATTACTGAATCAGCTGAGCTTTTTAAAATCACGTCTGCACTATAGTATTACAAAATAAACTTTTAATTTCGAACGTGCCTCTTCCTTTAGAACAGTTAAAACGATTCTCGGCTCGATAATCGGAACTGGTGAGTCCCATGATATGGATTATAAAGTTTGCATAATTCGCACGGCCGCCATACTGAAATGGTATGGCGGACGACCTTGTAGTTTGGTCACAAGACGCATCCTATACGAAGGTATGTTGTAACCAAATTTGGTAGAGATCGGATGATTTGGTTAGTCGTTATTTGATTTTACGTTTTGAACGTTTGAGTGGCCGCCATTCAGTTTTAGTAAAGATGGCGGCGATATAAAACATGACACTGAGGTGTCCTTTGCTAGTGCTACCTTTGTACCAAATTTCGTTCAATTCGCATTCACCGTGTTCGAATTGATAGGGGGGACAGACATTCAGAGTACACACACTCACACACACACACACACACACAGACTCACACACACACATACACACACACACACAGACTCACACACACACATACACACACACAGACAGACACACTTTTTTCGCCCTGTGTTGATCTCATAAGTCTACTTTCATTTTTTGCAAAAATCGAAAGTAGGCTAAAAATGGCACCTCGTGTATCTAAATTCCCTTTAGCGATTTTTTTAGTATTTTCGTTCTAAATTCCCTTTTGTAAGTATTACCGCTCTCCACTTTGTATTCTTCAATCTGTGTTAAGAGGGGCAGATGACCTCGTAGTTCCGCCCCTTTAAACAACAATAACTAACTAACTAACTATTATTATTATTATTATCATCCCCACCACGTTATAGACCAGTCATAATGCAATATTGTAGCATCCCATTGGGTACATAGCCTATGCATCAGCACTACTTCTGGGATTCGACTTTAGCCGGGATGGAGGAACGAGGAAGAGGAAGAGATAGAATATTTCACCCTCAGAATGTGTGTTTCATGGTTGGCGACATGTTAAGAGGGGAAGGGGGTTAGGATAATTATGCCGTTTCTTTCGGTTCCCTCTTCAACGGAATTTTTATCTCTTGGTGGAATGTCCGACTGGTTGAAAACACATGTTTCGTTAATCTTCGATGTGATGAAAGAGACTCAGAATTGTTTTGCTGCTGCAGACAGCTCCCCGAAATAACTTGTGCAGAGGGTGCCCGGAGGGGTTGGGTGGGGTAGGGCAGCGACAGGGCGGGGCAAGTGAGACGGAAGGCGTACGGCGCCATACAATATTAATATTGCCAATTATATTTCTTTCGTTAAAACTCAGTTAAAATTCCGTATTTACTACATCATCATCCCATGGAGTGTCGCCCCCCCCCCCCCCCCCCCACCGCGGGTGAGGGGCATACACGACTGTGTATTTCGCTTCGAGTACAACAACAAATAGTATTATAGCCTAATTACTAAGGCCTGGATGTTCATGCACTATTAAATGAATGAATATGCATGCAAAAATGTGCTAATTATTGGTCAAATATGCATTACGTTTAAAAAGATATGCACTAAGTTATGAAATAACTACGGCAATTACGATCACTCCGTATTCTTTAGCGTTTCTATTTTGAATATAAAGAAAATATGAACAGACGAACATATGGGCGGCTTCGGTGGCGTAGTTGGTAACATGATGAGCTTCTATGGCCAAGATCGCGGGTTCAAATCCGGCCGAAGTCGTCGGATATTTAAGAGCATTAAAAATCCCTCAGTATGCCTTCCTTCGGTGGGGAAGTAAAGCCGGCGATCCCATGTCATAGATTTATGGCATGTTAAAGAACCTTCCACTAATTACACCTGTGAGGAGCTAAATTGTATAGGTTAAAAATGTAAACAACGCTCTTAGGTTCCTACGTTCGTTGCCAAGAGCCGACTGCGGTGACGTCTGGTAGCTAAGTTCTGAACTAGTAGTCGTTGATGGTGGCGTTTGGTGGCAATAGTAGGAACTACTTGAAAATTGATGGTGTGCAGTCCTTACTTGAATTAAAACTGATACACACACTAATACAGTCATCACAATTAACACCGGTTATCAGACAGATTCTACACACACCCAAAGTACACGGGGCCACATAACCGCGTTGTCGCAGCCCCTAAACTTAGGAACCAACCAACCAGACGGGCATAAGACTATTTTAAAATTTCTCAACTAAGAAAGAGTTCTAGCCCAGCAGGAAATGTTATTTCATGGAACTTCAAGCGGTGTTATTACGTTAATTTTTAAGAATAACTGATATACATTTTAACAGCCATTGAATTTTTTAAATGAAAATAATTTAAAATATTTACATAGTGAATACTGAATAAAAATAATTGATATTAACTTCCAAAAAGTAGACTACTGAAACGTACTGGGTATTAAAATAATTTCAGTATTATTCTGTGATAGATTCTCGGAGTCCGAATCGAAATATACGACGTTAAGAACATGAAGTACCAAAAAGTGCCTCGAAACCGTAGGAAATTAGAATATACGCCCTTCTCAAGCAGAGATATTCACTTAAACAGGCAGAGGAGTAAAATATTATGCATTATGCCAAAATATAAGAGGAAGCCAGAAAAGCGGGAAAGACTTGGATGGAAGTGAAGAACTTGGCAACACACAGAGCCCGATGGAAATCATTCTTGGATGCCCTATGCTCCGCACGGAGCGAGAGGAAATAAGTAAAATGCCAAAATATGGAAAAATATGAGTTTGCTTGAACTTCCGGGCCTTATTAATTAGTTTATTCGCATACAGAGTTCTTCCAGACTCAGGTAATTTTCTCATTGAACAAGACAAGTAGTTCCATGAAGAACTATACAGCCTATTTTCATATATCCTACTTATGTTAATTGCCACTATCAACATTAAAAAATCAGTTTGATTGCTGTGATAGATTCGTAGATATTGAGAACCGACTAAATATTTCGGATGGTCGCCATGTTGGATTTTATATATGTAGGTCCTAGAGTTATGTATTGTTACATGAAGATTATTGTGTACGTGTAGCATTTTAAAATTTCGCACAGCTTCCATCTTGTGGTTATGGAAACAATTGAGATAAATTAGATGCCAATGGATTAACATTCGTATAAGGATTTACTAAGCCTCCGTGGCTTAGGCGGCAGCACGCCGGCCTCTCACCGCTGGGTCCGTGGTTCAAATCCCGGTCACTCCATGTGAGATCTGTGCTGGACAAAACGGAGGCAGACAGGTTTTTCTCCGGGCACTCCGGTTTTCCCAGTCACAATTGCATTCCAGCAACACTCTCCACTATCATTTCATTTCATCTATCATTCATTTAATCATTGCCCCAGAGGAGTGCGTCAGGCCTCGGCAGCCGGCACATTTCATATCCTCGCCGCTAGATGGGGGCTTCATTCATTCCATTCCTGACCCGGTCGAAGACTGGAAGCAGGCTGTGGATTTTCATTCATAAGGATTTACTGTACCAAGTTTCACTGCACTCTGATGGTTAAATTGCGAGAAATGTCGATGTGAATATTTATACTTCGCGTCGCCGCCATGTTGGATTTGTGGTCACCAGGTTATTTAAAGTCCTATAGGTGAACCTAAGTTCATAGCCCCTATGAACATTTAAAAAAAAACAGTTTGATTGCTATAATAGATTCGTAGATATTCAGAGCCGTCTAAATATTTCGGATGGTCGCCATGTTGGATTGTTAAATGTATAGGCCATAGAGTCATGTACCATTAAAGGAAAATTATTGCGTAGGTTCATTATTCAAACTTTCACTTCGATCGCATGATTACGACACAAGAAATAAAAACTTAATTTTAAAATTCGCACCGTCGCCATCTTGAGGTTATGTAAACAATAGAACTAAATTAGATACCAGCGCATTACCATGCGTATAAACATTTCGTGTACCAGATTTCATTGCGTTTGGAACATTAAATCATGAGATAGATCTATTTAAAATTTTCAAATTCGCTTGGCCGCCATATTCGTTTTGTAGTTCACCGGTTTTTGAAAGTCTTATAGATGAACTTCCAGTAGTGCCCTTTATCTCCGCACAACATTTCAGGGTGATGCCGCTAATAGTTTCAGAGATATAGAATGCCGGTGAAATATTTCGCACATCCGCCATCTTGTGGTTATGTCAACAATTGAACGATGTTAGATGTCGGTGCATTACAATGTGTATAAACATATACTGTAACCAAGTTTTATTGCGTTTGGTTGGTTAAATCGCGATAAACGTCTATTTAAATGTCACAAATTCGCGTGGCCGCCATGTTGGTTTTGTAGTTACTAGTTTTTCAAAAGTCACATAGGTGAACTTCTAGTAGTTACTTTTATCACCATAAAAAATTCCAGGGTGATATCGGGTATAGTTTCGGAGATATTGAATGCTGGTGAAATATTTCGCACAGCCGCCATGTTGGATTGGTGAGACGTAACAAAATTTGAAGGGCACGGTCGGGGTCGTCTGGAATAGTGCTATGAACTTACCGAGTTTCATTGAAGTCGCTCCTGCCGTTTAGAATTTATTAGGGGGGGGGGCACACACACCTCACACACACACACACGGACGAAAGGTGATCTCATAAGCCTATTTTTTCAAAATTGAAAATAGGCTAATAAGGTACCGTATAAACTGCAGGTCTTTTCATACTTTGGTATTTACATTGAAATTCCATGTAGCCTACAATATGGACGCAGCAGATCAAAACTGTAATTTAGCATAGGAAAGTTTATTACGTAGTTCAATCAATAGCAGCTAAACTCTAAGAGCTTTATTACTCTATAAATAATGTATAAGTTATACAGGGTCTTTATTTTTGCTTGGTAAGGCGATTCCGCTCGAACTTAGCCGGCTGTTACAGGTTGGCGCGCGCGGTAACTGCCGTATTCCCACGCTCTTGCTGCGGTAGACCGTAGATGTGTGAGCTCCGAGCTAATTGGGTGTTTTATAAAGCTACTGTGTACTGTATATCGAATTGTATGGTGTTTTATTATGATTGTGTATAGTGCTGTAATGCCTAATGTTAAATATTCGTTACGTGATCGTGTATATCTATCTGCACAATACGTACACAAAGTGCAGGAAATCGTACACTAGAACAAGACAAAAGTTTCGAGTGAAATTTCCAGGTAGACCTATTCCTATAAATCGGACAATAAAACAACTGGCTAAGAGATTCATACTTACAGGTTCAGTGAACAATAAAAATAGACGTAAAGGTCGTCATTTCCTTACTGAAGCTAAATTAACCGATGTAACCAGGAACTTCATAAGTAGATGCCGATCATGTTTGGCAGTGGATGGGGAACATTTTCAGCATCTACTGTAAACATGGTGAGTAAAAATGAATGATACTGATTTTAAGCACTGTATTCTGCCGTACATAAGCGCGCGCGGCAGCCGGCAACTGAGCCGTCACTGGCGGACCACGTGAGCGAGAATGTCCTAGCCAAGCAAATCGCTTATCCTCTCAGCTTGACTTCACCCACGGACTCTGCGAGTGATCATTCCTCTACCGTCGTAAGGATGGTGTCTGGGGGCTGAACACAAGGGAGGGATTTTGGAAGGAAGTCGTCCGTAGACCTGTTGTCTGGTGGTGAAAATGAGATACCATGAAAACCATTTTCAGTAGGCTATGGCCGAGGTGGGATTGGAACCCACACTCTCCCGATGCCAGCGAGGCACGACGTCGTGCGTTAGCACTCTCGGCCACCGTGGCCGGTCTAAATTATAATGTCATTAATAACATCAACGGGTCGGGGATCAGATGCGCTGAAATTTTATACGGCGGGTGTTGTTGTTAGAAGTTAACAATGGAAAACCACGGAAAACCTCATGGGCGACCGACGGTAGGGGTTCAAACTCACGTCTACTGACACCACATAAGCTTGACCTAGCGCTGCGCCTTAGCGACCATAGCTACCGCGACCGATGTAAAAAAAATACAGAAATATAGGAATACCATATTAGAAATACTGTCGCCGTTATACAAAAATATTAGCAAGGAAAGTAAGTG
The DNA here is from genome assembly GCA_946902985.2 of Meconema thalassinum. NCBI lineage: Eukaryota > Metazoa > Arthropoda > Insecta > Orthoptera > Tettigoniidae > Meconema > Meconema thalassinum. Next base: position 89,692,988 of record OX336393.1, read on the forward strand.
GTACCAACCCACCCCATCCAACCTTCCCTAGGATGATCAGCCGAAGATTTAAAATTCACTAAACCTCGCTCCTCCAAAACACCGCTTTGGATGCATCTCTAATCTGAGATATTTGTTAAAGTTCAGTAATCCATGACGAGACCAGCTTCTCTCAGTAAGTTAGCTCCAGCATTCAGAAAAGCACAGAAACTTAGTAATTCACCCAACGTGTCTGCTGGGGGGCACGTCTGAACACGTCTCGGACATAAATAGCAGCTCTGGTCCATTCACCTTCCGGCCCATGTGATGTGCTTCCGGCTGCAACGAGCCAATGGCAATGTACTCAATGTTTACACGTTCTTGCTCCACCACGGCTAAATTTACAAGCTCTTAAAAATTAGAATATACAAGCATCTTGGTGACAACCACGCTCTTGACAACACTCCGGACAGAGAACGCTTCTAACAGATGTGGCAGTCGGCCACGGTAGACTTGGATTGGATAATTGGAACTTCGAATTCGTGGATAATTGCAAGATTTGTGTCGGCCCCTTGAATTTAGTATCAAATCACGGGAAAAAATTCGTGGGTAATTCCAAAGTTCACCTTCCAGAAGGTATTCATATACGTCTTAAGAAAATTTCCATAATTTTAAATCAAACAATGAATTATCGCGTTGGAAGCCATTTTTCAGTGTTGCCTTAGTAATCGAAATTTAATGTTTTTATTGGACCTAAAGCCAAACCAAATAGTTGTAACTTGTCTAATTCGAAAGTTCCGAAAATTCAATTTTTCAGCTTGGAATTATCCAAGTCCCACTGTTCTTGGACCGCAAGCAAAACTTCGACTTCCTGGTGTAGGGTTAGGAGGCCAAGGCCTTGGATGGAGGTCCCGGGTTTGATTTCAGGCTTCGTCAGGGATATTTAGAACTTACGTGAGGGCTGGAACGGGGTGCAATCATGAGTAATGATCTGATCCAAGCGACTGCTACACTGGTGGAGAAAGCCAAGATTAAAGGCCTAGAGGACACGTCACGCCGACCACGTGTCGCCACGAAAATCTGTAGGTCATGTGGCTGAGCAGCGGCTGCTTGGTAGGCCAAGGTTTCTTCTCATTTCCATTCTGAATTATGCAGCATGTACTTACTACCTTGGGAGTTCCACGGGTGGTCTCCTCACGGGCTCTGCACTTCAACAGTTGTTTGTTCGCTGTTATCAGTGGCGTGTGGTGGAATTTTACTTAGGGTAAGCAATGGTTTTCTTGAAGAACCAGTTGTAGAAGTTTGGGATATTTTGAACTTACAAAGTAAATCCATCTCAATTGAAATCAATGATAAATGTTATACGTTTAGTTAAAATAGCGAATACAAGCTTTCAATTCCGTGTTAATAGGCCTACTCAATTGAGGAGTTCGACGACTTCCTAATAAAATTAATATTTTGTTCTCAAATTTACCGCATATCACACGCTGTCATCTCTAGGCCCAACTCCCGGTGCCATATTTTTACAGATTTCTCACGCCTACTAGTGTAAACAAAAACGTCTACTGCATACCCTACTCCCTTATATTGCATTAGACAACATTATATCTCTGACGGACTACCACTGTAAAACAATCACACGTTTTAACACAGCATATAAAAAGCTGATTTACACAAACACAGACACGCTTTTTCAAACTATAATGGGCGAGTAAACACACTATCTTTGAAAACTGACCGCTCCTTGTTTTCGGCCTAAGGTATGTAACTTAAGGAATTGCTTCTTAGCCTTCGCTTTCACTCACCCTGCAGTACCAAGAAATACCAAAAGGGGGCACGTCACGCTATTGTGCTGCTGCAAGCGACTCCGCAAGGAACTCGCAGTAGGCATCAAAGAACAACGAAGTGTGAATGGTTCATTAAAACAATACAGGACACAGAGACTGGAATATCACTATAACTAAAGTAAATAATTATTGTACCCGTCGTTATTTTACTTGGGTAAGCAATGCTTACCTTACATCCATGGAATACACGCGACTGGCTGTTATTCCCATTTTCAACGAGGTGTGTGATGAGCAGGGACCGGACATTTATGCACTGAACACGATTAAAATATGCAAGCAATTATGCATTAAAATGGAAAATATGCACTTAACAATAAACCAATCTTATTCACTCACTTTATACATGTATCATTCACTGCAGAAAGACGCATCACAATAGATACCGTATGGCAAGTGTTTGAATGGTTTCAGGAGACAAACTACGTCTATTTCAATCGTTTGCAGGGCATAAATCTCCGGTCCCTGGCCAACAGTTGAATAATCACTATTACCTGACACCCACTGTATTTTTAGCCTACTTTTCACATTTTGCAAAAATGAGGGAAAAGTAGACTTAAGAGATCGATCCGGGAAAATGTGTGTCTGTCTGTCTGTCTGTCTGGCTGTGTGTGTGTGTGTGTGTGTCCCTATCAACTCCTAAACGGCTGCAGCAATCAAAACCAAATTCAGTATGAGTAAAGATGTGCATCGGAATACCTCACGTCCATATTTGAAAATGATGTCAGTGCTACCAACTGCTGAAAAAACGCACTAGAAATTTGAACTCCATGTTGGATATCTTGCAAGGTATGCATGGGAGCTATTCCAAAATTGGCACACATGTAGATAATACTATTTCGGTTTAATTTCCAGGAGGCCAACCATGACAGTGTTGAAAAAATAATTTTAAGCCTTCTGATAAGTCCAATGTTTAAATGCATATAACTTCTACACTATCAATTAGATTTCAACCAAATTTTGTATGTAATATCTGTACATAAACAGATATGACTGAGCATATTATTAAGAGCCACCAGGGCTGCCAACTGTTAATAATTGCTCTCCCTCTATTTTTTAAATCCAAATACCAATATATCAGAAAGTATGCAAGCCAACAGCTTTAAACTATGCACACGTATATTCTGACATTTTAGATTAATCTGGAGTAACTTATATACGTCAGTTCTACCAACATGATTATAAGCCTGCTGATAGTACCAATTTTTAAATACATGTAACTTCTATACCATCAGTTGGATTTCAACCAAATTTCGTATGTGCTATGTGTACCATAACAGATATGACTATAAGTATTGTTAAGAGCAATCAGGGCTGCCAACTGTTAATAAATGATGTCTATTTTTTTACCCTAATATCAATATATCAGAAAGTATGCAAGCCAACAGATCTATACTTTGCACACGTATAGCACCTGATATTCTAGATTAATTTGGAGTAATTAATACAAGGCAGTGCTGCCAACATGATTCTATGCCTGCTGATATGTCAAATTTTAAAATACATGTAACTTCTATACTAACAAATGGATTTCATCCAAAATTGGCACAACAAGATTTCATAATATTTCAGATTATTTCTGACCAGCACACGCATGGTATTGTTGGCAACATGCTTTTACGCGTGCTGATAGATCCAGTGTCTAACTGCATGTAACGTCCATTGGACTTCAACCTAATTTTGTATTCTGTACCTTAAGAGATGAAACTAAGAATATATTCAGTCACCAGGGCTGCCAACTGTAGTGCTCTATTAGGCTACATTATACCAGGTATATTTTGAACTAATTAGATAGTTCGATATTACCAACTTAATTTCGTCTATAGATAGGTTCATATACTGTAGAATAATCATTGGCATGAAAAGTAGGCTGTATAGTTCTTCACGGAACTTCTTGTTAAGTACTTTCTGCTGCTCTTCTCTTATGGCATTTTGAGTTAAGGCTATGCAGACTAAGAAGTAACACATTAACTGAAGAAAGTCCTCACAAAACTAACCCCGGGCTGCTGGCTGTTGAGATGGTGAAAGGAATGTCCCACTCCATTCCCTTCTTCAAATAGCCAGGCAGCATGCTTGCGTAAAATATTAGTTAGACTCTTAATCTATTGCACAGAAAGTTGCTTACAAGGGACGTCCAACACGGAGGTGAAACCCATTTTGTTCAAAATGTTTTAAATTATACTTAATTACAACTGCATATGCCAAAATATGCTGTTATGTTCAGAATATGCAAAAAAAAATCCAATAACTCTCAATTTGAATTTTCAAAAATCCAGTCCCTAGTCATAAGATGGGATGAATTTCTATGTGGTGGGTGGTTTTACGGCCCTTTCTGACTCCAACTTCATGAGAAGAAATGAATTGAATTAAGATGAATAAACTGGGTGAGGAGATGGAAGACAGTGGCATTTAGAAGGTACAGTCCCAGTATTTGTCTGTCGTTGAAAATGGGAAACCACGGACAACTATTCCTATGATAACCGACGGTGGGGCTCGAACCAACGTCCATTGAGGTCGCAGATATAGGTTGGCCCCATGGCCTAGCACTGCGCTGTAGAGAGCATAGCTATTGCGGTCAGTTTTGTTCGCTAGACAATGTGATACAGGATAATATTGCTTACTAGTTTCATAAAGTAAGCCTCCGTGGCTTAGGCGGCAGCACGCCGGCCTCTCACCGCTGGGTCCGTGGTTCAAATCCCGGTCACTCCATGTGAGATCTGTGCTGGACAAAACGGAGGCAGACAGGTTTTTCTCCGGGTACTCCGGTTTTCCCGGTCAAAATTTCATTCCAGCAACACTCTCCACTATCATTTCATTTCATCTGTCATTCATTTAATCATTGCCCCAGAGGAGTGCGACAGGCTTCGGCAGCCGGCACAGTCCATATCCTCGCCGCTAGATGGGGGCTTCATTCATTCCATTCCTGACCCGGTCGGAGACTAGAAGCAGGCTGTGCATTTTCATTTTCACTAGTTTCATAAAGTACTGCATTCATCAAGAGATGGCAAACACATATATGGGAGATATCCTGTCTGGACCACGGCCTACAAGCCCGAAAAACTTGTATTTAATTATGAACGCCGGCCGTGAAAGCCTAAGCGTTATAACATATATCGTAGGCTATTATCAATACATTATGTTACAAATTAACATTTAAACTAAGACATTGTGGGGTTTGAAGCCATTTTTCAGTGTTGCCTTAGTAAACAAAAGTTTGGTGCTTTTCGGTCGGTCAACACGAATTTACCCAGAAGAGCTGGGTTATGAAAAAATTACATGATATTAATAAATACACTAGGATGACCAGGTTCGATCGTCAAGCGATCATCAACAGATCCATTACTCTTAGGCTGTAAAATCTATGTTTGAAAATACAGGTGAAAATATTTACAATATTTACAATTATTTATTTATTAATTATTATTTATTAATTTCATGTATTTTTTTTTTCAGGATCAGGGCATAACCCAGCTCTTTTGGTTACATTCATGTTGACCGGCTGAAAAGCACCAAACTGTTGTTTAAAGTACCGTAAGAGTTAAGGATTTGTTATTCGTAAATTCGTTTGTTACGCTTGTGAGTAGCTTGCATTTAAGACTTCTCGTTCCCTCAATTTTGTTCATTAAACATACATAATTACGATTAATATCGCTCTGTCTTCACAAAATACATTCTGCTCGGTACTGTAATGTTCACACGCTTCAGTCAGTCAGGGCTACCATGTGAGTTCTCTTCCCCGAACAAATGCTCTCTTTATTTAGATAATGAAAAGGGTGCCAGAGTGGAACATAGCTTATACAGTGATATTCTTTTGCTGGAGCGGGACTGGCGGCCGGCTGCCGGGCGCGCGCGCCTTCCGCCAGCCAACCGAGCTCTGTCCGCGGGGTTGCGCGAGGCGGAGGTGAGCTAGCCAGGGTCATTAACGTTCATTAAGTCACTATACTTTCATCAACGAGGGTGTGTAGTGTCAGCGCCCGGCATAAACAACAGCTGCAAGATTTAATTAAAGAAGCACAGATGTTTCTTTATTTCTTGGGAATCTGGATGACCTCACGTCACCAGTCAAGGGTTAGAACTTATCATTTCACAGAAGATACTAAAAATGTTCTCCTTCAGCTGACAGACAGACATTGTTACATTATGTAGCTACTTCTGCCCCCTCACCCTGCGGGTTTACTGTAATTAATCGAAGCACGGACCTCAGCCAGTTTGTTGTTCAATTGTGGGTTAATTTAAAATACAAAGTGTACATATCAATTACCCGTACTCTAGTGGAGCTGGAGAACAATATACGGCAGCAGATATCCCTCACAACAGAAGGGAATCACAACTTGTAAACGCTAATTTATTTACACGGTACAACGCCTGTCTGTCAGCTGAAGGAGAACACTCTCAGCATCTCCTGTGGGTAGGTCCTTAATCATGATTTGCTGGTGAATTTACCATTAATCAATGTACTTTGTTACGGTTTCCACCTGCGCACAATTCGCGGTGCGAGCTCGGTTGGCTGGCGGAAGGCGCGCGCGCCCGGTAGCCGGTTGCCCGTCCCGCTCCAGCAAAAGAATCACCCTGTATTATATATACCTATACTGTACCAGGGAAAAGCACAGGATTATTGCTGTTTCGAAATAGTGGCAAAAGTTATGTTTCATTTCATTAGCAATTAATATTGTAACTTTCAGTTGGTCAACACGAAGTAAATCCAATTACTGGAATATGTGAAAAATTAACCTGGAAATAAATTACATGTGATTAAGATTTATATACAATATATACCGGTATATATTGTTATGGACTGTTGAAAAAAAGGAGAAAAGTAAGGGATGACATGTTTCGCTCGTCAAGCGAGCATCATCGGATCCAAATTTACAAGAAAAATACAGTAGCTCTACAAAACACTATCAGCCTACAGTGAAACCCACAGATAGTCTCTGCTCTCCAAAAAACAAAAAATGAAAACCTGTGAGAAACTTAGCGAGTATGGTAATTATTACTAATACATATTAAGTCATTAAGTACCCGATAAAATAACTAGTTATTTTAACTAGCGGACCCGTACGAGAACTCTCGCATAATCGGATGTGTGCGCCCCATGTGTACAGACTACTCGGCCAGCCCTAGTGCTATGCGGGCAGGCCGCGACACAGTTCTACCAGGGGCTATCGTCTTGGTTATTTGTCCTTTATAAGTTGGTGGTCTTTATATTAACCACCTATTGGTAGAAAAAAATATATTGTCAAAGATGCTGATGGTTGAATCTTTCAGCCATATTTCGAAGAATTTACAGAATTTCTAAAACTCAAATATTATATATGCATCTCCTTCACCTAAGGTGCTGGATAAAATTTTAATGATGTACGTATAAATAAAAATAAAATATTAAAGTGTAAGAATAAAACAAAATATAAATATAGAAATTAAAATGATTAAAATATACATTAAATAAAAATAAAAGTTATAAAAAATATTTATAAAAATAAAAATTACGATTACAAAAAGAAATATAAACGTTAAAATAATAAAACTAGTCTAACTATGAAAATAATTATGAACTGAAAATAAATAAATAATTTAATTAATCATAAATATTAAAATTAAATCTATAAAAACTTAAGTTATATAACTTTAAAAAATCAAAATTGAAATGTAAGTAGCCTACACATGAAAACAGAAAATAAACTGTTTCGCCCTATAAAGTGTTAAAAGCACTCTATAAACAAATAAATATAATTCCGTTGACTTTGCAAGAAACGCAAGATTTTTCCTGTACTATTGAGACGATTTGGAAGATTTTGGTACAAACCACACCTTCTAACTCCCTCTGGTTTAGAAGCTTGAGTTTTGTGATACAAACACCTCAGTCTTAGCGTAAGTTATTATATAATAAGACTAGCAGGTACCCGCGGCTTCGCTCGCGATCAAGTCAATGGGGACGATGCAATTGTACACTTGCTGTTAAGTGTGTGCGATTGCGCTTTGTTAATAGAAATTGCGAATATTGTTTGAAGAGGGAACTGCACTCTTGCACACTGGAATGGCAAATCTATCGGAATATGGGGAATCAAAAGTATTTTTCCTTACCTATAGTAAAATATCTCGGACCTTGGCCGTATGTACAATATGCACTCTCTTCCAGTGTTACATCCCAGGGATTGAAATTCTCCAACAACCCTTTTGCCTTACATGCCTCTCTAAGTAATTAAAATTCCCAACTGTTGTTGTTTGAGTCTTCAGTTTCTTGACTGGACTGATGCAGCTTTCCATGACCCCCTCTCCTGAGCTAATCGTTTCATCTCTATATCGCTACCACACCCTACATCCGAGGCAATCTGTTTTACCCTGGTCTACCCTACAGTTCTTGTCCTTAACCCTCCCATCCATAACTAAGCTTGCTATTCCTGGGTGTCTTAATATGTGTCGTACCAACCTATTTCTTCTCTTCAATAGCAGTCGCCAGAAACATCTCTCCACTCCCACTCGTCTTAATAGCTCTTTATTTGTTACCCCATCTACCCATCTGATCATCATCATTCTCCAGTAACACCACATTTCAAACGCTTCAATTCTCCTCTTTTCTGCTGCACCATTAGTCCAAGTTTCACTTCCTTATAGTGTCACGCTCCAGACAAAAGCTTTCAAAAATTACTTCCTAATATCTAAATGTATATTCGATGTCAACAGATTCCTTTTCTGTAGAAATGATGTCCTTGCCTGAGCCAACCTCTTTGCTTCGTCCATCACTGGCTATTTTTTCTTCCTAACTAACAGAAGTCTCCTACTTCCCGTAGTGTTTCACCTGCCAATTTGATGTGCATAGAGGTTTCTGATTTATTTTGGCTGCATTCCAATAATTTTGTTTTACATTTATTGATTTCCATCGTGAATTATTTCCTCAAGACGGAGTCCATACCATTCAAAAACTCATTCAATTCCTCTGGCGTATCGGTCAAGATGACGATGTCATCAGCAAATCTCAAAGATGAAATTATTTCTCCTTGAATCTTCGCTCCCACTTAAAATTTTTCTCCAACTTCCTGTTTATTGTGTTTTTAGAGATCTTTGAAATGCGTTGCCCTCGCACATGGTGTAGATGCATTGTCAAAAGAAAACATTCCATGTTACGAACATGGGCCGCATAACCTGCACCGAAAGTCTATTCTGAACAGCAGTTCCTTGAACTCAGATTTGCCAACATATTATTGTATCTTTCCATGTGGTATATCTCTGTACCTCAACATACAGAAGAGTGCTTTAAAAATCATGTCTTGTGTAAATTTTGGAAAAGGTAGTGAGTGTGGTTTTTGCCGGAGTGGATACTGGCTCGTAGAAATTCTTTTCAGTAAAATAGACTGGTTCACAATTTTGTAAGTACACATTGAGGTATGTGACGGCGGGATGCCTTAAGTGTTACGGAAACGGCAATAGCCACCACAGAGCTTCGTTGCTACTGAAATAACGACCAGACTGTTATTTTTACTTAACTATACGGGATTTGTGAGCCCAGTGTTTATGAAATTGAACGTAGCTATATCGCTACCTTTATTTAGTAGCTGCTACTGTAAAACTTTCTTCAGCTATTCCCAATTAATAGGGGTCGCCGTAGCCAGCCAGGCTCATTTTGGTTTTGGCCGGGGATTTAAGGCCGGATGCCCTTCCTGACGCCACGTGATTTTCCAGGTGAAAAGTCCACCCCGCTGTCACCGGGATTCGAACCCCGGCCGTCCTGGTGAAAGGCGAGAAGCTAAGCCACTGCTCCATCACACTCCCCTAGAAGCCGGTACTGTAGTGTTTACAAATTAAAGGTGGTATTAGAAGGCGCTTTCCCTATTTTTTTTACCCCTGGCACTACAGACCATGAAGGGCCTAGGCCTATCATGCGACCGCTTCCCAGCCATTTGGCCTGCAGATATTGTGGTGACGCGTGGTCAGTGTACCGTGTCCCCTCGGCCGTTCTTCGTGACCAGGGCGCTGCCTCGCTATCATACAGCTACTCAATTGTCCTCACGAAGCTGAGTGCACTCCGTTGCAGCCCTCACGTCAGTGTCTAAAATCTCTGATGGAGCCAAGAATCGAACCCGGGGCCTCCAGATGAGAGGCAGGCGCACTACCCTGTTCTTATTGTGTTTATATATATCTTGAAAAAGATAATAAATGGATTTGCATTGCCTCCTACAGGGATATATAGAAAATCTTCGCTCCCGCTTTTAAATTTTAAACACTACATTAGCGGCTCCTAAATACAGGTAGCGATATAGCTACGTTCAATTTCATAAACACTGGGCTCACAAATCACAAATCCCGTATAGTTAATTACAAATATCAGTGTGGTCGTTATTTCAGTAGTAACGAAGCTCTGTGGCGGCTATTGCCGTTTACGTAACACTTAATGCATCCCACTGTCACATTCCTCAATGTGAACTTACAAAATTGTGAACCAATCTATTTTACTGAAAAGAATTTCTACTCCGTTGCAGCCCTCACGTCAGTGTCTAAAGTCTCTGATGGAGCCGGGAATCGAACCCGGGGCCTCCGGATGAAAGGCAGGTGCGCTACCCTGTTCTTATTGTGTTCATATATATCTTGAAAAAGATAACAAATTGATTGGCATTGCCTCCTACAGGGATATATATAAAATCAGATGTCTTACCGTGAGGTTCAGTTGCCATGGAAACGGACTTGCCATTATTTCATCAGTTTATCAGAGTAAAGATAGTTTTCTGCGAATATCTTTGAAACGGTTGGTTTTAGGGCCTTAAAATGTGGTTTTCGGTGTCCCGTAGGGACTTACCGAGTATTGTTCCTTGCATCGAGGGGCGTAAAATGAGCTTTGTCCGGTCTTTTTGCGACAACTTCGATATTTTGTCCCGGTTGAGTATTTTTGGTGACTTTTCAGTTATGTTGCCTGTTCCACGGGAACAATGATTTATTTCCGGATGAAAAGATGCCTATATGTTATCCCAGGGTATAAGCTGTCTCCATTTCAAATTTCATCCAAATCCGTCCAGCCGTTTTAGTGTCAAGAGGTAACAAACTAACACACGGACACACAGATTTTCACAATTCCAGCCGTTTTAGTGTCAAGAGGTAACAAACTAACACACGGACACACAGATTTTCACAATTATAATATATAATATATAATATATATAGGGATTAAATCTATAAAAACTTAAGTTATATAACTTTAAAAAATCAAAATTGAAATGTAAGTAGCCTACACATGAAAACAGAAAATAAACTGTTTCGCCCTATAAAGTGTTAAAAGCACTCTATAAACAAATAAATATAATTCCGTTGACTTTGCAAGAAACGCAAGATTTTTCCTGTACTATTGAGACGATTTGGAAGATTTTGGTACAAACCACACCTTCTAACTCCCTCTGGTTTAGAAGCTTGAGTTTTGTGATACAAACACCTCAGTCTTAGCGTAAGTTATTATATAATAAGACTAGCAGGTACCCGCGGCTTCGCTCGCGATCAAGTCAATGGGGACGATGCAATTGTACACCTGCTGTTAAGTGTGTGCGATTGCGCTTTGTTAATAGAAATTGCGAATATTGTTTGAAGAGGGAACTGCACTCTTGCACACTGGAATGGCAAATCTATCGGAATATGGGGAATCAAAAGTATTTTTCCTTACCTATAGTAAAATATCTCGGACCTTGGCCGTATGTACAATATGCACTCTCTTCCAGTGTTACATCCCAGGGATTGAAATTCTCCAACAACCCTTTTGCCTTACATGCCTCTCTAAGTAATTAAAATTCCCAACTGTTGTTGTTTGAGTCTTCAGTTTCTTGACTGGACCGATGCAGCTTTCCATGACCCCCTCTCCTGAGCTAATCGTTTCATCTCTATATCGCTACCACACCCTACATCCGAGGCAATCTGTTTTACCCTGGTCTACCCTACAGTTCTTGTCCTTAACCCTCCCATCCATAACTAAGCTTGCTATTCCTGGGTGTCTTAATATGTGTCGTACCAACCTATTTCTTCTCTTCAATAGCAGTCGCCAGAAACATCTCTCCACTCCCACTCGTGTTAATAGCTCTTTATTTGTTACCCCATCTACCCATCTGATCATCATCATTCTCCTGTAACACCACATTTCAAACACTTCAATTCTCCTCTTTTCTGCTGCACCATTAGTCCAAGTTTCACTTCCTTATAGTGTCACGCTCCAGACAAAAGCTTTCAAAAATTACTTCCTAATATCTAAATGTATATTCGATGTCAACAGATTCCTTTTCTGTAGAAATGATGTCCTTGCCTGAGCCAACCTCTTTGCTTCGTCCATCACTGGCTATTTTTTCTTCCTAACTAACAGAAGTCTCCTACTTCCCGTAGCGTTTCACCTGCCAATTTGATGTGCATAGAGGTTTCTGATTTATTTTGGCTGCATTCCAATAATTTTGTTTTACATTTATTGATTTCCATCATGAATTATTTCCTCAAGACGGAGTCCATACCATTCAAAAACTCATTCAATTCCTCTGGCGTATCGGTCAAGATGACGATGTCATCAGCAAATCTCAAAGATGAAATTATTTCTCCTTGAATCTTCGCTCCCACTTAAAATTTTTCTCCAACTTCCTGTTTATTGTGTTTTTAGAGATCTTTGAAATGCGTTGCCCTCGCACATGGTGTAGATGCATTGTCAAAAGAAAACATTCCATGTTACGAACATGGGCCGCATAACCTGCACCGAAAGTCTATTCTGAACAGCAGTTCCTTGAACTCAGATTTGCCAACATATTGTATCTTTCCATGTGGTATATCTCTGTACCTCAACATACAGAAGAGTGCTTTAAAAATCATGTCTTGTGTAAATTTTGGAAAAGGTAGTGAGTGTGGTTTTTGCCGGAGTGGATACTGGCTCGTAGAAATTCTTTTCAGTAAAATAGACTGGTTCACAATTTTGTAAGTACACATTGAGGTATGTGACGGCGGGATGCCTTAAGTGTTACGGAAACGGCAATAGCCACCACAGAGCTTCGTTGCTACTGAAATAACGACCAGACTGTTATTTTTACTTAACTATACGGGATTTGTGAGCCCAGTGTTTATGAAATTGAACGTAGCTATATCGCTACCTTTATTTAGTAGCTGCTACTGTAAAACTTTCTTCAGCTATTCCCAATTAATAGGGGTCGCCGTAGCCAGCCAGGCTCATTTTGGTTTTGGCCGGGGATTTAAGGCCGGATGCCCTTCCTGACGCCACGTGATTTTCCAGGTGAAAAGTCCACCCCGCTGTCACCGGGATTCGAACCCCGGCCGTCCTGGTGAAAGGCGAGAAGCTAAGCCACTGCTCCATCACACTCCCCTAAAAGTGCGTTTAAACAAATAAACATATTTATAGAAGCCCGCATAACCAGCCCTGTGGTGTTGGGGTAACGCGCGTGCCTCGCGCCCGGAGGCCCCGGGTTCGATTCCCGACTACATCAGGTATTTTTAGGAACTAACGTAAGGGTTGGAACGGGCTGCACTCAGCCTTGTGAGGACCATTGAGTAGCTGACTGACAGTGAGGCAGCGCCCCGATCACGAAAACCAAAAGGACCCAATGCGCTGATCACGCGTCACCACAATATCTGCAGGCCAAATGTCTGGGCTGCGGTCGCTTGGTAGGCCTAGGCCCTTCATTGGCGGTAGTGCCAGGGGTTATTATAGAAGCCCGCATAACAGTAAAGCCAGGCGGGTGGTTTCTACACATGCGTGAGTTCTCGCTCGGGTCCGCTAGTATACATTAATAGTAAACAAACACTACTTCGTATGTCATAGTTCTAGCTTTACAGCATATTAGTTTACAATTCTATAGTAGCCTAGTTACTTTTAACAGTACAGATATTGTCTAATAACATATACTGTGTATTCTGTGTCTCTATCACCCGGAACTACTTGCAATAAGGGTAACTGGAGTATGAAGAACTTGGGGGAACTAAACTCAGTATAGTTGTTGTCAGCTTCCGGATTGGAACCTTGGATCTCCGTACGTAAGCCCAGCCTACTTTATTGGGCGTACTAATAGTCTATTTGCTAAATTACAATCAAAGTGTAAAACTAAATAATGTTTAAATAGCCGCTGTTTATAAGGACTAAGGGGCATTTCAGAGGAGACTAAATAAGCCCTATCAGCCCCGAAACATTGGTTGGTTCCTCAGTTTAGGGGCTGCGACAACGCGGTCATGTAACCCCGTGTACTTTGGGTGTGTGTAGAATCTGTCTGATAACCGGTGTTAATTGTGATGGCTATATTAGTGTGTGTTATCTGTTTTTAATTTAAGTAAGGGCAGCAGACATTCGATTTTCAAGTAGTTCCAAATGTTGCTACCAAACGCCACCGTCAACGACCAACTACTTCTAAACTTGGTTACTAGATGCCATCGCAGTCGGCTGCTGGCGATGAACGTTGGAACCTAAGAGCGTTAGTCAAATCTAACCTATAATTTAGTTTCACACCAAGTGTAATTAGTGGAAGGTTCTTTATCATGCCATAAATCTATGACATCGGACCGCTGCCTTTACTTGCCCTCCGAAAGAAGGCATACTGAGAGATTTTTCTGTCTGTTAAGTAGTCAGCCCGAAGGCTGGTTGGATCCTCAAGAAGTACCGCCGTTACGTTATGTGAGTAGATACCCACAAAAACCCAAGGCAGCACTATTTTGAGGCGTTCTAGGCAAGAAGAGGAGTGAGGTAGTTTGCCATTGCTTTCCTCACTGAGTCAGAACAGTAGTCCTAACCCTATGAGTTGAACCTTTCACAGCATTCACAGGCACTGACTGTGCCTCGAATGCCATTACTAAGCCCCACCCATACCTCAGTAGCTTCCATATAATCACAGCCATGAGTGAGACTGAGACATCGGTGAAAAGCCACCTTTTACTCTAGCCTGTGCCAACTGACAAATGCAAAAGTACTGCAGTCATCAAGAGATGGCGAACCAGTTGTGCAGCCCGCTCCAGACTGTGTAGCGAGACGACGGGAAGGACGCGACGCGTTCTCCATGATGAAGGTTAGAGAGAGACTTCTTACTTCTCAAACCGGCTCCAGAAGCAGGGGTGTCCAGTGGTTCACGTGTGTCTAGAACGAGACGAAAGCTAGGCGCAGTGGCGTAACTACGAGGGGTGACCAAGGGGATCAATTCCCCCAGACCCAAATAAAAATAAAAATATGTAGCCTAATTTGTTGAAGTTTTTAACTTTGAATAAAACTAATCTTCGGGTTGATGACAAATGATTGGATTACGCAAATTTATACGTAATAATTCGAAAGCATTTCCTTTCACTCGTGTAAACTTCTTAACGTTAGCCTAACTTAACCTAAAACTTACTGAATGAGCAAAATTGTCAGTTATTCAGTACTTTTGACCCGACGCTTAACTAATGCTCTATATTTTCGTTTAGGTCAGCCCTAATTTCCTGTCACTTACTGTACCTTCCTTCCTAGCCTTGAACTTAACCCTGCAAAAGAAACATGTCCATAGCTTTTGGAACACTCAAGTTATTTCTATATTATTTACGGTCGGGTCCGATTTACCCATGGCGCCAGTCCTCGTGTGACAATTTTTGTCTTCCGTTAGTCGGGATAATCTGTAAAAAATAGGGGGAAAATCCAACTATTTTAGTGCTACACAAACACATAGCTCATGTTCTAGTTGATCTATGTTTAGGGCCTAGGGACACCTTGGTCATCAGCTCCTTTGTTCAAAGAAATCGAGTTGACTGCTTTACCGCTAGTATCAAGGTCAAAATTATAATGTTACGAAAATTATTGTCATTTTTCTGCATGTTAAATTTGAAAAATATAAATAAGCCTCATTTTATATTGAGAATAGTTCATAGGAAGACACCAAGTGTAAAATTACTTCATTAACATCCATACGACTACGACAAAAAAGGGAGTGACACTCTATGGGTCAAAATGACCCTGCGCCAGTCCTCGTGTTATATTTATGGGTGTAGAAGAGTAGAACTATCTTTCCTCAACCGTTTGCAAAAATAAAAACTCTCTCGGCTCGCCGGAAGGCGGAGGTAGATTTCACCGGACAAAGTGAATTATTTCGAATTCACTGAAATTGCCGATTGTTGTATAGGCCTACCTACAAAAGTTTTATATAATATTTAGAATAGGAGAAGCCCCATTTTCTTATAATTCCGAAACCATTTTGCTCATCCCTTGGCGTAAGGGTGGGTCATATCAAAAATTCTTTCAGTCAAAAGTTTTAGGTAATACAGAGTGTTTGTTTTATATGCGACGGGGACCCTACCTCGCCCACTCGCCCGCGTTGCGAGCCTGTCTCCCGCCATGCACTTTCCCGTAATGCGGCGCTCGCGCGTCAGGGAGTCATTGAGTATAGGAATTTGTACTTCAATTTGTACTTGAACGTGATCCTTGACCAATTTTTTGACGAACTGACTTACGGAAAGCGATTGTCAACTTATGTTCAACAAGATTCTGCCATTGGTCACACTGCCGAAGCATCCATGAAAAAATTGCGTTGCATTTTCGGTACGTGTGTCCCCCGCGAAGCCCAGACTTATCACCATGTGACTTTTATCTGTGGGGACGCTTAAAAATAGAGTGTATGCGAGAAACCCTCACACTATAAATGAGCTTAATGACTATATTACAGCTGAAATACAGTCAATCGGTGCTGAGGAACTTCAGAAAGTAAATGACAATTTCATAAAGAGGTGTCAGCGATGTGTAGCAGTGATTGGCGAACATTTTCGGGACCAGCTGTGAACTACGTAAGTACAAATTCCTACACTCAATGACTCAGTGCCGTGAGAGCGCCGCATAACGGCATAGTGTCTGGCGGGAGACATGCTCGCAACGCGGGCGAGCGGGCAAGCGAAGGTCTCCGTCGCATATAAAACAACTCTCTGTTTTTAGAGGACTATTGACTATTTTAATTGGTTTTGATATTGTGCCTATTAAGGGAGGTATGATTATTTTCTCTCAAAACTCCATTCTTCCCACCCCTTTAGTCAACGGTTGGTGCTATCAAAAATCTTTATTGAAATAAATTTTTGGCCCTTTTCAGAAGACTAGTACGAACTTGGAATGGATTTTTCCCATACTAAGAAAGCTATTGCGTTATTTCACTTTTTCGAACCCCCCCCCCGATTTTCACCTCCTTGGACCAATTTTGCCAATTAACCCTTGAGTGCATAAGCCTTTTTTTTTTTTGTTCAGGTTTACACAAGTCGGGCCTGCGAGGCCTGGGTATGGCCTATAGAGGAAATACTGCCGTGACGTCAATATTAATAATACGAAAGAAATGTGAATATTACACTACGTTCATTTAGGTTCTAAAATGGAAATTTAACATAGAAATCAGGAAATCATTTAATCAATGTGAAAATATATACGAAAGTTTGATTTTAAAACACCATCATACAGCGTGACATCCTCACATGAAGTCACCATTAAATTAACAAATTATGGTTTTTGCCAAGTTTTCTGTTATCATCCACACATCATGTAAACCTATCGTGAAATGAATAAGTACCGGTAGCTGAATGGTTTTATGACATGAACAAATTCACAATCTAATTTGGTAAAATAGTCCGGTTAATTGAAAACAGTTGCCAGCATTTCGCCCCAGTGTACCATTGGGCTCTTCAGTTGGTTATGGTACACCTCTCCAAGACGCGTGGCTAGTACATACTCAGAAGGCCGCTGCATGGCACAAAATGTCGCCACGAGCAGCACCAATGTACTACGGAAGACAAAACTTCCTTTCAAAAATAGTGTTAGCTTACCTTGCTAATCCATATTGGAAATATCTGTTCCCGAAGGAAACAGGATATTAAATGTCCCATTGACCTATGTACATTAACAAATTCACAATGAAATTTGGTAAAATGGTCCGGTTAATTCAAAACAGTTTCCAGCGTTTCGCCCCAGTGTACCATTGAGCTCTTCAGTTGGATAAGGTACAAAGACGCGTGTTGAATTCGAAAATGAAATCCGTTTTAGTCTATTGGGCTCAGTTTTCGTAACATGGTACCCCCTATCTTTAGCCCTACAATACTAACATATGTAAAGTTCGTGTATATAAACAATTTGACTGATTAGAATTCTCTCCATATCTGTCCCCACCCTACCATCTTCCAGCAGTGCTTCTACTGGTCTATGGTGGTGACTTAGAGCATAAATATAATAGAGGGCGCATTGCCACACTGCGCCTGTACTATGACGTGAAACCAACATCTCGATCAGCTGACTGAAGGGTAATGGCTCAAGACCGACTACAATTGGCTAATGGCGAATGCTAAGCAACGTCAAGGAATACAAAAGGAGCTCCATATTGGATAATTCTATTATCACTATCCGCAGTTCCCTTCAGTCAGCTGATCGAGATGTTGGTTTCAACAATGTGACGTCATCAGCCATCTATTGAATTAATGGTCTAAGGGCGGTGATGTCAATGCTTTTGTTATTAATGACAATCAGCTCTAGAGGCAAAATCATGGGGCAAAGAATTGCCTGGAAACTATCCTTGAATTTAACAGCATATTGGTTTCTCCATGGCAATAACAAAGAGGTGGAGAATTTGATGTAGATATGTCACATCACTTCAGACGGATTATAGAAACAACCCCATAAAAACCAGAGACAGTATAAGAGGCTGGAGAGATTACGTACTGCTATTTACGTCAAAGTAAACGACTTCTGTACTTGTTATATTTAAGATGGAACTTAACGAATTAAACTTCAAAGACCACAGTGTATATTAATGAAGTGTTACATACGAAATATATATTAATTTCTACCATTTAACAAATTTGTGCCGTAGTACAAAGTTCGTAACGTACGTAAATTTAACGTATTATTAGTACTAAGTATCTATTAAATAATGTTGAGCTCGCATCAGCCCGGAAGGCGGCCGGCTCTCTGGGATTTGCTCAGAGAGAGAAAGAGATACATATCCACTGTTGCAACAGGTCCACCATGTCAGAGTTCTCACACTGCAGGCTGCTGACCTGAGTTCTTGCGGTATGGCAACACCGTCGCTTACCTCATTGAGCCTGTCTCTTTCACGCTGCTTTACACTTGGCTTTCCTGACAACACACTAGCTCAGATTCTCAAGACAGACTGACTGTGATTGGTGGGATGGAAGTGAGGCATGACGTAATGGTAGCGTTGTGTTCTGCGTACCGCCTTCCCGGCTGACTCGAGCTCTAGTATTCTAGGGTTAACCACCTTGAAAATGCTGCACGTTTGGTTACATTGGTATCGCTTAATTTGCTTTCAGTTTTCTTTCACGTATGTAATTGTTGGAAAGCAATCGAAATACTGTATATAGACAAGGACATCCATTCATTATCCTATGTTTAAGAATTTACTTACCATCCCTGGGCACAATCGAAACTTCTGTTGAATGTTCTTTAAAAGTGCACCTGAGTCTAATACAGTAATATAATAATCAAAAGTTTACCTCGTTCCGCCTCGTCAATACAATATATTCAAAATTTCGTAATACAATCACATGTCACACTCTACATCGGTACATGTTTCGATGCCTATAAACATTGGCATCATCATCAGCCTTATTAGTGTACTAGCAGAAGTACCCGTTCTTCGAACGGTGTTATATATTAACACCAGCCATTATCAATTGAGCTACTGTTGCAATGGTTAGCGGTTTGTCATTCCTTCATAAGTTTATCAGAACGAAGTTAGTTTTCTGGGAATATCACACACACTTAATTTAAGGGCCTTAAAATGTGGTTTTCGGAGATCCCTTATAGACTCGCGAATTTTGTGTCTCACAATGAGAAGCGCAACATATGCTTTGATCGTCCTTCTAGGATAATTTATATTTCGCCTATTTTAGCATGTATTTTGAGAAGTTTTTCCCTATATCCACCCTTCTACTGTATGAAAAGTACGGTGAGGAGTTTTATAAATGATTGGTGTATTGACTTACGTTTACCATACCTAATTTTACGATGCACCAAGCATCCGAAGGCGATTTATAGGCGTACATAAAGATACACAGAAAGTCAGACAGACAATTCTATTGTCTACAACATATCACCCAGATATCCAACCTTACGTATCAAACAAAATCATCCTTACGATGAACCCGTATGTCGACGAAAAAAAAAAAAAAGATTAGTTAAAATGTGCTCTCAAACTAAATTCACCTAACGTGTACTTCCTGACGTGAAATAGATTTGAAAGCCTTGTAGACGAAACGCAATACACCTCACATAAAAAATACCCTCTACGTTGTGTTAGGTCCCCATACACAGGAAGACCCCTTTCATAAATTATAAAGGCTTGTGGTGCATGAAAATTCAGGTTCTTTAGCCTCAAATGTCCCAAATTCCTAAAAGCCGCAAAAAATGCTATTCAATTCAGGAATTTTTGAAAATAATGTTTCTGTTTGTAGATATAATAGACTTAATGTACTATATGTCACACGTGAAATTGCATGAAATAATTCTAGGTTACCCCTTGACCCCCTTAATTGCATTGACGAATTATACAGTCTACATTGGTTCCGTGATAACCTTATAGCCATTTGTAAACTTTCACAGAAATGTAATAAATGGAGTAGCCTAATAATAATATCGTATGGCCTCGGTGCCGGGTGCAAGCTTCGTAATTTGACACCCAGAGGGTAGCTTGCATGTCGAAATTTCGTTGTTCCTTGAATCACTATGAAAGTCAAGGAGGGTAGATATCTAAGCTCCTTGAACACTATAGCGCTTCCTAGTAGAGAAATGAGGAACTTTGTGTTGGCGGAAACTCCTGAGGTTAATTTTGCCATTATGAACACGGCCTACTGAATTCAAATGGGTTCTTTGACATGCCAACATCGTATGACGTGCGAGTCGTATTTTTGCCGCCTTTCAAAAATCACGTACAGGCCGGACGTTTGTTTTAGACGATTGCCCTTGACCTTGAAGCCTGCGGGTGAGCCTGTCACCCTCTCACCCTATCACTTCACATTTGTCACCACCGATCTGATGTAATGGAATTCCAGAATTGAGCAGACAGTACAGTCCACGTCGAAGTATTGTGTGACGCGGAAGTACACGTTACGTAGTTACGAACAGAACGTCATTATATTTGCCAGTGACTATACTTCAGCAATAGTGTGAAACAGCTTTATCAATCATCGGAGCGCTTGGTGCAGCTGATAACAACACAGGTACTGTAGTAACTCGCCTCCAGGCTTCCATTAAGATTTTTCACTCGTCTAAAACAAACGTCCGGCCTGTACCACGGCCAGGAGTGAACCTGCAATCTTGGGGTTAGTAGACCGACACACTATCCACTCACCCACCGTGGCAAGGTCGAAATGGAGTGATATTGCTTCTTACAGAAATAGATGGAAAGCTGGATGCCACCCCTTGAGATAATGTTGTCATGGTTACCGATTTCCATTCCTTCATTAGTTTGTTAAATTAAATTAAATTAGTTTTCTGGGAATATTTCAGATACTGTTGGTTTTAGAGCCTTATAATGTAGTTTTCGAGGCCCCCAAGTTTTGTTTCTGGCACCGAGGGGCTTTGTCTCCTCGTTGTACGCCATACTATAATACTAATAATAATATAATATAGGGATAGGAATATAATAGACATGCCGTACCACACCCGCAGGTGTAAATCGCGTGAAAAAATTCTAGTGTACCCCTTGACCCCCTTAAGCGCTTTATACGTAAACTTATTGATGAATGTTACAGCTTAATTTGGTTCCGTGATAACCTTCTAGCCGTTTGCAAACTTTCACACCAATGTAATTAATGGAATTGCATTGCGTCTTACAGCAATATATGGACCTCTGAGAATCCTTTGCCATGGTTACCGGCTTGTATTCGTTCATTAGTTTCTTAAATGAAATAAGTTTTCTGGGAATATCTCAAAAATGGTTGGTTTTAGGGCCTTAAAATGTGGAGGCCCCCGAGTTTTGTCTCTCGCATTGAGGGGCTATAATAATAATATCGTATGGCCTCGGGTGCCTGGTGCAAGCTTTGCTATTTGACACCCAGAGGGTAGCTTGCATGTCGAATTTCGTAGTTCCTTGACTATGAAAGTCAAGGAGGTTAGATGTTATATATCTAATCTCCTTGAACACAATAGCGCTTTCTAGTAGAGAAATGAGGAACTTTGTGCTGGCGGAAACTCCCGAGATTAATTTTGCCATTATGAACTCGGCATTGAGGGGCTGAAAATGATCTTCGTCTCGTCCTTCTACTCCTATTTCAGCATGTATTTTAAGGGGGTAGGCCCTCTTTTATGAGAGGTACGGAGAAGGGTTACATCAATGATTAGTGTCGTGCCTCTGATGGATATCTGTACCAAATTTTACGTTCATACACCCAGTCGTTCTCGAGTTATAAGGGAACAAAGTTGTCCACAGACAAACAAACAGACAGACAGACCAAAAAATTATTTTCGCGCGCATCCATAATAAAAGTCTGAAACGCGTAAATAACTCAAATTTCCGTAGAAATTGCGAAAAAAACATACAAACTTTAATTTTTATGTATGTAGAGATATACTGCACCGCTCGGTGTTGACCGTGTTTTATTGCACAAATTTAGGTTTAACTCGCTAACCGTTGGAGATACACGAAAAGTGATCAGGACCTTTTGGATAGAAAATTAAATGTTAAATCTCGTGTATGCATCAAAGGTTTGCTATTTCTTAGCGTTCTCTTTTTATTTGAAATGGAAATATGAAATGTTGAAACCAAAGGGTGTAGTGACGTCACATATGTGGGTTTTACTCGCTAACCGTTGGAGATACACGAAAAGTGATAAGGACCCTTCGGATAGGAAATTAAATTTTGAAGCTCGTATGTGCCATCAAAAGTTTGCTATTTCTTAGCGTTCTCTTTTTATTTGATATGGAAATATGAAATTTTGACACCAAAGGGTGTAGTGACGTCACTAAAATGGTCGCCATTTCTTAATAGTGCAAAATATCGAAATTAAAAGTATCCTATATGTAAACATGGTAAATCAGCTACATCCATGCAAAATTTCATTTAAATCGGACCAGTGGTTCTTGCGTTATTGAGTAACACACAGACAGACAGACACACACCATCTCATTTTTATATATTAGTATGATTGGCAGCACTTGGTAAAAACATCGAGTGTAATAAAATGTTGACATAAACACACATTAAAATCACATATACACTGAAACACTTTAAAAGTTTTCTTAAAAGGTTTTAAAATTATGGTAGGCACACGTCTTGAGGTTTTCATAGTTCAGTTCATGATGTTTCCGTATTGGTCAAGGGTTTCCATTCGCATTCCAATACGGAAACATCATGAACTGAACTATGAAAACCTCATGACATGTGCCTACCATAATTTTAAAACCTTTTAAGAAAACTTTTAAAGTGTTTCAGTTGTATATGTGATTTTAATGTGTGTTTATGCCAACATTTTATTACACTCGATGTGTTTACAAAGTGCTGCCAATACACTAATAAGGCTGATGATGATGCCAATGTTTATAGGCATCGAAACATGTACCGATGTAAAGTGTGACATGTGATTGTATCACGAAATTTTGAATATATGGTATTGACGAGGCGGAACGAGGTAAACTCTTGATTATTATAGTAAGTCAATACTGAAAAATGGGTGACTCTATGAGTCAAAAAGCTAATAATATAAGCCGTATAATTAATAAGGCAACACTGAAAAATGGCTTCAAAGCTGTCTTCACCCAGTATGAGCCACCTTTATAGACTACTGCAACTTTATTTGTGTGTTTTGTGTTTCAGAGTTGGAGGGGCAGTTGGAGGTACTAGTGGTGCGGTCGGTAGACCTGTGCTTATCTGACAATGGACTACATCACCATACTTCACAGTTTGATCTCATGGAACGAGAGAAGGATGCTAGGCTGCTGGTGCGTCGTGGACAAGACTTCACCATCAGCATCACACTCAGCAGGGCATACAATGCGGAGAAGGATGCCATATCCTTCATCTTCACAGTGGCAGGTGAGGATCTCGATCAGAAATCAGTTGGCAAATGCCACTCCACAGTTTTTTCATGAGCTAGGTAGGATGATGAAGAACTACGATAAATAGGGGAGTCTGAGAGACTTCTTCAGAAGTAGGCTAAACCACATAAATGTTTTATTTACAAATCTACTGTTAGTTTTTTATTGTAAGAGCTGTAAAATAAACGTATTGGGATCCACTGGCACCCAAAACTTGGGTTGAGTTATTCCGATGTCCTTTACAGGAGTAGTCATGGAAATGAAGACCCTAGCTTAGCTATGGCCACCAGGGGCAGATCTAGGGGAGGGCAAGGAGGGCAACCGCCCAGGATCCCGCGCCATGGATTTTTTAAAATTTAATTAATTAATTAATTAATTATATTTTTTAAACTAATTTACAATTCATTTCCTTTTTTCAGTGCAGGTATGACCTTCCTTAACCTTGTAGCAAGTTTAGATTTCAGTGAAATAATAGAAGACCTCAGCCGGAAAAAAGTCGCAAAGTAATATTTTAATATTTAATAATTTACATAATACCGGTATTCTTTAAGAGACTTACAGGTTTCTTTCATATTATTTAAAAAATGTACTGTAGTGTATTCAAAATATTGTAACTATTCTTTATTTTATTATTATTATTACAAAACTACTTTCCATTTGACTTGATTTTTTTTCTTTTCTTTATTTTTTTTCTTATCATATCGCCCAGGGCCCCGCAAGGTCTGGATCCGCCACTGTAGTACACAGCTATTTTCCCCATCTAATCGCTATACTTCGAATGTAGAACGGGGGATCCACTCGAAGAAGTTTGTATATAATCCATTCCTTACCCCTTTGTCACAAAGCCGTTGTACTGTACTAGACCTAAAAGCTTGGTAACTGCACTTTGTACAAGTGTTGCCAACTCAATACAATTCAATTCAATACAATACAACACAATACAATTGTGTATAATATTAGCTGGAGCCCTATGCTATAGCGAGAGCTTTATTTCAGTCACTTTAGCAAACTTGAAATGTTTTTAAATCCCTCTTAGAACAACTCATGTCTGCATTTCTTGTTATTTGAACCCCAAGTAAATTGGTCAGAAACTGAAATCTCTCCCCGCTTACAACCACTCTTTTTTTTGTCGTGTGGCTTTCTAGTCGACGCCCGTGGGCGACCTGCGCGTCGGGATGAGAAATGGAATGATGAAGATGAATGAAACTGGGCAAGATGTGGAAGGAAGTGGCCGTGGTCTGTCAGAAGGTGCCGTCCAAGCATTTGCCTGGTGTTGAAAATGTGAAACCACGGAAAACCGTTTCAAGGACGGCCAACAATGGGGCTCGAACCCACGCGTCTACAGAGTCAGCGGAGAGCTTGGCCCCATGACCTAACGCTGCGCTTTAGCGAGCGTAGCCACTGCTGTCGGTACACAACAGCTAAGGCAGTTGTATAGTTCTCCCCTTCCTGTCCCAACCAAAAATTGAGATCACGAATTCAAGTAGCACAGTCCATATAATTGAAGTCCTGCCAAATTGGACATTTCAATTCTCTTTTTACAACACATAATGTTCTAACTGTAGCCTCCGTGGCTTAGGCGGCAGCACGCCGGCCTCTCACCGCTGGGTCCGTGGTTCAAATCCCGGTCACTCCATGTGAGATCTGTGCTGGACAAAACGGAGGCAGACAGGTTTTTCTCCGGGTACTCCGGTTTTCCCTGTCAAAATTTCATTCCAGCAACACTCTCCACTATCATTTCATTTCATCTGTCATTCATTTAATCATTGCCCCAGAGGAGTGCGTCAGGCCTCGGCAGCCGGCACAGTCCATATCCTCGCCGCTAGATGGGGGGTTCATTCATTCCATTCCTGACCCGGTTAGAGACTGGAAGCAGGCTGTGGATTTTCATTTCATTTCAATGTTCTAACTAAAAGCTTCTTTGTGGCAATTCTTGAAACTATTCTACCTCGAGATTACGGTATTAAATGATCTTAAAATCAGTGACACCATGAATCCTAATACCACTAGCAGGAATAGCTATTTATGTTAGAACTTTAGAAGACAAACACAATGATAGGCAGGTGTGGACAGAAAGAGTGGTAGAGGGTTAAACAGGGATAAACACATGATAAAGGACAAGGACAATTTTCATATCCAGACACATGCCTTGTAGGGCTCTGGACGGTATGATATGGTGGGGCCCACAACAATAGGAAAGAAAAAAAATATCAAATCAAATGGAAAATAGTTTGGTAATAATAATAAAATAAATAATAGTTACAATATTTTTAATACACTAAAGTACATATTTTTAATAATATGAAAGAACCCTTTAAGGCCCCTTGAAGAAGATTATGTAAACTATGAAATATTAAAATATTACTTTGCGACTTTTTTCCCGGCTGAAGTCTTCTATTATTTCACTGAAATCTAAACTTGCTAAACGGTCACTGGAGTTTATAGCTGCACTGAAAAAAGGAATATGAATTATAAATTAGTTTCAAAAGTATAATTAATTGATTAAATTTTAAAAAAGGCATGGTGCGGGGCCCCCAGACCGCGGGACCCTGGGCGGTCGTCCTTCTCGCCCGCCCCTAGATCCGCCCCTGCAGACACATTGCTGTCTTCAAAGTTGAGCATACACTCCATTAATCCACATCGAGCTCGTTTAGAATTCCTGGTCTCAAAAGAGTTCTGTTGTTTTAGCAACTGTATTGTGACAATGGCTAAATCTTCATTGCAGATGCTGAGAAACCCAGCTATGGTCAAGGTACCTTGGTAGCTGTTCCTCTGCTAGCGAAAGGTGCCGAGTCAGGAGCTGCTTGGAATGCAGTCCTGGATTCCAGCAATGAAGATGTCATCAATGTCCAGGTATGTGAGAATGAGCTGCATACCAGAGCATGAATAGCAAAATGCTTCATTTTATATTTGATCCGGCAAATATGACATTCCCACTTATTGATAATGTTACGGCTGTGAATTTGTTTCGTCGCTCGCCACATGAGTCACGGCTGCCCCCGGGCTGGGCTGTGCTCTGCCTCAGTGTATTACGTGCGCCTTGCGCAACAAGAACTACTAGGACAAAGGGATGGTCCAGAATATTCGTGACCCAGCCAGTGATGGAAACCTCGAGAAGCCGTGAACCCTGGATGGGTCTCGAAGCATTTATTGAGTCACCAGCCTGCTATATAAGCGGCCTCCTCGGCGAGGGGACCGAGTTTTGTTGAGGACAGTGTTTCTGAGCTAGTGCGTGTTTTCCCTGAGCGACAGAAGTGTGGTGACGTGACCCAGTGAGATTCCTTCCGAGCCGTGGAGCAGTGTGAGGAGTGTGTACTTGCCTAGGGCGACAGAGACATTGTGGTGAATTACGAAACGCATTGGACAGTTCCCTAGCCAGCGGTCAGCGAGGCAGTGTGTGGTGGCGAGTGACTGGCTATCATAAATAACTGTAGTTTGCGTACAAGGAAGTGGACAGGTATTTGGGTGAGTGACAGACCGGCTAGACACCGGCCAGCCAAAATAGTGAACGGACAGCTGCTCGAGAGAGTGAAGGGGAACTGACGGCAGCGAGAGAGGAACTAGAGTGAGATACTAGTTTCTTGCATTTGATATTTGTGTGGTGTATTTTCTGGCCCGCAATAAAGCCAATACGTTTCTTTAAAGCAGTAATTGGTGTTGTGCTTTCTACCCACCGTAATCCAGTTAACAGAAGCACCACTAGGGGGTGGCACGTAACAATAATATGTTAGAAGACAAGTAATAATAATAATATCGTATGGCCTCGGGTGCCGGGTGCAAGCTTATTTGGCACCCAGAGGGCAGCTTGCATGTAGAATTTATTTTGTTGTTCCATGGAGTGCTATGAAAGTCAAGGAGGTTAGATATCTAAGCTCCTTGATACTATAGCGCTTTCTAGTAGAGAAAGGAGGAAATTTTGTGTTGGCGGAAAATCCCGAGTTTAATTTTGCCATTATGAACACGGCCTACTGAATTCAAATGGGTTCTTTAACATGCCAACAACGTATGACATGCGTGTCGTGATTTTTGTCACCTTTCTAAAATCCCTTACCATGGTAGAGCAAATCTACAAGCTTGGGGTTGGTAGACCGACACAATAACCACTCACCCATCATGGCAAGCAGAAGACAAGTAATTTGACATATTACAGTGAGAGCTTTCTCTACAGAACGGAACATCGCATGTGCCGAGTGACGGCTGGTGCATTCTGGCTAGCTGCCTGTCGAATAAGGCGCTAGCAGCAGCATAACCCAACTAGTTCAATACATTTACACCTCTTAATGTATTTAATAATCATAATAACTTACACGAATTTCAGAGTAGTTGCTGGAAATGCCGTCCTCCATTTTATAAACACACGTTGCGCCAACGTAGGATGTTTTGTTACACTCACTGTAATTCATCCTCACTGATATTTCGTATCAGTGCAGTTATTTCATTCTCGAGAGACTCCAGAGTACGTGGATTGTTTCTGTATACATTTTGTTTGAGATTCACCAACAAGTAAAAATCGCGCGGTGCTGAAACTTAGGAACATGTTTACTTCATCTTGAGAAGATTAAGTTTCCAGTAGGAAAATTTGATGTTTTGTTCCATACATAAACATGTTCACAAGATACGAGATAGGCTACAGTACTTCATACAAGTCCTAATTATCTCAACCAAGGTAGCTAGCTCCAAATGTAACGAATGCATTGCCAGTATTCGGGGCTTCCCGACCTGCCCTTGTGTTATCAGCAATGCTGGTCAACTGGTGGTGACTAATCACTCTCCACCCGTCACACGGCCCGGTAAAGCTCCATTCTATAGAGAAGGCTCTCACTGTAGCTACTGCTCATATTTTATGAACTGTTTTTGAAAGTTATTGATGGGATCATTTACAATATTAAATATGTCTGCGGTGGCTTCGGTGGTGTAGTTGTTAGCATGCTGAGCTTCTATGCCCAAGATCGCGGGTTCAAACCCGGGCGAAGTCGTCGGATTTTTTAAGAGCATTAAAAATCCCTCAGTATGCCTTCCTTTGGAGAGGAAGTAAAGCCGGCAGTCCCATGTCATAGATTTATGGCATATTAAAGAACCTTCCACTAATTACACCTGTGTGAAGCTAAATTATATAGGTTAAGAATGTAAACAACACTCTTAGGTTCCTACGTTCGTTGCCAGGAGCTGACTGTGGTGGTGTCTGGTAGCTAAGTTCTGAACTAGTACTCGTTGACGGTGGCGTTTGGCTGCAAAAGTAGGAACTATTTGAAAAATCCAAAGTCTGCAGTCCTTACTAGAATTTAAAAAAAAACAGATAACACACACTAATACAGTCATCATAATTAACACCGGTTATCAGACAGATTCTACACACACCCAAAGTACACGGGGCTACATGACCACGTTGTCGCAACCCCTAAACTGAGGAACCAACCAAATATGTCTGCCCGGCATCACTTTATGGAAGTCAATCGTAGTCAGCAACAAACAGAGTATTACTGTATTAGCCTCTCAAGATACTATTGGCGGTGGCGGAGGTGGGAACTATTATATGTTTACTTGTGTCTCGCTGTCAGCCCGCTTGGTTGATAAGTACAGTCGCGTGGGAAGGATATAACTCAGCTCCAGTGGCCTTAGTCTCTGTGGTGACACGACTCTTGTTACGCTTAGCTATGCAGTTGCGAAACAATTAGAAACCCACCATTCTTAATTCGCCCTTTCTTCTTCTTCTTCTGCTTTTACGGCCTCATTGGACCACTTCAATCATTTCTTGGTCCTCTTCTTCAGTAAGTTCCCTTTCCGAGTTGCCCAGTAGCTTTTCATTCGCTCTGATTTTCTGAGGCGTTCCTCACCTGTAAATGCCCTTTTTACTGTATGACGTTTGTCTATTTTTGGTTGAAATTTTATTTTTATGTCTTTCAGTTTATTTTTAAATTTTGTGTTTTGTTTTGCAAGTCATCCAAGGTTATTTCTAATTCTTTCATATCTTCCCTAATTTCCTTAATCCATCCTACTTGTTGTTTCATATTCCAAAGTTTCTCAACAATTTTTCTAGATAATCTGGTTTTCGGTGTCCTCATAATGTGACCAAAAAAAATAATTTGTTTCTTCCGAATAGTATCAGTGATGGGCTCCAGTTCTCTGTATACCACTTCATTTGGTACTATCCGCCATTCTCCATCTTTCTGATATTTTTAATTTATGCATGTTTTAGCTATTCTTCTTTCTCCTTTTAGAATTTTGTCGATTCTGTTTTTCTAAGTAACTTTAAAAAGAGTTTCGCTTCCATATGTCACCTCTGGTTGAACCACCGCGTTGTAATGTTTGAATTTTGTTGTGATTGATAGACATTTTCTTTTATAGGTAGACCATGTGAATTTTTGGGCTTTTATCATTTTATTAGTTCTTTATTATTCATTTTTTCATTCACAATTCACATTAAAACTTCTGTCCAACACAAGAAGTGCACGCAATGCTTCTTGACTTATGGCCAGAATGCACTCCGTCATCACTGTGTCCCTGCTCGTCCCACAAGGCCCCAGCTACTATTATCAACAAACGCTGATGCAGGCAAGTTCAGCGGAACTTGTATCTTTAAAGGCTAATACAAGTATTACTAAAGGAAGATTGAGCACAAGATACTGGGAATAACCAGAGGAGATACTATCCCAACTATCATCCAACAATGGACATCACACAAAGAGCCATCGGACAAAACTGGAAATGGGAAGGTAACATTATGAGGTTGCAGGATGATAATGACCTACAGAAAAATCCAAGATGGAGATGGGCAAACTTCTACACAGTGTAGGAAGGTCCGCAGTGGTTCAGAATAGCAAGAACGGGAACACATGGAAAACCACAGAAATTCATCTTCAAAGTATATAAAGAAAAACTGATAAGTCACCTCGGAATGAGCATAAGCAAAGGGAAGACCTCAAAGTGCAGAGAAATTAACTTACAGCCCATACAGTAGTGGATAAGTACAAATAGTGCCATTAAATGACAGACAATAGTGAATAAGTGTGTTACAATCTCTGAGTGCAAATATCTCACTGCATAACAGGAAACATTTGCCCTTTGAAGGACACTGAAGCTACCTTATATTTAGATTTAAATATAGATTGTGTAAATGTGATGGAGTTTGTTAGGTTCAACAGCTTATGTTTATTTGCATTCATTGACAACACTCACAGTATGATGCTAGATTAACGTAATGTGATGTAGGACCCACCACTCCCGCCACCTTCACATAGCCCTGACCTGACGACACTTGATAACTACATGTGGGGTATTATCAAGATGAAGGCTGCCGCACGTCACTACAGAACTAACGCAGAATATGAAGATGCAGTAAGCGATGACTTCGGTACGATCACACCAGCCGCTTTTCAAACATGTCACAAAGAACTTGGAGGCACATAGAATTAAGTGTCCAATATGATGAGTTCATGAGTTCATTACTAAATTCATTTTTATTAAATAAAATTTGTTAAGAAACAATAAAAGCCAACAATATACACACTTCCTAGATGTACGGTACTCTATAGTAGTGGCCACATCCCACATTTAAAAACAACTTTGTGATAACAAAAACAACAGCTACTATTGTTCATTCTTACCAGCCTCACGTTGCACTTCTTGTCTTGTCAGTCCCCAGCAGACTGCAATATAATAATGTACAAACAACAGTGTATGTAGGCCTACCTATTTTTGACACTTTTTCTTTAACACTAGCGGACCCATGCGAGAACACGCGTATGTGTATAGACCACCCGCCTGGCATTACTGTGATGCGGGCTCGAAGCAACACAGTTTTGTTTATTTGTTTAAACGCACATTTTAAACAAATTGTCGTTATTTAATTTATCACAGCTGCAGGTAATTCTCCTTTTTCTCTTTATCTTTTAAATTCTCTTTTGTTATAATAATAATAATAATAATATCATATGGCCTCGGGTGTCGGGTGCAAGCTTTGTTATTTGACACCCAGAGGGCAGCTTGCATGTCGAATTTTGTTGTTCCTTGGAGCACTAAGATTAGATATCTAAGCTCCTTGATACTATTGCGCTATCTACAGTGAGATTCTTTTGCTGGAGCGGGGCCGGCGGCCGACTACCGGGCGCGTGCGTCTTCCGCCAGCCAACCGAGCTGAAGCCGCAGGATTGCGTGAGGCGGTGGCGAGCTAACCAGGGTCATTCAAGTCATTAATTCACTAAACTGTCATCAACGAGGGCGTGCAGTGTCAACGCACAGATAAGAAGGTAACATAAACAACAGCTGCAAGATTTAATTCAAGAAGCACTGATGTTTTTTTTATTTCTTGGGAATCTGGATGACCTCACGTTAGCAGATAAAGGTTAGAACTTATCTTTTCACAGAAGATGCTGAAAATGTTCTCCTTCAGCTGACAGACAGTAACTTTGGAAGTTACATCGTAACATTATGTAACTACACCTGTATCCCCCTGCGTGTTTACTGTAATTGGAGCACGGACCTAAGCCCGTTTGAGGTTTAATCGCATGGTAATTTAAAATACAAAGGCTACAGATCAATTACCCATACTCTAATGGAGCTGGAGAACAATATACGGCAGCAGATATCCCTCACAACAGAAGGGAATCACAACGTGTAAATGCTAATTTATTTACACGGTACAACGCCTGTCTGTCAGTTGAAGGAGAACACTCTCAGCATCTCCTGTGGATAGGTAAGTTCTTTAATCATGATTTTCTGGTGAATTTACCATTAATTAATATACTTTGTTACGGATTTCACCTGCGCAAAATCCGCGGTGCGAGCTCGGTTGGTTGGCGGGAGGCGCGCGTGCCCGGGAGCCAGCCGCCGGCCCCGCTCCAGCAAAAAAATCAACCTGTAGTAAAGAAAGGAGGAACTTTTGTGTTGTCGGAAAATTCCGAGATTAATTTTGCCATTGTGAACACGGCCTACTGAATTCAAATGGGTTCTTTAACATGCCAACAACGTATGACACGCGTGTCGTGATATTTTTCGACTTTCAAAAATCACTTACCTTGGCCAGGAGCGAACCTGCAAGCTTGGAGTTGGTAGACCGACACGATAACCACTCACCCACCGTGGCAAGCATTTGTTACGATTGGCTACTAATGAGTGCCCAAAGTGTATAGACCACCCACCTGGCTTGACTGTGATGT
Source organism: Meconema thalassinum (assembly GCA_946902985.2). Lineage (NCBI taxonomy): Eukaryota > Metazoa > Arthropoda > Insecta > Orthoptera > Tettigoniidae > Meconema > Meconema thalassinum. The sequence goes on from OX336393.1 coordinate 89,725,930, forward strand.
GGGCTTGAAGCAACACAGTTCTGTATATTTGTTTAAACGCACTGTATAAATAAATAAATAAGTATATTTCCACTGACTTTTGAAAATCTCCAAGATTTTTCCTGTATTACTGAGATGATTTGGAAGATTTTAGCACAAACCACCTTCTAACTCCCTCTGGTTTAAGAGTTTGACTTTTGTGAAACATACAGCTTAGTGCTGTGTATAGTACTGTTTCTGTATCTGCATTGTCATTGTGACTTGCACAAGATTCTAGAATGGATCACTATAACAGAGATGCTGTCAATATCATGGTAAAATAATAATATTTTATTTTAACTCCTTAGATTACTCCTGCTGCAGACTCCATCGTTGGTCAGTGGAAGATGGACATCGACACCAAGCTGAAGAACAATGGTGCTCTCAGCTACAGCCACAAGGAGCCTTTCTACATATTGTACAATCCTTGGTGTCGCCGTAAGTATGAGATTCCAGACAACTAGAGACTGGGGTTTAAAGGTTTCTAGTAAACTCTTCGTTATCCATGTTAATGTGGACTTAAGTTTATATGGATAATACAAACACACATAACTCTTACCTCAAAATGACACTTTTATTTACTAAGCATGCAACATATGAAATACAAAACCAATTGCGTTCCAAATTCCTTGTGGTTTGCTTCGGGAAACATCATCCACATTTTTCTGTCTTAATGTATCATAAGAGGAAGGCCAACAGCTAAGGTCACTCCACACACGACGCACATTTACACCTTGCCGAACATATGTAACAAGAAAGATTTACATAATTGATTTCTGGATTTCACAAGAAGACGAATGGGGAAACTATTTGAAAGAATATCTGAAATGAAGACCAACATAAATACCCAGAAAACGTCAAATGCATGAAGGAACGAATGTGCGCACAAATTTCTTAAACTTTTTTTAAAAAGTATGTAATTTTAAGTTTTGACTTGCACCCAATGGTGTCATGGACTTTGAGAATGCATTTGGCTGAAGGAGTTTCTAATAGGACCGAAATATGTAGGCCCCTACCGCATGAGAATATAGATTCTCAACAAAGAAAGTAGTATTTCAAAGTGGGAAGAGTTTCAGTAATTGTTACTTCAATACAGAAAAAAACGATAATATCAAAAGATATTCTCTTTATATTATTATTAACAACATTATTTTCATTTTATGGCCTTCATTGGACCACTTTAATCAATTCTATACAAGGATTTTTGTTTTTCTTTAGCCCAGTATTTTTTTCATTCTGTTGGATTGCAGTCTTCTTTCTTCGCCTGAAATCATCCTTTCCATTGTTTGTTTGTTTGTTTGTTTGTTGATCTTAGTTTATTGTGTGCTTTGTTTATCTTGGAGTTTCTTAATTTTGTCTGTTTTGTTTTTTAAATCCTCAGAACCTCAATCCATGTTTATTTTCTCATATTTTCTCTAATTCTATAATTCATCTAATATTACACTTACTGTTCCATAATATTTCTATTATTGTCCTACTGATTTTGCTCTCTGATGTCCTGATTAATTGTCCAAAGAAATCATAATCATGCTCATTGCCGGGTCCATCTCCTTGCAGACTGTTTCATGTCTCCAATGTACATCCACTTGGTATTGTTTGTTTATGCATGTTCTGAATATTCTTCGTTCTATTTTTTGAGTACTTTCTATTTCAAGAACATCTAAAGGCTGCAGTAGTCAAATGAGTTTTGTGGTCTCATATTCTAATAATTAATCGATGCTTCGGTGTGAGTAATTCCTTGATTGTTTTAAACACATCTATACAAATGGGAGTCGTCATATCATAAAATACATAATTACAGGGGTACAGGTAAATACAATGATCAATATACAAAATCAAACACTCATATCTCTGTGCACATTGTCTCGAATTCTTCTACGGGATACATTAGCTTGTCTATGAGCCATTTATTAAATTTTAATTTAAATGTGGCAACAAGTTAAAATAATTGGAGGCAGTATACAAGGGATCTTTTCTTCTGAGAGCTCCTCTATAATATTGACAGTGAACATCCGTTCTGTTTCTAGTGTTGTACAAATGTAGATCAGAATTTTTTACAATATTAGCATTTCCAGTTAGAATTTGTCTCTTAATATACATAGAACAATTGAATAAGTACAATGTCCCTACAAGATGTTAGAGGGTGTAAACCAAACATAACATGGATTGCTCTCTTCTTCAGGATAAAAATATTACTAAAACTTCTTTAAGAACAAGAGGTTTTTCTTTCTTTTTCTTTTTGTCAAACTACACATGAGTAATCTGAAAAGTGGATAATTTGTGCCCAAATAATCAAGAGTTTACTGTAGTGAAAGAAAAGACCGCACTTTTGTCCCACTTGCACATTATATTTAAGGTTCGATTGTATCAGTTTGAGTACCGTGAATTGCAGATTGAATGTGTCTCTTTGTTCCACAGAGGACCAAGTATTCATGGAGGACGAGGAACAGCGAGTAGAGTATGTGATGGCCGACACGGGCCTGATATGGCGTGGCAGCTACAACCGCCTGAGACCCTGTGTCTGGAAGTACGCTCAATTTGAGAAGGATATCCTGGACTGCTGTCTCTATCTTATGTCCAAAGTGGGCAATGTTCCCATCAGTGCACGAGGAGATCCCGTCCGAACTACCAGAGCTCTCTCTGCTGCTGTATGTACAACTCTGCTCCTTTTAGCCATTTTAAACTGTTTCACTAGACATAGTACATATACAGTATATAAGATGCCACACAAAAGTTATTTGTGCATGAGTCCTTCCCTGGCAAATTTCAATAACTAAGCGAAATAAATCATTCATACAACTTGCAAAAATACATTTTAGAATACAGTACAAGGATTATTTTTTATAAGAAAATTATAAAAATTATAAAATAAGAATAAGGATAATTGACACTTTTCTTCATCCATCAAGTCATGTACCACACATCACTGTGTCTTGATCTGGTGCTTTCTTACCAAATACTTGAATTTTCCAACATCAGAAGGCAAAGGGCTGAAAATGTCCCCTGGCAAACTCTTCCATTCTAATTCCCCCCCTCCCAATGAAAGCATATTTGCCCCAGTTACTATTCCACTGACTTAATTTACAAGAATGACTGTATCTGCCATGAATCTCTCATGAATGACTTCCCATGCAATTTCCCCCTTGCTCTTGAATGTCTTATCAGCCAGACTTTCCCATCCCAAATCCTGAATCATTCTACTCACACTACTTGTTGATCTGTGGTCCTCCATTACATACTGGCGGCCTTCCTTTGTACTCCTTCCAATTCCTTTATTAAGTACATTTGGTATGGATCCCACACTCCCCCAGCATATTCCTGCAACGGACAGACTAGGGACATGTATGCCCTTTCCCTAATCTCTCTGCCAGCCCCTTTAAACACTCGCATAACCATACATAGTGACTTGTATGCTTTCTTCACTATTTCGCCTATGTGCTTATCCCAGTGAAAATTCCCACCCCCCACAGTTACACCTAAATATCTACATTCGTCCCCAAATATAACTTTATTTTTCCCTACTGAATATTCAAAAACAATTTGATTCCTTTTGTTGACAAATCGCACTGCCTGACATTTCTTTGAATTTATCATCATATAACTTTCATCTGCCCAGCTTTGTATGACAGTATGTCCCTCTGCAATATGCCGCAGTCATCCAGATGATTTTTCCTCCTGTATACTACTTTATCATCAGCAAATAATCTTATCTGGGATGATATTTCAACTCCTTAGTTTTGTTTCACACACATAATAGTATATTAAGTACCAGTACTTCTAGTGTAAGTTGTAAAAAGGTAGTATTTGCTAAATGTTTCTAGTATGTACTTGAAGTATAGTAAGTACTGCTTCGTGTGGTCTGGTGCGAATCTCCCAGCCTCGTGCTGACAAATAGGAACCCCTCCGATGCTATGTTAGGAGGTGGAGTTGAAAGGAACAGGTCACCCAACTCTGGCTGAAGATGCCTGTTTAGTGATATCTTGTTATAGACAAGGGCTTCAACCAGGCCACCTCCGTCCCTAGGGGATATGGTACTAACAAGGGGACCGTGCCTACTCGTCCAAATTTATGGTATATTCAGGGCTCAGCCAGAAATGAAAGTGACAGAAGTAAGAGCTCCAAATGGTCAAGCGTCCAGAGAAAATATCATTTTTGGTGCAGATCAGGTGAGGCATGAGCCACGTATGTTAGCATAGTTTCCAGGCAGCAGCTGGTGCAGCAAAAAGTTGGTAATCCGAGGGTTCTGGGGTCCAGTCCCTATACGGAAACGTTTTAGTTTGTTTTGATTTTTAAAGTGTATGGTACGTTACATTCACTGCAAACAAACCGAAATAATGCTCAATATATTAATATACCGTATTTACTCGGCTATAGGACCCCCTCGCCTATAGTACCCCCATAATAAAAAATTCTTGGAAATCGCTTATAGTACCCCTCCTTAATTATTGAGAGTCCTGTCTGTCATTGTCTAGCAAGGAGCACGGCGCGAGCAGCTTCGCGCGGATGGGATGCGGCCGGCTGTTGACCAGGCAAAACAATCGCAAGGAAAGTGTGATATCTTTTCAGAGGTGGTTGGCAATAATCAGAGAATATACTTGTCTTTGTATTCAGTAAAGTTTATTATATTTCCGCCCTATTCAATATAATTTATGGAAAACTAAGATACATGTTTCGGGAACGTATGGTCCCTTCTTCAGTCCTCATGGTGACCTGAATTTAACATTTTGACATCATACAAGAAATCGATATAATCCTGGATAGAGTAACAATTAACATTCTAAAACTAATAATCCTATCAAAGAATATGCTATGTTATGTGCCTATGTATAAGAAAATAATTAGTGTATTAAAAACATATATAGGTTATTATACTAAAAACAACATTGATACATGTGGCCTTGAATAGCCTAGTTATATACATAGTTGTCTTTGTATACCAGATGTTCGATCATTGTTGGCTCTTGGGCCATACCATTCAATGGTACACGAGCTCTGTTGCTAACAAGGCGTGACTTTGTTTGAAGAAAGAAGTTTCCGTCTTTCTGTGCGTACGGGCTATGACTCACACTATGTGGCTGGTGGCCAGCAGACCAACATACGCACGCTATGTATGAGAGGGTTGGCCGGCTGGCCACACGTCGGTGTTGCTGCATTCACGTAAGAACGAGACGCTAGTGGCCGGCAGACATGCGCACGCACTTCGTTTATTTCGATTAAATATATCGTACTATGTAGCATCAAAATAAAATATTTTATTTTTACTCTCCCCCTTTCCCAAAATAATGGATATTTGCGAAGTTCACATCCAGAGCTCTCCTCAATTTCAGAAGTAAAAATTCAGGAATAAAGGGGATGCTATAGCCGAGTAAATAAGGTATTTGCATGAAAGTCATGAAGCGGAAAGGCAAAGGAAAATTGGGATGGCAAAAAAATTTCCAGGAAAGGATTGCAATTAAGGTGTACATGATGTTGTTGTTTGAGTCTTCAGTCTTTTGACTGATTTGATGCAGCTCTCCAATCCTCCCTGTCCTGAGCTAATCGTTTCATCTCTACATAGCTCCGACACCCTACATCCGAGGCAATCTGTTTAACATATTCTAACCTTGGTCTACCCCTACAGTTTTTGTCCTCGACCCTTCCTTCCATAACTAAGCTTGCTATTCCTGGGTGTCTTAGTATGTGTCCTACCAACCTATCTCTTCTCTTCATTAACAGTCGCCAGAAACATCTCTCCTCTCCCACTCATCTTAATACCTCTTTGTTTGTAACCCTATCTACCCATCTGATCTTCATCATTCTCCTGTAACACCACATTTCAAATTCTTTAATTCTCCTCTTTTCTGCTGCACCAATAGTCCAAGTTTCCCTTCCATAGAGCGCCACGCTCCAGACAAAGGCTTTCAAAAATGACTTCCTAATACCTAAATCTATATTCGATGTCAGCAGATTCCTTTTTTGTAGAAATGCTTTCTTTGCCTGAGCCAACCTACTTTTTATATCCTCTTTGCTTCGTCCATCACTGGTTATTCTGCTTACTAAGTAACAGAAGTCTCCTACTTCCTTCAGCTTTTCACCTGCCAATTTAATCTCCATAGAGGTTTCTGATTTATTTCGGCTGCATTCCAGTATTTTTGTTTTACATTTATTAATTTTCATCATGAATTCTTTCCATAAGACGGAGTCCATACCATTCAAATCCTCACGCTTGTCGGCCAAGATGACGATGTCATCAGCAAATCTCAGAATTGAAATTATTTCTCCTTGAAACTTCACTCCCACTTTAAATTTTTCTCTAATTTCCTTCATTGCTTGTTCAGTGTAAAGATTGAAAAGTATGGGTGATAAGTCGCAGCCTTGCCTTACACCTTTCTGAATACCAGCGGTGTATATAACATTAGATACATTTGTGGTTTTACAGTTTACACGTGCTGGGGTGGAATTCATCGTAAAGACAGGGGAAGCAGTAATTTTCTCGGCATCTTGCACACGCGATAAATGTTGCATTTTTAGAATTACTTGGTTGTTTTAAAGTTGCTATAGAAATTCAAAAAACATACGTGGCTCATGCTTTGCCGGACCCGCGCCAAAAGTGCTATTTTGTTCTAAAAGCTTGGCTGTCTGTAGCTCCCACTTCTATCACTTTCATTTCTGGCCAAACCATGCATATATCACAAATTTGGTCGAAATCGGTGATGATGAGGAGATGCAGTCCTCTTGTAAGATGATTACAGCATTGATGCTGATGATCATTATTCTCTCTTCTGCCACTAGGATCTAGATTCAAGAGGGGGTTCAAACAAGTTTTGTCTAGGATGTGTCAAATCCTAGCGCCACCTCTGTCTGAATGCATCTGTCCTATTTCGTGACCAAATAATTTAAATATGGTTACATTTTTGTTCACCTACTTTTACAATATACACTCACCGGCAAAGAAAGCGAAACACTACGAATTTCAAATTAAACTCAATGTTGGACTGTTCCAAACCTTGTATTAATTAAATACTAAGATATAACAATAATATGGCAATGTATCATAACTCGTAAGTTAATTACCTTAGTTATTACAATGATTGAAAAAGATTTTTGATCAAGACAATCACAACAGTGCACAAACACGAATTTGAAAATGTTGAAACCTGAAATCCTCCTCCGACCTGTTGCACTGTGTGTTGCAGACAAGCCGTAATGATCACAAAAATACGCGGCACGAGAATTCACAGCTGTTTGTGGTTATTGTTGTCCAAAGGCTGGAAACATTAACATTGGTGTTGTGATTATCATGATCAACAACGTTTATTAATAATTATTGTTGCGCTGAAACTTCTCAAATGAGCTAATTAAATCACGGCACATTGCCACATCGCTGCAATGTCACAGCATTCAATTTATACCAGGTTTGTAACAGTCAAATGTTGAGTTTTGCCTGATATTCGTAGTGTTGCGCTTTTTATGCTGGTGAGTGTATTTGATCAAAAATTCCTCACTCCCAGAAAGCCATTGTGATGTGTTGTAATCAGTTTGTGTTCTATCTTCCTCCAGGTGAATTCTCCTGATGATAATGGAGCTGTGATGGGTAACTGGTCCACAGACTTTGGAGGTGGCACTCCGCCGACCAAGTGGGTAGGCAGTATGAAGATCCTCCAGAAGTTCTACAAGGACAAGAAGCCAGTTAAATATGGCCAGTGTTGGGTGTTTGCCGGCGTTCTCACTACTCGTAAGTTTGTTTTGTGCTTTCGTCTGAAGTTAACTTACTGTTTCTGATTAGCATCTTCAAATGATTTTTTATGCTCCAGTCCATGGACTCCTTTGGAGACAATTGAAAACTTTGTGGATTCCTTTCAAGTTTTGAAATAAAGAAAATATGAATAAACTCATAATTAAATATTCAGACAACATTGCCAACCTCAGCTTTATCTTTCCAAAAGGGACGTAAAACAAATAATATTATTACGTTGATGAGGTAAATCAAGTTTTGAATATGTTTGACCCTACTTTTGTAGGAAAATAAGGACAAGAGAATTGATCTGAAACTCAAATAAGCCACTAATCAGCCCGCCGGCTTTACTTCCCTTCGAAGGAAGGCATACTGAGGGATTTTTAACGCTCTTAAAAAATCCAACGTCTTCGGCCGGGTTTGAACCCGCGACCTTGAGCATAGAAGAAGGAAAGTTAAATGGGCTCCCTTAAGCTGGCATTGTCATGGTTATAACTGGGCATTTCTTGGTCAGTTTACCATACCTGGGGTGGTATGATACCATTGTCAAGGAAACAGTTGATTCTAAGGCTTAGGTGATCATTGGGATTTGAACCTCCAAAAGTGAAATCACCCAAAACTCAACATGAACCTTGACTTAGCACACTCAGCTACCAAGGTGGGTTTAAATACCAATTTTGTATTGCAGTTTGCCGTGCCCTGGGGATCCCCTGCCGTCCTGTGACCACCTTCTCCTCGGCTCATGACACGCAGAACAGTCTGACGGTCGACTACTTCGTGGACGAGGAAGGTGAGATCATGGAGGAGATGAACAGTGACTCAGTGTGGAACTACCATCTGTGGAACGAAGCGTGGATGGAGCGGCCCGACCTCCACCAGGGAGGCGAGTACGGAGGCTGGCAAGCCGTGGATGCTACTCCTCAGGAGTTGAGCGATGAGATGTACCGCTGCGGACCTGCCTCTGTCGTGGCTGTCAAACAAGGCGAGGTACTGAGGCCCTACGATGGTGGCTTTGTCTTCGCAGAGGTGAACGCCGACAAAGTGTTCTGGCGCTATGCCGGACCAACACAGCCACTGAAACTGCTCCGCAAGGACATGCTAGGGTAAGTGAATTCTTATGTAAATTGTGTTACGAAAAGTGCTGTATTTATTCACGTTTTGTAATGCTGAAAAATTTATGCCTGTATAATTTTAAAGTAATCAAAGTAGGAGATAAGGAATTGGAAGTGGTGAAACACTTCAAATACTTGGGAAGTGAACTGACTGAAGTTGGAAGACTAGATTTGGAAATTAGCAGAAGAATACAACTCGGGAGTGCTTTCTACCAACAGGTACAGGGACTAGTATGGAACAAGGATATACCAATTAAGGCTAAAGAAGTTATGTACAAAGCATATCATGTTCCTATAATGACATACGTAGCAGAAACTTGGACAGTGACTAAGAGGGATGAGGGCAGAGTACAAGCAGCTGAGATGAGATTCCTGAGAAGTATGGTCCAGAAAACGACGAGGGACAGAGTGAGAAATGAAGATATACGGTAAGAACTGGGAGTACAGAAACTAAATGACAAACTGGAGCAAAGCAGATTGAGATGGTTTGGACATGTCAAATGGATGAATCAAGTAAGGCTACCAAGACGAGCACTGGAACGATGAATGACAGGGAAGAGAGGACGAGGAAGACCAAGAATGCGTTGGATGGACTCGGTGGAGAATAGTATTAGAAAACGGAACCTGGATTGGAACACTGAGTCGGAAGAGAAATGGTGGAACGACAGAACAAAGTGGAGAGGAACCTTATTTGCCCCCACCCAGTGTCAACTGGAAAAGGGGAAATGATGATGATGATGATAATTTTAAAGAACCAGTATCGTGCCAGTACATTAAATAACTGATAAACACACAGGAACCATGAAAACACCAGGCAACAATGTTCTATCTCAGTGAAAGGTTATAAACAAACCACGATTATATATCATTACATTTACAGAAAGGTTTGGAACCTTTATTATTTTGTGGATTTAAAGTTTTATTTTTATTTTGCCCAAACCTAATAATCATTTGAGGACTTGAGCAAGTTGAGTATAGTGATATACAAGGCTCCTCCAGTTCATTTTATCCAGTCCTAGCTCAGTTTTTGTTGTTAAAATGGAGCACGGAACATGACCTGGAGCTAAACCTTATATTGTCACTAGGGGAAGGATAATGCCCATCTTGTTTGGAGCCAGACTTTCATTCTTCAAATGGTCAATTCTGGTTGGTTGGTTCCTTAGAGTAGGGGCTGCGACAATGCGGTCATGTAGCCCCGTGTACTTTGGGTGTGTGTAGAATCTGTCTGATAACTGGTGTTAATTGTGATGGCTGTATTAGTGTGTGTTATCTGTTTTAAATCAACTAAGGACTGCAGACGATATTTTCAACTAGTTCCTACTTTTGCTACCGAATGCTACTGTGAATGACACCTAGCTGCAAACTTGGCTACTAGATGCCATCACAACCAGCACCTGGTGACGAATGTTGGAACTTAAGAGCATTAATCAAATCTAATTTACAAATTTTGCTTCACACAATTGAAGTTAGTGGAAGGTTCTTTTACATGACATAAATGTATGACATGGGCCCGCCGGTCTTACTTCCCCTACGAAGGAAGGCATACTGCGGGATTTTTAAAGCTCTTCAAAAATCCGACAACTTCGGCCGGGTTTGATCCCGCGATCTTGGGCATAGAAGCTCAGCATGCTACCAATTACGCTACCGAAGCCGCTAATGGTCAATTCTTTTCATTCCCATTTTTCCAAAATATATCCTTGTAGTCATTTGCATGAGACAATCCTACCAAAGCAAATTTGTGAGCTTAATTTGGATGATTCTCTTCACAAGACCATTCTACTTAAGTTTACTTGGTTCTAAGCTAGTGACAGACACAACCACTCTCCAGTGTGTAAGAAAATCTTATTCTAAAGACATTCAATAGCACAGTAAAATCTGCATTTTCATTTGGAAATGGTGAATATGCAGTAGAGTGACTTCCAATGAAGGCTTGTGATTGTATGGATAACTGAAAAACATGAATAATACAAACAAAAATAACCTTACCTGAAAATGACATGTCACACATTATGTTACAAATTTCTCTCAGTTTGCTCTTGGGAAATAATCATCAGAATTATTTGTTTTAATGTATCATTTCATTTCTTTTTTATAACTGTCCTTGTTTTCCAGAGCTTCAAAATGTCAGAGTAATTTTATATTCTGCACTGACTCAGTGCACAATGTCTGTGTATGTGTGTGTCACTCAGCTGTTTGAATCCTCGTTCAAACTCACCACTGTTCAGTCACTTGTGAGTGGGTTTAAAAAAAATCAGTTTTGCTGTTGAATTGTCCTCCTCTAATTTATCTCTCCTTTCTAATTTCTTCATTATAAATAGAACAACACTTTTACACTTTGAAGTCATGTCTTGTTACTGGTGAATGTGGTCACAATTTGCCGTGTGATGCTGAAGAACGTTCATGACAATGACTAACCAGACAATTGGTAGACTGCCTGAGGCATGGTAAATACGATCAACAATTGGCACTGTTTAACGTGAAGTTTGAATCAAGCGGGAAGTTTTTAAAAATTAGTTGAGAACAGGAGGTTGTTTTCCTGAAATACACACAAATAATCCGCAAACCAGATAAACCATACCTCAATAATAATCAAGAGTTTAAATGTATTATCTTTCTGACGAATCGTTGCCTACAGTAGAGAAGAGGAACTATGAGCTGTCAGCAGTGTGATGCAATCTGTTTTTCTGGAGATTATGATGGTACATCTGCAGATAACACCATATTACACATGAAATCAGGAGTAGAGTACATACGGCATCACATTTCTATCACTCTGTATGCAATTACTGTGGGATGAATCCTTTCCTCTAACATCCTAAATCACACTTTCCAAAACCTGTCTCATGCCAATATTGACTTATGGGCTTGAAGCAGCCACTTTAACAGCACCTGACAGTAGCAGACTTCAAGCAGTTGAAATGAAGTTCCTCCGATCTTGTCTCCAGAAGACCAGGAGAGATAAAATACGAAATGAGGAAACAGACAACAGCTCATTTGGCTAGAAGTCTGTTTGACTCACTAGAACTATCTAGTTTGAAATGGTGTGGGCATGTAAAGAGAACACCAAGATTATATTTTGACCAGGTCATCCTAGGTAAGAGACCAAGGGGAAGGCCTCGAGACATTTGGGAGAAGCAAATCTGGTGAGACTTGGCCAAGAGGGATGCAGACTGGCAGTAGAAATTGGAGCACAATATGTGGGAGGGCCGGACAAACTGGAAGGGACTAATTTATACCCGCACCCGGCTTGCTGGAGCGGAGACTGGATGATGGTGATGATGAATGGTACATCTGCACTGTATGTTGATGAATCATTGTGGCATGAGCTTTGTCATTGGTCAGTTGGATATTTTAAATTTGTGTTATGAGGATGGATTTAACCCCCTTAGCGTGTACGGCGCAACGGTGCGCCCACTAGCCTGCTACGTTCACAGCGTGTACGGCGCAATGGTGCGCCGTCGAATTTGAAACGCCCGCTACGTGGACTTCGTAATAGTTATTTATTTGGTCGTAAGATGGCAGGAAGAGGCAACTTTTGGCTACACTTCGAGCTACTTATTATTGCCAGGAGGTGTCGCATATCTTCACAGTCATTTATTTTTCAGATCTCTGCACACGTGTTTCTGCTTTTGCGGACCGTGAGTTTGCTTGTAAACATGGCAGGTCGTGGCACAGTTATTGATGACAAAGAAATAGCTAATTTGCTCGATATTAGTGCAAACGAAAGTGAATCAGAGTGTGACAGCGATATAGAGGATGCGTTCGCTATAACTTCCAGTGAAGATAGTGATGCTGACGATGTAATTCGTGATAGAACGCCAAGAAATACGAACACATTAGGCGGCTGTGATATTGTCCCAGTATTGACGTGCCGCTGATCAGGGATAACCAGGTTATTAATAGTTTATAATATTATGTTATATGTTGTTCTTATTGTGTGTGTTTTTTGAAAACTTTTGCCAGTGCGTTTGGAAATTATAGCGAAATGCATATGACACCGCGCTTACCATTGGGAGTAGGCTAGAAATAATGCACGTTGTGGGTGCAGCCCAGAGTTTCACAATATCACGCTTGAGGGGTTAAGGCATTCATACTTTCGTGCATTATCATCTTCATTATCATCATCATCATCATCATCATTATCAGCATCAGAACAGCATGTAATCCGCTAGTGTCAATAACACTTAAAGCAGAGTGCATATTCCTTCCCTCTTGCCCTGACGTGTCGATAGACTGTGCACTAACTTCAGAACAACAAAGACTCATCAAACACATAGTATGAGTATATATTAGCATACAGTGAAATCCCTCAAATCCGAACCAATTGGGGCTGTAGCCAGTTTGGATTTCAATTTGTTCGGATTAACCGAAAAATATCCATATAGCAGGTTGTGAGGATGCTGGAGAAGGTTGTCTACTGGAGTGGGCAACAGTTGATGTCAATGAAGAATGCACCAAATATGAAATAGTGAGTCTGGTCCAAAGTCAACATGACGGCAGTGTAGCTAGTCACAGTGACGAAGAAGAAACTTCGTAGAACAACACGCAGCAGCCATGCCAAACGATATCATGTTCATGCGCCGCGATGCTGGCGCGCAATTACCTCCGTGGGAAGGTTTTCGTCACTTCGACAATTGAAGATAACTGATTTCAAGTGAAAGATCAAGTGATATTTTGTGTTTTCTATTGTTATTTCATTGTTTCTGCAAAGTGATTAACCTAAGGAATTACAATAACTTTTCCGTTTTACAATCCTGGATGAGACAAGAATGCAGGGACATTTACACTTTGTTAGGTATGCTAACTGTACTTCTTTGTTAATTTTTCAACTAATTATTATAAAGGTAGAATATATAATTGTTTTATGACTAAATAAATAAGTTTCTCTGTTTTACGTGTGTTTTTCAAACTTAAAATTGTCGAAGTAAACTCGTTCGGATTACCCGGGATTTCGGATTTCCGGGGTTTCACTGTATTTCTATGTGTGTTGTGTTGTTACCATAGCAATCATATCATGATATTTCTTAAAACTCAGCATTTTCTCTAGGGTTATGCCGTGTCTTGTGCGGGGTTTCACCTAGGAACAACAAGATAGGCTCATCAGCGGGCTTTTGGTGTCCATGCCCCGACCCCCACAGGAGTAGTGAACTGTGCACTACCTCCCTTCTTATGAAGCACACTTGCGCTTCTCTACTGCAAGAGCTAAAAGCTCAAGCAGCCTTTCACCTCCCTATAAAGGCTTCTAAAAAGACCGTCATTCTGTCCAAGCTAATGGTAGCTCACAATGCGTACGTTTTGAGATATGGGACGACCAAATCAAATCTCAGGACCAAAGAATCGTGCTGGTCCATCTCTACTTCACACACAAAAGTGCGGTTGGAAATTTATTAGTTTAATTTTATTTTAACCAGGAAGACGGTATGACTTCTGGTTTCCAAAAATTAGTAAATTAACAAAGTCTCCCCACTAAACCTAAAAAAATTGCTGAGTTTTAATACCTTGGCCATGAAAGCCACTGTACCATTTTTCTGATATTTCTTGTTTCTGCATTCCTTAGCATTGGCCAGTTCATCAGCACCAAGGCCATCGGCAAATGGGAACGGGAGGATATAACCAGCAGCTACAAGTACCCTGAGAGTAAGTTAAATTCACAATTCATTAAAATACTTGGCAGTACTGTTTAACACACTTGTGATGACAAGCTCCATTCTAGGGGCAGATGACCTCATAGGCTTAGTTCTGCCCCTTAAATCAACAATAACTAACTAAGCTCCATTCTCTTTCAGAGAGTGAGGAAGAACGGGCAGCCATGTTGAAGGCCCTCAGGCAGAGCGAGTCTCTCTTCAGTCGTTACTACCTGAACGAAGACTTCAATGACATTCACTTCAACTTCGAGCTCAGAGATGATATTGTCATTGGATCACCATTTAGGTAAACACATACCAACTGTCTGAATCTATTTCACACTTATTTTATATACTGTATCATAATTTAAGCTTATTTTGCATGTAATTTGGTCTAAATGGAGTTCCTATACAGTACGGTATAGAAGGTGGTTGAGCCAACGTAGGCAGTCCCAATATTTCCTCAGTGGTGTAATATGTAGATGTGATGGCGATCGTTGGTCTGTCAGCGTGTTTGCTTCCATTGGGAGACAACACTCCCAGTGTGTCATAATGCTGTGAGCAATTCCTATCGGTGCAGCGCTTAGCTTAACTAGGTCACAAATTCACAATATTGTTGAATTTCTCTGCTCAGGAACTTTCAAATGCAGTTGAAAAGAAAGATTATCAATTTCTCCGTGGATACAAGTGGATGAGAAGTAGCTATGCAGCAAATTGCTTACTGCCTTAACATACAATCACTAAGCAAATATTTCCTTGCATATTTGTTGACATCGCATAATCGTTGCACTCCACTTATCAAAAACACAAAATAGTACATTATGCAACGAGCCTATAATGGCTATAATTAAGACACGAGTATTTTTATAAAACGAGCGTATGCAAGTTTTATAATTTCCATACGAGTGTCTTAATTACCATTATAGGCGAGTTGCATACGACTGTTTATGTTCGACGATAATTCTAACTTTATTATATGTTTTAACATAAATATTCATAAATATCTGTTCAGTCACTAGAATGTTGTGATCGGGTGCTGCGGTGGGTAGCATCTCTCTGTTTTCCAAGCTCTCTGGACAACTGACGCATGCGCTCTGTGTGCTTCAATACCATATGTTCAGATTGTGCACCAGTATTCAGTAAAACTGTCACTGAAGTCGTTTCAAAACCACGCGCTGTGTAGAAATTGGTTTTGGGGATATTAAGGTACAGTGCTATTTCTTGTCTCATATTCGCCAGTTTATTTACGCGAACATATGGACGGTGCGTATTCCATGTCGGTAATTTATTATAGTTCGATGTTGTGTTTATGTCCGACATGTTCGATTTTGAGCACATGCGCGAAGGTATCGTTACCTAATTGGTCAATGAACGAGCTCTGATTGGCTGGAGAAACTGTATCGTAATGAAAAACGGTGTTATAATGACCATCATTATGATACAGTTTTTTGACACATAATAGTGAGGGTCGAACATAAAATTATTTATAAAATTTCATCGCACAGCATATTCGTTTTTGTGCGCTGGTTGGCTGCACACGCTGCCGCGAGCCTATAACCCAGCATGACTTTGTCAGAAAAAAGAAGTCTCTGCTTCTGCCTGCGGGCTATGACACACGCTATGCAAGTAGTCGGCATAACCCGATGTGACCTTGTCAGAAGAAAGTAATTTCGTCTCTGTGCCAGCGCGCTATGACCACGTGATGTGAGCAGCCAGCATCGTCACTTAGCACGTTTGTATTTGAGCTCTGGTTGCATATGCTGCCGCAAGCTTCTCATCTGGCATGACCTTGTCAGAAGAAAGGAGTCCGTCTCTCTGATTAATGTTACGCGAGCAGCCGACCCACGGCACGCTAAATAGCGATCGCGCTCAGCGCCAGTCCAGGGGAGTAAAATTGGTATGGACCCATCGTTTCCGCGAGTTGGCCTCGGGATATTGAGATTATATAAGCCACCGTACGAAGTGCTGCTAGCCCCAGTTTGCCGACATGAAAACAGGCCCGACAGCTATTGGCGGAAATGTAAGCAAGGAACACCTCGTGCCAGTCCAGCATCAGCCACTTCTATGGAAACATCCCAAGAGAGACCCAAGTGTGATATTACGCACGTGGTGTTCACAATGAGAAAATAAAAGAATTAGGTGGTGATTTCATCAAGAAACACACGGGTTTGCATAATAAGTAAATAACATTAAGAAATTGCATGAGTATGCAGCAAATAATGATACAGTATATTTTAAAAAATTGTGGTTTTCTTCTCTGAACTTTATTCTTCGCAAAATCGTCACACCCTGCTTTCCTTCCATGAATTTGAGGCTAAAAATATGCGACTAATATTCGAGGAAATACAGTAATTCCCTGACAATCATGGATAACACATTCAATAAATAACTGGTCAATAGTGAATTAAAGCATATAGAAGAATGTAAACAAATGAAATGGCCAGCAACTCAAAATTTGCTCTTGTTAGAGCTAAAGGGTCAGTCAAAAGAATTCTAAAACAAAGTTATCACAATTCCCTACCAAACAATTACATGATCTCAGCTTTGGTATTCTTTTGACTAATACCCTTTAGTCCTAACAGGAGCGAAATGCTTGTGAATGGTTCTGGAAACACCAATGACATTGCTGTTGCTAGCTGACGCATCATTGCTGTGGTATTGGAAGTAGGCAGAGTGAGGCTGTGAACCAGTTGCAATGTTATCGTCCTCTTTTCTACCGTAGTGAAACTCTGTCTTAAAACATTAGGAAAATATTGAGGGCGTCAATGTTAGTTGGACCAACCTTAGGAATAGGCATTGAGCCATGTAATACGTTTCCCTATTTGATGATGCTCTTTTGATGAGACCAGAAACCACGGCTTACTTTGTTAATATACTCACTCATGTTGCTACATTATTGTTCAGGTCCTGTATTTTAGTAAGCTGTGCAAAATACATTAGCATAACATCATTGCTTCTGATGGGCTGGAGCCAGTTTCTCCCTTCATTTTTATACTGTGGTCTTTTCTGACCACACAGAAATGAGTATTTCTGATTTTCTTTGATGATAAACGACAGAAGAGATTGTTTGATATGCTGGTATTGGGAATGTTGTCTGTAAACTCATTACTGAACTAAATATTTCAAGGTCAGCCTGTCTGGCAGACAAATGCAGAGTTTAACCACTCTCGTGCAGATCGGCCCTGCTTGTCGTCTTTCGCGACCACCAGCAAGTATGACAAATGTGGCAGTTACATGGAATTTAATGGTAATCCTCAGTCGGTCAACACAAATATATATGAAATTACGAGGGCTGTTTTTTAAGTAAGGGTCGTTTTTTTCAATTAACCGAACATTTTATTTTGAAACCACATTTAGTTTTGACATACCTTCCTCTATTTTTCTACATAGTTGCCTTGTTTATTTAGGCACTTGTCATACCTTAAAACTAAGTTCTGAAATCCCTCTGCATAAAAGTTTGCCGCCTGCTCTGTTGTTGTTGTTGTTGTTTGAGTCTTCAGTCTTTTGACTGGTTTGATGCAGCTCTCCATGCCTCCCTGTCCTGAGCTAATCGTTTCATCTCTACATAGTTACCACACCCTACATCCGAGTCGATCTGTTTAACATATTCTAACCTTGGTCTACCCCTACAGTTCTTGTCCTCGACCCTTCCTTCCATAACTAAGCTGGCTATTCCTGGGTGTCTTAGTATGTGTCCTACCAACCTATCTCTTCTCTTCATTAGCAGTCGCCAGAAACATCTCTCCTCTCCCACTCGTCTTAAACCCTCTTCGTTTGTCACCCTATCTACCCATCTGATCTTCATCATTCTCCTGTAACACCACATTTCAAACGCCTCAATTTTCTTCTTTTCTGCCGCACCAATAGTCCAAGTTTCACTTCCATAGAGCGCGACGCTCCAGACAAAGGCTTTCATAAATGACTTCCTAATACCTAAATCTATATTCGATGTCAACATATTCCTTTTCTGTAGAAATGCTTTCCTTGCCTGAGCCAACCTACTTTTTCTATCCTCCTTGCTTCGTCCATCACTGGTTATTTTGCTTCCTAAGTAACAGAAGTCTCCTACTTCCTTCAGATTTTCACCTGCCAATTTGATGTCCATAGAGGTTTCTGATTTCTTTCGGCTGCATTCCAATATTTTTGTTTTACATTTGTTAGTTTTCATCATGAATTCTTTCATCAAGACGGAGTCCGTACCATTCAAATACTCTTTCAAATCCTCAGGTGTGTCGGCCAAGATGACGATGTCATCGGCAAATCTCAGAGTTGAATTTATTTCACCATGAATCTTCACTCCCACTTTAAATTTTTCTCCAATTTCCTTCATTGCTTGTTCAATGTAAAGATTGAAAAGTATGGGTGATAAGTTGCAGCCTTGCCTTACACCTGACAAACAAGAATTCACACTTAAGGAAAATCCATTGATTGAGTGATTATCATGAATCTTTGGTCCTCGTGAATTTTCGTGTCAATTGCAGTCACCGGTCATCTGTGATCACAGACCTGAGCGTTCGTCATGAACATTTTCATCGCCACTTTTTAACTCACGTACCCATTTTCGCACTTTACCTTCCGTCATTGCATGATCACCATACACCTCACAAAGCTGATGATGAATGTCTGCAGCCGACATATTTCTTGCACTCAAAAAAACGTGTCACAGATCATACCTCACACGCGGCGGGCAAATCAATAATCTTGAACATTGTAAAGATGCACAGTTCAGCATACAGGTTAGCTACACAGCTGCAACTGACACCTGCTTGTTCGCAAAGGCTGCCGGGAGGTAGCGCGCATGATTGTTGGCTGCACAGAAGACATGGCGGGGGGAGGGGTTGTACACACAGACTGATCTGCCATACAAACAAACTTACTTGTGGATGGAATCCTGAAGTAAGCATGGTTTTGTCAAATGATCATGTCGTAATTTGAGCGCATAACAGCTCTTATTAATAGCAGGACAAAAAACAAACCTCTAGTTAGTTATCTCTTCAATTTAATGTAGAAGGCAGTCACATTGTAGCCTAAGAAGCAAATTTGGAAAGTTAACCAAAGATATTAACTGACTGAAAATATTAACTGAGATTAATGACTGAAAATATGAACTGATGGAGATTAATGACTGAAAATATTAACTGATCGAGATTAATGACTGAAAATATTAACTGATCGAGATTAATGACTGAAAATATTAACTGATCGAGATTAATGACTGAAAATATTAACTGTTTGAGATTAATGACTGAAAATATTAACTGATCGAGATTAATGACTGAAAATATTAACTGATCAAGATTTATGACTGAAAATATTAACTGTTTGAGATTAATGACTGAAAATATTAACTGATCGAGATTTATGACTGAAAATATTAACTGTTTGAGATTAATGACTGAAAATATTAACTGATCGAGATTAATGACTGAAAATATTAACTGTTTGAGATTAATGACTGAAAATATTAACTGATCGAGATTAATGACTGAAAATATTAACTGATCAAGATTAATGACTGAAAATATTAACTGATCGAGATTTATGACTGAAAATATTAACTGTTTGAGATTAATGACTGAAAATATTAACTGATCGAGATTAATGACTGAAAATATTAACTGATCAAGATTAATGACTGAAAATATGAACTGATCAAGATTAATGACTGAAAATGTTAACTGATCGAGATTAATGACTGATAATATTAACTGATCAAGATTAATGACTGAAAATATTAACTGATCGAGTTAACCTTTTCGCTGCTGAATTGTTACAGTGTTAGCGCACCCTCTGTGCTGGATTCTTTTAGGCAACCACTTTCACACAGAAATTCACCAATTTGAACATAAAATACAAGTGGTAACTGAAAATAATTTAAAGTAATTTACTGACCAGTGTGTTCATAAAGTATTGGCCACGGTTGATGTTTGGGATCCAGGATTCGATTCCACATGAGTTGGTGAAATTTTGTCCGGTAGAAAAAAAATTGTAATTTACACCGTAGACTATGCTCACTAAATGCACGCACTATATACATCCCATACACACACACTTCCCAACAGAAACATTAAATTAAACACACGATATCACTAAATAAACACCCGAATCCAATATTACCTCAAACAGAAATATCTAAAATAATTCTAACACATACATTATCCTATACCTAAACTTTCGCGAAAAGAAAAGCCTGCCTTCAACTAAATAGGCTATACAATTTATCTATACTAATAATTGAACACTAAATATGTGCAAAGATAAAGTTTACGCTTCTGACATTCTAATAATTGGTATCAAGCCATTTCCTGAGCCTGGAATGTTGACTGGGTGGCTTAGCGTCAACAGTCTGTTTATGAAACTTGTTTGTTTCGTCCGCTACCTTTGTCAACACCTCTTCATTGACAAATAACTCGAAATAATCTATTTCGTGGGATTCAGGGGTTATTTGACATACCTGGGTTTGGCACTTGGAATGCATGCACGTTTGGCGCGAACTCGTCCTCGGACCACGTGGGTAGGCCTAGGTCAGGTTCATTTCTTCCCCTCTCTATCGGAATATCTTCAACATTATCACTATCACTGTCACTTCCAAACAGTTCCCTAATATCCCCATCGTCACTTCCGACACTATCTAAATCCACATCAGACTCAATCTCCTCTAAAAGCGTAAGAATTTGCTCCGGACGCATAATGCGCGCGCTAGATGCAGCCATTACTCATACACGATGTTTATAACTGTGTGACGAAAGAAAAACATTTTTCCCGTAACGTTACAAGTGTGTATTTAAGGAACTAAGTGGTTGAAAATGTAGCTAACAGATGGCGTAAGAATACACGACATTTACAAAGCATATCGAGTATACTCGACCGCAGCAGTGAAGCGGTTAATGACTGAAAATATGAACTGATCTAGATTAATGACTGAAAATATTAACTGATCGAGATTAATGACTGAAAATATTAACTGATCGAGTTAATGACTGAAAATATTAACTGATCGAGATTAATGACTGAAAATATTAACTGATGAAGATTAATGACTGAAAATATTAACTGATCGAGATTAATGACTGAAAATATTAACTGATCGAGTTAATGACTGAAAATATGAACCGATCTTGATTAATGACTGAAAATATTAACTGATCGAGATTAATGACTGAAAATATTAACTGATCGAGATTAATGACTGAAAATATTAACTGAGATTAATGACTGAAAATATTAACTGGTCGAGATTAATGACTGAAAATATTAACTGATCGAGTTAATGACTGAAAATATTAACTGAGATTAATGACTGAAAATATTAACTGATCTAGATTAATGACTGAAAATATTAACTGATCGAGATTAATGACTGAAAATATTAACTGATCGAGATTAATGACTGAAAATATTAACTGAGATTAATGACTGAAAATATTAACTGATCAAGATTAATGACTGAAAATATTAACTGATCGAGATTAATGACTGAAAATATTAACTGATCGAGATTAATGACTGAAAATATTAACTGATCGAGATTAATGACTGAAAATATTAACTGAGATTAATGACTGAAAATATTAACTGATCTAGATTAATGACTGAAAATATTAACTGATCGAGATTAATGACTGAAAATATTAACTGATCGAGATTAATGACTGAAAATATTAACTGAGATTAATGACTGAAAATATTAACTGATCAAGATTAATGACTGAAAATATTAACTGATCGAGATTAATGACTGAAAATATTAACTGATCGAGATTAATGACTGAAAATATTAACTGATCGAGTTAATGACTGAAAATATTAACTGATCGAGATTAATGACTGAAAATATTAACTGATCGAGTTAATGACTGAAAATATTAACTGATCTAGATCAATGACTGAAAATATTAACTGATCAAGATTAATGACTGAAAATATTAACTGATCGAGTTAATGACTGAAAATATTAACTGATCGAGATTAATGACTGAAAATATTAGCTGATCAAGATTAATGACTGAAAATATTAACTGATCGAGAATAATGACTGAAAATATTAGCTGATCAAGATTAATGACTGAAAATATTAACTGATCAAGATTAATGACTGAAAATATTAACTGATCAAGATTAATGACTGAAAATATTAACTGATCGAGATTAATGACTGAAAATATTAACTGATCGAGATTAATGACTGAAAATATTAACTGATCAAGATTAATGACTGAAAATATGAACTGATCGAGATTAATGACTGAAAATATTAACTGATCTAGATTAATGACTGAAAATATTAACTGATCGAGATTGAAATGAAAATGAAAATATGAACTGATCTAGATTAATGACTGAAAATATTAACTGATCAAGATTAATGACTGAAAATATTAACTGATCGAGATTAATGACTATAAATATGAACTGATCTAGATTAATGACTGAAAATATTAACTGATGAAGATTAATGACTGAAAATATTAACTGATCGAGTTAATGACTGAAAATATTAACTGATCGAGTTAATGACTGAAAATATGAACTGATCTAGATTAATGACTGAAAATATTAACTGATCAAGATTAATGACTGAAAATATTAACTGATCGAGATTAATGACTATAAATATGAACTGATCTAGATTAATGACTGAAAATATTAACTGATCAAGATTAATGACTGAAAATATTAACTGATCGAGTTAATGACTGAAAATATTAACTGATCGAGTTAATGACTGAAAATATTAACTGATCAAGATTAATGACTGAAAATATTAAATGATCAAGATTAATGATTGAAAATAAGAACTGATCTAGATTAATGACTGAAAATATTAACTGATCAAGATTAATGACTGAAAATATGAACTGATCTAGATTAATGACTGAAAATATTAACTGATCAAGATTAATGACTGAAAATATGAACTGATCAAGATTAATGACTGAAAATGTTAACTGATCGAGATTAATGACTGATAATATTAACTGATCAAGATTAATGACTGAAAATATTAACTGATCGAGTTAACCTTTTCGCTGCTGAATTGTTACAGTGTTAGCGCACCCTCTGTGCTGGATTCTTTTAGGCAACCACTTTCACACAGAAATTCACCAATTTGAACATAAAATACAAGTGGTAACTGAAAATAATTTAAAGTAATTTACTGACCAGTGTGTTCATAAAGTATTGGCCACGGTTGATGTTTGGGATCCAGGATTCGATTCCACATGAGTTGGTGAAATTTTGTCCGGTAGAAAAAAAATTGTAATTTACACCGTAGACTATGCTCACTAAATGCACGCACTATATACATCCCATACACACACACTTCCCAACAGAAACATTAAATTAAACACACGATATCACTAAATAAACACCCGAATCCAATATTACCTCAAACAGAAATATCTAAAATAATTCTAACACATACATTATCCTATACCTAAACTTTCGCGAAAAGAAAAGCCTGCCTTCAACTAAATAGGCTATACAATTTATCTATACTAATAATTGAACACTAAATATGTGCAAAGATAAAGTTTACGCTTCTGAACATTCTAATAATTGGTATCAAGCCATTTCCTGAGCCTGGAATGTTGACTGGGTGGCTTAGCGTCAACAGTCTGTTTATGAAACTTGTTTGTTTCGTCCGCTACCTTTGTCAACACCTCTTCATTGACAAATAACTCGAAATAATCTATTTCGTGGGATTCAGGGGTTATTTGACATACCTGGGTTTGGCACTTGGAATGCATGCACGTTTGGCGCGAACTCGTCCTCGGACCACGTGGGTAGGCCTAGGTCAGGTTCATTTCTTCCCCTCTCTATCGGAATATCTTCAACATTATCACTATCACTGTCACTTCCAAACAGTTCCCTAATATCCCCATCGTCACTTCCGACACTATCTAAATCCACATCAGACTCAATCTCCTCTAAAAGCGTAAGAATTTGCTCCGGACGCATAATGCGCGCGCTAGATGCAGCCATTACTCATACACGATGTTTATAACTGTGTGACGAAAGAAAAACATTTTTCCCGCAACGTTACAAGTGTGTATTTAAGGAACTAAGTGGTTGAAAATGTAGCTAACAGATGGCGTAAGAATACACGACATTTACAAAGCATATCGAGTATACTCGACCGCAGCAGTGAAGCGGTTAATGACTGAAAATATGAACTGATCTAGATTAATGACTGAAAATATTAACTGATCGAGATTAATGACTGAAAATATTAACTGATCGAGTTAATGACTGAAAATATTAACTGATCGAGATTAATGACTGAAAATATTAACTGATGAAGATTAATGACTGAAAATATTAACTGATCGAGATTAATGACTGAAAATATTAACTGATCGAGTTAATGACTGAAAATATGAACCGATCTTGATTAATGACTGAAAATATTAACTGATCGAGATTAATGACTGAAAATATTAACTGATCGAGATTAATGACTGAAAATATTAACTGAGATTAATGACTGAAAATATTAACTGGTCGAGATTAATGACTGAAAATATTAACTGATCGAGTTAATGACTGAAAATATTAACTGAGATTAATGACTGAAAATATTAACTGATCTAGATTAATGACTGAAAATATTAACTGATCGAGATTAATGACTGAAAATATTAACTGATCGAGATTAATGACTGAAAATATTAACTGAGATTAATGACTGAAAATATTAACTGATCAAGATTAATGACTGAAAATATTAACTGATCGAGATTAATGACTGAAAATATTAACTGATCGAGATTAATGACTGAAAATATTAACTGATCGAGATTAATGACTGAAAATATTAACTGAGATTAATGACTGAAAATATTAACTGATCTAGATTAATGACTGAAAATATTAACTGATCGAGATTAATGACTGAAAATATTAACTGATCGAGATTAATGACTGAAAATATTAACTGAGATTAATGACTGAAAATATTAACTGATCAAGATTAATGACTGAAAATATTAACTGATCGAGATTAATGACTGAAAATATTAACTGATCGAGATTAATGACTGAAAATATTAACTGATCGAGTTAATGACTGAAAATATTAACTGATCGAGATTAATGACTGAAAATATTAACTTATCGAGTTAATGACTGAAAATATTAACTGATCTAGATCAATGACTGAAAATATTAACTGATCAAGATTAATGACTGAAAATATTAACTGATCGAGTTAATGACTGAAAATATTAACTGATCGAGATTAATGACTGAAAATATTAGCTGATCAAGATTAATGACTGAAAATATTAACTGATCGAGATTAATGACTGAAAATATTAGCTGATCAAGATTAATGACTGAAAATATTAACTGATCAAGATTAATGACTGAAAATATTAACTGATCAAGATTAATGACTGAAAATATTAACTGATCGAGATTAATGACTGAAAATATGAACTGATCGAGATTAATGACTGAAAATATTAACTGATCGAGATTAATGACTGAAAATATTAACTGATCAAGATTAATGACTGAAAATATGAACTGATCGAGATTAATGACTGAAAATATTAACTGATCTAGATTAATGACTGAAAATATTAACTGATCGAGATTGAAATGAAAATGAAAATATGAACTGATCTAGATTAATGACTGAAAATATTAACTGATCAAGATTAATGACTGAAAATATTAACTGATCGAGATTAATGACTATAAATATGAACTGATCTAGATTAATGACTGAAAATATTAACTGATCAAGATTAATGACTGAAAATATTAACTGATCGAGTTGAAAATGAAAATCCACAGCCTGCTTCCGGTCTCCGACCGGGTCAGGAATGGAATGAATGAAGCCCCTATCTAGCGGCGAGGATATGAACTGTGCCGGCTGCCGAGGCCTGACGCACTCCTCTGGAGCAATGATTAAATGAATGACAGATGAAATGAAATGATAGTGGAGAGTGTTGCTGGAATGAAATTTTGACAGGGAAAACCGGAGTACCCGGAGAAAAACCTGTCTGCCTCCGTTCTGTCCAGCACAGATCTCACATGGAACTGATCGAGTTAATGACTGAAAATATTAACTGATCGAGTTAATGACTGAAAATATTAACTGATCAAGATTAATGACTGAAAATATTAAATGATCAAGATTAATGATTGAAAATAAGAACTGATCTAGATTAATGACTGAAAATATTAACTGATCAAGATTAATGGCTGAAAATATGAACTGATCTAGATTAATGACTGAAAATATTAACTGATCAAGATTAATGACTGAAAATACATAGGTTGTTTTTTTAGTTTTGGCACCTTAGTTATAACTGGATTAATAACTCACTTAGATGGTTCCAAGTTTCAAAGGCCCTCGATGTAGTCTCCACCATTGCGTACAACGTGTTCCCAGCGATGCGGAAGCCGTTGGATCCCGTTGGCACTGCCCAATCTATTGATAGTACGAAGAGAGCGCTCGGCAGCCTGCTTAACGTCATTGTCATCTTCATCTTCGGGAGTCACAGGGACTGATGTCGGGAGAATATGTGGGGTGATAGAGGACCTCCCAGCCCCAGCGATCCAACAATGCCGACACAATGCCTGCTGTGTGTGCCCTAGCATTGTCATGCAGAACGATGGGCGGTGTAACCATGTGGTGGCGCCGTTTCCTACTCAGAGCTCCTCGGAGATGGTCTTGCAGAAACGAACAATAGTACGCCGCATTAACGGTTTGCCCTCGGGGAACAGTATGGCAGCACTTCCGTACCATTGAAGACGTTAAGCAGGCTGCGGAGCGCTCTCTTCGTACCATCAATAGATTGGGCAGTGCCAACGGGATCCAACGACTTCCTCATCGCTGGGAACACGTTGTACGCAACGGTGGGGATTACATCGAGGGCCTGTGAAACTTGGAACCATCTACGTGAGTTATTAATCCAGTTATAACTAAGGTGCCAAAACTAAAAAACCAACCCATGTATTAACTGATTGAAGTTATTGACTGAAATTATTTTGATTGAGATTAATAACTTAAAATATTAACGCATTGAGTTAAATGACTGAAAATTGGCAATGATCGAGCTAATAGGTAAAGGTTTTATTTAGATTGTAGCAGAGGGTTGCTCATTGACAGCAAAGCACAGCCACTATTTCAAGTTAAAATGATCAGTTATCTTTAATGGTTATTAATAAAATGAACCTTTAAACAAGATTTGGTTTTAATGGCAAATATGGAAACTTTTCTCTTTCAAAATAAATTTTACACCAAATAAGCAGTTTGAAAAGTGCATTTGGAAATACCGTATCTTTCCCTGAAGAAGCACCTTTTGTTTCAGTGTGGTGCTGGTAATGAAGAACCGCAGCAATTCCCAGGATCATACTGTGACAGCAGTGATACGCATCGACACAGTCACATATACTGGCAAAGTCAAAGATCCTGTTCGCAAGGAGCATTTTGAACGTTCCATTAAGGCTGGAAATGGTTTGTACTCTTCATTTTATATTGTTGCGGAGCTCTTCTGGCTCCTTCATAGTAGGCCTATTCTAACTTTTATGGATATTACTGTACCACAGTATTGGTTTAGTGGGAGTGCATTTGCATTTTGAGACCTCACTACACAGAGTTATTCAGTATTAATATGTCAGTTAATCATCATCATCATTGGTTTGCAGTCCTAAGACTGGTCAGTTGCCATAAAAATATGTCCAGATCGTCCTGTCATTTGCCGCTTCCTTCATTGAGTTATAATTCTGTGCTTGGGTGTCCTTTAGAATTTGTTTAAGGAAGATATGTCAGTTAAATAGGGACAAAACACTCCACATGATCTTTAGAAAGGTGGTAGAGTTGCAGCCTGTGACAAAATATATCATGATGAAGTCCCATTGAAAATAGTTAATCATTTTAACTATTTGCCGGGAGTGTCCGAGGACATGATCGGCTCGCCTGAGTCTGTAGCTGCTTCCAGCGGACACCCTTAGAGTGAGCTACAAGTTCCGTTCAATTTCAAGTAGTTCCAACTTTCGCCACCAAATATCAATGACACCTAGTTGTGAACGTTGGAACTTTGATAGAGAGTTCCGACGAAATCTAACCTAACAATTTAGCTTCTCACAAGTTTAGTCTGTGGAAGGATCTTTTACATGCCATAAATTTATGACATGGGACCGCCGGCTTTACTTCCCTCCAAAGGAAGGCATACTGGAGGATGTTTAACGCTCTTAAAAAAAACGACGACTTCGGCCGGGTTTGAACCTGCTTTCTTGGGCACAGCAGTTCAGCATGCTACCAACTGCGCCACCGAAACCGCATAATTTTAACTATTTAAGAATTACATTACAGATGCCTGGGAACACATTTACGAAACACATTGAAAATCGAACTTCGGCAGCAATAATAGCAATGGATGATGTCAAGTTTCTCAGAAGGATATTCATAGAAACGACCATCAAGGTATTCTCTAGCAAGATAATACCCATTATGACCAACAGAATTGAGTTATTTGGGATCTCATGAATAAAAACAACCTCAAGAAAATTGAGAAAGTTAAATTGACTTTCAAGAAAAAATTCTTTGTGTATCTAGATACACACCATCCAGACTGACTTATGAGCTTACTAGCGAACCTTTTCTAATAGATGTTACTACAGTGTACAGAAGCCTATCAGGAATTAATGGCCGAACTTAAAGAAAAGCGTGAGGCAATTTGGATGGAATTTTATGGAACTGAAGCGATACTGAACCCAGAATGGAAAGGACCAGATTATGAACTGCGTCACACCTGGACACGCTACGCAGTGCACGGATTCCACTTCAAAGTGTGTGTGAGACCAACTTACCACACTCCAGATGACGAGTGTATTTGTAAGATGTGTGGGAAGCATATCATGCACTTTGTTGTGATCGACGGTTATCGTTAAAGATTTTGAGTAGCAACCAAGAACAGTAGATCAGAGTTGTCTCTTGTAAATTTGTGGTTAGTCAATTTTATGTTTTATTCCTTGCACATTGTGCACAGTAAAATTATTATTATTATTAATATCTCAGTGTTGTGTGGAGAAAGAGAACAGGTAACATCTATAGGTTAACTAGTTTTATAGGACAGGAAATCATATTGTTGTAAACAATTGTGGTGCTCATGAACCCACTGCCCATTTCACAGAGGAAAACTCAGCACATGACCGAAGGATCTGACCAGAGCTGATAATAAATTCTGCTTGTTATATTTTCAAGCACTACCATTGTGTATATCTAGGAAAAGAGAACAAACTACTTGTACCTGACAAGGGGAGGATACGATGCATGGATCACCGATTCGAACCATCTTTAGTACACGTGTAGGGCATGACCAGGCGTATACCAGGCGCAAGTAGTAAGATGCGCTTCTCAGCTGTTTCCGAGTAATTAATTAATTGCAATTACAGTGCGGCGTCTATGTACGTTGTACGTTAGTAAGAACCCAACGAGCGCGTGGTGCAGCAGTAAGAGCCCTGCTTCGTAAGGTCAATTTCCAACCAATACCCATAGCAAGAGTCACTGCTTACGGGGTGGTCTGATCGTTTACAGACGTGCAGTGAATGGAACAGACTGGGCCTTCAACGTATAAATGTATACATATGATAGAATACACCTGACCATGTATAATACCAATGTATTTGCAATGCCGATACTGTACAGTATGTAATGTCACAAACGTTGATCCCCATACGATGGTTTCAGAATCCCTTTTTCCGCTCACAAAACACGTTATTACAATTGACTGCAAAATGAACATTATTCACGACACCTACAGATGTACGAATTGCTTATGTTAAAAAATTAAAAAAAGCTCACCGGTGGGATTCGATTCAGTGATCCAACGCTTACGGAGCAGGGCTCTTACCGCTGCACCACGCGCTCCTTGGCTTCATGTTAACGTACAGCGCACATGAACGCCGTACAGCAAAAAATTACGAATAATTTATAATTAATTTCTCGGAATCGACTGAGAAGCGCACCTTACTACTTGCACCTGGTATACGCCTAGTCATGCCCTACAAGTGTACTAAAGATGGTTCGAATCGGTGACCCATGCATCGTATCCTCCCCTTGTAAGTTACAATTTGTTATCAGATTTTCACCTTCTCTTCTTCTCTTTCACTCTCACTACATTCACTGTCTTGATCAGCTGTTGGTTTTGTTGTTTGCATGTCCTTTACAATGTTACGGTATTTACATTTGAAAGCCGAATGATTTTGTACGAATAACGGAGGTTAAGCAGACTTTCCCGCCTTACAAAGTTGTCCGTGTCCGTAACAGAGAGTGTCCATAAAAGAGAGTTCATTTTATTAGCAGTTAGATATAATTTAATTCGGGACATAAAATTCTGTCCCTATGTAGGGAGTGTCCTTAAAGAGAGGTTTCACTGTACATAGACAATGCTGTTGAGAGGGTTGAAGGAGGAGTGAGGAGGGGGAACATTGTCAGAATTACTTAGAAATGAGATTTAGATATTAAAATATGTATATCAGTATATACCGGTAGTGGTCTTACATATGGAATGTAAAACTCAACAAACAACAAAGATATTAAAGGAGAGAATATCATTTTGAACTTGATCCTGGTTTAAACCTTTCAATGCCAAGCTGTTATGAGTAGTTATGTTAAAAATACCAAGGCAAATTTAGTAGAGATACTAATTATCTCCCACCTAGAGTTTTTAGATGAAATGTTTAATTTTTTCCATAGCAGGTAGGCTATATTAGGTTATTTTATTTATTTAGCATATGGCTTTTAGTGCCAGGAGTGTCCGAGGACATGTTCGACTCGCCAGCTGCTTCAAGCGGACACCCATAGGGTGAGCTACAAGTTCCGTTCAATTTCTGATGTCACTGACACCTAGTGGTGAACGTTGGAATTTTGATAGAGCGTTTCAACGAAATCTCACCTAGAAATTTAGCTTCACACGCGTTTGGTTAGTGGAAGGATCTTTTATATGCCATAAATCTATGACATGGGACCGCCGGCTTTACTTCCCCTCCGAAGGAACGTATACTGAAGGATTTTAACGCTCTTAAAAAATCCGACGACTTTGGCCGGGTTTGAACTCGCGAACTTGGGACAGTAGTTCAGCATGCTACCAACTACGCCACCGAAGCCGCTGACATATTAGGTGCTAAATAATTAATAAGTTATATTTTATTAACATTTTCTTTGATACCTGAAATTGATCTAAGGTTTATTTGAAATAATGTCCTTTATAAATAAGAGTTTGGTTGGTTGGTTCCTTAGTTTAGGGGCTGCGACAACGCGGTCATGTAGCCCCGTGTACTTTGGGTGTGTGTAGAATCTGTCTGATAACCGGTGTTAATTGTGATGGCTGTATTAGTGTGTGTATCTGTTTTTTTTTATTGAAGTAAGAACTGTAACTTTGAATTTTTCAAATAGTTCTTCCTTTTGCCGTCAACGACTACTAGGCCTAGTTCAGAACTTAGCTACTAAACGCCACTGCAGTCGGCTCTTGGCATCGAACGTAGCAACCTAAGAGTGTTGTTTACATTCTTAACCTATACAATTTAGTTTCACACAGGTGTAATTAGTGGAAAGTTCTTTAACAAGCCATAAATCTATGACATGGGACCGCCGGCTTTACTTCCCCTCCGAAGGAAGGCATACTGAGGGATTTTTAACGGTCTTAAAAAATCCGACGGCTTCAGTCGGGTTTGAACCCGCTATCTTGGGCATAGAAGCTCAGCATGCTACCAATTTCGCCACCAAAGCTGCCATATAAGAGTTTATTGAAGCCAAATTACTGTAACTTAACAAAATAATAATAATAAATAATTTTGTTGAGACACATATCGCTAGCTGTCTTCTGCATATTACAATTATTTTTTTCTTGTTGCCATGTGGCCTCCTGAGAGGCCAAGTGCAGGTCTTGTTAGTCGATGCCCGTGGGCAATCTGCGCACTGGAATGAGTGATGAAATGAATGAATGAAACTGAGCAAGGATGTGGAAGGAAGCGGCCGTGGCCTGTCAGAAGGTACCGTCTCAGCATTTTCCTGGAGTTGAAAATGGGAAACTACGGAAAACCATTTGAAGGGCGGCCGACGGCGGGGCTCGAACCCACGTCAACCAAGTCAGCAGGGAGCTTGGCCCCGTGGCCTAGAGCTGTGCTTTAGTGAGTCGGTATTACAATATCATCATCATCATCATCTTCATTTCCCGTTTCCAGCTTCCTGGGTCGGGTTGTGAATTAAGGACCTACAACGTTTCCTGTCTCTCCACCACTCCTCTCCTGTTTTTAGTACTTCTTCAGGTTTTCCTCCTCTCTTCTCTACACACTCCCACACTGTATCTGCCCATCTCTTTCGGGGCCTTCCTTGTGGTCTCTTCCCTGTCATCTTTTCACAGAAAGTTTTCTTTGGTATTCTCTCCTCTCCCATTCTCATCATATGTCCATACCACTTTAACTTTGTTGTTTCTATCCTGTCCTGCAGCTTCAAGATTCCTGTCCTTTTTCTAATCTCTTCATTTCTAACTCTATCTCTTCTGGTCTTGCCCTCTATACCTCTTAGGAATTTCATCTCCGCGGCTTGTATTCTACTCTCCTCTCTTTTTGTAGTAGTCCACGCTCCAGCTGCATATGTTAGTATGGGTCTGTAGTAGGTTGAATATAATACATTTTTACATTTCTTTGGGACATGTCGGTTCCACAGAATACCCCTTATGCTCTGGTAAAAACTGTTCGCTTGTTGTATTCTCTTTCCAATTTCCTCAGTTATCCTTCCATCTTCTGTGATCACACTTCCCAAGTACTTGAAACTTTTAACCACTTCTAGAATTTTCCCATTCAATTCTATCTTTCCTCTTCCTTCCTTCCATCCTCTTGACATTACCATTGTCTTGCTCTTCTCTGTGCTTACTTTCATCCCAAATTTCTCTATTTCTTGATTCCATACATCTAGTTGTTTTTGTACTTCCTTTTCATCCTCGCCCCATATCACTATATCATCTACAAACAGCATGGCCTTTGTTGCCTCTTGTCCCAATCTCTGTTTAACATTCTTGTGAATTTCATCCATGACTATGATGAATAGTAAGGGGGACAATACACTTCCCTGTCGGAGACCTGTTTCCACTTTAAACCATTCTGTTTCTCCTATACTGGTCTTCACGCTACTCACACAATATTTGCACATAGCTTTTAACATTTGGACATCAGCTCCGATAACTCTCCTTTTCCTTAATACATTCCAAACCACCTGTCGAGGCACACTGTCGTACGCTTTCTCAATATCAATAAATGTCATCACCATGTCTTTTCCAAATTCCCATCTTTTCTCCATCATTTGCCTTAATGCAAAGATTAGGTCAAATGTTGATCTGTCTTTCCTAAAACCATACTGTTCTTCTTCCATCTCTCCTATCTTCCTCCTCAGTCTGCCTTCCAGAACTCTCTCAAAGATCTTAGCTACATGAGCGATAAGAGTGATCCCTCTGTAGTTATTGCATTCCTTTTTGTCACCTTTCTTAAAAATCGGGATAATTAATCCCTTTCCCCATTCTTCTGGAATCTCTTTCTTCTTCCAAATCATTCTAAATAATCTATACAACCACTGTACACCTATTGGTCCCGCTGCTTTTATCATTTCCGCGGACACCTCATCCTCTCCTGCTGCTTTACCGCTCTTCATCTTCTGTATGGCTTCCTCTATTTCTAGCATAGTGATCTCCTTTTCTTGTTCTTCTTCTTCTTCCATTGTTTCTTCTTGCTCTTTTTCATCTTCCAGTTCAATGTATTTCAGTGGCGGCTGGTGACATTGTTGCAGCGTTGCACAACTCCCAATAATTTTACACCTAATTCGTAGTTTCTTTTCCTTTAATGTTTTAGTTTTATAGATCTAATGCACTCAAAAATGTGTTAAAATCATCTATATTTTGATATTATTTATCCTAATACTTTACACTGTACCTATAAAAGCTGCCGCCTTCAAATCAAACTCCAGGGGGTTAGCTCTCTTGTAGCGACTCCCAAGCAGACAGCGCGGCGTACAGGACGAGGCTGGACGAGGCCAAGCTTGTGCATAGCATCCCGACCAGCATGGGTAGCAGGGAGTTGCAGACGAGCTGCCAGCCCCCTGGCAACACTCAGCTCCAAATGCCCCGTTAGACTACACCACTCTTCGGAAATGACAACACCCTCGATTTCTCTTACCCCGCGAAGGGTAGTTTAGTTAGTTAGTTATTTAGTTAGTTAGTTATTGTTGTTTTAAGGGGCGGAACTACGAGGTCATCTGCCCCTGAAGGGTAGTTTCTTTCCCACACCACTAGAGAATGCTACACCACCAACAACGGTACAAATATCGGAATTTCATAGGGAGACATTAGTTGGTTCACACCCAATTATTTTTAGATGTTTTCTCATCATAACTTCATTTAATATTTTTGTCAATTGTTCTGTGAAGCGAGCCTAAGAACGCCACCGTGCTATTGTAACGTGTTTTTCGAGGGTTTTTTATGCAACTGGCATAAGTCAGTAGGAAGCCATTCTATATTTATTTACGCGGCAAATTGTTCAGCCAAGATAATTTTTCATGTTAATTTATTATTATTATTAATTTATTATAATTATTATTTAGATATTTTCGGAGCATTTTATAAAAATTATAAGCATACAGATAGGTTTTCTATGTCTTAGAAAACGCTATCAAGCAAATTATTACGAACGACGATATCATAGAAAATTATGCGATTACGGAATTTTACGGAGTTTTCGTCAGTTAGGGTATATTGAGAGACGTGACTCACTGGGAATTCTAATACAAGCTGATTCCTGTCGAGGAGCATGACGCAATCTTGGGTCGCATCGTCAAGAAGAGGCGAATTGTTGAAACGGAACCCTGTCGCCGAGTGTAATGACCCGGAGGAGGAGAAGATTGCGTGGTGGTTCAGCCAATCAGGGGAGACGACGTAAGCTAGTTGGGACTGAAGAGTGGGGGAGCCGACAGGTGAATATATCGTTCGACGCGCCGCGAGACGAGGACAATCTGTGAAATAATTGACGAGTATGGGTGCGCGTGCGAGTGGCTCCGATGTTCGGTGGAGTTAAGGACAATCTGTGTAGAACTTGCAGTGTACGGTCGCAAGTGCGTGACGCTCCGATGTTCAGTGGAGTTAGCGACGAACTTTTTTAAAACGTAACCAGTGCGGTTTTAGGAGAGTTTGGGTCCGATGTAGGGACCATAGAATTATCTAATCTACCAGAATATCATCAAATTTCGACGGAGATGACGACGTCCAGGAGACTGTGGGAAGCACACAGCATCATCAAGAACGAGGGAAATGCTTTGGCAATTTCCAGGGGTAAGCGCTAATGACGCAGAAATACGCAATCTCTCATTTTTCTTTGTTTTATATTTCATAATTCAGTAACTTCATAGCTTGGAAATAAGAGTAAAATCAATTTATCAGACTCCGTTTTCACGTAATTTTCTATCGGTAATATTCAAATCACAACGCTCCAATTTAAATTTTAAACTTATTATTATTATTAATTTTGCTATACTTGTTTTATATAATAAATTCATTTCTTTTACAATGCAATCTTTGCTTTCAGTAGGTAGCATTAGATATAGACCAATTCCTTCTCCTGATACAATTGTTTGTTGGGTTAATGATCAAATCATACCACGATCTGAGTGAATAGAGTCTTGAAGGTGTTCTGCCAGAGCTAGACGTTGTTAAATACAAATTTAGATTTCAACATTGCATTGAGGTCTTGGCGCCCATTAAAACAACATAGCTTAGGCAAAGGTAAACAGTTACATTTCTCTCCCAACAGTGTGGGCTAGCGAAACCATTACATTTGTACGCTCAACGTGGAGCAAAGTAAATACCGTTTCACTTGTCATCCCAGCCTAAGCAAGACAGCTACATTTGTCGCCGACAACTTGGGGCTGAAAACCTAATAACATTTGTGGAAGGAGAAGGGTATATATTTCTGTGCCTGTATTTTGGGGGTTATTTGTCTTTATCAGTGTATATCATTATGGGGGATGAGAAAGAAAGACAGATGAGGTTACGTAGTGGTCATCAACTGGAGAATGATGATACGAGCAGTATGTCGAGTGATGGTAGTACCGGGGTAGCGGAGGTAAATCCCGATACTGAAACAGGGAGTGTAGGCGGCCAACCAGAATTAAAAACTTTACTTCTCGAGTTCATGTATCAGAACAAAGTTAGTAGTGATGCTTTAAATGCAAAATTAGAACAGAATAATGCAAAATTAGAACAAAACAGTAGGGAAAATAAAGAAAGTACAGAAGCTTTAAATGCAAAATTAGAACAGAATAATGCAAAATTAGAACAAAACAGTAGGGAAAATAAAGAAAGTACAGAAGCGTTAAATGCAAAATTAGAACAGAATAATGCAAGATTAGAACAAAACAGTAAGGAAAATAGAGAGAGTACTGAAACTTTAAATGCTAAATTAGAACAAAACAGTAGGGAAATGAGTGACAAATTCGAACTGATTAGAGGTGAGATCAGGGGGGTGATGGAAGAAAAGGCTAAAGAGATTATTGCAGATGTAGACAGAAAATTAGGAAAAGTACAGGAGGAGTTGGAAATTAGAATCAGTACACAGGCTGAAAATTTAAAAGAACTAGTGCAACTGGAAACACAGCAGGTCAAAAAGCAATTGGGGGGAGAAATTGACAAAATTCAGGTGGCTACTAAAGAGGTTAAGGAACAGCTGGGGGGTAGAATTGAGAAAGTCCACTCACAAATAGTTGCAGAAGTAAATGATTTAAGAGAGAGTAATAGGGAGAGCATTAGCAAGATTGAGGAGAAACAAGCAAAGCTATATGATAAAGTAGAAGAATCAGAAGGAAACATTAAATTAACAGTAAACAGTATTGAGAGGAAGGCTGAGGAGAAAATCGCAGAATTAGAGTTAAAATTAAAAGCTAGGATCAGGCAAGAAAATAGTCAGAATAGGCCAGTTATTGTGAATAGCACACACAGGGAGGTAGAACTGGGTAAGTTCAGCAATCGACAGGGGTGCCCAATGGAGTTCATGAACACTATAGAAAATAAATTCGGGGAAAGGTTGGAAAATGGTAGTATTGAGTGGTGCCAGGTAGTTGAAATTTTAGAACAAGTGTTTGTGGGGGAAACGAGGAATTGGTTTGCTGTCTACAGAGACAAGTTTACTGATATCAATGATTTTAAAATGAAATTCTGTGAAAAGTTCTGGAATGAGGTTATTCAGTCGCAGCATCGTGAGGGAGTAGTGTGTGGTAAATATAACCCTAAAGGAAGCTCCACCATGACCGAATACTTTTTAGGGCAGGTATTAGTGTGTAAATATCTGGATGGCTTGAAGGAGGAAAGTGATGTGGTAAGGTTGCTACTTAGGCACTTTCCCTATAGGATCAAGGAGGCTGCTTGTATCCAGAATGTAAAGACTATATCACAAGTAGAAAATTTGTTAAGCACATTTGATGCACTAGGGAGAGGGGGTTATGATGACAATTTCAATCGGAACCAGGGTAATAATAATAATAGACCTAATGAAGCCAGGCATCAAGAAGTTCAAGGGAACGGTGGCGAAGGGGCCAACGCTCAAAATAGAAATAATAATAATCAGCTAAATCAGAACAGAGGAAATGGCTATGGTAATCAGTATCAAGGGAGGAACAATGATTTCAGGGGAAATCAAGGGAGGAACAATGATTACAGGGGAAATCAAGGGAGAAACAATGATTTCAGGGGAAATCAAGGGAGAAATTATAATGACAATAATTACAACCAGAATAGGGGTCAAGGAAGAGGACAGCCTAGTGGTAGTAATATACAGCCAAACAATGACAACATAGCCCAGAACAACCAGACCAGTTTAGTAGTTAGTAGTACTACGGCCAGCTGTAGCGGTTCTTTAAACGCGAACCAGGCTGCGAAGTAAGGTCAGAATCTCAGTCTGTAGCATGCCCTGTCCATACAATTATACAGGAACCCTATGACCTAAATGTAAGAAATGAATTATTACATGAACTAAATGATGAAGGTATTATTCAGGAAGTGGTTAGTAAGAGCCCCATAGTTAAATTTAACGTGTCCGAGGCGTACACAGATGTTTTAATTGATAGTGGTTGTATGAAGAGTTGCATAAGTAGTGCATTTTATGATAAAATGAAAGGAACTGGAGTAAATTTTGAGGAGATGCCAATTAAAAGCACTTTTGTTATCACAGCTGTTGGGAAGAGGTCTAAAGTAATTTCTAAGCAAGTTTTAGTAGACATTAAAATTAATAATCATGTAGAGAAGCAGATTTGTCTTGTAATTCCAAATTTAGTATTCAGTGTTATCTTGGGTTCAGAGTGGCTAAGTAGAGTGTCTGGTAACTTATGTTATGATGTAGGGAGTTTGAAATTTAAATGGGGAGATTCTGAAGTAGAAGTAGCGTTCAATGACCATATTCAGAGGAGTAGTATTGTAGGTGTGATTTGTACTTTAAATGAGATATCGCCAGCCGTAGAGCGGGGTTCTCCATGTTTTGTGGGCAGTGTGATTACGAACGGAAGTCTAGAGGACTCGTTACGTGATGCTGCATTTCAGGGAGATATAGAGGTGGAACAATGTGTTCGGCTCTATGATGTGTTATGGTGTAATAGGAGAGTGTTTGAGGATCGCATTGGTATGGCCAATTGCTATACACATTCATTGAACGTTATTGATAGGTCAGTATTCACAGGACATAGATATCCTGTACCTTTCGCTTATCAGAGTGCAGTTGAGGCACAAATTAATCAGATGCTTGAAGATGGGATTATTGAGCACTCTAACAGTCCATATGTTAATTCTTTGATCACGGTACCCAAGACCGACGGCACTGTTCGTATTTGTTTAGACGCTCGTTTGGTTAACAGTAGAATTAGTTCAGATCAGCTGAAATCTATGTCAATAGAGGAATTAATGCAAACATTTGAGGGGAAGAAGTATTTCACTTGTGTAGATTTGAGTTCCAGTTTTTGGCAAGTGCCACTTATGTACGAAGATAGACCATTTACAGCTTTTAGTCATAAATATAACCTTTATCAATTTTGTAGAACACCTTATGGGTTAAAGAGTAGTTCAGCAGCTTTAATTAGGGCTTTAAACATCGCATTAGGGGATGACACAGGAGAGTTTGTAACCATTTACATAGATGATATGGTAATTAGTTCACGCAGTTTTGAGGAGCATCTACATCATTTAAATATAGTTTTTCAGAAGTTAGATCAGGCAGGGTTCACTTTGAAGCTGTCTAAGTCGTCATTCTGTCAGTCAGAAGTGACATTTTTAGGTCATAGAGTGTCAAGTAGAGGTGTGACACCATAGGAAAGTAGGGTTAGCATGTGTGGACAGTAGCAACAGGGCATCGTTACAGACACTGAGAAATATGTTAGGTAGAGCAACGTGATGACGTTCATTTAAGGGAGCCACTGGCAAGGGTGGAAGCAGGTGACGCAGAAACATTTATAGTTTCCAAACGTATTGGGAAAACAGCATATGTGCTGGAGAATAGTGAGGGAAACAGATTATACGGGACGTATAATATACATAGTCTACGAAAATATGTGTCATAAAGTGAGAGGGTGTTTAGCTGGCGAGCCAGCCTATCAAATGAGTAAGTGTGGTATCTGGTGCGTGGAGGATCTGGTCTTAAGGCAGGCGTATCAGAAGTCACACAGGGGGGTAGTATGTAAGTAAATGAGAGTTTTTAAGGTACAGGGAAATATGACGGGATTGTCGGATGCTGTTGAGCACTAAATTGTCTCGATGCACCAAGGCCATTTTGGCAGCGCTGATGGGTTCCCATTTATCTCCAAGAGATGGGGGAGCGCTTGAATAGGGCTTGTTAGCTTAAGGCGTCCACGAGATAAAAGATGGGCCATCAGAATGCGAGACAGTCCTTCATGAAACTCATACATATCAGCACACGTGATTTCTGTTTACGGCCTCGCCATGTAAGATTTGTAAGTGTGTAATTTAAGGTAATTTGTACAAAGGTATTATTTGTGTCAGGAGAAATGGTCTGTGTTGAGAACTAGTATTAAGTAGAATATGGTCTACGGGAACTTAACAAGACAGGGCGATTACGGCACAGAAATATTTGGTGTTATATGTAATGCGCATTTACTGTTTTTTTTTCAGAAGTCAATATTAATTTAATCTACTTTAAAGAGAGATTATGTATTATGGTCACGAGGCGCTGCCACAATAGTGTGATCGTGTGCTCAGTGATAAGTGAGATTAAATTTCACCATAAGGAAGGGACCTCCAGTGAAATTAGGAAGTTCAATGATGATATAAATATATCAGAACACCATCAATGCGTGTGATATGACATCATAAATACATAGTGCTCACACATTAATTATGTCTATTTCTCCAACATAGAGCAATTTGAGAGGCGGAAATATCCATGGAACACTATTCTATATGTAAAACATTGGACTGGTTGCAAAGTGCAATCCATAGTGACAACAAACTTTGACGCAAAGTGCGTGAAGAAAAATTATGAGTGTATATATCTGTAATTTAGGGTGATTTCATTTATGTAATATGTATTTTGGATGGGGTTTATTAACGTGTCTGGGATAATCGGATAATGGACCGTCGTCACGGTAAATCATCCGATGATCCGAGGCGAATATGTAACGTGTTTTTCGAGGGTTTTTTATGCAACTGGCATAAGTCAGTAGGAAGCCATTCTATATTTATTTACGCGGCAAATTGTTCAGCCAAGATAATTTTTCATGTTAATTTATTATTATTATTAATTTATTATAATTATTATTTAGATATTTTCGGAGCATTTTATAAAAATTATAAGCATACAGATAGGTTTTCTATGTCTTAGAAAACGCTATCAAGCAAATTATTACGAACGACGATATCATAGAAAATTATGCGATTACGGAATTTTACGGAGTTTTCGTCAGTTAGGGTATATTGAGAGACGTGACTCACTGGGAATTCTAATACAAGCTGATTCCTGTCGAGGAGCATGACGCAATCTTGGGTCGCATCGTCAAGAAGAGGCGAATTGTTGAAACGGAACCCTGTCGCCGAGTGTAATGACCCGGAGGAGGAGAAGATCGCGTGGTGGTTCAGCCAATCAGGGGAGACGACGTAAGCTAGTTGGGACTGAAGAGTGGGGGAGCCGACAGGTGAATATATCGTTCGACGCGCCGCGAGACGAGGACAATCTGTGAAATAATTGACGAGTATGGGTGCGCGTGCGAGTGGCTCCGATGTTCGGTGGAGTTAAGGACAATCTGTGTAGAACTTGCAGTGTACGGTCGCAAGTGCGTGACGCTCCGATGTTCAGTGGAGTTAGCGACGAACTTTTTTAAAACGTAACCAGTGCGGTTTTAGGAGAGTTTGGGTCCGATGTACGGACCATAGAATTATCTAATCTACCAGAATATCATCAAATTTCGACGGAGTTGACGACGTCCAGGAGACTGTGGGAAGCACACAGCATCATCAAGAACGAGGGAAATGCTTTGGCAATTTCCAGGGGTAAGCGCTAATGACGCAGAAATACGCAATCTCTCATTTTTCTTTGTTTTATATTTCATAATTCAGTAACTTCATAGCTTGGAAATAAGAGTAAAATCAATTTATCAGACTCCGTTTTCACGTAATTTTCTATCGGTAATATTCAAATCACAACGCTCCAATTTAAATTTTAAACTTATTATTATTATTAATTTTGCTATACTTGTTTTATATAATAAATTCATTTCTTTTACAATGCAATCTTTGCTTTCAGTAGGTAGCATTAGATATAGACCAATTCCTTCTCCTGATACAATTGTTTGTTGGGTTAATGATCAAATCATACCACGATCTGAGTGAATAGAGTCTTGAAGGTGTTCTGCCAGAGCTAGACGTTGTTAAATACAAATTTAGATTTCAACATTGCATTGAGGTCTTGGCGCCCATTAAAACAACATAGCTTAGGCAAAGGTAAACAGTTACATTTCTCTCCCAACAGTGTGGGCTAGCGAAAACCATTACACTATAAGTACAGTAGATAAGTGGCTGAACTATTTTGCGACGTATTGTTGGTGTACTGTAGCGGTTTATGTTTGCTCTTACCACTATTGTTTTTGCGGGATTTGGGTTGCGATTAGTTCTGTATTTAGTTGATTGAGTATTTTGGTTCCAGGCAGATACTTAACTGTGCATTATTATTATTATTATTATTATTATTATAATTGTTTGGTTGACTGTGAGTAGACCTATGCATTCACTACGAAATTTCTTGGCTAGCAAAATTCAGTGTTTTGTCAGTTTGCCTTTCGCGCCACTTTCCGATGTAGCACCCAGATTTATCATCTGTGCATCTTGTAAGTTACCGTAGTATTTTATTTTAACGGAATGTTTAGTTTGAAACATTAATTGTATTGTGGAGTGTGAGTGAAAATGAATAGAGTAAGTAATTTACTAGTCAGACAGTTTTCCCAGCTCCCTGATGACGATAAACTTACACTCGGTAGACAATTACCGGATAAGTATTGTCCAAAATATAAGTATACGAGGGCGTTGAAAGGAGATATTTAAGGCAATAATAATTGGTTATGTGAATGCGATATTAAAAACGCTTTATTCTGTTTTACATGTTTGCTGGTGGAGAATTCGCGTGGACCAAAATAGGAGTTACGGAAAAAAATCCCTAAAATAAAGAAACATGAATCTTCAGCTGAGCGGCTTCGGTGCCGTAGTTAGTAGCATGCTGAGCCTCTATGACCAAGATCGCGGGTTCAAACCCGGCCGAAGTCATCGGATTTTTTAAGAGCGTTAAAAATCCCTCAGTATGCATTCCTTCGGAGGGGAAGTAAAGCCGGCGGTCCCATGTCATAGATTTATGGCATGTTAAAGAACCTTCCACTTATTACACCTGTGTGAAGCTAAATTACAAGTAAAAAATTTGAACAACGCTCTTAGGTTCCAACGTTCGTCGCCAGGAGCCGACTGCGGTGGC
Source organism: Meconema thalassinum (assembly GCA_946902985.2). Classification (NCBI taxonomy): domain Eukaryota; kingdom Metazoa; phylum Arthropoda; class Insecta; order Orthoptera; family Tettigoniidae; genus Meconema; species Meconema thalassinum. The sequence goes on from OX336393.1 coordinate 89,769,405, forward strand.
GTGTAGTAACGAAGTTCTGAACTAGTAGTCGTTTACGGTGGCCTTTGGCGGCAAAAGTAGGAACTGCTTGAAATTCAATGTCTGCAGTCCTCACTTGAATTAAAAACAGATAACACTCACTAATACAGCCATCACAATTAACACCGGTTATCAGACAGTTTCTCCACACACCCAAAGTACAGGGGGCTACATGACTGCGTTGTCGCAGCTCCTAAACTGAGGAACCAACCAACCAATCTTCATCTGTTTGAAATTGACACTTTTTGGAACTGTTAACGAAGCTGCACAATTGGACAGTGCCTATAGAAGGTAAATTGCAGAATATAACGAAGATGTTAGGCACAATAGGTATGTGATAAATATTGTAATAAACTCTATTCGTTTCTGTGGCTCTTTAGGACTGGCCTTGCGGGATCATGATGAAAGTGTAACATCAACAAATCCAGGTGGTTTGAGAGAACTAATTAATTTTACCGCTGAGTTGGATGCTGTGTTAAATGTCATTTGGTAAGGGCAACTGTTTTCAAAGGAATGTCCAAAACAATTCAAAATTAATTTTTACAGATTATGTTGGATGTTTGCCAAGAAGAAGAATCAAAGCAAATAAAGGAATCGGAAATGTTTGCCATTATAGCAGATGAAACTAGTGATATTTCAAACATATTTCAGATGGCTGTTGTGTACCGATACGTAGTAAGAGGCAAACAAAACATGATGCACACACATTAGCAGCGTGTTTACTGGATGAATTAAAGAAGCAGAAATTGAACGAAATTCCGCAAAAATGAATTGCGCCGACGTATGACAGAGCGCACTTCATGGCTGGTTCCTCTGATGGGGTTCAAGCTATAGTAAAAAGAAAGACTGATAGTCAGTCTGAAAAACTAGATTTTATATAATTTTAAATGCTACAAATGCTGCGTGAACTCAAAGTCCGTTAGCAAGTGCAAACCAAGATCAAATGAGGTAGCTGGCTAGATGATGTCATGCTCACCGGAGCGCGCGGGGAAAGGAGGAAGCTCAAGCAGTTTTATGACGTCACACACCTCAGTGCATGCTCGGTACATTTCGTCCCGTCACCGTAACGTAACGCCAGACCCCAGCGTAACTACGAAGTCGGCAAGATCATTTAAAATGATAACAATCCTATCCTTATGCAGAATATGTGCCCGTCTTTGTTAGTAATAACATTTTTCGTTAACGTACAAACTTTTCGGTTGCCATGTTTTTATGTTGTGAATGTTAATTATCCCGGAGATTGAGACCCAACCTTAGACAACCTGCTGTGTTCAAAATTCTTCCCATGAACTCAGGCATAGGGCTTAAATACATAAATCTGATTTTTTATGAATTCCTATAGGAAGAAGCCCAAAAGAGCCATTAAAATTTGTCTATTTGTCGAACGTACAGTTATTTTGGAAAACCCATGTATTTCAGTTTTTATAGAACTGTAGTTTATCTAACGTTAATTCATTTTTGTTACATGTGTAAACTTCCCATATAAAATTGCGACATCAGAAATTTTGGTGCAACACCCAGCTTTACTTACCACCGGCCGCCACTGATGTATTTAACATTTAGTAGCTTTGAAAAGTATTCTTCCCATCTTTTTAATATATCATCTCTTTGATACAATATCTGTCCTGCTTCAGTTTTTACAAATTTTGTGTTTTCCCTACCTTTTACACTGTTTTTCACCAATCCATATAGAACCTTTTTACTTCCTTGGATATCCTCCTTCAAAGTTTCCGTGAAACCTTCCCAACTTTTCCTTTTTTCTTCTTGTACAATTTTTTGGCATGCCTTCTTTGCTTCTCTATATTTTTGCCATTTCTCTGCATTTTTACTGCCTATCCACTTCCTCCATGCCATTTGTTTTTCTTTAACAGCTTCCTTTACCCTGTTGTTCCACCAAGGAGTCTCCCTTTCCTTTTTCTTCCCTGATAGTCTTCCACAAGTGTTTACTGCACACTTCGCAAAACAATTTCAAAAACATGCCCATTCCTGTTCGACACTTTTTGCTTCGTCTTTGGGAATTTCCTTTTTCAAGTCTTCTTGGAACTTTTCCATTGCCTCTCTCTCTTTTAGCTTCCACACCTTTATTTTTCTTTCCCTTTTCTCCGCAAGCTTTGTGATTTTCCCATGCCTTAATTTGGCTATCACCACTTTATGGTCTCCTTCAAAATCTCCTCTTGGCATAGCTGTCACATCTACCAGTTGTCTACGTTGATCCTTTTCCACTAGGATAAGATCGATCATTGTTTTTGTCTTTCTGTCTCCCCATCCATACCTAGTTATTTTTTGGGAGTTCTTTTTCCTAAACCATGTATTTCCAACAATTAATCCATTCCGTCTACAGAAATCTATTAACATTTCTCCTTCTTCATCCTGATTTCCATAGCTAAATGGGCCAATTATCTCTTCTTTTCCCTGCCTATCTGTTCCCACATGTGCATTCATATCCCCCATTATTATAACATCTTTGTCTTCTATACCCTTTTCCAGTTCTTCTAAGAAATCCTCTAAACATTCATCTACCTTCCCTGTCTGGGGTGCGTAAATCTGTATAAAATCATTTGTTCCACTCTCAAAGTCCTAGTCTAATTTTCATCATTCTGTCATTAATTTGGTCTACTTTCTCAACATACTGCACTAAGTCTTCTCTCACTATTATTGCAACACCATTCATTGCCTTATTTCCTCCACTCCAATATATTCTATATCCCTTCCCTTTCTTGACTTCTTTCTCACCTATTCCCTTCCATTTCGCTTCACTGACTCTCATCATTGCTATTTCCTTCTTTTCCATATAGTCCACCAATTCTTCTGTCTTGCCATTTAAGCTCATCACGTTTATGAAGGCGATGTTTGTGGTGTCTGGTAGCCTACTTCTCACAGTTCCCCCAGACCCCTGGGAACTGCGCGTCGCCTGCAGGGGACGCCCTAGCACTTTCCGAGGCCTCAATTCACACTCACTCATTTTATAGGCTATTAGTACGATGAGTTCGCCACACTCAAAGGCTAGTCGGTATTACAATAATGGTACGGTATTCTTTTGTCACAAAAGGAGAAGTGATGTCCCTCACACAGATTACCAAATAGCACACACATCCGAGGAAGGGTCGTGGAATGTTTTCTTCATGCACATTCTGTGATGGGAACCATGCACAGCCAGAACTGTTTGACCCAATTCAGCTTCTGTTGACCATGGCATCAGTCTTCTAAAAATATGGGTCAATTTCTTCTCATCATTTCCTCTTTTCTTCCAGAAGTTTTACTTCTTGCATGGTAGATGGCATAAGTAGGCAATTTCTAAGGTCTTCAATCAGGAAAAAATTCCTTGCCAATTTGTATGTCAATCTGGAAGGGACCAATTTTGAGATATCCAGTGTTCTCTTTAGAAATCGCAATTTGACACCCACTGTTAGCTGGTCCCAAATTACCATATAAGTAATCACTGGGAGAAAAAAGACTCATTGCTGTTAATAGAGAGAGCCTTGTGGGTTATTTTACCTCGTATAAACTTCTGATAGCCACCATTACTCTTTCTCATTCATGTAGTCGAAATGAGGTTGTCAAATTTACTAATCTCAACTCTTGATTGTTGAATTATAATTTGGCTTCTCTTGCAATTTTTCCTCCTTTCCTAAAGACCATTATAACAGTTTTGTTTGTGTTGAATTAGAGACTGTTTTTGTCGCAATATTCCATGAGTCAGTCCAAGGATTCTTGTAAGACTACTCTTCTGTGAAGGATCCAATAACTCTGTCGGCAGAATACAGATACACTGTGCTCAAAGGGTAATATCTGCTGTTGCAATGTTGAACAAGACTGGACTCATTGGGTCTCCTTGATCTGTACAATGGGAGTTGAGGTTACTGTCCGCGCATTATATCTCTACCTCTGACGACCGTTGTATTTCTAAGAATATGAAGTGTCATCGACTTGTCAATTTCTCTACTCCTATTCATAAGACATTACCTCACAGTGAGGGGCTCGGGAGTTCTGACGGACGACTTAGCATAATGCACTCAGCACACTCATTAGTGCTTGTTTGTGTGCCAATTTG